>CP136059.1:448178411-450813411 GCA_032464435.1 Aegilops umbellulata | reverse complement strand
GAACGAACAATGAAAAAGGCGTCGAGCGGGTGCAAGCTCGAGGAGCTAGGAAGGATGGAAGAAAGCTTGACCGTTTTTTCACTGAACTACTCGCACTTTTTGTTCGAAAAAGCGGAAATAGCTCAGTTCGAGAGAGGGTTGAGCTTCATCGGTTAGTGTGCACCAAAGGATGAGGTTTCTTTCCCGTCCTACAAATTGAAACCGTTCTAGCTTGATACTGCGATATCGTCAAATCATCCAACGGAGCATGGAAACCATTTCGGTGGCGGTAATGGCCTCCAGTAGTTTTCTATGGAACCATACCACTATGGTCATCTATATGATTAGACCGTGCCGCTTCACTAGACTTTCCTGAACCATCCATTTGATCCCCACGGTCGTGACACCACTTTCTAAACAAAAGTTTCCAAAATCCAATGCGGAACCAAGCAGTAAGAGAAATTCATCATGGTAATTATTAGTCGAAAACCAAAGTGGAACGGAGAGAACGGAGAGTCAGTTACAATGAAAAAATTGTTGAGGAATCATGTTGAAAGAACAACATTCTGTGTCATAAATATCGTATATAGAGATTTTTCATGTATCGACGCTTTTGATTCCATTATGAAAGTACGCTGTACTGGACTTGCACCCCTAGTTACGCAGAAGTGCAAGCACAGAAGCGGATGACCGGACCTTACCAACATACTCAAAAAAGTATTCTATACTGGGGTCTGTGCTCTTGACAAGCAGTGTTTCCAGTCTAGCTGTGTCAAATCGGGTGTGAAGTGTCCTTCTAGGTTCTGGCTGGTAGAGCAGAGGACTGAAAATCCTCTTTAGTTTCACGCATGGGACTCTAAATCCCAATTGCGCTAGCTCTGTGGTTCGATTCCACAACAGAACGAACAATGAATGAATGTGGGCGGTCAACCAGGTAAGCCTGTGCCCAGGAAAGAAAGGACTAGGGAGGGATTGAGAGAAGCTTTCACAGTGGAAAATGAAAAAAAGCATATCGTTCTTAGAAATTGTGGAATTTGACTCAGTTAGAGCTATGGTTTAGCATCAAGAGGGAAGTTTTGTAAAAGCAACAGGAAGAATTGCTCAGATACCCGTGAGCGTATATAACTTGGGTCGTGTTATAAATGCTCTGGCTAAACCTATTGATGGGAGAGGCGAAATTGTAGCTTCCGAATCTCGCTTAATTGAATCTCCTGCTCCAAGTAGAATTTCCAGGCGTTCCGTATACGAACCTCTTCAAACAGGGCTTATTGCTATCGATTCGATGATCCCTATAGGGCGCGGTCAGCGAGAGTTCATTATTGGGGACAGACAGACTGGCAAAACGTTGTCCTTCTCTGAATTTGAGCAAGAGCATACCACCGATAAAGTGTTTTTGTACAAGACCCATAGCTATGAAATGAGACTAATAATGATCATGCTCTAAAATTTATTGTTATTTTTTGAAAATTTATGTAAAAAAAATAATTACTTAAAATAAACACTTCCATTTTCATCTTAGGGCATCTCCAGCCGCGCCCCCAACATGCCTCCACAGGCGATTTTGCCGCGCCGGCGCCAAAAAAATGGCCCAGTCGCGCCCCCAGAAGCCCGTTTTTCGCCGGCTCGGGTCAAAACTGGTGCCGGCGGACCCAGGCCGAACCCGGCGCCCTGGGGGGCGCTTGGGGAGCCGGCACAAGCGAAAAAGGCGCGTGGGCCCGTCCTGGCGGTGACCCGAGGGCCTTTTCCCGCCCTTTCTTGACGCTTTTCCCTCGCATCTCTCCCGCTCGCTCGCCTTCCTCCCGCCATTCCCTCCCTTTCTCCCGCCAAACCCCCTCCCGCTCGCCTTCCAGTCGCCGCCATGCCATCGAAGAAGTACGCCATGCTGCGCGCGGCGGCAACCGCGACTGGCACCGTGGCCCAGCCGAAGCAGAGGAAGCCGAGGGCGCCGCCATCGAAGCCACCGGGCCTGTCGAACACCAACTCTTTTTTTTTTTGCAAAACAAAAACACTTTATGTAAAATAATGATCATGCTCTAAAATTTATTGTTATTTTTTGAAAATTTATGTAAAAAAAATAATTACTTGAAATAAACACTTCCATTTCCATCTTAGGGCATCTCCAGCCGCGCCCCCAACATGCCTGCCCAGGCGATTTTACCGCGCCGGCGCCAAAAAAAGGCCCAGTCGCGCCCCCAGAAGCCCGTTTTTCGCCGGCTCGGGTCAAAACTGGTGCCGGCGGACCCAGGCCGAACCCGGCGCCCTGGGGGGCGCTTGGGGAGCCGGCACAAGCGAAAAAGGCGCGTGGGCCCGTCCTGGCGGTGACCCGAGGGCCTTTTCCCGCCCTTTCTTGACGCTTTTCCCTCGCATCTCTCCCGCTCGCTCGCCTTCCTCCCGCCATTCCCTCCCTTTCTCCCGCCAAACCCCCTCCCGCTCGCCTTCCAGTCGCCGCCATGCCATCGAAGAAGTACGCCATGCTGCGCGCGGCGGCAACCGCGACTGGCACCGTGGCCCAGCCGAAGCAGAGGAAGCCGAGGGCGCCGCCATCGAAGCCACCGGGCCTGTCGAACACCAACTCTTTTTTTTTTTGCAAAACAAAAACACTTTATGTAAAATAATGATCATGCTCTAAAATTTATTGTTATTTTTTGAAAATTTATGTAAAAAAAATAATTACTTGAAATAAACACTTCCATTTCCATCTTAGGGCATCTCCAGCCGCGCCCCCAACATGCCTGCCCAGGCGATTTTACCGCGCCGGCGCCAAAAAAAGGCCCAGTCGCGCCCCCAGAAGCCCGTTTTTCGCCGGCTCGGGTCAAAACTGGTGCCGGCGGACCCAGGCCGAACCCGGCGCCCTGGGGGGCGCTTGGGGAGCCGGCACAAGCGAAAAAGGCGCGTGGGCCCGTCCTGGCGGTGACCCGAGGGCCTTTTCCCGCCCTTTCTTGACGCTTTTCCCTCGCATCTCTCCCGCTCGCTCGCCTTCCTCCCGCCATTCCCTCCCTTTCTCCCGCCAAACCCCCTCCCGCTCGCCTTCCAGTCGCCGCCATGCCATCGAAGAAGTACGCCATGCTGCGCGCGGCGGCAACCGCGACTGGCACCGTGGCCCAGCCGAAGCAGAGGAAGCCGAGGGCGCCGCCATCGAAGCCACCGGGCCTGTCGAACACCAACTCTTTTTTTTTTTGCAAAACAAAAACACTTTATGTAAAATAATGATCATGCTCTAAAATTTATTGTTATTTTTTGAAAATTTATGTAAAAAAAATAATTACTTGAAATAAACACTTCCATTTCCATCTTAGGGCATCTCCAGCCGCGCCCCCAACATGCCTGCCCAGGCGATTTTACCGCGCCGGCGCCAAAAAAAGGCCCAGTCGCGCCCCCAGAAGCCCGTTTTTCGCCGGCTCGGGTCAAAACTGGTGCCGGCGGACCCAGGCCGAACCCGGCGCCCTGGGGGGCGCTTGGGGAGCCGGCACAAGCGAAAAAGGCGCGTGGGCCCGTCCTGGCGGTGACCCGAGGGCCTTTTCCCGCCCTTTCTTGACGCTTTTCCCTCGCATCTCTCCCGCTCGCTCGCCTTCCTCCCGCCATTCCCTCACTTTCTCCCGCCAAACCCCCTCCCGCTCGCCTTCCAGTCGCCGCCATGCCATCGAAGAAGTACGCCATGCTGTGCGCGGCGGCAACCGCGACTGGCACCGTGGCCCAGCCGAAGCAGAGGAAGCCGAGGGCGCCGCCATCGAAGCCACCGGGCCTGTCAAACGCCGAGTGGAGGGTGGAAGTTCAGCGACACGAAGCAGTCACCGCCGACCGGCGGAACAGAGCCATGGCCAGGAAGGCCCGCGACAACGCGGCGCGCGCGGCGGCGTCTTCCTCATCGGTCGACCAGGCGGGGATGATGAATCCACCCGTCGTCAGCCACGCCCAGTACGCGCCCTGGGGACAGCAAGGCGTCGGATCTCCATGGGGTTCGTCGTCGCCCGGCTACGCCGACGGCGACGCGCACGGTGGGTTCAACCCAAACGTGACCTTCCCTCATGGTCACCCCGCGACGCGCACACCCTCGCCCGCCTTCGTCGGCGTGCAGTACCCTTCATACAACTACTCGCCGCCCGCCGCCTACGCGTCCACACCGACGCCCCATCTCTACCGTGGACCGCTGCCCTTCTCGCACCTCGGCGACACCGACGACCCGGGAGCCGACATGGACGACATCATCGTGACAGGATCGACCGCGCCCGCCGCGTCTCCCGGGTTCGCCACCCAGGATGAGGTAGTGGATCTCAGCGGCGACATGGAGGCCGAGCTCGGCTACGTCTACGGCGAGGACGCGCACGAAGCGCAGGAACCCGAGGAGGAGGAGGAGGACGAGGAGGAGGAGGAGGAGGAGCCGGCTCCTGTTCCGACGAAGGGGCGCTAGAAGAAGAAGAAGCGGGCGGCTAGGTCAGGCGAACCGCGCATCAAGTGGGCGTCCAAGGAGGTGGAATGCCTCGCCGAAGCATGGAAAGTCGGCTGCCTCGACCCGACCACCGGCGCGAACCAGAGCTTGCAGACGTACTGGGACCGCATCAAGGCCGAGTTCGACGAGCGGAAGCTCGTCGACCCCTACTTCAAAGGCGTCTACATGCAGCGCGGCTCCAAGGCGGTGGCGAACCATTGGGGGCGTATCCAATTGGGGGCGAATCGTCGAGGAGGTCGCGGCTCGCCCGGAGAGCGGCGCCAGCGTTGAGGACCAGGTACGCACGCCGTTCACCCGCATCTTTTCGTCGTCTACGCCCGCCGCCCGCCAACTGTTTGTTCCTCCGCGCAGCTGCTGCGTATGTTCACCATGTATCGGCGCGACAACCAAGACGCCGACTTCAAGCAACTCCACGTCTACAAGCGCATTGACAAGTGCGAGAAGTGGGCGAAAGTCCGACGTGCCCTCGACAAGGCCAAGGAGACATACAAGCCAGACGCGACGACTCCGGGCGCGTCGGAGGGGCGGCCGGACGGCCACAAATTGGCAAAGAAGGGGAAAAACGCCGACACGGCAACCGCGCGAGTGCAGGAGTCCATCGAGCATTGCCTCGCCGACGCCCAGGCCGGGCCGTCCTACGTGAAGAGAAGACCGAGGCGCGGTGGTCGTCGCTGATGAAGAACAGCGCCATCAAGCTCGACCTGCTCCGGACGAACGTCGCCGTGAAGAAGAGGAACACCGACATGGCTTTTCTGATGGGCGGGGCGGACATGCTCCGGAGCAACGACGAGAAGCTCAAGGCGTGGTACCTGGTGCAGCGCGGCCTCATCCTGAGCGAGCTGCCGACGGCGACGCAAGCTCCCGCGCCCACGACACGGACGCCAAACCCGAACGACGCCTCTACATCGCCGCCCAGCAGTGCCGAAGCCGCGCCGACACAGCCCAGCACCGAAGCAGCTCCGACACCGCCGAGCCCGCGCACGCCGACTCTGCCAATGCCTGGAGCCGACCCCGCCGAGTGAAGCACGCGAACCTGCGGCGTGTGCGGCGCTCTGTTTTTTGTAACGCCAGACTACATCCGATCGCCGGATTTGTGGCGTCTTTTGAGAGCGGGAACGACCAAGTTTAAATTTCCCGCATCCTGGGGCCGGCGCTTGGGGGCGTGACTGGGAGCTAGGTCCCCCCAGGGGCCGAACTAGCGCCGGCACGCCCCCAGGCCGCTCTATTTAGGCGCCCTGGGGGGCCGAACGGCTGGAGATGCCTTATGTATCCACTTCTACAAAAAAATCTAGAATCCTCAATCTCATGTTTTGAAATTGATTTTTATTTTTTTGAAAATTTATGTACAAAATTTCTGCAAAATAATTCTTTGAAAGAAGCACTTCCATTTCCATCTTATGTATCCACTTCTACAAAAAAATCTAGAATCCTCAATCTCATGTTTTGAAATTGATTTTTATTTTTTTGAAAATTTATGTACAAAATTTCTGCAAAATAATTCTTTGAAAGAAGCACTTCCATTTCCATCTTATGGATCCACTCTTTTGCCAAAGAAAACTAAAATCTTCAATATCATGTTTTGAAATTGATATTTATATTAGCAAAATTTATCTAAAGAAACTTCTGCAAAATGTCGGAGAACCACGGTGGGTGTCGATGACATCATGGATGAAACATGACAGTGTCGACACTTGGCAGGTACCAACAACATCATTGGAAGCCGAGCCCGTGTCGTAGGAAAATATTGATCACACAAAGAGAAAAATCTATGCTTTCTGTAGTAAGCAACGTGGAAACAAAGCAAGATTCAGGAAACAAAGCAAGATTTCACACTTGAGCGAAACAGATTGAGGTGGTCCTTCAGTCTGATAAAGAACAGTGTACATAGACAGCGCTGGAAGTCCAACTCAGCCCTCACATCCAGTTGTAATTCAACACCGTGCACGCGTACATGGTCTGAATGTTTCTGAAAAAATATTGCAGAATGTGTGGCCTTAACGTTTCCATACAGAATCATCAAAACATTGAGTTCTGGGAGAAAAACATATGCAGAGGAAAACTGTTAACATACAGACAGACGCAGTAAGTTTCCTTCTTGATGAATCTCACTGATTCCATTACAAAATAGGTTTACAGTTCTATTATAGGCTCATGAAGAAAAATCAGTTGCAACCGTTCATAACCAGGGGACCCCCTGATGCCTCCTCCGCTCCATGCTCCGTCCAATTTTCTGTTGATATATGCTTGCAGGCTATATCGGTCAGCAGGGAAAAACACCCTCTCCATCCTCTGTAACGAAAATATTTCATGAACACTTTCATGCGATAATATTTCTCACCAGAGAGAAAAATGTATACCTTTTGCACAGTACAGGTGCCTTCAGCTTCAGGTAAACAAGCAAATATTTTACACTTCACTGAAGTAGAATGAGGTGCTCCTTGGCAAGGATTGGCATGAAGAGTTTGCAGCCTGTTGTGTGCCTGAAACTTCTGAAATCGCATTCAAGCACGCGAGCAAATATAGTGAACATTATACATAGATTCTGATACACTACAGGATCATCAGACGTTGCGTCACAGTATGTGAAGAAAAACATATATGGATGATAATTTACTGATCAGGATTGCAATTCTATTACAGGATCATGAAAAATACCAAATGAAAACACCATGCCAGTATTGATTGACAAAGTGTACTGACCGGCCGCTGGATTTGGCGTGCAGGGGAGGTGTCATCTTCAGAAGTGTAGGATGAAACCTGAACTTGCAAGATTCAGGTTGTCCCTTCAGAAGCAGCATCAAGGGCTGCAACGTTCTGTGTCCCTAAAAACTTCTCAAATTGTATTCCACTACAGAACCATCTGTGCGATATATACTTACTCTGATATACTCTAGTACAGAACCATCAGATAACAAGTTCTGGAAGAAAAACGAACACAGAGCACACAGACAAACACAATATGTTTCCATCCTGATGAATCTAACTAATTTTACTAGTACAAATTAGGATTAACAAAATTCTATTACAGGCTCATGATTTTTTTTTTCAGTTCCACCATTTATAGCAAAGTATTTCTAGGCAGAAGAACAGCATAACGTAGTGAGTAGTGACCGACGGATGGCTCAGAAAACGCGACCCAGGACAGCTCTTACATCTCACATGTACTCCTAGACACGTAGAGGAGATATGGCTAGTTAGGTCCTCAACACGTAGCTATAGTCCTTAACAGTGGCGGAGCCAGGAATTAAAGATTAGGAGGGCCAAATGACACAAACTTTGGATTACAGGGGCCAAACTACACTAATGCATGTATTATCCTCTAAATTCTGCACTGTTCAATGCTATATTAATACCAAATCAGTGATATTAGGGGGGGCCAGGGCCCCTGCTGGTCCCCCTATCTCCGCCACTGGTCCTTAACCCGGACAATAGTACTACCTTGCTAGGCGACCAGCAGCAGCACTACCTAAGAGCATCTCCACCCGTCCCACCAAAACGTCCCCTAAGCCACTTTTTGGGCGCCGGCAGTAAAAAAAGCTCCCACTCGCGCCCCAAAGCCCCACTTTTCGCCGGATTTGGAGAAAACTGACGCCGGCAAACCCACCCCAAACCCAGCCCCTTGGGGGCAGCTGGGCGTGTCGGCGGTTTCTTTTTCTTGCAGTTGGCCCACCCTCAGCCTCCCACCTCCCTCTCTCCTCTCTTTTCATCTGGGCCCCACACACGTGCCCTCACCCTCTCTCCTCTCTTTTCCTCCTCTCCCATGCCTCTCTCTCTCGAGCGCGCCGACGAGGTAGCGGGGCAGCGAGGTCGCGTGGCCGGCGTCCGGCGTGCTCGACGAGGTCGCCTGGTCGGCGTGCTCGACGAGGCTTGCCGGCGCGTGGGCTTGGCTGGGTGCGGCACACCGGCGCACATCTCCGACATATTGGGTGAGAACACCGGTCTCACAAATGTGATTTAAGTGATGCTCTTCCGCCGCATCCTTCCTTGCTAGCTCCGGGCCTCCCCCATGTGGGAGTTCAATCCGGAGGAGCCACGGACCCTGAAGCGCTTCTTCGGCACCACGCATGAAGATATATAGAAGCAACTCTTCAAGGCTTAAAAGAAGTGGCCGAAGAAGATCGAGGACATCGGACTCGGCATCGAGAACCCGACCACGACGGTAAGCATAATCTTTCTGAAGACCTATCCAGTCAATATTTCAGATATAATAGAAATTATATTGCCTGCTTTCCTTACAGGCCTGGACGGCAAAGCCGGAGCGGATCAACTGTCCGGCACCGCTGCCTGAGGACCCGACCACACCCCAGCCGACGGAGATGCTAGTCCCCGCACCCTATTAGGCACCGGAGGAGAAAACCAAGAAGAAGAAAGGCAAGGAGGCCAAGGGCGGCCCTCGCCACAAAGATCCTTCGGAAACAGTGTCTGGAGAGACCGAAGCCCTCTCTTCCCACGAGGGAGACGAGGAAGAAGAGGAGGAGGAGATGGAGAGCGACTCCCCCCGTAAGGGGAGGAAGAACATGAGGGCAGCCTCCGAAGACCCGGAGGGGGAGGCAGCCAAGAGAGGGAAGCTGACCCTCCCGGACAGTTCGGACTGAGAGTCCGAACTAGTCCCCAAGAAACCTCCTAGGGTGAAGCCCCTGGCCGAATCGTAAGTATTAAGAAACTTACTATTTATCTTCGGTCTACCTGCCTCTATTATGTAAGTTATTTTGTTATTTCCCTTTCAGCCCTCCCCGCGTGCTCCCGCATACTCCATTATTGGAGGAGAATTATTTGCCGCCCAAAATGGCAGAGAGTGACACGCCGCCACGAGTCCCCTCACCTATCGCTATGGAGGACACCGAAGCGTCGTCCCGAAGGACCTCTCCTTGTCGAGCGGGGGTGGACGAAGCCATCGAGAGAGCGCCAGAGGTTAATACCTCAGTTGCTGAAGACCTAGGGGACGCGGCCCCTATGACAGCCAACGGTGGGGAGCCCCAACAATCCGGGCCCCAGCCAAACACCATTCAGGAGACCAGCATGGCTCCGGGATCGGATAATTAAGCAGCCCACTTCAAAAGAGGGGAGAGGAGCACCAGCTCCATCGGCAGCCTCCACTAATCCGGAGGCGTCCCATGCTCTGGAGGAAGCACTGCAAAGTGCTTCGGTCGTGGCGGAGCACCGCACCCTGATGGGTGTGGTTATGGAGAAGGTTCAGTCTGCTAAAAACTGACTGAGCGAAGCCTTCTGCAGCCTACTGACAGGCTTTGAGGTATGCGACGTAATGTTCTAGAAAACTTTTCATATAGAAGAATAAACCTGTGTATAGACAGTAGCCCCTGAGGCTCTGTGCGGTTCGAAAAACCCGGACAGAGGATCCACACAGTAAGTGGGATAATAACATACTGTGCTATTACTGTAACATGCCTCCATGTTGGTGGCTACCGCCCAGGCCGCAGAAGTTCCCGAACTCAATTGGAAGATTCAGGTGGCAGATGAGGAACTTGGTCACATTAATGAGCGGTTCGACAATACGCAAGGTATGCGTGCGATGTTAAAAATGTATTTTTATGTCAGAAGTGATATGCATATTTAGAGGTTAACTCATAGAATGCTTTGATTATGAGCATATTTTGCGCTGCCGAGGTCGAGACCCTCAAAGGCACCCTCGCCCAGGCCAAGAAAGAAGCAAAGGCGAACAAGTCAACCGCTAATAAAGCGGCTGCTGAACTAGAGGCCGAACAAGTTGCCTGCCGCCAACACGAAGCTCGGGTGGCCGAAGCTGAGCAGGAGCTGAAGGATTCCATCAGCAAATGCGAAACATTGGAGCAGAAGACTTCGGCCCAGTCCTCCGAGCTTGCCAAGGCTCTCCATGATGCCAAAGAGGCGCGGAGCGAGTCCTGGAGTGCTCGCGAAGAGATCCAACAGGCGAGGCAGATAGCGGCTGGTAAGGCCTTTCTTTTGTAGAGTATCTTTGGAGGTCAGAGGTATGCTTTGCTTACTCGAGTGTGGAGTTCTCCAGGCGCGTTTGCGGATCTTCCGAAGAGTGCTGCTGATGCCGTACAGTTCTTCTGAGCCCAGGAGGGGAACTCGACTGAGAAGCTATTCTGGTCGCAATTTCTCGCGCCAGAACACCCGACGCCTCTGAACGATCAGCTGAAGCAGCCAATGGAGCTGCATAGGGTGTCAGGCTTGGCCATGAAGGACCTAATAATCCAACTCTGTCCGGCAGAGCCGATTCCTAGCAGCTACTTCGGTTTGGTGAAGCGGCTTGTCGATGTGCGGCCGCAGATTGATGCTGTAAAGCGCTCGGCCTGCATAGAGGATGCCCGGGTGGCCTTCGCCCGCGTCAAAATGCAATGGGCGAAGATGAAGGCCGCCGAAGTGGCAACCGCAGGTTCGCCCGAAGGCAAAGATCATCGGAAGCCAGAGAGGTACTTCGGTAACGTCCTAGAAGGAGCCCGAGTGATAGAGGGTCAATGTTCTAAGTACGTAATATTTGATTGAATGTGTTCGGGTTGTACAAACTATGTTATGAACCCATGCTGTTATATATCTATGTTTGCGCCTTCTATTCGAGCAACTTTTTCTCCTGTGCGGCCGGTTATTGTTACATTCCTGAAAGTTGCCAGTCGCCGGCTTCACCCCCCATGTAGATGCTACAGGGGTGTTCGACATAACGCGTGACCACACTTTTGTCTAATGTCTTGGTCCATAAAGGAGGTGTTCGCAAGGTGAACCAGGTTATTGGACTATACGGCTTTATTACTTTTACTTAGCCATAGGAATTTGACTGTGGAGCTAAGTACTAGCCCCTTGTGCGTGTGCGGCTATCCGGGCTATGATGCCTTTTCCATGCGGCTGGACGAAGACCAGCCCCTCGTATAACACGGGGTGAATCGCTAATGATTTGTAGTATAATACTAACTCACAGAATCGCCGACCAGCTCTTGCCTATCATGACAATCAGTTTTCGGCTTTCTCTACTAAGGTACTTGACAGGACGAACCAGAAATACAATCGTAGTAGTTCTCCCTTTACTACCTTAGCCGAACGGGCGAAACGTAAGGTGGTAAGCACAGGAGCCGGGGAAACCAACTATTGACCAAAGACATGATTCGGAGCCGATGCATATAATGCAATATCCGGGACGCCGAGGAGTGCCCTATAGGTGTTCGGACTTGAAATGTGTAGGACCGGATACAACCCCCAGTGTTAAGGCCGAATTAATGCACGTGTGGCAGTCTGAAGTAGGGAGGGGATACAGATGATATTATGAAATAAAAATAATTGCCAAACAAAGTGGTGATCAACTGCTTCCTTTATACCCTGATTAATACGTCGAACCGTGTTGTTACAGATAATGCCATGAGTATCTAGGGCATTTTACATGCCAAAAGTTTACACAAGGGAAAGGTTTACCCAGGGCCTAAAAGTAGTGGTTTGAAGATCCCAATGATGCCCTGCTGCATGTCTGCGCCGCTTCTCCTTGGTGAGACATCCTTGATGGTCGTCTGCTAGAAAAAGGGGCCTAGAAAGGAGTCCCCATACGACCGTAGATCAGGTAGGTTTTTTAACGAACCTATAATGGAAAAAATATTTGAGGTCCGAATAGGGTCAAGCCGTACCTCCGGCGCTGCCCAAGGTATTTTAAGTGTGTAGTTATGTACGCGAGGTACGCATGCTGCAACCTTATGGGGCGATCATGGGAGGCGAAGCTGCTATTCAAGCTCCGGTGCCCCCGAGCTGCCGCATTGTTAATGCAGGTCAGACACGTTTAGCAGTGTCATGGGTCTTGATGACCGATGGGTTGTTCGGCTTGATAAGGTCACCCTGTACTTCGGCTGCTAGAGCCGCGGTATGCTCCTCAGTACAGAGGGAGCGCTCCGTATTTCCATTTACTGTGATGACGCCACGAGGTCCAGGCATTTTGAGCTTCAGATAAGCATAGTGCGGGACACCATTAAAGCGGGCGAAAGAAGTTCGTCCGAGCAGTGCATGATAACCATTGCGAAAAGGGACGATGTCGAAGATCAATTCTTTGCTTCGGAAGTTGTCTGGAGAGACGAATACTACTTCCAGTGTTAAGGAGCCCGTGCAGCGGGACTCCACGCAGGATATAACTCCTCTAAAGGTAGTGTTGCCAGGCTTGATTCTTGACGGGTCGATACCCATCTTACGGACAGTATCCTTATAGATCAAGTTGGGGCTGCTGCTGCCGTCCATAAGGACTCTAGTGAGATGGTATCCGTCAATGATAGGATCGAGTACCAGGGCCGCCGAACCTCCGTGCCGGATACTGGTTGGGTGGTCCCTGCGATCAAAGGTGATCGGACAAGCCGACCATGGGTTGAATTTTGGGGCGACATGCTCTACGGCATAGACGTCCCTTAATGCGCGTTTGCGCTCCCTCCTCGGGATGTGGGTGACATAGATCATGTTCACCATTTTCACCTCGGGGGGAAACTGTTTCTATCCCCCAGTGTTCGGCAGGCGGGGCTCATCATCGTCCTCCTTTGAGGCCGTTTCCCCTTATCTTCGGTGTTTAATTTACCGCCCTGTTTAAAAACCCGAACAGTTTCTGTTGGTGTGGTTGGCAGGCTTGTCAGGGGTGCCATGAATTTGGCGAGGTCTCTCCAGTATTTTGTCCAAGTTGGATGGACCGTCCCTATTACCTTTGAACGGCTTCTTCCGCTGACCAGGCTTCGAACCACTAAATCCGATGTTTACTGCCGTATCCTCTGTTTTTTCGTTATTGTTCTGACGCTTGTTTTTGCTACGTCGTGGCCTGCCGTTGCCATCCCTGGCCTCGGAAGTGTCGGGGTCGCTGGTGCTGTTGCTTCTACGAGCCAACCAACTATCTTCGCCTGCATAGAAGCGGGTCATAAGTGCAGTAAGATCTGCCGTGGTCTTCGGCTTTTCTTGACCAAGGTGTTGAGCGAGCCATACGTCACGGACGTTGTGCTTAAATGCCGCTAAGGCCTCGACGTCCGGACAGTCCACGATTTGGTTCTTTTTAATTAAGAATCGATTCCAAAGTTTGCGAGCTGACTCTCTGGGTTGCTGGATTATGTGACTCGGGCCATCAGCATCCGGTGGCCGGACATAAGTGCCCTGAAAGTTGGCCCGAAAGGCATCCTCTAGGTCTTCCCAACTTCCAATGGAGTTCTCTGGGAGGCTGTTCAACTAGTGTCGTGCTGGTCCTTTTAGCTTTAGAGGTAGGTATTTAATAGCGTGGAGATCATCTCCGCATGCCATGTGAATGTGTAGAAGAAAGTCTTCAATTCATACAGCGGGATCTGTCGTTCCATCGTATTTCTCAATGTTCATGGGTTAGAACCCTTCCGGAAATTGGTGCTGCATTACCTCATCGGTAAAGCACACGGGGTGTGCGGCACCTCTGTATCGGGCGACATCGCGACGGAGTTCGGATGACATTTGTGCTCGGTGCTGATCCTGGACTTGGTTATGTTTGTCGCGCCAGGCTTGATGGCTACCATCTCGTGTTGGGGCACGTCCTCTTCATCCATAGATTGATCTGGTCTGGCCGGCTCTATTGGTCAGGTCCTGACGTAGGTCGTACGTGTAGCTCGAAGCCGCTATCTCCTTGCATCTATGGCGAGGGGGCGCGGGCTGGTGTTCGGCATAATTAGCCGTTTTGTCCCGTCCACGTGGTGGTCGGTCCGGTTGATCAACCCGATTGTATTTTGACGGTATTGGCTCAAAGGCCTCGTCGTCGAATTGTGGCAGTAGCCTACGTTTGGGATAACTCTTTGTTTGGTGCTCAAAGCCATATTCTTCTTCGACGGCTAGGACCTTAGTTCATCTGTCGTTGAGTGTATCATGTTCGGCTTTAATCTGCTGCTGTTTCTTTTTCAGGCTCGGTGCGGTGGCGATGAGCCGTCGCTTGAAGTGTCCTTGTTCGAGGGGTTCCTTTGGGACGATGAAATCTTCGTCACCAAGGCTAACATCCTCTTCAGAGACCGTTAAGTAGTTACTATCTTCCGAATCCTCGTGATCGGCGAGTTCATCATGGCTGTATTGACCCTCTTCCCTTTCATCCTGCTCGAACGCAGGCTCCATGGGGTGGTCGGGGTCTTCGGTGTTGTCCGGAGTGTCATTATCTCCGGTGCTGGTATTACCTTCCCTTCCCCGACGCGATCGTGAGCGGCGCCACTGACGCCGGCGTTTTGGTTGTTCATCGACGGGCTTATCCTCATCTGGATCTTGAGTGCCATCGTCGTCCTTCTTCTCAAGTGTGTCAACCATGTATACATCGTAAGTAGAAGTGGCCGTCCAAAGCCTAGTGATGGGTGGGTTTTGAGCTGGTTCGGCTTCGACATCATCGTCCATGCCATTGATGTCTTCAGAAGCGTAGTTTAGCATGTCGGTTAGATCGTCGACAGTGGATATTAAGTGGGTTGTGGGTGGGACGTAAAATTCCCTACTCTGAGCCCCAGTTCAGGCTGGGCATAGTTCGGAAGTGACACTTTCGTAATGGCGAGAGATTGTATTAAGTCCAGTGTTTCGTTTAAAAGCGAGAGCTGGATGTGCGTCTGAGGATCTGCGGAGCTAGGCTCGGTGATAACCACTTGACCAAGCCCGAAGGACGCAGACCTCGAGAGTTCGGAGTTTGTGTCCAGAGGCGAGTCCGGCTCCCCGATGACAGGGGGAGTCCCGTTTGACTCCGGGTCCGTCGATGGTGTGGTCGCATCTGGGTCTCCGGATAGAAGCTCTGTGATGGGAGAGAGTCCGACAGGGTTCATCCTCCCGCCTTTGAACGAAGTGGTCTGCCCCGGATCTAAGGCCGAGGCGGGCATAAGTATGGACCCCTGGACGGGATCTGACGGTAGATCCAAAGAGCCTCCTTCGTGCGGGTGGGGAACGGCGGCCGAGGCCGCAAACCCTTCGAAGATCAGGTCTCCTCGGATATCGGCGATGTAGTTCAGACTTCCGAACCTGATCCGGTGACCAGGGGCGTAGCTGTCGACATGTTCAAGGTGACCGGTCGAGTTGGCACGTAGCACGAAGCCGCCAAACACAAAGAGTTGACCAGGGAGAAAAGTCTTCCCAGAAATAGCGTCGTTGTCGATAACGAGGCCAGCCATCGATTCTTCTGTCGACAACACAACGGAGCTCTCAATGAAAGCACCAATGTCGGTGTCAAAACCGGCAGATCTCGGGTAGGAGGTCCCAAGCTGTGCGTCTGAGGATCGATGGTAACAAGGGACAATAGGGACACGATGTTTACCCAGGTTCGGGCCCTCTTAAAGGAGGCAAAACACTATGTCTTGCTTGATTATATTCGGTGTGTGTATAAGGGTTACAAGAGTTGATCTACCTCGAGATTGTAATGGCTAAACCCTAGCTGTCTAGCCTATGATTCCTCTCCCTTTCTACGGACCTAACCCTCCGGTTTATACACACACCGGAGGGGCCTAGCGTTGTACAAAGTGTTGGAAATATGCCCTAGAGGCAATAATAAATAGGTTATTATTGTATTTCCTTGTTCATGATAATCGTTTATTATCCATGGTAGAATTGTATTGATAGGAAACTCAGATACATGTGTGGATACATAGACAACACCATGTCCCTAGTAAGCCTCTAGTTGACTAGCTCGTTGATCAATAGATGGTTACAGTTTCCTGACCATGGACATTGGATGTCGTTGATAACGGGATCACATCATTAGGAGAATGATGTGATGGACAAGACCCAATCCTAAGCCTAGCACAAGATCATGTAGTTCGTATGCTAAAGCTTTTATAATGTCAAGTATCATTTCCTTAGACCATGAGATTGTGCAACTCCCGGATACCGTAGGAATGCTTTGGGTGTGCCAAACGTCACAACGTAACTGGGTGGCTATAAAGGTACACTACGGGTATCTCCGAAAGTGTCTGTTGGGTGGCACGAATCGAGACTGGGATTTGTCACTCCGTGTAAACGGAGAGGTATCTCTGGGCCCACTCGGTAGGACATCATCATAATGTGCACAATGTGATCAAGGAGTTGATCATGGGATGATGTGTTACGGAACGAGTAAAAGAGACTTGCCGGTAACGAGATTGAACAAGGTATTGGGATACCCACGATCGAATCTCGGGCAAGTATCGTACCGATAGACAAAGGGAATTGTATACGGGATTGATTAAGTCCTTGACATCGTGGTTCATCCGATGAGATCATCGTGGAACATGTGGGAGCCAACATGGGTATCCAGATCCCGCTGTTGGTTATTGACCGGAGAACGTCTCGGTCATGTCTGCATGTCTCCCGAACCCGTAGGGTCTACACACTTAAGGTTCGATGACGCTAGGGTTATAAAGGAAGCTTGTATGTGGTTACCGAATGTTGTTCGGAGTCCCGGATGAGATCCCGGACGTCACGAGGAGTTCCGGAATGGTCCGGAGGTAAAGATTTATATATAGGAAGTCCTATTTCGGCCATCGGGACAAGTTTCGGGGTCATCGGTATTGTACCGGGACCACCGGAGGGGTCCCGGGGGCCCACCGGGTGGGGCCACCTATCCCGGAGGGTCCCATGGGCTGAAGTGGGAAGGGATCCAGCCCAAAGTGGGCTGGGGCGCCACTTCCCCTAAGGCCCATGCGCCTAGGGTGAAGGGGGAACCCTAAAGGAAGAGTCCCAAGGGGGTAAGGCACCTCCTAGGTGCCTTGGGGGGGGGGAGGGAATCCTCCTCTGGCCGCCGCCCCCTAGGAGATTGGATCTCCTAGGGCTGGCGCACCCCCCCTTGGGATCCCTATATATAGTGGGGGTAGAGGGCCTCTTGAGACACACCTTTTGCCTTTGGTGCAGCCCCTCCCTCTCCCAAGTTCTTCTCCTCTCTTGCGGTGCTTGGCGAAGCCCTGCTGGATTACCACGCTCCTCCATCATCACCACGCCGTTGTGCTGCTGCTGGATGGAGTCTTCCTCAACCTCTCCCTCTCTCCTTGCTGGATCAAGGCATGGGAGACGTCACCGGGCTGTACGTGTGTTGAACGCGGAGGTGCCGTCCGTTCGGCACTTGGTCATCGGTGATTTGAATCACGACGAGTACGACTCCATCAACCCCGTTCACTTGAACGCTTCTGCTTAGCGATCTACAAGGGTATGTAGATGCACTCTCCTTCCCCTCGTTGCTGGTTTCTCCATAGATAGATCTTGGTGACACGTAGGAAAATTTTGAATTTCTGCTACGTTCCCCAACAGTGGCATCATGAGCTAGGTCTATTGCATAGATTCTTTGCACGAGTAGAACACAAAGTAGTTGTGGGCGTTGATTTTGTTCAATATGCTTACCGTTACTAGTCAATCTTGTTTCAGCGGCATTGTGGGATGAAGCGGCCCGGACCGACCTTACACGTACTCTTACGTGAGACAGGTTCCACCGACTGACATGCACTAGTTGCATAAGGTGGCTAGCGGGTGCCAGTCTCTCCCACTTTAGTCGGATCGGATTCGATGAAAAGGGTCCTTATGAAGGGTAAATAGCAATTGACATATCACGTTGTGGTTTTGCGTAGGTAAGAAACGTTCTTGCTAGAAACCCATAGCAGCCACGTAAAACATGCAAACAACAATTAGAGGACGTCTAACTTGTTTTTGCAGGGTATGCTATGTGATGTGATATGGCCAAGAAGAATGTGATGAATGATATGTGATGTATGAAATTGATCATGTTCTTGTAATAGGATTCACGACTTGCATGTCGATGAGTATGACAACCTGCAGGAGCCATAGGAGTTGTCTTTATTTATTGTATGACCTGCGTGTCATTGAACAACGCCATGTAATTACTTTACTTTATTGCTAACCGGTAGCCATAGTAGTAGAAGTAACAGTTGGCGTGACAACTTCATGGAGACACGATGATGGAGATCATGATGATGGAGATCATGGTTTCATGCCGGTGACAATGATGATCATGGAGCCCCGAAGATGGAGATCAAAAGGAGCAAAATAATATTGGCCATATCATGTCACCTTTTGATTGCATGTGATGTTTATCATGTTTATGCATCTTGTTTACTTAGAACGACGGTAGTAAATAAGATGATCCCTCATAAACAATTTCAAGAATGTGTTCTCCCCTAACTGTGCACCGTTGCTACAGTTCGTCGTTTCGAAGCACCACGTGATGATCGGGTGTGATAGATCCTTACGTTCACATACAACGGGTGTAAGACAGTTTTACACATGCAAAACACTTAGGGTTAACTTGACGAGCCTAGCATGTACAGACATGGCCTCGGAACACAGAAGACCGAAAGGTCGAGCATGAGTCGTATAGAAGATACGATCAACATGAAGATGTTCACCGACGTTGACTAGTCCGTCTCACGTGATGATCGGACACGGCCTAGTTCACTCGGATCATGTAATCACTTAGATGACTAGAGGGATGTCTATCTGAGTGGGAGTTCATAAGATGAACTTAATTATCCTGAACATAGTCAAAAGATCTTTGCAAATTATGTCATAGCTCGCGCTTTAGTTCTACTATTTTAGATATGTTCCTAGAGAAAATATAGTTGAAAAGTTGATAGTAGCAATTATGCGGACAGTAGAAGGCTTGTGTCCTTAATGCACCACTCGGTGTGCTGGACCTCGAACGTGGTCTGTGGATGTTGCGAACATCTGACATACATGTTTTGATGACTACATGATAGTTCGGTAGTGATAAATGGTTTAGAATTGAGGCACCGAAGACATTTTTGAAATATCACGGAACATATGAGATGTTTCGAGGGCTGAAATTGGGATTTCAGGCTCGTGCCCACGTCAAGAGGTATAAGACCTCCGACGATTTTCTTAGCCTGCAAACTAAGGGAGAAAAGCTCAATCGTTGAGCTTGTGCTCAGATTGTCTGAGTACAACAATCACTTGAATCGAGTGGGAGTTGATCTTCCAGATAAGATAGTGATGTTTCTCCAAAGTCATTGCCACCAAGCTGCTAGAGCTTCATAATGAACTATAACATATCAGGGATAGATACGATGATCCTTGAAATATTCGCGATGTTTGACACCGCGAAAGTAGAAATCAAGAAGGAGCATCAATTGTTGATGGTTAGTGAAACCACTAGTTTCAAGAAGGGCAAGGGCAAGAAGGGATGCTTCATGAAACGGCAAATCAGCTGCTGCTCTAGTGGAGAAACCCAAGGTTGAACCCAAACCCGAGACTGAGTGCTTCTGTAATAAGGGGAACAGCCACTAGAGCAGAATTACCCTAGATACTTGGTAGATGAGAAGGCTGTCGATAGAAGTATATTGGATATACATTATGTGAATGTGTACTTTACTAGTACTCCTAGTAGCTTCAGGGTATTAGATACCAGTTCGGTTGCTAAGTGTTAGTAACTCGAAATAAAAGCTACGGAATAAACGGAGACTAGCTAAAGGTGAGCTGACGAGATGTGTTGGAAGTGCTTCCAAGGTTGATGTGATCAAGCATCGCACGCTCCCTCTACCATCGAAATTGGTGTTAAACCTAAATAATTGTTATTTGGTGTTTGCGTTGAGCATAGACATGATTGGATTATGTCTATCGCAATACGGTTATTCATTTAAGGAGAATAATGGTTACGCTATTTATTTGAATAATACCTTCAATGGTCTTGCACCTAAAATGAATGGTTTATTGAATCTCGATCATAGTGATACACATGTTCATCCCAAAAGATATAAGATAGTAATGATAGTACCACCTACTTGTGGCACTGCCATGTAAGTCATATTGGTATAAAACACATGAAGAAGCTCCATGTTGATGGATCTTTTGACTCACTCATTTCTGAAAAGATTGAGACATGTGAACCGTGTCTGTTGGTATGTAAGCATGAAGAAACTCCATGCAGATGGACCGTTTGGACTCACTTGATTTTGAATCGCTTGAGACATGCAAATCATACCACATGGGCAAGATGACTGAAAGCTTCGGTTTCAGTAAAATGGAACAAGAAATCAACTTGTTGGAAGTAACACATTTTGATGTGTGCAGTCCAATGAGTGCTGAGGCACGTAGTGGATATCGTTATGCTCTTACTTCACAGATGATTTGAGTAGATACTGAGCATATTTACTTGATGAAACACAAGTCTGAATTATTGAATGGTTCAAGTAATTTCAGAGTGAAGTTGAATATCGTCGTGACAAGAGGATAAAATATCTATGATATGATCATAGAGATGAATATCTGAGTTGCGAGTTTGGTACACAATTGAGACATTGTGGAAATTGTTTCACGACTAGTACCGCCTGGAACACCATAGTGTGATGGTGTGTCCGAACATCATAGTTGCACCCTATTGGATATGGTGCGTACCATGATGTCTCTTATCGAATTACCACTATCATTCATGGGTTAGGCATTAGAGACAACCGCACTCACTTTGAATAGGGCACCACGCAAATCCGTCGAGACAACACCGTATGAACTATGGTTTAGAGAAACCTAAGTTGTTGTTTCTCAAAAGTTTGGGGTCACGACGCTTATGTGAAAAAGTTTCAGGCTGATAAGCTCGAACCCAAAGCGGATAAATGCATCTTCATAGGACACCCAAAACAGTTGGGTATACCTCCTATCTCAGATCCGAAAGCAATAGGGATTGTTTCTAGAATCGGGTCCTTTCTCGAGGAAAAGTTTCTCTCGAAAGAATTGAGTGGGAGGATGGTGGAGACTTGATGAGGTTATTGAACCGTCACTTCAACTAGTGTGTAGCAGGGCACAGGAATTGTTCCTATGGCACCTACACCAATTGAAGTGGAAGCTTATGATAGTGATCATGAGACTTCGGATCAAGTCACTCCCAAACCTCGTAGGATGACGAGGATGCGTACTACTTCAGAGTGGTACGTAATCCTGTCTTGGAAGACATGTTGCTAGACAACAATGAATCTACGAGCTATGGAGAAGCAATGGTGGGCCCGGATTCCGATGAATGGCTCGAGGCCATATAATCCGAGAGAGGATCCATATATAAAAACAAAGTGTAGACTTTGGAAGAACTACTTGATGGTCGTAAGACTGTTAGGTGCATATGGATTTTAAAAGGAAGACGGACAATGATGGTAAATGTCACCATTAAGAAAGCTCGACTTGTCATTTAAATGTTTTCCGACAAGTTCAAGGAGTTGACTACGATGAGACTTTCTCACTCGTAGCGATGCTAAGAGTCTGTTGGAATTATATTAGCAGGTACTGCATTATTTATGAAATCTTGCAGATAGGATGTCAAAATATTGTTTCCTTGATTTTCTTGAGGAAAGGTTGTATGTGATACAACCAGAAGACTTTTGTCAATCCTGAAAGATGCTAACAAGTATGCAAAGCTCTAGCAATCCTTCTAAGGACTGGAGTAAGCATCTCGGAGTTGGAATGTATACTTTGATGAGATGATCAAAGATTTTGGGTTTATACAAAGTTTATGAGAAACTTGTATTTCCAAACAAGTGAGTGGGAGCACTATAGAATTTCTGATGAGTATATGTTGTTGACATATTGTTGATCAGAAATGATGTAGAATTTCTGGAAAGCATATAGGGTTATTTGAAGAGTGTTTTCAATGGAAAACCTGGATTAAGCTGCTTGAACATTGAGCATCAAGATCTATAAGGATAGATCAAAAATCGCTTAATATTACTTTCAAATGAATACATACCGTGACAAGATTTTGAAGGTATTCAAAATAGATCAGCAAAGAAGGAGTTCTTGGCTGTATTACACGCGTGAGTATTGAGTAAGACTCAAGACCTGACCACGGCAGAATAGAGAGAAAGGACGAAGGTCGTCCCCTATGCTTCAGACATAGGCTCTAAAGTATGCTATGTTGTGTACCGCACCTGAAGTGTGCCAAACCATGAGTCAGTCAAGGGGTACAAGTGTGATCTAGAAATGGATCACAGGACAGCGGTCAAGGTTATCCTTGGTAACTGGTGGACTGAGGAATTTTCTCGATTATGGAGGTGGTAAAAGAGTTCGTCGTAAAGGGTTACGCCGATGCAAACTTTGACACTAATCCAGATTATTCTAAGTAGTAAATTGGATTCGTATAGTAGAACAGTTATTTGGAATAGTTCCAAATAGAGCGTGATAACTGCATCTAGGAGATGACATAGAGATTTGTAAAGCACACACGGATCTGAAAGGTTTAAGACCCGTTGACTATAACATCTCTCACAAGCATAACATGATCAAACCAAAAACTCATTGAGTGTTAATCACATAGTAATGTGAACTAGATTATTGACTCTAGTAAATTCTTTGGGTGTTAGTCACATGGGGATGTGACCTTGGATGTTGGAATCATTGCAATCACATATCGATGTGAACTGGATTATTGACTCTAGTGCAAGTGGGAGACTGTTGGAAATATGCCCTAGAGGCAATAATAAATAGGTTATTATTGTATTTCCTTGTTCATGATAATCGTTTATTATCCATGGTAGAATTGTATTGATAGGAAACTCAGATACATGTGTGGATACATAGACAACACCATGTCCCTAGTAAGCCTCTAGTTGACTAGCTCGTTGATCAATAGATGGTTACAGTTTCCTGACCATGGACATTGGATGTCGTTGATAACGGGATCACATCATTAGGAGAATGATGTGATGGACAAGACCCAATCCTAAGCCTAGCACAAGATCATGTAGTTCGTATGCTAAAGCTTTTATAATGTCAAGTATCATTTCCTTAGACCATGAGATTGTGCAACTCCCGGATACCGTAGGAATGCTTTGGGTGTGCCAAACGTCACAACGTAACTGGGTGGCTATAAAGGTACACTACGGGTATCTCCGAAAGTGTCTGTTGGGTGGCACGAATCGAGACTGGGATTTGTCACTCCGTGTAAACGGAGAGGTATCTCTGGGCCCACTCGGTAGGACATCATCATAATGTGCACAATGTGATCAAGGAGTTGATCATGGGATGATGTGTTACGGAACGAGTAAAAGAGACTTGCCGGTAACGAGATTGAACAAGGTATTGGGATACCCATGATCGAATCTCGGGCAAGTATCGTACCGATAGACAAAGGGAATTGTATACGGGATTGATTAAGTCCTTGACATCGTGGTTCATCCGATGAGATCATCGTGGAACATGTGGGAGCCAACATGGGTATCCAGATCCCGCTGTTGGTTATTGACCGGAGAACGTCTCGGTCATGTCTGCATGTCTCCCGAACCCGTAGGGTCTACACACTTAAGGTTCGATGACGCTAGGGTTATAAAGGAAGCTTGTATGTGGTTACCGAATGTTGTTCGGAGTCCCGGATGAGATCCCGGACGTCACGAGGAGTTCCGGAATGGTCCGGAGGTAAAGATTTATATATAGGAAGTCCTATTTCGGCCATCGGGACAAGTTTCGGGGTCATCGGTATTGTACCGGGACCACCGGAGGGGTCCCGGGGGCCCACCGGGTGGGGCCACCTATCCCGGAGGGTCCCATGGGCTGAAGTGGGAAGGGATCCAGCCCAAAGTGGGATGGGGCGCCACTTCCCCTAAGGCCCATGCGCCTAGGGTGAAGGGGGAACCCTAAAGGAAGAGTCCCAAGGGGGTAAGGCACCTCCTAGGTGCCTTGGGGGGGGGGGAGGGAATCCTCCTCTGGCCGCCGCCCCCTAGGAGATTGGATCTCCTAGGGCTGGCGCACCCCCCCTTGGGATCCCTATATATAGTGGGGGTAGAGGGCCTCTTGAGACACACCTTTTGCCTTTGGTGCAGCCCCTCCCTCTCCCAAGTTCTTCTCCTCTCTTGCGGTGCTTGGCGAAGCCCTGCTGGATTACCACGCTCCTCCATCATCACCACGCCGTTGTGCTGCTGCTGGATGGAGTCTTCCTCAACCTCTCCCTCTCTCCTTGCTGGATCAAGGCATGGGAGACGTCACCGGGCTGTACGTGTGTTGAACGCGGAGGTGCCGTCCGTTCGGCACTTGGTCATCGGTGATTTGAATCACGACGAGTACGACTCCATCAACCCCGTTCACTTGAACGCTTCCGCTTAGCGATCTACAAGGGTATGTAGATGCACTCTCCTTCCCCTCGTTGCTGGTTTCTCCATAGATAGATCTTGGTGACACGTAGGAAAATTTTGAATTTCTGCTACGTTCCCCAACACAAAGTCGGTTGGCAGACAAAAGGAAGTAGTACACCCGGACACCAAACTTGTCGTCCACGCACATAGGAGTCCTACCTGGATACGGGGGACAATCTTCTGCTCTGTCTTCACGGCCCATCAGTCCGGCCCATATCGAATAGACCGGACACCTGAGGACCCCCTAATCTAGGACTCCCTCACTCGAGTCGAGCCCAAAGCCGAATCAATCTTGAGCGGCTTACAAGCCTCGAGATTTTCTTGCAGCCTTAATGGTGTCTAGAGTGCTGACCTTTGCATGGAGGCTCATAAGAAAAGCATTACCAACAGGTAAAAGAGCAGGTAAATATGGCCAAGAAGAAGATGAAATGCATTTATATTTGGGATAAGTATATTTTTCGTCCTTGAACTCTTCCGAGAGTTTAGAAATCGTCCCTCAACTCTAAACCGGATAGTTTTCGTCCCTCAACTATCAAAACCGTTTTCGTCCCTCGTGCCGCTTCGGGCGGTTTTAGTATGTGGTGAACAGTAACTCGGTCATAAGCAAGCTTAACAACATCCCTGACTTGCATTATCATGGGGCACTAGTTGACAAAGAAAAGCAATGATGCATTTTTTTTTCTGAGGGATAGCAATGATGCTATTTACATGGTCGTTACAAGGTGCCCACCAACCGTTTGGCGTAACAACCTGGACTACCTCAAAAAATAAAAAACCTGGACTGATAAGTAGTATAGACGTAAACCGGTGCACAAACGGATAGACTCGAACCGCTGTACAATATTACGCGATCGAACAGCCTAGCTTGGGCCCACGACACCGACAGCGACGCTGGACGGCTGCATGTCCATGGTCTCTCTAGACACTCTCTCAGCGATGCGCGCTACTGGAGGAGTCGGCAGTGCCAGCTTCCCTCTGGCGACTGGTGGCAGCCTCGCCGCCCGTCGCTCTGTGCGTAGCATCTCGAGCTCCATGGCCTCCTCCTCCTCCTTCCCGCCATCCACGTCGTCGTCGTCGTCGCCGCTTCGCTCGGCCGGCATCGCAATCGCCACGGCGTCGGCCGGCAGCGGCAGCTCGAGGTTGGCCCGGCACAGGGGGCAGGTCGCCCGCGCCTGCAGCCAGGGGTCGATGCACTCCGGGTGGAACACGTGCGAGCAGTGCGGCAGCAGCCGGAGGTTGTCGCCTTCCTCTAACGCCGCCAGGCACACGGGGCAGCGCTCCTCCTCCTTCTCCATCATCGTCTTCTCCTTCTCCTTGTGGTGGCCCCTCCACGGCATGACCGGGAACGTCGCCACCACCGACTGCTCCAGCCCGCGCTTCCTGGAGCTCCTCCCTGACGACGATGACCTGCCTCCCACCGGCGCTGCTGCCGCGGTGTCCTCGTGGCCGTCGACGCGGCGGCAGTACCTGTTGATGTAGCCGCAGAGGCCGACCAGGAAGAACAAGGCGCATATCACCACCGAGATGATGGTCGACTTGGCGGTGCTGGTGCCCTCCGGTGGCGTCCGCTCCCTAAAGACCACGTCTCTGCCGACGGCGACCAGGTGTTCGACCATAACCATCTCCAGCTATCTCGAACTCAAAGGCTCAAAGCACGTACAGGTCTGGTCTAGGCGTGTAGCTAGGTTGGCAAAGTAAGCGATAAAGCTTGTATATATACTACACGCTACGTTCCTTTTTCTCCTCCTCGATGACTTCTTTAGATTTTGCATGTTGATCTACTACGATTATTTGTCCTTGTATACAGTATTAGTAGTATATCCCGCCCGCAGTTTTGTGCTGTTTCTGTGTTCGACATTTCGATGACGCAGATGGAAGACAATATTAACGAAATCCTGCCGTGGTTTCGTACTAGTACCTGGATGATGCCATGCAGGCATGCCCAAACCAACGCACGGCCGCTGTAACGATGATTGATGAGCTAGTAAACGAAACACAACGAATACGGCCCAAGATATCACGTGCCTACCCGGTTTTGTGACCTGCCGTTTCAAATTAATTAACTTGCTTCAAAAGATTCATAAATTATACGTACTAAGAGCATCTCCAACCGGCGCGCGAGATATGGTGCGCGGGGAAAAAGCTATTTTTTAGAAGCGCGGGCCGGTTTGGCACGCTCAAGCAGGCGCAGGAAAAAGAAGTGCGTGCGAGAAAAAGCGACAACGCGTGCGGCAGTTTTGGCGCGCTCTATAAAACCCGCGCGCGAGCCCGCCAACCGCCACTCCATCGCCTCCTTCTTCCCCGCCACGCCCTTCTTCCTCGCCTCCAGCGCCCCGCTGCTGCCGCCGCCGCGACCTTCTCCCCCTCCCCCCGCCTTCTCCCCCGTCGCCGACATGCCGCCGCGCGCCCGGAGCAGCTCCGACTACCGCGGCGTCTGCGCCCACCCTTCCGGTCTCTTTTATGTGGAGATCCGCTCCGGTAATACACGTCTAGGTCTGGGGACGTTCGAGACTGCCCACGAAGCCGCCCGTGTGTACAATGCAGTGGCGTGGCGCCTCTCGAGGCCACGTTCGCGGATGATTTCTCAGACACGCAGACACGCCAGTAGGCGCAGGACCTCGCGCCGCCGCCGCGGCTAATCACCGACGAGGACCGCCGCATCCAGCGTAGGCGGGAGCGCCACCTCCTCATGGCCGAGGCGGACGAGTACGCCAAGGCGGAGTGGCGCCAGCGGTTCCCGGAGGATGTCGCCGTCGAGAACGATTTTTGGGCGCAGAGAAGGACGTAACGAGCCGCAGGTTGGGCGGATAGGCGTGCGCGGAAGGCACTGGCGATAGCGGAGTGCGAACTGGGATTTGCATCGACGACAATGATCCTCGGTGGGATGACGTGTTCCTATCGTCGGACTACACCACCGAGGAGGAGGATGACAACGAGGAGTAGTTTCTAGTATATTTGCATTATAGTATCATTTTTATCTATTTTTATTTGTATCATATGGACTGGTTTGTGGTGTTCGGCTTGAACTATGCTATTTAAATTTTATCTATTTGTTGTTTCATATTGTTCGTATGTGTTGCATCGTAGTACCGGTTGCTCGAGCGCGCCTGATTTTGCAGCGCCTGCTGGAATGGTGACGCACCTTATTTTGCAGTGCCTGCTGGAGCTATTGTGACGCGCCTTAATTTGCAGTGCCTGCTAGAGCAAGCACTCTCTTATGCGCAAAAAAGGCTATTTCGGCGTTGTAAAAATTATTTAGCGCGCATGTTGAAGATGCTCTAAATAACATAATCATTCTCTGGCCGGGCTTGACAAATTCCGAACTAAAATCCATTGGCCGAGCTTGGCCCGGCCAAAAACACATGGGCCAGTACCATTTATCAATTAAAATAGTCATTTTTAGGTTGTAGATCTGACGTCAGTTATTTAGCATTTCCATAAAAATAATATATGATACCTATTTTTTATTAAAATGTGTATTTTGGTCATCCGAACATTTTTGGGCTTTGGGACTGAGCTTCGGGTGGAAAAGTGGAGCACGTGCACGAACCGGATGCTAGGCTTTGGGGCTCGATGTGCAGGAAGGCTTCACAGAAAATGATAAACGCGGTAATATGGAGGATGGAGTTCGGGGCTAGAGGATGGAAATCCAGCCCGTAGAAGAAAAGAAGACCCCGGACGAAAGGGTTGAGGGGAAAACCCAAACCTCGGATGAGGTGATAAGTGAAGACAACATGCACCCTCTTCCAGGGAGCGGGGATGGCCGAGGCCGAACAGACCTCCCCAATGCACACGGCGGATCGATATTTGGCCGTGACGAAGAGGTACCCATCAGCCTGAAGCTTGGTGATGGTGCCGGTGGTGACGACTGAGGGCAGCCACAACCTCCTCATGTTGGTGCCCTCAAACGCCGGCCATCTCTGGTGATGAAGGAAGGAAGTGTGGAGAAACCGAAGCAAGAAACAGATCTCGGGGCGCTTGAGCTTTCAGAGGTGGAGCGATGCTGCGAGAACTGAGAGTGTGGGTAAAAAATATTTACAGCTTCCCTTCTTATAGGTCAGTAAAAGACCAACGGTCACCCTGCCGCACAAAGGAAATCGTGTGTTCCCAATATGACGTGCAGTACATGTGCTCGAGGATTAAGGGATTTAGTTAATGATGTTGCTGGAAATCCAGCACACGGTCCCTTTATTGAAGGGATGTGCCAATAGAAATGGTCTTTGGCCACGAGATACCCTGCCTTAAGTGTTGTGAAGAAGACTCAGCTCCCCGATGAATGATGATTGTTTGGTTTTCGGCCGAAAAGTTGCCACGGCTCAACCCATTCAACGCGTCATGCTTGCGTGGCGAAACCTTCGCTGTTATGTTAAGGGAGTCTTTGTGTGACACCCTGATTCATAGATCGGAGGCCCCGTGTTCCAGCCCAGAAATCTACGTCTTCAGGAACACGACTATAGCTTGGTACAGAATAACCACGATTTAACAGAGTACTCAACTGGTACATGGAGTTAGGATACAACTCTTGCTCAGCAAGGCAGTGCAATAAGAGCAATAGTGCTCGGTTATTTTTCCACGATCTAGTGACTATCGAAACACTAGTGGTGCCAGACCCGCACACGTCCACACCCAGCCGCCCATCCAACGACGCTGAGCGGCAGACGACCTCAACCACCTACCGAGGAGGGCCATCCAAAGCACAACCACGAGCTGTCGGCGGATGCATAGACGCTAGGACGCAACCAGCTGACGCCGCCAACAACCCGCTCCGCACCAACACCTTGCACCCCCCGCCACTACGAGGGCCACCACCATGCTGCTGCAGGGCCGCCCACCGTCAAGCCCCCGCACCACCCGCCGCAATCACACGCCACCGCCCACGGCCAGCGCCGCCAACCGCTGCTGGCCACCAGATTTGAACCGAGCTCAGGTCGCCGCCACGCCCGCTGCCGACACGCCGCGCTGCCATGATGACCAGATGCCGCCACCTGGAGGAGCTCCATCGCGCCGCTGTGACCCACTAGAACGCGGCGCCCAGGCCCGTCGAAGGCGGCCCACACCAAACACTGATGGAAAAAGGGCCTTTGGCCGCGGTTCGCAACTGCCATTAATCGCGGTTGCGCAACCGCGACCAAACAGGTGGGACTAAAGCCCCCCCTTTAGTCGCGGTTGCTTAAGAACCGCGATTAAAGGCCCGTCCACGTGGGCGCCAGGCGGCCGTCGGGGCGGAGGACCTTTAGTCGCGGTTCTTCGCCAACCGCGACTAAAGGCCGTCGCAGGTTTAGGGTTTTAGCCCCCCCTAAACCTGTTTTCTGTTTAATTTATATTGTTTTATTTCTTTTATGCTTTATTTTAATTTTGAAAGAGTTTCACATATTCTACGCTACTACATACATGCATATGAATGTACAATTTCAAGCAAATTTGAAATTAGAACCAAAAAGAATTCAAGAGGAATATACAATATATATTCAATATCATCGGATGACCATATAAAATTTTGAACAAGTTTCCATACATAATTTAATGCATATAAAGTTCTACGTCCTCGTAATGGTGTTCTCCTTTAGGATGGAGGACTTCCCTGCTGAACCATCCAGCTAGTTCCTCTTGAAGTGGTCGGAAGCGAGCTTCTGGACTAAGCATCATCCGGAGGTTATTCCTCTGAGCATTGGTATCACTCGGAACCCGCTCAGAGGTGTATCTCCGAATCATCTCACAGACATAGTATCCACATAGATTGGTCCCCGCTGGCTGAATATCCCCACCATTCTTAGCCTTTGACTTTTTGAATTCTAGCTCTTTTTTGAATTCACCGACCTTTGTATCTACGAACCGTCTCCAAACCCTACGAGGCAAACAAAATTAAATGAACAAGAGAGTTATTAGTTACTTAATATTAGGAAATGAACGAAATAGGCCGATCGATATAGAGCGCAAATGAATGAAAATAATTACTTCTGCAGCATTCTTCTCATGCCGCCCCAAAGCTTTGGATCCATATTCAGAGAGTCGTGGACGAGACATTCTGAGGTGTCAACTTTAATTACTAGCAGAATCCAGTGGAACCCGCGGACACGATACATGCACAGTACGTCATGCATAACTCATCGATTAGCCGGCCACATACCATGCATGGAGTAAACAAAAGAGAATGTGCTCAAGACAGTAACACTCACCCAAAATGGTAAGGAAATAGAATATCACTTTTGAGTTCCTGCTTTGTAAGAAACTGCCACAGGTCTGCCTCCATGTCGGCGGGGTGATGCTGCAACACATATCCATTAACGATGTGTGGGTCAATGAACCCAACATCATGGATGTTCCTTACTCTGCATTCCTTAATCTTCATTCTGCATGTATAATAGCGGACACAACAATATAGTTAGGACATATATATAGTGCAGGCAATATGAACGAGATGGGGTAGAAATAAATCACTTACAGAACGTAGCAACTGATGATAGATTTGTCGAGCTCGCGCAGATTGAAAAGCTGGAACAATTCACTCAGATGAATTTGTACATAGTAATGTTTGAAGTGATGCTCATATCTAACTTCCGCATAAATATATTCTTTGGCGTTTTTATTTTTTATGTAACCCTTGTACCATTTCAGCAGACCTTTCATTTGTCGAGGTAGATCCTCTTCCTGCGCAGGCTCGACGAGAGGCCCATTCTTCACATATGTAATTACTACCTCCTTCACTGGCGCCTCATCAAGACCTAACAGTTCACGAAGAGTAATACCTAAGTTGGCCGCTTGTTCTCTGGCACTCGTTACAGTCAATCCATGTGCTGCCGCAGGTGCTATGATATCGGGGTCACCCGGACCGGCGGCTTTCACTATAAGCGGGGCAATCGATTGTTTACTTTGTTCCCCGAGCTGGGCAACTCGTTTCCCGCTTTTTTTACTTTCTAATTCCGTTTTCTCGGCCTCCTCCAAGGCTTTTTTCTCCTGGTTCTCCGCCCGCTCTTTCTTCTCCTTCAACATGAGTGCCTGCCTACGAAGTTCACGTGCATAGTCGTCAGGCAGATTCTTCGCGGCTTGGGACGGTGTGCTCAAAAATGACTTAGCCCACTTCTTTTGCTCATCAGAAAATACTGGCTTGGGCTCGGGCTCTCTTTTCTTCTTGCAGTCCGCCTTCCATTTCTCATGATCAGCAGCCGCCGCCGCGGCAGTTTCCTCGGCACTACGTTCCTAAGGCCTTGTGGGGAGAGGCTTCAGTGATGGCTCCGGTACCTTTGTGGTCTTAGGTACATAAGGGTCCGGGTTAATAATCCAGGACTGCTTCTACTTCTTTGCCGGAGGTGGATTGGGGGGCGGCGTCTGATCACCCGCCGGACGAGGACTGGGGGGCGGCGTCTGATCACCCGCCGGACGTTGTGGACTGGGAGGCGTCGGCTGACGTGACGGAGGTGTAGGTGAACCGCCACCACCACCACCACCACCACCACCGCCACCGCCACCACCACCACCGTAGGGGGGTGGACTTGTTGTCCTTGGCGCCTCGCCTGGAAACTTGATAAACTTCTTTTTCCATAGAATGAAATGGCGCTTGACATCTCCAAGTCTTTTCTCCCCTTCAGGTGTAGCAATGTCAATCTCCAGGTCCTCAAACCCTTGGACTATGTCCTCCACCGTGACACGAGCATAGCCATCTTGAATGGGGTTGTTGTGGTGTAGTGCTCCAGGTAAACATGGTAAAGCACTGCCGATGGCTACCTTCATGGACATGTTCCCGATAGGATAATATAGATGACATTCTTTCATCTCCTTTATATCGTCCACGGGGTAGCGAGGAGGCTCCGGTGCAGTAATTTCGACCACCAGAGGCTCCGGTGCAGTAATTTCGATCGTCGGTGCATCTGCACCAGCCGGTGGGGCCTCCGTGGAAGCCACGCTGCTTCTCCGCTGCTGGCTTCCGAGATCCGCTGGATGATCTTCATGCTGCGCCCGAGCTGCATCTCTTTCGGCTACTAGTACACTCACGGTTTTCTTCATCACATCCATTTCCGATGCCAACCGCGCCACAACATCTGCTTCCCGATCCATCTTTCTCTTACGGCTTCTGTAACCGTACGGGTCATCGTTCTGGGGGAACCCTATTTTCCACGGAATGTGCCCCATGCCTCGTACACGTCCTCCGTGTTCAGGATTCCCGAGGGCTTTTGTCAGTGCGTCGTTCTCTCTGTTGAACTTGATCTTCCCCTCTTGAGCATCCCTCATTGCGTCAATAAGGGCTTGGGTGGGTTTAATTATTTTGCCCTGGTAAACACACTCCCCTGTCTCCGGGTTCAGCGTTCCCCCATGCCCGTACCACCAGCTTTTGGCCCTTGGGTCCCATCCTCCGTACCTGGACGGATTCCTCGCGCCCTCAGCTCGTTCTCCATCTTCTCCAACCTAGGCTGCCAAAGGCGATACCCTCCTGGCCCCATAATATGATTGTACTCCTTCTTAGCCGCATTTTCCTTATTTTTTTTCGATATTTGAATGAACTGCTCTGATTTCTTTTGCTTCACAAATTCTGGCCAATCATGTTTCAGTTTCTCATATTGTCCTTTAAAATTCGGAGTCTTGTTCTGCTTGACAAAGTCATGGGCTAGATTTTGCTTGAATTTCCGGAATGCGTCGGCCATCTTATGAAGAGCGAACTGTTTGACTAGCCTCCTCCTCTCCTTGTTTTCCTCAATCTTGTTACCCTCCTCATCGAATTTGTTGTATTCCGGAGGTAGAACGAAATGTTCCATAAGCTTCTTGAAGCAATCTTTTTTTGTTCTCTTATCGACAAAAGTGAAACCAGCAATTCGTGCCTTCTTTGGCTTATTCCACTCCTGGACGGTGATCGAGACGTTGTCTCTAACAACGGCTCCGCATTGGCTGACAAACTTGGTGGCGTTCTTGCGGGGCTCCAGCGGCCTGCCGGTTGCACTGTCGACAACCTCGATGGTGCATGTTTCTCCTTGTTTCATCGTCTTGGTTGCGCCACGCTTTGACGACGTACTCGATTGTTTCGACGATCCGGCCGAGGGCTAAAATAAGAAAGAGAGTCGCGCGCGTTAGTACACACATATTTATTCAAATCAGTTAGTTTGTATCACCAGAGGCTCAATGTATATATATACCTCGGCGCCGGAGGTGGTTGCTACTTCCATTTGAAGATCGTCGTTTATCGACGTTTGTTCGGCATCATCTTGCTGACGGCGCCCTTCATCTTCACCGTCAAGGTTCAGATAAGAAGAGATATCATCTTCTTCTTGTCCGGTCGGCACATATAGAATATCGCCATTTATGATGCCGAACATATGTGCTTCACCGTCCGGATCATAGTTGTCCATAATCGGGTCAGCTCTATCGTCCACCATTATGTCAGTCCTGAAAACATGTAGTAAAAACAAATTAATTAAGTGAAGAAGGGGGGCGGTGGCGGTGGCGGTGGCGAAAGGGCGGTGGCAAAAGGAGGGGGCGAGGAAGGGGTGGGAGAGGGTGTCGCGGTAGAGCGCGAGACGGGGCGGCAGACGACGGCGTCACGGAGAGGGAGGCGAGGACAACACACATGTATAACCCTCGCCGCCCCCTCTCGATCCCAAAAAAAACACCGCGGAGTTTTGCTTTTTTTGTTGTTAATTATCAAGTTTTATATACGTTTTTTTTGGTTAATTATCAAATTTTACGGTTTTTTTGTTAATTATCAAGTTTTAAGTTATTTTACCGTTTTTGTTAAACTAATTAACTAGTTAAAATTAAAAAGAACAAAAAAAAGAAAAAAAAAGAAAAAATTCCGGTGGCCCGCGGCGCCCCTCTCTCTCTCCACGATCTCGCTCTCTGGCCCGTGGCGCGCGCCGGCGGCGTTGAGGGCGGGCGAGCGAGGCGGCGCGCGCGCGGTGGGCGAGGGAGGCCGGTGATAGCGGCCGGCGGCGCCGTACGTGGGCGAGAGGGGGCGGCGCGCGTGGCGTCGAGGGCGAGGGCGACGGCGGATGGACGGCGGGCGAGAGGGGCGCGGTGTGCATACGGCGGACGGGGCGGCCGGGGCGCGAGACGATGACAGCGCGGCGGGCGACGGCGGGCGGCGTCGAGGGCGAGGGCGACGGCGGGCGGCGTCGAGGGCGAGGGCGACGGCGGCAGGCCTTCGGCGCGGCAGATCGGAGAAGACGAGAAATGGAGGCGACGGTTCGGGCCCTTGTATTTATAGCCCCCCCTTTTGTCGCGGTTGGGGAGGCGACCCGCGACTAAAGGGTAACCTTTAGTCGCGGTTGGCCAGACCAACCGCGACTAAAGGGTTTTTTGGCGGGTTTTTGCGTTCCCGCGCGCAACGACCTTTAGTCGCGGTTGGCCAGGCCAACCGCGACTAAAGGTATTTTTCAAAATACTTTTTCTTTTTCAAAATCTTAAAAATACAAATAATATATCAAAAAATTCAGAAAAATAAAACTAATTCAATTCAATATGTTAAAAACACAAATATTATATCAAAAAATTCAGAAAAATAAAACTAATTCAATTCAAAATTCTAAAAATACAAATAATATATCAAAAAATTAAGAAAAATAAAACTAATTCAATTCAAAATCTTAAAAATACAAATAATATATCAAAAAATTAAGAAAAATAAAACTAATTCAATTCAATATGTTAAAAATACAAATAATATATCAAAAAATTCAGAAAAATAGAACTAATTCAATTCAATATGTTAAAAACACAAATATTATATCAAAAAATTCAGAAAAATAAAACTAATTCAATTCAAAATTCTAAAAATACAAATAATATATCAAAAAATTAAGAAAAATAAAACTAATTCAATTCAAAAATAAAACTCACGCCGGAGCAGCGGATGAATCCCCGCTGGCATCCCGATAACCAGCATACTTGGGACGCCTTCTTCATCAATCGGCGTGAGAGGGCGCTCGCTAGGTATGAGGAGGACGGTCTGCCTCCTGGGAACTTCCCCGAGGCCGGCCGTCGGCTATGGTGGTACGACCGGACTCTGCAGAGCGTCATGGACTACATCACGGCCGGCGATATCCCCGCCTGCGCTACCCTCAGTTCGAGCCACGAGTGCCGCCCGACGACAGCGACGACAGCAGCGACGACGACGACAGCAACTTAGAAGGCGACGACTACCAGTACAACGGCGGCGGCTATGAAGACTACGAGTATGCATATTATACGCCTAGGCAGGAGTATGACTAAATCACTCCAAATTTCATGTATCATCAGCGGTATCTCGAATCATTCGAAAATGGACACCAAACACATCACGGGTAATATAATTCACATGATCCATTCAACAAAGTTTGGTACAATAAATTATTACACATCATTTCTTCCCTTGTGTCCCTGCTTGCTTACGATTGTGCCGTATCCATGGAGCATCCTCATCATTTAACTTAATGCTTGGGTCGGTGTTCACTTTGAAGGGCGGAATTTCAGCAAACATATTATAATCTTCTGACATGTCTGTCTTGTCCTCCACTCCCACGATGTTTCTTTTCCCTGAAAGAACAATGTGGCGCTTTGGATCATCGCATGATGTACTGATCGTTTTCTTATCTTTCCGTTTCCTCGGTTTGCTACTCATGTCCTTCACATAGAAAACCTGAGCGACATCTTTCGCTAGGACGAATGGTTCGTCAAGGTAACCAAGATTGTTGAAATCCACCATTGTCATTTCGTATTGCTGGTCCACCTTTACCCCACCTCCTGTTAGCTTGAACCATTTGCACCGAAACAAAGGGACCTTAAAGGAGAGTCCATAGTCAAGTTCCCATATCTCCTCTATGTAACCATAATATGTGACCTTTTGCCCATTCTCGGTTGCTGCATCAAAGCGGACACCACTGTTTTGGTTGGTGCTCTTTTTATCTTGGGCGATCGTGTAAAATGTATTCCCATTTATCTCGTACCCTTGGAAAGTCGTTATAGTCGAAGATGGTGTCTTGGCCAACATGTACAGCTGATCTACAACATCATTGTCATTCATTAAATGTTTTCTCAACCAACTGCCGAAAGTCTCCATGTGGGCCTTCCTAATCCAGGATTCAGGCTTCCCCGGGTTGTCCGAGCGTAAAATATTCTTGTGTTTCTCAAAGTACGGAGCCACCAAGCTGGAATTGGTCAGTACAGTGTGGTGTGCTTCAGTCAGAGAATGGCCGTCCATACATATCGTTGATTTCCTTCCGATCGTGCCTTTTCCACTTAGTCTCCCCTCGTGCCGCGATCGAGGAAGACCAATCGGCTTAAGGTCAGGAACAAAGTCAACACAAAACTCAATTACCTCCTCATTTCCATAGCCCTTGGCGATGCTTCCTTCTGGCCTAGCACGGTTACGAACATATTTCTTTAATACTCCCATGAACCTCTCGAAGGGGAACATATTGTGTAGAAATACAGGACCGAGAATGAAAATCTCTTCGACTAGGTGAACCAGGAGGTGCGTCATAATATTGAAGAAGGATGGCGGGAACACCAACTCGAAACTGACAAGACATTGGATCACATCGTTCTGTAACCGTGGTAGAACTTCTGGATTGATTACCTTCTGAGAGATTGCATTGAGGAATGCACATAGCTTCACAATGGCTACTCGAACATTTTCCGGCAGGAGCCCCCTCAAAGCAATCGGAAGCAATTGCGTCATAATCACGTGGCAGTCGTGAGACTTCAGGTTTTGGAACTTTTTCTCCGCCATGTTTATTATTCCCTTTATATTGGACGAGAATCCAGACGGGACCTTCATACTGCTCAGGCATTCAAAAAAGATGACCTTCTCTTCTTTGGTCAGAGCGTAGCTGGCACGACCTTGAAACCATTCCGGATGCCGGTCATCAGGGTCTTTCAAACGTTGCTGGTCCTGCCGTGCTTCCTTTGTATCATTTGTCTTCCCATACACGCCCAAGAAGCTTAGGAGGTTCACGCAAATATTCTTCGTAATGTGCATCACGTCGATTGCAGAGCGGACTTCTAGGACTTTCTAATATTCTAGCTCCCAGAATATAGATTTCTTCTTCCACATGGCTGCGTGCCCGTCAGCTCCCTTCGGAACTGATTGTCCGCCAGGACCCTTTCCAAAGATGACTTTCAAATCCTTGACCATATCAAATACCTCAGCACCAGTGCGTTCTGCAGGCTTCGGCCGGTGATCTGCCTTGCTGTTGTAATGCTTGCCTTTCTTTCTTACTGGATGAATTTTCGGAAGAAATCGATGATGCCCAAGGTACACGTTCTTCTTACAATTTGGCAAATGTACACTTTCAGTCTCATGTAAGCAGTGCGTGCATGCATTGTATCCTTTATTTGACAGTCCCGAAAGGTTACTAAGAGCAGGCCAATCGTTGATGGTTACGAAAAGCAATGCTCGTAGGTCAAATTCCTCTTCTTTGTGCTCATCCCACACACGGACACCAGGTCTTCCCCACAGCTGTAAAAGTTCATCAACTAATGGCCTTAGGTACACATCGATGTCGTTGCCGGGTTGCTTCGGACCTTAGATGAGCACTGGCATCATAATGAACTTCCGCTTCATGCACAACCAAGGAGGAAGGTTGTAGATGCATAGAGTCACGGGCCAGGTGCTATGGCTGGAGCTCTGCTCGCCAAAAGGATTCATGCCATCTGTACTTAGACCAAATCTTATGTTCCTTGCGTCAGCTGCAAAATCTTTGAACTCTCTGTCAATCTTTCTCCATTGCGTTCCATCTGCGGTGTGTCTCAACTCCCCGTCCGACTTACGGTCCTCTTTGTGCCATCGCAACAACTTGGCATGCTCTTTGTTCCTGAACAGACGTTTCAACCGTGGTATTATAGGAGCATACCACATCACCTTGGCGGGAACCCTCTTCCTGGGTTTCTCGCCCTCAACATCGTCACCAGGGTCATCGCCTCTGATCTTATAACGCAATGCAGTGCATACCGGGCATTCATTCAAATTCTCGTATTCACCGCGGTAGAGGATGCAGTCGTTGATGCATGCATGTATCTTCAGAACCTCTAAACCTAGAGGGCAGACAACCTTCTTTGCTTCGTACGTACTGGCGGGCAACTCGTTATTCTTTGGAAACATATTCTTCAACATTTTCAGCAAGTTTTCAAATGCCGAGTCAGCTACACCTGCCTGTGCCTTCCATTTCAGCAAATCCAGTGTGCAGCCCAGCTTTTTCAGACCATCATCGCATCCGGGGTACAACGACTTTCTGTGATCCTCTAACATGCGATCCAAATTCTCCCTCTCCTTTTCAGTTTCGCAGCGTCTCCGTGCATCAGCAATGGTCCGACCAAGATCATCAACGGTCTCATCACGTGCCTCTTCTTCACCTTCCCCTTCCCCTTCACCTTCCCCTTCACCTTCCCCTTCACCTTCAGCATCCTCCATGAAAGTATCACCGAAATCAGCAAGATAGCTTTCATCGATGAAATCATCCCCTTCTTCATCTTCTTCCATTATAACCCCTCTTTCTCCATGCTTGGTCCAACAATTATAGCTTGGCATGAAACCGTGCCGAAGCAGGTGCAGGTGAACTTCTCTTGAGGAAGAGTAACCCTTCTGATTCTTACAGTCAACACATGGACAGATAACAAAACCCTTCTGCTTGTTCGCATTAGCCACTACGAGGAAATCTTTCAAACCCGTAGTGAACTCGCGGGAGAGTCGGTTACCGTACATCCATTGCCGATTCATCTGCATTATTATAATATAAAATATATAATTAACCATCATGCATTTGTTAAACTAACTAGCTATAAACAATAGAAATTAAACAATGAACAACACACATGCATATTTTATCAATGACACACATGCATGAAAGGTTCAAGTTGCTAACCGCGATCGAGGAGGAAAAAATAAATAAGGAACCTCAAGTGTGGCTCCAACACTTCATATCATGTTTGTTTCACGCTCTTGGAGCATTTCATCAAACACCTTGTGTGCATAAGAGGAACCAAAAGCAAACCTACACCCCCTTGTGAAGCTTGTGAAGAGAAGTGGCACCAAATGGCTAAGTGAGTGTGCTGAACTGGTATATATAGGGGAGGAGCTTTAGTCGCGGTTGGCCTGGCCAACCGCGACTAAAGGCCTTTGGGCACCTTTAGTCGCGGTTGGCCTGGCCAACCGCGACTAAAGCCCCTCACGTGCACCAGCTGGCCACCGAGCGCCCTGGGCCCATGCCTTTGGTCGCGGTTCGTCTGCCGAACCGCGACTAAAGACTTCATTAGTCGCGGTTCGTACAGTTCCGCGACTAATGGGGCTGGACGGAAGCCTCTTTTTCTACCAGTGAACCCCCACACGCGAGGAGGCGGGAGGTCTCGTCGCCGCCAACGCCAGCCGAGCATTGCCCAGAGCACCCTGCGGCGGCGGCGACGGCGACGGCTGGGATTCCCTCCCCGTTGTCTACGGGGGCAACTCGGGAGGGCTTGGGAGGGGGGTGGCTTTTTCGACGAAGTCCCCTTCATGATGACTTTTGAGATCTCCAAGATCAGCAGGAAGGCTAATATGGTGGCTCATGTGATTATGAAGTTTAGTTTTGTTAATAGATCTGATGGTGTATTTATTAATAGTGTTCTGCCCTGCATGTCACAAGCTATAACTAATGATTGTATAAATGTTTTAATTTAATTAATACATGATGGTGTTTTGAAAATAAAATAAAAGTGCCAAGACATATTTGGATGCACCAACATAATTCATTTTGTCCGTGTGTGGTATTATGTTGTTCTTTTTTTGCGAGAATGGTGTTATGTTGTTTTAGCTACTACTTATCCCATGCAGGGGGGTAGATTGTGTGTCTACTCGAAAAAAAAACACACACACACGAATCAGCATTTAAGTTTATCAATTGGACATAAAAAAACTCGTACTAATTTTTATCTTTTGCTTAAGAGTAGTATTTGGATGGTAATTCCTTTTATCAGCAAAAGTGGTTAGACAACACGTTATGTTGGCAGCACGGCGGTTACTTGCTGTGCTTGCATAACCTAGTGACTGACGGATGGGTTACAAAACGTGACCCGATCCAGCTAGTACGTCTTACCCACTAAAGGAAGGAGATGAGGCCAAATCAGGAGCTCTTCGGCACGTTATGCCGGGCACCGATTATTTACCCTGATGATTAGTACCACCTTGCTAAACGACCAGCAGCAGCAGCAGTAGCAGCCTGTATACCCAGCACTCGTCCCTCGCTACGGCCGAGCGTGGCAGCGCGCGCTTGTGACTCCAGCTACGCTACGGAGGGCTGAAGAGTTGGTAAATTAAGGTCGGGGCCTGCTGCGTGCTCGCTATCCGATCTTTATGGGGTTTTGATCGAGGAGAGAACAAAACAGCCTAGGCCTAGATGTCGGCTCCTAGGACCTAGGCATTCGCATGTGTGGGTGTGGGAAATCTTCCCCAGTCGTAGCCTAGCGGTTAGAGTGCTTTTCCTGCTGCACGGGTTCGCTCACTCAACTCCATATACCAACTCTTTTATTTTTTCTTTCAAAAGTTTACTTACACGGTGGTTGGCCCTGCTGTTCTTGGAGATCCAAAAAACTGATCTGCTTGGTGCCGGCCTCCTCGATCTGGACATCGACAGGTTTCGGTCTTCTTCTCGGAGATCTCAGCTTTTGGCGAATGACGCCATTGGATATTTAGAATATTTAGATCGGTCTTGTCACATGGCTTCGGCCAGAGAGGTTTTATGAGGGCGTGATGCGAAGCTTCGCGGTCTTGTCGGACATATCTAAGTATAGATTTTCACGGCGTTGACAGTGATGAAGAAAGTCATGGTGGCTGCGATAGGAGACTTGTAATGGTGGAGATGAGTTTTGGTTGCCGTGAAGAATGGTGGCACATGTTTTTTTCCTGTGTGTGGGGTGTTCAGGACTTGCAGTGGCGGCCTTGGTAGGAGGGGGCGGCAGCACAGGTGGACAACATTTTTGGGGGTGCTACCGAGCCGCGATCTCCAGGATCAAAGCCCAAGGTCTGGCCTTCATTGGTTGTACCTGGCAATGGTCTTGTGAAGGCATTGTTTTTGAGATCTCGGTCTCTCTCCAGGGTGAAAAAAACTCAAGATCCTTGGGCGACGACAATGCTTATGCATTGTTTTCTTCTTGAAGGCGTCCCTTTTGGAGAACTTTTTGTATAGTCTGCACTACAGGAATCCAGTATTTTGCCGTCTGCCACGGCGGACGACAAAGAGCCCTTTGCCTACAGCGGCGGACGGCAAAGAGGAGGGACGGCAAAATACTGGACGTCCGAGAGCGTTAGTCCGTTAGGCGGCTAACGGCAGCCTTTGCCGTCCGCCAGCGGACGGCAAATTTAAGCGCCTCTTTGCCGTCCACCAGTTGACGTCAGCAATGCGTCAGCGCCCGCTTTGTTTTGCCGTCTGCCACGGCGGACGGCAAAGGCAAAGTCTTTGCCATCAGCTTAGCTTTGCCGTCCGCCACGGTAGGCAAATTTGCCAAATGGCCCATCCCTTAGGAAGCACAGGTGGGCGCCACGTGCCCGCTTTGCCGTCTGCCACCGACGGCAAAGGGGTCTTTGCCGTCTGCCGCGGATGGCAAAGAGCCTGCACTGCCTCTTTTTTATTCTGTTTTTTTATATCCAACAATTATCACATCAAATATATCACAACACATATATATATCCATCACATAAATATCCAGCACATATATATCCAACATAATAAATATCCAGCACATATATATCCATCCATACATACATAGTAGGTTGGACATAGCTCCATCGATCCATACATATTACAATATGCAAAGTTTCATCATAGCAATCTAGTTTCATCATAGCAAGCGAGCAGAATACAAGAAGTGCATCAAAGGAAAAAACAAGCAATCCATCATAGGAAGCTGGCTTCCGTGAAGTGAATGAAACCTGCAAAATGACAAATAAGAAAGTTAGAAAAAGAAGACTAGAAGAAAAAGAATAGAAGAAGAAGTATATGCCATTTATTAGCTAACTTAGGTGAACTGGATCATTTATGAGCTAAATTAGTTGAAATGGATCGTTTGTGAGCTAACTTAGGTGAAATGGATCGTTTATTAGCTAACCTAGGTGAAACAGATCGTTTATGAGCTATCTTAGGTGAAATGAATCGCTTATGAGCTAAGTTACATGAAATGGATCGTTTATGAGCAAACCTAGGTGAAATGGATCGTTTATGAGCTAACCTAGGTGAAATGGGTCATTTATGAGCTAACCTAGGTGAAATAGGTCGTTTATGAGCTAACCTAGGTGAAATGGGTCGTTTATGAGCTAACCTAGGTGAAATGGGTCGTTTATGAGCTAACGTAGGTGAAATGGGTCGTTTATGAGCTAACCTAGGTGAAATGGATCATTTTGGAGCTAAGTTAGGTGAAATGGATCGTTTATGAGCTAACCTAGGTGAAATGGATCGTTTATGAGCTAACCTAGGTGAAATGGGTCGTTTATGAGCTAACCTAGATGAAATAGGTCGTTTATGAGCTAACGTAGGTGAAATGGGCCGTTTATCAGCTAACTTAGGTGAAATGGGTCGTTTATGAGCTAACCTAGGTCAAATGGGTCGTTTATGACCTAACCTAGGTGAAATGGGTCGTTTATGAGCTAACGTAGGTGAAATTGATCATTTTGGAGCTAACTTAGTTGAAATGGGTCGTTTATGAGCTAACTAAGGTGAAATGCCACGCTTTTGAGCTAACTAAGGTGAAATGGATCGTTTTTGAGCTAACTTAGGTGAAATGGGTCATTTTGGAGCTAACCTAGGTGAAATGGGCCATTTTGGAGCCAACCTAGGTGAAATGGGCCATTTTAAAGCTAACGTAGGTAAAATGGATCATTTATTACCTTCATGTACTGGTCTTTACTCAAGAACTTATCGCGGCACTCCTTCTTGGTCTTCTTGATACCACGCCCGGCGTAGTAGCCTCGAACAGCCTGCACCCGAACCTCATGCCGTAAGTTCTGAAGTAGGCGCTTGCACTCCTTGTCGATAACAACTGCCGCCTCCTCCTCGTATCCCTCCTCACACCTGTAGAATGTCTGCAATCAAATGAGACAATATTGATTAGTACAATTAATAACTAGCTAGTTGAAGATTTTTAATTGTGTAAAGGAGAAATTACCCAGAACTTTCTGATCACCACGTCTGCCCTCGTCTTGCACAAGACACCGTCGATAATCTCACCCGGCGGGGCCGGGGCAGCCAAATAGTGCTCCCAACTCAATCCAACCTCTGGAAGCCGACCCTCACCAGGCAACGTGACAAACCCCGGGAAGTTTTGCCGAATCAGAACTCCAAGGACGGAGTTGGGCCGGCAGACACTTTCATGGTGGTCCCAACCCCAGCAGCATGACAAGGCCAACACATCAGTTATTTAAAGAAACGTGAATGCAGAAGGTACAAAAAGATTAAATGCACTTACCTCTCCCCATCAGGGAAAATCAACCACCTCTGCTCGCGGGCCGCCGACACGGACGGGAGCCGTGTAGCACCACGCTGGTAGACGTTGCCCCCCTCCTCCCCCTCCTCAAAATCAGTCGGCTCCCCGCCATCATCAGCATGGCCACTCGGCTCCCTGCCATCATTAGCATGGCCACTCGGCTCCTCAGGCTGACCCGACCAGGTACCCCATCCAGACGTGTGCTCCTCCGGGGTCTCGTGGGCCCAACTCTCGTGGGCCGAAGGCCCGTCGACCCGAGGCTCGTGGGCCGAAGACCCGTGGACCGGAGGCTCGTGGACCGGAGTCCGTGCAACCTCCTCCTCAGTCGAGTCCACCCTAGCAGTCACGTGCTCGGGTGAAACAGCTGGGGGCGGCGGCGAGGAAGGCGCCGTAAGAGTCACCCTACCTCCTCTCCCGCGACCACGTGCTCCACCTCCTCTCTTCTTCTTACCTCGTCCCCTGCTGGGCACCGCGGTCGACGAAGAAGGGCCCGACGGTGTCGCCATACTGTCCAGCAACGCTCGGCGGAGAGGTGCGTGTAGAATGGAAGACCTCGCACCACGCGCCGACGAAGAAGGGGCCTCGGCGCACTCCCGACCAGCGCCCACCATCTTTCAACACCTGCCATGACAAAGAATAAACGAAATTAGTACAACATAAAAAAAGTACCGACATGAATAATAATATGTATATCACTTAAGTGTATCATCATTAAGTACAACATAAAAAAATTGAATACCTGACACTACTAATAATCTCGATCAGTATCATCAATAAATGCGTAATCATCATCATCACTATAATCAATGATGGGCTCATAGGGTTCATTGGCATCAACATGTGCAAGGCCACCTTGACATAATCGGTCAAGCATTGACAGGTCATCCGCAACAGTAACCTCTTCTTGTTTCTGCTCTTCTTGTTCCTCCTCTGGGTTGATGTCGGATTCATTGTCGCTGTCTACTTAAATGTTTTGGGGTGAAGTATAGTGGTTCTTGAAACACTTTTTGGAAAGACGTGTCTCTTGGAAGAATTCTCCTTCATATGTGTCTGGGTTAATGTGAGGTTCATAATCTTCTTCCTTTGGGGGAGAAAGTCTAGCACGTGGCGGCACTTCATAAACGACATCCCAACCTTTCAGATTTGGATTAGTTTGGCAGGCCCACGGTAGATAGAATACTTGGGTCACCCGTTGAGCTGTAATATAGACATCAGGAACATCTAAATGGGTGCTTTGGTTGATTTCAACTAGCCCTATATGTTCATGAGTCCTTCTAGTCTCCTTCGGCTGAAACCAATAACATTTGAAGACTACGACATTCGGTGGGTTTTCACCATAGAACAGAAGTTCATAAATTGCTTCAACTCTCCCATAATACTCGGTACCTCCTTCGCCGATAGCAGATACAGAACAATTTGTAGACTTTCGGTCGGCCATAGATAGCTCTTTGCCATAGGTACGAAAGCGATACCCGTTGATGTCGTACTTGTCAAATGAACGGACCTTATAGTCAAAACCATTAGCGACTTGTCTCAATTCGGCGTCCATAGACTCTGAATTAGCCTACAAGTTTAATATGAAAGGATTGTTGCATTACGCACAAATTAGCGAATGAAATGAAATTGTCTAATAGAAATTACCATTTGTTTGAACCAAGAGATGAAACCGGGATAGCCGCCTCCTTGCTTTGCGAGAAGCTCATACTCTTCGACGGAATTCTTTTGGATCTCCGCTCCATACGATAATATGGCGACGTATCGACTGTATGACATATCCAGGAATAAGAGCAGTTCAAAGTAAATAGAAGTTGCGAAACAATGTACCGAGAACTTACTCGATGTACGGCCGCACTTCTATCAGGTTGTTGAAGATATACAACAAAATGGTCCGCCATTCTTCGTTATCCAAAGATACTGGATGTGAAACACTAGCTGGTGCGAGATTCCCTTTGAATAGGTTGAGGTTGGATCCACCCTTTTTAAGGTCGTCAGCATGGTACCGAGGCTTAGGATTGTGCAAATGACGATTTTTGGCTTCGTAGTGTGCTGTTACGAAGTTTGCCGCCTCCTCTGTGATGAATGCCTCAGCCATCGATGCTTCAATTCTACGTTTATTTTTACATTTTTCTCGAAGCGTCTTCTGCATCCTCTCAGTTGGGTAGCACCAACGATTTTGCACGCCCCCCCCAATCTTGCCTCGGTCGGGAGATGCAAAATCAAATGCTGCATTGGATTAAAGAAGCCTGGTGGTAAGATCTTCTCTAACTTGCAGATCAACTTCGGCGCCAACTCTTCCATTTCTTCTAGCACGCCAGGCGATAGTTCTTTCGCACAAAGAACACGGAAGAAATAGCTGAGTTCTGCTAGTACTAGCCATTCATCCTCAGGGATGAAGGCACGCAACATCACCGGCATTACCCGCTCAATCCATATGTGCCAATCATGACTCTTGAGACCAAATATCTTCAGTTTATCAAGATTCGCTCCCCTCTTTAGATTCGCTGCATACCCATCGGGGAACATCAACTGCTGTTGCACCCACAAGATAATTTCCCTCATAGCTGGCCTTCCAAGATTGAACCATGCCTTTGGCTTCGTCCAGTTCTGCTTTCCTTTCGGTTCTTTCATGTTTTGTAATGGCCTATCACAGAGCGCCTCCAGATCGACTCTAGCCTTAGTATTATCCTTTGACTTCCCATATATGCCGAACAATGTACCAAAAAGTGCCTCGGCGATATTCTTCTCAGTGTGCATCACGTCGATGTTGTGTGGGCAAAGGAGGTCTTTGAAGTAAGGCAGATCCCATAAGCATGTTTTGTGAGTCCACACGTGCTTAGTATTATACCCCTTGAAGTACCCTGGACGATGTGGATCTGGCTTGAGAGCATTTAACTGATCAAGGATCTGTTGGCCTATCAATGAAGGTGGTGCAGAGTTTTTGACAACTCTACTTCTGATGAAGTTCTTCTTGTCTTTCCTGAACTTATGGCGAGGATCCAGGAACTGTCTATGCATGTCGAAGCAAGAAAACTTGCGACCGACCTGAAGCCAACGAAACTCAAGAGCTCCCTTGCATGTGGGGCACGAGAACCTTCCATGCACACACCAGCCAACGAATAGCGCATATGCCGGCAAGTCATGCGTCGAGTACATGTACCAGACACGCATTATGAAGTTCCGTTTGCTATAGGCGTCGTATGTCTTGAAACCATTATCCCAGGCTTCTTGCAATTCGTCCTTAAGCGGCTGCATGTACACATTCATATTTTTCCCCAGATAGTTGGGCCCTGGAATTATCAACGTCAGGAAAATGTTCTTTCTTTGCATAATCTGTCCGGGGGGGGGGGGGATTGAGTGGAAAGACAAATACGGGCCAACAACTGTATTGGGCTGCCGTCATACCAAACACACTGAACCCATCCGTGCTGATGCCGACTCGAGGATGCCTCGGATCTACCGCTTTGTCAGCATGTAATTCATCAAACTTTTTCCACGCAACACCATCCGATGTGTGTACCATCATCAGATTCCCATCTGCATCTAGTTCGGTTTTTTGCCTGTTTTGTGCCATGTCATCTGTCTGGCCGTCTCTTCGACCATGAAAAGACGTTGAAGTCTTGGTACGATTGGCATATACCGAAGAACACTAACGGGGATTTTGGTCTGTGTCTTCTCACCCATACCGTTGTCTACCACAATATACCTGGAAGACTTGCAAATGGGCCAGTAGTTCAAGTCCGCATAGTCAAGCCTAAATAAGGCACATCCTTTCTCACACGCATGTATCTTCTCATAGGGCATCTTCAGCGCACGGAGGATTTTGTCCGACTGGTACAGGTTTGCTGGCATTACATGGCCTTTGGTAGAAAGCGTCCAAATATTGTCATAATTGCATCATAGCATTCTCTGCCCAAGTTGAACTGGCCTTCAGAGCCATTACTTGTGAGATGGCATCCAACTGACAAAGCTCAGTGTGCTCGTGGAGCGGACGTTCTGAAGACTCCAACATTTCATTGAAGGCCTTTGCAGATTCCTCCATCTCCTCGTCCGAATCCCGAGCATCATCATAGTCTCGCACCATGTTTTCCATCTCGGTACCATGCTCGTCGGTGCGACGACGATCCACCTCAGCTCGGTCACGTTGGGCAGACTCACCATGAAATGTCCACACCGTATAATCGGGCGTAAAACCACTCTTCTGCAGGTGTTTGCCCATTTCATCCTCTGTCCTCTTTTCTCAATTGCCGCACCAGAAACAGGGGCACCAGGTTTTCTTCTGGCCATTTGCAAATGCGGCTTGCACAAATCCCTTGGTTTTTGTGAAACATTCAATGCTCCATTTGTTCTGACCAGTGTGACCAGTATACATCCACGCACGATCACTCATCTTGATTTTCAAAGCTACTGGACACACAACAATTATTTATGTAATTCACCATGTATATATTCATCAGTTGATCTACTTTATCAATTTTTTACGTCCATGCAACCTACACTCTAATAGGTAATGATAGGTCCTAACCCCACCCGTGTATGTGTAGATTGGGTTCATTTTCCCATGCTATGCTCTGGATCCGACGCAAAATTTCGGCAGCACCTCCCTGCTGTTCTCCTGATACACGTCTCTGCAATAAACAGAGAGGATGTGTACCCGGAGAACAACAGGGGAGGCACTGACGAAATTTATGCGTCGGATCCAGAGCAAAGCATATGGGAAAACGAACCCAATCTACACATACTCGGGCTGTCCATGGATAGCGTTGGACAATTCGAAAGAATCAAGGTTATAAATATGCAAATGCATGCATATTTATAACTATGATGCTTTCGAACGGGAGACACATATTGGTTACGCATACTGCTGATTCAAGACACATATATAGCTAGCTATCAAGTTTCGGAATAGATCAAATAATTAATGGGGGAGGAGGACATGTCATTTGTGCTCACCCACGAACGAAGGGGCAGAGCTCGTCAAACGCACGGCGAGGTCGTCGAGCACCAAACCTCGCAGCGATGAAACATCTGCACATTTAAAACTACCCGATCAACACAATTATATATGATGTTTTTCATAACAAAATCGAAAAATATATGACCTAACTAATAATTCACAAATATATGACCCCATCAGCCTCTGGAAGGCCAAAGAACACCTTTTCGGGAGGTGTCGGGGGTCGGGGTGTCGTGTCAGTGTCGGGGTGCCGTGTCGGGGTCGGGGTGCTGTTTCGGGGTCGGGGGGTCGGGGTGTTGTGTCGGTGTCGGGGTGCCGTGTCGGGGTCGGGGTGCTGTTTCGGGGTCGGGGTGTCGTGTCGGGGTCCGGGTGTCGGGGTCAGGGGGTCGGTTGTCGGGGTCGGGGTGTCGGGGTCGGGGTCTCGGGGTCGAGGTGTCGTGTCGGGGTGCCGGGTCGGGTCGGGTTTTCCCCCTCTTTTTTCCTCTTCTTCTTCTTCTTCTTCTTCTTCTTCTTCTTCTTCTTCTTCTTCTTCTTCTTCTTCTTCTTCTTCTTCTTCTTCTTCTTCTTCTTCTTCTTCTTCTTCTTCTTCTTCTTCTTCTTCTTCTTCTTCTTCTTCTTCTTCTTCTTCTTCTTCTTCTTCTTCTTCTTCTTCTTCTTCTTCTTCTTCTTCTTCTTCTTCTTCTTCTTCTTCTTCTTCTTCTTCTTCTTCTTCTTCTTCTTCTTCTTCTTCTTCTTCTTCTTCTTCTTCTTCTTCTTCTTCTTCTTCTTCTTCTTCTTCTTCTTCTTCTTCTTCTTCTTCTTCTTCTTTGTCGTCCGCCCACCTTTGCCGTCTGCGTGTGAAGAGCAGGGAGAGAAACAGAGAGAGAGGGGCGGGGTGGGGCGTGGCCGTTAACGTTAGATATGTTTAATCTTTGTCGTCCGCCCCCCTTTGCCGTCCGCTTATTTGCTCTTTGCCGTCTGCTAGCAGTCGGCAAACAGGGGGGGCCGTTAAGTTTTTTTTAGCAGCTCGACAGTGGAGCCCCCTCCCTATTTGCCGTCTGCTAGCCGACGGCAAAGAATCTTTGCCATCAGCCAGTTCTTTGCCGTCTGCTTTTGGGTAGCTGAAGGCAAAGAGCTTCTTTGCCGTCTGCTAGCAGACGGCAAAGAGCTGGCAGATGGCAAAGTAGCTGATTCCAGTAGTGCTGGGTGTTGTCTTTGGTGGTAGTCAGAGTGTTGAGAGTGTTTCATCACTGCGACGGGGTCTTTGTTTTTATATTTCTCTCTTTTTTATTTTTGTTTTTGGCCGTGTGCATGCTTGATGTCTTCCGGTATCTTGTTGGTGCAGAGGCTGGGTGTAATAGGTATCTTCGCGATATTAATATATTCGCTTCATCGAGCGAAAATGTTGGCCAGGACCATGGTCCAGCCAAACCTACGCTTGGAGACGTTGATCCCTGGACACTGTTTCTATGGATCCGTGCATGGTTGAGTAAAGAATTCATGGCGGGAACTGTTGGAGGGAGTTGGCGGGTGTGGTCATGCATGACGCGAGTTGTTTAGTCTAGGTCATGAGCTATGAATTGCTGAGCAAGTCTACTCAATTTTTATACACTAGGCAATACAATAGTCAGAGTGCATCGGGCATGGCAGTGCCATCTTCATGCATGACCAACTGTTCACTACTTGTTTATTGGCTTGATATGCGTGACAACTCTCCCCCCAAGAGCAGCATTGAGTAGGCTAAGGTATCTGATGCAATGATCTTCCTCACCCCGACCTCCTCCTCCTTCCATTTATCCACTCTAAGGCTCACAAGGTCTCTCACATAGTTCTTCGGGAGAAAGGAGTGTGCCAGTATGAATGCGTTCGCGGCCATCGGGACAGGGCAGCCTCGCCAGGCCGGGACTAGTCTAATACGATGACGGACCTTGGTATGTACCTAAAAGAACTTGCTCATGTTGTTCTATCTCTATTCTTGTCGGTTCTAGATAGCTAGAGCTCATGCTGTTCTATCTCTATTCTTCGTTCTGTTTTATGTTCAAGGATAGGACTGTAGTTGGGCAAGGAAGAAGAGACTCGCGTAGAATATACGTGAAAGTGTCAGTTCAGAGAGTGAAAATAGACAAGCCAGTATCCAGTTAGAAATTATGGGAGAAATTCAGCGGTAGAAGTTGTAAGAATAATACCTGTTTTGCCTTATAAATAAACTCCGCTTATCCAGAATAGTACGTTTTTGCTTTATAAATAAACTCGATAAGAAAGAAATAACCACACCCATACATCTCTGATATTTGTTGATAGGTTTGTGGACCTGAAATTGAACAAATCATGGATATACCAAACTGGTAAGATGAGGAGTTTGAACGCAGCGATGGCAGCTGTCTGACATCCAGGTGCTCCACAAAACTCGTATTCAAGGTCATATCCTCCTTTGATGATCTCAAAAGGAAAATTGTTACCGAAATGGGGTTTGAAGGTTTACTGAAATTCCCCTTGCTGAACAAACTGAACTTGAAATTTTCAGTATGGTTGCTGAGCAACGTGGATGAGATTAGACCTATGATAATTATAGATGAAAGTAGGCAGTACAACATGAGCCCTAAAGATGTGAAAAACGTTTTCGGCATCCCATGCTCCGGAAGGAGGGTCCTAGAAAAGATTTCTGATGGCAAGCAGGGCATAGTTTATTTGATTAGGAAGCGTTTAGGCATGGAAAAGAAGGATGGTCATAGCCTCAAGGCTGCACAAAAAAAATACCGCCTGACATTACCGTATCCAGATCAAATTACTGCCTAACCAAAATGACCCTCTTATGACAATATTAACAAATACATTTGAGTATGTTGTTTTTCATTCTTTACCATATTCGTTCCAACTTTTTGTTGCTGGTACCTATATTACTTACTGCAATGAAAAGATGACAAACCTTTGATGTAATGTACTACCCTACAGGAATTGTCATGTGTCCTGATAAGATCGATATACAGGTGGTTAGAGCCGTTGGGACACTGAGCGGATAGCAAAATACAACTAGGTCAAGCATGTTTTCAATGCCACGATGGATGATGTGGCTACTGTGCAAAAAGCTAAACGTGAAGGCTTGACGAACATCAAGCTAGAATCGTGCCATATACTGCCGCAGGTTAGCTCTTATAAATACATTGTTATTTTTACACATGGTCTGACCCAACATATTGATGTGTACATGTCTTTTATGAAACATGTTTTTTCCTTGACAAAATAATGGGACCACCCACGCCTAGGCACTCTCTGTATGTCCCAAGATCAAAGGCTTACATCAACGACTAGCTCTTGGCGCAAATAAATCACATTACTAAAGCAGGATCTTGGAGTTTGTACGAGAAGTTCAAGTTGAGAAAGGTGATTTTGCTCCCCCCTAATGGACTACAGTGCATTTTGTTGTAGGACTGAAAAAGAAAGTGTCGGTGTCAAAACCGGCGGATCTCGGGTAGGGGGTCCCGAACTGTGCGTCAAGGTCGGATGTTAACAGGAGACAAGGGACACTTTATTTTACCCAGGTTCGGGCCCTCTCGATGGAGGTAAAACCCTACTCCTGCTAGATTAATATTGATGATATGGGTAGTACAAGAGTAGATCTACCACGAGATCAAGGAGGCTAAACCCTAGAAGCTAACCTATGGTATGATTGTGTATGATGATGGTTGTCCTACGGACTACAACCCTCCGGTTTATATAGACACCGGATAGGGTTAGGGTTACACAGAGTCGGTTACAATGGTAGGAGATCTAGAATATCCGCACGCCTAGCTTGCCTTCCACGCCAAGGAAAGATCCTTCCGGACACGGGATGAAGTCTTCAATCTTGTATCTTCACGGTCCTGGAGTCCGGCTGAAGGTATAGTCCGGCTATCCGAACACCCCCAAATCCAGGACTCCCTCAGTAGCCCCCGAACCAGGCTTCAATGACGATGAGTCCGGCGCGCAGATTGTCTTCGGCATTGCAAGGCGGGTTCTCCTTCAAACTCCGTGTACCTGTGGGTATAACGTCCGATTTTTATAATATAGCGCTCCTTGGCTTTCACGCCCAATAATGGCCGTCTTCCATGTGTCAAACGAATGCGAAAAGCCGGGGCAGTTTGACATCCAAGCCCCTAGCCGTATAAACGAGACGCCTATCTAACAGGATGGGGATTCAGATCCAAACCACACCTTCCCCTTCTGCGAGAAATCATCAGAGCGTCTCCAGCAAAGATCCATTCCAACATGGCCAGCCGTCGTAGCTCCTCCTCTCGCCCTTCCAGTCCTATCCCTGGAGACTGGGAGAGTTGTTCCATCCCGCATAGCGAATTAGTGTCGCTCCAAGCCAAGGGATTTCTCCCTCAAGCCTATATGGTCTCGGTCCGAGCCGGACTAGCCACTTATCAAGGCGGAAAACAAGCGGAGAACTCACCTAGTCCCTCTAGAGGGGAGCGGGTGTGCCTGGTCCCTTATCTAATAAGGGGACTGGGATTTCCAATTCATCCCTTTCTCCGCGGGCTTCTGGAGTTCTATGGCCTCCAGCTGCACCACCTTACGCCCGGCTCCGTGTTACACATCGCGGGCTTCGTTGCTCTTTGCGAGCTATTTTTAGGCGTCGAGGCTTACTTCGCGCTATGGAAGAAAGATATTCTGCCTGGTGCCCCGTTCCCAAGAGGGGTCCATATATCAAGTGGGCGGAGCCGAAGTATGGCGCATCGCCGGGACCGGATACCCATCCGGAACCCCGAAGAAGGCGTCCGAGGACTGGCCTTCAGAATGGTTTTACATAGACGACGTCCCCCTGCCGGACCCTCTCCGGGCCGGTCTCCCTGAGTTCAACAATGCTCCCCTGAAGAAACGCCTGAGCTGGCGCCCTCGGAGCTCTCAGAGAGAGAATGACGGAGACGTCCTTTACTTAATGGGCCGGATTAAGCTACTGGCTCATTCCGGACTAACCATATTAAAGTCATGACCATATGCATTATGCGGGGGGTGCAGCCGCTCCAATACAGAAGTCACCCCATGTGGGATTTCAACAGGGAAGATGACGCCACCCGTCACGGCCGTAAAGGGCCGGACTCGCCTGCCGCTCTAATGAAGATCTTATCCTCTTTGTACAAGGGAGAAGAAGAGGAATTCCTCCGCGTCGACCCGCAGGGCGGATTTTCCATGTATAGTCCTCCGAATTGGGTAAGCGGACAGTCGTGCTTCCCTGTTCATTTTACATTCCCATGATTAAATAGGCAGTCTAACGACTTCAACGCAGGACCTGCGTCAGGAGGTAAAAAACATAAACAGCCGTCCTCCACAGCCAGAGGACCCAGAACGGTCCCTTGATCCGGACTCCGAAGAGGATCCGGACTTAGCGGTGGAGCTCATCGACGGAGTGTTTTATCAGCTAAGCAAGGATGATACCTTGGTAGCTATTATAGCTGATTACCCAGGGTTAATCCCGGCCTCCCAGGTGACAAATACCAGAGCTTTACCCCCTTAAGAGGGGTTCCGTTTTCACGGGTTTGGTTGTTCTGATAGCAACCGTGCTTTGTAGGGGAGATTCCCGAGGCGGGAAGCCGACCCCGCTGCAGCTAGCCGGCGAGGGGCCGCAGGGCCCCGTGGGGCAAAAAGGAACGTAGTCCGGACTGAGGTGCCAGAGCAAAGGTATGGCGTACCCTCTCTTTTTCCCTGGTGTTTTACTCCTTCAGGGTATATTAACATTCATGCTATCTTCAGGACGAAGAGACCTCGCCGGACTATATCCGGAGAGGTTGCCAATCGCGCCTCCACCAGCCAGACTCCAACGCCCGGCCCGGAAGTGGAGGTCCGCACAAGGCACGCACCGGATGCTCCTCCATCAGAGGATGCGGAGATGCGGAAGGCTGTCTGTCACCCCTTCTGAGGTGGAGAGTGCCATGAACCACAGGCGTCGCCGGACAGTCCTTCGCGACGCTTGTTTCTCCCAGGAGGCTTTAGATGCCTTCAATTCAGGAGACGCATACCTCCGTGCCGCTCAAAATGGTTTAGCCAGAGCCACGGAGCAGTATGTAGAAGACATACGGGTAAGAAAATTTTAGTAAATATAGAAATGCCAGTAGCCCCCGAGACTTGAAGCAGTGGAAATAACTGATTCGAGAATCATATAACATGCATTTTCTTACCGAGAAGAACACCATGCTATCCCAGGAGCTGGAAAGGTGCAGGGCCCAACTAGAGGCCGCACTAACGGCAGCAGGGGGGGGGGTCTCAAGAGACCCTTGCAGGTAAACAATACCCCAGAATATTTAGTATTGTGCGGATTTAAGTGCCAATCTGACAAATGGTATTGCAGATGGCGCCGGACTCGATCCGGACAGGCAACAGCTTCTACGCCGGTTAAAGGCTGGTGAAAGCGTGCTAACAAAGGTGAGGTGGGAGAAGAATGATCTCCAGGATGCCAACACCAGGCTGGATGTTGAACTAAAAGATGTTCGTGGCCAGCTGGCGGACTCCAATAAGGAGAATCAGTGACTTCGACGCGGCATTTTTAGTAAGTGCTTAAGCGAACTCTTGAAAAAGGAGTTCGGCGAGGAAGACGACTAACAGAGTTATGTCTGTAGGTATGCTGACAGGTCGTCCTGCAGAGGAGATGCCCGGTTCAATGGGCGATCTTCTTCCCGAACTCTCGCAACTGCACGAACGAGTTCGGCAGGTGATGCGAAGTATTGCCCAAGCCTTGTGGCTTGCCCACTCCATACCTGAGGGCCTTGGAGAACTTGCGGAGAATTTGAAGGGAGCTCGGCGGCGCTTCCGGTTGTGGAAGATATCAGCCTGCCGGCAGGGCGCTAGGGAGGCCTGGGCCATGGTGAAGACCCGCTTTACGAAGTCTGACCCCAATCACATGGCCGAGGTCAGAGCGGTGGGGCCTGACGGGAAGGAGATCCCTGTGAGCTTAGTGTATGGCCAGGTAGAATTGGCCGCAAAGTATTCCCAACAGGACTGCAAATTAGACAACCTGTTAGATGGTATAGAGGAGGAATACAATTAGTCAGGATGACTATGTAATTTATAATTGACATGTGTAATGCCTTCTAGCCGGATTGTAGATCGTTTGTCGTTGCCGACCTTTTCGCTTCGACCTCGGGACCTGACTGTCTAGAGTGTGTCCGAATACCATAACGGTTATATAAGAACCGAGGTATGCATGGAGACCAGGCGTAGGGGTCATTAGTGCTTTATCAGACAAGTGCCCAACTAGTTATGTTATATTACATGGTTAGTAAGAAACATCTTCCAGAGAGAATAGTTCCGTTAAGGGTTCCTTTCGCTGGGGTGGCGTGCCCTGAAGTGCACGTCTGGACTGCAAATGCAGGAAAACATCTGGGGGCATGTATAAGTAAAAAAGGTTCATCTTTAGTTCACCGACCGAATATTCCCTTAAGAACGCTAGCTTTCGGCTTCACCCAGTCTGAGGTACACATCCGGCTTATCCGGCAGTAGCAATCGCAGAGGTGCTCCCTTTACCGCCTAGCCAAACAATCGGGAACGTAGGGGTAAGCACAGGAGCCAGGCAACCCAGCTTGGCCAAAACTTAAGTCATATCGATGCATATAATGGTGAAGAAAAGGTGCATGCGGAAGTCTGACGCATGTGTTGGGCGTAAAACCCATATAAATAAGCTTCTGTTAAAGAAGCCCCCAGGTTTAAGGAGCGCGGGTAGCGCGTCACATGATGAGCCTTTAAGGGCTATAAAAGTAAAGAGTGGGAGGAGACAAATAAAAACAGAAAAATATATATATAAAAAATGGACAGAGGAAGGAGACAAACCCAGAGTCCGGCGCTAGGCGTAGAATCTCCAGAGACGTGCGGCGTTCCATGGGTTCGGCTTGAGTCGGTTATCCGACGCATCTCGCAAGCGGTACGCTCCACCAGTCAGGACTTGGTCAATTATGAAGGGACCTTCCCATTTGGGCTTAAGTTTGTCCTTTTTCTTATCCGGCAGGCGTAGAACTAGTTCGCCAACGTTGTAATTTTTGGCCCGTACTTCTCTGCTTTGATATCTTCGAGCCTGCTGTTGATAAAATGCGGAACGGGCTTTAGCCACGTGGCGCTCCTCCTCTAAGGCGTCCAGGTTGGCCTGCCGATCAAGCTCGGCTTCTCTTTCTTCTTACATGCGCACTCGAGGTGAGTCATGAATTATGTCGCTGGGCAGAACTGCCTCTGCACCGTACACCATAAAGAATGGTCTGAATCCGGTGGTACGATTCGGCGTGGTTCGCAGCCCCGAGAGTACGGAGTCGAGCTCCTCCACCCAGTGCGTATTAGATTCCTTGAGGGACCGCACTAGTCTGGGTTTAATGCCGCTCATGATGAGACCATTTGCACGTTCGACCTGACCGTTAGTTTGTGGGTGATAGACAGAAGCATAGTCGAGCTTAATGCCCATGTTTTTGCACCACAACTTTACTTCGTCGGAGGTGAAGTTTGTGCCGTTATCGGTGATGATGCTATGAGGGACGCCGTAACAGTGTACAACCCTGGATATGAAGTCTATCACAGGTCCGGATTCGGCCGTCTTAACAGGCTTGGCTTCTATCCATTTGGTGAATTTATCCACCATGACCAATAAGTATTTTTTCTTGTGGGTTCCACCTTTAAGGGGTCCCACCATGTCAAGCCCCCAGACCGCAAAAGGCCAAGTGATGGGGATAGTTCGGAGGGCGTTGGGCGGCATATGGCTTTGGTTTGCAAAGAGCTGGCAACCGACGCATCGTTTGACTAAGTCATGAGCGTCTGCTTGGGCCGTCGGCCAATAAAAGCCCGTACGGAAAGCCTTGCTTACAAGGGACCGAGCTGCGGCGTGGTGGCCACCGAGTCCGACATGAATTTCAGCCAACAGACTCCGCCCTTCCTCTTCGGAGATACATCTTTGAAGGACTTCTGTAGTGCTTTTCTTATAGAGCTCTCCCTCGTGGACTTTATAGGCTTTTGATCGCCACACTATGCAGCGTGCCTCGTTTTGGTCCTCTAGGAGTTCCTGCCTAGTAAGGTAGGCTAGGAATGGTTCTGTCCACGGGGCAATGACCGCCATTATTACGTGGGCTGAAGGTGTGATTTCGGTGGCAGGGCCTCCGATTATGTCAGATTGTTCGGCGTCGGGTTGTGCGGTTGTGTCCGGACTGTTATCCGAGGGTTCCCCCTCCCATGCTACAGATGGCTTGAATAATCTTTCTAAGAAGACGTTGGGGGGGGACTGCATCTCGTTTTGCTCCGATGCGTTCCAGGACGTCCGCTGCCTGATTATTTTCTCGGGCTATATGGTGAAACTCCAGTCCCTCGAACCGAACTGACATTTTTAGAACGGCATTGCAATAAGCTGCCATTTTTGGGTCTTTGGCGTCGAAGTCGCCATTTATTTGGGATATCATGAGGTTTGAGTCCCGGCGTACTTCCAGACGTTGAATGCCCATGGATACTGCCATCCGGAGACCGTGTAGAAGGGCCTCGTATTCGGCTGCATTGTTGGAGTCTGTGTACATAATTTGGAGTACATATTGGACTGTGTCTCCTGTAGGGGACGTCAAAACGACGCCAGCCCCCAGTCCGGCCAACATTTTGGAGCCATCGAAATGCATGATCCAATTTGAATATGTGTCGTACTCTTTAGGGAGTTCGACCTCTATCCATTCGGCGACGAAGTCGGCTAGGACTTGCGATTTAATGGCTCACCGTGGTTTGTAGGTTATGTCGAACGAGAGGAGCTCTGTGGCCCATTTTGCTATCTGGCCCGTTGCATCGCGGTTGTTGATAATATCGTTGAGTGGTACTTCCGAGGCTACTGTTATAGAACACTCTAGAGAGTAGTGTCGTAGCTTCCGGGATGCCATAAACACCGCGTATGCAATCTTTTGGTAATGCGGGTACCGTGATTTGCATGGTCTGAGGACAGTGGACACGTAGTAAACCGGCCTTTGAAGGGGGAGTTTGTGTTCGTCCGTTGCCCGCTCGACGACGAGTACTGCGCTAACAACTTGATGAGTTGTGGCAATGTACAATAGCATGGGTTCGCCAGTGTTCGCCTCGGCCAGGACTGGGTTTGTTGCCAAGATGGCCTTTATTTCCTCGAGTCCGGCCGTGGCAGCGTCTGTCCACTCGAAGTGTTCGGTGCGCCTAAGGAGGCGGTAAAGGGGCAATGCCTTTTCTCCCAGGCGGGAGATAAAGCGGCTTAACGCCGCCACGCATCCGGTGAGTTTCTGTATTTGTTTGAGGTCTTTTGGGACATCCAATTGTGACAAAGCTCGGATTTTAGCTGGATTTGCTTCAATTCCTCTACCGGATACAATGAAGCCCAGGAGCTTTCCGGCTGGAATGCCGAAAACGCATTTTTCCGGATTGAGCTTAATGTCGTATTTTCGGGGGTTGTCGAATGTAAGCCTCAAGTCGTCTACTAGAGATTCGACATGTCTTGATTTAACGACCACATCGTCTACATACGCCTCCACTGTTTTGCCGATCTGGTTTGCCAGGCATGTTTGAATCATGCGCTGATATGTTGCGCCGGCGTTTTTTAGCCCAAAGGGCATTGTGTTGAAGCAGAATGGGCCGTATGGTGTGATGAATGCTGTTGCGGCTTGGTCTGATTCTGCCATCTTGATTTGATGGTAACCGGAGTATGCGTCGAGGAAGCATAGCGAATCATGTCCTGCAGTGGCATCGATGATTTGATCTATTCGAGGGAGGGGGAAAGGATCCTTTGGGCAAGCCTTATTAAGGTATTTGAAATCGACACACAGGCGCCAGGATTTGTCCTTCTTTGGTACCATTCCCAGGTTTGCTAGCCAGTCCGGGTGTTTTATGTCTCTAATGAATCCGGCCTCCAATAACTTGGCTAGCTCCTCTCCCATAGCCTGTCTCTTTGGTTCGGAGAAACGCCGAAGGGCTTGTTTGACAGGTTTGAATCCTTTCTGGATATTTAGGCTGTGTTCGGCCAACCTGCGTGGGATTCCTGGCATGTTTGAAGGGTGCCAAGCGAAAATGTCCCAGTTCTCTCATAGGAACTCCCGCAGTGCGGCGCATACATCAAGGTTCAGTCTTGCCCCGATGGAGGCTGTTTTATTGGGGTTCGTTGGGTGGACCTGGAATTTGACTATTTCGTCCGCTGGTTTGAAGGATGTGGATTTGGATCTCTTATCGAGTATCACATCATCCCTATTGACCGTGGATCACAGCGCAGTCAGTTCTTCGGCCGCTAAGGTTTCGGATAGTGCCTCGAGGGCCAATGCGGCTGTCTTGTTCTCGGCGCGGAGTGCTATGTCCGGATCACTAGCGAGAGTGATAATTCCGTTTGGCCCGGGCATTTTAAGCTTCATGTACCCGTAATGTGGTATAGCTTGGAAAACTGTGAAAGCCTCCCGTCCTAGTATAGCGTGATATCCGCTTTTGAACGGGGCCACCTGGAACGTGATCTGTTCGGACCTGTAATTATCCGGCGTGCCGAATACCACATCTAGTGTGATCTTTCCGGTGCAACGCGCTTCCTGACTGGGGATTATTCCTCTAAAGGTTGTGCTGCTTCGCTCAATGTGGCTCCAGTCTATTTCCATCTTTTGGAGGGTTTCCTCGTAAATGAGGTTCAATCCGCTGCCTCCGTCCATGAGTACCTTTGCGAGGCGACAGCCATCCACTATGGGACTGAGGACCAATGCGGCTGGTGCCCGGGCTGTTCGAAATTTAGGTTCGTCACTCGCGTTGAAGGTGATAGCAGTATTACTCCATGGGTTTATTGTCGGTACTTGATAGACTTCAGTGAGGCTGCGGAGTGTTCTTTTTCGCATGTTATTTGATGCGAAAGTCTCAAAGTCTCTGAGAACGGAACTGAAATTCTCGGGCTGGTTTCCTTCGACCTCTGGAATTAGGAGGTCCTCGCGAATTTTGGCCACCTGCCGGAGTATCCAACATGCCCTGAGGCTGTGAGTTGGGGTGGCGTCCTCTGCACTGTGAATCTTGCAGGGTCCATCTAGCCACTTTTCCAGTATGGTTCCATGCCCTCTAAAGGGTTTTGATTTTTTGGTATTTAGTCCGGGTGCCTTACTGTGGTGCACCCTCTTAGTTCGGACGGGATTGCTATTCAAGGCCGGATTATCCCAAAATTTTATTTCGGTTTTTCAAGCACTTTCCATCGCACAGTACTTTTGTACTATGGACGCCAAGTCAGCAAAGCGTGTAATATTACGACGACTTACGGCGTTGAGTATTCCCTTGTCCGTGCAGTTACTGCAAAAGATTGAAATTGCGTCTCCCTCACGGCAGTCCTTTATCCTGTTCATAACCAGGAGGAATCTGGCCCAGTAATGATGTACTGTTTCTTCGGGCATTTGCCTGATTTGGGAAAGATCGCTTAAGATCGGGCGGGCGGGTGTCGTTGAATCTGAGACCTCGCCCAGTTTGCCGTTCGGAGGCCGAAGAACTTCCGAATTCTGAGATCCCGAGTCTTGGATGTTATCCGATTTGCCTGATTTTAAGCTCAGGTCTTGGATTGTATCCTCCCCTCCGTGGATATCCGGCATGGAGGGTTCGGGAATTCGGACGTAGCTAGTCCTTAAGATAGATGAAGGGTCGACACATTGTGTCTCCACCACAGCAACGTGCTGGGTGACTTGGGGAGAGTTAATTTCTCTTAGATCGGGTTTAAGCCCAACCTGGCCGTAATTTGTAGCGACGCCTAGTGCGGCTATGCGATCCAGGAGCTCGTTTACAGAAGAGAGCTCCATCGGATCCAATTGCTCGGCGAGTTCTGAGCCGACGTGGAGGTTGCTTTCGATGACCCGGGAGGTCACCGTCGGCGCAACAGCCGAACAGGCGGTTGCGAGAAAACCACCTAGCCGGAGAGTTTGGCCGACAACCAAGGCTCCTTTTGTAATGGCGCCGTCTTTAAAGGCGGGAAGAGGCATCCTTCCTGATCGCGACGGCATAGAGGAACTCTCAATGAAAGCACCAATGTCGGTGTCAAAACCGGCGGATCTCGGGTAGGGGGTCCCGAACTGTGCGTCAAGGTCGGATGGTAACAGGAGACAAGGGACACTTTATTTTACCCAGGTTCGGGCCCTCTCGATGGAGGTAAAACCCTACTCCTGCTAGATTAATATTGATGATATGGGTAGTACAAGAGTAGATCTACCACGAGATCAAGGAGGCTAAACCCTAGAAGCTAGCCTATGGTATGATTGTGTATGATGATGGTTGTCCTACGGACTACAACCCTCCGGTTTATATAGACACCGGATAGGGTTAGGGTTACACAGAGTCGGTTACAATGGTAGGAGATCTCGAATATCCGCACGCCTAGCTTGCCTTCCACGCCAAGGAAAGATCCTTCCGGACACAGGACGAAGTCTTCAATCTTGTATCTTCACGGTCCTGGAGTCCGGCTGAAGGTATAGTCCGGCTATCCGAACTGTTGGGGAACGTTGCAGAAAATTAAAATTTTTCCTACGGTTTCACCAAGATCCATCTATGAGTTCATCTAGCAACGAGTATTCAGATTAGATAGCATCTACATACCACTTTGTAGATCGCAACGGAAGCGTTCGAGTGAACGTGGATGAGGTAGTCGTACTTGCCGTGATCCAATTCACCGATGATCTAGTACCGAACGGACGGCACCTCCGCGTTCAACACACGTACGGGACGGGAGACGTCTCCTCCTTCTTGATCCAGCAAGGGGGAGGAGAGGTTGAGGAAGATCCAGCACGACGGTGTGGTGGTGGATGCAGCAGAACTCCGGCAGGGCTTCGCTAAGCAACTACGGGAGGAGGAGGAGGTGTTGCAGGGAGGAGGGAGGAGCCAGGGCATTAGGGTTGGTTTGCTCCTCCTTTTCCCCACTATATATAGGGCCAAGGGAGAGGGGGAGGCGCAGCCCTTGCCCCTTCCTCCAAGGAAGGGTGCGGCCAAGGGTGGGGAGGAGTCCATCCTCCCCAAGGCACCTCGGAGGTGCCTTCCCCTTGTAGGACTCTCCCCTTTTTTTTCTCTCTTGGCGCATGGGCCTCTTGGGGCTGGTTCCCCTTGGCCCAAGCAGGCCAAGGCGCACCCCCTAAGGCCCATGTGCCCCACCAAGGCAGGTGGCCCCACCTGGTGGACCCCGGGACCCCTCCGGTGGTCCCGGTACAATACCGATAACACCGAAACTTGTCCCGATGGCCAAAACAGCACTTCCTATATATAATTCTTTACCTCCGGACCATTCCGGAACTCCTCGTGACGTCCGGGATCTCATCCGGGACTCCGAACAAAATTCGGGTTACTGCACATACATATCCCTACAACCCTAGCGTCACCGAACCTTAAGTGTGTAGACCCTACGGGTTCGGGAGACATGCAGACATGACCGAGACGGCTCTCGGGCAATAACCAACAGCGGGATCTGGATACCCATGTTGGCTCCCACATGCTCCACGATGATCTCATCGGATGAACCACGATGTCAAGGATTCAATTAATCCCGTATACGATTCCCTTTGTCAATCGGTATTTTACTTGCCCGAGATTCAATCGTCGGTATCCCAGTACCTCGTTCAATCTCGTTATCGGCAAGTCACTTTTCTCGTACCGTAATGCATGATCCCGTGATCAAACACTTTGGTCACATTGAGCTCATTGTGATGATGCATTACCGAGAGGGCCCGGTGATACCTCTCCGTCAAGCGGAGTGACAAATCCCAGTCTCGATCCATGTCAACCCAACAGACACTTTCAGAGATACCCGTAGTATACCTTTATAGTCACCCAGTTACGTTGTGACGTTTGGCACACCCAAAGCACTCCTACGGTATCCGGGAGTTACACGATCTCATGGTCTAAGGAAAGGATACTTGACATTGGAAAACTCTAGCAAACGAACTATGCGATCTTATGCTATGTTAAGATTGGGTCTTGTCCATCACATCATTCTCCTAATGATGTGATCCCGTTATCGATGACATCCAATGTCCATAGTCAGGAAACCATGACTATCCGTCGATCAACGAGCTAGTCAACTAGAGGCTCACTAGGGACATATTTGTTGTCTGTTATTCACACATGTATTACGATTTCCGGATAACACAATTATAGCACGAATAAAGACAATTATCATGAATAAGGAAATATAATAATAATGCTTTTATTATTGCCTCTAGGGCATATTTCCAACAGTCTCCCACTTGCACTAGAGTCAATAATCTAGTTACATTGTGATGAATCGAACACCCATAGAGTTCTGGTGCTGATCATGTTTTGCCTTAGGGAGAGGTTTAGTCAACGGATCTGCGACATTCAGATCCGTGTGCACTTTACAAATTTCTATGTCTCCATCTTGAACATTTTCACGAATGGAGTTGAAGCGACGCTTGATGTGCCTAGTCTTCTTGTGAAACCTGGGCTCCTTTGCAAGTGCAATAGCTCCAGTGTTGTCACAGAAGAGCTTGATTGGCCCCAACGCATTGGGTATGACTCCGAGGTCGGTGATGAACTCCTTCACCCAAATTGCTTCATGTGCTGCCTCCGAGGCTGCCATGTACTCTGCTTCACATGTAGATCCCGCCACGACGCTTTGCTTGCAACTGCACCAGCTTACTGCCCCACCATTCAAAATATACACGTATCCGGTTTGTGACTTAGAGTCATCCAGATCTGTGTCGAAGCTAGCGTCGACATAACCTTTTACGACGAGCTCTTCGTCACCTCCATAAACGAGAAACATTTCCTTGGTCCTTTTCAGGTACTTCAGGATATTCTTGACCGCTGTCCAGTGTTCCTTGCCGGGATTACTTTGGTATCTTCCTACCAAACTTACGGCAAGGTTTACATCAGGTCTGGTACACAGCATGGCATACATAATAGAACCTATGGCTGAGGCATAGGGGATGACGCTCATCTCTTCTATATCTTCTGCCGTGGTCGGACATTGAGCTAAGCTCAATTTCACACCTTGTAACACAGGTAAGAACCCTTTCTTAGATTGATCCATATTGAACTTCTTCAATATTTTATCAAGGTATGTGCTTTGTGAAAGACCTATGAGGCGTCTCGATCTATCTCTATAGATCTTGATGCCTAATATATAAGCAGCTTCTCCAAGGTCCTTCATTGAAAAACTTTTATTCAAATAGGCCTTGATGCTGTCCAAGAGTTCTATATCATTTCCCATCAAAAGTATGTCGTCTACATATAATATGAGAAATGCTACAGAGCTCCCACTCACTTTCTTGTAAACACAAGCTTCTCCATAAGTCTGTGTAAACCCAAACGCTTTGATCATCTCATCAAAGCGAATGTTCCAACTCCGAGATGCTTGCACCAGCCCATAAATCGAGCGTTGGAGCTTGCACACCTTGTCAGCATTCTTAGGATCGACAAAACCTTCCGGCTGCATCATATACAATTCTTCCTTAAGGAAACCATTAAGGAATGCCGTTTTGACGTCCATTTGCCATATCTCATAATCATAGTATGCGGCAATTGCTAACATGATTCGTACGGACTTCAACTTCGCTACCGGTGAGAAAGTCTCATCGTAGTCAATTCCCTGAACTTGTCGATAACCCTTAGCGACAAGCCGAGCTTTATAGATGGTCACATTACCATCCGCGTCTGTCTTCTTCTTAAAGATCCATTTATTTTCTATGGCTCGCCGTTCAACGGGCAAGTCAGTCAAAGTCCATACTTCGTTTTCATACATGGATCCTATCTCGGATTTCATGGCTTCCAGCCATTTGTCGGAATCCGGGCCCGCCATTGCTTCCTCATAGTTCGAAGGTTCACCGTTGTCTAACAACATGATTTCCAAGACAGGGTTGCCGTACCACTCTGGTGCGGAACGTGTCCTTGTGGACCTTCGAATTTCAGTAGGAGCTTGATCAGAAGCATCTTGATCATCATCATTAATTTCCTCTCTAGTCGGTGCAGGCTCCTCAGAAACGTTTTCTTGAGTTTCGCCATTTACCGGTTCAAGAGGTAACACTTCATCAAGTTCTACTTTCCTCCCACTTACTTCTTTCGAGAGAAACTCTTTCTCTAGAAAGGATCCATTCTTGGCAACAAAGATCTTGCCTTCGGATCTGAGGTAGAAGGTATACCCAACAGTTTCTTTAGGGTATCCTATGAAGACGCATTTTTCCGACTTGGGTTCGAGCTTTTCAGGTTGAAGTTTCTTGACATAAGCATCGCATCCCCAAACTTTTAGAAACGACAGCTTAGGTTTCTTCCCAAACCATAATTCATACGGTGTCGTCTCAACGGATTTCGACGGAGCCCTATTTAAAGTGAATGCAGCAGTCTCTAAAGCGTAGCCCCAAAAAGATAGCGGTAAATCGGTAAGAGACATCATAGATCGCACCATATCTAATAGAGTGCGATTACGATGTTCGGACACACCATTACGCTGAGGTGTTCCAGGCGGCGTGAGTTGTGAAACTATTCCACATTTTCTTAAGTGTGTGCCAAATTCATGACTCAAGTATTCTCCTTCACGATCTGATCGTAGAAACTTGATCTTTCTATCACGTTGATTTTCAACCTCACTCTGAAATTCCTTGAACTTTTCAAAGGTTTCAGACTTGTGTTTCATTAAGTAGATATACCCATATCTACTCAAGTCATCAGTGAGGGTGAGAACATAACGATAGCCACCGCGAGCTTCAACACTCATTGGACCGCACACATCGGTATGTATGATTTCCAATAAGTTGGTTGCTCGCTCCATTGTTCCTGAGAACGGAGTCTTGGTCATTTTACCCATGAGGCATGGTTCGCACGTGTCAAATGATTCATAATCAAGAGACTCTAAAAGTCCATCTGCATGGAGCTTCTTCATGCGTTTGACACCTATGTGACCAAGGCGGCAGTGCCACAAATATGTGGGACTATTGTTATCAACTTTAACTCTTTTGGTATTCACACTATGAATATGTGTATCATCACGTACGAGATTCATTAATAATAAACCATTAACCATCGGAGCATGACCATAAAACATATCTCTCATATAAATAGAACAACCATTATTCTTGGATTTAAATGAGTAGCCATCTCGAATTAAACGAGATCCAAATACAATGTTCATGCTCAAACTTGGCACTAAATAACAATTATTGAGGTTTAAAACTAATCCCGTAGGTAAATGTAGAGGCAGCGTGCCGACGGCGATCACATCGACCTTGGAACCATTCCCGACGCGCATCGTCACCTCGTCCTTCGCCAGTCTCCGTTTATTCTGCAGCTCCGGCTTTGAGTTACAAATGTGAGCAACTGCATCGGTATCAAATACCCAAGAGCTACTACGAGTACTGGTAAGGTACACATCAATTACATGTATATCACATATACCTTTGGTTTTGCCGGCCTTCTTGTCCGCTAAGTATTTGGGGCAGTTCCGCTTCCAGTGACCACTTCCCTTGCAATAAAAGCACTCAGTTTCGGGCTTGGGTCCATTCTTTGGCTTCTTCCCGGCAACTTGCTTACCGGGCGCGGCAACTTCCTTGCCGTCCTTCTTGAAGTTCTTTTTACCCTTGCCCTTCTTGAACTTAGTGGTTTTATTCACCATCAACACTTGATGCTCCTTCTTGATTTCTACCTCTGCTGATTTCAGCATAGCATATACTTCAGGAATGGTCTTTACCATCCCCTGCATATTGTAGTTCATCACAAAGCTCTTGTAGCTAGGTGGAAGCGACTGGAGGATTCTGTCAATTACCGCTTCATCCGAGAGATTAACTTCCAGTTGAGTCAAGCGGTTGTGCAACCCAGACATTTTGAGTATGTGCTCACTGACAGAGCCATTTTCCTCCATCTTACAGCTAAAGAATTTGTCGGAGACTTCATATCTCTCGACCCGGGCATGAGCTTGGAAAACCATTTTCAGTTCTTCGAACATCTCATATGCTCCATGTCTCTCAAAACGCTTTTGGAGTCCCGGCTCTAGGCTGTAAAGCATGCCGCACTGAACGAGGGAGTAATCATCGCAGCGTGACTGCCAAGCGTTCATAATGTCTTGTTCTGCAGGGAGAATAGGTGCGTCACCCAGCGGTGCTCTTAGGACATAATCTTTCTTGGCAGCTATGAGGATAATCCTCAGGTTCCGGACCCAGTCCGTATAGTTGCTACCATCGTCTTTCAGCTTGGTTTTCTCTAGGAACGCGTTGAAATTGAGGACTATGTTGGCCATTTGATCTACAAGACATATTGTAAATATTTAGACTAAGTTCATGATAATAAAGTTCATTTAATCAAATTATTTAATGAACTCCCACTTAGATAGACATCCCTCTTCTAGTCATCTAAGTATTACATGATCCGAGTCAACTAGGCCGTGTCCGATCATCACGTGAGACGGACTAGCCAACATCGGTGAACATCTTCATGTTGATCGTATCTTCTATACGACTCATGCTCGACCTTTCGGTCTTCTGTGTTCCGAGGCCATGTCTGTACATGCTAGGCTCGTCAAGTCAACCTAAGTGTTTTGCGTGTGTAAATCTGTCTTACACCCGTTGTATGCGAACGTAAGGACCTATCACACCCGATCATCATGTGGTGCTTCGGAACGACGAACCTTAGCAACGGTGCACAGTTAGGGAGAACACTTTCTTGAAATTATTATGAGGGATCATCTTATTTACTACCGTCGTTCTAAGTAAACAAGATGCAAAACATGATAAACATCACATGCAATCAAATAATAAACGTGACATGATATGGCCAATATCACATAGCTCCTTCGATCTTCATCTTGGGGCTCCATGATCATCTTGTCACCGGCTTGACACCATGATCTTCATCATCATGATCTTCATCATCGTGTCTCCATGAAGTTGCTCGCCAACTATTACTTCTACTACTATGGCTAACGCGTTTAGCAATAAAGTAAAGTAATTTACATGGCGATTCTCAATGACACGCAGGTCATACAAAAAATAAAGACAACTCCTATGGCTCCTGCCGGTTGTCATACTCATTGACATGTAAGTCGTGATTCCTATTACAATAGCATGAACATCTCATACATCACATATAGATCATTCATCATACATCACAACTTTGGCCATATCATATCACATAGCACTTGCTGCAAAAACAAGTTAGACGTCCTCTAATTGTTGTTGCAAGTTTTACGTGGCTGAATTAGCGTTCTAGCAAGAACGTTTTCTTACCTACGTTCAAACCACAACGTGATTTGTCAATCTCTATTTACCCTTCATAAGGACCCTGTTCATCGAATCCGATTCAACTAAAGTAGGAGAGACAGACACCCGCCAGCCACCTTATGCAACTAGTGCATGTTAGTCGGTGGAACCGGTCTCACGTAAGCGTACGTGTAAGGTTGGTCCGGGCCGCTTCATCCCACAATACCGCTGAATCAAGATTGACTAGTGACGGCAAGAAGAATTGACAACATCTACGCCCACAACAAATTGTGTTCTACTCGCGCAAGAAGAACTACGCATAGACCTAGCTCATGATGCCACTGTTGGGGAACGTTGCAGAAAATTAAAATTTTTCCTACGGTTTCACCAAGATCCATCTATGAGTTCATCTAGCAACGAGTATTCAGATTAGATAGCATCTACATACCACTTTGTAGATCGCAACGGAAGCGTTCGAGTGAACGTGGATGAGGTAGTCGTACTTGCCGTGATCCAATTCACCGATGATCTAGTACCGAACGGACGGCACCTCCGCGTTCAACACACGTACGGGACGGGAGACGTCTCCTCCTTCTTGATCCAGCAAGGGGGAGGAGAGGTTGAGGAAGATCCAGCACGACGGTGTGGTGGTGGATGCAGCAGAACTCCGGCAGGGCTTCGCTAAGCAACTACGGGAGGAGGAGGAGGTGTTGCAGGGAGGAGGGAGGAGCCAGGGCATTAGGGTTGGTTTGCTCCTCCTTTTCCCCACTATATATAGGGCCAAGGGAGAGGGGGAGGCGCAGCCCTTGCCCCTTCCTCCAAGGAAGGGTGCGGCCAAGGGTGGGGAGGAGTCCATCCTCCCCAAGGCACCTCGGAGGTGCCTTCCCCTTGTAGGACTCTCCCCTTTTTTTTCTCTCTTGGCGCATGGGCCTCTTGGGGCTGGTTCCCCTTGGCCCAAGCAGGCCAAGGCGCACCCCCTAAGGCCCATGTGGCCCACCAAGGCAGGTGGCCCCACCTGGTGGACCCCGGGACCCCTCCGGTGGTCCCGGTACAATACCGATAACACCGAAACTTGTCCCGATGGCCAAAACAGCACTTCCTATATATAATTCTTTACCTCCGGACCATTCCGGAACTCCTCGTGACGTCCGGGATCTCATCCGGGACTCCGAACAAAATTCGGGTTACTGCACATACATATCCCTACAACCCTAGCGTCACCGAACCTTAAGTGTGTAGACCCTACGGGTTCGGGAGACATGCAGACATGACCGAGACGGCTCTCGGGCAATAACCAACAGCGGGATCTGGATACCCATGTTGGCTCCCACATGCTCCACGATGATCTCATCGGATGAACCACGATGTCAAGGATTCAATTAATCCCGTATACGATTCCCTTTGACAATCGGTATTTTACTTGCCCGAGATTCGATCGTCGGTATCCCAGTACCTCGTTCAATCTCGTTATCGGCAAGTCACTTTTCTCGTACCGTAATGCATGATCCCGTGATCAAACACTTTGGTCACATTGAGCTCATTGTGATGATGCATTACCGAGAGGGCCCGGTGATACCTCTCCGTCAAGCGGAGTGACAAATCCCAGTCTCGATCCATGTCAACCCAACAGACACTTTCAGAGATACCCGTAGTATACCTTTATAGTCACCCAGTTACGTTGTGACGTTTGGCACACCCAAAGCACTCCTACGGTATCCGGGAGTTACACGATCTCATGGTCTAAGGAAAGGATACTTGACATTGGAAAACTCTAGCAAACGAACTATGCGATCTTATGCTATGTTAAGATTGGGTCTTGTCCATCACATCATTCTCCTAATGATGTGATCCCGTTATCAATGACATCCAATGTCCATAGTCAGGAAACCATGACTATCCGTCGATCAACGAGCTAGTCAACTAGAGGCTCACTAGGGACATATTTGTTGTCTGTTATTCACACATGTATTACGATTTCCGGATAACACAATTATAGCACGAATAAAGACAATTATCATGAATAAGGAAATATAATAATAATGCTTTTATTATTGCCTCTAGGGCATATTTCCAACACGAACACCCCCTAATCCAGGACACCCTCAGCAAGTAACTGGACCATATTTATCTTTTTTTTCAGTTTGTGCTGCCGGCTGAAGAGGCGAATGGCAGTGCTGCGCATCCAGAATAGTACGTTTTTGCTTTACAAATAAACTCGATAACAAATAAATAACGACACTTATACATCTCTGATATTTGTTGATAGGTTTGTGGACTTGAATTGAACAAATCATGGATATACCAGACTGGTCAGATGATGAGTTTGAACGCAGCGATGCCAGCTGTCCAACATCCAGGTGCTCCACAATACTCGTATTAAGGTCATATCCTCCTTTGATGATCTCAAAAGGAAAATTGTTACCGAAATGGGGTTTGAAGGTTAACTGAAATTCCCCTTGCTGAACAAATTGAACTTGAAGTTTCCAGTATGGTTGCTGAGAAAAGTGGATGCGATTAGAGGTATGATAATTATAGATGAAAGTAGGCAGTACAAAATGAGCCCTAAAGATGTGAAAAACGTTTTATGAATACCATGCACCGGAAGGAGGGTCCTAGAAAAGATTTCTGATGGCAAGCAGGGCATAGTTTATTTGATTAGGAAGTGTTTAAGCATGGAGAAGAAGGATGGTCATAGCTTTATGGCTTCACAAAAAATTACCGCCTGACATTAGCGTATCCAGATCAAATTACCGCTTGACCAAAATGACCCTCTTATGACAATATGAACAAATACATTTGAGTACCTTGTCTTCATTTTGTACCATATCCGTCCCAACTTTTTGTTGCTGATACCTCTGTTACTTACTACAATGAAAAGATGACAAACCTTTGATGTAATGTACTACCCTGCAGGATTTGTCATGTGTCCTGGTAAGATCGATATACAGGTGGTTAGAGCTGCTGGGGACACTGAGCGGGTAGCACAATAAACCTAGGCCAAGCATGTTTTCAACGTCACAATGGCTGATGTGGCTACTGTGCAAAAAGCTAAACGTGAAGGCTTGACGAACATCAAGCTAGAATCGTGCCCAGTACTACCGCAGGTTAGCTCTTGTAAATACATTGTTATTTTTACACATGGTCTGACATAACATATTGATGCTTACATGTATTTTACGAAACAGAATTTTTACCTTGACAAAATAATGGGACCACCCACGCCTATGCACTCCCTGTATGTCCCAAGATCAAAGGCTTACATCAACGACAAGCTCTTGGCGCAAATAAATCACATTACTAAAGCAGGATCTTGGAGTTTGCACGAGAAGTTCAAGTTGAGAAAGGTGATTTTGCTTCCCCCCCAATGGACCACACTTCACTTTGTTGTAGGACTGAAAAAGCAAGTAACTTGACCTTATTTATCTTCTTTTTTCAGTTTGTGCTGCCGGCTAAAGAGGCTAGAAATGGCAGTGCTGCGCATCCAGAATAGTACATTTTTGCTTTAAAAATAAAATAGATAACAAATAAATAACCACACTTATACATCTCTGATATTTGTTGATAGGTTTATGGACTTGAGTTGAACAAATCATTGATATACCAGACTGGTCAGATGAGGAGTTTGAACACAGCGATGGCAGCTGTCGACATCCAGGTGCTCGAGAAAACTCGTATTAAAGATCATATCCTCTTTTGATGATTTCAAAAGGAAAATTGTTACCGAAATGGGGTTTGAAGGTTTACTGAAATTCCCCTTGCTGAACAAACTGAACTTGAAGTTTTCCGTATGGTTGCTGAGCAAAGTGGATGAGATTACACGTATGATAATAATAGATGAAACTAGGCAATACAAAATGAGCCCTAAAGATGTGAAAAACGTTTTCAGCATCCCATGCTCCGAAAGGAGGGTCCTAGAAAAGATTTCTGATGGCAAGCAGGGCATAGTTTATTTGATTACGAAGCGTTTAGGCATGGAGAAGAAGGATGGTTGATACGTCTCCAACGTATCTATAATTTTTGATTCCTTCATGCTATATTATATTCTGTTTTGGATGATTAATGCGGTTTACTAAGCACTTTTGTATGATTTTTGGGACTAACCTATTAACCCAGAGCCCAGTGCCAGTTCCTGTTTTCTCCCTTGTTTCACTGTTTCGAAGAAAAGGAATATCAAATGGAGTCCAAACGGAATGAAACCTTCGGGAGAGTTATTTTTGGAAAGAAAGCAATCCGGGAGACTTGGAGTGCACGTCAGGGGATCAACGAGGAGAGCACGAGGCAGGGGGCGCGCCCACCCCCCTGGGCGCACCCTCCACCCTCGTGGGCCCCACGTGGCTCCCCTGACCGACTTCTTTCGCCTATATATATATCCATATACCCTAAAACCATCGGGGAACACAATAGATGGGAGTTCCGTCGCCGCAAGCCTCTATAGCCACCAAACACCAATCGGGACCCTGTTCCGGCACCCTGCCGGAGGGGGAATCCCTCACCGGTGGCCATCTTCATCATCTCGGCGCTCTCCATGACGAGGAGGGAGTAGTTCACCCTCGGGCTGAGGGTATATATGTACCAGTAGCTATTAGTTTGATCTCTCTCTCTCTCTCTCTCTCTCTCTCTCTCTCTCTCTCTCTCTCTCTCTCGTGTTCTTGAGGTGATACGATCATGATGTATCACATGCTTTGCTATTATAGTTGGATCTTATGATGTTTCTCCCCCTCTACTCTCTTGTAACGGATTGAGTTTTCCCTTTGAAGTTATCTTATCGGATTGAGTCTTTAAGGATTTGAGAACACTTGATGTATGTCTTGCAGTACGTATCTGTGGTGACAATGGGATATCACGTGATCCACTTGATGTATGTTTTGGTGATCAACTTGTGGTTTCGCCCATGAACCTATGCATAGGGGTTGGCACATGTTTTCGTCTTGACTCTCCGGTAGAAACTTTGGGGCACTCTTTGAGGTTCTTTGTGTTGGTTTGAATAGATGAATCTGAGATTGTGTGATGCATTCATATAATCATACCCACGGATAGTTGAGGTGACATTGGAGTATCTAGGTGACATTAGGGTTTTGGTTGATTTGTGTCTTAAGGTGTTATTCTAGTTCGAACTCTATGATAGATCGAACGGAAAGAATAGCTTCGTGTTATTTTACTACGGACTCTTGAATAGATTGATCAAAAAGGATAACTTTGAGGTGGTTTCGTACCCTACCATAATCTCTTTGTTTGTTCTCCGCTATTAGTGACTTTGGAGTGACTCTTTGTTGCATGTTGAGGGATAGTTATATGATCCAAGTATGTTATTATTGTTGAGAGAACTTGCACTAGTGAAAGTATGAACCCTAGGCCTTGTTTCAACGCACTGCAATATCGTTTGTGCTCACTTTTATCATTAGTTACCTTGCTGTTTTTATACTTTCAGATTACAAAAACCTATATCTATCATCCATATTGCACTTGTATCACCATCTCTTCGCCGAACTAGTGCACCTATACAATTTACCATTGTATTGGGTGTGTTGGGGACACAAGAGACTCTATGTTATTTGGTTGTAGGGTTGTTTGAGAGAGACCATCTTCAACCTACGACTCCCATGGATTAATAAACCATAGGTCATCCACCTGAGGGAAATTTGCTACTGTCCTACAAACCTCTGCACTTGGAGGCCCAACAACATCTACAAGAAGAATGTTGTGTAGTAGACATCAAGCTCTTTATGATGCTACTAAAAAATATTATGAGAGAGGATCATATGCTTCTACATATTTCAATAATATCAAGTTTCCTCTCTATGTGTTGAAAGTCTTGAAGATTTGCTTGTTTTGCCTTCCTATGCTAGTTGATTATTGTTCCCATAAGTTGTTTGCTCAAAAAATACCTATGCATAGGAAGTGGGTTAGACTTAAATGTGCTAGTCATATTCTTCATGATGCTCTCTTTATGTTTCAATTGCTATCTTTTATGTGAGCATCATTGAAATCATCATGCCTAGCTAAGGGCATTAAACGACAACGCTTGTTGGGAGGCAACCCAATTTTATTTTAGTTTCTTGCTTTTTGGTTTTGTTTGGGAATAAATAACCCATCTAGCTTCTCTTAAGATGTGGTTTTATGTTTTAATTAGTGTTTGTGCCAAGTAAGACCTATAGGATCTTCTTGGATGATAGTTATTTGATCTTGCTGAAAATTCCAAAAACTTTCTGTTCACGAAAACAACTGTTAAAAATCACCAGAACGTGATAAAATATTGATTCCAATTGTAGTAGATCAATAAACAAATTATCTAGGTCGTCCTATTTTGGTAGAAGTTTTGGAGTTCTAGAAGTTTGCTCTAGTTACAGATTACTACGGACTGTTCTGTTTTTGACAGATTCTGTTTTTCGTGTGTTGTTTGCTTATTTTAATGAATCTATGGCTAGTAAAAGAGTTTATAAACCATAGAGAAGTTGAAATACATTAGGTTTAACACCAATATAAATAAAGAATGAGTTCATTACAGTACCTTGAAGTGGTGTTTTGTTTTCTTTCGCTAATGGAGCTCACGAGATTTTCTGTTAAGTTTTGTGTTGTGAAGTTTTCAAGTTCTGGGTAAAGATTCGATGGACTATGGAATAAGGAGTGGAAAGAGCCTAAGCTTTGGGATGCACAAGGCACCCCAAGGTAATATTCAAGGATAACCATGCGTCTAAGCTTGGGGATGCCCCGGATGGCATCCCCTCTTTCGTCTTCTTTCATCGGTAACTTTACTTGGAGCTATATTTTTATTCACCACATGATATATGTTTTGCTTGGAGCGTCATTTTATTTTCTTTAGCTTTGCTTGCTGTTAGATTACAATAATAAGATCTGAAATTCTTAAATGAGAGAGAGTCTTCACATAGCTAAATAATTATTTAACTACTCATTGATCTTCACTCATATCTTTTGGAGTAGTTTGTTGTTTGCTCTAGTGCTTCACTTATATTTTTAGAGCACGACGGTGATTTTATTTTAAAGAGATAGATGAACTCTCATGCTTCCCTTATATTATTTTGAGAGTCTTAAACAGCATGGTAATTTGCTTAATTTGGGAAATTAATCCTAATATGTTAGGTATTTTAGACTAGTAAAAACTTTCTTTTGAGTGTGTTGAATACTAAGAGAAGTTTGATACTTGATGATTGTTTTGAGGTATGGAGGTAGTAATATTAAAGTTGTGCTAGTTGAGTAGTTGTGAAATTGAGAAATACTTGTGTTGAAGTTTGCAAGTCCCGTAGCATGCACGTATGGTAAACGTTATGTAACAAATTTGAAACATGAGGTGTTCTTTGATTGTCTTCCTTATGAGTGGCGGTCGGGGACGAGCGATGGTATTTTCCTACCAATCTATCCCCCTAGGAGCATGCGCGTAGTGCTTGGTTTTTGATGACTTGTAGATTTTTGCAATAAGTATGTGAGTTCTTTATGACTAACTAGAAGAGTGGCCCGCCCGATGTGCGGGCTAGCATTTGCAAGTGCATTATTTATTTTTTTTCTACATAAAATTGTTACCAAATGTGATCACATTTAGGAAAATGAGCCTTTTGCAAACATAGTTTTGTGTGAGGTAATTTTGGTTTTCTCATTAATATATAAATATGTATGTTACGAAGTAATCATGTGTTTGCTTGTTATGGTGACTATACACTATTTTTTTTTGCGGGAGACTATACACTATATTAACTATTCATAATAAGTCCTACTGTGCAGTTTATATTTGTATCATTACTTTGGCTTCCACGTTGGCTTGTTTGAAGGTTTTGTATTGAAACAAAGGTAGACACATGTATATTTGCTAATGTTGTGTAAGATTGGCTACCTGTAATATTCGCCACCTATATCTGATTTGGTATTTTAATTTGGAAATCTTAAACAATGTTATATGACCTAATTTTATGGAAGGGGGAAGTAAGAACAGAAGGAAAAGAAGAGGATGTTTTTCTTGACATGCAAGACAATGACCATATTAGTAAACATAGTAAGAGACCATTCCTAAATGAATACTAAAAATAGTAATACTTGAGTACTTGAATATTTCATTCATGGGTAATAGAATTTAAAAGACAATAGAGTCGTTAATAAGAAAGGTATAAAATAAAGAATTTGATAACTCTCCTATATTAAACCACATAAAAATTCAATGAAACAGGAAGAATCAATCATAAACATCTACGAAGATCAACCATAGAGACCCACGTGGTAAGCCAAACATAAGATTAGAAGAGTAATTCAAAATTGGTTTTCTCACCTAGAACAAAACGTATGCAATATCAACCATGCCAACAAAGGCATGTTGTGCTTTTATTAATCCTTTTATGTAGGGGCATTTTACATGGCATATTGCCATGCACATGTTGTTGGTAGATTGTTTATTTGTACATGATTGGTAATATTAGGGGTTGTCGCTCAATGAGATGTCCAGTAGCCTGGAAGCAAACAATCAAGATACTCGAAAAGGATTAGTCATTTACAAAACACAAATATAGTGGATAGGCAAACATAGGAAATGAAACAAATACAGGAAGTTGTATATAGTAGGAATGGGAAACAATCCATGTTAAAGACTTATTTGCAATTTCTCGCCATGATTTATATGAGTTTTACAAATCTACAAATAGGACGCATAGAGTAAACTACAGAACTAATAGTACGCACATATGCTAATACTTGGTTTTCATTATTAAGGATGTGAATTCTCTACCTCTAGTTCCATCAGATCAAGAAACCTCGATCATCAAGTCGGATATGAACACAAACAATCCTCTCTACTGTCGTCCCTCACTTGAAACAAAGGCTAAGATAGATTTGTGGTCTATGGCATCCATCACCTAAAGTCACCATGCCAAGAGAGAACGCCGACTTCTTTCATCAAGGGTTCGCACCATGGAGGCGGCGTTGAAGCAATAAGGTTGAAACATTACAATAAATACTCACTATATCAGCCTCCTCCATGATTCATCCCTGTTTCACTTAATCTGCATATGTGTCCCGTGATTCTTCTCCATAGCATGAGCCACCCTAGTTGACCGCCATCTGCATTTGGATAAAACCAAAGAGGTTATTTATAATAAATATTTGTGGAACAAATAAACTTAGGGTTGGTAAGTCCATAAGTACTCTAGCAGGAACCAATATTTGATGGATCGTGCTCATTCTCCTGTCATCTCATTTTCTGGATACCATGTGGTAGCAAACAACATTTCTTACCTCTAAAAATGATTTATTTTACTTGTGATGGCGTTGATTTAATTACCTCTGAAGGCGAAGTTTCTATTGGGGCAAAACCATGTGATTCGAGTAGGCATAGCCTATCAACCCTTTACCATGTGTCCTATTGACAATAAAAAACTAAAAAGAATGCACATTCCTGCAAGGAGAACATACACTGACCGGAGACATGAATGACTTCAGAATTGGTCAACCACCAGCCTCAACAACCTGTTGCTGCTGGCACTTGATAGTTTGCATTTGGAGCCACCTAGGGCCGAGCTATGTATTGCAGATTTGTTTGATTGATGTTTTCCATTGCACTGAATATATAGCGAGGAGAAATGACATCAGGCTAATTAATAGAATCCGTGTACTTGTGTACAGAAAGTCACATGACCAAAATGGCATATATCTGTAGATATATATGTTACAACATGCCCCCGCAAAAAAAAAAGATATATGTTACAACATGAATATGGTTAAAGAAACTAAAAACTCGGCCCGTATGAGTTTTGGCCTTGTCGTGGATGTATTGGATTTGTCCCTTGATCCTTGAGCGCCTACTCCTCCTTTTGTCGTTCTGGAAACATGCAATAGGCAACAGGGTCCGAGGAATGGTGCAACAGGATGGGTGCTAACTTTTTTTTCATGCTTTCATATTTGAAGAAAAGAAAAATGCTTGCATGCCGTGGTAGTGTCAAAACAAAGTACCGACGGAGGTTGTACGACACACAACCTATGAACCCGTATATAGCAGAATGGAGCAGAAACGCCTCAAACATAGTCGTCACAAGCATGCCTAGAGTTTGGTTAGAGTCAATTTGTCTTGCTTTGCGGTAAAAGGAATAGGTCGAGGCGAGGTGCGTCAGCGGAAGCTACTCAGCAAAACAAATACCCCTTCGGTTTGGTCCTTGATCCTTGAGCGCCTGCTCCTCCTTTGGTCGTTCTGGAAACCTGCAATAGGCAACAAGGTCCGAGGAATGGTGGAATAGTATGGGCGCTAACTCTTTTTCATGCGTTCATATTTGAAGAGAGGATAAATGCTTGCATATAGGAAGGCATCATCGCATGCGTTATGCTAGTTTTATTTGGAAATTGACCAGCACGTCCTAGCCCATGCTGTTTTTTTCAATGGAGTCTCCCGCTGGTCTATATTTTAGTCAGAGTCCCATACTAACTTATTTTTCTACCGTATAAGGAAAGGTTTCAAAAAAAAAATGTGTAGCCTGACGTTGTTTTGTTTTTTTTACATGATTTCCCACACTAATTTTCTTATTTAGAAATTGACCAGCACGTCCTGGCCCATGCTATTTTTTTCAATGGTGTCTCATGCTGGTCTATATCTTAGTCAGAGTCCCATACTAATTTATTTTCCACTGTATAAGGAAAGGTTTAAAAAAAGGTGTAATCTGATGTTGATTTATATTGTTACATGAAGTCCCGCACTATTTTTTAGGGAGTCCATGCTATTTCTCTTGGCATCCAGTTTTTTTTTAAGTTGAGAGTCCCACGCTAGTCTTTTTAAGTTAAGAGTCCCAGGGAATTATTAAAAAAAAGTTGAGAGTCCTAGGCTAGTTTTTTTTCTTGGTTGAGGGAGTCCCACGCAAGTTATTGTTTGGCAAACTTGAGAGTCCTAGGCTAGTTTTTTTTCTTGGTTGAGGGAGTCCCACGCAAGTTTTTGTTTGGCAGGCAGAGTTTTTTTTAAGTTGAAGAGTCCCACGCAAGTTTTTCTTTTGAGGGAACGAGTCCCACGCTATTTATTTTTCCTACCGTACACATAGCTGATCGAAACGTTTTATTGTAACGTCAATGGTGGGTAATTTTTCTGACTTACAATTACAATTACAATCTTATCTAATGGCTATTAAAAGTTAGTGTATTAAATTAACGGTTGGATAATTCTAATTTTTGTGGTAATTTCTAGCATATTTCTCTTCTCTCTAGTTAACCCATCAAATACTTTATATATATATATATAAATAGATGTTGAGTCCATGGATTATACGCACTCTTACCCTTCCATCATTGCTAGCCTCTTCGGTACTGTGCATTGTCCTTTCTCACATTGAGAGTTGGTGCAAACTTCGCCGGTGCATCCAAACCCCGTGATATGATACGCTCTGTCACACATAAACCTCCTTATATCTTCCTCAAAACATCCACCATACCTACCTATTATGGCATTTCCATAGCCATTACGAGATATATTGCCATGCAACTTTCCACCGTTCCGTTTATCATAACACGTTCATCACTGTCATATTGCCTTGCATGATCATGTAGTTGACATCGTATTTGTGGCACAACCACCGTTCCTAATTCTTTCATACATGTCATTCATGAGTCATTGCCCATCCCGGTACACCACTACTAGAAAAAGGGCTATAGATGGGATTGACACTAATGCCGCACCAGACAAGCGGTGCGCCATTACTAATGGCGCACCACCTTCAGATACGCCATTAGAGTTGAAACTACTAATGGCGCACCTGGCCCAGGGTGCGCCATTAGTATCAAACAAATTTTTTTTGAACTAGTGCGCCTGTCCAAACATACTAATGGCGCATCCAGACAAAGTGCGCCATTACTAGTTTTAACTAGTAATGGCGCACCTGTCCGAAAGTGCGCCACTAATGTTGTTTTTTTATTATATTTTCTATTCCCTTTTTTGCAAAACTACTAATGGCGCACTGTTCCACCGTGCGCCATTACTAGTTTAAACTAGTAATGGCGCACTGTGGAACAGTGCTCCATTAGTATGTTTTTTTTTTGCAAAACTACTAATGGCGCATCAGCAGAAGGTGCGCCATTAGTAACCTGGATAGTGCGCCCTTAGTAAGTGGGCAGCAAAAAGATATTTTGGACAACCTCTCCTACCCACACTCACTTTCTCCCCACTTCATTCTTTCCACCTCCTCCTTGTCTCGGGTGCCTCCTCTTTTTCACCTCATTTCCACCATAGATTCATTCAAATTAAGTGTTAAATTACCTTGTTTTGATAGGTAAGTAAGGGGGGAAGCTATATTTATGTTGTTCTCCCTACAATAATGTGCACATGCATTTTTGATGGCCTAGCTAGATCTATGTATGTTCGTGGTGTTGCATATGTTTGTGGTGTTGCATATGTGTTTGTGTTTGGAGGTGTACCGGTATTTGAAATGCGATAGTTGCCAATATTTTGCCAGAATGTTGATTCATTTCCATTTCAGCGATAATTTTGGCATTAAGCATTCTTTTTGGTCCTATTTTTAGGGAAAGTCATGCCAAATTTTTTCTTGGTTCTAAAATATCGTTTTGCTGTACCCCGCAGGCGACCATGGTCCGCACGATGACCGAAGGCATCGTGAATAGGTTTTTGAGGTCCGCGAAGGCCGAGATGCTTCAAAAGAACAAGACGGAGGTAAGATGTCCGTGTCGAAGATGCAAGCTGAAGAGCCTTATTGCGGACCCGGATTCCGGGCAGGTGCAGGACCACCTGCTCTTGCGTGGTTTCATGGATGGCTATCGGTGGCAAGGTGATGAAGATGACTACGAAGTCGTCCATGGGAGCCAGGCAATAAATGAGGAAGGGCAGCAAGACAACCACCGCGGCTCGGGTGGGCGAGAAGACAAGAATCCCCAGGAGATGATCACGACGGTGATGCTGTACACGGTCATCATGTAGAAGATGCAGGACATGATGATGAGGAAGATGCCGGAGCAGACGACGGGCATGATCATGAAGATGATGATGCTGGCGGAGCAGACGACGGTGGACCATCGATGGGCTGGGTGCAGGACCCTTATATTCAAGAGCTGCTTCTCAAGCAGACGGATAACGCAAGAGCTGCCGCCCGAGAGAAAGCCAAGATGGATCAACTTGAGTTAGACGCGGTTACTCCATTGTATGAAGGATGCAGGCCCGAGGATACCCGCCTGAAAGTAACGCTCATGGCTCTGGAGATGAAGGTAAAACACAAAATGACCGCCGCATGCTTCAACGAGAACATTTCATTCTGGCACGAACGTCTTCCAAAGGGGAACAAGTGCCCGACTAGTTTGGAGGAGGCGAAGAAAATCGTGTGTCCTCTAGATTTACCGCACGTGAAATACCATGTGTGCATGAACAATTGCATCATTTATCGGGACGAGCACGCGGAGTCTACCATATGTCCGGTGTGCGGCGTCACTCGATACAAGAAGAGGAAGAAAGCTCCTCGAAAAGTGGTGTGGTACTTTTCGATCACTCCTCGTCTGCAGCGGTATTTCGCGGATCTTAAGGTAGCAAAGCTCCTGCGTTGGCACGCGGATAGGGAGGAGAAGAAGCGAGAAGATGACGCAAATGATCCGGAGATAGATAAAAAAGACAAGATGCTGAGTCACCCTAAGGATGCGAGCCAGTGGCAAGCGTTGAACTTCGAATACCCAGAATTTGGGAAGGATCCAAGGAACATCGTGCTGGGCGCGAGCACCAATGGAGTCAATCCGTTTGGCAGCCAGAGAAGCACACATAGCACCTGGCCTGTGTTTGTGTGGATGTACAACCTTCCCCCTGGTTGTGCATGAAGAGGAAGTACATTCACATGAGTATGCTAATTGAAGGGCCGAAACAACCAGGGAACGACATCAATCTGTATCTGGGGCTGCTGAAGGAGGAGCTAGACACGCTGTGGAAAACACCAGCCAATACGTGGGACGCCGCAGAGAAAGAATATTTCCCTATGAGAGTCGCACTGCTCACGACGGTGCACGACTATCTCGGTTACGGATATCTCACGGGGCAGGTAGTCCACGGATTTTCTGGATGCGTAAGGTGCATGGATGACACAACGTATCGCCAGCTAGATAGAGATCCCGGGTCTTCGAAAACCGTGTTCATGGGACATCGAAGGTGGCTTCGCGACGATGACCCGTGGAGGAAACGCAAGGATCTATTCGATGGTGAAATCAAACCCCGAAAACGCCCGTGTACGAGGAGCTGTGAGGAAATAGACAAGCTGTTGAAAAATTGGAAAGACTGCCCACTGCCGGGAAAGAAGCAAAAGGCGCCAGAGCCGGGAAAGAAGCGAAAGGCGCCAGAGCCGCTGCTGAAGGTATGGAAAACGAGGTCTGTTTTCTGGGACTTGCCGTACTGGAAGATCCACCGTGTGCCTCACAGCCTTGATGTCATGCATATCACGAAGAACGTGTGCGAGAGTCTGCTTGGTACCCTGCTCAACATGCCAGAGAGGACCAAAGATGGGCCGAAAGCAAGGGCAGACTTGAAATCAATGGGCATTAGGCAGGAGCTCACGCTATATATGATGATGATGATGAGGCGAAGCAGGACACAGAAAGTCGTCGCAAAGGCAAAAAGGCCAAGAAGACCGGAAATGACTACCCTCCCGCGTGCTTCACTCTAAGTCAGGAGGAGATCGAGCAGTTTTTCACCTGCCTCCTAGGAGTAAAACTTCCTTACGGTTTCGCGGGGAAGATAAGCAGATACCTAGACCCAGCGAAGCAGAAGTTCAGCGGGATGAAGTCTCACGACTGTCATGTGCTGATGACGCAGATACTTCCAGTTGCAATCCGTGGGATCATGGACGCGCACGTCCGTGAAACGCTATTTGGCGTATGCAACATTTTCGACGTCATCTCTCAGAAGTCGATTGGCGTGAGGCAACTCAGAAGGCTACATGAAGAGATCGTGGTGATACTATGCGAGCTTGAGATGTACTTCCCGCCCGCATTCTTCGATGTTATGGTGCATCTGCTGGTCCATATAGTGGAGGATATCATCCAACTCGGGGCGACGTTCCTGCACAACATGATGCCGTTCGAAAGGATGAATGGTGTCATCAAAGGATACGTTCGCAACATGTCACGTCCAGAGGAAATCATAGCCAGGGGCTTTCTGACCGAAGACTGCATCTCCTACTGCACGAAATATCTAGGCATCGAGAACCCCGTTGGTCTGCCCGTCAACAGGCACCTCGGCAGGCTCGCTGGATGGGGTCACCGTGAGGGTCGCCGCGAAATGCATGTCGACTTCAAGGGTCGACTCGCCGACTTTGAAAGAGCAAACCTAGTCGCGCTACAACACATAGACATGGTCGATCCTTGGGTGGTAGAGCACAAAACCTTTATTAAGAAGACGTACAATGATCGAGGCCAACAGAGGACGGACGGAGATATACTCAAAGAGCACAACTCATGTTTCACGCGTTGGTTCAAGCAGAAGCTTCTGTCGTACCCTTTACATGAGGATTCTTCCGCGGAAGAACAACTCATATTCGCCTTGTCACAGGGCGCCGAGCACAACCTGATGACCTATGAGGCGTACGATATCAACGGCTACACATTCTACACTGAGGCCAAGGACATGAAGAGCGATGGTTATCAGAACTCCGGGGTAACGATGGAATCCTACACCGGTAACGACAAAGACAGATACTACGGAAGGATCGAGGAGATCTGGGAGCTGAGCTACGCTGGAGAGAAGGTCCTGATGTTCCGTGTCAGATGGGCCAAGAGCGTCCTAAAAGAAGACCGGTATTTCACCACCATGGTTATACCCGAAGCCAAATCCAAGACCGCGGGCGCAAACGTCACCGCGAAAAATGAGCCATGGGTACTGGCTTCCCAAGTGGACCAATGCTTCTTCATTACCGACCCGTCAAAGACCAGTCGTGTTGTCGTGAGGAGAGGCAAAAGGAAGATCATCGGAATGGATGGAGTAGCCAATGGCAAGACTTCGACAAGTACGGCGACCCGAGGATCGAACATGACGACAATGATGAAGTAGCAGCATACACCACAAGAAGAAGCAGGACCACCTTACATAAAGGACGTCCGTTCCACAGAAGAACTCCATTTGCGAAAAAGAAGGGCAAGAAGATTGTGAACAGATAGCTAGCTAAGATCGATTGTATTTAAATCGTAGCCTTCATTTCTCGATTGTATTTCATGGGCACTTTTTGAACTATTATGAATATTTTTAAATTTCATGGACACTCGATCCCGATCCCCCTCCATCTCGATCGCTATCCCACCTCGCCAGATCCGGCCCCCCTCGCCGCCGAGCACCCCCCGGTCCACCGGCCGCCACCGCCGACCCCCCGCACCCTCGATTCCCCTACTCAACCACCGCCGCCGCCCCCCCGCACCCCTCCCCTACTCAACCGCCGCCGCCGACCCCCCGCAACCTCCCCCGCTCCACCGACATTACTGTTTGATGATATTTTTTAAAAAATTATTACTGTCTTATAAAAAAATTACTGTTATGATTTAAACAAGCTTGAACATATTTAAACACAAATAAGTATCAAACAGCATTTTAAATGCATAAAAAAATTGTGGAGCCTGGGAATCGAGCCCAGGACCTCCTGGTGTGAGAACTGGCTGCTGACCAGTCGAGCTAGTAAAGGGGACTTGATGTGGATCAGGTCAGGTGGGAGATAACCTGTTGGCTTGAGCAGAAATCAAAAAAAATATACTAATGGTGCACCAGGGTGAGGTGCGCCATTAGTATGGATGTACTTATGGCGCACCGAGGGGTGGTGCGCCATTAGTATTGTGCCGCCCCCATCCATATTCCCTCCCCTCTCTCTCCCCTCTCTCTCCCTCGCCCTCGCCCTCGATCCCCTTACCCTCTCCTCTCCCGACGCCGCTGCCCCGCAGCCTCGACGCCGCCCAGACGCCGCGAAGCCGCCCCGACGCCTCGACGCCGCCCCTTGCCCCGACGCCTCGACGCCGCCCCATGCCCATGCGCCCCTGCGCCTCAACGCCCGATGTCTCCAACCACCGCCGCCTGAGGCCCCGACACCGCCCCTTGCCCCTGTGCCCCTGCTCGTCGTCCCCGACCTCGGCGGCTGGGTTCCTGATCTCGCCGGCTCGCCGGACGCTGTCGCCCGTCGCCGCCTGCCTCTCCGCCCCGCCCCGCCCGCCCGGCGCTCAGCGCCACCGGGCCCCTCTGGCGCCCCTGCAAGCCGGCGCCCGCCGCCCACTCCGCTCTTCGCCGACTCCGGCACTTGGCCGGCAGCAAGCCAGCAACCAGCCCTGCCCAGCGGCCAGCCTTTAGCCCAATTTGAGTACTCGAGGTGAGCTGCCCATTCCCCCAGTTTCTGATTTAGGGTTTGATCTTTGCTGTCTGTTGCATCAATCGGGTGGTGGTAGAGTTCCCAATCTAGCTAGTCTGTGTATTAGTGACATGCTTAGTTTAGCACATACTACTGCATACAGACAGCCGGCGAAGTTTCCTGCCGTTTGCTCTAAAATTTAAGTCACTGGATCAACGTTTCCATGGCGCATGTTGCGTATTCCCATCTATGCTTTATGAATGCAGTCATTCCTTGTTTGCTCCTCGGAAGGAAAAGATGATCCATTGCACATTTGCGTTACAAATTAACTGTCATTTGGATATGGCCCGCTCCCCAAAAATCCATTTTTAGTTGACTGACTGATTGGTATGGCATAATTGTAGTAGATAAATGATATTATTATCTGCTGTCAGTCAATTTCCCTTGACCATGCAGTAAGATGTTATGTTCTTTCCTAACATTTTCCCTTTCTCCCAATTTTGAGGTAGCTATCTATGTATATATTGAACTGCTATCTATGTATTGTTGTTGGTGGGCACAAATTTATGTGCTTTAGCTTGGATAACTGCTTCCCAGGAGACATGCTAGATGCTTTGTATTAGCTTGGATATAACTCTTTCTTAAAATCATGTTAATTTGGGAAAGTTCTGAAGTAGGTGCAGTGTTAGTGTGTTGTTCCATCTTTTGCCTCATTTGGTCTAACACAGGTGCAATGTTAGTGTGCTGGTACGCATGATACCTTGCTGCCCGGTTTCCCTGACATCCTGCATGTCTGTTAGTGACAGTGGTTAATGGAAATTAAGATGATAAACTCAAGAATCTTTGCTTGTGTGGCTTGCACTTGTTTGACCATCCAAGCTCTATAGTTATCCAAAAGAAAACAATGGATATGAAGGATGCACACATGTTCTCATTGTGAACTGAATTTTTAGTTGAATTGTAAGCTTTCCATTGTATCCAGTGAGCTCATAGATCAGTAGTTATACTTCTGTTGCTCCTTTTTCTTTTTGCACTAGTTATGAGTACATGACGCACTGCCCTACTGATCTTGAACAATTTTCTTGGTACTTCCTTGGTGGTTTGTTTTGGTCCGTCTCACACTTAATTGATGTATAATGTGTACAAGTAAACAGAACATCGGTACATCCAGATTTTGTCTGACAGTTAATTTCTGAAACAACACTTGTCACTTGCATAGGTTTCTGTTCAACCTCAGAATGCTTTCAATTCTGTTTTGTCAGGCTGATATTGACTATACTGTTTAGTTTATACACTAGTTGCCCAGAAAGTTGGTCTTCCTCCTAGCAAGAATATACAGTATTAGATAATACATGATGGACAATACTACTTGTCTATTTACAATGAGACAGGGGGCCTGTGGTATCATTATGGGGCTGTGCTGCTGTATTATGCCTATAAAAACACTTGTTTGGTCAATTAAACAGGGCATTGAAAATTGACAGGGCATTTTTGTTTTCTGTTGAACCTAAGCAATTTTATACGCTTGACAAAGTTGATGCTTTATTCCTGATGTATAATTTGTTTGTCTTGTAAATAGAGCATTGGACAGAGATTTAAGCAAGTAGCACATTGCCTTGTCCACCTGGGATAATGATTTTGCAGGTACCCCGAGAGGCCCTTGAGTTTGCCGGAATGTCGATTAACTTCCATTTCGGCAAATTCGGGTACTCCATATGTCCTATTTTCAGCAAAGGTCATGCTGAAATTTTCCGTGAATTTTAGCATGACTTTGCTAAAAATAGGACATATGGGGTACTTGTGACTAATGCATGGGCCGGGGTATCTTAGTAGTTAATTAAGTAGGATCAAGTGCCTCTTTATTCTAGCTGCATTAAACCATAGGCGGCAATAGAGCCAAGTGATTAGGCCCAACCTAGAATTCTCCTTCCCAGCTTAGCTTTTAGGATGCCTCGGTGTCGACAAACCATTAAATATACAACCTTGGCTTTTAGGGTGCCTCGGTGTCGATAAAAACCGAAATGATGAAAGCTTAGGCTTTTACGGTGCCTCGGCGTCGGAAAACCCTCAATGATAAAAGCTTAGCTTTTAGGATGCCTCGGTGTCGACAAACCCTAAATGATGAGACCATGATCTTGTTCCTTGACAATAACCAACTTTTTGACCAAACTTTGTTCCTATTTAGAGATAAACATGGCCAACAACGATGAGGCCGGGGGTTCGGGCGGCAAGGAATTCTGGGAGCTGTCCCAGGAGATGGAGGAACAACCTCACTTGTATGAGGACGCCGCCTTCCCCACCGATCCTGAGACCACTGATGGTGCCGTCGAGGATGACCCCACTGATGCCACCACTGATGGTGCCGCCGAGGATGCCACCACTGATGATGGCAGCGCACGCACAGATGGCAGCCAACCGAAGAGGCAATGGAAGGACCGGTGCCCGACCGTGCTCCGCACCCTCAAGGAGGAAGTTACTGAAGTGGACTCCGACGGGAATCCAAGGGCGCCCGAACGAATAGTCAAGGGGTACTCGCTTCAGCTCGGGTGCATTCTCTGGAGCACCGTCTCGATCAACACCAAGAACCTGAGGCATCCTGACCGAGGGAATTTGCGCAACCTGCTCTTCACGAAGCTGCACGAACGATACAAGTTCCCCGCTGAATTTGAAAACACAAGCCTCAAAGGGAATAAAGTGAACAATGCTGCCCTCACGAAGATGAGCAAGGCCCTGTCTACTTGGAAAAGCAATGTGAAGAGAATGATCGAGAAAGATGAGAGTTATGAGAAGATCAAGGAGAAAAATCCTTCGATCACCGAAGATGACTACAACGACTTCAAGATCAATTGCTCGAGCACCGCAAACTCCGAATCAAGTCGGTGGGGGAAAGAAATGCGGGAGCTGAACTTAGGGGAACACACACTCGGTCCCGGCGGTTACAGAGTGGCGGAGCCTATATGGGACAAGGAGGAGGCGGACCGTGCCGAGCAAGGCCTACCGCCCCTCTTCAATAAATACGGTGACAAGCAGACCAGGAACTATGTCAGGGCCCGGTACAAGAAGGACCCGAAAACAAAGGAGCTTACCACAGATCCGAAGACCAGGGCGCTTGAGCTTGTTCTGGTAAGGAATACACCCCCGCGTAATTAGCTCCATATGGTTGCATTCTAATTAATGAAGCCAAATTTCTAAATGGTTCACATTCCTTTCGCAGGCGACTGAAAGCAGTAGCGTGGGGTCGACTAAGAGCAACCCTTGGGACACCACTCTAAATAGGGCGTTGAATGGAATGAAGAACAAGGATAAGCTCAGTAAGCCGACGTTAGCTGGTCGTGTTGCCGTCAAAGGCTTGTCGACAAAATGGGGGTCATACTATAACACTGGTGGGCGAAAGGAGAAAAAGACCAGCTCAGAAAGCCAGGCGCGCGAGGTTCAAGAACTCAAGGCACCGGTGGCGCGGATTCTGGAGATTGTCCAAGAGCAAGTGCAACAACAACTCGGAGCGACGATCACCGCCATTGTGCCTACCTTAATCCAGGGGTTGAGTGCGTGGATTGCGGGCGGCCAACAGGGGCCGCCCCCAATTCCTAGCTTCACGGCCAGCAACTCGCAGAACGCGATGGCGATGCCATTGGTGTCTCCGGCGGAGGCGGCATTGGTGTCTCCGACGCCGGCACGGGAGCTTAATGCACCCGGGTGTACGCCGGCCGGCACCTCTGCAGCAAGCGGCCCCTCCGTCAACTGCACGCCCGCCGTTGGCGGTGCCTCGACATTAGCCGAGCTCGACGCCATCATCACGGTAACTAATTAAGCCTCTCTCGGCCGAGGACTTCATGTCCTTGCCTTTGACTGGGCATCCCTGACGCCCTACATGTTTTCGCAGGGCGCCGCCGACGTTCCGTGCACTCTCCTGCACTTCGTGAACAACGAGTTGGTCGATGTTGCCAAGGGCAAAATCGTTCAACCGGGCAACCCCTTGTTCCACGGTACCCAGATGCCACCCAACTTGTTTAGGGTTCAACTGGTTCGGGTGCTGCCAGGCTGCGATGAGTTGTTACCTCCCATTCGACCTGTCGGGGCCGACGACGATGACATGATGACCCTCAGCGCCTGCCTGAGCTAGCCCCTGCTTTGGCCGAAGAGCCAGATTCGTTTGGGGGCGGGGGACACCACCCCAAAGACAACACCGCCAGTCGTGCCGGCGCCAAGTCGGCCCCATGGCAAGACCGCCGCAACGGTACCGGACATCCCTATGCCACTGGATCCAAACATGCATATGGCACAGGATCAGAACGACGACGACGACGATACATTTGGCAACGTCGATCGGTACTTTGCCGATCATGGGTACGATGGCGACTTCATGGGGCCTCCTTCTCAAGAACCCAACCCAACAAAAGACGTGCGTGATCTAGCTGGTACCGCGGAGAAGCCAAGTTGCAACAGGCGTCGTCTGCCGTTCAGCTCTCAGGAGACGCCTCCAGCTGCCGACTTCACCGAGCCTCAGATAGGCGAGGTGCGAAATATTCTCAGCCCCAACACACTCAAGAAGGCGGTCTGTGAGCAGAACTCGGTCCCATTACAGGAGAAGAAGAAGGCTCGCAAAAGAAAGACTAACAAGGGTGCGGGCCAGCCGGCACCGAGTACGATCCGTGCTCAGGACGGGCCACCTTCACCTGAGGATTTAATGAGGAGGGTGCATGTGGCGTGTAGGCCGATGCTACCGAGAAATATGCTCGATGTTGCAGCCGGTGCTATGCAGTGTCTACATGACAGTGTTCTTTCTTTGGAGAAGCGGTGTCTCAGAGAGAAGGATGTGGCATACCCGGTTTTCGCGGCCGAGGTGCCAGAGGGCAAGGGCTTTGTGGATAACTCCATCGGAGGTACGATCGTCCTGTGGTTTAATGACATCCACGCTATGTTGAACCTTCATCCGCTGCACTACACCTTCGTTCGGCTATTTTCGCTGAGTATGGAGATGCGGATCATTCGCGACAAGACCCCGGACATCGTGATAGTCGACCCCTTCTACATGCGTGCCAAGATCTTGGGCAGCGCTAGGGACCGGCAAGTCGCGAGTTCTTACCTCGAAGGCGTCATTCTGGCAAACCCAGATAAGGATAGCTTCCTCGTGCCTTACTTTCCCGAGTAAGTCCTCCCCTCAACCGCCCCGTAACATATGAATTCTTAGATTTCGATCGTTTTTCTTTTAACATTCCGTGTTTTCTGCAGTGACACACATTGAACGCTCATCCTCCTAAGCCCCAAATATTCCATGGCCACGTATTTCGACCCGGACCGTCAGTCGAACGTAGACTACACAAATGTCAAGAAGGTTCTTGATGATGTTCTCCCCGGCTACGCCAAATTTGAAGGAACCTTCACCAGGCCTATTCGTAAGTATGGCAAGCACGTGTTCTCTCACAATACGACGCTCTGCTGCGTCATGCAGCCGCCTGGCAGTCAGAAGGGTGCCTACTACGCCATCCATCACATGCGGGCGATCGTACGGGACCATCATCGACTTCTGCTACCGAGTAAACTCAAAGATTGGGCCGCGAGCGTGTCGGCAATCCAGGACGCGGACATCAGACAAGAATTCTTTCGCATCCAGTCGGAGTTTGCGGAAATCATCCATCAAGATGTCCTTCGTACCTCGGGGCAGTTCTGCCTAAGAAATCAACCGTCCAACAGTGACATCGACACAATACTACAAATGCAGGCTGACAACGCCCGTAATTTCATGACTCCCACGATAGACGGCGGCTTCATCCACGTTCCGGTCCCTTGAGTCGAGTCGAAAGCAGTGATGCTGTGTCTAGTTCTGAAACATCGATTGGCTCATGTTGTAATTAAACTTTAATGAACTTGTAGTATGTCTCTTTGGTTTCGAGAGTCGTTCAACTTAGATGTAATCGATGCTATTAATGTCTTGCTTTTCTCTTCCGATCGTTCTGTTGCATACTTATATATTGCTTATGTATTGTCTGTGAATTGGTACTAACGTTTCGTTTGGCTAGTGCATAGCGATGCCGTCGTATGTCGTGTACAAGGGTATGGTTCCCGGAGTCTACGACGACTGGGAGGAGTGTCGGAGACAGGTTCACCGATTCAGCGGTAGCAGTTACAAAGGGTACACCACTAGGGCCGAGGCCGAATCTAGATACGCCCGCTATCTAGCGGGAGAGGGGAGGGAGCGTTGGAGGAACCGGATGAAGACGAGTTTCATCGCGAGGATGCTCATCGTGATGACCGCAACTCTCTTCTATGTGATGGTAGTTTAGATGATCGATATCGACTTGTAATGTGAGGACAAACTCGCTACTCGCGGTCTCGAGACTTGTAATATAATGTTCTATCCTTGTTCGGTCTTTTCAATTCGGAGACTAATATGATGAATTGTATTCGGAGACTAATATGATGAATTGTATTCAGAGACTAATCTTCTATTGTATTCGATGAATCTGTTGTTGATGTGTGCTGTCTATATTTTGTCCAATTATACATTTTGTAACCTGTGCAAAAAACAGAAAAATAAAAAATTAAAAAAACCTAATATTCATACTAATGGCACATCACAACACAGTGCGCCATTAGTATGCCAGAGGATACTAATGGCGCATCATTAAGCAGTGCGCCATTAGTATGCTGAAGTTACTAATGGCGCATCTTGTTGTCGTGCGCCATTAATATGCCAAAGCACCTGGGTATACATGGCCCCTGGGAGGCATACTAATGGCGCACTGTTGTATATACTAATGGCGCATCTGAGGTGCGCCATTAGTATACCAGATACTAATGGCGCACCAGCGGTGCATCATTAGTAAAATATACTAATGGCGTGGTACTAATGGCGCACCACTAATGCGCCATTAATGGCCAAATTAGGTGCGCTATTAGTAGCCCTTTTTCTAGTAGTCAAATAGAGTCATACTTTTTTCTAGTATCGAGTTGTAATCATTGAGTTGTAAATAAATAGAAGCGTGATGATCATCATTCATACATCATTGTACCAATAAAAAAAAGAGAAAGGCCAAATAAAAAAAGGAAGGCCCAAAAAAAAGGGACAAGGCTACTATCCTTTTACCACACTTGTGCTTCAAAGTAGCACCATGATCTTAATGATAGAGTGTCTCTTGTTTTGTCACTTTCATATACTAGTGGGAATTTTTCATTATAGAACTTGGCTTGTATATTCTCACGACGGGCTTCCTCAAATGCCCTAGGTCTTCGTGAGAAAGCAAGTTGGATGCACACCCACTTAGTTCCTTTTGTTGAGCTTTAATGCATTTATAGCTCTAGTGCATCCGTTGCATGGCAATCCCTACTCCTTGCATTAACATCAATCGGTGGGCATCTCCATAGCTCGTTGATTAGCCTCGTTGATGCGAGACTTTCTCCTTTTTTGTCTTCTCCACATAACCCCCAACATTATATTCTATTCCACCCACAGTGCTATATCCATGGCTCACGCTCATGTATTGCGTGAAGGTTGAAAAAGTTTGAGATTACTAAAGTATGAAACAATTGGTTGGCTTGTCATCGGGGTTGTGCATGATGAGAGCATTCTTGTGTGACGAAAATGGAGCATGACTGTCGGTGTCAAAACCGGCGGATCTCGGGTAGGGGGTCCTGATCTGTGCGTCAAGGTCGGATGGTAACAGGAGACGAGGGACACTTTATTTTACCCAGGTTCGGGCCCTCTCGATGGAGGTAAAACCCTACTCCTGCTAGATTAATATTGATGATATGGATAGTACAAGAGTAGATCTACCACGAGATCAAGGAGGCTAAAACCCTAGAAGCTAGCCTATAGGTATGATGATGGTTATGATGTGTTCTGTCCTACGGACGACAACCCTCCGGTTTATATAGGCACCGGATAGGGTTAGGGTTACACAAAGTCGGTTATATTGGCAGGAGATCTTGAATATCCGCACGCCTAGCTTGCCTTCCACGCCAAGGAAAGAACCTTCCGGACACGCGACGAAGCCTTCAATCTTGTATCTTCATAGTCCTGGAGTCCGGCTGAAGATATAGTTCGGCTATCCGAACACCCCCTAATCTAGGACTCCCTCAGTAGCCCCTGAACCAGGCTTCAATGACGACGAGTCCGGCGCGCAAATTGTCTTCGGCATTGCAAGGCGGGTTCCTCCTCCAAATTCTTCAAGAAGATAATAAACACCAAAAATAGTGTCCGGCTCTGCAAAACAAGTTTCCACGTATTGCCATATAGAGAATAATACAAACACAAATCAAATCTGCTGACGTATTCCGCAGTGCGTCATAACACTGCGACCAAGCCTTCTGTATGGATTATTTTTTTATTCCACCGCAGCACATTCGACGAGGCGGTTTCCTTGGCACGTCTTGTCGAAGCAGAGATCGTGTCCCCCCCTTTAACGGGATTCTCATTAATACGGACGTGGGTAACCCAACCGTGCCCGTTAAGCACGTCCTGCCTTGATTAAAGGTTAGTCCAAGACGGTTACGGGGAGGGCTCTTGATATTCTGCCTCTTATAAAGAGACCGAGACCTCGCTCCCCTCTTGTGTTCTCAAAACAAGATCGCCCATAGCCTCGAGTTTCAACACCCCAGGCTTTTAGATTCTAGGCGCACCGGACCATCGACAATGTCCGGCTCCGGCCTTCAAGGCCAATGGATGCCCTCCTCCGTTACGGAGGAGGACGTATCAAGGTTGAGGGAGGCTAGGTTTCTGACCAGCGAGATCCCGCACAGGTTGCCTGTTCAAGGACAAGCGATCCCAAGCCCTCAGCCTGGTGAGAGCGTAGTATTCATCTCCCACTTCCTTCGGGGATTAGGCTTCCCGACGGATCCTTTCGTAAGGGGGCTGATGTTTTATTATGGGCTGGAATTCCATGACCTAGCTCCGGAGTCCATCCTCCATATCTCCTCCTTCATTGTTGTGTGTGAAGCGTTTCTCCATATCACTCCTCACTTCGGATTATGGCTCAAGACCTTCAAGATAGAACCGAAGATAATCGAGGGGCGTCACGTAGAGTGCGGAGGTGCTGTTATAAAAAGAAATACCGATGCTCCATGGCCCGAGGGCACTTTTCAAGAGGAGCTCGGCTTATGGCAACAGGAGTGGTTCTACATCACCTCTCCTCGGGGCACCACTTGGGTAGCGCCTCCTGCCTTTCGCTTGGGCCCCCCACCACGTTTAACATCGTGGATCAACACAGGGTTAAATCGGGGCTTGCCTAAAGACGTTCCTCTGTTGCAGGGCAGCATAAAGGATCTCCTAAAAGGAGACCTCAACCTGGTCAAGGTGACACAAGTTATGTTGATTCGCCGGATACTGCCTGGCCAACGTCGCCCCCTCCGCTTGTGGGAGTTCAACCCAGAGGGGTCGCGAGTTCTCCGAAATTTCATGGGCATGACACCTGCGGAGATGTATAGATTGTTCTTCGGACCACAAGGAGTGAGTCCGGATTTGACCGAGGATGCTGGTTTAAGCCGCAACCGCCCGGATACAGAAGTAGGTGACCTTGCGCCCGGACCTTCTATCCGTGCAATTGACTTAATTTTTAACAGTACTTCTCCTTTTTACGCAGGAGTGGATAGCGAAGGCGAAGCTGATCCGGTGTCCGGCTCCCCTTCCTGAGACCAGGCTAGATCCTGTGCTAGTCAGGATGTTGGAGGTGGCGCCTCAGGAGAAAAATGAAGGGACGGACAAGGAAACCGTGGCCTCTTCGAAAGAGGCCATCCCAAAGGGGGGAATCGACAACTCCTCTCCAAAGGGGAAGAAAAGGGCCGCCTCTGACGACCGAGGAGCCGTAGCTCCAAAGCGGGGGAAAGAATCCGCGTCAGAGGACCCGACGCCGGGGAGCCCCTCGGCCGAACTAAATCCTCAAAAGGAGCAGCCCTCCAACGAGCCGTAAGTAGAAAGAGAGTCATTCTTTTAAGAGCAATCCTTAATTTATATCTGAGAAGTTTTAACCGAAACCTTACCTTGTAGTTCGGACCTCGACCCTTCTCGGCAGAGCTCATCATTGGGGGATCTCCTTCCGGAGATGATGGAGAGCGGAACGCCTCCTCCTTCATCGCCTAGCAAGGCGGGCGACGCCGAAGTGTCGTCGCAGAGGATTTCTCCGAATCTGCCAGAGGCAGAAGGTGATCATGCGGCCCCCCGGGGTTCTCCGTGTCCAGCCTCCGAAGAAGGCCATGGGACGAGTCCGACACCATCTGGTGTTCGGTCGGAGGAGCTGAAGGTTCTGCTGGGCCGAGCCTCTATTTTAGAGGAGCATCGTGTGTTGATGCACACGATGATTGAAAAGATTTCATCCGCGGAAAGCGGACTGAACGAGGCCGTCAAGAGTTTGCTGGCGGGCCTTGAGGTACGTTTTGAATAACGAACATTAGTGTTAATTGCGTATAATAACATGCGCCTGGTATAGATAATAGCCCCTGAGACTCTGTGTGCCGCAAAGATTAGCGGCGCACAGAGGATCTTAATCCCAGGTCCTTTAAGTGGCACCTTTGTATGTAGGTGGAAGGTTGTCCGGAGTCGAGCCGGACTCGAGATTTTGCCGAAATGAAACGGCAACTCGATGAGGCAGAAGCCGACATCGTTCTTGTTAACAAGCAGCTTGATGATGCTCAAGGTATTGAGTTTATTTGGCGATTGTTAGTAAGAGGAGCTTTATGTCAATATCTTACCTTACGTATGCTTCATGCAGATGGTTCGGCGGCCATAGAAGGACTTAGGGCCGAGCTCGCCAGAGCAAAGGAGCAAGCCAGAAAAAGCGATGCGGCTGCCGGAAGAGCCCGTGAAGAGCTAAAAGCCGAACAGGCTTCCCATTGCCGAAGCAAGGAGGAGATGGCTGATATAGCCGTAAAGTTGAAAAGTGCTACTGACCGTTGCAAACTTCTTGAAGAGGAAGGTCGAGCCCGGCAGACGGATTTAGAGAAGGCCGTCGCCGACGCAAAGGACGCCCGCTCTGGTATGAGAGCGTCAAGGGAAGAGCTGCGTCAAGCCGGACTAATTGCGGATGGAAAGCCCTTCCTGCTGCGGAGAAATTTGTTTGATCCGAAGTTCGCCCCGTTGGACCGAGCGTGGAGCGTGGAGGACACCTATCTGGATTTGTCGGCTAGCGCCGCTGATGGGATCAAGTACTTTCGAGATAAGAAAGATCCAGAAGTGGAAAAGCTCTTCTGGTCGCAGTTCACTAATCCAGAGCGTCCACTATCAGTGGATGATCGCCTGGCCCAATGGGCCGAGCTGAATAGGTTGTCCGGACTCGCCATGAAGCATGCCATGGACCGCCTGTGTCCGGGGAGATCAAAGCCGAGAAGCTATTTCAGTTTGGTGCAGCAATTTCTTGACGTGGTGCCTAGGATTGAAGCTCTGAAGAGGTCCACTTGCACAGAGGGCGCGCAGCTGGCCCTTGCCCGTGTCAAGACATACTGGGCAGATATGGAGCCCACCGTTGTTGCGTCCCGTGATTCGGATAAAATCCGAATTCCTTCCGAGCACTATTTTGAAGAAGTCCTCGCGGGCGCTCGTATAATAGAGACACAATGTTCGAAAGATGCTGTTTTATGACAGCATATGTATTCGTAGATAAATATTGTTATAAATTGTAATGGCGTAATTTAGACTTGTGCCTTCAAGTATTAATAACACCTCCTGTGCGGCCGTTTTGATATATAAATACTGAAAGATTGCAGTCGTTGGCTTCAGCCCCCACACACATAGTGCGGGGGTGCACGCGGAGAACGCATTTCACACTTAACCCAACGTCTTGGTCCTACAAAGGAGGTGATAGCGCCACGGGCTAGGCGACCGGACTATAATGCTACACTTTCACTTAGCCATAGGAGCTTGACAGTGGGACTCTTTAGGTAGCCCTTTAATGACGACTGCGTTTACCCGAATTCGGGACGCATATGTGCCTGACCAGGAAGCGGCCCTTCGTCAAAACGGAGGAATTCGATAAATTCCTATAAGTCATCGAGTGGCGACCAGTCTCGCGCTACATCATGATAGTCGGTTTTTGGCTTTCTCTACTGAGGTGCTCACCCGGCCGAACCGGGGCACAATCGCAGTAGTTCTCCTGGTGCAACCTTAGCCGACAGAACGGAATGTAAGGTGGCCGAGCTCAGGAGCCGGGCAACCCAACATGTGACCAAAATCATGACTCGGAGCTGATGCATATAGTGCCAAAACTCGCGACGCCAAACACTCCCTAAGGTGTTCGGTCTTTGTTGGTGCGTGTGAAACAACACCCTTGAAAAAAAAGAGAGAGCCCCTTGTGTCCAGGTACGAGCAAGAATTCTGGCGTGGCCACATGCCAAAACGCCAGTCTCCTCCATGGTTATAGTGAGGTAAACCAGGGGATGTGTAGCAGCAAGAGACAGTAAAAAAGGTTTACGCAGGGTCTTAATCTAAGAAGAATCCTTTGGGGCGGGTCCCTACTGCACGTCTGCGCCTGTGTCTCCGCTGTGCCGTGTCCTGGACGAGCGTCGTACGACGTTCATCTGTAAAAGGGAAGAGCTAAATTGAAAAATGTGTCGTGCGGAAAGAAGAATAATAAATAAAATGTGAAGTGAGAAATGGATACGGTCGAGTTTTATTGTCTCTACGTACAGTCCCTGGTGAGGCGTACCAAGCCTGTAACGAAAATTGTCTTGTGCCGAACTCATTGAGTCCGGGTCCGCGGGCTTTTGTGACTTATATCGAAAAAGTCCTTTGGCTGGCGAGGCCATTTTGCTGGGCAGTCGTTTAAGCGGCCGCACAATCCTCCGTTTGGAGGAGATGTAGTTTAGTATGCTCCCTTTAAAGAGATGATGCCTCGAGGACCGGGCATCTTTAGCGTGAGGGATGCATAATGCGGTATTGCGTTAAAGTGAGCGAAAGCTCCGCGTCCCATTAGTGCTTGATAGCGACTTGAAAATGGGACTATGTGGAATATAAGCTTTTCGCGACGAAAGTTATTGGCGGAGCCAAATATGACCACAAGCCGGAGAAAACCCATACAGTGGGTGTCCGGGCCTGGTGCTACTCCTTGAAAGGAGGTTTTACTGTGACGGATTCGTGCTGGGTTTATGCCCATGCGGTGAATTGTATCCTGATATATCAGATTTAGTCCACTGCCACTGTCCATAAGGACGTTGGTGAACTGGAATCCGTCTATTATTGGATTAAGTATCAGGGCAGTCCGGCCTGCGTGTTTGATATTGCGAGAATAATCTAGCTGATAAAAAATGATTGGCTTCAGTGACCAGTGGCCAGACTCCTGAGGGATAGGCTTGAATGTGCGGACCTTTATGGGTGCCTCATGCCTTGTATGTGAAGTGAGTTCACTGTTTTGACTTCTTGCGGGAAGTTCTTTTGCTTCCTGGTGTTCTGCTTTTGGGGTTCGTCCTCTTCCTCACTTGGTGTGTCGATCCCCTTGTGTTCGGCGTTAAGCCTTCCGGATTGTTTGAAAACCCAACAGTCTCTGTGGGTATGATTAGCAGGCTTTCCAGGAGTACTGTGTATCTGACATATCCTGTCCATGATTCTCTTTAGACTGGACGTATCTTCCCTATTATCCTGAGGGGGTGATTTTGTCTGATTTTGCCGTGAGCCTTTGAATCCGGCATTGACTGCCGTGCTCTTCGGACTTTTTCTTTTGATTCGGCGAAGGTCCTTGTTTCGCCGTGGTTTCCTGTTTCCATCCCTGATTTCTGATGTACTTGGGCCGCTAGGGCTGCATCGTGCCAACCAGCTGTCCTCTCCTGCGCAAAAGCGGGTCATGAGGCTCGTGAGTGCGGCCATTGTTCTTGGCTTTTCCTGGCCGAGGTGTCTGGCGAGCCATTCGTCTCGGACATTGTGCCTGAAAGCCTCTAGGGCTTCGGCGTCCGGACAATCCACTATTTGATTCTTTTTAGTGAGGAATCTGTTCCAGAACTGCCGAGCTGATTCTCCGGATTGCTGAGTTATGTGACTGAGGTCGTCTGCGTCCGGGGGACGAATGTAGGTCCCTTGAAAATTTGCTCGGAAAGTGTCCTCGAGCTATTCCCAACTTCCAATTGTGTTTTCGGGAAGGCTTTTAAGCCAGTGCCGGGCTGGCCCTTTAAGCTTAAGGGGTAAATATTTTATGGAGTGGAGATCATCTCCTCTAGCCATATGTATGTGGAGGATATAATCCTCGATCCAGACTCCCAGGTCTGTTGTTCCATCGTACGCCTCTATGTTAACGGGTTTAAATCCTTCTGGGAATTCATATTCCAGGACCTCATCGGTGAAGCATAGAGGGTGTGCGGCACCCCTATATTTGGGTGTGCCGGATTCTGATGGTGGATTTTTTGCATTGCTTGCGAGAGCTTGCTTTCTTGGCCCGTAAATGGACCTGGCTGGGCCATGATGCGAGTCTTTGATTCTGTCGCATGCCACATTGAGTGCGGCGCCGTTTGCCGTATTGTAGTGGCCGAGAGGTTGTTTATTCGACCGTGTAGCCTTTTTGTTTTTCGAGTTTGGGGGCTCTAGGGCCTCCTGGTCGAATTCGGGCAGTAGCTTTCTCTTCGGATAGCTTTTGGTGCGGCGGCTGCCGCCGTATTTGTCTGCGGTCTTGATTACTTTGCTCCATCTTGTTTTGAGTGCATCTTCCGCCGTCTTTAGCTTTTGCTTCTGCTTCTTCAGGCTTCGTGCTGTGGCGATGAGCCTTTCTTGGAGATTCTTCTGCTCCATGATTCTATCCGGCGTGGTATCGTCCGGAGTTCTGTTATGACCGGGGGAGGACTGTTCGTCCTCTCTGCCCGCGTTACCCTGTTCGGACGGCTGTTCTGGGACGCGTTCGTCATCTACCGGCTCGTCCTGCTCTATGGCTGGGTCTTGATCGAGGCGGGGCTTCGCTCGGCGTTTACGTCGCCGCTTTGAGTGCTTTTCAGAGGGTTTACCCTTCTGTTCGCCCCCTTCTTCCTCATTGTAAGTTTTTTCAGGTGTATCCACCATGAATACGTCATTAAGTGGGGTGGAGGTCCGGTGCCCTATGGGCGCTGGTTCCGGCTCGTCTCCGTCTTCGTCGTCCATACCGTCGAAGTCTTCGGAGCCGAAGTCGAGCATGTCGGTTAAATCGTCGACAGTGGCTATTAACTGGGTGGTGGGTGGGCTTTGAATTTCTTCATCGTCCGAATCCCAACCTTGCAGGCCATAGTTCGGCCCGGGCTCTCCTAACAAAGAGAGAGACTTGAGAGAATCCAGAATATCACCAAAAGGTGAATACTGAAAGATGTCCGTGGCGGTGAACTCCATTACAGGCGCCCAATCTGATTCGATTGGCGGGGGCGCGGGAGGTTCGGAGTTCGGAGAAGAGTCCGGCTCCTTGGAGTCATGTGCCATGCGGAGTACGGGGCTTGCGTTTGGCTCAATGGCTTTTAAGATCGCAGCCCCCGAGGTGACGTCCAACCGTTCTTCCTCAAAGAACGCAGCGGGCTCCGGATCGAGGATCGGGGCCGGAGCGTATGCGGCCTCCAGGACACTGTTCGGAGGCAGAGCTATATCATGCCCCTCGAGATAGTGCGGCGCGCCTGGCTGTGGCTTGAATCCGTCGGAGATCTGGTCTCTGAGGGTATCTGCCGTGTAGTTTAAGCTTCCCCACCTGGCTTGATGGCCAGGGGCGTGGCTTTCGATCTGCTCCAGATGACCAAGCGAGTTGGCCCGCAGGGCGAAGCCGCCGAAGACGAAGATCTGTCCGGGGAGAAAAGTCTCACCCTGGACCTCGTCGTTGTTGATGATCAAAGGAGCCATCGGGCCTAAAGGCGACGACACAGAGGAACTCTCAATGAAAGCACCAATGTCGGTGTCAAAACCGGCAGATCTCGGGTAGGGGGTCGCGATCTGTGCGTCAAGGTCGGATGGTAACAGGAGACAAGGGACACTTTATTTTACCCAGGTTCGGGCCCTCTCGATGGAGGTAAAACCCTACTCCTGCTAGATTAATATTGATGATATGGGTAGTACAAGAGTGGATCTACCACGAGATCAAGGAGGCTAAAACCCTAGAAGCTAGCCTATAGGTATGATGATGGTTATGATGTGTTCTGTCCTACGGACTACAACCCTCCGGTTTATATAGGCACCGAATAGGGTTTGGGTTACACAGAGTCGGTTATATTGGCAGGAGATCTTGAATAACCGCACGCCTAGCTTGCCTGCCACGCCAAGGAAAGAACCTTCCGGACACGGGACGAAGTCTTCAATCTTGTATCTTCATAGTCCTGGAGTCCGGCTGAAGATATAGTTCGGCTATCCGAACACCCCCTAATCCAGGACTCCCTCAATGACTAAATTATATGATTTTGTAGGGATGAACTTTCTTTGGCCATGTTATTTTGAGAAGACATAATTGATTAGTTAGTATGCTTGAAGTATTAATACTTTTATGTCAATATTAAAGTTTTGTCTTGAATCTTTTGGATCTGAATATTCATACCACAATTAAGAGGGTTACATTAAAAAAATTATGCCAAGTAGCATTCCGCATCAAAAATTCTATTTTTATTATTTACCTACTCGAGGACGAGCAGGAATTAAGCTTGGGATGCGTGATACGTCTCCAACGTATCTATAATTTTTTATTGCTTCATGCTATATTATATTCTGTTTTGGATGATTAATGGGCTTTACTAAGCACTTTTATATGATTTTTGGGACTAACCTATTAACCCAGAGCCCAGTGCCAGTTCATATTTTTTCGCTTGTTTCGGTGTTTCGAAGAACAGGAATATCAAACGGAGTCCAAACGGAATGAAACCTTCGAGAGAGTTATTTTTGGAAAGAAAGCAATCCGGGAGACTTGGAGTGCACGTCACGGGATCAATGAGGAGAGCACGAGGCAGGGGGCGCGCCCACCCCCTGGGTGCGCCCTCAACCCTCGTGGGCCCCTCATGGCTCCCCTGACCGAATTCTTTCACCTATATATATCCATATACCCTAAAACCATCGGGGAACACAATATATCGGGAGTTCTGCTGCCGCAAGCCTCTGTAGCCACCAAAAACCAATCGGGACCCTATTCCGGCACCCTGCCGGAGTCCCTCACCGGTGGCCATCTTCATCATCCCGGCGCTCTCCATGACGAGGAGGGAGTAGTTCACCCTCGGTGCTGAGGGTATGTACCAGTAGCTATGTGTTTGATCTCTCTCTCTCTCTCTCTCTCTCTCTCTCTCTCTCGTGTTCTTGAGGTGATACGATCTTGATGTATCGCGAGCTTTGCTATTATAGTTGGATCTTATGAAGTTTCTCCCCCTCTACTCTCTTGTAATGGATTGACTTTTCCCTTCGAAGTTATCTTATCGGATTGAGTCTTTAAGGATTTGAGAACACTTGATGTATGTCTTGCCGTGCGTATCTCTGGTGACAATGGGATATTATGTGATCCACTTGATGTATGTTTTGGTGATCAACTTGCGGGTTCCGCCCATGAACCTATGCATAAGGGTTGGCACACGTTTTCGTCTTGACTCTCCGGTAGAAACTTTGGGGCACTCTTTGAGGTTCTTTGTGTTGGTTTGAATAGATGAATCTGAGATTGTGTGATGCATATCGTATAATCATACCCACGGATACTTGAGGTGACATTAGAGTATCTAGGTGACATTAGGGTTTTGGTTGATTTGTGTCTTAAGGTGTTATTCTAGTACGAACTCTATGATAGATCGAACGGAAAGAATAGCTACGAGTTATTTTACTACGGACTCTTGAATAGATCGATTAGAAAGGATAACTTTGAGGTGGTTTCGTACCCTACCATAATCTCTTTGTTTGTTCTCCGCTATTAGTGACTTTGGAGTGACTCTTTGTTGCATGTTGAGGGATAGTTATATGATCCAAGTATGCTATTATTGTTGAGAGAACTTGCACTAGTGAAAGTATGAACCCTAGGTCTTGTTTCAACGCATTGCAATATCGTTTGTGCCCACTTTTATCATTAGTTACATTGCTGTTTTTATATTTTCAGATTACAAAAACCTATATCTATCATCCATATTGCACTTGTATCACCATCTCTTCGCCTAACTAGTGCACCTATACAATTTACCATTGTATTGGGTGTGTTGGGGACACAAGAGACTCTTTGTTATTTGGTTGTAGGGTTGTTTGAGAGAGACCATCCTCAACCTACGCCTCCCACGGATTGATAAACCTTAGGTCATCCACTTGAGGGAAATTTGCTACTGTCCTACAAACCTCTGCACTTGGAGGCCCAACAACATCTACAAGAAGAAGGTTGTGTAGTAGACATCAAGCTCTTTTCTGGCGCCGTTGCTGGGGAGGTGAGTGCTTGAAGGTATATCTTTAGATCTTGCAATCGAATCTTTTAGTTTCTTGTTTTATCACTAGTTTAGTCTATAAAAGAAAACTACAAAAAAATGGAATTGAGTTTGTCTCATACGCTTCATTTTTTAATATCTTTCATGAGTTTGATGGAAAGGAAAATTGTGCTCAAGTGCTAGAAGAAGAAATCTATAGAATGTTTGGCACTAAATCTTTGAATGATGAGCATGATTGCAATGTTGTTAGTATGAATTCTTTGAATACCCATGATGCTAATGATATGCAAAGGCCCAAGCTTGGGGAAGCTATGTTTCATGAATATGATATTTTTTGTCCCCAAGGTTTTGATGAGCAAATTTATTATGATGAAAACATGTCTCCTATATATGATGATTATTGTGATTACACGTATGCTATAAAGAATAAAGAGAACCATGAAACTTGTCATCATGATTTTAATTTTCAATTGGATTATGCTTCACATTATAGTTATTTTGTTGAGTTTGCTCCCACTACTATTGATGAGAATAGATTTGCTTATGTGGAGAGTAATAAAAATTCTATGCTTGTAGATCATGAGAATAATGCTTTATGTTATGGTTATATTGTTGAATTAATTCATGATGCTACTGAAAATTATTATGAGAGAGGATCATCTGCTTCTACATATTGCAATAATATCAAGTTTCCTCTCTATGTGTTGCAACTCTTGAAGATTTGCTTGTTTTGCCTTCCTATGCTAGTTGATTATTGTTCCCATAAGTTGTTTGCTCAAACAATCCCTATGCATAGGAAGTGGGTTAGACTTAAATGTGCTATTCATATTCTTCATGATGCTCTATTTATGTTTCAATTCTTATCTTTTATGTGAGCATCATTGAAACCATCATGCCTAGCTAGGGGGGTTAAACGACAGCGCTTGTTGGGAAGCAACCCAATTTTATTTTAGTTTCTTGCTTTTTGGTTCTGTTTAGGAATAAATAACCCATATAGCTTCTCTTAAGATGTGGTTTTATGTTTTAATTAGTGTTTGTGCCAAGTAAGACCTATAGGATCTTCTTGGATGATAGTTATTTGATCTTGCTGAAAATTCCAGAAACTTTCTGTTCACGAAAACAATTGTTAAAAATCACCAGAACATGATAAAATATTGATTCCAATTGCAGTAGATCAATAAAAAAATTATCTAGGTCTTCCTATTTTGGCAGAGGTTTTGGAGTTCCAGAAGTTTGCCCTAGTTACAGATTACTACAAACTGTTCTGTTTTGGACACATTCTTTTTTTCGTGTGTTGTTTGCCTATTTTAATGAATCTATGGCTAGTAAAAGAGTTTATAAACCATAGAGAAGTTGAAATACAGTAGGTTTAACACCAATATAAATAAAGGATGAGTTCATTACTGTACCTTGAAGTGGTGTTTTGTTTTCTTTCGCTAACGGAGCTCACGAGATTTTCTGTTAAGTTTTGTGTTGTGAAGTTTTCAAGTTTTGGGTAAAGATTCGATGGACTATGGAATAAGGAGTGGTAAGAGCCTAAGCACAAGGCACCCCAAGGTAAAATTCAAGGATAACCAAGCGTCTAAGCTTGGGGATGCCCCGGATGGCATCCCCTCTTTCGTCTTTGTTCATCGGTAACTTTACTTGGAGCTATATTTTTATTCACCACATGATATGTGTTTTGCTTGGAGCGTCATTTTATTTTCCTTAGCTTTGCTTGCTGTTAGAATAAAATACTAAGATCTGAAATTCTTAAATGAGAGAGAGTCTTCACATAGCTAAATAATTGTTTAACTACTCATTGATCTTCACTCATATCATTTGGAGTAGTTTGTTGTTTGCTCTAGTGCTTCACTTATATCTTTTAGAGCACGACGGTGGTTTTATTTTGAAGAGATAGATGAACTCTCATGCTTCCCTTATACTCCCTCCGTTCCTAGATATAGGGTGTATAGTTTTTGGCACAGAAATTAAAGAACGCACATGGAGGGAAAATTTCACAAGTTTTGGGCGAGATTACACCTGACTAATTGACATGAGGAAATAGAGGAGCTTGCCCGATATAAGGAAATATAATCAAATCCCTAAACAAAAATTATCCAAACGAGTGGTGCAATGCAATACACCTTATATTTTGGACTTTTTCTCAAAAATCTATACACCTTATATCAAGGAACAAAGGGAGTATTATTTTGAGAGTCTTAAACAACATGGTAATTTGCTTAATTTGGGAAATTAATCCTAATATGTTAGGTATTCAAGACTAGTAAAAACTTTCTTATGAGTGTGTTGAATACTAAAAGAAGTTTGATGCTTGATGATTGTTTTGAGGTATGGAGGTAGTAATATTAAAGTGGTGCTAGTTGAGTAGTTGTGAAATTGAGAAATACTTGTGTTGAAGTTTGCAAGTCCCATAGCATGCACGTATGGTAAACGTTATGTAACAAATTTGAAACATGAGGTGTTCTTTGATTGTCTTCCTTATGAGTGGCGGTCGGGGACGAGCGATGGTATTTTCCTACCAATCTATCCCCCTAGGAGCATGCGTGTTGTGCTTGGTTTTTGATGACTTGTAGATTTTTGCAATAAGTATGTGAGTTCTTTATGACTAATGTTGAGTCCATGGATTATACGCACTCTTACCCTTCCATCATTGCTAGCCTCTTCGGCATTGTGCATTGCCCTTTCTCACATTGAGAGTTGGTGCAAACTTCGCCGGTGCATCCAAACCCCATGATATGATACGCTCCGTCACACATAAACCTCCTTATATCTTCCTCAAAACATCCACCATACCTACCTATTATGGCATTTCCATAGCCATTCCGAGATATATTGCCATGCAACTTTCCACCGTTCCATTTATCATGACACGTTCATCATTGTCATATTGCCTTGCATGATCATGTAGTTGACATCGTATTTGTGGCACAACCATCGTTCATAATTCTTTCATACATGTCACTCATGAGTCATGGCCCATCCCGGTACACCGCCGGAGGCATTCATATAGAGTCATACTTTTTTCTAGTATCGAGTTGTAATCATTGAGTTGTAAATAAATAGAAGTGTGATGATCATCATTCATACAACATTTTCCCAATAAAAAAAGAGAAAGGCCAAATAAAAAAAGGAAGGCCCAAGAAAAAGAGACAATGCTACTATCCTTTTTCCACACTTGTGCTTCAAAGTAGCACCATGATCTTCATGATAGAGAGTCTCTTGTTTTGTCATACCTTTCCTTTCTGAATCAGGAATAGCCGACTAAGGGTAAATGCTTTTCCCAGCTCAAAGGCGATATACTAGTGGGAATTTTTCATTATAGAAGTTAGCTTGTATATTCTCATGATGGGCTTCCGCAAATGCCCTCGGTCTTCCTGAGCAAGCAAGTTGGATGCACACCCACTTAGTTCCTTTGGTTGAGCTTTCATGCACTTATAGCTCTAGTGCATCCGTTGCATGGCAATCCCTACTCCTTGCATTAACATCAATCGATGGGCATCTCCATAGCTCGTTGATTAGCCTTGTTGATGTGATACTTTCCCCTTTTTTTGTCTTCTCCACATAACCCCCAACATTATATTCTATTCCACCCACAGTGCTATATCCATGGCTCACGCTCATGTATTGCGTGAAGGTTGAAAAAGTTTGAGATTACTAAAGTATGAAACAATTGCTTGGCTTGTCATCGGGGTTGTGCATGATGGGAGCATTCTTGTGTGACGAAAATGGAGCATGATTAAACTATATGATTTTGTAGGGACGAACTTTCTTTGGCCATGTTATTTTGAGAAGACATAATTGATTAGTTAGTATGCTTGAAGTATTAATACTTTTATGTCAATATTAAACTTTTGTCTTGAATCTTTCGGATCTGAATATTCATACCACAATTAAGAGGGTTACATTAAAAAAATTATGCCAAGTAGCATTCTGCATCAAAAATTCTATTTTTATCATTTACCTACTCGAGGACGAGCAGGAATTAAGCCTGGGATGCGTGATACGTCTCCAACGTATCTATAATTTTTGATTGCTTCATGCTATATTATATTCTGTTTTGGATGATTAATGGGCTTTAATAAGCACTTTTATATGATTTTTGGGACTAACCTATTAACCCAGAGCCCAGTGCCAGTTCCTGTTTTTTTGCTTGTTTCAGTGTTTCGAAGAAAAGGAATATCAAACGGAGTCCAACGGAATGAAACCTTCGAGAGAGTTAATTTTTGGAAAGAAAGCAATCCGGGAGACTTGGAGTGCACGTCAGGGGATCAATGATGAGAGCACGAGGCAGGGGGGTGCGCCCACCCCCTGGGTGCGCCCTCCACCCTCGTGGGCCCCTCGTGGCTCCCCTGACCAAATTCTTTCGCCTATATATATCCATATACCCTAAAATCATTGGGGAACACAATATATCGGGAGTTCCGCTGCCGCAAGCCTCTGTAGCCACCAAAAACCAATCGGGACCCTATTCCGGCACCCTGCCGTAGGGGGGATCCCTCACCGGTGGCCATCTTCATCATCCCGGCGCTCTCCATGACGAAGAGGGAGTAGTTCACCCTCGGGGCTGAGGGTATGTACCAGTAGCTATGTGTTTGATCTCTCTCTCTCTCTCTCTCTCTCTCTCTCTCTCTCTCTCTCTCTCGTGTTCTTGAGGTCATACGATCTTGATGTATCGCGAGCTTTGCTATTATAGTTGGATCTTATGATGTTTCTCCCCCTCTACTCTCTTGTAATGGATTGAGTTTTCCCTTTGAAGTTATCTTATCGGATTGAGTCTTTAAGGATTTGAGGACACTTGATGTATGTCTCGCCGTGCGTATCTCTGGTGACACTGGGATATTATGTGATCCACTTGATGTATGTTTTGGTGATCAACTTGCGGGTTCCGCCCATGAACCTATGCATAGGGGTTGGCACACGTTTTCGTCTTGACTCTCCGGTAGAAACTTTGTGGCACTCTTTGAGGTTCTTTGTGTTGGTTTGAATAGATGAATCTGAGTTTGTGTGATGCATATCGTATAATCATACCCACGGATACTTAAGGTGACATTGGAGTATCTAGGTGACATTAGGGTTTTGGTTGATTTGTGTCTTAAGGTGTTATTCTAGTACGAACTGTATGATAGATCGAACGGAAAGAATAGCTTCGTGTTATTTTACTACGGACTCTTGAATAGATCGATTAGAAAGGATAACTTTGAGGTGGTTTCGTACCCTACCATAATCTCTTTGTTTGTTCTCCGCTATTAGTGACTTTGGAGTGACTCTTGGTTGCATGTTGAGGGATAGTTATATGATCCAAGTATGTTATTATTGTTGAGAGAACTTGCACCAGTGAAAGTATGAACCCTAGGCCTTGTTTCAACGCATTGCAATATCGTTTGTGCTCACTTTTATCATTAGTTACCTTGCCGTTTTTATATTTTCAGATTACAAAAACCTATATCTATCATCCATATTGCACTTGCATCACCATCTCTTCGCCGAACTAGTGCACCTATACAATTTACCATTGTATTGGGTGTGTTGGGGACACAAGAGACTCTTTGCTATTTGGTTGCAGGGTTGTTTGAGAGAGACCATCTTCAACCTACGCCTCCCATGGATTGATAAACCTTAGGTCATCTAGTTGATGGAAATTTGCTATTGTCCTACAAATCTCTGCACTTGGAGGCCCAACAACATCTACAAGAAGAAGGTTGTGTAGTAGACATCAATGGTCATAGCCTCAGGGCTGCACAAAAAATTACCGCGTGACATTAGCGTATCCAGATCGAAGTACCGCCTGACTAAAATGACCTTCTTATGACAACATGAACAAAAACATTTGAGTACGTTTTTTGTTATTCTTTACCATATCCGTCCCAACTTTTTGTTGTTGATACCTCTGTTACTTACTGTAATGAAAAGATGAAAAACCTTTGATGTAATGTACCTCCCTGCAATATTTGTCATGTGTCCTGGTAAGATCGATATACATGTGGTTAGATTCGCTGAGGAGTAGATAGCACAATACAACTGGGCCAAGCATTTTTCAACAGCACGATTGATGATGTGGCTACTGTACGAAAAGCTAAACGTGAAGGCTTGACGAACATCAAGGTAGAATCATGCCAAATACTGCCGCAAGTTAGCTCTTGTAAATACATTGTTATTTTTACACATGGTATGACATAACATATTGATGCTTATGTGTCTTTTACGAAACAGGTTTTTTACCTTGACAAAATAATGGGACTACCCACGCCTATGCACTCTCTATATGTCCCAAGATCAAAGGCTTACAACAACGACAAGCTCTTGACGGAAATCAATCATATTACTAAAGCAGGATCTTGGAGTTTGTACTAGAAGTTCAATTTGAGAAAGGTGATTTTGCTACCCCCCCTAATGGACCACGGTGCATTTTGTTGTAGGACTGAAAAAGCAAGTAACTGGACCTTATTTATCTTATTTTTCCAGTTTGTGCTGCTGGCTGAAGAGGCTATGAATGGCAGTGCTGCGCATCCAAAATAGTACATTTTTTCTTTATAAATAAACTCGATAACAAATAAATAACCCTACTTATACATGTCTGATATTTGTTGATAAGTTTGTGAACAAATCATGGATATATCAGACTGGTCAGATGAGGAGTTTGAACGCAGTGATGGCAGCTGTCCGACATCCAGGTGCTCCACAAAACTCGTATTCAAGGTCATATCCTGCTTTGATAATTTCAAAAGGAAAATTATTACCGAAATGAGGTTTGAAGGTTTACTGAAATTCCCCTTGCTGAACAAACTGAATTTTAAGTGTTCAGTATATTTGCTGAGCAAAGTGGATGAGATTAGACGTATGATAATTATAGACGAAAGTAGGCACTACAAAATGAGCCCTAAGGAAGTGAACAAAGTTTTAGGCATCCCATGCTCTGGAAGGAGGGTCCTAGAAAAGATTTCTGATGGCAAGCAAAGCATAGTTTATGTGATTACGAAGTGTTTAGGCATGGAGAAGAAGGATGGTCATAGCCTCAAGGCTACACAAGAAATTACCGCCTAACATTAGCGTAACCAAATCAAATTACCACCTTACCAAAATCACCCTCTGACACAATATGAACAAATACATTTGAGTATGTTGTTTCTCATTATTTACCATATCTGTCCCAACTTTTTGTTGCTGATACCTCTGTTACTTACTGCAATGAAAAGATGACAAACCTTTGATGTAATGTACTACCCTGTAGGATTTGTCATGTGCCCTGGTAAGTTCGATATACAGGTGGTTAGAGCCATTGGGGACACTGAGCGGGTAGCAGAATACAACTGGGCCATGCATGTTTTTAACGCCACGATGGATGATGTGGCTCCTGTGCGAAAAGCTAAATAAGAAGGCTTGACGAACAGCAAGCTAGAATCGTGCCCATTACTACCGCAGCTTGGCTCTTGTAAATACATTATTATTTTTACGCATAAATCTAACCCAACATATTGATGTGTACATGTCTTTTATGGAACAAGTTTTTTACCTTGACAAAATAATGGGGCCACCGATGCCTACGCACTATGTGTTTCTCCCAAGATCAAAGGCTTACATCAACAACAAGCTCTCTGTGTAAATAAATCACATTACTAAAGCAGGATCTTGGAGTTCGTACGAGAAGTTCAAGTTGAGAAAGGTGATTTTGCTGCCCCCCCCAATGGACCACACTTCAATTTGTTGTAGGACGGAAAAAGCAAGTAACTGGACCTTATTTATATATTTTTTCTAGTTTGTGCTGCCGGCTAAAGATGCTACGAATGGCAGTGCTGCGCATCCGCAATAGTACGTTTTTGCCTTATAAATAAGCTCGAGAACAAATAAATAACCACACCTATACATCTTTGATACTTGTTGATAGATTGGTGAACTTGAATTGAACAAATCAAGGATATACCAGACTGGTCAGATGAGGAGTTTGAACGCAACGATGACAACTGTCCGACATCCAGGTGCTCTAAAAAACTCGTATTCAAGGTCATATCCACCTTTGATGATTTAAAAAGGAAAATTGTTACCGAAATGGGGTTTGAAGGTTTACTGCAATTCCCCTTGCCGAACAAACTAAACTTGAAGTTTTTAGTATGGTTGCTGAGCAAAGTGGATGAGATTATACTTATGATAATTATAGATGGAAGTAGGCAGTACAAAATGAGCCCTAAAGATGTGAAAAAACATTTTCGGCATCCCATGCTCCGGAAGGAGGGTCCTAGAAAAGATTTCTGATGGCAAGCAAGGCATAATTTATTTGATTATGAAGCATTTAGGCATGGAGAAGAAGGATGGTCATAGCCCTCAAGGCCACAGAAAAAATTACCGCTTGACATTAGCGTATCTAGATCAAATTACCGCCTGACCAAAATGACCCTCTTATAACAATATGAACAAATACAGTTCAGTACGTTGTTTGTCATTCTTTACCATATCCATCCATAATTTTTGTTGCTGATACTTCTGTTACTTACTGCAATGAAAAGATGACAAACCTTTGATGTAATGTACAACCCTGCTGGATTTGTCATGTGCCCTGGTAAGATCGATGTAAAAGTGGTTACAGCCGTTGGGGACGCTAAGAAGGTAGCACAATACAACTGGGCCAAGCATGTTTTCAACACCACGATTAATGATGTGGCTACTATGCGAAAAGCTAAACGTGAAGGCTTGAAGAACATTAAGCTAGAATCGTGCCCAATACTTTCGCAGGTTAGCTCTTGTAAATACATTGTTATTTTTACACATGGTATGACCCAACATATTGATGTGTACATGCATTTTACGACACATGTTTTTTTCCTTGACTAAACAATGGGACCACCCACAACTATGCACTCTCAGTATGTCCCAAGATCAAAGGCTTAGAACAACACCAAGCTCTTGGCGCAAATAAATCACATTACTAAAGCAGGATCTTGGAGTTCGTACGAGAAGTTCAAGTTGAGAAAGGTGATTTTGCTACCCCCCTAATGGACCACACTTCTTTTTGTTGTAGGACGGAAAAAGCAAGTAACTAGACCTTATTTATATTTTTTTCCAGTTTGTGCTAGCGGCTGAAGATGCTACGAATGGAAGTGCTGCGCGTCCGCAATAGTATGTTTTTGCCTTATAAATAAGCTCGAGAACAAATAAATAACCATACTTATACATCTCTGATATTTTTTGATAGATTTGTGGACTTGAATTGAACAAATCATGGATATACCAGTCTGGTCAGATGAGGAGTTTGAACGCAACGATGGGAGCTGTCCGACATCCAGGTGCTCTAAAAAACTCGTATTCAAGGTCATATCCACCTTCGATGATTTAAAAAGGAAAATTGTTACCGAAATGGGGTTTGAAGGTTTACTGCAATTCCCCTTGTTGAACAAATTGAACTTGAAGTTGTTAGTATGGTTGCTGAGCAAAGTGGATGAGATTAGACTTATGATAATTATATATGGAAGTAGGCAGTACAAAATGAGCCCTAAAGATGTGAAAAAACATTTTCCGCATCCCATGCTCTGGAAGGAGGGTTCAAGAAAAGATTTCTGATGGCAAGCAAGGCATATTTTATTTGATTAGGAAGCGTTTAGGCATGGAGAAGAAGGATGGTCATAGCCTCAAGGCCGCACAAAAAATTACCGCCTGACATTAGCGTATCTAGATCAAATTACCGCCTGAACAAAGTGACCCTCTTATAACAATATGAACAAATACATTTCAGTACGTTATTTATCATTCTTTACCATCTACATCCATACTTTTGTTTGCTGATACTTCTGTTACTTACCGCAATGAAAAGATGACAAACCTTTGATGTAATGTACAACCCTGCTGGATTTGTCATGTGCCCTGGTAACATCGATGTAAAAGTGGTTACAGCCGTTGGGGACGCTAAGAAGGTAGCACAATACAACTGGGCCAAGCATGTTTTCAACACCACGATTGATGATGTGGCTACTGTGCGAAAAGGTAAGCATGAAGGCTTGATGAACATCAAGCTAGAATCATGCCCAATACTGTCACATGTTAGCTCTTGTAAATACATTGTTATTTTTACACATGGTATGACCCAACATATTGAAGTGTACATGCATTTTATGACACATGTTTTTTACCTTGACAAAACAATGGGACCACCCATGCCTATGCACTCTCAGTATGTCCCAAGATTAAAGGCTTAGAACAACGTCAAGCTCTTAACGCAAATAAATCACATTACTAAAGCAGGATCTTGGGGTTTGTACGAGTAGTTCAAGTTGACAAAGGTGATTTTGCTTCCCCCCAATTTGACCACACTTCATTTTGTTGTAGGACGGAAAAAGCAAGTAACTAGACCTTATTTATATTTTTTTCCAATTTGTGCTGCCGGCTGAAGACGCTACGAAAGGCAGTGCTGCGCATCCAGAATAGTACGTTTTTGCCTTATAAATAAGCTCGAGAACAAATAAATAATCACAGTTATACATCTCTGATATTTGTTGATAGGTTTGTGGACTTGAATTGAACAAATCATGGATATATACCAGTCTGGTCAGATGAGGAGTTTGAACGCAGCGATGGCAGCTGTCCGACATCAAGTTGCTCTAGAAAACTCGTATTCAAGGTCATATCCACCTTTGATGATTTAAAAAGGAAACTGGTTACCGAAATGGGGTTTGAAGGTTTACTGTAATCCCCTTGCTGAACAAACTGAACTTGAAGTTTTTAGTATGGTTGCTGAGCAAAGTGGATGAGATTAGACGTATGATAATTATAGATGGAAGTAGGCGGTACAAAATGAGCCCTAAAGATGTGAAAAATCTTTTTCGGCATCCCATGCTCCCGAAGGAGGGTCCTATAAAATATTTATGATGGCAAGCAGGGCATAATTTATTTGATTAGGAAGCGTTTAGGCATGGAGAAGAAGGATGGTCATAGCCACAAGGCTGCACATAAAATTACCGCCTGACATTAGCATATTCAGATCAAATTACCGGCTGATCAAAATGACCCTCTTATAACAATATGAACAAATACATTTCAGTATGTTCTTTATCATTCTTTAACATATCCGTCCCAACTTTTTGTTGCTGATACTTCTGTTACTTACTACAATGGAAAGATGACAAACCATTGATGTAATGTACTACCCTGCATGATTTGTTATGTGCCCTGGTAAGATCAATGTAAAAGTGGTTACAGCCGCTGAGGACGCTAAGCAGGTAGCACAATACAACTGGGCCAAGCATGTTTTCAACACCACGATTGATGATGTGGCTACTGTGCGAAAAGCTAAACGTGAAGGCTTGACGAACATCAAGCTATAATCGTGCCCAATACTGTTGCAGGTTAGCTCTTGTAAATACATTGTTAATTTTAAACATGGTGTGACCCAACATATTGAAGTGTACATGTATTTTATGACACATGTTTTTTACCTTGAGAAAATAATGGGACCACCCACGCCTACGCAGTCTCAGTATGTCTCAAGATCAAAGGCTTACAACAATGTCAAGCTCTTGGCGCAAATAAATCCCATTACTAAAGAAGGATCTTGGAGTTTGTACGAGAAGTTCAAGTTGAGAAAGGTGATTTTGCCCTCCCCCCAATAGATCACACTGCATTTTGTTGTTGGACTGAAAAACTAAGTAACGGGACCTTTCTAATCTTTTTTTTCCAGTTTGTGCTGCCGGCTGAAGAGGCCACGAATGGCAGTGCTGCGCACCAGAATAATACATTTTTGCTTTATAAATAAACTAGATAACAAATAAATAACCACACTTATACATTTCTGATATCCGTTGATAGGTTTATGTACTTGAATTGAACAACTCACGGATATACCAGACTGGTCAGATGAGGAGTTTGAACGCAGCGATGGCAGCTGTCCGACATGCAGGTGCTCCAGAAAACTCGTATTCAAGGTCATATCCTCCTTCGATGATTTCAATAGGAAAATTGTTTCCGAAATGGGGTTTGAAGGTTTACTGAAATTCCCCTTGCTGAACAAACTGAACTTGAAGTTTTCAATATGGTTGTTGAGCAAAGTGGATGAGATTAGACGTATGATAATTATAGATGTAAGTAGGCAGTAAAATTTGAGCCCTAAAAATGTGAAAAACGTTTTCGACATCCCATGCTCCGGAAGGAGGGTCCAAGAAAAAAAATTCTGATGGCAAGCAGGGCATAGTTTATTTGATTGCGAAGCGTTTAGGCATGGAGAAGAAGGATCACTACAACAAGAACCCCCCTATAGCAACGCTTTTTTCCGTATCTAAAGGTCCATATATGCGTTGTTAGTCTCAGTACCAACGATTTGGGATGCGTAGCCTTATCCAGTGTTGCTAGCGCATATTACAACGCTTATACCATCGTTGGTAAAAGGGACCGTTGCAAAAATGCAACACATAAAAGAGACTTATGCAACACTTTTATACGTTGGTGCATAATGTACAGGAATCAAAATCTCATTGCTTGGCAATAGAGTTTTCAATGCCTCAAATATTGGTACATATATAATGTCAAGGAATGATATTGTTTTTTATACATATTGCTAGCAACTAAATTAATGCTACACGTAATGGTGATAATTATATATGTATATCAAGTGAACAAAAAACAAGAGAATATACTCACTGGAGGAAGAAATCGTATATTATATAAAATCGTTGGATTACAACTGTGGATATTACAAGAGGAACATCATCCAAATTAAATGTGATGCATCATCTAAATATTTTCTTGACAACAAAACGAAAACTGAAAGCATCCCTCAACATCCCTACAACTTAACAAAAACTTAACAGAGGTACATCATCCCTACAAGTAAAATTGAAAGCATCTAACATCATCATCAGTATACTTGCCATGCACCAATATAATCATCCATTTATCTCTGAACCTACAAACACAAAACAAAATGAACTGTTAAGACACAATGCATGAACAAAAAATAAAATAAAAATCAAATAACTTTAAGTGGTAATGTAAGAGTAATTAGAGAAAGAGTGATACATTTTGAACATCTCACAACTGGTTATTTTATGTCATGGATTCTGAAAAAAATGGTCCACTATGGGACGATAAAACTGGAAACTCAAAATAAAATATTGCAAGGAATATTTAGAAGGGGCCATGTATCTATGTTTCTGCAGAAAGAGGCGTTTTGGCTCCTGTATATGGGATGAACAATTAAAAGGAGGACATTTATTTTGTTTTTGTGATATACAACAAATCCAATGAAATGTTCTATACATAACACAAAAGAGATGTCTGGTTTTTCTGTTTGGTCTATCATTTTTTACACTATAAAATGCGAGGCAGATAACCTGGATTTCTAGTTCATTTATGTTGAAGAGACCCCAAGAAACCAATTGTAAGACTTAACAATGCATATGCACGCATATCAAATCTATTATATACATAATCATCTAGAAGATATATGTTTCATGCATGATACATACATGTAGCTTAATTGTTTCTTTTAAATAGTACATCAAATCATGGATTAATTAATAGATTTATTTCGGTAGTACTGATTTTGATATGGTTTTGCTCTCTTTCATATAGGGTCAAAATAAAAACATAGATTTAGAGCTTAAAAAAATAGATCATATACAATAGATACCAATACCACATCATGTGTGGCTGTGTATATATGTATTGTAAGCATCGTTAATCCTCTCTTATCTTCGCCCCACCGCAACTAATCATGTGATCCGTGCTCTCCAAACTTATATGAGCTCATCATCCATGCATCATGTGAAAAGGTGTAAAGTAGTAATAATAAATTGTCCTGGGAAAAATACATGTAGGAAATAGAACTGTAAGAAGCCAATACCTAGATACCTGGAGGCACGGGATGCAGCCAAAGAGCAGACGAGAAGTTCATTCAGCCATTATACGTCTTCTTTGGGGCTCTCAACTTGATCATCCTCTTCATCGCCTGGGCTTTCAACAGGTAATCTGTAATGACGTGCTCAGTGAGCTTCCTTTTTTTGTTACTGACCATTTCTTATTATATGAAAAGGATGAATTGCAGCAAAGAGGTTACACATTTTCAACATGAATCGGAAGCATACAGAATGAGTCTTTCCTTTAGTATATTTTCCATTATATGTGAATGGAAATACATGTATGCAAGGTCATATTTTGTGCATGACGAAATAAATCGAGACTCAACTTATCTAATCAAAATGTGTGCCTAGTAAATGCACGTGTACATATAACATATATATGAACTACAACAAACATACAGTTTAGTATCATGGATTCAGTCAGCGAATTACAAAAACAAGGTCTTAATTACATAACATCCCTTCCTAAGCAAGTTCTAGCACCATACACCAGATTCATGAACTTTACAAAGATGAACACAAATATGTTCTTAATTATTTAAAACATCAATTTAACAAAAGAACGACATTAGAAAAACAAGTAGAAAAAAATATATGATTAAAGAGGTTAACTTAGAATCATTTTTTGATCTCGCATGTAGTTTCAAATAAATAATGTACGGTGCCACACGCCACCTTGACCTCCTGATGGATTTACCTCCAAGTCTGCAACAACACTATCAAAGAAATTCCATGTGAACACAGTAGTTTGTGCTTTTAAGATGTGGATCACCGGGTGAGCATAAAACTGAAAGAACATATCAAGTAAACAAACCCGCACCTTTTGCATGTAAGGAACATAGAGAAGTAGACTGAACAAATCGTGTAATGCTCCAAAACGAGTTATCCACTTTCCTACAAAATCAGAAGTGGTGCTTGAATTCGCTGTGCAGATCTACGACCACGCCTTAGGTGAATTGAATCGCCTAATAGCCATCCAAGTAATATGTATCTTCAGATGTCTGAAGCTAAAAAAAGCACATCATCAGTATTCCCCAAAACGAAACACTAGGCTGTAATTGTATGTCCCAGATTTTAGTAGCACAATAGAACAAAAAAATCCTCAAAAACAAAAACCTACATGGTTGACATGTGAATAGTGGAGAACAATTAGGAGGAGGACCACCGGAGGAGGACGAACGGGGCTACAGATGTGGATGATGCATTGGTACCGCGAAGGTCGAGGGATATGTCAGATGTGGAACGTTGGATGTTGTTGCTTGTGCTTGTTCATGGTCATACCTTGGATTCGCCGTTCGTCGTAGCCTCGTAGGAGAGCGGTAACGAGGGGCCGTGCGCCGGGATGCAAGGTCGCAGGGGTGGTGACGAGGTGCGGCGCACGCTAGGACGGAGGGTCGCAGGGCATTGGTGATGGGCGGCGCTGGGACAGGGGGTCGCAGGGGAGTGGTGAGGGGCGGCGTGTAGGGATGAAGGTACGTCGCGGCCGCGCAAAGGAGTGGCAACGTCTGAGGAGTGGCGGCGGCCGGCGTGGTACGGCTCGAGAGAAGGGGCGACGGCCGGCGCGGGAGGGCTCGAGAAGAGCGGCGGCGGCCGACATGGGATGCTGAGGAAAGGGAACGGCCTAGGTTAATCGTGATAACCAACTTGGGCTGGGTTAGTACATTGGGCTTTACCTGGAGTTACCGTCAGTTTCAATGGGTCACGAGCTGCACTACAACGCATATGCTACAATGCCTATATGCGTATCTCTTGCAAATTCTGCAACGTATAGTAAAAAAGTTGTAGAATATGTGTTGCTTTAGAGCGGGTATTCTTGTAGTGGATGGTCATAGCCTCCAGGCTGCACAAAAAATTACCGCCTGACCAAAATGACCCTCTTATGACAATATGAACAAATACATTTGAGTAAGTTGTTTCTCATTCTTTACCATATCCGTCCCAACTTTTTGTTGCTGATACCTCTGTTACTTACTGCAATAAAAAGATAACAAACCTTTGATGTAATGTACTACCCTGCAGGATTTGTCATGTGCCCTGGTAAGTTCGATATACAGGTGGTTAGAGCCATTGGGGACACTGAGCGGGTAGCAAAAAACAACTGGGCCAAGCATGTTTTCAACGCCACGATGGATGATGTGGCTACTGTGTGAAAAGCTAAACGTGAAGGCTTGACGAACAACAAGCTAGAATCGTGCCCAATACTGCCGCAGGTTAGCTCTTGTAAATACATTGTTATTTTTACACATGGTCTGACCCAACATATTGATGTGTACATGTCTTTTATGGAACATGTTTTTTACCTTGACAAAATAATTGGGCCCCCCACGCCTACGCACTCTCTGTATGTCCCAAGATCAAAGGCTTACAACAACGACATGCTCTTTGCATAAATAGATCACATTACTAAAGCATGATCTTGGAGTTTGTACGAGCAGTTCAAGTTGAGAAAGCTGATTTTTCTTCCCCCCCCCCCCCCAATGGACCACACTTCATTTTTTTGTAGGACGGAAAAAGAAACTAACTGGACCTTATTTATATTTTGTTCCAGTGTGTGCTACCGGCTGAAGATGCTACGGATGGCAGTGCTGCGCATCCAGAATAGTACGTTTCTGCTTTATAAATAAGCTCGAGAACAAATAAATAACCACACTTATACATCTCTGATATTTGTTGATAGATTTGTGGACTTGAATTGAACAAATCATGGATATACCAGACTGGTTAGATGAGGAGTTTGAATGCAGCGAAGGCAGCTGTCCGACGTCCAGGTGCTCTAGAAAACTCGTATTCAAGGTCATATCCACCTTTGATGATTTCAAAAGGAAAATTGTTACCGAAATGGGGTTTGAAGGTTTACTGCAATTCCCCTTGTTGAACAAACTGAACTTGAAGTTTTTAGTATGGTTGCTGAGAAAAGTGGATGAGATATGAAGTATGATAATTATAGATGGAAGTAGGCGGTACAAAATGAGCCGTAAATATGTGAAAAGACATTTTCGGCATACCATGCTCCGGAAGGAGGGTCCTAGAAAATATTTCTGATGGCAAGTAGGGCATAATTTATTTGATTAGGAAGCGTTTAGGCATGGAGAAGAAGGATGGTCATAGCCTCAAGGCTGCACAAAAAATTACCGCATGAAATTAGCGTATCCAGATCAAATTACCGCCTGACCAAAATAACCCTCTTATAACAATATGAACAAATACATTTCAGTACGTTGTTTCTCATTCTTTACCATATCCGTCCCAACTTTTTGTTGCTGATACTTTTGTTACTTACTCCAATGAAAAGATGACAAACCTTTGATGTAATGTACTACCATGCAGGATTTGTGATGTGTCCTGGTAAGATCGATGTAAAAGTGGTTACAGCCGCTGGGGACACTAAGCAGGTAGCACAATACAACTGGGCCAAGCATGTTTTCAACACCACGATTGATGATGTGGCCACTATGCGAAAAGCTAAACGTGAAGGCTTGACGAACATCAATCTAGAATCGTGCCCAATACTGTCGCAGGTTAGCTCTTGTAAATACATTGTTATTTTTACACATGGTCTGAACCAACATATTGATGTGTACATGTATTTTATGACACATGTTTTTTACCTTGACAAAATAATGGGACCACCCACGCCTATGCAGTCTCAGTATGTCCCAAGATCGAAGGCTTAGAAAAATGTCAAGCTCTTTGCGCAGATAAATCACATTACTAAAGCAGGATCTTGGAGTTTGTACTAGAATTTCAAGTTGAGAAAGGTGATTTTGCTTCCCCTCCAATGGGCCACACTGCATTGTGTTGTAGGACTGAAAAAGCAAGTAACTGAACCTTATTTATCTTTTTTGAAGTTTGTGCTGCCGGCTAAAGAGGCTACGAATGGCAGTGCTGCGCATCCAGAATAGTATGTTTTTGCTTAATAAATAAACTCGATAACAAAAAAATATCCACACTTATACATCTCTGATATTTGTTGATAGGTTTATGGTTGAATTGAACAAATCATGGATATACCAGACTGGTCAGATGAGGAGTTTGAACGCAGCGATGGCAGCTGACCGACATCCAAGTGCTCCAGAAAACTCGTATTCAAGATCATATACTCCTTCGATGATTTCAAAAGGAAAATTGTTACCGAAATGGGGTTTGAAGGTTTATTGAAATTCTCCTTGTTGAACAAACTGAACTTCAAGTTTTCAGTATGGTTGCTGAGCAAAGTGGATGAGATTAGATGTATGCTAATTATAGATGAAAGTAGGCAGTACAAACTGAGCCCTAAAGATGTGAAAAACGTTTTCGGCATCCCATGCTCCGGAAGGAGGGTCCTAGAAAAGATTTCTGATGGCAAGCAGGGCATAGTTTATTTGATTATGAAGCGTTTAGACATGGAGAAAAATGATGGTCATAGCCTCAAGGCTGCACAAAAAATTACCGCCTAACATTAGCGTATCCAGATCAAATTACCGCCTTACCAAAATGACGCTCTTATGACAATATGAACAAATACATTTGAGTACATTGTTTTCTCATTCTTTACCATATCCGTCCCAAGTTTTTGGTGTTGATACCTCTGTTACTTACTGCAATGAAAAGATGACAAACCTTTGATGTAAAGTACTACCCTACAGGATTTGTCATGTGCCCTAGTAAGTTCGATATACAGGTGGTTAGAGCCACATTGGGGACACTGAGCGGGTAGCAGAATACAACTGGGCCAAGCATCTTTTCAACGCCATGATGCATGATGTGGTTACTGTGCGAAAAGCTAAACGTGAAGGTTTGACAAACAACAAGCTAGAATCGTGCCCAATACTGCCGCAGGTTAGCTCTTGTAAATACATTGTTATTTTTACGCATGGTGTGACCCAACATCTTGATGTGTACATGTCTTTTATGGAACAGGTTTTTTACCTTGAGGAAATAATGGGGCCACCCACGCCTATGCACTCTCTGTATGTCCCAAGATCAAAGGCTTACAGCAACGACAAGCTCTTTGCGTAAATAAATCACATTACTAAAGCAGGATCTTGGTGTTTGTACGAGAAGTTCAAGTTGAGAAAGGTGATTTTTCTTCCCCCCCCCCCCAATGGACCACACTTCATTTTTTAGTAGGACGGAAAAAGAAACTAACTGGACCTTATTTATATTTTGTTCCAGTGTGTGCTACCGGCTGAAGATGCTACGGATGGCAGTGCTGCGCATCCAGAATAGTACGTTTCTGCTTTATAAATAAGCTCGAGAACAAATAAATAACCACACTTATACATCTCTGATATTTGTTGATAGGTTTGTGGACTTGAAATGAACAAATCATGGATATACCAGACTGGTTAGATGAGGAGTTTGAATGCAGCGAAGGCAGCTGTCCGACGTCCAGGTGCTCTAGAAAACTCGTATTCAAGGTCATATCCACCTTTGATGATTTCAAAAGGAAAATTGTTACCGAAATGGGGTTTGAAGGTTTACTGCAATTCCCCTTGTTGAACAAACTGAACTTGAAGTTTTTAGTATGGTTGCTGAGAAAAGTGGATGAGATCAGAAGTATGATAATTATAGATGGAAGTAGGCCGTACAAAATGAGCCGTAAATATGTGAAAAGACATTTTCGCCATCCCATGCTCGGGAAGGAGGGTCCTAGAAAATATTTCTGATGGCAAGTAGGGCATAATTTATTTGATTAGGAAGCGTTTAGGCATGGAGAAGAAGGATGGTCATAGCCTCAAGGCTGCACAAAAAATTACCGCCTGAAATTAGCGTATCGAGATCAAATTACCGCCTGACCAAAATAACCCTCTTATAACAATATGAACAAATACATTTCAGTACGTTGTTTCTCATTCTTTACCATATCCGTCCCAACTTTTTGTTGCTCATACTTCTGTTACTCACTCCAATGAAAAGATGACAAACCTTTGATGTAATGTACTGCCCTGCAGGATTTGTGATGTGTCCTGGTAAGATCGATGTAAAAGTGGTTACAGCCGCTGGGGACACTAAGCAGGTAGCACAATACAACTGGGCCAAGCATGTTTTCAACACCACGATTGATGATGTGGCCACTGTGCGAAAAGCTAAACGTGAAGGCTTGACGAACATCAATCTAGAATCGTGCCCAATACTGTCGCAGGTTAGCTCTTGTAAATACATTGTTATTTTTACACATGGTCTGAACCAACATATTGATGTGTACATGTATTTTATGACACATGTTTTTTACCTTGACAAAATAATGGGACCACCCACGCCTATGCAGTCTCAGTATGTCCCAAGATCGAAGGCTTAGAAAAATGTCAAGCTCTTTGCGCAGATAAATCACATTACTAAAGCAGGATCTTGGAGTTTGTACTAGAATTTCAAGTTGAGAAAGGTGATTTTGCTTCCCCTCCAATGGGCCACACTGCATTGTGTTGTAGGACTGAAAAAGCAAGTAACTGAACCTTATTTATCTTTTTTTAAGTTTGTGCTGCCGGCTAAAGAGGCTACGAATGGCAGTGCTGCGCATCCAGAATAGTATGTTTTTGCTTAATAAATAAACTCGATAACAAAAAAATATCCACACTTATACATCTCTGATATTTGTTGATAGGTTTATGGTTGAATTGAACAAATCATGGATATACCAGACTGGTCAGATGAGGAGTTTGAACGCAGCGATGGCAGCTGACCGACATCCAAGTGCTCCAGAAAACTCGTATTCAAGATCATATACTCCTTCGATGATTTCAAAAGGAAAATTGTTACCGAAATGGGGTTTGAAGGTTTATTGAAATTCTCCTTGTTGAACAAACTGAACTTCAAGTTTTCAGTATGGTTGCTGAGCAAAGTGGATGAGATTAGATGTATGCTAATTATAGATGAAAGTAGGCAGTACAAACTGAGCCCTAAAGATGTGAAAAACGTTTTCGGCATCCCATGCTCCGGAAGGAGGGTCCTAGAAAAGATTTCTGATGGCAAGCAGGGCATAGTTTATTTGATTATGAAGCGTTTAGACATGGAGAAAAATGATGGTCATAGCCTCAAGGCTGCACAAAAAATTACCGCCTAACATTAGCGTATCCAGATCAAATTACCGCCTTACCAAAATGACGCTCTTATGACAATATGAACAAATACATTTGAGTACATTGTTTTCTCATTCTTTACCATATCCGTCCCAAGTTTTTGGTGTTGATACCTCTGTTACTTACTGCAATGAAAAGATGACAAACCTTTGATGTAAAGTACTACCCTACAGGATTTGTCATGTGCCCTAGTAAGTTCGATATACAGGTGGTTAGAGCCACATTGGGGACACTGAGCGGGTAGCAGAATACAACTGGGCCAAGCATCTTTTCAACGCCATGATGCATGATGTGGCTACTGTGCGAAAAGCTAAACGTGAAGGTTTGACAAACAACAAGCTAGAATCGTGCCCAATACTGCCGCAGGTTAGCTCTTGTAAATACATTGTTATTTTTACGCATGGTGTGACCCAACATCTTGATGTGTACATGTCTTTTATGGAACAGGTTTTTTACCTTGAGGAAATAATGGGGCCACCCACGCCTATGCACTCTCTGTATGTCCCAAGATCAAAGGCTTACAGCAACGACAAGCTCTTTGCGTAAATAAATCACATTACTAAAGCAGGATCTTGGTGTTTGTACGAGAAGTTCAAGTTGAGAAAGGTGATTTTTCTTCCCCCCCCCCCCCCCCCAATGGACCACACTTCATTTTTTAGTAGGACGGAAAAAGAAACTAACTGGACCTTATTTATATTTTGTTCCAGTGTGTGCTACCGGCTGAAGATGCTACGGATGGCAGTGCTGCGCATCCAGAATAGTACGTTTCTGCTTTATAAATAAGCTCGAGAACAAATAAATAACCACACTTATACATCTCTGATATTTGTTGATAGGTTTGTGGACTTGAAATGAACAAATCATGGATATACCAGACTGGTTAGATGAGGAGTTTGAATGCAGCGAAGGCAGCTGTCCGACGTCCAGGTGCTCTAGAAAACTCGTATTCAAGGTCATATCCACCTTTGATGATTTCAAAAGGAAAATTGTTACCGAAATGGGGTTTGAAGGTTTACTGCAATTCCCCTTGTTGAACAAACTGAACTTGAAGTTTTTAGTATGGTTGCTGAGAAAAGTGGATGAGATCAGAAGTATGATAATTATAGATGGAAGTAGGCCGTACAAAATGAGCCGTAAATATGTGAAAAGACATTTTCGCCATCCCATGCTCGGGAAGGAGGGTCCTAGAAAATATTTCTGATGGCAAGTAGGGCATAATTTATTTGATTAGGAAGCGTTTAGGCATGGAGAAGAAGGATGGTCATAGCCTCAAGGCTGCACAAAAAATTACCGCCTGAAATTAGCGTATCGAGATCAAATTACCGCCTGACCAAAATAACCCTCTTATAACAATATGAACAAATACATTTCAGTACGTTGTTTCTCATTCTTTACCATATCCGTCCCAACTTTTTGTTGCTCATACTTCTGTTACTCACTCCAATGAAAAGATGACAAACCTTTGATGTAATGTACTGCCCTGCAGGATTTGTGATGTGTCCTGGTAAGATCGATGTAAAAGTGGTTACAGCCGCTGGGGACACTAAGCAGGTAGCACAATACAACTGGGCCAAGCATGTTTTCAACACCACGATTGATGATGTGGCCACTGTGCGAAAAGCTAAACGTGAAGGCTTGACGAACATCAATCTAGAATCGTGCCCAATACTGTCGCAGGTTAGCTCTTGTAAATACATTGTTATTTTTACACATGGTCTGAACCAATATATTGATGTGTACATGTATTTTATGACACATGTTTTTTACCTTGACAAAATAATGGGACCACCCATGCCTATGCAGTCTCAGTATGTCCCAAGATCGAAGGCTTAGAACAACGTCAAGCTCTTTGCGCAAATAAATCACATTACTAAAGCAGAATCTTGGAGTTTGTACGAGAAGTTCAAGTTGAGGAAGGTGATTTTGCTTCCCCCCGAATGGACCACACTTCATTTTCTTGTAGGATGGAAAAAGCAAGTAACTAGACCTTATTTATATTTTTTTCCAGTTTGTGTTGTCGGCTGAAGATGCTACGAATGGCAGTGTTGCGCATCCAGAATAGTATGTTTTTGCCTTATAAATAAGCTCGAGAACAAATAAATAACCACACTTATACATCTCTCATATTTGTTGATAGGTTTGTGGACTTGAATTGAACAAATCATAGATATACCAGACTGGTCAGATGAGGAGTTTGAACGCAGCGATGGCAGTTGTCCGACATCCAGGTGGTCTAAAAAACTCGTATTCAAGGTCATATCACTCTTATACAACTACTGCCATGCTGTATTAAGTTGTTCTCTTCTCCAGTCTTATTAACAAGCACCTGGTGAATTTCATAGATGTTAATCTCTTAGCGAAACCACCTAATACGCCATCTTATTCTGTTGTATTCAGTATAATTTGTATGGCATGAGCATCTCTGAAAATGCTTAGATCGTGCGCTGTCATTTTATGTTATGAACCTTGTTGTTGCATGCCTCGTTTGTGCTTTCTGAAAAGGCAAGAGCTAAAAAATGCTTCCTTTTTTGTTTTTCTTGTAGTTTGTTTCATCCGGTTTACTGCTATAGTTCACAAGAGCCTTGCTGATGTGGTGCAAGATGAGGTAACAAAATTTATGTCACTTGTCTCGCATCTGCTAGTAAACTTGTAGTGTTTTATTTATCCTAGTCATTCGGGAACTTGTGTTATGAGCTCTCTGGTCACGCAGGTGCACGCACGCCTCCGGTGGCGAACCCTAGCCACACCACATGATGATGGCCGTACCTCGTGCCGGAGATGGGTGCCGTCCCCAACACCTTTGGCTGCACAAGCTACTCGTCGGCTTCCCCTTCCTACTCCTTTGGTGGACTACGTATGCTCTGTCGGTCTGCTCTCTCTCTCTCTTGTGCCCACGACCATCGAGCCATGGTTTATCTTTACTTGCAGATCCATGCCCATGAGCTGGCCTTTTTGTTGCTAGATAGACACTTAGAGTATGGTTCATACTTGTAGAGAAAGTAGAAATTTGCCTGTATAAATGTATCTTTGCTAGTGATGATCTGTGTGTGCCCTTGTTTTCTCGATCCCAATGGACGGCCAAGTTGAAGTTAACTGCAGATGGATGAAGAACCTAAAGTATTTGGTGCTATCTTGTAAGCACTTGCTTGACACCATCATGTAGGATGTTTAAGATGCTGTTCCAGTGCCAGTAAATGACCAAATGATCAAATATACTACAATTTTTCACATTGTCAACATGTACATACATATTCTACAGCGGGTTATGAAAAGCTAATGGGACTGGCCTACTCTGAATCTCTGCTACTTGATTATCACAGTCTTAGCAATCCTGCAAGTTCTTTGTGGAAGTAGAAAATGTACCATATTATTCAAGTCAACAACTGATGCTTGCTTTAAATAAATAAGTGTAAAAATGCTCCATCTCTATGCATTATGCACGTTTATATGCGCGACCTGACGGTCCTTCAGTCGTCTCAGCTTTTCGTGGCCACATGCTCGTCTTTGGTTTTTCATTGGCTTAAATTATAACTGAAGATGGGTAATTGCATTTCATTTGTATTGTTCCTGCTGCTTCCAGAATGTTTGTGCTGAGATTCTGAGACATATTTCTTGGGGAGGGACGGAACTGTTCGGGATGCCGCTCTTCACCTTCTCCAACCCTAACCCTAGTGTTGCTGCTGCTGGTCAAGGTACGCCCATTTTGATTTGTTCTTGGCCCCTTCCCTTCCCGCCCCTCTCCTCATGCTGGTGCCGTTGGCCACACAGGTGGACGCACGCGTCCAGCGGCGAACCCTAGCCGCACCGCATGTCGCTGGCCGTGCCTCGGAGTGGAGATGACGCCGTCCCCAACAGCTTTGGCTGGCAGAAGCTCCTCGTCGGCTTCCCCCTCTGGTGGACTAGGTAAGCCCCTCCGATCTGCTCTCTCTCATGTGCCCACGGCCATCGAGCCGTGCTTCACCTTTACTTGCGCATCCATGCTGCCAATGAGCGTGTCTTTTTGTTGTCACACATTTAGAGTAAGCCGGCACTTGACTTGGTACTTGTAGAGGCATGCAGTGGATTACTTGTAAAAGTGGATCTTTGCCACTTAGTGATAATCTGTGTGCTTCTTTTCTGTATCCCAAATGGATGACCAAGTTGAAGTTAACTTCTGCATAAGGATGATGCGGTTGAAGTATTCGCTGCTCTCTTGTAATTATTTCCTTGACACCATCCAGTGGGATATTTAAGATGTTAAAATGGTAGTAATCAAATAATCGAATATACAATTTTTCATGTTGTCACCATGTATACAGTGGTTTGTGAAAAGCTAAGGGAGGGTTACTCTGAATCCCTGCTACTGAACATCGTTGCCAATCGTGCAAGATCTTTGTGGAAGTAGGAAATATAACATGTCATTCAAGTCAAATTGGTGCTTTAGATAAATATAAGTGCGTAAAAATGCTGCATCTCTATGTGTTATGCATGTTTATATGTGTGTCCTGATTGTCCTTCAGTTCTATTGTTCCTGCTGCTTCCAGAATGTTTATGCACATTTAGATAAATATACGAGCTTTTTATGGCCGCATGCTCGTCTTCCATTTTTCCTTGGATTAAATTAACGCAAGTGTAATTACACTACATTTCTATTGTTCCTGCTGCTTCCAGAATGTTTGTGTTGAGAGCCTGAGATAGATTCCCCGGGGCACCGAAATAATATCTTGCTTTCTTCTTAAGTAGTATATCCGGCACTCTGCACCTTTTGTTAAGTTATTACTTTTGTACAACTATTGCCCTGCTGTATTAACGTGTTCCACCCTCCAGTCTTATTGTGAATTTCATAGATGTTGGTGTTTTAGAGAAGCATCCTAATATGCCATCTTATTCTACTGTATTCAATATAACTAGCGGGGTGACCCGCGCATTTGCGCGGCTAGAATTCTATTTTTGTTTTGACTATCTATTCTGTTATTAGGTTGGCATATTGTGATAAGACGTAGGTATTACTTGAAATTTAATAAAATCTTATATATCATGAGAAAATGGTTATTTCAATTGTTTCATCTCTTAGTAATTTTGTGCCAATTAAAATTTTACTCTTATTTAAGTTGACACTACATAAATACTACCTCCTTTTTTATTTACTATGCATATTAGTTTTGACTGAAGTCAAACTTTGTAAACTTTGACCAGCCGTATAGAAAATGTATTGACATCTACAATGCCGAAGCAATAATATTGTACTTTTACACATCATATATTTGTTATTGTAAATGTCTATATAGTTCTGTATAAACAGTGTCATTCAAAATAAAAACAGATGGGGTATTTATGTCCCAATCAAAGTATAGGAAATTGTTGCAGCCAATATGAAAATCTTTAGGAACAGTAACTGGACTGGTGGAAGGAGTACGTCTTTTCATTTTTCAAATATGGTGTATTAGTTGGTTCATAAGACCACCGTTCTGTGTGTCACCAGAAGACTAAAGACACGTTTAACCATGCACAAACCTGTTGTTTGTTATATTTTCTATTTTTTATCTTCTACTTCTCTGTATCTATTGGTGTCTAATTTCACTCAATTGTTTGCAGCAATTTTTTATACCAAGAATTTCATCGATACATCCATAGTTTGTAAATTAAAAGCCTCAAGGCATTGTATGGTGGGCCATGTACACAATTGGAGTTCCATAATTTAAGTGTTCTCTTCCACATATGTGGATCTGTTGGTTTCTGGCATACCATCAATGCTCTCTTGAGGAATACTACACTAAGAGTTGCATATAAATATTGGATTTTTTTTGTACAAAGACTTTGTGTTCTGTCCCTCTGCCTGCCTCATATTGTTTGTATTCTAGTTGTGTATTTTTGTTTGTACATACTCGTGCCTCATAATTCTTCCACTCTTGATGTTTTTACTAATCATAATTATAGTACTTCTTGGTCATTCAAGGTATTATAAAAATTGTGTATATTCATAAAAAAATGCTAAGATATTCTCATGTGTTACACCTTTACTCATTTTTCTTGGTTATCATGCCCATTGTGCTGTAAAGCCCAACTAATTATTTTTACACCTAACATGTTTTGTTGCTTCGAACTTTTTATTCTTGCACCTACAACATAATTTTGGTTTGTGTGAGCATTTTTCTACTTATTCTTCCTGCCATTCTTATTCTCCAATTAATCCGCCAAGCTGTGCGGCCGAATGGCGTCCATTGTGATCAACTATGTGATCAACTATGTTTCGGATGTATGCGTACTTGAATACTGAAACATGCTCAGATTATTTTATTTTCCAATATTTTTTTAGAATTGAAATTTTTCCAATGCTTTGGAGCTTGAAATATGCCGTCAGCGTTGGGGCCTTGCAGGTGGCGTGGCTTACAGCCAGTTAGGTAGTTTTGTGGCTGCCGCCTGCCGTGGCCGAGAGTCCGGGTCAAGTTCCATATGCATGCATGTGTTAATGTCCGTGTCTAATTTAGACTCTTGTCCGGCTGGGTATGCATGCATCTCACGCGATGCATAGCCTGTTCGCCTGGGTGTTATATGTCATGTACTTGTACGTAACTTGTTTTTTTTCTTATATGAAGTGGCCCAAAAACGTGTGGAACTCTTTGTACGTGACATGTCAATCGTGTTTGCACGTAATAATACTATTTGTATGTAACGCAAATTGTTTTGAATCTCAGCCGTTAATATCTAAAATTAACGGTTAATATAATTCAATATATGTGGAGGAACGTAATGCTTTGTTTGCCTCTTGTTTTAATTATATAATAGATTTGTATGGCATGGGCATCTTGAAAAATGCCCATATCATGTGTTGTTCAACAACATTTTATGTTGCATGTCTCGTTTGTGATTTCTTGAAACTTGTTACTTGCATAGGCAGTGGAAATTTGCTTGTAAAAGTGGATCTTTGTCACTTAGTGATGATCTGTGTACTTGTTTTCTGGATCACAAATGGATGACCAAGTAAATGTACTTGTAGATGGATGATGAAGTTGAAGTATTCGATGCTATCTTGTAATCATTTTCTTGAGACCATCCTATAACATGTTTAAGATGTTAAAATGGCAGTAAATTACCAAATACTCAAAATGTACATTTTTTACGCTCTTTCCATGTACATATATTCGACAGCGGGTTGTGAAAACCTAATAGAACTGGGTTAATCTGACTCTCTACTACTGATTATCACATGGTTTTTGACTCGCTGATTAGTCGTTGTATAGTCGCCAATTAATCGCCAAGTCGTTTTCCAAAAATCAGGGCGACTCGCGACTATACAGCGACTTATGGCGACTATACAGCGACTTTCGTCGACTATACGTTGAGCCTCGGGGCTCGCGGCGACTCGCCAAGTCGCGACTCAAAAACCTTGGATTATCATTAGCAATTGTGCAAGATCTTGGTGAAAGTAGGAAATATACCATATTATTCTAGTCAAATTGATGCTATAATTAAATCAGTGCATTAAAATGCTGCATCTGTATGCGTTATCAATGCTTATGTGTGTGACCTGATGGTCCTTCAGTTGTACAAGCTTTCTATGGCCACATGCTCGTCTTCATTATAACTCAAGTGTAATTAAATTCATTTGTATTGTTCCTACTGCATCAAGAATGCTGGCGCTGAGATGCTGAGACAGATTTTGTGGGGCACCAAAATAATGTCCCGCTTTCTAGATGTCGACTGTTTTTCATTCTTGAAATGCTAAGCCTGTATTTAATTGGTTCGCAACTTCTGAATTTTGTTCCACGCATAATACTAGGTTTACAAATGTGGATTTTTTCAGAGCTCGTTATGTTAATTATAGCCTGCTGCACATCATATTTAAAAATGACGTTTAAAATGTTATTTCTTTCTTTCTTTTATATAGGCATGTAAACATCCATTTCCAGCTACTATGACTTGGCGGACTGCCTCCTCGTCGACTACCTTGGCTTCCCCTGTAGCTTGATTACAACGGTTGACGGTGGTGGTCGCCCCTGGTCTCCTTGGAGCGTGGTTCAGGTAACTGTTTGGTCTTTCCCTACTCTCTACCCCATGCTCTGTGGCGTCCGACCGTCATGGTGAGGTCTTGATATGAACCTGGCCTTTGAGACGTGTTAATTGGATAAACAACATGTAGATTTTTTCAGAGCATATTATATTGATTATGACCTATTAGACAACATTTAAAAAAACAACCATATCGCTTAAACTGATATTTCTTTTTTTTATATAGGCATGTAAACATCCATGTCCGGCTACTATCTTGGCGGACCACCTCCTTCTCGCCACTACCTTGGCTTGCCCTGTAGCATGATAGCTGTGGTTTGGTGGTGGTGGCTGCCCCTTCCTTGGTTCTGGTCAGTCCATGGTTCTCTCTCTCTAGTGCTAAATACATTTTTCTTGTGTGGAGCAGACATGCCTCAATATAGATTGGATTGATTATAATTTACATATGATTTTCTCCTTGTTTGTCATCCCTTGTTGGAGGACACGTGCATCAATATAGATTGGATCAATCGTGATTTATGTATGCTAGACTAGCTTCAACTTGGTTGTTGATGTAAGTAGAGGACGACAAATCCAGGATAACTCACTCCTGGACTAGCTTCTTATGTGAGATGCTTTGTCTTTCCATGAAAAATGCTCTAGCTAACTCTGATATATGCATGTGAGTAGAGTTGAACCCATGCATGCATGCACTGTGAATGAAGATGACCCTGACCGGCATCATAAAAATTGATGGTGACCATCTTTTTCTAACTGTAATTCTTCACTTTGGTCCGGAAATGCACCCCTCTAATTTATCCATGTGTGATGCATTGGAATGACCATCTCGTTTACCTGTCCTCTGCCATTTAGTTCAAGTGTGACCAGCATCAAAATATGGTTGATTTGCGGTCCTTTTTTTACCAAGGCATGTGTTGATGCTGTGCAATGTGTGTTCCTTAAATGATCGGGGATATTCTCATCATGAACATAACTATCATGTTTAATTATGATTTGGTCACTATTATTATTGCTTAAGCAATCTCTAGTGTTGTGCATATTGTCAGCTGTCAAGAGTGTAAGCTTTCTCTGTTTTGCTATTGTGTAACAGTGGTTGTTACAAGCATATTTTGATTCATGAACAGTACATATTGTGGATGTGAACATCCAGGCTATTACTTTTACCAGTCATTAAATTCATATTATACTTCTACATGTCGATTTTTTTTCATTCTTGAAATGCTAGCCTGCATGTAATTTGTTTGCTACTTCTGAATTTTGTTCCAAGTATAATACTAGGTTTAAAAATGTGGATTTTTTCAGAGCTCATTATGTTAATTATAGCCTGCTGCACAACATGTTAAAAACGACCTATTGTTTAAAATGTTATTTCTTTCTTTCTTTTATATAGGCATGTAAACATCCATTTCTGGCTACTATGACTTGGCGGAGTGCCTCCTCGCCACTACCTTGGCTTCCCCTGTAGCTTGATAACAACGGTTGACGGTGATGGTCGCCCCTGCTCTCCTTCGACCGTGGTTTAGGTAACTGTTTGGTCTACCCCTACTCTCTACCCCATGCTCTGGTGGCGTCCGGCCGTCATGCCGAAGTCTTGCTGTGAACCTGGCCTCCGAGCTGTGTTAATTGGTTGGGCTTGTGGGACAGTAATGTGGCCATACATGCTTAACTTATAGTGGTTGTCTTGCATGATAATTTAGTGTTTGGATCTATGGTGTTCTTCCAGGACCATGATCTTGTAATTGCGCTCATCTTTCATGTCAATGAAATGGGTCTCTTGTAATTACGTGGTGGTTAATGAAATCGGGCTTGTAGGAAATGCCCAGTTTTACAACTAGCTTAGCTTGGAGAAAACAATCTAGTGTGTTCTTGTTACATATGAATGCATGGTTGTCAAAGTAGAGTGGCTGCAGTACCGTCTTTAGACCTGATGGGATGTGTTTTCTGTTGTATGCTATATGCCTAGTTATGCTGCCTGCCTAGCGTAACTGCCCCTAGTTTGGACCCTTCTTTGGTCTCCCTTAGTTTGTGGTTGGTATGTTGTTATATCCTGTGGTTGCTGGTTTACAGGCCGGCGTCACATGGCCGGTTGAACTGATGTGCAAGCTTCCAAAGCTGTGGAGCTTGAGCTCTGCTTGGTGTTCACCTCAGGCTTGGATTTTCGTGCAGAGGTGGTTCTGAATCTGCCATCTACTGCCTGCAAATCTAGCTAGGCATGAACTATATGTTTCTGCAACCTTAGCGATCTTTTTTTTCCTGGTTCATTTGACGTCACTGCAGCAAGAACAACAGATGTTCTTATTGATAAATATAGTTAAGACATTCTAATATCTCTACTATTGATATATTGGTGTTATGATTCATAGAATTTGGATTTCCAGTGATCCATTTACATGAGTAGATGTTCACCGCTCTTTGGCTCAAATGGTGTGTTGTCAGTATCAAAACCAAGAAATTTGTTAATATAATTTTACTGGGTTGGTTTATGATCTTTGGCTAACTGTAGAGGGTGTATTTTTTGGATGATAAAGTGATATTAAGAGCTCATATAGTCTTTCCTGCACCCCTGATGCATTGCCTTTTGGAACTACTTTCTAATATTTTTGTTTTCCTTGCAGCTGCAAAACTTGCATGTAAAGTGTGGAAGGAGCCTGATCGTGATCAGGGGGTGCTAGTAGTTTTGACAGCAGTTTGTCAAAGATGAGGCATTGTAGATGCACTCCCAACAGTTGTTACGTTGGAAGATATCGCCATCTCTTAGTTGTTACGTTGACAATGAAAGTATACCGCTCAAAATACAATTTATCTCTATTTCAAAACCGATCTCTGGCACCTCTACAAATCCCTGCTTCCCTCTGCGAAGGGCCTATCAATTTACTTTTATGCTGAGTCATCACCCTCTTATTAAAAAGCACTAGCTGGAGAGCACAGTTGTCATTTTCATTCATCACTATTAATCTATGTTGGGTGTGACTATGATTGGATCTCTTTTACCATGAATCACAATGTCTAGTCAGTCCTTGGTCTTTAAAGGTGCTCTGCATTTATGTTTTGCGGTCTCAGAAAGGGCTAGCGAGATGCCATCTTGTTATATCATATTATGATTGTTTTGAGAAAGTGTTGTCATCCGAGATTTATTATTATGGCTTGCTAGTTGATTATGCTATTGATATGAGTAATTATGAGACCTGATAATTACTGCAAATGTGGTTAGTTATGATATATGCTGAAAACTTGAATGCTGGCTTGACATAGTTACAACAACAAGAGCAAACAGAGTTTGTAAAAGTTTTTCTTTCTTTCTTTCAGTTTGTCAACTGAATTGCTTGAGGACAACCAAGGGTTTAAGCTTGGGGGAGTTGATAGGTCTCCGTCGTATCTACTTTTCCAAACACTTTTGCCCTTGTTTTGGACTCTAAGTTGTATGATTTGAATGGAACTAACCCGGACTGATGCAGTTTTCAGCAGAATTGCCATGATGGTGTTTTATGTGCAGAAAACAAATATTTTCGGAATGACCTAAAACTCCACGGAACATCTTAGAAAAAATATTAAAAAATCCTCGCCAAAGATGAAGACCAGGGGGCCCACACCCTGTCCACGAGGGTGGGGGCGCCCCCCCTCTAGGGCGCACCCCCTGGAAACCCTCCGACGCCAACTCCAACTCTATATACCTGCTTTCGGAGAGAAAAAAATCAGAGAGAAGAAATCATCGCGTTTTACGATACGGAGCCGCCACCAAGCCCTAAAACCTCTCGGGGGGCTGATCTGGAGACCGTTCGGGGCTCCGGAGAGGGGGATTCGTCGCCGTGGTCATCATCAACCATCCTCCATCACCAATTTCATGATGCTCACCGCCGTGCGTGATTAATTCCATCGTAGGCTTGCTGGACAGTGATGGGTTGGATGATATTTATCATGTAATCGAGTTAGTTTTGTTAGGGTTTGATCCCTAGTATCCACTATGTTCTGAGATTGATGTTGCTATGACTTTGCTATGCTTAATGCTTGTCACTAGGGCCCGAGTGCCATGATTTCAGATGTGAACCTATTATGTTTTCATGAATATATGAGAGTTCTTGATCCTATCTTGCAAGTCTATAGTCAGCTACTATGTGTTATGATCCGGCAACCCCGAGGTGACAATAATCGGGACCACTCCTGGTGGTGACCATAGTTTGAGGAGTTTATGTATTCACTATGTGCTAATGCTTTGTTCCGGTTCTCTATTAAAAGGAGGCCTTAATATCCCTTAGTTTCCATTAGGACCCCACTGCCACGGGAGGGTAGGACAAAAGATGTCATGCAAGTTCTTTTCCATAAGCACGTATGACTATATACGGAATACATGCCTACATTACATTGATGAATTGGAGCTAGTTCTGTGTCACCCTATGTTATGACTGATACATGATGAACCGCATCCGGCATAATTATCCATCACTAATATGGTGCCTACGAGTTTTCCATATACTGGTTCTCGCTTATTTACTTTTCCGTTGCTACTGTTATAATCACTACAAAATACCAAAAATATTACCTTTGCTGTCTTTACTTTTGTTGCCGTTTCCACCACTATCATATTACTGTGCTACTAAACACTTTGCTGCAGATACTAAGTTTCCAGGTGTGGTTGAATTGACAACTCAGCTGCTAATACTTGAGAATATTCTTTGGCTCCCCTTGTGTCGAATCAACAAATTTGGGTTGAATACTCTACCCTCGAAAGGTGTTGCGATCCCCTATACTTGTGGGTTATCAGTAAGCGAGCGTATCAAGTGAAAAAAAAGTGATCGTACAGATGTAATAGTAAATGTTATGCCACATTGGTAACTTGAGTAACATGAGCATGAATGGAAGTATCTAAATATATGGTTGAATGAATGCAACCGTAATTGCTCCAATCGCAAGGTGGACCGTGTAAGAGAAAATATGAAATTGGCATAAGAGACTCTTAGATTCTACTTTGCTGGAATTTTTTTTATCAAAACTATATATGTGTGGAAAGATATAGATCAGTGGTTGAGGAAAAGTGGACAAGAGAAACTACAAGCAAATTTGAAACTATTTATACTATGGCAAGCAAAGGCATATTCCAGAATGTCCTTACCAACTAATAAATACACTTAATGAGAATAATTTTTAAAACATACACTACATATTTATGATGTGTGTAATCATTACTATCTTTTGAATCACATACAAGTTTTTCATTGCAACAAGTTAAATTAAATAACAGTTTGATCACGGGAAAATAGCTCACTAAAGAAACTTCTGCAAATACGTTTCACCAAGGTATTATCAACAAATTTAAAAGAGCATCTATAGCTAATGAACAACACAAAGAAGATGTAATATACGAAAAGTGAACCGTAACAACACATGATGAATCTAGCCGCGCAAATGCGCGGGTCACACAACTAGTTTATAATGAATCGTCCTCGTTGAAATCTATTGACCAATTCTTTCTGCTACTCGTTGGGTTTAATACTCTTACTTATCGGAAAGGGTTGCGATAGATCCCATACACTTGTGGGTCATGAATGGTTTGGGCACTATTTTGTCCTCCTTCAGGTGTATGGGGTGTGTTTTTGGGAAGTAGTGATGAACTGAGATAAATTAGCTTGTGGTTCTCCCCATAATTTTTGGACACACTAGAGGTTTGCATTGACATGGTCTTGAAAATCTAGAAACTCATGTATGTCCATTTCTATGTTGGTTTACAAATTCCTAACATCCAGTTGTAGAGACGGAAGTCAAGGTCTGCCATGAGTTGAGAGTCACCATCACCACCCATTTTCCCAGATCTGAACTAGTAGCAACGATTTTAGAACATGATAGACTACCTTGTTACCTCGCCACTATACTGATCCGCCGGACAAGGAGGGGATTCTACCACAACTTTTCCCCAACAAGGCCCTCTAGAATAGATGCATCCGTCACCGAGTACCGCCGCATACGCCATGTCGCTCTACGTACACTTGATTGGTAAGGGACGGTGGGGTTTTACAACCAAATCAACATCAGCTTAGTTGGCTTGTCGTTTTTCAGAAGCACGATGTGTTTTATTTTGTTTTCGAACAAAACTTTCGAGCTCGCAATCATGATTTTTATTCATCAGAACCTTTATGGCCCATGAACCACTATGGCCCATGAAGGCCCATTAACCCCCCGGGGTTCCGGTAACCCCCCAGTACTCCGGAAAATGCCCGAACCTATCCGAAACCTTTCCGGTGTCCAAACGTAACCTTCCAATATATCAATCTTTATGTCTTGACCATTTCGAGACTCCTCGTCATGTCCGTGATCACATCCGGGACTCCTAACAACCTTCGGTACATCAAATCACAGAACTCACAATACATATCGTCATCGAACGTTAAGCGTGCGGACCCTATGAGCAAGTCTTGTTATCGGCAAGTCTCTTTTCTCATTCCGTAATGCATCATCCCGCAACTAACTCATTAGTCACATTGATTGCAAGGCTTATACTGATGTGCATTACCGAGAGGGCCCAGAGATACCTCTCCGACAATCGGAGTGACAAATCCTAATCTCGATCTATGCCAACTCAACAACTACCATCGGAGACACCTGTAGAGCACCTTTATAATCACCCAGTTACGTTGTGACGTTTGGTAGCACACAAAGTGTTCCTCCGGTATTCGGGAGTTGCATAATCTCATAGTCATAGGAACATGTATAAGTCATGAAGAAAGCAATAACAATATACTAAACGATCAAATGCTAAGCTAACGGAATGGGTCAAGACAATCACATCATTCTCTAATGATGTGATCCCATTTATCAAATGACAACTCGTATCTATGGCTAAGAAACTTAACCATCTTTGATTCAATGAGCTAGTCAAGTAGAGCCATATTGTGACACTCTGTTCGTCTATGTATTCATAGATGTACTAAGTTTCTAGTTAATACAATTCTAGCATGAATAATAAACATTTATCATGATATAAGGAAATATAAATAACAATTTTATTATTGCCTCTAGGGCATATTTCCTTCAGTCTCCCACTTGCACTAGAGTCAATAATCTGATTACACAGTAATGATTCTAACACCCATGGAGTCTTGGTGCTGATCATGTTTTGCTCGTGAGAGAGGCTTGCTCAACGGGTCTGCAACATTCAGATCCGTATGTATCTTGCAAATCTCTATGTCTCCCTCCTTGACTTGATCGCGGATGGAATTGAAGCGTCTCTTGATGTGGTTGGTTCTCTTGTGAAAACGGATTCCTTTGCCAAGGCAATTGCACCAGCATTTTCACAAAAGATTTTCATTGGACCCGATGCACTAGGTATGACACCTAGATCGGATATGAACTCCTTCATCCAGACTCCTTCATTTGCTGCTTCCGAAGCAGCTATGTACTCCGCTTCACACGTAGATCCCGCCACGACACTTTGCTTAGAACTGCACCAACTGACAGCTCCACCGTTCTATATAAATACATATCCGGTTTGTGACTTAGAGTCATCCGGATCAGTGTCAAAGCTTGCATCGACGTAACCATTTGCGGCGAGTTCTTTGTCACCTCCATACATGAGAAACATATCCTTAGTCCTTTTCAGGTATTTCAGGATGTTCTTGACCGCTGTCCAGTGATCCACTCCTGGATTACTCTGGTACCTCCCTGCTAAACTAATAGCAAGGCATACATCAGGTCTGGTACACAACATTGCATACATGATAGAGCCTATGGCTGAAGCATAGGGAACACCTTTCATTTTCTTTCTATCTTCTGTAGTGGTCGGGCATTGAGTCTGACTCAACTTCACACCATGTAACACAGGCAAGAACCCTTTCTTTGCTTGATCCACTTTGAACTTTTTCAAAACTTTATCAAGGTATGTGCTTTGTGAAAGTCCAATTAAGCGTCTTGATCTATCTCTATAGATCTTGATGCCCAATATATAAGCAACTTCACCGTGGTCTTTCATTGAAAAACTCTTATTCAAGTATCCTTTTATGCTATCCATAAATTCTATATCATTTCCAATCAACAATATGTCATCCACATATAATATTAGAAATGCTACAGAGCTCCCACTCACTTTCTTGTAAATACAGGCTTCTCCAAAAGTCTGTATAAAACCATATGCTTTGATCACACTATCAAAACGTGTATTCCAACTCCGAGATGCTTGCACCAGTCCATAAATGGATCTCTGGAGCTTGCACACTTTGTTAGCATCCTTTGGATGGATAAAACCTTCAGGTTGCATCATATACAACTCCTCTTCCAGAAATCCATTCAGGAATGCAGTCTTCACATCCATTTGCCAAATTTCATAATCATAAAATGCGACAATTGCTAACATGATTCGGATGGACTTAAGCATCTTTAAAGGTGAGAAGGTCTCATCGTAGTCAACTCCTTGAACTTGTCGAAAACCTTTCGCAACAAGTCGAGCTTTGTAGACAGTAACATTACTGTCAACGTCAGGCTTCTTCTTGAAGATCCATTTATTCTCGATGGCTTGCCGATCATCGGGTAAGTCAAGGAAAGTCCACACTTTGTTCTCATACATGGATCCCATCTCAGATTTCATGGCATCAAGCCATTTTGTGGAATCTGGGCTCATCATCGCTTCCTCGTAGTTCATATGTTCGTCATGGTCAAGTAACATGACCTCCAGAACAGGATTACCATACCACTCTGGTGCGGATCTTACTCTGGTTGACCTACGAGGTTCGGTAGTAACTTGATCTGAAGTTACATGATCATCATCATTAGCTTCCTCACTAATTGGTGTAGGAGTCACAGGAACAGATTTCTGTGATGAACTACTTTGCAATAAGGGAGCAGGTACAGTTACCTCATCAAGTTGTACTTTCCTCCCACTCACTTCTTTCGAGAGAAACTCCTTCTCTAGAAAGGATCCATTCTTAGCAACGAATGTCTTGCCTTCAGATTTGTGATAGAAGGTGTACCCAACAGTCTCCTTTGGGTATCCTATGAAGACACATTTCTCCGATTTGGGTTTGAGCTTATCAGGTTGAAGCTTTTTCACATAAGCATCGCAGCCCCAAACTTTAAGAAACGACAACTTTGGTTTCTTGCCAAACCACAGTTCATAAGGTGTCGTCGCAACGGATTTAGATGGTGCCCTATTTAACTTGAATGCAGTTGTCTCTAAAGCATAACCCCAAAATGATAGCGGTAAATCGGTAAGAGACATCATAGATCGCACCATATCTAGTAAAGTACGATTACGACGTTCGGACACACCATTATGCTATTGTGTTCCGGGTGGCGTGAGTTGCGAAACTATTCCACATTGTTTCAAATGAAGACCAAACTCGTAACTCAAATATTCTTCTCCACGATCAGATCATAGAAACTTTATTTTCTTGTTACGGTGATTTTCCACTTCACTCTAAAATTCTTTGAACTTTTCAAATGTTTAAGACTTATGTTTCATCAAGTAGATATACCCATATCTACTTAAATCATCTGTGAAGGTGAGAAAATAACGATACCCGCGTGAGCCTCAACATTCATTGGACCACATACATCAGTATGCATGATTTCCAACAAGTCTGTTGCTCTCTCCATTGTTCTGGAGAACGGATTTTTAGTCATCTTGCCCATGAGGCATTGTTCACAAGTACCAAGTGATTCCAAAAGTCCATCAGAATGGAGTTTCTTCATGCGCTTTACACCAATATGACCTAAATGGCAGTGCCACAAATAATTTGCACTATTATTATCAACTCTGCATCTTTTGGCTTCAGTATTATGAATATGTGTGTCACTACTATCGAGATTCAACAAAAATAGACCACTCTTCAAGGGTGCATGAGCATAAAAGATATTACTCATATAAATAGAACAACCATTATTCTTAGATTTAAATGAATAACCGTCTCGCATGAAAAAAGATCCAGATATAATGTTCATGCTCAACGCTGGCACCAAATAACAATTATTCAGGTATAAACTAATCCCGAAGGTAGATGTAGAGGTAGCGTGCCGGCCGCGATCACATCGACTTTGGAAACATTTCCCACGCGCATCGTCACCTCGTCCTTAGCCAATCTTCGCTTAATCCATAGTCCCTGTTTCGAGTTGCAAATATTAGCAATAGAACCAGTATCAAATACCCAGGTGCTACTGCGAGCATTAGTAATGTCCACATCAATAACATGTATATCACATATACCTTTGTTCACTTTGCCATCCTTCTTATCCACCAAATACTTGGGGCAGTTCCGCTTCCAGTGACCAGTCCCTTTGCAGTAGAAGCACTCAGTCTCAGGCTTAGGTCCAGACTTGGGCTTCTTCACTTGAGCAGCAACTTGCTTGTTGTTCTTCTTGAAGTTCCCCTTGTTCCCTTTACCCTTTTCCTTGAAACTGGTGGTCTTGTTGACCATCAACACTTGATGCTCCTTCTTGATTTCTAGCTCCGCACCCTTTAGCATTGCGAAGAGCTCGGGAATTGTCTTATCCATCCCTTGCATATTATTGTTCATCACGAAGCTCTTGTATCTTGGTGCTGTGATTGAAGAATTCTGTTAATGACACTATCATCAGGAAGATTAACTCCCAGTTGCATCAAGTGATTGTTATACCCAGACATTTTGAGTATATGTTCACTGACAGAACTATTCTCCTTCATCTTGCAGTTGTAGAACTTATTGGAGACTTCATATCTCTCAATCCGGGCATTTGCTTGAAATATCAACTTCAACTCCTGGAACATCTCATATGCTCCATGATGTTCAAAACATCGTTGAAGTCCCGATTCTAAGCCGTAAAGCATGGCGCACTGAACTATCGAGTAGTCATCAGCTTTGCTCTGCAATATCATATCATCTGGTGTTGCTCCAGCAGCGGGTTTGGCACCTAGCGGTTCTTCCAGGACATAATTATTTTGTGTAGCAATGAGGATAATCTCAAGTTACGCACCCAGTCCGTGTAGTTGCTACCATCATCTTTCAACTTAGCTTTATCTAGGAATGCATTAAAATTCAACGGAACAACAGCACGGGCCATCTATCTACAACAACATAGACATGCAAAATACTATCAGGTACTAAGTTCATGATAAACTAAAGTTCAATGAATCAAATTACTTAAGAACTCCCACTTAGATAGACATCCCTCTAATCAACTAAACCATGTCCGATCATCACGTGAGATGGAGTATTTCTCAATGGTGAACATCACTATGTTGATCATATCTACTATATGATTCACGCTCGACCTTTCGATCTCAGTGTTCCGAGGCCATATCTGCATATGCTAGGCTCGTCAAGTTTAACCCGAGTATTCTGTGTGTGCAAAACTAGCTTGCACCCATTGTATCTGAACGTAGAGCTTATCACACCTGATCATCACGTGGTGTGTCGGGACGACAAACTTTCGCAACGGTGCATACTCAGGGAGAACACTTATACCTTGAAATTTAGTGAGAGATCATCTTATGATGCTATAGTTGATCTAAGCAAAATAAGATGCATAAAGGATAAACATCACATGCAATCAATATAAGTGATATGATATGGCCATCATCATCTTGTGCCTTTGATCTTCATCTCCAAAGCACTGTCATGATCACCATCGTCACCGGCGCGACACCTTGATCTCCATCATAGCATCGTTGTCGTCTTGCCAACTTTTGCTTCTACGACTATCGCTACCGCTTAGTGATAAAGTAAAGCAATTACATGGCGATTTCATTTCATACAATAAAGCGACAACCATATGGCTCCTGCCAGTTGCCGGTAACTTTGTTACAAAACATGATCATCTCATACAATAAAATTTAGCATCATGTCTTGACCATATCACATCACAACATGCCCTCCAAAAACAAGTTAGACGTCCTCTACTTTGTTGTTGCAAGTTTTACGTGGCTGCTACAGGCTGAGCAAGAACCATTCTTACCTACGCATCAAAACCGCAACGATATTTCGTCAAGTATGTGTTGTTTTAACCTTCAACAAGGACCGGGCGTAGCCACACTCGATTCAACTAAAGTTGGAGAAACTGACACCCGCCAGCCACCTGTGTACGAAGCACGTCGTTAGAACCAGTCTCGCGTAATCGTACGCGTAATATCGGTCTGGGCCGCTTCATCCAACAATACAGCCGAATCAAAGTATGACATGCTGGTAAGCAGTATGACTAGTATCGCACACAACTCAATTGTGTTCTACTCGTGCATATAACATCTACGCATAAACCTGGCTCGGATGCCACTGTTGGGGAACATAGTAATTTAAAAAAAAAATCCTACGCACACGTAAGATCATGGTGATGCATAGCAACGAGAGGGGAGAGTGTTGTCCATGTACCCTCATAGACTGAAAGCGGAAGCGTTATGACAACGTGGTTGATGTAGTTGTACGTCTTCACGATCGACCGATGCTAGTAGCGAACGTACCGCACCTCTACGATCTGCACACGTTCAGCTCGATGACATCCCACGAACTCACGATCCAGTAGAGCTTCGAGGGAGAGCTTCGTCAGCACGACGGCGTGATTGTGGTAATGATGAAGCTACCGGTGCAGGGCTTCGCCTAAGCACTACAACAATATGACCGAGGTGGATTATGGTGGAGGGGGCACCGCACGCGGCTAAGAGATCAATGATCAACTTGTGTGTCTATGGGGTGCCCCCCTCCCCCGTATATAAAGGAGTGGACGAGGGGGAGGGAGGGCCGGCCCTCCTATGGCGCGCCATATGGGGAGTCCTACTCCCACCGGAAGTAGGATTCCCCCCTTCCATTTAGTAGCAGTAGGAAAGAAAGAAGGAGGAAAGAGGGAGAAGGAAAAGGGAGGTGCCGCCCCCCCTTCCTAGTCCAATTCGGACTAGAGGGGGATGGGGAATGCGGCCTTCCCTGGCCGCCCCTCTCTATCTCCAGTAATTCCCATAAGGCACATTGCACTCCCCGGGGGGTTCCGGTAACCCCCTGGTACTCCGATAAATATCCGTTGACCCCCGGAAATCATCCAGTGTCCGAATATAGTCGTCTAATATATCAATCTTTATGTCTCTACCATTTCGAGACTCCTCGTCATGTCCGTGATCACATCCGGGACTCCGAACTATCTTCGGTACATCAAAACACATAAAATCATAATACTGATAGTCACCGAGCTTTAAGCGTGCAGACCCTACAGGTTCGAGAACTATGTAGACATAACCAAGACATGTCTCCAGTCAATAACCAATAGCGGAACTTGGATGCTCATATTGGTTCCTACATATTCTACGAAGATCTTTATCGGTCAAACCGCATAACAACATACGTTGTTCCCTTTGTCATCGGTATGTTACTTGCCCGAGATTCGACCGTCGGTATCCCAATACCTAGTTCAATCTCGTTACCGGCAAGTCTGTTTTCTCATTTTGTAATGCATCATCCCGCAACTAACTCATTAGTCACATTGCTGGGAAGGCTTATAGTGTGTGCATTACCGAGAGGGCCCAGAGATACCTCTCCGACAATCGGAGTGACAAATCCTAGTCTCGATCTATGCCAACTCAACAAGTACCATCGGAGACACCTGTACAACACCTTTATAATCACCCAGTTATGTTGTGATGTTTGGTAGCACACAAAGTGTTCCTCCGGTATTCAGGAGTTGCATAATCTCATAGTCATAGGAACATGTATAAGTCATGAAGAAAGCAATAACAATATACTAAACGATCAAATGCTATGCTAACGGAATGGGTCAAGTCAATCACATCATTCTCTACGATGTGATCCTCTTAATCAAATGACAACTCATGTCTATGGCTAGGAAACTTAACCATCTTTGATTCAACGAGCTAGTCAAGTAGAGGCATACTAGTGACACTCTGTTTGTCTATGTATTCACACATGTACTAAGTTTCCGTTTAATACAATTCTAGCATGAATAATAAACATTTATTATGATATAAGGAAATATAAATAACAACTTTATTATTGCCTCTAGGGCATATTTCCTTCAGATTAGCCAAACAATATATCCCAACAACTGATCTTCTCCATCATTGGAATATGTCTGATGCGTGTGGAGTATGTGGCAATGAGGACTCTTGGCAGCATTCTCTTGCATTGTAATGCAATTCGATGTGTATGGGCGATTCAAGGCGTTGATCTTCTGGAAGCCGTGAATAGGATTACAGAGCTAGATAAAAAGTGATGGGTGTTTGCGTTGATGGAGGCCCTCCCCTCTTCTAAATTCATACATGTAGTAGTCACCTTATGGGCAATTTGGTTCGCTCAGCGGCAAGCTCTCCATGAACATATTTTTCAAAGGCTTCACGCTACACATAGCTTTGTCATGAGGTACATATATGAGCTTGAAGAATGCAAACTAAATTCATCTCATGCAGTACATTTTGCACCTCCTAACAGAGCAAGGCCTAGATGGCTACCACCTCCTCAGGGGATGGCCAAGATTAGAGTCGACGGGCTGTGTCAAGGGCTGCCAAAAAAGGCGCGTTCAAAGCCATGTGCAAGGATTCGTCGGGTGCTTACCTGGAAACTCCAGCCATGAGATGTTTGGGCGTGTCGGATCCGGCGACGCTTGAAGCATTGGCTTGCCGCGAGGTTTTAGCATTAGCTATGGGTCATCCACTTTCACATGCGATCATAGCCTTCGATTGCCAAGGTGTTGTGAAGGACATCAGTCAAGGTATGGGAAGGATGTACATCAACATTATAAAGGAGATCATAACTACGTCGATGCAACTACAACATTGCACCTTCATCTTCTAAGGTCGTGGGTCGAATATAGAGTACTATCATGAGTAGAGTATATAACCTTCCACAACTTGCGGGAGAATTGATTCTGCCTAATGCAATTTTGAACTGAGAGACAGTTGCGGAAATATTCTTACCTATGGATGCCGAAGCCATTCTATCCATACCAGTGTGCACAAAACATGTTGATGATTTCTGGTCATGGGTACATGAGAAGAATGGAGTCTTTTCAGAGCGGTTAGAATATCGTATGCTTGCTTCTACAAAACTGAGATGTGCAACCTGGCTAGATGGTAGACTGGGTTCTTCAGATAGTGTAGGCGAGCAGAAGTCATGGTCTAAGCTATGGAAAATATATGTATGCTCCAAGATTAAAATTTTCTTATGGAGGTTAGCCAAACAATCTATTCCAACAATTGATCTTCTCCATCATTGGAATATGTCTTCTGTGACATCATGTGGACTATGTGGCAATGAGAACTCTTGGCAGCATTCGCTTGCATTGTAATTTGTATGGGATCGTCAAGACATTGATCTTGTGGAAGCCGTGCATACGATAACGGAACCAGATACAAAGTGATGGGTGTTTGCGTTGATGGAGGCCCTCCATTCTTCCGAATTCATCCAGGTACTAGTCACCTTATGGGCAACTTGGTTCGCTCGGCGGCAAGCTCTCCATGAACATGTTTTTCAAAGCCTGCATGCTACACATAGCTTTGTTATGAGGTACATACATGAGCGTGCGCCACAACAAAGTAAAGTCATCTCATGCAGTACATTTTGCAGTTCCTAACAGAGCAAGGCCTAGATGGATACCACCTCCCACTACTAGGAAAAGGCCTGCTAGTGGCGCACCTGTTTTGGCTACTAATGGCGCACTACAGGTGCGCCACTAGCATCACGCCATTAGAATTTTTTACTAACGGCGCACCCCATATCGGGTGCGCCAGGGGGTGCGACATTAGTATATCACATGGTGCGCCATTACTAAGTAGTAATGGCGCACCACAACAAAAAAAATTCAATTTTTTTTCAAATTATTTTCAGAAAATGTTTTTTCAAAAAAAAAATCAGATTTTTTTTTTCAAATTTGTTAGTAATGGCGCACCACATATCTGGTGCGCCATTACTAACTAATTTTTTTCAAAAGAAATGTTTTCAAATTTATTTAGTTTTTTTCTTAATCTCGGGTCACTATGGCTTAATCTCGGGTCAATATACTTAATCTCAAGTCAAATCGCACTCCGTGGTCAAACTTCCTGAAAGGTCACCAATCCTCACACTACTCCAGCCCGAGCACGCTTAACTTCGCAGTTCTATCCAACCCCAGCACCACCTCACTTAACAAGCACTTGTTGATATATCTATCATATCAATCCTATTATACCTTGTTGATGTCTATGACTTTGTTCATGTTTATGAATGTGATGAAATTTTGAAAAAATATTTCAAACTTCTCGGTCATATTACGTATCATATTTTGAAAAAAAATACAAAAAAATCAAAAACAAATTAAAAAAAATTCAAAAAAAAATTCTGTTACTAGTGGCGCACCTAGCATATGGTGCGCCACTAGTAAGTTTGAATTTTTTTCATTCCCCCACTCTAGATCTTAAAAGCCCCGTATCTTTCATTCTGCTAGGTTTTTGGGGATTCTGAAAATGTTCAACGGGGTTCCCCAAGTTGAATTCGGATGTAACTTTTTGAGTACATACTTTTTCATATAAAAAACTTTTTCATCGGAGTTCGTTTGCAAAAGTTATGCCCATTTTACAAATTCTCGAGAGATTTTGCAAAAAAGTCGAAAATTCATGTTTGTAAATTTTGCTAACTAGACCACATATCACATGGGAATCTTATTTTCTTTTATTTTTTTGACATTTCTATCATTTTCTTTTAGCTTTAACTGAAAAGGCGGTCCAGGGGGGTGCATTTGGTAACTCAGAAAGTTACCAATGGCGGTTACTAATGGCGCACCTATTACATGGTGCGCCATTACTACTTTTGCAAAAAAAAAAATTGTTAGTAGTGGCGCACCGCGGTTGTGGTGCGCCATTACTAGTTTGAACTAGTAATGGCGCACTATACCTTGGTGCACCATTACTAGTTTAAAAAAAAAGTAAAAAAATGTTAGTAGTGGCGCACGGAGCGCGTAGTGCGCCATTACTAGCGCCATTACTAGTTTTAACTAGTAATGGCGCACTGTGCCCTGGTGCGCCATTGGTATTTTTGGATATATATATATATATATATATATATATATATATATATATATATATATATATATATATATATATATATATATATATATATATATATTCATCACCCAGGGTGCAGAATACGTTATTCTTCACCCGAGATAATCTTACGATCACTTCCTAATTAAATTACATTTGAAATTCAAATAGTTACATTTCTATGGATTCATTACGTAAAATTTGGTATAAGAAAAAAAAACATAGGTCATAAGATAACAAAATTTGCACTTTATGTGTATTTTACACTATGTTTTTACGTTTGTAATTTTACATAACATAAAATATTTTTTACGACGATTGTATATTTTCTTACGGTCTCTTTTTATGTCGGAAATAAGACAAAACTTACGGAACGTAAAATTACGGTGTATTGATGGTAAAATAGAGGGGGGGGGTGTGTGAAGAATAACTATTCCTCACCCAGGGTGACGAATAGTCAATCCCTATATATATTAGTAGTGGCGCACCACATGTCTGGTGCGCCATTAATGTCCATATTATCTATAACCCTTTTCCTAGTAGTGCCCTCAGAGGATGGTCAAGATTAGAGTCGACAGGCTGTGTCAAGGGCCGCCAACAGAGGTGCGTTCAGTGCCATGTGCAAGGATTCGCCGGGTGCTTACCGTGGATCTTCAGCCATGAGATGTTTGGTAGTATCGGATCCGGCGATGCTTGAAGCATTGGCCTGCGCGAAGCTCTAGCATTAGCTATGGATCATCCACTTTCACATGTGATCATAGCGTCCGATTACCAAGGTGTTGTGAAGGACATCAATCAAGGTATGGGAAGGATGTACATCAGCATTATAAAGGAGATCACAATTATGTCCATGCAACTACAGCATTGCACCTTCATCTTCGATGGTCGTGGGTCGAATATAGAGGCACATATATAGCCTTGCCAAACACGTTTTTTGGTATGGATGTTGGTCGCCATGTATGGCTTCTGAATTCGCCAGATTTGAATTGCATCCCTATGAACTTTGTTGGTTAATAAAGGAAGTGTGTTAGGACTCATTAAAAGGTTGGAAACTAACTCTAGATTTTTCCTAAGAAACTCTAGATTTTATAGAAAATTAATTAATTACTCTAGCGCATGAACAATACTTTTTTGTGGGAATACATAGTATACTTTGTATCCAATGCTACTTTCATTCGCTTCCTAAAAATTGAAGTTTGCTTCAAGCGTAACAAAATTCTTTTGGTTCATAAAGTTGGCTTCCTTATGATACACATTTTGTTTCTAATGTTAGTCCACCTCACCAACTATGAAACTACAGTTGGCTTCAATTTTAGGAAAGTTTTGTTCTGGTACACCAAAGAAATTGCTTCCATGGAATGAAATTTGCTTCAAAATAGGAAACGTATACATAGAGTCTTCTTTCTAGCGAAGCACATTCTGTGTGCAGCGTTACCGTACTTTGCTTGCCTAGTAACTAAAGTTTGCTTCAACTGTAACAAAATTTAGTCGCCTTACACTAAATAAAATGCTTACATGGTGAATGGATTTTGTTTTGATTTAACAAAAACTAGCGGGGTGACCCGCGCATTTGCGCGGCTAGAATTCTATTTTTGTTTTGACTATCTATTCTGTTATTAGGTTGGCATATTGTGATAAGACGTAGGTATTACTTGAAATTTAATAAAATCTTATATATCATGAGAAAATGGTTATTTTAATTGTTCCATCTCTTAGTAATTTTGTGCCAATTAAAATTTTACTCTTATTTAAGTTGACACTACATAAATACTACCTCCTTTTTTATTTACTATGCATATTAGTTTTGACTGAAGTCAAACTTTGTAAACTTTGACCAGCCGTATAGAAAATGTATTGACATCTACAATGCCGAAGCAATAATATTGTACTTTTACACATCATATATTTGTTATTGTAAATGTCTATATAGTTCTGTATAAACAGTGTCATTCAAAATAAAAACAGATGGGGTATTTATGTCCCAATCAAAGTATAGGAAATTGTTGCAGCCAATATGAAAATCTTTAGGAACAGTAACTGGACTGGTGGAAGGAGTACGTCTTTTCATTTTTCAAATATGGTGTATTAGTTGGTTCATAAGACCACCGTTCTGTGTGTCACCAGAAGACTAAAGACACGTTTAACCATGCACAAACCTGTTGTTTGTTATATTTTCTATTTTTTATCTTCTACTTCTCTGTATCTATTGGTGTCTAATTTCACTCAATTGTTTGCAGCAATTTTTTATACCAAGAATTTCATCGATACATCCATAGTTTGTAAATTAAAAGCCTCAAGGCATTGTATGGTGGGCCATGTACACAATTGGAGTTCCATAATTTAAGTTTTCTCTTCCACATATGTGGATCTGTTGGTTTCTGGCATACCATCAATGCTCTCTTGAGGAATATTACACTAAGAGTTGCATATAAATATTGGATTTTTTTTGTACAAAGACTTTGTGTTCTGTCCCTCTGCCTGCCTCATATTGTTTGTATTCTAGTTGTGTATTTTTGTTTGTACATACTCGTGCCTCATAATTCTTCCACTCTTGATGTTTTTACTAATCATAATTATAGTACTTCTTGGTCATTCAAGGTATTATAAAAATTGTGTATATTCATAAAAAATTGCTAAGATATTCTCATGTGTTACACCTTTACTCATTTTTCTTGGTTATCATGCCCATTGTGCTGTAAAGCCCAACTAATTATTTTTACACCTAACATGTTTTGTTGCTTCCAACTTTTTATTCTTGCACCTACAACATAATTTTGGTTTGTGTGAGCAATTTTCTACTTATTCTTCCTGCCATTCTTATTCTCCAATTAATCCGCCAAGCTGTGCGGCCGAATGGCGTCCATTGTGATCAACTATGTGATCAACTATGTTTCGGATGTATGCGTACTTGAATACTGAAACATGCTTAGATTATTTTATTTTCCAATATTTTTTTAGAATTGAAAATTTTCCAATGCTTTGGAGCTTGAAATATGCCGTCAGCGTTGGGGCCTTGCAGGTGGCATGGCTTACAGCCAGTTAGGTAGTTTTGTGGCTGCCGCCTGCCGTGGCCGAGAGTCCGGGTCAAGTTCCATATGCATGCATGTGTTAATGTCCGTGTCTAATTTAGACTCTTGTCCGGCTGGGTATGCATGCATCTCACGCGATGCATAGCCTGTTCGCCTGGGTGTTATATGTCATGTACTTGTACGTAACTTGTTTTTTTTCTTATATGAAGTGGCCCAAAAACGTGGAACTCTTTGTTTTTTTCCCTTATATGAGGTGGCCCAAAAACGTGTGGAACTCTTTGTACGTGACATGTCAATCGTGTTTGCACCTAATAATACTATTTGTATGTAACGCAAATTGTATTGAATCTCAGCCGTTAATATCTAAAATTAACGGTTAATATAATTCAATATATGTGGAGGAACGTAGTGCTTTGTTTGCCTCTTGTTTTAATTATATAATAGATAAGTGTCTTATATAACCGGATATTTTATTCCAAAAGGATCACAGCAATATTGTTTCTATTGACTAAAATATTGCTTTGAACCCCTCAAATTTTTTGTTCTGCTTCGAACCAAATAGGAATTTGTTTCCCCAAGATCAATTTTATCATTGACACCGTCACCGGTAATTTCTGCATGCTTCAAACGAATATGGGAATGTTCCCAAACAAACAAAAAAATTCTTCATGCCGAATCGAAAGTTTGCTTCCATGACAAAATATTTTAATTGGTTGCCACATATGTGTTCCATATTTTGTTCTACTTGCTTCCTTCCAAGGGGATTAGAATTTCTGATTCATATTAGTATGTTGCAACAGCCCCAGCATTAGCTATGTTGATTAGAAGCCACATCGGGGTCTTGTGTGGAAACTAGAACAGGTTTGATTTGTTGAAGCCCTCGATGAAGCGAAGCCACACCAAAATTGTCTCATGACGATCGCTTGATGAGGAATGCTGACGAGCGCTAGCATGCATGTCAGACTCCACCAACAATGGATGATAGTATCACTCCATAGGTCCATCGAGCCGACGATGATATGACCCCGCGGCGGCAGCAACTGCTGCACTGAGATCGACACCACCTACACGGAAGGCAAGCATGTCTGATGTCCCCGACCTACTCTGCTTATTGTGGGACATGTGAGACGTGGTGATTTGTTTTTTTTACACGAGAGAATTATGTGCGTGGAAATAGCGAGCAGTTTGGGACGAGAGGCCGAAGCTAACAGCCGTGCGATGTAAAAGAAAATCAACGCCCCTGGCCTCGTCTCAAGATTGGAAAGAATCAGATGACGGGTTGAAAGTTTTTCCCAAAGTTAAAAGGTTTAATCGGATGCCAAAATTACAGAGCTATACTAGAAGGAAGGTTTAAAAGGACGCCAAAATTACAGAGGGGCACAATTAAGGCACCAAATCTTATGCAATATTCTTCCTATCTGTCGCCATATCATATCATGAAATTAATCCTTAGCTAGGCGATCCGTCCACTATAAATCTACCCGTCCTCCATGCCTAGGAAACCAACAACGACATTCTCCATCCCTCAAAAAAAAAAAAAAAACAACGACATTCTCCATTCCTTCGCTAGTTTTATTTCTCCCTTGGCCGGCCGGCGATGGGTCGGCTTCCCAAGAAGGTGACCCTGGGGTACGTCCGCCACAATTCGACCCGGCGCTCTAGGTACAAGCAGCGTCTGAAGGGGCTGATGAAGAAGGCGCGCGAGCTGGGCACCCTGTGCGACGTCGACACCTGCGTGGTGGTGTACGGCGAGGACGGGGCGGCGCCTGAGGTGTTCCCTTCCCCTGACAAGGCGGTGGGCATCCTGAATGGATTCAAGTGCATGCCGGAGCTGGGGCACTGCAAGAAGACGATGGACCAGGAGGGCTTACTCACCGAGGACATCGCCAAGCTCCAGGAGAAAGTCGACAAGTCCCGCCGCGAATGCCAGGACCGCGAGACCAGGTACCACCTGCAACAGATCATGGACGGGAACCTCCCGGGCCACGTTGGGCTCAGCATGGAGCAGCTCGTCGGCGTGGGCTACAAGGTGGAGGAGCTGATCAAGAGCATGGGCGAACGCATGGGGAAAACTCATTCCCAGGCGCCGCCGCCAGCTCCATGCGTCACCACGGGCAGCATAGACATGGGGTCTCCAGCGCTGCATCAGGCGCCAGAGCAACAGCAGGAGGGCACACTGGTCGGTGGCTACGCTGGTGGTCACGACGGGGCCGGCTTCACCGGCGGTGATACGGTGATGCAGATGCAGTCCTTCAATCTGGAATTTGGTTCGAGTCATTTCCCTCCCATGTACCAGGCGCCGCCGCCAGCTCCATCGGTCACCACCGGCAGCGTAGACATGGGGTCTCCAGCGCTGCATCAGGCGCCAGTGCAGCGGCAGGAGGGCACCCTGCTGAGCTCCGGAGGGGATCTGGGCGCCCTGGTCTACGGTGGCTACGCTGGTGGCCACGAAGGGGGCGGCTTCACCGGCGGTGATACGATGATGCAGATGCAGTCGTTCAATCTGGAGTTCGATTGGAGTCAGTTCCCTCCCATGTAAGCTGGATGAGGATCGTTGAAATGCATGGCCAGCTAGCGTCGATCTCGTCTCGTCTCGTTTTATTAGTTTCTGCATGGTTAAGTTCTACATATGGCATCTGTGAAGATGAGACATCGAGTTAATTTCCTGGAATTGTTGTATCTTGTCTATGTGTATGGTTTTATTCGCCGTGCTCTCTGAGCCAGGGCACTTTTAATAATTATTTTTGATGAATAAGGCATTTTTATTTGTACTGATTGAATTTGTTATTCAGTAGGGGTCTCTAAGTCTCTGCCATAGGCCTTCGTTGATCTCTGTTGTTGTTCAGTTCGTCGCAGATCGTAAGTTGCATGTGTTTACAGAAATCAGCAGCTCGTTGTGTGTATTACGGCACTTAAGTACAGCAAGCTGCGTGCCTGGTACTTCCCTGATTGCTACCATGATTAAAAGAAAGAAACATGGTCGTGTTTCCGGAGATGTGTGGCCTTACGTTTTGGAGGGTAGAAACGTGCTATGCTGTCCTGGAGGAATGTAAATGTGCTGGAGAATTGATTATTTGCGACTTAATTGCATGGTGACAGTTTTTTAATGGATTGTTCATGCTTGCCAGCATAACGATTTGCGACTTTATTACATTGCGACAGCATGGCACAGTAATCCCGATTGACCAATATTTCTGAAGCCTGTAATTAAAATTCAGAACAAGTGAACAACCAAGTAAGCATAAGAACTATGATCACTTGCAATGCACATTGGCTACTGAGTTCACCGTGCAGTGGATGCTCGCCCTCCACCCCCTAGTTGGAGCTAGGTGATTTTTGAGTGCTCTATGCATGGTAACTGCGTCTAGTTCTAGGTGATTAAGCCGAGGACGACCATGGTTTCTTCATCCACTCCATCCTTAGTCATCTTGCTTGGCAAGACGCCTCGTGACCGATGATCAGAGGCGAGAAGGAGAAACCGTGGCCTCACTTACCTTGGCGGCAGTGGGCAACAGGCTAGTTTCGGTCAGTGGAGGCATCATCATGTGGCTTCACTGAGGCTCTCGAATCGCCTACGGCCTCTAGACCACTTCACCATCAGTTCTCTAGCTCTACATCATCCCACTGACCCTGGCCTCCTTCAGCATATAAGTTTGCAATTAGGAGCTAGTTCCATGATGTGTTTCTAGTTCTTTTTGCTAGAGATAAACTATACAAGCTGCAAGAACTGACCTCAAAAAATGAAATTATTGTGCTCCTTCCAAATTCCAAGCCATGATAATAAATATTTCAAAAAATAGGTTACCAACAAACAGCACTTTAGCTTGGTACTGAAACAATCCGTGGGGCATTCGGAGACCACTAGATCTGAAGCATGTCCAACAAGAAATGCTAAACGGCCAATAGAAATGAGGTGCTCAACGCTATCTTCGGCATTAGTAGTGCAGAGGATGCAAGAGTAATTAATATTTACAAGAATTAAAGTGTCTCCGCTTCAGGATATTTCATGTATTAAAACTATCAATAATAAGAACCCACACAAATACATTCAACTTCATTTGGCGCGTGGAAGAAGGACATCGTGTAATGAACCATGTTACAACCCACAGAGTTGATAAGGACCAGCCATTAATTCTTTATAGGAAAAATGCACCCCTTTCCAACTATAGTGACCATTTCCATCCTTCCCTTCACGTGTTTCCATCCCTAGTGATCTAGCATAAGTAGTCATATTTCTGTTGTATGGAAACAATTACCGTTTCTAGTTGACCTTTGACATTTTACATTTGAAACGTTCTCATCTTATGGAATATAGGTAAATAGATGTGCAAAAGAAACGGGAAGAGGTGCATGATTGCTTCGATGCTCATGATGATCACATTGCCAATGGAAGGGAAAATGCAGTAAGACAATACGTGTGATAATGTGATAAGATGACATACAAGTGATGAGATATCGATAGAGTTCCATGAAACAGGACCGAAGATAAAGATACTATTAGTTTACCAACTGGTTCTGTGTTTTCTTATTGGCTCAATGATGTGAAGAAAATAAGGCATGTATTTTTAGGTCGCACCCAATACTAAACAACGTTCCTTCCATGTTACATATATCAAATGGATCAGACTAAGATGTGAAGTGGAATGGTTCACACGTGTTCTCGAGGAGCATGATAGGAACAAGAGTGTGGGTAAATGAAGAGATAGTGCAATATATAGATGATTTCTGGAGTCGAGATAAGGGGGAAATCAAGGATAGAAACAGGGCTGGATTTCAAAAATACAAGAGCGAGGAATGTATGATTGGTTTGCCAATAGTCCAGTTTTTGTGAAAATAGATAGATGTGGGTAAAGGGCTAAGGTAGGTTAGACAATTAAAAGTTGATTAATTGCTTGCCCATGATAAGCTAATAAGGTGAATATAGGTAGGTATGCAGCTCACTATGTGCCATTGCATAGCAAGAGTGATGGGGGGCTTGTGTTGTTTCAAGCTAGATTTTAATTAATATCTAACACAATACCTTTTCATGTTTCGAGACAAAATGAGTGGCGAGGGCAGCGACGTGACGATTTCACATGCTTGTGGGGAGTGTGACAATGTTGTGATTTGATAAATGGAGGTACTTAGAATTCTGTAACTTGGAATGAGTATGAATATCAAGGTAACTAATCAAGGTAACCGGAATATCAATGACCGGAAACACAACTTGTTGTCGACAAAAATACGGTGAATAGAAATAGTTAATTTCACAACTTCTTCCTTGTAGTTGTAAAACCATAATGAAGCGTTAAATGGATCAATGGGGTAAGACCATTAAAATATATTTGACTATATTGAATGTTGAAGACAAGGGAATGGAGAAATCCAGCATGAATGGCAAGGCCAGGGCTCCACCATAGGCCGGGTGCATAACTAGTTCTTTCTTTCTAAATCTCCTTGGATATCAAATAAATTATGCAAACATTATTGTTTCTGCAACATTTTCGACATAAATGGCCAGGTAAATAGGTGACCGCCCTATGCCCGAAAGATGAATGCCTCATATAGTAAAATATACTACTAACAATTATAATATTGTCTAGTATGCCAAAAAGATCATTGGCTTAATTTACACAATGAGTGATAGCAAATAAAAATCTTAATTTGCACAAGCAAGTCCACAACATTTACAGATAGCATGTACCACAGAGAAACAAAATTTTGTGAATTGGACCCTCGAGATCAATTAGGTTCCTATTCTCTTTCTAATCGACACCCTCTCAGTTGTATTTAAAACTATGTTAACTAAATACCTTGTTTGGTTTTTTGAATGGGTCTTTATTTGAGAATCGGCAGGAGCACTTGTAAACACGGCGTTACCAGACACATTTGTTGTGAGAATAAAAAATGGTGAAAGAATATATGAAAAAGTAGTAAATTTCACACCCCTTTTATGTTCTTGAGTGTTAGCAATGCTAAGTTTGTTACCAAGTATAGACCATGCAGACATTTTGAACTTAGAAACAAACACACTATAACTTGTAAGACACATTTGACAACGAAAAACAAGTAAAGAATCATTTGAATGGTTTAATTTATACTCTAGAAGTCTGTATATATTTGCTCACCTAATCATTTACTACAAATCATCATTGAGATATTTATTTGAGTACATGATTTAGAGATCTCTACCAAGATATTGAAGGATATTAAAATATAAAATCACATTATCTCTGAATTATCACTGTATTCTAAAAGTAAATCAATTATCCATGCATTTTCTTTATTTTATTTCATTTAATGGTATTGATTTTTAGAATCTTGTTAATCAATGATGTTTTGGAAAAGGAGAAAACTAGCACAACTTTTATTGACAACAACTAGTCAAAATTAGCATAATGTAAGTTCATTTATCAATGATGCAAATTAGATTTATATATAACAAAGTACAATATGACTATTATTAGCAACATTATACGTTGTTAATGACGCCAACTATGCAGTAGAAGAATATCCTTTTTAAGATTAGTATAATAATATGATTACCAGATATGAAAGTTTTGTATAAATTAAAATAGGCACATATGGTCTCATTCAGTCATTGAGTGATAATAAATTAATTATACAAAATTAGCATTAAGACTGGTAAACATTATAATGTAAAGTCAATACATATAACTGATGTCTAGACATCCATTTTTGGGTTGTAGATATATAGTATGGATCTTACCTCTAAAAATATGAAGTACGATGTGATAATCTATGATCAGTTGCTTGAAATTACTTTTAGTGTGGATCAGAGAATCATGACACATATCGTAGTAATGATTTTTTTTACAAATTACTCACTCCACTTCCGTTGCAATGCTCATTTGAGACAAACATGAAATTTAGAAATTAGGAATAATGATGATAATAGTGGATGATCTTGTTTATGTACAAAGTCTGCTTATGTACTATTGACATTTTTATGAAATTTTAGACTTCAAAATAATTTTTAAGTTTACTTGAACATTGTTAATGTTCTGTTTTGGCTTTCCGTTCATGGGAAAATTTTCTATAGTTGAGTGCAGTGAAAGTATTAAACATGTATGTGTTTATCAAATTGGCTCTAGATTAGTTTGGTTTTGAATATTGCTAGTTATCATATGTTTGAGTACTGATTTTAGTCTAAATTGGTAGTAATTTAGGTCAAAGTTTAGCACAAGGCAATGCATTCAACGAACATGTGCAAATCATTCGTCATGTACAAAATAGAAGATGATCAAGTGATCAAACAATAGCTACGCCAAACCAAATTGTTAGACAACCACCATAAAGTACTAACTAGAGTGGGTCCAACAATATATGCCCTTTCTGAAGTGGGCCCCACTCTTGGCGACGGAGACCCCGACGGGCAAAGTAGGTGTAAATAACATTGGTGACGGACAATGGTCTAGTTAGCACCACAACCATATCCAGTGACCAAATGTGTGAGCTTATTTGTTGCCCGAAGGTGTTGGTCTCGAGCCGAGTGTAAGTCCCATTGTGTTCAATGTCGTAAAGATGGTGACAAGGGCTAGTTGTCCAGCGTTGAGCATATGTATATCTTGTTGTCGAGGATGATGATGTCTAACGGTTCTCCGTGTAGATCGTCACGATTGATGCATCTTCATATCCACATAGCATCACGGGTCTGCTCTTCCTATAGCAGTCACGCCTTCTTCTCTCTAGAAGTTATGAGAGGCCAACTAGTTTGGTGGAGTTGGTCTCCCGCTACTCTATGGTTCTGTGTTTGGCATGTTTTGTTGTGTTCACCATGCCATGTGCAAGCGTAGGTTTGTTTTTATTATGTCTAATCTAGAGTAGGCTTGGCCCTACCCATATCGTTATTTTGTCTGATTTTTAGAAAATTAATCTCGAACCATCTTGTTTTAATTAATTGGAAAATGAGTGTTTATCTTGATTGATAAAAGGAAACTACTCAACAATTTCAAATACATATACAGATCATAATGGAAAAAAATATATCACAATGTGAATACTTTTTAAGCAAGCCAAAACTAGAAACAAAACAAATGAATCTAATTATACCCTAAAGAGTCTCATCTTTCTCCAGATATACCAGTCAACAACTTGTATTATTCAGTTAATTATCCTCCTGTAAGTTCTTTAAAGAAATACTATCATGCCTAGCTTTGTTATTGAATGATCAAATATTAATCACATACTGCAAAACCTTGTCTAATAGAATGCTTGGATTTATCCACTTGCGATCAATTAAGTAAACTAAATTAGTGTTGGTGACAATCTGTTGGCGAGTTCCTTGTCCGCATGTACAAACCAAGGTTTAAAGGCATCCACCTCCTCAAATTGGCACGCTCTTACCTATCGTAAGTGCGCCACATAATTAATTTGAAGGTATAGTTGAAAGTACTAGCATATGTTCAGTCACTTAATACAGAAGCAGGAAAATACCTTCAAACTCAAGCTAAAGCTACAAATTGACATTGTTAAACATAAAATATATGTTTACTATGACTAGTCCACATAGATAGCATATTTTACTAGTCCAGATAGATAAATTGGCGCGCTATTCTACTATGACTAGTCCAATAATAGGGAGCATTTTGTGATTAGTCAATCTGTGATGGGTGGTTGGGTGACAAAAATATCAAACCGTAAGTTAAGGAACTATTGCACGAGGGGTTGTTGAAACCCCAAAGTTTAATGATATGGCCAGATGTTATCTTAACTATTCTTTTGTATTTGTGGATGCTTGCATGGAGAAAATAATCATAAGTATGTTGTTTGTTCAAGTAAGAACAACACACTATTATAGGTTCCACAACACAACAAATTATCAAAGCAGGAATGTTAACTCAGTGAAACTAAATGAAAGTAATTTGGTGAAACTCTCGTGTGTCATTGAGAGCGATTTGATCCCTGCAAGTAAAACCAATGGCTTATACTTGAAAAAGAATTAAGGATTGGTACACTTGTTGCACCATTGCATTTTTGTAATAATTCATTCCTTGCCATTACTATAATGATCAAACAAACCAACAATCTGTCTTTCCAGCTTTTATAGTGATTCCTTACTAGTTTCCATCATCCATTGCTTCTACTCCTCGTTGGGTTCGACACTCTTACTTATCAAAACGGGCTACAATAGATCCCCTACACTTACGGGTTATCACTGATCCAGCAGTGTGAGGAGTTTCAACATGTTATCTTAGAGGACCTTGGGGAGTGATGTTCTTGGCACTATTATGTCCTCCTTTTGGTGTATGGGGTGGGTTTTCTCTGGGTTTTGGGAAAGTAGCAATGAAATGAGATAAAGTAGCTTGCGATGCTCCCAAAGTTATCCAGACACTCTTGAAGTTGGTATCGTCATGCTCTCAGAAATCCCCAAAATCATGGTTGTGCAATTCTGTATTGGTTTGCAAGTTCTTAACATCTAGTTGTAGAGACCGAAACTTGAGGTTTCTGTGATTGGTGAGTCACCATCACCACCCATGATCTCATATATCAACTAGTAGCAAGGATTTTAGAACATGACAGAGTTCCTTGTTACCTTGCGACTTTCATTGATCTGTCGGATTGCTCAGGCCTTGTAAGATAGATCCTTTCACCACTTAGCACCACTATCTATGTCACGCAACCTTAAGTACACTAGATTTAGGAGGGAGGTGTGATTTTACAGCCAAAGAAGGATGTTTTAGAAACCACCATCTAACCAAATCTGTACCGAATGAATCAACTGCCACCAGCACTGCTGGGGAACACACCATCATCGGGATCAGGGGAGAAGATAAGGATTTCACAGCTCTAGCAACTCCTCTCCGGCACTCGGATCAGCTCACTGCCAAGAAATAAGCCAAGCTCTGATTGCCGACTGTCAGACCCGGCTGGTTTGAAGAACTAAATTCAAACAACCACTCACTAAACAACAAAACTTAGTGAGAGTATAGCTTGATTTCGAGGAAAATAGGATAAGTTAAGAATCACCTAAGGGCCAACTAGGAACATTGCGAGCTATGGTTTATCCCCAATACAAGTAGAATGTCAACGTTGTCGATCCTTGGTTTATAGCCATAGAGAAAGGATGGGAATGAAAGAAAAGTAAAACATAGTGGTTGGTCACTATTGCCTTTTGCCGAGAAGGAGAACAATGATGCTTGGAACTTTGCATGTCGCCCGCTTTATCATAATCGTACGAAGTGGTAAGGAGGAAGGGAAGATGTCAAATGGAGGATGGACGGCCAGAACTACTTTGCACAACTTGGATGATTCAAAAGGCAACCTAATCGAACTACAGGTGTCACATTCTTGAAATATAAAAAGAATGGGTCCTTCCACACACACACACACACAATCCAGCGAAGTTTTTCCACATGCAACTTGCAATGAACTTTTATATTGAACTAGATGGTAAGGCGCACTCCGTTGTGCCCAGCATAGTTGATGTTGGCAACTCAGCCTAAGTCGGAGGTAACAACACACATAATGTGGCTTGTTTGTTGCGACTTTATTGACCATTGCACCGATGGACACCCCAAGTAAAGTAAAACATAACATGGAACTAGTATTGTATGGCGTAGCAGTGTCATGAAGGATCAACTCCAATACCCATGTATACAATCATACAAAAGGTGATATTGATTTTAATACTGAACAATAAGAAAATACAATGTATAGAAGTCATCATTATGGTTCAGTAAATCAAGAATTGCATATACTTACACTATAATTTATCTCAATACTCAATACTAGGTTTTCCAACAAATCATGAAAGGCATAAATCCTAGAAGTTGAAGTCCTCCAAATTTACGATAAGTTTGAACAGAAGCGCAACCAAGAAAAATGTGGGTCGCATTTCATAGTCATCGAGCTTCAAAACTGGATAAAGAAAAAAGAAAGGAACGTTAATATAGAGACCAACCACGTGGAAGGTGTGTCACAAAGATATACTGCAATCACAGTTGCTTGGTGGAGCAACCTATGACCATTAGCTGTTAAACTGCCCACCCAAGTAATCTGCTAGATAAAAAATTACTTGAAATTTCCCAGATCATGTCAAGCAGGCACATATCCATCATCAGAATATAGTATATATGTCCAAAACAAGCGACCTTTTGTACAAGAAAGGGACATTGTCCTATAGTTCCTAACGTAACATTGTTTGTAGAATATTGATTGAAAGAATCAGTGCTTGTCTGGTGCCTATTGTATCCTAATTTTTTTGTTTGTATACTGCATTAGGTACAATGAGTTTTTGTATGCTATAGTCAGATTGTCCCCAAACCCAACGCCAAACCGTCTCCGAGTTTTATCGTGCAACAGAGTATCAATTCACCTCCCAAAACTTCCGTGTCTAACCAACTGGTTCAACCACTTAGAAAGCTAAGCTGGGGTCTAGTCCTTGAGCCGAAGGTTCACCGGGTCGGTCCAGTCCGCCACATATGTCGACACAGGGTGCTTGAACTTCACCTTGAACTCCTACCAAGCTTGGTACTTGTAATGGTTCACGTGCTCCGATCATCCCGCCTGATATTTCTTTCAAACGGGATTTTATAGGCCCTCGTCTCTTGTCATGGAAAAATCTTCTACCCAGATTATATCTTATCTTATATTTACTAATTGGAGGCACCATTCGAACCTCCACGTTAATCCTAGAAACACTAACTAATTAATCGTCAGATCTGTAATTTAGAAAATCTTTAGCCATTGGATGTATGTAATACACAGAAGGAGTCCCGAACGACCACGTCTCAGTTCTGTAGAAAAAAATAGCGTTCCTTTTCCCGCATTTCCCCACGTAAAAAAGTTTCCCCGGCTTAAAGAGAAAGAGTACCCAACTCCCACGTCTAAGTTATATCTATCTATATCTATATCTATACCTACTAATAAAGCAAGGTGATATTCTTAGTTTCGTCCTGCTTAAGTGATTTTATTATTTGGGCTTTTTTATTATCTAATGAGGTGGTACTATTCACGTGAAATTCGGGCCATCTTTTCGTGTGTTGGGAAACAAAGTCGAAGGTGCAACGCCCCAACCGGCTGGGCCTCGACTTTCCTTCAATGGGCCTGCTCCTGCCACCTTGACGAAAAAAGAGTGAAAATATATGTTTCAGCTGGGTATCGAACTCCCAACCTCTACTTTGGGCCACAAAGGCTATAGTGGTAAAAAACTGATTCAGTATATATTAGTCCCACCTCGCTCCTTTAAATCAAATTTCACCAACTTATATACACACGTGAGTTGTAGTAGAATCAACAAGCCAAAAGAGACCCATTAAGTTCAACTCAAAAAGAAAGAAGAGACCACATAAAAGCACGTGCGTCAATTCTTGAACATATGGGCTATGCAGCAGCGGCCACTACTACCTGATTTGAAAATAGAATTTCTTCTGCAAGCTGGACACGGCGACGACATGATGGCAGGTGGCCTTGACCACTTTTGGTTGCGCCATCTAATTTAAACATGAGCGCACAATGGCCATAGATACAACTTCTAATCATCTGGCACCCGCTGCTCCAATTAGTTATCTCCTCCACCAGAAGTTTTTTTTTACAATTTACCTACAAGGTCTTAATTGGATAAAAAAATAGATCATGCTCAGATGCCTTTTCAGTTCATATAAAATACCTCTATTTCAAAAAAAATCATGTCAGATTTTCATGAGTTATATGCAATAATGCTTCATGGTTTGTCTAGACAATTAGCATGTATCGGTTGTGCCATCATAATCATTCGTTAATCCCAAAAAACAAAAGTACCATCGTGCATTCTCTGTAAAGAATTTTTACATCGCTCTTTTCTATGTGTGTGTGTGTATGTGTGCGTAAATGTAGTGGCTATTTATTTTTTGGAGATTGTGTTATGGCATAGAAAATTTGAGCTATTATGTATAATTTTTCAGTATAACTAATAATCTAAACTAAATATTGTTCAACTAATTAGGTTACACGGAATCATACCCTCGTCTCGAGCTCACGCCACACGATCCTCGAATGATCCATCCTTTTTTGTTAGTAGTGACCATTCTTCCACTACATAGTTCCTCGACCCGGCCAACCTTGGTCCATAGTAATCATTGTTTTCTCCCATTGCAACGCACGAGCATTTGTGCTAGTTAAAATAAGAAGAATATGCCAAACAAGAACATGTACAAATGTGAAGACATCAGGCACATAAAAAAACTCCTTGAGCCTCACGTTAAAAGAGTGCACTTCCCAATTCAAGAAAAATTAAAATCCATACAAGAACCATTAATAAAAAGTCGTCAGGCCTCTCTTTAAGAAGAGCCGACATCTCAATCCCCAAAAAATTCATGCACGTACAAAAAATACGGACCTCAAGCCTAATGGCCAAAAGAGAGAGTTTATGCATCATTTTGAAGAAAAGGTAGTGGTCGGATATGTTGTGGGCGCCATAGAAGTATACTCAGAGCCATACTCAGAGATCATATGATGGCCAGTCTGTGGCGCAACCGACATTGACGACAAAGTCTGAGTCCTTGGGAGTAACTTGCATGTCTTCGACAGTTGATCCCCTAATCTCTACATTCACTTGGTCCCTCTTATGCTCTCTTTGCCGTGAGTTTTCCTCCAATCTATACTTGATAAAAGTGGGGAATAGCTTGCAGGCCAATGGAATGAAATTAACTGATTTTATGTGCCTCAGATTTGCGGATCTCTGAAAATCGATGCTTCTTTGGTGGCTTTCTATTCATTTTTTCTAATGTTAATATTCTATGCAACTTAAATATACCAAGGTGATTTAACTTTCTATTTTCACACCTTCTCATTCTTAGATTAACATACATGCATAGTTCAGTGGACGAAGTTGCATCACAAATATTATTGCTTCATTTAAAACTCTATTAGAACTAATTAGTGCATGGTATGCATCTCCGTTGGCAGGTTCACTTTGTTTCCATGGAGCATTAAACGCATCATTTTCTTTTTTTAAGGATTAGTTCATTGATGTTGTATTTTCACGTTTGATAGTGCGAGAATATCATGAAAATCCATGCACGTACAAAAATAGAGGGACCTCAAGCATCATGGTCAAAAAAGAGAGTTTATGCTTGATTTTGAAAAAGAAGGGTAGCAGACAGATATGTTGTCGGCGCCATAGAAATATACTCAAAGCCGTACTCAGAGATCATATGTTGGCCAATCTATGGCAAAAAATATTGACATTAAGATTCTATAGATTTAATGTAGGTACACCTATTCACTGGGATATCTTACTTAGATTAATAAATCATGAATGCCTTTTCGACAACGATTAGTTCTTCTGAATGTTTATGCATATGTTGTAACCTATTTTGTCATGCAAGTTTTGCAGCAGCAACTAAAACAAATGTTAATATGTTATGCTTAGCCATTATGTACAATCTACCATTTTGTTGTCGTCGATATAATGTTACTATTGCACAATAAATTGATTGAAAATACTCTTTCTTTGTGGGTACAAGTTATTTGCTTATTTCTATGTTAAGTTTTACTTGAGAAGGATGTCCATATTAGTACCCTTCTATAAGGTCTACTTCAGATTGCGGCTACTTGGACATAAAATCAAATATTAAGTGCATCGCCAATATTTTCTCATAGAGAAAAACTAAATGTCACTAGTAGAAAAGGGGGCAACGGTCCAGGCCGGGTCAGCCCATTAGTCCCGGTTCAATCTAGAACGGGGACCAATGGGGGCATTGGACCCGGTTCGTGAGCCCAGGGGGCCGGCCGGGCCACGTGGGCCATTGGTCCCGGTTCGTATGGACCCTTTGGTCCCGGTTGGTGGGACGAACCGGGACCAATGTGCCTGGCTCCTGGCCCACCACCATTGGTCCCGGTTCGTGGCATGAACCAGGACCAAAGGCTCCCATTTAGTCCCGGTTCATGCCACGAACCGGGACCAGTGGTGCCGCCTATATATACCCCTCGCGCCGGAGCAGAGCACTGAGTGCTCTTTTTTTCTGGGCCGGCGAGAGGAGGGGCTTGTGGTGCTCTAGCTCACCTCCTTTGCACATGAGGTGTTCGATGAAATGCCCGAGCCACACTAGTTAAGCTTTCTCCTCTCGAAGCTCGACCTCAAAGCTCCATTTTCCTCGAGATTTGTCTAGATTTAGCGGTCCGTCACGCCCCACCCCTTTCTTCACCGCCGTCGATCACCCGCGCCGATCTCATCACCGACACCACCATGGTGAGCCGCTTGCTCTTATCTTCTTTCTGAAAGGAAAAATATTATTACTTGTATGTTTAGATAGATACTTGTATCATTTTCTTACTTTTATTATTGCATCTTATATAGTGCGATGGTTTTGGTATCCGCCCCCGTCGGCCCTCGTCCTGTCTATGATTCGGATGTGGTATATATATTAATCTTTATAACTATTGGTTCATTTATTGTTTATGATGATTATGCGGACCAACGTGACATAGATTTTATTTATCTAGGATGTATGTGAACCGTAAATTCCAACCGACCCTATTGTCGAGAGGTTAAATTTAGTTGAAGAAGAAAACAATTTCTTGAAGGAAAAAATAAAAAAAATTGAGGAGGAGAAGATGATATTCGAGTTGCATGTTGCGGATGTCGTCGATGATCACAAGATCAAGATGGATGCAATGCGCTTGAAGATTAGAAAGATTAGAAAATATGCCATTCATACCGAGGCTTGGTATCATTATGCCGTTGGATCAATTGTTACCTTGGTTGCGATTATGATTGCCTTTGTTTTAATTAATGTATGGTTTAATTAATTAGATGCTCTGGAGAGCTATATGTTGTTAGATGAGAACTATGTATGTACTTTGGTTTTAATGTGGTGATGAACTTCTATTAATTTGGACACTTAATTATATATAATGTATGCATATGAACCGGCAATGGATGCACGGTGACAGACACACCTCCGAGTACATTAAGGGCGTGCATGAGTTTCTCGATGCGGCTGAGGCAAACAAGCAGAATGGTTTTATGTGTTGTCCATGCACTAAATGTGGGAATACGATGTCTTACTCTAACCGGAAAATCCTTCACACCCACCTGCTTTACAAGGGTTTCATGCCACACTATAATGTTTGGACGAGGCACGGAGAAATAGGGGTTATGATGGAAGACGACGAAGAAGAAGAGTACGATGACAACTACGTTCCCCCTGAATACCGTGATGCTGCAATGGGGGGAGCTGGTGAAGATCAAGAGGAACCAGACGATGTGCCCAATGATGCTGCAACGGGTGAAGCTGCTGAAGATGAAGAGGAACCAGACGATGTGCCCGATGATGATGATCTCCGCCGGGTAATTGTCGATGCAAGGACGCAATGCGAAAGTCAAAAGGAGAAGCTGAAGTTCGATCGCATGTTAGAGGATCACAAAAAAGGGTTGTACCCCAATTGCGAAGATGGCAACACAAAGCTCGGTACCGTACTGGAATTGCTGCAGTGGAACGCAGAGAATGTTGTGCCTGACAAAGGATTTGAGAAACTACTAAAAATATTGAAGAAGAAACTTCCAAAGGATAACGAATTGCCCGATAGTACATACGCAGCAAAGAAGGTCGTATGCCCTATAGGATTGGAGGTGGAGAAGATACATGCATGCCCTAATGACTGCATCCTATACCGCGGTGCATACAAGGATCTGAACGCATGCCCAGTATGCGGTGCATTGCGGTATAAGATCAGACGAGATGACCCTGGTGATGTTCACGGCGAACCCCGCAGGAAGAGGGTTCCTGCGAAGGTGATGTGGTATGCTCCTATAATACCACGGTTGAAACGTTTGTTCAGAAACGGAGAGCATGCCAAGTCGATGCGATGGCACAGTGAGGACCGTAAGAAAGACGGAAAGTTGAGAGCACCCGCTGACGGGTCGCAGTGGAGAAAAATTGTGAGAAAGTACTGGAATGAGTTTGCAAAGGACCCAAGGAACGTATGGCTTGCTTTAAGCGCGGATGGCATTAATCCTTTCGGGGAGCAGAGCAGCAATCACAGCACCTGGCCGGTCACTCTATGTATGTATAACCTTCCTCTTTGGATGTGCATGAAGCGGAAGTTCATTATGATGCCAGTTCTCATCCAAGGCCCTAAGCAACCCGGCAACGACATTGATGTGTACCTAAGGCCATTAGTTGAAGAACTTTTACAGCTGTGGAATGGAAATGGTGTACGTATGTGGGATGAGCACAATAAAGAGGAATTTAACCTAAAGGTGTTGCTGTTTGTGACCATCAACGATTGGCCCGCTCCCAGTAACCTTTCAGGACAGACAAACAAAGGATACCACGCATGCACACACTGTTTAGATGACACTGAAAGTATATACCTGGACAAATGCAGGAAGAATGTGTACCTGGGCCATCGTCGATTTCTTCCGACCAACCATCAATGTCGAAAGAAAGGCAAGCATTTTAAAGGCGAGGCAGATCACCGAAGGAAGCCCGCCATGCGTACCGGTGATCACGTACTTGCTATGGTCAATGATTTACACGTAATCTTTGGAAAGGGTCCCGACGCACTAGCTGTTCCGAATGACGTTGAGGGACACACACCCATGTGGAAGAGGAAATCTATATTTTGGAACCTACCCTACTGGAAAGACCTAGAGGTCCGCTCTTCAATCGACGTGATGCACGTGACGAAGAACCTTTGCGTGAACCAGCTAGGCTTCTTGGGCGTGTATGGAAAGACAAAAGATACACCCGAGGCACGGGAGGACCTGCAACGTTTGCACGAAAAAGACGGCATGCCTCCGAAGCAGTATGAAGGTCCTGCCAGCTACGCTCTTACGAAAGAAGAGAAACAAATCTTTTTTGAATGCCTGCTCAGTATGAAGGTCCCGACTGGCTTCTCGTCGAATATAAAGGGAATAATAAATATCCCAGAGAAAAAGTTCCAGAACCTAAAGTCTCATGACTGCCACATGATTATGACGCAACTGCTTCCGGTTGCATTGAGGGGGCTTCTACCGGAAAACGTCCGATTAGCCATTGTGAAGCTATGTGCATTCCTCAATGCAATCTCTCAGAAGGTGATCGATCCAGAAATCATACCAAGGCTAAGGAGTGATGTGGCGCAATGTCTTGTCAGTTTCGAGCTGGTGTTCCCACCATCCTTCTTCAATATCATGACACATGTCCTAGTTCATCTAGTCGACGAGATTGTCATTCTGGGGCCCGTATTTTTTACACAATATGTTCCCCTTTGAGAGGTTCATGGGAGTCCTAAAGAAATATGTCCGTAATCGCGCAAGGCCAGAAGGAAGCATCTCCATGGGCCATCAAACAGAGGGTGTCATCGGGTTTTGTGTTGACTTCATTCCTGGCCTTAAGAAGATAGGTCTCCCTAAATCGCGGTATGAGGGGCGACTGACTGGAAAAGGCACGCTAGGAGCGGACTCAATAATATGCAGGGACGGGCATTCTTGGTGTCAAGCACACTACACAATTCTACAGAACTCTACCTTGGTGACCCCGTATGTCGATGAACACAAGAACAGTCTGCGCTCCAAAAACCCGGAGCAATGCGACGACTGGATTACATGTGAACACATCAGGACTTTCTGCAGTTGGTTGGAAGCACGTATCAGAGGTGGCAACACTGTTTGTGATGAGTTGTACTTGTTGTCCAGGGGACCATCTTTGACTCTATTGATTTGGAAAGGATACGAGATATATGGGAATACATTTTACACGATTGACCAAGATCAGAAGAGCACCAACCAAAACAGCGGTGTACGCTTTGATGCAACAACCGATAAGGGAAAGGACACATATTATGGTTACATAGTGGACATATGGGAACTTGACTACGGACAAGATTTTAAGGTCCCTCTGTTTAAGTGCAAATGGGTCAATCTGTCAGGAGGCGGGGTACATGTAGACCCACAGTACGGAATGACAACAGTCGATCTGAAAAATCTTGGGTACACTGATGAACCGTTTGTCCTAGCCAATGGTGTGGCACAGGTTATCTATGTGAAGGACATGTCTACCAGATCGAGAAAAAGAAAAGATAAGGAAACGAATACATCATACGATGAGCCAAAGCGCCACATAGTTCTTTCAGGAAAAAGGGACATCCTGGGAGTTGAGGGCAAGACAGACATGTCTAAAGATTATGAAAGGTTTCATGAAATTCCTCCCTTCAATGTCAAGGCTGACCCAAGCATCATGATAAACGATGAAGATTATCCATGGTTACGGCGCAATAAGCAAATGACACAAGCGAAGAAAAAGTGAAGACTTTCTCCCGCAACTATTGTGATGATACCATGCCAAATTTGTAACAGACGAGTATGTTATGCCAAGTATTTTAGAGTTCATTTGAAAACAGACGAGTAGGTGCATCTATGTTAATTTTTTTTATTAAAGTTAATCACAAACTTGTGATTCACACAAATTTCAAAGAATTCAAATTTTAACTATTCAAATTTGAAAACTAATGGCACTAACAGAAAGTTATAATATTGCTGACCTAAAAGCAAAAAGAATTAAAAAATATAGCAAAAAAAACAAAAGAAAGTAAATAATGCAGAAAACAAAACAAAAAAACTGGAAAAAAATAAAAATAGCAACAATAAGTATTTTGTTGTAAGTAGAAAAAAAATAAAAATAATAAAGCAACAAAGAAAAAAAGTGTTTTCAAATTTGAAAACTAATGGCACTAACAGAAAGCTTATAATTTTTCGAAAACTAAAAGCAAAAAGAATTAAAAAATAAAGTAAAAAAACAAAAGAAAATAAATAATACAGAAAACAAAACTAAAAAACTAGAAAAAAATAAAAATAGCAACAATAAGTATTTTGTTGTAAGTAGAAACAAAATAAAATAAATAAAGCAACAAAGAAAAAAAGTGTTTTCAAATTTGAAAACTAACGGCACTAACAGAAAGCTTATAATTCTTATAAAACTAAAAGCAAAATGAATTAAAAAAAAGCAAAAAAATAATAATGAAGAAAACAAAACAAACAAACTGGAAAAAAAATAAAAATAGCAACAATAAGTATTTTGTTGTAAGTAGAAACAAAATAAAATAAATAAAGCAACAAAGAAAACAAAAAAACAAAAAAGTGCCACCTACTAGGCCCACACGGTCTGAATACGACTAGAAACCCTACCATGGGCCAGGATTCAGGCCCGCAGGAGGCCCAGTAGGCCCACAGACAGATAAAGTGACTTTAGGCCCGTAAGCCTGCATTTGAGAGGAGCTCGAAGTGGTCGGCGCAGCAGCGCTTATAAACCACTGCTGAAGCCTCTCGGCTAGCGAGGTGGGACTAAACATCCCACCGCACCGCACCAGTTCCAGCACAAGGCCATTGGTCCTGGTTAATGGGACGAACCGGGACCAAAGTGGTGCATTGGTCCCGGTTCGTCCCACCAACCGGGACCAATGCGCCCCCTTTAGTCCCGGTTGGTGCCACCACCCGGAACCAAAGGCCGCCGCTTCCCGCCCTTTGGGCTGCTGAAAAAGGCCTTTGGTCCCGGTTGGTGGCGCAAACCGGGACTAAAGGGTGGCATTAGTCCCGGTTTAAGCCACCAACCGGGACTAAAGCCTTTTCTATATAAGCAAACACTTAGCAGTTTTCGACCAAATCACGCACTTCTCCCCCGACGCCCCCTGCTCCTCCTCGTCGCCGTTGCCGCCCGACGCCCCTGCTCCTCCTCGTCGCCGTCGCGGCCCCACGCCGTCAGGCTGCTCGCCTTCGCCGTCGTTGCCGCCACCGACGCCGTCAGGCTGATCGCCTTCGCCGTCGCCGCCGCCCCCTCTGAGCACAGCCCCCTCCCGCCCCGCGCCCCTGCGCCCCTCTCCTGCGCGGCCGCCGCGCCGCCGCCCCTGCCCTGTGCGGCTGCCGTGCGCCGCCCCCTGCCCTGCGCTGGCGCCGCGCGCCACCCAGCCGCCCTGCCCTGCCCTGCCGGCGCCACCGCTGCCGCCATATATATGTTTAATTTTTATTAGTTTAATTTTTTTCATATATATATATAATGTATGTGTATGTATATGGCTATATGTTTCTGTTCATATGTTGCAATATGTTTTATTTTTATTTTTATTAGTTTATTTTTTTTTCATATGTGATGTATATGTGTATGTGGCTATAATGTATATGTGTATGTGATGTTAAAAATATATATGTTAAAAATGTTTTATATATAGAAAGTTACAATTTTAGAAAAGTTTTATGTATGCAAAAGTTACAATTTTGGAAAAAGAAGGATAAGAAAGAAGAAAATAAGAAGAGGAAAGAAAGAAGAAGAGGAGAGGAAACGAAGAGGAAAGAAAGAAGAAGAGGAGAAATAAATAATAAGAAGAAAAAAGAAGAAGAAGAAGAAGAGAAGAAGAAAGGAATAGTGGAGAGGAAGAGAAAGTAGAATATTCTATTTTCTCTTCTTCTCCACTATTCCTTTCTTCTTCTCCTCTTTTTTTTTCTTATTTTTTTTCTTCGATCTTCTCCGCTAGCTATTCCTTTCTTCTCCTCTTCTTCTTCTTCTTCTTCTTCTTCTTCTTCTTCTTCTTCTTCTTCTTCTTCTTCTTCTTCTTCTTCTTCTTCTTCTTCTTCTTCTTCTTCTTCTTCTTCTTCTTCTTCTTCTTCTTCTTCTTCTTCTTCTTCTTCTTCTTCTTCTTCTTCTTCTTCTTCTTCTTCTTCTTCTTCTTCTTCTTCTTCTTCTTCTTCTTCTTCTTCTTCTTCTTCTTCTTCTTCTTCTTCTTCTTAATTTTTATCGGGAACGAGGGTGTTGAGGATCGCCGAGGGGTCGAGGGTCGGGAACTAGGGTAGAGGGTCGAGGGTCGTTAAGGGGTCAAGGGTCGAGTGTTTCAGGGTCGAGGGTTCGAGGGTTCTAGGGTCGAGGGTTCCAGCAGGGTCGTCTAGGGGTCGAGGGTTCCAGGGTCGTCGAGGGTTCCAGGGGTCGAGGATCGCCGAGGGTTCTACGTTTGCCACTAATATATCCATTTGTCATGTTTGAATAATAATTGACATGTTGTAAATATTTGTAGAAACTATGGACACTATCGCCCGAGACGAAGCAAGAGAAGCGTTGTTGAGGGACATAATCGCAGAAGGAAGTGATGCCGTCTCGTTGTATCTCAACGACATCAATGGTACTGATCTGGAAGGAGAGGGTGAAGAAGCTGGCTCTGGTGACCTAATGCAGGTGCAAGAAGAAGAACGTGACGACGGGTCCGGTGACCGAAACGAGTCCGGCGACCGAGCCGAGTCCGGCCAGGTATATATATTAGTTAAGCCTGTGCTGACTAGCTAATTGATGCATGCATTCATTGTTTTGGTATGTACACATATTAATTAAGTCTTTGTTCTTTTTTCTAGCCCTCCGGATCGAGCACAACCGAGGTGAAGAGACGAGGCCCGAAGAGAAAGTTGAGCTCGGATGAAAGGTTTGAGATCATAGAAATCGCGCCTAACGGCCAACCTATTGAACCCATCCGAACAAAGAAGGCATTTGTTGCTCAGTGCGGGGTTCTGGTTAGGGACAAGATCCCGATCAGCATCCAGCAATGGAATAAGCCTAAGAACAAAGACCCTGAGGTGTCTTATGTCGATGATCTGCAGAAAAATGATCTTTGGACTGAGCTGAAGTCAAATTTCACCCTACCGCCAGAGGATGATCCGGAGAAGCGAGTTAAAGAGCAATTAATCAAGTCTTTTGCTCTTAAGAGGATGGCAGACCTATTCAGGAGGTGGAAGAAAGACCTGAATAGGTTTGTCGAGAAAAAAGAGACACCAGAATTCAAGGGCATATATGAGAAGATCAGAGATGACTGGCCTGCATTTGTGGCCCACAAGACATCGGAAAAGAGTAAGAAGATGTCGGAGACAAACAAGAAAAATGCTGCGAAGAAGAAGCTTCACCATCGCACGGGGTCAGGTGGCTACCTGGTAGCCTGGCCTAAGTGGGCCAAGGCTGAGAATGATCTGGTTGAAAAAGGGATTGAACCAGAGACAATGAGCTGGCCAGACCGTTGCCGGACTTGGTTCTTCGGGGCTGGCGGAACCTTGGACCCTGTAACAGGGAAGTGCATTTGGACGGATGAGCAAGCTGACATACCCTTGAAAAAGCTTCGGTACTATATCGCTGCAGCGCAGGAAGGGACGTTCCTTCCAGACAGAGAGAACGACGAGCTCACAAAGGCCCTCGGGAATCCTGAGCACCCTGGACGGACACGAGGCACGCCAGGCTCCATTCCGTGGAAGGCTAGGTTTCCGGACGCAGGCGGTTACAAAAGCTAGGACAGGAGGAAGAAAGTGCAGCAGTCCGAACTGCAGGCGCTTAAAGAAAGGGTACTCGGGATAGAGGAACGAGAAGCAGACCGAGAGAAACGAACTACCAAAGCTTCCCCTGAAGCTACCCCGCCATCTATGCGGAGAAGCAGCGTGGCTTCCACCGAGCTGCTTCAGCCAGAGCTTGTCTTGACGGCTCCTGCCAGCTATCCCGTGGATGCTATCACGGAGGCTCAAAATTGCCACCTTATGACGCAGTGGATGAATATGAAGGTCAAGGCGGCTGTTGGCTCTGTTTATCCTAATGAACCCGGCGCAACTTTTCACTACCGGCCGATTCCAGAAGGATATGCTAAGGTGATGGTGGATGAAATAACGGAGGGATTTGAGGACCTCCCGCTTCACCACCCTACCGGAGAAGGGGAGACTCGACTGGGTTCTGCTCTGAAGACTCCATGCCTATGGCGGAAGGAGCTCATCAACCTTCCAAACTGGACGCCTCCGCCGCCTCCTCCTCCTCCGGCGAGTCAGGGGACTCCACCTCCTCCACCGCCTCCTCCTCCGGCAAGTGACGATCAGGGCCCTCGGCCGGCTCCTTCTTCGGCGCGTGGCGGCACTCCGCCTCCTTCTCCGCCTGCGCCGGCGCGCCCGAGCAGCCAGCCTACTCCTTCTCCGCCTCGTCAGCAAGGGCGGAAGAGACCCGCCGCCGCTCCGGCAGCTGCTCCGGCGCGTCGTAGTCCTTCTCCTACGCCTCGCAAAAAGCAAGCAGTAAAGAAGACTGCCGCTCCGTCTGCTCTGCCGGCGTCTAGCAGTACAACCAGAGGCGGGAGAAAATACAAATTATGTCCTTCTCTGAAATCTCCAGAGAAGTTACCATACGAGAACGCGAGGATCGCGCGAACCGAGAAGGATGACTGGTTTCAAGGGTTGAAAGCACAGAGACATCCACCTCCGAAGGAGAAGGTAGATTCGGTGAAAGTGCAGAGCACTCTGGCTGCCCTGGCAAAACCACCCAAGTCTCCGCCGAAAGGCAACTATGAGCGCATTATTGCAAAGACATGGGTCGAAGCGTCGCGATCGGGAAGTAGAGTCAGTGATCAAAGGCTGAAAGAACGACGAGTAGCTGGGAAACAAATTGCCCAGCTCGGCGAACAAGCAAAGCGATCGTGCCCCCCGCTCAAGGTGCTTAGCGTCGATCCGAGGATGGCGCCCGGTTATATCAATCTTGACGATTATCTGCCCGATGATGTAGATTATGGTTTCCTGGACATGCAGATACACAGATACGAGTACGGGAAGCCTCTCGTCAAAGATGAAAGATCTCTAACAACGATGATGCGAAGATTGCATGATTGGTACATGAAAACCTGCACAGAGTCTGGGGGGAGGAATACTTTGTATATGAGAGTTAAACCGGAGCATGACCTCATTGGAATTGAACTGTTGCATGTTCCATTTGAGGAGTTCTATCAGTTTTTCAATCAATTGGCCCTCGATAAAGCAAGGGTCACCTGCTACTGTCTGTAAGTACTACTACTTCTGTCATTAAGTCTCTCTACATAGCTCAGCTCTTTCATTGCATGTATTTATAATTATCCTCACTATATTATGCAGATTGAAGATCACTGAATTGAAGAAAAGACAAATCGGTGATATTGGGTTCATTAACACAAATCTCATATATGCAGTTCAGGTTAAAGATCATGCCGCAGAAACCGAGGCCAGCTTGCTACGATCATTCAAAATAAATGAACACAAAAATATAATACTCTTTCCTTACAACTTCAAGTGAGTGTTGTCTTGTGCATATTCGGTTTCCCTTATATATTAGTCCAGGTTATAGTAATGTAATTGATAAGTTATGCATGCGTGCGCAGTTTCCACTATATTCTCCTGGAGATTAGGCTTGAGAAGGGAGTAGTAACTGTCTTGGACTCGAGACGAAAAGATCCCCAGGAGTATGCGGACATGACTGAAATCCTCAAGAAGTAAGTTAAATCGATCATTATCCATCATATCAGCAAATTTTTTCATTTCCTGACATCAAGTAATTGTTTTCTTTTGTCTGGCAGTGTTTGGAGAAAATTCAGCACAAATTCCCCGGGACTCCCGAAGGAGCTGGAATTTAGATACCCAAAAGTAAGTACTCTAGTACCATGTTCCGCGCGTCTCCTAGTTATTGATTCAAGCGCTAGTTTCATCAATACCATTTGGCATTCTTACTTATCTGTTTAATTGACCTCTATTTCTTGTAAAGTGGTTGTGGCAGGAACAAGGGAATGATTTCTGTGGATACTACGTCTGCGAGTCCATCCGCCACACGACCTGTGAGCGGGGCGGGTACTCTGAGAAACAATATGAAGTGCGTAAGAAATAATATTCACAATTTTTGTTTATTACCATCATTTGTGTTGAGTTTCATTCATTCATATATATATATATATATATATATATATATATATATATATATATATATATATATATATATATATATATCTGTGTGTGTGTGTGTGTATTGACCCCCTTCTTCAAATTAGATGTTTCGGCAGCGGAATGAACTCCTAGGACCAGATCGCATGCGAGCAATTCAAGAGGAATTGGCGGCATTCTTTCTTGACCACGTGATCGCTGAAGACGGAGAATACTATGTGGACCATGCGTCCGTAATTTAAGAGATTATATTTGTAAAAGATAATTATTGTATATATGTAGCCGGTAGTGTCGGACGATAGATATACGAGAATTTGTTGTTCGACCAATCTCTCGGAGAAGGATATGTGGTCGATATCACTTCTCTCTGTATGCATATATGTTCATGACGATCTTCTGTTTACTTCGTTTGCTTACTAGCTAGCATATGCCTAGTCTTCTCTATACGTATGTTTAGTATGTAACGTCGACCAAGCACGGACATAAGAGAGGACACTTCTCTCTATTAATTAGCTATCTAGCTAACACAATATATGAAATACCTAAATTAACCCCCCAAAATCCCCAAACCCCCTCCCCCCCTTTCAAAAAAAACCAAAAACCCCAGCCATAGAAATGCGGACGCGTGGATGCCTATTGGTCCCGGTTGGTGCTACCAACCAGGACCAAAGGTCCTCCTGCCTGGGCTCAGCGCACAGGCCACGTGGAGGCCCATCTGTCCCGGTTCTGGTTTGAACCGGGACTAAAGGGTGAGGGCATTAGTAACGACCCTTTAGTCCCGGTTCAGGAACCGGGACTAAAGGCCCTTATGAACCGGGACAATAGGCCGGTTTTCTACTAGTGTGTTATTGCAGGAGGCCATGATACAGATACATTGAGGAAAGATAGACTCCTGAATGGATAATTTTGCATCGAGTTTACAAAACTAATTTAGCTTTGTGACCAACATTTAACCTTTTAGTTTTCAGTGTATTTTTTTAGACAAACAAAATATTTTCTTTGAAGGAAAAAGTGCAAATCGCATCTGTTGATATGCTAATTTTGAACAATGATACTAAGCATGGTACTTGCATACCACAGGCTCAAACGCCTAATATGAAAACTAGGTGAAACTCATACGTATTTAGTACTTAGGTTACAAAATTATACTACAGAATAACATTATGGTTATATTTCTGGAGTATATCATCTGAAGTTTTAGTGTTTGTGGCACATGGTGAAGGAAGCACAATGTTTTCCAAGACATGGGTAACAACACTGTTGTGTTTCAAATGGAGATACAACTTTACCAATGTATTGGTAATGAAAACAAGATATGGTGTTCTAAGCAATAGAGTGGAGAAGCTAGGTAGATAATCTAATCCTAAATAGTGTATTGGTCAAAGAATGATAAGAAGGCGTTTTTATACCATTAGAGTCGAAGACTTCACAATCGGAGATTTAATACATCTCTAAAGGTTTTTTTGTCCTAATTTCGTGATATAAGCAGATGTATCTTTATCCAAGATGTATTTACCTGTTTCCACAAGGTTTCCGACACCTTAAGCATGGCACCCAATAAATCAATGTGTCTTTGGTAACATTTCTTATGAATATTTTTCATGCTAAGAAAACAAGAATTTGCATGTTTTCAATACTAATATTATAGATTATAATTCCCTGTAATTTAAAATATAAAGAAGTATCAAATGACATTGGTACTTCTATTGTTGCATGTCTCCCTAATTAACTAGCCCGTGTTGTAGCACGGGTTGATGACTAGTTTAATTAATTTGACACAAAGACGGGATGTTTTTTGCTGGAATCTCATTACTTCTGGTCATGCAGAGTCGACTCTATGTATCAAGCTCTTAAACATTCTAATTGTTTTTGGAAAATTTGGAAATGCAACATTCCAATAAAATCAAGATTTTTATGTGGTATCTCCGGATAGGAGTTGTAGTACCAAAGACAAACTCGCACGCTGCAACTGGCAAGGAAGTAAGATGTGTAGCTTTTGTACTCACGAGGAGACAATCAAGCACCTCTTTATCCAATGCAAGTTTGCGCACTCTACGTGTCCAGTGATCCAAATAGCATCCAATTTGTATTCATCCACAAGTGTTGCCAATATTTGGGTTCACTGGTTGGATGGAACTCAAAATAGGCTTAGCACCCTAATAAGGGTGGGAGCACCTACCTTATTATGCTCACTATGGCTAATTGTTTTTTGCGGGAAATAACTTGTATTACTCATGTAGTATGGCTACTTCAAACTTGCAAAATTCAACAATGTTTACAGGTCCAGAACCAAGCCACACAGCCGTCCGGCCACTACTTCTAGCATAATTAGCAAAAGTATGACTAGCCTTATTACAATTACATCAAAGATGAGCAGTACAAGTATTTCGTTGTGTCATGAGCAATTTGATATCATGCACAAGGAAACTAAAGCTTGATCTATCCACACCTTCTACCCTCAAAAGGTTAACCGCTTCAAGACAATCATTCTCGATATATATTGGGAGTTGGCTCTACTGCATGGCTAGAGACAGGCCTTGTTTGGTCGAACATAATTCGGCATGCAGACAAACAATGTTGAAGGCACCTGCACAAAGAAAAGACTATCTCCCCCGTATGGTCTGGGAGAATCATACCACTCCCAGTAATTCTCGAAGCCTGGACAAAGGAACCATCTGTATTAAACATAGCACATCCGATTTCAGGAACGTACCTAGATTAACCCTGAAACTCAGCTTTCCTATTGTAGGGGCAACATGGTATTCACCAATAATTGATATGCTTTGGTAGGATCGATTTTTGGATCATCATGGAGCGATATAATGGATTGAACATAACAGGATAAAAATATTTTTGAAACATCTCTAGGTGGAGCAGGCTTGTTGTGGACAAGTTTGTTGCGCACAAACCAAATTCTGCAAAAGAAGCATGAGAAGGTACAGTCCCAAATTATTTGGAATGTCTGCAACTAAGTGTAGCAACCATTCAATTCCAGTATTGTGAACTTCACGCACACATGGCAATGGCAAACTGAATCAAGTTCATCCGAAAGAGCAGCAACATGCGGGCACCAGCACAAGGCATGAAATGATTTGGTTATCAACAGCCAAAATTCTACTACTTTGCAGGTGATTTTTTGTTTTACGCACTACCTTCATACACAGTATATACTACATCGAACGGAGTGCCGACCACTATTCAAGGCAGAGTGGCCAGGGAGGTTTTCACCCAATATGGATGGCAGCACCGCCTTAGACATAGGCGTAGTGTCGGTCCTTTATAACTTTACTGGTGCCAACATGTCGGATTTTATTTTGTCGCTTGTCAGACGATCCATGTTTGGTTGTGTGATCCTAACTATATAAAGGCCAGACGTTACTCACTATGCTTTGCATCTGTTTGATGCTACATTTTTAGTCAATAAAAGTGTCCTTTATCAAAAAAAGGTGTTCCACTCGCGCGGACCCAGGCCAGAGTGTGAAGCGATGGATCGAGTGTTTTTTTTTCAAAGAAGCGATGGACTGAGTTGAGCAAAAGAAGAGAAAACGACACACCAAGTTGAGCAAAACAACAAAACATGGTCCTTTTTTGTCATGGTCATTGAATAGCTAGATGGCCGGTGTGCTGGCTCCGACCGCTACGGTGAAGAAGAAGGGACTAAACATTCACTTGGTTAATCCGGTGACCATATGAGACCCTATCAGCTCAGGGCCTTTTGTAAAAAAAACACCTCAGGGTCGTGGTCAGGCACGAACACCAGGTAAGCACACCAACTAACGAATGGGTCAGAGATGCTGAGCTATGGTAACAACAGACGAATTCAGCCCCATCCTGTGCACACCGCACTGACCCACGAAGAAATACAGGGGATGAAAGGAAAGGAATAAGAAGTTCCCACCAGCCAGCCATCAGAATAGCCACACGATGACACGAGGGCACAAAATGTTCCATCTTCCTACGAGCGTGCTTTGTGCATAGCTATACTTTATACGAGTAAAATATAGTAGGCATGTCGTGTTAGAATGCTCAACATTGTAGCTCGCTTGTGGTGTAAATATATGCAAGGATGAAGATGTGAAGGCTAACTAACTCTACCTCAGCTCATATAGAAACTGATTCACTCAGCTCATATACTAATTAGAGAGAAATTGTGTGTACGAAAGCACACTGAGAAGGAGAAGAAACACTATGTGCCCTCGGTTGACTATTCGGACGGCTCGTGTGCGGTGCTAAAAATAATTATGTTGTGATGGTGGTCCATACAAAGACGTAAGCATTTTGTCTCCAGGAGCAACATTCCTGTAACATCCCAAAATTCTAAATTTTGGAATGTTATGATAAATAGATAGATTTGATTGATTGTTTGATTGATTGTCTGAAAGTCAATGAATTCAAAACTTTTTGAAAGTTAAATGAGAGGGAATAAAAGGACTTTCCCAAACTTTCATATTTGCTTTCTGACCTCCATGAATTCAAATTCTTTTCAAATACAAAACCCTTGAGCGAAGATGATATGACTTCTTCCATTTAAATTAAATGAAAGGGTATTTGAAAATAATTGAATTTCATTTGGAAATATTTCAATTCATAAACTTCATGCAGCTCAATGATTTTCATGAGAGATGATAAAATGACTTCTTCAAATTATATGAAATATGAGTTGGGAGTTTCAAAGAATTAAATTCAAAGTTCTTTTGAATTTATTTTCAATTTGGAGTTATTTTGAGTTTTATTAAAATTATTTTTCTCCAAAAATAAAATATATGGAAATTAGGGTAACATGATTCCCTACAACAAAAAATTGGAGAGAAATAAATTTGAAATCATTTGGATATTTTTAAAATGATTTTTATTGGATTTTATTTGAGAAGGAGCACTGTTTGAATTATTTAAATTTCTGTGGATTTATATTTAATGCTATAAAAATGTCCAAGTCGTAGAAAATCTTTTTCTGAAGATTTTGATATATTATATGCCTATATAATATATATATATATATATATATATTAATTTTTCTTGTCTGAGAAAATGTTTAATAAAAATCTTTAGGACCCACCGGACCGGGCCGGCCCAATTCGCCAGGCCGCGACCCAGCCGGCCAGCGCGCCGCCACCGAGCTCGGGACAGGAGTCCCGAGCAGCGCCGCCCCGCCGCCATGTCCAGATCGGACACCACCGCCGCCGCCCTTGCCGCCCCCTCACGCAAGCCGCGCTGCCCTCCTCCCCTCCATAAATACGGAGCCCGGCCCCGGGTCCCTCTCTCTCTCCCCTCCCCGCAACCGCCGCCTCCCGCCGCTGACGCCACATCGCCGCCGCCGCCGCAAGCCGGAGCTCGCCGTCGCCCGCTGCCACGCTCCCCGTGCTGCCATCGCCCCGCGCTGCCCTCGCCCCGCGCTGCCCTCGCCCTCGTCGCAAAGCCGCACCGCGCCAGAGCTCGCCGTCGCCGCTGCCCCGTCTCGCCGGAGTTGACCGCCGACGCCGGTCCGATCCGCCCAATCCACGGGCCGCTGTAAACCGGTAATAAAACCGCCCGGTTCTCCGGTTTTTTTAGGGTTAGGTTTCCGTTTAAAAACCCGTTTTTTTATTTATTTAGTTAATTTACTTAGCGAACGTTCATCATATTTGATTCGGTAGCGAACGATTTTCATTCTGTAAGTTTCTCTAACGAACACTCGCTTTTTAGTCTTTTTCCTTTTTCTTTTAGTTTTCTGCTAGGGACTCGTTTGTGAATATTTTATTTACAGATTGGCCCTTGATTTTCAAACGACTATAACTTTTCACTCGTTTATCCAAATTAGATGAAACCAACGCTCACTTCTTCGTTATGAACCCCTCTATCCAGTAATTCAACTCAAACATGTTTTTGTAAGTTTCAAAATTTGAATTAGATTAGATTTGTATTCAAACTTTGTTTGATCATAACTTGAGTTTCGTAGCTCCGTTTGAGTTGATTCTTTTTGCAAATCGAAGCTCTTGACCTAAACTTTCTGATAAGGCCAAATTCACATAATTTTGGTACTGTTAGAAATTGTTTTATGTTGCAAGAGTGGTTTTGATGTTTTCTGAATTGTCTTCTTCGTTCTTCCCGATCTTTTGAGTGAGTGCTTATGTGTGGTTACTATTGCTTGCTTACGATAGATTGACCGGAGTGTGACGAGTAGATCTATCAAGAGTTTTGAGTGCGAATCATCTTCATCAACATTGCAGGCAAGTTCACACTTTGATCATATCCCTTTTCATACCCAGTTTTATTGCATTAGATCCATCCTCAAACATTGCATGATTAGGATATAATTAAATTGTGGGATGGGAAGTAGTTGAGGTAGTACCTATTACCTGTTATACTTATGAATCCTTGGGAGTTACTTCTACGTTTGCTTATTATGTCATGCTATGCTAGTAGACGTGGATTGGGTGAGTGATATCCATGACAGATGTGAGTATTGTTAATTAATGGTTTATCTAAGGTGGCAACTTAAACACACATCTGGGTGGATTGAGGCACCTGGTTTCTATCAGGACTTGCCTGGTTTTCTTCGGACCGCCACCCAGGCTCAAAGGGATCATAAGATCATTCATGCTAGTAACTTCCGTGTGCAGCCACAAGCCATTATGGGCTCTGGCATAGTTGATTAAGTCGTGCGAACTCTTACAGGGTAGACTAGCAGATGTAGGGGAAAGTAGGTGTACCGGTCTATCCAACGTAAGGTGCTAGCGCTTCTGAAAGACTATGTCTCGGTCATCCGTTTCTCAAACACCATGTAGTGCGAGAAACCAAACGGAGGCGATCGAGTCTTGTGGGGAAAAGTGCGAAACCTCTGAAGAGTGTACAAACTAATCATGATTAGCCGTGTCCCCAGTTATGGACATCTTGAGTATCTAGTTCTTGGATATCCTGTTGATCTCATCATGTTACTTTAATTAATTTTATTGGGTTTTAATGATTACTTTTAATTGGGATTGAGAATGCTGTCAACCATTCTCAATGTTTAACAACCACCACGATAGTTAAATAAATTTATTCCTTTGCAGTAGGGAAAAATTGGCTTTTTGCAAAAACATTATAACCATAGAGCTTTTCCACCAGCCATATATGCATGTAGTGATAGCCATTATTCATGATTCTCTATGGTGTGAATTTGCCAGTACATTCAATGTACTGACCCGTTTCGGGCTGCAACGTCTCATGTTGCAGGTTTTCTTACGACGAGTAAGTGATACGTTAGGGTTACGATTTCTACACTCAACTTTGCCGTCGGTGTTGATGGGAATCCACAACCTTGTTGCTTCCGCTATATTGGATTGAGGTAATAGTATTTACGTTATTTTATACATGTGATTTACCTCTGTTATAAATCCTTCGAGTACTGTGTGTGTCAGCATACCGATCCAGGGATGACACTTAAGCACAGAGACTTGATCCATTCGGGTCGGGTCGCTACAAGATGGTATAAGAGCACATGTTGACTGTAGGACGTGGCCCTAGAAACTGGCAAGCCATAGGAAAGATTTTTCTCTACTACTTCATTTTCAAAAAAGGATCTTTTACCTCTCTTCTCTTCTGAGCTTATTCAAATATCCCTTTTAGTGAGACCATACCCTTTCCCCTTTTTTGACCACTCGAAGATTCGACTGATGAGACCACTCCAAGAAGTACAAGATATCGGACAACTAAGACCATTCGGAATGAAGAGGATTTTACCATACATTATGATAATGGAAACTACAGTGGTTGAAGACTCCGAAGACTAGGAGAATTTGAAGGCTCTGAAGAATTTCCAGATTTGTATGACCTAGGAAGGCTACCTTTATGGAACTGGGCAGGCTATGGAAGCTGTCAATACCCGAGATCAAGGTGTGTTGGAGAAATCCAGAACATGGAGCTATAGAACTTCAATGTTTTTGTCAAGGAAAACCCTAAGGCAGGAGATATCAACTATGGAGAGATAGCTCATGGAAATGACAAGAGCAGAAACATGGGTATTCATGATGTTATCGCCCACTTATGCTATTGCCGCCGTGGTAAGTTAAGCATGCATTTCTTTGGAAGGATTGGATGGCAAGAAGGCTGATGGAGCACCTATCAGCAAGAGATGAAGTTTTAAACTTTAGATGGTGTATCACCAGGATCTGGAGTGTTACATCAAGAAGTTAAGATGGAGCTACAAGAAGCCTTATTTTGACAAGGAGCATTTCGTGAAGAACTTAGGACCCAGAAGTTTGGAATGCAACTCCAGAGTATTCAAGGACGCCACAAGAGACTTCGCGTCAACAGAGATGATCTGGTAAAAAGGACAAGCACGATTGGAAGAAGCCATCTGAGACATGAACAAGACTTGAAGAGTTTGACGACCTTGAAGATTTATTGACCTTTAGAAGACCAAACCCCTATTATATACCTACGTTAGATGCGATGATTGTGAGCTGTCATTTGTTTGTTGCTTTTCCGACAGGCACAATAAAACCCGTCTTTTCAAAACCTTGGTTTGTATTGTGTGCATCTCTCTCGATCTCTCTTATCTCACCCCAAACCCATGGACCCAATAGATGATGAATGGAGACGAGCTCGTATTTTTTGGACCGATGAGTCAATTGGAGACAGACCGATGGATTCAGAACATGGAGGATCGCATGGAGAATAACCCTATAGCCGGAAAGGATATGGCCCAGCATGCTCTTCAATGCTTTGAAAGAGGTGCAGCTACTTGGTGGAGGATGTACCAAACCATCAATGGATGGCAAGGAATAACCACTTGGAAAGAATTTAAGTTGACTTTGCTAAAGTCTCAGTTTGTGTCTCAGAAATTGAAGCCTTATGGAAAGGATATGAACAAAACTGTGCATGCGAGCTTTGTGGAGAAATAGGACACAACCATAAAGAACACAAGGATGAATGCCCTAATTGTGAAGGAAGTCACCGAGCTGAAGAATGCCCAACTAGGCAGATCGCTTGTTTCTTGTGTGAAGGGACTACCCACTACCCTGCTCAGTGTCACATTTACCCCTTGGTACAAAGAACCATCCAGCAGAAGAAAGAAGCAATGAAAGGAGCCCTTATGGAAAGTTTAGAAGAACCTGTGATGAAGGAAGAGATGGAGGACACACCCAAAGAGGAACCAATTAAACCCCGCACCAAGTCTTGCTATTCATGTGGAGAATTAGGACACATCTCCCAGAATTGTATGAATGGGGATCTAGTAGAATTCCCGACTGAGGAAGTAGAGTATGACCCACAGGAAATAGAAGCCCTGATTGGAATGGAAAAGTCTAGGAAGAGAAGTAGATTGGATTCCAGGAAGGATCTGAGTCATGTCACCTGCTATAGGTACAAGGAGTCAGGGCACTACCTCAGCAATTGCCCAAAAAGGAAGCCAAGGACCCAAGTAGGCTATATAATCACAAGGAAACCTCGAAACTTGCCAGAAGTAATATGTTTCCATTGTAATGAAGCAGGGCACTTTGCCAGAGATTGTCCGAAGCGAAGGAGACTTGTGATAAATAGTTGAGTTTGTAACAGAAGAAATATAGTAGTAGTGAGAACATTTTCCTTTATATTGAGGTGTTGAGTTGAGGCATGTAATGGAAAAATAGGAGATTGTAATAATTTGAGAATCAATAAAGTTAGCAGTGTTGGTACTGATTTGGATTTTACGAGTTACTCTATGAGGAAAGATGTTGACCATTTTCGAGGATATGGGAAAAATGGTCTATGAAATATTGGAGCATTTTAAGGGTGGTAGTACCCAGTAAGAACCATTGACCCCTGGAAAAGATAAGGATACCCCACTGAGTGGATTTCGGACAAAAGGAATACGAGTTTTGTCTTGATATGTATGATACCCAAGAGTGTGTGGGATGAAATTGGATACCGTCAGTTGTTGGACCAAATGTGAACAAGGAGTCAGAAGAGAATGTTAAGTTGATTCGAGATAGACTGAAGGTAGCTCAGTCCAGGCAGAAGAGTTATGCAGACTCAAAATGCAAGGAGGTAGTCTATGAAATTGGAGACGGAGCATGTCTTCGTGTGCCACCTCTGCGAGGAGCTAAACGAATTGGAGTTAAGGGAATGTTAGCCTCGAGATTTGTAGGACCATACCGAGTTTTGGAGCGTATGGGAGAAGTGGCCAACAAGTTGGAGTCACCCGAAGGACTGTCAAGAGTTCATGATGTGTTACACATTTCCCAGTTGAAGAAGTGCCATGCGGAGATGGCCAATATTCCCCTGTAAGGACGCTTAACCCTGGAAAGGATAATGATGTTCTACGAAGTGGAATATGGACTTCATAAGTGTAAGTTTTTATCTCGGTATGCGGTATATTCCACGAGGATGAAGAGATGAATTACTATTGGATATAAAGGAGGTATGATGTAGGAAATATGGATCAATGGAAATTCCATGATGAGTCTGAGTAATCATGTTCTAGTTTGGTGCCAATAGCAGGAAGGAAGACAATACAATTGGATGGATTTTAAGTATGCTAGGAAGCTGGAAGTTGGATGTTGGATTAGAGATCCATTTGCCCAGATGATGAGTTCAAGGTTGAGAAGTGATGAGATGGGCCATAATCCACAGGCCCCAGGACCTGCCAAGACGCAATCACATTCTTGCTAAAGGAAAAACCCTGGAAGAAGTTATGATTTTATCGATAGACGATCTTATAGGAGTAACGCAAAACCTGAGGGTTGGGAAGGAACGATAGATGTTTGTTTGGCTTGCAGAATCAATGGATTTATCCGAACCTGGTTCGTTGACAAGAGAAATTCTGCAATGCTTGTGAGGATGACCAAGTGATAGAATGCGAGATTCGCTAAACCGTATACAAGGTAATGATTTGGGTGCGGGATGGATTGATCACCATACCGACTTACTCTTGTTATTCGCCTTGCTATGTGGGATGGTAAATAAGAGTGACTTACATATAGTAGAGAGACGACTATATTAAACCTCGTTTGAACCTTAGATTGGTATAGCAATTTTCCCCTTGTACAAGGCACCTCTTGACAATCGTAGGTCATACGGTGAGGATCAACCAGACCCATTTCCTGCAGGAGAAACCATAAATTGTTGACCACCAGGAGATGTCGACAGTTGTTTAGTATTGGCGCCAGACCCGTCAGCTAAGAAGACCCAATATCGGAATAACCTTACCAAGATGAAAGGACATAAGAATTGCGGTAAAGGTTATGCCACTACCGGAAGAGTCAGAGAAGGAATTTTCCTGAGAATTTGAGAAGACCGACACTGTCAATAATAAGGATGGAGTATATGAGTTTTGATGGAACCGTAACCTTGCTTCTAAGGGTGGTAGCACCCGAGACCCCGGAGACGATCGATGGATTTTTGAGAAGACCCCAAACCCTAACCTATTTCTTTCTAGCCTCTCCGAATCTCGAGGACGAGATTCATTTTAAGGGTGGTAGGTTTGTAACATCCCAAAATTCTAAATTTTGGAATGTTATGATAAATAGATAGATTTGATTGATTGTTTGATTGATTGTCTGAAAGTGAGTGAATTTAAAACTTTTTGAAAGTTAAATGAGAGGGAATAAAAGGACTTTCCCGAACTTTCATATTTGCTTTCTGACCTCCATGAATTCAAATTCTTTTCAAATACAAAACCCTTGAGCGAAGATGATATGACTTCTTCCATTTAAATTAAATGAAAGGGTATTTGAAAATAATTGAATTTCATTTGGAAATATTTCAATTCATAAACTTCATGCAGCTCAATGATTTTCATGAGAGAAGATAAAATGACTTCTTCAAATTATATGAAATATGAGTTGGGAGTTTCAAAGAATTAAATTCAAAGTTTTTTTGAATTTATTTTCAATTTGGAGTTATTTTGAGTTTTATTAAAATTATTTTTCTCCAAAAATAAAATATATGAAAATTAGGGTAACATGATTCCCTACAACAGAAAATTGGAGAGAAATAAATTTGAAATCATTTGGGTATTTTTAAAATGATTTTTATTGGATTTTATTTGAGAAGGAGAACTGTTTGAATTATTTAAATTTCTGTGGATTTTTATTTAATGCTATAAAAATGTCCAAGTCATAGAAAATCTTTTTCTGAAGATTTTGATATATTATATGCCTATATAATATATATATATATATTTAATTTTTCTTGTCTGAGAAAATGTTTTAAAAAAATGTTTAGGACCGACCGGACCGGGCCGGCCCAATTCGCCAGGCCGCGGCCCAGCCGGCCAGCGCCCCGCCATTGAGCTCGGGACAGGAGTCCCGAGCAGCGCCGCCCCGCTGCCGTGTCCAGATCGGACACCGCCGCCGCCGCCCTTGCCGCCCCCTCACGCAAGTCGCGCTGCCCTTCTCCCCTCCATAAATACCGGAGCCCGGCCCCGGGTCCCCTCTCTCTCCCCTCCCCGCAACCGCTGCCTCCCGCCGCTGACGCCACATCGCCGCCGCCGCCGCAAGCCGGAGCTCGCCATCGCCCGCTGCCACGCTCCCCGTGCTGCAATCGCCCCGCGCTGCCCTCGCGCTCGACGCGAAGCCACACCGTGCCGGAGCTCGCCGTCGCCGCTGCCCCGTCTCACCGGAATTGACCGCCGATGCCGGTCCGATCCGCCCAATCCACGGACCGCTGTAAACCGGTAATAAAACCGCCCGGTTCGCCGGTTTTTTTAGGGTTAGGTTTCCGTTTAAAAACCCGTTTTTTTATTTATTTAGTTAATTTACTTAGCGAACGTTCATCATATTTGATTCGGTAGCGAACGATTTTCATTCTGTAAGTTTCCGTAACGAACACTCGCTTTTTAGTCTTTTTCCTTTTTCTTTTAGTTTTCTGCCAGGGACTCGTTTGTGAATATTTTATTTACAGATTGGCCCCTGAATTTCAAACGACTATAACTTTTCACTCGTTTATCCAAATTAGATGAAACCAACGCTCACTTCTTCGTTATGAACCCCTCTATCCAGTAATTCAACTCAAAAATGTTTTTGTAAGTTTTAAAATTTGAATTAGATTAGATTTGTATTCAAACTTCGTTTGATCATAACTTGAGTTTCGTAGCTCCGTTTGAGTTGATTCTTTTTGCAAATCGAAGCTCTTGACCTAAACTTTCTGATAAGGCCAAATTCACATAATTATGGTACTGTTAGAAATTGTTTTATGTTGCAATAGTGGTTTTGATGTTTTCTGAATTGTCTTCTTGGTTCTTCCCGATCTTTTGAGTGAGTGCTTATGTGTGGTTACTATTGCTTGCTTACGATAGATTGACCGGAGTGTGACGAGTAGATCTATCAAGAGTTTTGAGTGCGAATCATCTTCATCAACATTGCAGGCAAGTTCACACTTTGATCATATCCCTTTTCATACCCAGTTTTATTGCATTAGATCCATCCTCAAACATTGCATGATTAGGATATAATTAAATTGTTGGATGGGAAGTAGTTGAGGTAGTACCTATTACCTGTTATACTTATGAATCCTTGGGAGTTACTTCTACGTTTGCTTATTATGCCATGCTATGCTAGTAGACGTGGATTGGGTGAGTGATATCCATGACAGATGTGAGTATTGTTAATTAATGGTTTATCTAAGGTGGCAACTTAAACACACATCTGGGTGGATTGAGGCACCTGGTTTCTATCAGGACTTGCCTGGTTTTCTTCGGACCGCCACCTAGGCTCAAAGGGATCATAAGATCATTCATGCTAGTAACTTCCGTGTGCAGCCACAAGCCATTATGGGCTCTGGCATAGTTGATTAAGTCGTGCGAACTCTTACAGGGTAGACTAGCAGATGTAGGGGAAAGTAGGTGTACCGGTCTATCCAACATAAGGTGCTAGCGCTTCTGAAAGACTATGTATCGGTCATCCATTTCTCAAACACCATGTAGTGCGAGAAACCAAACGGAGGCGATCGAGTCTTGTGGGGAAAAGTGCGAAACCTCTGCAGAGTGTACAAACTAATCATGATTAGCCGTGTCCCCAGTTATGGACATCTTGAGTATCTAGTTCTTGGATATCCTGTTGATCTCATCATGTTACTTTAATTAATTTTATTGGGTTTTAATGATTACTTTTAATTGGGATTGAGAATGCTGTCAACCATTCTCAATGTTTAACAACCACCACGATAGTTAAATAAATGTATTCCTTTGCAGTAGGGAAAAATTGGCTTTTTGCAAAAACATTATAACCATAGAGCTTTTCCACCAGCCATATATGCATGTAGTGATAGCCATTATTCATGATTCTCTATGGTGTGAATTTGCCAGTACATTCAATGTACTGACCCGTTTCGGGCTGCAACGTCTCATGTTGCAGGTTTTCTTACGACGAGTAAGTGATACGTTAGGGTTACGATTTCTACACTCAACTTTGTCGTTGGTGTTGATGGGAATCCACAACCTTGTTGCTTCCACTATATTGGATTGAGGTAATAGTATTTACGTTATTTTATACATGTGATTTACCTCTGTTATAAATCCTTCGAGTACTGTATGTGTCAGCATACCGATCCAGGGATGACACTTAAGCACAGAGACTTGATCCATTTGGGTCGGGTCGCTACAATTCCCACCGGAAGTAACTCAACTATTTATTGTATATAATCTTGACACAACATTTGTCAGACCCTACCTATACTACCCTGGTTATGGCATTCCAACACTCCCATATGCGGTACGTAGATCTTTGCATGTTTTTTCTTCCTAGAATGTTGGCACGTGACACAATCCGAACTACACCATAACTCTTGAAACCTCCCTATAAATATCTTGTATCTTGATTTCCCTACCATTTGACATGAAACTTGCCAACTTTAATTTATCCTACAACCATCTTGGCAAATATCTTTATGTTGTAATCTTGAAATATTTCTAGAAGCATCTCGCTTTGACATGAAGAACCTTCTCCAATACCTTTCATGGATTATCTAGGTATTCATGTGCGCTCACAGAATCTTCAAGAATGTTGTCAAGTGTGCATGATTTTTTACTCAAAGGGTACATATTAATTAGTGTTTTCAATATGGTTTGCTTCTTTATTTTCCTATGTATGCATCAATAAGAATCAATGTCTATCAATAACGGTTGAAAAATGCATACATATATATTATGCAAACAACATAAATTTGCACCACTACAAATCTTTGATCCATATACTTCGACAAGACAAAGGAGGCATGTTATGATGATTAAAATAGCTTTAAAGGCAGGCTCGATCGTAGAACATTCGAAAGGGGCCGCTTTGAGTTAATTTGGATGGACTTAATTATGCTTCTTCATGTGCTCACCAATGAGATCACAAAGACTCGCGCAGAGTATGTTATAGCAACATACATTAGAACAAATATTTTTTCCGAACTAAACTTGTTGATTACTTTCATACATGCTCGTACGCACAAGTGCATGCCCACACACACGCGTGTGTGTGCCCATGCACTCGCATGGACACGCGATGATTAGGTGGTCTCTACTAACTCTATTTGGCTCTGCAACTTTGCTAACTCTATTTCGCTACAAAAATTTGCAGCCATCTACCTTCGCAAATCTGCTACCTCAGGAGAAATGAAAAACATGTAGACCAATTTTGAGCCAATTTCATTCAGTTTCATGATTCATGTTGGGCCATAGGGAGCTCTTGTTTGCCGCTTTAAGCTGGCAGTAGGAACACACTGGCCTGAATGGTAGCTACTAGAAGGGATGGGTGCGCTTTGCTGCGCTGTTGTTGTTGTTCTGTTTCTTAAAAAAATACTCACTCTATTTTAAAACATAAGATGTATTACTTTTTGAAAATCCCAACCTTAAGTTTGATCAAATTTGTAGAGAAATGTATCAAAATCCATCATATCAAATTGCTATGATTAGATTCATCATGAAATGAATTTCCATACTTTTTTGTTTAGCGGGTGGGGGAGATGATGGAGTGTGCTTTTTTTTTGTTCAAAGTTATAGAAATTGGGCCTCCCAAAAAACTAATACCCCTTCTATTTTGGATTTGATGGAATATTTAGTTTAGCGGGTGGGGGAGATGATGGAGTGTGCTTTTTTTGTTTTATAAATGTGGTCATTTTGTGGGCCTTTCGTGGTGTGATTATGTATTATCCGCTACCAACCTATATTTATGTGAGGTAATTTTTGGGTCAGTGACTGCATGTACCATATTGATGCTATAGTATCAAATGGTGGCACTTCTTTTCTAGGTGGTGGGAGGGTATGCGGAATTGCTATGTTAAATCCAAAATCGTTGGCTCGATTAAAATCATAAACCGGATCCAAAATTGAATACCTCAATTGAATGTAAGAACTTCAAAATTAGGGAACATGGTGAATTAAAATAATTGAGTGGGAGAGCTCCTTGAGAAATTAGTGACCCGGTCAAAATTGAGTCGCCAATTCTAAATTGAAGACCTCAATTAATTGCGACGCCTTCAAAATTAGGAAGCATAATGCATACTATAAAATATTGAATGAGAGACCCAATTTCAATTGGAGACCTTAGTTCAATGTGGGCTGTTTAAAATTAGCGAGCATAGTGTTAGGGTCTGGACTTGCAAGTAGTGCGGTCCATGGACGCATCGATTCATCTATTTTAAATTCTTGAACATTATGAAATATTATTTTAAAATTTTAATATTCATAATTTGCAAAATAACAAGTTTTCATATAATATAAACATTTTCAGGCTTGAATTGAATGTTTATCTCATGCTTAAAAGATGTTCATGTATGTGAAAACAAATGTTAGTGTATTTTTTGAATGTATTGAAAAGAATTGTTCATGCATGTGCTTTCCTACATTTAAATAAAAACAAAAAAATGATTAGAATAAATATGATTAAAATAGAAACGTGAAAAATAAAAGGGAAATATAACTAAAACAAGACGCCATTAGGCATTGTTGGCCGGTCCGCCCAGCAAACTTTCAAGTGTTTATAATGCCAACTTATAGGAAACCTGCAGGTGGCAAATCCTCTAGTGCCAGATAGATCAAGGGAGCTATATCTCGGTTATAGCAAGATATGGCTGACCAAACTTGAAGCGTTCCGCAGCACGCATGCGTATAGACCAACCCAATAACGTGTTCCTTGATCGTTCGTTCGGTCGGTCTGGTCAATGATGTGTTCGTTCATTTTTTGTTTTATTTTTTTCTTTGGTTTTTGGTCGGTTTTCTTCAAGATTTTCCTTCCTTATACTTAGGTAATTTTTTTTTCTTTGTTTCTTTCTTGATTTTTCTATATATATATATATATATATATATATATATATATATATATATATAGTGTTACTATTCATCACCCAGGGTACAAAATAAGTTATTCTTCACCCAAGGTAATCTTATGATAATTTCATAACTAAATTATGTTTTTAATTCAAATAGTAACATTCCTATTGATTCACTACGTCAAATTTGACATAAGAAAATAAAAATATAGATCATAAAACAAGAAAAATTACAGTTTATGTGTATTTTACACTATGTTTTTACGTTTGTAATTTTACATAACATAAAATATTTTTTACGACGATTATATATATTTTTACCGTCTCTTTTTACGTTGGAAATAAGGCAAAACTTCCGGAGCGTAAAATTACGATGCATTGATGGTAAAATAGAGGGGTGAAGAATAACTATTCCTCACCCAGGGTCACGAATAGTCAATCCCTATATATATATATATATATATATATATATATATATATATATATATATATATATTCTCATTATCTTTGGTTTTGTTTGCTTCTTTCTTGATTTTTCATCGATTTTCTTTGTTTTCTATGCCTTTCCCTGTTTTCGCTATTTTGTTTTTCATTCTAATGTTTTTCCTTTGTTTCCTTTGTGCTTATAATTTTTATCTGCTTTCTTCGTTTTTCTTTGTTTCTTTTTTGGCTTTCATTCTATTTTTTTGGATACATCAGAAACATTTTCATACACATGTTCAATATTTTTCAATTGCATGATTTACATTTTTTAGACATGTCATGTTGATGTCTATTTTTTGCATACATATTGTACATTATAATTAGATTAGCATATTCAAATAAAAAATAATTCCGAGATATGAACAAGATGAGGAGACATTAATGAGTGAGTAAAAAAAAATTAGGTTCTCACGTTCAAACCAAATTCATTTGAAAATTGTTGATTCTAACATAAAGGCTAGCCCATCTGAAGATTTAGGTAAAATGATAATACAAAACTTCTTCTATTTGAGCTGGATGAGTAAGGTGGTTGTTCTGGCCGAAGACTATGAGCTACTATTTATTAAGAATATTTCAAAGGAGTGGAAAACATGAGTTGACAAATTATAAAAATGATGTGGAAGTCGCTCCTTGTTTCAAAAAATGAAAATGATAAACTTGATGTTTTTAGAAGAAAATAATTAATCTTGCTAAAAGGTTGGAGTTAAGAAGGTTTTAGACGTGGTAGAGTGCAATATAAATAATTTATACAAAACTTTTATACTTCGTTATAACTTGATTCTACCGTACTATAATGTTAGTTACTATATTTAACTATTACATAAAGAAAAACATAATAATGGCTGGATGTATTACATATTTTTTATATAAAAATATGTATAAATTTGAAAAAATATGTTTGCATTGTGCTGCATGTAAATTATTTTTAAATGGTGCTAGTTTCCTTCTCTTTGGATACATTAACTCTTAACAAGATTTTGAAACAGAAAACCCTTAAATGCAAAAGGAATAAAAAAAGTTAAAATTGCACAGCTCATTAGATTAGTTTTCCACAATTGAATAAGTTGTACAACATATATTTATATATTTGTACGTATATGTGTATTCATGTATATTTTAGTATCCTTAAATAATCTGGTAGAGTTTTTTTAACCTGGACCAAATATCTTAATGGCGGTTTGCGCCGTATGACTAGGTAAGAAAATGTATATATATACTTCTAGAGTATAATTTAAACAATTGGCATGATTCTTACTAGTTTTCTGTTTATGCTTGATTCTTCTGTGTTGCATCTCTTGAGTGTATTCCTTAATTTGATCTTGATTTCCACTAATCTTTGATCTTTACCAATAATTTGTTCTTATAGGCAAGAATAATCAGGGTTGGGATATATAATTACGCTTGAGGAAACATGGGATTCAAGATAATGCGTAACATATTAATATCCACTTGTTTAGATAATTTTAATCCAAAATATGAATTTCAGGAAAACACTAATCTTCAATGAATCATCTTACAATTATTTTTGTAACAAATACCATGAATGGTTCACACAATCCTTTATTACTACTATACATTTTTTAAAAAAAACTTACCCCAAAGTAGAAATGTACAATGACGTTACCATTTAGTCTCTTATATAGAAAGAAACATAATACGACTAATCTTTCATCAGATAATGTTAGGATAGACCAGTAAATCAATCTAGCGTGTCTAGGATTGCTAGGCCAATAAATTTTGGTTTAATTTTTTTTACCCTGTTTGAGATACAAAGTCTTTACAACTCGCAGTAGGGCCCGCCAACCTACCATGCTTGCAAGTCCACAAAAAAGTTAGTGTTGTCTGATTTTGTGTAAAAACTGATGAAGTAAATCTACTGGTCATGGCTCCAAAATAACTCTTTTTATATATAAAATTATTATTATTCTAAAAGAGTTAATGAGTTTTCACATTCTTCTTGAATTTTAGAAAGTGTTCATACATTTTCAAAGTATTCAACAATTTATGAGAATCATTAGAAATTCATAAAATTTAAAGTTCATTGAATTCATAAAAATATTAACGATTTGATAAAATGTTTAGGTATTTTGAAAAACAAAATCTTCATTAGCTTTGAAATTTGTTCGTCAATTAGAAACAAATTTGTGTATTAATAAACATTACATGTGAGAAAAAAGAAAATGGAATAAATATATAATAAATAAAAATAACAAAAACTAAAAACCTCAGAGGAAGTTGATAAAAACTAAAAGAAATAACAGAAAATTTAAATGACAGAACCACAAACCGGTAGAAACTTATTCTCGCATGCAAGTAACTTGCCTAGATGAGACGGTCTGTTATGCAGACAAAAGATGGGAATTTCTAGTATGATTAAAAGAATAGGAATTTTGATTTTCTTCCGTCCCCTCAAGCACATCGACTGCCCTTTTAAGCTGTAAATGGGCCCAAAACACAAGTCTGATCCTCTTTTCTGAATTCTAGCAATTGGGAAGCAACTAACCAATGGTTACCCCTTGTGGGTCTCACACAAGATTCACATTTTGAACCTCGGAGCGTCCAAAGTGGTGCGTCCAGTCATCGCCACATGTCACATTCTGGGGCTTCCTCTGGATTTTGGTTTTTTCTATAAACATTTTTGGGATTTTGATGTTTTTTGGGGTTATTTTGGCCTTTTGCCTTGTTTTTCCTAGGTGTTGGAGAAAAAAAATTGTGCGAACCACAACTGTGCTTCTGAAAAATAAAAAAATGTGATTTCATAAGAAGCACAGTTTTCCTTCTAGGAGAAGCACAACAGTGCTTCTCGAAAAAACAAATGTGTGCTTCTCAAAAAGGAAAAAAATGCAATTCCCAATTTTGCTTCTCGTGAAAGCATAGATTTGCTTCCGCGAGAAATATAGTTGTGCTTCTAGGGAAAAATTTATTGACCGAAGAGGTGTCTCGGTCATATCTACATAGTTCTCGAACCCATATGGTCTGCACGCTTAACGTTCGATGACGATTTTATATTATATGAGTTATGTGATTTGGTGACCGAATGTTGTTAGGAGTCCCAGATGAGATCACGGACATGACGAGGAGTCTCGAAATGGTCGATAGGTAAAGATTGATATGTAGGACGATGCTATTCGGACAACGGAAGTGTTTTGAAGGTACCGGGTACTTATCGGTTCACCGGAAAGGAGTTTCGGGCACGCCCGGCAAAGATATGAGCTTAATGGGCCAAGTGAGGGAACACACCATCCCACAAGGGGCTGGTGCGCCCCTGTAGGGCCAGACATATGGGGAGGAAAGGAACGGAGAGGAGGAGAAGGAAAGTATGAAGTAGAACACCTACTTCCTTCCCCCCCTCCTTCCTTTCCCCCTTGTCCAAAAAAAGCAAGGGGGGGAGGCCGAATTGGAGGAGGCCCCCACGTAGGATTCCACCTACTTGAGGCGCCCCTTGCTGCTCCCCTCCCCCTCCCACCTATATATACATGGGGAGGGGGCACCTAGAACACACAAGATTGATTCCTAGCCGTGTGCGGTGCCCCCCTCCACAGTTTGCACCCCCCGTTCATATTCTCGTAGTGCTTAGGTGAAGCCCTGCGCGGTTCACTTCACTATCACCGTCGCCACGCCGTCGTGCTGACGGAACTCATCTACTTCCTCGACGCTCTGCTGGATCAAGAGTTCGAGGGATGTCATCGAGTTGAACGTGTGCAGAACTCAGAGGTGCCGTACGTTCGGTGCTTGATCGGTTGGAACGAGAAGAAGTTCGACTACATCAACCGCGTGGACAAATGCTTCTGCTTTCAGTCTATGAGGGTACATAGAAACACTGTCCCCCTCTCGTTGCTATGCATCTCCTAGATAGATCTTGCGCGATCGTATGATATTTTTGAAACTGCATGCTACGTTCCCAACAGTGGCATCATGAGCCAGGTCTATGCGTAGATGATCTGCACGAGTAGAACACAAAGAGTTGTGGGTGGTGATCATCATACTGCTTACCACCAATGTCTTATTTTGATTTGGCGGTATTGTTGGATGAAGCGGCCCGGACCAACCTTACATGACCACGTTCATGAGAGCGGCTCCATCGACAGACATGCAACTAGTTTTGCATAAAGGTGGCTGGCGGGTGTCTGTTTCTCCTACTTTAGTTGAATCGAATTTGACTGCGGCCGGTCCTTGTTGACGGTTAAAACAGCAAACTTGATAAATCACTGTTGTGGTTTTGTGCGTAGGTAAGAACGGTTCTTGCTAGAAGCCCGTAGCAGCCACATAAAACTTGCAACAACAAAGTAGAGGACATCTAACTTGTTTTTGCAGGGCATGCTGTGATGTGATATGGTTAAGACATGATGTGATATACGTTGTTGTATGAGATGATCATGTTTTGTAAGTTATCAGCAACCGGCAGGAGCCTTATGGTTGTCTCTTTATTGTATGAAATGCAAACGCCATGTAATTGCTTTACTTTATCACTATGCATTAGCGATAGTCGTAGAAGCAATAGTTGGCGAGATGACCACGACGCTACGATGGAGATCAAGGTGTCAAGCCGGAGATAATGGAGATCATGACGATGCTTTGGAGATGGAGATCAAAAGCACAAGATGACGATGGCCATATCATGTCACATATTTTGATTGCATGTGATGTTTATCTTTTATGCATCTTATTTTGCTTAGATCGACGGTAGCATTATAAGATGATCCTTCACTAAATTTCAAGGTATAAGTGTTCTCCTCGAGTATGCACCGTTGCGAAAGTTCGTCGTTTCGACACACCACGTGATGATCGGGTGTGATAGACTCTACATTCACATACAATGGGTGTAAGACAGTTTTACACACGCAGAATATTTGGGTTAAACTTGATGATCCTAGCATGTATAGACATGGCCTCGGAACACTGGAGACCGAAAAGTCGAACGTGAATCATATAGTAGATATGATCAACATGGAGATGTTCACCATTGATGACTACCCCATCTCACGTGATGATTGGACATGGGTTAGTTGATTTGGATCACGTATCACTTAGATGACTTGAGGGATGTCTATTTTAATGGGAATTCTTAAGTAATTTGATTAATTGAACTTTAATTTATCATGCACTTAGTCCTAATAGTATTTGCAAATTATGTTGTAGATCAATAGCTCGCGTTGTAGCTCCCCTATGTTTTTGATATGTTCCTAGAGAAAACTAAGTTGAAAGATGATAATAGCAATGATGCGGACTGGGTCTATGATATGAGGATTATCCTCATTGCTGCAAAGAAGAATTATGTCCTTGATGCACCGCTAGATGACAGACCTATTGCAGGAGCGAATGAAGACGTTGTGAACGTTTGGCAAGCTCGGTATGATGACTACTTGATAGTTTAGTGTGCCATGCTTTACTGCTTAGAATCGGGGCTGCAAAGACGTTTTGAACGCCACGGAGCATACACTAGTAGAAAACAGGGCTTTGGTTTAGGTCTAGCCAGCCCATTAGTCCCGGTTTAGTCATGAACCGGGACCCATGGGGGCATAGGTCCCGGTTCGTGCGCCCAGGGGGCGGCCGGGCCTCGTGGGGCATTGGACCCGGTTCATCTGGACCCTTTGGTCCCGGTTCCAGACACGAACCGGGACCAATGGGCCTCGCTCCTGGCCCACATCCATTGGTCCCGGTTCGTGGCTGGAACGGGACCAAAGGGTGGCCTTTAGTCCCTGTTCCAGCCACGAACCGGGACCAATGAGGTGGCTATATATACCCCTCGCCCGCGAGCAGAGCACTCCACTCTCTGCTTTTTTCTGGCCGGCAAGGGGAGGGCTTTGTGGTGCTCTAGCTCACCTCCTATGCACATGAGGTGTTCGATGAAATGCCCGAGCCACACTACTTAAGCTTTCTCCTCTCCAAACTCGACCTCCAAGCTCCATTTTCCTCAAGATTTAGCGGTCCGTCACGTCCCGTCCCCGTCTTCACCGTCATCGATCGCCCGCGTCGATCTCGTCACCGGCACCACCATGGTGAGCTCTTGTTCTTATCTTCTTTCTGAAAGGAAACAATTCTTACTTGTATGATTAGATAGATACTTGTCTAGTTTTCTTACTTTTATTATCGCTTGTTATTATATAGTGCGATGGTTTGGGTATCCGCCCACGTCGGCCCTCGTCCTGTCTATGATTCGGATGTGGTATATATTATCTTTTATAACTATTTGGTTCATTTATTGTTTATGACAATTATGCCGACCAACGTGACATAGATTTTATTTATCTAGGAGGTACGTGAACCGGAAATTCCAACCGACACTATTGTCGAGAGGTTAAATTTAGTTGAAGAAGAAAACAATTACTTAAAGGAAGAAATATAAAAAATTGAGGAGGAGAAGATGATATTGTAGTTGCATGTTGCGGATGTCGTCGATGATCACAAGATCAAGATGGATGCAATGCGCTTGAAGATTAGAAAGATTAGAAAATATGCCATTCATACCGAGGCTTGGTATCATTATGCCGTTGGATCAATTGTTACCTTGGTTGCGATTATGATCGCATTTGTTGTTGCATTGAAATGTTTTACATAGTTTCAATGTATGGTTTAATCAGATGCTTTGGAGAGCTATATGTTGTTCAATGAGAACTATGTATGTACTTTGGTTTTAATGTGATGATGAACTTCTATTAATTTGGTCACTTATCTATTCATGATGTTCTGTAATGGTTTTTGACACACTTAATTATATATAATGCACGCAGATGAACCGACAAGGGATGTACGGTGACAGACACACCTCCGAGTACATTAAGGGCGTGCATAATTTTCTCGAGGTGGATGAGGCAAACAAGCAGAATGGTTTTATGTGTTGTCCATGCCCTATATGTGGGAATACAAAGTCTTACTCTGACTCGAAAATCCTTCAGACCCACCTGCTTTATAAGGGTTTAATGCCACACTATAATGTTTGGACCAAGCACGGAGAAATAGGGGTTATGATGGAAGACAGCGAAGAAGAAGAGGACGATGACAACTATGTGCCCCCTGAATATGGTGATGCTGCAACGGGGGAAGCTCCTGAAGATCAAGAGGAACCAGATGATGTGCCCGATAATGATCTCTGTCGGGTCATTGTTGATGCGAGGTGACTTTGCGAAAGTCAAAAGGAGAAGCTGAAGTTCGATCGCATGTTAGAGGATCACAAAAAAGGGTTGTACCCCAATTGCGAAGATGGAAACACAAAGCACGGTACCGTACTGGAATTGCTACAGTGGAAGGCAGAGAATGATGTGCCTGACAAAGAATTTGAGAAGCTATTGAAAATATTGAAGAAGAAGCTTCCAAAAGATAACGAATTGCCCGACAATACGTACACAACAAAGAAGGTCGTATGCCCTCTAGGATTGGAGGTGCAGAAGATACATGCATGCCCTAATGACTGCATCCTCTACCACGGTGCGTACGAGGATTTGAACGCATGCCCGGTATGTGGTGCATTGCGGTATATGATCAGACGAGATGACCCTGGTGATGGTGACGGCGAGCCCTCCAGGAAGAGGGTTCCTGCCAGGGTGATGTGGTATGCTCCTATAATACCACGGTTGAAACGTTTGTGCAGAAACAGAGAGCATGCCAAGTTGATGCGATGGCACAGAGAGGACCGTAAGAAAGACGGGAAGTTGAGAGCACTCGTTGACGGGTCGCAGTGGAGAAAAGTCGAGAGAAAGTACCAGACTGAGTTTGCAGGTTACCCAAGGAACATATGGTTTGGTTTAAGCGCGGATGGCATTAATCCTTTCGGGGAGCAGAGCAGCAATCACAGCACTTGACCCATGACTCTATGTATGTATAACCTTCCTCCTTGGATGTGCATGAAGCGGAAGTTCATTATGATGCCAGTTCTCATCCAAGGTCCTAAGCAACCTAGCAACGACATTGATGTGTACCTAAGGCCATTAGTTCAAGAACTTTTACAGCTGTGGAATCGAAAAGGTGTACGTGTGTGGGAGGAGCACAAACAGGAGGAATTTGACCTGCATGCATTGCCGTTTGTAACCATCAACGATTGGCCTGCTCTCAGTAACCTTTCAGGACAGACAAACAAGGGATACCATGCATGCACGCATTGTTTAGATGACACCGAAAGTATATACCTGGACAAATACAGGAAGAATGTGTACCTGGGGCGTCATTGATTTCTTTCGACCAACCATCAATGTCGAAAGAAAGGCAAGCATTTCAAAGGCGAGGCAGATCACCGGAAGAAGCCCGCCATGCGTACCGGTGATCACGTACTTGCTATGGTCAATGATTTACAGGTAATCTTTGGAAAGTGTCCCGGCGGACTATCTGTTCCGAATGACGCTGAGGGACGCGCACCCATGTGGAAGAAGAAATATATATTTTGGTACCTACCCAACTGGAAAGACCTAGAGGTCCGCTCTTCAATCGACGTGATGCACGTGACGAAGAACCTTTGCGTGAACCTGCTAGGCTTCTTGGGCGTGTATGGGAAGACAAAAGATACACCGGAGGCATGGGAGGACCTGCAACGTTTCCATGAAGAAGACGTCATGCCTCCAAAGCAGTATAAAGGTCCTGCCAGCTATGCTCTTACCAAAGAAGAGATGGAAATCTTCTTTGAATGCCTGCTTAGTATGAAGGTCCCGTCTGGCTTCTCGTCAAATATAAAGGGAATAATAAATATGCCAGAGAAAAAGTTTCAAAACCTAAAGTCTCATGACTGCCACGTGATTATGACGCAACTGCTTCCGGTTGCATTGAGGGGACTTCTACCGGAAAACGTTCGATTAGCCATTGTGAAGCTATGTGCATTCCTCAATGCAATCTCTCAGAAGGTGATCGATCCAGAAATCATACCAAGGCTAAGGAGTGATGTGGCGCAATGTCTTGTCAGTTTCGAGCTGGTGTTCCCACCATCCTTCTTCAATATCATTGACACACGTCCTAGTTTATCTAGTCGACGAGATTGTCGTTCTGGGCCCCGTATTTCAACACAATATGTTCCCCTTTGAGAGGTTCATGGGAGTCATAAAGAAATATGCCTGTAACCGCGCTAGGCCAGAAGGAAGCATCTCCATGGGCCATCAAACAGAGGATGTCATTGGTTTTGTGTTGACTTCATTCCTGACTGTAAGAAGATTGGTCTCCCTCAATCGCGGTATGAGGGAAGACTGACTGGAAAAGGCACGCTTGGAGGGGACTCAATAATATGTAGGGACGGGCAATCTTGGTCTCAAGCACACTACACAGTTCTACAGAACTCTACCTTGGTGACCGTATGTCGATGAACACAAGAACAATCTGCGCTCCAAACACCCAGAGCAGTGTGACGACTGGATTTCATGTGAACACATCAGGACTTTCGTAAGTTGGTTGGAAACACGTCTCAGAGGTGACAACATTGTTTGTGATGAGTTGTACTCGTTGTCCAGGGGACCATCTTTGACTGTATTGACTTACAAAGGATACGAGATAAATGGGAATATATTTTACACGATCGCCTAAGATCAAAAGAACACCAACCAAAACAGCGGTGTCCGCTTTGATGCAGCAACCAAAAGGGGAAAGGACACATATTATGGTAACATAGTGGACATATGGGAACTTGACTACGGACATGATTTTAAGGTCCCTTTGTTTAAGTGCAAATGGGTCAATCTGTTAGGAGGCAGGGTACAGGTAGACCCACAGTACGGAATGACAACAGTGGATGTGAATAATCTTGGGTACACAGACGAACCATTCGTCCTATCCAATGATGTGGCGCAGGTTTCTACGTTAAGGACATGTCTACCAAACCGAGAAAAAGAAAAGATAAGGAAGCGAATACATCATACGATGAGCCAAAGTGCCACATAATTCTTTCAGGAAAAAGAGACATCGTGGGAGTGGAGGGCAAGACAGACATGTCTGAAGATTATGTAAAGTTTCATGAAATTCCTCCCTTCAAGTCAAGGCTGACCCAAGCACTCTGTTAAACGATGAAGGATAATGTTGACGCTCAAAAGTGGCACGTTTATAAAGAGTGGATTGAAAGTCACCATGAGATGGCTCTCTTTGAGAAGATAAAGATGAATATGAAGATGGTCTAAAACGAAGCTCGGATGTAAAAGTTATGACAAGTTCAGAGATGCTCATGTCGATATCAGATTAAAGAATGGCTAGAAACCCAATTAAGATGGCCTCAAATGGAGAAAGTTTCAACACGAAAGTTGTGCGTCTCGTCGAAATGATTGATTCTGATATAAAGATCGTCCCAATCCGTGGTAGTATGCAAAAGTTAGAACCCGCACAGCACGACCCTCCAGTGAGCAAAATATGACGCCCGGAACCAGACACATATGTGGGTATGTCTGATGAGCTGCGTGAATTATTAGCTGTTTTGCGCGAGAAATTTGACACTCGCGATGACTTCTGATTAAAAAATGTTCAACATGAAAGTTGTTCGTATCGTCGAAACGGTCAAGATTGCTTTTGCACTCGTTTCCATCCGAGGTCGTTTACCACCATAATAAAAGACCCACAAAGTGCAGCCAGTTTAAACCGAACAGTTTTGGAAAGTTCGGATGAAACCAATCCGAATTTGACTAGGGTTTTGGACGTGAATCGAAGCATTTTCCTTCCATGGGAAGTCCAGCCGCCTCTTATGTACCTAAGGGGTGACGGCCGATTGAACAACACACAATCGAACAAATCATCTACCACTTATTATCTTTTATCTTTTCTCCTTAACCCTAGTTCTTCTTCTTCCTCGTTCTTCGTCTGTTCTTTTCGTTGCAGGGCAGCGGACCTCAAGGCCCTAGGGGCGATCAGGTCGACCTAGGGCAGCCCATAGCTGCCGCACGCCCTGACGGGGTCCCTCCCGGGCGTGTTGGGTTTCGGTTCCTCAAAAGCACCCACCGGATTGCCTGCGTACCGCGTTTCGGCTGGGTCTCATTCGACGTGAGCTGCGGTGCATCACCCTCGGTGTTGGAGGTACACGGTGACGTGTTCGTGTGCGAACACACTTTTTGGCGACTCCGGTGGGGACGAAGCTTTGAACGGTCTCCAGCCCGTTCTTGCTACGAAGAGATCGTCATCTAGGGTTTGCAATCTACGAAGGTAACATGAATACCCAATTCACTTATGTAGATGCAAATAATGCATATGTTGTTGCTAGATTGTCTAATGAGAATATTGTATCGGCTAGCCCTAGTTTTATCAATCATGCATCTAATTATGTGCAACAGCCGATTCAGAATAATCTTCATGCTTCAACTTCATATAATTTTAGCAAGATGCAACATATGTATCCCAACTCCCATGCATCGGCAACCTCACAAATCTATATGCCATGAACAACATGATGAGTTCGGTTAGTCATGTTGAGACACCCCATGTAGGAACTTCCAGTAGTATGCAACAAAGTGTTTCAAATTTTTATTCATCGGCACATAACTTGCAGTATGTTAATCCGAACATGTCGGTGGATAGGGGAATTGGCCATGCTACTACTAGTTATTCGGCCAATTACCCTCAAACATCATATGCTACACCTCATGCTACTACTTTTCTGGCACCATATGCAACTGTTGATGTCCATAATTCGGCTCCGCACCTTCATGGTCATGGCCGAATAAGTGAAAATTTTACAGGAGCACAAATGCCTTCACCTACTACCGTGGCATATCATGTTCCCCCAACACAATTACAAAATTTCGGCAACATCTCATTGCCGAAAGAGTCTAAAAGCATCGAGGGGCAACCATATCCAGACTGGGTAGTTGAGAGCAAGCTTACATTCCCTTGGGATTTGTGCAACTCCATTCGAAAGGAACTAATAAAAGGCGGGAAGCCTCATGATTTTGCTGCAGTAAAAGCTAGAGTTGTGCAAATGATGCATTCGTCCAGTGTTGTACAATCTAGTGCAACCCCTAAACACTTGCAAAGTTTCGGCACCTCATTGCTAGAAAAGTCTCAAAGTATTGGGGGGCAATCTCATGAGGAGTGGATGGAAATTGAGATGAAAAAGTTTAAAGCTCGCCAAGCTGAGATGTGGGCTAAAATTAGACAAGAGCGAGAAGCCTTGCAAATACAAAAAGATAAAAGTATTGATTCATGTAACAATGAAAATTCGGTTATTGAAAAAGCCAAATCAAATATTATGTGTGCCAGATCTATTGAAGAAAAAGATGATGCCAAGGCGTTGGGGAGCCAACTGAATAAGGAACAAAGTATCATTCAAATTACACCACCGTCATGCTCTCCCAACATATTCAAAGAGGTATTTCTAGCAAGTGATTTACCTATTTTCAGATTTGGTCGCAACTTTATTGTTGATGCATGCATTAGAAAAAATCTTATAAGTAATTTTGAAAGACCAATGATGAAGGGAAATTTACTTGTTAGCAATAAAATTGTTACTGAGCATATCGGTAAATACATTGTACCATTCAAAGAGACCGATGGTGACTTATTATTGCAGCCAAAGCTTTTCCCATTGCTTTATTTAAAGTTCATATCTAATTGGGTAGCTTTCCTTGCCTCATACTTGGCTTATACATGGTCTCAATTGAGACATGTATGTTCTAACTATTTTGATTTCAGAAATTTAAAGCCAAGGTTATACTCTGTTGAGAAAACCGATGATAGTATAATTTGTTTTTCAAAGACATCGGTAAAAGAATGCAAAATAAAATTCATAGTCTAATGGGATGATACAAAATCTGAACCATTCGCTTGCTTGACTACAAAGCCGTTCTCACAGCAAGATCGGCTAGAAAATAAAAATATTACCTTCAATTCAAACATGTGTGATCAAATCTTTGATTTGTTGTTGACAAATAATTATATTAGAATTATTGATCATCACGTCGAGCCATCAATCCAACGACGAATGTATTGTAGGTTGCATCATTCGTTCAAACATAATTTTGAGGATTGCAACATGTTTCATCAAATAGTCAAATCTGCCATTGAGAAAGGACAATTGAGATTTGTTGAAACACCAAGGGATGACCAATCTATTCCGATTGGTCCTAATGGAAAAAAGGTTTTGAATCGGCTGCTTCAAGACGATTCCTTTAAAGATGGGAAGGTAAAAACTACAGGTGATGGGATCAAGCTTTCAAGTAAAGAAGTTGTTCAAGAGCACAATGAAAATATTCTTGAAGGCATGAGTTCTATCAAAGCTACAATGGAGACGCCAAGGACTGGGGGGCAACAAGAAAATCCAATGATCGATGAAAGCAAACCAAAAGAAAACAAAGGCCGAAATAAGCGCAAGTGTAAGAGATCAAAAATCACCTTCGCTGAACTATTGGATAAATATCAAAAGAAGAGTGAAGAGAAGAATGCTTATCGGTCAAATCATGCAAAGAAACCAAGATCACCTCCAAGGCGCAAATATGAGGATCCGTATTGGCAAAGTGAGAATTTTAATGCAACATATTCATATCCTTATTTTGGGCCGCCAATGCCAATGTCGTGGATGCCTCCTATGCTCATATAGATCCATATTCATTATGGGACAGGTATGATACAAGGGCACATTCTCCATCTTATTTTAGACCACCTCACCAATATTATGCAGCTCCGAGAAGATCAACATTTGAACAATCACATGTTAAAGACCGTTTCAATCATAAGGAATCGGTCCAGAGCTCAAGGAAGAAGAAAGAGGTGGCCAAGAAAGTTTACCTAGTTAAAAGAGGTGGTGGTAAGAGTGCTACTTCACAATTGATCTCAAATGAAAAAGAGCCAATTGGCTAAAGGCAATGAAATGAAGCGATCAATTTTTTAGAGTCAAAGTGCCAAATCCAAAGAAAACAAGTTGAGAGTGCACAAGGCCAAAAAAGAATTGCCATTGGTCAAAACAGAATCGCAGCCGAGATGCCCACTCGGCCTATCATATTGGCAAAAGAAGAAATTACAAAAACTTAGTGCACAAGAACTTGAAGAAAGGAACATGGCATGGGTTCCCAAAGGAAGTGCTCAAAATAAGAATTATGTGCAATCTTCCATTAGAAGAAGTGCAGCAAAGGTGAATAAGGAAAAGAGTGAAAACTATGAAGGACCAAGCCGAAGGTTTCAGCATCTTCGGTTTACACATTATCCATATTCTTCAACTATGCCGTTAACGCCTATGCCATGGAATTCATCATCCGGTATGATTGGTAACCCTCAATGGGCTTATTTTAATCCATGCATGCAATATAATTTATTACATCATGAAAGGGTATTACCAAGTTACTATACATTTGATTAGCTATAAGTTTGTTGTTGATCCAAAGGGCCGAAATACTTGATTTGTCATTTCATTTATTTATTTCGGCGAAATGTGCTTTGAATGAAGTTTACATGGTAATGGTCGATATTTATCTATCTCCTAAGAGTATGTCAATGCATGGCCGGTGTAGTATTCTAACATCGTCCTTAGTTCGATTGGAGAGCGAGACAAGGTATGTGCTCATGGAAATTTATATGTATGCCTATATTACGATTGAATGGAGTTGAGATAATGACCGATGTCATTGAATATATGCTCCATAGGCCAATTCATAGTTGTAGAATTGGCTAGTGGGCTTATACTTTGTTTGGGTATGATTTGGCTTATGCATTTTTTGAGATCTATAAGAGGCCAAATCATAGCTGATTTTATTACTGAACATCGGATTAATGACATGCATAATATTGATATTAGCCTTGTCTCTCTAGTACTATGGAGATTATGTTTTGATGGTTCAATTAATAGCAATGGCCAAAGTGTTGGTGTTGTTTATATATCTCTTTATGGTACTATTTTTGAAGCCTCATGCCGATTAGAATATTTTTATGCATGATTAATCAAAGCTGAATATGCATTGTTATTCAGGTTGAATATTTTACTTGCTATAGGTGCTATACATACCGAGGCTTTTGGTGATTCATCATGAGTAGTGAACAAATATCCAGGGTTTATCAATGTTTTGACGAATCACTTATAGTTTAGCTTGGGGTATGCCTAGATGCAAAATTTACCTTGGTTGCTGTAAAATTGTTCATATATTTAGACATGACAATTCGAAAGAGTTGGCACAGCAAGCATCCGGCTACTATGTTAATCATGGTGTATTGCATTTCTTTCAATAGCCGAGGCTTCGTCACGTCAACATAGGTAAGGCCGAATCGAAGTCCACAGCTTCGGCCACTAATGAAACTTTTATGCAGGTGAAGTAAGGATTGGAGGAAGTCCATGCTTAATTATCTGCGAAATCCTAGTGAAAGGGTGAACAATATGGTTCAGAGGATGGTTTTGATCTATGGAACTTTATCACCGGATTGTTAATGAAGCTGAGAAGGTTTCACCCAAGTTTGCATCAGAAAGTTCACACAAGACATGGACGATATATACTTATCGTCCTAAGAACATATAAATGGCCGATGGAGTGTGGACATGGTCCTTACAACTAACTTGGTACAAGTTATTTTTCGGCACGCTAGCTTTGCCGAAAAACAGGGGGGCATGTGTTGATGCTCAAAAGTGGCACGTTTATAAAGAGTGGATTGAAAGTCACCATGAGATGGCTCTCTTTGAGAAGATGAAGATGAATATGAAGATGCTCTAAAACGGAGCTCGGATGTAAAAGTTATGACAAGTTCAGAGATGCTCATGTCGATATCAGATTAAAGAATGGCTAGAAACCCAATTAAGATAGCCTCAAATGGAGAATGTTTCAACACGAAAGTTGTGCGCCTCGTCGAAACGACCGATTTTGATATAAAGATCGTCCCAATCCGAGGTTGTATGCAAAAGTTAGAGCCCGCACAGCGCGACCCTCTAGTGAGCAAAGTATGACGCCCGGAACCAGACACATATGTGGGTATGTCTGATGAGCTGCGTGAATTATTAGCTGTTTTGAGCGAGCAATTTGACCCTCGAGATGACCCCTGAATAAAAAATGTTCAACATGAAAGTTGTTCGTCTCGTCGAAACGGTCAAGATAGCTTTTGGAATCGTTTCCATTCGAGGTCGTTTACCACCAGAAAAAAGACCCACAAAGTGCAGCCAGTTTAAACCGAACAGTTTTGGAAAGTTCGGATGAAACCAATCCGAATTTTACTAGGGCTTTGGACGTGAATCGAAGCCTTTTCCTTGCACGGGAAGTCCAGCCACCTCTTATATACGTAAGGGGTGACGGCCGATTGAACAACACACAATCGAACAAATCATCTACCACTTTTTATCTTTTATCTTTTCTCCTTAACCCTAGTTCTTCTTCTTCCTCGTTCTTCGTCTGTTATTCTTGTTGAAGGGCGGCGAACCTCGAGGCCCTAGGGGCGATCAGGTCGACCTAGGACGGCCCATAGCTGCCGCACGCCCTGACGGGGTCCCTCCTGGGCGTGTGGGGTTTCGGGTCCTCAAAAGCACCCACCGGATTGCTTGCGTACCGCGCTTCCGGCTAGGTCTCGTTCGACATGAGCTGCGGTGCATCACCCTCGGCGTTGGAGGTACACGGTGACGTGCTTGTGTGCGAACAAATATCCATGGTTACGACGCAATAAGCGAAGAACACAAGTGAAGAAAAAGTGAAAACTATCTCTCCACAACTATTATGATGATGCGTTTGATCTAGAATATCACTACAGTTACATGTGAAGAAATGAAATGCCTTTTGTAACAGACGAGTTTCCGTATGAAACCCTGATACTTCGAAAGAGATTGTCCGTTTTCTACATGAAGTGCATCCAGCTTTTGCCGTAACCTGATCAACTTTTTAGCACATGCTATGTCGGTGAAATGATGGTACCATGCCAATTTTCAACCTCTTTAGAGTTCATTTGAAGTGTTTTTCAATTTCAGGGTCATATAGCTCAACAAATCAGTAAATGCATGAAAAATAACAAATGAAGTCATAAAGGGTTCAAAATTGATGATGTGGCTTTGAATGATGCATTTTGAACACACAAAAAGTCTGGAGTTCAAATAAGTTCAAAAAAATGAAATCCCTTTGTAACAGAACAGTTTCCGTATGAAACCCTGATACTTCGAAAGAGATTGCCCGTTTTGTACACAAAGTGCATCTAGTTTTTGCCGTAACCCTCTCAACTTTTTAGCACATGCTATGTGAGTGAAATGATGATACCATGCCAATTTTCAACCTTTTCAGAGTTCATTTGTAGTGCTTTTCAACTTCAGGGTCATATAGCTCAAAAAATCAGTAAATGCATGAAAAATAACAAATGAAGTCAGAAAAGGTTCAAAATTTATGATGTGGCTTTGAATAGTGCATTTTGAATACACAAAAAGTCTGGAGTTCAAATAAGTTCAAACAAATAAAATCCCTTTGTAACAGATGAGTTTCTGTATGAAACCCGGATACATCGAAAGAGATTGTCTGTTTTGTACACGAAGTGCATCCAGTTTTTGCCGTAACCCTCTCAACCTTTTAGCACATGCTATGTGGGTGAAATGATAATACCATGCCAACCTTCAACCTTTTCAGAGTTCATTTGTAGTGCTTTTCAATTTTAGGGTCATATAGCTCAAAAAGAATGAATTAATAGCTAAAAGAATGAACTTAAAATAATCAATTAAAATATTCTGTTATGATCAACTAAAAAAACTATAATATTCTTCAATAGCAAAAATAATCAACTAAAAAGCTTTTATAAAACTCTAATAGCAAAAGGAATCAACTAAAAAGCTTTTATAAACCTCTAGTATTTTTTAAACTAAAATTATATAAAATTTATGCAACTAAAATTATCAAAGTATTTTCTGTTCAAAACATTAGTGGCAAAAGGAATTTTCATAAAGAATATTCTTTTAGAAACTTTAATAGCAAACTAAAATAACAAAATCTGTTCTTGATTAAAATTGACATTTAAAATAACCTAAAAATTACCAAATTTAATATAATGATGAAACACAATAAAATTAAATAGCAGAAAAAGAATCACTCAAAAATATAATTTTGTAGTAAATTTATTCACAAACTAGTGATTTACTCAAATTTAAAAGAATTCAAATCTAAACTATTCAAATTTGAAAATTAATGGCACTAACAGAAAGTCTATAATTTTTGTGACCTAACAGCAAAACGAATCACTGGAAAACTGCAAAAAAAGCAAAAAAGAAACAAAAAACTGAAGAAGAAAAAAATGCCACCTACAGGGCCACCACAACGTGAATACGACTAGAAACCCAGCTAGTTGGGCCAGGATTCAGGCACGCAGAAGGCCCAGCAGGCCCACAGGCATAGCAGTGTCAGTTTAGGCCCATAGACCTACAGTTCGGAGGAGTTCGAGAGAGATGGCGGGGCAGCGCTTATAAACAGGTGCGGCCGCTCCACGGCTAGCGAGGTGGGACTAAACAACCCACCGCACCGCGGCTTTGGCAGGCGCAGGCCTTTGGTCCCGGTTGGTTCCACGGACCGGGACCAAAGCTTCATGTATATAATCAACACTTGTGAAAATTTTGGTTTTCATCTCGCAGTTCCCCCCGACAACGCCGACCTCCTCGACGCCGCCAGGCTGCCCCGACGCCGTCGCCGTCGCCCGTGCCCCCGAGCCCACGCCGACATCGTCCGCCGCCCCCGAGCCCACGCCAACGCCGTCCGCCGCCCATGCCGTCACCTTCCACCGCCCCCGAGCGCGCCCGGCCGCGCCCCTGCCACCCGCCGGCCTGCACCGTCACCGTCGTCGCCGGCTCCCTCGCGCGCCGCCCCCACCGTCGCACTCGCTAGCCGACGCCCTCGCCGGCTCCCTCACACGCCGCACCTGCCGTCGCCCTCACCAGCCGACGCCGTCCGCCGCCCCCGAGCGCGCCCGGCCATGCCGGCCCCTGCCCCGGCCCGCGCCCCCCACCGTCGCAGCCGCCGACGCCCTCGCCGCCCCCGCCGTCGCCCTCGCCGGCTGTCCCCGATGTGAGCCGCCGCCGCCCCGGCTCTATTCAGAGCTTTTTTTCATATGTGTTTTTTTCATATAATGTGTATTGATTTTTTTGTTCATAGCATTTGTTTTCATATGTATGTATGTAGGTATGTATGTATGTATGTATGTATGTGGTAGCTATATGATGAATGGATGTGGCTATGTATGTATGGATATAATGTTCATAGCATTTTTTGTTCATATATATGTTTTTTTCATATATGTATTAATTTTTATTTAGGTTGTTAGTAGATATCGATTTTAGGTTAGTCGATTTAGTGCATTTTAGGTTAGTTGTACTGTTAGTGCATTTTAGGTTAGTAGATTTTAGGTTAGAGGAAAAAAGGAAAAAGAAGAAGAGGAAGAAGGACAAGAAGAAGAAGGAGGAGAAGAAGAGGAGAGGAAGAAGAGGAGAAAAAAAGTAAGAAGAGGAAAAAGAGGAAAAAAAGAGGAGAAGAAGAAGGAATAGGGGAGAAGAAGAAAAAATAGAATAATATTACTTCCCCTATTTTTTTCTTTTTTTTCTTCGATCTTCTCCTCTATTCCTTTCTTCTTCTCCTCTTTTTTTCTTCTTCTTCCTCTTCTTATTTTTTATCGGGTACGTCATTGTCGATATACCCCCTCCACGATAACTTCGACATGAGGGGGGGGTCGATATACCCCCTCCCCGATAACTTAGACCACGGGAGCATCCCCCCCCCCTCGATCGACCAACTCTCGAGGACACCCAAACCCTAGAAAAAAACAATGTCGGTCTCCTACCCCCTCCCGCTCCTACCCAACAAAATCTCTCGAGATTTAAAAGAGATTTATCAAGAATGTCCCCATTATGGATGTGCGTAATTAAGTTGATCCATATATTTCCTGATATCATCTACCATTCTATATGTGCACGTTCTCTTGTGTCAAAGTATTGAAGAAATCCATGGTTTCATAATTGGTCGGAAGTAACAGGCGCATGATGGTATGAAGCTCACCAAAATTGTTTTGGAACGGAGTCCTGATAGGATAATTCGCCTTTTGGTACGAAGTTCAGCAAAGGCCATCCAAATAGCGATATTTGAAAGGCTCTTGCTGAACTTCGTACCAAAAAGCGAATTATCTTATCAGGACTCTGTTCCAAAATAATTTGGAGAGCTTCATACCATCATGCGCCTGTTACTTCCGGCTAATGATGAAACCATGGTTTTCTTGAATCCTTTGACAGTAGACAACGTGACATACAGAAGGGTAGATGAGATCGGGAAAATAGGGACCATTTTCTGCACATCCAGAATGGCGTCATTTTGTTAAATCCCTTCTCAGTCCGGACGTCGGGCATTCATGAGAGAGGCGGTCTGGCCCAAACCCTAGAAGCGTTGTCGAGGCCACCCCAAACCCTAGAAGCGTCGTCGAGGCCACCCATCTGCCACTAATATATCCATCTCTCATGTTTGTATATTAATTGCCATATTGTAATATTTGCAGAAAATATGGATCATCAAAGAGACTTAAAAGAAGAAGAGTTGTTGGAGGACATCATCCACGGAGGAGCTGATGTAGTCTTGTCATTTCTCAACGACACCGATGGTGGTCTGGAAGGAGAGGGTGAAGCCGGGTCCGGTGATCAAACAATGGAGGTGGAAGGACATGATCATGATGGCTTCGGTGACCGAATGCCGGTGGAAGAAGAAGATCGTGATGACAGCTCCGGTGAGCGAACGGAGGAAGGAGCTGTTGCAAAGTCCGGCGAGGTATATATATTAATTAAGCCTGTGTTGACTAGCTAATAGATGCATTAATTGTTTTGTTATGTACACATATTAACTCTCTTCTTTCTTCTTTTCTAGCCCTCTGGATCGAGCTAAACTTTGGTGACGAGATGAGGCCCAAAGAAAAGGTTGCGCCAGGATGAGAGGTTCACGATCACAGCAATCAAGGGTGATGGCAAACCGATTGAACCCAGCCGGACCAAGGAAGCATTTTCTGCTCAGTGCAGGGTTCTTGTTAGGGACTTGATCCCGATCAGCATCCACCAATGGACTAAGCCTAAGAGCGAAGACCCTCAAGTGTCTTATGTCAATGATAAACAGAAAGATGATCTTTGGACCGAGCTGAAGGCAAATTTCACCCTACCGCCAGAGGAGGATCGGGATAAGCCTGTTATAGAGCCATTGGTGGAGGTGGAGACATAAATATTAAGAAGATGGCATATGCTCATGCTCAGGAAGATGGCATATCTATTCGGGAGGTGGAGGAATGAGTTGAAATCAACGTTTGTCGACAAAGGGAAGACTCCAGAATTCACCGGCCGATTTGAGAAGATAAGAGATCACTGGGCTGCATTTGTGGCCCACAAGACATCGGAGAAGAGTAAGAAGACCTCAAAGCCTGGGGTCACCATCGCATGGGGTCAGGTGGCTACCTCAAAGCCTGGCCGTTGGTGACTAGGCTTAGAAAGGCCTGCTTGATAAAGTGGTCGAACCAGAGACATTGAACTGGCTAGACCGTTCAAGGACTTGGTTCTTCGGGGTTGGAGGAACCTTGGACCCTGAAACAGGGGAGTGCTGTTGGATGAACGAGCAACTTAAAATACCGGTCAAGTAGCTTCAGGAGCATATCGCCGCAACGCAGGAAGGGACGTTCATTCCCGACAGAGAAAACGACGAGCTCACACCAGCCCTCGGGAATCCTGAGCACCCAGGACGAACACGAGGCACGGCAGGCTCCGTTGCGTGGAAGGTTGGGTTTCCCAGCGCAGGCGGTTACAAAAGCCGGGGGACGAGGAGGAAAGTGGAGCTGACCGAACTGCAGAAGCTGAATGCAAGGGTACAAGCGCTAGAGGAACAAGCAGTTCAAAGCCAGCAACCTGCCGGAGCTATCTCAGAAGCTACCCCGCCATCTCAGCGGAGAAGCAGCGTGGCTTCCACCGAGCTCCTTCAGCAGCCTGACTTACGGCTCCTAGCTACCCCATGGATGCTATCACGGAGGCTCAAGATTGCCACTTATGACGCAATGGCAGCACCTCAAAGTCAAGGCGGCTGTCCGCTCTGTTGCACCTCTTGAACCCGGCACAACTTTTCACTGCCTTCCGATTCCACAAGGTTATGCTGTTGTGATGGTCGATGAAATAACGGAGGGATTTGAGGAGCTCGAGCTTGACCACCCTACCGGTGTAGGGGAGACTCAGCTGGGTCTTGCTCTGAAGACTCCATGTCTATGGTGGAAGGAGCTCATCAACCTTCTGAACTGGACGCCTCTGCCTCCTCCTCATCCTCCTCCGGTGAGTCAGGGCACTCCGCCTCCTCCTCCAGCGAGTGATCAGGGCACTCCGCCTCCTTCTCCGGCTGCTTAGGCGCGTGGCGGCACTCCGCCTCCTTCTCCGCCTGCGCCGGCGCGTCCGAACAGCTCGCCTCCTCCTCCGCCTCGTCGGCAACAGCGGAATATAGCCGCCGCCGCTCCGGCTGCTCCGGCGCGTCGTAGCACTCCGCCTCCTTCTTCTCCACCTCGTAAGAAATGATATAAGATAGCTGCAGCTGCTCCGGCTGCTCCGGCATCTAGCAGTACAGCCAGAGGCGGGAGGAACTACAGATTCGGTCCATCTCTCAAGCCTCTAGAGAAGTTACCATACGAGATGACCGAACAGGAAAACGCGGAGATCTGTCAAGGCTATGTGAAGGATTTTTTGCAAAGAAACATCCACCTCCGGAGGAGAAGATAGATAAGGTGAAAGTTCAGCGCACTTTGGATACCCTGAAGCGACCACCACCGCCTCCGCCGGATGACAACCATGTCCGCACTCTTAAAAAGGCAGTGCAAGAACACGCTGGTCGGGAACTACTTCAAGTGACAAAAGGTTACAAGAACGAAGAAGTGGGGAAACAATCCCCAGCTCGGCGAACAGGCGAACCAATTGTGGCCCCCGCTGAAGGTGTCTAGCGATATCATCGTAAATCTGCCGGGGATGCTTCCCGGTACCGAACCTGGTGATTACATGCCCGACGATGCACATTTTGAAACAAATACCGGTACCAGAAGCCTCTCATCAAACATGGTCATCCTCCTCTAACAACGATGATGCAAAGAATCCATAAGTGGTACATGGACACCTGCAAGTCTGGGAAGGATATTTTGACGCTGAGAGTTAAAGAGGAGCACGACCTCATTGGAATTGATCTGTTGTCTGTTCCATTTGAGGAGTTCTTCCAGTTTTTCAATCAAAATGCCCTCGATAAAATAATCGTCACTTGCTACTGTCTGTAAGTACTACTTCTGTAATTAAGTCTCTATGTATAGCTCAGCTCTTTCATTGCATGTATATATAATTATCCTCACTATATTATGCAGATTGAAGATCGTCGAATGCAGAAACGCACAAATCTATGATATTGGGTTCATTAACAAAAATCGCATAGATGAGTGGACGGTTAAATTTGATGCCAAAGAAGCCGAGGCAAACTTGCTAAAATCGTTGCTTCAAAATAAAAACAAAGATAAAATACTCTTTTCTTACAACTTCAAGTGAGTGTTACTGTCTTGTGCATATTCGGTTTCCCTTATTAATCGAAGTTATAGTAGTGTAATTGATGAGTTATGCATGCGTGCGCAGCTTCCACTTTATTCTCCTAGATATTAAGCTTGAGAAGGGACTGGTAACCGTCTTAGACTCAAGACGAAAAGATCCCAAGGAGTATGCGGCCATGACTGAAATGCTCCAGAAGTAAGTTCAATCGATCATTATCGCACCATATCGGCAACTTTGTTCATTTCCTGATATCAAGTAATTATTTTCTTTGTCTCGCAGGGTTTGGAAAGTGTTCACCGCAGAAGCTCCGGGACTGCCGGGGGAGCTGCGATTTACACACCCGAAAGTAAGTACTACTAGCTAGTTCCGCGCATCTCCCATTGATTCTAGCTAGTTTCATCAATACCATTTATAATGCTTGATTATCAGTTTGATTGACCTCTATTTCTCTTAATGTGGTTGTGGCAGAACGGCGGGAATAATTTTTGTGGATACTACATTTGCGAGTACATCTACAACACAACGACCTCTAAGCGGGGCTACTCTAAAGAAGATTATGAAGTGCGTAAGCAATAATATTCACAATTTAATTTTGTTTACCATCATTTGTGTTGAGTTTCATTCATATATATGTATTGACGCCCTTCTTCAACTTAGCTTTGGCAGTTGCGGGATGAACTCCTACCACAAGATCGCATAAAAGCAATTCAAGAGGAATTGGAGAGATTCTTTCTTGACCACGTCATAGATAAAGACGGAGAATACCATGTGGAACTTGACATCAGATGTTAGGGATTGTAAGAGATCTTATATGTTATATATGTGGCTAGTAGTGTCGGATAGATATACGAAAACTTGTTGTTCGACCAATCTCTCAGAGAAAGAGAGGTCGATCACTTCTCTTTGTATATGTTCGTGACGATCTTGTGTACTTAATGGTTTCCTTCATGTTCTTACTAGCTAGCGTGTCGAGTCCTATCTATACGTATAGTATGTAGCGTTGACCAAGCACGGAGATAAGAGAGGACACTTCTCTCTATTAGCTAGCTAACACAATGTATGAAACCCCTAAATTAACCCTACAAAAACCCCAACCCCCATGCCCCCTTCAATAAAAAAACAAAAACCCTAGCCCCTGAACTGCTGACCCGTGGATGCCTTTTAGTCCCGGTTGGTGCTACCAACCGGGACAAAAGTCCCTCCTGCCTGGGCAAGCCGCAGAGGCCACGTGGAGCCCCATATGTCCCGGTTCATAAAAGAACCCGGACTAAAGGTATTGGGCTTTAGTACCGACCCTTTAGTCCCGGTTCCGGAACCGGGACAAATGGGCCTTATGAACCGGGACAAATGGGTCTTTTTCTACTAGTGATATAAGATGTTCCAAGAGCTGAAATTGGTATTTCAAACTCATGCATATGTTGAGAGGTATGAGACCTTTGACAAAGTACATTGCCTACAAGATGGAGGAGAATAGCTCAGCCAGTGAGCATGTACTCAGAATGTCTGGGCACTACAATCACTTGAATCAAGTGGGAGTTAATCTTCCAAGTTAAGATAGTGATTGACAGAGTTCTCTAGTCACTATCACCAAGTTACTAGAACTTCGTGATGAACTATAATATGCAAGGGATGACAAAAATGATTCGCAAGCTCTTCGCGATGCTGGAATCGGCGAAGGTAGAAATCAAGAAAGAGCATCAAATGTTGATGGTTAACAAGACCACTAGTTTCAAAAAAAGGGCAAAGGGAAAGAAAGGGAACTTCAAGAAGAATGGCAAGCAAGTTTCCACTCCCGTGAAGAAGCCCAAAGCTAGACCTAAGCCTTAAACTAAGTGATTTTACTGCAAAGGAAATGGTCACTAGAAGCATAACTGCCCCAAATATTTGGCGGATAACAAGGATGACAAAGTGAACAAAGGTATATTTGATATACATATTATTGATGTGTACTATACTATTGTTCGTAGGAACCCCTAGGTATTTGATACCGGTTTAGTTCCTAAGATTAGTAACTCGAAACGGGAGTTGCAGAACGAATAGAGACTAGTTAAGGACGAGGTGACGATATGTGTTGGAGGTAATTCCAAGGTTGATATGATCACCATTGCACACTCCCTCTACCTTCGGGATTAGTGTTGGACCTAAATAAATGTTATTTGGTGTTTGCGTTGAGCATGAATATGATTGGATCATGTTTATTGCGATACGATTATTCATTTAAGTCAGAGAATAACTCTTGTTCTGTTTACATGAATAAAACCTTCTATGGTTATACACCCAATGTAAATGGTTTACACAAATATTGATGCCAAAATATGCAAAGTTTATTATGATAGTGCAACATACTTGTAGCACTGTCGTTTAGGTCATATTGGTGTAAAGCGCATGAAGAAACTCCATGCAGATGGACTTTTGGAATCACTTGGTTATGAATCATTTGATACTTGCGAACCATGCCTCATCGGCAAGATGACTAAAACTCCGTTGTCCAGAACAATGGAGCAAGCTGATGACTTGTTGGATATAATACATATCGATGTATATAGTCAGATGAGTGTTGAAGCACGCGGTGGGTATCGTTATTTTCTGACCTTCAAGGATGATTTGAGCAGACATGGGTATATCTACTTAATGAAACACAAGTCTGAAACATTTGAAAAGTTCAAAGAATTTCAGAGTGAAGTGGAGAATCATCGTAACAAGACAATAAAGTTTCTAAGATCTAATCGCGGAGGCGGATATTTGAGTTACGAGTTTGGCCTTCATTTAAAACAATGTGGAATAGTTTCACAACTCACGCCACCTGGAACACCACAGCGTAATGGTGTTTCTGAACGTTGTAACTGTACATTATTGGATATGGTGCGTTCTATGATGTCTCTTACCGATTTACCACTATCGTTTTGGGGTTATGCATTAGAGACAGCTGCATTCACGTTAAATAGGGCACCGTCTAAATCCGTTGAGACGACACCGTATGAACTATGGTTTGGCAAGAAACCTAAGCTGTCGTTTCTTAAAGTTTGGGGTTGCGACACTTATGTCAAAAGGCTTCAGCCTTATAAATTCGAACCCAAATCGGAGAAGTGCGTCTTCATAGGATACCCTAAGGAAACAATTGGGTATACCTTCTACCACAGATCCGAAGGCAAGACCTTTGTTGCCAAGAATGGAACCTTTCTAGAGAAGGAGTTTCTCTCGAAAGAAGTGAGTGGGAGGAAAGTAGAACTTGATGAGGTAATTGTACCTTCTCTCGAATTGGAAAGTAGCACATCAGTGAAATATGTTCCCGTGATGCCTACACCAACTAGAGAGGAAGCTAATGATGATGATCATGAAACTTCGGATCAAGTTACTACTGGACCTCGTAGGTTGAACAGAGCATGTTCCACACTATATTGGTATGGTAATCCTGTCATGGAAGTCATGTTATTAGACCATGGCGAACCTACGAACTATGAAGAAGCTATGATGAGCCTAGATTCTGATAGATGGCTTGAGGCCATGAAATCTGAGATAGGATCCATGTATGAGAACAAAGTGTGGACTTTGGTGGAATTTCCCAATGATCGGCAAGCCATTGAGAAAAAATGGATCTTCAAGAGGAAGATGGACGCTGATGGTAGTGTTACAATCTACAAAGCTCGACTTGTCGCAAAAGGTTTTCGACAAGTTCAAAGTGTTGACTACGATGAGATTTTCTCACTCGTAGTGATGCTTAAGTCTGTCAGAATCATGTTAGAAATTGCCGCATTTTATGAAATCTGGCAAATGGATGTCAAAACTGCATTCCTTAATGGATTTCTTAAAGAAGAGTTGTATATGATGCAACCAAAAGGTTTTGTCGATCCTAAAAGTGCTAACAAAGTGTGCAAACTCCAGCGATCCATCTATGAACTGGTGCAAGCATCTCAGACTTGGAATATACTCTTTGATATGAAGATCAAAGCATATGGTTTTATACAGACTTATGGTGAAGCATGTATTTACAAGAAAGTGAGTGGGACCTCTGTAGCATTTATGATATTATATGTGGATGACATATTGTTGGTAGGAAATGATGCAGAATTTCTGGATAGCTTAAAAGGATACTTGAATAAGAATTTTTCAATAAAAACCTCGGTGAAGCTGCTTACATATTGACGCATGATAGGACTTTCACAAAGCACATACTGTCGGTGTCAAAACCGGAGGATCTCGGGTAGGGGGTCCCGATCTGTGCGTCAAGGTCGGATGGTAACAGGAGACAAGGGACACTTTATTTTACCCAGGTTCGGGCCCTCTCGATGGAGGTAAAACCCTACTCCTGCTAGATTAATATTGATGATATGGGTAGTACAAGAGTAGATCTACCACAAGATCAAGGAGGCTAAACCCTAGAAGCTAGCCTATGGGTATGATGATGGTTATGATGTGTTTGTCCTACGGACTACAACCCTCCGGTTTATATAGGCACCGGATAGGGTTAGGGTTACACAGAGTCGGTTACATTGGTAGGAGATCTTGAATATCCGCACGCCTAGCTTGCCTTCCACGCCAAGGAAAGAACCTTCCGGACACGGGACGAAGTCTTCAATCTTGTATCTTCATAGTCCTGGAGTCCGGCTGAAGATATAGTTCGGCTATCCGAACACCCCCTAATCCAGGACTCCCTCAGTCGCCCCTGAACCAGGCTTCGATGACGACGAGTCTGGCGCGCAAATTGTCTTCGGCATTGCAAGGCGGGTTCCTCCTCCAAATTCTTCAAGAAGATAATAAACACCAAAAAATAGTGTCCGGTTCTGCAAAACAAGTTTCCACGTATTGCCATATAGAGAATAATACAAACACAAATCAAATCTGCTGACGTATTCCGCAGTGCGTCATAACACTCCGACCAAGCCATCTGTATGGATTATTTTTTGTTGTTCCACCGCAGCACGTTCAACGAGGCGGTTTCCTTGGCACGTCTTGTCAAAGCAGAGATCGTGTGCCCCTTTTAACAGGATTCTCATCAATACGGACGTGGGTAACCCAACCGCGCCATTTATCACGGCTCTTGGGACGCAAGCGAGTTTTACTAGGCCGGTGGGGACGCATAGCTGCATCCGCCTATATAAGGGGATAAGGATCCACCTTTTTACCTACGCCTTCTTCCTCCTTTGCCTACCCATCTTCTTCGCATCCGAGCTCCAGCGCTCGACCGCTTCCCAGCTCTAACGCCGGAATGTATCCGAGCTCCAATGCCGGACTATGTATCCGAGCTCCAACGTCGGACTGTATATTCGAGCTCCAACGCCGGACTATATCCGAGGTGTCGTAAATCACCTTGGTTCAAAGAAGTTTGAAGGAGTTTAGCCGAGCTTAATGCCGGAAATGCCCTCTATGGAGCCAGCCACTAGCACCCGAGCTTTATGCCGGACTGCTTCTGAGGTGGCGCACCACCCTGAATGTGGGCCGATTTTTGTCAATATTTTTGGTTGGTGCAATTTATTCTCTGCCGAGATATGTAGCTAGTAGCCCTCAATGTGGGTATCGGTCTAAAACCCGAGATGCCCATGAAGGATGACATAAGACCGCTGATCCCCATAGCTGCTGAGACTCGGGTTGATTTGCAAAATCGGTTTGAGGATCGAGTCCTAGCTTGGCAGAATACTTCGGGACACAAAAAGCGGCGTGCTCAGTCCTCGAGACTCAGGTTGGGTGCGTCCGACCAACCTGATGATCAAAATCTCCTCAGAAACTATATTGCACATAAAATTTTCTGCATTGGACAAGCAATGCAGTAGCCCCCGAGACACTGGTCGGGTGTCAACACCAGATCAGGGGATCAATGTGCCCTTTTAATATGTTTAGACAATAAGCCCGAAGCCCAGTAGCCCCCGAGCCTTAATGCGGGCACGGGTGGCCGAATTAAGGATCGATATCCATAGTAAAATCACAAATTGTGTGTAATGACTCTATGTATTCAAGTACTTTACGTCATTTAATGCTCAGATCCGCATTGTACAAAACTTTGTTGACCGACCATCGGCTTCCACCTCCTCGGCCAGTAGCCGAGGAGTGTTTGTCTTACTTTATAAAGCCTTTATGAGGGCAAAGATTTACGACAAACAAGGCAATCTGGCCATACGGTTTTATAAACAAAGGTACGCGGAGAGATATGTTATATTACTGTTTAACAGAAGAAATGTCTTCCAAAGAAAAATAGTCCCGCTATCGGTTCCTTTCTTTAGGTTGTCATGCTAAGCATGATCATGAAACCTCATCTCCAACGTAAGAGCAAAATATCGAGGATTTAGTTTGGGAGGCCAGTTAATAGCCCCCGGTAGTGTTCGGCGACAGTCGAGGTCAAGCCGTAAACACTTCGGCCAATGTTATGAACGGCCTGTTATTTAACATAGTCATCGGATCGCTGACCAGTTTACGCTTATTGTGAAAGTCAGTTTTCGGCTTTCTCCACTGAGGTGCTTAACCATGTGAGATGGAAGCACAATCACAGTGGTTCTCCCTTTGCATGCTTAGCCGAACAAAACGGAACGTAGGAAGCAAGTGTAGGAGCCGGGCAACCCAACTATTGACCGAAGACACAATTCGAAACCGATGCATATATAGCAATATCTGAGAATGTTTTTGCCGAATCCCTAAAAGGTGTCCGGCGTTGCACTGCGAGACTAATGCTGGAAAAGCACAAATAGTTTAAAAGTGCCAAGAAGCTTGGAAAACCAAGAAACGTCAGTAAAAACATGACGTCCGAACAATATCAAGTGTTCGGTGCCAACCCGAAAATTGGTCTTAGAAAAAAGAAGTGCTTCTGTCGTGCATTAACATGATACATCCTATCGCAAGACTTCGAGCGGGTCAGCCTACGGCTTCAACCTCCTATCCCGAGGGCGGAGTGTTTCTCATCAAGCCAGTTTAGCAAACTAAACTCTAGCGGCATTTGAGAGAGAAATTAGGCTCCCCGGCTAGTGACCGCACACTTGTGTCGAAAAAAGGAGTGATAAATAATAATAGTAAGAAAAACTTTGCAACGACTAAGAAGAAGAACACTTATTATAAAACGGCTCACATAAATTTAAGAGCCCCCAAGTGACTTGGGTAAAAGATGACTATATAATGTAAGGTGACATGTAAAATGCCTTCTAGCCGGATTGTAGATCGTTTGTCATAGCGGACCTTTTCGCTTCAACCTCTGGACCTAATAGTCCGGAGTGTGTCCGAATACCATAGCGGTTATATAAGAACCGTGATATGCATGGAGACCAGGCGTAGGGGTCATTAGTGCTTTATCAGACAAGTGCCCAACTAGTTATGTTATATTACATGGTTAGTAAGAAACATCTTCCAGAGAGAATAGTTCCGTTAAGGGTTCCTTTCGCTGGGGTGGCATGCCCTAAAGTGCATGTCCGGACTGCAAATGCAGGAAAATCATCTGGGGGCATGTATATTAGTGAGTAAAAAGGTTCATCTTTAGTTCACCGACCGAATATTCCCTTAAGAACGCTAGCTTTCGGCTTCACCCAGTCTGAGGTACACATCCGGCTTATCCGGCAGTAGCAATCGCAGAGGTGCTCCCTTTACCGCCTAGCCGAACAATCGGGAACGTAGGGGTAAGCACAGGAGCCAGGCAACCCAGCTTGGCCAAAACTTAAGTCATATCGATGCATATAATGGTGAATAAAAGGTACATGCGGAAGTGTGACACATGTGTTGGGCATAAAACCCGTATTAATAAGCTTTTGTTAAAGAAGCCCCCAGGTATAATGAGCGCGGGTAGCGCGTCAAGTGTGTGCGAACAAGTTTGGACAAGGAAGATTTTTACAAGCAACTTTTTTCCAAAAAAGAATAATGCTTGGTCGAGCCGAACACAAGTTAAAAAATTAGAACTTTGAGCATGAAGGCAACTTAGCTGGTTAATGTGTTAGGTACTGACGACGCGGTCCGAGCTTGATGCGGGACAAGGTACCATCCCCCAAGCCGGTCCCGAGGTGGCGGAGCAAAGAGCTCGGCACTCCGAAGTGGTGACGTAGCACGGGCAATGCAGGACGGCAGAGTGATGCCGAAGTCCCCGACATGGGGTAATGAAGCCCCCCGTCCAGCCGAGGTGACGTCAAAGGATATAGTCCGGCTGGATTATTTTCCTGTGCACAAAAAATAGTGCAAACGGGAGAAAATAGTAATAATGATAATTAAAAAAATCGTTGCAAAATGAATAATTTATGCAAAGTGAGTAATAAAAGAAATATGGCCTGGCGCCGAAGTCAATGTCGATGCAGGGCGGCGGCGTGATGCGGTAAAGGCATGGCACGGCCTGAATTAACAGGTCGATTTGAGTTCCGGATGCGGCGTGTGCCGGACTATGTACGGAAACTGACCGTACCATCATGCGGCCGTCGTTAATGCGGCCATCATTTGATCGACCTGTGTACAGATGATGGACAAACCGGAGTAATAATTCCTTGGGACAAATAAACCCAAACAAGCAAAAAAATATTAGGATTTATAGCACCTGGTTTATTTGTTGTAGCAATCCGAAGGAAGATGATGCTGGCAAAGGTTGGCTTGCCGAGGCAAAGCCCTCGTTCCAGCTAATCGTGACGAAGCTGGTCAGCTAGTGACGCCCAAGTGTCCGGAGTAGGTTGATGAAGAGATGATGAATCCTCTGGTCCAGCCGAGATGTCGAAGCATCGAGGCCAGTCGATGAGTCGAAGTAGTCCGGCGTGATGGACACCGGCTTGAAGGGGCAACAGTGCGGCCCTGCCGATGCATGTCGTGACGTGGTAGATGCCGGCTTGATGAAGCGACCGAGCGGTGATGCCGGTATGCCCGCTCCGCGTAACCCGTGGGGCGGCGATGTTGGTGATGATTTGTCCTTCGCGATGCCGGACTCTTGTTCGGCTTGCCGAGATGATGATCCGAAGAAGTTGAGCTCGGCTCAACAAAGTGACGACGTGTCTAGCACAGGTCGGCAGCCGTGGAGCGATATTGCCGGACTGGTTCGACACCAGCAATGATGTTGAAGATCATGTTCAAAAGATCTTAAAGTTAGTGGGGTGTGTTCGGGAACAATACACAATATCCCATACAAAACTTCCTTCAAAAAGGATGTCCGAAATCCCGTTCATAAAAAGATGAATTCGGATCGGATTCGTTCTCGCGCAGAAAACAGATCCAAAAAGTGATGCACTAATCGGAAGGTTCCCGGAGTTCGGACGGTCGGATCGAGCTAAAATTTGAAGGGGTGGTAGATATAGGAATTCCGCAGCCGATCAAGGGTTGGATCTTCCAAAGGACGTCCGAGCTAGAAGCTGTACACCACGCCCTAAACTCGTCCAGATTCCCGTCCAGATTTGACAGGGCTCCGGTATATCGTGGATTGCCAGAGATTCCTCCATCGGAACTCGACGAAATTTTCCAGGGTTGTTGTTGACTCAATTCCGCACAATTCCACCAAAGCGATCGTCAAAGCGATACTCAAGGAGGTGGTGGAAGCAGATACGAGTTCGCTGTCCAGAAAAACAGCATGGTCGCTTGAGGGCAATGTTGACATTGAGCCCCCGAGCTTCCTGGATGACTCCTCCGTGATCTTGATAGAGATCGGAGTTGATGTTTGATGAAGGCCCTCGTCCGAACATGGTGATCCGAACACGGGGCGCAATTCTTGGTCGAACCAAGGTGACCAGTCGAGCTGGTGACGAAGATGCCGAAGTCGTAGTTGATCTGCAGGCGAGCCATCGATCCTTTTGTCGATCACACAGCGGAACTCTCAATGAAAGCACCAATGTCGGTGTCAAAACCGGCGGATCTCGGGTAGGGGGTCCCGATCTGTGCGTCAAGGTCGGATGGTAACAGGAGACAAGGGACACTTTATTTTACCCAGGTTCGGGCCCTCTCGATGGAGGTAAAACCCTACTCATGCTAGATTAATATTGATGATATGGGTAGTACAAGAGTAGATCTACCACGAGATCAAGGAGGCTAAACCCTAGAAGCTAGCCTATGGGTATGATGATGGTTATGATGTGTTCGTCCTACGGACTACAACCCTCCGGTTTATATAGGCACCGGATAGGGTTAGGGTTACACAGAGTCGGTTACATTGGTAGGAGATCTTGAACATCCGCACGCCTAGCTTGCCTTCCACACCAAGGAAAGAACCTTCCAGACACGGGACGAAGTCTTCAATCTTGTATCTTCATAGTCCTGGAGTCCGACTGAAGATATAGTTCGGCTATCCGAACACCCCCTAATCCAGGACTCCCTCACATACCTTGATAAAGTTTTGGAGAAGTTCAAAATGGATCAGTCAAAGAAAGGGTTCTTGCTTATTTTACAAGGTGTGAAGTTGAGTAAGACTCAAAGCCCGACCACGGCAGAAAATAGAGACAGAATGAAAGTCATTCCCTATGCCTCAGCCATAGGTTCTATAAAGTATCCTATCCTGTGTACCAGATTTGTTGTGTGCCTTGTTATGAGTTTGGCAAGGGGTACGATAGTGATCCAAGAGTAGATCACTGGACAACGGTCAAAATTATCCTTAGAGGACTAAGGAAATATTTCTCGGTTATGGAGGTGACAAAGAGTTCGTCGTAAAGAGTTACGTCGATGCAAGCTTTGACACCGATTCAGATGACTCCGAGTCTCAATCTGGATGTGTATTGAAAGTGGGAGCAATTAGCTAGAGTAGCTCTATGCAGAGCATTGTAGGCATAGAAATTTGCAAAATACATACGGATCTGAATATGGCAGACCCGTTGAATGAACTTCTCTCACAAGCAAAACATGATCACACCTTAGTACTCTTTGGGTGTTAATCACATAGCGATGTAAACTAGATTATTGACTCTAGTGAACCCTTTGGGTATTGGTCACATGGCGATGTGAACTATGGGTGTTAATCACATAAAGATGTGAACTATTGGTGTTAGATCACATGGCGATGCGAACTAGATTATTGACTCTAGTGCAAGTGGGAGACTGAAGGAAATATGCCCTAGAGGCAATAATAAAGTTTTTATTTTATATTTCCTTATATCATGATAAATGTTTATTATTCATGCTAGAATTGTATTAACCGGAAATTTGATAAATGTCCCTAGTAAGCCTCTACTAGACTAGCTCATTAATCAAAGATGGTTAAGTTTCCTTACCATAGACATATGTTGTCATTTGATGAAATAGGATCACATAATTAAGAGAATGATGTGATGGACATGACCCATCCGTTAGCTTTGCATTTTGATCATTCAGTTTTATTGCTATTACTTTCTTCATGTCAATTACATGTTCCTCCGACTATGAGATTATGCAACTCCCGGATACCGGAGGAATGCCTTGTGTGCGATCAAACGCCACAACGTAACTTGGTGACTATAAAGATGCTCTACATGTATCTCCGAAGGTGTCTCTTGGGTTGGCATAGATCGAGATTAGGATTTGTCATTCCGAGTATCGGAGAGGTATCTCTGGGCCCTCTCGATAATATACATCATAAGAAGCCTTGCAAGCAAAGTGACTAATGAGTTAGTTGCGGGATAATGTATTACGGAACAAGTAAAGAGACTTGCCGGTAACAAGATTGAACTAGGTATGAAGATACCGACGATCGAATCTCGGGCAAGTAACATAGCGATGACAAAGGGAACAACGTATGTTGTCATTACGGCTTGACCAATAAAGATCTTCATAGAATATGTAGGAGACAATATGAGCATCCAGGTTCCGCTGTTGGTTATTGACCGGAGAGGTGTCTCGGTCATGTCTACATAGTTCTCGAACCCGTAGGGTCCGCACGCTTAACGTTCAATGATGATTTTATATTATATGAGTTATGTGATTTGGTGACCGAATGTTGTTCGGAGTCCCGGATGAGATACGGACATGACGAGGAGTCTCGAAATGGTCGAGAGGTAAATATTGATATAGAGGATGATGGTATTCGGACACCAGAAGTGTTTCGGAGGTACCGGGTACTTATCGGGTCACCGGAAAGGAGTTTCGGGCACCCCCGACAAAGATATGAGCTTAATGGACCAAGTGAGGGAAGACACCAGCCCACAAGGGGTTGGTGCGCCCCCTATAGGGCCAGTCATATGAGGAGGAAAGGAAAGGAGAGGAGGAGAAGGAAAGTATGAAGTAGGACTCCTACTTCCTTCCCCTCCCCCCTCCTTCCTTTCCCCCTTGTCCAAAGATAAGAAGGGGGAGGCCGAATTTAAGGAGGCCCCCAAGTAGGATTCCTCCTACTTGGGGCGCCCCTTGCTGCTCCCCTCCCCCTCCCACCTTTATATACGTGGGGAGGGGGCGCCTAGAACACACAAGATTGATTCTTAGCCATGTGCGGCGCCCCCCTCCACAGTTTGCACCCCCGGTCATATTCTTGTAGTGCTTAGGCAAAGCCCTGCGTGGATCACTTCACCATCACCCTCGCCACGCCGTCGTGCTGACGGAACTCATCTACTTCCTCAACACTCTGCTGGATCAAGAGTTCGTGGGACATCATCGAGCTGAACGTGTTCGACTACATCAACTGCATTGACAAACGCTTCCACTTTCGGTCTGTGAGGGTACGTAGACACACTCTCCCCCTCTCGTTGATATGCATCTCCTAGATAGATCTTGCGTGATCGCAGGATATTTTTGAAATTGCATGCTATGTTCCCAACAATAAAACATTTGGAATAAACAAATATATAAAAAAAATAAAAAACTCTTAGGTTATGACATGTGACGCATAGTGTGGCACTTGTCCATCCCTGAGAAGTTGGGGAGTGAGCATGGCAAGGGGTAAGGGGGACTCCAACGGGGCGACATATTTCATCCGCCCGCATCCATTTCTGTCGTCAGAAATCATGGCCCAACGCGGCGACGGAAATGTAATGATATCCGTTTTGCTGTCCTCTTTCACCCATTTCTAGCCCAAATTTAGGGCGGGTTTGCCTCTGCGTGAACATGATGTGGCCGCCTGCATTGACCTCCCCTTGTCATCTTCTGCCCCATCTGTCAAGGCCACACAGGCCAGTGCGCTCACTGATGAAGTCATGTACCTAGGGTAGGGTCATAGGCCTGCCCAAGGGTACCCTCTCCAAGGTCACTTACTAAAAGAGGCTGCTTACCAGTCGACCTGATAAGCATCCACTCGACTAATACAATAACACTCGACCATGAAGACTCACTCGACCATCGGAAGCACAGGAGCCACTCCGCATCCAAACGGTCTGTAATTAAATGGCCTTTATAGCCTTAATAGCACTTTATACAGGGCGTTTCCAGTAACGCCCTGCCTTAATGTACCTTAAGATCCTTCATTGCGTGGGCTGGCAGGGGTCTTGGCGATCTCTATATAAGCCACCCCCCTCCACAGGAAGAGGGGTTCGCATCTTTGTAACACAGACGCATATAATCCAGTCGACCACCTCCGGGCTCCGAGACGTAGGGTTATTACTTCTTCTGAGAAGGGCCTGAACTCATTAAACTCTTGCGTGCACAACTACTCCAAAGCTAGGATCTTGCCTCTCCATTCCTACCCCCCATTCTACTGTCAGACTTAGGACCGCGACAGTTGGCGCCCGCCGTGGGGCAGGTGTTCTAGCGATTTGTTGGAGGAGTTGGGATTCTTTCGATATCTCCCATCATGTCTTCGAGCGGAGTCCTGGTCGAGGGCCGCGAGATCCGTCTCGGCGCCCTCACTTTCGTCGTCGATGACTCTGCTTGGCTCCAGGAGGCTCCACTCGACGTGGACGCACTTCCCGCCTGCAGGGCAACGCACTTTCACGCGTGCATTCGTGGCGTCCTCCTGCGGCAGCCGTCGGCCCAGTACGGGTCGGCACCCGTTTCGTCCTCGCTCCCAGTTTCCCGCCGGCGCAAGCGCTCCGGTCGGTCGAGGCTCCAGCGGTGGGTAAGGCATGCATTGGCCCGCCAGTCGGCCACCCCCCAAGTCGCGGCGATCGAGCCCGACGAATCTCTCTACGACCTGTTCGATCTGTCGACTAGCTCCGCAGAGACTGCGTCCCAGTGCGACAGCAGCGATCCAGTGGCAGAGGTACTGATGGTCGACGGACCGTGGAGTCCCCCCGGATTCCCCCACACCGAAGAGGTTGCCGGAGGAGGAGTTCCGGCGCGGGGCCACGAAGAGTACAGACCCGAGCCCCTCACCTCGCTGTAGAGGGAGGAACCTCGTCGCCGGAACATGGACGCGCTTCACACTCCTATCGTTGGAGAAACCACCGAGGCGCGCGCCTTGGAGGAGGCGCGCTTGGCCAACCTGGCTGAACGCACTCGAGTGGAGAATCTCCAGAGAGTACTCGACGAGCGCGCTCGACTGCCAGTTCCAGAATCCAGTCGACGTCGCCTCTTTCAGCCACCAACTCAGGTATACCGAACTCCGATTCAGAATTTAGCAGCTGCAGCCCGCATAGCAGAGTCGATCCAGCCTTCTCAGTCAGAGGCAGGGAGAGGTCTACTACAGATCAGAGATTTGCTCTGGGCAGCAGGAGATCAGAACTCAGTCGTATCGCAGTCGTGTAATAGGATTCACAGCCGATCCGTCGCTGCGAATTCTGTACAGTCGGCTCACAGTCCAGGATTGCCCCTGAGGCGTGAGGAACACAGAAGCCGGCATGATGATCAATATCAAGGCCGTGAGCGGTATGAACACCGATTCGATCGCAATGATCGACATCGAGTGCCCACTCCTCCCCCAAGGGGTGGATCGTACGTTCCTCGGCGGCAAGATGACAGACGTAAGCACAGCGCTGGGCGTAGGTTTCCAGTCGACCCCAGGGAACCAGGCTTTGATGCGAGATCCATTATCGTTCAAGGTCTGGTTGACAGGAATAGAGCTCACCGAGAAGGCCATGACAGAGACGTTCCCTCCAGCAACAGGGTTCATGTATCAGGACCAGAATGTTTCAGCAGAGCAATCAGGGCCACAGTAATTCCTCCCAACTTCAGGTTGGCGACTGGAGTTAGTAAGTTCACCGGCGAGTCCGAGCCTGACACATGGCTCGAAGATTACCGAGTGGCTGTTTAGATTGGCGGCGGCAATGACGAGGTAGCCATGAAGCATTTGCCTCTTATGTTGGAGGGATCAGCCAGAGCATGGTTGAACCAGTTGGCACCCAGCAGTATTTACACTTGGGAAGATCTTGCCCAAGTGTTTGTCAGGACATTTGAAGGGACTTGCAAGCGACCAGCAGGGTTGACAGAATTGCAGTCGTGTGTTCAGAAGTCGAGTGAAACTCTGAGGGATTATATCCAGAGGTGGATCACTTTACATCACACAGTCGAGAATGCATCTAATCACCAAGCAGTTTGTGCCTTCAAGGAAGGCGTTAGGAACAGAGAGCTGAGTTTAAAATTCGGTCGAACCGGAGATATGACATTGAGTCGGATGATGGAAATTGCCGCCAAGTATGCAAATGGTGAAGAAGAAGATAGGCTCCGGAGTGGCAAGTACAAAGCAGCCGCTAATGAGGCCGGCGGATGAAACTCCAGTTGGAAGCAAAAGCGCAAAGCCGAGCCAGCTGCTCCTGGAGAGACCTTGGCAGTGACCCTAGGAAAGTTTAAGGGGAAACCCAAGGGTCCCTGGAACCCCAAGAAGGTGAAAGACCAGGATGGGAACGATGTGATGGACTTACCGTGTCACATTCACACGAAGAAAGACGAGGAGGGTAAACTCATTTACCCAAAGCATACCACTCGACAATGTCGACTCCTGATTCAGCAGTTTCAAGGGAAACAGGCCAAAGACAAAGAGAAAGAGTCAGACAAAGTTGAGGACAAAGAAGACAGCGGTGGGGAGTACCCCCAAGTCAACTCCACCCTGATGATTTTCGCTGATGTCGAAAGCAAGAGTCGATTGAAGGTTATCAATCGAGAAGTGAACATGGTCGCTCCGACGACACCCAATTATCTGAAATGGTCTCAGACCGCCATCACCTTCGACCAGTCCGATCACCCGACTCATATTGCTACCCCAGGGAGGCAAGCGTTGGTGGTCGACCCAGTCGTTGAAGGCACTCGACTGACCAAAGTTTTGATGGATGGTGGCAGCGGTTTGAATTTGCTGTATGCAGAGACGCTGAAAGGGATGGGCATTCCGATGTCCAGACTCAGCACCAGTAACATGAGCTTCCACGGAGTCATTCCTGGAAAGAAGGCTGAGTCACTCAGCCAAATCGCTCTCGATGTAGTTTTTGGTGACTCGAAGAATTTCCGGAAGGAAAAGTTGACCTTTGAGGTCGTGGATTTTTAGAGTGCGTACCACGCCATACTTGGAAGGCCAGCGTACACTCGTTTCATGGCCAGACCATGCTATGTGTACCTTAAATTGTAGATGCCCGGTCCCAGAGGTGTGATCACTATCACGGGCAATCGGAAGAAGGCAGAAGAGTGCTTCCAGAAGGGCTCCAAAATTGATGATGCTCAGATGGCCGAAATGGAGTTACAAGAGTACCAGAAGACCGCAGACCCGAGTGATTTGTTGCGAGCCAAGAAGCCTGCCACAGAGTCAGCGTTTCAGTCGTCCGGTGAGACAAAACAGGTTCACATCCACCCGAACGACCCCAATGCGGCTCCGACCAACATCTCCACTACAGTCGACTCTAAATAGGAAGAAGCGCTCATCCAGTTCCTCCGTGAGAACTGGGACATCTTTGCATGGAAGCCTGCTGACATGCCGGGTGTTCCCAGGGGACTGGCTGAGCACCGCCTTTGAGTCGACCCAAAAGTCAAACCAGTTAAGGAACATCTTTGACGGTCCGCCGTCCAGAAGAGAAAGGCCATTGGCGAAGAGGTGGCTCGACTCTTAGCGGCAGAGTTCATTCGCGAGATCTACCACTCCGAGTGGCTCGCCAACGTTGTAATGGTCCCCAAGAAGGACAAGTCGTTACGCATGTGCATCGATTTCAAACATATCAATCGGGCCTGCCCGAAAGATCATTTCCCTCTTCCTCGCATCGACCAAATAGTCGACTCGACCGCAGGATGCGAGAGGTTGTCTTTTTTAGATGCTTACTCCGGATACCATCAGATCCGTCTGTATGGACCCGATGAAATAAAAACAGCTTTCATCACCCCGTTCGGGTGCTTCTGCTATGTCACCATGCCTTTCGGTCTCAAGAATGCTGGAGCTACATTCATGAGAATGATTCAGAAGTGCCTTGATCACTCAAATCAGTCGGAATGTAGAAGCATACATGGATGATATAGTGGTTAAGTCGCGAAAAGGTTACGACCTGCTGACTGACCTTGCTGAAACATTTGCCAATCTCAGGAGGTATGATATCAAGCTTAATCCATCAAAATGCACATTTGGAGTTCCTGGAGGAAAGTTACTCGGTTTTCTTGTTTCCGAACGAGGAATCGACGCCAACCATGAAAAAGTTGGCACCATACTCCGAATGAAATGCCCTGTGCGTGTGCACGATGTCCAGAAGCTTACTGGATGCTTGGCCGCTTTAAGTCGATTTATCTCCAGACTCGGTGAAAAGGCATTGCCTCTTTACCGATTGATGAAGAAGTCAGACAAGTTCGAGTGGACCCCAGAAGCTGACGCAGCGTTTGCAGAGCTAAAAGCTCTGCTCTCCACCCAGCCGGTGCTTGCTGCCCCTGTCAGCAAAGAGCCATTGTTGCTTTACATTGCAGCCACTCGACAAGTCGTTAGTACGGTACTTACGGTCGAGCGGGAAGAGGAAGGAAAAACCTTCAAAGTTCAGCGCCCAGTTTATTACCTTTCTGAAGTTCTGACCCCATCAAAGCAAAGATACCCTCACTATCAGAAGCTTGTTTATGGGATTTACATGACCACGAAGAAGGTTGCTCATTATTTCTCTGATCACTCCATTACAGTCGTCAGCGACACCCCGTTATCAGAGATTCAAGTTCGAGGCAAAGAAAGATATCAAGTCCCAAGCAATAGCTGATTTCCTTGCCGAGTGGACTGAACAACAACTTCTGACTCAAGTTCACTCGGAGCACTGGACTATGTTTTTCGATGGCTCCAAGATGCTGAATGGGTCCGGTGCGGGGGTTGTATTGGTTTCCCCCTGAGGAGATAAGCTCAAATATATCCTCCAGATTCACTTTGATTCCTCCAACAATGAGGCAGAATATGAAGCTCTCTTATATGGACTGCGTATGGCCATTTCACTCGGCGTCCGTCGCCTTATGGTCTACGGCGACTCAGATCTGGTTGTTAATCAAGTGATGAAGGAGTGGGATGTCCGAAGCCCAGCCATGACGGGTTATTGCAATGCAGTGAGAAAGCTGGAGAAGAGATTCGAGGGGTTAGAGCTCCATCATATACCCCGACTGAAAAACCAAGCTGCGGATGATTTGGCAAAAATAGGGTCCAAGAGAGAAGCCATCCCCAGTGATGTGTGTTTGGAGCACATTCGTGCGCCATCGATACAGGAAGATCCTATCACAGAAGAACCTCCGCAGCCAAGGAGCGCCAGCGATCCGACTGAAGTGGAGATTCCAGCCGTGGTCGACCTGATTATGGAAGTTGTAGTCGTCACTCCCGACTGGACAGCGCCATACATCGCGTATATTACGAGGAAAGAGCTCCTAGAAGATGAAGGAGAGGCTCGACAGATTGTCCGTCGATCCAAGGCCTTTACAGTAATCAAAGGGCAGTTGTACAGAGAAAGCGCGACTGGAATTGGCCAGAAGTGCATCATGCCAGAAGAAGGTCAGATAATTCTTGAGGATATCCACTCGGGGACCTGTGGCCATCATGCGTCCTCTCGGACCATTGTGGCTAAAGCGTACCGAGCGGGATTTTACTGGCCGAGGGCGAATGAAATGGCAAAAGACATAGTCGACAAGTGCTAAGGGTGTCAGTTTTATTCCAACATGTCACACAAGCCCGCCTCTGCTCTGAAGACCATTCCACTCGTCTGGCCCTTCGCTGTTTGGGGGCTAGACATGATTGGACCACTGAGAACTGGTAGAAGCGGCTTCACTCACTTACTGGTTGCAGTCGACAAGTTCACCAAGTGGATAGAAGCCAAACCCATCAAGAACCTCGATGCAAGCACTACTATCAGCTTCATCAGAGAGCTGATATTCAGATATGGAGTTCCACATAGCATCATCACGGACAATGGGTCAAACTTTGATAACGACAGATTCAAAGCCTTCTGCGCTTCCCAAGGCATGCGGGTCGACTATGCCTCAGTTGCCCATCCTCAGTCGAATGGGCAGGCAGAGCGTGCAAACGGTCTCATCCTCAAAGGAATGAAACCCCGACTGATGCGTGATCTCAAGCACGCGGCAGGAGCTTGGGTCGATGAACTTCCGTCAGTTCTTTGGGGATTAAGGACCACTCCTAATCGATCGACTGGAAGAACGCCATTCTTTCTGGTCTACGGGGCTGAAGCGGTTCTGCCGAGCGATCTGCTTCACAATGCACCTCGGGTCGAACTATACTCTGAAGCAGAAGCGGAACAAGCTCGGCAAGATGTAGCCGACCTCTTGGAAGAAGAAAGGGAGATGGACCTAATCCGCTCGACTATCTACCAGCAGGACTTACGTCGGTTCCATGCCAGAAACGTGAAGAGTCGAGCCTTTCAGGAAGGAGACTTGGTCCTCCGAGTGGATCAGCAAAAACCTCACAAGCTCGCTCCAACCTGGGAAGGCCCCTTCATCATCACCAAAGTCCTCCACAACGGATCATATCACCTCTACAACGTTGATCGCCAGATCAACAAGCCTCGAGCTTGGAATGCGAAGTTACTCCGTCCTTTTTACACTTGAAAAAAAAACTCACTCGGTTGAGATGTAATAAAAGTACCTCTGTAGTTCTTTTATCTAAAGCAAGAATGTTATAATTTTCACAGAAGATTGCTATCTCTTTTTGTTGAAATTTCCCCCAGTGGGTGGCTTAGCTGCGAATCAGTTTCGCCTAAGTTTGTAAAAAATCCTGCCGAGTGGAGAGCCAGCCTCCCACTCGGGGGCTTAGCTGCGAATCCGTTTCGCCTAAGTATTCAAAAACCTACCGAGTGGAGAGCCAGCCTCCCACTCGGGGGCTTAGCTGCAGTCCAAGTACTCGCCTAAGTATTTAAAATCCTACCGAGTGGAGAGCCAGCCTCCCACTCGGGGGCTTAGCTGCAGTCCAAGTACTCGCCTAAGTATGTAAAATCCTACCGAGTGGAGAGCCAGCCTCCCACTCGGGGGCTTAGCTGCAGTCCAAGTACTCGCCTAAGTATGTAAAATCCTACCGAGTGGAGAGCCAGCCTCCCACTCGGGGGCTTAGCTGCAGTCCAAGTACTCGCCTAAGTATGTATAATCCTACCGAGTGGAGAGCCGGCCTCTCACTTGGGGGCTTAGCTGCAGTCCAGTGCTCGCCTAAGTATTTAACATTCCTACCGAGTGGAAAGCTAGCTTCCCGCTCGAGGGCTTAATAACAGTCCAAGGATTTAGTCAAACTCTCAATATAATGAACGCTTCGCAAGGACGACAAGGCGCAGGTCAACTGCCTCCTTCTCCTTCAGAAGCTATATTCAAAAATCCTACCGAGTGGAGAACAAACCTCCCACTCGGAGGCTTAGCTGCAGCCCAGTGCTCGCCTAAGTGATTAAAATCCTACCGAGTGGAGAGCAAACCTCCCACTCGGGGGCTTAGCTGCAGCCCAGTGCTCGCCTAAGTGATTAAAATCCTACCGAGTGGAGAGCAAACCTCCCACTCGGGGGCTTAGCTGCAGACCAGTGCTTGCCTAAGTGATTAAAATCCTACCGAGTGGAGAGCAAACCTCCCACTCGGGGGCTTAGCTGCAGCCCAGTGCTCGCCTAAGTGATTAAAATCCTACCGAGTGGAGAGCAAACCTCCCACTCGGGGGCTTAGCTGCAGCCCTGTGCTCGCCTAAGTGATTAAAATCCTACCGAGTGGGGAGCAAACCTCCCACTTGGAGGCTTAGCTTCAGCCCTGTGCTCGCCTAAGTCATTTTGAGTGAAAGTCAAGTCTCACTCAACGGACAAATCACGAAGATATTCAACGATAAATCAAGTTCGGATAAGATCAAAAGGTCCTGGACCGCAAATGAAAGTACTCGAGCCTCCAGCTCGACAGAGTTTATCAGTTACACAAACCACTCGGCATTCCGAGGCAAATTTAAAGTGAGACACAGCAGTTTTTTACTCCTCCGGTGGAGGACTGGATGGGGCAACAAAGTCGTCCAAATCAATCCCGTCTGAGATACGAGTGGCAGCAGCAATGAAGGTCTCCATGAAGTCCTGGAAATTATGCTTCCTGGTATTGGCAACTTGGAGGGCGGCCAGCTTCTCTTCTCGCGCCTCCTTGCAGTGGACTCGAACCAGCGACAGAGCAACGTCGGCACCGCACCTGGCAGAAGACTTCTTCCATTCATGCACTCGACTTGGGATTTCCTTCAGTCGAGTGACCAAGGATTCAAGGTCATTCTGAAGTATCTGTTTTGGCCAGAGTGCAGAGTCGATCCGCGACATTGCAGCCTTCAGTCGAGCAAGGTAGTCCACCACGCTGGCGACGCGAGACTCCAGCCGGAGGACATTCATGGCAGCTTCGTCCTTCACAGGAGAGTTGATAGGATCCAGACTGGTTTCCACTCGACCAGTTTCTAACTCGAAATTTTGACAGAACTCTGAAAGGTACAGTCCAAAATTATAATTGAATGATGAGTCGACAACGACAAGTCAATCGAGTAAAGGGGATTACCTTCAAGCATGAGGAATAGTTTCTTGGCGAGTCCTCCGAGATAAGCCTCCAGATCATTTCGCTTCCCCACCATATGGCCGACCTTGTCAGTCAGAGCAATCTTGTCCTTTTTCAATCGACTTGCTTCCTTGTTGGCCGCGTCAAGAGCAGACTTCAGCTTGGCATTCTCATCTTCAAGCTGACCAACTGAAGCAAGCTTCTCCTCAGCGAGCTTCGTCTTCTCCGAAGCCGCCTTTTGTGCTTCCGCAAGGTCAAGATCTTTCTTCCTCAGAGCCTCCTCCAGTTGGTCTGCAAAACAATAATGAGAACGGAGTTGAGAATAGACAGAAAAACAAAGACAGCCGTCGAATCCTCACCAGTCATACCTTTTGCTTCGTCCTTCGCCTTCTGCAAGCTTTCCTGGGCAAACTTCAAGTCGAGGTTAAGCTGGACCTGTTTCTCCTTCAATTCAGCAAGATGAGCAACAAGCTCGCAAGATTTCTGCAAAGAGTCAATTGACAAAAGACATCAAAGACAAGTCACTTCCGAGTGACTAAAGGAAAAGTTGTAACACTTCTAAGACTACAGCCAAATCAAAACATTCGACAGTAGCCTCGGGGACTACACCCAGTGGGTGCACTCAGCGTGCCCCCACCGGTAAGTCGATCAGTCGACCAAATATGATTCTAAAGCCATGACTAATAGTCAGCGGTCAGCCGCATCTAAAAAACAGGAGAGCATAAAAGTTCTTAGACTATAGTCGACTGCCAGCAGTCGACCATAGCCTCGGGGACTACACCCAGTGGGTGCAGTCAGCGTGCCCCCACAGGTTTTTTGGTTCCACTCGACTTGGTCCGACCAGGCCGAGTGAAGAAGTTTGAAAGTATAAAGACTATAGTCGACTGCCTGCAGTCCACCATAGCCTCGGGGACTACACCCAGTGGGTGCACTCAGCGTGCCCCCACAGAAATTCAATCGACGCACACACCCCAGTGCGTGTGCAAACAGCAAAAATCTTTAGAAAGAAGCAGTTTTCAGGTGGCGTTTCATAACGAAACAGACAAGTCGACTTACCTGAACATTATTCTGAAGAGCTGAACTAGCATCATAAGCCGCCTGACCGGCCTCTCGGACCACCTTCACTTGTTCCATCATAATCCCTGCTTGGCGTATGGCTTCCTTAGCAGCGCTCACTGGGTCTTCCGGGACGTGGTGGGTAGCAAAAAGGTATGGTGGAGCAACAGTCGACGAAGTGGGTCGAGCACTCGTCAGCGGTACAGCAAAAGTCACTGAAGTCCGAGTAGCATCACCTCCATCCCGAGCCACGACCTCAGGCGCCGGGGTAGCTTGTGGAGTCTTGCCTGCCAGAGCCATCCTGTTCCTCCCCGCCCTCAGCGGCTCTTCGTCGTCGTCATCAGGGAGGTCAATGACATGAGGAGGAGCTGCAAGAAAAGTTCAACCGGCCGGAATGATAAGAAATCAGTAGTCGACCCAAAACAAAGCATCGGTAATCATACCCGTGTTGGAGGTAACAGCGTCTTCCATCTCCTGATCATCACCCTTGGCAGAAATCTCCGAGGTAGCAGCACTGCAAATTTCGAGAGTCAGTCGACTCGCTCAATGAATCGACCAAAATCTGTCACATTCAGCAAGAGAAGACAAGTTCAACTCTTTACCCAGAAATGGTGGGGATAGTCATCTTCATCCTGGGCAAGGCCTTGGGGGGCTTGGACGGTGTCGCACGCGGATGCTTGGGAGCTTTTTCAGTCGGCACGGGCGAAGAAGTTCTGGGACGCTTCGACGACTACCCAACAGGAGCAGTCGCCTTGCCCCACTCCCACGCAGGGTCGTGTGTAAGCTTGGACCGCCTTTCTGTGTGAGGAGGTTCAGCTTCCTCTTCCTCCTCCTCCTCCTCACTGGAGTCGGCGTCGCCGCTTCCCTCCCCTTCGCCATCGGACTCCCACTCCTCTGGCTCGTCTCCGCTCTCGCCTCCGCTTGCCTCTCCTTCCACAGCCTGCTCCTGCGCTCCATTGGGCGTCGAATACATTTTAGTAATTTCCTGGAGAACAACAAACAAGGTAAAGGTCAATCGACTGTCTCGGAAGAGGAAACAAGCAGATTGAACATTGTAGATCAGTCGGAGAAAGGTGTTCGTACCTTATCTGATTGATGAGACTGGTCGAATGGGAGAACTCTCCTGGCACCTCGAGGATTGTCCTTGTTCCCAGTGATGGCAGTCATCCACCTCTCCAACGTGGCTTCATTGACCTCCTCTGGATGAACCCGAGTAGCGTCTTCGGTACCAGAGTACATCCACATCGGATGACCTCGGTATTGCAGTGGCTGAATTCGCCGTCGGAGGAAAACTTCCAGGAGATCCATGCCAGTCACCCCGTCGCGAATAAGCTGGACTACGCGCCCCATCAACAACTTCACTTGGGCCTTCTCCTCCGGTACCACCTTCAGAGAAGATGGCTTGTCTACTCGACTCATGGAGAAAGGGGGGAGCCCAGTCGACTGCCCCGGCGTCGACTGGTCTTGGCAGTAGAACCAGGTCGACTGCCACCCTCTAACCAAGTCGGGCAGAGTCATCGCCGGAAAGACGCTCTTGCCCCTCGTCTGGACTCCGAGTCCCCCGCACATCTGGATCACTTGAGTTCTCTCGTCGTCTGGGTTTGTTTTCTTCACCGACTGAGACCGACAGGTGAATATGTGCTTGAAAAGCCCCCAGTGCGGCCAACATCCCAGGAAATTTTCACACAGCGAAACAAAGGCAGCGAGGTAGACGATGGAATTGGGAGTGAAATGATGGAGTTGCGCCCCAAAGAAGTTCAGAAACCCTCGGAAGAAAGGACTCGGCGGCAGAGAAAACCCACGATCTACATGAGTGGCCAGAAGAACACACTCACCCTCCTTAGGCTGCGGTTGCGACTCCGTTCCCGGAAGCCTCGCCGACCCGTGGGGGATCAGTCCCTCGTCGGCCAGATCGGCGAGGTCCTTCTCAGTGATGGTCGAGGGATCCAATCTCCTTGGACCCAACCCCGCAGCAGCTAGGACCGAGACGAGGATCCGCCCCGGCTTGACGCCCTCCCCTTCGCCGTCGCCGTCGCCTTCTTCGCCCGCTCCAGAGCCGCGGTCTTCTCCTTCCCCATTGTCGCCGGCGAGACTGGTGCGAAGCGGCGGCGCTGAGAAAGCTACGGGCGCTACAGAGAGATTTGGGGGCGGAGGGAGACGAAGATTGTGTTGGCACTGTTCAAAATACCCCCGCCCGGCGCCTTAAATAAGGCCACTTTCGAGTGGCTAACCGGTAGGCCCAGGCAATCTGTCAAATCCCGCAACAGGCGCGCGAGGGGTACGTGGCGAAAAAGGCGGCGTGAAGATCGAGGTGTCATCGTCTCGTCCCATCCGAGTGCCGCGGTTTTCTCCGCTTCGCGCGCTTCCCAAAATTCGGATCCCGTGAAATCCGCTAACTGCAGAACAATCAGCCAGACAGCGAGTCTCCACCGATCTGTCACTCGGAGATCCTCAAGACCACGAAGTTCACTCGACAAACGCAAAGAATGGATCAAGGTGACCGAAAGGGAATTTGAAGCCATCGCTGAAAAGCCGTTGATCCAGAGCAAGACACACTTGCAACGCAAGAAACAGGTCGGAAGACGAGTTAATTGCACACAAGTACCACAATTCGGGCATCACATGCAGATTGGTACCATGATTGCTAATTTTTGCGTGTCAGTACCAACATTGGTGTAAGTTTTTGCAAATTAGGCTAAAACACGTATTTATACGTATTGACGCCCGATCCGACAGCTCGGGCCCACCCGTCAGGTGCCACGCTGGCCAATCGGCGCGTGCCCGCGCGCTGACTAGGACGAGCCGGTGCGCTGCTGCTCTCCAACCTGGTCCGGTCGCACCAGCTCCAGCCCGGCCGCACCATTCCCCTCCCCTGCTCCTCCTCGCTCATTTCCTCCGTCGCCGCTGCCCGCGCCCCGACTGCCGGCCGCCGCACCGCCCCGCCGACGCCATGGTTTTGGAGGACGAAAGCAGCGACGACCATTCTAGCCTCCCGTACATGCAGTCTTCCTCCATAGACGGTCTCAACGAGGTCAGTACAGGGTTAGGGTTAGGGTTTCAGATTTGGGATTTCTTGATTTGGTTAATATCGCTAGGTTTTGATTTGGCCATTCTCTTTGTGCGAGCTTCTGCAGGTCCCTTTCAGCATTGAAGATCCAGATTACAAGGGGCTTGAGCTGGATGTGATGTCTCCATGTGAGAAGCACGGCATGGCATCTGAGAGGCTTGTTGCCTTTGAAGGAACAGACACAGGCAGGAGGTTTTTAGCATGTGCACAGCCGGTATGGATTGTAGGATTGTAGGCATACTGATTTTTTTTCTTACTTGGTCAGTGCCATATTGAACTCTGTTTGCTGGAGTACTCTGCTTGCTGTCAACATTTTGGTTCATAGTGGTTAGAGTAGCTTATTTAGGTCAAGCATGAGTATATTTTGCTGGAGTACAATGGCATAGTAATTTATGTTAATAGTGGTAGTAGAGTAGCTTACAAATGTTTGAACACTCCTTGATATGAATAGTACAGTAACTAAACTAGTCAGTCAGCTACTCAACTGGCTGCTCCTCTTGTTAAATGTAGTGGTCTGATGCTAAATTTAGACATTCTTTTTGGCAACTGCAGTGATTTTGTGTAATTACTTGCTGTATGAACTGTTTTGTTGTTGTTGTTGTTTTTGCAGGAAGGTAGCAATTGTGGCTTTGTTGAATGGGTTGATCACCAGTGGCCCCCAACAATGAAGAATGCATTGTTGAAGCTATGGGCAATGGTTGAAGATGCCAAAAGTGCTAGGGTGAATGACAATCTTGAAAGTTCTTTCACTATCCACCATCTGACAGAAGAGAAGGACAAGCTGGAGGCCAACTATGACAAGCTAGTCCAAGATGTGCATGAGCTGATGAACTTCCAGGAAGATAAGGTGGTGGGTTTTAGACATCTGCAGTCTGTCATTACATATCAGCAGGAGGTAAGAAAAGAACTGATTGATGATATGAAGGCAAAGATGGCAACTGAGATGGCAAAGAAAGATGCAGAGACCCAGCAACTTACTAAGAAGTATGAGCTGCTGCTCAACCTGACAAGAGCTCCAGCAACAGTCATTCAGAACTTGAAGTTGAACAAAATGAAAGAGAAGCAAGTGTTTACTGAAGCTAGTATGAATTTGGATCTGAAGAATGCAGAACTAACTAAGTGTCAGGAGAAGCTCACCCAAGAGAAGCTACAGTTGAAGCTACATGTTGCTGATCTGCTTAAGGGAAATGAAAAGCATATTGAAGAGAAGTGGCAGTTAGAGTTTCAGAATGAAAAGTTGAAGGAGAAATTCAGGGGGATTCAGGCCATCTTGGAGAAGTGAAGAAGATGAAAATGAGATTAGTGGCATTACTGACCTTTTGGGAATGATGGTTGTGTAATGACCTAGCATCTAGGAACTAATGTTGTGTAATGTATGCTTGTACTAATGGTGAACTATGGCTGTGTATGTATGTAGTAGTTATGCTTTTCATTCTTTTGTGAGAAAAGGATGAACTATGCATTTGAAGTGGAACTCCTCTATGTATTGTGAACAATGGTTATGTATTGCTATGTATGGATCAGTTTCTTATTATGTATGGATATGCTGATTATGTAGATGCATATGTTGATGATGGTACATTATGACAATGTTGCAGCAAACTAGACAGTACATTGAAATAAAAGAGGAACAAGACTCACTCAATCTCACTGCATCATAAGATAACTTCACTGATCCATTACAACTTGATCCATTACAACTTGGCTACAACTGAACCAACTAACTAACTTAATATCTTGCCTGCAACTAAGCCAAGCACAAATATAGTGAAAACAAACAACACATTGTGAAATTTGGCCCTAATTCCTGCAATCTCTGCATTCTTCTCTCTGAGTTGAGTTTGCAGAGACAGAAACATGGCCTCCCTTGTGCCATCATCTTCACTTGGAGTCAGGGTTGGAAATTGATCTTCAGATCTAGCAACAGTTGCACCTTTAAGCCTCCATACTTCATCACGCAGATCCCCAATGAGCTCACTCCAGAATGTGGGCAATGGATCATCATGCCATTGCACAAATCCACAGCCACCGTGCTGTTAAGATACACAAGCAAATTTGACCATGCTGCCACATACTAATGCACAGAAGAAAGAGGAAGAAAATTAGGGCAAAAAACAACACTCACCATAGCATCCACGCAGCTATAGTACCACCTACCAGGGTTCTGCCTGCTCCAGGAGATCCATCTTGGCGCCTTCCTCGGAGTTGAGCAGTGGCACATCACTGGAGGCTCGTATGCCATTGGGTTCTCGCGGTAGCGCACCGGCGAGCGCGACTCCTCCCCCCTCCTTCCTGCAGCTTGACGAAATCCGGGAGCGGACCCGGCACTGGACGACCACGACATCTCCACCGCCGGCCCCAGTCAGCGCCTCTGAGATTTCTCCTTGGCTGCGCTCCAAATGGCCACTGCGTGGATGAACCCTAGTTTCGTTCCCCACTCTGAGATTTGGTGCTGTCACTTTAATAGTAGAAGAGGTATCTGTCCCACATGTCAGAATCCCCAAATGTGGTACTGCATGTTATGTGATGCCCCAATATTGGTACTGACATGCAACAGATAGCAGCAGTATTGGTACTAATTTGTCACAAGTAACTGCAATTGTGGTACTGCTTTGCAAATAATGGTAGTTCAGATAACCACCTAAAGTTCAACATTCAGAAAACCACCTAAAGGTGAACATTCAGATAACCACCTAAAGTTCAACATTTAGATAATCACCTAAAGTTCAACCACATATCCAGTAGCAAATTCTACATTACAATATCCAGTAGCAAGTTCTACATATCCAGTACTCCACCTCAAGTTCAACATTACAAGCATCAAGTTCAACATTACTAGAGTACTCCACCAGTACTCCACCTCAAGCATCAAGTTCAACCAAAATAACACCACAGTATTTCACATTACATGGCTCCTCCTCCTCCCATGCTAGCAGTGAAGTAGGACATCCATCCAGTGTGTGTGCCATCAGTAGGAATGTCAGCATATTGCCTGGGGGCAATGAATGGCATTGGAGCACCTCTTCCAGCTCTTCCTCTGCCTCTGCCAGCTCCTCTTCCAGATGATGGTGGTGTAGTAGAAGTAGCACCATCTCCTCTGCCAGCTCCCCTTCCTCTTCCAGATGGTGGTGTTGTAGTAGAAGTAGCACCAGCTCCTCTGCCAGCTCCTCTTCTTCCAGATGATGGTGGTGTAGGAGCAGAAGCAGCAGGTCTTGACTGTCTTGCTGTTGGTGCAGTAGAAGGACCAGCAGCTCTTGGCTGTGAGGTACTTGGAGTAGCCTTGCAAAGAAAAGGAAACAATTAATAATGCTAGAAAGAAATGTACAAGAAAGAAAACATTAGTATATTTCAAGGTGAAAAATTATTACCACATGCTTATTCTTCCTCAAAGCTAGCTCAGGCTTCAACTGTTTAAGACAATTTGTGTACCTATGCCCTTGGAGACCACAATTGCCACATGTTATGGTCCCCATTCTTGAAGTTTCTTTTGGCTTTGGTACTTCAAATTTGCCCTTGTTCCTCTTTTCTTTCCTTATTCCTCTCTTAATTTTGAATGCAGGTGGTTCTATGTCTGGACCAGGGGTCCTTGTCCAATCATGCTCACCAGGCACAGGAAAGATTATTGGTTCATAAGCTGCAGCATAAAAATCTTTCTTGAAGAATTTGCTGATATAATCCTCTGGTTTCCTTTTAGCCTTGTTTATTGCAGAGATGGCATGGTTGCAAGGTATGCCACTAAGGTCCCACTTCCTGCATCCACATGTCTGAAGTTCCAGGTTGACAACATGTGTTTGTTGCCCACTTGTAACTTGCCATAAGTTGACCCCTGCCTGTATTGGCTTGCAGTATCTGGCCATCTCCTTCTCAGCCTCTAGCTTCTCACTGTAATGAGGTGTTATCTCCCATCTTGCTCCCTTAGCACTCTCTCTCTCTTCATGTGCCACCTCACCATCTGCTTATCTTTTATCCCATCACACATTGTCCTTATAGGTTTTCTCCTAACATCTAGAATGTACTTGTTGAACACCTCAGACAAGTTGTTCACTACCAAGTCAGTCTTGCAGTTTGTGTCAAATGCATGCCTTGCCCATGTCTTTTTTGGTATTGCAGTAAGCCACTCCCAAGCTTCCTCACTTTCACCTCTAAGATCATTCATTGCAATATTAAATTTGTGTTCATTGTAGGCATAGCTAGCATTATCCATGCACTTCTTAAGATCTTCACCCCTAAACCCAGCATTTTGGAAATTTGCATATATATGTCTAAGGCAGAACCTTTGGTTGCAATTTGGAAACACAGCATTCACTGCATACAGTAACCCCTGACACAAACAATATAACAAGTCTAAGCTACATCCTAAAGAAATATGCACCAATGAATTAAATATGCATTCTAATGTACTATAAACACTTGTGCAAAACATAATGAAACTCTAAGCTAATGTAAACACTTCTGCAAAACACATACCTTTTGTCTATCTGACATTATAGTATAAGGTCCAAACTTGCCCACTTCTCCCCCTAGGCAAATTTTCAGTTGGTGTAGAAACCAACACCAACTAGCTTTGTCCTCTTGTCCAACTATGCCAAATGCCAGTGGATATATGTTGTTGTTGCCATCTCTACCAGTGGCAGCAAGGAGTTGAGCACCTGTAGTGATCTTAATGAAGCACCCATCAACACCTGCATAATCAACATTTCCAAACATTAAATACTTTCAAGTGAGAAACCAAATGTAGTACTCTACAATATGTAAATGGTGCACAAGGATTAGGAACTAACCAATGAATGGCCTACACCCATTGAGAAACCCCTCCCTTGCTCCATTCATGCAAAAGAACATGGCATGGAATCTTGGGCCTGGGTGGGGTATTCTTGCAGTTGGTGTTTGAGTAACAGTAGTCACTATTACTCTGCTCCCAGGGTTTGTGTCCATGACAGTCTGAGCATAGTCTTTAAGCCTAGGATATTGCTTCTTGTGATCTCCTAACACAGCTTCAATAGCTATGTTCTTTGCCCTATATGCCATGCACTTGGGCACATCTACACCATATTTTTCATTGCATGCATCAATTATAGTCTGAATACCAGTAGTTATATCAGATCTAAAGAGATGCTCATATTTCTGTGCTAGCCACTTAGCACTAACCCTGGTGATCTCAGTGGTAGTAGGGCAAGTGTGCTCTAGTCTCATCTTCTTAATTACAAAGGTTTTCTCCCCTTTTATAACTGCTGCCACAATTAAGAAGTGGCATTTTTTATCTGTACACTCAACAATTATCCTCTGATCTGAATTCCTGTGATACCTGAAATTCCTGGCCTGGGTGATGTGCAAATTCAACAAAGCATCTCTGAATTGATGCTGATCCCTAAAACACAACTTCATACACAGTTGCTCATGTGGTTGCTCCAATTTCTCATTATACCACTTCCTAGCAGGCCTTTTCTTTGCCCTACTCTTCCTTTTCTTTGGTAGGACAAAAGAGAGTGGCTCAAAACCATCATCATCACTCTCCCTCAACAACCCCTTCTCTTCTTCATCTGATGATGGTCTGAAATCAGGTTCAACCTCTGGTAGCTCACTACAATGTGACCTAGTGGGTGGGCCTCTTCTAACTGGCAGCTTCTGCTTCTTCTTTACAGGTTCAACTATAGTTTCTTCTTCTTGTTCAAAAGTCCTATCTTGCTCTACCTCAAATGGGTCCTCAACCTCAGTGTCACCCTCATAATGCAGCATTTCTTCCTCTTCTGATTGATCACCATCTGATTCTTCCTCTTGTGCTTCTAGCTCTCTCTGTCTCTTTCCCTCTTCCACCTCTACATCTTCATCATCAACCATGTAATTAGGGTCACTTCCAATTTGACAATCCTCATCAGAGGCATCACTGTCCTCATAAGCCTCAAATCCTTGATATCCCTCTTCTTCTTCTTCCAAAACTGCTTTCAACTTGTCTGTTGCATTTTTGCTTTCTTGTGTGCAAACACCAGCAGGACCAGCAGGGTGATGTGTGCTACATTGACTGTCAAAGACTACTCCTTCCCTATCAACAGCTAAGATAGGAGGCTCACTTAGATCATAAACAAGAGGCTCTTGGTACACCACAGTGGACAAGTCTGGCTTTTCAAAATGATGCCTCTCAAAATCAGTATCAGGGGGTGGACAAGCCCTGACTAGCAAATTAAGCACCAATTTGTCCTGGATCTTCCTCTTTATCATCTTTAATTCTGCATGACTATCTACCAAATCCAGCCCTTTCTCTCCTAAAGATGGATTTTCAATGTGAAACAAACAATCATATGCATTAAATCCTTGGGTTTCCATCACTGCAACCAAATTCAGATAAGTAATATCTGAACCACACAGCTTCATCTCCAATGGCTCTCTTGCATCAAAATGGATCCTTACTTCCCAAATGTCTTCATCCAAACTACAGAACAAATTAAATTTCATGTATTCATTATAATTACTCTTAATTTGGAGAGCAACAGTACAGTACAGTACAATTTAAAGTAACATGTAAGTCTATTATTTACTAATTGAACACAATAGCAAAATTTGGAGAGCAACAGTACAGTACAGAACAATTTAAAGTAACAGTACCAGACAGTACAGAACAATTTGGAGAGCCACAATAATCCCAAATTTTTACTGTCATTGAACTAATTTGAGAGTGCAATACACTATGTCACTAGGTTAGTTTAATTGTCCTATACTAGTCACTTCAATTGGATAAAACCTAATCCCCAACTGGATAAAGCAGAAGATGAACAAACCCTAAAAATGCCCAATTGGATTAATCAGAGGAGGAAGAGGACAAGGGTACTTACAGCACGCCGCCAAGTCCATGCGTCAACTCATGGCTGCTGCTAGGGTTCGCCACCCACTGATGCGCCAACCGCAACTGCTGCTCCATGGTGAGTAACATCGACTCCTCGTCGCCGGTCGAGTACGCGGAGCTGGAGTCGTCGCCGCCATCCCAGTCGACGCCAGCCGTTCCGCTAGGAGGCCAGAACGGCATCTCACCGCCGCCGTGGACGCCCTCGCCGCCGCCTGCCGGAACCGCCGACGCCATGGACTAGGGTTCGAGTGAGGAGGAGCAGGGGAGGGGAATGGTGCGGTCGGGCTGGAGCTGGTGCGACCGGACCAGGTTGGAGAGCAGCAGCGCACCGGCTCGTCCTAGTCAGCGCGCGGGCACGCGCGGGCACACGCCGATTGGCCAGCGTGGCACCTGACGGGTGGGCCCGAGCTGTCGGATCGGGCGTCAATATGTATAAATACGTGTTTTACGTATAAATACGTGTTTTAGCCTAATTTGCAAAAACTTACACCAATGTTGGTACTGACACGCAAAAATTAGCAATCATGGTACCAATCTGCATGTGATGCCCGAATTGTGGTACTTCTATGCAATTAACTCTCGGAAGACTATGAACTCCTTCTTCACTCAAACCTCGATCCATTCGGGGGCTAATGATGAAGTCATGTACCTAGGGTAGGGTCATAGGCCTGCCGAAGGTTACCCTCCTCAAGGTCACTTACTAAAAGAGGCTGCTTACCAGTCGACCTGATAAGCATCCACTCGACTAATACAATAACACTCGACCATGAAGACTCACTCGACCATCGGAAGCACATGAGCCACTCCGCATCCAAACGGTCTGTAATAAAATGGCCTTTATAGCCTTAATAGCACTTTATACAGGGCGTTTCCAGTAACGCCCTGCCTTAATGTACCTTAAGATCCTTCATTACGTGGGCTGGCAGGGGTCTTGGCGAACTCTGTATAAGCCACCCCCTCCACAGGAAGAGGGGTTCGCATCTTTGTAACACACACGCATATAATCCAGTCGACCGCCTCCGGGCTCCGAGACGTAGGGCTATTACTTCTTCTGAGAAGGGCCTGAACTCGTTAAACTCTTGCGTGCACAACTACTCCAAAGCTAGGATCTTGCCTCTCCATTCCTACCCCCCATTCTACTGTCAGACTTAGGACCACGACACTCACCCCACCGATTTCGATATCTTCGTCCTCTTTGCCATCGCTGCCGCTACCCTGCTACTGTCCTCGTCGCTACCCCCCCCCCCCTCATAAACATTCAGACGTTTATGACGCTAGAACATAGAAAAACTGCAGTTGGCAAATCCTGTAGCCGGTTTCTGATTCGACGCAGGGGCGGACGCACGTTAGAGGTTGTGGGGGCAGCTGCCCCCACTCAATTTTCTCATCCATGTGTACTTGATCGTGCGTATACTTGTGTGCCCCCACTTGGGCCAGTACCCTGCCCCCACTCAGCCCATTTTCTCGTCTATTTTTAGGAGCCCATGGAATATAACTAAACTCTAAAGAATCAGCCCACCAAAGAATAGGAATTGCTGCAGCCCACAACTTGCCCACGTTTCACACATTGCCTTCTCGATCGCAGATTTTCATTGGCCTATTTGACTTATTTTTGCATCCCTAACTTTTGTACACACACGCACGCCGCCGCCACGCAGGAGGTGGAAGCCCTGCTGCCGCCCCACCTCGCCGCTCACGCGGTCGTCAGCTTGCCGCCGACAATTGCCAACTTCCCGTCCTCCATCCCTCCCGGTCTTGCATGAAGGCGCCGCTGCACATCTTCCATCTCTAAATCCTGAATATGCAATTCCCTAATTTTAATTGACATCAAGGTAAGTCGCAGAAGTCATATAGGTTCTTCTCTTTTCATTTTTGTTTGTTTGTGCGATTTCTATCTTAAAAATCATGTTAATCTCACCAATTTATATGTATAATTTACTGATTGGGGTGATTAGCCAGTTGGAACATTTTTCTTGAAACATACAAATTTTGTATGCAACATCTTATTGACAAGTAAAGTAGGCTAGTCTGGACAGAGCAACTGCAATTCAGTTATCTATTAATATTTCCTAGTCCCTAGCACAATTCATGTTCATCTATGATGTGTGGTAATTTTAGCAATTCATTTAACATTTCACTTTTTGGCACAGCCATAATGGAGTTTTTTTTCTTTCAAAAACTAACAGCTTCCAAGGTACATTAATTTGTTGATTTGAATAATCTTTCTAGAGTAGCTTTATTTGTAAAGTTGGGGTCTGCCTTTTCTTAAAAAAATCTTTCTAGAGTTCCATTTAAAAGGAAAAGGATAGCATATTACAATCCCAGTTAGCATGAGGATATAAGAAGAAAGTACTTGATGTTGGGGGCTCACCAGCCTCGTCCTGTAACGTCTAAACCAACGATGATTTCCAAGATCAATCCACATTTTAATGGCGATTAGCATGATCCGTACGTGCATTGTGTTGCATTGTATGATAGCGGTATATGTGGTACTTCATATGGGTGCTTATTTTGTTGATATATGGCCATACATTCTTGCCCCCTCTCAAGTTTTTTCCTGGGTCCGCCCCTGATTCGACGCCTTCATCACCCGTTACTTTGTTACACGCAAACGGGTTGGGACATCCCATTTACATTTTTTTGTTAACACGCAAAAAATCGTGTGTCCGAGGTTTTCCGAACCACGCAAACGGACTAGGCAAGGCCATTTACCTTTTTTTCTGTTAACCTGCAAAAAAACAACCGCTCGAGGTGATTCGAACCGACGACCTCCATACACAATATAACTACAATAACAAACCTGGACAACACACCTGTTGTGCTTATTTACTACATTTTTCTTTTTTTTCTTCTTTCTTCTGTTCGCCAAATCCTAATTTCTTTTCAACAACATTTACTTAGTTTTCAAAATGCACGAACTTTTTTTTAATCGATGAATTTTTTTCTCAATCATTGATTTTTTTTAAATTGATGATTATTTTTTCGATGAAAAATTGCTCAAAATTGACGAACGTTTTTACAAAATTGATGATTTTTCTGAATTTGTGAACTTTTCTAATTTTTCAAACTTCTTTTAAATCCATGTTATTTTTTGAATTCTTGAAAAAAATTGTGATATCTTTTGCAAATTTATGATTTTTTTTAAAAAGATGTTAAGCCCCTCCACTTGTCAGCGACGCGATCAAATCAACAGTAGAAAACTGAGTCAGCGAGCATCTGCCATTGTTGAGCCGGCCCATGTGGACAGGCACGTGAGCGCTGATCACCCTTCCTGTAGCGCCCAATGGAGTGCAATTGTCCTATTTTGTAAGTTTAAGTACTGGGCCGACCCATCTAGGTGAGTACTGTTGAACTCGTCCTATTTTGTAAAGTTTCTAGAAGATTCCGTTTTTCTCATGAACCTTTTCATCTATTTTTATTTTTGTCTCAAAAACAAATCTTTTTTTATTTTTATTTTTATATTCATTTTAAATTTCATGTTTTTAAATTTTAAATTTATGATTTTTTAAAAAATTGGGAACATTTTATAAATTAATTAAATAATGCTGAACATTTTCTCAAATGTTCGCAGTCATCATTTCAAATCCGTAAAACTATTTTACAAATTCGTGAACTCTTTGAAAAAAATATTTAATTCACCAAAATTGGCTAAAATATTGACAATGGGAGGCATCAGATCACCAGTAGCAAAGGTCAAGTGAAAAAAAATAGCACAACAGCGTGAGCGAGCTAGTTATTGAGTCGGCCCATGTTTCTGTACATGTGCGCTATGTCGACAATAGGACGCATCAGACACCAAATACAATGTTCCTCTGGAGACTTTCAAAGCACTCGATCCCGACAAACGATGTCTGCGCGAAAAGGCATATGACGCAGTCGAGTTCATGTGGCATGTGTGGGGCGCCCGACTCATGGAGACACTCGCTCATCGATTGCACGTCCTCACGGTGCACCTGGGCGCTTTTGGACGGTGAACTTCTCCAAAAAATGACGTCCAACACTGAACCGAAGGCCAAGCAGTGGCTTTTTTCGCTAATGGAACTGTTATCACATGCGGAATTTGTGAAGATCTCTGTCATCCTTTGGGCTATATGGGGAGCGAGGCGAAAAGCTATATATGAAGGTGTCTTTCAGAGTCCACATGCGATCATGTCCTTTGCAGAGAGGTACATTGATGAACTTCAGGTAATCAATGGAATGCAGGAACCGGTAAGGACTGAACCAAGACGGGCACATAACAGTAACAGGAAACCCAAAGCACCTCCTACTGGCTACGCCAAGATTAATGTTGATGCGGGATGCAGGAAAGGAAGCCGGGGAACAGCGGCAGCTGTATGCAGAGATAACTCGGGTACCTTTCTAGGTAGCTCGGCTCTTGTTATCAGAGGTGTGGATGATCCGGCAACACTAGAGGCGATAGCGTGCCGGGAGGGTCTGGCGCTCGCAGCTGATCTTCATTTAAATCAATTTGTGGTAGCGTCAGACGCAAAGGATGTGGTGAGTGCGATACACAATGACAGCAACTGCGCTTATGGAGCTATCATCAAAGAGATTAGAGTCCAACAATCTTCTTTTCTTTGTAATTTTTGTTTCGAAAGCCGCTTGAACAATTTAGAAGCTCATAGATTAGCCAAGCATGCTCTTTCTCTGGGTCCGGGATGCCATGTTTGGTTTGGCCAATCCCATAACCCGACTTGTATCCCACAACGTGTGGACTTTGATGAATAAAGCTTGGCTATTACCCTCAAAAAAAAAGACACCAAATACAATAACCAAAATGCACCTACTAGCCACTTACAACCCAGTCTAGAGCGACCCATTATACTATTTTTTTTCTTTTTTAAAAGATTTTCCATATATAATTACGTTTGAAGAAACACGGCATGCATGTCATGAATAATAGGAATGATTTCCACTTGCTTGCATATTATGAATGAAGATTTTTTTTGTACCTACCCACTACGAGGATTGGTAAACTTGATATGTACATCCAAGAAATTAAAATGATGAAGCAACAATACAAACCCTATTTACAGAATTTTTTTTCACATATTTGATATTGTAGATAACTAGATTTTTTTTTACGGGTGAAACCTTGGTAAATATTGACAACAAACATAAAACGATCAATTGTTCATCGTACAATATTTTTCTCTGTTTGATGTTGTAGATGTGGAAGGAAACATGAAAACGACCAATCGTTCATCACACAACATCAGGATAGATCATAAAAAATAATTAAGCATTGTTATAAGAGGTGGGTCAATAATGTTTGCTTTCTTTCGTTCTCATATAATCGTTATATTCTTAGAACCTGGCACCAGTACAGCCCTTTTCAGCTGCAAATGGGCTGTCCCGAATCACAACTTGTCTGTTCTTTTTGTGTATTTCAAGTTACACACCAATATGCACATTTTGGGATCGAATGATCTCTTGAAAGGCCCTTCTTTGCATGTCAATGCCTTTTGAAAAGCAGTTTCTTTTTGGAATGGAATTCTGATTTATCGGAGAATTGTCCTTTGCTGGAAAGTTATGGATGCACTCTCTAACTAGCTAAATTTCACATACAAAATCACACATCATATATATAGTCACCACAAATCTTGCCAAGAAATGAGACAAAAGAAGTTGTGATGCGATGAAAACCAGGACACACTTTGTATCTTGTATAGAATAATACTATATGCTGTTAACACAGTTGCTTGGTGGAGCAACCTTTTTGTTTTTGTTTTTGACAATTGCTTGGTGGAGCAACCTATGACCATTAGCTGTTACGAACTGCCCTCTCAAGCAATCCTGCTGGAGAAAAAAGAAGTACCTGCCTTGCCCAGATCATGGCAAGCAAGCACATGTCCTTCAACGGAATATACTATATATGTTCAAAACCAAGCAACCTTTTGTACAAGAAAGGGACCGTATCCTATAGTTCCTAACCCAACAATCTTTATACAATTATGTTTTTAAAGAATCAGTGTTGCTGTATCCTAATCTTCTTGGTCGTACACTGCAATGCATCAGCTACGATGAGCTTATGATGTGTCCTACAGTAGTGAGATTATTCCCGAACCCAACGCCGAACCATCTTCGGGTCGCGTCGTGGATCAGAGTGTCGTTCACCTCGCAAAACTTCCGGGTCCAACCGACCGGCTCGACCGCCTCGAAACCGAGGCCGGGGGTCCGGTCCTTGGACTGAAGGTTCACCGGGTCGGTCCAGTCGGCCACGTAGGTCGACACCCGGCGCCTGAACTTGACCTTGAACTCCTCCCAAGCTTGGTACTTGTAGTGGTTCATGCGGATCCGTTTGCTCCACTCGACCCGGAACCCGGGGCGGAGCGTGAAGTGATGGATCGAGTTGAGCAGCGAGTCATCTGCCGTGTCGAGCCGGAGCAGCGTGTGCTGCTCCTCGACTCGCCTCCGGCACATGTAGCCTTGGGTGACCCCTTCCTTTGGGTTCGAGGTCTGGCCCGAGGGTCCGAAATCGGCGCACCTCATTGACACCCAACCCACGTCTGTTCGGCTGATGACACGACCGACCGGAGCATGGATTCGCCCGGGGCCTCCGATTGGTTCCATCTCGGGGAGAAGATGAACTTGTCGACGTCGACAAATGCCACCCACTCGCATGAATCTCGGAGCACCGCGGCGCCGTGGGAGAACCCGGCCTCCTGGGCCTTGGCCCACGGCCACGCCATAGTGGAGATGTTGTACCCGGCTGAGTTGAGTTGGTGGACCTGGTCTGCTAGGTCATCCTCGCTCCCGCAGATGCCGCGGACCAGCTTCTTCTCCGGTCGGACACGCTAGCTAACCGCGGCAGCAACAAAACAAAAAACTAAACGGGTAGTAAGAGTCGTTCCCCTTGGGTTAATCGTCGGAGGAATCCGCAACCAGTCCTGTCGTCGTCCCAGAATAGTTCGTCGGCGGCAGGAGGTGCAGCTGGCATGTTCTCCTATGTGATCGACTGGAACGACACCTCCGTGGCGGCCGCCTGAACAGCGACGGCTTGAGCGCAGACGGACTCATAGATGGCACGCTGCTCCACAATGAAGTTGGGGTTTGTCGCGGCCATGGCCGCCACGGCCTCCTCGCTTGCGCTCTCGCCGTAGATCTAGCCCTCCGCCAGCCGGTGCTGTTTTAAGAGGAACAAGTTGTACCGATATTCCTTCTGTGGTGGCTGAATGCTAACATAGGCGACGGTGCAGGCTGCACCTCCGCCATGGTGGCATTATAATGCGCCTACGCCTGCTCCATGCTGAAGCCGGCCTGCACAGGCGCGGGCACCGGGGCGGTGTCGCCGGAGCCTGTCTCCATCGTGGGGTCATCCTCATCGTCGGAGACCTCGGGCGAGCTGGCCGGCAAGCCATCCTCGATCCTCCTGGCACGACGGCTCTGCCAGGCGGCCGCAAGGGTGACCACCTCGTGCTTTATCTCCGTGGAAAGGCTCTCCCATAAAGCTTCGCCGCCTGCAATCCTGGCGGATGCGGTGCAAGGGAAGAGGATGGGGGCCGACTTGTGTTGTGCCGTGGAGTTACCCTGGTGTAGCCACCTTTAAATAGCGAATTCCGTTGAGGCCAGGCATCCGGGTGCGTCAATGCGCGGTGCCGGAGTGGGTATCTCAGCCGGTGACCCTGCTTAAGGAACCATACAAACGGACGGGGCATTGAACGGGCATGGTAGCTATGCATCTCGTCCCCGTCCAGTAAACGTGTCTCCGGTATTGAACAGGCGCGTACACAAGCAACACGTCACGGGCGGCGCCCTCGGCCGGTGCGCTACTTCATTGGCGTAAGCAATGAGAGGCCGCGTTCACTCTGGGCCGGCTTCAATGTGGAGCTGCCCCTCTACAGTGGCATTAATGCGGGGAGCTTGCGCCGAGTGGGATGCGCGCGAGCGGGGAAAAGAGGGGTTGTGTGGGCCAGGGTAGTCAGAAGCGGGCGTTGGTGCTGTCTGGAGGCCCGGCGAAGCCCCTCATATTTATCTCCGATTTGTGAAAGAAAGTACGTCCGGACAGGCCTGTAGACCGTTACAGGCAGTGGCGGAGCTACAGTGGAAAATTTGGGCGGGCCGGCGCAAAGGGAGCCCACTATTTTTCTTAAAACGGCCCAGACTAATCTCAAGCCTCCACTGTCTTTGCTCTGGGCTGGGCGGGCCATGGCCCATCCAGCCTTGCTGTAGCTTCACCAGTGGTTACAGGACTATGGGATGGCACAACGCATCTGGACCGCACGGTCTGAACAATTGCAAGCGGTTTGATGATCAGCGTTGGGATGCCCTTGCAGCACACAAGTAGACTAGACGGCGGTTTGATGGTCTTCTAGTTGTGTGACTTTTCCTCCAAGAGACTACTAGAGAAGGTTGACATGAGATGCTTAATTTTGTTTATTTAAGTGATTGAATGATCAACTTTTTCATTATGAATTCCAGACTAGTGTGAAAGCGTTTACTTTACCCGGGAAAAAAATAGCGTTTACTTAGAACACTGTATTATTAGGCCGGTTGAGTAATTTTATTTTAGGCAACATGCAATCTCAGCTGACAGCTGGTTGAGTATGACAATAGCTTTGATTCTGCTTTTGCACGTAGGCTGTGCCTTGTGCTGACTTGACGCACACGCGCATGCATGTGTTCATGCGTGCATTCACCACACTGTCACTGGATTAACCAAGTGATTGTGCAGTACTTTTCTATCCAAATATAAAGACTTCGCTTCAATGGGGGAGATACTTCTACTCCCATTACAAAATTGCTGAAAATCCCCTTGTTAGAAACCGAAGCAAAATGAAGCCTCCTCAGCGCTTTGGATTTTCAGCCGTCCGATTGCGTGTCCAAAGTACTTCTAGCCGTTCGATCACTTGATGGATGAATCCTGGCCGTCCGATCGAGTTGAGCACTGCTCCTGGCCGTCCGATCGAGCTGATCACTGCTACAATGAAGAGTGTCTGCCACCGCCTGTAAATTTAGCGGCCCGCCGAGGGCAGAAGAGGAATTTCGCATAGTCCGAGCCATGTGGCTTAAACCTGTTCGTTGCTCCATCACGAATCAGGTGAGAGATGCTAGGGTTTGTCCCTTTCCTCTCGTATCTCCCCTCTCCCTGGCATTTCTCTCCCGCTGCAGCTGCCACCGGTCCCGCGACTCCCTCTGCCACCGCCGCCACCTCTTCCTGTCCCGCGCCTCCCTCCACCGCTCGCGCCGCCGCTTTATCGTCGAGCTTCATGTCCCCAACCCACCTAGCCCCCGATTGAACAGGCATGAGGAGCGCCGGCCACCTCCCGCGTCGTTGGATGTCTCAGCTGCGCGTTAGGCCGAGGAGAGCAACCGATTGGGTGAACCTTCTCTGTCTCAGCTGCGCGTCGCTGGATGTCGCTGCTCTCCCTCTGCCCTTCTCTGCCCATGCTCTCTCCTCTCTTCCTCGCCTCCCCTCGCGCCGCAGCCGCCGCTCAATCCCCCATCCCCGTCACACCCCTCCTCAAGCAGCAGGCCAGGAGGCGGCCAGATCCACCACGGCCGCCGCGTTTGTCCGGATCCGCGCCCTCCCAAGTTGCTCGCGCGCCAGGAGAAGAGGAGGGGCAGCCACTGTTGCCGTTCTCGTGCGGCCGCGCAGCTCCTCTGCTCCGCCCCCGTCAAGGTGCCCTCCTCCCCCTTCTCGATTCGATGCTATTTGTTTTGCTTTCTTCATGAAGCTCCTCTCTGCTGCAGTCTTGGAGGAGATGCAGGAGAACCTGAGATGCGATTCTTCGGCCCCAACAAGCTCCAGGACAAGGGCTGCTCTTCGTTTTATATTCATATGTGCAACATATATTGCATAGTTGGTTCATTTTCATGTCTGACAATCATGTCTTACTTTTACATATGTGTTCAGTTTATATGGTTTAGTTGCTCAATTATTCTGGCTATTTTTCTATTTTAGTTGATAACCGGTTAATTGAGGTAATGGGATGCTCTTCTGGTTTTTTGTTATCTTATTAATGGATTTATTGGAGCTAAGAACATGTGCTCTCTCTGGATGTATGATGCAACCGTTTCCTACTATTAATTAGTGATACGTATACTCTTGATTATGTCAGATTATGCCAGATGTGACCTTTTACTTTACTGTAATATTTAGTCGGTATAAAATGCAGATGTCCAGAAATATCAAGGATTTTGAGATGCATATTTAGGCCTAAAACTAATATTGCCAAAACTTCTGTACATATAACGACCCCTTTTTTCTTTTCTTTTTTGCTTTTAGGTGATGACGCTGGTTTTGAACTTATGAACAAGGTTAAACATTAGAGATATCCAGGAGAAAAGGCAGCTAGATGATGGCTTTATTTAATTCTATTTGTCTGCACAAAGGTGAGTAAAAACGCCGTTTCTACTGTACTACCTCTCCCGCTCCATTATATCCATTTTCATGGTTTGTAGAACTTTTTCGATAAAGCAAGTATATATGTATGATTTGTGGCTGCTATTTTTTGTGTTTCCGAAGAAATAAGTGCATTACTGTTTCATGTACAAATTGTTTTGTGCAGATCATGTGCGCTCAAGTACGAAAGGAAATCCTGGTATGAACTAAATATATTGTTGAATCGTCTGGTATTTTTTACAACGATCGAGAAGGCATCGGTATGCCTGAAGGTCTGTACACTATTTCTTTTGCAAAGTCGTCTAATTAGTGAACAATATGCCTTTTGCAATGAACAGAATGTTGAGAGTTTTGCTACTCTGTTTATATAGGATGGTGTTAAAGAGGTGTGGCATGTGGCGTCAAGGGGGAGGTGCGTAGGGGCGGTTCTGGTCAAGGGTGTCCTCGCGGTGGCCATCGACGATGAAGTGGTGCTGCCTATGCGGCGGCTTCTCTTTCTCCGGCGGGCGTGGTCCGTGGGATCTGGTGGGTGCACAACTTCTCTTGTTGGTGCAGTCTTTTGTTGGTTCCAATACAGTAAGTGGACAGTGATCTCCCTGAACCTTGATTTACAGGCACACGTTCTTGCACCTACCATCTAACTAATATTCTTGATAATGTAAACCTGAAAGTGGAAGGATAATGTGCTATGTGATTAGATTAACTAGCACTGAAAGTTTTATACAGTACAGGGAGCAACCTTTAATCATGATGCATATGCCCTCATTTTAATCAAATTCTGAAAAAGCCTTTATTTTTTATTTTCAACTGATTCCATGGTATGACTGGATAAAGCCTTTATTTTTTATTTTCAATCAAATATATGACTTCCCTCGCATGTTTTGACTTTGGAAGGAGTTGTTAATTTGTTGGCGTTTTAATGGTTGCAAAAATGCATTGTCCTCTAATGTTTCAGTACATATTCTACTGAATTTTCACGGACTGTTGAATTGATGCGATCTTTGCTTGAGCAGCCATGAATTATACTACTAGATCATGCTTGCCGTTCCGCCGCCACAGTATCTGTACAAGGACTGCTTAAAATGTCTGTAAACAAAGATATCTTGTATTTATGCTGCTATAACTGATGGTCACCAATTTTCTGTGGATTCTTCTATGCTTGTACTATTAACTATCTTTAGAAAAATCTCATGTATATGTAGATTCTCATGGTACATAATTTCTGATTATAGTTGTGCCTGTCAATTTGTATTCACACTAAATGTATCCTCTTGCCTTTGTTGATACTGTTTCATTTGCATGCAACTAGCTACTGTCGGGCACAACACTAACAACGCCGAGTATTTAGACCCTAATTTGTATCTTTATTTTACTATTTACATAGCATTCTGAAGTTGTCATCACTGATGGAAAATGAAACTATACGCAGGTGATGCTCCTGGGTGACTCCAGTCTGAGAAAGAGGGAAATGCAGGTCACGCTAGCTTGCAACCTTTTTTGGGATGGATTCATCGATAGAATGCCGAGGTAAATGTGGTAACTAAACTGCTAATAAAAAAGAAACACAAGATGCTGGAGTTTTACCCAATTTATAGTATTGCATGTTTGTCTATGTCCAACATTTCACTGTATAGTGAAATTCAATTTGTGTCTTCCAGCATTTCATTTTGAATATACTAACTCATGTTGTTGTGTTGTCTAAATTGCCTTCTTGATGCTTTTCCTCTTTGAAAAATGATTTTTTGCTATTTACTTAATTCTCTTTTCATTCCAGAAGCTTGATGCTCTGCCACTTTGAAATAAACTAATATGTCATTGCTACCATGTGGTGTTTCTTAGGATTCTTGCGATCATTTAGGGTTGAAGTATATTCTCCTTGCATGACAGAAGTGCTACGGCTATGAAGAGGACGTGTTGAAGAAGCACCATGGATGTCAGTGTCACCGTCCTTGGCATGGAGAGGACGTCACTCCCAAATCGTCTCTGTACCGCATCCAGGTATACCAGATGCTACTACTGTTCTCCGTGCCCCTATATGATTGATATTTCACTAGCTGGCCCATGAGAGCACCACAACCCAGGACAATCTTGTAGTAAACGTAGATGATTATCTGTTTACCGTGTGAAGATTTGTTTATGGTGAGCTCATGCTCTGTTATTAGCGGACACAAATATTTAGTGAGATGTTGGTTCAACATGTAGTTAGGCTATGCTCTTGGGAACTTCTGTGGCCCTCATTGTTGTTGGAAACTCTGGTCTTTGCTATAACAAAGCACACTTTCCTTTGGAAATAACAATGTCCTCATTGATGCTGTTTAGTTTATACTAATTTTTTCTGCATGATGTCCTGAAGGAGTGGTATACTGAACTGTAATTAGCACCACTGGAACAAGTTAACGTGTAGGTTATACTCATCCTGTTGATTATTTGTATAAGTGACAATTGAACACGAATTCTTTTGGCCTTTGTAATCTTATCATACTTTCCATTTCACATTTTTAGTTTTTACTGTTTTCATTGTTTCTGAAGAATGACAACTACTAAGTACTAATTGATACTGTAGCGGTTGTGCTCTTTAGGATGGCATCAGAACAACTAAATTTTCAGTCGCGGACTATTTGCTTCATCAAAATTTTCTGCATTATTGCCCGGTTTATTTCTCAGGTCTGTCCATTCATTTCCTATCCGTGAATTATGTTTTGTGTAGTATACTCTCTACAAGTTTGCACTGTCCATTTTTTTCATTTAAGAGCTCTATATTGTTATGTTCCTGTAGTAACCCACCATTTGGGGCTCGGATACAAAACATTTGCCCTTGGCGGTAGGATTTATTGGGACATGTATCTTACTTGCCATTATGCAGCCTATACTGTGCTTGTGTCATGGCAGTATTAACCCCTCCATCAATACTTGCTTAAAATGTAAATGAAAACAGGTCTAATATAAGAAGTTACTTTTAAAATAGAACATATGGATATGAAATGGCTATTTTTTTAACCGATTTGCAGTATGTGATTCACTACTCTCTTTATCAGGTGTCCATATTATTTCTTCTTTTTGGTGTGGTGTGCCACCCCGGTGAGAGCGGGCAGGAAGAATAGGAAGCAAAAAAGGGAGATGGTGAGAACTTGCGTTCACATGATTATTTGGGTAATGGATTTGTGTAGCTAGCATGGCTGATCTTGTGCCTAATGCACAAATAGATCGAGTGGTACTTTAAATTTTCTCCACCTAATGATATTCTTGTTATTTCCTTCGGAATACTTGGCCAAGCAGTGTTTCATTCATGTGAAACTCAAGATATGATAGTGGCAACCTCAAAGAGATGGTGGTGCATGTACATGCTTACAATTTGACAAATAGTTAAATTTCCTATATTTTGCTATTTCTCTCTTCTTCCTATTTCTGGTTCCTGAACTGAACTTCTATACTTTTGTGCAAATTTAGAAGAGCAAAAGATGGTTTGCTTATTTAGTTTCTTGGTGTTAGTTACTAACGTGGAGAGATATTAGAATGAGATGAGGAAGTCTGATAGAGTAATCTTGGTTGTCTAATTTTTTTTGGCCAGTTCATAAATAATGATTTGGTGCATGGTACTGTACTGAACCAATATCATGCTTTTGCTTTTGTTATATATTACCATACTGAATATAACTGTATCCGGCAGCGGTGCTGCCGGGTGCGGCAAGCCGCATTTCCTACCTAGTTCTAAACAAACGGACTCTTAAGGCCTATTACAGGGTCTGTTCGTTAGCCCTGCTTCCCTCCGATGGACCTCACTCATTGTTGCTCCTGGCCATGCTACAGAGCACTCTATATCAGAGAAACAAGGTGGATGGAGGTGACAGGAGTGACTTGTTGGGGCCAGTACGGGTGCTGCGTGGGTTGGCTGGTGGCTGGCCCTCGGCAATGGCAGGTCTCGACGGCACCACGGCGGCGAGGGCAGCATTGGGGCTGGCCACGTCAGGCGGATCTGGGGTTTCTCGGCCTAGATCTGTTTCTCTCCGGCAGAGGGTCTAGAGTTCTTGTATCGCCAAAACGGAGTTCTGCTAGATGCTGACCCTCATTGATCTAGCCGTTGACGAGTTTCAGAATGCTCCGCTGGAGATCTCCAGTGGGTGCTTGACACCTATAGATTTCTGGATTGAATGAGATTCGGTCGTGTGTGGCCCTATTCCAGCTCGAGTGGCTTCCAGTGGGCATGACACGAAGCCTCGTTGTCTATTGACACTATGGAACATGTCGGTATTTCGATTTTCATGGTAAAGACAGTGGCGGATAATGTCATGGTGGCCGGACCTTGTAATTGCGGATTGAGTAGTCTTCGTGGCAATGAGGACTTTGCTTGGTGATTCGTGACTCATAGCAGCAGCATGGCAAGTGGGGGCGGCAACACAGGCAGAGTACAGAGTCTTAGTTTTCAGGGTGAAAACCCAAGGCCTGACCTTAATTGGTTGTGTCTCGCAGTGACCTTGTTGAAGGCATTGTTTTGAGAGCGTGGATCTTCTCCAGGGTGAAAACCTAAGATCTAGTATCGGACGATGACGGTGCTTGTGCACTGTTTCCTTCTTGAAGGCGTCGTTTTTGGAGAGTTTGGACTTCGGGTGTTGTCTAGGTGGTGGTTCGTGTTGCGGCTACAAGGAATTGATCACTTCAGCGGGATCTTTCTTTTTTTCTTCTTCTTCTTTTCGTCTTTTGGTTGTGTGCATCTGTAATGTCTTTATGGCATCGTGTTGTTGCAGAGGCCCGGTGTAATTGGTATCTCCGCGATATTAATATATTCCCCTTGTCAAAAAAAATCTCCACCCCCTGATTTTCAGGGGGTGTGGGCCCCTCATCATTCTTTCTTCCAATCAAAAGAATCCAGCTAACCTTCCCCGTAAAAGCCTGTTGTCATGTGTCCATGCTTGTAGCAAAGCTCCAAAATTGCAAAGATTCCTCTCGCGATCGGCTGAGTTTGGTATAATTTTTTTAATATTTTGTTGCGAGAAAGCTTGGTGTAAACTTGTGGACAAAGATAATTGTTGCACATGTCGCCCAATTTCGGATCAAGTAACCATTGTTTTCAACCCATGTACGGCATGGGACTGCTCTATTAGTGTCTTGGGCCACCAATTAGGCCTAATAGAAGAGCAACATAGACCTATATCAGGGCTTTACTAGAGCCAACGAATCTCACCCACATATAACGGTATCATGAGCTCGCTAACACCAACATTTCTATCCCACCAATCATGAACAATTACCCGTTTGTTCAGCGAGATTTATTCTGGATATCTTGATTTGTGCATGTCATCCTTGCGCAGGGGCCATGCTAATCTTCTCTGTATCGCTCCAATTTTATCGGATGTCCCCGAATGGACTTATTCCGGATATCTAAACTCTGATACCAATTGTTACGCAATCCTAGGAGCGATTTGAACTCATATGCATGATGAGGCTGTTCAACGAGATCTTGCCCCAACAACCAACCCCAACAGGAGAGCAACACAGACCTATACCAGGTCTCGGGCCCTTGCTCCAAAAGACTAGTATGATAGGAGGGGACACTCTCGTCCTTATAAGTCGTGCTCTGTCTCTTCCCACAATCGATGTACGACTAAACCTAACAAATAGGTTAACTATGTTGACCACTACTAAGACTATGAATTAACGTGCTTACATATGTATGGATATTAAACTAAAATTTAAGCATAAAACATTATGATTGCTAATCTAATATTACTTTGAGTAAAATCCAATTTTAGCAAGATATACAATCCGGCATGATAATAAATTTCACGTGACTTTTTAAACTAGATTTTGCATGTTGACCCAACTAGACTACATTTGCACTATTCTGTTATGATGGACCAGCTTGTGAAAGGTGACGAACACATTCTACCATGCCCAAGAACACATTCTACATCATCAGCACTAAGCACAATCCAATCTTGCATCCTATGAACACTATACTAGGCATGCACATGAAACACAGAACAAGCAAGAACACTACCCTGCCTATAAACAGTACCGTACAAGAGGAATCGATTCGATTCAATTCCAATCGAATCGTATCGTATCAAATCGATTCACATCTCACCGAAGCACGCTAATGACGAAAACCCTAACTTACAAATTTACGAGCAGAGGGATTGTTCTTACCGGAGCGGGTGGACTTGGAGCGCACGCCGGCCGGGGGAGAAAACCCCGGTGGGAAGGAGGTGGCGGGCAAGGAGGAGGAGACGCCAACGACAACCGTCGGTATTGGCCCGGTGCTCCTGCCCACGTGCGCAGTCGAGGAGGCACTAGTAGAAAACGGGCCTTTAGTCCCAGTTCCAGTGGGTCTTTAGTCCTGGTTTTCGAACAGGGACAAAAGGGTCGGGACTAAAGCCCCCCTCCCTTCAGTCCCGGTTGTTTTACGAACCGGGACTAAAGGCCCTCCACGTGGCCGCTCTCTGTGCGTGGGCTGGAGAACTTTTAGTCCCGGTTGGTGTTACCAACCGGGACTAAAGCAAAAAAATTCAAAAAAATTCAATTTTTTTAAATTTTCTTCTGATCATCAAATCTTTGAATTATTTGACAATTTAATCTCTAATCACCACTTAAGAATTTAATCTCAAATCTCTAATCATCACTCATTCCAAATCGTCTAACTTCCTGGCCGGTTACCCATCCTCTCACTACTCCAACCCGAGCACGCTTAACTTTCACGTTCTATCTACCCTAGTTTTCAAGTCTGCACTTGTTGTTTTCCTGACAATAGTAAACTATCAATCATGTTAACCCTTAGGTCTTGATGTCACATGATTTAAATTTTTTTAATTCCAAACAATTATTAAAATAAACAACAATGATTAATTTAAAACTCAAAAATAATTCAAAAAAAGGAAAAAATTCAAAATTTTCAAAAAAATACAAAAATCCAAAATAATACAAAATGTTCAAAATAAAATAAGTAATAATAATATTGAATTTCAATAAAAATAAAAATAAGTAATAAAATTATTATTAGTATGCCATTTATTTATTTAATATCTTTAAATCTGTAAATCGAAATTCGATAAATAATATATCCATTATTATCAGAAAAATGTGACCATGATGTCACACGCTTCACCGTTTTAGTCTGAAATTATTATTCTAAAAAATAATAATTATTTAGTAACACTAATGTTCATTGAATAAGTAGTTTGACCACATTTCATTTTTTTAACTTATATTAACTGGAAAATTTCTATGTGTTCAATATGAACCATTCAAAGCCACATCCTTAAATTTTAACCACTTTTACTTCATTTGCTATTTTTTCATGCACTTAATGATTCTTTGAGCTAAATTAGCCTGAAATTGAAAAGCACTACAAATGAACTCTGAAAACCCTGAAACTTGGCATGGTATCATCATTTCACCCAAATAGATTGTGCTAAAAAGTTGAGAGGGTTAAGGAAAAAACTGGATACACTGTGTGTACAAATTGGACCATCTCTTTCGAAGTAACATGGTTTCGAACGAAAACTCAACTGTTAGAAAGACATTTCTTTTTTTAATCTTATTTCAACTCCAGGATTTTTGTGTGTCCAATATGAACCATTCAAAGCCAGGTCCTTAAATTTCAACCCTTTTTGAATTCATTTGCTATTTTTCATGCATTTAATGATTCTTTGAGCTAAATTAGCCTGAAATTGAAGAGCAGTACAAATGAACTCTCAAAACCCTAAACCCGGGACTTAAAACGTCTGAAACTCTATTCTAAACAGTAAACACTAAAGGTTCAAACCCTAAAACCTAACCCTAAACTTGGAAATCTAAACCCTAGCCCTAAACACTAAAACATCTAAAACGTCCAAAAACTCTATTTCCCCTTTGGAATCTTGTGATTTTAAAAAATTGTCCTAAACCCTAAACCCGGGACTTAAGACGTCTGAAACTCTATTGTAAACAGTAAAAACTAAAGGTTCAAACCATAAAACCTAACCCTAGCCCTAAACCCTAAAAATGTCTAAAACGTCCAAAAACTCTATTTTTCCTTTGGAATCTTGTGATTTTAAAAAATTGTCGAAACGGAAAACTTGCTGTTTCTTCGGATCAATCTTTTTGTTTTGCAAATTTTGATATGTTATTCGTATTTTTCTGAATTAGGATGATTTAGTTATGATTTTTCCAAGTTTAATGTGCTGAAAGGCTTTCTTCCCGGTTGGTGTCTCCAACCAGGACTAAACATAGACCTTTAGACCCGGTTAAAGACACCAACCGGAACTAAAGGACTGGGAGAAAAAAATTGAAATTTGAATTGAATTTTTTTTCCAGTCTGGTTGGTACCTCCAACCGGGACTAAAGATAGAACTTTAGTCCCAGTTGGAGATACCAACCGGGACTAAAGGGGCTCGCACCGTTTGAAGCCGGTCGCAAACCCATAAGTCCCGGTTGGTGTCTCCAACCGGGACTAAAGGTCCCGTTCGAACCGAGATTGATGCCTGCGCCGCTCGAACCGGGACTAATGCTCACATTAGTCCCGGTTCGTAACATGACCGGGACTATTGCTCCGATCCGGCTGTGATGAAAGCCCTGTTTTCTACTACTGAGGAGGAGGAGGTCGCCGCCGTCCATGGGCCTGCGACGATGCCAGGAGCAAACCCTTGGATGGGGGTAACCCCCCTGGCATAGGGGTTATGTGCAGCGTTGCGTTGCCGACCCCCACCGGCGCCGCCGCCGAACCCAGGACCTCGAGGTCCGGTAACGGCGACGGAGGCAGAGCGGCCGGCACCGGATTGATCGGACGAGACGGACTGGCGCAAATAGGGGAGGGCGCGTGCAGAGCCCGCATCAGATCGACCCCGAAGTTCGCCAAGCCGGCAACCCACCGCTTGTGCATGCGGTTGTTGCCAACGCTGATGGGGGTCAGCGGACGGCGCGGCGGAGGGCCACTCATCGAAGGAGATGAGAGGAGAGGAAGGGGTCGGCGCTGAGAGGAGAGTGAGGGTGAGTGGTGTGAAAGGGAGTGGACGGTGACAGGAGAGGGAGGTAGAGTTATGAGACGTCACGTCACATCTCCCGCGCTTCCCGAGGCATGCAGCAAGGAGCCATGTGTGGACGCGCTCAGCTTTGCTGTGGAGAAATTGCCGATTTGGCAGTAGCTCGTGGGGCTGGCCCGGGACTTGCTTTAAGGTCCGTGCGAGCCAGGGCATGGATGCAGCCCTGGCAACCAAACAAGTGGTTTTCGTCTCACGCGGGCCTGATTGGCCATATACGAGCAACCAAACGCGTCCTTCCTTGCTGAACATAACAAAACAGAAATCTAATAACTAAACGGGGCCGCTTTTTCCAACTCGAACTCCATCACCTTCGTCTCTGGCCCGCTACATACCTGACCCTAACCTGACACACACGCACCGCAGACATTCGCCACTGTCACCGTATTAATCATCCAGTAGTATTTCCTCTCCATTTCTTAAGTCTCCATCGAAAGACGACTTGGCTTCATCGGTACCGATGAGAGCCATACACACCCGGGCGGCAGACATCTCGCCAAGCAACCACACGATTATCGTTGTTCATTTTCTTCTTGAGTAGTACTAGTACGAAAGAACCTTCTGCCTCTTGCTAATCTCCTGCTTCTGGTGCACAGCCACTTGGCCATGTCGATCGCCTCTTGGCCTCTTGCTAATCGTCTGCCTCTCGGGCACAGCCACTTGGCCATGTCGATCGACCTATCTTATCTTTCGATGCCATGTTTCCAGTTTCGTTTATGGCAAATTATTCTGATGATATTGTCATTTTCATCGCATAAAAATCTGACAGGGATGTCATTTTCATGGCCCATATGTATACACTAGCTACACAGATGTGCGCGTACTCACCACACTGAGTTAAGTGAATTTTACTGGAGTACTTTATCTAAAGACTTCGCTTCACTGGGAGAGATACTATGAGAGTGCATTTTCTACCATGCACGGTATATATCATGCATCGATCTGCCGCTTGATTATTTCAGGATCATTACTAACCTGCTGTACGTCTTACTTTCTCCACCACCTTCTGTCACATGGTCAGTTTGTGTGTCAGCTTTTTTTTTAAGTGTCCTTCTGTTTGAATGCCTTCCCCTCGTTGCAACTCTATCCCAGATATTCTCCCATTCTATTTAACGATTTAGATGCTTGATATCTTCTGAAATAAAATTTTGTGTTATATTCTATTTGAACATATGTGTTTATACCGATGATATATTTTAAACAAGGCCTATAGAAAACTCGATGAAATATGGTACATACAGTAGTTTTTACAGTTACGTAAGGCCTCTCCACGTTCCATATTTGAATTTTATAATTTATGAAAATATATTCAAGAGTGATCTTATTTCAATGTTTTCTTCACAAGGAGCATAAAAATGCAAATGTATCATAAATCAAACTGACAGTTCAAAAGATAAAATAAAATTAAATTTTAGAATCATGTGAAAAAGAAACCTGAGTGAGCGTAGTACTACTCGTCTCTACTTTTGTGAGTGAGAGGAGAGATATTGCAGGTGATAACTACGGGGAAAAGTTGCCAGGAGAAATAGTGACTGATTGACATGACATAAATTAAGTAGAACAAGTGGTCATAAATTCAGGTTAACTAAGCAACACAGTGACCAGATGCATGCAGGGATCCGAATCTCAAAGAAAACCAGTGGCTGATACATGCACGGTATACATGCATGGTAGAATGTCTTTTCTCGAGATACTATCACTCCCGTCACAAAACAACATCGGTTCCTCCCCCGATCGGATGAGAGCTCAGTGTAACTTACTACGCTAAGAAAAGAGAAGGAAAGATCGACACTTAGTATCTGCTCTTGTGCCCATATGCTATTGGATGAACATTAAGGAATGTTTTGGGTGGTTGCATAATTTCAATGTATCATCACAAAATCACATTCGTGAAAGTCGTGAAAAAAACCAAAATCGATGCTCCAAAATTGGTACTTTTGAACGCATTTGATACGCCTTTGAAGCACCAACACCAGGCCAATTGGCGTACATAACGCCTCTGAAACTCAATCCGGGGCAACGACGAGCACCAAAGGATCACAACATAGGACCTTTGTTCAAAAATTGCTCCAAATATATCGATGCTCTGTTTTCGCATACGTCACAGGTTAGTTAAGCCAGCATGGCATTATTATTTCAGAATAAAAGAAATCATAAGTCTCCTGTTCCAGGATTCTAGTGCCAGGGCAGGTGCTGTTGGAATTTTGATAGTAGGCCTTTGGCCCAAAGCCCAACTAAAATTCTGAAATTCTCTTGGCCCATTCATGCACACATGTGAGTGGAGTGAGTGAGGCTAAAGTTTAGTCCCACCTCATAAGTTGAGAGAGAGTTGCACCTATTTATAAGGTGAGCTCTTCTACCACTTGTATGAGCATGGGAAGAGGAGACCTACTCGCTCGCCACGCCACGCCTCGTCACGACGCGCCGCGCTGCTGGTTGCGGGATTGAGCCGAGCCGAGGACAGAGCTATGCACGTTGTCTATATTTTTGCTGCATGAGAAACATTAATGAGTCATTAATTAATAATTAATGGACACGTTAATTACTGAACCATTTCCGATTCTTTTGGATCGTGACGACTCGGACGTGGGGTTTAGTCCCACGACCTACCGGCCCGCACTATATAGTCAGGCAGACGTCTACCCTAGCCGCCGCAGCTTCGTATGGTTTCTCACCTCCGTTCCATATCATTGCGCCGTCAAGCAAGTCTTCTCCATCCCTCCTTCCGGCGTGCACCGTGAGAAGGGACAGCAGGCCTCCAGAACCCCGCCTCTCGTGATCCTGTACGGGAGAGGGGCGATCAGGTTTTTGGGGAGCGCACTCGCGCGACTGATGGCAGCGACGACTTCGCGAACGACGACTTCTTCCCCGACCTCGGCAACCTCATCCTCAACGACATGGGCGACAACGTCAACACCGGCGGTGCTACACCCGCTGCACCGTATGTGATTCTATCCTTCCTGTTCGAGATCGTGGTAGAATTCATGTTTCTAGTATGTGCCCTAGATGTGATATGTTCATCTGCTATGCTAGTTCGCATGATTAGTTTAATCCCTGCTGCTGTGGTCATGATTTATCTTCTGTTTATTCGGATTAAATCTCGTAGTAATTTGCTCATATTTTCAACAATCCAAAAACCTGATTATAGGCAATTTACTCCGAGTGGTTTTGCTGCGCATCTGAAGCCGCCTGTCTTTAAGGGGGCGCAATATAAGAGGTGGCGCACGAGAGCAGTCTACTGGTTTCAGACCATGGGCTGCTATGATGCCACCAAGGGCAAGCCTGAGGGCGATCTTAATCCAGCACAGCTGGAAGCTTTTGAGAAGATCGATACCCTCTTTAAAAGCGCTCTTCTGAGTGTTCTTGATGACTCCATTGTGGATTCGTATATGTCGTTTGACAACGGCAAGGACATGTGGGCTGCGCTCGAGGCCAAGTTTGGTGCCTCGGACACCGGCAGCGAGTTGTACGTCATGGAGCAATTCTATGACTACAAGATGACTGATGAGCACCCCGTTGTACAGCAGGCTCATGAGATACAGTCGCTCACAAAAGAACTTGAGTACTTCAAGTGTGTGTTGCCGGACAAATTTGTTGCCGGAGGCATCATTGCCAAGCTTCCACCTTCGTGGAACAATTTTGCTACTTCCCTGAAACACAAGAGTCAGGAGTTTTCCGTTGCGGATCTCATTGGTACTCTTGATGTTGAAGAAAAGGCGAGAGCAAAGGACACACGTACTCGAGTTGCTGAGGGAGGTTCTAGTGCCCACATGGTACAGAAGAAGAACTTACAGCCCAACAAGTTCAAAAACAACAAGAACAAAACTCAGGGCAAAGGCAAGTTTGATACAAAGACCAAGCCATCACATTCCACCAACTTCAAGAAGAATTCTCATAAGAAGGGGAAGGGACTTTGCCATGTCTGCGGTGATCCTAATCACTGGGCTACGAAGTGTCCTAACCGCTTTGAGGAGCGCGAACATGAGAAGAGCGGCAGGTCCGCTAATGTTGTCATCGGTGATACTGATATGAAGGAATCAGGGTACGGTATTTTTCCTACCATCCTTTCAGTATTTCAATCCCCTGATTGGTAAATTGACACCGGTGCCAATGTACATGTTTGTGCTGACGCCTCCATGTTTTCTTCTTACCAGGCAACAGGGACTTCACCTGTGCTGATGGGGAACGGGTCACATGCCATCGTTCGAGGTGTTGGTACGGTCGATCTGAAGTTTACTTCGGGGAAGACTGTGCGTCTGAAGAACGTTCATCATGTGCCGTCCATCAATAAAAATCTCGTTAGCGGTTCCCGTTTATGTCGAGATGGTTTTAAGTTGGTTTTCGACTCCAATAAAGTTGTAATTTCTAAGTGTGGACAATTTGTTGGAAAAGGCTATGAGTGCGGAGGCTTGTTCCTCCTATCTTTGTCAGATATTTGCACTAAAGTTATTAAGAATGTTTGCCACAATAATGAGTCTGATATTTGGCATTCACGACTTTGTCATATTAACTTTGGTTGCATGACGCGGCTAGCCAATATGAATTTAATTCCGAAAATATCTACTGTCAAAGGCTCCAAGTGCCAAGTATGTGTGCAAGCTAAGCAACCTCGCAAGTCCCATAAGACTGCAGAGGCAAGAGACTTGGCGCCACTAGAGCTTATACATTCTGATCTTTGCGAGATGAATGGCGTGTTGACAAAAGGTGGAAAGAGATACTTCATGACGTTGATTGATGACTCCACTAGATATTGTTATGTGTATCTTCTGAAATCAAAAGATGAGGCTTTGACTTTCTTTAAAAACTATAAAGTTGAGGCAGAGAACCAACTTGATTGGAAAATTAAACGGCTTAGGTCCGATCGTGGTGGAGAGTATTTTTCCAATGAATTTGATATGTTTTGTGCCGAACATGGTATAATCCATGAGAGGACGCCTCCCTACTCACCCCAGTCAAATGGGGTAGCCTAAAGAAAGAACCGAACTCTAACTGATATGGTTAACACCATGTTAGACACTTCGGGTCTATCCAGGGAATGGTGGGGGCAAGCGCTAATGACTGCGTGTCATGTCCTAAACTGAGTTCCCACAAAGCATAAGACCATGACTCCATTTGAGGAATGGGAAAGGAAAAGATTGAAACTCTCTTACCTACGTACTTGGAGTTGTTTGGCGAAAGTCAATATACCAATTCCCAAGAAGCGCAAGCTTGCACTAAAAACCGTGGATTGTGTTCTTCTGGGCTATGCTTTTCATAGCATCGGCTATAGATTTTTGATAATAAAATCTGAGGTATCCGATATGCATGTTGGTACGATTATGGAATCAAATGATGCAACTTTCTTTGAGGACATATTTCCTATGAAGGATATGTCGAGTTCATCAAATCAGGAGATACCTACTCCATCTAGTGAGGAATTCACTGTAATTCCTGAACCCACCATTGCGATGGAACACGTTGAGAATCCTGTTGAGGGTGACAATGGAACTCCTGTGAGGAGTAAGAGACAGAGGACTGCAAAGTATTTTGGTGATGATTTCATTGTGTACCTCGTGGATGACACACCCAGGACTATTTCAGAAGCCTATGCATCTCCTGATGCTGACTACTGGAAGGAAGTTGTACGTAGCGAGATGGATTCCATCTTAGCTAACGGTACCTGAGAGATCACTGACCGTCCTTATGGGTGCAAACCTGTAGGATGTAAGTGGGTGTTCAAGAAGAAGCTTAGACCTGATGGTACGATTGAAAAGTACAAGGCACGGCTTGTGGCCAAGGGTTATACCCAGAAAGAAGGTGAAGACTGTTGGGGAACGTTGCAGAAAATTAAAATTTTTCCTACGGTTTCACCAAGATCCATCTAGGAGTTCATCAAGCAACGAGTATTCAGATTAGATAGCATCTACATACCACTTTGTAGATCGCAACGGAAGCGTTCGAGTGAACGTGGATGAGGTAGTCGTACTTGCCGCGATCCAATTCACCGATGACCTAGTGCCGAACGGACGGCACCTCCGCGTTCAACACACGTACGGAAAGCGTGACGTCTCCTCCTTCTTGATCCAGCAAGGCAAAGGAGAGGTTGGGGATGAAGGCTCCAGCAACAGCACGACGGCGTGGTGATGGTGGAACTGCAGTACTCCGGCAGGGCTTCGCCGTGCTCAATGGAGGAGGAGGAGGTGTTGGAGAGGGAGAGGGAGGCGCCAGGGCAATTGGTGATCAGCCCCCTCTCTCCCCCCCTCTTTATATAACCCCCAAGGGGGGGCGCCGGCCCTAGGAGATGAGATCTCCTAGGGGGGGGCGGCGGCCAGGGCAAGGGGGCTTGCCCCCCAAGCAAGGGGGGCGCCCCCTTTAGGGTTTCCCTCCCCCAAACCCTAGGCGCATGGGCCCATGGGGGGGAGGCGCACTAGCCCACTATGGGCTGGTTCCCTCCCTCATACAGCCCATGGGGCCCTCCGGGATAGGTGGCCCCACCCGGTGGACCCCCCGGGACCCTCCGGTGGTCCCGGTACAATACCGATAACCCCGAAACTTGTCCCGATGTCCGTATGATGACTTTCCATATATAAATCTTTACCTCCGGACCATTCCGAAACTCCTCGTGACGTCCGGGATCTCATCCGGGACTCCGAACAACATTCGGGTTACTGCACATACATATCCCTACAACCCTAGCGTCACCGAACCTTAAGTGTGTAGACCCTACGGGTTCGGGAGACATGCAGACATGACCGAGACGGCTCTCGGGCAATAACCAACAGCGGGATCTGGATACCCATGTTGGCTCCCACATGCTCCACGATGATCTCATCGGATGAACCACGATGTCAAGGATTCAATTAATCCCGTATACGATTCCCTTTGTCAATCGGTATTTTACTTGCCCGAGATTCGATCGTCGGTATACCAATACCTCGTTCAATCTCGTTACCGGCAAGTCACTTTTCTCGTTCCGTAATGCATGATCCCGTGATCAAACACTTTGGTCACATTGAGCTCATTGTGATGATGCATTACCGAGAGGGCCCGGTGATACCTCTCCGTCAAGCGGAGTGACAAATCCCAGTCTCGATCCATGTCAACCCAACAGACACTATCAGAGATACCCGTAGCATACCTTTATAGTCACCCAGTTACGTTGTGACGTTTGGCACACCCAAAGCACTCCTACGGTATCCGGGAGTTACATGATCTCATGGTCTAAGGAAAGGATACTTGACATTGGAAAACTCTAGCAAACGAACTATGCGATCTTATGCTATGTTAGGATTGGGTCTTGTCCATCACATCATTCTCCTAATGATGTGATCCCGTTATCGATGACATCCAATGTCCATAGTCAGGAAACCATGACTATCTGTCGATCAACAAGCTAGTCAACTAGAGGCTCACTAGGGACATGTTGTTGTCTGTTATTCACACATGTATTACGATTTCCGGTTAACACAATTATAGCACGAATAAAGACAATTATCATGAATAAGGAAATATAATAATAATGCATTTATTATTGCCTCTAGGGCATATTTCCAACAGTCAATAATCTAGTTACATTGTGATGAATCGAACACCCATAGAGTTCTGGTGCTGATCATGTTTTGCCTTAGGGAGAGGTTTAGTCAACGGATCTGCAACATTCAGATCCGTCTGCACTTTACAAATCTCTATGTCTCCATCTTGAACATTTTCACGAATGGAGTTGAAGCGACGCTTGATGTGCCTGGTCTTCTTGTGAAACCTGGGCTCCTTTGCAAGTGCAATAGCTCCAGTGTTGTCACAGAAGAGCTTGATTGGCCCCGACGCATTGGGTATGACTCCGAGGTCGGTGATGAACTCCTTCACCCAAATTGCTTCATGTGCTGCCTCCGAGGCTGCCATGTACTCCGCTTCACATGTAGATCCCGCCACGACGCTTTGCTTGCAACTGCACCAGCTTACTGCCCCACCATTCAAAATATACACGTATCCGGTTTGTGACTTAGAGTCATCCAGATCTGTGTCGAAGCTAGCGTCGACGTAACCTTTTACGACGAGCTCTTCGTCACCTCCATAAACGAGAAACATTTCCTTAGTCCTTTTCAGGTACTTCAGGATATTCTTGACCGCTGTCCAGTGTTCCTTTCCGGGATTACTTTGGTACCTTCCTACCAAACTCACGGCAAGGTTTACATCAGGTCTGGTACACAGCATGGCATACATAATAGAACCTATGGCTGATGCATAGGGGATGACGCTCATCTCTTCTATATCTTCTGCCGTGGTCGGACATTGAGCTGAGCTCAATTTCACACCTTGTAACACAGGTAAGAACCCTTTCTTAGATTGATCCATATTGAATTTCTTCAATATCTTATCAAGGTATGTGCTTTGTGAAAGACCTATGAGGCGTCTCGATCTATCTCTATAGATCTTGATGCCTAATATATAAGCAGCTTCTCCAAGGTCCTTCATTGAAAAACTCTTATTCAAATAGGCCTTAATGCTGTCCAAGAGTTCTATATTATTTCCCATCAAAAGTATGTCGTCTACATATAATATGAGAAATGCTACAGAGCTCCCACTCACTTTCTTGTAAACACAGGCTTCTCCATAAGTCTGTGTAAACCCAAACGCTTTGATCATCTCATCAAAGCGAATGTTCCAACTCCGAGATGCTTGCACCAGCCCATAAATCGAGCGTTGGAGCTTGCATACTTTGTCAGCATTCTTAGGATCGACAAAACCTTCCGGCTGCATCATATACAATTCTTCCTTAAGGAAACCATTAAGGAATGCCGTTTTGACGTCCATTTGCCATATCTCATAATCATAGTATGCGGCAATTGCTAACATGATTCGGACGGACTTCAGCTTCGCTACCGGTGAGAAAGTCTCATCGTAGTCAATTCCTTGAACTTGTTGATAACCCTTAGCGACAAGCCGAGCTTTATAGATGGTCACATTACCATCCGCGTCTGTCTTCTTCTTAAAGATCCATTTATTTTCTATGGCTCGCCGTTCAACGGGCAAGTCAGTCAAAGTCCATACTTCGTTTTCATACATGGATCCTATCTCGGATTTCATGGCTTCCAGCCATTTGTCGGAATCCGGGCCCGCCATTGCTTCCTCATAGTTCGAAGGTTCACCGTTGTCTAACAACATGATTTCCAAGACAGGGTTGCCGTACCACTCTGGTGCGGAACGTGTCCTTGTGGACCTTCGAATTTCAGTAGGAGCTTGATCAGAAGTATCTTGATCATAATCATTAATTTCCTCTCTATTCGGTGCAGGCACCTCAGGAACGATTTCTTGAGTTTCGCCATTTTCCGGTTCAAGAGGTAACACTTCATCAAGTTCTACTTTCCTCCCACTTACTTCTTTCGAGAGAAACTCTTTCTCTAGAAAGGATCCATTCTTGGCAACAAAGATCTTGCCTTCGGATCTGAGGTAGAAGGTATACCCAATAGTTTCCTTCGGGTATCCTATGAAGACGCATTTTTCCGACTTGGGTTCGAGCTTCTCAGGTTGAAGTTTCTTCACATAAGCATCGCATCCCCAAACTTTTAGAAACGACAGCTTAGGTTTCTTCCCAAACCATAATTCATACGGTGTCGTCTCAACGGATTTCGACGGAGCCCTATTTAAAGTGAATGCGACAGTCTCTAAAGCATAGCCCCAAAAAGATAGCGGTAAATCGGTAAGAGACATCATAGATCGCACCATATCTAATAGAGTGCGATTACGACGTTCGGACACACCATTACGCTGAGGTGTTCCAGGCGGCGTGAGTTGTGAAACTATTCCACATTTTCTTAAGTGTGTGCCAAATTCGTGACTCAAGTATTCTCCTCCACGATCTGATCGTAGAAACTTGATCTTTCTATCACGTTGATTCTCAACCTCATTCTGAAATTCCTTGAACTTTTCAAAAGTTTCAGACTTGTGTTTCATTAAGTAGATATACCCATATCTACTCAAGTCATCAGTGAGGGTGAGAACATAACGATAGCCACCGCGACCCTCAACACTCATTGGACCACACACATCGGTATGTATGATTTCCAACAAGTTGGTTGCTCGCTCCATTGTTCCTGAGAATGGAGTCTTGGTCATTTTACCCATGAGGCATGGTTCGCACGTGTCAAATGATTCATAATCAAGAGACTCTAAAAGTCCATCTGCATGGAGCTTCTTCATGCGTTTGACACCTATGTGACCAAGGCGGCAGTGCCACAAATATGTGGGACTATTGTTATCAACTTTAACTCTTTTGGTACTCACACTATGAATATGTGTATCATCACGTACGAGATTCATCAAGAATAAACCATTAACCATCGGAGCATGACCATAAAACATATCTCTCATGTAAATAGAACAACCATTATTCTCGGATTTAAATGAGTAGCCATCTCGAATTAAGCGAGATCCGGATACAATGTTCATGCTCAAACTTGGTACTAAATAACAATTATTGAGGTTTAAAACTAATCCCGTAGGTAAATGTAGAGGCAGCGTGCCGACGGCGATCACATCGACCTTGGAACCATTCCCGACGCGCATCGTCACCTCGTCCTTCGCCAGTCTCCGTTTATTCCGCAGCTCCTGCTTTGAGTTACAAATGTGAGCAACTGCACCGGTATCAAATACCCAAGAGCTACTACGAGTACTGGTAAGGTACACATCAATTACATGTATATCACATATACCTTTGGTTTTGCCGGCCTTCTTGTCCGCTAAGTATTTGGGGCAGTTCCGCTTCCAGTGACCACTTCCCTTGCAATAAAAGCACTCAGTTTCGGGCTTGGGTCCATTCTTTGGCTTCTTCCCGGCAACTTGCTTACCGGGCGCGGCAACTTCCTTGCCGTCCTTCTTGAAGTTCTTTTTACCCTTGCTCCTTTTGAACTTAGTGGTTTTATTCACCATCAACACTTGATGCTCTTTCTTGATTTCTACCTCTGCTGATTTCAGCATAGCATACACCTCAGGAATGGTCTTAACCATCCCCTGCATATTGTAGTTCATCACAAAGCTCTTGTAGCTTGGTGGAAGCGACTGGAGGATTCTGTCAATGACCACTTCTTCCGGAAGATTAACTTCCAGTTGAGTCAAGCGGTTGTGCAATCCAGACATTCTGAGTATGTGCTCACTGACAGAGCTATTTTCCTCCATCTTACAGCTAAAGAATTTGTTGGAGATCTCATATCTCTCAACCCGGGCATGAGCTTGGAAAACCATTTTCAGCTCTTCGAACATCTCATATGCTCCATGTCTCTCAAAACGCTTTTGGAGCCCCGGCTCTAGGCTGTAAAGCATGCCGCACTGAACGAGGGAGTAATCATCGCATCGCGACTGCCAAGCGTTCATAACGTCTTGTTGTGCAGGGAGAACAGGTGAGTCACCCAGCGGTGCTCTTAGGACATAATCTTTCTTGGCAGCTATGAGGATGATCCTCAGGTTCCGGACCCAGTCCGTATAGTTGCTACCATCGTCTTTCAGCTTGGTTTTCTCTAGGAACGCGTTGAAGTTGAGGACTACGTTGGCCATTTGATCTACAAGACATATTGTAAATATTTAGACTAAGTTCATGATAATAAAGTTCATTCAATCAAATTATTTAATGAACTCCCACTTAGATAGACATCCCTCTTCCAGTCATCTAAGTATTACATGATCCGAGTCAACTAGGCCGTGTCCGATCATCACGTGAGACGGACTAGTCAACATCGGTGAACATCTTCATGTTGATCGTATCTTCTATACGACTCATGCTCGACCTTTCGGTCTTCCGTGTTCCGAGGCCATGTCTATACATGCTAGGCTCGTCAAGTCAACCTAAGTGTTTGCGTGTGTAAATCTGTCTTACACCCGTTGTATGTGAACGTTAGAATCTATCACACCCGATCATCACGTGGTGCTTCGAAACAACGAACTGTCGCAACGGTGCACAGTTAGGGTGAACACTTTCTTGAAATTATTATGAGGGATCATCTTATTTACTACCGTCGTTCTAAGTAAACAAGATGCAAAACATGATAAACATCACATGCAATCAAATAATAAAAGTGACATGATATGGCCAATATCACATTGCTCCTTTGATCTCCATCTTGGGGCTCCATGATCATCTTGTCACCGGCTTGACACCATGATCTTCATCATCATGATCTTCATCATCGTGTCTCCATGAAGTTGCTCGCCAACTATTACTTCTACTACTATGGCTAACGTGTTTAGCAATAAAGTAAAGTAATTTACATGGCGATTCTCAATGACACGCAGGTCATACAAAAATAAAGACAACTCCTATGGCTCCTGCCGGTTGTCATACTCATCGACATGCAAGTCGTGATTCCTATTACAATAGCATGAACATCTCATACATCACATATAGATCATTCATCATACATCACAACTTTGGCCATATCATATCACATAGCACTTGCTGCAAAAACAAGTTAGACGTCCTCTAATTGTTGTTGCAAGTTTTACGTGGCTGAATTAGGGTTCTAGCAAGAACGTTTTCTTACCTACGTTAAAACCACCACAACGTGATTTGTCAACTTCTATTTACCCTTCATAAGGACCCTTTTCATCGAATCCGCTCCAACTAAAGTAGGAGAGACAGACACCCGCCAGCCACCTTATGCAACTAGTGCATGTTCGTCGGTGGAACCGGTCTCACGTAAGCGTACGTGTAAGGTTGGTCCGGGCCGCTTCATCCCACAATACCGTTGAAGCAAGATAAGACTAGTAGCGGCAAGAAGAGTTGACAACATCTACGCCCACAACAAATTGTGTTCTACTCGCGCAAGAAGAACTACTCATAGACCTAGCTCATGATGCCACTGTTGGGGAACGTTGCAGAAAATTAAAATTTTTCCTACGGTTTCACCAAGATCCATCTAGGAGTTCATCAAGCAACGAGTATTCAGATTAGATAGCATCTACATACCACTTTGTAGATCGCAACGGAAGCGTTCGAGTGAACGTGGATGAGGTAGTCGTACTTGCCGCGATCCAATTCACCGATGACCTAGTGCCGAACGGACGGCACCTCCGCGTTCAACACACGTACGGAAAGCGTGACGTCTCCTCCTTCTTGATCCAGCAAGGCAAAGGAGAGGTTGGGGATGAAGGCTCCAGCAACAGCACGACGGCGTGGTGATGGTGGAACTGCAGTACTCCGGCAGGGCTTCGCCGTGCTCAATGGAGGAGGAGGAGGTGTTGGAGAGGGAGAGGGAGGCGCCAGGGCAATTGGTGATCAGCCCCCTCTCTCCCCCCCTCTTTATATAACCCCCAAGGGGGGGCGCCGGCCCTAGGAGATGAGATCTCCTAGGGGGGGGCGGCGGCCAGGGCAAGGGGGCTTGCCCCCCAAGCAAGGGGGGCGCCCCCTTTAGGGTTTCCCTCCCCCAAACCCTAGGCGCATGGGCCCATGGGGGGGAGGCGCACCAGCCCACTATGGGCTGGTTCCCTCCCTCATACAGCCCATGGGGCCCTCCGGGATAGGTGGCCCCACCCGGTGGACCCCCCGGGACCCTCCGGTGGTCCCGGTACAATACCGATAACCCCGAAACTTGTCCCGATGTCCGTATGATGACTTTCCATATATAAATCTTTACCTCCGGACCATTCCGAAACTCCTCGTGACGTCCGGGATCTCATCCGGGACTCCGAACAACATTCGGGTTACTGCACATACATATCCCTACAACCCTAGCGTCACCGAACCTTAAGTGTGTAGACCCTACGGGTTCGGGAGACATGCAGACATGACCGAGACGGCTCTCGGGCAATAACCAACAGCGGGATCTGGATACCCATGTTGGCTCCCACATGCTCCACGATGATCTCATCGGATGAACCACGATGTCAAGGATTCAATTAATCCCGTATACGATTCCCTTTGTCAATCGGTATTTTACTTGCCCGAGATTCGATCGTCGGTATACCAATACCTCGTTCAATCTCGTTACCGGCAAGTCACTTTTCTCGTTCCGTAATGCATGATCCCGTGATCAAACACTTTGGTCACATTGAGCTCATTGTGATGATGCATTACCGAGAGGGCCCGGTGATACCTCTCCGTCAAGCGGAGTGACAAATCCCAGTCTCGATCCATGTCAACCCAACAGACACTATCAGAGATACCCGTAGCATACCTTTATAGTCACCCAGTTACGTTGTGACGTTTGGCACACCCAAAGCACTCCTACGGTATCCGGGAGTTACATGATCTCATGGTCTAAGGAAAGGATACTTGACATTGGAAAACTCTAGCAAACGAACTATGCGATCTTATGCTATGTTAGGATTGGGTCTTGTCCATCACATCATTCTCCTAATGATGTGATCCCGTTATCGATGACATCCAATGTCCATAGTCAGGAAACCATGACTATCTGTCGATCAACAAGCTAGTCAACTAGAGGCTCACTAGGGACATGTTGTTGTCTGTTATTCACACATGTATTACGATTTCCGGTTAACACAATTATAGCACGAATAAAGACAATTATCATGAATAAGGAAATATAATAATAATGCATTTATTATTGCCTCTAGGGCATATTTCCAACAAAGACTTCTTTGATACTTACTCACCCGTGGCTAGACTGACCACAATTCGGGTGCTACTATCACAGGCTGCCTCACATGGTCTTCTCGTTCATCAAATGGACGTTAAGACGGCTTTCCTCAATGGAGAGTTGAAGGAGGAAATTTACATGGATCAGCCAGATGGTTTTGTAGTACCTGGTCAGGAAGGAAAGGTGTGCAAGTTATTAAAGTCTTTATATGGCCTTAAACAAGCTCCTAAGGAGTGGCATGAGAAGTTCGAAAGAACATTAACTGTTGTCGGCTTTGTAGTAAACGATGGTGACAAGTGCGTGTACTATCACTATGGTGGGGGCGAAGGAGTTATTCTTTGTCTGTATGTCGACGACATATTGATCTTTGGAACCAAACTTGATTTGATCAAGGAGGTTAAGGATTTCTTATCTCGCTGTTTTGAGATGAAGAATCTAGGAGTAGCTGATGTTATCTTAAACATCAAGCTGTTGAGAGATGAGAATGGTGGGATCACACTGCTTCAGTCTCATTATGTGGAAAAGGTCTTGAGTCGTTTTGGGTATAGCGACTGCACGCCTTCTCCAACTCCATATGATGCTAGTATGTTGCTTCCAAAGAATCGACGGATTGCTAGAGATCAACTGAGGTATTCTCAGATTATTGGCTCGCTTATGTATTTGGCGAGTGCCACGAGGCCTGACATCTCTTTTGCTGTGAGCAAGCTGAGTTGGTTTGTGTCAAAACCGGGAGATGATCATTGGCATGCGCTTGAATGTTATGCGTTATTTGAAAGGCACCGCGAGCTATGGGATTCACTACACCGGGTATCCAAGGGTACTGGAGGGTTATAGTGACTCAAACTGGATATCTAATGCTGACAAGTGGTTATGTTTTTACACTTGGTGGCGGCGCTGTTTCCTGGAAGTCTTGCAAGCAGACCATCTTAACGAGGACAACTATGGAAGCAGAACTCACATCATTATACACTGCCACTGTTGAAGCAGAGTGGCTTCGTGAACTCTTGATGGACTTACCTATGGTTGAAAAACCAATACCCCCTATCCTGATGAACTGTGATAATCAAACTGTGATCGTCAAGATAAACAGTTCTAAGGACAATATGAAGTCCTCAAGGCATGTGAAGAGGAGACTAAAATCTGTCAGAAAATTGAGGAACTCCGGAGTTATTACGTTGGATTATATCCAAACGTCGAAAAACTTGGCAGATCCCTTCACAAAGGGTCTATCACGTAATGTGATAGATAATGCATCGATGGAGATGGGTTTGAGACCCACCGCATGAGTTGTCCATAGTGGTAACCCACTCTATGTGATCGGAGATCCCGTGAAGTAGAAGTGGGAGACAAGTTGTTGGTCGGCTGGGAGGAGAGTATCCCTATATTAATTATCCCACTCCGTGAAGATGCAATACTCTCCTGATCTGCATGGCAGGTTGATACTTATCTTAATGTGTTCCAAGTGGCTTATTCGGGTAAGCAGAGATGTTGTCCTGCAGAACATCTTCTGAGGAATACACCAATATGAATTTGACTGTTAACGTCGCAGTCTGTGAGAATTGGGTGTTCTCTAATAAATTCATGAAAGGCCCTGGAGTATGACGTATACGCTCCACCCGCGAGGAAGCCTTGCGGCAGCCCAGTATCAGTCAAGAATTTGTGCGAAACTAGTTTCACGGAAAACTTGTAGTTCAAGGCGTAGTCCACTATTCAAGTTGTGATCTAGTGTAGCAGAAATTTCTAAGTGGAAGTTCAACTTCACAGTCTCCACTAAGCACCGGTATATAAAACATTTTTTTGGAACTAAATGATGAGATGTGCCAATGAGACTTTGTGGGGGATTGTTGGAATTTTGCTAGTAGGCCTTTGGCCCAAAGCCCAACTAAAATTCTGAAATTCTCTTGGCCCATTCATGCACACATGTTAGTGGAGTGAGTGAGGCTAAAGTTTAGTCCCACCTCATAAGTTGAGAGAGAGTTGCACCTGTTTATAAGATGAGCTCTTCTACCACTTGTATGAGCATTAGAAGAGGAGAACTACACGCGCGCTCCTCCTCCTCGCTCGCCTCGCCACGCCACGCCACGCCTCGTCACGACGCGACGCGACGCGGGTTGCGGGATTGAGCCGAGCCGAGGACAGAGCTATGCACGTTGTCTATATTTTTGCTGCATGGGAAACATTAATGAGTCATTAATTAATAATTAACGGACGCGTTAATTACTGAACCGTTTCAGACTCGTATGGTTTCTCACCACCGTTCCAGATCATTGCGCCGCCAAGCAAGTCTTCTCCATCCCTCCTTCCGGCGTGCACCGCGAGAAGGGATAGCAGGCCTCCGGAACTCCGCCTCTCGTGATCCTGTACGGGAGAGGGGCGATCAGGTCTTTGGGGAGCGCACTCGCGCGACTGCTGGCAGCGATGACTTCGCGAACGACGACTTCTTCCCCGACCTCGGCAACCTTATCCTCGACGACATGGGCGACAACGTCAACGCCGGCGGTGCTGCACCCGCTGCACCGGATGTGATTCTATCCTTCCTGTTCGAGATCGTGGTAGAATTCATGTTTCTAGTATGTGCCCTAGATGTGATATGTTCATCTGCTATGCTAGTTCACATGATTAGTTCAATCTCTGCTGCTATGGTCATGATTTATCTTCTGTTTATTCGGATTAAATCTCGTAGTAATTTGCTCATATTTCCAACAGGTGCGCGTAGTATTATTTTGGACGGGTCAGACTTGTGTATAGTAGAGTAGTAGGTTCCTGTTGGTGATGTCATGATAGCTATGCATGCAGGCAAGCACACGGCAAGGAACATTCTGCGCGCGCCCTCGGCTGACTGTTCCGGCGGCTGGCCGGCCAGTGGGAAGTTCCTCATATTCCTTCCCTTTCATTCCTTCTGTCCATTTGTTTTCGCAATGCCCATGAGACCCATGCATTTTTAATCATGGGTCAGCGCGGCGTGCACCGGATGGGATGGGATGGGATTCGTTGGTTTGTTGCGACCATCACCCACCCAGCGTCTCTAACCCGTTCGTTGCCTGGCCTGGTGTTGGTGCCTCGTGGCGTATGCTCAGATAGATTTGCTCACTGTGACCATACGTGGCAACATCATCGATCGACTGTGCCTGTGTGGTAACTGTCGTCACACCGCCACATATGCTCACTCGATGTCGATTTTTGTTGCAGTGTTTTTTCTTCATTTCGAGCTGGTTATTTTGGCAAGCTGGTCGATCGATCTGATAACAAAGACGTGACAGGTGTGCATTTTATTTTTATTTTCTCCTTGCTCCTTGGCAACGTGACGTGAGAGGTATTACGCGCGGTTCCTTTTGACTAACCGGTCCACGTCCCGGGTCTTTAATTTGCCTGCCCGTATTACGACCGTCTTGGTTGCTACTAGGTGCTCCCGGGTTCTGACCATTCGTTTGAACGACGACCGCACGCCGCGGAGTCGGCGAGTCCCCAAGTGCAATTTGGATCAGGGTCCACTTGTGCCCCATATGCTTGCGATGCGACTCAAAGGCAGATCACCCATCACCCATCATTTCTCTCCTTGCTACTCTGCCATTCCCTCTTCTTTCAGGTCAGGTGGATTGTGTGAGGCCATGGTATAAATCGCATGCATAAATGGTTCTCTCTTCTCCGGCCTGCAACATGATGAATTTCAGGGGTGCATTCATACAATTTTTTTTTAGCTATATACAGTTCTGGACTCTCTGCAATGGTCCAGTTTGATTTCCAACCAAAATGGTCTCTTTCATTCAGCGGGTCGATGCGTGGAAGTAACTAGTTAGTGGGTTTACTGTGGCCAGACTAACTGAACCCGGCTGCCATCATTCGTGCGGCACACGCTAAATTACGTGTGACGGCTATTGCTGTTCCACTACGGAGCAGACCAAATGGCGAGTGCATTTTCAGTTAGTCCCCTCCCCAGAAACAAATACAGTAAGTGAATGGCCGCATGCATGCAGAGGAACCACGGGTTGGAGAGATCTCGCAACTGGTGCTCAAACATGATCCAGAATGACCTCAAGAAACATGGCACAGCAAGTTTAAGAGAGAAGTATCAGATGTGGCTGTCTCTTTCTAACCTCTTTTCAAGGGCCAGGAACGTCCTCAAGAGCAGGTTGGAACAATATATACGTGGTATATCATGCACTGCCCACACGCACAGGCCAGGTATAAGCATATATACTTGCCACGCCCTTCTTCCCACGAAAGCATTATATATGTTCCATATTGCAAATACCAACAATAATTCATACACTACTAATCAAGCTAAGCATGAATGCATAATGGAATATGTTTTACGAGCAGACTAATTATATCGTTGTTACGCTTAATGAGAATGTCTTATGTGCCTGCCGGTAGGTGAGAGCTGGCCCGGCAATACGAGGACATGCATACACGCCTTTGACTTCCAAATTGGTCGACGCTGGCAATGGCCCCGCCAGCTCTAGCGCCAAATCATCATATCCAACCCTAAATTTGTTTACTTACCTACCAGCTACAACACACAACCAGATACTAAAAAAACACTAGATAGCAAAAAATTCTCCTGGTTGTGTGACTTTTTCCTGCAAAAGACCAATATATAGAGAAGGATGAGAGGAGATACGCTTAGTTTTATTTACTTCAATGATTGGTTGATCGATTTGTTTTCACTATTGCATTCATCATTGCTGCATATTTTTGTTTTTATATTGGTGTGAAACCGTTTCCTTACAACACTCTGTATTATTTTGTTATTTTATATCATGGCCAACACACAAGTTTTGATGGTTATATAACACTATATATAGTACAATGCTAGGCAGATTCTGCTTTTGCACGTAGGCTTGCCTTGTGTTGACCAGACGCGCGGACACGCACATGCATGTGTTCATGAGTGCATTCACCACACTCTCACTGGATTACCCAAGTGATTGTGCGGTACTTTTTTTGTATCTAATAAAGACTTTGCTTCATTGGGAGAAATGCTTTCACTCCCATCACAAAACATCACAGATTCTTCTTGTGATCGGCTCAGAGCTTGGTATAACTTAGTGGACAAAGACAGGCGTTCCACATCTACGAAATAACATAAATCATATTGCACCACTGCTAAGACCACCAATTAACGTGGATTCTCTTTACGTATGAATATTCTACTGAATTTCTCATAAAAATAAAATTGTGAAAGTATTGTGATGGTGAATTTGACAATGTTGTTTTGTGTCTTGAAATTCTCGTTTTAGCAAGATATATATTGCCTCATGCCAACAAGTTTCCAGTGCCACTTTAACTAGATTTTGCAAAGAATTCATCTCTCTGGACTACATCTGTGGCATTCTGACATGATGGACCCACTTGCCATGGTGATGTAGCGCTCATTGACACTAGTGAGCTGGAGGGCAACTAGGATGAACATTTACCTGATACCACCATAGTTGGACGTGGTGGAAGCTACATTCGACGTTGCTGAGGAGTTTCTTTTGGAAAAAAGACAGCCAAAGGCATCTTAGATCTAATATTTATCAAGGAAAACTATAGTCATTACAATGAAAAGACAATGGTATGGAGAATGATCAATACAAAATAAAATTATATTAAAAATCATACTAGTCTTCTTCCACCACTATACACCGTCCAGCGGAGATTGGGAATTGCACTGAACCAACAGTAAAGAAAAAAGGATGTGAAACATTATTACAACACGCTATCACAGCCACCACCTTTGTCGATGCCACCAAGAAACCGAGATCTAAGAAGAAGAAAACTTTTGCGCTTTGCTTTTTAGTTAGCTTTGGGCCCGCGTGCCTAGTTCCCGGTTGTGGCCTGCTGCTCCTCCAGCTTACCTTTCGGCCTGTGTGCTGGTGTGTTTCTGCTACCTTGGGTTCGTCTTGTGACTCTGCTTGGCTCTGTTGGGCTTTATTAATTTAAAACCGGACCTTGGCCTTTTCTCAAAAAAGAAAAAAAACAGACGGAACCACACTCCTCCTTCAGACGGGGGAGGGAGAGGAGGGGGGCCGGGGCGGCAGCGGCTAGGTTTCATGCGTGCCAAGCTTTTACGTTGTGGAGGCTTTGGCAGAGGTCCGAGTCCGACGCCACGCACACGCGCCACCATGTGGATAGTACTCTATCTGGCCAGTGGAACATTCCCATTCCTTTCCTCTATCTGCATCAGGTTTCAATATTCAGATATGATCGGTCAACGCGGCGTCCGTCGCGGGTCTGAAGCACGTATACACCGGCAACCATAGCCAGCCAGCTAGAAAGGTAACGACGGACCCTTCGTCTCAAAGCTAACAGAAGAGAACTCTAATCAACTCCAACTGCCTTACCTCGGTGCGTGGCTCAGCCTCGGTCCATGTACCGTCCCAGACCCGCCAGCGTAGTGCCTGACCTGTTAGTCTGTTACCATCTTTTCCTTCTTAAGAGAGTGCCTCACCCGTTACCATGGTCAATCGAGAACCGCACGATCGATCGGAGCCGGCTCGTCGGCCGTCGATCTATTCTACCCGACGACCGGTCATGACCATCACCGAGTCTGATTGATTGGACAAAACCTTCTTGAATTATGGCAACCGATCGATCGACCTATCAATCGTCCTGTGTTCGACGCAACATGTACAGGCCGGCACGTAGCTCTCAGGCCGAGGATCGACCATGCTCGATTGGGCGGCGTACATGGCGCCAAGTAACATCTATCTATCTATCCATCCGAACGAAACTTCTCGGCCTCTTCACGCCTCAACCATGCCGCTTGGACATGTCAATTTGGCTCAAAATATTTTTGAAAAAACTTGGACATGTCAATTGCCAGCACAGTATATGCGTATGGACGGCAGCCGCGGCCGACAAGGAAGAATTGACCGCCCAATTTTCTCGACCGGGGAAAAACGCGAGAGGTCATATCCCTCGAGATAATACCACCATCCATCGTCCGTCTTCGTCACACAGAGAAATGTGACAAACGACGTCGTTTTCACCTCACCAATTCGCATATATACGGGACGGGACGGGACGGGACAGGTGTGCACCGTTGCTTTCGACCGAGCCGTCGAGGTCACCCGTTTCAATTTGCCTGCCTGCCCGTGTGCCCGTGTAGACAGGCAAGCAACACGGGACTGTAATCATACATCGGTCATGCGTGTATAGATACTCGTTCCACAAAAAAGGATTTTGCATATAGGTACCAGACTCTGACCATTCCGGCCGTTCCGACGACTAGTCGTAGTACTGGCTACTTGGTGTGTGCTCAATGGAGAGCAGGAAATTTCCTAGTGATGTCCTCATCCCCTTTTTCGTGTGAATGAAATTGTTAAAGTGTATACAAAGACTGGCTCTTAATCTTATTCGCAGAAAAGACTGGCTATTGATCTAGTCGCGGCGTAGGACGTACAATTGCTTGTGCATATGAGAGATGAGGGAAGAAAGATTTATTCCTTTTTTTTTTTGAGGAAAGATTTATTCTTTTCTATACAAGAACCTAACCCCATATTAATCAAACACCAGCGTTCCAAGAAAATACCCGAAACAAAAAAAATGCAATTGGTCCTCCAGGAGTAATCCAGCGTCGCCATCTCGGCAAGTTGTCAGAATCGCGATCCTATGATAGGATGCTGTGACATTATGATCCAGGCTAACCGCTCTAATTCTACAGTTCTGATTAGTGGAATCTAGGTTTATGCGATTTTCATAGTTTAGATTATATGTTTATGATCCTAGGATCGAAGCTTCGATCCAATTCAAAATCATGATCCTGACTACCCTTGACCTTGCACATGCGATGCGTGTGCCGATGTTGCCGCCGCTAGGGTTCTGCACTGCCGACGGACGAGAAAGTAACATCTATGGAGTCAGACAACAAGTGGCAACAATGTCGACGTCGGGTCAATCACACTAGACATTTGCCCGAGTCACTGGAATAACTAAATTGGCACCATTGTGCCGAAGCACCACCGGCCCAACGAACACACAGTCAAACTCCTCATGCATCCACTGATGAAAAGGAAAATCTACCCACCTGATCTCGTCAATGGGTTCAGCGGTGCAAACACGGCCTATGACGAAGAATGGGTGGGAAGAGACCAAATTGAGAACCATCGCCAACACGTCGAAAGGACCAAAGTGATGGAAATGAAGGCCTGCCTGTCTACCCGCACTTGTCACTGGATCTATCGGCGCATGCATCATCGAAGCCAGGGGAGACATTATTAAACACCACCATCACCACCATCGAAAGGGCCAAAGCAACGAACAAATGAAGATCACCCAATGTGGCAAGATGGGGTAAGCTAAAAGCTCCCACAAGTAAATCAGGGCCTCTTGTACAACCCAGCGGCCGAGTGGAAGACGTGCCAGTGGAGGATGGGTGAGTGTGAGATGACCAGAATATTTGCATCAAGCCAAATCAAGATTCCCTTAGCCGGTGAACGTTCGCTAGGGAGGGTGGCATTTGCGAACGATTCCCTAGAGTTTTAGTTGTCAGGGAGTGGGGAGAGGTGACCGTTTCTTCAAGCGACATGGCGGTTTCTTCCCGAGAAGGCAATTTTCATTTAAAACTGCCGTCGTTTAATCTCCTTTTATAACTAAAACTGGCAGCAAAGATGGTTCGCTTGCCACCCCCTTACAGCGAACGTTCGCCAGGTAGAATTACCGTACTTTTGATGTTATATGTTTTGTGTAGAGTCATTCAAAGACATGTGTTATTGAACTATTTTATACACTATGCTAAATGGTGTGAGTGATCCAAGAACCAATCCCCAGGCGACAAAGCCAACATCTAGATCAGTTGAGAATGATTGAAACGAGGAAGAAGTGTACAAGAGGGCAGCTTGTAAATTTTAAAAGCACTCCCCGTCCCCTAGTCACACAAATGGATGTTTTTTATTCAGCCCGTAAAAAGGTAATATGCAGCTTGAAAATAACATTTTTTTAGGGGAAAAAAGCTTGTAAATAAACATTTTTAGAGGAGCTTGTATAAAATAAATAGGAAACTGCATTTTCTTTTTCAAACGAGAGTGTCGTCGCAGAGGACTCTTGAAACTTCGTTGCGTTTCCTCCTTTATCTGCGTCTTATCGTTTCCATCGCAGCGTTTGTTGCTATAATTACGTCGGCTACTCGAGCTTTCCTAAACTAATCAGCCGCTTCCAACTCAAACTATCGCCGCCGGGCGGCGCCCTCCGGAAGAGTCAACGCCACGTATATAACCCGAGGGGAACGGCCTCTGACTACCGGCCGGAAGAGTCCGTTGCTTTGTTGCTGCCGCGGTAGCTAGCGCGTCCGTCGATCATCCCTTAATCTTATCCCCGTCGCCGCCGCCGCCGCCACCGCTGGCGGCCATGCAGCTGCACGCGCGCCGGCGGCACGCCGTGGCGCGGTGCCGCCTGCTGATCGCCGCCGCGGCCGTCGCCATGTCGCTCGCCGCGGTCCTCTGCTTCAGCCGCGTCGACCCCGCCGGCCTGCTCGCCGCGCCCGCGCGCGCGCTCCAGCTCGTGCCTCCCCGCCGGCTGCACGTCCGCCTCGGCGCCGTCAAAGGGACCACCGCGACCGCCACGCCCGCAGCCGGCCGGAAGTCGCGGTCGCCGCCGTTGGAGACCAAGGCCGTGCTGCTGCCGGACTGGGAGGTGCTCGTCCTGCTCCGCCCCGGCGCCCAAGACGACGCTGGAGGGAACGCGACGTGCGCGTTCGGCCGCGGGGCGTCGTCGCCCGCGCGCGCGCTCGGTAAGTTGCCGGCGTGCGGACGCCGCGCGTACCTCTGCGTCGTGCCCGCGCCGGCGCGAAGGCAGAGGCGGCTCCGCGCGCCGCGGCTCGTGATCTCCTCCTCCTCGTCGTCGAAGGTTAGTACCGCTACCAGTGGCGGCAAATCGCCCGAGATTCTGAGGTGGAGCGGCCGGCTGGTGTATGAGTCCGCGGTGGTCCACGGCGGCGACGTGCTCGTCTTCGCCAAGGGAGTCAACCCGCGGCAAGGCGTGAACCGGGCGGCCTCTGATGTCCGGTGCGTGTACTACCGCCGCGCGGGTGCCGGCGCCGGTAACGCTGTCGTGGCCTCGCTGCTCGCGGCCACCTCGGCGCAGCAGGTCTTCCGGTGCCCTCCTCCGCCCACGGCCGCCGCATCCCAGGAGCTCCGCGTCACGCTCGCCGTCGCCGGCGAGGAGCCCCTCCCCTCCCTGGCCGTGTACACCCCGCCGCGCTCTGGATCGTCAACAACGCCGGCGACGGAGAAGAAGCTGATCTGCGCCTGCACCATGGTCCGCGACGTGGCCAAGTTCCTGCCGGAGTGGGTGGTGTACCACGCGGCCGTGGGCGTGGACCGGTTCTACCTCTACGACAACGGGAGCGAGGACGACCTGGCAGACCAGGTCCACCAGCTCAACTCAGCCGGGTACAACATCTCCACCGTGACATGGCCGTGGGCCAAGGCCCAGGAGGCCGGGTTCTCCCATGGCGCCGCGGTGCTTCGAGATTCGTGCGAGTGGGTGGCATTTGTCGACGTCGACGAGTTCATCTTCTCCCCACGGTGGAACCAATCAGAGACCCCAACCGGATCCCTGCTCCGGTCGGTTGTCTCATCGGTCGAACCAAACATTGGTCGGGTCTCAATGAGGTGCGCCGATTTCGGACCCTCGGGCAAGACCTCCAACCCCAAGGAAGGGGTCACCCAAGGCTACACGTGCCGGAGGCGAGTCGAGGAGCGGCACAAGTCGTTGCTCCGGCTCGACGCGGCGGACGACTCGCTGCTCAACTCCATCCATCACTTCACGCTCCGCCCCGGGTTCCGGGTCGAGTGGAGCAAGCGGGTCCGTGTCAACCACTACAAGTACCAAGCTTGGGAGGAGTTCAAGGTCAAGTTCAGGCGCCGGGTGTCGACCTACGTGGCCGACTGGACCGACCCGGTGAACCTTCAGTCCAAGGACCGGACCCCCGGCCTCGGTTTCGAGGCGGTCGAACCGGTCGGTTGGACCCGGAAGTTTTGCGAGGTGAACGACACTCTGCTGCACGACGTGACCCGGAGATGGTTCGGCGTTGGGTTCGGGAACAATCTCACTACTGTAGGACACAGCAGCAGCTCATCGTAGCTGATGCATTGCAGTGTACAAACCAAGAAGATTAGGATACAACAAACACTGATTCTTTCAAGACATAATTGTATAAAGATTGTTGGGTTAGGAACTATAGCACACGGTCCCTTTCTTGTACAAAAGGTTGCTTGATTTTGAACATATATAGTATATTCTGTTGATGGATATGTGCTTGCTTGCCATGATCTGGGCAAGGCAGGTACTATTTCTTTTTTGTCCAGGAGGATTGCTTGAGAGGGCAGTTTATAACAGCTAATGGTCATAGGTTGCTCCACCAAGCAATTGTCAAAAACAAAAACAAAAAGGTTGCTCCACCAAGCAACTGTGTTAACAGCATATATTATTCTATACATGATACAAAGTGTGTCCTGGTTTTCATCGCATCACGACTTCCTTTGTCTCTTTTCTTGGAAAGATTGTGGTGCCTATATATATGATGTGTGATTTTGTAGGTGAAATTTAGCTAGTTAGAGAGCGCATCCTTAACTTTCCGCCAAAGGACAATTCTTCGATATCATAACTCCATTCCAAAAAGAAACTGCTTTCCAAAGGGCACTGAGATGCAAAGGAGAGCCTTTCAAGAGATCATTCGATCCCAGATTGTGCATATTGGTGTGAAACTTGAAGTACACAAAAAGAACAAACAAGTTGTGATTCGGGACCGCCCATTTGCAGCTTAAAAGGGTCGAACAGGTGTGAGGTGCTAAGGATATAACGACTATATGAGAACGAAAGAAAGCAACCTTTATTGACATCCACTTATGCGAACGCTTATCTTCTAATGAAGGCACTGCTCGGAGTTTACTCAGACTTGATCTTTAGGGTAAAAAATCCACGGTTTGACCTTCGGTGTTGGATCAGGTGACGCCGTCACTTGTGTGTCATTTTCTTTCTGGAGGCATCACTTTTGAAGAACCTCTCTCGTAGTATGTATGTTGTCATGAGATAGTTGGAGCCGATGGTTGTCGTTGATCACTATTTTTATCGCTTTAGGATGTTTTTCCTTTTTCTTTCCACCTAGGCATAGCTTCGGTCTAGTATGACTATGTGCGCGCGTGCGCGCGTGTGCGTGTGCGTGTTTGTGCTGGATGTGTGCATCCAAATTATGCAGAGTCCAGGTGTCGCTCATTATAATCGTATCCCTCGAAGCTATATTATGAGCCAATAAAAATACCCTTTATCAAAAAAATAACTTATGCAAGCACTAAATTACTTTTATCTAATGTAGCTTCCACCACGTCGACTATGGTCTATCAGGTAAATGTGCATCCTAGTTGCCCTCCAGCTCACTATAGTGTCAATGAGCGCTACATCACCATGACAAGTGGGTCCATCATGTAAAAAAAGTGGGTCCATCATGTCAGAATGGCACAGATGTAGTCCATAGAGATGAATTCTTTGCAAAATCTAGTTAAAAGTGGCACTGGAAACTTGTTAGCAGGCGGCAATATATACCTTGCTAAAACGGGAATTCCGAAACACAAAAAAACATTGTGAAATCCACCATCACAATATTTTCACAAATTTCTTATTTATGAAACTTCAGTAGAATATTCATACACGAATAAAGAGCATGCACGTTAATTGGTGGTCTTAGTAGTGGTGCGATATGATTAAGTTATTTCGTAGATGTGGAACACCTGTCTTTGTCCACTAAGTTATACCAAGCTCTGAGCCGATCACGAGAAGAATCTGTGCTTTTTTGTGATGGGAGTGAAAGTATCTCTCTCAATGAAGCAAAGTCATTACTAGATGGAAAAGTACTGCACAATCACTTGGTTAATCCAGTGAGAGTGTGGTGAATGCACGCATGAACACATGCATGTGCGTGTGCGCCTGGTCAGCACAAGGCAAGCCTACGTGCAAAAACAGAATGTGCCCATTATTTTATAGTCTCATATAACCACCAAAACATGTATGTTGGCCAAGATAAAATAACCAAAAAATACAAAGCCGTAAGTAAACGCTTTCTCACCAATATAAGATCAACGTAGTACTCTATAAAACAATGATGCATGCAATAATGAAACAAATTCGATCAATTAATCATTAGAGTAAATAAAACTAAGCATATCTCCTCCCATCCTTCTCTATTGGTCTCATGGAGGAAAAGTCAGACAACCTGGAGAATTCTTCAGTGTCTACTAGTGATTTTTTTATTAGTATACCTGATTGTGTGCTGGAACTGGTAGTTAAGTAGACAAATTTAGGGTCGGATGACGATGATTTGGCGCTAGAACTGGCGAGATCGTTGCCAGCGCGTGCTTGTATTGTCTCTCACATAAAACGTTCTCATTAACCGTAAGAACGATATAATTAGTCTGCTCGTAAAACATATTCCATTATGTATGTATGGATTATTGTTGGTATTTGCAATATGGAACATATATAATGCTTTCGTGGGAAGAAGGGTGTGACAAGTATATATGCTTATACCTGGCCTGTGCGCGTGGGCACTGCATGAGATTAGAAAAGAGACACCGGCCCACATCTGATGCCTTCTCTCTTAACTTGATGCGCCATGTTTCTTCAGGTAGTTCGAGATCATGTGGCACACGTTTTTTTTTACTTTTCAGGTGACTGCCACATGGACGACGAACCTGCACGCAGGCATCGTGTGTCTTACTTTTTTTTTGAGAAAACTTCTAATCTATTCATCATCTGTCATGATAGTACAACAAATAATAGAAATAATAAAAATTACATCCAGATCCGTAGATCACCTAGTGACGACTACAAGCATTGAAGCGAGCCGAAGGCGCGCCGCCGTCATTGCCCTTCCCTCCCTGCAGCCGTGAAAAACTTGTTGTAAGAGATAGTCGGGAAGTCATCGTGCTAAGAATCTATAGAACCAGTGCACCAGAATATAAACCGCCGCCGTTGAAGAGAATCTTAGATCGGAAGGATCCAATCTATAGACACACGAGCACACACAAACAAAGACCGGATCCATGTGGATCCACCGAAGACAACACCATTCGAATCTCGCAAGATCCGCCGGAGACGAATCTTCCCGCGCCCTCCGATGACGCTAGAAGCACCACCGAGACGGGGGTTAGGCGGGGAGAAGCATATTCCATCTTTAGAGAGCGGTCGCCGCATCATGCGTCTTAATTAAATTCCATACGACGTGATGAAATTAATCAGTTGTGTTGATAATGAATGAGTGAAGTGCATCCTAGGTCCTCGAACTATTCTGATGGTGTCACGTAGGTCCTCAAACTGTGAAAAGTGTCATCTAGGTCCTCGAAAATCCTTAAAGTGTAATAGATGTGTATATATGTGACACCTCTAAAATAGTTCAAGGACCTATGTGACACCTCTGAAATAGTTCGAGGACCTATGATGCACTTCACTCGTAATAAATTACACGCTGCACGGCCGGCCACGTCCTGCCACGTCCGTTGAGCCCGAAAGATCTCTCCAAGCCGTGCTTCCTCTGCGACCATTCACTCACGTACTGTATTTGTATTTGTTTGTGGGGACTGACTGAAAATGCGTTCACCATTGGTCTGCTTCCTACTGAAGAACGTGCGCCACACGAATGATGGCAGCCGGGTTCAGAGTTGGTCTGACGACAGTAAACCCTCTACTTGGTGACCAAAGTTCAGTCAGAAACCACTGCTTCATGAACCCACCTGTCCTGGCGACTATGCAGCGGCGCGTGCCTGTGATTCGAGAAGAAGAGGGAGTGGCCGAGTAGCAAGGAGAAAAATGAGTGGTGATCTGCCTTAGACCCGCATCCAGATTCCAGAGCGTGCGAGCACAAGTGGACTCCCCTGACCCTGATCGAAATTGCACTTGGGCACTCGCCGACTCCGCCGCGGCGTGCGGTCGTCGTCCAATGGAATGGTCACAACCCGGGAGCACCTAATAGACGCAGTCTATGGATGCATATCGTTGCCGCCGTGCGTGGGCTTCCTAGTAGCGACCGAGACGGTCATATACGGGCAGGCAAAAAAAGGACCGGGGACGTGGACCGGTCGGTCGAAAGCTACCGCGCGTAATACCTCTCACGCCACGTTCTAATGAATGAGAAAATGAAAAAAAAAATCAGCTCGATCGACCAGCTTGTCAAAATAATCAGCTCGGAATGAAGAAAAAACTGCCACAAATATCGACATCGAGCGAGCATATGTGACGGTGTGACGACAGTTACCGAAGAGGCGTCGAGCACCGCATGCACGCGCACAGTGGATGAATGATGTTGCCACGTATGGTCACAGTGAGCAAATCTATCTGAGCATAGCTAGCTAGATTGGGTACCATCTCTGGGACTCCGCTCGGCCGTGGTCACAACGAAGAAAGAAATATGGGTCTTCTCTGTCATGGTCGTTGGATGGTCTCCCTGCTTATGAGATGTTTTGTATGTATATAGACTAAATGAGTGAACAACACTAAAACATAAATACATACATTTGATTTTTAAAAACAAACAGATCATTTTATATTTGTGAATGGGGGAGTACATAGATAGATGGCCAGGGAGTTGGCTCCGACCTCAACGGTAAAGAAGAAGGAACTAAACATTCACTCAAAGCATTTACAACCGGGCGTCTCAAATCCGTCTCATACGTCCGGACGAGCCGTCCGATCGCAAAATTTGGATCCAGACGGACACCCCAAACGGTCCTCAAACGCCTGCCTGATTGGCACCCCTCATATCCAGCCCAAACATGAATCGGATATGAGGGCGCCCGGGCACACCCGCCACGTCGGACATGGCCCACGCTGGCCCATCTAAACCCACATATATTTCTCCTCATCCGCTCTTCGGACCAAACCCTAGCCACTCCTCTCCGCTACCCAAACTCGTCTCCGGCGCCTTCCGGTCATCTCCGACATGGCGGGCAGTGGATCCAAGTCCTTCAACTCCACATCCGTCGATCCTGAGCTCATCCCACGTGACCCCGAGGAATAGATGGCCGTCCGGCTTGTGCTCCGCCGCGCCCGGGAGGAGGCCCGTGCACGGCAGCGCTCGGACTCTTTCCGTCGGGAATCCATTGCGTCCACCCAAATGGCGCATGGATCCGGCGTTAGGCCAGCCGTAGCTGCCTCGTTAGAGGCGGTGCGGTCCATCTGGCGTCCGAATGCGATGGCAGACGTGCAACCCCTCTGTTAGCGTGCCGAGCATCGAGACGCACCATGGGCCTCATCCGACGAGAACATGGCACGGCGTGTCTGCCGTGCTAGACACCGAGCGCGGGAGGCGGCGGTGGACGTCGGCAATGCGGAGTCGCATTCTCGACCGCCCCGTATGCCGCATCAGTCCGGGCGCCACAACCGCATCGTGGTGGACGTCGCCGGCTTGTCCCAGGATTGATCCGTCATCGATCTGACGTCCACTGACGAGGATGGGAGACGGCGGCGCCTTGAGTCCCGTGAGCCGGTTCGTGTCCCATACCATACTCTACCTTACCGGCGGCCGGACCAACACTCTGAGGAGTGCAGCCGACCATGTACATGGCCACGGCAGAAACGGGCAAGCTCCGGTTAGATTAGGTTTCAGGTTGCATGTAATAATATGAATTTGAGATTTTTGATATGAAGTGCCTGGTTGTAAAATCAAATATTTAATGCGTGACTGGCGAGTGTCCCTGGACGCGTCGCCGGACGTTTGAGAGGCTGGATTTTCTTATGGCGGTTGTAGATGCTCTCACTTGGTTAATCCGGCGATCGTGTTTCAGCCTGTCATACGACTAGCCACAATGGGAGTAACTTCAGCAGTAACTTCAAGTCCAACTCAGCAAATTTGGCTATATGTCAATGAGTTAATGAAGAGAGCCGTAGTTCTAGTAACTTAGCTAGTTACTGTAGCATCACACATATCAAGGCAAGATGAGTCTATAGCATAATAAATGAAGTGTTGCATGTTACCATTCATATGTTGCTTCCCACTATAGAGGTAGTAACATAGAGTAGTAACATGTCCATGTTACTACTCTATGTTACTACCCATTGTGACTAGTCTACCAGGTCAGGGACTCAGGATCATGGTCAGGCTGGAACCCCAGGTGAGGTGACGACGGACAACCCCAAGTAACGAACGGGTCAGAGACGCTGGGTGGGTGATGGTCCCACCAAACCAACGAATTCCATCCCATCCGGTCTCTGACCATCACCCACAAAATATGGGTCTCATCCGCATTGCGAAAACAAATGGACACAAGGAATGGAAGGGAAGGAATAGGAACTTCCCACTGGCCGGCAGCCGCCGGAACAGTCAGCCGAGGGCGCGCGCAGAATGTTCCTTGCCGTGTGCTTCCTGCATAGCTATGCCATCACCAACAGGAACCTAAATCTGACCCATCAAAAACAGTACACGCACCTGCGCTGCCAAAGATTCGTGTAAAAGACTACTTCTAATTTTAATTCGTTCTGATATCTTAATTTTGTGTTTTTTTACACAATACAGACGCAAGTGCTCATACATACGCGCATACACTCACCTCTATGACGCACACATGCACACCCTATCTCTATAAGCACCTTCGAAAGACTGAGCCGGCATATCATCTTGAGATTTATGATTTGTATTAGCTTAACTAACCTTTTGCGTATGCGAAAACGTCCATCCTTGTTACATTAGGCTAAGACTAGAGTGTAAATTTCGCTTTGAACCACCTCAAAACAATGTTTTTGACCCTTTGTACTAGCTTAAAAAGGCTGTACTGCTTTAAAAGAAACAAGTTTGTGCTGCATTTTATTTTTTATATTTTGCGTGACCAATGGGCTGGAGACTGCCAGTGGTCCCGCAAGGAAGTGACCAAATAAGCGAAAGCTCATTCCTCAACTCGAGGTCAAAAAATGCTCCTATTATTAATTGTTAAAATAAAAAGAAACAAAGTCAAAACATTCTGACTTTTTTCTGGCAAATAGTAAGATATGTTTGGAGTGCTTACGCAGTATAATCATGAAGTCACATTCCTGAAAGTAAAATTGATGCTCCAAAATGTGTTTGACAGTAAGTACCATTTTTTAAGCGTCGATATGCTTTTTCTATGACTTCCACAAATGTGATTTCATGATGAAACTTTGCATCCACCCAAAACATTCCTTAATGTTTGCTAGAAAAAGTATATGAGCTCAAGAGCAGATATTTCGTGTCCAACTTTTTTTTTTTGACTATGTAAACTGTGTCCAACTTTCTTTCTCCTTTCTCAGCAAACTTAGTTACACCAAGCTCTGATGTCTGATCCGATCGGCGGAGGAACCTATGCGGTTTTGTGACGGGAGTGAAAGTGTTGAGTAAATAGACAATTTCTCGATTAAATTAATCCACGAGTAAATCACTAGCATGGCATTGATTAAGTTGATGACGTACTGACTTTAATCTAAACATGCACGTACTAAGCAAACAGTAGACAAATCTACACATACTGCTAGTACTGCTAATATGAAAATAATCAGTAGCGGGATAAACGAGTTATACCCTCCAGTAGGCCATGCAGTAAAATGCACTTAATTAATCCAGTGACAGTGCGGTGAATGCGCTCGCGCCTGAACACATGCACACCTGTGTAGCTCGTGTATACATATGGGCCATGAAAATGACGTTCTTGTTAGATTTTTGTGCGATGAAAATGACAGTATCATCAAAATAATTTGCCATAAACGAGACTGGAAACATGGGACTAAAAGATAAGATAGGTCAATTCAGCGTTATGGGCGTTGCTTCTATCCACACACAATGCTTGCGATCGACATGGCCAAGTGGCTGTGCGCCAGAGGCAGGCGATTAGCAAGAGGCCGAGAAGCTATACTAAATCAGATTAGAGGGAGTACTTAAGAAGAAAATTAACATCGATAATCGTGCGGTTGCTTGGCGCAATGTCTGCCGCCCAGTTGAGTATGGCTCGATGAAGCCAAGTCGTCTTTCGATGGAGACTTAAGAAATAGAGCAGTAGTACTGCTTGATTAATACTGTGACAGTGTGTTGGCGAATGTCTGCGGTGCGTGTGTGTCAGGTTAGGGTCAGGCACGTATCCAGCCACAGACGAAGGTGATGGAGTCCGAGTTGGAAAAAGCGATCCCGTTTAGTTTAATTAGGTTTCTGTTTTGTTAGTTCAGCGAGGAAGCCACGGTCCCGTCATTAGGTACCTACTGCTAGTGTCGGTGTGATCGTGGTACCCCCGTCTCGGACTCAACGACCATCCAATTCGAGCGGCAATGATAAAAAGTCCACCATTCGTTCTCGTCTCCGTCGGCGACGTCGCGCCCAACCACGCCGTGGGATCTCATGAGGTCCATGAAGCAATTAAGAATGAGAGGAAAGGAATGTGAATGTTTCGTTGGTCACATCAAGTAACTAATCGTTGGGACAGTCAGGGATGGAGCGCTTAAAGGTGTATAATACTACCTTAATCTGGATGATGCGTGTGGCTTCGCTAAAGGTGACCCATAGACAAATCCGGGCCCCCGAAAACCCAAAACCGTGCACGGATAGACCGCCTCAGATCCGTGATCGAGAGATCATACTTTTTTTTAGTTGGTGGGAACATACTTTTGTGGCTTCACTCGTGATGCATGGGCGGGCACTTCAGCTTGTCCTGTTCAATCAATTAGTAACAGAGTAATTCTCGAAAAATTAATACTCCCTTCGTCCCAAAATAATTGTCTCAACTTTGTACTAACTCTAACACAAGGTTGTACTAAACTTGAGACACTTATTTTCGGATGGAGGGAGTAGTAACAATTAGTAACGGGATGCGTGCTTCCTACTTGTCATGTAAGCTCACTGCAATGACGGCTTCAGCAACTTCTTTTTCGGGGAAACTTCTGATCTATTCATCAAACATCATTGCGGTAAGAAGATCAGAAGTAAAGAGATTATATTCATGTCCATAGACCACCTAACGGCAACTAGAAAACTGGACTGAATCGAAGGTGCGCCATCGTTATCCTCCCTTCGCCATCGAAACCAAGGAAACCTTGTTGTACAAGACTGTCGGAAAGTCATATTGCTAGGGCACAAAAGGACCAGTGGGCCCGGACATCAACCTCAGCCGATGAAGAGAAGCTTAGATCAGAAGGATCTGACCCGTAGACACCGCTTCGTCACCTTCACAAGTTGGTCCATCATAACAGAATGGTGCAAATGTAGTTCAGTTGGGTCAGCATGCAAAATCTAGTTTAAAATGTCGCATGAAATTTGTTTTATGCAGGATTGTATATCTTGCTAAAATTGGATTTTACTCAAAGTAATATTATTAGATTAGCCATCATAATATATTGTACTTAAATTTCAGTTGAATATCCATACATATATAAGCACGTTAATTGGTAGTCTTAGTAGTGGTGCAATATTAATATAGTTAACCTATTTGTTAGGTTTAGTCCTACATCGATTGCGGGAAGAGACAGAGCACGACTTACAAGGACGAGGGTGTCCCCTCCAATCATACTAGTCTTTTGGAGCCAGAGTGCCCGAGCGTTGGTATAGGTCTGTGTTGCTCTCCTATTGCGGCTGGTTGTTGGGCCAAGATCTCGTTGAGCAGGCTCATCATGCATATGAGTCCGAAACGCTAGTTAGTGGACCTAGGATTGCTTAACAATTGGTATCAGAGTTTAGATGTCCGGAATAAATCTCAATGAACTAAGGGTAATCGGTCATGGTTGATGGGCTAGAAACGTTGGTGTTAGCGGGTTCATGATGACCGATGTGAGGGGAAGATTTGGCTCTAGTAAAGCCCTGATATAGGTTTATGTTGCTCTTAATTCTAAGAAAAAAAGGTCTATGTTGCTCTTCGATTGGGCCTAGTTGGTGGCCCAAGACACTCATAGAGCAGGCCCATGCCGTGTGTGGGTTGAAAACACTCGTTACCTGACCTGAAATTGCGCTACATGCCGTGTCCACAGGTTTACACCAATCTTTGTCGCAAAAAAATATTTAAAAAATTATACCAAGCTCAGCCAATCGATCGCAAGAGGAACCTCTGCAGTTTTGTGATGGGAGTAAAAGTATCTCTCCCATTGAAGCGAGGTCTTTATATTTGGATAGAAAAGTACTGCACAATCACTTGGTTAATCCAGTGACAGTGTGGTGAATGCACGCATGAACACATGCATGCGCGTGTGCGTCAAGTCCGCACAAGGCACAACCTACGTGCAAAAGAAGAATCAAAGCTATTGTCATACTCAACCAGCAGACACTGCATGTTGCCTAAACTAAAGTTACTCAACCGTCCTAATAATACAGAGTGTTCTAAGTAAACGCTTTCACACCAGTCTGGAATGCAAAATAATGAGTTCAATACTAATGAAAAATCAATCAATCAATCACTTATATGTAAATAAATTAAGCATCTCATGTCAACGTTCTGCTTTGGTCTCTTGGAGGAAAAGTCACACAACTAGAAGAATTCTTTAGTGTCTAGCCATTTTTTTAGCACACTTCTGCGCTGTAACTGGTTATGTAATAAGTAGACTAATCTGGGGCTAGAGCTGGCGAGGTCGTTGCCAGCGCCGACCATTCTGGAGTCAAACGCGTGCATGCATGCCCTCGTATTGCCGGGCTAGCTCTCACCTAACGGCAGGCACATAAAACGTTCTCATTAAGCCTAAAAATGATATTTAATCTCCTCATGAAATATATTCCATTATTCATGCTTAGCTTGTTTATTAGTACTAGTATTATGTATGGATTATTATTTTTGTCATTTACAATATAGGAAAAAAGAAGAGAAATCATACCTTGGAATTAGCTTAATTAGTATGTGTAGACTATTGTTGGTACTCACAATATATGGGCAAAAAAAAAAGAGCAAAGCTTAGAACTAGTTCGTTGCTTTTCCCCGTTGCCCTGCCGATCGAGATAGGGACATATGCAAATTAAGCTGTCGTGGGAAGAAGGGCAGGCATGTAATTGAGGTGACAAGTATATATGCTTACCGGGCCAATAAGTGGCACTGCACGATGGACCACGTGTTGTGCCAACAGCGTGCTCTTGAGGACATTCCTGGCCGTTGAAGAGACACATCTGATGCCTTTTCTTTCCACTTAAATAGTCGGCTGACTGAACGAATCGGTGCCGTATATATGTAGATTACTAGACTGTATTATGCTTCGGTGAGTTACGTGGACGCATGTCCAGAGATTAGACAGAAGTGGAGACCCGATACAAATTTTTAGTAATAGTAATTAATAATTCAACAATTACGAAAGTAATAAAAGATAAATGGAAATTTGAAAAATAGGAAGGACGCGGTGGATAACAGCGTCCCAGCCTGGATGCAGATGCGAAGAACGTCCCAGTGTGGACGCTGTTGTTGCTAGCATCCACCATCTGGTTGGGCCTAACCCCAACTCGCTGACCAGATAGCATGCTGGCGGCCGCGGCCTCCGCTTCGTCCCCGTCGCCAACCATCATCTCCCCACCTCCCCCGCTGGCCTAGCCTCCGGCTCATCCCCGCCGCCCACCATCCCACGGACAGGCTCAACTTTCGCCTCGTTGCCCCGAATCCCGGCTCATCCCAGTCGGCCACATCCTCATGGCTTCCCCCAACGTCCTCACGACCAAAGGGGGAGGGCAGACGACGTCGCCGCTGCAGAATCAACAATTTGGTCGGAGGTGGTCGTCCATGTCCCTCCACTGCTTGTTCATACATCCTCTCAACCATTGGTTGCCACGTGGATTGTCGCAGGATGCAGTACGACACTGTAATTTGTCCCCAGTTAAACAGTAGATGCTTTCAACATACTGCTGATTAATGATTTAGTAATATTTATCTGTTATTCTGGTTAATAGATTGGTATTGTCCATTGCAGCAAAATAATATAAATTTCAGAACTGTTATGAAATAATCTGGTACTTAAGCAGTTGAGCATAATTGATTGATATGCTATCGTACTGTAGCTTTACTGATTTCACTTACTGCCTAAGCGTAGGTGAAAACATTGAATTGTTTGTGCTTTATTTATTAGTGCAATATTGTGAAGAATAAATTCAAATGATTGCTTTGATATTTCATTTCAACATCTTACCCGTTCATTTTATGCTATAATAGGTCTTGAAATGAATACAAACGAACATTTCAATGATTTGTAATGGATGCCTCACAGCGAGCACAAAATATCCAAAGTTTGGGAAAATGTGAGTATCCTTTAATTTTGCATGCTGTCTGTTACGCTTAGTGGTAAACTAAAGACTAATTGTTGTGTCCTGTTGGCATCCCATTTGATCCTCTATGCAGCTCAACTTTATAGAACCTTGGTTTTTATGAGATTGCTAAGATGAGGAAAATCAATGTCTACAAATACTTGATATTGGAATTGGTGGAGCGTCGACGGCCCGAGACGAATAGTTTTCACCTATGTTTACTAGAATTTGAAAAATCAACGACGTATGTTTGATGCAATGACAAATCCATTGCACTTTCATACCTTTGTGATTCTCTTTCAGTTATTAGTGTTTTTGCTTCCACCGCTGCCTTGACTCAACATGTCTCGATTTCGTGTGAAATTAACATATAACTCTATCACTTACCATGTTGTCCGGGAATTGGTCTTCTCAAAAATCATGTTCCATCCTCTTTCCTCATATACTGGAATTAATTGAAAACGATGCGGTCCAGGAGCTCCAATATCGAAGCGAGCTTGGATATTCAGGTTGTCTTGAGCACTAGCATTATCGGTTCCAAGTCCTCAACATGTCTCACTCTTGATGTCTTCGAAAGTGGTTTTCTCGGAGGAAATGTTAATTTGAGAGGAACACTATACTCGATAAATATGGATCCATATTGCACTTCACCATCCACCTAAACCAGAATGATTAACATGTTCTCGTATTCACCTGAAAACATGAACGTGCACGAGTGAATATCATAATTTTAAATTGATGTACTCTAGACTCATGACTGGAAATTTGTCTTCTCATAAACTAGCATAATTTAATATCACGAAACTTTCTATCTGCCGTTAGGAAACGACCTGGTTTAGTCCCATATGATGGTTGGGAAAACAACATAACTGAACGCTGTTTGTGATAGCGCACCTGGACGCTGTCCTCAATAGCATCCAGCCCTAGACGCCCTTGATCATTGCGTCTTTCCCATTTTTCAAATTTCCACCCACCCTTGACCAGTTTCAGAATTAATAGATTATTAACTATTATTAATAAAAATTTCAGCACGAATCATATCATTCTGGATCGTGTGTCGCACACATTTTTTATTTTTTGTCCAACTATGCCACACGTATCCCTGCGTGATTGAACCTCCACTAATTAAGCTTAAATAAATTCCATGAAGGACGACCTGAAAATTTTAGCAATGAGCTTAAATAAAATACTAGGAATTATCAAAAATAAATTGCATGCATACTTACACAAGATCGATGGATATGCTGTCAACCTATGTTTAATTATGTTGCAGACGGACAAATGAGAACTATCTCTGCATGCAATTTTTTTTTGCGAATATCTCTGCATGCAATTCATAGCATGACATCACACAGTCCACCTGAACTAGTGACTCTGCATCGGCGCGTTCTTGTGATCGAGAAGAACAAGGTATGGTAGAGTAGCAGAGAGGAAAACATCGGCGATCTGCCGCATTCAGAGCTTATTGCATATTATTATAAATTGCAATTTCTATGAAACATTGCGTGCATACTTTGTCAATTTTAATCTTTTATTTCTTATTAAAGGCTAATATCAATGCCATTAAATCATTATTTCTTAGAAAACTTAATTGGTATGATTTTGTTTTAGTTTCCATTTTATTCTCTATTTTCTTAAAGTGTAATGCCAAATTCACTAATTCATTTTTTCTTAGAAAAAACTTCATTATTTTGATTTTGTTTTATTTTTTCTTTCATTTTATATCTTCCTTAGAAAATTTCCTTATAATTATTTCGTTTTAGTTTATATTTCATTTTATTTTTTCTTAAAGGGCAATACCAAAGCCACTAATTCTTTCTTAGAATAACTTCATTGTTTTGATTTTGTTTTAGTTTTCATTTTATTATCTTTTTTAGCTAATGGTAATACCAATGACATCAATTTATTCCTTGTTAGGAAACTACTTTGTGTGTGAAAAATTCAGTATTATATGCTTGTTCTTGCATATTATAAAAAAGCACAATTTCAATGTATTCAGTGTGCAAATTTTGTCATTGTTTATTATAGATTTTTTCCTTCTTAAAAGGTAATACCAATGCCGCCAATAGGGAACTTCATTTTTTTGTTGCTTTTAGTTTTTATTTTATTATCTTTCTTATTTAAGGGTAATAAAAATGCCATTATTCGTTTTCACTCTAACTCAAGAAATATATATTTCCGCCCTCTAGTCCACATGTATCATCACATCCACCCAGTAGTGCGCAGGCGCGCGCGTGTCTAGTCAACTACATGCATCAGAAAGCTAGCTAGCTAGCAAGGTTTTCAAAGTTAGTACTGCATAAATTGAGTTTTATGAAGGATTGTGTATGCTATTGCATCTTCAGTGCCCTGAATGTTTGCTAAGCTTTTGAGCTACATAGCCTACGTGATTTGATTCCACCCGTACCTTCCAACATTGACCCCCTCTTGATAGTACAAATTTCCTACAAGCAAAGAAATAGAAGCGTCGAAAACACCGGCTTTGATCTTTTCCTTCCAAGGGGGTACCTAACCATCTTGTTCCACTATTGAATATGCATGTGTAGCTCAAGATCACGGTTAGTCCATAAATTGCATTGTCATCAACACCAAAACCGCTCAGTGAAGGAAATGGACTTTCGCAGATCATCGAGGGTTGAACTAGTCTGGCCAAATATCGAACCCTGTGCTTAAAACATGGATTATAAATCGAGCACAAACTTATAAAAATCTTGGTCTTAGTTTTCCATGTAGCTAAATCCAACTATGTGAAATTTATATGGGAGATGGTACTACTTATTGTCGAAACCGAACATACATGTCATATAGATAGCATTTCCGAATTCTTATTGCAATATATATTCTTTCAATGCACAATTAGCGAGTTATCAAACATCAGTGCATCTTTTGCTCCTAGGACTCACATATGCAGTCCAGGTATGTTTTTCTACTAGTTCTTATATCACGTTAAGATCTGACTGTTCTGGAGCTGATCAATTTTTTACATCCCACTTTTTTATGCCACGAGTGATAATAACATATCGCCAATAGTCTTCAATTATTCTTCTACAAAATAATAGAAGGGCCATTCTCATACACTATCCTATTATTGAAACAAGATCATGTCTTCTAAATTACTCGATCTAAGCATACTTTGAAATTGACTACCATTGAATATAATCCTCGACTAGTCACATCTAAATCTAAGATGATAGTTTGTGCTGTGATGATTTGGCGTGACTTATCTGTCTGCCAACGCAATACTTCACGCAAGTACAAAGCATATTTAAGCGGATTAGCACTTTTAAGATAATTACTGGAAATTAAATTGCTGGAGCTTTTGTTTGTGCACATGGGAAAACAAATGGTGGAAAGGTTTAGAAAACCATCAAGGTCTTCAAGAACAATATCTACTTATATATAAGTTGTAAAGGGTGTTATCGTTTGTGTATTGTATTTGTACCTTTGATGGAGTATAAACCCGGTGTATAAGCCAAGGCATTAGAATTTGTATTGTACGTACTCAAATCTTTGTTAATTGGAAATATAAAATATGCACCCTCAAGGGTAGATATTCCCCCGACCTATTCCCACCTAGGGTTTGTGATAATGTTGACTAGTACTGCCTCAGTAAACTAATATAAGAGCGTTTAGATCACTATTTTAGTGATCTAAACGCTCTTATATTAGTTTACGGAGGGAGTACCTTTTTGTTCCATAAAATCTCTTATGCACCACATCCATAACAACACATCAGGCGTCCCACCTTAGCATGTATTGCTTCTATTTCATTATACGCCCCTGACAAGACCCCATTAACCAAGACAGAGGACATGAAGGTACGGTGGAATGTTTGTTTAGTTATCGGCATAAAGAAGCCCACTATTTTCATCACATTAATGATGTTGGGCTTCCACGATAATATTAAACTCCACACCTTATTAATATCGCAATCATTTCTACCTACTTCTCTTTAACTGCATGCTCGGACAAACAACTCATAGATGTGTGTCTAATCATGTAGCACGTGTGCCTTTGAGCACTAGAGTTCAATGAAGTGTCATTCCGCAAACGAAGGAAGGTGCATCATGTTAAAATTAATTAATAGGAAAGCACCCATCTTAATTATGCATCGATTCTACTCCACTAGAATGGCAGTGTGTGGTACAACTGTATTTAATCAAGAAGTGGTGTGGCGAGGAGGGAAGGAAGCCGCAACCTATTTATAGTGGTGTTTTTCGGAATTGTTCATTGTCGTTGTATACAAAAGCAAAGGGAGTATAAACCATGAAATATGCTGTAAGAACCTTTGCTAGATGGAAGGAATATATCCCCATTTTAGAATAATAAACAAACTAACCAACACAAAGTTCTAAAACCTCCACGGATACAGTCAATGAGATCCAAGTTTATGTTATATAGATCCAAAACAAGCAAATCCCAAACACATAGGCACAGTAGGGCTGGACCACCTAGCTACAACTTGGCTATGAAACGAGTTATTCATTTGATGCCCTAATTTAGGCCGAAAGTCTCCTAATGTCATTTCTCCTTGGTCTGCACCAATGCCTTCGAAAAATGCATGAAAATGCACATTTTGAACATAATATTGGTAGGGTGACTGGCCGTCCCACCCTCAATGTTAAAATTCCTTAATGCCCAATTCTGGGCAAAAAATGAGCACACGACAACAATCCACTCATCTGTGAAGCCCCTATGCTAAAGAGAAGAAGTTTCAAAAGAATTCTGGATTCCAGTAACGGCTAAGCAATTCCATGTTCAACAATGGGAAGTCATCAACATCAGGGCAGATGCAAAGCCGATTTTCATTGCATACTCATCTAGATGGTGCTACAACAAGATAAAAGAATACTGGAGCTTAATGTTGCTTTTTTGACTAAGTTTATATGAGGAGTCTAGCTAGCATGGTGTCTAATCAATCATACTTCTTCAAGTTACTATGTTTGCGCTCATGAGTAGACTTGTAGACATAGTAGTCTTATTATTGGGATTGACCTTTTGGCGAATAGTTAAACCACCATTGCCCATGTTCTTTGGATCCGCAAGACATCATAAGTTCAGTGGATGTACTTCCTTCGTCCCGGGTTTATTAATTGCCCATCGTATTTAGGTAAAATTTTGACCATCTATATGACTAACAAAATAGGAGGCATATGTTACAAAATTAATACTAGTGGATTTGTATTCGACAGATGTTCTCCCAGAGTATAATATTTGGACATATGGTTCATCTTTTATAAGTTAAAAAGTGAAAGTTGGGGCTGTATACCCCTTTATCTAACCATCCATTTTCTGCTTCAGGATCCATCCATAAAATTCTCTCAGTTTTGTATCTCCATTCTCCAAAATAGAGCAGCGTATGGACATCAAACTTTGCCGGTCAACAACCTATTTGATCTTCATTGTGACACAAACAGTCAATTCTGCTGTGCAACATAAATACTTAACAGCAAAATCTCATTTCATAAATTTATATTAGGCCAAAAAATCCAAACATGTTTTCCAACATTTTAGTTCAAAATTGTTATCGACCTGTAAAGTTTGAAGTCGATAGGTTTTATCATTTGAGAGGAACAAACAAAATAAATTTTCCTATACTAAGTTACTACCTCCATCCAGGTTTATTAGTCCCCATCATATTTTGGAAGTTTGAACGCATATTTGACTAGAAAAATGTTAATGCATATCATAATAAATTATACTGTTGGATTCATATTTGAATGTAGTTTTTGATGATATTATTCTTGTTAAATATATTAACATTTTATTAGTTAAAGCTATGGTCAAAATATGACCCAAAATATGGTAGTAGTTGGATAGCGCATATCTTAAGGCAATGGTGGAGGGTATAGATAAGGAACACATGTAGTAAGCAATCCAAATATTTGAGAACAAAAAAAGAGAGGGGTTCTGCGCCTGGTTTTAGAAATGCCACTCTCTAGTCAGAATTTTGGTCAAAGTTTGACCCAAAATATGAGGGGTGCTAATAAACTAAGGCAGAGGAAGTCGCTTCTAGAAACTGGTGAGGATTTTGTCTATTTATGGGACATATCGCGGGAACCGCTGTAAATATATTAGCCAATTAATTCTGTGCGAACATTTATGTACAGATAAGTAGTCATTTATTGTATTAATTGTATTGGGATTGTTTGGTCTGATATTAAAAATATCCAAATATTCGCCGACGAAGTAATACTCCCTCCTTTTCGGTTTATGGTGCTTATCTCAAAATATTAGTTTTTCCATTTTATAAGGCTCAATTGTGTTGTTTCCCATCACATGTTCAGATTCCAAGGTAAATTAAATCATTGCATGCAAGTATTAAGAGAAAATTGACCAATGCATGTAATTTATGCATGCATGCATTGCAATTAATGCATTAGTAAACTTTTTTTTTGAGAAAAATAAGAGCATTAATTGGGTGCTTTTGCAAACTACAAAAAGTATTCCACCACTCACCATCTACCTTGGTTGGTGAGATTTTTGAATTGAGCCTTATAAACCGGAAAGGAGGGAGTAGATAGCGATCAATTATTATCAAGATAAGTAGTCATTTATTGTATTAATTGTATTGGGATTGTTTTCAATCCTTTAAAACCCAACCACGCACATCAGCAGGAACACACTACCCAGATCGAGAAATACATCTCTCTCTCGATATGTTGGCTACCTTGTGAGTACCATTGATCTCTTCCAATCTTCGAAAGCAAGGATTTTGCTTTGGATCTCTTTTACCATTGGTCGTCATTCCACTATGCTATTCAATTCCAAGGTCCGTTATATTCAACCATAGCTGATACTAGATGTAGTAGTACTAGATAGGTAGATGCATGGTTCGTACATATCCATTTTTTTATATGAGAAGTAGTAGAAGTACAGTACGCAAGGAGATCCATGGAGTTTTCACTGAAAATAAAAAGATGCCTGTAGTTTTACCAAATAAAAAAATGTGCGGCGCCATTCCGTAGGAATCGATCCTGCGGCGCCATCTAGTTTCTAGACATTAATCCAGAGGAACATTGGGTTTGTTTCCTCTGAGTTTATGGGAAGCAAAACATTGGGTTGGAGTTCCTTTTGGGGGGAAAGTCTGTGATGCAACTCCTGTTTGCTATGTGCTGGTCCAGGAAACAGGCCTAGGTGAGTTTAGTGTATAAAATCGTGTCTGGGCAGAGTAGTGTATTGACGTGTCCTTCTACAATAATTGTGTCCCACCTTTGGATAGGTCTGGCTGGTTCACTGGTACATACATTTTTGTGTTCATGAAATTAGTACATATAGTTTTTTTGACCGTGTAATTAGTACATATAGTGACACAAGCACAATATATGATTTCATCTTATTTCTGTTACTGTAAAATAACGAAGCATATTGGGGTGCTAATGTGATCTTCTGTTGAATTGCAGGCAGTTGAATTGCACATGGAGTTCGGAACTACAGTCTCGACCTGCAATGCAACGTTGGTTCGCGGTAACCACATCTTCGTGGTTGACGACTGCAGTGTCATCAAGGAAACTGATATGGGCAAATTCGTAAGGTCACATGCCTTCCAAGTTGGTGGCTATGACTGGTCAGTTAGATTCTACCCACAAGGAATCAATGATGGATGCCAAGACCACTTCTCTATTGTTGGTGAGCTTATGAACGAAGATGTAGAAGTGAGGGCCATATTTTATCATCGATTGATCTCCCCAGGAGGACAGTGTACAGAGTGGAAACGGATGAGAGTGTTAAACCTATCTAGTGCAGAGGGCAAATGTAGGATGGGAGGGTGGGAGAAGGTCATGGAGAAAACATTACTTGAAGCAGAGTATGTGAAATTTGACCACTTCTCAATCGAGTTTTCAGTCAGTGTTATAAAAGATCCAGTGGTGACTTCCAGTGACTTACTACTTTCACCCCAAGTGAAGCTGCCGCCATCACAGCTATCAGCTGATTTCGCAAATATTCTAGAGTCAAAAGAAGGGGCGGACGTGACCTTCCGCGTCCAAGGTGAGGCATTTCTTGCACACAGGGTAGTGCTTGCTGCGAGGTCCCCTGTGTTTAGGGCGCAGCTCTGTGGCCCAATGATGGAGAAAGAAGGGTCATCTCTAATCGTGGAAGATATGTTACCTGACGTTTTTAGGACACTTTTGCATTTTATCTACACAGACTGCTTGGTGCTTCCTTTCGATGATTTCGATGACGAGGACAGAAGAGAGATTGTACACCACTTACTTGTGGCTGCCGATCGCTACCGCATTGAAAGGCTGAAGCTCATATGTGAGGCTGCTCTTTGCAGGTGTCTTGATGCACAGACAGTGGCAACTACATACGCGCTAGCTGATCAACATCAGTGTAACGATCTTAAACAGGCATGCCTCAAATTTATGGCATCTCCAACAATATTTGGTAAAGTGTTGGCAAGCCAAGACTATAACAACCTCAAGAGAAAGAGCCCTAGTACAGCATTAGAGATTTTTGAGAACGTTTATAAGTTCCCAAAGATCTAGTATGCAGGTCTAGTTCACCCTAGTCTTGCGACTGATACATAGCACCTTTCCATTGCTTTTCCAATGGTTTTGTTAGTCATATGTTATGTTCATCATTTGTCTCGAATTTGACTTACTTTATTTCAAGAAATAAAGAATTAATTCATGTTATGCAAGTGCATATGATTTCTTACTTTACAATGCAGTGCAAGACTGACATGTGGGTAAAGTAACACGACACAATTATCTTCCCTTTTTCCAGAAACAAAGATTTAGGCACATGTAGAATATGAAATGATTTACACATTACACGCACCTTAATATTCATATAACTGATACTAGGTAATTGCACGTACGTTGCTACGGGGTATATTGTATGTAGCCATTGTGATTTACTTGTTGGCGACGTATCAAGTTAAAACTGAAGATCAGAGAAAATCTGAATTCCATTGATACAGCAAAACATTGAACTATCACGAGTTTCCATGAGCCACAAAAGACAATTAGTACTACAGTTTCCACCTCTCCACCCAGAACTCACGGAAGCAACAAACTTGCAAGCCATATAATATTGTTAAATCGAAAAATATAATACCATCCGAGGAGAGGGGAGGTAATACTCCTGGGAGACCAGCTCGGTCTGGTCCTGACAATGGTGCGATGACACAGCTTACACGACAGCGAGACACTAGATAAGGCGAGGAAACGGGATTCTCTAAATGTCTCGCTGGGCTGCCAACGCCTGCCCATCTCTCATAATATTTCTGACAAACTTTACTTTTGAGGTACTGATGATTACACAAATGACATGTAAATGAAAGTTGCTTTTACACTCTAACAACAGAAATCCAAACCAATCCTGCAATATCAACTTTCCCATTAGCTAATTACAGTGAAACCAAAATACAACTTCTGTCCAATTACAGTGCAAAACAAGGCAAACCTGCAGGGCAGTATGACGCTGACGAGCGCACCATTCCGAGAAGTTTCGCACCTGCACAACCGGGGAACGAGAAAGGTGAGTCCTGGAGGTGGAACTCACAGCTGGCTGTGCTGCGCCATCTGCCGTTTGAGCGGTTGGAACTCGGATCCGCAGCCTTCGCCAGCAACAGCAGCAGGTCGACGACAAGCCGTGGATTTCGTGGGCGAGTCCGTTATATCCTCAAGATAACGTCCTTAGGACAACCGATGACTCAGCCTTTACACTTTCTAGTAGCTTTTTTTTTAAAGGAGGATGACCCCCGGTTTCTGCATTTGAAAAGTGCATGCATTTATGTTATTAATTACTTACAAAGACCTTATAAAATAATATATCGGTACGTTTGAAGCCATCATATTTACAACAATTTGTCGCTACTCCTATCCACTTGAAGAAGAGGTGTCGATAATGTTTTAAATAGCGGGCTATTGCCAAATAGCGGCGGACCTCAAAATCAGCTATAGCGGGCTATTTGTACATGGGACTATTTAGCGGCACCCTGCTGAAAAGGCTATATAGCGAGCTATAGCCGGCTATTTAAAACATTGGCGTGTCGATAGTCCGAACCGAATATCAAACAAACCTCGCACCAAAGCCTAACATCTAAAATCGGAGACCCCAACCAAGCCGCATCACCGGATCTGGGCACACAATAGTCCGGCGCACTCTCACAGGCCGCCGCGCCATCTTCCACTTATGCATTGCCAGAGCTGGGACCTTGCCAGGCCTGCTATCAACGCCACCATAGCGCCAGACAACGCAAACTCTCTACGCGTGCCCATCATCACACATCCGTTGCCGAGAACCTGCTGCGCCACGCCGCCTAGACTCCATGTCGTCGATGTGTCACATAGAATGCCGCTCCACTGCCGAAACCATCCACTAGTCCTTCTAGCCAATGGACGCCTCCAAGAATGATGCCCCCACAGACGGAACGACACATGAGTGCCGCCATCATCTGATCGACTAATCCAAGGTTTCCCCCGGCGGTAGCGGAAGGAGGAGGGAACTTCACCTCGGTGATCCCTTCAAGAAGGAAACCGCCAAGGGTGTCACCGTCATCGGCTCCGGCCACTGGTCATAGACAAGGTTTTCACCCGGATTTTGTCCCACGAGCATCTATCTGACATCATGTGCACCGGCCAGACCACCTCAAAGCCCCAAATCTGGCCTCCCAGACCCGGCGACCACCGGTAGCAGCACTGCCACTGTGGGAGCCCTGGCACACCGGTCACTGCTCGTGTGTGCCACCACTAGAGTTCTGGGGAGGGCTGCCACCAAGGTTTAAAATCTATGCCGATACCGCTGATATATAGGCCCATATATCACCTTTGGGGCTCCACCAATATAAACATAACATTTCATTTCATAAATATCATTATTAAACATATCATTCGATATGGACTGAAATATCAACCGATATGGCCGATATGTAGTCTGATATGTCCACCGATATAGAATGATACATAGATGACAACAATTGTTTATTAGAGAGTAGTGAAATAAGATTATGCTTTACAACTTCATTATATATTATCAAAGTCATGCACAATGTGTGGGTCTATTCTAATTTCTACTCTTATAAAAAGCAAAGTTGGTGATGATGGTGTGCCTGCCATCCTGTAATATAGTTCGTCCGATCTATATGTAACAGATAGGAAGGAAACTATGACAATTTACCCGCACTCCTCTCCACATTTGTAGATAAGGCCTTCCCTCGTTCATCTTTTTCTTCCACAAGATCTTGATGTTCAGTGCAACGCATGGACATCTTGCTAGTAACACACTTAAGAGTCTTACTGGCAAAAGTTCCCTGCGTTGCAACGGAAGAAAAAAAATCACACGTCCTAACCCAATAAATTAAATCAATGACGTTGTAATAAGTCCACAAAATGTGTAATCAAAAGGATAATTCATAAGTCGGACGTGAAACACATTTTTTGAGTTTCCCGTGTGTGCCCTAACCTGTATGTATATATATTAGTACAACATCGCCTATCCCTTATCCAACTATGGATGGTGTTCGTGTCCTTTTCAGTTTTCACGTCCTAAATGCAAGAGCTCCTCCCTCCCAGCTGGCTTGTGGGGCGAAATAGGACGCGAGCAAGATGCACCGTTGTCACACTCTCTCTATTAATCATCCCTCATCTCTCCTGCCTATCTCACCAACGACATTGATGACATTCAGACTTGAGGAATATCTTGATGATCAACAAGTAACAGTGAGCCCCGCATATCTTCTACCTTAAGAATTATCTTCCCAATAATCCCTACCTTTTAGTTAGTCTATCTGATAATGTATTCCTAAGATTTGGCAAACATGTATATTACTCCCTCCTTTCCGGTTTATAGGGCTTATCTCAAAATATTAGTTTTTTCATTTTATAAGGCTCAATTTTGTTGTTTCCCATCACATGTTCAGATTCCAAGGTAACTTAAATCATTGCATGCAAGTATTAAGAGAAAATTGATCAATGCATGTAATTTATGCATGCATACATTACAATTAATGCATTGGTAAACATATTTTTTTGAAAAAAACAAGAGCATTAATTGGGTGCTTTTGCAAACTACAAAAGGTATTCCACCACTCACCATCTACCTTGGTTGATGAGATTTTTGAATTGAGCCTTATAAACCGGAAAGGAGGGAGTAAATTATAACATTAACAACAAACAACAGCAAGTAATTATAATTTGTGCTCATCTCGAAAAAAAATTGTAATCGGTGCTAGCAAGCATAGCATCCAGCCAAGGTTTTATTTTTCATTTTGAATTTTACTGCCCTTGAACGAAATGGGCGGATTTTGGAATTTTGTACGTTTTTCGGAAAATCTCGGACGAAAAGGACAATTCAAAATTTGAATTTGTGGACGAAAAAAGGAAAAGTATAAAAAAAAGACCAAAATTGTACAGTTTTTTTGAATCCTACAGCAAGACTAAAGCACAATCAAACTGAACAACACCGATCCCTTGATTGATATACACCCACGAATAGCTCTGAACAATTCGAGTTAGCAGACTACCCCAAACTTGAATCAGCATGAATATCACAGTACCTACTACTCATCTTGGTCTGGTTAGTACTACTACTCTACTACATCAATCCCAGCAGGAAGGCACGCGCATCCACACACATTCTGGTCCCGTTCCAGCCGCATCCAGCAGCTTCCAGAGTTCAAGTTGGTGCCCCATCACCGTGGAACCGTGCAGCTCAACACAGACCCGACGACCCCAACCACCTTCAGCTCCCCCCTCGGAACCACCTGCTCTGGTGTGTGTGTGTGTGTGCAAGACTGCAATAGTGACACCCGTGATCCTCCTGATTCGGCGCGCCCCTCCCTCCTTCCCCCTCCCCCGCGCTCGCGCCGCCTCCCTGGGGGGCGGCCGGGGCGGCTCCCCCAGCTCTCCTCTCCCCCTCCCCCATGCTCTCCCCCCTGCCACCGCCGGTGGAGCCCTCGGATCTGGCCGGGCGGGCTGGCGGCGGCGGGTCCTTCTTTCCCCCGCGCGCGCACCTCCTGACCCGGGGCCAGGGCTGGCGGCGGGTGCCCTTCGGCCGACGGCGGCCCGACGGTCTGGTGGTGGCTGGTGGCGGCCCAGCGCGGTGGTGGCGCCGTCCTTTGGCGGCGGGGCGGCCTGGTGGCGCAGGTTGGCCGGCGGCGCGTCCCCGGCCCAAATCTGGGCCCTTAGGGCCCCATCTGGGTCCTAGCGGGCTGGCCCCCGGGCATGGCCTGCAGCGCGGTGAGGAGGAGGAGCAGCTCGGATTTGGGGCGACGGCACCGACGGCATGCCGACAGCAGCATGAAGGTGGGAGCTTTACGGGCTCACGAGGGCTCGGCCGGGCCTGGTGTGCTCTTGCTATTGCGTCTGGACGGCTACCGTCACTGACGGTGGAGGTGGGGCCCCCCGCGTGCCAACGGTGTTGATGCCCTAGTCCCGGCTCTGATTCTTCGCCGTGCTGTCCTCACTTCGCGGTGCCGTGGTGAGACGGAGTGGGGGCCTGATGACCGCGTTGGCGCACGGTGGTGGTTGGTTTGGTGGCAGGCTCCGGGGCGCCCCAGGTGCGGGTTGGGACCGGGGGAAACCCCTGTCGGCATGGCCGACATCGGCGCGGTGGCGCCTGTGGGTGCCACCTGACCTTCCGGGAGGGCGTCGGGGCTACCCTTCCTCTCGCCTCGTCGTGTACCGGGGGAAACCCTTGGCAGCAGCGTCGTCATCGTCGTGTTCCTTCTTGGAGGTGTTGATAGGTGCCGGCGCTTCGGAGTCTTGGAGTCTAGTGGAAGATCCTGGTGGGCGCTTGGATCGCGAGGCTCATTCGTTTTTGTCGATCCGCCGTTGTCGGCATTTGTTTCTTTTGCTTTTCTTTGTCGTTTCTTTTGGGCGTGACTGTGCTGCTTCCGCCTCAGCACCTATTCCTGTATGGTTGGGTTAGTTGCTTTATATACAAAGCGGGGAGAAACCCTTTTTCGGTAACCACCTGCTCTTCCTCTCTGGCGCAGCCCCCGCGGCGTTCTCGACGACTGGCCGCGCCTTTGTGGGTCCGGGGCCTCCACGAGGCAGATCCGGCGAGGTCCTCCGTTCTCCGTCCTCCTAGTCCCGTGCCTCCCCTGAGCCAAATCCGACAAGATCCGTTCCTTGTCGGCCGCCCAAGCGCCATCGCTTGCTGCTGCACTACAACTGCTGCTACTACAAGCCTCCACACGCCTCCACGCCATGCCGCTGGTGCCCGAGCTCCAAATTCGGGGTCCTCGCGTGGCCACTGACTTGCAGACGCTGGATCCGCCTGGTGTGAGCTCGCATCGGCGTCGATCCAAGGACCCTTCTCCCAACAAACTTCGACGGACCCCGACCGTCCAACCTCGCACGCCGACAGCCTCCAGCAAGCACGGCTGCGTCGACCGCCGCACGTCCGCCGCTTCCTACTTCTGTCCGGTGACGAGATCAATGGCCGCCACGCGCATGATGCAGTCCGCGGGTGCACACCTTGCGGTCCACGCCGCGAGTCAAAAATGTATTGTGGTTCTCTCTTGTGCATGCCGTCCAGCGGTGCTACGCATGCAGTGCTCAGGTGAGCCGCAGTCCAGTGGTAGAGCGTGTGCACTACTCGGAGCTGGGCATCGGAACCGCCCGAAGAACCACCACATCTCCCTTTGCATCTCTCTCCCCTCGAGCGTTTCCCTGTTATGTAGGCAAGCACAGCTCCTCTCTCTGTTGTTGCTGCACTCCTCCTTAACCACGATGGCCGCTTCCCTGAGCTGGGGATGCCGGTCACAACTGCAGTGGGCGCATAGCTCGTCGTCAATGACTCCAGCGGTCCACTGCTGCAGCTCATGGATGGTGTATTGCAGATGCTGCGGTGTGGCTGACAGACTGTCAAAGTTCATGGATCTTTATTTGCACTTTCATATTTAGTTGGGCGCATATTTGCAGTTCGCCTAGGTCTCCGATGCGGTGTGGATGACGGCCGCTCCTTGGAGACGAGCTCCACGACGACGGCAGCCACGCCTCCCCAGGCCAGCACCATGAAGCCTTCTGCTCCACCTCGCCACTTCACCAAATCACACGGGCGCACCAGCTACTCAACTGGTCCGATTCAGCCTCGCGGATCCGACGCATCGACACCCCGACCCGCTGACCACCACGCCATGTATGCAGCTCTCTCCTCCCCCAGTATGAAGTTTGTTTTGGTTGATGTGGAATTCATCCGCACTGCAGTATGCTTGTGGGTGTGAAGCAGTGCGCTCGGTTGCTGCTCCCCCGTGTAGCTCGCTTGCCGCCCCCGTGCAGCTCACCTCCGGCGAGCAGTATGCTTGTGGGTGTTAAGGAGTGCGCTCGGTTGCCGCTACCCCGTGTAGCTCGCTTGCCGCCCCAGTGCAGCTCACCTCCGGCGAGCAAACTCTCTCTGGCCAGTCCACATCGCGTCCGCACCACTCGCTGCGTGCAGTTCGGTTGGATTGGTTTCAGTGCGGGAGCGCAGCAGGACTCCCGCGAAAGGACCTAGTGTGGTTCATTAGCCTATTCTGATTATTGGAAAATCTCTGCAGCCCTGTTTCTAATTAGTAAGAAAACAGTTTGAGTGCAGTTTTTGATTATTTTGCAGCAGCATTTCCATCCAACCCGCAGCTCGTTTCCAACACAAGGCGTGTATTTTGGATGTGCGTGGTGTTGCGGTTCACCTCGCGACAGAATGCAACCCAGGTCGCCACTCGGTGCAGTCGACCTTGCCATGTGATGACGTACACTAACGACTCGAAGCAGTTCTGACGACCAGCTCGCGTGAGCCCGCAACTCTCCAACAAGTTCAGAGATTGTGTGTTCAGTAGTATCGCAGTGCAATGCAGTGCACTTTCTGTTTCAGAGTCCCGTCAAAAGCTTCATGGTGCTATCCTCACTTATTATTTATGAGGCGCGGCCAGGAGGAGCATCACCGACGCCAGCGGGAGGCCTTTCGTCACCGCCGTGGTCGCCGGCGAGCTCTCCGAGGCATGGCCGTGCGCCTGCGGCCAAGCGCGCGACACGGAGACCGCCGTCTTGATCCTGAAGGTGTTCAGAGGCTACCTAGCATGAGTTCCCTCTCCATGCTTCTCCCAAACAAAGAGAAAACTGAATTTTGTGATTAACATGCTGCTGCACATACGTACAGAAAAAGGCTTTAGAAGCATTCAATGTTTTTTGGTTTAACATATCAAAAGAGTTGGCAATTCATTATTACATTGTTTGATGTTCATTATTTATTTTGCCTCACTGAGAGGTTCGCTTTTATAGTTTTATTTGGTGCAGGTCATGAAAAGGAAAGTATTAGTGGTGGTGGCGGCAGCCCCATGGCCCCATGCGATTCAGTTGCCGCCGGAGTTTCCTGTTTAGTTTGCTTATTTTTGCTTCATCGCCAGCGAACAGTCAAAAAGACTAGTGCACTGCATGTTGATGCTGTTTGTTCTTGTAGTTCAGTTTCATTACTTTTGTAGAGAGAAAGACGACCAGCAAAAAGAAAGAGGAAACGAGTGCAGTGCACGCTCAAATGACTAAAAAACAGAAACAAATTACAAATGCAGTCCCCAAAACTGATTTTGTTCATTACTCTATTTTTTGATTTGGGCGATGTTCAGTTTCAATGTGCTTCTTATTTATCTATGCCGTTCCCTTGAAATCCGTTGGTGGTTCACTTTGAAGAAAAAGATAAGAGAAAAAAAATTAGAAAATTTGATGCAGCTCACTAACATTGATCATGTAGACCAGATGAATTTACAAAAGAAGTTAAACAAAAACCAAAACATCTTAAGAAGCTCGCTACTTATTAGATGTAGTTCACTCGCCTAGTCTACTCGCGTAGAAATATAATAAGTATGAAAAAAGTAAACGAAAATTACGCGGTTCACTTTCGGTAGTGCCGCGGTTTACTTTGGGTAGTGTCGCGGCTCACTTACACCCAAAATGCGAAGCACAAAAATGGAAGTGCTAAAAATTTAGCGCAACAACAAAGATAGTAATGAGGTTCACTTCGATATATGTCGCGGTTCATTTGCCTCCTCTCTGTGGTCCACTCTCGTTCACAAAAAATTGAAAGAAAAGACAACAAAAACTCGTCTGAGAAAAATTTACATTCAACAAAAGAAATCATGATGTTCGCTTGACCGTCTGATGCAATGCGGTTTTCAGTCTAAAGCAGTGCGGTTTTCTGTTTGATGCAGTACATACGACGATTATGGTGTCGCGGAAAAGAAAGGAAAACCGCACTCGTTGTCTTTTCTTTAAAATCAAAATTACTCTTAAACCGTAAGGAATCGGAGAGAGTGTTCTACATGAAAAAGTTGCGACTCATTGATATCTTCCCAACGGCATATCATTTGAATCATTTTGACCAACGGTTTGTAAAAATTTCGTGAAAAACGGCCGCTCCCTCTCGTCGTCAGCCACACAATTTTCAAAATTAACTAAAAACCGTAAGGAATCTCAGAAACATTTCAACACAAGAAAGTTGCACCTCGTCCGTAGCTTTCCAACAGCATATCATACGCCTCGTTTCGACAAACGGTTCAAAAACTGGAGTAAAAACAGTACAAAAAATTGCAAAAATAAAAAAAACTAAATTCCGTGATTTAGTAAATTTAAAACTGCTCTTAAACCGTAACAAATTAGAGAAAATAATACATATGAAAAAGATGCGCCTCGATGATACCTTTCCAATGGTGTATCATCTGCTTCATTCCGACGAGCGGTTTAGAAAAAACGCAAAGAAACGTCGCTGCCATTCGTCATGAGCCGCACCGTTTTTAAAACTGCTCTTAAACTATGATGAATCTCGAAAAGTGCTCAACATGGCGAAGTTGCGCCTAATCCATAGCTTCTCAACGGTATTTTACATGCATTGTTTCGATAAATGGTTAAAAAACTAGAGCGAAAAAGGTCCCAAAAAAACACCTAGTGCAGTTTCTTTCTAACACGAAGTTCACTAGTCTCTGTACTGCAGTACCTTTGCTACTGAAAGTGCAGTGCCCTCGCGTTAAGCGTGCAGTGCGGAAGTGTTGTTAGAATAGTTATTCTGCTAATATTAGTAGAATAGACCGGTTATATATATATATATATATATATATATATATATATATATATATATATATATATATATATATATATATATATATGACTATTCGTCACCCTGGGTGAGGAATAGTTATTCTTCACCCCCCTCTATTTTACCATCAATGCACCGTAATTTTACGTTCCGTAAGTTTTGTCTTATTTCCAACGTAAAAAGAGACCGTAAGAAAATATATAATGAATCCTAAAAAATATTTTATGTTATGTAAAATTACAAAAATAAAAATATAGTGTAAAAATACACATAAACTGCACATTTTCTTATCTTATGACCTATCTTTTTATTTTCTTATGCCAAATTTTACGTAGTGAATCGATAGGAATGTAACTCTTTGAATTTCAAACGTAATTTAATTATGAAATGATCGTAAGATTACCTCGGGTGAAGAATAACTTATTCTGCACCCTGGGTGATGAATAGTATCACTATATATATCATATTGTTTTTAATTGTAGAGTAAGGATGTTGTTGTGAATCTCTTCTTAATAGTTTCTCAACCAAAATGTTAACAAACTAGGAACCTAAAAGTGTTATGTTAAAGCACTGACATTATATTTTGTTGTGCTAAAATGTAATGTTTGAATAAGAATAATGAAAAAATAAGACATGTTTTCTGAGATATATCTACATATCGTCTGATATATCACCTAATAACCGGCATCCGATATGTCCAAGCCAAACCGATGCGAACCCGATATTCAACATTTTGAAGCTTGGCTGCCACCCCACAACGCCAAACCGCAAGAGTCGCCAGGAAGGATCCCATGCGTGCTCGTCACCGTCACTAATCCGATCTAATCCGGAGCCAAAGCAACCAGATCGCCGCCCTAGTTCCTCCTTGTCTAGGGACATCACCATGCCATGCCACCGCAGGACGCCTGAGCTTCACCCGCCGCCACTTTCCAGGGCCGCGCCCCAGGATCCAGGTCGAGGTGGCGCATGCATGCACCAAGCGTGATCTGGCCAACCCGGACCTCCACGGTGCACTCTCCGTGCCGCCGGCGGCGGCCCACCACCAGGCAGCCATGTCGCCGCCCAAGGCTACCGCCCGGAGCACGCCGTCGCGCCGCCATTGATCAGATTGTGGCCGCACCATCTCGCACAAGGAGATCCCACTCCACCCCCTCCTGTGTAAGCCAGGTAGGAGAACCCCCACCACCACTGTAGCCCAGCTGCGTCCTTCGGCGGCGGAGGAGGGAAGGGAGGGACGTGGAGGTGACCCTGGTGGCTAGGGTTAGAGGACCCGCCTAAGTCGCCTGACATGGGGGCGATGCGGGGCATTGCGCACTTCCGTCCATGCCTAAAAATGGGGAAGAATTTCACTTCCCCGACCACTGGACCAACTAAGAATGCATACAACCATTAAGCATGAGTACCAAGATTTTTATCTTGGTTAATAACCAAGCCTGGTTCTTTAGATAAACTCCATGAGTACCAGAAAAGACTGGTCCTCAAGAATAAATAGGAACCTAAATTCGCCTTCGTGAAGATATGAGCTCAGATGATGGGTTTGTACACTTTCTATTAGCATCCTGAACATGAATACATCATTTAGACATCTTAAAAACACTTAACATGGCGATCGATAATTAAAAGTTGGTATGGATTAAAAATTGCTTTGGTCTATACCTCAACTTTACAAGTACATCAATGTGATTATACCACATTACATTATTGGTGGACTTCAGTACATCAACAAATCCACCTAGCAGTTCAACGCATGTGCAACCAAAAATAACATCAAAGCAATCACTAAATAAATATAAGCACCACATGCCACAAACTCCCCGCCCCCTCATCTGCACATGCAGCCAATAGCAGCAGCAACAACCTAGCATGCAAAATCTTATCTCATCTATCTACCTATCACACTCACATCAGCGTAGCAGCAACAACAACATGAACATTGGAATGGCAAAACTCTGATCAACAAGTCTCAAACATTGTTCAAACCCTCACCTGGCTTTGGAGTAGAGTTGCACCGCCATCATTGCCTGATGGTGGTTAGGGAGAGAGAGAATCTTCGCTCAAGTACGCCCCGAGCAACATGCTCAACAAAATGCTCAAAAGAGATGAGGAGGTGGTGGCGTGGCGTGTCGACTGACCTGGAGGAGATGCGATGTCGCAGCTAGAGGAGGGGAGAGGAAGGAGAGGTCCTTGGATCATCGAGCAACCGTCCACATGGCCTCGCAAGCAGTCGCGTGGTGGCGGCATGAAGGACATGGTGTGCGGCAGACAGCGGGGATCTCTGACATGCACCTTCCACGACCATTGTGTACCTGGCAGATGGTGCCCCGGCAGATCAGGGTGAAGCCTAGCTGTCTAAGCAGTGTCGACCGTGCTAAGGGAGGCGCGGCTGTGTTGGCCGGCGAGGGCGGGGTGAGTTCGGGTGAGTCGCAGCAAGAGGGAGGACGAGGCAGCGCTAGCTTTCGTTTGGGGTTGGGGGAATCAACGAGCGTGTCTGAGTTTCTTTCATATGCTTGTCGAGTTCAGAGCTAGGTAAAAAACCCGAAAGAACTACAGCGCACGGAGGCGGTTAGGGAGAGAGCGGACCAGTGGAGGAAGGCTAGGGTGGAACACGTTCCGTCGATAGGAAACGCAACCTTTACACATTTTTCGTCGCCAGTTTGGAGTAGTATATGCCAGGGAGTACAATACAACCAAGATGAGATATAAAGTAGGTATGTTGTTCGTGAATGTGAATAATAATATATACAATACTAATTCAATTGATTGTTTAAGACACTTATTTTGGGATGGAGGGAGTATTTAGCTAGACAACAAATAAAAAATCAATATGATCACCTACAACTGGCGTACACATGATTTCCATAAAGCATCTTACGGAAACACCATAAAAACAGCATCACATGGTGATGGCGATGCGATATAAATATATACACACAAGGCTTCCAACAAAATGATAGACGGTGCAGAACAAGTGTCTTGCTTATACAATAGGCTAGCCTTGCTACTAGATTCCGACAGTATTATGTTTGAAGAAAAGTTCATGGGTGTAAAGTTATCGGCATTGTCCAATGCATTTAAAGTTTAATTATGACAATCTTCCACAAAGGGAACAGGTGCTTGTATTTCCCAACCATACATATCTTAATCACAACTAGAAATAGTTTCAGCAATGGCCCCTCAATACTGAACAGCTTGGCACGACATATTTTGTAATGGTGAAGGCGACATCCTCCGAATTATGGATCTTCGTGGTCCATCCTTGCCTTGGCATGGATTCCAGGTCCAAGGCAAAGGAACCAGTAGCTTTTTGTGTTCTATTTGTCGAAGTCTCTTGATCCAGTGGAATGTCCTTTAGTGCCTAAGCTTGTCTCTGCCTTGGTTCCTAGTTTATTTTGGTATGTTTCACCCCTTTGTTCTCTTTCCATCCTATTCTTATTCCTTTTGTAGAGCGATCTCGACAACTCATGTCACATTTGTTTTGTAAATAAGCGTATCTCCATCAGAATTGTATGGTCAGCTATTATTTTGTTCCAAGGCGATATCATTACATAAATTTCTTCATAAAAAGGGAAGTACAATATATTCTACAAACTTGTGTAATATTGAGTGCGAAATAATAAAGTAATTATGTATATACACAAGTGTGACATATTAATATGGCATACCATGCTAACAATAGTAGTGCATGTAGTGGAGAGTTTATTTATTTCAACAACCTTAGCTCTAACTAGATAAATAATCTAACAAAAGTGCTTAAGTTGTACGCTAGATTGCATTTTGGTTGATTATATATGATAATCTCATCTCCCCAACCAGCTTTTGTTGGTCTTAAGGGTTGGCAACCAATTGTTCCATTGTTGTGGATGTTTTCTGCAGAGGATTATTAAACAAGTTCCATGCAACAAATACAAAAATTGAAACCTAATTCTTTGTCTCCAAAATTATAAATGAAGTTACCAGTAATTAGTTAGGGTTGTGACGATGAACCTTACGATGTAATTCACGACCAGGTAGGCCCAACTAAAGGCCTAGGTAGGACCAAGCCCATGTAGGGTAAGGACCAAGTCAAGAACAACAACAGGGGTGTCATCCTAGTCGGAGTGCGGACACTAGTCTCGAAACAGCCGCCAGCCTGATTGCACATGAGTCAAGACCCTCGTCGGTAGGTAGCAGTAAGTTTCACAGCAGGCCAATAGTCATGAGCAATTAAGGAGGCATTACGCGTGGACGTTCCACTATGCATTAAACACGGGCGCTATAAGCCGCCTCCACTAGTTGTTTATATGTCAGTTACTATTTGCAATGGCTAGAAACAGTCGGTTTTTAGGATGGCGTTACACAGAACATTTATGACCAGCTGTTGTAGCTTTAGTGTTGGTTCACTCTATATAAGCGGCCTAGAGCACCAGGCCAGGGGTTTGGAACATTTTTTATCACACCTTACACAAGAGAACAACACCATAGACATGAGGTAGGGTATTACGTCCACCGTAGAGGGCGTGACCTGTATTCATCCTTGTGTACTTCCGTTGGCATGGAACATAGAGTAGTTTGGGCAACGAACATATTGAATGGCCAAGGTTGTCCACCTGAGCTGAAATTGGCATGAAAATGGTAGTAGAAACTTATGTGTCTACTCAGCCGACAAATTTAGTGTAGCATGGTTCAATAATTTGACAACAACTGATAAACTACAAAACGGGACATAAATTGTGTTAACTCTGCTTTACTATCATAGCTTGCGTCATGCGCTTGTTGTTTCCCATTATCAGTTAGGAAGATACCAAGTGTGTGGTAAATCTCTAACAACTGTGTTTTCTTACCCCTGAGTGGCAGACTTTGTTTACCTGGAAACATTGTATCACATTTAAAAAAAGATTACCCCGTCCTATGCATCATTACAATGCACACAACCGTTTATTAAAACAGCTCAAGTCCAATAATTCTGTATTGAAGTACAAAGCACAAAATAAATAGAAAAAAACAGCCATGCAACTGGCCGAAATAGGGATATATGCCTATACGCATAGCATACTATTAAAAACATCATCGTATCACGTGTGCATATTGTTTCTATTTATTCCGCTGCTATTTACTCTCTCAGTTCACAAATATAAGATGTTCTAACTTTTTTCCTGAATCAAATGTATGTGGACATGTTTTAGTGGTTTTGTTTTCTCATTTCAGTCGACCATATTGAAATACCTAAAACATTTTACATTTGTGAACGGAGGAAGTACGAGTACAATTTACCGTTGAATCTATCCTCAAAGTCCACATGTCACAAGTAGATCCCCTCCTGGATGCTTGATTCGGTGATTACATATGTGGAAGCCCTTGATTCTGCCGGGGGTGAGATGTTTTGCTTAACAGCTGAAGAGAAGAGAGAGACCGACAACAGCATACGACAAAAGCAGTCCTGCCAAAATAGTGGAAATATGTGGGTCGAGATGTGATATCACAGACTAATTTTTGTCTTATTCTCTGTCTTCTCCTCTCCTTGTTGAACAACCACACGTCAAGATGGCAACTCAGATGAAACCATCCTGATGAGAAAATCACAAGCCCGTTCCCGTCTTCGTCACCGCGTGCGGGGCTAGTTTTTTGCCCGTCCCCTAAACACGTCGGATTTTGTAAAACCACAGGGAACGCGTCCCCACGAGCTGTCAATGAAAATAGCAGCATTTGAAAGAAAAACAGGAGATGAGATCTTGGTCATCGGCTACTGCGAGATGGGATCGAGCCCAGGAGGCGGCTGGGGGACCTAGGTTTAGGTTTAGGTGTTCCGCTGCGAGAGAGAGAGAGAGAGAGAGAGAGAGAGAGAGAGAGAGAGAGAGAGAGAGAGAGAGAGAGAGAGAGAGAGAGAGAGAGAGAGAGAGAGAGAGAGAGACTTGAGGAGCGAGCGACACTACAACGACCGAGCGAGGGGTTGGTTTGTACTCCACGGGCTCGATGCTGGGGGCTCGGGCGCAGTGGCTTTGGGCAGCTTGAGTCAAGATGGATCAACGCATGATAAAAAACATATTTTGACGGCTATTGTTGGATTTCGGATTCGGGGGTACTACTGAAATGGGTTTAAAACGTGGAAACAAGTCTGGTTTTATAATGTACCCACCAGCAGCCCCGCAGAGATAGAAAGCACCCATCCCATCCCCTACTAGGGTAAAAACCCACGGGAACGCTGGTTTCGGGCCCCATTGCCATCTTGACCCGCACGAGCCCACGGTGGCGTACATGGATACGGCGGCGCAGGCCATCGTCCCGGCCACCTGCACGTTGCAGGTTTGGTCGGCTCACGCCGGCATCGCCCGAGGTGGCGGGGCTCACGGCGGCCCTCGATGGCGCGAGGGGCTCACGCCCGACGCCGCCGCGGCGGGCTGCGAGCTGCAAAATAGGTCTCTCCATGGGTTCCTCCTCAAGGATGTCCGCCGTGACGTGTTTCTGGCGGACACGCTGCTGGACGAGCTGGACTACCACCTCATTCGGAAGAGGAACGGGCAGAGGCTGCCGGCGCCATCGACGAGGTTGTCCACACTTCTAATTCCCGGTTTTATTTACTCATTCCTAGCTCCACTTACTAGCGCTTAAGTCAAGAGAACAAGGTTTTGGTAACCACAAGGAAATTTTCTGTTGCGAAAATGACTGGCGCAAAGGATGAAATTCAGCTGGACGGTCTAACGGAAGAGAATTTTTGGGCTTTATTCAAGGAATGTGCATTTGGGAACAGGAAAGAGCAACTGAAGCTAGTGTATATTGGGCGTCTGATAGCAGAGAAATTGAAGGGATATCCTTTGGCTGCCCAACCTGTTGGAACACCATTAAGAAAAAATCTTGATGTTGAGCATTGGAGGAAAATTCTAGACAGCACTGAATGGAAATATCAAGAAAGGAACGAAGACATCTTACTGTCATCGAGGATTAGCTACAACCATCCGCCCTTCCTTCTTCAACCGTGCTTCTCATATTGTTCACTGTTCCCTAAGAATTACCATTTCAACGCTGAACAAATGGTCAACATATGGATCGCACACGGTTTTGTGCGTCCCGAAGAAAGCAAAAGAATAGAAGATGTAGGACGTGATTACTTCATTGAGCTCATGGACTGTGGGTTTATTCAATATAAACCAACAAGGCTTTCTTGCCTTTGAGAATTTACATGAGAAAATTGCTGCTGTTGGGAAACTAAAATTTCTTCAGGAGCTCAAGGCTTTCAAAGTAAGTAAGAATTTTAGTATTGATCAATTAAGCACTCCATCGGAGCTCAGGGGATCACTAAAAATATATGACCTTGGAAATGTTGAGAGCAAAACGGAGGCTCTGATGATAGGCTTGAGGACAAGGTATACTTGAGCAGCTTATATTTGCCATGGAGTAAAATGCAAGGCAATGTTGCTTCTCACACTGTAGTACTTGAAGGATTTCAACCACCCACAAGCCTCAGATGTCTCAGAATTGACGGACATAGAGCTGCTACTCCCAAATGGTTAACCACAGATTTTACACTTACATCCTTGCAATCTCTTCATATGGAGCAATTCCAGGACCAGTTAGACCTTCCACCTATTGGAAAGATGCCATTCCTTATAGCATCTCCAATAGAAGATGTAGATGCAAAAATAACTAACTTTTGTATCTTCGAGGCCCAAAAACACCTCTCCAACAGATGGTGTAGATGAGAGGAAATTTACATCTCCGCCTCCCAGAGATATAAACTATAACACCTCGTGGTGCAAATTTGCATCTCCACCTACAGGAGATGTAAAAACGCGACTGCCCGCCAACTGCCCAACTGCAATTCCTTCTCCTTCCACGCAAACAGCCGCCACCCGACCAACTCTGTCGTTGGAGAAATCCGCACCAAATCAACGCCGCCGCCCGACAGCCGCCAGGCCCGCCGCGACTTTGCCCCGTCCCACGCCGCCTGCCTCGCCGGCCCGCCACCCATAGCCGCCGATTCACTTTTGGCGGCCGCCTAATTGAAGCTTTTCCGGCGGCTGCGGCTAGCCTAAACGCCTTCTTCGGCGGCCGCTAGGCTCGCCGCAACTTCGCCTCCCCATCCACCGTCGTCTGCCTCGCTGGCCCGCCGCCTGCAGCCACCGATTCACTTTTGGCCACCGCCAAATCGAAGCTTCTTCGGTGGTTGCGGCTGGCCTAAACGCCTTCTTCGACGGCCGCCGGGCCAGCCCGACTTCAATCCCCCCCCCCCCCCCCCGCGTCCCCCGCTGCCTGCCTCGCCGGCCCGCCACCTGACTGATTCCTTTTCCGCCGCCATCGTCGGCCGATTACGGGCGCCGCCCCGTGCTACGGCAACCGGTTTGGCTTCCTCTCGATCTCCCCTACACATTGTCTAATATAATACTCCCTTCATATTCACTTTGTCTAAATTTTCGATGACTTTGACAGCTTGTCTAAATTCCCCTACACATTATATTTCGATGACTCTTCGATGGCCTCCCCTACACATTGTCTAAATTATACAACACCTAGTTTTACATCTCCAAATTTGCATCATCTATTGGAGATGATCTTAAAGAGTTGCACTTGGTTTGCATGTCCAGATTTAGAGAATTGCTAATTGTTACCCTAGAGGTGTTGGAGCTACGTGAGATGCCTCGATTGACAGATTGCATTGTCTTAGATAAGAGTACTCATCCAAAAGTATACGAGTTCTTGAAATTATTTCATGTTATCACTTGAAGAAGCTACCTTTTTTGAAGAATTCCGCTAACCTGGAGAATGAGCAACGACTATCAAATCTCCACCGAGTTCATATAGATGATTGGCTAGGATCTGGAGACTTACCATCACTCCCTGTCAGCAGAATATGAATTGTTTTGGACATTTCAAATCCTGGCTCAGTTAAACAATAGGAAGTCATCAACATCAATGCGTATGCAAAGCCGATTTTCATTGCATACTCATCAAGATGGTGATAAAAGATTATTGGGCTGTCTAGTCATGCATATTACTTCAAGGTATTATGTTTGCGCGCATGAATAGAGTTGCAGGCATAGGAGTAGAGAAGTGGTACTCCACCGTTCGAGCTTTTTCCAAGCACCACAAGACATTATAAGATGAGTGTATGTACTCCCTCCATCTGGGTTTATCGCCCCCTCCCCCTCGTGTTTCATGTCAATTTTTGACCATACATATGGCTGACAGAATATGAGGTATATGTTACAAAAAGAATACTACTGGATTCGTATTCAAAATATAGTTTTCGACAGTATTATTTTTGGATATATCGTTCATATTTTATTAGTTAAAAGGGAAATTTGAGGTTGTACACCCCCTTATCTAACCATTTTTCTGCTTCACGACCTGTGCATGTTGTTACTTTTATATGTCCAAAATAAAGCGGCACATGGACTTCACTCTTCACAGGTCAACAATGCATTCAAACTACAATGTGTGACCAAAAATCAGATTCTTTCGTGCAACATAAATAGTTAATATAATACTCCCTCCATATCAAAATATAAGATGTTTCTGTAGGCTAGTTTAGCCTACAAAAATGTCTTATATTTTGTTACGGAGGTAGTATTTCTTTACCAAAAAAAATCTCATTTTGTATATTTAGATTGGGCCCGAAAGACAATCCAAACATTCTTTAGTTTTATTAACTGTAAAGTTTGCAGTCCATATGTTTTATCATTTGCGAGGAGCAAAAAGAAGAGTTTTTCAAAGCAATGTTGGAGGGTATAGATAAGTGGGTGCAGTGCGCCTATGTTTATCAAAACCACTCCCTAGTTACAATTTTGGTCAAAGTTTGACCTGTAATACAAGGGAGGCTAATAAATTCAGACGGAGGAGGTACTTGCTAGAAACTGGTGAGGATTTTGTGCATTTACGGAACATATCGCATGAGATATATAGTTGGCGGTTAATTTTGTGAGAACATTTATGTACAGATAATTGGTCATTTATTGTATTAATTATAATGGGATTGTTTGGCCTGGTGTTAAAATTATCTAAATATTTGCCGATTGCAATAGATAGCGCGCAATTATTATCACGAGAAGGCATGTTTTCAATCCTTTAAAACCCAACCCCACACACTAGCAGGAACACACTACCCACATCGAGAAATACTGATCTCTCTTGCTAAGTTGGCTACCTTGTGAGCAACGAGATTCCATTTATCTCTACCAATCTTGGAAAGCCTGCCGGCAGGATTTTGCTTTGGGATCACTTCTACCGTTGGTTGTCATTCCACTGTGTTCTTGAACTCCAAGGTCCGTTATTCTATCCATAGCAGGTACTAGACGGTACTAGCAGTAGAGATTAGAGACTAGTAGTAGTACTACAGAGGTAGATGCATGCATGGTTCGTATAGATTTGTTTTTTTTATGTGAGAAGTAGTATAAGTACAGTTTATAAGGACATTCATGGAGTTCTCCACGAAAATAAAAAGATGCATGGAGTTTTACCGATGGAAAAACTGTAGGAACGGCCGTTCAGTTGGAATTGGTCTTCTTGCGGTGCCATTTTGTTTGTAGTAATTAATTCCGAGGAGCGCCATAGCAGACCAGAGGAACAACGTTCGTTTCCTCTGATGTTCGGAGTCAAAACATTCGGGTGGAGCTCTTTTTTGTGTGAAAGGCAGAGGAAAATAGAGATAATGCTACCCTGTGATGCAACTCTTTTTGCCGCAGGAAGGTGAGTTTGGTCCATAATTTGTGTCTAGGCCGAGTAGTGTATTGGCAGTTCATCCTACAATAATTGCGTCGCAACTTTGGACTGGTACATACATTTCTGTTATTTTAAAATAATGAAGCATATCTGTCTGCTAATTAGATCTTGTTTGGAATTGCAGGCACTTGTATTGCACATGGACTTCGGAACTGTAGACTCGACCTGCATCTTGGCTGTTACTAACTATAGTTTCATCAAGGAAACTGGTGTGGGCAATTTTGTAAGGTCCCATGCCTTCCAAGTTGGTGGGTATGACTGGTCAGTTAGATTCTACCCACAAGGAATCAATGCTGAAAGCCAAAAGCACATCTCTATTGTTGGTGAGCTTATGAGCGAAAATGCAGAAGTCAGTGCAATATTTTGTTATCGATTGATCTCTCCAGGAGGACAATGCACAGAGTGGAATCAAATCGGAGTGTTAAACTTATCTAGTGCAGAAGGAAAATGTAGGATGGGAGGGTGGGAGAAGGTCATGGGGAAAACTTTGCTTGAAGCAGAATATGTTGAATTTGACCGCTTCTTGATTGAATTTTCCATCACTGTTATGAAAGATCCACTCGTGACTTGCAGTGACTTATTATCACCCCAAGTGAAGCTGCCACCACCACAACTATCAACTGATTTTGCAGATCTTCTGGAGTCAAAAGAAGGGGCGGACGTGACCTTCTGCGTCCAAGGTGAATCATTTCCTGCACATAGGGTAGTGCTCGCGGCAAGGTCCGCGGTGTTTAGGGCACAGCTCTGTGGACCAATGATGGAGAAAGACGGGTCATCTGTAATCGTGGAAGATATGTTACCTGACGTTTTTAGGGCTCTCATACATTTTGTGTACACAGACTGCTTGGTGCTTCCTTTCGACGGTTTCGATGACGAGGACAGAAAAGAGATTGTACGCCACTTACTCGAGGCTGCCGATCGCTACGCAATTGAAAAGTTGAAGCTCATATGTGAGGATAATCTCTGCAGCTGTCTAGATGTACAGACAGTGGCAACTACATATGCGCTAGCTGATCAACATCAGTGTAAAGATCTCAAACAGGCTTGCCTCAAATTTATGGCAGCTCCAACAATACTTGGTGAAGTGATGGCAAGCCAAGACTATGAAAACCTCAAGACAAAGAGTGCTAGTACAGCATTGGAGATTTTAGAGAGCGTTTGTAAGTTCGCAAAGATCTACTATGCGGGGTCTAGCACGTTGTAGTGTGGCAACTGATACATCACACCTTTTCCATTGTTTTTCTACTGGTTTTCTTAGTCATATGTTATGTTCATCATTTCTGTCGAATTTGACTTACTCCATTCCAAGAAATAATGTACCAATTCGTGTTATGCAAGTGCATATGATTTCTTACTTTACAATACACTGCAAGAATGACATGTGGTTAAAATAACACGACACCACTATCTTCCCTTTTTCCAAAAACAAATATTTAGGCACATGTAGAATATGAAATGATTTACACATTACACATGTCTTAAGGTGTGTTTCGCGACGCTCTGGCTCCGAGTTCTGTCTACTCCGTGCCTGGAGCCAGGCTAAACGCGAAAACTCTTGGAGTTGAACTCCTGTCTGCCAGGATAGACGGAGTGGCAAATTTCAGGAGTTGGGGAAGCTGCCCTCGAGGAACTCTCAGAAGCTGGAGAGCTGGAGTTTGAGTGTTTTAAAGCAAAACTGTCACCGCCAAGTGATATCATGTGTACCAGTTCTTAGCGCTTGTCTCCCGAGCTCGGCTGCGACAGCAAGACTTGCTTAAATGGGCCACAAGTGCTATATGTATTTGTGGCCGACTCGAGCGACCCCTGCCAGAGCTCTCCTGCCGAACAGATTTCAACTCCGTTTGTTATGGAGAGGAGTTGGAAGCTAACCATGGAAGCTTCCGTCGATTAGAATTTTTGGGCTGGGGGGAGCTGCCGAACACGCCCTTAATAATCATACAGTTGATATACTATATGCCAGGGCATACAATACAGCCAAGAGATTCTAAAAAAAAATTACATTAAAGATGAGATACGTAGGTATGTTGTTGGTGAATGTGAACAATGATATATGCAATATTACAATGATTCTTATTTAGCTAAGCAACAGATAAAAAATCAATATGATAGCCCAGAATAGAACAAGCCTACACATGATTCCCATAAAGCATCTTGCTGAACAACATAAAAATAACATCACATGGTGATGGCGATGCGATATATAATATATACACCCAAGGCTTCCAACAGGAGGAGAGAGGGCGGCCAAACTTGTGTCTTGTTTAGACAATAGATAGCCTTGCTGCTTGCTCTCAGCGGTAATATGTGTTGAAGAAAAGTTCATTGGTGTCAAGTTATCGGCATTGTCCAATGAGTTTAAAGTTTAATTATCACAATCTCCCACAAGGCCACAGAGGGAATAGGTGCCCGTATTTCCCAACCATACATATCTGAATCACTACTAGAAATAGTTTCAGCATTGGCCCCTCAATACCGACCAGCCTTGTTCTCTTGGCCATCTTATTCTTATTCCTTTTGTGGAGCGATCTGAACAACTCATGTCACATTTTTTAGCAAATAAGTGTATCTCCATCACAATTGTATGGTGGTACTATTTTGTTCCAACGGGATATCGTTGCATAAATTTCTTCATAAAAAGGGAAGTACAATATATTCTGCAAACTTGTGAAATATTGTGTGAGAAATAATTAAGTAATTAAGTGTATACACAAATGTGTCATATTAATATGGCATATCATTGCTAACAAAAGTGGTGCATGCAGTGGAGAGTTTATTGAGTTCAACAACCTTAGCCCTAACTAGATAAATAATTTAATAAAAGCACGTAAGTTGTAGGCTACATTGCATGTCAGTGGATTGTATATAATAATTCATTTCCACAACCAGTTGATCTATTATTGTGGATGTTTTCAGCAGTGGATTATAAAACAAGTTCCATGTAACACAACAAAAAGAATCTAAAACCTAATTCCTAGCCTCCAATATTATAACGGAAATTATCAGTAATTAGTTTGGATTGTGACGATCAACCTGACGAGGTAATTCACCATTGGGTAGGCCCAACTAAAGGCCGATGTAGGACCAAGCTCATGTATGCTAGGGACCAAGTCAAGAACAACAACAGGGCGTGGCGTCCTAGTCGAAGTGGACAGCAGTCCAGAAACAATCGCTAGCCTGATTGCCCGTCAATCAGGACTCTCTTATCAGTAGCTTTATCAGCCGTCGGTTTTACAGCAGGCCAACGGTCAGGAGCAGTTAACGAGGCGTTACGTGTGGATGTTCCACTAGGCATTAAACATGGTCATTATAAGACGCCTCCACTAGTTGTTTAATATTTCAGTTATTATCTGTAATGGCAAGAAGTTGTCGGTTTTCAGTATGCCGTTACCCAAAACATTTATGATCAGCAATTGTAGCTTTAATTAGTGTTGACGCACTCTATATAAGCGGCCTGGAGCACCTAGTCGAGGGTTTGCAGCATTCTTAATCACACCTTACGCAAGAGAACAACATACAGACAGGAAGTAGGGTATTACCTCAACCGCAGAGGGCCTGACCTGTATACATCCTTGTGTACTTCGGTTGCCATGGAACGGAGAGTAGTTTTGGGCAATGAACATAGTGTATGGCAAAGGTTGGCCAACTGAGCTGAAATTGGCATGAAAATGATAGCGATATGGCTCATACATGCATATAGGACTATTATCTGGGTCGTCGAATTTGCTTGATTAGTAAGTGCTTGAGCATTGAATGGGGTAGTGAGCGAGCTGTGAAAAACAAAGTATTCCCACTGGCAGTATACGCAAAGGACGTAGGAAGCGGTCGACACGTACATATAGCCGTACAGACGACAATAGTGGGCCAGCATGCAGGTGACTGGCCCTATCGGACAAGGGCCGCTAATCCAGGATCATGAGTCTAGCTGTACTATGGTCCAAGGACTTTCCCTGCGAGAGCGCCTAAAAGGGAAAAATTGATTAAAAACAAAAGGGCGATGTCTGTGTAAAATCCAGGGAGGGACCCTAGGGGGGAGATATACAAAGGCTTAGGTGCTAGCCATGATACGGGGTCCAGGGAGTCGTTGAATCTGAGATCCGACGACTTCTGAGAGTTCTTGAACATTTAACAAAAAAGTCATTGAAAGTTTCAACACTACGCATAGGTATAATAGCTCTTTAGATGCCGTCGTATCTGAGATCCAATGACCCAGAAAGTTGTATCATGGTAGCACCTAAAATTTTGTATCGCCTGAAATTTCTCGGGACCCTAGGGCATGGATTGGAGGAGATTGGATCGGCGATGGCGACCGCCATGGGCGCCTGCGGCGATTGAAGGTTTGTCCCTCGCCGTCCTCAAAACATTACTTCCGCTGGCGCCCCCGTCCTTTGTCACCCAGCAGCCGTCGTGCGTTGGCGGCGGAGGGACTAGGTTCTATGCGCCGGGCATGACCATACACCCCAGTTCGTGAGCCTGATGTGCTTTTTTCTTTGTTTGCTTTCGCGTGCAGGTTGCCGATCGTCAACGGTGGGGGTGAGGACAGTAGAGACGGCGCTGCAGAGATCCAAAAATGCCTGGGTGGATTAAAAGGTATTTTGCATGTCTGTTTTACATGTTCTGGCATTTGCTGCTGACTATCAGAAAATTGCATTTAGTTCTGTATATGGATGAAAAATTGTTCGTTTGGGGTGGGGGCCTAGGCTGGGGGTAGATGATAGCAGTAAGTTCTTTTGCTGACCGAGGCGCCGGGTGAGTTGTTCATGTGGGATACAGCAATTAAGTAGCGGCTCGATTTGTTCAGGCTGGTCGTTTTGTCAGGTTAGCCATGAGTAGCTAGAAATTCCCTTCATCTGCATAACTACCAAGAAAATAAAATGTAGTTCCCCCCCTAAAAGCATGTGTGTCACGATGGGATGGATGTCGCCGACGAGAGTTAGAGGGTTTGTAAGTGCTCTCCATTCTGGATTCAGGCCAATAATAAACTACAAACTCGTGCGGTCTGCGCTGTTGAATTGGGGCATATTTTTCGTTTGTTCTGCGCTCTTCTGTGGCAAAGAAAACTGTAGCTCGTGCGCGTGCATCGGCTTGGCTGCACATAAATCTGTGTTCGCTCTGATAGTGTAGTGTTACAGATTCAGGCCAATATTAAACTACAAACTGATGCCCTGTCTTGTGCACCTCCTTTGTTGACGTTTCCCTGAAAAAGTCATTTTGGGACTTCCGATGGGTCTGCTTTGCAGGGTTCACTTAATTTTTGCTGGAACCGGCAACTGATTTTGCTGCGGCCGCGTCTTCTGGAGATTTTTCTTGCTTCAGATTGTTCGCTGCAACCAGGTGGCAGTGACACATTTTGCTGGTACCATATTGATTTTTGCTGGAACCGGCAAATGATTTTGCTGCGGCGGCGCCTTCTGGAGTTTTTTGTTGCTTGAGAATATTTACTACGACTGGGCAGCGGCGACGCATTTTTTGCTGGACCGTATTAAATTTTTCTGGAATCAGTGTAATTTTTTTGCTTCAAGCGATTTACTGAGTTTTCTAGTTGCTCAGGTCGTTTTGCTGGAAATTGCTATTTTTTTGCTGGAACCAGTTTTTGGCTTTGCTGCAACCGACCACTGGAGTTCTTTTTTCATTGAGATGTGTTTCTTGCTTGACTCCCGTGGTGCAGGTCGACAGCAGCGGCGATCCAGATGTCGCGACGCGGTGCTATGGTTGGGCAGCGCAAGTTGCTGGAACCGACGTTTGATAGAGCTGTGTTCGCACACGAACACGTCACCGTGTACCTCCAACGCCGAGGGTGATGCACCGCAGCTCACGTCGAAGGAGGCCCACCAAAAGCGCGGTACGCAAGACAATCCGGCGGACGCTTTTGTAGACCCGAAACCCCACACGCCCGGGAGGGACCCCGTCAGGGCGCGCGGCGGCTATGGTCCTTTTTGTGGTGACAAACTACCGCGGATGGAAACGAGCCCAAAAGCAGTCTTGACCGTTTCGACGAGACGAACATCTTTCATGTTGAACGTTTTTTCATCCGAGGTCATCTTGAGGGTCAAATTACTCGCGCAAAACAGCTAATTATTCATGCAGCCCATCAGACATACCCACGTATGTGTCTGGTTCCGGGCGTCATATTTTGCTCACTGGAGGGTCGCGCTGTGCGGGCTCTAACTTTTGCATACGAACTCAGATTTGAACGATGTTTATATCAAAATCGATCGTTTCGACGAGACGAACAACTTCCATGCTGAACGTTTTTTGATTAGAGGCCATCTTGAGAGAGTCCGGCCTACAGCAGAATATGGAATCCGGAGGGTTGCCTCCAGAGTGTCCGGCCATCTATTGTAGCAGCATCTTGTAGCAGCCATAACTTTTGTATACGAATTCGGATTGGGACGATCTTTATATCAGAATCGATCGTTTCGACGAGACGAACAACTTTCATGTTGAACGTTTTTCCATCCGAGATCATATGAATAACCTTTTGAGCCCATCTTCAACTTATCGTCCGATTGACTATCACAGCCTCCAACCCGGCAAGTTTTGTACTCCGGCAAGGGTTTCACTTCGGCAAGGGTTTCACTCCGGCAAGGTTTGTACTCCGGCAAGGGTTTCACTCCGGCAAGGTTTGTACTCCGGCCAGGGTTCCTCTCTGACAAGGTTTCCACCCCGGCAAGGGTTTTCTTTCCCACTCAGGGCCGGCCAACGAAGTGTTGCCTCTAACTTTTGCATACGAATCCGGACTCTTAACCATGCCAAAATCTGGTGTCAACACATGCCCCCTGTTTTTCGGCAAAGCTAGCGTGCCGAAAAATAACTTGTACCATGTTTGTTCTAAGGACGATGTCAACACTCCATCGGCCTTTTTATGTGCTTCAGGCGATAATTTCTATATCGGTCATGTTTATGCTTAGGGCGATAATTTTATATTGGCCTTTGATTTTAACTTCTTGTTTACATCATACCTTGTAACCGATTATCACCAATCGGCTTTAAAGAGATGGGAATGAATCCGTTCCTCGTAGCACTAAGGAAATCAAACCCCGAGAGGTCACGCCCTGTTAAGCAAGTAACATTGGGATGATTCCAATCCACCGATGCATCAGCCAAAGCAACACAAGCCGAATTATCCGCGTGAATGACTTCTACCTCATCATCGACCCATTGTATTAAGAATTGATGCATGGTAGATGGCACACATTGGTTAGCATGAACCCAATCGCGGCCTAATATAACATTATAGTTACCTTGCACCTCGGCGATGAAGAATGTGGTGGCCAAAGTTTTACTTCCCACGGTGAGTTCCATGCACATCACACCTTTGGCCTCTGTTTTTTCTTTTCCCTCAAATCCATTAAGTACCATATTGGTCTTCATCAATGCATTATCGTCTAACCCCAACTTCTTGAAGACCGAGTAGGGCATAAGATTTACCACAGCACCACCATCAACGAGCATCCTAGCAACCGGCGATCCGTTAATATGACCTTTGAGGTACAATGGCTTCAAGTGTTTCACCGGTTCTTTTGGCTTCTCAAAGATAGCATTCTTAGGACCAAAATCCAGCTGGGCTACCTCCCATTCTTTACCTATAGCACGAAACTCGGCAGGTAAGTAATATACCATATTAATATCCATACCTTCCCGAACCGGCGTAGATTCATAATCCACCATCTCATCATCATCTCCCAATGTGAATATTGGGCTCAAAGATTTCTCAACTGAAGGGGATGTTTCAGGTGGTGTGGACGATGTAATAGGGGTTGCATCATCCTCTTTTGGTGGCGAATGGGTTGCTGTAGCTAATGTAGAAGCATCTGCGTTTTCTTTTTGTTTAGGCCTCCACACTTGTTTTGTGAGTGCCATGGGCCGAATTTCACTTAACAATTCGTCCCTTTGCCTCTCCTCTTTGCGCTCTACCTTCTCGTGGTTCCTCATGCGTTGTAATCTCCTTTTCATGGTCTTGGTTAAACCGAGAGGACACCACTTAGGTTGAGTATATTTGGGATCCGTTGGTTTGTCCTTGCTTGTGCTTGCCTCATGATCACTAACCATGGAACCCTGCTGAACAATAACAATATCACCATTAGAAGTAGCCAGATTACCAACAATCGCCTTTTTGATCTCCTTTTGCTTGTTGCATTCTGAAATTTCTGCATTAGATGACTTAACACGCCACATTTTTTTATTGGCCTTACTTGGAGAAATTTTTGTTGGCCGATTAGCACCATAGCTCAAACGGCCTTGTGTGGGATAATAAAGCCTCTCGCGAGCAGGCCTTCTCGGTGCTGCCCACCCCATATGGAAAGCATAAGGAGCCATTGGGGGCTGCCCCCATACTCCATTGAAGCCTCTCATGTAATATGGCGCATAGAAGGGTTGTGACATCCATGGTGTCGGTGCCCATGACCCATATGGCCTTGCATATCGTCGAAACTCTTGCTCCGGAGGCAATCTTGAACGCTTTGAATGTGATGGCCGATTAGAGCTAGAACCGGCCGCTTGACTTGCATATTTGGATAGCAACATATCAAAAGTTGGCTTGATTCTCTTGTTCTTAGTTTCATTCTTTTTCCACTTGCCAACTTCTGAATTCTTGGGCTTGATCAATTTAACATGAGCATCCTCTTGTACTTGTGGTTGCCCCCCGAGTGTAGCATTTTTTATAGTGATCTTCAACACTTCCTTGCCATCGGGTTGCTTCTCAAGCACAATCTTTCTTACCAAGACCTTGTCGCCCTCCTTGCTATTCCTGGGTTCACCAATAACAACATTATCTTTATTAGCGGATTCGGCTATGTTAGGCCGAATTAACATTTTCTTCCCTTCCAAGTCTATGGTGTTTATGGGGAAGGGCTGCTTATCAACTTGCATCTCAGCAAAATTCAATCGTCCGTCATTAATGGCCGATTGTATCTGTCGTCGAAAAACATTGCAATCGTTAGTAGCATGAGAAAATGAATTATGGTACTTGCAATAAGCACGCCGTTTCAGCTCCTCAAACGGCGGTATGGTGTGTGATATTCTAATCATCTTATCTTGCAAGAGAGCATCAAATATTTTATCACACTTTGATATATCAAAAGTAAACCTCATCTCCTCATCACGATTCTTGCGAATCGGCTTAAGAGCATTGCACATATAGGGTTTGGCCTTTGAGGACCAAACAAATTCAGTAGTATAGACATCAACCTCATCGTCCGAATTATCATCATTGTGTTCAACCATATGCATTCTAGGACGATCGGGTGTAGACCTATGGACCTCTTTACTTCGACTCTCTTGGGCCAAGGCTTTTTGTAAGACTTGATTAATGCTCGAAAACTCATAACTTTCTAGCCTCTCTTTAATGTGAGTTTTCAAACCATTAAGAACAAGATCTGCCAAGTCTCTCTCAGTTATCACTAAGCTATAACATTGGTTTTTTATATCTCTAAACCTCTTGACATAATCGGTGACCGATTCATCATGTTTCTGCCTAACCGATGTAAGATGTGACAACTTTAGCTCATTATCGCCGCTATAAAAGTGATCATGAAACTTTTGCTCTAATTGCGACCATAAGAGAATTGAGCCATGTGGTAAAGCAGCAAACCATGAAAATGCGGTACCAGTTAAAGATAATGGAAATAAACGCACTTTTAATTCTTCCACCATGTGGACGAGAGCTGCTCGCGCTGTCGATCACGCACGAAACTGTTGACTATACAATACAAGGATGGTATGTTTTCATATTTTCCACACGTGGATTACGGCACGATGGAGGATGCAGAAGCACAATTCGTATAGCACTCGTGTCACTGTCAAAATACAAATAACGATTCTCGAGGATAAGTCTTCCCAGCAGCGTCGGCTATATCAAGTACGTACTGTGGGCACTGGGATAAGTCGTTCGTTCATGCATCTCTAGTCGTCTAGTACAGGCTCCAGCTTAGCCGGAAAAGTATGAGATACTATAATAGATGAAGTCATCGCTTACGTACGTATCAGCTGAGCTTGCTACTAGAGAAGTCTAGCACTTTTAGTCGTGGCGGTCAGCCTACATACACTGAAGATTATTTTGTCCAAACCGTCTTGCAGACCTGACCAGCAGTTATCATTTTGGGAAGCACTAGGCATCCCATCAGACTAGTTAGCTGCCCTTGGATTGAACATTCGTGGACGTTGGATCTGTGTACCGAATTTTGAAACAATTTGGCTCACGAGTCAATAAAATTGTTTAAATAACTAGAAGAGTGGCCTGCTCGATGCGCGGGCTAGAATTTTAGATAGTTTAATAAGAAGACATTTTTTAAAAACTTCAAAGTGATTGATAAATAAATTTATTATGTTTTATATGTTCACATTTTGGGTATGAAACAGTACATATGTAAAACCAACTAATATTATGCTACTTTGTTTGAATAGTTGTTATTAATCATGGCATTGCTATAAGTACCAAATTATTGACCATGTGTATATCTACATGTCATATTGGATCGCTAGATAGACATGAAGTTTCCACCACAAGCTAGCTGATAGTTTTCATGTGATATTAGATCAATATGGATGTTAACATTCAAGTTGATAGTAGCTTTATTGTCGGTACCACTTGACTAATGGAAAATTGTTGTTTGAATTCTTCATGAAGTAAAATAGAAATCAGTACATCATTGGTAAAACGTAGAAATTTCAACTTCACCCTGAGTTTAGGTGCCCATGGATAGCCGACCCGATTAAGAAGGGTACTGGTAATATTTTCTTGACTATGAGTTACGCCAATAATATTTTGGCATGTGAGTCTTTGGAGATATATGACATTTGAAGTCACTAATTCCAATATGTTGTAGTCATTGTACAAATAAATCACATACCTTATTTATGTCATATATGTGTTTAATCATATTTTATTCCATATGAAATGTATTTTTTTGTACATGCTTATATGACCTTTATGATGATACTTTCTGGATTTTTAATAAGAGGACCGCATGCATCATCATGATGCAGAGGCCGGGGGTATGCCTCCATTTCCAAAAAAAAATACACCTACTAAACTATATGTATAGATTTCATAATTCCTAACACTACAAAGAAGTTCAGTAGCATATCTAGGCTGGAAGATATATATCATACCAGAATGTTGATTAATACGGTCCCATCTCCTACTTCAACCATGCACTCACATACAAATATTTAACACAGAATAAAAAAAATAGTCAGCTGCAAGAAGATCTAACACATTAAAGGAAATGAAAGTATTCAGAAGAAAGATCAGTTGTACTTTCTTCCAAACAATATGTTATTAGATGGATGGAATTAGAGCTTGTAACTCAAATTGTGAATGCAACACATTGTCGTATAATTTTCCATTTTTACTTGATAAATAATTGTCCTAATGAAGTTAGATATTATATAAATAAAAATTGATATGATAGTACGTCAATTGGAAAATTAATATGTCTCTGTGAAAGTCATTCAAAAAAGTAGAAGGATCTTACAATGGTTGGTTGGCTGAGACAAAAAGGTTATTTCTTAGTTGACTTTACAATTTTTTCACACATATCTCAACATATGTTCACATCCTTGCATTAATTTATTCATCTAGCGCCCCCGCAAAAAATATTTATTCACCTGCGCAAAAAAAAAATCACATAGTTACTACAAAAGCGTAAAATCTTACATGAACCTAATGTTGGATGGACAACTCTCAAACTCTCAGGTGCTCAGAAGTAGCAAATCTATACACAGGAAGACTTGTACTATTTTCCATTAGTGTGTAGATATGTTGTTCACTCGTTTGTTCTGTTCCACGTACTGTGCGGTAGTACATAGGAAATTACCATTTGATTTTTTACCTCCTCGGCGGCTGTGAGCTGACTCATATATATGTTTACTCATGAACTGTAAAAAGTGAAATATGTCTCTATATTACTGTACATTCTGCAGAGATTAGAGTTGAATGCCCATAATAAATTGCCTATGGATGCGTGGATGCATGCAGCTGGAATGCTCATGCTTCTAAGATGTTTGCATCGTTCACAAGCCTATGTACTGCGTGGAATCGTTGATAGTGCAGTTTTTGCTACTTTTTTTTGAAGTAAAGCATAGCTTTAACATTAACGGTGTCCAGGCAAATCGCCCTGGACAGAAGCCACAAGCGTGGCAGGTACATCATAGTCCCAGTTCAACGAGTGATCAGCCTCGCACAAGGGACCCAAGCTAGCAAGTTCGTGAGCAACATAATTTGCCCCTCTCCTACATGACACTATTACATGACGAGCAAACCAAAGTTTCAGCTGTAGTTTGATATCTTCGATGACAGCCGAGTAAGCCGACGAGTCTGCCCTTCTCAGGTCCATTGCATCCGCAACAAGCTGGGAGTCGGTCTCGAAGATCACCCTCACCATACCAAGTTCCGCCGCCAGTGCAACCCCATGAGCCATGGCATTGACCTCTGCACCGAAAGGGTCTCCTACATGCTCCTGACGACCTGCGCGAGCACAAATGACAGTACCTTCCGAGTCTCTCGCCACTACACCCCAACCTGCGTGTTGTTCACCTGGCACAAACGAGCCATCCACATTTATCTTGATCATGTCCTCCTGAGGCGGCCTCCACTTGTCATCACACTGTTTCTCAGGTTTTTTGGAGAAGACTTGTTGGTATTCTAAAGTGTAGCTGCGAGTGCGCCTTGCAACCTCCTCCGCAGACCATGGGAGCTCGCCCTCCCTGAGTTTATTCCGATTACTCCACCACAGCCACCAGGCAGTAAGAATGCATATTCTTTTCTGCTCATCAATCCTCCACAAATGATCCATCATCTCATGAACTGATGTTATCTCCTCCATCTTCATTCTTTCTTCTTCCAAGGCCAAGTCCTGCCACACCTGTTTCACAACCTTACATTTTATGAATAGGTGAGCTCCATCCTCAGCTGCTCGTCCACAGAATAAACAAGCATGTATCTTCAATCGGTACACCCCTCCTTGCCAAGTTTGTCCGCAGCGCCAAAGACTCATGTCTAACACGCCATGCAAACATTTGGACGTTCCTGGGACAGGGGAGCTTCCAAATTCGTTTCCAGGAATCATCTTGGCACACATCCAAGTTACCCAGCGCTATAGTGCTACTGCCTGCTTTTTGCCATCCTCTCCAGCTGCGTGTGTAGTTTGTATGCGCTTTTAACCGAATGTAGGCCTTTGGGGTCGAACTGCCATGCAATGAAGTCCTGCACCCCCTCCCGGACTGGTATTTGCAGGATACTCTCGGCATCAACGTTCCAGAAGGTGTCTCGAACAAGTTGTTCATCCCAACTACCCGTTATAGGACTGATCAGGTCACTGACATACTCTAAAATGTTCCCCCCTCGTGGCGTCATGACTGTCTTCGCCCACGGCCGCGGTAGCCAAGGCTCGGTCCAGAGCTTGATACTCGTGCAGTCACCAACACGCCACACATAACCCTCTCGCACTAGCTGCAAACCATGTAAAAGGCTTCGCCAAGAATAGGAGATACCATCCTTTGGCTCCGCCTGAAGCACATGGGTGTTCGGGAAGTACTTTGCTTTCAGGATTTGGGCACAAAGAGAGTCCGGGTGCTCAATCATCCTCCAGATCTGTTTTGACAACATAGCAATATTGAACCCATGCATATCTCTGAAACCTAATCCACCTTGGGCTTTTGATTTTGTGAGTTTATCCCAGCTAATCCAGTGGATGGTGTTCTCCTTGTCCTGCTGTGAGTTTTTGCTACTTTGGATAGACCATTCATGATCCTTATATCAGTAATTTGCAAGCCGAGCAGTAAATGCCTCCTCACCCTTCTTACTTACACATGTTCAAGCCATCTACTGCTAATGGAAATTCGAACATGCAAGGAGGAATTACCAGACGTTTGTGCCATTTCATCTTAGCTACATACCAGTGGCAAGCCATGCTCAAGCCTTGCAGCTTGCCGGTTTCTTCGCCTTCCATGCAGCTCAAGTGCGAGGTATGCATCTTGCATCTTGCAAACAATGCTCGCCACACCGCTCATGTTCATGTAGCTTGGCGAGTTCTGCATTGTCATGGCCTCGTCTGCCGCCACTGCACCACCCGAGAGATCATCTAAAGATGCATCATGCTAGTTTCATCACTTGAACACCACCATGCAGCGGCTGATGGCAGATAGCTAGGGCTTTGTGTTTGGACGCTAGGGTGCCTTGCGCGGTGGCAGCTCTGCAAGTTATCCATCATGGAGTCCCAATGCATCCGTAGCCGTGAACATCAGCGAGTTGGCGTCGGAATCACCATATTCCTTGGCAACTCAGATGATGCCGCCCTTGCTGGACCAAAGGATTGTAGATTTAATTATCTAGATTTTTTTATGACGTGGTGGACCAAAAGACTACATAGTTTTTTATGAAGGGAAGATGTAAATACCATGCAATTGTCTAGTTTCTTATGACGGGGAGGTGTAATTATCTAATGGGAAGCACTAGGAATCAGACTACTGATTCGTAGCCTCCCATCAGACCAGCCTGTTGCCGTTGGATAATGCCTGCTGGACCGTTGGATGTAGTACTTACTTTGGAAGCAAGTTTGTTCACATATAGAAGCACGTAATTTTAGGCAACTAATCCTAGATATTTAGGAAGCCGATGGCGCAGTTTGAGGAAACAAATTATGGAAGAATTGATGTGGCATAAAGACTTTCCGAATGCAATTTTCTTCCTTAGGAATCACATTTTGTTTTCCTTACAAAGCACTTCATGGTTCCAATATTCCTGAAAATTGCATCTAGCGGAAATATTTCCATATGAAGCACTTCTTGCTTCCAATATTCCTTAAAATTGTAGCAAGCGCCAAAAAAATGTGCTTCAATCTGGAAGATCCTGTTGCTTGCTTCCGACTGAAATTTGCTTCAAGTTGAACAAACAATTGCTTCCATGCATGTGGACTCCAAATAAATTTGATTACATCGTGAACAAAATTTCATTCCATGATACTCGAAATAAATTGGCTTCAATAACAGAAAAATATAAATGCTTTACATGTTCATGTTACATGCTTCTGACAATTTACAAAGTACTACCTTCAAGTTGTTCATATTACAATACATTGTATTTTCCTATCGCATGCTTCTTCGGTGATACATATTTGCATCAATTTGCTTGTCAAAAATTTCCTTTAATATTTGATACAAGCACTAGGTTCATTTGCTTGAGCGGTGCAAGTACGTCTATCTATCTAGAAGTCTCCGACGACTTGAACGTGGTGGCCACAGATTAATCACATACTGTAGCTGGTCCTCGTCGTCTCTTATCATTTTCACTGCTTCCTTCATGTGCTTGGATGCTTCCTTCACATGCTTCGATCATTTATGTGCTGTTCTGTTGTGTATTTGAACTTGAAACACTGCAATTGTTTGAAACAAACTGAACTATTGCTTCCAAAGAAATAAAAAACTGCTTCCCTAAAACAAAACGTGGCATTAGGCATAGTTCAAGCACCACCGAACCGATGGTCACTGGTAGCGGTGCTTCCATATGATGCCGGACGTGCGCCCTTTGCAATGGTAGTCGTTCTTCCTTCCAAAACTGTGCATGCTGGTTGTGCTTCCTTCCAACGCTTGTCGTTCTTCCTACCAAAGCTGGCCGTTCTTCCTTCCCGAAGCTTTGCGATGGAAATTCATCGATGCAAGCATAGTATCCAAAGTAGGACAAATCAAAACAAGTGATTAAAATTTATTCAAGAAAAACATGTGATTAAAAATAAGTCAAAGATGAGATGAATCAAACCCTAATTTAGGTGAGTACATACCAGGGGGACGACGCCTGAGATCTGCGTGCGTGCAACTTCTTTGCCAACCGAAATGGCGCAACAACACTGTGGGAGGGATGGTGATGGGGCATGTTCGAGCGGCGGAACGTGTCGGACGACGACGGGGATTACACGGTCGGTGTCAGTGCTGAGAGGATGGTGAGACGGAGCAGACGGGGAGGGACACCGCACCAACATCGTGGAGTCGTAGTTGTAGCCGCCGCGGAGTTGTGTGTGCGGAGCAGGGCGGCGGCGGAGGTTGACGGCATGGTGAGCGAGCTTGGCGTCCCCGGGAATGAGCTTGCACATGGGACGCCAGATGGGGTGGGGTGGGTTGATTGGTCAGGCGAGATTTACTCGCATAGACGTGGTGAGGTGGTTGGAGCCGAGCAGCAGGCGAGATTTTCTCGGAGGGGATTAATACGTGCAGTTAATTGATGGGCCCAGAGAATCGCTACGCCGTGGGATTAAAAAGGAATCAACGTTGTATGACTGGTCTGATGAAAATTTTCTGCCAGACTACTGATCAGAAGCGTTTCCCTTATCTAATTACTTGGGCTTTAGGGTAGAGACCCTTCTGTAAGAGGCCTTTCAAAAAAGTGCTTTGCATTTTTCTGAGAGAGGCAAGGTATCGAAATCACTAATTAAGGAGTACTCGTTGCAAAGAACACTCCACTTTCCCAGGTCGTGACAAGTGGCGCACATGCAGCGCGCCACTTGTCGCAACCTGGGAGTTTTCCCTTTTTTCGTAGATCCGTTTATTCAAAACGTTTTATCTCTTAAACCGAGCGTCCAAATCTCGAACCGTTTTCACCATTGGATTCCTCGCGTCGAGATCTTCAAAACTAGATCCCATGTTAATAGGTTTTGACGAACTTTTTTTTCACGAAAAAAACCAGACGAAAAAAACCGGGCAAAAAACCGAACTGGGAGCACGGTTTTCTTCCCTTTCCGAAAAAGACACGCTCGTGCCTCTCACGCAATCACAACCGTGCCTCTCGTGGAAGCAAAACCGTGACTCTCGTGAAAGAAAAAAAACAGAAAGCGCGTTTTTTTTCCCGTTTCCGAGAGGCACGGCCGTGACTCTCGCGAAAGCACAACCGTGCCTCTCGCGAAAGAAAAAAAAGAAAACGCGTATTTTTTCCCCTTTTCTAGAGGCACGGCCGTGACTTTCTCGTAAGCACAACCGTGCCTCTCGCGGAAGCAAAACCGTGACTCGCATGAAAGAAAAAAAAACAGAAAATGCATTTTGCTTTTCCCTTTCCGAGAGGCACGGCTGGGACTCTCGCGAAAGCACAACCGTGCCTCTCGCGGAAGAAAAACTATGACTCTCGCGGACGAAAAAAAACAGAAAACGCGTTTTTTCGCGAAAAAAAATTCGAATTTTTTTTGTTCGAAAAGCTAAGAAAGACCGGGGGAAAACCAAAACGTTGAAAAAACCCAGAAAACAACCGTTTTAAAAGCCGAAAATGCGTGCGAAAAAAGATATCCGAAGTGAGCGTCCAGAGCGCGACACGTGGCGAATGGCTGAGAGCGCGCCAAGTGGCGCTGATTGTTGCGAGGCTCCCGAAGGAGCGCTCGTTAACTAGTTGCTCCCGGCAAGGTATGGCACGTTTTAGCATGTTGAGTTTTCCTGAGAGGGACCAGGTATGGCACGTTTTAGCATGTTAAAAAAACAAAAGTATGGCACGTTAATGACTCATGGTCAAAGAAGTAAAGGGATGGAACGTTAAGGACTCATGGCCGGTTTCCCCGATGCTATATATATGTTACACATATCTAACTGTTACACGACTATAATTTTATAAGACTCACCAAATCAAGGGCTGGTATTTTCTAATTAATGTGAAAATTTTAGACTAATTCTCTAGATTCTCATTAACCCATCATTTATTTTTGGGAAAATCTTTTTCGCGAATACGCAAGGTGCATATCATTCCATTGATAGATAGGGAGCAAGAGTCAGGTACAAGGGTACAAGGGTAGCAGCATCTCAGCGTACACTCAGCAGGCGCAGAGAGGTGCTACGAGAGTAGAAAAGGGGTGCTCAGCCCATAGCTAAGTTACATCATGGGGGTAGAAAGTTTGCGATGTCTCTGGCTCCGGCTAGGGCCCATGACCTAGCGTCGTCCTTGATCATCTGCAATTGGTTCGTGACAGAGGGCCGCGCTTTGTGGAAGATGCACGCTTTGCGGTGGCGCCAGATGGGCCAGGCAGTGAGGAGTGTGAGGGAGGCAAGGCCCTTACGCATACCAGCGGATGCCTGGGATGTGATGAACGCCCACCAGTCCAGGAAACTGTCAGCATCGCGGGGGAGGGGGACGGGAGCGCGACACCAGGCGAAAATCTCGTGCCAAACCTCCCGGGACAACGGGTAGTGCAGAATGAGGTGATCCAGGGTTTCAAGCACCTGGTCGCAGAAGATGCAATGGGCATCATGAGGCAGGCCATGGCGCGCAAGGCGAGCGGCAGACCAATATCGGTCGAGCCTGGCGAGCCAAGCGAAGATTCGGGTTCGGAGAGGCGCCCGAGTGCGCCAGGTGAGCCTCCAGTGCGGCGCGATGGTGGAGCCAGAGAACATGGCCTTGTAGCAAGAGTTCTCGGAGTAGACACCGGAATCAGTCCAGCGCCAGCGCGGCGTGTCGGGGTCCGAAGAGAGGGTGATGTGCTGGAGGACGCGCCAATGCTCGACGTACTGAACCAGCGCCGCTGGCCCCATCGCACCTTGGATGTCCTGGATCCAATCTCTATTGGGCAAGCCCTGGGCCACGGAGCGCGCCCGTCGCCGGCGCTTCGGAACCAGCGCAAGCACAGCCGGGGTGATCTCACTAATCGACTGACCCGCAACCCAACGCTCTGTCTAGAATAGGCAAGAGGTGCCATTTCCAATGATCCAACTCGTCGAGGCATTGAAGATGGCCTGGGCCTCGGCGTCGGCCGGGAGGTGGAGGTGTCACCAAGGACAGGAGTCGTCCGTAGCCTTGAGCCATAACCATCGGACACGGAGGGCCACGCCGTGCGCTGCAGGTCACGGACATCGAGTCCACCAAACTCGAGCGGCCTGTAGACCTTGCGCCAGCTGACAAGGCAGCCACCTGTCGCGGCATCGCGCTTGCCATGCCAGAGAAAGTCCTGCATGATCTGGTTGATTTTCTTGAGGATGGTTGGGCGCAGGGCCATGGCGATGAGGATGTGAGTGGGCATGGCCGCGAGCACGTGTCGGACAAAAGCTAGCCGCTCCCCACGAGAAAGGAGGGAGGCCCTCCAGGTTGGCAATTTGCGGGCCATGCGCTCGACAAGAGGCATGAGCTTGGCCGCCGAGATCTTCCGAACCGAGAGGGGGATGCCAAGATATGTGATGGGGAAGTGCGCGACTAGGTAGGAGAAGGCATTTTCAATCACCGTGGACTGCGCATCCGTGCATTGGATTGGCGTGGCGGAGCACTTGCTGAAGTTGGTGTCCAGCCCGGACGCGGACCCGGAAGCCCGAAGCAGCTCGCGGATAGCCTCGAGCTCATGAGGGTCCGGGTGGCAGAAGATGACCACGTCGTCCGCATGGAGGGAGATGCTCAAGGCCAGCCGGCGGTCAGTGTGGCGGCGCAGCACACCGGTCCTAGTAGCATGCTGGAGCAGAGAGTTGAGCGCGTCAATCACCAGAGTGAATAACATTGGGGAGACGGGGTCGCCCTGCCGAAGGCCTTTCTCGTGGTAGATAGGGGGGGCGGCGTTGCAGGCGGGTTTTAGCCGTGGATAAGAGGATGGAGATCCACTCGCGCCACCTGGGGCCGATGCCAAGATGCCGCAGGAGCTGGAGCAAGAAGGGCCACGTAACTGAGTCGAAGGCGCACGCGATGTCGAGCTTGAGAAGCACCCGTGAGGCTCGCATGTTGTGCAATTGACGAGCAGTTTGCTGGACGAGGATGAAGTTATCATGGATGCTTCGTCCCGCAATGAATGCGCTTTGGTTGGATGACACCATAGCTCCAATGCGTGGGGCAAGCCTCAAGGACAAAACCTTGACGAATAGTTTGACCAGAAGGTGAATGAGGCTGATCGGTCTGTAGTCCACGAGCGTGGAGGCGTCCGGTTTCTTTGGGAGGAGGGTGACGAGCGCCTCGTTGAGCTTCTGGAACCCCATGCCATTGAGTAGAGTTTGTCTAAGGCATCACAGATGTCCTGCTTCACAATGTCCCAGCAGGCGACCAGAAACTCTGAAGTGAAGCCGTCCGGGCCAGGCGCCTTCCCAGAGGGCGGCTTCTTAACCGCTTCCCAAATTTCAGCCTCGGAGAAAGGGAGTTCAAATTCAGAAAGATCAGAAGAGCGATCGTCGATAGCCTCAAGGACCAAGGTGGATTGCCGCGCGTCCGCAGAGCCGAGGATGCTAGCGAAGTGGTTGAAGGCTGCTTCGGCCATCCCCTCCTCGTCCGTGACCAGAGCGTTGCCAACACGCAACTGGAGAATGCGGTTCTTCTTACGTTGGTGGGAGGCGTGCAGCTTCAGGAAGGTGGAGCTGATGTCACCGTTGCGGAGCCAAGCTAGGCGCACACACTGCCGGACGATGGAGCGCTCGAGAGATGCGAGCCCAAGGTACTTCAACTTTAGGTTTTTACGAAGCCAGGCTTCAAGCTGGGAGAGTGGGCGCCGATCCTGCGCCTCGTCTAGGCAAGCAATGAGCTCGCGGGCGACCATCAACTTTTTTGGGAAAATCTAATTAATGACGCCGCATACTGTCTCTCCCGTGCGGCGGCGTGGGAAGCGCGCGCTCTCCATCGTCCGGCCAGGAAGATACACGGCGAGGGCGCTTGCTAGTCTAATTATGCTGAGTTGTCATATTTTTCACACCATTAGCAAAAAGATTTGTTGTGGTCGCGGGTTTTAAATACGCCGAGCTGTCATATTTTACACTCAATCATCAATCTTCTTTGTTTGTGCTTGCCAATTTGATTATATCGAGTTGTCATATTTACACGCAATTGCCTAAAAAATATGGCAATTAAGTTATATTTTAGCAGGCAAGTAATATTGACTAATATGACAAGTAAGTGCAACAAATGTGGCCAGTACGTATGGAAAAAAAGTTGCCGAAACATGTCGACATGGGATATAGTTTGGAAGATCTCATCGAGACAAAGTCAGCAGTGAAAACATATCATCGATCGAATTAACGGTTTTAAAGATAAAACATTTTGAATTTCAAACATTTAGAGGGAGTCTTGATGACATCATTGCATGCATGAATGAAGAGAGAGAGAGAGGTTTGGCTGCAGCATGAAAATGCTTTTTGAAGTAACCTGATTAGTAGGGGAGCGCTATTTTTGCATTAGGAGGGTGATTAGCTGGGCCGCGCACGGCAAGGCGCAGGTGCGGCGCCGCTGCGTAGTGTTGTCCTTTACTTTTCATATACTAGTAAGTGTGCACGTGCAACGCACGAGTGAAATCTTAAAAGAAATTTTATCATTAATCTAGTTAGGTAACAATTATTTATACAAAATCAAAAAAAAATCCCTAAATTGGAAAGGTGCTTTGTAATCACAGTTGAAAAGCTTTATACCATATGAGATTTAGATACATTCATGTGTGTGCTCACATGTTTAAATGTCGGAAACAATCATCAGTCAAGTAATAGACAATCAAGTGACAATAGAGAAGATTTACATAAGTCAAATAAACGACAATAAAAGATCTATACTCATTTGCAGAGGAAATACACATTATCTCCCCTACTTGAGCCGATGAAACAGAGTCCTTTCAGAGCATGATTCCTTCGTTGTCACCAATGAACCGATGAAACAGAGTTTCAAACAAAAAAAGTCTGATAGATGATGCTACGTAGTAGAGGTTCTAGAAGATGTCATCAGAAGCAGAAACATAGGGAGAGGAATGTCATCAGCGGCCTTGTGAGTCACCCAGGTCTTGCCGCTGCTGTTTGCTTTAGCAGCTCGCCGCTCCCACCAGGAGCACAAACCTCATCCCATAGAATGGAACCATAGAGATAGCTGTTCAATATAACTTATCATGTGCATGAAGTACACCTTGTTCGTTCCAATAATTATCTTTCAGCGGCAAGCCACAACTGAAATCTAAATTCTCGGCTTTCCACCAACGCTTCCTCAAAGTCCTCAACAATTTGGAACTTGATTAAAGCATGTTCATGAGCGCTTAATGCATAAATTATTAGGAAGAAGACCCCGCAGGGGTATAAATGCATAATTAAAACTACATGCATTATGTTATATTTGCCAATTTCGCTAACTAAACTGACCAAAACCAATAAGAGCAGCCCCCTGACTACCAGGAACTATGCACATGATTTCAGAATTAAAGCATCTAGACTTAGCCAGACAACACAAGAGTTCGAGAGTACAAGCAGATGTGGTCTTTTCCTTTGGCAATCAATAAAAAATATCTTTTGTACTATACTATAAAAAGATCTTGACCATCCTCCCGACACAGATATATGAACTGCAAGTGTTCAATACTTTGCAAAGAAGAAAATCATCGGATGCATTTATGTACTATTGAATGCTGAGGCTCTAGCATAGGTTCTACTTTTCCAAGCTAGTTGAAATGTACCAAAAGCACAAAAATTTACCTTTATGCAGAAGCTAGATTGATCACTAATAATTGTAAAGCAGAAGAAAACATATAACATGTTCATTTCTACTACATTGTTACCAAGACAAAAGAACAAATTTATATGTGAAAGCAAATTTAGCACATGTTCCCGACACAATGAATGAACTGGGTGGGGTCAAAAGTGCAGCGAGTATCAAAAGTGTGAACAGTGACATGCCTGGTAAGAGAATAGGACTATTTCTAGTTTTCAAGGTCAAATAATACAAGAAAGTAGCTTCTGTGCAGTTGCGCTTTTTATGAAAGGGCATGTATTCTTAAGTTGCGACGGTTTGGTTGATACCATCCACTGCTTTCTAAATTATATAGCTTTCTTCTAGAAATGTACATCTCAAGCAATCATAATAGAGAGGCGCAGTATTTGAGCTCCAAAGCTCTTCATGGAAATGCAATCATTACAACAATTAATGATCAAACTACTTCATATCTTATTGCACATCCATCTTGAAAGAAATCAATTCAGTTAACCAGAATACATGAAAGCAACACGAAGTTAATAAAATGTGCTTGAACCAGGTTTGCTAAAGAAAATATAACCAAAAAGCATTTCCAAAGGAATAATTAGAGAGTGTAACACCAACACAGAAATTCACATGTAAGAATGTGTGAATACCTTAGCATCCAGACTACAAGCTCTTCAAACAACAACTTTGATAATCCGCAAACAAAAAAGGTAGATGTTCAAACAGATGATGGATACTGAAAAGTACTGAACTGGAATGTCAATTACTGAAAAATAATTGGAGAAGTGTTGGGGTTGTTGGCATGGACCTCTACACTTGCAACGGAAGTGAATATGCCTATTAGCACAAGGCATGCGAAAATGCTCAACATTAACTCAATAAGTTTGCAATGAAATATTGGTAATGCATAAAGAAAATAGAATATATATTGGAAAAATTGCAAATATTCCATTGAGGTATGTGTTGGCATGGAGCTATTAAAATATCTGCAACATTTTGTCATTTATAACATCCTTAATTCACATGGATGGAGACTGGCCAAACCAAGAACGATATATGCCGGAAGGACACAAACATTCAACTAAAACTGTAACTGATCCAGTGAAGTCCTGTAAGAACAAATGAATAAAATCGAAATAAAGATGGTACAATAGTTTTTCAGACTCGGTGATATGGAGATATTACTCAGATTTTCGGACACCTTTTGTACAAGGTCACTGTAGCTCGGATTTTCAATCCATCCATCTCCTAATTAAATAAAACTGCATCCCATGGGGTAAGGCAACACGCTTGTTGCAGATTTGAAAACATCAACTGAAAAACCCTTTATCGATCGGGCCCATTGTAGCTTGTACGCAGAGGTACTCCAATATTTAGAAACTTTCCATGATACGGAAACACCCAACCACAGGATTTCTCAGCAATCTGACCAGGCCATATAACACCATGGAGCTCTATATCATTGGTTGTAGAGTCCGATGGTACTGAATGCAAGTTTTCTGGAGCAGCTACTGCGAGACCAGAAAAGTTTGACCAATACCCAATGGTTCCGAAACCTGTGCCACCGATATCAGGATGTCATAAGCTGGATGGATCAGACATAAATATAATTCTCGGGTCCCAAAATATGTTGTGCACTTGTGCTACACCAAAATCACTTACCATGATTACAATGTTGGTATGTTTAACTGAAGCACTAAACAGAACAAAACTGCAGTGACTTTTGACTAAAGAGATAGAACAGAGGAGGGTGTACCGGGTGCCTAAATGAACATTTAGGGTTCGCGCAGTTGCCGTTGAACCAGTACCAGTAGTCCCTGGGGTTCACCCTGGCGGCATCGATGTGACGGTACTCACACTCGCTTCCATGGATGAAGGGAAAAAATAACATGTCAGTAGTGCAAAACATATAGAGGCTGCACAAATAGCAATCAGGTCGAATCCAGCTCGAGATTATTTACACGCCTCAAAGTTAAAAACCGACACATTTTAGTTCACACCGTTGCGGTTTGGGTGCGAATACAGAGACTGTATTATCACCAGAAGATGAAAGCAATGGTAGTCCTGCGCCGCTGTGCAGATTTATTGCAATTAATTGACACTTTAGAGAATTCAGGTACTCCCACTTGTGTACAAACGTAGTAAGATGCAAGCTATAAAGGGAAGCACGTTTCAGATGGAGAAGTGCCAAAACTAACCGGAGAATCTACTAATGGTTATATAGCTACAGTGATGCCCATAAAGCCCTAATGCTTTGGTCGTGCGTAAACCAAGCTTAGCTCAACAACATATTTTGGGAAACCAAGAGCAGGAGCATGTCAGATGCATCCATTATTGGCAGCAACAGAGGCAGCAAATTCAAGGGCCCAATTGAATCAATTTCTCCAAACGAACAGATCTCGGCGCAAGGCTCCCTCGCGGGAAACCAAGACCAAATTGTGCGCCGGCAGCCGGAGGTAGGAGCTAGCCTAGTGCGGATTGATCTGCGCCGGCCTAACCATAATGGCAAAGGTCGAATCTTGGACTGGAGATGCAGCCTGACCAGGAGAGGATACCCCCGTTTTGGCGGCGCGCGAGCTTGGGGAGAGAGAGTCCGAATCCCCTCGGCGTCGTCTCGAAGGCGCGGCGAATTATACATCCATCGATGGAGGGAGCGGAGCGGAGGGGATGGGCGATCCAACGAATAAACTGGAGATGTAGTCGGTGCTCCGGTGACGCCGAACCTCCTCTTCTTCGGCTGGCGCAGCGGAGCGGCGGCGGCGGAATCCATAGCTTGGAGGCGGTAGGCCGGGGCGGCGGCGAAGGAATTCACTGCTTGGGGGCAGGGCAGAGGGGATTCTGGAGGCAACCCGAATGGAAATATGGAAAGGAAAGGACTGTGATATGGAAAGGAAAGGACTCTGCGTTGGAGCGGAGGAATTTGCGGGATAAGTATCTCATCAACGCGATTTGGGTCGAATAGATCCGCAAATCAGGGTGTTGCGCGCGTGGGCCGCGGGGATCGCAGGACAAAGAGCGTTAGGATAACAGGCAGACGCGTCTGCTCGGCAGAACATTTGATCCGAGCCATAGATTTAGGTGGCAGACCATTCGTCTAATATGGACGGTAGGATGTGTTTAGATTGATTTGATCAAAGGGTTCTGATTATTCCGTGTACAGTTTGTTGTGTGGTCTTAGGTGAAATCATGTTTGCTCTTTTAATAGTAGTATAGATATAGATAATAGATAGATGCCACGTGATATAAGGAAACTGATCCCGGGTTTTTAGGCAACAGAACCGTTAAGGGTAACTATTCTCTGATTTAAAGCAAAAAAATCAATCTAGCATAACGAGTTTCCTTCCAACACAGTTTGCTTCTTTACATGTTTTGTTTCCATTGTTTCTAAAATATGCTTCGAATACAATCCGAATGTATATTATGTAAGACTTAACATTTTTTCCTCGTTTAACTTTCCAAGGCACAAAATTTATTTGGATGTGAAGGAAGCACATTCACTATTGTTAGAAGCAAGTATGTGTTTTGTGGAACCATTCATGTTTTAAGATTCCACAAACACTACACTTGTATACATATGAAGTGGAAGCATACATGTTTTGCACAAGGTTCTTACGCGCACAATAGCCAAGGCCCATATGCTTCCATTTATATTCCATGTACATACGTTCAGTTTTCAATTCTTTTTTAAAGAAAAGGTATACGCCTGATTTTATAGATAAAGTCAGACGGCAGAGTACCACACAGTTGCAAGGAGCGAAACAAATAGTAGCAGACCACCAAGGCCAACAACCGGTGGCACGCAGGCCAGAAACATACGGACAGAAGACAAAAGACGCACACACCAACATCCAACAGGAGACGGGCTGGTTTTGGTAAGCGCGCGGTTGGTGGCATAGGCTGATAGGCATGTGGATGAGAGCTGTTCGCGGTGTCGATCACATACGAAACTGTTGACTATACAAGGATGGTACTCCTATGTTTCATATTTTCCACACGTGCGGCACGATGGAGGACGCAGACGCGCAATTTGTATTGCAGTCGTGTCATTGTCAAAAATAAATAATGATTCTCGAGGAAAAGTCTTCCCAGCAGCGTCGGCCATGTCAAGTAGTGGGAAAAGGATGGGATACAATACTAGACGAGGTCACTGCTTACTTATCAGCTTAGCCTGAGTCGTGGCTGTCGGCCTACATGCACTGAAGATTATTTTGTCCAAACCGTCTTGCGGCCTGACCAGCAGCTACCGTTTTCACTTCGAGGGCTAAGAGCAACTCTAGCAGATCCCGTAAAATGCCCCGAACCGCTAAATAACCGCTAAATAACTGTCAAAATGCGGGCAGGCGCGGAAAATCCCGCACGAACAGACCCCGCAAACGCGGCCGGCCTTTAAAATTTTTTTAGGGCCGCAGCAAAATCTCGGCCCCAACCCGCGAATACGCAGGTTTCCGCCTCGCCTCTACGGTGCCCCGTATCGCAGGATAGCGGTTGGCGGGAGGGACATGTTAGCCTGCGCCCTTTCCCCACCTCCTTCCGCCGCCGCCCGCCATTGGTTCCGCCCGTCCGCCACCGGCGATTCCGGCCAAATCTGCAGGCGGAATCACGCGCGGGGCGCGTCCCCCACCCTCCACCAACGAAATACACTGCCCCCCCCCCCCCCCCGGGATCCGGCGAGACGAACCGCCCCTGGTCGCCGCCGTCGTCGGGGATCGATCGCCCTCGAGCCGCCCCTAGTCGCCAACCGGGATCGCCCGCCCCACGAGCCGCCGGTGAGTGCTTGCTTGTGATTTGTTTAGAGCGCTGCACATAGTCTTCAATTATTCTTCTACAAAATAATAGAAGGGCCATTCTCATACACTGTCCTATTATTGAAACAAGATCATGTCTTCTAAATTACTCGGTCTAAGCATACTTTGAAATTGACTGCCATTGAATATAATCCTCGACTAGTCACATCTAAATCTAAGATGATAGTTTGTGCTGTGATGGTTTGGCGTGACTTATCTGTCTGTCAACCCAATACTTCATGCAAGTACAAAGCATATTTAAGCGGATTAGCGCTTTTAAGATAATTATTGGAAATTAAATTGCTGGAGCTTTTGTTTGTGCACATGGGAAAACAAATGGTGGAAAGGTTTAGAAAACCATCAAGGTCTTCAAGAACAATATCTACTTATATATAAGTTGTAAAGGGTGTTATCGTTTGTGTATTGTATTTGTACCTTTGATGGAGTATAAACCCGGTGTATAAGCCAAGGCATTAGAATTTGTATTGTACGTACTCAAATCTTTGTTAATTGGAAATATAAAATATGCACCATCAAGGGTAGATATTCCCCCGACCTATTCCCACCTAGGGTTTGTGATAATGTTGACTAGTACTCACTCCGTAAACTAAATAGTGATCTAAACGTTCTTATATTAGTTTACGGAGGGAGTACCTTTTTGTTCCATAAAATCTCTTATGCACCACATCCATAATGAACAAAAACACATCAGGCGTCCCACCTTAGCATGTATTCCTTCTATTTCATTATACGCCCTGGACAAGACCCCATTAACCAAGATAGAGGACATGAAAGTACGGTGGAATGTTTGTTTAGTTATCGGCATAAAGAAACCCACTATTTGCGTCACATTAATGATGTTGGGCTTCCACGATAATATTAAACTCCGCACCTTATTAATATCGCAATCATTTCTACCTACTTCTCTTTAACGGCGTGCTCGGTTTTCTCATATCAACACCGTGCGCGTGTTCATGTGCTCCTTTGTCGGACAAACAACTCATAGATGTGTGTCTAATCATGTAGCATGTGTGCCTTTGAGCACTAGAGTTCAATGAAGTGTCATTCCCTGGATGGGTGCATCATGTTAAAATTAATTAATAGGAAAGCACCCATCTTAATTATGCATCGATTCTACTCCCCTGGAATGGCAGTGTGTGGTACAACTGTATTTAATCCAGAAGTGGTGTGGCGAGGAGGGAAGGAAGCCACAACCTATTTATAGTGGTGTTTTTCGGAATTGTTCATTGTCGTTGTATACAAAAGCAAAGGGAGTATAAAACATGAAGTATGCTGTAAGAACCTTTGCTAGATGGAAGGAATATATCCCCGTTTTAGATTAATAAACAAACTAACCAACACAAAGTTCTAAAACCTCCACGGATACAGTCAATGGGATCCAATTTTATGGTATATATATCCAAAACAAGCAAATCCCAAACATATAGGCACATTAGGGTTGGATCACCTAGCTACAACTTGGCTATGAAACGAGTTATTCATTTGATGCCCTAATTTAGGCCGAAAGTATCCTAATGTCATTTCTCCTTGGTCTGCACCAATGCCTTCAAACAATGCATGAAAATGCACATTTTGAACACAATATTGGCAGGGTGACTGGCCGTCCCACCCTCAATGTTAATTTTCTTTAATGCCCAATTCTGGGCAAAAAATGAGCACACGATAACAATCCACTCATCCGTGAAGCCCCTATGCTAAAGAGAAGAAGTTTTTCTGGATTCCAGTAACGGCTCAACAATTCCATGTTCAACAATGGGAAGTCATCAACATCAGGGCAGATGCAAAGCCGATTTTCATTGCATACTCATCTAGATGGTGCTACAACAAGATAAAAGAATACTAGAGCTTAATGTTGCTTTTTTGACTAAGTTTATACGAGGAGTCTAGCTAGCATGGTGTCTAATCAATCATACTTCTTCAAGTTACTATGTTTGCGCTCATGAGTAGACTTGTAGACATTGTAGTCTTTTTATTGGGATTGACCTTTTGGCGAATAGTTATACCACCATTGCTCCTGTTCTCTGGATCCGCAAGACATCATAAGATCAGTGGATGTACTTCCTTCATCCCGGGTTTATTAATTGCCCATCGTATTTAGGTAAAATTTTGACCATCTATATGACTAACAAAAAAGGAGGCATATGTTACAAAATTAATACTAGTGGATTTTTATCCGACAGATGTTCTCCCAGAGTATAATATTTGGACATATGGTTCATCTTTTATAAGTTAAAAGTGAAAGTTGGGGCTGTATACCCCTTTATCTAACCATCCATTTTCTGCTTCAGGATCCATCCATAAATTTTTCTCAGTTTTGTATCTCCATTCTCCAAAATAGAGCAGCGTATGGACATCAAACTTTGCCGGTCAACAACCTATTTGTTCTTCATTGTGACACAAACAGTCAATTCTGTTTTGCAACATAAATACTTAACAGCAAAATCTCATTTCATAAATTTATATTAGACCAAAAAATCCAAACATGTTTTCCAACATTTTAGTTCAAAAGTGTTATCGACCTGTAAATTTGAAGTCGATAGGTTTCATCATTTGAGAGGAACAAACAAAATAAATTTGCCTATACTAAGTTACTACCCCCATCCAGGTTTGTTAGTCCCCATCATATTTTGGAAGTTTGAACACATATTTGACTAGAAAAATGTTAATGCATATCATAATAAATTATATTGTTGGATTCATATTTGAATGTAGTTTTCGGTGATATTATTCTAGTACATCAGTACGTTTGAAGCCATCATATTTACAATAATTTGTCGCTACTCCTATCCACTTGAAGAAGAGGTGTCGATAGTCCTAGCCGAATATCAAACAAACCTCGCACCAAAGCCTAACATCTAAAGCCGGAGACCCCAACCAAGCCGCATTACCGGATATGGGCACACAATGGTCCTGCACACTCTGACAGGCTATCGCGTCGTCTTCCACTTATGCTTTGCCGGAACTAGTACTCCTGCACTGACCTTGCCAGGCCAGCCGTCAACGCCACCACAGCTCCAGACAATGCCACCTCCCTACGCGTGTGCATCATCACACGTCCGTCGCCGAGAACCTGCCGCGCCACAACGCCTAGACTCCATGTCGTCGATGTATCACATGGAATGCCGCTCCACTGCTAAAACCATCCACTAGTCCTTCTAGCCAATGCACGCCTCAAAGAATGACGTCCCCATGGACGGAACGACACCTGAGTGCCGCCATCATCTGATCGACTAATCAAAGGTTTTCCCCGGCGGTAGCGGAAGGAGGCAGGAACTTCACCTTGGCACGCTTCCAAGGGTGTCACCATCATCGGCTCCGGCCACCGGTCGTAGACAAGGTTTTCACCCGAATTTCGTTCCACGAGCATCCATTTGACATCATGTGCACCGGCCAGACCACCGTCCAAGCCACAAATCTGGCCTCCCAGATCCGGCGACCACCCGTAGCAGCACTGCCACTGTGGGAGCCCTGGCACACTGGTCACTGCCCGTATGTGCCACCAGTAGAGTTCTAGGGAGGGCTGCCACCGAGGTTTTTAATCTAGGCCGATATGGTCGATATATAGGCCCATATATCACTTTTGGGGCTCCACCGATATGAACATAACATATCATTTCATAAATATCATTATTAAACATATCATCTGATATGGACTAAAATATCGACCGATATGGCCAATATGTAGTCTGATATGTCCACCGATATAGAACGATACATAGATGACAACAATTCTTTATTAGAGAGCAGTGAAATAAGATCATGCTTTACAACTTCATTATATATTATCAAAGTCATGTACAATGTTTGCTACAAATGCACATATATATATATATATATATATATATATATATATATATATATATATATATATATATATATATATATATATATATATCATATTGTTTTAATTGTAGAGTAAGGATGTTGTTGTGAATCTCTTCTTAATAGTTTCTCAACCAAAAAGTTAATAAACTGGGAATTTAAAAGTGTTATGTTAAAGCATTGACATCATACATTTTGTTGTACTAAAATTTAATGTTTGAATAAGAATAATGAAAAAATAAGACATGTTTTCTCTGATATATCTACATATCGTCTGATATATCACCTAATATATGGCATCCGATATGTCCAAGCCAAACCGATACGAACCCGATATTCAACATTTTGAAGCTTGGCTGCCACCCCACCACGCCAAACCGCGAGAGTCGCCAGGAAGGCATCGTGCGTGCTTGTCACCGTCACTAATCCGATCTAATCCGGAGCCAAAGCAACCAGATCGCCGCCCTAGTTCCTCCTTGTCTAGGGACATCACCACGCCATGCCACCGCAGGACGCCTGAGCTTCACCCACCGCCACTTTCCAGGGCCGCGCCCCAGGATCTAGGTCCAGGCAATGCACGCATGCACCAACCCTGATCTGGCCAACCCGGACCTCCACGGCGCACTCTCCATGCCACCATCGGCGGCCCACCACCAGGCAGCCATGTCGCCGCCCAAGGCTACCGTCTGGAGCACGCCATCGTGCTGCCATTGATCAGATCGTGGCCGCGCCGTCTCGCGCGAGGAGGTCGCACTCGACCCCTTCCTGCGTGAGCCAAGTAGGAGAACCCCCGCCACTACCATCGGCCACCAGGCTTAGCCCAGCTGCGTCCTTCGGCGGCAGAGGAGGGAAGGGAGGGACGTGGAGGTGACCCTGGTGGCTAGGGTTAGAGGACCCGCCTGAGTCGCCTGACATGGGGGCGATGCGGGGCATTGCGCACTTCCGTCCACGCCTAGAAATGGGGGAGAATTTCACTTCCCTGGCCATTGCACCAACTAAGAATGCATACAACCATTAAGCTTGAGTACCAGGATTTTTATCTTGGTTAATAACCAAGCCTAGTTCTCTAGATAAACTCTATGATTATCAGGAAAGACTGGTCCTCAAGAATAAATAGGAACCTAAATTCACCTCCGTGAAGATATGAGCTCAGATGCTGGGTTTGTACACTTTCTAGTAGCATGCTGAGCATGAATACATCATTTAGACAACTTAACAACACTTAACATGGCGATCAACAATTAAAAGTTGGTATGGATTAAAAATTGCTTTGGTCCATACCTCAACTTTACAAGTACATCAATGTGATTATACCACATTACATTATCGGTGGACTTGGGTACATCAACAAATCCACCTAGCAGTTCAACGCCTGTTGCAACAAAAAATAACAACAAAGCAATCATTAAATAAATATAAGCACCACATGCCACAAACTCTCTCCCCCCCCCCTCATCTGCACACGCAGCCAATAGCAGCAGCAACAGCCTAGTATGCAAAATCTTATCTCATCTACCTACCTATCTCACTCACATCAGCGTAGCAGCAGCAACAACGAGAACATTGGAATGGCAAATCTCTGATCAACAAGTCTCAAACATTGTTCAAACCCTCACCTGGCTTTGGAGTAGAGTTGCACCGTCATCATCACCTGATGGTGGTTAGGGACAGAGAGAATCTTTGCTCAAGCACGCCCCGAGCAATGTGCTCAATAAAATGCTTGAAAGAGATGAGGAGGTGGTGGCCTGGTGTGGCAACTGACCTGGAGGAGATGCGATGTCGCAGCTAGAGGAGGGGAGAGAAAGGAGAGGTCCATGGATCATCGAGCAATCGTCCACATGGCCTCGCGAAGCAGTCGTGTGGTGGCGGCATGAAGGACATGGTGTGCGGCAGACGGCGGGGATCTCCGGCATGCACCTTCCACGGCCATTTTATACCTGGCAGATGGTGCCCCGGTAGATCAGGGTGAAGCCTAGCTGTCTAAGCAATATCGACCATGCTAAGGAAGGCGTGGCTGCGTTGGCCGGCGAGGGCGGGGTGAGTTCAGGTGAGTCGCAGCAAGAGGGAGGACGAGGCGGCGCTAGCTTTCGTTTGGGGTTGGGGGAATCAACGAGTGTGTCTCGGTTCCTTTCATATGCTTGTCAAGTTCGGAGCTAGGTAAAAAACCCGAAAGAACCACAACATGCGGAGGCGGGGAGGGAGAGAGCGGACCAGTGGAGGAAGGCCAGGGTGGAATATGTTCCGTCAGTAGGAAACAGAACCATTACACATTTTTCGTCGCCAGTTTGGAGTAGTATATGCCAGGGAGTACAATACAACCAAGATGAGATATAAAGTAGGTATGTTGTTCGTGAATGTGAACAATGATATACACAATACTAATTCAATTGATTATTTAAGACACTTATTTTGGGATGGAGGGAGTATTTAGCTAGCCAACAAATAAAAAATCAATATGATCACCTACAACTGGCGTACACATGATTTCCTTAAAGCAGCTCGCGGAAACACCATAAAAACATCATCACATGGTGATGGCGATGCGATATAAATATATATACACACAAGGCTTCCAACAAAATGATAGACGGTGCAGAACAAGTGTCTTGCTTATACTAGATTCCAGCTGTAATATGTTTGAAGAAAAGTTCATGGGTGCAAAGTTATCAGCATTGTCAAATGCATTTAAAGTTTAATTATGATACTCTTCCACAAAGGGAACAGGTGCTCGTATTTCCCAACCGTACATATCTGAATCACAACTAGAAATAGTTTCAGCAATGGCCCCTCAATATTGACCAGCTTGGCGCGGCATATTTTGTAATGGTGAAGGCGACACCGTCCGAATTATGGATCTTCGTGGTCCATCCTTGCCTTGGCATGGATGCCAGGTCCAAGGCAAAGGAACTAGTAGCTTATTGTGTTCTATTTGTTGAAGTCTCTTGATCTAGTGGAATGTCCTTTACTGCCTAAGCTTGTCTCTACCTTGGTTCCTAGTTTATTTTGGTATGTTTCACCCATTTGTTCTCTTTCCATATTATTCTTATTCCTTTTCTAGAGTGATCTCGACAACTCATGTCACATTTGTTTTGTAAATAAGCATATCTCCATCAGAATTGTATGGTGAGCTATTATTTTGTTCCAAGGCGATATCATTGCATAAATTTCTTCATAAAAAGGGAAGTACAATATATTCTACAAACTTGTGTAATATTGAGTGCGAAATAATAAAGTAATTATGTATATACACAAGTGTGACATATTAATATGGCATACCATTGCTAACAATAGTAGTGCATGTAGTGGAGAGTTTATTTATTTCAACAACCTTAGCTCTATCTAGATAAATAATCTAACAAAAGTGCTTAAGTTTTAGGCTAGATTGCATTTAGGTTGATTGTATATGATAATCTCATCTCCCACACCAGCTTTTGTTGGTCTTAAGGGTTGGCAACCAGTTGTTCTATTGTTGTTGATGTTTCCTGCAGAGGATTATTAAACAAGTTCGATGCAACAAATACAAAAATTGAAACCTAATTCTTTGTCTCCAAAATTATAAATGAAATTATCAGTAATTAGTTAGGGTTGTGACGATGAACCTTACGATGTAATTCACGATCAGGTAGGCCCAACTAAAGGCCTAGGTAGGACCAAGCCCATGTAGGGTAAGGACCAAGTCAAGAACAACAACACGGGTGGCATCCTAGTCGGAGTGTGGACACCGGTCTCAAAATAGCCGCCAGCCTGATTGCACATGAGTCAAGACCCTCGTCGGTAGGTTTATCAGCAGTAAGTTTCACAGCAGGCCAATGGTCAGGAGCAATTAAGGAGGCATTACGCGTGGACGTTCCACTATGCATTAAACACGGGCGTTATAAGCCGCCTCCACTAGTTGTTTATATGTCAGTTACCATTTGCAATGGCAAGAAACTGTCGGTTTTCAGTATGGCGTTACACAGAACATTTATGACCAGTTGTTGTAGCTTGAGTGTTGGTTCACTCTATATAAGCCGCCCAGAGCACCAGGCCAGGGGTTTGGAACATTTTTAATCACACCTTACACAAGGTGAACAACACCATAGACATGAGGTAGGGTATTACGTCCACCGTAGAGGGCTTGACCTGTATTCATCGTTGTGTACTTCCGTTGGCATGGAACATAGAGTAGTTTGGGCAACAAACATATTGAATGGCCAAGGTTGTCCACCTGAGCTGAAATTGGCATGAAAATGGTAGTAGGAACTTATGTGTCTATTCAGCCGACAAATTTAGTGTAGTATGGTTCAATAATTTGACAACAGCTGATAAACTACAAAACGGGACATAAATTGCGTTAACTCTGCTTTACTATAATAGCTTGCCTCATGCCGTTACTGTTTCCTATTATCAGTTAGGAAGATACCAAGTGTGTGGTAAATCAGGAACAGCTGTATTTTCTTACCCCTGAGTGGCAGACTTTGTTTACCTGGAAACATTGTATCACATTTAAAAAAACTATTACCCCCGTCCTATGCGTCATTACAATGCACACAACCGTTTATTAAAAAAGCTCAAGTCTCATAATTCAGTATTGAAGTACAAAGCGCAAAATAAATAGAAAAAAAACAGCCATGCAACTGGTCGAAATAGGGATATATGCCTATACACATAGCATACTATTAAAAACATCATCGTATCATGTGTGCATATTGTTTCTATTTACTCTGCTGCTATTTACTCTCTCAGTTCACAAATATAAGATGTTCCAACTTTTTTTCTCAATCAGATGTATGTGGACATGTTTTAGTGGTTTAATTTTCTCATTTCAGTCGACCATATTGAAATACCTAAAACATTTTACATTTGTGAACGGAGGAAGTACAAGTGCAATTTACCGTTAAATCTATCCTCAAAGTCCACATGTCACAAGTAGATCCCCTCCTGGATGCTTGATTCGGTGAGTACATATGTGGAAGCCCTTGATTTTGTCGGGGGTGAGATTTTTTGTTTAACAACTGAAGAGAAGAGAGAGACCGACAACAGCATACGACGAAAGCAGTCCTGCCAAAATAGTGGAAATATGTGGGTCGAGATGTGATATCACGGACTAATTTTCGCCTTATTCTCTGTCTTCTCCTCTCCTTGTTGAACAACAACACGTCAAGATGGCAACTCAGATGAAACCCATCGGGTTTAGCTTGCCCAAACCCATCCCGACGAGAAAATCACAAGCCCATTCCCGTCTTCGTCACCATGTGCGGGGCTAGCTTTTTGCCCGTCCCCTAAACCCGTCCGGTTTTCTAAACCCACGGGGAACCCGTCCCCACGAGCTGTCAATAAAAATAGCAGCATTTGAAAGAAAAACAGGAGATGAGATCTTGGCCATCGGCTACTGCGAGATGGGATCGAGCCCAGGAGGCAGCTGGGGGACCTAGGTTTAGGTTTAGGTATTTTTTTGTGCGAGAGAGAGAGAGAGAGAGAGAGAGAGAGAGAGAGAAGCGAGGGGTTGGCTTGTACTCCACGGGCTCGACGCTGGGTCTCGGCTGCTTGAGTGTAGTGGCTTTGGGCGGCTTGAGTCAAGATGGATCAACGCATGATAAAAAAACTTTTTTTGACGGATATTGTTGGGTTTCGGATTCGGGTACTACTGAAATGGGTTTAGACCCGCGCAACAAGTCGTGTTTTACAATGTACCCACCACCAGCCCCGCGGGGATAGAAAGCACCCATCCCATCCCCTACTAGGGTAAAAGCCCTCGGGAACGCTGGTTTCGGGCCCCATTGCCATCTTGACCCGCACGAGCCCACGGTGGCGGACATGGATACGGTGGTGCAGGCCATCGTCCCGGCCACCTGCACGCTGCAAGTTTGGTCAACCCACGCAGGCATCGCCCGTGAGGTGGAGGGGCTCACGGCGGCCCTCGATGGCGCGAGTTGGACGCTCGATGCCGCCGCGGCGGGCTGCGAGCTGCAAAATAGGTCTCTCCATGGGTTCCTCCTCGAGGATGTCCGTCGTGAGGTGTTTCGGGCGGACACGCTGCTGGACGAGCTGGACTACCACCGCATCCAGAAGAGGAACGGGCAGAGGCTGCCGGCGCCATCGACGAGGTTGTCCACACTTCTGATTCCCGTTTTTATTTACTCATTCCTATCTCCACTTACTAGCGCTGAAGTCAAGAGAAACAAGGTTTTGGTAACCACAAGGAAATTTTCTGTTGCGAAAATGACTGGCGCAAAGGATGATATTAAGCTGGATGGTCTAACGGAAGAGAATTTTTCGGCTTTATTCAAGGAATGGGCATTTGGGAACAGGAAAGAGCAACCAAAGCTGGTGTATATTGGGCGTCAGATAGCAGAGAAATTGACGGGACATCCTTTGGCTGCCCAACCTGTTGCAACAGTATTAAGAAAAAATCTTGATGTTGAGCATTGAAGGAAAATTCTAGACAGCACTGAATGGAAATTTCAAGAAAGCAACGAAGACATCATACCGTTATTGAGGATTAGCTATAACCATCCACTCTTCCTTCTTCAACCGTGCTTCTCATATTGTTCACTGCTCCCTAAGAATTACCATTTCAACGCTGAACAACTGGTGAACATATGGATTGCACACGGTTTTGTGCATCCCGAAGAAAGCAAAAGAATAGAAGATGTAGGACGTGATTACTTCAATGAGCTCATGGACTGTGGGTTTATTCAATGCCAACCAACAAGTCTTTCTTGCCTTTGAGAATTTACATGAGAAAATTGCTGTTGTTGGGAAACTAAAATTTCTTCAGGAGCTCAAGGCTTTCAAAGTAAGAACAAAGAATTTAGTATTGATCAATTAAGCACTCCATCGGAGCTCAGAGGATCACTGAAAATATATGACCTTGGAAATGTTGAGAGCAAAACGGAGGCTACGATGGCTAGACTTGAGGACAAGGTATACTTGAGCAGCTTATATTTGTCATGGGGTAAAATGCAAGGCAATGCTGCTTCTCACACAGTAGTACTTGAAGGATTTCAACAACCCACAAGCCTCAAATGTCTCAAAATTGACAGACATAGAGGTGCTACTCCCAAATGGTTAACCATAGATTTTACAGTTACATCCTTGCAATCTCTTCATTTGGAGCAATTCCAGGACTGGTTAGACCTTCCACCTATTGGAAAGATGCCATTCCTTAGAGCATCTCCAATAGAAGATGTAGATGCAAAAATAACTAACTTTTGCATCTCCAAGGTCCAAAAACACCTCTCCAACAGATGTTGTAGATGCAAAGAAATTCACATCTCCGCCTCCCGGAGATGTAAACTATAACACCTTGCCGTGGAAAATTGCATCTCCACCTATAGGAGATGTAAAAAACACTACTGCCTGCCAACTGCCCAACTGCCATTCCTTCTCGTTCGCGTGACCAGCCGCCACCCGACCGACACCGCCAGCGGCGAAATCTGCACCGAATCGACGCTGTCGTCACCCACCCAACAGCCGACGGGCGCGCCGCGACTTTGCCCCCGTCCCCCGCCGCCTGCCTTGCTCGCCCGCCGCTTGCAGCCACTGATTCACTTTTGGTGGCCGTCGAATTGAAGCTTCTCTGGCGGCTGCGGCTAACCTAAACGACTTCTCCAAGGGTCGCAGGGCCCGCCGCAACATCACCTCCCCATCCCCCGCTGCCTGCCTCGCCGGCCCGCCGCCCGCAACCGCCGATTCACTTTTGGTCGCCGACTAATCGGAACTTCTCTGGTGGATGCGGCTGGCCTAAACACCTTCTCCGGTGGTCGCCGGGCCCACCATGACTTCGCCCCCCCCCCCCGCCCCCCCTGCGTCCCCCACCACTTGCCCGATCCCCTTTCCATTGCTGTCGTCAGACGATTACGGGTGCCGCCCGTGCTACCGCGACCGGTTTTGCTTCCTCTGACCTCCCCTACCCATTCCTTTCCGCCGCCGGCCGATTCCGGCAATCCCCACCGGCCTCGGCGAGCTGCAGTGGGACCACATGAGTTTTGATAATGTCGACAGACTGTAGGTTCGGTGCACTAGTTTTACATCTTCAAATACATCATCTGTTGGAGTTGTAGTTTTACATCATAAATATACATCATCTATTGGAGTTGGCTCTTTTCCGGAGATGTAAAGCAGTTTTTGGAGATGTAAGTTATGCAACACCTACTTTTACATCTCCAAATATGCATCATCTATTGGAGATGCTCTTAAAGAGTTACACTTGGTTTGCATGATCAGATTTAGTGAACTAGTCATGAACCTGTGCATCTACATGGGCTTGGGTTTTTTATATCATTAAACCATTAGAGTGCAATCCAATATACAATATGGAAATAAATCTTTTAAGCATAATAGAGAAAATGTAATATGTTTATATATTTTTAATTCATTAGTACAATATCGGAATCTTTGTTACCAAAAAGCAACACAAAAGTGTACTATAAATATCAAATATATCACTTAGAAAAACTGGATAGGAACAACAAAGCTTTGTGAAGATTTTAGGTGACCACTACCTCAATTATTAATGTGACTGTTCGTTAATTTGTAAAATTTTACTTCGATATCAGATTCTTTATTTTGTTATACTCTAATTCGTAAATGAAAAGTTATACACAATAGCTCCTCATGTCGTACAATTTTTTTTATGTTTTCTATCAGGAAAATTAACAAAAAACACTGTAACAAATCAATGTTTCATCTAGAAATTTCCAAATGATGATTGACAATACATACTGTAGTTAGCTGAATGCAAAGCTGATGGGATTGATCTTGTGAAATACTGGACCATGCATGCGGTGTTATTTGTTGCGTTCGTTAAAGGATATATTTCATGAGCAATTGATGCAAGCACAAATTTAAGTTAATTGTAGGTGAAAATAAATATGAAAACCATGTATAGACTGAAAAATATCTGGACAACACTTGGTCGACGTGAAATACAATACTGTTAGTAGTTTGTGGAAACACAAATAGATATAAAACATAGCAATCAAATTTCTTGGAGTATTATTGAAGTACAGAAAATTAGCATTAGTCGTGCACTGCACAAAAAGTATAGTCAACTCACAAAAAGTATAGCCCCTGGTCACCTACAGTATCGTCTCTACCAATTCTTGGGACTTAGTCCAGACCATACATTACTTGATCTGCACTCCCTGTATAGGGATGCACCGTACATTAACCAAATGTATAGATTGTAGTCCTTGAATCTGGGCACTTCAGATAAACAGAAAACATCAGAGTTAACTTCAAGTCAGACGTACTTACCCCCTCACAAGCAAACAAATCAAGAAAATAATAAGAATATTAATTACTTGATAGCAATAGGCCCAGTTGCTCCTTCCTGCAGCATACAAAGCCCTCATCAGACGGCTCAGACTGTCCTTTTCACTCAGGGGCTAAAATCACACTGCTCCTCCCGTGTGAACTGGGCTGAGAAGAACGTGCGAAGGGGCATCATCTAGACGGAAAAGACCGCGGCGCTGATGGGCCACGGCATGGAGAGGGAATCAATGGAAAAGTGAATGAGGAGGCTTGGAGCGTGTGCTGCGTGGCCGATGGAAGACCCCTAACGGCAAAAGTGGAGGTGCGGGTTTGGCCGCTGCTGCCGCGCTGAGGCATGACCACAGGAAAACGAATCTGATACTTTTACCCGCATGCACCAGTTAATATTGTAGGCTTTTCAGGATGTGGTGACGGCTGCCGGCTTTTTTTTTTTTGAGCATCAGTACAGACACAAGCGCTCATATACACGCGCATACACTCATCCCTATGAACGCACACACGCACACACGCACACCCCGGCATATCATCTTGAGATTTACGAAGTCACCGTAGGCGCCTCGTCATGGCATATCATCTATATCATCTTGAGATTTACGAAGTCACCGTAGGCGCCTCGTCGTCGACGGGAACGTCTCCTCCCACTGAAAGCGCATCGCCGGAAATCCTGAAATAAATCCAAGAATAATGCGAGCACCAGGATTTGAACCCTGGTGGGTTGGGGATACCACTGTCCACCTAACCAACTCAACCACAGGTTGATTCGCAAGAGTTTTTGTTTCTCTCAAAGCTTATGTGGGACAGGGCAGCCCGTGCTAGAGTTTTTTTTTTGTTGCCAAAGCTTAAGTGGGACAGATAGCGTGGACTCTTGACCTATTTTATCCTACGGCTATGGTGAAGCCCCGATTAGTGCTTCCAATTAGTAGTAAATACCTCTCATCGAAAAGATTGCTAATTGGTACCCTGGAAGTGTTGGAGCTACATTAGATGCCTCGATTGACAGATTGCACTGTCTTAGACGAAGAATACTGATCGAAAAGTATACAAATTCTTGAAACTATTTCATGTTATCAAGCTTTTTCCAAGCACCACAAGACATTATAAGATGAGTGTATGTACTCCCTCCATCTGGGTTTATTGCCCTCTCCCACTCGTGTTTCATGTCAATTTTTGACCATACAGATGACTGAAAGAATATCAGGTATATGTTACAGAAAGAATACTACCGGATTCATATTCAAAAGATAGTTTTCGACGGTATTATTTTTGCACATATAGTTCATATTTTATTAGTTAAAAGGGAAATTTGTGGTCGTACACCCCCTTATCTAACCATTTTTCTGCTTCGCGACCTGTGCATGTTGTCACTTTTATATGTCCAAAATAAAGCGGCACACGGACTTCACTCTTCACAGGTCAACAATGCAGTCAAACTACAATGTGTGACCAAAAATCAGATTGTTTCGTGCAACATAAATAGTTAATATAATACTCCCTCCGTATCAAAATATAAGATGTTTTCTTACAAAAATGACTTATATGTTGTTACAGAGGTAGGATTTCTTTACAAAAAAAATCTCATTTTGTATATTTAGAATGGACCCAAAATACAATCCAAACATTCTTTCCAACATTGTAGTTCTAAAATTTTATTACATGTGAAGTTTGCAGTCCATATGTTTCATCATTTGCGAGGTGCAAAAAGAGGAGTTTTTCAAAGCAACTAGCAAAGTGGCCCGCTCTTCGCGCGGGCTAGTATTTAATATAATTTGGTTGCAATAAGTTCATATTCACCAGTTCTTTGGGCTGGTCGTGAAGTGGTGATTTTAAGGATATAAGAGTTACCCCTCTAATTTTTCGGGGAAATATCTGGACGCTATGTTGTTGCTGAACTATTTTGCGATACGTGCTCGAATCCTTCCTTTTTGCGTTGACTACCGGGTTGCTGCGTGTGACTGATGTCTAGCTACTCATAGAGCAAAGACACCCTCCGTTTCTCCATTGACTCCCAAATTGATGCCGCCAGCTGACGTCTAGCTACGCAAAGAGCAACATCGCTGCTATTGTTGATTCGTTGTGGGCCTGAATCTCATATCCTGTAGCCAGCTTGGATCTGGACTGAGTTCATCCCCCAAAATACACATCCATATTAGTGAATCAAGGTCGGCCGACATGTCATCTTCGTCCTCCATAGCTGCTGCTATCTTGCACCTGCAGGTCCAACCTTTTTCCCTATCCTGTTCATGTCACATTTCCCCCTTCTTCTCATCCTTTTCCTGTGTTTGTATCATTGAACATATGTAATTAAGGTAGTGAAAACATTTATTTGTTTATGCCTATCAACTTTTGTGTGTTTGGGATCGACATTGGCAGTTGCTCTCATACCCCTATTCATATTCATGCTCTCAACTATGTAATGATCCTCAAATATCAGTTAACATTGAGCGTCGATGTTAGGTATGAATGAGTTGTTTCCATCAAATGCTGATGCATATTTCCATTACTTATGCATATCAGTAGACCATATCCATCATGCCATATCATTTTAGCATTGATATGTTACTTATTATTTTGAAGATAGTTTGTAGTACTCCCTAAGTACCGATGCGTAGGTCAAATTACGAAACCAAATAATCCCAAACACTTAGGCGCGGTGCATTAACTACCCACCTCGTTCCCTAGTTCTTGCCTTGAAAAAAGAAATCGGCCAATAGGAGACGTGTGACATGTATGCATTCAATGACTTGAGACTACTTAGCATGACATGCAGTGGTCAATTCTCCGCAAGCAATGGTATTAATTAGCAAATAAACATCAAGTTCTCTCATTTTCCTGCCACCTTGGTTGCGGTGCACAACCTGAGATGACTAATACACCGGTACGGGGGAGTATAATTTTTTTTCATGTATTTATTCTCGCCTAATAAAAGGTCAGTATCAACATCATATTGAAGAAGAACTATACTAAAATTGGTTTTCATGCCTTTAGAATATTTATTTATATACTATTACCCTTGTCAATCCCTTAACTGCCACTCTTGAGAATGCTACATATAGTTCTTCATGTGCAAACACATGTTTAGGCAGACATATGTCTATTTTTTTAATCTGCAGGTCTCACCTCCCCTTTTCTATTTTTAGTCGCCGTACGATTGAACTAATATATTATTTATGGTAGTTTTTTTGTGACGAACCATCCAGTTTACGTTTTTGTACGGCCCTGTATGCTAGCTGCTGTTGATGTTCACTTGATTGACTTATGGCCAAGATACAAAAAGATGACAGTAAGCGTAGTGTTAATTTTTTTTATGCTCCCACCATTTTTTCTAGTCTTGCGACCGTCATTGGCAGTGTTAGGCTCCCTTACACCTATTAATTTTCAACAAACTTCCAAAGATGTATTAAGATTTAATAACTGAATAAGAAAACATGTTTGATTGCATTCTACATATAAAATTTAAAAATGGCCAGATGCTCTCACTATTGGTTGAAGTATTAAAAAATGCTTGAGGACTCAGATATCACATAATATAGATTTATGAATGTTTGAAACCAGTGAACTATTTCCACCAATTGTTACTTCGGGAGTTGTATAATAAGACCGACAATGCTGGTGCAGATACCCATTGCGACGGCTGCTACGTGAGGTCCAGGGACATAGGGGAGTAGTAGCTTTTTTAGGGACTGAGATCTAGAACATGAGATGTGGTAGTTATTTCCTTTTTTAGGACGTGAGATCTAGTAGTATTTTTTTGTACATGAGATGTAGTAGCTTTTTTGTTTTTTGTTTTGTTTTGATGGACTTAGATCAAGAACATGAGATGTGGTAGTTTTTTCCTTTTTAGGATGTGAGATCTAGTAGTTTTTTTTAAAAGGACTTGGAGATAGATATAAGATGCTTACATTTTTAATTTTTCTTAAAGGACTTGGAGATAGATATAAGATGTGTACATAGGATAAATCGGATCCACCAGGTTTTACATGTAGTTACGTGAGATCTTGTAGTTTTTGTTTTATTTATATTATTTAAAGGGATATGTAGAAATACACAAGGTGTGTATGTATGTTTTTTTTAACAGCACGTAGATGCTAAGGTTTATTTAAAGGGACATGTCGAAAGACATAAGGTGTGTTACCCGCAAAAAAAAAGACATAAGGTGTGTATTTCTTTACGTACATTTTTTTTGAACAGCACGTAGATGCTAAGGTTTTTTTAAAGGGACGTGTAGAAAGACATAAGGTGTGTACGATTTTTTTCAACAACACGTACAGGCTAAGGATAGCTGTATTTTTTTTAGATGGAGCGGTCAATTTTTCTGAATAGCACGTACATGCTAAGGTTAATTTTAATGAACATATAGAAAGATATAAGGCGTGTACCTTTTTTTACACGTATAGGCTAATGATAGCTGTTGTTTTTTTAGATGCATGGAGCGCCCTTAGATCTAATCCATTCATTACATCTTTTATGTTATGGGTTCACCAAATCGTTAGATTGCATTCTACATTAAAATTTAAAAATGGCCAGATGCTCTCACTATTGGTTGCAGTATTAAAAAAGTTTGAGGACTCAGATATCACATAATATAGATTTGTGAATGTTTGAAACCAATGAACTATTTCCACCAATTGTTACTTCGAAAGTTGTATAATAAGACCGACAGTGCTGGTGCAGATGCACACTATTTTTAGGGACTGAGATCTAGAGCATGAGATGTGGTAGTTATTTCCTTTTTTTTTTGGACGTGAGATCTAGTAGTATTTTTTTTCTACGTGAGATGTAGTAGCTTTTTTGTTTTTTGTTTTGTTTTGATGGACTTAGATCAAGAACATGAGATGTGGTAGTTTTTTACTTTTTTTTAAAATTAGCTGTCGCCTCTTTATTTATTAAAAGAAGTTGGGAATTTCATCCGATGCAATCTCAAGAATGTGGTCTGGTGGAGATGATAGCCACTCCTGCGAGCGCTCATCACCCATTCCCACCTTAGCTAACCTATCAGCGGCGGCATTTGCACAACGGCGAACCCACGAAACTCTAAACGAAACAAAAAGTCTCAACATCGCCTTGATTCTTTCCACCATCGGCCCCAGGGCGGAGAGGTTCATGTCCTGTGTGTTAAGCATCGACACCAGCCTTGCGGAGTCGCTCTCGAGATGAAGCCTTGACACGCCTATTTTACTCGCCAACTCGATTGCTTGCTTACATGCCAGAAGCTCCACCTTGTCCGGGTCAGCCACATGTCCCAGGAAGTGGCACGAAGCTGCTCGGAAAGCACCTGTGTGATCTCGCAGCACCACACCAGCACCCCCCTTCTCCCGGTGCTTGGAAACCGATCCATCTGCATTGGCTTTGATCCAGCCCATCTCCGGCGGCTCCCATGCCTCTCTTCCCCTTGCGGCCCTTGGGGTCACCTCCTTATTGTGGATCTCCTCCCACTCTCTCACATACGCCGCCACAGATAGTGATATTTCATGTGTCTCAGCTATCTTCCGTCCATCTCTCGCCTCATTGCGAGCAAGCCAAAGAGAGTACACAGCTTGTACCATTACAGACTTGTCAAACTCCGGCGCCTGTGCGAACCATTCCAGCAGCCAACTAGCCAACCTGCTCTGGGAATCATAGTTGCACGGTGGGATCGCCACCGAGACTCCCAATATCGAGCCAAGTCGCTTCCAGAAGCACATGGAGTGAGGACACCCCCAAAATCTATGGTAACCAGATTCTTCCCGTCCACACGCAGCACAGAACACACCGGCCTTGATTCTGCGCCATAGAAGTTCAGCTCCCGTGGCGAGACCATTCTTCATGAGCCTCCACATGTGAATTTTAGCTTTGCCTGGCGCCGATGTACCCCAAAGTGACAGCCATCCCCTATGAGTCGCAACAGTAGAAGAAGGACCCGGCCGGCTTTGCTTTGCTCCATTCAGCGCCATTCTCAGAAGGTATGCCGATCTCACCGTAAAAACGCCATCTTTCGTGAAGTTCCACGCCATATAGTCCTGCACACCTGGGCCACCAACAGCGACCTGTTTTATGTCAGCAGCGTCGTCCATCGAGAATATCTCGTGTAGCTTAGTGTCATCCCATGTAGTGCCCGTATGGTCTAGAAGATGAGCCACCTTTACCACGCCTTGGGAATAAACTGCACCCAGTGGCAACAGCGATCCTTGGCGCGGGATCCATGGGTCATGATGAATGTTCACTGCTGAACCATCTCCGATGCGCCATATAATACCTTCCCGCAGTAGATCTCTCCCATGTAGGATGCTCCGGAATGTGTATGATCCACCCGACGGGCAGGTGGCACTCATGATAGAAGTGTCACTGAAGTATCGAGCACGCAGTACCCTGACACAAAGGGAGTCCGGCACTTGGAGAATCCTCCATGCCTGCTTTGCTAACAACGCCTAGTTAAAAGCCTCAGGGTCACGGAAGCCCATACCACCAGTATGTTTAGATTGGCACATCTTGTCCCATGCGATCCAATGCACTTTCCTTTCACCATTCATTGCACCCCACCAGAATTTTGAGGAGATTGAAGTCAGGTTCTGGCACATCTTCTTTGAGAGGTGGAAACAACTCATGGTAAAGGTAGGAGTCGCCTGTAAAACAGATTTCACAAGTACTTCTCTTGCTTTCTTGGAAAGACCTTGTCCCTTCCATCTAGTTACCTTACCCTTGGAGCACTCCGTGACATATCTAAACGTGCCATCTTTGGATCTCCCCACCACTGTTGGGAGTCCCAAATATCTCTCACTAAGGGCTTTTTGTTCAATGCCAATAGTCTGCTTCAGGACATCTTTTTGCTGCTGCCCACAACCTTTTCCAAAGAAGATAGACGATTTTTTAAGGTTAACTTTCTGACCTGATGCTGCCTCATATCTGACCAAGATGGTCTTCGGCACTTGAACATTATCCGGAGTACCCTGCATAAACACAATACTATCATCTGCAAACAAGAGGTGTGTGACTTGGGGGCCAGTGCTCCCAAAGCCCACCCCTTTAATACTGCCCTCTTCCTGAGCTTTCTTCAACATGGTTGAAAACCCCTCAACACAGAACAAGAATAAATACGGGGATAGTGGATCACCTTGTCTAAGGCCCCTCGAAGGAACAAAGCCTCTGGAGAGGCCACCATTCAGTTTCACCGAGAATTTGGCTGAGGTCACACACCTCATCACCATCGTGATCCAACCCGCCGCAAAACCCAACTTGGCCAACATCTGTTCGTGGAAAACCCACTCAACTCTGTCATACGCCTTAGTCATGTCCAACTTTACCGCACACAAAGGTTTCTTCCGTTTACGTGTTCTGATCGCGTGTACACACTCATATGCCACTAGGACATTATCCGTGATAAGTCTCCCCGGTACAAACGCACTCTGTTTCTCGGAGATAAGCACCGGAAGAATTACCTTTAATCCGTTCGCAAGCACCTTTGCAGCGATTTTGTACAAGACATTACACAGACTTATAGGCCGAAACTGCGAGAGCAACTCCGGTGAGTTAACTTTAGGAATCATCACAATCACGGTGGCATTGAAAGACTCCGGTGCAGCCACACCCTCCAGGAAATCCCGGACCGCCCGGCAGACGTCTCCTCCCACCATTGGCCAGTGCCTTTGGTAGAAAAGCGCGGGTAGTCCATCCGGGCCCGAGGCCTTCGTCGGACCCATTTGGAATAGAGCCCCCTCAGTCTCCTCATCAGTCACCCTCGCCGTAAGCTTCATATTCATCTCCTCCGAGACCGCCGGGGTGATGTTGTTGAGGAGCTCTTGCACGCCAGCCGAGCCCTCCGACGTGAACAACAGCTCATAGAAAGTCGCGGCCATCTCCCTCATCTCTGTATCCACCATGCATCTTGTTCCATCGTCCCGCCGCAGCGCACGTACCGTGTTTTTCCTCTTCCTATGGGAGGCCCGACCTTGAAAGTACTTCGTATTCTGGTCTCCCTCCTTAAGCCAATCCACTCGAGATCTTTGGTTGTAGTAAATCTCCTCCCTCGCATATATTTCCCTGAGTTGTCCCTCTAGGTCGCGCGCCTCCAGTGAGGAGCCCGGCCCCAATGCTCTCGTCTTCACCTCTTCCAGCTGGCCTTTAAGTTTGGAGATTTGTTTTCTAATAGATCCGAAGACAGCACGACTCCATCTCTGCATATCGCCTAACACCCGGTGAATTTTGTCCCATACTGCAGCTATGCCCGAGGCTCCCGAGTTCGCCATTGCCCACGCCTCCGTTACCATACGTTCATAGTCATCATGCTTCGTCCATGCCTCCTCAAAGCGGAAAGAACTGACCCCTCTCTTTCTTTGTGTTGGAGCAGTCTCCAACACATGCATAAGAAGTGCTAAGTGATCTGACTCCTCGGTTATTAAGTGTTCAACATGGGTCTCCGGAAACATCTCCAGAAAAGCATCATTACATGTTGCACGGTCAAGCCGTACCTGCACATTTGCATCCCCATCTCTCCTGTTATCCCATTTATATTTGTATCCGGAGAACCCTAGGTCAGCCAAACCACAAGCCGCTAAACAGTCTCTGAAGTCTTCCATCTGAGAGAAACTTCTCAAATTGCCACCTTGCTGGTCAAATTGGAACATGGCCTCATTAAAGTCTCCCGCACACAACCAAGGGAGGCTGTCCTGTGTCCGCAAGTATCTTAATGCATCCCATGATTTATTCCTTTTCTCGGTATCTGGCTCCCCATAGAATCCAGTGATTCTAAAGGTTTTACTGTCCAGTACCACTTCAGCATCAAGAAAGTATTGGCACCACGGCCGAATCGTCACCTGCACATGTTCCCTCCACCATAGAGCAAGCCCACCACTTTTGCCTACACAACTCACCGCCACACCGCTTCTAAAACCCAAACTCCATTTCAGTTTCTCCATAGCCCTTGCACTCTTTTTAGTTTTACTCAAGAACACCACCGATGGGTTGTGGGACCTACAGGTCACGAAGTTCGCCAACTGTCGTGTCCAACCACAAGCCTCGACAGTTCTAGGCCAGCATATTCATTGCTCCCGGCGGCCCCGGCCCTCGGGGTCCGCCGATCTACTCTTGTTCTCAGAGATGCGCTCAAACACCGAGGAAGTTTTTTGCTTCGTATCGCGAATGAACACATCTATATTGCCCCTCCTACCCAGATCACCCTTCGGCACCCATGCTTGCCTTGGCCTCCTCTTCCCCCCAACATGTTCATACCTCTCCCTACCAGCTTCACTTGGATTATTATCCACCCGGTGCTTCCTTATGTAGCGGCCACGAGATCGCCCATGCAAGCCATGCATATCGGATTGGTCCAGTGACCTAACCGACCCGCATCCTCCTCATGCCCGTGACCCAGAGACTTGTCTTTCCCTTTCCTTCTTCTTTCTGCCTCCCAGTTGTCATCCTGATGTCGCTGAGACTGCTGGTCCATCAGCTTCGTCCTGAGGGTATTCTCACGCCGAGCTTCCAGGTCCTCCCGAAGATCATGGCCTCTCGCCGAGTCACGCCTGTTCCTGTCCTTCCCCGGGCTGTCTACCTCTTCATCTCGCTTCCCATGCTTATCGCCAGTGCGATTCTCAGCAGAGCGAGAGAAATCCTCACCCAGGCTCCTCTTAGTGGGCATATCCCTCCCCCTCGAGTACTCCTGTCTCCTATCATGTGCTTCGCCAACTCTGGAACTACCCATGCTGTTGCCACCGCTAGCGGCTCCACTAGCTGAGCCTTCCTTGTGAGGTGCGTTTCGTCCAGGATCCGACCTCAGCCAGCTGCCCCATTGTGCCGTCGGTTCCATAGGAGGACTGCACACCCCGTTGACATGAACCAGGCGGCCACAGTCAAATCAAAAGTGAGGGACCTTCTCATATGAAAAATCAAACCAAGTCCACTCCTTATCGTCACGCGATTTCTTCAGAAAGAAACCTCTAACAAGTGGCTGAAACACAGAAATTTTAGCTCGGACACTGAGTTGGTTCCCACGTGCCACACCTTCTCTGTCAACATCAACTTTCACAATTTCCCCAAGCCATTTCCCGAGCGCCCTACCAAAAGCTTCAGTCCTCTTATCAGGCGGTAGGTCAGTAACTCTAACCCAGACATCAATTTTATCAAAAATCATCTCCGAGGGCCTCGTATCTCCTTCATAGTCCTTCATTATAAGAGTCGCAAAGTCATATTGCCACGGGCCGTTGTTAAGGACATGTCTGCAATCACCTTCGCTACCAAACTGCACAGAGATGATTTTTGGTCCGATCTCCCTGAACTTTGCTTCACGGTGCAGACCCCATGCCCGGGGCATAGTGTTTTCAAGAGCGGACATCTTGAGCGGACGTGGAGAACAAACCTTGCCAGCTGCTGCCCATCTATGGCGTTTCTGTTCGGCCGGCGTCGGATCGTCAAACACAAAACCTTCCACTTCCTTATCCATAAGAACCATACCTCCAAGTCTCGCCGAAAGACTCGCCGACGGGTCCGGTGTTTTGCTCTCCACCGGAGACTTTGACTCCCCCTACTAGCAGATCCGTCCACCCTCCTAGCCGGCGGCGTCGCCATCGACTTGGCGGGGGTCGCCTTTGAGTTCATCGAAGTTGCCGTCGGCATCTTCCCATCTGCACTTCCCGCCATCAGCGCTGCTGCAGGGCAGTCTTGCAGTCTCACCGACCCGTGCCTAGGGGAGCGCCATCGCTACCCTAGATCACTGCCGAAATCTCACCACCCCCGACTTCGAAACCCTAACCCTAGCACAGCCGCGTGGTCGCCTCGCGATCGCCAGCTATCGCCTCAGAGCGTCGAAACGTGGTGGATATAAGATGTGTACATTTTTAGTTTTTCTGGACGTGAGATCTAGTAGTTTTTTTAAAAGGACTTGGAGATAGATATAAGATGTGTACATTTTTAGTTTTTCTTAAAGGACTTGAAGATAGATATAAGATATGTACATAGGATAAATTGGATCCACCGGGTTTACATGTAGTTATGTGAGATCTTCTAGTTTTTGTTTTATTTAAAGGGACGTGTAGAAAGATATGAGGTGTGTGCGTTTTTTCAACAACACGTACAGGCTAAGGATAGCTGTAGTTTTTATTAGATGGAGCGCTTATTTATTTATTTTGAATAGCACGTACATGCTAAGGTTAATTTAAATGGACATGTAGAAAGATATAGGGCGTGCACCCTTTTTTTTTTGAAACTGGAACACCTTGCATTCCAATAGTTTACGGTGGACCGACCAGATCGGCGGCCACAGCACGGGTTACATCAGATGGCAGATCGGACTGCCAGAGCAGCTAACCATCGGCCTCAGCCCTCGCACCCACAACAGCTAACAAGTGTGCTGGGTTATTACATGCCCTCGGACAGAACAAGACTTTATACTCTATAAACCCTAGCTGGAGGAGGAACTTCGCCTCGCGTATTAGCACTCCAAGATAGCTACGATCCTGGGATGTCCCGTCAACGGCTAGCTGCAACAGTTGGCAATCGGTTTCAAAGAACACCCGACCCATACCTTGTGTCTCTGCGAACTGAATAGCCTTCACCAAAGCTTCCGTTTCCGCGTGCATGGCACTGCTTATATTCAGGAGTCTACCCGCTACCGCCAATATGCAGTCCCCTGTGCTGTCCCGAACCAGGAGTCCCCATCCTCCCTCTCCTGTCATCTGGTTGAATGCAGCGTCAAGGTTGATCTTAACAACATCTGTCGGAGGGGCGCTCCATTTAGGTGGTGGGGGTGAGCCCTCTGGGTTTCGTGGCTGTTTGTCTGTGGCAAGGACTTCCCATTCCTTCGACAGGCATCCTACCCGCGCACTGAAAGCCTCCGGGCTCTGGCGCTTTTTTTGGTGGTTCGCATTGTTTCGCTCCGCCCACCAGGACCATAAGAGACAGATTGTACGCATCTTAATCTCGCTGGGCAGTGTAAACACGGCCGCGAGCAAGTCCGTAGGGGTTTCACACAGCAGGAGTCGCTGCCTAGTATACTCAAGACCACCATGTCGCCACATGCACTTAACTTCCTTGCAACGCAGAAAGAGATGGCCCCCATCCTCAGCTTGTCGACCACATAGATGGCATCGCACGTCCAGCTCCACTCCAAGTCGTTCGACATTGCGCCGGAGGGGGTGGCTGTTATGGGCAAATCTCCAGAGGAAATGATGAACTTTAGGGGGACACGGCAGTTTCCAGAGTGCCAGCCAAAACTTTGATTTGTCCTCCAGGCCAGACGAGTTCTCCCCCCTTTGGTGTTCTTTCTGCTGGTCCAACAGGTGCACATAAACCTTGTAGGCTGATCTCACCGAGAAGAGACCCTTAGCGTCAAAATACCAGGCCACAAAATCCTCAAAGTGTTCGCGAACGGGGATGCTCAGGATTGCCCTCGCATCTTCCTGACAGAAAGTTTGTTGCACTAGTTCTCCATCCCATGTACTTGTAGCCGGGTCAATAAGCTCTGAAACCCTCGTTAGCAGGTGGGCACCTTGTAGGGTCCTTGGTCTTCTTGTGTCATTTGAGGGCAGCCATGGATCCCGCCAAATATTGATCATATCACATGTGCGGCTGTGCCTACCCTCCAAATCATGCCAGCCTTAATGACCTCAATGCCCTGGAGCAGACTACGCCAGACATAGCTCATCCCTGGTGTTGCTACAGAATTCAGCACATCTCCATGTGGGAAATATTTGGCTCGTAAGACTCGTGCACACAGGGATTCTGGACACTGGATGAGCCGCCAGACCTGCCGTGATAGCATTGCAATGTTAAAGGCGTGTAAGTCGCGAAAGCCAAGGCCTCCCTGCTCCTTAGGCTGGCACATTCTTTCCCATCCCACCCAGTGATGACGCTCCTCCTCGTCCTGATTAGCCCACCAGAAATTACAGACCATTTGGCTAATGCTCTCACATAGAGCTTTTGTTAGATCAAAACAAGACATGGCATATGTGGGCATGGCTTGGATTACCGCCTTGATTAGGATCTCCTTGCCTGCCTTTGATAAGAGCTTGATTTTCCAGCCTTAAGGATCTCCCATATCCAATCACGTAGATACTCAAAGCATTTCTGTCTTGACTCCCCGACGTAACTTGGTAGGCCAAGGTATTTCCTTGCAGACTCTCCGAGCGTAAACCGAGGAGGGACAGGAGCTGGGTTTTCATTTGAGTTGGGGTGTTCTTACTGAACAAAACAGCGGATTTATCCCTATTGATCATTTGACCCGACCCCAGCTCATAGACTTGCAGAATGTGGTTTACAACCTGCACACTGTCCGGTGTAGCCTCAAACAGCAGCAGTGAGTCGTCAGCGAAGAGAAGGTGACTAACTGCAGGCGCTCCCTCCACCACAACGATCCCATTGATCTGATTTGTGCTTTCTGCATGTTGAAGAAGCGCCGACAGCCCCTCTGCACACAGCAGGAACAGGTACGGCGAGATGGGGCCCCCCTGCCGCAAACCTCTTCCCAGTATGATCTGGTCCGTATAAGCCCCGTTAATTTTGAACCTGTACTTCACCGTCCGGGTACACATGTTGATCAGCTGAATAAACTCATTGCTGAAACCCAGCTGGATCATAACTTTCTCAAGGAAACACCATTCGACCCGGTCATATGCTTTACTCATGTCAAGTTTTAAAGCGGCGTACGATTTCTTCCTGGTTCTCTTCCTCTTCAGAAAATGTGTCATCTCATAGACCAATATTGTGTTATCCGAAATGAGCCGGCCTGGAACAAAGGCGCTCTGGTTTGGTGAGATAACCTCCTCAAGAGTGCACCCTTTTTTACACGTACAGGCTAATGATAGTTGTTGTTTTTTTAGATGGAGCGCCCTTAGATCTAATCCATTCATTACGTCTTTTAAGTTATGGGTCCACCAAATCAACGATCAGATCTTTCTAATTATTGTGGTAACTTTTAGTTTATTTTTTTCTGATTAACCAGTCAAGCACTTTTATTTAAAGGGACGTGTAGAAAGATATAACGTGTGTATGTTTTTTTCAACAACACGTACAGGCTAAGGATAGCTGTAGTTTTTTTTAGATGGGTGGAAAGATATAAGGCGTGTACCCTTTTTTACACGTACAGGCTAATGATAGCTGTTGTTTTCTTTTTAGATGGAGCGCCCTTAGATCTAATTCATTCATTACGTCTTTTAAGTTATGGGTCCACCAAATCAACAATCAGATCTTTCTAATTATTGTGGTAATTTCTAGTTTATTTATCTTTTTTCTGATTAACCCGTCAAGCACTTTTTTTACACGTACATGCTAATGATAGCTGTTGTTTTTTTTAGATGGAGCGCCCTTAGATCTAATCCATTCATTACGTCTTCTAAGTTATGGGTCCACCAAATCAACGATCAGATCTTTCTAATTATTGTGGTAATTTCTAGTTTATTTAACTTTTTTCTGATTAACCCGTCAAGCACTTTTTATATATAATAGATAGATAGATAGATGTTGGAGGGTATATATAAATGGGTGCAATGCGTCTATGTTTATAAAAACCACTCCCTAGTTACAATTTTGATCAAAGTTTGACCTGTAATACATCGGAGGCTAATAAATTCAGACGGAGGAAGTAGTTGCTAGAAACTGGTGAGGATTTGGTGCATTTACGGAACATATCGCAGGAGATATATAGTCGCCAGTTAATTTTGTGAGACCATTTGTGTACAGATAAGTGGTCATTTATTGTATTAATTGTAATGGGATTGTTTGGTCTGGCATTAAAATTGTCTAAATATTTGCCGATTGCAATAGATAGCGCCCAATTATTATCACGAGAAGGCAAGTTTTCAATCCTTTATAACCCAACCACACACATTAGCAGGAACAAACTACCCAGATCGAGAAATACTGATCCCTCTCGCTAAGTTGGCTACCTTGTGAGCAACGAGATTCCATTTATCTCTACCAATCTTCGAAAGCCTGCCGGCCAGGATTTTGCTTTGGGATCTCTTCTACCGTTGGTCGTCATTCCACTGCGCTCTTGAACTCCAAGGTCCGTTATTCAATCCATAGCTGGTATTAGCAGTAGACAGTAGAGACTAGTAGTAGTAGTAGTACAAAGGTAGATGCCTGCATGGTTCGTATAGATTTGTTGTTTTTATGTGAGAAGTAGTATAAGTACAGTTTATAAGGACATTCATGGAGTTCTCCACCAAAATAAAAAGATGCATAGAGTTTTACCAATGGAAAAATTGTACGAATGGCCATTCAGTTGGAATTGGTCTTCTTGTGGTGCCATTTTGTTTGTAGTAATTAATTCAGAGGAGCGTCATTGCAGACCAGAGGAAGAATGTTCGTTTCCTCTGATGTTAGGAGTCAAAACATTGGGGTGGAGCTCTTTTTTGTGTGAAAGCCAGAGGAAAAGAGCGATAATGCTACCCTGTGATGCAACTCTTGTTTGCCGCGGGAAGGTGAGTTTGGTCCATAACTTGTGTGTAGGCCGAGTAGTGTATTGGCAGTTCATCCTACAATAATTGAGTCACAACTTTGGGCTGGTACATACATTTCTGTTATTTTAAAGTAATGAAGCATATCTGTGTGCTAATTAGATCTTGTGCGGAATTGCAGGCACTTGTATTGCACATGGACTTCGCAACTGCAGACTCGACCTGCATCTTCGCGGTTAGTAACTATAGTTTCATCAAGGAAACTGGTCTGGGCAATTTTCTAAGATCCCATGCCTTCCAAGTTGGTGGGTATGACTGGTCAGTTAGATTCCACCCACAAGGAATCAATGCTGAAAGCCAAAAGCACATCTCTATTGTTGGTGAGCTTATGAGCGAAAATGCAGAAGTCAGTGCAATACTTTGTTATCGATTGATCTCTCTAGGAGGACAATGCACAGAGTGGACTCAAACCGGAGTGTTAAACTTATCTAGTGCAGAAGGAAAATATAGGATGGGAGGGTGGGAGAAGGTCATGGGGAAAACTTTGCTTGAAGCAGAATATGTGGAATTTGACCGCTTCTTGATTGAATTTTCCATCACTGTTATGAAAGATCCACTGGTGACTTGCAGTGACTTATTATCACCCCAAGTGAAGCTGCCACCACCAGAACTGTCAACTGATTTTGCAGATCTTCTAGAGTCAAAAGAAGGGGCGGACGTGACCTTCTGCGTCCAAGGTGAAGCATTTCCTACACATAGGGTAGTGCTCGCGGCAAGGTCACCGGTGTTTAGGGTGCAGCTCTGTGGACCAATGAAGGAGAAAGACGGGTCATATGTAATCGTGGAAGATATGTTACCTGACGTTTTTAGGGCTCTCATACATTTTGTGTACACAGACTGCTTGGTGCTTCCTTTCGATGGTTTTGATGACGAGGACAGAAAAGAGATTGTACTCCACTTACTCGAGGCTGCCGATCGCTACGCAATTGAAAAGTTGAAGCTCATATGTGAGGCCACTCTTTGCAGCTGTCTTGATGTACAAACAGTGGCAACTACATATGCGCTAGCTGATCAACATCAGTGTAATGATCTCAAACAGGCTTGCCTCAAATTTATGGCATCTCCAACAATATTTGGTGAAGTGATGGCGAGCCAAGACTATGAAAACCTCAAGAGAAAGAGTTCTAGTACAGCATTGGAGATTTTAGAGAGCGTTTGTAAGTTCCCAAAGATCTAGTATGCGGGGTCTAGCTCGTCGTAGTGTGGCGACTGATACATCACACCTTTCCATTGTTTTTCTACACACCTTTCCATTGTTTTTCTACTGGTTTTCTTAGTCATATGTTATGTTCGTCATTTCTGTCGAATTTGACTTACTCTATTCCAAGAAAAAATGTATCAATTCATGTTATGCAAGTGCATATCATTTCTTACTTTACAATAAACTGCAAGAATGACATGTGGTTAAACTAACACGACACCCCTACCTTCCCTTTTTCTGCAAACAAATATTTAGGCACACGTATCTTAAGGTGCATTTGGCAACGCTCTGGCTCCGAGCTCCGCCAACTCTGTGCCCGGAGCCACGCCAAACACGAAAACTCTTGAAGTTGAACTCCTGGCTGCCATGATTGACGGAGTGTAAAATTTCAGGAGTTGGGGAAGCTGCCCTCGAGGAACTCACAGAAGCTGTAGAGTTGGAGTTTGAGTGTTTATAGCAAAACTGTCACCGCCAAGTGATATCGTGTGTGCCAGTTCGCAGCGCTTGTCTCCCAAGCTCGGCTGCGACGGCAACACTTGCTTAACTGGGACTAAATGTCCGACCAGCTGAATGTGCCACCAGTGCTATATGTCTTTGTGGCCGACTCGAGCGACCCCAGCCAGAGGCTATCCTGCCGAACAGATTTCAACTCTGATTGTTTCAGAGAGGAGAAGCTAACCATAGAATTTGCCGTCGATGAGGATTTTTGGGCCAGGGAGAGCTGCCGTTAATAATCATACAATTGATATAGTATATGTCAGGGCATACAATACAGCCAAGAGATTCTCGAAAAAAATTACATCCAAGATGAGATACGTAGGTATGTTGTTGGTGAATGTGAACAATGATATATACAATATTCCATTGATTCTTATTTAGCTAAACAATAGATTAAAAATCTATATGATCGCGCAGTATAGAACAGGCCTACACATGATTTCCATAAAGCATCTTGCTGAAACAACATAAAAATAACATCACATGGTGATGGCGATGCGATATATAATATATACACGCAAGGCTTCCAACACAAGGATAGAGGGCGGCCGAACTAGTGTCTTGCTTATATAATAGTTAGCCTTGCTACTAGCTTTCAGCGGTAAAGTTATCGGCATTGTCCAATGAGTTTAAAGTTTAATTATCCTTTTAGTATTATTGTTGTCGATGGATTTAGTTTGAATTTGGTTATTATTGTTGTCGATGGAGTTAATCGAATTATTATAGTCAAATTTTAAACTAAAGATGTGTGGTTGAAAGTTACTCTTACTACGTTATATATAGTTTATGTAGCACGTACACGGATACATATATATGGTATTAGGACATAAGGGCCCATGTCCTCGAGTTCGCCTAGGGCCTCCTGAAACACAGGGCCGGCCCTGCCCACATAGGGAATAGGTGCTTGTATTGCCCAACCATACATATCTGAATCACTACTAGAAATAGTTTTAGCATTGGCCCCTCAACACTGACCAGCCTTGTTCTCTTGGCCATCTTATTATCATTCCTTTTGTGGAGCAATCTGAACAACTCATGTCACATTTTTTTGCAAACAAGTGTATCTCCATCACAATTGTATGGTGAGATACTATTTTGTTCCAAGGGGATATCATTGCGTAAATTTCTTCATAAAAAGGGAAGTACAATATATTCTACAAACTTGAGAAATATTGTGTGAGAAATAATTAAGTAATTATGTATATATACAAGTATGTCATCATTATGGCATATCATTGCTAACAAAAGTAGTGGGTGTAGTGGAGAGTTTATTGAGTTCAACAACCACAGCTCTAACTAGATAAATAATTTAATAAAAGCACGTAAGTTGTAGGCTTGATTGCATTTCAGTGGATTTAATATGATAATTCATATCCACAAAAAATTGTTCTATTATTGTTGATGTTTTCGGCAGTGGATTATAAGAAAAAGTTCCATGCAGCACAACAAAAAGAAATCTAAAACTGAATTCTTAGTCTCCAATATTATAATATAAGTTATGAGTAATTAGTTAGGATTGTGACAATCAACCTGATGAGGTAATTCACCATCGGGGAGGCCAAACTAAAGGCCAATGTAGGATCAAGCCCATGTATGCTAAGGGCCAAGTCAAGAACAACAACAGGGGGTGGCGTCCTAGTCGAAGTGGACACCAGTCCGAAAACAATCGCTAGCCTGATTGCCCGTCAATCAGGACTCTTGTCAGTAGGTTTATCAGCCGTCGGTTTTACAGCAGGCCAATGGTCAGGAGCAATGAAGGAGGCGTTGCGTGTGGATGTTCCACTAGGCATTGAACACAGACATTATAAGCCATCTCCACTAGTTGGTTAATATTTCAGTTACTATTAGTAATGGCAAGAAATTGTCGGTTTTTAATATGCCGTTACACAAAACATTTATGACCAGCCGTTGTAGCTTTAATGTTGGCGCACTCTATATAAGCGTCCTGGAGCACCTGGTCGAGGGTTTGCAACATTCTTAATCACACCTTACGCAAGAGAACAACATCACAGACAGGAAGTAGGGTATGACCTCAACCGCAGAGGGCCTGACCTGTATACATCCTTGTGTACCTCCGTTGCCATGGAACGGAGAGTAGTTTTGGGCAACGAACATAGTGTATGGCAAAGGTTGGCCAACTGAGCTGAAATTGGCATGAAAATGATGCGATATGGCTCATACATGCATATATTACTATATTTGGGCTGTCGAACTGGCTTGATCGGTAGGTGCTTGAGCATCGAATGGGGTAGTGCGAGCTGTGAAAAAACAAAGTATTCCCACTGGCAACGTACGCGAAGGACATAGGAAGCGGTCAATACATACAAATACCCGTACAGCCGACAACAGTGGGCCAGCATGCAGGTGACTGGCCCTATCGGACAAGGGCCGCTAGTCCAGGATCGTAAGTCTAGCTGGACCATGTTCGAGGATTTTCCCTGCGAGACCGCCTAAACATGAAACATTGATTAGAAACAAAAGGGCGATGTGTGTGTAAAATTCAGGGAGGGACCCTAGGGCCGGGAAGATATCTAGTGATACAAAGGCTTAGGTGCTATCATGATACGGGGTCCGGGGAGCCGTTGGATCTGAGATCCGACGGCTTCTGGGAGTTCTTGAACATTTAACAAAAAAGCCATTCAAAGTTTCAACAATACGCATAGGTATAGTAGCTCTTTAGATGCCGTTGTATCTAAGATCCAATGACCCAGAAAGTTGTATCATGGTAGCACCTAAAATTTGGTATCACCTGAAATTTCTCCGGACCCTAGGGGATGGAGGGGAGGCGACTAGATCGGCGATGGCAACTGCCATGGGCATGCCCCGGAGATTGCAGGTTTGTCCCTCGCTGTCCTCAAAATATTACTTCCGCTGGCGCCCCCGTCCTTTGCCACCCAGCAGCCATCGTGCGTTGGCGGCGGAGGGACTAGGTTTTATGGCCGGGCATGAACATACACCCCCGTTCGTGATCCGGATGTGCTTTTTTCGGTGTTTGCTTTTGGCGTGCAGGTTGCCGATCGTCAACAGTGGGGCCGAGATCCAAAAACGCCTCAGTGGATTAAAAGGTATTTTGCGTGTCTGTTTTACATGGTCTGGCATTTGCTGTTGAGGAACGTAGTAATTTCAAAAAAATTCCTACGCACACGCAAGATCATGGTGATGCATAGCAACGAGAGGGGAGAGTGTTGTCTACGTACCCTCGTAGACCGAAGCGGAAGCGTTGACGCAACATAGAGGAAGTAGTCGTACGTCTTCCCGATCCGACCGATCCAAGCGCCGTTACTCCGGCGCCTCCGAGTTCTTAACACACGTACAGCTCGATGACGTTCCCCGGGTTTCGATCCAGCAAAACTTCGGGGACGAGTTCCGTCAGCACGACGGCGTGGTGACGATCTTGATGTACTACCGACGCAGGGCTTCGCCTAAGCACCGCAACAATATGACCAAGGTGGAATATGTTGGAGGGGGGCACCGCACACGGCTAAGGAACGATCACGAAGATCAACTTGTGTGTCCTAGGGGTGCCCCCTGCCCCCGTATATAAAGGAGCAAGGGGGGGAGGCCGGCCGGCCCTGGGGCGCGCGCCAGGAGGAGGAATCCTCCTCCTAGTAGGAGTAGGAGTCCCGTCTTTCCTACTCCTACTAGGAGGGGGAAAGGAAGGGGGAGAGGGAGAGGGAAAGGGGGGCGCCGCCCCCCCTCTCCTAGTCCATTTCGGACCAGAGGGGGAGGGGGCGCGCGGCCCGCCCTGGCCGCCCCTCTCTCTCTCCACTAAGGCCTATATGGCCCAATACTACTCCCGGGGGGTTCCGGTAACCCCTCCGGCACTCCGGTTTTCTCTGAAATCACTCGGAACCATTCCGATGTCCGAATATGGTCGTCCAATATATCAATCTTTACGTCTCGACCATTCCGAGACTCCTCGTCATGTCCGTGATCTCATCCGGGACTCCGAACTAACGTCGGTACATCAAAATGCATAAACTCATAATATAACTGTCATCGAAACCTTAAGCGTGCGGACCCTACGGTTCGAGAACAATGTAGACATGACCGAGACTCATCTCCGGTCAATAACCAATAGCGGGACCTGGATGCCCATATTGGTTCCTACATATTCTACGAAGATCTTTATCGGTCAGACCGCATAACAACATACGTTGTTCCCTTTGTCATCGGTATGTTACTTGCCCGAGATTCGATCGTCGGTATCCAATACCTAGTTCATTCTCGTTACCGGCAAGTCTCTTTACTCGTTCTGTAATACATCATCTCACAACTAACTCATTGGTTGCAATGCTTGCAATGCTTGCAAGGCTTATGTGATGTGCATTACCGAGAAGGCCCTGAGATACCTCTCCGACATTCGGAGTGACAAATCCTAATCTCGAAATACGCCAACCCAACAAATACTTTCGGAGACACCTATAGAGCACCTTTATAATCACCCAGTTACGTTGTGACGTTTGGTAGCACACAAAGTGTTCCTACGGTAAACGGGAGTTGCATAATCTCATAGTCATAGGAACATGTATAAGTCATGAAGAAAGCAATAGCAACATACTAAACGATCGAGTGCTAAGCTAACGGAATGGGTCATGTCAATCAGATCATTCATCTAATGATGTGATCCCATTAATCAAATAACAACTCTTTGTCTATGGTTAGGAAACATAACCATCTTTTATTAATGAGCTAGTCAAGTAGAGGCATACTAGTGACACTCTTGTTTGTCTATGTATTCACACATGTATTATGTTTCCGGTTAATACAATTCTAGCATGAATAATAAACATTTATCATGAAATAAGGAAATAAATAATAACTTTATTATTGCCTCTAGGGCATATTTTCTTCAGTCTCCCACTTGCACTAGAGTCAATAATCTAGTTCACATCGCCATGTGATTTAACAGCAATAGTTCACATCACCATGTGATTAACACCCATAGTTCACATCGATATGTGACCAACAGCAAAAGGGTTTACTAGAGTCAGTAATCTAGTTCACATCGCTATGTGATTAACACCCAAAGAGTACTAAGGTGTGATTATGTTTTGCTTGTGAGAGAAGCTTAGTCAACGGGTCTGCCAAAATTTAGATTCGTATGTATTTTGCAAATTTCTATGTCTACAATGCTCTGCACGGAGCTACTTTAGCTAATTGCTCCCACTTTCAATATGTATCTAGATTGAGACTTAGAGTCATCTAGATTAGTGTCAAAACTTGCATCGACGTAACCTTTTATGATGAACCTTTTTGTCACATCCATAATCGAGAAACATATCCTTATTCCACTAAGGATAATTTTCACCGCTGTCCAGTGATCCACTCCTAGATCATTATTGTACTCCCTTGCCAAAATCAGTGTAGGGTATACAATAGATCTGGTACACAGCATGGCATACTTTATAGAACCTATGGTCAAGGCATAGGGAATGACTTTCATTCTCTTTCTATCTTCTGCCTTGGTCGGGTTTTGAGTCTTACTCAATTTCACACCTTGTAACACAGGCAAGAACCCTTTCTTTGCTTGATCCATTTTGAACTTCTTCAAAACTTTGTCAAGGTATGTGCTTTGTGAAAGTCCAATCAAGCGTCTTGATCTATCTCTATAGATCTTAATGCCCAATTAAGCAGCTTCACCGAGGTCTTTCATTGAAAAACTCTTATTCAAGTATCCCTTTATGCTATCCAGAAATTCTATATCATTTCCAATCAGTAATATGTCATCTACATATAATATCAGAAATGCTACAGAGCTCCCACTCACTTTCTTGTAAATACAGGCTTCTCCAAAAGTCTGTACAAACCCAAATGCTTTGATCACACTGTCAAAGCGTTTATTCCAACTCCGAGATGCTTGCACCAGTCCATAAATGGATCGCTGGAGCTTGCACACTTTGTTAGCTCCCTTTGGATCGATAAAACCTTCTGGTTGCATCATATACAACTCTTCTTCCAGAAATCCATTCAGGAATGCAGTCTTTACATCCATTTGCCAAATTTCATAATCATATAATGCGGCAATTGCTAACATGATTCGGACAGACTTAAGCATCGCTACGGGTGAGAAGGTCTCATCGTAGTCAATCCCTTGAACTTGTCGAAAACCTTTCGCGACAAGTCGAGCTTTGTAGATAGTAACATTACCATCAGCGTCAGTCTTCTTCTTAAAGATCCAGTTATTCTCTATTGCTTGCCGACCCTCGGGCAAGTCAACTAAAGTCCACACTTTGTTGTCATACATGGATCCCATCTCAGATTTCATGGCTTCTAGCCACTTTGCGGAATCTGGGCTCACCATCGCTTCTTCATAGTTCGTAGGTTCGTCATGATCTAGTAGCATGACTTCCAGAACGGGATTGCCGTACCACTCTGGTGCGGATCTTACTCTGGTTGATCTACGAGGTTCTGTAGTAACTTGATCTGAAGTTTCATGATCAATATCATCAGCTTCCTCACTAATTGGTGTAGGTGCTACAGAAACAGATTTCTGTGATGTACTACTTTCGAATAAGGGAGCAGGTACAGTTACCTCATCAAGTTCTACTTTCCTCCCACTCATTTCTTTCGAGAGAAACTCCTTTTCTAGAAAGACTCCGAATTTAGCAACAAAAGTCTTGCCTTCGGATCTGTGATAGAAGGTGTATCCAACAGTTTCTTTTGGATATCCTATGAAGACACATTTTTCCGATTTGGGTTCGAGCTTATCAGGTTGAAGCTTTTTCACATAAGCATCGCAGCCCCAAACTTTAAGAAACAACAACTTTGGTTTCTTGCTAAACCATAGTTCATAAGGCGTCGTCTCAACGGATTTCGACGGTGTCCTATTTAATGTGAATGCGGCCGTCTCTAAAGCATAACCCCAAAACGATAGCGGTAAATCTGTAAGAGACATCATAGATCGCACCATATCTAGTAAAGTACGATTATGACGTTCGGACACACCATTGCGCTGTGGTGTTCCGGGTGGCGTGAGTTTGTGAAACTATTCCACATTGTTTTAATTGAAGGCCAAACTCGGAACTCAAATACTCTTCTCCACGATCAGATCATAGAAACTTTATTTTCTTGTTACGATGATTTTCCACTTCACTCTGAAATTATATGAACTTTTTAAATGTTTCAGACTTCTATTTCATTAAGTAGATATACCAATATCTGCTCAAATCATCTGTGAAGGTCAGAAAATAATGATACTTGCCGTGAGCCTTAACACTCATCGGACCGCATACATCAGTATGTATTATTTCCAATAAGTCAGTTGCTCGCTTCATTGTTTCGGAGAACGGAGTCTTAGTCATCTTGCCCATGAGGCATGGTTCGCAAGCATTAAGTGATTCATAATCAAGTGATTCCAAAATCCCATTAGCATGGAGTTTCTTCATGCGCTTTACACCAATATGACCTAAACGGCAGTGCCACAAACAAGTTGCACTATCATTACTAACTTTGCATCTTTTGGCTTCAATATTATGAATATGTGTATCTTTACGATCGAGATCCAACAAACCATTTTCGTTGGTGTGTATGACCATAGAAGGTTTTATTCATGTAAACAGAACAACAATTGTTCTCTAACTTAAATAAATAACCGTATTGCAATTAACAATATCAAATCATATTCATGCTCAATGCAAACACCAAATAACACTTATTTAGTTTCAACACTAATCCCGAAAGTATAGGGAGTGTGCGATGATGATCATATCAATCTTGGAACCACTTCCAACACACATCGTCACTTCACCCTTAACTAGTCTCTGTTTATTCTGCAACTCCCGTTTCGAGTTACTAATCTTAGCAACTGAACTAGTATCAGATACCGAGGGGTTGCTATAAACACTTGTAAAGTACACATCAATAACATGTATATCAAATATATCTTTGTTTATTTTGCCATCCTTTCTTATCCGCTAATCACTTGGGGTAGTTCCGCTTCCAGTGACCAGTCCCTTTGCAGTAAACGCACTCAGTCTCAGGCTTAGGTCCAGACTTGGGCTTCTTCACTTAAGTAGCAACTTGATTGCTGTTTTTCTTGAAGTTCCCCTTCTTCTTCCCTTTGCCCTTTTCTTGAAACTAGTAATCTTGTCAACCATCAACACTTGATGTTTTTCTTGATTTCTACCTTTGTTGATTTCAGCATCACGAAGAGCTTGGGAATTACTTTCGTCATCCCTTGCATATTATAGTTCATCACGAAGTTCTACTAACTTGGTGATGGTGACTAGAGAATTCTGTCAATCACTATCTTATCTGGAAGATTAACTCCCACTTGATTCAAGCGATTGTAGTACCCAGACAATCTGAGCACATGCTCACTAGTTGAGCGATTCTCCTCCATCTTTTTAGTTGTAGAACTTGTTGGAGACTTCATATCTCTCAACTCGGGTATTTGCTTGAAATATTAACTTCAACTCCTGGAACATCTCATATGGTCCATGACGTTCAAAACGTCACTACAAGGATTCCGGTCTATTGCAACAAAAATTATTGCTACAACTATCTTTTGTTGCAATAAAATGCTATATTTCCACAAAATTCCAGTTCGTGGTAATAGGATCTACATATTGCCACAATTTCGTTTCATTGCGCTAAGTACTCGTTTTGTTGCAATAGAAGCCATGTATTGCCACAAGCTGCATCGTCGTTGTAATATGGTAGTGATATTGCGACAGTCATGTCCCGTTGCGTGAATTGGTCATCTTGTTGCAATAAAGGCTAGGTATTGCAACCAAGTACATAGATACTATTGCAACACCTCTGACATGTGGCGCTAGTCACAGATACTATTGCGACAAAGCATGTATTGGTTGTAATAGGGTGACTTTTTGCCTCACCTTCATTGCGTTGCAATAACTATTACATATTGCGATAAATTGAGCATCCATGGTAATACGTACACCATAATGCAACAATCCTCTAGTGTTGCCAAAAAGGAGCAGGATATTGCAACGATATTCTCTACCGTGCTCCTGATTTTTTTCCTTTATTTATTATACTACTTCGCACGATCTGATTAAAGGGGCGTACTAGTTTACAGAGATATTAACACATTAGGTACCACAACTTGTACCTAAGTTGCATTTTTAGTCACATATCTTGCAAAGTGGACATCGGTGGTACCACAACTTGGAGGAATGCTCGCTTACGCGCGTGCGAAGCGTTGCACACTCGCGGACGCCCTTCACTTTAGGGTTTCTTGCACCGCCAGGGCCTCCTCCACTCACCCTACTGACCTCCGGTAGCAAGGTCGTGCTCGGCACCCGAAAGACGACAAGCTCAGTGCCCTTCTCACAAAGGTGAGTCATGAGAACTAAGCAACACACATTTCTCCTCCTAATTTTTCTGTATCTTGCTTGATGTGATGTATTTATGTGTGCTGTTAATAAAAAAGGAGATTCAATATAAAATTATGTGTTAAGTAGAGAAATTGTGCAAGGCTGCACACTAGCTATTTTTAAACACTCCCAGGATTCATTTGAACAGCTCTTCAGCCACCAATTGAGCAGCATAACAGTTGTATCATAGACTAATTTTCAGCAAGAATTCATCAGCAGATGAACGACACTACATCAAGATATATACAAGGACATATGACACAAGATTTTAGTAGGATATAACAAACCATCTTAGCGAGATATATAACAAATGTTTCAAAATGACAGCACACAAGTTTCAGCAGCTATACTTGTATAGATTGTTCACACGAAAGACAATAAGTTCAAGGCAAAGTAGTGAAAATAGCAAAAACACTAAAAGACCATAAGTTCATAGCAACAGTGTGTACATAGCATCACTGTCAAAAGGAAAATAGCAACAACACTAAAAGAACAGCAACTACTCTTCTCTTCTCTTCATCACCAAAATGTTAGTGCTGGGCACTAGCTCTTATTCCCATTTGCCACAACATATGACACTATGCAGGCATGCCTTGTTTCAACCTGTTTTATATCAGATTAAACTTCAGGAGAGATATTTCTCATAGGTAACTATCATAACAGTTCAGGAACTTATTCTCATGGCTTACACATGTGGAAAGCACCTTACCAAGAAATTAAAAACTATACAAAGAACCCCTGGTCATCATCCAATTCTTCTTGTCCCAAAGGAGCAACATGGCCATCATTTACGTAAGCCTCATCATCATCTATATCATCATCAGATTCGAATTGGACATCTTCAAACTCAATAGGTTTTATATTTTCTATGACTGAAACATCAATGCTGGATCCTTCGTCATCATTTCTACACCAACTAGTGATCTCTTCAGGTATTGTAATTTTTGGCACTGTAATTTCTGCATCGACGACATCCAGTACATCTGCATCACCACCCTCATCGGCTTCAACAGCTTCATCAAGGCCTACACCATTTAAAACAGAAGGAGCAAACAAATTTCATGGAATCATTTTAATAACAGTTGCCCAATGAGGGTTCTTCACATCTCTCACATAGAAAACCTGTTGAGCTTGGAGGCCTAGAATGTAAGGGTCTCCCTGGAATTGGTGTAGAGTAGTGTAAAGGTCAATAATTCCATATTTGTCATTCTTATACCCCTTACTCTCAGTTTTGTTGGCAGGAGGCACGTCAAACCAGTCACACTAGAATAGAACAACCTCCTTATCAGGAGGAAAGTCAAGAAATATGATTTTCTTGATCACCCCGTAATAATCAATATTTCCTGTGTTTGCATCGCCCTTGACTATGACGCCACTATTTTGGGTACTCAAGTCCTGCTCTATATAGGAATTCCGAAAGAAATATCCATTCAGAACTGTACGGTTGTATACCCGAGCTAGGTGATCAGGTCCTTTAGCTAGTGCATAAATAAGATTGCTGACCTTCCCATCATTGTGGAGTTCTGTGATCTGTTTCATGGAATAGAATATGCGTGAGTGTATTGTACAGCTTGGTACATTATTACAAGGAACATTAGTGAAAATGCGAAAGAAAATTACCCGTCTCTCAAACCAACCAACAAACTCTTCCTTGTGCTGCTTTTTAGGATTAGGAGAATTGTTCCTTGTGAGCTCCTCAAGATGTTCACTTCAAAGAGAAATGATTGTTAGTTGAACAGGAAAGAAATAAAGCATATCATGATGTGAAATAAAAACATAAGTATCCTTACTCAATCCATGGCGCGGTTTCCTCACAGTTTGTTATTATGAAATGCCTCATTTGATTAATCTCAGCCAAAGACAATGATTCACAAACAAAACCTTTCTTGGAGTAATCAACTGTACTCATTATGCTAATCCCTGTTGGTGATTGATCTATACCTCCGTCTTCATGACGTTCGGACTGACTTAGCTTGGTAGGCATTCCATCAACGAATCGACTGCAAAAAGTCATGCACTCTTCAAGTATGTACCCCTCTGCAATAGAACCTTCTGGTTGAGCCTTGTTACGCACATATCCTTTGAGCGTACGCAAGTATCGCTCAATTGGATACATCCATCTGTACAAGACAGGCCCTCCCAATCGGGCCTCTTCAGCAAGATGAATTGGGAGAAGCATCATAATATCAAAGAATGCTGGTGGAAAGATCATCTCAAGCTGACATAGAGTTTCTGGAATTGTTTTGCTCAACCTCTCCAAATCTTCATCCCTTAACTCCTTCGAGCATAAATCAGAAAAGAATTTACTCAGCTGAAGCAATGGGTTAACAACATTCTCTGGCAAAAGCTTGCGCAATGCAATAGGAAGAAGTTTCTGAAATATAACATGGCAGTCATCAGTTTTGAGTCCACTAATCTTGCACTGATCAAGGACTACTATGATAGCCTGGCTTATTAGGGATGATAGACTACTCATATCAATAAGGAATTCCTTCTTTTCCGGGAGCCCATTCGGACAGAACTCCAAAGTTAAGCGTGCTCAGCTTGGAGTAGTGTCAGGATGGGTGACCGACCGGGAAGTTGCTCCCGGGTGCGCACGAGTGAGGACAAAGTGCGCAGAAAAGACTAGTATTGATCTGTGGGGCCACTCTAGATCCCGCCAGGAGTAACGACCACCGGCGGGTGTGTCCGGGGCGTTACAAGTTGGTATCAGAGCCGACCCTCGCGGTTACACGGATGGTTGCGGACAGGTGCATGGTCATGTTGTTCATGACGTTTGTGACCCGTCGTGGCACCCGGCATGGCACATGTACCGGACTGGAAGCACAGACGTTTGTGCCAAGAGGGAACGTTCCTGTGGCCCGACGAGGACGTCGGTTCCTCCGAGTGGGGGTGTATGTGATAGCCTGGCTTATTAGGGATGATAGACTACTCATATCAATAAGGAATTCCTTCTTTTCCGGGAGCCCATTCGAACAGAACTCCAAAGTTAAGCGTGCTCAGCTTGGAGTAGTGTCAGGATGGGTGACCGACCGGGAAGTTGCTCCCGGGTGCGCACGAGTGAGGACAAAGTGCGCAGAAAAGACTAGTATTGATCTGTGGAGCCAGTCTAGATCCCGCCAGGAGTAACGACCACCGGCGGGTGTGTCCGGGGCGTTACAACTACACATCGCTTAATGTGTGAAGCATAGCCATCAGGCATCTTAATGCTCTGTAGAAACTTGAGGAGCATTATCTTTTCTTCCTTTTTTAAAGTATAGCAACCTTTCTTTATGTCATATTTATGCTTACCAGGCTTTGGATGCTGGTCCTTCCTAATTTTCAGGTCCTGTAAATCAAGACGAGCCTTCACACCATCCTTTGATTTCTTATCCATCTCAAGCAAAGTCCCCACAATGCTGTCACAAATGTTCTTCTCGATGTGCATAACATCCAAATTGTGCCTAACGAGCAAGTTCTTCCAATATGGGAGCTGGAAAAATACACTTTTCTTCCGCCAGTTATGCCAGCTACTAGTTTCCGGTCGCTTTCTCTTATTTGACCGTCCAAATGGTGCATGATGAATGCTATCAAGTTCCCGCAGAACTTGTTCACCTGTAAGTGCCACTGGAGCTTCTCTATTATCTGCCTTGTTGTTGAACAAACACTTGTTTCGGCGCCATTTGTGGGTCCTGGGCAGAAAACGTCGGTGTCCCATGTAGCAATGCTTTCGACCATACTTGAGCCATAAAAAATCTATATGTTTGTGGCAATACGGGCATGCTAGCTTGCCTTTTGTGCTCCAACCACTCAGCACTGCGTAAGCTAGGTAGTCACTAATGGTCCACAACAAGCATGCATACATCTGGAAATTTTTTTTAGTTGCAGCATCATTTGTCTCAGCATCATCCTCCCATAGAACATTCAGCTCATCAATCAAGGGCTGCAAGTACACATCTATGTTATTTCCTGGTGACTTTGGTCCTGGAATAATCATTGACATAATCCAATTTTCTTGTTTCATACACATCCAAGGTGGCAAGTTATATGGAATAAGAATGACAGGCCATGTACTGTGTGATATACTCATGAGCCCAAAGGGGTTGAATCCATCCGAAGCAAGGCCAAGCCGAACACTGCGAGCATCTTTTGAGAATTTCTTATAATATTTCTTATCAAAATGCTTCCAGGCCTTGGAATTTGCAGGATGCCTCATTACACCATCATCCACCCGACCCTCCTTATGCCATTTCATATGTGATGACATATGTTCTGTCATGTACAACCTTTGCAGTCTTGGAATGAGTGGGAAATACCTTAGAACTTTCTGTGGCACTGGCTTCTTTGATTTACGACTTGATGCATTGTCTTCGTCACTAGCAGGAGTAGATTTCCATCGAGACGCATGACAGACAGGGCATTCTTCTGCATCAGCATGTTCATTACGGAATAGCACACAATCATTAACGCACGTGTGTATCTTCTTGTAGTCCAACCCAAGATCTCGGATCACCTTCCTTACTTTAGCGAGATTAGTAGGAATGCAGTGACCCTTTGGCAACACCTGTGTGAACATCTGCAGAACTAAGTCACATGCTCTATTGGTCATCCCAGACACGCACTTGATTTGGTAAAGCTTCACAATGAAAGATAGCTTCGTGAAATCCTTGCAACCTGGGTACAACTCTTTTTTTGCCTCTTTCAATAGTTCGAAGAAGACCTTGGCTGTTGCATTTGGTTCCTGGTTCCTTTCATCGCTGCTGGAAGCATCCACATGAATGTCTCCCGCACCTTCACCAATGTTTGCATTGTTTTGCATGTTTGTGCCCCTTATGAGAGTATTGAGCATGTCACATACCCCAGCACCATTATCAGAACCTTCAGACATGCTTCCCTCATCCGATTGTTCACCATGGTATATCCAGTGAGTGTAGGTTGGATCCATCCCATTGAACAGCAAGTCAGTATGAACATCCTTTTTCTTTTTCGGAACAATATTAAGACATCTCCTACATGGGCATGGGACTGCTGAGTCTGGGTGAGTACCATCAAAGGCAAAATTCAAGAAATCCTTCATGCCAGTTTGCCACTCAATAGAACCTCTTTCCCTCTCCATCCAGCTCTTATCTCTTGTCATTTTTGCCTTATCTCCGTAAAGCCAGTCCTGTTAAACAAACATAACAGCTGCTTTAGTAGCTGCATTACAGTCAATAGCATCACTAGCTGCATTACAAGACAAGACAACAGGGATACATACATACCAGTATTACTGTCACATGGTAAAGCAAACATTTAACTATACATTGTAAAGCAAAATTTGGTTGATGGAAGAAGAAATAGTATTACTGTCACATGGTAGTATATGTGACATGAGGGTAAATAAGTTCAGTTTCGTAGTTGGCTAGATCATGCAAAAGCAGAAATTCAGAGAGAGGCAGTGATAAGAAAATTTGCCATTTGCTTTGTTTGTCCACCACCTGCATCATGATCTGCTCTTGTGCTAAAGAACATAGCATAAGGGGTCACAGGATCAAAGCAAAACAAAACAAAATAGTAGACAGCAAAGGTAAATGGTTCAGAAATAGGACTGTATTTTTGGTACTATTCTGATTAATCGAACACACAGCCAAGTACTAGCAAGTGAAACAGGATTCAGCCGCTCATAACTACTCATACAGGAAATCAAGATCACTGGGTAGCATACTAAGTATTCTCACAGTAATTTTTGACCAATTAATTAACCCATGTCCATGCAACGATTCACAGGGTCATATGCAGATCAAAGCAAAACAGTACAGAGTTTCAGAGATTTACAACTAGAAAAGATCTTCTGCGTGAAAGGCTTGAGGTCTTGTGCGTGATCCTTCAAGAAGAGAAGTAGAAGAGGATCCTTGGGGAAGATCAGCAGCGTGGTGAGGAGGAGCAGCGGGGGTCGTCGGTCAGGGGCGGCAGGGAGGGACCCCGAGGATTCAAGCTCCCCGGCCTCCCTGGTGAAGCGCGCCGTAAGGGAGGACAGGCCGCCGCCGCCAGCCTCCCGAAACCCTCTTCTCACCTCCCTCTTCGTTCGATCCGATCTCTCCCCTTTCTCTTTTCTTGGTTCGATCTGGTGTCTCCCCTGTCTATCTGTTCTGGCTTCGATCTTTTTTTAGGGGCGAGAGAAAGGAAGTCGCCCCCTTTTATTTTCTTTCCTTCGTTCCCCTCCTCTGGTTTGTGGTTCAGCCGCGCGTGGGATCAGACGACCCGTCTGGTGGGTCGTGCCACTGCGTGCTTCGATCGCCCGGGTGACCAGACACGCTGTCTGGTGCAGTGCGTGACCTCTTCTGCCGTATATTACTTTTTTAAGATATATTACTGAAATATGTCCATGCAAAAAAATAAAGTTACTGAAATATGTGATTAACGTGGCCTTCTTTTTTTGTTTCAAAGAAGATAGTAATTCTATTGACCAAACTTTGATTATCTGCGACTTTTAAACCACAAATCCAAATGATCTCATTATTTTTTGCATTTTTTTAAATTAAACTGATATTTATATAGTAATTTGGTTGCATAATTTTGCCTACTTAAGTAGTGTAGGTAGCATATGTCGGCCAACAATCGGCACATATCAACGTCCTACACCACCCATGTGATCACTAACGTCGCCTCCGATGATCGGGTCACCCTCGACGACCGGGTCGACTCCGGTGACGGCTCTGTCGAAAGCTTCCAAGACCGTGTGCTCCATTCCAGAGCTCTCCGTCCTCCGACAGGCATGCCTGGTACGCCTCCTCCTCTTCCTCCGCCTTGCGCCGCTCTTCCTTCCCGCTTTCATGGAGGGATGCGATGCTCCCAGTGCCACCTCGCCTGGTGCACTGGGGCGCTTATCCGCTGCCAAGGTGGGCGGGAAGACGTCAGCCAAGGCGGGGGGAGGGCGCGCGAAGGGGCGGCGGGGGCCTTGCCCTTCTCCTTGCATGAGAAGAAGCCAGAAGCCCAAGGTGGCTAGGTTTGTCACGGGGGACCAGAGGGGTGGCTATATGAGGATGGGCGTCTGGAAGAGGTTGACTAACATGTATTTTGCTATTCTCATCGTAATGCAATAATTATTGGGCATCACTGAGGAGTAACGACAATAGAGGCATAAAGAGATAGCGGAAATTAGGCACCGTGAAATATTTTAAGAGATTTGTTTATGTCGTTGGTGTGTGCATGAGGGATGATTTTTTTTCCTCCCGTTGCAACACACGGGCATGTTTGCTAGTGAATACATAAAGAAGAGAAAAGGTGTTGGCCTTATCTTTTTTAAAACAAATGTGTGATATCCAATAAGTAAATCTCAAAACTAAATTTGTTTGGTTGATAATTGACATAGTTGAATCTCTAAATTTTCGGTTAAACAAGAGCAACATGATTATGTTGGACCTACTGTGGCATGGAGCACCCTCCTGAGTCGCCCTAGCAGGCGACGGGAGAGATCGCTAGCCGCCCCCCAGCGCGCCGCCTCCCACTCCTCCCCTCCCCTACCGCCGCTAGAGGGTGTGACTAGGTGAAGCCCGGCCAGCGACGGCGGCGGCAGGGCTCGTTCGCTCCCTTGCATGTGGATCCGATGTAGGAGGGATCCAACAGGCAAAGGCGTCGCGATGCAGGGTTGTTTTATTTACATAGTTGAATCTCTATGCTTATCGTTTGAACAAAAGCAACATAATTATGTTGGACCAACTCTGCCATGGACAAACCCTCGACGGATTGTCCGATAAAATGAAAGATGATGAGATCACCCCATCTAAAGATCGAGTCTGACATAGATCGACTGTCTCAACAACCCATCCCCTCAGTACTTATGTTTTGAGACAAGAGTATAACCTAATAGTTTTAAAGTGAGGGACGCGTGATGTCTCTGTGACATGTAGTTCAGAGCTGGCCAAAATTTTGCTACTTTGACCAACAGTTCACCAAGGCACAAATTTTTGACATATCCAACCTAAGTGTAGATTGATGAAACAACACCTTCCTAATTGGCTGCGGGTGGTTGGCGGACCGGGGTTGCGGTGGAGGGGTTGAAGCAGCGTGGTACATCACCTACACAGTCCGTCCACTGGTTGACGGTGAAGGCATCCATGGACGTCGTGTTCCTCCCGCTCCTTCTATCTTACTTCGGGTGAAAACTTGATCTTCGGATCGGACGGTAGCGACGTTTGTGGTCGTGCCATTCCTGGAGGCATCGTCTTGGAGACCTCGGTCCAGCATGTCCGTCGCACATCTTTCAAGATGATCGCTCCTCGTGCTGGCGGTCTCTGTCGGCTCTAAGCAGATTCCTTTTTTGCACATCTTAGAGGTGCTTGGTAGTCGTTGAGGTTGTGTGTCGGTGTCTGGCATTCGTGTATCTTGCTCTCTATGTGTGTGTGGCATCCATTTGTATTGGTTGCTTCGATGTATGTGATGGTTGTTTTACAATATAAACAGGGAAACTCTTTTTCTTTCGTTAATTGGCTTTCTCAAATGACGACGACTATACAAATATGAACGACGAGAACGTTACAGGGGAGGGCGTCGAATCGCCCCTTCACAATTCTCGGATTTGGTGTTTTTTCACCACGATATAACTTTTTACTAATAAATATTAGTATTCCCTCCATCTCGAAATATATTTACAATCTAGAAAATTTCTTCAAAAAATAATTACTTTTCTAAAACAAAAAGAATTACTTTCCCACCACCTAATTTAGTTGTACTGTTGTTTGCGCCAATATTTTTTAACCTCCCGCTAAAAGTCCCAAATTAGCGTCTTTGTTCCCACCAAAAAATTAGCTTCCCGCTAAATACCTTCATAACAACCCACTAATATATAATTGTAGACCAAATCACGGCGTCTTCACGGGCGATTGGATCTGAGCTCTCGTCTCTGTTCATCTGTGCTGCCGGCGTCATGACGGCGTCAACAGAGCGAACCACAACAGCTGCACGGCGTCAGGTTAGTCCTCCCGATCTCCTCCCTCGCTGAAAAATCCAGTCCCTCTCGATCTCCCACTCCCCCTCTCCTCTGCGCCTCACCTTAGCCTGGAGGCTGGCCGCCATGGAGCTCGCCTCGGCCTAGAACTGGGGCTCTACGGGGCCTCCCGGCCCGGTTCATGGCCGCAGCCGTCTCGGCTGTGCACGCCGGCGTCGTGACGTGGTGGCCAGGCGCTGGTGCTGCCTCACCCGACCCCAGCGTGCTTGCAGGCCTCTCCGGCATCTCTGCTCCTGGTTCGCTCTGTTTCCTCGTGGAGGCCAAAGGGGGTCGTGACCCCCCTCCAAAACTGTATTTTGTTACTAATTACTAAGCGTTTTGGTGCAGCCCATCCGTGGATCATCTCTTGCCAATTTAATCACTATCTACATTGGTTTTTGAGCATTAGATCCATTAACTGAAAGGTTACTCTGTATGTACAAAGCTTGTGTGTTTAAGATGACAAATCGACGACTGCCGATGAGACTACTGCCATATGTTTGATTACCTTGTAAATTCATGTCATTCATATATGTTTTTATGCATATTTTTCTGCCAGTTAAAAATTGCCCCCCCCCCCCTTATAGCTTTTCACGGTACGCCACTGGCTGTTTGAGCACCACTATGTAGATATTAGGTGATATATGTGCGTCAACAGAGCAGAGGATTCAGGTTTAGTCATCCTCTGCATTGCATTTGATTCAGATTACTATAAGATGATTTTTAATAGATATTTGGTGTTACACGAGTCACATTGGAAATGTTTTTTCCTATTGATTCAGAGTAGTATTTTCATGAACAACCTATCACTGATACATCGCCTTTCATGTTCATTCACATATGCTTAATACTTCTGAATAAAGTGCGTCAAGAGAACCTAGGGTTCAGGTTTAGTGCATCCTCTGCATGTTATTCAGACCACTATAATATGAGTTTTTAATAGATATTTTGTTTTTATTGCTTTCTTATATCGTGTTGCGCCTTATTTAGTTGGAATAATCAACATAGATTTATACTTTTTGTCGTCTCATTTAGCTCGAAATCGACTCGACATCGTCACAACCTGAGCATGTTTGAGCTGCCTCAAATTTTAATATGAGTTAAACTGACTTGATTTTATGCCTGCTTAATGTATTGCGTTTCTTCTTAAATTGACTCAAAATTTTATGTCTGGTTTACCTACACAAGGGCACAATGATGAATTTTACGGAGGATGCTCCTGGTACACAACATCCTTACTTCATAATCACCTATCTGAATGGTGCAGAACACCAATGCTTTGTTAATGCTAAGTCCCATGATTGTTTTTGTGTGCAGTAAAGAAAGGCTCTGTTCTCTTAACAAGGATGGAAAGTATAACGTCATACAAAAACCAACGTGGACAACCCAGATCTGGTAAATTGTTTAGCATTTGCTATAATGCATAAAATCTTGGTGTGGGTTAAATAGCTAAACCTTCAAGACTACTAAATCTTTTACAGGAACTCCAGAACAATCTGACACTCCAGTGTCTGCTAATGACATGTGTTCCCTTGCTGAATGGCCATCCCATGCTCGCCGTAACCGTGCGCTACTACAGGATGGTACTTGCTTTCGTTTACATTTGTGTCATCATTTCTTACAATCCAATACCGAGTAATACAATTTTTCTTGTATGATTTGGGTTGTAGAAGCTGGTGGACAGAAGAAGAAAGGGCGAGGTGTTCTAAAAGGTTTTAAAGCATCTAAGAAGCATTTTGCCAATGGATCTGCAAAGCTAAATATTACATTCTCTGAAAAATTGGGTGGTACAGTAGGAATGAACTATCGTTCGTTCAAGGATGACGTGGTAGTCATAATGAAAAGAAAGTTACCACTCATTGGAGTGAGGACGTGGTCGGACATTCACCCTACCATTCATCGACTCATTGTTGCAGATATAATAGTGCGTACAACCTTTTTCACATGTGTTATCTTATTTTACCATCGATAATGCACTGCTTATGTATATTTATTTGTTGTATGCTTTACAGGACAGATGGGACCTAGAAGATACACCAGAAACAGAAGAAAAAGTTCTCAAAATTGCGAAAGAGCGATATAGAGGTTGGCGATCAACTCTAAGCTCCACTTACAAGGCATACAAAACAGATGCAGCTAGATTGGCTAATCTGCCGGAAGATCTACAACCAGAAGAGTGGGAATGGATGATTGAGTACTTTGGCACTGATTCAAAATTTTAGGTTATCTCTAAGATCACACTTTGTCTATTATGTGTTAAGATGAAATGGCTAGTCTCACTGGTTATATTTGGTTTCAATGAATTGATAGGATCGCAGCCAGAAGAACGCCGATAACCATAAGAAACAGAAGACAAAACACATAATCGGATCAAAATCTTACTCGCAAGTTAGTTTTGAGAAGGTATGAGTCCAACTAAATATGTATGCCTTGCTGCTAAATATGGTGTCATGTTTCAAGCATCTCATTGGTATATTACTTGCAGAGAAACTTGGAAACTGGAGAAGAGCCAGATTGTATTGCTCTGTGGGAACTCACCCACACGAATGATGGAACATGGTCTAACACAGATTCCCAGAAAGTTTACGTGAGTACACAACCTTTTGGTTATTCTATAGTTAGTCAATTGTGTGCATTCGGCATGTTTCATCATCAGATGCGATTATTCATGCATTGGACCGTGTTATTCTTGTTTCATCTTTTATAGTGTCAATATTGATACTGCACCTATAATTGTTCCTTCCATTTTTAGGACAAAGCACTTGAAGAGGTTAAAATCAAAGAAACTGAAGGTCCACTTTTAAGTGAGCAGAGAAACAATATTTTCCAAGCCGCTTACAAAGACACTTTGGAATGCAAGTCATCGCAGCCTCATGGGTACGGATACATGGCCAAAACTTCAACTGGTTCTGAAAGGTTTCGTATCCAAATCGAAGAGCAAGCTCGTGCTACAGCAGCCACCCAGGAGCGAAACTCTCAGCTCAGCCAGCAGGTCAACGAATTAGAAGATCAACTACAAGCTGAACGTGCAAACACACAAGAGAGGATTAACTTGGAGCGTGCTGAGAGAGAACAACTTGAGGAGAGGTTAAAAGAAGAGTGTGCTGAAAGGGAAAGATTGTTGCAAGAGGAGCGAACATCAAGACTGGAATTTGAAAAAAACATGATGGCAAAGTTTGTAGAATTGAGCCAACAGATGGGAACCCAACAGGTGATTACAGTCATATGCTTCCGACCTTCTAAGATTTATGTTGCTTACTTGCATTGCTAAAAGTGCACTTCTATTTACAGGTGCCTACGAAGAGGGTTGACAAAGAAAATAGTAATCCAAACTTGCAAAATATTCTTTTACAGAGATCTAGTCCTAACAAGACTCCAGGTTCAAGGCCAACTGCTATTTCTTCAAATGCGCTCATACAAGCTGCAGCAAGGCATTCTCGAATGTTTAAAGCAATGGTAAGTCACTACCTTGCTTTCTCTTCATGTTTACCTGCATTTTATACGTCATTGGTCTTCATAATTACCATGTGTTGTTGCTGCATCGAGTCAAAACTTAAATGAAAAAGGAATATGTGCTAGCTAGGGACATGAACTTAACTGAAACTATACATCTAGTCATAACTTAAATCAATAGGAGAAGCTTTTAGTAGATGTATGATCGGATGATGGCACCATTCTGTATGCACGAGCAGGATGTCATGAGCATGCGCGTGATGCCTTCGCTGATTAGTCCACTGCAATGTCCCATGCAGTATCTCTTGCCGCTGATATGGGGGTTGTGAGGGTCGTTTTTTAAACGGACTCGCAACTCCTGATGGAAGCACTTAATATCAATAAGGTTGACTTGTCAGGCCATGCTGCTGTTATTGAGGATACCAAGTATGCGCTCAAATTATGGTTTTCTTATTATGAAATAAATGTATGTCGTCGCTCGGCAAGCTCTGTTGCTCATGATCTTGCTAGTCTTGGTAGGATGTTAGAACCTAACCACTATTTGGAATGGGAGGCCGATGTACCAGCCCTTGTGGCTGCCTGTGCTTTGGGTGATTCAGCCCGGCACCATTAAGTTAAAAGCAATGTTTTTTTCTCAAAAAAGAAGCTTTTAGTAGATGTACTTGTGGTTACGCTTCAGATATTTACACTTGTATAGTTGTTCTGATCCCTTAGTTACATGCTTGCTGAAACAGTATTAGTCCAGTTAGTCTGGCGATAGTTTTTAACAATGGGGCTGGAATAATTGTATGACGTATGTTATGTTCGACTAATTAACTAGAACCTTTTTATTTCTTGATTGCAGGATCCAAAGAACTAGCTGGACTGGACTCTAGATCACGGGCACTTTAGTCTTTGAAGTTAATTAGGATGGCTAAATTACATTTGAGTTTCATTTGATGGATATTTTCTATGAGAATTATGAATTTTATGAATCTGCATATCATACGTATGGTTTTGAATATTGTAATCGAAATCTATATTTTTTTTACGGTTGCAATAGACTATTACCACAACCCACTTTCGGTTGCCACATGCTAGCACCACTAAAAATATAGTGTTGCGTTATATCTCATTCGCTACGCCTATCTGTTTTGTTGCACTAGGATGTTGCAATGGAGCACTTTATATTGTTGTAATAGCTTGGCGCCTCAAAAAAAATTCACGATGCAATAATAGTTTGGCGCCACCAAAGTAAGTTTGTTGAAATAGAGTATCGCCACGGAAAGTATAAATTGTCGCAATAATTTCTCGCTACAAAGTGTTTGCCTGTTGTGATACCTATTTATCACCATAAAAACAAGTATGTTGCAATTTTCTGTTACGACGATTCGAATATTTGTTGCCATAAGTTAATGCCACAAGCGCGGTGGGTCGTGGCAACATGCCTAATGCCATGAAAACAAGGATTGTTGCCATAGTTTATTGCCACAAGTATAGTGGGTCGTGGCAACATGCCTAATGCCACGAAAACAAGGATTGTTGCCATAGTTTGTTGCCACAATTGACTATTGCCACGGAAGAGTATTGCGCCACGAAATGGTCGTCGTTGGCATAGGTTGTTGCCACAAATGTCTATTGCTACGAGATATTAGTCTCCACAATTCGTTACATGTTGCATTAAAGCTATCTCCACAAATCAAATTGTGGCATCAGGTGAGTGTTGCCACGGGAAAACATGTGGCAACTTCCCGCACGGTTGTTGCAATAGCACACTTTATTGCCACAATTGCTGCCAACGAATGTCGTTTCGTCGCAACAGGTACTTATCGCCACGAAACAACGTGTATTGCAACAAACGATTTTGTTGCAATAGACCCGGATCCTTGTAGTGCGTCCTTGAAGTCCCGATTCTAAGCCGTTAAGCATGGTGCACTAAACTATCAAGTAGTCATCATATTGAGTTAGCCAAACGTTCATAACGTCTGCATCTGCTCCTGCAATAGGTCCGTCACCTAGCGGTGCATCAAGGCCATAATTCTTCTGTGCAGCAATGAGGATAAACCTCAGATCACGGATACAATCCGCATCATTGCTACTAACATCTTTCAACACAATTTTGTCTAGGAACATATCAAAATAAACATATGAAAGTAACAATGCGAGATATTGATCTACAACATAGATATGCTAATACTACCAGGACTAAGTTCATGATAAACTAAAGTTCAATTAATCATATTACTTAAGAACTCCCACTTAGAAAGACATCCCCCTCTAATCCTCTAAGTGATCACGTGATCCAAATCAACTAAACCATGTCCGATCATCACGTGAGATGGAGTAGTTTCAATGGTGAACATCACTATGTTGATCATATCTACTATATGATTCACGCTCGACCTTTCGGTCTCCGTGTTCCGAGGCCATATCTGTATATGCTTGGCTCGTCAAGTATAACCTGAGTATTCCGCGTGTGCCACTGTTTTGCACCCGTTGTATTTGAACGTAGAGCATATCACACCCGATCATCACGTGGTGTCTCAGCACGAAGAACTTTCGCAACGGTGCATACTCAGGGAGAACACTTCTTGATAATTAGTGAGAGATCATCTTAAAATGCTACCGTCAAACTAAGCAAAATAAGATGTATAAAAGATAAACATCACATGCAATCAATATATGTGACATGATATGGCCATGATCATCTTGCGCCTTTGATCTCCATCTCCAAAGTACCGTCATGATCTCTAACGTCACCGGCACGACACCATGATCTCCATCATCTTGATCTATATCAATGTGTCGTCATGTGGTCGTCTTGCCAACTATTGCTCTTGCAACTATTGCTATCGCATAGCGATAAAGTAAAGTAATTATTTGGCACTTGCATCTTATGCAATAATGAGACAACCGTAAGGCTTCTGCCAGTTGCCGATAACTTCAACAAAACATGATCATCTCATACAACAACTTATATCTCATCACATCTTGACCATATCACATCACAACATGCCCTGCAAAAACAAGTTAGACGTCCTCTACTTTGTTGTTGCAAGTTTTACGTGGCTGCTACGGGCTTAAGCAAGAACCAATCTCACCTACGCATCAAAACCATAACGATAGTTTGTCAAATAGACTCCGTTTTAACCTTCGGGAGGACCGGGCGTAGCCATACTCGGTTCAACTAAAGTTGGAGAAACTGACACCCGCCAGCCACCTGTGTGCAAAGCACGTCGGTAGAACCAGTCTCGCGTAAGCGTACGCGCAATGTCGGTCCAGGCCGCTTCATCCAACAATACCGCCGAACCAAAGTATGACATGCTGGTAGGTAGTATGACTTATATCGTCCACAACTCACTTGTGTTCTACTCGTGCATATAACATCAAACCATAAAAACCTAGGCTCAGATGCCACTGTTGGGGAACGTAGTAATTTCAAAAAAAATCCTACGCACACGCAAGATCATGGTGATGCATAGCAACGAGAGGGGAGAGTGTTGTCTACATACCCTCGTAGACCGAAGCGGAAGCGTTGACGCAACGTAGAGGAAGTAGTCGTACGTCTTCCCGATCCGACCGATCCAAGCGCCGTTACTCCGGCGCCTCCGAGTTCTTAACACACGCACAGCTCGATGACGTTCCCCAGGTTTCGATCCAGCAAAACTTCAGGGACGAGTTCCGTCAGCACGACGGCATGGTGACGATCTTGATGTACTACCGACGCAGGGCTTTGCCTAAGCACTGCAACAATATGACCAAGGTGGAATATGGTGGAGGGGGGCACCGCACACGGCTAAGGAACGATCACGAAGATCAACTTGTGTGTCCTAGGGTGCCCCCTGCCCCCGTATATAAAGGAGCAAGGGGTGGAGGCCGGCCGGCCCTGGGGCGCGCGCCAGGAGGAGGAATCCTCCTCCTAGTAGGAGTAGGAGTCCCCTCTTTCCTACTCCTACTAGGAGGGGGAAAGGAAGGGGGAGAGGGAGAGGGAAAGGGGGGCGCCGCCCCCCCTCTCCTAGTCCAATTCGGACCAGAGGGGGAGGGGGCGCGCGGCCCACCCTGGCCGCCCCTCTCTCTCTTCACTAAGGCCCATATGGCCCAATACTACTCCCGGGGGGTTCCGGTAACCCCTCCGGCACTCCGGTTTTCTCCGAAACCACTCGGAACCATTCCGATGTCCGAATATGGTCGTCCAATATATCAATCTTTACGTCTCGACCATTCCGAGACTCCTCGTCATGTCCGTGATCTCATCTGGGACTCCGAACTAACTTCGGTACATCAAAATGCATAAACTCATAATATAACTGTCATCGAAACCTTAAGCGTGCGGACCCTACGGTTCGAGAACAATGTAGACATGACCGAGACTCGTCTCCGGTCAATAACCAATAGCGGGACCTGGATGCCCATATTGGTTCCTACATATTCTACGAAGATCTTTATCGGTCAGACCGCATAACAACATACGTTGTTCCCTTTGTCATCGGTATGTTACTTGCCCGAGATTCGATCGTCGGTATCCAATACCTAGTTCAATCTCGTTACCGACAAGTCTCTTTACTCGTTCTGTAATACATCATCTCGCAACTAACTCATTGGTTGCAATGCTTGCAAGGCTTATGTGATGTGCATTACCGAGAAGGCCCTGAGACCTCTCCGACATTCGGAGTGACAAATCCTAATCTCGAAATACGCCAACCCAACAAATACTTTCGGAGACACCTGTAGAGCACCTTTATAATCACCCAGTTACGTTGTGACATTTGATAGCACACAAAGTGTTCCTACGGTAAACGGGAGTTGCATAATCTCATAGTCATAGGAACATGTATAAGTCATGAAGAAAGCAATAGCAACATACTAAACGATCGAGTGCTAAGCTAACGGAATGGGTCATGTCAATCAGATCATTCATCTAATGATGTGATCCCATTAATCAAATAACAACTCTTTGTCTATGGTTAGGAAACATAACCATCTTTGATTAATGAGCTAGTCAAGTAGAGGCATACTAGTGACACTCTTGTTTGTCTATGTATTCACACATGTATTATGTTTCCGGTTAATACAATTCTAGCATGAATAATAAACATTTATCATGAAATAAGGAAATAAATAATAACTTTATTATTGCCTCTAGGGCATATTTCCTTCATTTGCTGCTGACTATCAGAAATTGAGTTTAGTTCTGTATGTGGATGAAAAATTGTTCGTTTGGGGTGGTGGCCTGGGCTGGGAGTGGCGATAGCAGTAGGTTGTTTTGCTGACCGAGGCGCTGGATGAGTGGTTCATGTGGGCTACATCAATTAAGTAGCGGATCGATTTGTTCCGACTGGTCGTTTTATCAGGTTAACCATGAGTAGGTAGAAATTCCCTTCATCTGCATAACTACCAAGAAAATAAAATGTAGTTTCCCCCCTGAAAGTGTAGTCCAGCATAATCTGTTGGGAAAACCATGTGTGTGACAATGGCACGGATGTCGCCGATGAGAGTTAGAGGGTTTGTAAGTGCTCTCCATTCTGGATTTCTCCAAAAAAAATCACGATCAATAATGTTGTTGATTTGGGGCATATTTTTTCCTTGGTGTGCGCTCTTCTGAGGCAAAGAAAACTCTAGCTCGTGCCCGTGCATCGGCTTGGCTGCAAATAAATCAGTGTTCGCTCTGATGGTGTAGTGTCACAAATCCAGGCCAATATTAAACTACAAACTGATGCTCTGTCTTGTGCACCTCCTTTGTTGACATTTCCCTGAAAAAGGCATTTTGGGACTTTTGATGGGTCTGCTTTTATTGCAGGGTTCGCATGGGAGTGAATCCAAGCGAGTGCACGTTGTGCCTGCGAGGATGGGGGCCCTCGAGAAGTCCAGACAGGGTTTCGCGGAAAGAGACGGATACGAAGTAGTTAATCCGGAATTTTTGGATTTTGCCCAGTTTTTCGTTAATTAACAGGGCAATTCTTTTCTTCTTAATTAAGCCCTTGTTTTTAAAAAATAGGAATTGGGCACAATGTTTGACTCATTGACTGAGGCATACGACTTTTACAATTCGTATTCCTAGGAACACGGGTTCGGCATAAGGTACAGGAAGAGCCGGTTGAATCGCCAGGAGAAACAGAAGACATGCAGGTGATTGTTTGCGATTGCTCGGTAAAAGGCAGATCTGCTTGCCTTTCTTCTTATTTTTAATTTGCTCCGGATTTTTTGTGATGCTAAAATGGTTCTTCGAAATGATGTGGACCAGGGGAAACCCTTGCGCGAGAATACAAGGTCTTGTCGTTGCGAGTTCCCCGCGATGATTAGGCTGCTGAGGACTTCAGATAATGGGTGGTACATAACGAAGCATCGGGTGAAGCATAACCAAGTCATGACTCCAAACCAATGTTGAGGATATCACTTATCGTTAGTGTGTCGGTCGGTTGGAGATTAGAGATTAATCAGACTTCATTCATCATTAGTGTGTCGGTCGGCTAGATATCACTTATCGGTTGGCTGGAATTAGTGACAGGGAGGCCCTATTTTGGGGTTCTTGCCACGGGGCCCGGCCGATTAATCTTGTCAGGGCGATAAATTGGCACAAATGTTAAATAGCAAAGATAAGTTGTAATCTTAGCGGTCACACATCGATAAGTGATAAATCAAATCAGTTAATTGAATGATATTTTTGAATATTGATCCAAACTGTGGGGAGATCTTGCACTGGCCATCACACAAACACATTGACATGTGCATAAAGGTCCTGCTACGGAAGCTACTGAAGAACATCATCAACATAAGCGAAGTGTACAACATAATTAGAGGGGTCTTTGGGACAGTTGAGAATGTGCCCTTCACGAAACAAGGTCTCCAAAGTCAGGACTTTGTTTTTCTGGAAGTTTTTGATGGAATTGGTGCGAAGGACCCTCAATTCTTTGTTTAGGTTGGGGGCAGATGCTTCCAGTAGGATAAGAAATTTGATGTGGACAACAGGGGCTAGTAGGTTGAAGTTTTTGTGATGTTGTGACGTTCGATACCACACATACGACATGCCTTTTAGCTTGCTTGGTAGGGTTAACTACCATTTTGAGAGCATACTGCTAGGAGGGATGTTGCACAGAGATAAACAAGTTGAAAGCTTCAAAAGTTGTTGTTTCGGATATAGTCATATGTTCTCCCGTTGGGATATCGGGTGACGGGTTTTACCTAAGAACACGCTGGCAGACACGGTGTATCGATGGTGCAAGTGTCACGTCTTAATAAGAAAGCAAAAGGAAGTTTGGAAGCTCTGTTTGGCAACCCCACCATGCCTCAATACCCAGCTCTATACTTGACCTCACATCTTTTTTGGGCCTAAGTATAGACCTTCGGCGCCACGTAAAAAGTTTCAACATTTTCTAAAACATCTACCTTTTTCTTTTCTTCCCTTTTCCTTCTCTCTAATTTCCGTAAATGAGAAAAGAAAAAACAAAACAGGAAAAGTTAGGAGAGGGAGCCAACACAGCCCAAATGCGTCGGGCCATCTACCCGTAGGCTCAGCCGCATAGCTATCTAACCTAGCAGTGTAGCACCCGCGCACACGCAGCTTCCCGATCCGCTCCTCTCTTCCACTCGCACCGCCACCGAGGAGAACCTCATACGAGCGGTGCCCAACCCCCACGCGATCCCCTCACCCTCTCCTTCGTCTTCCGTCGCTCTTGATCCCCAACTGCCGCGCCGACCATCTACTCTGACCTTCGCCGCTTCCACCGGCGAGTGCAGCCTCCCGCAGCGCTTCGCGGCCTCCTACCCAAGCGCCTCTCGCTATTCTACGGCAGCCACCTCTCCTCCAACTCATCACGCTGGTCTCCTCCCAACGCCCACTACTGTCATGGTTCTGCTCGGTCACCACTCCTCGCCCAACTCGTGTCCTCGCCGATAGAACGCCTGGATCCGGCTGCCTATGTTCCTCTCCACCAACTCGTCACGCTGGTCTCCTCGCAGCACCAGCTGCTGCCATGGCTCTGCTCTGGCACCGCTCCTCGCCCTCAGGTCATGTCCTTGCCGGTAGAATGCACGAATATGGCCGCCTGTTGTCCGCCATGGTCGTCCCTTGGCTAGGTCGTGCCCTTCGTCCTCAACCATGTGACGCCGCGACACCGGCAGCAACCTTATTGGATGAATATACCAAACTACATGGTATTTTTTCTGCAAAAACGAAATGTTATCTCAGATTAGCCACTTAAAAAAGGATTGACGGTTGAAATATCCCAAAATATAGGGACTTTTCTGCAAAATTAACAATGACGTACCGCTAGAAGCACTAATGACCTGATAATTTGGTAAAGATAAAGATTTGTTCCGCTGCTATTTACCTCTCCCTTCATAAATATAAGATGTTCTAACTTTATTTCCGAATCAGATGTTTATGGACATGTTTTAGTGTGTTTGTTTTCTGATTTCAGTCCACCATATTGAAATACCTAAAACATTTGAACGCCAATATTCACCACACGTGTGGTCTGGGACCACCCAGAGTGAACGTTCTGTAGGAGAGATCGACCAGAATGAACGTCTTCGTTCCGTAGAGGAGCCCCACAGCCCGTACGCTTCCATCGCTCCTTTCCCCTGTGAAAACCAAAAATGAAAAATAAAGTTGAGTAAAAGAAAAGCTCAGATTTTAACTACATTTGCCAATGTTCATAAAAATCACAAACTAGGTTGTATTAGTCACAGCAAAAAAAGCAAATATGGGCTTTATAAACTACGTTTCTCATGTTTTCCATGACAAGAAATTATATTTTCCATTGTTAAGAAAAGTTAATTTGATATGGCGGAAAAAATAGAAAGCAGATATTTGCCATGAGCATTTAAAAATAGAATTTGGCGTGCAAGTTATTGTAAAATTGCCATTGCAATATAGGTAGATTACCCATGATAGAAATAGAGGTAAATTTGCCATGGGGAAAAGAAGTAATTTTTGCCATGGCGGAAAAACAAATGAAAATTGTGGTCCAAAAAAGAGAAAATTGCCTTGTTGTGACTACATTTGCCCTGGTCCATAAAACAAAAAAATGCCATGCGCCCATACAAAAGTGGTATTTTTGCCTTACTGCAAAGAAAAGTGGTATTTTTGCCTAAATTTGCCATGGCAAAGAACGGTTGACTCCCCCTAAGCAACGAACATGGCACAATTGCATTTGGGACACATATCTACTAGCCATCGGTGCATAAAATGGATTTGCTACATGGCAAGAACTGATTATAACTACAAATGCTAGCCCAAGTCTATAGACCAAAATTTAACATGGTAAAAGTGGGATAAAAATTGCCATGACACCTCTCAAATGTAAGATGATCGATAAAAGAAATGATTACATAGCAGAGATGATAATCTGTGAGAATTTGTCTTGGAAAAAAATGTTCTTCCTACGCATAGAACATTGCAAAAATGCAAAAAAGGGGGCACATATCATAACTTGCAAAAATCGATGGATACTGCAAATGTCCATGGCAACTATAGATTTCCACTACCAATTCTAAGACAAAAAACTAAAATTATAGATTAAAAAATGTACACAATGATGTTGGGGAAATGGGATCTTAGCTGCAGGACAATGGTGCCGAGTGTCAGCGGAGCATGACACAGGGCAAATCGGTCTCCTGAGGCAACACCGCACGACCTCGTCGTTGCCAACCAGCAGCGTCACGGATGCCTCGGCCTCCAGCCTGAGCGGTGTTGTCATCGTCATGGAGGATGACCTCCTGCTCGGCATCTTATTCGCGTCTAGGCTGGGGAGGAGCTACATTGCCATGGTAAAAAATAAAAGTAACTTTGGCCATGTTGCAAAAGAACTAGAAAATTTCCATGATCCATAAACTACATTTTCCATGCTTGAACTTAATTTGCCATGGTGCAAATAAAATTGCGATGATATTATACGAGAAACGTGAGTAAAACAAATGTTGACATGGGGCCATGGCAACTTTGTTAGAAAATCTTCTATATAACGATCCATACAATATAATTCCCATGATACATACATTAAATTTTCAACGGTCTCGAATGTTGCAAAAAAAGGGAAAGAAAATTTGCCATGGTCCATATAATTGGAAATTTCCATGCTCCGTGAATTACATTTTTCATGATACACACACTAATTTTCCCATAGTCCTGTTCAAAAAAGAAAACTTGCCATGTTGCAAAACAAGGAAGAAAATTTGCAATGCTCCATTAAATTAGAAATTGCCATGCGCCATAACCTACATTTGCCATGATATGTACACTAAGTTTTCCATGGTCCTGTTCACAAATAAATTTCGCCATGTTGCAAAGAAGGATGAAAATTTGCCATGCTCCATAAACTACCGTTGCCATGAAAGATACACTAAGTTTGCCATGGTCCCGTTCAATAGAAGATTTGCCATGTTGCCATGGTCCATATTGGTAAATTTGCCATGTGGAAAAATAGATAAAATTGACATGGCAAACATAAAAATTAATATTTACAAAAGAAAAAGAAGAGGTTCAAGGAATTTGTCAGGGCGTTATATGCAAATTTGCCTTGTCAATATAGGAAAAATTGCCATGGCCAATGAAAAGTAAAAAATGCCATATTTTTTCGATTTTATAATTTTCCATGGCAAATTATAAAAAAGGATAAAATGTCATGGCAACTTATCCTTAAAACAATAATTTACCCATGGAAACTCTGACAGTGTTTTTCAATATAATTTCTTGCTTTGTCATCATAATTTTCCATGGCAAAAACATACCATAAAATAAAAAAAATCCAATACCATCTGATGGCATTTTTCGGAACGTTAAAAAGAAAAAATTGCCATGCCATGTGAAAAGAATGGCAGAAGTAGCTATGCAGGTCGTGGCAATTATGTGTATAAAAACAAAATTCCAGTCTATGTGAAGCACAATTTTGCCATGGGTTGTTATGAAAAAGTTGCCATGGTTCATGTGGTATATTTGCCATGGTACATTGACATGGTAAAAATGATCTCTGAAAATAAATATAAATTTGCCATGGTCTATGGAGAAACATGGCAAATTCATTATTGAATAAATGTCGTGGTAGTTATTTACTAAACAAAAATATGGTAGCTATAAAAGGATTGTAAATTTGTCATGTCAATTGATGTAGATTAGAAGCTATCATGGCAACTTTTGATAAAAACCAAAATGCCATGGTGTATCAGAAAACATAGCAAATGGGTTCTATCAGTGCCAACTTTTAATAAAACAAAATAATTATGCTTCAAATTTATGTTTACACACAATCCAGTTTGACATGGCGAAAAACGATCTCTGACAATTGAATAGCAATTTGCCATGGTATAGGAAATTAGTAGCCAAAAACGTATGAAAAGAAATTGCCATGGCAACTATTCAGTAAACACAAAATGATGGAACCTATACACAAATATGCAATGCATAGTGGATTCCCCATGGTATATCCAATTAAACGGCACGTAATACACGATAAATTGAGAAACAAAATCAGCTACTTCCCCATACAATGTGATGCATCTACTCAACCAACAAAAAAAACTGTGAGCAAGCTTTTTTCCATGCAATCCTTGCAAGTTAAAACAACACGGCATTTTTTTGTCCAGTCTGCTCATGGCAAGTTTTGTATAGTTAAGCACCTTGTCATGGCAACTTCCATTTAAAAAAAGGGCGATGGCAGTTTCTGGCATATAGGCATGGCAATTAGAAAATAAACCACATGGGAACTTTTTCCTTGTCTTGCCTTGTAAACTGAAATCACATGGCAACTTTTACAGCAAGTTAATGGCAGTTCTAATGCACAATTCATATCTTCGTGGACGCACAACACAACCACGGGAGCCACCGACAAGGCATGCGAGGGGTGCGGGCATCGCACACTAAGCCAACACGCGTGGGGTCTGCTGCCTGTGTGTGTGCGAGTGTTGTAGGCCAATGTTGTCCATGGCAAAAAGACATGGTCTCGAGTGACGTGGGCGTCTACGGCCGAGCATGTAAGCAAAGGGGGGGAGGGGGGAGGAAGTGACTCACCTCGGCGGGATGATGGCACGTCTGGCGAGGCGGGGAAGGACCGAGGCGGTGTGGATGCACTCGAGAGCGGCGAGCTCGTGGATCCGCACATCCACGAAGGGGACGAGCTCCCCGGCGTGGGGGTAGATGTGGTCGCCGCAGCATGGGGATGGGAGCCCGGCGGTCTCTAGCCCTCTCATTTCGGAGAGATCATGCCGCCCCGGAGAGGTCGGGCCGCCTAGAGGAAGAGGTCGACCCAGCGGGGCGGGTGCTGAATGCCCTCATGTCGCGGAGTTCTCCGAGGTGTGGGCCACCCTGGAAACAACTGGGACGGCGGAGCTGGGCGACCGGAGGACGGGGATCTCGCCGGGGTGCAAGGGGACGGCCATTGTGTGAGAGGACGAAAGGTGAGGGGAACAGGACAGAGTGTGGTTGTGTGGGTTGGGTGAGCATTAACAAGTACGAGGATAAGGTTTTTTCGTTCGCTTGGTTTGGTCGCTGCCCAAACTATTCTGAAATGATGACTGGCACCAGATCATATCAAGATTCGTTTTGTGTAAATCGGACGATGTGAAAAGCGTTTGGACCGGATGTTTTCGTGCCAAACGTGTGGCACTTATCATTTGGGAAACGTTTTACATTTGTGAACGGAAGAGGTAAGAGTACAATTTACAGCTGAATCTATCCTCAAAGTCCATGTCACAAGTAGATCCCCTCCTGGATACTTGATTCGGTCAGTACATACGTGGTAGCCCTTGGTTTTGCCGGGGTGAGATTAGTTAACAACTGAAGAGAGAGACAGACAACAGCATCCGTCCAAAGCAATCCTGCCAAAACGGCGGAAATATCTGGGTCGAGACGGGATATCACGGACTAGTTTTCGCCTTGTTCTGCCTTCTCCTCTCCTTGTTGAACAACCGCACGAGCCCTCGGTGGAGGACATGGATACGGCGGCGCAGGCCATCGTCCCGGCCGCCTGCGCGCTGCAGGCTTGGTCGGCCCGCGCCGGCATCGCCCGTGAGGTGGAGGCGCTCACGGCGGCCCTCGATGGCGCCAGGCGGACGCTCGACGCCGCTGCGGCGGGCGGCGAGCTGCAGAACAGGTCTCTCCATGGGTTCCTCCTTAAAGATTTCCGCCGCGAGGTGTTCCGGGCCGACACGCTGCTGGACGAACTGGACTACCACCGCATCCGGGAAGAGGGACGGGCGGAGGCTGCCGGCACCATCGACGAGGTTGTCCACGCTTCTGATTCCCGTGTTTTCTCACTCATTCATTTAGCCTTGGTATATCGCTTAGCCTTCTTCAATACATATGTTTCTGACATTTTTGTTTCATCTGTTAGTATATGAACAACCTTATGGACCAAGCAAAATCCCATGGCAGCAATTCTGATGATTCATTTCAGCAGAAACACACTAGTATTCTCGATCCATCATTATCCTTGGATCCATCTGAACTTCAGCTTGTCGACAAGGTTGTCCACGCTTCCAATTCCCATTTCTATTTATTCGTTCATTCATTTAGCCTTAGTGGAGCTAGAGGCTCCTTCTAAGCTGATTTGTTTCTGATATTTTTGTTTCACCTGAACCTGATAGTCTGTGAACCACCTTATGGACCAAATGGAGCATGGAGAAATTCGTGATAGCAAGACTGATGATTTATTCCAGCAGAACCGCACTAGTATTGTTGATCCATCATCAGCCTTGGATCCATCTAAACTACAGCTTGTCGTGTACGGCGCCGACGAGGCAAATTCTGTTGTGCCACGGATGAAGCTAGATAAGAATGAGATCTTATATAGGATATCAGACAGTGTCAATCAGCTCAATGAGATGCAACGTGACGCACGCAAGGCTCTCAAACTCGAGGAGCTGGACTCCCTTGCTCTCAGAATGGGTTCTCCAGACACAGACTTCAGGGAGACAACTCCTGCTGTTATTGAACCCAGAATTTATGGGAGGGACAAGGAGCAGAGTCATATAGTCAACACGCTTGTGTGTAGTGAAACAGAGGATGAAGGTATATCAGTTTTCGCCATTGTCGGAAACGGTGGTGTTGGCAAGACCACCTTAGCCCGTTTGGTGTATAACGATGCTAGCATTGCACAACATTTTATCCTGCGTCTATGGATCTATGTGTCTGTTACTTTTGATGAGGTTAAGCTTACACATGATTTGCTTGAATGCCTATATGGTGATAGATTTGAGGGGATTGAGGACTTGACCAAGCTCCAAAAGTTTGTCGAGGATGGCGTGAAGTCGAAGAGGTTACTACTTGTTATGGATGACATATGGGAAGACCATGACCTGAGTCGATGGGACACATTCCTAGCTCCACTTCGATGCGCTGAAGTCAAGGGAAATAAGGTTTTGGTAACCACAAGGAAATTTTCTGTTGCGGCAATGACGGGCGCAAAGGATGAAATTAAGCTGGACGGTCTAACGGAAGAGAATTTTTGGGCTTTATTCAAGGAATGTGCATTTGGGAACAGGAAAGAGCAACTGAAGCTAGTGTATATTGGGCGTCAGATAGCAGAGAAATTGAAGGGATATCCTTTGGCTGCTAAAACTGTTGGAACACTACTAAGAAAAAAGCTTGATGTTGAGCATTGGAGGAAAATTCTAGACAGCACTGAATGGAAATATCAAGAAAGCAACGAAGACATCATACCGGCATTGAGGATTAGCTACAACCATCTGCCCTTCCTTCTTCAACCGTGCTTCTCATATTGTTCACTGTTCCCTAAGAATTACCATTTCAACGCTGAACAACTGGTGAACATATGGATTGCACACGGTTTTGTGCGTCCCAAGGAAAGCAAAAGAATTGAAGATGTAGGACGTGATTACTTCAATGAGCTCGTGGACTGTGGGTTTATTCAATACGAACCAATAGGGCTTTCTTACATCATGCATGATCTGATTCACGATCTAGCACAGATGGTTTCTTCTGATGAATGTTTTACTATAGATGCTCTAGGATCTAGAGAAACACCAAAGTTTGTTCGCCATGTTAGTGTTGTTACAGAATCAGCGTATCGTCCAAAAGGAGATGGCAGTATGGCACCTAATGAATCTTTCAGACAGGAATTTGTTGAAGCAATTGGTGCATTCCAACCTAAGAACGTGAGCACAATTATGTTGATTGGTAGATATGACTTAAACTTTTCTGAATCATTTCGAGACAAATTCAATGAGTTCAGAGCCATTCGTGTATTAAAACTGGAAATGATGTTTGATGATTTGAGTTCTTTGATATGTAACCTTGCAGCATTTATTCATCTTCGTTATCTGGAGCTGCGTGCTGCTTATGCAACTTCAGATTTGCAGTTGCCAGAGTCCATATGTAGACTGTACCATCTAGAGGTCATTGACATTAATATAATACATAATTTTGGATCTCATATGGAGTTACCAAGAGGGTTCAGCGATCTTATAAACCTGCGCCACTTTCTTGCCTTCGATAATTTACATGAGAAAATTGCTGCTGTTGGGAAACTGAAATTTCTTCAGGAGCTCAAGGCTTTCAAAGTAAGTAAGAACAAAGAATTTAGTATTGATCAATTAAGCACTCTATCGGAGCTCAGAGGATCACTGAAAATATATGACCTTGGAAATGTTGAGAGCAAAACGGAGGCTATGATGGCTAGGCTTGAGGACAAGGTATACTTGAGCGGCTTACATTTGTCATGGGGTAAAATGCAAGGCAATGCTGCTTCTCACACAGCAGTACTTGAAGGATTTCAACCACCCACAAGCCTCAGATGTCTCAGAATTGACGGACATAGAGGTGCTACTCCAAAATGGTTAACCCCAGATTTTACACTTACATCGTTGCAATCTCTTCATTTGGAGCATTGCCTGGACTGGGTAGACCTTCCACCTATTGCAAAGATGCCATTCCTTAAAGAGTTGCACTTGGTTCGCATGTTTAGAATCAGAAAATTGCTAATTGGTCCCCTGGAGGTGATGGAGCTACGTGAGATGCCTCGATTGACAGATTGCACTGTCTTAGATGAAGAGTACTCATCCAAAAGTATACGAGTTCTTGAAATTATGTCATGTTATCACTTGAATAAGCTACCATTTTTGCAGAATTCCGGTAACATGGAGAATGAGCAAAGACTACCAAATCTCCACCGAGTTCATATACATGATTGGCTAGGATCCGAAGACTTACCAGCACTCCCTGTCAGCAGAATACTAACTGATTTAGACATTTCAAATCCTGGCTCAGTTCGACCCATGTCATTCCGTCTCAAGAACGCAGTTGGATCAGATGGGTTGACCCTAACAATTAGTGGCCATACCAACCTAAAAAGTTTGGATGAGAAAGTGTTGGCATTCAACAATCTTACTGCTTTAGTAGAAATTGAAATTACAAGCTCTCCAGATCTATCTTATCTTGCATGGAATAGCTTGCAACAGTTGATATCCCTAAGAAGGTTCACATTGTCTTCTTGCCCCAAGGTATTCTCTTCATTCACAAGCGGATACATGCTCCCGCCTTCACTTGAAGATCTCAACTTGTCAAGGTGCGACATTACTGGGAATCAACTATCCAGGGTGCTGGCTAATCTTCCCAATCTGTCATCCTTGAAGATAGCATATTGTGATAAGATAACATCGCTGGCTGTAGGCTTATCATCGAATGACATAGATGCAATGCATGAAGGACTATGTTGCATCCCAGTCCACTGTTTGACGAGCATACGACAGTTGCACATCTCTTCTGACATGGCTTTTTTGAGCAGGAAGGGCCTAGCAGAATTCAGTTCCCTTGAAAAACTTGTTATAAAAGGTTCTGCCGAGCTTCTTACATCCATGGTTCTCCAAGCAGGATTAGAGTCAGACAACTGTATAATTCTTCCCTCTTCATTGGTAAATTTAATGATCGATAATTTGCCCAACATGCTATTGAAGCACTCAAGCCTCACCTCCCTTGTTCAGCTAGACTTGGACCAGAGTCCTAGTTTAACATCGGTTTACCTGCTTTCATGTACAGCGTTACACACATTGGTAATCAAAGAATGCCATTTGCTATCTTTATGTGAAGGTTTTCAGGCCCTTATTCGACTCAGCACATTGACTTTAAAGTATTGCCCAAGCATGAAGTCTTTGGGACTGCAGTCTTGCATGGCACTGCGACACCTGCATGTGGAAGGTTGCGACGCGTTATCGACACTTGAGAGCTTAGTGTGCCTTCCACTACTCATTGAATTGCATCTGATCAAGAATCAAAAATTGGTTTCTCTCAAGTTGCATCCTCATGCTGCACTGGAGAGCTTGAACATTAGAGAATGCTCTATATTGTCTTCATGGGAACAGTTGAACTCCCTTCGAAACCTTAAACGTCTGGAAATCCGAGATGCTCCTAACTTTGTGTCAGCATGGAACCGTATGGCTCAAGAGGCTGAAATTGCCGACCAACATGTGTGCTTACCACTTGAGACACTTCATATTGATGAACCCAGTTTTCTCACAGTAGCCGTGTGTAGGCTCCTGGCCTCTCTTAAGGAACTCCGCATTGGTCTTTCTCGGGATTCTCACGACGTGGGCTGCCAGATTACGAGATTCACTGATGGGCAGCAGGAAGCGCTACAACTTCTGCACTCACTCCATCGTCTTGAGCTGTCGTCCTTGATGAATCTTCAGATGCTGCCCTCAGAGTTGCATCTGCTTCCGTCTTTACAGTATTTGATCATAAACAAATGTGAGAGCATCATGTCGCTACCAGAAAAAGGTCTTCCAGCTTCGCTCAAGCTTCTCGATGCCGATAAGTGTAGCTCTGAACTGTATGAACAATGCAAGCAAGTAAGAGGACTCAAATGGTTGTGCATCCATGGACGCGAACACGAAAAGTGCTAGCTTGTTTATCTGAAGGTATGCAATATTTTTTCTTATTTAGATCTTTATATTACACGTGAGTATGCAGTTCTCTCCAGCTAAAACCATGTTTTTCATTCTAGTTATCTGTACGGCAGTTTACTGCAATAAACAATTGTTTCAAAGGCAACTTGAATAATTACAAAGAATAACAAATAAACAAAGGATAGACTTCTAGTGCCTTGTGCGTGCAAGACTGGAAGCTCCATAATTTTATCTGCTAACATGATATATAAGATGCCTGACAACAAGGACTCGATGTCGGAATGGTGATACATTAATATTGTAGAATCTTCTGAATAACTGAGTGTCTCTTCTTAAAGGAGGATTTCAGTTGGTGATGATGGTGGCGGTATGTCATGCCTTCCTATTTTTACACCTCACTAACAGGAGGCATACAGAAGGTGATTGATCTCTTTGGCCACGCCATTGCTTTATGGGCCCTAAGTTGTTGGCTAGATGGTTTCACCCAAAAACATGTGTAAAATGAAGTTCTCCGCTGCTACTGAGATGTGGACAATGGGAGCGTTATTTTAGTTTCATCTATTTCTGATGCAGAACATCAATATTGGCGCACAAACAGACATGCAAGGTCTGTTTGTGTCATTGTGTCTTGAGTTTAGTCGGGGTTTCCAAGAATTGTAATTCACGAGGAAGGAGTTTAGCCGGAGTTTCCAAGAATTGTAATTCACGAAGGAGTTTAGTCAGAGTTTCATAGAATTGTACTCCCTCTGTAAACAAATATAAAAGCGTTTCGATTACTATTTTAGTGATCTAAACGCTCTTATATTTCTTTACAGGAGGAGTAATTCACAAGGAAGGACTTTAGCCAGAGTTTCTAAGGGTTGATTGCGATACATCCATTTGAGCGACAAGTAATTTCAGATGGTAGGAGTATATGTTATCTTTCTCATACGCAGAACATTATTGACCCGAACTAAGCATTGGCAGTTCGTTGGCGAACAAATTAATGTGCATGGTTTGTTGTATTGCCGGAGTTTCCAAGGGTTGTAGTTCACAAGGAAGGATCTTAGCAGGAGGTTTCAAGGGTTGTAGTTCAGAAGGAGTTTAGTCGGAGTTTCCGAGAGTTGGTCATAATGATTTTACCTATTTCTCATGCAGAACGTTAACGTTGGACTACAAACCACTAGTAACATGCATGGTTTGTTTTTACTCGTTGTGTATTGAGTTCTGCTGGTGTTTCCTAGTGCTGTAGTTCACGAGGACGGATCTCTGTAGAGAACATATCAGAATCTTCCTCTCCTCGGGGTGCTTCCATACTAGCTACTCCCTCCGTTCCTAAATATTTGTCTATTTAGACATTTCAAATGGACTACCACATACGAATGTATATAGACATATTTTAGAATGTAGATTCACTCATTTTGCTTCGTATGTAGTCACTTGTGGAAATCTCTATAAATACAAATATTTAGGAATGGAGGGAGTACAACGCAGAAAAAATGCAATGATTTAAAAAACATTAAAACCCTGATGCTGTGTATCTATCATGCCACAAAATATCAAATCCAAATTCAATCCCCGGCCTGAGAAACAAAAAATGAGATACATCTGAGCGAGAATAGTCTAAAAGTTCAAATATGCTATGAGTACGTAGTACATGTTTTTGGTGCTATACAAGATTCTATTGCCATTTCTGTTTCCTGAGTTGTAGATTAAAATTTTGTGGTGTGGTAGATGCATATTGTATCAATGTTGTAAAAAAAAAACTCGAACCTTTTTGTGGTCCATTCTTTATATCGTTTTTCATAATTAGCACAGAAGTACTATTATGGTGAATTTATAGCCTCAAGCCGGAGGGAGTACTATACAATTTGTGTGTTGCTTGAGGAGAGAATCCCCTACATCTGTAGCTTCTGGCGAATTTATAGCCTCAAGCCACTCATTTAAGGGAAGACTGCTATTGTCTGCAAAGCTCTATGAATTGAGCCCAGCAAAAGCCTATGGAAAGAAGAGAGTGTTAAGGTGTGTACAATGGTGATATCTTAAGAGTGTCATGTAGAATAAACGTCGAGGTAGAGGAGAGAGAGAAACCCTAAAAAAAAGACTCATCTTCTCTTAGTTAAGAGATACTCCACATATTTAGGTATATCTAGTTACTAGAGATAAGAGTGAGAGATAATCCACCGTACATCAGATCTTTATTTGGATTTCTAGATTACATGAAATGCTTAAGATAAGACTATATTATCAGTCACTTTACATGCCAGCAGAAGACATCTGTATAACAATAACTCTAGCAAAATTATTTGTGATTCCCTGAAAATCTGATCGAATGTTATATTTCCAACCTTATTGTTTGAATATTATCTAGTTCAAAATGGCTGATTGAATGTTACATTTCAAACCTTAATGTTTGAATATTGTTTGATTCAAAATGCCACCCTAAAATGTTATCCACATGCGAGTTTGGCATAATTATCCATTCGAAGGTCTAGGTTGCACACATGTCAACTAGTATTTACCGCAAATAAAAAATTGTTAAAAATTAGATATACACTGAATACATACATAAAATACAACGAATCCCACACAAAGTCATGGTGAGATACAAGGGAAGGGATCATCCATGAGCCACTGTTTGTGGAGCCAGGTCAAATATACTCCCACATACTCGTGGGTTCATAAGCTTCAACAACTGTCACTTTGTCCTCCTACGAGAAAGCTTATGGATTCAATTAATCGTAGTTGCCACTTTTTCTGTTCGCAGCCAATTACTCACTTATCCATTCAAACCTTCATAGTAGAGCCCTATAGGACCCATTCAACTTATTTTCCTCATTCTCCATGGAACCAGCTATACATCGCCATCCACAATGATGTTTTGTCCTGCTTCATTGAAACAAGAGGTTGCCACATAATATCCACAATAATCCACGTCGTCTCTTATTTTGATACTTCGCCTCTCGCACGCATCATATCATGCCCCCCTCCCCTACCGCCAAAACACAGATTTTTCTAATGGAGCCGCTACCCAACAAATTGGAATATGTCATCTGCATATGCTTTGAGATTGTCGAGCTATTTTAGAAATTACAATCAATGCCTATACCATGTGTGTGTTATTCTGGATATACAAGTACGTACCTATGGACCCCACTAGCACTCACCCATAGAATCTCTGAATATTTACGATTGATATTTGGAAACCTTTTGAAACAAATGAAATTTTGGTGCCTATATGAATTGTTTTTTATTTTATTGAAACATGGATGAAATTACTGGAATTTGTGTGGATATTTATGAACCTTTTTTAAAAGAATGAAATATTTGTACATGTGTGATTTGTTTCAAATATTGATTAAAATATGACTAAAATACTTAAGATATTGGTGAATATGTGTTGAATGTTTTTGAAATTGATTGAAACATGAATAAAAAGTATTAAATTTGTGTGATTTTTTTTGTAAACAACAAGTGTCCCCAAAATAGGTCAAAGAAATTGAATAAAATGTATTATTTTTTAGATGTGACTCAAATGCTTGAACAAATTTGGTAAAATAGTTGCAACTTTCATGAAAATTATTTTGAGAACATTTCATTTCTCCAAGAGATAAACGGATGTGTGTTGCAACGGGATATAAATATTCTAGAATGTTAGGCCGTGATTTACTTACCGATATTAATGTGATTGTGAAATCAAATCGTGCCTGTGATTTAGCTAAGTAAATAAAATTTAGGATTTTATTTGGTAATAACTTAGTGCCTTCCCAAATAGAACATAATTTTATTGGTAAGTCAACGAAAGTTGAGATAGTTAATTTGAGGAAAACCGGTGAAAAATAGCAGAGATAGGAGGGGGGAAATCCAAAACAAAGACAGAGAGGGGGGAATGAAGCACTCTGCCTAGCAGGAAAGGGAACCTTGCATCTTTATTGAGTGGTAGAGAGAAGTCAATAAAGGGTGGGATGATTAATATGGTTTTCAAGGAGAACCAGTGAATAGAATCTAGAGAGAGAGGGAGAGAGAGGGAGGGAGAGAGGGGGGGGGAGAGAGAGGGGGGAGAGAGAGAGGGGGAGAGAGAGTATAAGGTTGGACAAATGTTTTTCTTGGAAGAAAAGGGAACCTTAGGGAAACTCTAATGCGGATCAGCAAATAGCCTGCAAATGTCCGGATCGGATGGTCGAGACACTTATGGCCATCCAACGGCGGTCACCAAATTTGTCCGAACATGTCCGTACGTATGAAATTCCACAAACCGGGACCAAATTGGGGGTGGGTATGGGGGAGACTAGTCATCTGCCATGTCGGACTCCGACAACACGGACCCACCTAAAACCGAGTTGGATTGTGCCCATTTGGGTAAACCAACCACTGTTTCCACTCAAAAGTCCGCCATGTCCCGCTTCCTCCACCACGATCGCCTCCGCCCCCTCCCACTTCATATTTATGAATTTTAAATGAAGTTGAATGGGAAAAGCAAGTGGTTTGCCCCCGTTGCCAACTCTCTCAAGACCGTCATGGCCAATGAAGATGAAGGTGTGGTGGTCCAACCATTCCAATAAAAAATGTTTTGCAAGATGATGGAGAAGTTTGAGGACATCATGGAGAATAAGGAGGAGGCAAGTGCGAACAAAATGAGGTGACAGAGGAAAATAAGACAGTGAGGTTTGGCGTGTTCATGGATATGCAAAATAAGAAGCTCAAACTCAAAGATATGAATCTTGAAATCAAGGCCACTTCGAAAGACTCCACGATGTTGTTTGTGAAGACCTCTGAGTATGGTTCCTATGTGGTTAAGATTGTGCAAGAGTACCGTGCTAACGTATGGAAGCGCTTCGCATAAATGGAGCGTGACAAGACCATCAAGGAGTGACATATTTGGATAGACAACCAGACTGGGGGCTTTTGGAATTGGTTAGATGTAAAATCTTATTGAACATCTCGTGCTTTATATTGTGATTTGCGTATTCTTGCAACTATTTAAATGTATGTTTAAATTGCTACTAATCTATATATCCATGTCCGATGAAGAAGTAATTGAACAAAAAGCAACACCGAGCTAGGATAACCGATTGGTACCACAATTCTTACAACTCACAACGAGCCACCACTTTTGCGCCTAATGAATAATAGATTGCACTCATCACTGTTTGGTCTCGGGAAGATAACGCTTCTGACAGATTGGGCCCACCTATGGTGCTGGCGTGGTGAAGACCAAAAACGTTGACCAACTTATGTGGCAAATGATATGTGGGCACACCTATCAGTGAGTAGATGTTCATCTTATTCAAATCCTAAGAACCCGATCTGGTCCTTCGGGTTCGCCTCCATTAACACAATTGGGTTGTAGTCATCCCGTTCCCGCTAGGCCTAGGCCCTCCAATTCAGTGCAAGCCATTGCGCCGCTCGATGAGGTATTTGTGGGGACGATGAGCAGCGGTCGGGATGGGACACCCACTGGGGAGGACGAGCAACAGAGTAATGTGCATGGAGCAACTACCGAGGAGACACAATGATGTGTTGTACGTGAACATGTCACTACATAGTTCCCCTGCTTGCCGAACAACACCCTGGTCAATGCCCTGATGCCTAACCCTGGCCATATGGGTAATCAAACCTGCAAACCAAGCCTGAACCGAACCGATATCGAATTATCCAGACTAAATGATTAAGCTTCCCCTCGTCTCATCTCAAACATGAACATGTCACTCTCTCTCCTCACCCCATGTCCCCACCACCTCTCGCCCTCCCCGTCTCCCACAAATCTTGATCGGACGGAGCTCCTCTCTCCGTGATGCACCATGGGCAACAGAGGCCACCTCCTTTTCGACCTCAGTGCCCCTATTACCCCAGCCCCTCCGATGAGACTCCTCCTCTTCAAGGCCTGGACCTCACCGCCTCCTCCCACCACTTCTCTCCAGCCACCGTTGTTCCCTCCTCCCAAGAGCTCCACCCTGCCTCGCCTCTCACTGTTGCTGCCGTTGGTTGGGTCGAGGAACACCTCCTCATGCCCCTCCCTCCCCCCCCCCACCCCCGCGCTGCTCGTCGCCTCATCAGGTTTGACGGCGAGCCGCACGTAGATCCCTCCCGCGCGTGCCCGCATGGTACAGGGGTTTAGGGGCTCCTCCCACCCCACATTTTTGGTTATTATGAGTACCCGAATTACCTACACCAAACTTTTTAAGTAATTTGGGTTCGGTTATTTTCTTGGCAAACATAAATTCGGCTCTTATTTCGAGCATCCGAATTACCCGTAAACTTAATTACCAGAACCGAAAAACTCAGAAAAGTTGAATGCCCGGGGTGACTGATACCCCACAACAAAAGCTTTGGCGACACTAGTAGAAAAAGGGCCTTTAGTCCCGGTTCTTGAACTGGGACTAAAGGGTCGTTACTAATACCCTGACCCTTTAGTCCCGGTTCAAACCGGAACCGGGACTAAAGGCTCTCCACGTGGCCGCTGCCTGGAGGTCTAAAGGAAATTTTCTGATATTTTTTAAATTTTTTTCGATTTTTTTGAATTTTTTTTATTTTCAAATTTCTGAATTATTTTAACCTCTAATCTCTAATCACCCCTCATCACTGCTCAATTTAATCTCTAATCACCCCTCATCATTCCAAATCATCTAACTTCTCGAACGGTCACCCATCCTCCCACTCCCCCAGCCTGAGCACGCTTAACTTCCAGGTTCTATTCTCCCTCGTTTTCCAAGTCTGCACTCGTTGTTTTCCTGACAATAGTAAGATGTTAATCCTATTAACCCTCAGGAGTTCAGCTTGAGCATGAAGTCACACATTTTACTGTTTGAGTTTGAAACTATTGTTCTAAAAAACAATAATTATTTAGTAACACTAATATTTCTTGAATAAGTAGTTTGACCATTGTTTGACCATAGTTTGACCATAGTTTGACCAGATTTAACCAAAATTCAAAAAAACTGAAATAATTATTTAATAACACTAATATTATTGAATAATTATTTAGTAACACTAATACTTCTTGAATAAGTAGTTTGACCATAGTTTGACCAGATTTAATGAAAATTAAAAAAACTGAAATTTGAGCATAACTTTTTTTCCTTTTGGAATTTGAGGATTCTACAAATTTGCAAACAGGCCGTAGGGCGTCTCCATCGGATGTAACTTTTCAAGTAGATGATTTTTCATATAAAAAACTTTTTAATCCGAGTTCGTATGCAAAAGTTATGCCCATTTTACAAATTCCAGAGAGATTTTGTAAATAAAGTCGAAATTCATATTTGTAAATTTTCCCAACAACTAGACCACATATCACATGGGAAACTTATTTTATTTTATTTTTTTGACGTTTCCATCATTTTCTTTTGTTTTTTCTAAAACTGAAAAGGTGGTCCAGGGGGGAGAGAGAGTTTGAAAATGGGACCTTTAGTACGGGTTCGTGCCATGAACCGGTACTAATGCCTCAAAGCCCATTAGTACCGGTTGGTGGCACCAACCGGGACTAAAGGTCTAACCTTTAGTACCGGTTGGTGCCACCAACCGGGACTAATGGACATAGCACCCTTTAGGCCCGGTTTGTGGCACGAACCGGGACTAAAGGGCCCAGGTGAACCGGGACTAATGCCTTAGCCGCACGAACCGGGATAAATGCACCCATTAGTCCCGGTTCTGGACTGAACCGGGACTAATGGGGTTACTCGGCCTGGACCAAAGCCCCCTTTTCTACTAGTGCGAGGGGCTTTGCTATGCAGGGTGGCATAGCTCACACTATGGCTAGCGTGCTCCGGCCGGGTGGCGCTGAAGGAGAGGAAGCCCTAAGGCTTGGTGTCCCTCAACATGAAGTAGGAGAAGGTGATTAAGTCTAGAGACTAAATGACTTCTGAGGCCAACGAGTGGCGGTCGCTGCAGAGGTCGAGGACTCCCAACGAGCTAGCAATGGCGGGCTGTACGTGGACTCCGGAGCCGAGGAAGAACAACGCGGCGGCCGGCTACTCAGGAACTGTGGTCCGGTGTAGGGAAGCGGGAATCTGGCGGTCAAGGAAGAGGGGAAGAAGGCGGCCAATGGGATACGGGGTTCGGAAGCAAGTGTGAATTCTTTGCTGGATCGGGCGGCTTGTGAAGAAAAAAGAAGGGTACCCAAAAAAGAAAGGGGGCAAATAAGGCGTGAAGCTAAAAGGTGGGACCCTCATCCATCTGAGCAAGTCAAATAATGGTTCAAACTAGTTTGTGCCACATCAATGTCAAGGGTGGGGCCAACCTGCCGATAATGTTGTCTTTGCGAGCTCATTGGGTCACGTGTGCAATATTCTATTCATTAGGCACAAAGATGATGATTCAATATGAGTTGTTTGAATTGTGGTGTCAGTCGATTACCTTAGCCCCAACTATGATGGTTGTGAGTGAAGGTGAACGTTTGATGTCTATGATTAAATGGTCGGTGTAATCCATCCGCGTTGAAGTTGCCTTTTAGTATCATTTTAAGTTTTTTTTTTTGATAAAGGGTGGTTTTTATTAATTCAAAATGTAGCATCAAACAGATACAATCACGATGAGTAATATCCAGCCTCTGCATAGATAGAATACATATAATCCAAAATAAAAGATGAGACAAAAGTAAATAATATATATAATGACTTAACGGCACCAGTATAATAAAATAGGACCAATCTGTTGGTTATGGACCAATCTGTAGGTTATGCTGTCACCCATGTAAGGTAAAAACCTTCAAGTCCACTTGTTTCAACCGCGTACACACTGCCCTAAATAGCGGTTGGTACTCTGTACGTTGAAGCATAGATCATATACGAAGCGAGTACGTACAACGGAAAATGACCTGCAAAAGAGAAGAGTTTATGCCATTAAAAACCAAATGATTTCTACAATGCTAAAACGACCACAATAAGGCATACGCTACAATCCTTATTAACAATCTAAACCTATTTGGAATACCGTCCAATCAATGACCAAAAATATTGGCAACATTTGTGGGCTCATTCAAGCTCGACACAACTTGGATGATTGTCCATGTAAAATGCGAAAATTTGCACTGAAAGAAGAGGTGTTTGATTGTCTCATCCAAGAGCAGAAAACTACACTCCTTACTTTCTTGCCAATTACACCGAGCGAGATTGTCTTTGGTAAGGACCACTCCTCTCCAAAGATAGACATAAAGATGTTTACTTTTAATGGAATCTTAGATCTCTATATTTTCTTGTTATTATATTTCAGATTGTGTAAGCGCATGATACATCAGGTCGGTAGAGAGTGGAGACTGTGAGATTCAACTGAAACACATCTCAACCTTTGATTCAACTGATCTGGACAATTTACTGTTAAGAGCACCTAGAAACTCGCTACTAGAGAACATGACGATTCATTTGCAGGAGGGGCTTCAAGTATGTGTCCAGAGGGAGACCGATCCATATGGAATTATGTTTGGCGGGCTAAAGTTCCTCTTAAAATGTGTATTACAACTTGGAAGGCTGCGTCAGGTGCTCTTGCCACTGATCAAAACAAGTTATACCGACATACTGGTACTACTGATTGTTGTAGGGTGTGCGGCCGGGAGAGGGAAGGTTCTTACCATGCCCTAGTTGCATGCCCTCGAGCATGACTTGTGTGGCAGAGGATGCGAGAGTTATGGCCATTGCCAACTGATGATGTGTTACTAGATAATGGTAAAGAGTGGCTATTGCATGTGCTTGCTGCATGTGATAATAAGGTACGTGATATGGTTAATCTACTTATATGGAGAATTTGGCAACTTTGCAATGATGTTGTGCATGGCAAGGAAGTGCCACCGGTTGATGTTACTATGGAATTTCTGGATAGCTATTATAAGTCACTGGATCTAGCCAGGAATTATAGCATGGAAGAAATTTTAAAAGGGAAGATGTTGGCACAGGAGGAGGTTATTGCTATTAGTATTCAGCAGGCCGCGCGGCTCCTGTTCCTTGGCCACCACCTCCAGCAAATTGGGTTGCGCTGTCTGTTGATAGATCTTTCTAAGCTCATGATGGCAAGGCAGGTGTTGGTATGATCTTACGTCGTGATGATGGCTCTATTATCTTTGCTGCTTATCGTGTTATATTTAATTGCAATAAAGCGCTCAAGGCGGAGATACATGCAATAATGCAAGGGATGTCCCTTGCTTTACAACATACTGGTCTACCAGTTAAGGTGCAATCTGATTCCTGTAATGCACTTTCGATACTTTTTGGTGATAGTATGTCCCGATCGGCCTATGGTCATCTAGTAGCAGAGATTAAATTTTGTATGGATGAGGGGGAGTTTGTTCCACAAAAAATTAGTAGGACTCAAAATAGGGTAGCAGATTGTATGGCAAATTATAGCCGTACCGAGTCTTGTACTGCGGTATGGATGAACAGATGCCCTCCATGTTGTGAGGACTTATTGCCTCTCGATTGTAACCCTATGATTTTGGAATAAAATTTTCGTTTTATTCGGAAAAAAAAAAACTGAAACACATCTCAATCTTTTGTCAGTTTATTAATGGAATCCAGTATGGACAATACGTTTTTTAAGTAGTCCAGAGAGAGATTCATGAAAGTAGATAAATGGAGAGTAGCCCTTTGGCTCCTTTCTCCTCGGACGGAGGAAACAAAGAAACAAGCTCTGTAAGCTCCGTCGGGTGGAGAGGGAGAGGTACATGGTGAGAGCGGCCACAATGTCGCTCCCGTTCGACGCCGTCGCTCAGGCCGTCGGCGCGGCGACATGGCTGGTCGGCGTCGTGGCCGAGAGGCTCGTCGGCGACGGCGTCGGTGCGTGGGCCGCCCGCTACGGCCTTGAAGAGGAAGCCTCCCGCCTCAGGGCCGAGCTGCGGCGCGCCAACCTTGTCCTCGGCGCGGCGCGGGCGGGCGGCAAGAAGATAGTGAACGAGCAGCTGGCGGAGCCGATTGCGGCCGTGCGGCGCCTGGCTGCGGACGCGCGCAACCTCCTCGACGAGCTCGACTACCTGGAGATACACGACAAGGTACGCCGGCCGATGTGCTTCTGCGGCACTCGACATCTTGCTTCTCCATCCTTAATCAATTTTTTTTGAGGGACCATCCTTAATCAATTTTAGAACGCCATGGGCCCTTGGGAGGGGAGGGTGCGGCGGACGGATTTCTTTGGATCTATTCTAGCGGCGGCGGCTCTGATTTTTGCGCTTTGTTGATGGATTTGTTTTTCTAAAACGGAGACGCCAGATGCGTCTGGCTTTAAATTAAAAAAGGCTCACTTAAATTGATTTGTGTCTCTATATCAAATTTAAAAGAGGCTCACTTAAATTGCTGAATACACATATGGAGATGAAATGTGTTTAGATTAACTTGCAGAGATATCAGAAGATCCTACATACTATTTGTAGCCAAGAGTACTAAGGAAGACCATCTGCTTACGTTGGGTGGTAAAGCTAAGTTCGCGGCTCTAACCGACATCCAGCACGACCTAACCCACCCCACGACCTCCTCCATGTGGCGGCGGCGCGCCGCACCGGGGAGTCCGCCAGCTCCCTCAAGGCCTCCTCCCCACGTCCCGTCCCTTTCCTCCGCCGCTGCCGCCATCGGAGGCGTCGCCGAGCGAAGCCAGCGTGGCGTGGCGGTGGCGGGGCTCCCGACGGGTAAGGCTAGGGGTGTGCTTGCGGCACCCGCCCGCGCCCCTACAGCCGGGGTGATCCGCGGTGACGGTGCCGGAGGCCCGTCGGCGACAGACGGCCGCCGGCTGGCAGTCGACAGTGGCGGCGGGGTAGATTGGCTCGATCTGGGCGTTTTCGCCAAGAAGGTTCGATATGCATGTTTTGACGAAGCTCGACGACAGCAGCCGGCAGCAGGCGCACGACTGTGACGGCAGGACAGATTGGCTCGATCTGGACACGTTTTGGCCAGGAGGGCTCGATCTGCACCGTTTTGACAAAGGTCAGCGGCTCTGCCCAGGGCGGCGATCCCGGACTTGGCGGTGCCGGCCATCTCTTTCTGCCAGAAGTGGGCATCGAGATATGGTTGATCTTGGGATCTCATGTCTCACAAAATAACCGGCTAGGCGGTGGCCCTAGTTGTCTTCGCGCGAAGTCATTGTTGTACCTGTGATCAGCCCTCTTTGATCTATCCATTGGAAGGTTCCGGACTTCTCCTTCGAAGGGAAACAAAGACTTGCGTATATGGTACTCTTTGGACACCTTGTTTGGATTGGGGCCGGTCGCGTACACACGCAAGATCAGCATAACCAACTCCACGGGGTATCATGAAGCTCTGTTTTGTTGGCACCCTGGGACATGTCTACACCAAGATTTTCATGGAACCAACACATGCGGAGAATGCCATGGCATGATTGGAGGATCTACAAGTGGCGAAGGCGGGGTCCTATATGCGATGAAGACTTTGCTTCACATGCAGTTGTTCAGAATTGGCTTGCGGGATATGGTCCCGTCCAGATCGGCCATGAGTTCTGTGAGCCTGGTGGTACGTGACTTGTAATAGTAGCCTCCGCAAGTGCGGGCGGCAACATTTGAGGACTTCTTTGTTGGTGGTGCTCCTTTGAGTACCGAGTCATGATTTCCTTTGTGAAAACTCAAGGTCTGGCTTTTATTGGTCCTGACTGGCAGTCGCCTAGTTGAGGGCATTGTTTTCTGGGAACACGGCCTTTCTCCAGGGTGAAAACCTACGATCTTTGATCGGCAACGACAACGCTTGTGCATTGTTTCCTTTTTGAAGACATTGCTGTTGGAGAACCTTCTTTGTAGTCCGGGTGTTATCTCTCGTGGTGGTTAGAGTGCTACTATTGCGGGTGAATGATCACCGCGGCTGGGTCTTTTTTCTCTTATTCTTATTTTTATGTTTTGGGCTGTGTGGATCCTCGGTGTTTTTATACATCTTGTTGGTGTAGAGGCCAGGTGTAATTGGTATCTGCTTGACATTAATATATTCCCCTTTTCAAAAAACATCTGCTTACGTTGGATCTTTTTCCTCTTATACGGTTTACCACTTTACAAGCACGGTACCCGCCCTGTGCCTGATACTAATGTGAATAAATACAGATAATTTGGTTGTACCTTACTTCCTAGTTTCAGTTACTTTTAATTTCATGTTCTTTTAATTCGCTTATGCTACTGCAAAATGGTAGGAGGATATGCAGCTGTACACTAATGGTTTCAGTCTATATCTAACAGATCAAAGATAAGGAGCAGACCGCATGTTCATCGAAGACACAATCTTTTATTCGATTTGCATATGGTTTTGCTAATCAGGCGAGTAGATGCATATCGTCCACGGTAAAACTCAATACAAAAGTTCCTGGCATGCATAAAGATGATGGTCCTTTGACAAACAAAAGAAAAGTTGAGCGTCATGATATCATGACTGGAATGAAAAGAATGAAGCTTGGTGATCCAGATAACCAAATGACTCCAGAGAGGAAGATTCAAGGGGACACAGTTCCAGAAGAAATACCAGAGTGGAAACTCAGCAAAGATGACATATCACAGCGAATAGCAAATATTGTGGTCAAGCTACATGAAATCTGTGAGGATGTTCGTAAGGCTCTCAAGCAAGAGAAACTTGACGAAATTTCCCGAGTGTCTCAAAACAAAAGTTCAGACTCGCGTGAAGAAGGGGCCTGCTTTGTGGAAACTAAAGTCTTTGCAAGGGAACAGGAGAAGAATCAGATTGAGAAGTGTATCACCGATAGCGCAGCAAGCAACGAAAAGCTTTTGGTTCTTCCTATTATTGGTACTGGAGGTGTTGGAAAGACGACGCTTGCTCGATCAGTGTACAATGACCCAGATGTTGAAGCTAACTTTGGCATCAGGATGTGGATTTATGTATCTGTTAACTTTGATGAAGTCAAGCTCACAGAAGAGATTCTGGACTGCCTTTCAGACGGCAGGCATAAAACCTCGGCTAAGAATTTCAGTACGCTGCAAGATGGTATCAAAAAATGTTTGACAAAAAGATTCCTACTTGTTTTGGATGATATGTGGGAAGATGACGAGAGACGCTGGGACAAGCTATTGGCTCCACTAAGATGTACCGAAATCACAGGGAATGTGGTTTTGGTGACTACTCGAGAACTATCAGTCGCCAAAATGACGAGCACATTGGAGCAGTACATTAAGTTGGGTGGTTTAAAAGAAGATGTGTTTTGGCTTTTCTTCAACAGATGCATATTTGGTGATGAAAACTATCAAGGCCGAAAAAAGCTTCAGAAAATTGGAAAGGAGATAGTCACTAGGTTAAGCGGAAACCCATTGGCAGCAAAAAGTGTTGGCACACTGTTGAAAAGAAGGCTTGAAGGGAACTACTGGCAGAGAATTTCAGATGGTGATGAATGGAAACTACAAGGAGGCGATGGGGGCATCTTGCCAGCACTCATGTTAAGCTACAATCACCTTCCATACCACCTTCAGAGATTGTTCTCTTACTGCGCTGTATTTCCGAAGGGCTACAAGTTTCACAAGGATCAGTTGGTACGTATTTGGATTGCTCTTGGCTTTGTTGTCGAGGATAGAAAGAGATTAGAAGATACTGGAAGTGACTATTTTGACGAGTTGGTAGACAGAAGCTTCTTTGAAAAGCTGGAGGAACCACATGAATACTATCTCATGCATGATTTAATTCATCATGTAGCACATAGTGTCTTAGTAAATGAATGTCTCATCATGGACGGCTCAGGTCCACTAGCAGTCTCCCCATATGTTAGTCATGTCAGCATCTGGACCGAATCAGAATACAAGACGCAACAAAACGGTGAAACAGAACGTAACGAAACCTTTGAAAAAAGGTTAACTGCCATTCAAAAATATGATATCTTAAGAAGCTTGGACAGTGTAATGCTAGTTGGTCCATATGATGAGAATGTTTCTGGAATTTTTACGCAGATTCTCAAGAAACTACAGTATGTTCGAGTGCTTCGGGTATCAACAACACTCTCTAGTGCTGACATTTGGCAACTCAGTATTTCAAAGCTCATCCATCTTCGCCATCTAGAGCTGTGGTTCACCAGCGACACTCCCAAACCTTTGTCTGAGGCTCTGTGTGGACTTTACCACCTGCAGGTACTCGACGTAAGTCATTGGAGTGGTCTAGATGGTTTGCCAAGACGCATGAGTAATCTCGTAAATCTGCGATACCTTCTTGTTTCGGAGTCGTCGGTGCCACTGCACTTGCACTCAAAGATAGCAAGAGTTGGTGAACTCAAGTTTCTACAAGAACTGAAAGAGTACCATGTCCAAAAAGAGAGTGGCTTTGAGATTTCACAGCTGGAGAACCTGAATGACATCAGAGGATCACTTAGAATCTTCAATCTTGAAAAGGTCACAGAAAAGGACGAGGCTTGCCGTGCAAGGATTAAAGATAAAAAGCATCTGAGGACTCTTTGGCTGTCATGGGAAATAACAAGTGCTGATCCTTCGATTTCGAAGGAAGTACTGGAGGGTCTTGAACCACATGATCATCTCGAGCATCTTCATATCATAAATTACATAGGTGCCACTCCATCCTGGTTGGGTCAGAGTTTCTGCCTCAACAATTTAGAAAGTCTGTATCTTCAGGATTGTACCGGAATGGAGATCCTACCACCCTTCGATGAATTGCCATTTCTGGAGAAGCTATCCTTGGTTGGCATGTCTTCACTGAAGGAGGTCAATTTTGGAACTTCAGGCAGCAGAAGTACTCAATCCTCTCAGGGTCTCATGACAGATTTGGATGACTCTTCCCTTGTTGAACTCGAACTGTCAAAGTGTTCATCCTTAACATCGGTGATGCTTCTTTCCTGCAGGGCATTGGAAAAGTTGAGCATCGTAGACTGTGTGCTGCTAGCTTCTGTTGATGGCCTGCAGTCACTTGACCAACTGAAGTACTGCGACATCAAAGAATGCCCTTGTTCTCAAAGTTTGGAAAATCAGTTCCAGGGAATAATAAACATCTAATATCTCTTATATCTGATGTTTCATGGAGGTGAGAATTTGACAAACTGTAAGTATTAGTTTCCTGCAAACTATGTACCTCTCCCGGCACAAGAAACCCAACATGTTGCAAATCCCTGTAACTCTTTCTTTAGCCTTTCTCTGCTTAATTTATCTTTCCAGTTTAGTTGCGGGAGCTTTGTATGTCTTGGTCGCCAATATACCTGGGCCAATAACAGAGCAAACCCAACCTTTGAAAAACTAGATCGAGTTCCGGTTACCACCGACTGGGAATTCAAATATCCTCTTGCTTCGGTACGGGCACTAGAACGAATTGACGCCTTATCCGATCATGCGCCTTTGCTTGCTGATTTTGGTTTGGCTGCTCCTAGTGGGAACTTTCACCAATTCAAATTTGAACTGGGATGGCTCACTAGAGAGGGTTTTCATGAGCTGGTTAAAAAAGTGTGGCAACGTCAAGCTCGTGGTAATACGCCAATTGAACGATAGAACAATCGTATTCGCGCTCTGCGCCGATTCCTTCGTGGTTGGGCTAAACACACTGCTGGAATCTATAAGAAAGAAAAGTTGCGACTTTCTACATTAATTGATACTCTAGATAAAATCGCGGAGGTGAGGCCTCTGACTCCCACGGAGATTGACAAAAAAAGTCATCTTAATGAGCAGATTGCCCGTATTTTGCGCGAAGAGGAAATCAAATGGTACCAGCGTTGCAAGACGGACTCTCTTGTCCTAGGCGATGATAATACGAAGTACTTTCAAATGTTGGCCAATGGCAGACATAGAAAGAAACGTATCTTCGCTCTAGAACAGGAGGAGGGTCGGATCGAGGGGGGTGCACAATTTAAAAACTTTCTTATGAATTATTATAAAGATCTTTTTGGACCTTGGGCTCATACAACTCTTCTGATGGATGAGTCTTTTACTCAAGATATCCATCAAGTTTCTTCTGCAGAAAACGAATTCCTAACCTCTCCATTCTCGGAGGAGGAAATTCGTGCGGCAGTGTTTCAGATGGAACACAATAAATCGCCGGGGCCGGACGGTTTTCCGGCGGAGTTCTATCAATGCTTTTGGAAACTGATTAAGTTGGACTTGGTTCAGTTGTTTAACGAACTGCATGCGCACCAACTTGACATCTCCTGCTTAAACTTTGGGGAAATCATTCTTCTACCTAAGACTAAAGATGCCAGTCGGATTCAACAATATAGACCGATTTTCCTTCTTAATGTAAGCTTCAAAATCTTTACAAAGGTAGCCACTAACCGGCTGAATGGGGTGGCTGACCATGTGGTCAAACCTACCCAAACAACATTTATGCAAGGACGTAATATATTGGATGGTGTTGCTGTTCTGCATGAAACGGTACATGAGCTTCACCACAAAAAGCTAGACGGAGTAATTTTTAAAATCGACTTCGAAAAAGCTTATGATAAAGTGAAATGGCCTTTTCTATTGCAAACATTACGCATGAAAGGGTTTTCTAGTACATGGTGTTGATGGATAGAGAGTTTTGTGTCTGGAGGTAGTGTGGCCATCAAGCTAAATGATGATGTGGGCACTTACTTTCAGACTAGGAAGGGGCTTCGCCAAGGTGACCCCGCTTCCCCAATTTTGTTTAATATCGTGGCTGATATGTTAGTTACCCTTGTTGAGAGGGCTAAGCTGGCGGGACAAGTCACTGGTGTCATACCTTATTTGGTAGAAGGAGGCTTATCTATTCTACAATATGTAGATGATACAATTCTGTTCTTGGATCATGATTTAGAAAAAGCCAGAAACCTCAAATTACTGTTATGTGCTTTTGAGGAACTCTCTGGTCTCAAGATCAACTTTCATAAGAGCGAACTCTTCTATTTTGGTGAAGCCGCAGAAGCAGCTGCTGCTTATGCTGAGATTAGACCTGGCCATCCTCCGGGCCGGGCCAGGCTTCAGGCCGGGCCTGACCAAGCCCGAGGTAGAAAACTCAGGCCCGAGCCCGGCCCGGCCCGGCCGTCGGGCCTAGTTTTCAGGCCCGAGCCCGGCCCATCACAGCAAAAAACACGTCGGGCCTCGGGCCTCGGGCCGGGCCTCTTCAGTAAATGGCATAAACAGCGGGCCCAGGCCCGGCCCGACCTAGTCTTCGGGCTCAAAACCTAGGCCCAGGCCCGGCGCGGGAGCAGCGTCGGGCCGGGTCGGGCCGGGCTTTTTCGGGCTGGGTCGGGCTGGGCTGTTCGGGCCGGGCGACCCATGGCCAGGACTAGCTGAGATCTTTGGCCGTCAACTTGGGCAATTTCTGATCCGTTACCTGGGTATTCCCATTCATTATCGCCGCCTGACTATAGCTGAATGGAAGCATGTAGAAGAGAGACTGGAGAAACGCTTGGCAAGTTGGAAGGCTAAGCTCCTGTCCTACGGGGGTCGACTAATTTTGATCAATTCGGTCCTACTAATATGGTTCTATACATGTTATCATTCTTTCATCTTCCAAAAGGAGTGCTGCAACGCCTAGATTATTTTAGATCAAGGTTCTTTTGGCAGAGCGATAATGAAACCAAGAAATACCGTCTAGCTAGGTGGAATGTATTATGTCGACCTAAAAGCCAAGGGGGTCTTGGAATCCAGGACCTAGAGATTAAAAACATCACTCTTCTCAGCAAATGGGTGTACAAACTACTCATATAGGAGGGCGTTTGGCAGGAAATCATTTGTAATAAATATGTGGGATCCAAAGAAATATCTCAGGTATACTGGAAACCACGTGATTCTCATTTTTGGAGTGGGGTGATGAAAGCTAAAGATTTCTTTTTCCAATTTGGTTCATTCTCAGTCCGGGATGGTTCCCAAGTACGGTTTTGGGAAGATACCTGGCTGGGGACTAATCCGCTTAGCATTCAATACCCAAGCTTGTATAGGATTTTTAGACATAAGTTTGTCACGATTAAACAGGTTTTGGGTCAGGCAAATCCCGACATTTTTTTCGTAGGGACTTTCTTGGACCTCGTCTGACAGCCTGGAATGAACTGCTCATCCGTTTGGAGGCCGTACAGCTGTCGGATGAGCCGGACATTTTTAGATGGAAATTGCATCAGAATGGCAAGTTTTCGGTAAAATCCATGTATGATGCATTGGTCCATAACGAGGTTCCGATTGATAACAGGAAATTATGGAAGCTAAAAATCCCTCTAAAAGTGAAGATATTCCTATGGTTTCTTAACAAAGGGGTGATCTTAACTAGGGATAACTTGGCAAGACGCAACTGGCAAAGTTGCAAAAAATGTGTTTTCTGCCATCACGATGAGTCCATTAAACACTTATTTTTCGAGTGCAAGTTTGCACGGTCGGTTTGGGCCATTGTTCAGATAGCATCGAATCTTTACCCCCCACGTAGTGCACGGAATATGTTTGGCAATTGGTTGTGGGGAATAGATAAACAATTTTCTGCTCACATCCTTGTGGGGGCAGCCGCCTTATGTTGGGCACTATGGCTCACCAGGAATGATATAGTTTTTAACCATAAATGTGTTCCATCTCCTATGCAGATTATTCATATATGTTCGCGATGGCTCCGTACGTGGTCTATCATGCAGTGGCCGGAGGACAGAGACCTTTTTATGATGGTGTCTACTTGGTTGGAGCGTTCGGCCAGGGAGGTTTTCTACCCCCATGCATTGCGGTGTGACCTTCGGTTAGGATCAGCCACATCGTAGGCTGGCTTTGCTTTCTTTTTTAATGTGATGGCTGTGTCAGCCTATTATGTTTGCTTTTAAGTAGGGCTGGACGTGTTGGCTGTGTGCATCTAGTTATGCAGAGGCCGGGCTTTCTATGAAACAATTGTATCACCTCGATATTTCAATTCAATGAAATGCTCTTTATCAAAAAAAAGTTGTTTCAACCACACATTGTGCTTATCAGCGACGAGGGATTTTATATCTTCCAATTGTGCCTCTGTATTAAATATGTTTTTTAAAGGGGGCGATCTCCGGCCTCTGCATCAGAATGATGCATAAGGCCATAATTATTAAAAAGTAAAAGGTTCAACACAAGTCTTCATATCTCGAACAAAGAAACGAAAAAGGCTCACAAAGAGCTAAAAAGTAAAGTGATAGAAAATCCACAACCGGCTGGCATCAACCATAGGATCACTAATGGCCTATCCTATTACATGATCGCCATCCAAACCGGTTGAAAATAGCCCGTTCTACCATCTCCCATCGAGTAGATCCAGTAATCATATGCTCCCTGGCCTCCATCGGAGTGAGTAGCGACCACATACGGATCAACGCAGTGGTTCGGAAAATAACCTGCAAAAATTGAATATTTGTTGTTCTGTTAAAGACCAAATCATTTCTGCAGTTCCAGACTGCCCATAATGAAGCACATACTCCTACACGGATGTGTCTCGCTGTTTCGGAATCTATCCCGTCTAACCACATCCCAAATAACGTGTTGATAGTATTTGGAGGAGTAATATTAAATGCTCTGCCGGTAACCGCTATATTTTCCGTGCAGGAATCATCCACTTCAACGATCAATATCTTCCCCAAGAGGCATAGCATACGAGCCTGAGCCTGTTTCGTTGGTGGCTAGCTTGGTCATAGGTTTCCACACTATTTTTTGCCAACCTTGTCAAACCTTTTGTGTGTATGACATGTGAGCCTTTTTCTTAGAGAAAGAAGTATTGCCTCGGTGTGGCTAGAACCAAGTAGCCCCTACAAGCCGTCTTAACTGGAGGATACACACTCTCAACTTCCGTTTGCAATGGATATCATCATTCTGATTGCCCGGGCCATTTGGAATACTATGAATTCTTTCATCTTTACATCAATTACTCCAAGAAGATCTTTATACCTGCAGAAGACGCTTCAAGGAAGAGATGGAATGGCTGGTGCAAAGGGCAAAACGAAAATCCTATGGATCCCTGTCGAAAACTTTCAGATAAGCGATTTAGTTGCTTTCGCAGCTTTCTGTTGTTGTTATCTCTTTTTTCAGTCTTAGATTTTTAATTTGCTTTAGTTTGCCTTTTCTTCTTTTTTGTACATATCCTTGCTCTTTTAGAAAATTATAAAAATTTATCGTGCGAAGAAATGATAGAGAGTTTCGGGTGAAAAACAAATACACATTGCCAAGTCGACTATCATCCGTCATGACAAGCAAAGGATGGCTAAGATTATGAAGCATCTGCATCTATCTATCTATCTATCTTCTATTAAATAAATAAAACAATAGAAAAGGAATGGCTCACGTGCGACAGTAGAAAAAAAGTGAAAAAGCGGATGCGACAACATGGCTTGCATGGGGTCTCCAACATCACCTTACCAACCTGCTCCGTCACCCTTGGCTAGCCCAGGGGCTTCGCCACCGCTTCACCGACATACTTCGGGGGCTTCATCATCACCAACCGGCCAGCTTCGTCATGACAGTTGGACCATGGGTTTCGCCTCGCCACCTTGTCAATATGAGATCCTCGCTCGGCCACCTCGGAACCGGCTTGGGACCGGGACCTCGGCTAGGCCAAGGACTACACACCATGTCGGGATCTGTCAGAGATCAACGGGCGTCTTTGTCCCGCCACAAGCTCAGACCACATCATTAACATCGAGCACATTAACCAGCTAAGTCGCTTTTATACTCAAATTTCTTTTAATTTTTTAATTTTTTTCGGTTCAACCAAGCATTATATTTGTGTTAAAACAAAAAGATGTTTGTTAAAAATAATGTTTGTTAAAAATAACATTCTTTAACCAAGTTAACTAGGGTTCTTAAATTTATATGAGCCGTTTTATAATAATTGTTTTCTTCTTAGTCGTTGTAAAGTCTTTTTCTACCACTCTCTCGACTCGAGTGTATGGTTAATAGCACCTGGTTTCTCTCTAAAGCCACTCGAGTTTAGTTCGCTAAACTGGTGAGAAGCACTCCGCCTTCGGGTAAAGGAGATTGAAGTTGAAGGCTAACCCACTGGAAGTTTACAGATTGGATTTGTTATGTTAAAGCATGATGGAAGCACAAATTAATTTTAAGCCCAATTTCGATTGGCACCCAGAAACTTGATGTAATTTAGACGTAAAGTTTTAATTTAAGTTTTCTGTTTTTTCAAGCTTATGACACCTTTAACTTTTTTTATGTTTTCTTTTAGGTGGCAGAACTGTTGGGGAACGTAGTAATTTCAAAAAAATTCCTACGCACACGCAAAATCATGGTGATGCATAGCAATGAGAGGGGAGAGTGTTGTCCACGTACTCTCGTAGACCGAAAGCGGAAGCGTTAGCACAACGCGGTTGATGTAGTCGTACTTCTTCACGATCCGACCGATCAAGTGTCGAACGTACGGCACCTCCGAGTTCAGCACACGTTCAGCCCGATGACGTCCCTCGAACTACGATCTAGCCGAGTGTTGAGGGAGAGTTTTGTCAGCACGACGGCGTGGTGACGATGTTGATGTTCTACCGACGCAGGGCTTCGCCTAAGCACCGCTACAGTATTATCGAGCTGGACTATGGTGGACGGGGGCACCGCACACGGCTAAAAGATCAAACGATCAATTGTTGTGTCTATGGGGTGCCCCCTGCCCCCGTATATAAAGGAGCAAGGGGGGAGGCGGCCGTCCTAGGAGGAGGCACTAGTAGAAAACGGCCCATTTGTCCCGGTTGGTAAGGGCTTTTTGTCCCGGTTCCTGAACCGGGACTAAAGGGTCGTTACTAATGCCCTGGCCCTTTAGTCCCGGTTCAGTCCAGAACCGGGACAGATGGGCCTCCACGCGGCCTGTGCGCCGAGCCCAGGCAGGAGGGCCTTTGGTCCCAGTTGGTGGCACCAACCGGGACCAATAGGCATCCACGCGTCAGCATTTCTGTGACTGTGGTTTTTGTTTTTTTTTGAAATGGGGGGGGGGAGTTGGGGGTTTTGGGGGGTTAATTTAGCTGTTTCATATATTGTGTTAGCTAGCTAATTAATAGAGAGAAGTGTCCTCTCTTATGTCCGTGCTTGGTCGACGCTACGTACTATACATACGTATATAGAGAGGACTAGACACGCTAGCTAACTAGTAAGCAAACGAAGAAAACAGAAGATCATCATGAACATATATGCATACAGAGAGAAGTGATATCGACCACCTCTCCTTCTCCGAGAGATTGGTCGAACAGCAAGTTCTCGTATATCTATCCGACACTACCGGCTACATATATACAATAATTATCTCTTACAATATAATCTCCTAATTATTTATGAACACAGGATCCACATAGTATTCTCCGTCTTCAGCGATCACGTGGTCAAGGAAGAATGCCGCCAATTCCTCTTGAATTGCTCGCATACGATCTGGTGCTAGGAGTTCATCTCGCATTCGAAACATCTAATTTGAAGAAGGGGGTCAATACATATATATATGAATAAATGATACTCAACACAAATGATGGTAATAGACTAAAATTGTGAATATTATTGCTTACACACTTCATATTGTTCGTCAGAGTACCCGCCCCGTTCACAGGTCGTGTGGCGGATGGACTCACAAACGTAGTATCCACATAAATCATTCCCTTGATCTTGCCACAACCACTTTACAAGAAATAGAGGTCAATCAAACTGATAAGCAAGCATGCCAAATGGTATTGATGAAACTAGCGCTTGAATCACTAGGAGACGCGCGTAACATGCTACTATAGTACTTACTTTCGGGTATCTAAATTGGAGCTTCTTCGGCAGTCCCGGAGCTTTTCTGGTGAACTGTCTCCAAACCCTGCCAGACAAAGAAAACAATTACTTGATATCAGGAAATGAACAAAGTTGCTGATATGGTTGATAATGATCGATTTAACTTACTTCTCGAGGATTTAAGTCATGTCCGCATACTCTTGGGGATCTTTTCGTCTCGAGTCTAAGACGGTTACTAATCCCTCCTCAAGCTTAATCTCTAGGAGAATATAGTGGAAACTGTGCACGCATGCATAACTCATCATTACATTACTATAACCTGGACTAATATATAAGGGAAACCGAATATGCACAAGACAGTAACACTCACTTGAAGTTGTGAGGAAAGAGTAGTATATCTTTGTTTTCATTTATTACCAACGATCGTAGCAAGTTGGCCTCGGTCTCTTTGGCCTGAAATTCAACCGTATATGCATCTATGAGATTTGTGTTAATGAACCCAATATCACCGACTTGTCTTTTCTTCAAATCGGCGATCTTCAATCTGCATAATATAGTGAGGATAATTATAAATACATGCAATAAAAGAGCTGGCCCATATAGAGAGACTTAATGACAGAAGTAGCAGTACTTACAGACAGTAGCAGGTGACCGTTGCTTTATTAAGGGCCCTTTGATTGAAAAACTGGAAGAACTCCTCAAATGGATAATTCAACAGTTCAATTCCAACGAGGTCATGCTCCTCTCTAACTCTCAGCGTCAAAGTATTCGTATCCCCACACTCTCTGCAGGTTTTCATGTACCAATCATGCAATCTTCGCATCATCGTTTATAGAGATCTTTCATCATTGACGAGAGGCTTCCCGTACTCGAATCTGTGTACAGCCTCCACCTCCAAGAAATCATAATTTACATCGTCGGGCAGGTAATCTCCCAGATTGCTATAACCGGGCACCATCCTCGGATCATTAGCGACGATGTCGCTAGGCACCTTGACCGGGGGGCACGATTGGTTCGCTTGTTCGCCGAGCTGGGCAATTTGTTTCCCAGCTCGTCGTTCTTTCATCCTTTGATCACTGATAGTACTTCCCGACCACTCCGCTTCGACAAATGCCTTTCCAATAATGCGCTCATAGTTGCCTTTCGGCGGAGACTTGGGTGGTTCTCTCAAGGCAGCCAGAGTGCGCTTCGCTTTCACCGGACCTACCTTCTCCTCTGGAGGTGGATGTCTCTGTGCTTTCAACCCTTGAAACCAGTCCTTCACTTCGGTTTGCGCGATCTTCGCGTTCTCCTCCGGGGTCATCTCGTATGGTAACTTCTCTGGAGTCTTCAGAGAAGGACCGAATCTGTATTTCCTCCCACCTCTGGCTGTACTGCTAGACGCCGGCAGAGCAGATAGAGCGGCTGTCTTCTTTCCTTGCTTACGAGGCAGAGGAGAAAGACTACGACGCATCGGAGAAGCCGGAGCGGCGGCGGGTCTCTTCCGCCCTTGCTAACGAGGCGGAGAAGGAGGAGGTTGGCTGCTCAGGCGCGCCGGCGCAGGCGGAGTGCCGCCATGCGCCGGAGAAGGAGCCGGCCGAGTGCCCTGATCGTCACTCGCCGGAGGAGGAGGCGGTGGAGGACGCGGAGTGCCCTGTCTCGCCGGAGGAGGAGGAGGAGGCGGAGGCGTCCAGTTCGAAAGGTTGATGAGCTCCTTCCGCCATAGGCATGGAGTCTTCATAGTAGGACCCAGCCGAGTCTCCCCTTCACCGGTAGGGGTGGTCAAGCTGGAGGTCCTCAAATCCCTCCATTATTTCATCCACCATCACCCTAGCATATCCTTCGGGAATCGGCCGGCAGTGAAAAGTTGCGCCGGGTTCAGTAGGAAAAACAGAGCCAACAGCCGCCTTGACCTTCATATTCATCCATTGCGTCATAAGGTGGCAATTTTGAGACTCCGTGATAGCATCCACGGGATAGCTGGCAGGAGCCGTGAAGACATGCTCCGGCTGAAGCAGCTCGGTGGAAGCCACGCTGCTTCTCCGCTGAGATGGCGGAGTAGCTTCGGGGGAAGCTTCGGCAGTTCGTTTGCTGCGATTTGCTTCTCGTTCCTCTATCGCTTGTACCCTTGCGTGCAGCGCCTGCAGTTGGGTCTACTGCACTTTCTTCCTCCTCTCATGGCATTTGTAACCGACTACGTCCGGAAACCCAGCCTTCCATGAAACTGAGCCTGGCGTGCCTCGTGTCCGTCCAGGGTGCTCAGGACTCCCGAGGGCCATTGTGAGCTCGTCGTTCTCTCTGTCTGGAATGAACGTCCCTTGCTGCACTGCATTTTGCTTGTTTGTCGCCGACATCTTCTTACTCTTTTCCGATGTCTTGTGGGCCACAAATGCGGGCCAGTCATCTCTGATCTTCTCATATTTGCCCTTGAATTCTGGTGTCACTTTTTTCTCGACAAACCTATTCAGGTCTTTGTTCCACCTACTGAATAGGTCTGCCATCCTCTTAAGAGCAAAAGACTTGATTAATTGCTCTTTAACTGGCTTCTCCGGATCATCCTCTGGCGGTAGGGTGAAATTTGACTTCAGCTCAGTCCAAAGATCATTTTTCTGCATATCATTGACATAAGACACCTCAGAGTCTTCTTTAGCCAGCTTTAACCATTGCTGGATGCTGATCGGGATCTTGTCCCTAACCAGAACCCCGCACTGAGCAACAAATGTGTTCTTTGTCCGGATGGGTTCAATCGGTTGGCCGTCGCGCACGATTTCTATGATCTCAAACCTTTCATCCGAGCTCAACTTTTTCTTCGGGCCTCGTCACTTTACCGAAGTTGTGCTCGATCCGGAGGGCTAGAAAAAAGAACAAAGACGAGAGTTAATTAATATGTGTACATACCAAAACAATGAATGCATCAATTAGCTAGTCAGCATAGGCTTAACTAATATATATACCTGGTCGGACTCGGTTCGGTCACCGGAGCCGTCATCACGATCTCCTTCTTGCACCGGCATTGGGTCACCGAAGCCGTCCTCACGGTCTCCTTCTTGCACCGGCATTGGGTCACCGGAGCCATCATAATCATAGCCAGCTGCTTCTTCACCCTCTCCTTCCAGACCATCGGTGTCGTTGAGAAACAACGAGCAGACGGCATCACTTCCTTGTGCGATTATGTCCCTCAACAATGCTTCTTTTGCTTCGTCTCGGGCGGTGTCGATAGTTTCTACAAATATTTACAACATGGCAATTATTATTCAAACATGACAGATGGATATATTCGTGGCAAATGTAGAACTAGCTAGCTAATCACAGTAAGGAATCATATTAATTAGTGGCATCGACGCTGCTTCTCTAGGGTTTGGGGCGGCCTCGACAACGCTTCAAGGGTTTGGGGTGGCCTCGAGAACGCTTCAAGGAGGGGGTAAAATCGACAACGACGAGATACATACACGGGAAAATAATATTATCGGGGAGGGGGGTATATCGACCCCCCACGTGTTGAAGTTATCGGTGAGGGGGGTATATCAACCCCCCCCCCCACGTGTTGAAGTTATCGGGAGTTTATATCGACACGACATACGTACATGGGAAAAAAAGATTATCGGGGAGGGGGTATATCGACCCCCCCCCACGTGCTGAAGTTATCAGGGAGGGGGTATATCGACCCCCCCTCACGTGTTGAAGTTATCGGGGAGGGGGTATATCGACCCCCCCTCGTGTTGAAGTTATCAGGAGGGGGTATATCGACCCACCCTCCCACGTGTTGAAGTTATCGGGAGTTTATATCGACACGACATACGTACATGGGAAAATAATATTATCGGGGAGGGGGTATATCGACCCCCCTCCTCGTGTTGAAGTTATCGGGAGGGGTATATCGACGACGACAGACCCGATAAAACATAAGAAAACGAAGAAGAAATAAAAAGAGGAGAAGAAGAAAGGAATAGCTAGAAGAGAAGATCGAAGAAAAAAAAAGAAAAAAAAAGAGGAGAAGAAGAAAGGAATAGAGGAGAAAAAGAGAAAATAGAATACATTCTATTTTCTCTTCTTCTCCTCTATTCCTCTGTTCTTCTTCTCTTCTTTTTCTTCTTTTTTCTTCTTCTTATTTATTTCTCCTCTTCTTCCTCTCCCCTCTTCTTCTCCTTTCTTCCTCTTCTTATTTCCTTTTTCCTCTCATTCTATTTCTTCTTCTTCCTTCTTAAAAATTCATGAAGTTGCTTGTTTTTTTTAAATAATGTTCAAATAGAAATTTTAGAAAAAAAAGTAAAGGTTTTGCCTAATTCATTGTTCATATGAATATACAAACATTTGCATATTTACAATAATCAATATCATCAAAAAAAATCTATGAACAGAAAAAAATACTATTTTTTCTAAAAATCTATCTTTTGCATATATACATGAACATATATATACACAAAGAACATATATACATACATATATACATTTTTATAAAAATGCAAAAAAACAAAAAAATCTAAAAAAGGACATATAAACAGATATACACACATATATATACTCATACATATACTTATAATCAGGAAAAAAACATCTATATATTTGCAAAAAATAGGGGGAAGATGGGGGGCGGTGCCGGCCCTGACCAAAGCGAGGCAGAGGCGACGGCGGCGCGGGGCAGCTGGGGCGCGGCGAGGCAGAGGCGACGATGAGGCAGAGGCGGGGCAGCGACGGCGTCGGGGCGCGACGTGGGGCGGCGACGGCATCGGGGCGGCGCGGGGTGGTGACGGCGCGGGGCGCGGGCGGCGACGGGGGCGGCGACGGCGTCGGCGGGGTGTGAATCAGGCAGCCTGGCGGCGGCGTCGGCGCGGGCAACTGCAGGGATGAAATGAAAAAGCTAAGTCTTTGCTTATATAGCAAAGCCACTGGTCCCGGTTCGTGGCACAAACCGGGACCAATGCCCCCCTTTAGTCCCGGTTGGTGCCACCAACCGGGACCAAAGGCCTCTTTTCAGCAGCCCAAAGGGCGGGAAGCGGCGGCCTTTGTTCCCGGTTGGTGGCACCAACCGGGACTAAAGGGGGGCATTGGTCCCGGTTTGTGCCACGAACCGGGACCAAAGGCCATGTGCTGCCCCGCGCTCAAAAGTTTAGTCCCACCTCGCTAGTTGAGAGGGCTCGAGAGTGGTTTATAAGCGCTGCTGCGCCCATCCTCTCGAGCTCCTCTCAACTGCAGGCTTTCGGGCCTAATCTGTCACTATGTGCGTGTGGGCCTAATGTGCCTCCTGTGGGCCTCAATCCTGGCCCACGGTAGGGTTTCTAGTCGTATTCAGGCCGTGGGGGCCCAGTAGGTGGCACTTTTTTTTTGTTTTCTTTGTTGCTTTATTTATTTTATTTTGTTTCTACTTACAACAAAATACTTATTGTTGCTATTTTTAATTGTTTCCAGTTTTTTTGTTTTGTTTTCTGCATTATTTATTTTCCTTTATTTTTTGCTTTATTTTTTAATTCTTTTTTGCTTTTAGGTCAGAAAAATTATAAACTTTCTATTAGTGCCATTAGTTTTCAAATTTGAATAGTTAAAATTTGAATTCTTTAAATAGTTAAAATTTGAATAGTTAAAATTTGAATTCATTGAAATTTGTGTGAATCACAAGTTTGTGATTAACTTTACTATAAAAATAGTTTTTTCCCCATTTTTTTGTTTTTGCATTATTTATTTTCTTTTGTTTTTTGCTTTTTTTAATTCTTTTTGCCTATAGTTTTAAAAAAATTATAAACTTTCTGTTAGTGCCATTAATTTTAGAAAAATTATAAACTTTCTATTAGTGCCATTAGTTTTCAAATTTGAATAGTTAAAAATTGAATTCTTTGAAATTTGTGTGAATCACAAGTTTGTGATTAACTTTACTATAAAAATAGTTTTTTTAGTTTTTTTGCTTTGTTTTTTCCATTAATTATTTTCTTTTGTTTTTTGCTTTAATTTTTAATTCTTTTTGCTTTTAGGTCAGCAAAATTATAAACTTTCTGTTAGTGCCATTAGTTTTAGAAAAATTATAAACTTTATGATAGTACCGTTAGTTTTCAAATTTGAATAGTTAAAATTTGAATTTTTTTAAATTTGTATGAATCACAAGTTTGTGATTAACTTTACTGAAAAATGAACATAGATACACCTCTCAAGTTCCTCCTCCATAGTGCTTACAACGTACTCTGATGCTGATTGGGTTGGGTGCCCTGATACTCGACGCTCTACGTTTGGCTACTGTGTCTATCTCGGAGATAACCTTGTCTCTTGGTCGTCTAAACGACAGACCATCATCTCTCGGCGAGGATGATGGCACCACTAGTAAAAAATGGGCCTTTAGTCCCGATTCTGGAACCGGCACTAAAGGGTGGGGACTAAAGCCCCCCCCCCCCTTAGTGGCACGAGCCCGCGCCATGGTCTTGGGGACCTTTAGTCCCGCTTGGTAACACCAACCGGGACTAAAGATTTTTTTTCTGATTTTTTCAAAAAAAATTGATTATGAATTTTTTTCCGATTTTCAATTTTCTGAATTATTTGATGATTTAGTCTCTAATCACCCCTCATAACTGCCCAAGTGTCGATCACTCATTCCAAATCGTCTAACTTCCCGGCCGATCACCCATCCTGCCTGAGCACTCTTAACTTCCGAGTTTTATTCCCCCTTATTTCCAAGTCTGCACTTGTTATTTCTCTGATAATAGTAAGCTGTCAATCCTATTAACCCTCGGTAGTTTAGCTTGAGCATGAAGTCACACGTTTCACCGTTTGAGTTTGAAACTATTATTCTAAAAAAAATATTTAGTAACACCGATATTTCTTGAATAAGTAGTTTGACCACAGTTAATCCAGATTTGACCAAAATTTAAAAAAATTGAAATAATTATTTAGTAACACTAATATTCTTGAATAATTATTTAGTAACACTAATATTTCTTGAATAAGTAGTTTGACCATAGTTTGACCAGATTTAACAAAAATTCAAAAAAACTGAAATTTGAGCATAACTTTTTTTCCTTTTAGAATCCGAGGATTCTAAAAGTTTCAAAACAGCCTACGGTGGTAAAAATCGGATGCGGATTTTCGTGCTGAACATTTTGATATATTATACGTTTTTTTCAACATCGTATGCAAAAGATATAGTCGTTTTACTTTTTCATCACACTTTTTGCAAAACATGTCGAAACTTATGTTTTTAAATTTACCTAACTATTAGATGTAGCAACATAACTACATCTCAAAGAATTTTAACTTTTGAAGTTTTTATCCTTTTCTTTTGGGTTTTTTTTTCAAAATGAATAGGCGATGGGGGGGGGGGGGGTTGTGTCTCCAACCGGGACTATAGGTTAGTCCCCTTTCGTCCCGGTTTGTGACACAAACCGGGACTATAGGTTAAACACAAACCGGGACTAAAGGGGCTTGTGGGGCCCCGGCCTGACGCCAGCTTGTCACCACCGCTTTAGTCCCTGTTTGTGACACAAACCGGGACTATAGGTCACAAATGAACCGGGACTATTGCATAGCCGTTCGAACCGGGACTAATGGTACCATTAGTGCCGATTCATTTCCAAACCGGGACTAATGTGCCTCACGTAAAGTAATTTTTCTACTAGTGCATGTCCGGCGAGGCAGGGAAGGACCGAGGCGGTGTGGATGCACTCGAGAACGGCGAGCTCGTGGATCCGCGCGTCCATGAAGGGGACGAGCTCCCTGGCGTGGGGGTAGATGTGGTCGCCGCGACATGGGGATGGGAGCCGGACGGTCTCTAGCCCTCTCATTTCGGAGAGATCACGGCGCCCCGGGGAGAAGGTCGGGCCGCCCAGAGGAAGAGGTCGTCCCGGCGGGGCGAATGCTGAATGCCCTCATGTCGCGGAGTTCTCCGAGGTGCGGGGCACCCTGGGAAACAACTGGGACGGCGGAGCTGGGCGGCCGGTGGACGGGGATCTCGCCGGGGTGCAAGGGGACGGCCGTTGTGCGAGAGGACGAAAGGTGAGGGGAACAGGACAGTGTGGTTGTGTGGGTTGGGTGAGCATTAACAAGTACGAGGATAAGGTTTTTTCGTTCACTCGGTTTGGTCGCTGCCCAAACTAAATAGAAACGATGACTGGCACCAGATCATGTCAAGATTCATTTTGTGTAAATCGGACGCTATGAAAAGCGTTTGGGTTGGATGTTTTCGTGCCACACGTGTAGCATTTATCATTTCAGAAACATTTTACATTTGTGAACAGAAGAGGTAAGAGTACAATTTACCTGCGCAGCGGTCCAAGAAGAACACGATCCACCAGCTGCAGGTGGGCGAGGCTTCGGTCTCCGACCCGGCCGCCATCGCTGAGGCCGCATATGCCCATTTCCGATCCGTCCTTGGCTCCGATCACGTGAGATCATCCGCCATTGACCTCGACAGCCTCGACCAGCGGTCCTTTGATCTGCATTAGCTCGACGCGCCCTTCTCCGAGCATGAGATCTGGGAGGCCATCAAACGCATGCCCAAAGGTAGGGCTCTAGGTCCCGACGGATTCACATCCGAGTTCCTCTGCGCCTCTTGGCCCACTACCAAGGATGATTTCATCGCTGCGTTTAACAAGCTCTACTCGCTCAACGGCATCGGCTTTCAACGGTTGAACGACGCACTGCTCACCCTTCTCCCAAAGAGGTCGGACGCGTCTACCCTCTCGGACAATCGCCCCATCAGCTTGATACACCTGTTCGCCAAGCTCTTTGCCAAGGTCCCCTCCCTTCGCCTAGCGCCTAGGCTTGGCGGCATGAGCTCCACCCTGCCTCGCCTCTCACTGTTGCTGCCGTTGGTTGGGTCGAGGAACACCTCCTCATGCCCCTCCCCCCCCCCCCACCCCCGCGCTGCTCGTCGCCTGATCAGGTTTGACGGCGAGCCGCACGTAGATCCCTCCCGCGCGTGCCCGCATGGTACAGGGGTTTAGGGGCTCCTCCCACCCCACATTTTTGGTTATTATGAGTACCCGAATTACCTACACCAAACTTTTTAAGTAATTTGGGTTCGGTTATTTTCTTGGCAAACATAAATTCGGCTCTTATTTCGAGCATACGAATTACCCTTAAACTTAATTACCAGAACCGAAAAACTCAGAAAAGTTGAATGCCCGGGGTGACTGATACCCCACAACAAAAGCTTTGGCGACACTAGTAGAAAAAGGGCCTTTAGTCCCAGTTCTTGAACCGGGACTAAAGGGTCGTTACTAATACCCTGACCCTTTAGTCCCGGTTCAAACCAGAACCGGGACTAAAGGCTCTCCACGTGGCCGCTGCCTGGAGGTCTAAAGGAAATTTTCCGATATTTTTAAAAAAAAATTCGATTTTTTTTGAATTTTTTTTATTTTCAAATTTCTGAATTATTTTAACCTCTAATCTCTAATCACCCCTCATCACTGCTCAATTTAATCTCTAATCACCCCTCATCATTCCAAATCATCTAACTTCTCGGACGGTCACCCATCCTCCCACTCCCCCAGCCTAAGCACGCTTAACTTCCAGGTTCTATTCTCCCTCGTTTTCCAAGTCTGCACTCGTTGTTTTCCTGACAATAGTAAGATGTTAATCCTATTAACCCTCAGGAGTTCAGCTTGAGCATGAAGTCACACATTTTACTGTTTGAGTTTGAAACTATTGTTCTAAAAAACAATAATTATTTAGTAACACTAATATTTCTTGAATAAGTAGTTTGACCATTGTTTGACCATAGTTTGACCATAGTTTGACCAGATTTAACCAAAATTCAAAAAAACTGAAATAATTATTTAATAACACTAATATTATTGAATAATTATTTAGTAACACTAATACTTCTTGAATAAGTAGTTTGACCATAGTTTGACCAGATTTAATGAAAATTAAAAAAACTGAAATTTGAGCATAACTTTTTTTCCTTTTGGAATTTGAGGATTCTACAAATTTGCAAACAGGCCGTAGGGCGTCTCTATCGGATGTAACTTTTCAAGTAGATGATTTTTCATATAAAAAACTTTTTAATCCGAGTTCGTATGCAAAAGTTATGCCCATTTTACAAATTCCAGAGAGATTTTGTAAATAAAGTCGAAATTCATATTTGTAAATTTTCCCAACAACTAGACCACATATCACATGGGAAACTTATTTTATTTTATTTTTTTGACGTTTCCATCATTTTCTTTTGTTTTTTCTAAAACTGAAAAGGTGGTCCAGGGGGGAGAGAGAGTTTGAAAATGGGACCTTTAGTACCGCACTGGTAGAAAAAAGCCCTCTAGTCCCGGTTCGCAACAGCCTTTAGCCCCGGCTGTGCAACCGGGACTAAAGGGTCGCGACTAAAGCCGCCCCCCCTCTTTAGCCGCGGCTCTTCCGGACCGCGACAAAAGGCTTTAGTCCCGGTTCTTGTGGCTGACCGGGACTAAAGGCCCGCCACGTGGTCGCCCGTGGTCCGTCGGGGCCGAGGACCTTTAGTCCCGGCTCTCGTGGCCAGCCGGGACTAAAGGCCTCCTCCGCAGGTTTAGGGTTTTAGCCCCCCTAAACCTGGTTTCTTTTTAATTTGTATTGTTTTATTTGTTTTATATTTTATTTTGTGTTTTATTTTATTTTTGATGAAGTTTCAGTACACATATTCTACGCTACTATATATATACATGCATATGAAATTTCAAACAAGAAGAATTCAAGAGGAATATATAATATATATATATACAACTTTGAACAAGTTTCCATACACAATTACGATGGATGACCATATACAACTTCGAACAAGTTTCAATCTCGGGTATGCATATAAATTTCTACGTCCTCGGTATAGTGTTGTCCTTTAGGATCGATGACTTCCCTCATTAAAAATCCTGCTAATTCTTCTTGAATTGGTCGGAAGCGAGCTTCTGGACTAAGCCTCCTCCGCAAGTTATCCCTCGCGTTCCGCACGCTAGCTGATTCCTTCCGCTCAGTGGTTTCTCTCCGGATGTTCTCACAAACATAGTATCCACATAGATCGGTCGCCGGTGGCTGCTGATCCACATTAACTAACTTTCTGAAATCTAGCTCATGTTTGAATTCACGGACAATTTCTTCTGAAAACCGTCTCCAAACCCTACAGGGCAAAGAAAATCAAATGAATAAGGGAGTTATATTAGTTAGTTGATATTAGGAAATGAACGAAAGAGACCGATCGATATAGAGCTCAAATGATTGAAAATAATTACTTTTTCAGCATTTTTCTCATGTCGGCCCAATGCTTTGGATCCGAATCCTTAGAGTCGCTGATTAGAACTGTGGAGGTGTGAAGTTCAATATTTAGCAGAATCCAGTGGAACCTGCGGACACGTTACATGCACAGTCATGCATAACTCATCGATTAGACATACCATGCATGGAGTAAACAAAAGAGAATGGGCACAAGAGAGAAAACACTCACCCAAAATGGTAAGGAAATAGAATATGACTTTTGAGTTGATGCTTTGTAAGAAACTTGTACAGGTCTTTCTCCACATCTTCGGGGTGATGTTGTAACACATGTCCATTAACGATATGTGGGTCAATGAACCCAACATCATGGATGTTTCTTATTTTGCATTCCCAAATCTTCATTCTGCATAATAGCGTACCAAACAATATAGTTAGGACAATATATATATATATATATATATATATATATATATATATATATATATATATATATATATATATATAGTGCAGGCAATAATGAAGAACAAGATGAGGTAGAAATAAATCACTTACAGAACGTAGCAACTCAGCATAGATTTGTCGAGGGCGCGCAGATTGAACAGCTGGAACAATTCACTCATATGAATTTCTACAGAGTACCGTTTGGTGTGATGCTGTTCTGTAACATCCGCATAAACATATTCTTTGTCGGCCCATGATATGAATTGCTTGTACCAACGTAGCAGATTTCGCATTTGTTGTGGTAGACTATTTTCCTGCTCAGGCTCGACGAGAGGCCCCTTCCGCACATATTGGAATGCTATCTCACCTACAGGCGCATCCTCAAGGTCTAAGCAGGCACGAAGAGTCAAACCCATCTCGGACGCTTGTTGCATGGCACCCGCTACAGTCAATCCAAGTGCTGCCGCAGCTGCTATGATCTCGGGGTCCTCTTCCGGACCGGCTTTCACTATGAGCGGGGGGATCGATTGTTTCTTCTGCATCCCGAGCTGGTCAACTTGTTTCCCGCTTTTTTTACGACTTTCTTCCTCCTTCAACATTTTTGCTTGCTTACGAAGTTCATGTCCATAGTCGTCAGGCATATTCAGCTCGGCTTGGGACGGTGTCGTCAAAAAATCCTTAGCCCACTTCTTTTGCTTCTCAGTGAATACTTGCTTGGGCTCAGGCTGTTTTTTGGCCTTCATATCCGCCTTCCATTTCTCATAATCAGCAGCCGCGGCCAATGTGAGGTCAGCATCACTAAGTTCCCCAGGCCTTGGGAGGAGAGGCTTCAGTGATGGCTCCGGTACCCTTGTGGTCTTATGTACATAAGGGTCCGGGTTAATAGTCCAGGAGCGGGTTTCCTTGCTGTCCGCCTGCTTCTGCTTCTTCGCCGGAGATGGATTGGGGGGCGTCTGCTTACCCGCCGGAGGTGGATTGGGGGGTGTCGTACCCGCCAGAGGAGGATTGGGGGGCGTCGTACCCGCCGGATGTTGTGGATCGGGGGACGGCGTCGAATGGCGTGAAGGAGGTGTAGGTGAACCACCACGACCACCACCACCGCCACCACCACCGCCACCACCACCACCACCACCATCGGAGGGGGGTGGACTTGCTGGCCTTGGCGCCTCGCCTGGAAACACTATGTACTTCTTTTTCCATAGAATGTACTGGCGCTTGACATCTCCAAGTCTTATCTCCCCTTCGGGTGTAGGTTTGTCAATCTCGAGGTCCTCAAACCCTTGGACTATGTCTTCCACCGTGACACGAGCATAGCCATATGCAATGGGGTTGTTGTGGTGGAGTGCTCCAGGTGTACAGGGTAAAGCACTGCCGCTAGCTACCTTCATGGAAATGTTCCCCACGGGATAATGCAGATCACAGTCTTTCATCTCCTTTACATCATCCACGGGGTAGTGAGGCTCCGGTGCACGAGTCTCGATCATTGGTGCACTAGCACAAGGCGGGGCATCCGTGGAAGCCACGCTGCTTCTCCGCTGCTGGCTTTCGCGATCCGCTTCATGATCTTCATGCGGCCCTGCAGCCGATTTTTCTTTCATTAGTACATGCACGGTCTGCTTCAACTCATGGAGTTCCGATGCAAACTTCGTCATAAGATCTGCATCCCGGTCCGTCTTTCTCTTACGGCTTCTGTAACCGTACGGGTCATTGTCCTGGGAAAACCCTACTTTCCACGAAACTTTGCCTTTGCCTCGTACACGTCCTCCGTGTTCATCATTCCCGAGGGCTAAAGTCAGTGCGTCTTTCTCTCTGTTGAACTTGATCAAGCCCGCTTGAGCTTGGGTCATTGCGTCAATAAGGGCTTGGGTCGGAGCAAAGTGTCGATGCCGGTGAACACACTCCCCTGTCTCCGGGTCTAGCGACCCCCCATGCCCGTACCACCAGCTTTTGGCCCTTGGGTCCCATCCCTCTGTACCTAGAGGGATTCCTCGCACCCTCAGGTCCTCCTCCATCTTCTGCCACCTAGGGTCCGCAATGCGGTATCCTCCTGGCCCCATAACATGATGGTACTTTTTCTTACCCGCATTATCCTTATTTTTTTTCGATATTTCCTTGAAATGGTCCGATTGCTTTTGCCTCACAAATTCTGGCCAATCATCTTTCAGTTTCTCATGTTGTCCATTGAAATCCGGAGTCTTGCCCTTGTTGACATAGTCACGGGTTAAATTTTTCTTGAAGTTCCGGAATGCATCGGCCATCTTCTGAAGAGCGAACTCTTTAACTAGCCTCCTCCTCTGACGTCCACCCGGAACCTCGTTACCGAATTCATCGACTTTGTTGTATTCCGGAGGTAGAATGAAATGTTCCATAAGCTTTCTCCAGCAATCCTTTTTCGTTCTCTTGTCGACAAAACTGAAACCAAGACGTGCCTTCTTTGGCTCATTCCATTCCTGGACGGTGATCGAGACGTTGTCTCTAACAACGACTCCGCATTGGTTGACAAACTTTGAGGTGTGCTGTAGGGGCTTGCCGGTTTCACTGACAGACTCAATGGCATATGTTTCTCCTGTTCTCATCGCCTTGGATTTGCCACGATGCTTTGTCGTACTCGATCCGGATCCGGAGGGCTAAAAAAAGAAAGAGAGTCGCGCGCGTTAATACATATGTATTCACATTTCAGTAAGTTTGTATCACGAGAGGCTCTCAATGTATATAAATACCTCGCCGGAGGTGGTTGTTGCTACTTGCAATTGGAGATTGTCGGTTGTTGACGGTTGACCTCCGTCGACAATGTCCGTTCCTTCACCTTCTTGATCATCGTCACCGGCAAGGTTCAGATAAGAAGAGACTACATCATCCTCTTGTTGCTCATCTTCTGAGCCCGGCACATAAGGAATCTCGTTGTTGATGATGCCCATTAAATAACGTTCAGCCTCCGGATCCCTAAGCGGCTCGGTTCTGTCGTCCGCCATATGTCACTCCTGCATGTAGTAAAAATTCTTTAAGTGTAAAGGAATTAAAAAATAAGATTAAGGGGACATAGAGGAGGAGGAATTAAAAAATAAGATTTTTTAAGTAAAAATTCTTTTTTTCTTCTTCTTCCTTTCTTCTTCCTCTTTCTTCTTCTTCCTTTCTTCTTCTTCCTTTTTCCTTTCTTCTTCTTTCTTTCTTCTTCTTCCTTTCTCCTTCTTTCTTTCTTCTTTCCTTTCTTCTTCTTTCCTTTCTTCTTTCTTTCTTCTTCTTCCTTTTTCTTTTTTCTTTCTTTCTTCTTCTTCCTTTGTTTTTCTTCTTCCTTTGTTTTTCTTCTTCCTTTTTCTTTTTCTTTTTTTCTTCTTCCTTTGTTTTTCTTCTTCCTTTCTTTTTTATTCTTTCTTTTTCTTTCTTGTTTTTTTTCTTCTTCTTTTTTCTTCTGTTTTCTTTTATACCACCATTTTTGCACTTTTAATTATGCACTTTTATGTTTTCTTTTATGTTTTCTTTTTTCTTTTTTTCTTCTTCCTTTGTTTTTCTTTTTCCTTTCTTTTTTCTTCTTTCTTTTTCTTTCTTGTTTTTTTTCTTCTTCTTTTTTCTTCTGTTTTCTTTTATACCACCATTTTTGCACTTTTAATTATGCACTTTTATGTTTTCTTTTATGTTTTCTTTTTTCTTTTTTTCTTCTTCCTTTGTTTTTCTTTTTCCTTTCTTTTTTCTTCTTTCTTTTTCTTTCTTGTTTTTTTTCTTCTTCTTTTTTCTTCTGTTTTCTTTTATACCACCATTTTTGCACTTTTAATTATGCACTTTCTTTTATGTTTTCTTTTTTCTTTTTTTCTTCTTCCTTTCTTTTTCTTTTTCCTTCCTTTTTCCTTTCTTCTTCTTTCTTTCTTCTTCTTCCTTTTTTCTTTTTTCTTCTTTCTTTTTCTTTCTTGTTTTGTTTCTTCTTCTTTTTTCTTCTCTGTTCACATCGGCGCGGCGACGGCGCGGCGACGGCGAGGCGGGGACGGCGCGGCGACGGCGCGGGGACGGCGCGGCGACGGCACGGCGACGGCGAGGCGGGGACGGCGCGGGGACGGCGCGGCGACGGCGAGGCGGGGCGACGGCGCCGACGACAGAGGGGGAAGGGAGGAGGAGGAGCTCACGGCGGCGCGGGGACGCGGGGACGGCGCGGCGACGGCGAGGCGGGGCGACGGCGTCGGGGCGTCGGGGCGTCGTCGTCGGGGCGTCGGGGCGTCGGGTCGGAGAGAATGAGGAGGCGAACTGCCAACAGGTATATATATAGTAGGACTTTTAGTCCCGGTTGGGGAGGAGGACCGCGACTAAAGGTGGCCTTTAGTCCCGGTGCGCCTCCCCAACCGGGACTAAAGGTGTTTGGCGCCGCTTCGTTCCCGCGCAGACCGACCCTTTAGTCCCGGTTGTGGAGGCGGACCGGGACTAAAGGGTGCCCTTTAGTCCCGGTCCGCCTCCACAACCGGGACTAAAGGTCCGTGGTGACATATTTTTAGTTTTAAAATCTTAAAAGTACAATTATATATCAAAAAAATCAGAAAAATAAAACTAATTCATTTTAAAATCTTAAAAGTACAATTATATATCAAAAAAATCAGAAAAATAAAACTAATTCATTTTAAAATCTTAAAAGTACAATTATATATCAAAAAAATCAGAAAAATAAAACTAATTCATTTTAAAATCTTAAAAGTACAATTATATATCAAAAAAATCAGAAAAATATAACTAATTCATTTTAAAATCTTAAAAATACAATTATATATCAAAAAAATCAGAAAAATAAAACTAATTCATTTTAAAATCTTAAAAATACAATTATATATCAAAAAAATCAGAAAAATAAAACTAATTCATTTTAAAATATTAAAAGTACAATTATATATCAAAAAATCAGAAAAATAAAACTAATTCATTTGAAAATCTTAAAAGTACAATTATATATCAAAAAAATCAGAAAAATAAAACTAATTCATTTTAAAATCTTAAAAGTACAATTATATATCAAAAAAATTAGAAAAATAAAACTAATTCATTTTAAAATCTTAAAAATACAATTATATATCAAAAAAATCAGAAAAATAAAACTAATTCATTTTAAAATCTTAAAAATACAATTATATATCAAAAAAATCAGAAAAATAAAACTAATTCATTTTAAAATCTTAAAAGTACAATTATATATCAAAAAAATCAGAAAAATAAAACTAATTCATTTTAAAATCTTAAAAGTACAATTATATATCAAAAAAATCAGAAAAATAAAACTAATTCATTTTAAAATCTTAAAAGTACAATTATATATCAAAAAAATCAGAAAAATAAAACTAATTCATTTTAAAATCTTAAAAATACAATTATATATCAAAAAAATCAGAAAAATAAAACTAATTCATTTTAAAATCTTAAAAATACAATTATATATCAAAAAAATCAGAAAAATAAAACTAATTCATTTTAAAATCTTAAAAGTACAATTATATATCAAAAAAATCAGAAAAATAAAACTAATTCATTTTAAAATCTTAAAATCCCTTGAAGGTTTGACAAAAGGTTTGATACATCATTCAGTTCATCGACCAAATACAAAGTTTGGTACAATTATACATTATTACACATCAATTCTTCCCTTGGACGTCCCTGCTTGCTTACGATTGTGCCGTATCCATGGAGCATCCTCATCATTTAACTTAATGCTTGGGTCAGTGTGAAGGGCGGAATTTCACCAAACATATTATAATCTTCTGACATGTCTGTCTTGTCCTCCACTCCCACGATGTTTCTTTTCCCTGAAAGAACAATGTGGCGCTTTGGATCATCGCATGATGTACTGATCGTTTTCTTATCTTTCCGTTTCCTCGGTTTGCTACTCATGTCCTTCAAATAAAAAACCTGAGCGACATCTTTGGCAAGGACGAATGGTTCGTCAAGGTAACCAAGATTGTTGAAATCCACCATTGTCATTCCGTATTGCTCGTCCACCTTTACCCCACCTCCTGTTAGCTTGAACCATTTGCACCGGAACAAAGGGACCTTAAAGGAGGGTCCATAGTCAAGTTCCCATATCTCCTCTATGTAACCATAATATGTGACCTTTTGCCCATTCTCGGTTACTGCATCAAAGCGGACACCACTGTTTTGGTTGGTGCTCTTTTTATCTTGGGCGATGGTGTAAAATGTATTCCCATTTATCTCGTACCCGTGAAAAGTCGTTATAGTCGAAGATGGTTTCTTGGCCAACATGTACAGCTGATCTCCAACATCATTGTCATTCATGAAATGTTTTCGCAACCAACTGCCGAAAGTCTCCATGTGGGCCTTTCTAATCCAGGATTCAGGCTTCCCCGGGTTGTCCGAGCGTAAAATATTCTTGTATTGCTCGAAGTACGGAGCCACCAAGCTGGAATTTTGCAGGACTGTGTGGTGTGCTTCAGTCATAGAATGACCGTCCATACATATCGTGGTATCCCTTCCGATCTTGCCTTTTCCACTTAGTCTCCCCTCGTGCCGCGATTGAGGAATACCAATCGGTTTAAGGTCAGGAACATAGTCAATACAGAACTCAATTACCTCCTCATTTCCATAGCCCTTGACGATGCTTCCTTCTGGCCTAGCACGGTTACGAACATATTTCTTTAATACTCCCATGAACCTCTCAAAGGGGAACATATTGTGTAGAAATACAGGACCGAGAATGGAAATCTCTTCGACTAGGTGGACCAGGAGGTGCGTCATAATATCGAAGAAGGATGGTGGGAACACCAACTCGAAACTGACAAGGCATTGGACCACATCGTTCTGTAACCGTGGTAGATCTTCTGGATTGATTACCTTCTGAGAGATTGCATTGAGGAATGCACATAGCTTCACAATGGCTACTCGAACATTTTCCGGTAGGAGCCCCCTCAAAGCAATCGGAAGCAATTGCGTCATAATCACGTGGCAGTCGTGAGACTTCAGGTTTTGGAACTTTTTCTCCGGCATGTTTATTATTCCCTTTATATTCGACGAGAAGCCAGACGGGACCTTCATACTGCTCAGGCATTCAAAAAAAATGACCTTCTCTTCTTTGGTAAGAGCGTAGCTGGCACGACCTTGAAACCATTCCGGATGCCGGTCATCTGGGTCTTTCAAAAGTTGCTGGTCCTGCCGTGCTTCCTTTGTATCATTTGTCTTCCCATACACGCCCAAGAAGCTTAGCAGGTTCACGCAAACATTCTTCGTAACATGCATCACGTCGATTGCAGAGCGGACCTCTAGGACTTTCCAATATTCTAGCTCCCAAAATATAGATTTCTTCTTCCACATGGGTGCGTGCCCGTCACCTCCCCGCGGAACTGATTGTCCGCCAGGACCCTTTCCAAAGATGACTTTCAAATCCTTGACCATATCAAATATCTCAGCACCAGTACGTTCCGCAGGCTTCGGCCGGTGATCTGCCTTCCCGTTGAAATGCTTGCCTTTCTTTCTTACGTTATGATTTCGGGGAAGAAATCGACGATGACCCAGGTACACGTTCTTCTTACAATTAACCAAACGTACACTTTCAGTCTCATGTAAGCAGTGCGTGCATGCATTGTATCCCTTATTTGTCTGTCCCGAAAGGTTACTGAGAGCAGGCCAATCGTTGATGGTTACAAAAGGCAACGCTCGTAGATCAAATTCCTCTCCTTTGTGCTCATCCCAGACACGTACACCAGGTTTCGCCCACAACTGTAAAAGTTCTTCAACTAATGGCCTTAGGTACACATCGATGTCGTTACCGGGTTGCTTAGGGCCTTGGATGAGAATTGGCATCATAATGAACTTCCGCTTCATGCACAACCAAGGAGGAAGGTTGTAGATGCATAGAGTCACGGGCCAGGTGCTATGGCTGGAGCTCTGCTCGCCAAAAGGATTAATGCCATCAGTATTTAGACCAAATCTTAAGTTCCTTGCGTCAGCTGCAAAATCTTTGAAAACTCTGTCGATCTTTCTCCATTGCGTTCCATCAGCGGTGTGTCTCGACTGCCCGTCGGACTTACGGTCCTCTTTGTGCCATCGCAACAACTTGGCATTCTTTTTGTTCATGAACAGACGTTTCAACCGTGGTATTATAGGAGCATACCACATCACCTTGGCGGGAACCCTCTTCCTGGGTTTCTCGCCCTCAACATCGTCACCAGGGTCATCGCCTCTGATCTTATAACGCAATGCAGTGCATACAGGGCATTCATTCAAATTCTCGTATTCACCGCGGTAGAGGATGCAGTCATTAATGCATGCATGTATCTTCTGAACCTCTAAACCTAGAGGGCAGACAACCTTCTTTGCTTCGTACGTACTGGCGGGCAACTCGTTATTCTTCGGCAACATATTCTTCAACATTTTCAGCAAATTTTCAAATGATGAGTCACCTACACCTTCCTGTGCCTTCCATTTTAGCAAATCCAGTGTGCAGCCCAGCTTTTTCAGACTATTATCGCATCCTGGATACAACGACTTTTTGTGATCCTCTAACATGCGATCCAAATTCTCCCTCTCCTTATCAGTTTCGCAGCGTCTCCGTGCATCAGCAATGGTCCGACCAAGATCATCAGCGGGCTCATCATGTGCCTCTTCTTCACCTTCACCTAACCCTTCCCCACCTTCAGCATCATCCTCCATGAAAGTATCACCGAAATGATCACGATAGTTGTCATCGATATCATCCCCTTCTTCATCGTCTTCCATTCTGACCCCTCTTTCTCCATGCTTGGTCCAACAATAATAGCTTGGCATGAAACCATGCATAAGCAGGTCCATGTGAACTCTTCTTGGCGAGGAGTAACCCTTATCATTCTTACAGACAGCACATGGACAGATAATAAAACCTTGCTGCCTGTTCGCATTTTCCACTACGAGGAAATCTTTCAAACCCGTAGTGAACTCGCCGGAGAGTCGGGAACCGTACATCCATTGCCGATTCATCTGCATTATTATTATATAAAGTATATAATTAACCATCATGCATTTGTTAAACTAAGTAGCTAGAAATAATACTAATTAAACAATGAACTACACACATGCGTATTTTATCAATGACACATGAAAGGTTCGAGTTGCTAACCGCGATCGCGAAGGAAAAATAAATGAGAAAGGCAAACCATCACCACCCCACCACCACCTTCTGAAAATTGTGAAGTGTGATGAGCTGAGTGAAGTGGAGTGAGCTGAGTACATATAGGGATGGGCCTTTAGTCGCGGTTGGCCAGGCCAACCGGGACTAAAGGCCTCCCGTCCGCCAGCTGGATGGGCCTTTCACATTTGCCAGTGCACAAGCGCTGGAAAAGTCTTACTCGTCTATTAATGACACATAGGAGAAATAAATGACACATGAAAGGTTCGAGTTGCTAACCGCGATCGCGAAGGAAAAATAAATGAGAAAGCTCAAGTGTGGCTTGTTTCAGGCTCTCGGGCATTTCATCAAACACCTTGTGTGCATAGGACAAACCAAAAGCAAACCATCACCACCCCACCACCACCTTCTGAAAATTGTGAAGTGTGATGAGCTGAGTGAAGTGGAGTGAGCTGAGTACATATAGGGATGGGCCTTTAGTCGCGGTTGGCCAGGCCAACCGGGACTAAAGGCCTTCCGTCCGCCAGCTGGATGGGCCTTTAGTCCCGGTTGGCCTGGCCAACCGCGACTAAAGGCCTTCGGGGACCTTTAATCCCGGTTGGCCTGGCCAACCGGGACTAAAGACCCTCCCGTCGGCCAGCTGTCGACCGAACGCGGGGGCCCAGGTAGTTGGTCGCGGGCCTTCTCCCGAACCGCGACTAAAGAGCCCTTTGGTCGCGGTTCGGTTCTGTTGGGGACTAATGGCGGCGTATGGAAGCCCCTTTTTCTACCAGTGCCGGTTCGTGCCATGAACCGGTACTAATGTCTCAAAGCCCATTAGTACCGGTTGGTGGCACCAACCGGGACTAAAGGTCTAACCTTTAGTACCGGTTGGTGCCACCAACCGGGACTAATGGACATCGCACCCTTTAGGCCCGGTTTGTGGCACGAACCGGGACTAAAGGGCCCAGGTGAACCGGGACTAATGCCTTAGCCGCACGAACCGGGATAAATGCACCCATTAGTCCCGGTTCTGGACTGAACCGGGACTAATGGGGTTACTCGGCCTGGACCAAAGCCCCCTTTTCTACTAGTGCGAGGGGCTTTGCTATGCAGGGTGGAATAGCTCACACTATGGCTAGCGTGCTCCGGCCGGGTGGCGCTGAAGGAGAGGAAGCCCTAAGGCTCGGTGTCCCTCAACATGAAGTAGGAGAAGGTGATTAAGTCTAGAGACTAAATGACTTCTGAGGCCAACGAGTGGCGGTCGCTGCAGAGGTCGAGGACTCCCAACGAGCTAGCAATGGCGGGCTGTACGTGGACTCCGGAGCCGAGGAGGAACAACGCGGCGGCCGGCTACTCAGGAACTGTGGTCCGGTGTAGGGAAGCGGGAATCTGGCGGTCAAGGAAGAGGGGAAGAAGGCGGCCAATGGGATACGGGGTTCGGAAGCAAGTGTGAATTCTTTGCTGGATCGGGCGGCTTGTGAAGAAAAAAGAAGGGTACCCAAAAAAGAAAGGGGGCAAATAAGGCGTGAAGCTAAAAGGTGGGACCCTCATCCATCTGAGCAAGTCAAATAATGGTTCAAACTAGTTTGTGCCACATCAATGTCAAGGGTGGGGCCAACCTGCCGATAATGTTGTCTTTGCGAGCTCATTGGGTCACGTGTGCAATATTCTATTCATTAGGCACAAAGATGATGATTCAATATGAGTTGTTTGAATTGTGGTGTCAGTCGATTACCTTAGCCCCAACTATGATGGTTGTGAGTGAAGGGGAACGTTTGATGTCTATGATTAAATCGTCGGTGTAATCCATCCGCGTTGAAGTTGCCTTTTAGTATCATTTTAAGTTTTTTTTGATAAAGGGTGGTTTTTATTAATTCAAAATGTAGCATCAAACAGATACAATCATGATGAGTAATATCCAGCCTCTGCATAGGTAGAATACATATAATCCAAAATAAAAGATGAGACAAAAGTAAATAATATATATAATGACTTAACGGCACCAGTATAATAAAATAGGACCAATCTGTTGGTTATGGACCAATCTGTAGGTTATGCTGTCACCCATGTAAGGTAAAAACCTTCAAGTCCACTTGTTTCAACCGCGTACACACTGCCCTAAATAGCGGTTGGTACTCTGTACGTTGAAGCATAGATCATATACGAAGCGAGTACGTACAACGAAAAATGATCTGCAAAAGAGAAGAGTTTATGCCATTAAAAACCAAATGATTTCTACAATGCTAAAACGACCACAATAAGGCATACGCTACAATCCTTATTAACAATCTAAACCTATTTGGAATACCGTCCAATCAATGACCAAAAATATTGGCAACATTTGTGGGCTCATTCAAGCTCGACACAACTTGGATGATTGTCCATGTAAGATGCGAAAATTTGCACTGAAAGAAGAGGTGTTTGATTGTCTCATCCAAGAGCAGAAAACTACACTCCTTACTTTCTTGCCAATTACACCAAGCGAGATTGTCTTTGGTAAGGACCACTCCTCTCCAAAGATAGACATAAATATGTTTACTTTTAATGGAATCTTAGATCTCTATATTTTCTTGTTATTATATTTCAGATTGTGTAAGCGCATGATACATCAGGTCGGTAGAGAGTGGAGACTGTGAGATTCAACTGAAACACATCTCAACCTTTGATTCAACTGATCTGGACAATTTACTGTTAAGAGCACCTAGAAACTCGCTACTAGAGAACATGACGATTCATTTGCAGGAGGGGCTTCAAGTATGTGTCCAGAGGGAGACCGATCCATATGGAATTATGTTTGGCGGGCTAAAGTTCCTCTTAAAATGTGTATTACAACTTGGAAGGCTGCGTCAGGTGCTCTTGCCACTGATCAAAACAAGTTATACCGACATACTGGTACTACTGATTGTTGTAGGGTGTGCGGCCGGGAGAGGGAAGGTTCTTACCATGCCCTAGTTGCATGCCCTCGAGCATGACTTGTGTGGCAGAGGATGTGAGAGTTATGGCCATTGCCAACTGATGATGTGTTACTAGATAATGGTAAAGAGTGGCTATTGCATGTGCTTGCTGCATGTGATAATAAGGTACGTGATATGGTCAATCTACTTATATGGAGAATTTGGCAACTTTGCAATGATGTTGTGCATGGCAAGGAAGTGCCACCGGTTGATGTTACTATGGAATTTCTGGATAGCTATTATAAGTCACTGGATCTAGCCAGGAATTATAGCATGGAAGAAATTTTAAAAGGGAAGATGTTGGCACAGGAGGAGGTTATTGCTATTAGTATTCAGCAGGCCGCGCGGCTCCTGTTCCTTGGCCACCACCTCCAGCAAATTGGGTTGCGCTGTCTGTTGATAGATCTTTCTAAGCTCATGATGGCAAGGCAGGTGTTGGTATGATCTTACGTCGTGATGATGGCTCTATTATCTTTGCTGCTTATCGTGTTATATTTAATTGCAATAAAGCGCTCAAGGCGGAGATACATGCAATAATGCAAGGGATGTCCCTTGCTTTACAACATACTGGTCTACCAGTTAAGGTGCAATCTGATTCCTGTAATGCACTTTCGATACTTTTTGGTGATAGTATGTCCCGATCGGCCTATGGTCATCTAGTAGCAGAGATTAAATTTTGTATGGATGAGGGGGAGTTTGTTCCACAAAAAATTAGTAGGACTCAAAATAGGGTAGCAGATTGTATGGCAAATTATAGCCGTACCGAGTCTTGTACTGCGGTATGGATGAACAGATGCCCTCCATGTTGTGAGGACTTATTGCCTCTCGATTGTAACCCTATGATTTTGGAATAAAATTTTCGTTTTATTCGGAAAAAAAAAAAACTGAAACACATCTCAATCTTTTGTCAGTTTATTAATGGAATCCAGTATGGACAATACGTTTTTTAAGTAGTCCAGAGAGAGATTCATGAAAGTAGATAAATGGAGAGTAGCCCTTTGGCTCCTTTCTCCTCGGACGGAGGAAACAAAGAAACAAGCTCTGTAAGCTCCGTCGGGTGGAGAGGGAGAGGTACATGGTGAGAGCGGCCACAATGTCGCTCCCGTTCGACGCCGTCGCTCAGGCCGTCGGCGCGGCGACATGGCTGGTCGGCGTCGTGGCCGAGAGGCTCGTCGGCGACGGCGTCGGTGCGTGGGCCGCCCGCTACGGCCTTGAAGAGGAAGCCTCCCGCCTCAGGGCCGAGCTGCGGCGCGCCAACCTTGTCCTCGGCGCGGCGCGGGCGGGCGGCAAGAAGATAGTGAACGAGCAGCTGGCGGAGCCGATTGCGGCCGTGCGGCGCCTGGCTGCGGACGCGCGCAACCTCCTCGACGAGCTCGACTACCTGGAGATACACGACAAGGTACGCCGGCCGATGTGCTTCTGCGGCACTCGACATCTTGCTTCTCCATCCTTAATCAATTTTTTTTGAGGGACCATCCTTAATCAATTTTAGAACGCCATGGGCCCTTGGGAGGGGAGGGTGCGGCGGACGGATTTCTTTGGATCTATTCTAGCGGCGGCGGCTCTGATTTTTGCGCTTTGTTGATGGATTTGTTTTTCTAAAACGGAGACGCCAGATGCGTCTGGCTTTAAATTAAAAAAGGCTCACTTAAATTGATTTGTGTCTCTATATCAAATTTAAAAGAGGCTCACTTAAATTGCTGAATACACATATGGAGATGAAATGTGTTTAGATTAACTTGCAGAGATATCAGAAGATCCTACATACTATTTGTAGCCAAGAGTACTAAGGAAGACCATCTGCTTACGTTGGGTGGTAAAGCTAAGTTCGCGGCTCTAACCGACATCCAGCACGACCTAACCCACCCCACGACCTCCTCCATGTGGCGGCGGCGCGCCGCACCGGGGAGTCCGCCAGCTCCCTCAAGGCCTCCTCCCCACGTCCCGTCCCTTTCCTCCGCCGCTGCCGCCATCGGAGGCGTCGCCGAGCGAAGCCAGCGTGGCGTGGCGGTGGCGGGGCTCCCGACGGGTAAGGCTAGGGGTGTGCTTGCGGCACCCGCCCGCGCCCCTACAGCCGGGGTGATCCGCGGTGACGGTGCCGGAGGCCCGTCGGCGACAGACGGCCGCCGGCTGGCAGTCGACAGTGGCGGCGGGGTAGATTGGCTCGATCTGGGCGTTTTCGCCAAGAAGGTTCGATATGCATGTTTTGACGAAGCTCGACGACAGCAGCCGGCAGCAGGCGCACGACTGTGACGGCAGGACAGATTGGCTCGATCTGGACACGTTTTGGCCAGGAGGGCTCGATCTGCACCGTTTTGACAAAGGTCAGCGGCTCTGCCCAGGGCGGCGATCCCGGACTTGGCGGTGCCGGCCATCTCTTTCTGCCAGAAGTGGGCATCGAGATATGGTTGATCTTGGGATCTCATGTCTCACAAAATAACCGGCTAGGCGGTGGCCCTAGTTGTCTTCGCGCGAAGTCATTGTTGTACCTGTGATCAGCCCTCTTTGATCTATCCATTGGAAGGTTCCGGACTTCTCCTTCGAAGGGAAACAAAGACTTGCGTATATGGTACTCTTTGGACACCTTGTTTGGATTGGGGCCGGTCGCGTACACACGCAAGATCAGCATAACCAACTCCACGGGGTATCATGAAGCTCTGTTTTGTTGGCACCCTGGGACATGTCTACACCAAGATTTTCATGGAACCAACACATGCGGAGAATGCCATGGCATGATTGGAGGATCTACAAGTGGCGAAGGCGGGGTCCTATATGCGATGAAGACTTTGCTTCACATGCAGTTGTTCAGAATTGGCTTGCGGGATATGGTCCCGTCCAGATCGGCCATGAGTTCTGTGAGCCTGGTGGTACGTGACTTGTAATAGTAGCCTCCGCAAGTGCGGGCGGCAACATTTGAGGACTTCTTTGTTGGTGGTGCTCCTTTGAGTACCGAGTCATGATTTCCTTTGTGAAAACTCAAGGTCTGGCTTTTATTGGTCCTGACTGGCAGTCGCCTAGTTGAGGGCATTGTTTTCTGGGAACACGGCCTTTCTCCAGGGTGAAAACCTACGATCTTTGATCGGCAACGACAACGCTTGTGCATTGTTTCCTTTTTGAAGACATTGCTGTTGGAGAACCTTCTTTGTAGTCCGGGTGTTATCTCTCGTGGTGGTTAGAGTGCTACTATTGCGGGTGAATGATCACCGCGGCTGGGTCTTTTTTCTCTTATTCTTATTTTTATGTTTTGGGCTGTGTGGATCCTCGGTGTTTTTATACATCTTGTTGGTGTAGAGGCCAGGTGTAATTGGTATCTGCTTGACATTAATATATTCCCCTTTTCAAAAAACATCTGCTTACGTTGGATCTTTTTCCTCTTATACGGTTTACCACTTTACAAGCACGGTACCCGCCCTGTGCCTGATACTAATGTGAATAAATACAGATAATTTGGTTGTACCTTACTTCCTAGTTTCAGTTACTTTTAATTTCATGTTCTTTTAATTCGCTTATGCTACTGCAAAATGGTAGGAGGATATGCAGCTGTACACTAATGGTTTCAGTCTATATCTAACAGATCAAAGATAAGGAGCAGACCGCATGTTCATCGAAGACACAATCTTTTATTCGATTTGCATATGGTTTTGCTAATCAGGCGAGTAGATGCATATCGTCCACGGTAAAACTCAATACAAAAGTTCCTGGCATGCATAAAGATGATGGTCCTTTGACAAACAAAAGAAAAGTTGAGCGTCATGATATCATGACTGGAATGAAAAGAATGAAGCTTGGTGATCCAGATAACCAAATGACTCCAGAGAGGAAGATTCAAGGGGACACAGTTCCAGAAGAAATACCAGAGTGGAAACTCAGCAAAGATGACATATCACAGCGAATAGCAAATATTGTGGTCAAGCTACATGAAATCTGTGAGGATGTTCGTAAGGCTCTCAAGCAAGAGAAACTTGACGAAATTTCCCGAGTGTCTCAAAACAAAAGTTCAGACTCGCGTGAAGAAGGGGCCTGCTTTGTGGAAACTAAAGTCTTTGCAAGGGAACAGGAGAAGAATCAGATTGAGAAGTGTATCACCGATAGCGCAGCAAGCAACGAAAAGCTTTTGGTTCTTCCTATTATTGGTACTGGAGGTGTTGGAAAGACGACGCTTGCTCGATCAGTGTACAATGACCCAGATGTTGAAGCTAACTTTGGCATCAGGATGTGGATTTATGTATCTGTTAACTTTGATGAAGTCAAGCTCACAGAAGAGATTCTGGACTGCCTTTCAGACGGCAGGCATAAAACCTCGGCTAAGAATTTCAGTACGCTGCAAGATGGTATCAAAAAATGTTTGACAAAAAGATTCCTACTTGTTTTGGATGATATGTGGGAAGATGACGAGAGACGCTGGGACAAGCTATTGGCTCCACTAAGATGTACCGAAATCACAGGGAATGTGGTTTTGGTGACTACTCGAGAACTATCAGTCGCCAAAATGACGAGCACATTGGAGCAGTACATTAAGTTGGGTGGTTTAAAAGAAGATGTGTTTTGGCTTTTCTTCAAAAGATGCATATTTGGTGATGAAAACTATCAAGGCCGAAAAAAGCTTCAGAAAATTGGAAAGGAGATAGTCACTAGGTTAAGCGGAAACCCATTGTCAGCAAAAAGTGTTGGCACACTGTTGAAAAGAAGGCTTGAAGGGAACTACTGGCAGAGAATTTCAGATGGTGATGAATGGAAACTACAAGGAGGCGATGGGGGCATCTTGCCAGCACTCATGTTAAGCTACAATCACCTTCCATACCACCTTCAGAGATTGTTCTCTTACTGCGCTGTATTTCCGAAGGGCTACAAGTTTCACAAGGATCAGTTGGTACGTATTTGGATTGCTCTTGGCTTTGTTGTCGAGGATAGAAAGAGATTAGAAGATACTGGAAGTGACTATTTTGACGAGTTGGTAGACAGAAGCTTCTTTGAAAAGCTGGAGGAACCACATGAATACTATCTCATGCATGATTTAATTCATCATGTAGCACAGAGTGTCTTAGTAAATGAATGTCTCATCATGGACGGCTCAGGTCCACTAGCAGTCTCCCCATATGTTAGTCATGTCAGCATCTGGACCGAATCAGAATACAAGACGCAACAAAACGGTGAAACAGAACGTAACGAAACCTTTGAAAAAAGGTTAACTGCCATTCAAAAATATGATATCTTAAGAAGCTTGGACAGTGTAATGCTAGTTGGTCCATATGATGAGAATGTTTCTGGAATTTTTACGCAGATTCTCAAGAAACTACAGTATGTTCGAGTGCTTCGGGTATCAACAACACTCTCTAGTGCTGACATTTGGCAACTCAGTATTTCAAAGCTCATCCATCTTCGCCATCTAGAGCTGTGGTTCACCAGCGACACTCCCAAACCTTTGTCTGAGGCTCTGTGTGGACTTTACCACCTGCAGGTACTCGACGTAAGTCATTGGAGTGGTCTAGATGGTTTGCCAAGACGCATGAGTAATCTCGTAAATCTGCGATACCTTCTTGTTTCGGAGTCGTCGGTGCCACTGCACTTGCACTCAAAGATAGCAAGAGTTGGTGAACTCAAGTTTCTACAAGAACTGAAAGAGTACCATGTCCAAAAAGAGAGTGGCTTTGAGATTTCACAGCTGGAGAACCTGAATGACATCAGAGGATCACTTAGAATCTTCAATCTTGAAAAGGTCACAGAAAAGGACGAGGCTTGCCGTGCAAGGATTAAAGATAAAAAGCATCTGAGGACTCTTTGGCTGTCATGGGAAATAACAAGTGCTGATCCTTCGATTTCGAAGGAAGTACTGGAGGGTCTTGAACCACATGATCATCTCGAGCATCTTCATATCATAAATTACATAGGTGCCACTCCATCCTGGTTGGGTCAGAGTTTCTGCCTCAACAATTTAGAAAGTCTGTATCTTCAGGATTGTACCGGAATGGAGATCCTACCACCCTTCGATGAATTGCCATTTCTGGAGAAGCTATCCTTGGTTGGCATGTCTTCACTGAAGGAGGTCAATTTTGGAACTTCAGGCAGCAGAAGTACTCAATCCTCTCAGGGTCTCATGACAGATTTGGATGACTCTTCCCTTGTTGAACTCGAACTGTCAAAGTGTTCATCCTTAACATCGGTGATGCTTCTTTCCTGCAGGGCATTGGAAAAGTTGAGCATCGTAGACTGTGTGCTGCTAGCTTCTGTTGATGGCCTGCAGTCACTTGACCAACTGAAGTACTGCGACATCAAAGAATGCCCTTGTTCTCAAAGTTTGGAAAATCAGTTCCAGGGAATAATAAACATCTAATATCTCTTATATCTGATGTTTCATGGAGGTGAGAATTTGACAAACTGTAAGTATTAGTTTCCTGCAAACTATGTACCTCTCCCGGCACAAGAAACCCAACATGTTGCAAATCCCTGTAACTCTTTCTTTAGCCTTTCTCTGCTTAATTTATCTTTCCAGTTTAGTTGCGGGAGCTTTGTATGTCTTGGTCGCCAATATACCTGGGCCAATAACAGAGCAAACCCAACCTTTGAAAAACTAGATCGAGTTCCGGTTACCACCGACTGGGAATTCAAATATCCTCTTGCTTCGGTACGGGCACTAGAACGAATTGACGCCTTATCCGATCATGCGCCTTTGCTTGCTGATTTTGGTTTGGCTGCTCCTAGTGGGAACTTTCACCAATTCAAATTTGAACTGGGATGGCTCACTAGAGAGGGTTTTCATGAGCTGGTTAAAAAAGTGTGGCAACGTCAAGCTCGTGGTAATACGCCAATTGAACGATAGAACAATCGTATTCGCGCTCTGCGCCGATTCCTTCGTGGTTGGGCTAAACACACTGCTGGAATCTATAAGAAAGAAAAGTTGCGACTTTCTACATTAATTGATACTCTAGATAAAATCGCGGAGGTGAGGCCTCTGACTCCCACAGAGATTGACAAAAAAAGTCATCTTAATGAGCAGATTGCCCGTATTTTGCGCGAAGAGGAAATCAAATGGTACCAGCGTTGCAAGACGGACTCTCTTGTCCTAGGCGATGATAATACGAAGTACTTTCAAATGTTGGCCAATGGCAGACATAGAAAGAAACGTATCTTCGCTCTAGAACAGGAGGAGGGTCGGATCGAGGGGGGTGCACAATTTAAAAACTTTCTTATGAATTATTATAAAGATCTTTTTGGACCTTGGGCTCATACAACTCTTCCGATGGATGAGTCTTTTACTCAAGATATCCATCAAGTTTCTTCTGCAGAAAACGAATTCCTAACCTCTCCATTCTCGGAGGAGGAAATTCGTGCGGCAGTGTTTCAGATGGAACACAATAAATCGCCGGGGCCGGACGGTTTTCCGGCGGAGTTCTATCAATGCTTTTGGAAACTGATTAAGTTGGACTTGGTTCAGTTGTTTAACGAACTGCATGCGCACCAACTTGACATCTCCTGCTTAAACTTTGGGGAAATCATTCTTCTACCTAAGACTAAAGATGCCAGTCGGATTCAACAATATAGACCGATTTTCCTTTTTAATGTAAGCTTCAAAATCTTTACAAAGGTAGCCACTAACCGGCTGAATGGGGTGGCTGACCATGTGGTCAAACCTACCCAAACAACATTTATGCAAGGACGTAATATATTGGATGGTGTTGCTGTTCTGCATGAAACGGTACATGAGCTTCACCACAAAAAGCTAGACGGAGTAATTTTTAAAATCGACTTCGAAAAAGCTTATGATAAAGTGAAATGGCCTTTTCTATTGCAAACATTACGCATGAAAGGGTTTTCTAGTACATGGTGTTGATGGATAGAGAGTTTTGTGTCTGGAGGTAGTGTGGCCATCAAGGTAAATGATGATGTGGGCACTTACTTTCAGACTAGGAAGGGGCTTCGCCAAGGTGACCCCGCTTCCCCAATTTTGTTTAATATCGTGGCTGATATGTTAGTTACCCTTGTTGAGAGGGCTAAGCTGGCAGGACAAGTCACTGGTGTCATACCTTATTTGGCAGAAGGAGGCTTATCTATTCTACAATATGTAGATGATACAATTCTGTTCTTGGATCATGATTTAGAAAAAGCCAGAAACCTCAAATTACTGTTATGTGCTTTTGAGGAACTCTCTGGTCTCAAGATCAACTTTCATAAGAGCGAACTCTTCTATTTTGGTGAAGCCGCAGAAGCAGCTGCTGCTTATGCTGAGATTAGACCTGGCCATCCTCCGGGCCGGGCCAGGCTTCAGGCCGGGCCTGACCAAGCCCGAGGTAGAAAACTCAGGCCCGAGCCCGGCCCGGCCCGGCCGTCGGGCCTAGTTTTCAGGCCCGAGCCCGGCCCATCACAGCAAAAAACACGTCGGGCCTCGGGCCTCGGGCCGGGCCTCTTCAGTAAATGGCATAAACAGCGGGCCCAGGCCCGGCCCGACCTAGTCTTCGTGCTCAAAACCTAGGCCCAGGCCCGGCGCGGGAGCAGCGTCGGGCCGGGTCGGGCCGGGCTTTTTCGGGCTGGGTCGGGCTGGGCTGTTCGGGCCGGGCGACCCATGGCCAGGACTAGCTGAGATCTTTGGCCGTCAACTTGGGCAATTTCTGATCCGTTACCTGGGTATTCCCATTCATTATCGCCGCCTGACTATAGCTGAATGGAAGCATGTAGAAGAGAGACTGGAGAAACGCTTGGCAAGTTGGAAGGCCAAGCTCCTGTCCTACGGGGGTCGACTAATTTTGATCAATTCGGTCCTACTAATATGGTTCTATACATGTTATCATTCTTTCATCTTCCAAAAGGAGTGCTGCAACGCCTAGAATATTTTAGATCAAGGTTCTTTTGGCAGAGCGATAATGAAACCAAGAAATACCGTCTAGCTAGGTGGAATGTATTATGTCGACCTAAAAGCCAAGGGGGTCTTGGAATCCAGGACCTAGAGATTAAAAACATCACTCTTCTCAGCAAATGGGTGTACAAACTACTCATATAGGAGGGCGTTTGGCAGGAAATCATTTGTAATAAATATGTGGGATCCAAAGAAATATCTCAGGTATACTGGAAACCACGTGATTCTCATTTTTGGAGTGGGGTGATGAAAGCTAAAGATTTCTTTTTCCAATTTGGTTCATTCTCAGTCCGGGATGGTTCCCAAGTACGGTTTTGGGAAGATACCTGGCTGGGGACTAATCCGCTTAGCATTCAATACCCAAGCTTGTATAGGATTTTTAGACATAAGTTTGTCACGATTAAACAGGTTTTGGGTCAGGCAAATCCCGACATTTCTTTTCGTAGGGACCTTCTTGGACCTCGTCTGACAGCCTGGAATGAACTGCTCATCTGTTTGGAGGCCGTACAGCTGTCGGATGAGCCGGACATTTTTAGATGGAAATTGCATCAGAATGGCAAGTTTTCGGTAAAATCCATGTATGATGCATTGGTCCATAACGAGGTTCCGATTGATAACAGGAAATTATGGAAGCTAAAAATCCCTCTAAAAGTGAAGATATTCCTATGGTTTCTTAACAAAGGGGTGATCTTAACTAGGGATAACTTGGCAAGACGCAACTGGCAAAGTTGCAAAAAATGTGTTTTCTGCCATCACGATGAGTCCATTAAACACTTATTTTTCGAGTGCAAGTTTGCACGGTCGGTTTGGTCCATTGTTCAGATAGCATCGAATCTTTACCCCCCACGTAGTGCACGGAATATGTTTGGCAATTGGTTGTGGGGAATAGATAAACAATTTTCTGCTCACATCCTTGTGGGGGCAGCCGCCTTATGTTGGGCGCTATGGCTCACCAGGAATGATATAGTTTTTAACCATAAATGTGTTCCATCTCCTATGCAGATTATTCATATATGTTCGCGATGGCTCCGTACGTGGTCTATCATGCAATGGCCGGAGGACAGAGACCTTTTTATGATGGTGTCTACTTGGTTGGAGCGTTCGGCCAGGGAGGTTTTCTACCCCCATGCATTGCGGTGTGACCTTCGGTTAGGATCAGCCACATCGTAGGCTGGCTTTGCTTTCTTTTTTAATGTGATGGCTGTGTCAGCCTATTATGTTTGCTTTTAAGTAGGGCTGGACGTGTTGGCTGTGTGCATCTAGTTATGCAGAGGCCGGGCTTTCTATGAAACAATTGTATCACCTCGATATTTCAATTCAATGAAATGCTCTTTATCAAAAAAAAGTTGTTTCAACCACACATTGTGCTTATCAGCGACGAGGGATTTTATATCTTCCAATTGTGCCTCTGTATTAAATATGTTTTTTAAAGGGGGCGATCGCCGGCCTCTGCATCAGAACGATGCATACGACCATAATTATTAAAAAGTAAAAGGTTCAACACAAGTCTTCATATCTCGAACAAAGAAACGAAAAAGGCTCACAAAGAGCTAAAAAGTAAAGTGATAGAAAATCCACAACCGGCTGGCATCAAAAGATAGGATCACTAATGGCCTATCCTATTACATGATCGCCATCCAAACCGGTTGAAAATAGCCCGTTCTACCATCTCCCATCGAGTAGATCCAGTAATCATATGCTCCCTGGCCTCCATCGGAGTGAGTAGCGACCACATACGGATCAACGCAGTGGTTCGGAAAATAACCTGCAAAAATTGAATATTTGTTGTTCTGTTAAAGACCAAATCATTTCTGCAGTTCCAGACTGCCCATAATGAAGCACATACTCCTACACGGATGTGTCTCGCTGTTTCGGAATCTATCCCGTCTAACCACATCCCAAATAACGTGTTGATAGTATTTGGAGGAGTAATATTAAATGCTCTGCCAGTAACCGCTATATTTTCCGTGCAGGAATCATCCACTTCAACGATCAATATCTTCCCCAAGAGGCATAGCATACGAGCCTGAGCCTGTTTGGTTGGTGGCTAGCTTGGTCATAGGTTTCCACACTATTTTTTGCCAACCTTGTCAAACCTTTTGTGTGTATGACATGTGAGCCTTTTTCTTAGAGAAAGAAGTATTGCCTCGGTGTGGCTAGAACCAAGTAGCCCCTACAAGCCGTCTTAACTGGAGGATACACACTCTCAACTTCCGTTTGCAATGGATATCATCATTCTGATTGCCCGGGCCATTTGGAATACTATGAATTCTTTCATCTTTACATCAATTACTCCAAGAAGATCTTTATACCTGCAGAAGACGCTTCAAGGAAGAGATGGAATGGCTGGTGCAAAGGGCAAAACGAAAATCCTATGGATCCCTGTCGAAAACTTTCAGATAAGCGATTTAGTTGCTTTCGCAGCTTTCTGTTGTTGTTATCTCTTTTTTCAGTCTTAGATTTTTAATTTGCTTTAGTTTGCCTTTTCTTCTTTTTTGTACATATCCTTGCTCTTTGAGAAAATTATAAAAATTTATCGTGCGAAGAAATGATAGAGAGTTTCGGGTGAAAAACAAATACACATTGCCAAGTCGACTATCATCCGTCAGGACAAGCAAAGGATGGCTAAGATTATGAAGCATCTGCATCTATCTATCTATCTATCTTCTATTAAATAAATAAAACAATAGAAAAGGAATGGCTCACGTGCGACAGTAGAAAAAAAGTGAAAAAGCGGATGCGACAACATGGCTTGCATGGGGTCTCCAACATCACCTTACCAACCTGCTCCGTCACCCTTGGCTAGCCCAGGGGCTTCGCCACCGCTTCACCGACATACTTCGGGGGCTTCATCATCACCAACCGGCCAGCTTCGTCATGACAGTTGGACCATGGGTTTCGCCTCGCCACCTTGTCAATATGAGATCCTCGCTCGGCCACCTCGGAACCGGCTTGGGACCGGGACCTCGGCTAGGCCAAGGACTACACACCATGTCGGGATCTGTCAGAGATCAACGGGCGTCTTTGTCCCGCCACAAGCTCAGACCACATCATTAACATCGAGCACATTAACCAGCTAAGTCGCTTTTATACTCAAATTTCTTTTAATTTTTTAATTTTTTTTCGGTTCAACCAAGCATTATATTTGTGTTAAAACAAAAAGATGTTTGTTAAAAATAATGTTTGTTAAAAATAACATTCTTTAACCAAGTTAACTAGGGCTCTTAAATTTATATGAGCCGTTTTATAATAATTGTTTTCTTCTTAGTCGTTGTAAAGTCTTTTTCTACCACTCTCTCGACTCGAGTGTATGGTTAATAGCTGGATAACCTGGTTTCTCTCTAAAGCCACTCGAGTTTAGTTCGCTAAACTGGTGAGAAGCACTCCGCCTTCGGGTAAAGGAGATTGAAGTTGAAGGCTAACCCACTGGAAGTTTACAGATTGGATTTGTTATGTTAAAGCATGATGGAAGCACAAATTAATTTTAAGCCCAATTTCGATTGGCACCCAGAAACTTGATGTAATTTAGACGTAAAGTTTTTATTTAAGTTTTTTGTTTTTTCAAGCTTATGACACCTGTAACTTTTTTTATGTTTTCTTTTAGGTGGTAGAACTGTTGGGGAACGTAGTAATTTCAAAAAAAATCCTACGCACACGCAAGATCATGGTGATGCATAGCAACGAGAGGGGAGAGTGTTGTCCACGTACCCTCGTAGACCGAAAGCGGAAGCGTTAGCACAACGCGGTTGATGTAGTCGTACTTCTTCACGATCCGACCGATCAAGTATCGAACGTACGGCACCTCTGAGTTCAGCACACGTTCAGCCCGATGACGTCCCTCGAACTCCGATCCAGCCGAGTGTTGAGGGAGAGTTTTGTCAGCACGACGGCGTGGTGACGATGTTGATGTTCTACCGACGCAGGGCTTCGCCTAAGCACCGCTACAGTATTATCGAGCTGGACTATGGTGGACGGGGGCACCGCACACGGCTAAAAGATCAAACGATCAATTGTTGTGTCTATGGGGTGCCCCCTGCCCTCGTATATAAAGGAGCAAGGGGGGAGGCGGCCGTCCTAGGAGGAGGCACTAGTAGAAAACGGCCCATTTGTCCCGGTTGGTAAGGGCTTTTTGTCCCGGTACCTGAACCGGGACTAAAGGGTCGTTACTAATGCCCTGGCCCTTTAGTCCCGGTTCAGTCCAGAACCGGGACAGATGGGCCTCCACGCGGCCTGTGCGCCGAGCCCAGGCAGGAGGGCCTTTGGTCCCAGTTGGTGGCACCAACCGGGACCAATAGGCATCCACGCGTCAGCATTTCTGTGACTGTGGTTTTTGTTTTTTTTTTGAAATGGGGGGGGGAGTTGGGGGTTTTGGGGGGTTAATTTAGCTGTTTCATATATTGTGTTAGCTAGCTAATTAATAGAGAAAAGTGTCCTCTCTTATGTCCGTGCTTGGTCGACGCTACGTACTATACATACGTATATAGAGAGGACTAGACACGCTAGCTAACTAGTAAGCAAACGAAGGAAACAGAAGATCATCATGAACATATATGCATACAGAGAGAAGTGATATCGACCACCTCTCCTTCTCCGAGAGATTGGTCGAACAGCAAGTTCTCGTATATCTATCCGACACTACCGGCTACATATATACAATAATTATCTCTTACAATATAATCTCCTAATTATTTATGAACACAGGATCCACATAGTATTCTCCGTCTTCAGCGATCACGTGGTCAAGGAAGAATGCCGCCAATTCGTCTTGAATTGCTCGCATACGATCTGGTGCTAGGAGTTCATCTCGCATTCGAAACATCTAATTTGAAGAAGGGGGTCAATACATATATATATGAATAAATGATACTCAACACAAATGATGGTAATAGACTAAAATTGTGAATATTATTGCTTACACACTTCATATTGTTCGTCAGAGTACCCGCCCCGTTCACAGGTCGTGTGGCGGATGGACTCACAAACGTAGTATCCACATAAATCATTCCCTTGATCTTGCCACAACCACTTTACAAGAAATAGAGGTCAATCAAACTGATAAGCAAGCATGCCAAATGGTATTGATGAAACTAGCGCTTGAATCACTAGGAGACGCGCGTAACATGCTACTATAGTACTTACTTTCGGGTATCTAAATTGGAGCTTCTTCGGCAGTCCCGGAGCTTTTCTAGTGAACTGTCTCCAAACCCTGCCAGACAAAGAAAACAATTACTTGATATCAGGAAATGAACAAAGTTGCTGATATGGTTGATAATGATCGATTTAACTTACTTCTCGAGGATTTAAGTCATGTCCGCATACTCTTGGGGATCTTTTCGTCTCGAGTCTAAGACGGTTACTAATCCCTTCTCAAGCTTAATCTCTAGGAGAATATAGTGGAAACTGTGCACGCATGCATAACTCATCATTACATTACTATAACCTGGACTAATATATAAGGGAAACCGAATATGCACAAGACAGTAACACTCACTTGAAGTTGTGAGGAAAGAGTAGTATATCTTTGTTTTCATTTATTACCAACGATCGTAGCAAGTTGGCCTCGGTCTCTTTGGCCTGAAATTCAACCGTATATGCATCTATGAGATTTGTGTTAATGAACCCAATATCACCGACTTGTCTTTTCTTCAATTCGGCGATCTTCAATCTGCATAATATAGTGAGGATAATTATAAATACATGCAATGAAAGAGCTGGCCCATATAGAGAGACTTAATGACAGAAGTAGCAGTACTTACAGACAGTAGCAGGTGACCGTTGCTTTATCAAGGGCCCTTTGATTGAAAAACTGGAAGAACTCCTCAAATGGATAATTCAACAGTTCAATTCCAACGAGGTCATGCTCCTCTCTAACTCTCAGCGTCAAAGTATTCGTATCCCCACACTCTCTGCAGGTTTTCATGTACCAATCATGCAATCTTCGCATCATCGTTTATAGAGATCTTTCATCATTGACGAGAGGCTTCCCGTACTCGAATCTGTGTACAGCCTCCACCTCCAAGAAATCATAATTTACATCGTCGGGCAGGTAATCTCCCAGATTGCTATAACCGGGCACCATCCTCGGATCATTAGCGACGATGTCGCTAGGCACCTTGACCGGGGGGGCACGATTGGTTCACTTGTTCGCCGAGCTGGGCAATTTGTTTCCCAGCTCGTCGTTCTTTCATCCTTTGATCACTGATAGTACTTCCCGACCACTCCGCTTCGACAAATGCCTTTCCAATAATGCGCTCATAGTTGCCTTTCGGCGGAGACTTGGGTGGTTTTCTCAAGGCAGCCAGAGTGCGCTTCGCTTTCACCGGACCTACCTTCTCCTCCGGAGGTGGATGTCTCTGTGCTTTCAACCCTTGAAACCAGTCCTTCACTTCGGTTTGCGCGATCTTCGCGTTCTCCTCCGGGGTCATCTCGTATGGTAACTTCTCTGGAGTCTTCAGAGAAGGACCGAATCTGTATTTCCTCCCACCTCTGGCTGTACTGCTAGACGCCGGCAGAGCAGATAGAGCGGCTGTCTTCTTTCCTTGCTTACGAGGCAGAGGAGAAAGACTACGACGCATCGGAGAAGCCGGAGCGGCGGCGGGTCTCTTCCGCCCTTGCTAAGGAGGCGGAGAAGGAGGAGGTTGGCTGCTCAGGCGCGCCGGCGCAGGCGGAGTGCCGCCATGCGCCGGAGAAGGAGCCGGCCAAGTGCCCTGATCGTCACTCGCCGGAGGAGGAGGCGGTGGAGGACGCGGAGTGCCCTATCTCGCCGGAGGAGGAGGAGGAGGCGGAGGCGTCCGGTTCGAAAGGTTGATGAGCTCCTTCCGCCATAGGCATGGAGTCTTCATAGTAGGACCCAGCCGAGTCTCCCCTTCACCGGTAGGGTGGTCAAGCTGGAGGTCCTCAAATCCCTCCATTATTTCATCCACCATCACCCTAGCATATCCTTCTGGAATCGGCCGGCAGTGAAAAGTTGCGCCGGGTTCAGAAGGAAAAACAGAGCCAACAGCCGCCTTGACCTTCATATTCATCCATTGCGTCATAAGGTGGCAATTTTGAGACTCCGTGATAGCATCCACGGGATAGCTGGCAGGAGCCGTGAAGACATGCTCCGGCTGAAGCAGCTCGGTGGAAGCCACGCTGCTTCTCCGCTGAGATGGCGGAGTAGCTTCGGGGGAAGCTTCGGCAGTTCGTTTGCTGCGATTTGCTTCTCGTTCCTCTATCGCTTGTACCCTTGCGTGCAGCGCCTGCAGTTGGATCTACTGCACTTTCTTCCTCCTCTCATGGCATTTGTAACCGACTGCGTCCGGAAACCCAGCCTTCCATGAAACTGAGCCTGGCGTGCCTCGTGTCCGTCCAGGGTGCTCAGGATTCCCGAGGGCCATTGTGAGCTCGTCGTTCTCTCTGTCTGGAATGAACGTCCCTTGCTGCACTGCATTTTGCTTGTTTGTCGCCGACATCTTCTTACTCTTTTCCGATGTCTTGTGGGCCACAAATGCGGGCCAGTCATCTCTGATCTTCTCATATTTGCCCTTGAATTCTGGTGTCACTTTTTTCTCGACAAACCTATTCAGGTCTTTCTTCCACCTACTGAATAGGTCTGCCATCCTCTTAAGAGCAAAAGACTTGATTAATTGCTCTTTAACTGGCTTCTCCGGATCATCCTCTGGCGGTAGGGTGAAATTTGACTTCAGCTCAGTCCAAAGATCATTTTTCTGCATATCATTGACATAAGACACCTCAGAGTCTTCTTTAGCCAGCTTTAACCATTGCTGGATGCTGATCGGGATCTTGTCCCTAACCAGAACCCCGCACTGAGCAACAAATGTGTTCTTTGTCCGGATGGGTTCAATCGGTTGGCCGTCGCGCGCGATTTCTATGATCTCAAACCTTTCATCCGAGCTCAACTTTTTCTTCGGGCCTCGTCTCTTTACCGAAGTTGTGCTCGATCCGGAGGGCTAGAAAAAAGAACAAAGACGAGAGTTAATTAATATGTGTACATACCAAAACAATGAATGCATCAATTAGCTAGTCAGCATAGGCTTAACTAATATATATACCTGGTCGGACTCGGTTCGGTCACCGGAGCCGTCATCACGATCTCCTTCTTGCACCGGCATTGGGTCACCGAAGCCTTCCTCACGGTCTCCTTCTTGCACCGGCATTGGGTCACCGGAGCCATCATAATCATAGCCAGCTGCTTCTTCACCCTCTCCTTCCAGACCATCGGTGTCGTTGAGAAACAACGAGCAGACGGCATCACTTCCTTGTGCGATTATGTCCCTCAACAATGCTTCTTTTGCTTCGTCTCGGGCGGTGTCGATAGTTTCTACAAATATTTACAACATGGCAATTATTATTCAAACATGACAGATGGATATATTCGTGGCAAATGTAGAACTAGCTAGCTAATCACAGTAAGGAATCATATTAATTAGTGGCATCGACGCTGCTTCTCTAGGGTTTGGGGTGGCCTCGACAACGCTTCAAGGGTTTGGGGTGGCCTCGAGAACGCTTCAAGGAGGGGGTAAAATCGACAACGACGAGATACATACACGAGAAAATAATATTATCGGGGAGGGGGGTATATCGACCCCCCACGTGTTGAAGTTATCGGGGAGGGGGGTATATCAACCCCCCCCCACGTGTTGAAGTTATCGGGAGTTTATATCGACACGACATACGTACATGGGAAAATAATATTATCGGGGAGGGGGTATATCGACCCCCCCCCCCACGTGCTGAAGTTATCAGGGAGGGGGTATATCGACCCCCCCTCACGTGTTGAAGTTATCGGGGAGGGGGTATATCGACCCCCCCTCGTGTTGAAGTTATCAGGAGGGGGTATATCGACCCACCCTCCCACGTGTTGAAGTTATCGGGAGTTTATATCGACACGACATACGTACATGGGAAAATAATATTATCGGGGAGGGGGTATATCGACCCCCCTCCTCGTGTTGAAGTTATCGGGAGGGGTATATCGACGACGACAGACCCGATAAAACATAAGAAAACAAAGAAGAAATAAAAAGAGGAGAAGAAGAAAGGAATAGCTAGAAGAGAAGATCGAAGAAAAAAAGAAAAAAAAAGAGGAGAAGAAGAAAGGAATAGAGGAGAAAAAGAGAAAATAGAATACATTCTATTTTCTCTTCTTCTCCTCTATTCCTCTGTTCTTCTTCTCTTCTTTTTCTTCTTTTTTCTTCTTCTTATTTATTTCTCCTCTTCTTCCTCTCCCCTCTTCTTCTCCTTTCTTCCTCTTCTTATTTCCTTTTTCCTCTCATTCTTTTTCTTCTTCTTCCTTCTTAAAAATACATGAAGTTGCTTGTTTTTTTAAAATAATGTTCAAATAGAAATTTTACAAAAAAAAAGTAAAGGTTTTGCCTAATTCATTGTTCATATGAATATACAAACATTTGCATATTTACAATAATCAATATCATCAAAAAAATCTATGAACAGAAAAAAAATACTATTTTTTCTAAAAATCTATCTTTTGCATATATACATGAACATATATATACACAAAGAACATATATACATACATATATACATTTTTATTAAAATGCAAAAAAACAAAAAAACTAAAAAAGGACATATAAACAGATATACACACATATATATACTCATACATATACTTATAATCAGGGAAAAAACATCTATATATTTGCAAAAAACAGGGTTAAGATGGGGGGCGGTGTCGGCCCTGACCAAAGCGAGGCAGAGGCGACGGCGGCGCGGGGCAGCTGGGGCGCGGCGAGGCAGAGGCGACGATGAGGCAGAGGCGGGGCGGCGACGGCGTCGGGGCGCAACGCGGGGCGGCGACGGCATCGGGGCGGCGCGGGGAGGTGACCGCGACGGCGCGGGGTGGCGCGCAGCGACGGCGTCGGGGCGGCGCGGGGTGGTGACGGCGCGGGGCGCGGGCGGCGACGGGGGCGGCGACGGCGTCGGCGGGGTGTGAATCAGGCAGCCTGGCGGCGGCGTCGGCGCGGGCAACTGCAGGGATGAAATGAAAAAGCTAAGTCTTTGCTTATATAGCAACGCCACTGGTCCCGGCTCGTGGCACAAACCGGGACCAATGCCCCCCTTTAGTCCCGGTTGGTGCCACCAACCGGGAACAAAGGCCGCCGCTTCCCGCAGCATTGGTCCCGGTTTGTGCCACGAACCGGGACCAAAGGCCTTGTGCTGCCCCGCGCTCAAAAGTTTAGTCCCACCTCGCTAGTTGAGAGGGCTCGAGAGTGGTTTATAAGCGCTGCTGCGCCCATCCTCTCGAGCTCCTCTCAACTGCAGGCTTTCGGGCCTAATCTGTCACTTTGTGCGTGTGGGCCTAATGTGCCTCCTGTGGGCCTCAATCCTGGCCCACGGTAGGGTTTCTAGTCGTATTCAGGCCGTGGGGGCCCAGTAGGTGGCACTTTTTTGTTTTCTTTGTTGCTTTATTTATTTTATTTTGTTTCTACTTACAACAAAATACTTATTGTTGCTATTTTTAATTGTTTCCAGTTTTTTTGTTTTGTTTTCTGTATTATTTATTTTCCTTTATTTTTTGCTTTATTTTTTAATTCTTTTTGCTTTTAGGTCAGAAAAATTATAAACTTTCTATTAGTGCCATTAGTTTTCAAATTTGAATAGTTAACATTTGAATTCTTTAAATAGTTAAAATTTGAATAGTTAAAATTTGAATTCATTGAAATTTGTGTGAATCACAAGTTTGTGATTAACTTTACTATAAAAATAGTTTTTTCCCCATTTTTTTGTTTTTGCATTATTTATTTTCTTTTGTTTTTTGCTTTTTTTAATTCTTTTTGCCTATAGTTTTAAAAAAATTATAAACTTTCTGTTAGTGCCATTAATTTTAGAAAAATTATAAACTTTCTATTAGTGCCATTAGTTTTCAAATTTGAATAGTTAAAAATTGAATTCTTTGAAATTTGTGTGAATCACAAGTTTGTGATTAACTTTACTATAAAAATAGTTTTTTTAGTTTTTTTGTTTTGTTTTTTCCATTAATTATTTTCTTTTGTTTTTTGCTTTAATTTTTAATTCTTTTTGCTTTTAGGTCAGCAAAATTATAAACTTTCTGTTAGTGCCATTAGTTTTAGAAAAATTATAAACTTTATGTTAGTACCGTTAGTTTTCAAATTTGAATAGTTAAAATTTGAATTTTTTGAAATTTGTATGAATCACAAGTTTGTGATTAACTTTACTAAAAAATGAACATAGATACACCTCTCGAGTTCCTCCTCCATAGTGCTTACAACGTACTCTGATGCTGATTGGGTTGGGTGCCCTGATACTCGACGCTCTACGTTTGGCTACTGTGTCTATCTCGGAGATAACCTTGTCTCTTGGTCGTCTAAACGACAGACCATCGTCTCTCGGCGAGGATGATGGCACCACTAGTAAAAAATGGGCCTTTAGTCCCGATTCTGGAACCGGCACTAAAGGGTGGGGACTAAAGCCCCCCCCCCCTTAGTGGCACGAGCCCGCGCCATGGTCTTGGGGACCTTTAGTCCCGCTTGGTAACACCAACCGGGACTAAAGATTTTTTTTCTGATTTTTTCAAAAAAAAATTGATTATGAATTTTTTTCCGATTTTCAATTTTCTGAATTATTTGACGATTTAGTCTCTAATCACCCCTCATAACTGCTCAAGTGTCGATCACTCATTCCAAATCGTCTAACTTCCCGGCCGATCACCCATCCTGCCTGAGCACTCTTAACTTCCGAGTTCTATTCCCCCTTATTTCCAAGTCTGCACTTGTTATTTCTCTGATAATAGTAAGCTGTCAATCATATTAACCCTCGGTAGTTTAGCTTGAGCATGAAGTCACACATTTCACCGTTTGAGTTTGAAACTATTATTCTAAAAAAATATATTTAGTAACACCGATATTTCTTGAATAAGTAGTTTGACCACAGTTAATCCAGATTTGACCAAAATTTAAAAAAATTGAAATAATTATTTAGTAACACTAATATTCTTGAATAATTATTTAGTAACACTAATATTTCTTGAATAAGTAGTTTGACCAGATTTAACAAAAATTCAAAAAAACAGAAATTTGAGCATAACTTTTTTTCCTTTTAGAATCCGAGGATTCTAAAAGTTTCAAAACAGCCTACGGCGGTAAAAATCGGATGCGGATTTTCGTGCTGAACATTTTGATATATTATACGTTTTTTTCGACATCGTATGCAAAAGATATAGTCGTTTTACTTTTTCATCACACTTTTTGCAAAATATGTCGAAACTTATGTTTTTAAATTTACCTAACTATTAGATGTAGCAACATAACTACATCTCAGAGAATTTTAACTTTTGAAGTTTTTATCCTTTTCTTTTGGGTTTTTTTTTCAAAATGAATAGGTGATGGGGGGGTTGTGTCTCCAACCGGGACTATAGGTTAGACCCCTTTCGTCCCGGTTTGTGACACAAACCGGGACTATAGGTTAAACACAAACCGGGACTAAAGGGGCTTGTGGGGCCCCGGCCTGACGCCAGCTTGTCACCACCGCTTTAGTCCCTGTTTGTGACACAAACCGGGACTATAGGTCACAAATGAACCGGGACTATTGCATAGCCGTTCGAACCGGGACTAATGGTACCATTAGTGCCGATTCATTTCCAAACCGGGACTAATGTGCCTCACGTAAAGTAATTTTTCTACTAGTGCATGTCCGGCGAGGCAGGGAAGGACCGAGGCGGTGTGGATGCACTCGAGAACGGCGAGCTCGTGGATCCGCGCGTCCATGAAGGGGACGAGCTCCCTGGCGTGGGGGTAGATGTGGTCGCCGCGACATGGGGATGGGTGTCAGGACCCCGATCCTAAGTCACACCGATCTAGCATGTAACACATCATATCACTTTGCGGCCTCACGCACGGTATTCCCACGGGTGCCACCTTACCTGGCCCGGGACCGTTTGCGCCTTTTGGCTCACGTATATGATAGTGTCGCTAGCATCCATATGACAAAGAACCCGGGCCGACATGGCTAGTCGTGAACCCAAAGCGGCGCTAACCTATGAGGACAGGCATACATGAATCACATCGAGCATGTCGGTCATCAACGTGTGAATCCGGGCTGTAGCACTGGGCTAACAGGACTCCGGTAACCCGGGCTGTAGCAGGCTAGGCAGGACTCCGGATGTCACCGCGTGACATTTCCCCGAAGGGACAGACACAGGAACGACGTGAAACACATGCCGGCCAGTCAAGTGTTCCGAGCAGTAGTGCTGGGCTAGCAAGACTCCGGTGAACCGGGCTGTAGCGGACTACTATCGCTCAGAAGCACTAGACTACATTTCCCCATATGATAGGCTGCCAAGGATAAACAACTAGATAGTCGGATCCCACCCATACCAAGCATTTCAATCATACACACAATATGCCCGATATGAGTAGATACAACATGGCATCACAACATAACTCTACGACTCAAGTATTTATTCATTAGGCTCCGAGGAGCGAGATATTACAAACATGGGTCTCATGACCCAACATACAGAGCATACAAGCAACAAGCACATGCGGAAGCTTAACTTGTCTGAGTACGGACAACTACAAATGAAAAAGGCTGAGAGGCCTGACTATCCACTAGATCTTGCCGAGGGCACAAGATCGTAGCTGAGGTATCAAGCTAAACGTCGAAGTCCAAGCGGTACTACTAGCGAGACTGAAGTCTCTCTGCAAAACATAAAATAGGCAAACGTGAGTACAATTGTACTCAGCAAGACTTACATCAGAACTAACTACACATGCATCAGTATCAATAAAGGGGGTGGTGGAGTTTGACTGCAGCAAGCCAGCTTTGACTCAGTGGCTAACCTGAACTACGACTGCAAGTAACTCTTTTGAGGTGGCGCACACGAGTCCACATAGTCACCATATCAATACACCACTATGGATCCGCTCCCGTCCCCCTACGAGAACGCCATCCATAGCACTCACGCTTATCTTGCGCATTTTAGAGTATCCACTTTCACTTGTCTATGAACTATGCAAGGGGTCCAAGTTTCCATATCCGAGGAATCCGGCTATTCGAATAGATGATGTTAACCCTACAGGGGTGTACTTCTTCACACACGCTCTCGCCACTTACCGCCCTGTACACGTCATGTACCTCGGCAACCTTCAAGCGGAAGCCGGGCGAGGGTGTCGGCCACAGCCTACCTAAACACTCAAGTCTCTAGTCCAGGTTTATCGCATATTCGGGTTCCATCCATGAGGAGATCCGGCCGGAGTTTCGCTCACAGCCCCAAACGATGTGTACAGGGTTCCCGGAACACCAAACGGGCGCCCGGTACACCGTGCCACGTGCCTACCGCAACACAGCCCACCCCTACGGTCAGCACTGCGTGCGGCCCCCAGCATACTACAAACACCAGAAACTACTTGCAACTCCTGGACAGAGGACAAGGGTGATCAAGAAGCCGAGAGAGTCAATTAAGGATCCCAATGTGTGGTAGTAACTGTTCATGGATCACAAACATAGAACTCAGTTCCTGAGGACGGCTGCAATGAGACAACCCACCATGTACTCCTACATGGCCTCTCACCGCTACCTTTACCAAATCGTGTTCACACACTTAGTTCACACCCAATAGGACATGTTCATCACCATTCCAATTCATTCCCGATGAATCAGACCCGACTCAACTCTAAGCAGTAGCAGGCATGACAAACAAGCATGAATGAGTAGGCACAACATGGGCTCAAACAACTCCTACTCATGCTAGTGGGTTTCATCTATTTACTGTGGAATGACAGGTCATGCAGAGGATAAAGGGGTTCAGCTACCGCAGCATGTAACAGTTGAATCGTTGTTGTCCTAATGCAGTAAAAGAGAGCAGGAGCGAGAGAGTGGGATTGTATCGGAATGAACAAGGTGGTTTTGCTTGCCTGGCACTTCTGAAGATAACATTGAGTCTTCATCAGTGTCAACGATCTCATCGTTGGAACATACGTCTACCGAGGGGGAACAACCACCGGCAACTGAGGAGGAAACACAATCAATGCAATGCACAATATGATGCATGATCATGACGTGGCAATATGTTGTGGTTGAGCTAATGCAACTAGCAACATGTTAAATGGAGTGGGTTTGAACCTTAGGTTCAAATTCAAACTCCATATGTGAGAGTTTAAATGCCATTTATGCAAATTGCCTTAAACAGCGACTTTAAGTTGTTCAAACATGCATGAAAATGGTACAGATGGATTCCTTGAATTTTTCTGATAATTTTTCATATATAAATTATTTCCATTGGAGTTATAGATTATTTTCTATGATTTTTCAAGGTTTTGGATATTTTCTGAAATAAATAAATCATTTAGGATTTATTTAAATTCCAGAAAAAGATTACTGCGTCAGCCTGACATCAACATGACGTCATCAGGTCAACGAGGCACGGTCCAAGTCAAACCTGGACGGTGGGGCCCGCGTGTCAGTGTCATTAGACTAACTAATTTTTTTGTTAGTCCTAACCCTAGGGTAATTAGCAGGGCAGGCCCGCATGTCAGTGGCTCATCTGAATAGCTAAGTTAAATAACACTAACTAAACCTAACACTAATTAAACAGGCGCCTGGGCCCACACGTCAGGGGAGGTCAAATCCCTGGTGAACCGGGGCTAAACCACCGGCGTTTAGCCGCCGGCGATGACCAGACGCGGCGGAGGGCCGCGGGAACGGGCTCTGGGGCCCTGTTAGCAGCGTGGTTGGGCTCGTTCGAGAGCCCAGGCCAGCGCGCGTCGGATGGTGGCGCCAGCCGGCCCTGGGGCGGCCGGAGGCGACGGCGGGGAGCTCGGCCGCGGCGGCCGGAGCTCGAGCGTGCTCGGGTTCGGCGCTGGGATGCACAACAGGGGCGTGGAGAGGGGCTACGGCCTCCTGGGAGTGTGGCAAACGCGGTGACGCGCTCGGTTTCGAGCCCGCGTGGCTGTGGCCACGATGACGGCGTCGCCGGCAGAGCAGAGTGCTCGGCCTCGGTGGAGATGGCGGCTAGGGAACGAGGACGAGCTCAGGGAGCAGGGGGAAAACGGCGGAGCTCACCGTGGGTCGGATGGGCGGCTCGTTTGGCTCGGGGAAGCGTCGGAGCAAGCGGGCGGCGAAGGGGATCTCCGGCGACCCGAGGAGGAAGAAGGGGTCGGGGACATTGTTACGGAGCTCCTGGCGGCTCCTGGCTTGGTGCAGAGGACGCGGGGGTCGAGGCGGAGCTCGTGGCATATCCGAATGGGCGTGGGGAGGTCGGTGGTAACGGCGAACGGCGACGGTGGTGGCGGCTCCGTTCGGGCGCGTGCGGGAAGAGAGCAGAGGAGGGGAAGGAGGGAGCCGAGGGAGAGTGAGAGAGGTCCAGGGGAAGGTCGGGGCGATGCACGTGGCGCTCGGGGCCGATTCCAGCAGCGGCAAGCAAGCAGGAGGTGGCCGGACGCGTGCTCGCGCGCGCCGGCCACGCGCTCGTCCTCCTGGCAAGGGGAAGACGACAGGGAGGAGCCCCTGGTGGGCTGGGCCGGAAGTGGGCACCAGGTGGGCTGCACAGGTAAACTCTCTCTCTGTTTTTATTTCCTGTTTTCTATTATTCTGCAACTTTGTGGCTTTAATTAAAATATTAAAACAATCCCAAAAATCATGAAACTAATCATGGCTACTGTTTATAATATATCCAACAGTAAACATTTTAGTTTATGATTATTTGAGCATTTAAAATATTTTAAAGCATTTAAATGCCCAAATGCAATTATGATATGATTTAATTTAGTGACCAAATATGTCATGGAAAAATGTGCATCACCTCTGGTTACTGTTTCTAGTATTTTCCAAAGATGATGAACATTTCTGAAAGCCACTTTGGGTTCACTAAAAATATTTTGGTTGAACCTATTGATTTCCTTTTATGCTAGGGTTTGAAACAATCCCCATTTCAAGTTTCTGAGAAATTTAAACATGATGCAAGAAGATGATGCAATGACAAGCAAGGCCAAGGCTAGGGCTGTGACAACTCACCCCCACTAAAACAAGAATCTCGCCCCGAGATTCAAGTCGTGAGGCAAGAAGACAGAGGGACACAAGCTAACACAATCTTCATGCTCCCTTGCTTCAGATCGATCATAGCGTCCTTCCTTTCAGGATCTTCATCCAACATGATGACGACGGAAAGGAACTCTACCGGAATCGATCTTCTCGAAGATCGGGCAACTCAAGATCAACTCCCAAAACGAGACACAACGACATCTGTCGAGATGAGACACGATACACACATCAAGAATGATGGAAATGAGCATAATACAAGGGTTTAAATAAGTAGCGGAATTCCCACACCTAGGAGGGTGGTGAACGGTGTCAACGTAGCGAGGAGTTAGGTTGCCATGATATCACAACGAGACATCTTAAGGAAGGTGACTCGCAGAAATATTCCCTTAAGTGGCAAAAAGAATTACTTTTGATTCTGAGATCATTGGAACTCTTTATACCAGCCTAAGGCAATCACAACGATCGGGTGTACGAACTCGAAAGAATGGCATACTCGTAACACAATGGATGATGTGGACTACCTTGTTGAAGACAACGCAAGGGATGATTTGCTTACACGTGCTCTCAAGAACTTGAGCATTTCCATAATCATCAAGGTTCTACCAACATCCGTGTCAAGGATCTTGGCAACACAACATACTACCATGATGAATAGTGATGGACAATGCAGATGCAAAGGAAGACAACACTTCTCAGATTTCACCTTAGCGAAGCCAAGGAAACAAAATCTGGATGATCGACCGAGAGACATTTAGCACTCCGCTTCTAATGTTCTCCTTGGTGTACTAGCGTAACCCAGTTATAGGTAAGGTTTGGTATCTAGAACATCAAGTAAAAGGTCGGACTTCGGAACACAAAAATCCACAAGGAATAACTATAGAAGTAAATCCTGCGAGATCCTTATGGGGAGGTGGCCAACTTCCTCAATTGAGATACTACGATAATAGGTCTTCCGGCTGGTGTGTTGGCCACAACATCCACTTTAACGGGTTACGGAGAGACCAATATTATAGTTCTCGGGAAACGTTCCAACCATCATATTTGCCTGAGATTCAGATCTGGTTGGAAACAGGATATTTCAGACAGCATGTCTGGAAAAAAAAGTTTGCAACACAAACCGACGAGATGACGTTGCGAGACTCTCGGGAAATGAACTACGATAGCAAGCTCCAAAACATGAGCTGGTTCTGCTACAAGCATGTGAACACGTTGTCCTAGACAAGCATGACCACATGATAGTCTTATAATGAAACACCACCGAGTTCTGGTTGGGAACCATCATCGCGGATAACGAAGTCCTTGCATAAGTCATATGATTAGCTCTCATGAAGGAACTTCTTCTCCTTGAACCAATCAATCAGTGGCTTGGTGTGCTAGGGATAATATAGAATGAAGGTTGCAAGTCTTCAATCCACAGAATACTTTGCACGTATGCATGACTGATTTGGGATGATTCTAGAGGAACAAAACAAACCTTTCTCTAATTCATGGCGGCAACTTACACCAAATGCACATGAATTCTAGGAGGTCACTTCTTCCATCCAAGCATATGCTTCATGAATGGAACACGAAGGCATTGCTTACAAAGTTTCCAATACTAGTGTAATGTCCAACATGAATCGCGGGGGAGACAAAATGCTGCTGATGGGCTCAACAACAACTCATCGAAATTTCCATATCACTGGACTTCCACCATCATGTGAACACGGTGATAGCATTGGTCAGACCAAAAGATGTAATGGTGTATGCTCGAGGAATCAACCACGAGTAAGACAACATTACGAACATCGTTTGTTCTGATTTGACTTGACGATAGCCCAAACTCAAGTCAAAGTTTTGACAAGGCAATAGATCCAACAACTGGTCATGAGGACCAATCGGTGAAGATATCATCTTTCTTCAATACACACACACAAGAGGATATTCCTTAACATGAACTAAGTCGGACAAGCTCTTATCTTCCAACTCTCCAAGTTGTTGTTTAGCTTAACCAACCAGCTCAGGGATATCCAACACGGATTCTTGGAGAAGGGGTGGTTCACAAGAAACCAACTTGATCACGAACTCAACATAGCGGTCAGGTGACAACCTGGTGATACTTCCGAAAAGATATTCAGAATATCCCGAACCACCGGTATGTTACTAAGCTCGAGAACAATCTTGCTTTTCAGGGCAAGATGACATGATCAAATAAGCAGGGGATTGAATAATCCTAACTCATTGATCGAAGAGTGCACCAGGAATAAGGACTAGGTAGCACGGTCAATCTTAGGATGATGATTTGATAACCAACACGCTAAGAATGAGAATATTGTCCATTTACTACCAAGCAACGAGTTGCTCAGAGTATTGATTTCACACATCATGAATCACTTGTCGGCATTCCGGTTGCAACAACACGAAACCGAGGAATGAACAATGATGGCAAGAAGTATTACTGCGTCAAGAATTCATAAGAGGTGGTGCAATTGTCATGACATTCTTGACATAAGGATGGTACACTCCAAGGTAGAACAGAACAAGAGCTGGATTGGCATTTTGATCTGTGGAGTACAATTACTTTGACCCAATCCTAGAAATGGATGAGGTACTGGAGTTTGTTTCTCCTAGTCATTCTCGGATAAGAATGGCTTGACGGACCACAAGAATAGTAGGCATCGATGAACACGAATGCACAACTATTCCTGACTATAAATTAACAGACGAGGGCCAGGAAATAGCCAAAAAGGGACAACTCAAAGGAACATATAACTTTCTGAGTTGTGGATGCATAGATTAGTATATCGAGCAAAGCTCAACATTTCTTCCGGATAACCCATGCAGAAGAGGAAGAATTGGCAGAGTCACAATATAAATGGAGTACTCCTCAAGAACACCCTGGTTGTGATCTTTTGATTCAAAACGAATTTCTGCCAAGGATGGTTCATGGCATTTGGAAGAAGGAAATACCACGGACCTCGGGGCTATCACAAAGGTTACTAATATTCTAAAGGTACGAGCAACACTATCAACATGAGGTAAGTAGAGTGAATTTTGGGTTCAACCCAGGAATAGAATACCTAAATACTAGATGGCATCACGGAATGCTTTCGAGAATGTTGGCCAGAATCATCACACCGGGAACACATAGCATTGCTAGATTACTAGATGAACCCCTAAGACACCTAGGGTCATAATAATAGTTCCAACATATATGTCAAGGCAATGGGTTACCTCAACAGACCGATTAGTGTGCTTATTCCGACCATAAAGGACACCGGGAACGAAAAGAAAGGATTTGCAAATGCATCAGACTAGTTAGAAACCTGGGATGACTCGGACAGCATAACGGCTGTAAATGCTCAGAAAAAGATTTGAGACATTCACAACAGTTTACATAGACACTCAACAACATCATATCAAAGTCCTGCGACCAGTTATGAGCATATGGAAGTAGTAGGAACTGAACTGAGGTTTAAACCAACAATCTTAGGCAACTACGGTTTAGTAACACGTCATCCTGATAGATAGATGAGAAGCCTATTTCTTAAACCCCGTAGAAGAGAAGAGGATGACTCAGATCAGAAGGCCATGAGGTATAAGGAGTAAAAAGAGCCTTACGTTCCCTTCCACAATCAATTCCCTTATATAACTAAAGCATTTCTAGACACAACTTCGACCAGTTTGGCTTGGTAATCCTACAGGCAGTCAGGCTCTGATACCAACGCTGTCAGGACCCCGATCCTAAGTCACACCGATCTAGCATGTAACACATCATATCACTTTGCGGCCTCACGCACGGTATTCCCACGGGTGCCACCTTACCTGGCCCGGGACCGTTTGCGCCTTTTGGCTCACGTATATGATAGTGTCGCTAGCATCCATATGACAAAGAACCCGGGCCGACATGGCTAGTCGTGAACCCAAAGCGGCGCTAACCTATGAGGACAGGCATACATGAATCACATCGAGCATGTCGGTCATCAACGTGTGAATCCAGGCTGTAGCACTGGGCTAACAGGACTCCGGTAACCCGGGCTGTAGCAGGCTAGGCAGGACTCCGGATGTCACCGCGTGACATTTCCCCGAAGGGACAGACACAGGAACGACGTGAAACACATGCCGGCCAGTCAAGTGTTCCGAGCAGTAGTGCTGGGCTAGCAGGACTCCGGTGAACCGGGCTGTAGCGGACTACTATCGCTCAGAAGCACTAGACTACATTTCCCCATATGATAGGCTGCCAAGGATAAACAACTAGATAGTCGGATCCCACCCATACCAAGCATTTCAATCATACACACAATATGCCCGATATGAGTAGATACAACATGGCATCACAACATAACTCTACGACTCAAGTATTTATTCATTAGGCTCCGAGGAGCGAGATATTACAAACATGGGTCTCATGACCCAACATACAGAGCATACAAGCAACAAGCACATGCGGAAGCTTAACTTGTCTGAGTACGGACAACTACAAATGAAAAAGGCTGAGAGGCCTGACTATCCACTAGATCTTGCCGAGGGCACAAGATCGTAGCTGAGGTATCAAGCTAAACGTCGAAGTCCAAGCGGTACTACTAGCGAGACTGAAGTCTCTCTGCAAAACATAAAATAGGCAAACGTGAGTACAATTGTACTCAGCAAGACTTACATCAGAACTAACTACACATGCATCAGTATCAATAAAGGGGGTGGTGGAGTTTGACTGCAGCAAGCCAGCTTTGACTCAGTGGCTAACCTGAACTACGACTGCAAGTAACTCTTTTGAGGTGGCGCACACGAGTCCACATAGTCACCATATCAATACACCACTATGGATCCGCTCCCGTCCCCCTACGAGAACGCCATCCATAGCACTCACGCTTATCTTGCGCATTTTAGAGTATCCACTTTCACTTGTCTATGAACTATGCAAGGGGTCCAAGTTTCCATATCCGAGGAATCCGGCTATTCGAATAGATGATGTTAACCCTGCAGGGGTGTACTTCTTCACACACGCTCTCGCCACTTACCGCCCTGTACACGTCATGTACCTCGGCAACCTTCAAGCGGAAGCCGGGCGAGGGTGTCGGCCACAGCCTACCTAAACACTCAAGTCTCTAGTCCAGGTTTATCGCCTATTCGGGTTCCATCCATGAGGAGATCCGGCCGGAGTTTCGCTCACAGCCCCAAACGATGTGTACAGGGTTCCCGGAACACCAAACGGGCGCCCGGTACACCGTGCCACGTGCCTACCGCAACACAGCCCACCCCTACGGTCAGCACTGCGTGCGGCCCCCAGCATACTACAAACACCAGAAACTACTTGCAACTCCTGGACAGAGGACAAGGGTGATCAAGAAGCCGAGAGAGTTAATTAAGGATCCCAATGTGTGGTAGTAACTGTTCATGGATCACAAACATAGAACTCAGTTCCTGAGGACGGCTGCAATGAGACAACCCACCATGTACTCCTACATGGCCTCTCACCGCTACCTTTACCAAATCGTGTTCACACACTTAGTTCACACCCAATAGGACATGTTCATCACCATTCCAATTCATTCCCGATGAATCAGACCCGACTCAACTCTAAGCAGTAGCAGGCATGACAAACAAGCATGAATGAGTAGGCACAACATGGGCTCAAACAACTCCTACTCATGCTAGTGGGTTTCATCTATTTACTGTGGAATGACAGGTCATGCAGAGGATAAAGGGGTTCAGCTACCGCAGCATGTAACAGTTGAATCGTTGTTGTCCTAATGCAGTAAAAGAGAGCAGGAGCGAGAGAGTGGGATTGTATCGGAATGAACAAGGTGGTTTTGCTTGCCTGGCACTTCTGAAGATAACATTGAGTCTTCATCAGTGTCAACGATCTCATCGTTGGAACATACGTCTACCGAGGGGGAACAACCACCGGCAACTGAGGAGGAAACACAATCAATGCAATGCACAATATGATGCATGATCATGACGTGGCAATATGTTGTGGTTGAGCTAATGCAACTAGCAACATGTTAAATGGAGTGGGTTTGAACCTTAGGTTCAAATTCAAACTCCATATGTGAGAGTTTAAATGCCATTTATGCAAATTGCCTTAAACAGCAACTTTAAGTTGTTCAAACATGCATGAAAATGGTACAGATGGATTCCTTGAATTTTTCTGATAATTTTTCATATATAAATTATTTCCATTGGAGTTATAGATTATTTTCTATGATTTTTCAAGGTTTTGGATATTTTCTGAAATAAATAAATCATTTAGGATTTATTTAAATTCCAGAAAAAGATTACTGCGTCAGCCTGACATCAACATGACGTCATCAGGTCAACGAGGCACGGTCCAAGTCAAACCTGGACGGTGGGGCCCGCGTGTCAGTGTCATTAGACTAACTAATTTTTTTTTTAGTCCTAACCCTAGGGTAATTAGCAGGGCAGGCCCGCATGTCAGTGGCTCATCTGAATAGCTAAGTTAAATAACACTAACTAAACCTAACACTAATTAAACAGGCACCTGGGCCCACACGTCAGGGGAGGTCAAATCCCTGGTGAACCGGGGCTAAACCACCGGCGTTTAGCCGCCGGCGATGACCAGACGCGGCGGAGGGCCGCGGGAACGGGCTCTGCGGCCCTGTTAGCAGCGTGGTTGGGCTCGTTCGAGAGCCCAGGCCAGCGCGCGTCGGATGGTGGCGCCAGCCGGCCCTGGGGCGGCCGGAGGCGACGGCGGGGAGCTCGGCCGCGGCGGCCGGAGCTCGGGCGTGCTCGGGTTCGGCGCTGGGATGCACAACAGGGGCGTGGAGAGGGGCTACGGCCTCCTGGGAGTGTGGCAAATGCGGTGACGCGCTCGGTTTCGAGCCCGCGTGGCTGTGGCCACGATGACGGCGTCGCCGGCAGAGCAGAGTGCTCGGCCTCGGTGGAGATGGCGGCTAGGGAACGAGGACGAGCTCAGGGAGCAGGGGGAAAACGGCGGAGCTCACCGTGGGTCGGATGGGCGGCTCGTTTGGCTCGGGGAAGCGTCGGAGCAAGCGGGCGGCGAAGGGGATCTCCGGCGACCCGAGGAGGAAGAAGGGGTCGGGGACGTCGTTACGGAGCTCCTGGCGGCTCCTGGCTTGGTGCAGAGGACGCGGGGGTCGAGGCGGAGCTCGTGGCATATCCGAATGGGCGTGGGGAGGTCGGTGGTAACGGCGAACGGCGACGGTGGTGGCGGCTCCGTTCGGGCGCGTGCGGGAAGAGAGCAGAGGAGGGGAAGGAGGGAGCCGAGGGAGAGTGAGAGAGGTCCAGGGGAAGGTCGGGGCGATGCACGTGGCGCTCGAGGCCGATTCCAGCAGCGGCAAGCAAGCAGGAGGTGGCCGGACGCGTGCTCGCGCGCGCCGGCCACGCGCTCGTCCTCCTGGCAAGGGGAAGACGACAGGGAGGAGCCCCTGGTGGGCTGGGCCGGAAGTGGGCACCAGGTGGGCTGCACAGGTAAACTCTCTCTCTGTTTTTATTTCCTGTTTTCTATTATTCTGCAACTTTGTGGCTTTAATTAAAATATTAAAACAATCCCAAAAATCATGAAACTAATCATGGCTACTGTTTATAATATATCCAACAGTAAACATTTTAGTTTATGATTATTTGAGCATTTAAAATATTTTAAAGCATTTAAATGCCCAAATGCAATTATGATATGATTTAATTTAGTGACCAAATATGTCATGGAAAAATGTGCATCACCTCTGGTTACTGTTTCTAGTATTTTCCAAAGATGATGAACATTTCTGAAAGCCACTTTGGGTTCACTAAAAATATTTTGGTTGAACCTATTGATTTCCTTTTATGCTAGGGTTTGAAACAATCCCCATTTCAAGTTTCTGAGAAATTTAAACATGATGCAAGAAGATGATGCAATGACAAGCAAGGCCAAGGCTAGGGCTGTGACAATGGGAGCCGGACGGTCTCTAGCCCTCTCATTTCGGAGAGATCACGGCGCCCTGGGGAGAAGGTCGGGCCGCCCAGAGGAAGAGGTCGTCCCGGCGGGGCGAATGCTGAATGCCCTCATGTCGCGGAGTTCTCCGAGGTGCGGGGCACCCTGGGAAACAACTGGGACGGCGGAGCTGGGCGGCCGGAGGACGGGGATCTCGCCGGGGTGCAAGGGGACGGCCGTTGTGCGAGAGGACGAAAGGTGAGGGGAACAGGACAGTGTGGTTGTGTGGGTTGGGTGAGCATTAACAAGTACGAGGATAAGGTTTTTTCGTTCACTCGGTTTGGTCGCTGCCCAAACTAAATAGAAACGATGACTGGCACCAGATCATGTCAAGATTCATTTTGTGTAAATCGGACGGTATGAAAAGCGTTTGGGTCGGATGTTTTCGTGCCACACGTGTAGCATTTATCATTTCAGAAACGTTTTACATTTGTGAACAGAAGAGGTAAGAGTACAATTTACCTGCGCAGCGGTCCAAGAAGAACACGATCCACCAGCTGCAGGTGGGCGAGGCTTCGGTCTCCGACCCGGCCGCCATCGCTGAGGCCGCATATGCCCATTTCCGATCCGTCCTTGGCTCCGATCACGTGAGATCATCCGCCATTGACCTCGACAGCCTCGACCAGCGGTCCTTTGATCTGCATTAGCTCGACGCGCCCTTCTCCGAGCATGAGATCTGGGAGGCCATCAAACGCATGCCCAAAGGTAGGGCTCTAGGTCCCGACGGATTCACGTCTGAGTTCCTCTGCGCCTCTTGGCCAACTACCAAGGATGATTTCATCGCCGCGTTTAACAAGCTCTACTCGCTCAACGACATTGGCTTTCAACGGTTGAACGACACACTGCTCACCCTTCTCCCAAAGAGGTCGGACGCGTCTACCCTCTCGGACTATCGCCCCATCAGCTTGATACACCTGTTCGCCAAGCTCTTTGCCAAGGTCCCCTCCCTTCGCCTCGCGCCTAGGCTTGGCGGCATGATCTCCACAAACCAGAGCGCGTTCATCGCGGGCCACTGCATCCACGACAATTTTCTTCTCGTGCAACATACGGCACGGCAACTACACAACCTCAGGAAACCCCGTGTCATGCTCAAGCTCGACATTGCACGTGCTTTTGACTCCGTGTCCTGGCCATTCCTCCTCGACACCCTTCGTCACCTCAGCTTTGGTCGAAGTTGGTGCGAATGGGTCTGCTTCCTCCTTGGCACGGCTAGCACGCGCGTCCTCATCAACGGCAACCCAGGACCTCTGATCATCCACCAGTGCGGCTTCCGGCAGGGCGACCCACTATCCCCAATGCTCTTCGTCATGGTCATCGACAACCTCAATTCCTTGCTCTGTCAAGCGGTGGCCGACGGCGTTCTCCAGCGGCTTACTGCCCGCCACATGGCATCTAGCATCTCCCTCTACGCCGATGACGTGGTGATCTTCTGCCATCCGTCCGCCGCATCCTTAGCATCTTAGGTGACGCTTCTGGGATGCGCACTAACTTCTCCAAGTGCGCGGCTTCGCCTATCCAGTGCACGGCTGACGACCGCGCCGCGATCGCGTTGAGCTTCACGTGCCCGGCAAGGACTTCCCCACCACCTACCTCGGCTTGCTCTTGTCCATCCGGAAGGTCAGCACTACAGCCCTTCAACCACTCCTCGACAAGCTCGAGCGTCGGCTCTCGCCTTGGTGGGCATCCATGATGTCACGCGGCGACCGTCTCGCCCTTTGCCGCCACATCTTGTCCGCGATGCCAGTGCATACCCTCATCGCGCTGGCGATCAACCCCCCAGTCCTCAAGCAAATCAACCGCCTGCTGTGAAGTTTCCTTTGGTACGGGCGCAAGGACGCGAGCGGCGGTCACTGCCTTGTCAGATGGCGCCGCGCATGCCGGCCCATCGCTCTGGGCGGCCTGGGCATCCCCGATCTCCAGCGTATGGGTACTTCTCTCCGCACCCGCTGGCTTTGGCTCCAAAGAATGGGCCCCTCCCGCCCTTAGCAGCATCTGCACATCCCTCATTGCCCTGACGTCCAAGCCTTCTTTCGAGCATCCACCTCCTAGACGATCGGTGACGGGGGCACTTGCAGGTTCTGGGAGGACCACTGGCTCGACAGCCACTCCATCACCGAGGTCGCGCCTCTCATCTACGCCAAAGTCCCCAAGCGACGGCGCAGGACGCTCTCGGTGCGCGATGCCCTACACAACCGCGCCTGGATCGCGGATATCCAGGGCGCGCTCGGCACCGAGACGACCATCCAGTACGTATCCCTCTGGCGACGCCTCCAACACTTCGACCTCGACAACACACCGGACAGGCTAACCTGGTGATGGTCCACCTCCGGCTGCTACACCGCGCGCTCGAGCTACCAGTCCCTATTCCTCGGCTCCACGGAAGACCCCAACTGGCGCATCACTTGGCGACAGTAGGCGCCGCTGCGCATCAAATTCTTCGTCTGGCTCGCACTCCTCGGCAGATGCTGGACCGCCGACCGCCTCGCGCGCCATGACTTACCTCACGAAGCCACCTGCATCCTGTGTGACCAGGAACCGGAGATGATGCAGCACCTCCTCTCCGGCTGCTCCTTCTCCCGCCAAGTTTGGCACGATGTCCTCGCTTGGTGCCGCTCCACGGCCGCGCCACCGGGACAATTCGACGACTTGTCCACCTGGCTCCACTCCACCGGGACAAGACCACGGCTTGCAACAGTTGATATCCCTAAGAAGGTTCACATTGTCTTCTTGCCCCAAGGTATTCTCTTCATTCAGAACCGGATACATGCTCCCACCTTCGCTTGAAGATCTCAACTTGTCAAGGTGCGACATTACTGGGAATCAACTATCCAGGGTGCTGGCTAATCTTCCCAATCTGTCATCCTTGAAGATAGCATATTGTGATAAGATAACATCGCTGGCTGTAGGCTTATCATCGAATGACATAGATTCAATGCATGAAGGACTATGTTGCATCCCAGTCCATTGTTTGACGAGCATACGACAGTTGCACATCTCTTCTGACATGGCTTTTTTGAGCAGGAAGGGCCTAGCAGAATTCAGTTCCCTTGAAAAACTTGTTATAAAAGGTTCTGCCGAGCTTCTTATATCCATGGTTCTCCAAGCAGGATTAGAGTCAGACAACTGTATAATTCTTCCCTCTTCATTGGTAAATTTAATGATCGATAATTTGCCCGACATGCTATTGCAGCACTCAAGCCTCACCTCCCTTGTTCGGCTAGACTTGGAGCACAGTCCTAGTTTAACATCGGTTTACCTACATTCATGTACAGCGTTACACACATTGGTAATCAAAGAATGCCATTTGCTATCTTTATGTGAAGGTTTTCAGGCCCTTATTCGACTCAGCACATTGACATTAAAGTATTGCCCAAGCATGAAGTCTTTGGGACTGCAGTCTTGCGTGGCACTGCGACACCTACATGTGGAAGGTTGCGACGCGTTATCGACACTTGCGAGCTTAGTGTGCTTTCCACTACTCATTGAATTGCATCTGATCAAGAATCAAAAATTTGTTTCTCTCAAGTTGCATCCTCATGCTGCACTGGAGAGCTTGAACATTAGAGAATGCTCTATATTGTCTTCATGGGAACAGTTGAACTCCCTTCGAAACCTTAAACGTCTGGAAATCCGAGATGCTCCTAACTTCATGTCAGCATGGAACCGTATGGCTCAAGAGGCTGAAATTGCCGACCAACATGTGTGCTTACCACTTGAGACACTTCATATCGATGAACCCAGTTTTCTCACAGTAGCCGTGTGTAGGCTCCTGGCCTCTCTTAAAGAACTCCGCATTGGTCTTGCTCGGGATTCTCAGGACGTGGGCTGCGGGATTACGAGATTCACTGATGGGCAACAGGAAGCGCTACAACTTCTGCACTCACTCCATCGTCTTGAGCTGTCGTCCTTGATGAATCTTCAGATGCTGCCCTCAGAGTTGCATCTGCTTCCGTCGTTACAGTATTTGATCATAAACAAATGCGAGAGCATCATGTTGCTACCAGAAAAAGGTCTTCCAGCTTCTCTCAAGCTTCTGGATGCCGATAAGTGTAGCTCTGAACTGTATGAACAATGCAAGCAAGTAAGAGGACTCAAATGGTTGTGCATCCATGGACGCGAACACGAAAAGTGCTAGCTTGTTTATCCGAAGGTATGCAATATTTTTTCTTATTTAGATCTTTATATTACACGTGAGTATGCAGTTCTCTCCAGCTAAAACCATGTTTTTCATTCTAGTTATCTGTACAACAGTTTACTGCAATAAACAATTGTTTCATAGGCAACTTGAATAATTACAAAGAATAACAAATAAACAAAGGATAGACTTATAGTGCCTTGTGCGTGCAAGACTGGAAGCCCCATAGTTTCATCTGCTAACATGATATATAAGATATTAGTTGGCATGGCAACAAGGACTGGATGTCGGAATGGTGATACATTAATATTGTAGAATCTTCTGAATAATCGAGTGCCTCTCCTTAACAGGAGGATTTCGGTTGGTGATGATGGTGGTGGTATGTCATGCCTTGCTATTTTTACACCTCACTAACAGGAGGCATACAGCAGGTGATTGATCTCTTTGGCCACACCATTGCTTTATGGGCCCTAAGTTGTAGGCTAGATGGTTTCACCCGAAACATGTGTAAAATGAAGTTCTCCGCTGCTTTCCATGTAGATATTCACATAGTTTGTTGTGTGCAAGTGTAATGCCCTAGCCACAACCACTGGTTTCCGGGTGTAACGTCTAGTTACCACCTGAGATCTATACTGGCTCATCTTAGATGAGCTCCCAAAAAAATGGTGCAGCTTTTGATATGAGTAAATCATTCCTATTAAGCCCAGATGTCACAACAAGGCCCGTGATTATCTTCCTTTTCGAAGACAAAAATATCTTAACGCGGCATTGTGTCTGGCCACGCAATTGTTTTGGCCCGTTGTTCAAAATGAAGCCTTCTGCATTGTTTCATTGTAAATATGCATTATTTCATCTCATTTTTTTGCGGGGGGCATTATTTCTTCTGCTACTGAGATGTGGAGAATGGGAGCATTGTTTTAGTTTCATCTATGTCTGATGCAGAACATTAATATTGGCGCACAAACAGACATGCATGGTCTGTTCGTGTCATTGTGTCTTGAGTTTAGTCGGAGTTTCCAAGAATTGTAATTCACGAGGAAGGTTCCGGGGGAAAACCTAGATCTGGGTCTACCGAATCGGACGATGGCGACGTTTCGATGTCGTTCTCCCTCCTGGGGGCATCGTTTTGGAGCAAGTGTTGGCCGGAGGGGACAAGAGGAGGAGCGGCGTGGCATCTGGCACGTCGACAACGGCGGGTCTCAGCGGCATGGAGCAGCGGGGGTCTCGCCGGTGGGCGTGTGATGATGGACGAGTGCAGGATGGTGGCGCTGTCTGGCGTCGTGGTGGCGTCGATGGCAGAGAGACCTGGCACGGTTCATGCAACAGTACAACTCTGAAGATGGATTGATGGCATGTGGCTGCGGCGGCCTCATACCCGGCAAGTGGCGGAGCGAGTGCCCAGCGACCCTGGGCAGTTGCCCGGGCTCGCTGGCACTCCAACGGCAACAGTGGTCGTACCACAATACGTAAAACTGCTCGATACGGAGTGGATTTACCCGGGCAAAACTGGTTTAGGCCACCTTCACAGCCTAGCCCAGTTATTTACTTGAACGTCCCGATCACTCCAGCCCACTAGAAAAAAAAAGAATACCATCGAACGCTTCGCTCCAGCCCACGAGGCAACAGGGAATACCATCGATCGCTCCAGAGTCCAGACAGTTCTCGCCTTCTCGGCTTCTCGCCTCTCTTTGGTTTCTCCCAAGTGCGGCAGGGACTTGAAGGCGAGGCGGCGATCTGGGGCTGGCGAGCGGCAGGCCGACGGCGAGCCGGCAGTGGCCACAATCGTCCCCTCCTTTGGCCCTTCCTCTCCTGAAGGGCTGAGGCAGCTCCTTTCCTTTGACTTTCGGTAAGATCGCGTACTTAATAACTGATGTGGGTTGAGATAATGAGATTGATGTACTTAGGGCTTATTTAGGAACTTTTGATTGGGGATGATTATGAAAAGGCCTCATTATGACCAAAGTCCAAAGAGAAAATCTATTTGTTAGCTGTTGGAAACTATAGAAACTGTAAGTTAATTAGACTGACAAACTAGTATGTAGGTTGCAGACTCTTTCCTCTAGTAATTTTAAGAAATATTGCAAGAGAAGGGATGCATTGACCGAGGCACAACACCAAGATATTCTGGATAGACTTGAGAGTGGTGAGATATCTACTGGAAGGGGTTTGCACCAATCATCTACTCTTGCTAGACCGGGGGATACTAGATGGGGTTCACATCATACTACCTTACTTCGTTTGGATCAAATGTGGTCCTCCGTGTTAAAGGTGCTTAGTAAAGTTGATGAATATGGACGTGGACCATCTCAAGCAGCAGGTTTGATAGAAAAAATGGAGAGCTTTAAATTTGTTTTCATTCTGAAGCTTATGTTGAAGTTATTTGGCATCACAAATGAGCTTTCCAAAGTCTTGCAAAGAAAAGATCTCAATATTGTTCTTGCCATGGAATTAGTTAATGATGTCAAGGATCGGTTGGCAACGTTCAGAGAGAGTGGTTGGGATAATTTTATTTGGTAATGTCCAAGAATTTTGTGGTGCTAATAGTATTCTAGTACCAAATATGGACGAAGTAATACCAGTTCGTGGTCGTTCAAGTAGAGAAGGGAGAACTGTTACTAATCTTCACCATTACCGTGCAGAGATTTTTTATGTTGCTATTGACAAAATTTGTGTGGAGATGGATCGCCGCTTTAGTGAAGGAGCAAATTGTGTGCTTGATTGCTTCTCATGTCTTTGACCCCAAGGACTCTTTCTCCAAGTTCAATGTTGATAAACTTGCTCGTCTTGCTGAAATTTATCATGAAGACTTCTCTAATGATGATTGTGGAACAATAAGACAGCAGCTCCTCACTTATATAAGTCAAGTGTAAAGGCATGCTTCTTTTTCTACTTGTGATGATGTTCAAAGTTTGGCCGTGAAGATGGTTGAAACTAAGAAAAATCTGGTATTTCCATTGGTATACAAACTTATTGAGTTGGCTTTGATATTGCCGGTGTCAACTGCATTTGTTGAGAAAGCATTTTCAGCAATGAAGATTATCAAGAATAAATTGCGTAGCAAGATCAACAACGAATGGTTCAACGACTTGATGATATGTTACACTGAGCGCGAGTTATTCAAGTCAGTTGATGATGAGGATATTATTCGAACATTTACAGCAATGAAGTCTCGGAAAGGACATTTGCCTCGTGATTTTCTTTAGCACACTATTGGTACGTTCCATTTAACCTTTTCTATTGTTACAAGCTCTCTATTTTGAATAAATAAACAAATCACAACACTGAATTTTTGTGAATAACAAATCCATTTTCTTATCCTGTAGTGTCTTCTAGGATATATTGATGGTGTCATGGTGATTTAGACGGCTACACTTTAGTTGGCAAGATGGCTAGTTTGGCTGATTGGCTCTATGCTTCGGTTTGATTTCGTGTCTTTTGTTGTCAAGTCACAACTTCATCTCTCTGAAATGGAATACTGATATATTAGTTCGCTTAAATATAACATTTGTATGACCGTTATGTCCGTATTTTCTCTTCAATATTAATGTGGATTTGTGCTTTGCAAGTCTGATGCATAGTATATATTGTCTACCCGGTACCGGATTTTTTATTTACATGTTAGACATTTAGGCTTAAGTTTGTCCGGGCTTCGCAAAAGTTCTGGCTCCGCCCCTGCGTCCTGGTTGAGGAGTGCGCCGGACTGGTAGGTGCCCCATACCCGGCAGGCGTCCTGGTTGGGACCTCAAGTCTTAGATGTTTAGGTTTGGCTGCGATGTCTGTTTGGTATTAGGCCCAGACTATCTGCGCCCCTTCATCAGTTGGATTGGTGTAGCGACAGCTGTTGCTTAGACGGTGGCTTTAGTCTTTCTGTTGTATGGCTTTGTAAGGTCTTGTGAGAATAATGATAAAGTGGCCGTATGCATCGCCCAGATTCAGAGGCTGGGGGTCATCCTCCTTTTCTAAAAAAAAGTAATTCACGAGGAAGGAGTTTAGCCAGAGTTTCAAAGAATTGTAATTCACAAGGAAGGAGTTTAGTCGGAGTTTTCAAGTGTTGTAGTTTACGAGGAAGGACCTCTGTAGAGAACATATCAGAAGCTTTCTCTCCTCCTTGTGCTTCCATACTACCTACAACGCAGCAAAAAAACCAATGATTTAAAAAACATAACAACCCTGATGCTAAGTGTATCTATCATTCCACAAAATATCAATTCCAAATTCAATCCACGGCTTGAGAAACAAAAAATGAGATACATCTGAGTGAGAATAGTCTAAAAGTTCAAATATGCCATGAGTAGTACTATTCAAGATTCTATTTCCATTTCTGTTTCCTGAGTTGTAGATTAAAATTGGAATTAAAACTTTTTGGTGTGGTAGATGCATATTGTATCAATGTTGTAAAAAAAACTCAAACATTTTTGTGGTCCGTTCTTTGTATCGTTTTTCATAATTAGCACAAAAGCACCACAATGGGAGGAAGCACTTGAAATGTTCTTGTGCTTTTGTAGCCGGAGGGAGTACTATACAATTTGCGTGTTGCTTGAGGAGAGAATCCCCTACATCTATAAGGGTTTCATACCACACTATAATGTTTGGACGAGGCATGAAGAAATAGGGGTTATGATGGAAGATAGCGAAGAAGAAGAGGACGATGACAACTATGTGCCCCGTGAATAGGTGGTGCTGCAACGGGGGAAGCTGCTGAAGATCAAGATCAGGAACCAGACGATGTGCCCGATGATGATGATCTCCACCGGGTCATTGTTGATGCAAGGACACAGTGCGAAAGTCAAAAGGAGAAGCTGAAGTTCGATCACATGTTAGAGGATCACAAAAAAAGGTTGTACCCCAATTGCGAAGATGGCAACACAAAGCTCGGTACCGTACTGGAATTGCTGCAGTGGAAGGCAGAGAATGTTGTGTCTGACAAAGGATTTGAGAAGCTACTGAAGCTAATAAATCACGGTTACAACAACACACGCGTCCCAATTCTACAGAGAGAGCCAGGAGGACATACACTCGCTCGATACAATTGCAAAAGAGACCCCGCTAAAACTGAAAATACAGCCGACTACTTGGGAGCCACTCTGCAAAAAACCATCCATCAACCACCGCCGACCTCAGTCGTCGTTGAAACACCGCCAGATTGGAAGGAGATGGAAAACCTTCAAACCATGGTCCAGAGGAGCACCATCGCGACAAAAGCCGCTTTATGAGCCAATGAAATTGTCCATCGTGAGCGACGGAACCATCTCTTATGTGGCACGTCGACTAGGGTACTTCCTCGTGCCTCCCACTGGAGGCCAGCGCCACCGTGTTCACTTGATGAAGTCGAAAAAAGACACCAGGGCTGCCTATCATCGATCGCGAACCCAGCACCTAGCCATCTGCAATCCCGCTCAGGCCGTCACAGCAACTGTCAAGGACGACGGCAACCGCCAGCCCAGACCAAAGAAAACTAACCTCTTGGATCTGAGAGACCAATGAGGAACACACGCCATCGACTATTCGACGTCACCATGGATAGTGACCTCAAGATAGGGAGAGTCTGACACCATTATTCGTCGGTGCACCGTCACTGCCACCATTAAAGTCGCCACACCGAAAACCTAGCCATAACCTATCTACAAGCCTACGACAAGGCACCGGGGCTCCCCAATCGTCCCGTCTCCGGAGAGGTAGATGGAGGGAGGGAAAGCCCACGGCCTTGCTGCCGACGCTGGACAGAGGAAAACAAGTTTCCTTTATGCTGCGTCAGGAGCGAGAGGAAAGGAAGAGTGCATTCCCAACCTTATATCATCCACAGTTGGGTGCCTCAAACCCCTCTCAAACGGATGGCCCGGTCAATGACTGGTCAAAAAAAAGTCACCCAGACGGGCATCTCAAGCCGGCCTCGAGTGCCCGGGCTAACTGGCACCCCTCATATTCAGCGCAAATCTAAGGCGGGTATGGGAAGGCTCAGGCGCGACCGGGTGCGTCCGCCACGTCTTGCTGACGTGCGGGGCCCATGCCAACGCTCTGAAACCGAGCAGTCTGAAGGTCGTTTCCTTCACCAAACCGATGGTGTCGCATGTCGCCGCTCAGGCACGCCACGCAAGGGCCATAGCCCGGCTATTTAAGCCGGACGTCGGTACCCAAACCCTACCTGTCCACATTTCCTCCCCTTACATCCTTCACCACGACTTTTCACTCGGCGCCCGTCTCCACAATCAACTAGCCATGCCACCATGTCGTCGGGTCACGACCTACGCCTATCTAACGCCGGAGCACCGGCTACAGCTCCTTGAGCAGATCCTGTGGCAAGGCGTGATGCAAAGACCATCGCTGGGCTCCCTCTGGACTTGGCAAAACTGGAGGAGGAGGATGCGGAGCTGGCAGAGGCGACAGAGCAGCAGTAATCCTCGAGTCGTTCCAGTCGGAGACGGGGGTGGTGGTCAACCGTCATATCCTTCGCGAGCAGGAAGCGAGAGTCGACGAGATGCTTGAAGGAAATACGCCCTAGAGGCAATAATAAAGTTATTATTTATTTCCTTATATCACGATATATGTTTATTATTCATGCTAGAATTGTATTAACCGGAAACATAATACATGTGTGAATACATAGACAAACAGAGTGTCACTAGTATGCCTCTACTTGACTAGCTCGTTAATCAAAGATGGTTATGTTTCCTAACCATGGACAAAGAGTTGTTATTTCATTAACGGGATCACATCATTAGTTGAATGATCTGATTGACATGACCCATTCCATTAGCTTAGCACCCGATCGTTTAGTATGTTGCTATTGCTTTCTTCATGACTTATACATGTTCCTATGACTATGAGATTATGCAACTCCCGTTTGCCAGAGGAACACTTTGTGCGCTACCAAACATCACAACGTAACTGGGTGATTATAAAGGAGCTCTACAGGTGTCTCCAAAGGTACATGTCGGGTTGGCATATTTCGAGATTAGGATTTGTCACTCCGATTGTCGGATAGGTATCTCTGGGCCCTCTCGGTAATGCACATCACATAAGCCTTGCAAGCATTGCAACTAATGAGTTAGTTGTGAGATGATGTATTACGAAACGAGTAAAGAGACTTGCCGGCAACGAGATTGAACTAGGTATTGAGATACCGACGATCGAATCTCGGGCAAGTAACATACCGATGACAAAGGGAACAACGTATGTTGTTATGCGGTCTGATCGATAAAGATCTTCGTAGAATATGTAGGAACCAATATGAGCATCCAGGTTCCGCTATTGGTTATTGACCGGAGACGTGTCTCGGTCATGTCTACATTGTTCTCGAACCGTAGGGTCCGCACGCTTAATGTTACGATGACAGTTTCATTATGAGTTTATGTATTTTGATGTACCGAAGGTTGTTCGGAGTCCCGGATGTGATCATGGACATGACGAGGAATCTCGAAATGGTTGGGACATAAAGATCGATATATTGGAAGCCTATATTTGGATATCGGAATCGTTCCGGGTGAAATCGGGATTTTACCGGAGTACCGGGGGGTTACCGGAACCCCCCCGGGGGTTATTGGGCCTACATGGGCCCTAAGGGAGAAGAGGAAAGGAGGCAAGAGGTGGCCGCGCGCCCCTCCCCTCCCTAGTCCGAATAGGACAAGGAGAGGGGGGCGGCGCCCCCTTTCCTTTCCCTCTTCCTCCTCTTTCCCCCCTTCTCCTTCTACAACTAGGAAAGAAGGGAGTCCTACTCCCGGTGGGAGTAGGACTCCCCCTTGGCGCGCCCTCCTTGGCTGGCCGCGCCCTCCCCTTGGCTCCTTTATATACGGGGGCAGGGGGCACCCTAGTACACACAAGTTGATCTTCGTGATCGTTCCTTAGCAGTGTGTGGTGCCCCCCTCCACAATATTACACCTCGGTCATATTGTAGTGGTGCTTAGGCGAAGCCCTGCAACGGTTGAACATCAAGATCGTCACCACGCCGTCGTGCTAACGGAACTCCTCCCCAAAGCTTTGCTGGATCGGAGCCCGGGGAGCGTCATCGAGTTGAACGTGTGCCAAGAACTCGGAGGTGCCGAAGTAACGGTGCTTGGATCGGTTGGACCGGGAAGACGTACGACTACTTCCTCTACGTTGCGTCAATGCTTCCGCTTCGGTCTACGAGGGTACGTAGTCAACACTCTCCCCTCTCGTTGCTATGCATCATCATGATCTTGCGTGTGCGTAGGAATTTTTTTGAAATTACTACGTTCCCCAACAGTGGTATCAGAGCCAGGTTTTATGGTTTGATGTTATATGGACGAGTAGAACACAAGTGAGTTGTGGGCGATTTAAGTCATACTGCTTACCAGCATGTCATACTTTGGTCCGGCGGTATTGTTGGATGAAGCGGCCCGGACCGACATTACGCGTACGCTTACGCGAGACTGGTTCTACCGCCGTGCTTTGCACACAGGTGGCTGGCGGGTGTCAGTTTCTCCAACTTTAGTTGAACCGAGTGTGGCTACGCCCGGTCCTTGCGAAGGTTAAAACAACACCAACTTTACAAACTATCGTTGTGGTTTTGATGCGTAGGTAAGATTGGTTCTTGCTAAGCCCGTAGCAGCCACGTAAAATTTGCAACAACAAAGTAGAGGACGTCTAACTTGTTTTTGCAGGGCATGTTGTGATGTGATATGGTCTAGACATGATGCTAAATTTTATTGTATGAGATGATCATGTTTTGTAACCGAGTTATCGGCAACTGGCAGGAGCCATATGGTTGTCGCTTTATTTTATGCAATGCAATCTCCCTGTAATGCTTTATTTTATCACTAAGCGGTAGCGATAGTCGTAGAAGCATAAGATTGGCGAGACGACAACGATGCTACGATGGAGATCAAGGTGTCGCGCCGGTGACGATGGTGATCATGGAGGTGCTTCGGAGATGGAGATCACAAGCACAAGATGATGATGGCCATATCATATCACTTATATTGATTGCATGTGATGTTTATCTTTTATGCATCTTATCTTGCTTTGATTGACGGTAGAATTATAAGATGATCCCTCACTAAATTATCAAAGTATAAGTGTTCTCCCTGAGTATGCACTGTTGCGAAAGTTCTTCGTGCTGAGACACCACGTGATGATCGGGTGTGATAGGCTCTATGTTCAAATACAACGGGTGCAAAACAGTTGAACCCGCGGAATACTCAGGTTAAACTTAACGAGCCTGGCATATAACAGATATGGCCTCGGAACACGGAGACCAAAAGGTCGAGCGTGAATCATATAGTAGATATGATCAACATATTGATGTTCACCGTTGAAACTACTCCATCTCACGTGATGATCGGACATGGTGTAGTTGATATGGATCACGTGATCACTTAGAGGATTAGAGGGATGTCTATCTAAGTGGTAGTTCTTTAGTAATATGATTAATTGAACTTAAATTTATCATGAACTTAGTCCCTGATAGTATCTTGCTTGTTTATGTTTGATTGTAGATAGATGGCCCGTGCTGTTGTTCCATTAAATTTTAATGCGTTCCTTGAGAAAGCAAAGTTGAAAGATGATGGTAGCAATTACACGGACTGGGTCCGTAACTTGAGGATTATCCTCATTGCTGCACAGAAGAATTACGTCCTGGAAGCACCGCTGGGTGCCAGGCCTGCTGCAGGAGCAACACCAGATGTTATGAACGTCTAGCAGAGCAAAGCTGATGACTACTCGATAGTTCAGTGTGCCATGCTTTACGGCTTAGAACTGGGTCTTCAACGACGTTTTGAACGTCATGGAGCATATGAGATGTTCCAGGAGTTGAAGTTAATATTTCAAGCAAATGCCCGGATTGAGAGATATGAAGTCTCTAATAAGTTCTATAGCTGCAAGATGGAGGAGAATAGTTCTGTCAGTGAGCATATACTCAAGATGTCTGGGTATAATAATCACTTGATTCAACTGGGAGTTAATCTTCCAGATGATAGCGTCATTGACAGAATTCTCCAATCACTGCCACCAAGCTACAAGAGCTTCGTGATGAACTATAATATGCAAGGGATGGATAAGACAATTCCCGAGCTCTTCGCAATGCTAACGGCTGTGGAGGTAGAAATCAAGAAGGAGCATCAAGTGTTGATGGTCAACAAGACCACTAGTTTCAAGAAAAAGGGCAAAGGGAAGAACAAGGGGAACTTCAAGAAGAACAGCAAGCAAGTTGCTGCTCAAGAGAAGAAACCAAAGTCTGGACCTAAGCCTAAAATTGAGTGCTTCTACTGCAAGCAAACTGGTCACTCGAAGCGGAACTGCCCCAAGTATTTGGCGGATAAGAAGGATGGCAAGGTGAACAAAGGTATATGTGATATACATGTTATTGATGTGTACCTTACTAATGCTCACAGTAGCACCTGGGTATTTGATACTGGTTCTGTTGCTAATATTTGCAACTCGAAACATGGGCCACGGATTAAGCGAAGATTGGCTAAGGACGAGGTGACGATGCGCGTGGGAAATGGTTCCAAAGTCGATGTGATCGCGGTCGGCACGCTACCTCTACATCTACCTTCGGGATTAGTTTTAGACCTAAATAATTGTTATTTGGTGCCAGCGTTGAGCATGAACATTATATCTGGATCTTGTTTGATGCGAGACGGTTATTTATTTAAATCGGAGAATAATGGTTGTTCTATTTATATGAGTAATATCTTTTATGGTCATGCACCCTTGAAGAGTGGTCTATTCTTATTGAATCTCGATAGTAGTGACACACATATTCATAATGTTGAAGCCAAAAGATGCAGAGTTGATAATGATAGTGCAACTTATTTGTGGCACTGCCGTTTAGGTCATATCGGTGTAAAGCGCATGAAGAAACTCCATACTGATGGACTTTTGGAACCACTTGATTATGAATCACTTGGTACTTGCGAACCGTGCCTCATGGGCAAGATGACTAAAACGCCGTTCTCCGGTACTATGGAGAGAGCAACAGATTTGTTGGAAATCATACATACAGATGTATGTGGTCCAATGAATGTTGAGGCTCGTGGCGGATATCGTTATTTTCTCACCTTCACAGATGACTTAAGCAGATATGGGTATATCTACTTAATGAAACATAAGTCTGAAACATTTGAATAGTTCAAGGAATTTCAGAGTGATGTTGAAAATCATCGTAACAAGAAAATAAAGTTTCTACGATCTGATCGTGGAGGAGAATATTTGAGTTACGAGTTTGGTGTACATTTGAAACAATGCGGAATAGTTTCGCAACTCACGCCACCCGGAACACCACAGCGTAATGGTGTGTCCGAACGTCGTAATCGTACTTTACTTGATATGGTGCGATCTATGATGTCTCTTACAGATTTACCGCTATCGTTTTGGGGTTATGCTTTAGAGACGGTCGCATTCACGTTAAATAGGGCACCATCGAAATCCGTTGAGACGACGCCTTATGAACTGTGGTTTGGCAAGAAACCAAAGTTGTCGTTTCTAAAAGTTTGGGGCTGCGATGCTTATGTGAAAAAGCTTCAACCTGATAAGCTCGAACCCAAATCGGAGAAATCTGTCTTCATAGGATACCCAAAAGAGACTGTTGGGTACACCTTCTATCACAGATCCGAAGGCAAGACTTTTGTTGCTAAATTCGGAAACTTTCTAGAGAAGGAGTTTCTCTCGAAAGAAGTGAGTGGGAGGAAACTAGAACTTGATGAGGTAACTGTACCTACTCCCTTATTGGAAAGTAGTTCATCACAGAAACCAGTTTCTGCGACACCTACACCAATTAGTGAGGAAGTTGATGATGATGATCATGAAACTTCAGATCAAGTTACTACTGAGCCTCGTAGATCAACCAGAGTAAGATCCGCATGAGAGTGGTACGACAATCTTGTTCTGGAAGTCATGCTACTGGATCATGATGAACCTACGAACTATGAAGAAGCGATGGTGAGCCCGGATTCTGCAAAATGGCTTGAAGCCATGAAATCTGAGATGGGATCCATGTATGAGAACAAAGTGTGAACTTTGGTTGACTTTCCCGATGATCGGCAAGCAATTGAGAATAAATTGATCTTCAAGAAGAAGACTGACGCTGACGGTAATGTTACTGTCTACAAAGCTCGACTTGTTGCAAAAGGTTTTCGACAAGTTCAAGGGATTGACTACGATGAGACCTTCTCACCCGTAGCGATGCTTAAGTCTGTCCGAATAATGTTAGCAATTGCCGCATTTTATGATTATGAAATTTGGCAGATGGATGTCAAAACTGCATTCTTGAATGGATTTCTGGAAGAAGAGTTGTATATGATGCAACCGGAAGGTTTTGTCGATCCAAAGGGAGCTAACAAAGTGTGCAAGCTCCAGCGATCCATTTATCGACTGGTGCAAGCCTCTCGGAGTTGGAATAAACGCTTTGATAGTGTGATCAAAGCATTTGGTTTTATACAGACTTTTGGAGAAGCCTGTATTTACAAGAAAGTGAGTGGGAGCTCTGTAGCATTTCTGATATTATATGTGGATGACATATTACTGATTGGAAATGATATAGAATTTCTGGATAGCATAAAGGGATACTTGAATAAGAGTTTTTCAATGAAAGACCTCGGTGAAGCTGCTTATATATTGGGCATTATGATCTATAGAGATAGATCAAGACGCTTAATTGGACTTTCACAAAGCACATACCTTGACAAAGTTTTGAAGAAGTTCAAAATGGATCAAGCAAAGAAAGGGTTCTTGCCTGTGTTACAAGGTGTGAAGTTGAGTAAGACTCAATGTCCGACCACTGCAGAAGATAGAGAGAAAATGAAAGATGTTCCCTATGCTTCAGCCATAGGCTCTATCATGTATGCAATGCTGTGTACCAGACCTGATGTGTGCCTTCCTATAAGTCTAGCAGGGAGGTACCAAAGTAATCCAGGAGTGGATCACTGGACAGCGGTCAAGAACATCCTGAAGTACCTGAAAAGGACTAAGGATATGTTTCTCGTTTATGGAGGTGACAAAGAGCTCATCGTAAATGGTTACGTTGATGCAAGCTTTGACACTGATCCGGACGATTCTAAATCGCAAACCGGATACGTGTTTACATTGAACGGTGGAGCTGTCAGTTGGTGCAGTTCTAAACAAAGCGTCGTGGTGGGATCTACATGTGAAGCGGAGTACATAGCTGCTTCGGAAGCAGCAAATGAAGGAGTCTGGATGAAGGAGTTCATATCCGATCTAGGTGTCATACCTAGTGCATCGGGTCGAATGAAAATCTTTTGTGACAACACTGGTGCAATTGCCTTAGCAAAGGAATCCAGATTTCACAAGAGAACCAAGCACATCAAGAGACGCTTCAATTCCATCCGGGATCTAGTCCAGGTGGGAGACATAGAGATTTGCAAGATACATACAGATCTGAATGTAGCGACCCGACCTCAGATGGTCAAGTCTCTGTGCTCCGGTGTCATCCCTGGATCAGTAATGCTGACACCACACAGTACTTCGAAGGATTTATAACAGAGTAGCAATCACACACTTAATACATCGATGTCTCAAAGAGAACTTATTACAATAAATATGGCTTAAGGCCATCTAATAACGATAACAGCGGAAGGCTTGGAAGATAAGCGAGTCCATCAACTCCAACGGCATCACTGAGTATAGAACCACGACCTAAAAGCACCTTACTCGTCGTCTGAAAAGTCTGCAACATGAAAGTTGCAGCCCGAAAACGAGTCAGCACATGGAATATGCTGGCAATGTAACACATAGAGAGTAATGAACAGTAATGAGCTATACTATATGCATGTATGGCTGGTGGAAAGCTCTATGGTTACTGTTTTGCGTAAAGCCAATTTTTCCCTACTGCAAAGGAATAAATTTATTTAACTATCATAGTGGTTGTTAAACATCGAGAATGGTTGACAGCATTCCGATCCCAATTAAGTGAACAATTAAAACCCATCAATATTAATTAGTAGTAACATGATGAGATTCACATGATATTCAAGTACTAGATACTCAAGTTGTCCATAACCGGGGACACGGCTAATCATGATTAGGTTGTACACTCTGCAGAGGTTTGCGCACTTTTCCCCACAATACTCGATCACCTCCATTTGATTTCTCGCACTACATGATGTTTGAGAAACGGATGACCGAGACATAGTCTTTCAGAAGCTCTAGCACCTTACGTTGGATAGACCGGTACACCTAATTTCCCCTACATTTGCTAGTCTACCCTGTAAGAGTTCGCACGACTTAATCAACTATGCCAGAGCCCATAATGGCTTGTGGCTGCACACGGAAGTTACTAGCATGAATGATCTTATGATCCCTTTGAGCCTGGGTGGCGGTCCAAAGAAAAACAGGCAAGTCCTGATAGAAACCAGGTGCCTCAATCCACCCAGATGTGTATTTAACTTGCCACCTTAGATAAACCATTAATTAACAATACTCACATCTATCATGGATATCACTCACCCAATCCACGTCTACTAGCATAGCATGGCATAATAAGCAAACGTAGAAGTAACTCCCAAGGTTTCATAAGTAAAACAGGTAATAGGTACTACCTCAACTACTTCCCATCCCACAATTTAATTAGATCCTAATCATGCAATGTTTGAGGATTGATCTAATGCAATAAAACTGGGTAGTAGAAAAGGTATGATCAAAGTGTTACTTGCCTTGCTGATGATCCGCGAAACCTAGAGATTCGAAATAACAGGCGGCGCACTCCGGGTAATCTATCGCAGACAAACAACAAGCATACAATAAGTACTCATCTAATGCACAGGTAAAACTCGAACAAAATATCAAACCAGAAAGTTCAACTTAAGAACTCCGGTTGCAAAGAGAAAACGAACCGAACAAAGTAACAGAAAACAAACGGCGGAAGAAAACAACTCGGTTCTAGCAAGTTGAAACTAGGTCAAATTTTACAGTAGCAAAAACTTGTTTAAGTTGATTAGTCGGAACAGCGGTTTCGAAACGAAACTCCAGGCGCTTGAATCACCTGATTCCGATATACGAGCGAGAAGATAAACTAGAATGAAGATCGGATCAGAAATCGCGATCAGAAAATCGCGGAATAAATCCGACGAAAAAGAAAAACAACGAACGGTTAAACGAACGGACGTTCGTTAACCGAGAATAACCGGTGATCACGTTCGTTAAGACGAACGGTCCGGCGAACGCTCGCTAAACAACTAAACCGAAAAAAACGAAAACCGATCTAGGGTTTCGGAAAAAAAACCGAAACAACGAAACGAAAAGAAACCGGAACGGTTTTCATAAAAAACCGAACTGAGGCGGGGGGTGGCGCGGGCGGCGGCTACCTTGGTGGCGCGGGGCTCCGGCGAGGGCGGCGGGGTGGCGCGGGGCAAGGCAGCGCGGCAGGCGGCGGCGCGGCTGGCGGCGCTGGCGGCGGGCGGCGCGAGCGGCGGCGGCGCGGCGCTGCTGCTGCTGCTGCGGGGCGGCGGGGGGGTGTGGGGAGGAGAGGGGGAGAGGGGAGGGTTGCTTGGGGGAGGGGGCAAGAAAGAGGGGGAGGAGTCCGAGTCCGACTCGGACTAGGAGGCGGCGGCGGGCGACATGCGCGGCGGCGGCGCTGGCGGTGCGCGCGCGCGGGGAGCGGCTGGGCCGGCTGGGCCCTTGGCCCAGGCGGGGCGTGGCGCGATTTTTTTTTAAATAGTTACGCGCGCAGAAAAACGAAGAAAAGAAAATCTAAACGAGCTCCAAAAATCCCAAAGTAAATTTTCCCCGACTCCTAAAAATGTGTCGAACAAAATGAACTTTACTCGGGGCCTAGATGCAATTTTTTTGAAAACACGCATTTTTCCCTAATCCAAATAAAATGCAAATAAACTCCGGAAAATCCCAATTTTGATTTATTTATTAAATCTTCATCTTTCCTAAATTTGGGAAAGTCATATTATTCCCTCTCATATTTTTGATATTGGAAAAATAATTGAAGATGAAATAAATAAAATCAAATGATCCTCTTTTCAAAATTTGAGAAAACTCAAATATGAAAATAACGAAATCTCCAACTCTCTCCGACGGTCCTTGAGTTGCGTGAAATTTCTAGGATCGACGAAAATGCAAGAAAATATGATATGCATGATGATCTAATGTATAACATTCCAAATTGAAAATTTGGGATGTTACACTGAATGTAGCAGACCCGTTGACTAAGCCTCTTCCACGAGCAAAACATGATCAGCACTAAGGCTCCATGGGTGTTAGAATCATTACTATGTAATCTAGATTATTGACTCTAGTGCAAGTGGGAGACTGAAGGAAATATGCCCTAGAGGCAATAATAAAGTTATTATTTGTTTCCTTATATCATGATAAATGTTTATTATTCATGCTAGAAACATAATACATGTGTGAATACATAGACAAACAGAGTGTCACTAGTATGCCTCTACTTGACCAGCTCGTTAATCAAAGATGGTTATGTTTCCTGACCATGGACAAAGAGTTGTTTCTTAACGGGATCACATCATTAGTTGAATGATCTGATTGACATGACCCATTCCATTAGCTTAGCACCCGATCGTTTAGTATGTTGCTATTGCTTTCTTCGTGACTTATACATGTTCCTATGACTATGAGATTATGCAACTCCCGTTTGCCATAGGAACACTTTGTGTGCTACCAAACGTCACAACGTAACTGGGTGATTATAAAGGAGCTGTATAGGTGTCTCCAAAGGTACATGTTGGGTTGGCGTATTTCGAGATTAGGATTTGTCACTCCGATTGTCGGAGAGGTATCTCTGGGCCCTCTCGGTAATGCACATCACATAAGCCTTGCAAGCATTGCAACTAATGAGTTAGTTGTGAGATGATGTATTACGGAACAAGTAAAGAGACTTGCCGGCAACGAGATTGAACTAGGTATTGAGATACCGACGATCGAATCTCGGGCAAGTAACATACCGATGACAAAGGGAACAACGTATGTTGTTATGCGGTCTGATCGATAAAGATCTTCGTAGAATATGTAGGAACCAATATGAGCATCCGGGTTCCGCTATTGGTTATTGACCGGAGACGTGTCTCGGTCATGTCTACATTGTTCTCGAACCGTAGGGTCCGCACGCTTAACGTTACGATGACAGTTTCATTATGAGTTTATGTATTTTGATGTACCGAAGGTTGTTTGGAGTCCCGGATGTGATCATGGACATGACGAGGAGTCTCGAAATGGTCGAGACATAAAGATCGATATATTGGAAGCCTATATTTGGATATCGGAATCGTTCCGGGTGAAATCGGGATTTTACCGGAGTACCGGGGGTTACCGGAACCCCCCCCCCCGGGGGGTTATTGGGCCTACATGGGCCCTAAGGGAGAAGAGGAAAGGAGGCAAGAGGTGGCCGCGCGCCCCTCCCCTCCCTAGTCCGAATAGGAAAGGAGAGGGGGCCGACGCCCCCCTTTCCTTTCCCTCTTCCTCCTCTTTCCCCCTTTCTCCTTCTCCAACTAGGAAAGAAGGGAGTCCTACTCCCGATGGGAGTAGGACTCCCCCTTGGCGCGCCCTCCTTGGCCGGCCGCCCCCTCCCCTTGGCTCCTTTATATACGGGGGCAGGGGGCACCCTAGTACACACAAGTTGATCTTCGTGATCGTTCCTTAGCCGTGTGCGGTGCCCCCCTCCACGATATTACACCTCGGTCATATTGTAGTGGTGCTTAGGCGAAGCCCTGCAACGGTTGAACATCAAGATCGTCACCACGCCGTCGTGCTGACGGAACTCCTCCCCGAAGTTTTGCTGGATCGGAGCCCGGGGAGCGTCATCGAGCTGAACGTGTGCCAAGAACTCGGAGGTGCCGGAGTAACGGTGCTTGGATCGGTTGGACCGGGAAGACGTACGACTACTTCCTCTACGTTGCGTCAACGCTTCCGCTTCGGTCTACGAAGGTACGTAGACAACACTCTCCCCTCTCGTTGCTATGCATCACCACGATCTTGCGTGTGCGTAGGATTTTTTTTGAAATTACTACGTTCCCCAGCAATGCTCACCTATATAGATTAGAAGTAGGAGTCGGTGGGATTTTTCGGTTTTACCGCACAATCCCATCTACCCGATGCCTGGCATGGAGATTGTGGACATCACCGGCGACTAAGAGTAGTGTAGGCTAGTTATTAGGTGATCAGCGTAGTAAGTGGGCTTTTCTTTTGCATACTTTATATAGATTTAAGGGGTGAAATATGAGGTATTCGGATGTAAAGAAGAAGATATGAGGTGTGATGGGTCACTACTGTAAGTGCATCTAGTGCCCCTTAGTGATTTTGTTGTATTGAAGACTTATAGGTTAAGGGACAAATGTGTTTTTGAGTGTACACAGGTTTATAAGTCTATGAGGAGTTTGATATTTACAGAGAAAGTTGACCCCTAAAAATGAAGTTTGATATTCACCCCCCCCCCCTCTAGTCGATATAACACACTTTCAATTGGTATCAGAACAAGGTACTCCCTTGTTCTGTGTGATTTTGGTTTAACCGCCTGGAGTTTTAGTTATGTCGACCGCAGGTATGATCAAGGTCTCTGCTGGGTGTCCTACCTTCGATGGGACGGACTATCCTTACTGGAAGAATAAGATTCGAATGCATCTTGAGGCAATTGATAACGATCTCTGGTATGCTGTGGAAAATGGTGTTCCCTCAGTCACACCTTCTCTCAACGCTACTGATGTGAAGAGATTCAAGCAACTCGATTCTCAAGCAAAGAACATCATATGTCCATCTGAGCAAAGGGTAGTATGGAAGAGTGAGTGCTTTGGAAACTGCTAAGCTTATATGGGATAGGCTGTCCAAAGTGAATGAAGGAGTCTCAACTCAACGTGACTCTCGTGTTGACGTTCTTCGCAATCTCTTCAATCGCTTCAAAAGACTCGACAATGAAAATGTTCAGCAAACCTTCGAACGCCTCAGTGACATCTCAGATGAGCTTCAAGCACTTGGTGCCACTGACATCACCGACCATGAAGTGGTGAAGAAATTGCTGAGATCGCTTGATTCTTCATTTGATACTCTGGCACTGATGATACAAGAACGTGCTGATTACAAGTCACTTGATCCCGCTGATATCCTCGAGAGGCTAAACACTCATGAGTTCCAGCTTGCTGAGAAGGGAGATCTCTATGGTTCGAGCTATGGCAGATCACGTGCCCTGGAGGCCAAGGTTGTCTTTGAATCTGAAGGTGAAGATTCTGGTAGTAGCCTTGGTGACCCTGAAGAACTGAGCCAGGAGCTAGCTCTGCTCGTGAAGAAATTCCAAAAGTTCTCAAGACGTGGTCGCTTTGGAAAATCCTCAAGGAGCAATGATTCCTCATCTAGTGACTACAAGAAGAGGCTTTGCCACAAATGCAAGAAACCTGGTCACTACATTCAAGATTATCCTCAGTAGGAAAAGGAATCAAAGAAGAAGAAATACAAGGATTACAGTTCTGATGACGCAAAGAAGAAGAAGAAATCTTCGAAGTCTTCATCATCAAAATATTCAAAGTCTTCATCTCACAAGAAGAGCAGCTCCAAGAAGGCTTGTGCATTCATTGGCAAGGAAATGGACTCTGAGGTTGAATCTGAGGAACATGAGGAAGAGGAGGCATCTGAGGTGTCCGAGTCCGGTGTGGCGAGCCTAGCTCTCGCTATTGCATTCGTTAGCAAGTCCATCATCAACTCTGAAGAAAATGGCTTCACCAACAAGGCGGATGAAGGCAATGATGACTACACTCCCACCTATTCACTACAAAAAAAAGACACATCCATGACATTTTGGGCCGAACGAAAGTTTTTTCTGTCATACATATGACACTTCTATGACGATAATTGTGACAAAACCCAGTATCATCACAGACGTGGTGGGCTCCTACTTCTATGACAAAAAATCATGACAGAAAATGGGCTTTTCGTCCTAGGCGGGCCGGAGACGCAGCTGCATGACATTCTTTGGGCCGTCCATGAAGGAAAAAACCGTGGTAGAAGCGAGGGGGAGGAGAATTTCGGGGAGTTCCCGGTTACGGTGGGAGGTCGGGGGCCGAGCGATGCGCGTTTTTCTCGTACACGTACGCGCGTGTGTGCGAGGCGTTGGCTCTAACTGAACCCGAGCGAGGCGTTGGGCTCTAACTGAACCCGAGCGATTGCACTGCAGGCTACGCGTTATTGAACCCGAGCGATCGATCGATGGCTGTTAACTGAACCCGATCGAGCGATTCCTTGGCTACTGCTGCTAAATGAAGCCGATCGATGGGATGAACAGTGAGCGTTGCGAGGGGTTTGGATGAACAGTGAGCAGTGGCGTTGCCTCTGGATGAACAGGACCCCGTGGTGTGGTGGAGGGCTGGATGAACAGTAGACGGTGGAGGGGTGGATGAACAGGACCCCGTGGTGTGGAGGGCAGGATGAACAGTAGACGGTGGAGGGGTGCCCGTGGACGGGTGGTTGAACAGGACCCCGTGGTGTGGAGGGCTGGATGAACAGTAGACGGTGGAGGGGTGGTTGAACAGTAGCCAGTGGAGTAGCGCGCGGTGGAGGCTGGATGAACAGGAGCCCGTGGAGGCTGGAGGAGGTCGACGGCGGATGAACAGTAGCTCGTGGAGGCTGGAGGGGGTCGACGGTGGAGATGAACAGTATCCCGTGGAGTCCCGTTTTGTGGTACGCCACACCCCTCCTGATGAACAGGACCCCCATTTCGACCGTAGCGCTCCAACACAAGTCCGTTTCCTCCGTTTTGCGGTACGCCACACCCCTCCCGATCAACAGGAACACCGTTTCGACCATAGGAGGTCCGTTTCCTCTGTTTTGCGGTACGCCACACCCCTCCCGATCAAGGACCCCCGTTTCGACCGTAGGAGGTCCATTTCCTCCGTTCTGCGGTACGCCACACCCTCCCGATCAACAGGACCCCCGTTTCGACCGTAGGAGGTCCGTTTCCTCCGTTCTGCGGTACGCCAGGCCTCGTTTCCATCGCCTCTTCCGTCCAAGCCCTCCCGATGAACACGACCACGCATTCCGTTCCGACCCAGCCGCGTTGCCTCCCGATGAACACGACGCATTCCGTTGCCTCCCCATGAACACGACGACGACGCTGTTTCTCCATTCCGACCCAGCCATGTACACGAGCCCTCACCGTACGTATGCGCGAGTAGGCGTTCGAGACCCCGCCTGTATGTACACATACGTGGCCGTATTTTCTTTCTTGCACCCTGGCCGCCTCTACTACGACACGTGCGCGCCTCTACATCCACCAGTATATATGTACGTACACGTTCGCGACCAGAATGACAACGCTACGTACGCTTCGACCAGGTGGGTCCGGACTGTCAGGCACTTCCTTGCGTGCGAAGGTGTAGCTGGTGGGTCCCAGCAGTCAGGGGGGAAACGTTTTTTCGCGAAATACGGTGGCCCGTCTGGTGGGTCCCTGCTGTCAGCTGGAGGAATCATTATTTTCCGCGTAATAAGGAGGCACTTCCTTGCTGCCGCCGTGGACCCAGCTGTCAGCCTCTCCACGTACAGTCCACGTCTGATGGAAGTCGTTCCTTGACCACGTTGACAACGCCGCGCCGAGAGCACCAGGGCGGTGGACGACGGCGAGGCCTAGGAAGGGGACGACGCGGAGCCGTTGAAGACGCGGCAGTGGATGACCACGCGAAGAGGAGTATGAGGGTTCACTGGTTCAGCTGCGGTGTGAGGCTGCCGTCGCCGCAGGGCCTGGCCAGCGGTGGGAATAGTAGGGGGCGGTGAGGCCTCCGCGGCAGCACAGCCAGCCATGGGGGGCAGGAGCATGCGACACGACCGGCGCTGCTTTGGGCGGCTGGAGCAAGAAGACCAGAGGTTGAAGAAGCACTACGGCCGTTGGATGGACATCGTACGGTCACTGGAGCTAGAATCGTTCATATTGACTAAGTTGACAAAGCCCTTTCGTCCCCATCAACTTAGTAGGCCCACAAGTCAGCCTCCCACCAAGGTGGGTCCCAGCTAGCCAGGGGAGTATTCATTTTTTTGTGGGTAATAAGGAGGCACTTCCGGTGGGTCCGAGCTGACAGCGGGGGGGACATTTTTTCACGAAATACGGTGGCTCGTCCGGTGGGTCCCAGCAGTCAGGGGGAAACAATTTTTTCGCAAAATACTGGTGGCCCGTTCGGTGGGTCCCCGCTGTCAGGTGGAGGAATAATTATTTTCCGCGTAATAAGGAGGCACTTCCTTGCGGCTGCCGTGGACCCAGCTGTCAGCCTCTCCACGTACAATACTCTTCCGATGGAAGTCGGTCGTTGACCACTTTGACCACGCCTCGCCGAAAGCACCACGGCGGTGGACGACGGCGAGGCATAGGAAGGGGACGACGCGGAGCGGGGTAAGACGCGGCAGTGGATGCCCACGCTGAGAGGAGTACGAGCGTTCACTGGTTCGGCTGCGGTGTGAGGCTGCCGTCGCCGCAGAATAACAGGGGGTGTGGGAGAGTAGAGGGATGCCCTGGCCAGCGGTGGGAGTAGTAGGGGCGCTGAGGCCTGCGCGGCAGCACAGCCGGCCACGGGAGGCGGGAGTAGGTGGTCCCGCCGGTGCTGCTTTGGCGGCTGGAGCAAGAAGATCAGAGATTGAAGAAACACGACGGCCGTTGGATTGACATCCAATGGTTACGTCTGCTAGAATCGTTTGTTGACGTATATAATAACTAAAAAAATCTTGCATACGCGTCAACTAAACAGGCCCACAAGTCAGCCACTCCCTCTTTTTTTAATAATTTATATATAGCTCATGGAAACTTCTTATGCAATTTATTGCAGTCGTTTTTTTGGTTGGCCAGGGCCAATTTCGCATATTTCTGTGGGTTCCAAACTATTTTTAATACCAAAATGTCCAGCCAGATTTAAAGTACTTTGAAGATATATTTAAATTAGGTTAATGCCCAGTGAAATAGGAATCTAAAAATGTGATAAAATTCAGAAATTATAAAGTAATTGCCAATTTGTCATCTGTTTTTATATTTACAACCCATTTCATATTACTTTCAAGATTTGCACGCGTCCTGAAAGAGTTGCAGCCCATCAGGGCGTAGAAAAATAAGTAGGCCTGGATTGGTTATTCTTCAGAAAAAATAAACTGGGCTCATTTTCACAAAGAAAAAATAGCTGGGCTGGTCACATGGTGAACATAAAATATAAGCCTGGGCTAGACGGGCCACAGCCCAGTTCAAACCCTGCTCCATCTCAACAATACCAAACAAAAAAATACTGCTCGAGTAGCTACGTCCCAGGTGTCAGCCGATCTTGTGTTGTTCTCTTGTCTATTGACTATATACGCTCACAATGTCATGGGTCCCAGATGTCAGGAAAACGCTAGGAGGAAGCATTTTATTTTTCCATACGCTGACGTGGTGGGCCCCTACTATCATCCTCTCCACGTACTTCTGCCGATTCCTGTTGTTTGTTGACCATGTTGAAAACGCGAGAGGGCGGCGCCGTGGCGAGCGCACCAAAGCGTGCAGAGGACGTCGGCGTTAACGATTTAGGAGACGGTGGGGCGGCGATGCGTGCGCTGAGGCGTAGCCAGCCGTGGGAGGTGGAAGCAGGTGGCCCCGCCGGCGCTGGTTTGGTTTTGGCGGCTGGATGAAGACAGGACTGAAGAAACACGACAGACTGTAAAAGCAGCAGGAGTACTTAACAACCTTAACTGAAACCAGCAGGGGCACTTAACAACCAAAGTTGAAAGCAATATGAGTACTTATACAGGTTCAACCGTACAAAGCATGCCTCGAACAGTGCTACTTTGCCTACAGTTAACCAAGGGTGAGGCCGCCAAGCCCCAGGACAAGGCCCAGGCGCCACCCCGCGCATCCACAACCTTCTGAAAGCGACTTCATCTCGCAACGTGGTCAATAAACAGGATATTCGCTTTAGAGCCATGGAAAAGCATGAACATAATCTTTTGTCCTATTCTCCAAGATGGACGGGCCTTCATTATTTGAGACCACCCATGAATAAGTATCTTTTCACCTCCAAGGGGAATTGAGTAGGTCGACATAAACATCATGTTGTGACCAAGCGCAAGTCTGACCCGACCATGGTTAGGCATCTGTATAGGAACAATAGAACTCGGCAGTTCCTATTTCAAGAAGATCATAGCTGTAAAACTGTGTATAAGCAATAGTTTATGAACAACATATATAACAGAAAACAGCTCGTACCATAAGTTTCTCGACATAGTTGGACATGTTCAACGAGTGCAGCAGTGGCACACATATCCCACGTGGCCTTCCACCATTGAAACGCCCCACAAGGACCTCAAGACGATCAATAAAGTGTAGGAACTTGTGGATGTCGATCCAGTCAAGTTCAGTGCCATTAGTAACAGCCGAGTTATTACAGAGTAACAAACGAGCAGACTGCTTAACTCTGAAAAAACCTACACGTGCCACCAATTTTAAGAAAATATTAGTTAGAAGTAGCATCTTCATGAGAGATTCGTTGCTACTTCTAAAGTTAAATTGTGATTAGTTAGACAGAATAGGTGGATTAAGAAGTAATCGAGGCAACAAGCAAGAACCAGATACAAAACTAACATGGATGAACAATTGGAACGACGTCGGGGTGGAAGATCGTAGAGACCAGGTTCTGCTATTTCCATCAACATTCGTGCGCCAACTTTCAGTCCGTAACACTTGAGAAAGTTTGTCCAAGTTCGGCCATAAAAAAAAGCAGCGATCTTCTTGGTTCATGAACCCAACTCGGAACTTATATCCATGGCTTGTCTTCACTGTGACCATTAAACTAGTGTATTCAGATATGGAAAGGCCGATCATCTTGAGTACATGTGTTCTGGCAGAGCAAATAATACACTGCAGGAAAAATAATATGAGAACACAGCATGTTAAAAAAAAACTCACCCTCCCGGATAGAAAAGAGGATTATAGGAACATACTGTGCGCGTTTCAAAATGTTGTGTTAGGATTAGAAGGAACAAGTGTGGCGTCTCGCCGAGGGCGCAGAAACCTGTAGGGTACTCGCACTTTGGGCACTGCAAATGAAACACACTAGATTCAGTAGGAAGAAAAATGCATCAACGGCGGTGGCTGCCATCCTAGGATTACCTGGGACCAAGGGACTTGGGTTTATCGGGGATGGATGAAGAATTCGTACTTGGTTCTCCATGAGAAAACCCTATGCAATCGCCGAGAGGGGGTTTTCTCTGAACAAGCAGATGAGGGAGAACGGGATTCAGGCCCAGTGAAATATTGCCGCTTCGTCCGTCCAGCTTACTGCTAAAGCTGGAAAGGGAGGTTGTGATTTGACGGCTCATTGGGCATTATTGCGGCGCTACGACCGGGGTGTGTCTACCGTGAGGTTTTGCACTCTAGTTTGTGCATATGGCACGTGGACCCCGTTGCCGGTTGCCCCACATATCAGCGAAAGGAAGTAGAAAGACATGAGTAACTAGTTACACATAAATATATTTTTGACAGAGAGATACTCCCTCTATAAAGAAATATACAAATATTTTATATCACAGGCTCACCTTGTCGAGAAATATACTCCCTCTGCAACGCATGGGCATTATGGGGGTTCAGCTTTTTTTTGGGGGTTCAGCTGAGAATATAATACTCAGATAGGCTCATGGTTCTGGACTTTGGGCCGCAGGCCGACCCTGCATGTTTGGGGGCCCATGTGTTCTACCTCAGCGCTTTTCATATTGCAAGCGATCGGTACGGTGCTGGTTTTAGATGTTGTCGCAAGGCGAATACACAAAATTGAATAAAGCACGGCAGCTGTTGGAATGAAATCGAACGACAGTTCCTAACCAGCAATCAGAGTTGCAATTCTATCAAGGATATACCATGTGATAAATAATACTGTCGTACTACTTATACACACAGGACACTTGTTTCACCATGCCAGATTATTACATCAAAATCTCTCGGAGGATAGATCAGTTCGGCAGTTGCGTGCTGCTAATTTCAAAGTTGATTTGGACCAGCTCTCCTTGCCGAGAAAGTTCGATTTCGACATCATCCCCTACCGCAAGATATGATTTAGATTTGAACCTTGACCATCCTTTAGCATCAATCATCATGCGACCATCCTTTGTACTTACGGTATATTGAGCAGGTTCATTCACACCAAGGCTGCGCATGGTAAGAGAAACTTGGCCGCGGTCGCCCGGATCGTTGAACGACTCCCTCGTTGCTCTAGGAATTCTTTGTTTGCAAACAAGAAGACATACCCAAACAGTTAGATCAACACAGTGAATCATGTGAAACAACATGGAAAGAAAAAAGAATGAAGCACGTGGGCGGCCAATGCTTACCAAGAAGGTGGACATGTCGGTTTTTGTAAGGACTTTGGTATATGAAGTGCAAACTGCAGCCCAGTCTGTTGCCGGTGCAACTGCACGGGCCGGAGCAGATGCAAGTGCAAGTGTAGGTGCTGAAGCCGCTACTACTGCTGGAGATGGTGCTCCTTGTAGAGCTGGTGCCGGTGTCGGAGCAGGTGCCGGTGTTGATGCCCGATCCTCCGGTAGATCAGACTGATCCGCTGACGCGGTCGGTGCCCAACCCTCAGCTGGATCAGACTGAGCTGATGTCGCTGTCAGTGCTAGAGCAACTACCGGTGCTCGATCTATGCGAGACAGCGGCGATCGTGTCTGGTCTGCTATGATCAGCTTTCTAACTTGACTAGGTTACGTGACCGTGATCCAGTTTTTTTCTTCATTTCTTTTAAACACGAGAAGGACTAATTGTGGCGTTTTTGTTAAACCGAACTGCAGTTCATCATAGGGATTCAGCTTGTACTCAGACAACAGATTGATCCAATTTTTTCCAGTAATATAAGTGATGGAAAGTGCCTTCGTTACTGACACGACATAAGAAGTGAAACCTGCAAAAATAGCCATCGTAGAGCAAACCAAACGGTTTATTCTGTGATGAATGTCACATGGCAAAACCTACATCGTAAAATTGCAGGAAAAGAAAGAAAACATGACATTAAATCAATAATATTTAGACAGTAAATCAATAAGATTTACTTGATGTGACACGAGTGAATCCTTACCAGGAAATCACTATGTTGAAGTACTAAACAGAAGATTGATCGTCCAACTACGCATGGCATGCAGGGGCCCTGCCTACTCCCACAAGCAGGACAGTCCAAAGGTCGTGACAAATCGTGTGGACCGAACATCCATGGGACTAGAAATCCTGGTGGGTGCGATAAACCCTGCAATGCATACAGATATTGGAGTGTAACCATAATTGATAAACCAACCTCACAAAAAATATGATCTGGATACTTCAAAATATACAGACTGAATTGAGTGGACAGACATTAACATAGACCGTTCTCAGGACTGACCACACACCAAAAGCGGCATTACTAATAAACAATACAGGGTTCACAAACACAAATCAAGTACTGAACAATAGTACTTACTACAGACAAGCAAAGTTGCACTAACTAAATTCTGCAGACTATTTCTTGCCACCGACCTACGGGATGAACCCCGCATAACTGACTAGGCCATGGACTTCATGTGAGATGTCTACACGCACCATCACCATCTTGTCAACCTTGGAGAACCTAACAGAGTGGTCTTTCCACTCATAAACATGATGATGAAGATAGGCCGCATCAGATTTGTTGGGAAGCTTTACAAGAACCACACCCTTCGTAATCAAAGGCACAACCAGGAAATTGTTGTGGTCAAGTACAGCCTCGAGAACACGCCTGACAACAATGCTACAGGAAAACACTAGTTCAGGACACGTGGCGACAAGGACACAACAGCTGCATAGTTCAGTAGTAGAGCTCATCATCAGGTCTTCCAGTTCACACGGCATGACTTTGAGAACTTCATCTCCACCGCAGACCTGGTTCTAATTCAAACAGAAACCATATTTTATTACTACCTCCGTTCAGAAATATAAGATGATTTTCGATATTATACTCCATATATTAATGACTACATATACGCATAGAAATGAGTGAACAAAGACACTAGAACATGTCTTCAAAGGCATGAGAGCAGAGGGATTACAATCCATAACACAAGTTACTGAGGTAAATATACCCTCTTAAAAGGTAGCATTGATGTTCATAAAGTACTCCCTCCGTCCCAAAATTCTTGTCTTAGATTTGTCTAGATACGGATGTATCAAGTCACATTTTAGTATTAGATACATCAGTATCTAGACAAATCTAAGACAAGAAATTTGGGACAGAGGGAGTAGTTGAAAGTAATCTATAAGAAATTAGTGTCAACCTCTCGCATGTTTTGGTCAAAAGAGGAATTTAGAACCGTCATTTGGCACACAAAAATCACATGCAAGATCACCCAGAAAATTGTACTACTAGTACTAGTACTGCGTGTTAGATGAAAAAACACGATCAAGATCGAGAAAAAGATCGTCAAGAAGAGATATTACCTGGACTTGCTTAATGAGGGATCCCAGAGAGGGGGGCTTGGACAGGGCGATGGCTTTGAGCTTGTCTGCGGTAGTCTCGGCGGGGTGCTTGCGCTTCTTCGTACCATGAGCCTCGACGGTTTTGGCCGGAGCCATAGACATCACTTCGGCCGGTGCTCCAGCATCCATCAAGAAATTGTCAAATAGAAAAAAGAAAAGAAACCATAATCACAAACCCAAAAGAAGAAAAGAGAGGGAGTTATAGGATCAGTCTCGGGGTTGCAAGACCGGGCCTTGGCTAGAATCAACACCATTGATGCGCTCACCTTTCCTTCTTTGGGAGAGAAGAACAATGGCAGAAGCAGGTCGGGGTTTTCTTAAAGAAATGAGGAACAAGATGAGGCATACGCGAGGGTTGGGTAGAGAGGAAGCTGAGAGAGAAGAGTGAAATGATGGTTGCTTCGTCCGTCCAACTTACTGCTGGAAAGGAGGGGGTTTTGTGATTTGACGGCACATTGGGCATTACTGCGGCACTTCGATCGGGGTAGTCTACCGTCACTCTACTACGGAGTAATTTAGTGCATGGCTGGTGGACCCCGATGTTGGCTGTCCCACACGTCGGCGAAAGTGAGTAATTTAGTGCATGGCTGGAGGAGGATGCGCACGGTAGAGCATGTCCACTGTTTTTCAAAAGAAAAAATGATTACAGCAAGCGTTTCCACTCTTACGACGGAGGAGTGCGAAACACGGCAACCACTTGAACACACATAGTGCTCCTACTACTAGGCATGTGCAGTGGTTCATACGTCAGTACTACACAATCTTGTTGCTAGTGTAGTAAGATATGACGATAACAAATGATGTTGTGCGCATGTCAACTACTCCTATATGTAACAAATACACGAAGAGGAAACAACTATATTGATATGAGAATGCAACCAAACACACCCACACGCTTTGTGCTACAGTGACTGATCTGCACCGTCTGAGTTTGATCCAACGGTCATGTTGCGCCGAGACATGGACATGCCCATGAAGAGGGTGCCTAAACACCACCGAAGTCCCTCTGCTTCTCGAGGCGCATGACGTTGGTGATGCAGGGTGCAACCGCCCGCAGAGCCCGCTCCCGGTCGACGGGAGCCAGCTCGTCAAAGACGGCGTCCAATGGCACGAATGGTTTCCGGTGACGGAGCCCTGAAAGGATTCGCCCGGCAACGGCGACGGCAGCCCGCAACCCCTCCTTGTCCAGCTCAGCCCCCACCATCGCGCGGAGACGACTCAGCTCCTCAGAGATATAGGTGAAGAAGGAGACCAGGTCAGGAAGCCGCAGCTTGTTGAAGTCGACCGGGTGGTCGAACGGGTTTAGCCCGACGGCCGGCACCGTCGCGCTGGCACAACGGTAGGCATCGCGCAGCCGCAACACGTGCGTGGCAAATTGGTTCACCAAGCGGCTGAGGCGATCCTGGACCTCGTCACGATCGGCCCGCTCGCGCTCCAGCCGGCTCCCTTGACGGCCTATCGTATCTCCCGCTTTCTGCAGCAACGCCGCTGACGCCTCGAGCATCTTTGTGGTGGACGTCTGCCGCTTTTGAAGCTCCGTGAACTCCCGCACATAACGGAGGAGCATGGCACTCCTCTCCTCCTTGAGCTCACGGAGCTCCATGTCCTTGGCCCTGAGCTCCGCATCCTTGGCATGGAGCTCCTGTGTCAGGAGCCTCACCTCGGACTCCGTGATCTGCTGCACCGCCATGGCACCAGGTAGAAGCAATGGGGACAGGAAGCAAAGGGGGCGAAACGGCTGAAAGGCAATTCAATCTACGGGAAGGCGGAGGGAGCGGGGAATCTTTTGGTTTTCACCAAGGTAAAACACCAGTCGACGACTTCTCACATTCGGGAGCGGTGGGTTTTTATAGGCGGAGTCATCGTGACTAATTGCTGCTGCGCCTGCTCCCGTCAATCAAAAAAATAAAAATCCTGTCGCGCCTGCTCCCGTCAATCAAAAAAAATAAAAATCCTGCCGCACCCAAACAACAGAGCAACGCCGCGGTGGATATTTATATTTACCTGCCGGCAAGTAGATAAAAAAGGGGGTGAAAAAACAAATGGGGTGGCGGCCTAGCTAATCGGTCGAACTAGCCCAACTAGCTAGCCACCGTGCTTCACTGATGTACTCGGCGGGAAAGGTGGTCTTTCGTGATTTGACGACTCATTTACTTGCTTCGGTGCTACGATCGAGGAGGACCCAGAAAACGCGCGGTAGTGCATCCCGCGTCTGGAAGAATATATGCGTGCACCACCTGGGAGGACCCCAAAACCGCGCGGTAGGGTGTGCCACGTCTCGGCACGGAGGAAAAATGTGCGCGTAAAAATATACTGTATCAGACGTAGTACCTATGGTTCGACCTCGGGACCCAGCCAGTCGGTCGAAAACACCCCACTAGCCACACAGCTTCATCATGCAAACGTGGCACGGAGGATAGATGTGGTTAGCTCCGTCTCGACCAGCCACAACGTCTCTTGTTCTAGGCGATTCTTCTGTTTTCCAAGCTTTTTTAGTTGTAATAACACCACGGCAAGCTAGCGCCGCTCTTCGTGTGTGCCCGTGCAAAGGTTAGGCGATGGAGAGAAGAGAGATTGAGATCGCAGACCTGGGACCCACAAGTAAGTGAGATAACGGTCATGCAGGTGTTGACGAGGCACTCCCTCTACTCTACTCAACGAAAGTACTGTATAAATAAAATCAAGTTATGGGACAAAGCCAACAACCGTTTGTTTTTTCAGGCTATCGACTTACGCTTTGTAGTCCAGGTTGCTAGTTCGAATCTCGTCTTTCAGATTTGTTAGTTTTAGGTCCAAATTTGATTAATGACAAGTGGGACCCCCGTGTGTTGTTCCGATATTTTAGTGTAGGATGGTTTTTTCAAACAAACACTTTGCGCGGTTAGACAAGTAACGGCACGAGTTACACGTATTTTGCAAGTTTACGAACAAAAATGACAGCGGCATAGAATATCACATCCACCCCGCAGCTTAGATACTATATTGATACAAGTTTTTACACTGTTGGAAGTGAGATCCAATGGCTTGGGAGTAGTCTTTGTAATTATGCGCAATTTCCAAACTCTCCAAAGGTTTCTTTTGCAAATAAAACATTCAGGCCTCGTGTGTGCCGCTGCATCTTTGATCCAACGGCTCCCTGGTGCTCATATTAGGTGCTCCCCGTAGCTTAATTACCCGCTACGGTGATATGAGCATCTAGGTCGTATGATCAGTGATCAGATGGCACATGCGTAGTACTTGTACTTTCTGCGCATTTCCCAAACTCTATCAGCCGTATATTGCAAAAACATTCAAACCTCCTATTGTGGGCCGTTAGATCTCTGTGAACTCGTATCACCATAGAATCTATGGTGCGGGAGCACCTCATACTCTCCCGTGCGAGAAAACATAAGGTGCTATCGCAGCTTGGATGCTACGGTGATACAAGCTTGGAGGTCGTTTGATCTGAGAGCCAATGGCATCTGAGCAGTCTTTGTGCTTGTAAGAAGTGGCCGAACTCTTTTGGGGATTTTCTGCAAAAAACCATTCGAACCACCGAGGAGGTGTTGGGTCACAAATCCAACGCCTCCGAAGAGCTTGTATCACCAAAGCATCTAAGGTGTGGTAGCACATGATATTCTTACATACAGGAGAATATGATGTCCTCCTTCATCTTAGATGCTACGGTGATACGAGCTTCGAGGTCGTTGGATATGGGATCAAAGGGCATCTAAGTAGTTTTTGTACAAATTTTGTGCAATTCTCAAACTCATCAAGGTTTCCTGCAGAAATATTAAGACACATCATGTGAGCTGCTATATCTCAGATCTACAAACTCCAAGCAACTCGTATCGGCATATAGCATCTAAGGTATGGGGGCACATGATATTCTCCCGGGGAGGAGGGGTGGGGGGTGCACAACCAATCGATGGCTGGGAGGGGGACAAATATAATCTAAACAACCCTAAACAGAGCTCCACAATTTTATCTAAGGTCGAGGGGTTGACCCCCGACAATCATAGCTCCGCCTAAACAGAACATTTGCATGTACTGTAGTAATAGACTTAATACTCATGTTTCAGTTTCATGTTCATTTTAAATATTGAACTGAGGACCATGGATGTCTTACATTTTACTCCCTTCGTTCCCAAATATTAGTCTTTTTAGAGGCTTCAAATGGACTGGCACATACGGATGTATATAGACATATTTTAGAGTCTAGATTCACTCATTTTGTTCCGTATGTAGTCACTTGTTGAACTCTCTAAAAGACTAATATTTAGGAATAGAAGGAGTATTTTTGAATTCGTGTCATACATGCATGGTTTGGAAAAACAGATGCACTATACTTATTGGATTGTTGTTGTGTTCATGCGTGTGTGTCTCTCTCTCTCTCTCTCTGTGTGTGTGTGTGTGGTCATATGCTTGATACATACAAAGTTTTCTCACCTCCATGTTGTTAATCTTTTAAATTTGAATTTGCATTGGTAAACTTACTAGGGATACCATGAAATGTGAAATCCACGTTGAGATCACTATATCACAAACTCACTCTAATTCAACAACTCGTCATAAATCAATTACCACCTTGAGATTAGTATTTGCAAGGAAAATACGGGTATTGTAATACACATAGATTCGTTCGGCAATTTAAAAGGTTCCTTTCGTATTCTCGAATGGTAGGACCCAACGGCATACCAGCCAGACCTTGTGTGTTGATCCTAAAAAAAGCGGGCTCGTGTCCTTCGGTGGCGTGCGTGGTACGCACATTAGGCAACCCCATTACCCCAACCAGTCGAGCCTCAGCGTTTCAAGTCGAAATATCTGGCGGCCAGAATTCCAGCCCTAGGAAATTCCCCTCATGTCCCCGGTCCATAAGGACTACCGATGAACAACGGAGGGATGCTTTAGTAACTAGACAATGTTACCTACTGTGCCGAGCACGGTTCAATTCCCTCGGTCGCCGCTCGTCAAGGTCACCCGTCAACTGCATTGCCTAGTACTACTACTACTACTACTACTACACCAGGATGAGCACATAATTGAGCCCGTTTGTTCGTGCCTAGTACTTGAGTTAATATATCAGGCAATGCACTGGTACGGAGGGATTATCCTTTTACTCTGCATATATAACTTGTCTGAAGTCTAACTAAGCAAAATGTTTGACCAAATCCTTTATTAAGAAATACAACAGGGCAGATGTACGGCTTGAAAATTTATTGCATGATGCAGGTTATGATATTGTTTCGAATCCTAGATCTTAAATTTCAGAAAATCCAAAAGTGAGCATAAATTCTTGAAACTAAGCATGGTCACATGATATGGCACAAATATTACTTCGTAAGTTTTTTCTTCAATTTGAGACAAGTTGCTTATGACAAGTTGCACAAATGAAGAGCCAAGGTATTTTGGAAGAAAGACCTGTCACGTTAAGGCGAACGCTTTCACTATTGAAACTGTGGGCGTTTACGTGCCGCCACGAGTCCCCGCTTCTCATCGGCAATCGGCAGGTGCCGTCCGAGCAAGCGTGTGAGTCGACGGGAGGCGTGCGAGCAGACCGCTGCGCCGGCTGTCAGGGAGGCGTGCGAGCAGACCACTGTGCAGGCACACCGGGAGGCGAGCCCTTTGACCAGGCTCCGCCGCCCAACGTCGTCCCAACTGCTCCCACTTTTAATGTCGCCGGCGCCGCAGTTTAGAATCAACCCCACACTACCCGGTACTCCCTCCTTTCCGGTTTATAGGGCTTATCTCAAAATATTAGTTTTTCCATTTTATAAGGCTCAATTTTGTTGTTTCCCATCACATGTTCAGATTCCAAGGTAAATTAAATCATTGCATGCAAGTATTAAGAGAAAATTAACCAATGCATGTAATTTATGCATGCATGCATTGCAATTAATGCATTGGTAAACATATTTTTTTGAGAAAAACAAGAGCATTAATTGGGTGCTTTTGCAAACTACAAAAAGTATTCCACCACTCACCATCTACCTTGGTTGGTGAGATTTCTGAATTGAGCCTTATAAACCGGAAAGGAGGGAGTATCGCTACAATCCTCTCTCTTCCTCTCTGATTCTCCTATCGTCTACCTCCAACTAGCCTGACCTAAACATACGCCATGCCGCATCACGATGGTCTGCCCTTAGTGTTCCAGTTTCCTGAGGAAGACACCCAGCCGGAGTCTCAAGAACATAAGGCGCTTTGGGACGAGCTTGAACTGGCCTTGCGGGAAGAAGCCGCGCCTGTCCACGCTCCCGTTCCGGCTCCCGTCGCCCCGACTGCGCCAACGCCCATCCCCGTGGCATTGATGGGCTGAGAGCCGCACATTGTCGCCGAGCTTGATCCCACGGGGTTCCACGAGGTGCCCGCTGACTTTCACGCGCCCGTGCACCTGCCAGCGCATGCGCCTGTGCATGCACTGACGCGCACGCCGGTGCTGGTGCCCGTGCACCTGCCAGCGCCTGCGCCTGCACGTGCACTGACGTGCGTGCCCGTGCCGGTGCCCATGCACACGAATGTCTCCGCCGCGCCGTTGACAGCGCCTGTCCCCGCGCGGGTGCCAGTGCCCCCCTCAACGGCATGGATGGCCGCCGTCGACCGCTTCCTTGCACCAACGCTAGTCGCCTCCTCCCGCCAGTCGACTCGCTCCGAAGTCCAGAACAGTTTGGCCTTCCTTGAAGCTAGGCCAATGTCCAGGAGTACGCCAACAACGGCGCAAGACGCCGCCGTCGCCGTCGGTCAGTGGCCCGACGACACACAGAGCACGGCAGAGGTGCCGCTTCCCATCGCGAGACGCCCCCGCCGCCGCCGCCGCGTAATCTAAATTTGCCATGAAAAACGTTCGGATTGCCATGCTTAAAATCCGAACGTTTATCATTTCCGTTTATTTTATATCGATCGTCGTATAATTTAAAGTTGGAGTCAGACTGAACCAAATGTATGGTTTGATCGACTGGATGTTCTGCTAGAGCCGTATCAAATTAAATATAAAACATCATCAAGCCACATGTATTCCTTGTCATCCAACGACCTAGATTGCTTCACTGTCGAGCGCTCAACACGTTTAGCGTGCAGTTAATTTCATGCCAAAAATAGTGTTAATCACATGACAACACGCAAATAATATCCTAGTAGTTAATATCCGCATGCACTTAATATACATCCAAATTAACGTGCATTGCACGTACACACTGACTAGTGCTGCTAGTACGTGAAACTGGTGCCGTGACTTGTGAACGCGTCCAGATATGGTCAACGGCAACATCGCCCGCGAGTTCTTCCTGTTTGCCCGTGCGTCTAAACGCGGAAGGGGAGGAGAGAGAGAGAGCACACATGGAACCCACCAGTAAGTGAAGACATGTAGATATATTTTGTGCGTAGGAGGAAGCAAGGTCAACTGATCACATAGGGTCACCGTGCGATCGAAAGAGTGAGACGGGTTGGAGAGAGTGACCTAGATAGACGATGTGCGTGAGAGAGTATACAATGTGAATAGGTCGAATTGGGCTCAAACATGGTGATATATCTTTTTGTCTGAGAAAGAGCGAGGTCAATAGAGACATACGGAGAGAGAGAGAGATTGAGTGAGCGTGGCCCACCATGAGGTCGAAAGAGTGGTGGCCGCTTGGATGGACTGGCCTAGATAGACAATCTGCGTGAGAGAGTATAGAGTATGTCGATCGAGGCCCGAACAGGGAGATATATCATTTGTGTGTGAAAGAAAACGAGGTTAAACGAGACTCGGATAAAGAGAGCGAGATTGAGCGAGTGTGGCCCACTCTGCGGAAGAAAGAGTGAGACAGTCTTGAGGGAGTGACCTAGATATACAACGTGCGTGTGTGCGCATGCACGAGAGGTTGGGGGGCTAGATAGGCAATGCATGTATTTAGCGCGAGAGGGTGAGAGGGAGAGGGGGGAGAGAGAGCTCGGCATGGGGTGCAATGGCGGGTGTGTGAGGTAAATACATTTGGTAACAGAGTGGAAAAGGGGGTTGTGTAGTTGAGAGGCTTAGAGATCGAAACATGGAGAGAAAGAATGAGCGTGTGTTGGAAACCGATAGCTTCCTAAGGTGGTTAGGAGAGGAAGATTGACCGATACAGGAAGTATGTAGCGTTTGTGCGGAGGGGGGGGGGCTAAAAACAACATTTGAATGTACATAGTACGAGACTTAATATCGATGTTTCAATTCGGTGTACATTGTAAGATTTGAACCGACGAGCAGGCATACGGGTAATTATTTCGAATTCGTGCCATACTAAGTTTCGAAAAGTTGACATTGACTCAGTTTGTTGTGCTATTTTGTAGGTCATATGTTTGAATCCATCCAAAAGTTTTCTCACTACCATGGTGGTCATCATATACATATGCATTTGTATTAAAAAAGTAGCGTGGATACAGTGAAATGCGAAATCCACGTTAGAATTGGAGATTGCTACGTGACACACACTCTAATTCAAATAACTAACTACGTGACACACACTCTAATTCAAATAACTAATTGTGTGAGACACACTCTAATCCACGTTAGCGTGGGTACCGTTTTGATTTTTTTTTCAAATAACTCCTCATTAATTAATTTGTAGTACTCCCTCTGTTCACTTTTATAAGACCTTGAAGACATTTCAGACAACGTGCAAAACAATTCATTTTAAGTTGTTTGAAACGACTTACAAAAGTGAATGGATGGAGTTTCTCGTTTCGAATGACCAATTATTGCAAGGAAAACACGGGCATGGTAATACATACAGATTCGTTTGCAAATGAAAGAAGATTCGTTTGCATTCTCAAATGTAGGCGCACCAGGAAAACCAGGGTCGTGTTGTTGTGGACGCTGCTTCGGTGCCTTAAAGGCAACTGCCTTTGCGTCACTGACATGTGGGCCAGCCACCTATTGGGCCCATATGTCATGGACACAAAGGCAGGTGCCTTAAGGCACCGAAGTATAGTCCTGTCGGGGTGGTCGCGTGTGTCGGACGGACGCGTAGCACCCAGCCACCCACCCCCTCCCCCCCCCCCAAAAGGACGATGACAATATAAGTTCGCGCTTCCATGTTTCGGATTGAAATATCTGGCGGCCCCTTCCAGCCCTGCAAAATCTCTCTTCTCCACCGTCCCCTTCCGCGCCCAGATTGCTCAAATCCCTAATTCGCCGCCAACCCTCGAATCGCCCCTCGTCTCGTCTCTTTCCGCACCGTTCCCCACCTCTGTGCCGGACGACGACGACGAAGACGACGGTCACACTTCACCACCGCACTGGAGCTACCTCATCTACGCCCTCATCCACCGCACCGGGTGGTCCACCGACAACGTCGGCCGCCGCAACCGATGTGCCTCACAGACACCGAGTTCCACCGCATCAGGTGCGCTTCACCGACGCCGTCTCCCAGCTCACCGGGGCTACTTCATCGAGCACATCGTCGCACCTCCTCCCCCTGAGGCCGTTGGGGCTTCACCAACGGTCTCGTCCACCGCATCGTAGCGCTCCACTACCACTCAAGATCTGCATCCGTGCGCGGCCATCCAACGCCAGCGCATCACCCTCAACGGCTCTGAAGTGACCCGCACTCTAGCTAGGCGAGCATGCCCAAACGCCGGCCCGAACTAGGTATCCACACATCACTCCCTTGTGCACTGTTCCGACGATGTTTGGATATCCTTTCACTGCTCTCTTAGCTTACACGCCTATGCAACTCTGACCTTAACTCTTATTTCTTCTGGAGATATCATCTAAAACAAGCAAATCCATATTTTAGCGAAGCATGACGGCGCTACGGGATCTGGTACACATCTTGCACACCCGTATAACCTTGTAAGTATCTGTCCTCCGGTACAACATCAAGGTCGATTCCTCTTATTTGATCAACCATTCGCCGTGTCAAAAATGCAGAGGGGGATGCAAGGAGCACAAGGCCTGCACATCCAAGAAAGTGGTAACATGGACTTGTACATGGAACATCCCAAGCGCAAGCAGAGTTGCAGTGAGCCTGTACAATGAGCTAGCGTAAGTCCCAGCATTACATTTAATTCATTGTGGCATTCGTGTATGATTTGTGTGCAGTGGCTGATCCACGAATTCAAGTTACCAGGGGCGAACATTTAAGGGGATAGGGATCCACCTTTTTCACCTACGCCTTCTTCCTCCTTTGCTCATCCATTCTTGCGTACTCGAGCTCCAGCGCCCAAGTCCGCACACCCCACCTCAACCTTCTCCAGCCATGTCCGGAGCGGGAGGCAAGTGGATGGTCTCCTCCGTCACGGAGGGACACATCAAAAAGCTGAGGAAGGCCGGATACTTGTCTAACGACATCGCGCACTGGCTTCCAGAAGAGGGGCAGCTCATCCCCACCCCAGGCCCCATGAGAGGGTGGTGTTCCTCACCCATTTCCCCCGCGGACTGGGATTTCCTCTCCACCCCTTTGTCCGCGGGCTCATGTTCTACTACGGCCTGGATTTCCACGATCTGGCCCTGAACTTCATCCTCAACATCTCGACGTTCATCGTCGTGTGCGAGGCTTTCCTCTGCATCCCACCTCACTTCGGTCTATGGCTGAAGACCTTTAACGTCAAGCCGAAGGTAGTGCGTAGCTGCCAGGCGGAGTGTGGAGGTGCCATGGTGGGCAAGATGCCCAACGTCCTATGGCTCGAGGGCTCTTTCGTGGAGACCCTGAAGGGGTGGCAATCGGGGTGGTTTTACATCACCGATCCGCGTGACCCTGAATGGGTCGTAGCCCCCGAGTTCCAATCCGGAGACCCGACGCGGCTCACCTCCTGGAAGGAGACGGGCCTGTTGTGGGGCAAAAAAGGAGAGCTGACCGGGCTCCAGACATGCGTCCAAAGCCTGGTGAGCAAGAAGCTCAAACTCGTCAATGTAGTCCAGGTCATGCTCATCCGCTGGATCCTCCCGTGCCAACAACGGGCTTTCAGCTTGTGGGAGTTCAATCCAGCACAGCACCGAACCCTGGGCAGGATCTTCGACACAACGTATGAAGATGCCTGGAAGGTGCTGTTCAAGGGCGCCGAGGCTCCCGCATCCGCTACCGAGGATCGCGGATTCAGCACGCAGCGCCAAGCCAATGCGGTAAGCTGTTTTTACCTCTTACGGGATATTAGTTTTTCATGGTTTAACTCTATGTGGGATCTAAACTCCCTTACCTTTGACAGGAGTGGCAGGAGACGTCCGGACAGATCAGCTGTCCGGCTCCTTTGCCCGAAGACCCAGCGGATGCCCGTTTGACGGGGTTGCTGGCTCCGGCACCCTATGTGGTGCCGGAGAAGAAGGCCAAGAAGAAGGCCACGGGGACTCGAAAGAGTGACCGGCGCCTGGTGGTGTCGGATTCGTCGTCCGGCGACTCCGAGACGCACTCCTCCCGTGAAGACGAGGAGGAGGAAGAAGAAGCCTCTCCCCCTCCAGCGGGGGGATGGAAGAAGAGGAAGGCCGCCCCAACTGGGGAGGCCGGAGGGTCCAAGAAGGGGAAGACCCTTCCTCCAGACTACTCCACCAACGCCGACGACGGCGAAGAGGAGTGGCCGCTCAGGGCCAAGCCCCTGGCGAAATCGTAAGTATCCGGATACCAGAGTGATTCATAGTATTCCTTCATTGCACAGCTTTTCCTTATGCCGAACATGATTATGCAGTCCGCCCAAAGACCGGCTCGACGTGTCGTCGAGCGGTTCCCTGGATTCATCGAATGTGAATTCGCTTTCGACGGCTACCTCCCCCCGCCCAACGGACGACGCCGAAGTGTTGTCCCAGGAGGTTCCAAGCCAGGAGAAGGTGGTCCTGGAGGCGCTGCAAGGCGACCTCCCGGACTCCAGGCGCCAAGGGGACAAAACCCCCGAGGGCTCCAAGTCCAGCCCTGGGCCGGACACCGCACCGGAACCTTGAAAGGTTCCGGAGTCCGGCAGGCGGCCCCCTTGTAAGAAGGGCAAGCCTACGACTCCGGTGACCTTCGTCCACCCGGGGGCACCGGATAATTTGCTGGAGGTGCTTAACGGCGCCTCCATCGATGAGGAGCACCGCACTATTATGAGTGCGGTGATCCAGAAGGTTCAGTCCGCTAAAAGCGGGCTGACTGAAGCTTGTGCCAGCCTGCTAACAGGCTTTGAGGTATGTAAAAAATATGTGAAAATATTACCGCATAGATAGTAGCCCCTGATGCTCTGTTTGGCGTTCGGAAAGAAAAGTCGAATAGATGATCTAATAACATTCGCAGGAGTCTAACAAAAGTAAGTCAATATGCGTATGCTGGCTTCGCTGCTGGCGTCCGCCGCACTGACTGCGGAGGTGGACACGCTGAAGCAGAACCTCGAGCGGTCCGAGCAAGAGCTCGGACTTGCCAAGAAGCAGCTCGAGGACAAGGAAGGTAAGAAATACCTTATTTAAATATATAAAATGTGCAATTGCAAAAAAATGACAGGACCAACGTGGCTATTGTAGGGGCCACGACTGAGGTGGCGACCCTTAAGCAAGCGCTATCCGAGGCCGAGAAGAGGGCGGCCACAGAGCGCACCGAGCGGGAGAAGCACGAGGCGCAGGTTGGCGAGGTGCGGCAAGAGCTCCATGCTCTCATGAAAAAACATGAGAGTTTGGAGCTTGACTCGAAGACGCGAGAGTCCGAGCTCACGGCGGCCATTGAAAATGCCAAGTCTGCCAAGGCCGAAGCCCAGAAGGCCCTCCATGAGGTGGAGGCGATGAAGAAGATAGCGGCAGGTAAGGCATTCTTTATGCAAAGCAAGCACGTGAAAGTGAGTTACTTGTTACTTACCCGAATCCGGAGCTCTCCAGGAGCATTCGCAGATTTGCCCTGTAGCGTGTCAGATGTCGTCGCCTTCTACCGGGCCGAGGAGGGAAGCTCGACGGAGAAGGTGTTCTGGTCTCAGTATGATGAGGCCGGACACCCTGTGCCCTTGAGCGACCAACTGAAGCAACTGGTCGAGCTCCACAAGGTGGCCGAACAGGCCATGAAGGGCCTCATAGTTCCGCTGTGGCCTGGAGAGGCTCTGCCTGGGAGCTATTTTGGGCTGGTGAGGCGGCTGGTGGAGGCCTGTCCAAGGCTCGAAGTCATCAAGCGCTCCGTCTGCATCGAAGGTGCCCATAGGGCGCTTGCCCGCGCTAAAGTGCACTGGGGCAAGCTGGATGCTGAGAAGCTTGTGAAGGACGGGCCACCGCCGGGCAAGGAGCATCGCAAGCCCGAGATGTATTATGAGGGCGTCCTGAAGGGTGCCCGCCTTATGGCAGATGAATGTTCCAAGGATGTAATTTTTGAGTAAACTCGCTTGTTTCATCCTGTGCGCCGAAAACTTGTTCGTATGCGCTAAGCAACGCTTTTTGAATTTAAAATATTACCTTATGTGCGTCCGTTTATGAAATTTGAGAGATGGCGGGTCGTCGTCTTCTACCCCCGAGCCACTAATGTTAGGGTGTTCGGGATAAACCTGAGCGCTCTTTTTCCCATTTTTGGGTCCTTCGAGGGAGGCGCTCAGCACGACGAACAAGGCAATCGGACCATAATGCTTGAACACTCTCACTTAGCCATAGAATTCTATAATTTTAAATTTCGATGAAGCCCCTAGTATTCGGAAGACCGAGTTCGGGGCGCTATCCACGCCTAGGCCGGACAGAGCAGGCTCCTCGCTCTAAGCGGCATAAGTCTTTAGGGACTCGAAACCTCTCGGACAGCGACTAGCTCTCGCCCTATCATGACGGTCAGTTTTAGCTTTCTCTACTGAGGTGCTGAACCCAGTTCAACCGGGGCACAATCGCAGTAGTTCTCCTAGCGCTACCTTAGCCGATATAAGGGAAAGGTACCAAAACATAGGAGCCGGGCAAACCCAACTATTGACCCAAGACATGATTCGAAGCTGATGCATATAATGTTATAAGTTCAGAGTGCCGCACTTGTTAAAGTGTTCGGACTTCTCATGTCGTATTTAGGGGTGCTTGAGCCCCTGGCATATTAGCCGTACCAGAGTGTACGGGTGCACAATGTCATAACTGAACATATATATTGAGAAAAGGAAGGAATAGAGAATGCAATAATAAGCTGAAGCTAAGCATTGTTTATTAAAAGGCTGCTGTAAAAGCAGAATGATAGAAATAGTGCGATAAGCAAGAGATGGGACTATTTGACATGTCCCCCTCCAGGGGTGATCTGCGAGACGGTATGTAAGACAGGTATTTTGCTCGTTATAGAGACCACCTGGACATTTGTCGTAGCTTTCTGCCTCCCTGGCTGTTGCATTGTGTGTTTGGCGATTGTACTGCCGGACAGGCCTTCCGGAGAGTGGAGTCCTAAAAGTAAGAAAAGAAAGATGACAACATCGGGAGCCCCTAGTGCGGTTGAGCCGTATTTTGGGCATGCCGTGGTCGTGCCCCTCCCCCTACGCCCATGGTATTTCCAGAGTGTAATTATGTACGCGTAGTACTGGTTTCGCAATTTCGCGCGGGCTGGGGTTGGGGCCGCATTGCTACGCTTGCTTGGAACGTGCCAGACGGCCTTGCTGTAGGTTACTCCGGGCGCGTTTGGCGGTGTCCGGGCCTTTGTTAGCCAGACTGGAGAATTGCCTTGAGAGGCTACTTTGTACCTCCGCCGCGAGGGCCGCCGTATGCTCCTCCGTTCGGAGAGAGCGTTCAGTGTTTCCATTGACCGTAATTACTCCTCGAGGGCCTGGCATCTTGAGCTTGAGGTATGCGTAGTGCGGCACCGCATTGAACTTTGCGAATGCGGTTCGTCCGAGCAGTGCATGGTAGCCACTGCGAAACGGGACTATGTCGAAGATTAACTCCTCGCTTCGGAAGTTATCCGGGGATCCGAAGACCACCTCAAGTGTAACTGAGCCTGTACAGTTGGCCTCTACACCTGGTATGACTCCTTTAAAGGTCGTCTTTGTGGGTTTAATCCTTGAGGGATCTATACCCATTTTACGCATTGTATCCTGATAAAGCAGGTTCAGGCTGTTGCCGCCGTCCATAAGGACTCTAGTGAGGTGAAATCCGTCGATGATTGGGTCTAGAACCAATGCGGCAAATCCGCCATGGCGGATGCTAGTGGGGTGGTCCCTTCGATCGAAAGTGATCGGGCAGGAGGACCATGGGTTGAACTTAGGGGCGACTGGCTCCAGCGCATATATGTCCCTGAGTGCACGCTTCCGCTCCCTTTCGGGGATGTGGGTTGTGTATCATGTTCACCGTCCGCACTTGTGGGGGGAATCCCTTTTGTCCATTATTGTTCGGCGGCCGGGGCTCCTCCTCGTCATCGCTATGCAGCCCCTTGTCTCTGTTTTCGGCATTTAACTTGCCTGCCTGCTTGAACACCCAACAATCCCTGTTGGTGTGATTGGCTGGTTTTTCGGCAGTGCCGTGTATCTGGCACGAGCGATTGAGTATTCGGTCCAAACTGGACGGGCCCGGAGTATTTCTTTTGAAATGGCTTTTTCCGCTGACCGGGTTTAGAGCCTCTGAATCCGGCATTAACTGCTGTATCCTCAGCATTGTCGCCGTTAATGTGGCGCTTGTGCTTGTTGCGACGCGACCTGCCATTGTTGTCCTTGGTATCTGAATTACCAGGGCTCTTGGTCATGTTATTGCTACGAGCTAGCCAGCTGTCTTCTCCCGCGCAAAAGCGGGTCATAAGTGTCGTGAGGGCTGCCATGGTTTCGGCTTTTCCTGTCCTAGGTGTCGGGCAAGCCACTCGTCGCGGATGTTATGTTTGAAGGCTGCTAGGGCCAACCGTGTCCAGAATTGTCTGGCCGACTCTTCTGGCTGCTGAATTATGTGGCTTAGGTCATCGGCGTCTGGTGGTCGCACATAAGTGCCCTGGAAATTGTCGAGGAATGCGGCTTCCAGGTCCTCCCAACAACCAATTGATTCTGCTGGCAAGCTGTTAAGCCAATGCCGAGCAGGTCCTTTAAGCTTGAGTGGGAGGTATTTGATGGCGTGTAGATCATCGCCACGGGCCATGTGGATATGAAGGAGATAATCCTCGATCCATACCGCAGGATCTGTTGTGCCATCGTATGATTCGATGTTTACGAGTTTGAAACCCTCGGGGATTTGATGATCCATTACTTCATCTGTGAAGCATAGCGGGTGTGCGGCGCCTCTGTACTGGGCTATATCACGACGTAGCTCAAATGAGCTTTGTCTGCTGTGTTCGGCCCGGCTGGATTTGCTGTATCCGGCGTGACAGTTATCGTCTCGTGTCGTGGGGCGCCCACGCGATCCGTAGATCGATCTTGTTTGCCTTGCCTTGTCCTCCAATATATCTCGCAGGTCTGGCGCATTTCCCCGTGCCTTGGTATTTTTTGAGCGACGCCGGGGTGCGGCTTGAGTGGAGGGCCGAGAGGCCTCTCTGTCACGGCCACAAGGTGGCCGATCGGTCGCGTCATGCGCTGGTGATGTAGGTTTAGGTGCTTCCTCCTCTAATCGGGGTAGCAGCCTGCGCTTGGGGTAGCTCTTGGAGGGGCGTTCGAGTTTGTACTCTTCGGCCGCAAGGACTTCAGTCCATCGGTCGGCTAGCAAGTCTTGGTCAGCTCTAAGTTGTTGCTGTTTTTTCTTGAGGCTGCTCGCTGTGGCCATAAGCCTGCATTTGAAATGCTCTTGTTCGACGGGATCCTCAGGCACGACAAATTCGTCGTCGTCGAGGCTTGCCTCGTCTTCGGAGGGAGGCATGTAATTATCGTCCTCTACCTCTCTGTCTGTCGCTCTCTCATGAGGGCTGGCTTCTTCATCCTCCTGTGCTGAATCCTGCTGGAGGGGGTTGTCTTCGGCACTGTCCGACGTGTTATTATCTCTTGTGCCGGAATCACCGTTTTTGCTTTGGCGGGATTTAGAGCGACGCCGCTGACGCCGGCGCTTAGGCTGCTTCTTGGAGGGGTCATCCTCCGCTGTTCCATCTCCATTGCCTTCTTTTGGGGTGTCCACCATGTATATGTCATACGATGAGGTGGCTTTCCAGTGCCCTATAGGCGCTGGTTCCTGTTCGTCTCCTACATCGTCGTCCATACCGTCGATGTCTTCAGAGTCGAAGTCGAGCATGTCGGTTAAATCATCGACAGTGGCTACGAAGTGGGTCGTGGTTGGGTTTTGAATTTCTTCGTCATCCACATCCCAACCTTGCTAACCATAGTCCGGCCAGGACTCTCCTGATAAAGAGAGAGACTTTAGTGAATTCAGAATGTCGCCAAAGGGCGAGTGCTGAAAGATGTCCGCGGCGGTGAACTCCATGATCGACGCCCAATCGGATTCGATTGGCAGGGGCGCGAAGGGTTCGGAGTCTGGAAAGGAGTCCAGCACCTTGGAGCCACGGGCCTCGCAGAGAATAGGGATGGTGTTCGGCTCGATCGCCGTAGAGATTGCAGCTCCCGAGGCAGTGTCCAACCACCCATCCTCGATTGGCACAATCGGCTCCGAGCTAAGGGTCGGAGCTGATACGGGTGCGGCCTCCAGGGCACTGTTCTGCGGCAGAGCTAGATCATGCCCATCGTGACAGTGCGGCACGCTCGGCTGTGGCTCGAATCCGTCGAAGATCAAGTCTCCGCGGGTATCAGCCGTGTAGTTCAAACTTCCAAATCTGACCTGATGGCCAGGGGCGTAGCTTTCGATCTGCTCCAGATGGCCAAGCGAATTGGCCCACAGTGCAAAGCCGCCGAATACGAAGATCTGTCCTGGGAGAAAAGTCTCACCCTGGACCGCATCGCTGTTGATGATCGGAGGAGCCATCGGGCCTAAAAGTGACGACACAGAGGAACTCTCAATGAAAGCACCAATGTCGGTGTCAAAACCGGCGGATCTCGGGTAGGGGGTCCCGAACTGTGCGTCTAGGCGGATGGTAGCAGGAGACAAGGGACACGATGTTTTTACCCAGGTTCGAGCCCTCTCGATGGAGGTAAAACCCTACTCCTGCTTGATTAATATTGATGATATGGGTAGTACAAGAGTAGATCTACCACGAGATCAGAGAGGCTAAACCCTAGAAGCTAGCCTATGGTATGATTATCGTTCGTCCTATGGACTAAAACCCTCCGGTTTATATAGACACCGGAGAGGGCTAGGGTTACACAGAGTCGGTTACAATGGAAGGAGATCATATCCGTATCGCCAAGCTTGCCTTCCACGCCAAGGAAAGTCCCATCCGGACACGGGACGAAGTCTTCAATCTTGTATCTTCATAGTCCAAGAGTCCGGCCAAAGGTTATAGTCCGGCTATCCGGACACCCCCTAATCCAGGACTCCCTCAATGACCATGCTTGTGTTTTATTATGTTTACATCTGAGTACTTATTCCGCTGCAAGTAGTTCTTCGCTTAGGAATTTCCTCACCCTGAAATTCCTCAGTGAAGAATTCATAAAAATCGCCTATTCACCCCCCTTCTAGTCGATATAACGCACTTTCAACTTCCCATGGACAGGCTTGGACGCGTCCGCGGGCGTTTGAAAAGCTGGATTTGGTGCTCGCGGCAGTAGACGCTCTTATCCCGTCACTGCCCATCTTCTTCCCCACCTTTCCACCGCTTTCTCGTTAATCCTTATCGTCACGCAAAGCACACCACAGCCTGCTGTGGCTCTCCCTGCAGTCCTCACGCCACATCTGGCTGCGCACCGCAGCACCGTTGCCGTGGGGCAGCGGAGCAGAGCACCTGTGTTGCTGGAGTTGAGTTGCGCTGGAAACACCATCATCGATTACTGCAGGAACTGGGCGGCGTCATCGCTGCAGGCCGCCGGGAGTTACGAGGGTCGCGATGTCGTGCTGCTACCCGCCACACCCAACTATTGCCATGCGCCTCCCCAAAAGAACCCATGGACAGAGTCGAGTGGCCGTCGCCGGGAGACGTTGGGTGATGGTGTGCCGACCGCTGCTGCAACAGGAAGCAGAGTTGTTGTGAGGCGCTGAACGGCGACGCTACCTGAGGTTCTTGTGTTGCGATGGCCCATGGATGCGTTGTAAGCACTGCTATCCAAGCTCCCCACACACCGGTGCCGCGATGCGGCACTCGTCGACGATTGTCAGTGTTGTGACATAGCGCTCGTCGGTGCTACTGTGGCTGCTATGCAGCACATGCGTCTTTGTAGGGAGACACTGGTGATGCGGTGCAGCACTTGCCGGAGCTGCAAGGCGGATGGGACAAATCATCGTAGGGGCCGCCGGTGTTGCAATGCAGCACTCCACAATGGCCATCGGTGCCGCGATGCACCATTGGTTGGCATTGCTGCGATGGCTAGCGACGACGTTGTGTGGTAGGCGATGGAGTCCTGGATTAATTAGGGGGTGCTGGGCATGTCGATTACCGGTCCTTATGGCTGGGCCAAGGACCCCCCCCCCCCCCACCCAAGCTCATCAACTGGTTGGTCTGGCCCAAGAGCACCGAGAAGGAAAGTCCCGAAGACTTGGCGTGTATTCCAAGGTTCAGAGGTAGCCTTTGCCCCTAGATGCACTCGACTTATGTGTAACCCTAGGTAGCTGGTAGTTATATAAACCGAGGTGCGGGGGCCGTAGAGGGACGAACTCATTCATATATGATCTCACGGTAGATCACCTGTACTTTGTAGCTCATCCATAACAATACAATCAAAGTAGGAGTAGGGTATTATCTCTTTGAGAGAGTCCGGGCCTAGGTAAATACCGTGTCTCCTAGTTCGGGCTCACTCGAAGAGATAACACACTACTCCTACTTTGGGTAATCACCTATACTTTGTACCCCATCCACAACAATACAATCAAAGTAGGAATAGGGTATTATCCCTTCGAGAGAGCTCTTCTTATTATTATTATTTGACTCTTTCTCCCAGAGGGGGCAATCGGCAATGTAGTGGTCTGGCTTCTTGCATTTGTAGCATGTTCTCTTCGTGTGGTCCTGAGAAGAAGTTTCTCCATTTGTGGAGGTGGAGTTCGTCGGCACACACGTACAGCTTGCTGATTTGCTCACCAAGGCTCCCAGGTGTGTGCGCTTCACAAAGCTTCGTGCGAAGATCGACATGGTAGAAATTGACAAGGGCTTAGGTTTTAGGGGGTGAATTGTTGAATAAAGCCCCAAGCCCTGTCACGGTTCAGTTAGTTTGTTTGCCTTCCTTAAGTCTGAACAAAAGGCAAGATAGAGCGACAGAAAAGCTGCAAGTTTTATAGAACAAAAGGCAATTGTTTCACATGAAGTAAATGTTTCATTGCAGTAGAAATGTAATCAATCTCCTCGTTAGCATGAAAGGTTTCAGTTGGTCATCAATTCAGTTTTTGTGTGGTATTGTTTCGTACCTTCGGGCTTAGGCTATGTTTGAGAGTAAGGTACTGCAGAAACCAAAGTATTGAAAACTACAGTATTCTAGCCCGTAGGTGCAGAAACACAGTTTTCACACTATTTCCAATACGTCAAAATACTTTGTTTTTGTAGCTGCTAGTTGCAATCACTCGCGTGTTGTGGCCGGCACTGATAGACAAAAATCGCACGATCAAGAAGCGCGGCAACTCAGCTTTTGCATCCACGCGACTGAGTAGCAAGCTCAGGATTTGCTTGCCCCGTTCCTCTCGGCTAGCATGGCGATGCTAGAGTGGCTTCGCTGAGGCGGTGACCAGCAGCCGGCGTGGAGAGGCAGCCGGCGTGGAGAGGCAGTGCACGACGACCCGACGAGCAGCCAACATACAGTGCACGACCACATCTAACGCTGCAGAGGCAAAGGTCAGCACCGCTTCGAGCAACGGGGGAATGAAGGAGGGAGCTGCAGTGGCTTGGAGCAAGGAAGAAGATAACGATGACCCCTTTCTTTCGTGAGCTCGGTTTTTTAAAAAGAGGCCCCGGGTTCTTTTTTTCATCAAGATATTATACCATGGAATGCAGCATTCAAAACTTGCTAGTTTCTAGTGGCAGCCAAACACCTCATGGTAATTAAAACTATGGTGATATAAAAAACTGTAGTATTCTCACGATACTTTAAAAAAAAACTGAGCTACCAAATGGGGTTTGTTGTTTATGTTTTCCTATCAGCGGGTTATAACAAGCTTGCATAATCAACAAAATAGCTCATGCAGTTATGTTAGTAAATGCCTTGGGGGTGACATAGATCCTAATTTGGAATCTTGTGGAAACTGTTATCCTATTAATGGAGACTCTTTCTTCCATCTAGTGAACTGAGTTTAGTTTGAGATGTAGCTGAACTTCTCTCAATGACGTGATGCTGACATTTATTAACAAAGTTATAGATTGTAAAAGGAGGGCAAATCGCTGAATGTATAAAGCGGAAGCAAACATGCCACAAGTCGAATCAACATTATTGATCAACAATGCAATAAATAGAAAACTCCGTTGATACATCAATTTTGTGGGAAATGGAACTAAAAAGCAGTTACATAAACAAGATATTGTGCTGTTGTACAGGCTAGGCAGGCATGATGACCAATATTATTTGTTCCAGAGCAGAAACATTAGACAAAGGCTCATTGGTGAGGATTACGCCCCGCCAAGAACAGCAAGTGTAGTTTCTAGTTTGAAGCATATTTTGATTTCAAACAAGCATTGACAACGCCCTAAACTGTAGGCAAGCATAGATGACACATGATAAATTATTCACTCCATCACACATGAAATTCAAATAATATCTGATGAGTAAACATGCAAACATCACATGCCAATAATTTACGTCATCACATCACATAGCAATAATTTTAACTCTAAATTCTAAGGATGCAAACATCACACATGAGCTGATTTTCAGTGTGTTCACAACATATATGACAATAATTTAGGGCATTTATGTCATCACTCGTGATGGTGATTTCAACCTCCAAACTAGTACCAATTCACATCCTATGTTGCAGAGATGTAGGGCATCCTCGTGCTATCATGCCCTCCGATGAACATATCTCCTTTTGGATGTTTCAGAATGTCGTGACACGCATGACAACGCTCATAATCCATGGCGCCCCTCATCCTATGGTTGATATTCCGATATATCTCATGGCAACCGCCTGCGGGTAAAACAGGCATTTGATATTTGAAAATATAATACACAGTTATAAAGATTAAGCTCAAGTAAACACATGTATGCTGCCACAATATATCCTAGTACACAAGATTTATGTATGAATAAGAGTGGGCTTCATGTATTGCTTCGAACATGCAGCATCCTACATTAGCAAACAAATGGTGCATTACAAGAACATAGATATTTATCTACGATTGGTTGCACGGTACTCCTACCAATGTTCTATATTTGCAATCATTCTCACCATACGATATTCTGTACTTGCATACAAACAATTATACCCAGAATCTGCATGTTTAAAAAACTGTTGTCTAATGAAAATGACAGTGTAGAGAAGGTGACACCTGGACTGATGCCACGGGTGGATGTGCTCTCCGAAAATAATAAATAATGGTATATACTTAAAATCATACACTCCCATCAGAAATAAGTTCTCACATAGGATGCCAAAATTTAATGACATGCCCACTTCTCTCAAGGAAGAAATTACTTGCACTATTATCAGAAAGAAGACTATCTCAGCAGCCCAGATCTCTTTGTTCAATGGGCTGCTATTGCAGTTTTCTATTTTGGAACACAAATTTGAGTGACTAGAACAAGTTACACAAATCTGTGCGAGGGGAGCTGCACCAGCCCAAGGAGAGAGCGCACCAACAATCCAGCTAAAACTAGAGATATTTTATCTGTATATTTGAGAAACTCCAGATCAGTTTCAAAGTTGTTAAGTTTATTGATTTACAAATTAGTCATTTCTTCTCAAGGTAAGGCTCTAAGCTAATCTATCAGTATCCCTCAAGGGCCAATCTACATTTAAGAGGGCCCTAGCCAATGAAAAATTGATACGCTTAGACGCGCTTAAGCACCAAGCAATGCCCTTAGACGCGCTTAAGCACCAAGCAATGCCCTGGTGCTTCGCTTTCAGCCTTAGCACTGAACTAAGCGCCACAAAAATTATACACGCCTAAGCGAGGGATTGAGCGCTGAGCGCGCGGTGAAGCACGCTAAAGCGCAAGATAGGCAGAAAAAAATTATCGGCTGGGCGCTGTCGCTCGTGTGCATTAGGAAATGAAAAATTGAGTGAAAAGAGGGAAAGAGGGCTCGGGATAGTGTTTAGTGAGTGATTCTGGATACAGAGGACAAAAGAGGGCTCGGGACATTCGCATAGAGAAGAGCTTGGCGGCAGTGACACACCAACACCACCAACCTCATGCTTGGAAGCGACCTCACACACCAGCGTCCTGACGACAGCCTGCCAATCCTCAATCTCCTCAGCTCCTCCCCCTTCGCCGTCTCGCCCTTCGGTCTTCCCAGGCCTCTCCAACGACAGATCTGATCCCCTTCTCCACCCCGAGCTCCTCTTCCCCTCAAGTAGGTCCTCTGCTCGCCCAATTACCCTGTGTGGCTCTGCTGTTTGCTTGCTTGTGCTGCTGCCTGCGCAGCTGGTTGCTCCTGATGTGCTGCTGTCTGACCGTGTGGTGTGGTCAATCATGGGTGTGGTGCTTGGCTGCTGTTTGACCATGTGGTAGGGTACTTGCTGCTTGTGTGTTGTGGTGTGCTAGGCAGGCTGCTAGCTGCTGTTTACTGTTGTGGTGTGCTGCTAGCTGTGCTACTGCCTACTAACTGGTGAATGTTGTGATAATGCAGTATGCAGCATGGATGGGTCAAACAAAAGCCGGGTCCAGCAGAGACGGTTGGATCAGACCCTTTCCTAGCAAAACTCTGAGGCCTCCTTTGGTTTCTAGGAATTCTATAGGAAGGATTATCGAAGGAAAAATTCCTTTGGGGCCTTTTGGTTTGTAGGAATGGATTCCTATTCCTATGTAGGATAGGAATCAAGCCTTCACATTTCAAAGGAAAAAAAAAATATTACCCTAGACTCAATGGAAAAATTCCTATCCTATGCATCAAATGACATCTCTGTTCTACCTGCTCAGGCCTCCTTTGGTTTGGAGGAATTTTGTAGGAATTCCATAGGATAGGATTTCTATAGTAAAATTTCCTTTAGAGCCCTTTGGTTTGTAGGAAATAGAATCCTATTCCTACAGAGGAATTCTTCTGATCCTCCACATTTCATGTCCGTACAACGTCTGTACAAGATGCTTAAGCGCCCCTAGGCGCCACTTAAGTTGTCATTGCACAAAGCAGTGGCCATCGTTCGCTCAGCGCCTAGCGCTTCAAATAACATTGCCCTAGGGCGAAATCGACGACATGGTTCCTTAAGGCTATGCATACATGTGTGTGTGTGTGTGTGTGTGTGTATATATATATATATATATATATATAATTTTTTTCACTTGAAAAAAATCAGTGCTTCGAAAATAAGCTTCTTCGAGCAGTTCTTGATGCAAAATCATGTCAATTTGTGATATCATACCGTCGTGCCGTGGTCACCGTGGGCAAACAGAGGCCAATGGGTGAAACATGAATACTAATTAACATAATGCTTTTAGCAATCAGATCAAATGAAAAGTACTAGGTGCAACATGCTAGTTAAATAAACTGAAACTACAGGTATCATAACTTTAGTTTCAATTGGCATGGCAATAGAGTTTAGCTAGACATAATTCTTTGGGATAACAATCAACTTGACCAATTGGCTGAGTCGAACACTAGATCAATTACCACACGACAGTGCTATAAGGAACAGAACTAGTACTTCCAAATACCGACCGATGACTAACTAGCAGTGCTACTATAAGCTGAAAAACCACTATGTACTAATCCATTGATGCTAGACAAAACTGAGTAGTCAACAAGCAGTACAACAAATCCAGCAACGGACAACCCTTCTACTGACAAAAGGATTGCAGATTTACATCAGTTGTGGGTCTGACCTTGTCGTTCGAAGCTGATAGGCAAGTCTCCTACGATGGTTGCGCTCGTGTAAGCATAGCGGGACTAAAATGATGCCAACCGCAGCAGCGATGCAGGGGAAGCTATGACACCGGAACCAGCAGCGATTCCGACAATGGCGATGATAGGGCAGCAGAGGGCTTGAACCTTAGACAATGGCTACTGGATGTTTTGCAAGTGTTTTTTAGGGAATATCTTGCAAGTGTTTGTATGAGGCCAAAACACATGGCCTTTTATCTGCTTTCCTCCTCATCTGAAGTTTCTTTCCATGCTGCTGGCTTGGCTACCAGATCAAACTGGGCCTTTGCACAGGTGCGCGAGGACGTGTCTGCCTATGCAAAAATATAAGCTCATGGGCCCCCTCCAGGTTTGGGCCCTAGGCGGTCACCCCTCCCGCCTTGGCCTACAGCCGACCCTGCTCCCTCTGTATTCACAATTGCTGTTGCGCCCACCAGGAGCTGCACCAGCCCAAGGAGGGGCACACCAACAATCCAGCTATAATAAAACCAGGGATATGCTTATCCATATATTTAGAAACTCCAGATCAGTTTCAAAGTTGTTAAGTTTACTGATTTACAAAATAGTCCTTTATTCGCAAGGTAAGGCGCTAAGCTAATCTATCTCTATCCCTAAATAGTAAATACCTCTAGTGAGTGGTGACAATACAAATTGGTCCTTTCTTCGCAAGGCAAGCATAATGCTGGTTGCTAAATACCTATAGTGAGCGGTGAAAATATATAACTAGCAACCAATATCCAACTATAATAACATAATACATAATAACGCAGGCATCCAAAAAAGCATACCAAAACAAGGAGCATCATCGATAATCGAGACATGCAGCACACGCATAGGCTCGGCATCTTCCTGCAGCTGGAGCTTTGGAATGAGCATGAGCTCAGCGAAGAAGAGCCTCTTTGTAGGGTCATCGCTCTTCTGGGGTTTGGCGGTGAAGTTAACATGGGCATATGTTGTCCCACATGCCTCGGAAAAGCAGTTGGACGTCAAGGCTTGAGAAATGTCGAACTTGTGCTGATTGTTGATAATTGTTTTAGGAGGATCCCATTAGTGCATCAAGCAATAGAGTTATATAGCAGATTAATATGTTGCGCACGCAATAAATACCTCGGTCTTTCTGGCATTGTAATGCGCCAAGGCAAGGTTAGCAAAGTGTTTAAGTTGTTCTAGGTGAAGCGAAGTGGGGTCACGATGAGCGAAGCGTGCTTCCATGTCCTCAGCGGTTAGGTACTCTTCCCTGCAGGTGAAGGAAGGTAGTTAGCACTTGTTTCGCCACATTGTTAGGTAGAAAAGTCAAGTGTTTTCTCTTGAGCAGTTCCATGTCCCATGGACAATTTACATGGACAGTGTTGAATCTGGATAGGAAAGCACAAAACATGGGAATTCTGTGTGTTAGGCCTCCTTTGGTTTGAAGGAATTTCATAGGAATTCTAGAGGATAGGATTCTTATAGGATTTTTTCCTTTAGAGCCCTTTGGTTCATAGGAATGGATTCCTATTCCTACATAGGATTGGTTCATATCCTCCACATTTCGTAGGAAAATAAAAATGAGCCTAGACTCAATGGAAAAATTCCTTTGGTGTCAACCAAACGATATCTCGTTTCCTATTCCTACTTATAGGATTTGAGATACATGTCATCTCATTTCCTACAAAATTCCTATTCCTACGATAATCCTATCCTATGAACCAAAAGAGGCCTTAAGTAGTATAGAGCTTGTGTGTTTTAGTACTAGTATAGAGCATCAACATGGAAGAGGAAAAAGAACCAATTTTTGGACTCTAACATGACACATATCTAGCATGAACAAACCAGTTAGTTCACCACTGCCACTAACAGCCGCCGTAATATGCAACGGGATGTGCATCTACCTAGTGACTGAGTAGCCAAGCATGGTCGTGTTCCTAGTACAAGATAGTATTTGATCTGCAAGTCAGTCAAAGCCCTTACTCTGTGTCGCTGGGCTTGGGGTCGTAGTTGATGACTATATTCTCCGGCCAGCCCTCGGCGAGCTTGCGGTACCAGCGGACATGCTCCTTCTTGAAGTCCCGGAAGGCGGCCTTGGCCTCCTCGGAGTCGCACCCGCTGTCGTCCATCCTCTCCAGCTCCTCGGCGCGCGCCAGGTGCTGCCGCCTCAGCTCCTCATGCGTTATGAAACCCAGCTTCATCCTGAGCTCCACTTCCAGCGGCAGGGTGCGCGGGAGCCTCCTCCACGTCCCCGGCTTCCTCTTCCTCGCCGGCGCCGCCGGCCCGCCGTCCACGGGCCGTGAGGACGTCGCGGAAGACGCTTGCGACGACAGCGACCAGCTGGGGCCGTCATCCATCCTCGATTTGGAGTCGGGATTGGGGTCGATGGATCCTCGATTTGGATTGGGGATTGGGGATGGTCTCTAGGTTTTCCCTTAGCGGCGGAGCGGAGAGGAGCCGTCCCCAGCCCCAGCCGCGCTCTAGTAGTCTTAAGCGCATCGCCTCTCTTATTATTGGGCTCTATGTTGCGGGCCGAACGCACTGGCCCGTGAAAAATTGGGGTCTACGAAAAATTTACTGTTTGAACCTGATTTTTTTTCTTCTAAGAGCTACTCAGATGTCCAAATGCTTTGAAATTTGGCACGCACCTCACGCACTCAGTCATCTCTCTGCATAAAAGAAAATTAGATTTTTTTTTGAATTTTTGTAGCATTATTTTTTTAATTTAATAGTCATCGGGTGTAGACGAGCTCGGGCTCAGAATTGGATATTCGGTAAAAAAAGTACTCCCTCCATTCACTTTTGTAAGGCGTTTTAGACATTTAGGACAACACCCAAAATACTTCAATTCCAGCCGTCTTAAACGTCTTACGAAAGTGAACAGAGGGAGTACAATTTTGCGGATAGAACTGTGGTTGGAGCAGAAAAAGGTACTCCCTCTGTAAAAATATATATATAAGACGCAAGTTCATGGTCCTTGAGCCGCCCATTTCTACATCATCATCTTGCACGTGTGCAATGCAGAAATATGATTCCATGGTTCGCTTATAAGTGTCAGGCATTTAGGAACCAAGGAATTTCCTAATTGACTTAATGTCTTAATCTTCATGCGTGTGCGATGCAGAAATATCTGGTCAAGCTAATCCACTTGATTGATAGTAACATTTGTCCTATTAACCGAGGTGAGCATCAAAATCGTTCTTGTTGTTTATTCGATAATATTTTTTTAATGATACGTTGTGGTGGGGGGGGGCAACAAGAGCATCACCTTGATTTTTTTTTAGAACTGATGACAGTGAGATTCTCTCACTGCCTTTTATATTAATAAAAAGAGGGGGGGTTAGAGTGTACAGGTATTTACATGTTACATTAGAGGAGGGGGAGGGGGGGTGTTAGGTAAAATAACTAATGCAAGGAATCACAATGAACTAGCTATAGATAAAATGAAAGGACCCTGCTCTTGCTTCGATCTATGAACTAGCATGGCAAAGTCAAGCTTGAATCTGTTCCTCTAGGAGTCAAATGAGGGTTGGATCCCTCTAAAGTGTTTGTCGTTCCTTTCCTTCCAGATCCCCCAGGCTGCTATAGTAAAAACCTCCAAGAACATCGGCCGAGCCCACCTGGCTTTACCCTCACACAACATTGTCATCATACAAGTGCCATTTGTCCAATGTATTCCAAGGGCATCCCAGCATCTCTGACTGAACGGGCAGGTAAAGAAGAGGTGCACGACGTCTTCTTCAGGCGGGTGATGACAAAGAAGGCAGGTGTAGTCATTGTTCTGGATTTTGTAACGCCTTCTTCTGAGCATATGTCTAGTGTTCAATCTATCGGCCATCAGCAACCACAAGAACACTTTCCATTGCATTGTACATTTTGTTTTCCATATCCAACTGAAGGCCTCATCCACCTGCACCTGGCTGAAGCAGTGAGCATAATAGCGAGTGGACCTAAACTTGTCTCCTCCCCAAACACACGACCACACATCTTTGCCATCAGTGAGCGAGGTATTCAAGGTTTCAGACTGCAGCCCGGCAACCTCACGACATGCCTCCATTGATAATGGCAGGTGAAACACTTCCCCCAATCGTTCAGAGGACAGAAGTTGCCGCACAGAGATATCCGGTTCCTTGGCAAAAGAAAAGGCTCTCGGAAATTTGTCTTGGAAGACTTCACTTTTCCAATTATCTTTCCAGAACAGGATCGTGTCACCCGAGACCACGTCCGATTTTATGACCCCTCTATATATGTCCGATAGCTGCATGGGGTCTCTCCACCAAAATGAGCCACATGGTTCCGTAGCATGAGGTATTTTGCCCGCATAATAAGTACCCCAGATCAAACTCACCCAAGGCACATCGCACTTGTTGCAAAATTTGTGCAGTTGTTTCAGCAACAACCCTTGGTTTTGAACCCTAAGATCGATGACCCCAAGTCCACCTTTATTCTTAGGTCTGCGCACCATCCCCCATGCTGCCAACGAGTTGCTCTTGTGTCCATCGTCTGATTTCCTCACCCAGAGATAGGACCTACGCAGTTTGTCAAGGTGCTCAATGATCTTAGGGTCTATCTTGATGGAGCACATGGCATATATGGCCAAGGAGGTGACCACCGAATTGAGCAGTGTGAGTTTGGAGCCATAATCCAACAGAGATGCTGCCGTCGGCACTCTCCTCTGAACTGAGGTCACCAAAGGCATCAGGTCAGTCACACTCGGGCGCGTGGTGCCCATGGATAGTCCAAGGTATGTAAACGGCATCTAGCCGATAGAGCATCCAAGATAGCTACAATTCCTGTCGCCTGCACATGATCAAGGTTGATGGGCACCAGAGTTGATTTGGGAAATTTGATCTTGAGGCCCACAGACATCGCGTAATCGATCAGAATGTCTCTCAACACTTGCGCTTGCGAAGTACAAGCAGGGAGGATGGCGATCGTATCGTCTGCATATTGAATTACGGGGTAGTCACTGTCAGAGGTGGGCAAGGGCAACCAGAGCAATCCGGTCCGGCTGGCGTCATCGATCGCCGACTGCAAAAGATCCGCTGCAAGGACAAAGATCAATGGCGATAGTGGATCGCCTTGTCGAACCCCACAGAGGCACTCAAATTGCTTCCCTGGGGTGCCATTAAGCAGTACCGCCGAGCTTCCCGAGGAGAAAATGCACGTGATCCATCCCAGCCACTTATCATCAAAGCCCATATGACGCATGATCTCAATCATCGGTTCATGTTGAATCATATCAAATGCCTTGGCGAAGTCAAGCTTCAGAATACAACAAGCTCTCCCCGATGCTTGGCATTGGTGGATGTATTCAAAGGCCCAGGCCAAGGAGTCCTGTATCGATCTCCCTTTGAGAAATCCATACTGGTTCTGATGGATGATCTTAAGCACAATTTTCTGCAGGCGATTAGCTAGCAACTTAGTTATAAGTTTCAAACAACAATTAAGTAGTGTGATGGGCCTAAAATCGTTAGCAGTTTCTGGCGATTGGTTCTTTGGGATGAGCATTATGAAACCAGAATTCAGGCTCTGGAGATCTAGAACCCCATCATAGAAGTCTTTGCACAGCCTGTAGAAATCCTCTTTGATGATATGCCAGCATGATTTCAGAAAGCAGCCATTAAATCCATCGGGACCCGGTGTCCCGGTGCTCTCTCCGAGGGCATTTCACGAACTATTCTGTCGATCTCCTCATGCGTGAAAGGTTTGGTTAATTCATCTAGCCCCTCCACTTTCTTAATGATCCTTGCCAGATCAAACTTCATTTCATACTCCCCTTTTTTCCCCAGTCTCTCCTTGTATGTGTCAAAAAGTTCCTGTGCTTTACTCACATGGTCTGTTACCACCGTACCATCTTGGAGTTCGAGAGATGCTATGGAGTTTTGCGGTATCTTTTTGACGCTGCTGAGTGGAAGAATTTGGTGTTATCACCTCCACAGCTGAACCATCTCACAGTGTACCTCTTCTTCCAATATTCTCGTTTATATCCAAGGAGAGTAACCAGATGATCCTTGAGAATCGACCTAAAGTTGGCTTCAGGAATTGTGAGAGCCCTTTTGTCCTTAATATTATCAAGTTCCAGTAGTGCCCAGTTGGAGTTATCAATGCACAGGTACAACCGAGAAATTTGTTTGCTCCAACGTTTAAGCGCATATCTCAGGTTCTTTAACTTTTTGCATAACAGTTTGGCCGTATTGGGTGCATAACATTATTTATCCCAGGTAGATTGAACTAAATCAAAGAAACCTGGGTGGGAGATCCATTCAAACCTAAACACCTTTCTTTTGGGGACAGACGTTTCTATCGAGATCATACATGGTGTGTGATCAGACACTGGCTTTGGAAGCGGTCCCACTGTGGTGTTAGGATAGTTAGTTGTCCAATTCGATAAGGTAAAGAACCAGTCAATTTGCTCAAGCAGAGGCTCAGTCTGCATGTTACTCCACGTGTACTGCCTACCCTTAATAGGTAGTTCAACAAGCGCCTGTGACTGAATGAAATCGTTGAAAACAAGCATATCATTAGCATCACCACCCGGTTTGTTACGATTATCAGGCGCTCTAATGTAGTTGAAGTCACCACATATTAGCCAATCTTCATCATCAGGTATATCCAGGTCAAACAACCAAGAGGTGAAGGCCACTCTGTCTGGTCCAGCACATGGGCCATAAACATTAATAAGTTTCCAATTTCTGGATGTTTGCAAGGAAGTAAACTGAATACCCAAAGCAAAAGATGCAGAGCAAAACACATTGCCAGAGAACACAGAGCTGTCCCACAACACAATTAATCCACCAGAGGCCCCCTAAGAGGGCACCACCTCAAACTTATCGAATTTTTTAGGGCAGAATAGTTTAACAAAAGCAGCATCAAAGGTAGCACGCTTGGTTTCTTGCAAACAGATAACTGAACAACCACTACTACTGATAGCATTGCGCAGCGCCAACTGTTTCTTGTCTGAGTTGATCCCTCGGACATTCCAGCATAGTACCTTCCACGCCTTAAGCTACATCGGGCTCCGTGATGTCGCTCCTCTACCCACCTTGACTAGAGAGCAGCTTCTGCTTGCTTAACTGACTCAGATGTACACCACACATATTAATGCCAATGGATTGAACAGCGTGGATGGAAGTATGAGGTGGGATAATATCAGATACCTTGTCATTAGTGGGACAGGGAAGAGATGGGTCCTTCCTAGGTTTGACCTTGGAAGTTGTAGCTCTCTTGTCAGAGACAGGAGGGGCCCTGAACCCATCATATTTGTTGGAGCGAGCACTGCGACGGAGAAGTACAGTGTCCACATGAGCCGGCTCCTTTAGCATCATATGACCAATCGGGTCCATCACACGATCCACACAGTCTGGCACATCTGGCATGGATGGAACAGCAACCAGAGGCTTGTCCATAGCTGGCATAACAGAGTTTACACCTTCTATCGAGGTAGACAAATCAATCACCATACCCATGTTGAAAGTTGAGTTGAAGATGCGGTCGAGGACATCTGGTTCAGGCATCACCTGGTTGAGCAGAGCCATGGAAACACGATCAATCTAAAACTGAATAATAGTGAAGGGATTGAGTGGGAGGCAAGCTGTCTTAGGAGACTGAGGTGGTAGTATGGAACGAGTATAAATCCTCTTGAGCATGCCACCCATCCAGCAAAGTAGTTCAGCGTCAGCAGAGATCAACATAGCAGTTACATAACCTCCAGCTCTGACAAAAGTATGCTCATCATCAGGAACCCCATTGATGAAGTTATCAGCCAATTCCTCCACATATGAATATTCTGACCAAGCATCCGAGAGGGTATCCACTAGGTTGTGCTCTTGTGGCACACCATCCATCAGGGACGGCCCATCGTACTGAAATTATGTTCTGAAACTGAATCCAGTATACGGAGGTGGTATAACTAGCCAGGCTCTCCATCCATTGTCCTGCACTTGTTCCTGAACTTGTTCATTATCATTCCACATAGCTTCATTTGCAGCCTGTTGAACCTCCATCTCATCTATCCTTGCTTGCTGCATTACAGTGTAGTATGGCAGTGCATAGGGATGTGGTGATGCATTCAGGAGTGGTGGAGTATCCTCTTTCCCTTGCAGACCCGGTACTATGTTTCTACCATTCAACACATAAATCGGGACAGACCAAGAACGACCCAGACCGGACAGCGTCCCAACTTTGGTGACAAGCAAGCTATGGGGAACTTCAGCAACATCTTTAATGTGGCACTTGACAAGAACCCTAGCTTTGTTCTCATTCGGTCTTGGCCAAGCAAGAAGCTTACCAAACCGAGAAACCGCCTTATGAACATAATGTTCAGTCATGTAATCCATAGGGAAAGCAAGCATCAGTACCCAAACTTCATATTCAAAGGCAGGCATTCTCATATTAATACCTTCATCATGAGGGATTAAAGTAAAATAAGAATCCTCCGTAAGATCATGCGGCCCCTCTCTAATAGCTTCATCTCTACTCTGAACATCACAAAAAGCAACACAGCCAACAGCAATCGGATAGACGAACCCATCCTCAATCTGAAACTCTAGATCCTCCCTAATGATGCGACAAACTTCCTCTAGCCAAAACCTCTTCTGATGATCTGGTACAGGGGTGATCTCTATCAGAGCGTAACTGTCGTGGTTCAAAGGCGGCTCATCCACGACCATGGTGCTCCTCTGCAGCCGATGATCTGGCCCTCGCTCAATGTGAGCGCCGATGGGGGTGAAGGCGAATGGCCGGACCGGAAAGTTCGCCATGGCGACACCACTAGGGTTTTTCAAGGGCTCGGAAGCAGGGAAGGGCGAAGCAGGAACAGGGGAGGAGGAGGACGAGGAGGGTGAAACTGGGAAGACTGCGTCTGATTGGGGCCCCAGGGCGGTGGAGTTGACAGATGAGGGGGGAGGGAGTCGTATCGACAAGCAATGAGGGCCAGCCACGTCACTTGTAATCGGGATTTTCTGTTTCACCTTGCATACCCGATCCCGATTTTTACCGTGTATATCCCGCAGACCTGGGTGGCGGATATTATTCCGTTCCCCACAAAATGGCAAAGTTTGTTTGAAGATCTTGGGCTGCCAAGAATATTTTGGCCCATTCCAACCTCCACTGCATATCATATGACCCAAATAATTGCAGCTCGTACATCTCTTCAGCCCAGGACAATTAGTGACATAGTAGCCACGTTGCATTACAGGAAAAAACTTATAAGCCATGTACGTAATACACTCGACTTGCATCGATTTAAACTCGGTTTATATATAAGCCGAGTAAAACTCCCGGCTTATAGCACTCGGTTTACAGTCGACCGGCTTATACCATATAAGCTGAGAGCCGGACCGAAAAAGCCCGGCTTATATGTAAACCGAGTATTTTCACAGGGATCTCGGTTTAATTGGGTACACGCTAGGCATAAAGGTAACTTAATTACGGCCCACTATGCATGTGTCAATCTGATCATATTGAGTGTCGGAGCATAAGCATCGATCGTTGACAGAAGATACCTGGGCAACCCGATGCAAGATGGCCATGACGCGAGCACTTTATACATTTCAACAAACGTGAGTCAATGTACTCCTGGGTTGGCACATCCTTGATTTGGACCATAGATAAGATATCAGCATCCGAATAACCAGCTTGCCAGCCATCCATAATATGATATAATTTTTCATCCGGGATAGAATTCCAGTAAATCTCCCTGAAACGAGATCCCTTGAAAGAGGGGGCAATAGAATGCAGTTTATCCTTGTGTTTGCAAACAAAATCACCCAGTCTAATATTCAAATCCAGATCCGAATTAATCGAAAAAACCAACTTTCCAAAAGAGATGTTCTCGGCGGCCGGAGTCAAACTCAAACTCAACTCCGACGAGGAACTATGATCATCACTTTGCAAAGCCACAGGGAATTGATCAAACTTTCTCTGTTGATCTTGGAGCCACTTGGATTTAATAGCTATAGATTGAACCTCATGAAGATAGCTATCCGCACGCCAACCATTCCCCGATCTATCAAAACCTGAATCAATTTCCCCACGAAAGAGACGAAAATGACAAATGAAGTCTGGCCAGATCCGATCCTTAAGCCCATAGATAAAGTGTCCCACATGATTCGAGGCCACCGAAAATCGGAAACGGCGATCACTTAGCCGTAAAACCCTAAAACCTGAACTGAGACCACCAATGCAAGATTGCAATGCTAGAGCCACCGATTCCTCCGTCAAGGGAAATGATGCCGAAGAGAACAAGACAACCAGGAAGAATTCCTTGGAGGATCTAGGGTTGGCCGAAGAGTAGTGCACCGTGGACCCAAACTTGTCACGTACCTGAGATTCAATTGCCAAGCCCGGAGAGAAGTCCCAATGGAGGAGACTCTCCATGGCGATGTGGTGGCTGCCACGGCCGGAGTACGACAGATATTTCTCTTGTTGTTTGCATTTTTATTCAGATTTCTTGAATTGTGCGAATTCCATAGTATTTGTAGTTATGTACAGTAGATGTGTGTGATTTTTTTTGACTCTTTCTCTTTTTAAAAATGTTGAACATAGCTTTTTTTTAGCTTGACAGAGAAAAGTTGAAAGACACATCGATGTTGTCACAGGAATGGATTCCTAAGTGTCTTGCGCATTTAATTTTAAGGGGCATCACATAGAGAGAAATTCAAGAACAAGTTGTCTAATCAGGTTAACATAACACCTATGCATTTTCTCTGTCTTTTTTACTTACACTCTTCACTCTTTGAAATTAGTACATAAACAGTATATTTTTATCTGCCGTGCAGAAACCATATTTGAAGCTCACTTGCAGAATAATGATTATGTGCCTCTTGAAGTCAATATTTTTTTTGAGGAATTGGCCGTTGACCGCCCATATATTAAGAGGAATGGAATGTTGGTACAACTTGCATATGACGCCGATGGCCAAGACATGATTAGCACCAGGCAACAATGCAAATTAAAAGAAAAAAAAGAACTACAAAAATTAATCTGGCTCCAGTGGTGGGTCATTCAAATAGTCTGATAGCCAATGCATGGTTGTTGTGGGTAACTGAGGATCCTGTCTAATAAGATGAAGAACGCCGTCTGCTGTAAGGGAAACATGCTCAAAGACACGCCTGTTCCGCTCCTTCCAAATCTGCGAGCAGGTGTAAATTGTCGTGACCATGTCCTTCCCAGCCAAATAACAAGTGAGATCATTCCACCATCCAGAGATGGAAGCCGCACCCTAGGCATTTGACGCAAGTTCCATAGTCTCACACCAATAGGGCACCTGATGCCAAACATCCCTAGAAAAAGAGCACTTCAGAATTAGATGGAAGGGTGTCTCCTCCTCCTGATCGCACAGAGGGCAGCAGTTGGCATGAGGGATGCCTCTGGTCTGAAGATTATCATTGGTTAGGACACGACCTCGCAACCACAGCCACATGAAGAAGCGCCATTTTCCCTCCACCTTGGTCTTCCAAAGCTTCTCAAAATTGATACCGGAGTATGAGCCAACGAACTGATGTTGATAAGCTGAACGTGTAGAGTAAACACCATCTGTGGTGCCCTTCCAAGTGACTAAATCCACTTCAGAGTTAAGCTGAACCTGTTGTAGTCTAAGCCAAAGGTGTGTGTATTGACGAAGCTACAAGGTCTGAGTGATGCGCCGCAAACCTGCCATCCAGGCCTGGCCATTGATTGCCTTGGAAACACTAATCTTCTTCTTGGCTATTGTGAGAGGATCGGCTAGATTTTGGGATCAAAAGATGCTTTGGTACATCATGAACGCTTGTGTGATCATGCATAACATGATCACCAAGAATGAGTGTGGGCAAGATTTAGACTATTCTGAGTATGAGTTGATGGGACATCCCGTGCGAGTGTGGAGGGGGGGCTGCGAGGGTGGCCTGCTTTGTTGCCTCCTATCATACCGTCCGGCGTACCGAAACGCATGATGAACTTTAAAAGGATATAGTCGAGGAATGGTGGTTATGGGATGGGCAGCAAAATTAGTTTGATGTTGTATTATTGACTATTTGTTGTATTGAAGATAAACTATTTGTTTGAGTTGTAATAATAATTAAACTATTTATTGTTGATTTATTTTGTTTGTGTTTGATCTTCTTGGTTCTATGTTTGAGTGAGAAGTGTTGTTTATGCTGGGCGTTCGTGCTGGAATTTAACGCGCCTGCTGGAGCACTCCTCGCGGCGCACAATATTATAGCACTTCTGGTAAAGCGAAACACCAGTCCAGCGCGCTAAAACGCTATGCCAGCTCTGGAGAAAAAAAGCGTGTCCCGCGCTACCGCGCTTTTGTTGGAGATTGGAGATGCTCTTAATAAGGTGGGAAATGACACAGCGGACAGAAGGATCTCGGCATGCACTTGAAATTTCTACCGAGGCCGTCGGAAACGCCCCTGCGCACGGTGGAGCGGAACTCCTGCCTCAGATCAGATGCATCGCTTGGCCAGCCTCCTTGTCTTGTACCAGGTCATGAAGGCGAGGCGATTCCAGATGGTGGACCGCGCCGTGGACTGGAGATACTGCGCGATGTATGTATGCCTCGTTACCCAGGCGCACGGCCCCCCTGCTTCCGGCCCGACGGGATGTACGTACGACGGGATCAGCGACGCGGGCGCACAGCACCGTCGTCCTCCACGCGGACACGGGGCGGAGCTCCAGCCCGTTGGAACCCGTGGAGGTCTGCAGATGGTGTGGTGACACGCGCGCGGAGGACACGATCCGGAGGAGGAGGGCCGCCGCCGCGTCGACAGATGCTCCCCCGGAGAGGAGAAAGAGGACTCGATCAGCATCGGGATCGCCGTTTGGCACTTTGGGTGGTGCTTGCTGCTCAAGGAGGCGACCAACTCGTCCTAGTCTTGCGTTGTGATCATGGTGTAGACCGCCGGCCGGTATGAGGTCCACGGCAAGGATGCAGCACCCGTTGTCGATACCCTTCCTTGCCGCCCAAAGCATCACGAGCTCGGGCTGCCCTCCATCCACCAACCGCGACTAGTCACCCGTCGACCACTTGCTCCAACAGTGCACATCATGTACCCATCACCGGAGCAACGAAACAACCAGCGAATCGTCTTGACGTGAACTCCCGCGAGTTTTGTGGCTTGTCATTTTGTCCAACAGTTTAGGGCATCTCCAACACCGATTCTCAAACCTCCCACATTCATCAGGACCGGACTATCCCGACAGCGGAAATCATCCAACACGATCTCTCCCGCAAATCAAAGACAAACACGGGCAGGGGGCTTTGAGGGAGTCGGATCCCACACCCACTTTTTATTACCTTGGCCCACCAAAAACCCCTCACCCCTCCCACGCGTTTTCGGCCATGTTAGAATAAATCCGAGGCATACCGTTGATTATCCGAGGACCAGACAATCACACGAGCACGACACCGAGATTTGTTAACGAGGTTCACCGATATGGCTACATTCCCGGGGCCTGACTGTGGACGCTCCTCCCCATGACACCGCTACAATACCGCACCCGGTCGCCCTGGACGCTGGCACATGCCGCCGGCTTCCCCTGCGTTTCGGTGCTATTATGTTGGCATAAGTTACATCGTGTGTCTACCCCCACTATATATGAGAGGCCTAGGATACAAGTGTCCTACTTGGACACGACTCCATGTCCTATCTAAACACAATAAGTCCAATTGTAACCTAACTTGTACATTATATTCGACTCCAACAAACTCCACCTCGGCGAATATTCTCCACCACCATGAATTCGTTCATGCGTCAAACTTCCATGTACATTGGACTTGAGCTTATCCCCCATGAGTACTATTGCTACTCCAAGACTCATGTGACTCCACCTGCAACTTGTAGTCCCTCCTTTTCTTGACCACAGTGAACACTCGAGCAAAATTAAGTTCCTTGTTACTCTAGTTCACTAGTAGAAAAAGGGTCAAATATGAGACACATTAGTCCCGGTTTGCATTTAAGCCGGCACTAATGTGTCCATTAATGCCGGTTCAAACGGCTAGGCAGGAGGAGATCTTTAGTACCGGTTCAGTGCGAACCTTTAGTACCGGTTCATGCCACAAACCGGTACTAAAGAGGCTGGCGGGCCCCAGCCTCTTTAGTACCGGTTCGTGGCATGAACTGGTAGTAAAGATGTTGTGGCAGAGGCTGTTTTTAGTCCCACCTCGCTCCCCTAGCAAGATTTTTACCACCTTAAATATTTTACTTCTCAAACTATCACAAGCACTTTTTCGTCATTGAACTCTATGTCTAGAATTTGTGGTCGCAATATGAGTCTTCACCGGTTTCTAAACCGTTGAGGACTCATATTGACAATTCAGATTGTACACAAAAAAAATCATTGATAATCAATGTATTTTTTATGTATATTTTTACAATGTTTACGCCCTCACTCTCTCCACTCACTCGGTCTCCCCCTTAATCCCCCGCGCCGGTCCTCCCCCGCCGGCCGCCCCTCACTCTCTCCACTCACTTCAAAATTGGACGCACTTCGTGTATAAACTGGACAATCTCTTTCGGAGTATCAGGGTTTCGGATGAGAACTCATCTGTTACATGGGCACTTCAATGTTTTTTAAACTTATTTGAACTCCAGACTATTTTTGCGTTCAATATGCAGCATTCAAAGGGACGTCATCAATTTCCAACACGTTCTGACATCATTTGCTGTTTTTCAGTCATTTACCGATTTGTTTAGAGAGCTAAATAACTGTGAAATTGAAAATCACTAAAAATGAACTCTGAAAATGTTGGAACTTGGCATGGTATCATCATTTCACCCGCATAGCATGTGCAAAAGAGTAGAGAGGGTCACAGCGAAAACTGGACACACTTCGTGTACAAACTAGACAATCTCTTTCGGAGTATCAGGGTTTCGGACGAGAACTCATCTGTTACACGGGCACTTTAATGTTTTCTAAACTTATTTGAACTCCAGACTATTTTTGCGTTCAGTATGCAGCATTCAAAGCGACGTCATCAATTTCCAACACGTTCTGACATCATTTGCTATTTTTCAGTCATTTACCGATTTGTTTAGAGAGCTAAATGACTGTGAAATTGAAAATCACTAAAAATGAACTCTGAAAATATTGGAACTTGACATGGTATCATCATTTCACCCGCATAGCATGTGCAAAAGAGTAGAGAGGGTCATGGTGAAAACTGGACGCACTTCGTGTACAAACTGGACAATCTCTTTCGGAGTATCAGGGTTTCAGACGAGAACTCATCTGTTACGCAGGCACTTCAATGTTTTCTAAACTTATATAAACTCCAGACTATTTTTGCGTTCAGTATGCAGCATTCAAAGCGACATCATCAATTTCCAACACGTTCTAACATCATTTGTTGTTTTTCAGTCATTTACCGATTTGTTTACAGAGCTAAATGATTGTGAAATTGAAAATCACTAAAAAAATGAACTCTGAAAATGTTGGAACTTGGCATGGTATTATCATTTCACCCGCATAGCATGTGCAAAAGAGTAGAGAGGGTCACGGCAAAAACTGAATGCACTTCGTGTACAAATTGGACAATCTCTTTCGGAGCATCAGGGTTTGGGACGAGAAAGCAAAAATATTCACAAAGAAACTAAATACAGCAAAACAAATTACTCAGAAATAAATAGAAGAAAATAAATAAAACAAAAAATACAAAAACTATATAAAAAATTACTCAAAAATAAATAGAAGAAAATAAATAATGCAGAAAAGAAAAAAAAACTATATAAAAATTGTTGGGGCGCTGCCCAGTGGGCCTGCCAGACCTAGGGTGTGCAAATTCAGGCCCAGAAGGGCCAGCAGGCTCACAGAGCAGCGCGCCGTAGTTAGGCCCAGAAGCCTGCTATATAGAGAAGTTCGAAGGAGCAGCCGCGACTGGGTCTATAAACTAGTGCGGCTGCCCTTCGCTCGGCGAGGTGTGACTAAACATTGTGCACCGCCGGTGGCAGCGCACAACCATTAGTACCGGTTGGTGGCTCCAACCGGTATTAATGCGTGGGCCTTTAGTACCGGTTCATGCTACGAACCGGTACTAAAGGGGGCCGTTTCCCGCCGCTTAACCTGGCAAAAATTGGCCTTTAGTACCAGTTGGTGGCTCCAACCAGTACTAAAGGCGCTTCCTATATATATGTCACTTACGAAAAATTTAGTTTCATTGACCACCATTTCTTCTCCAACTTCTTCGCGCGACATCGTTGCCGCCGTCGCCCATCGCACGCCGCCCTCGCCGTCCCCGCCGCCCGTCGTCGCCGTCACCGCCGTGTCCCCCGCCGCCCGTCGCCGCCGCCCCGTACTACGTCGCCGTCTCGATCGCGCCGCCGCCCCCAGCCCGCCGCCCGTCATCGCGCCGTCGCCGTCGCGTCGCCGTCTCGCGCCGTCGCCCGTACGCCGCCGCCCCCCGCTCGTACACACACACATATACACACAAAGAGAGAGACACACACACATATTGTTTACTTATTTTTTGTTTTCTGTTGTTTAGATTAATGTTAGATGAATTATGTAGATAAGAATGTTAGAATGTTAATGTTATATGAATTATATGGAAAAGATGTTAAATATTAATATCAATTTTAGATGAATTAGCTAGATATTAATTAGGTATATATATGAGATTTGAACTAGTTGAATTATTATAACTAGTTTATTTTTAGTATGAAAATTAATAGAACAAGTTTATTTTTAGTAAGAAAATTTAGTTATATGAGATTATTTGAACTAGTTGAATTAATAACTAGTTTATTTTTAGTAAATGCTTAGTTGAACTAGTTGAATTAGTAGAACTAGTTTATTTTTAGTAAGAAAATTTAGGTATATGAGATTTGATGATCTAATTAAAATATTACTATATATAGCTACTTTATATATTTTAGTAAGAAAATTAATAGAACTAGTTTATTTTTAGTAAATTCTTAGTTGAATTAATAGAACTAGTTTATTTTTAGTAAGAAAATTTAGATATCTGAGATTTGATGATCTAATTAAAATATTAATATATAGAACTAGCTACTTTATTTTAGTAAGAAAATTAATAGAACAAGTTTATTTTTAGTAAATGCTTAGTTGAATTAGTTGAATTAATAGAACTAGTTGAATTAATGGAAGTAGTTGAATTAGTTGAATTAATAGAACCAGTAAGTGTTTAATGTTTCACCTATATGAACATAGGAAATGTCGTCTGACGACGAAAAACATTTCATTAAGTGTGAATACTGTGAAGACAAGCGCGGCCTGTGCGATAGAATTTTCCTTGTTGATGATAGGCGCTTCAGCATCAAGCTGGATGAGACCTTCGAAGTGGATACAGTAAGTCACAACGACAACTCTTTTTTCGTAATTAAGCATGACTTATATATGCTTCATTTGCTTCAACTTATAATTTTAAATTTTCACTATTCTACTAGCGCATCCCCTGCCAATGCAAGAATTGTTGTCTTGGATAAGATAGGTTTCAGTGCTATGGAAACTATGGAGGTAAAGATAGTTTACCTGCAGACCGAGCATGGTTATACTTTCAACGTCAAATTATACAATGCAGACACGTACACCTATTTTGAATGCAAAACTTGGCAAGCACTATGCAAGGCTTATGCATTTGAGCTTCATATGGTTATCACCTTTGATATTCGTCCGGAAGATCATATTGAAGGTAATAGAGACATCTGGGTCGATGTGCAGACGCCTCCAGTTCTACCATTATGTGAGTTTCTCAACCATATTTATGTCTTTGATATTGTTTATTCAAAAATAGTTGACAACTAATTTCTATTGACAGCTTATTTCCATTCAAGCAAACATGTCCGGCGCTTGGTAGACAGGACCTAGTACTGTCCCGGAGCTGAACTAAACTGCGAGGAGATAAGTCATTATGTTTCATGGCTTGAGGATCTTCATACTGTCAAGACAAATTTTCTTCCTGCACTTAGAAATGTTAGTACTCAAAACGTGCGACCAATAGTGATCGTATTGAACTACGGTCACATCTATTTACGAAAGATGGTAAGATTTTTACTATTTGTCCTTAATTCATCTTTTGCATACATTATTTTTTTGCTAAACTTTCATTGCTAAGTATATTAATTACTATACGATGTTCTTCAACAGGGACTCCCGATGACAGTTGTGCCTCAGTGAATCGAGACTAAAGGTCACATGTCAATGGTTAGCTTACGGCCAAGATATCCTACATTGCACATGAGTGCATTCAGGATTTCTAAAAGCGATGAATGCTTAATAGTGTAAGATTAGAGCAAAATTGTTAACGATCCCAGAGAAGTACTAGGGGCAGCAATGAGAAGCGCAGCCCACGATTAGGAGACAGGTTCATCCGCATGCTCCAGTATGATGAATCAGGAGAGCTATACATGTTCTATGCTATTTTACCTGAGAGAGAGCAGCAGGAGTGATTTAGCTAGTTCATGATTTTAGTGGTGTTATGAACGCTTATAATATCATGACCATGTTGAACTCGATGATATCTTTGCTTCTGGTACAAGTGAATGTTTTTTCTTTAAGCTAGTGTTCGTGGTGATTAGATAGCAGTAATGACTATGATGATTAAACAGTGGTAATGACGACTATGATGATTTTTATCTAGCTAGTATACTGTGTTGATGATATGATGCAAGAGTTTTTATATTAATATGATGATGATGATGATGATGAGTTATTATATCATTTATGAAAGAAACCGCAGATTAGTTTCAGATTAGTTTCACGTGATCAAGTATAATATGGATATGGCATATACTTGATCACTTAGCTAGGATCCACATGCATCCAGTCAAAACTAATCTGCGGTACTTTCACCTAATGATTTAACAACTAAAATAATCACTAAATTAAATTGAAAACACAAAATTAAAGGAAAAATAAAAAATAATACCAAAACACACCAAACATTTAGTAACGGTTGGTGTTACCAACCGGTACTAATGTCCTGCACGCACCCGGGCCTGGATCGTGCCACGTGGTGGCACTTTAGCGTCGGTTCGTGATGAACCGATACTAAAGGGGGGGACCTTTAGTCCCCACTCTTTAGTGTCGGTTGTGGAACCGGCACTAAAGGCCCTTACGAACCGGTGCTAAAGCCCGGTTCTGCACTAGTGGTTTGTGCTCCCAACTTCTAGAGTATCAGTCCAACGCCATCACACACTGACCACTGACCTGCGTGAAAGTGAACAACTCATATATTGGGTGTCATACATAAGATTTACCTAAACTCAACATCACCGCTCCTTTCTTGACCGCCTGTCTGACACTTGAAGGAATTTCACCGTTGCTTGTGGTCATCCCGAGTTAAATTCGCAGTTGTCTCACCACATGTATGACCACCAGAGCCCTGGCCCGTCTCCATGTCCCGTACATACCACACGCCTCGCCGCTATTACCGCGTCGAGCCTCCGCTGTCCCGGTCGAGTCTCAAGGGTCGCAAACCCACACCACTCAACCCCCACTGCAGAGTGATAATCCCCAAGTGCAAGGAATCATCGTAGCACTTTCCAAAGGTGGAAGTGATAAGTATGGAGTGTCGAACACACAAGGAGCTAAAGGTGAGATCGATATTCTCTCAAGCCCTATCTGCCACTGATACGACTCTACGTGCACCGAACGTTTACTTCCAACTAGAAACTAGAAATAAAACTACGTTGTGGGTATGAAGAGGATAACTTTGCAAGATTTCGGAGAGCTAAAACATAAAAGTAGGTGCTATTATCATAAAGTTAGAATATATTAATAAATATTATAAATAGGAAGTGTGGAATAATGGTGGATCGGTGTGCGGAATTGTCCTAGGCAATTGTTAACAAGACCGGTAATCACTATTGCAGTTTCATATGAGGGAGAGCCATAAGCTAACATACTTTCTCTACTTGGATCATATGCACTTACGATTGGAACTCTAGCAAGCATCCGCAACTACTAAAGATCATTAAGGTAAAACCCAACCATAGCATTAAAGCATCAAGTCCTCTTTATTCCCATACGCAACAATCCCTCTTACTCGGGTTTGTGTTTCAGTCACTCACCAACCCACTATAAGCGAATCATGAACGTATTGCAACACCCTACAGCGGGGATCCCTCACGCTTACGCGACACGGAGGGAACCATAGAACAACACCAAAGTAAAACATACAACTCATACCAATCTAGATCATCAATCAACCCAAAGACAAAAGATATCTACTCAAAACATCATAGGATGGCAACACATCATTGGATCATAATATGTGGCATAAAGCACCATGTTCAAGTAGGGATTACAGCGGGGTGCGGGAGAGTGGACCGCGTAAAAGAGATGAGGATGGTGATGATGAGGGTGATGTTGATGAAGACGATCACCGTGGCGGTGATTCCCCTCCCGATGGCACTCCGGTGCCACCAAGAGAGAGGAGGAGAGGTTCTCCCCCTTGTGCTTCCTCCTCCATGGCCTCCACCCTCTGGTCCTTGGCCTTCATGGTGATGATGGACCCTCCGGGATACTCCTCCATGGCCACCGGTGATGATGGCCCCCTCCGGCAGGGTGCCGGAGAGGGCCTAGATTGACTTCTCGCGGCTACAGAGGCTTGCCGCGGCGGAACTTTCGATCTAGGTTTCTTTCTGGAAGTTTGGGTATATATAGAAGAGTTTTGCGTTGATTTCACGTCAGGGAGGTCTCCGGGCTATCCACGAGGTAGGGAGGCGCGCCCACCCTCGTGGGCAGCTCGGGACTCTTCTGGCCTGCTTCTGGTACTCCGTGGGCTTCTTTTGGTCCAAAAATGATCTCCGTCAAGTGGCACGTCAATTGGACTCCGTTTAGTTTTCCTTTTCTGCGATACTCTAAAACAAGGATAAAACAGAAACTGGCACCGGGCTCTAGGTTAATAGGTTAGTCCCAAAAATCATATAAAATATCATATAAATGCATATAAAACATCCTAGAAGGATAGTATAATAGCATGAATACTTCATAAATTATAGATACGTTGGAGACGTATCAGCATCTCCAAGCTTAATTCCTGCCCGTCCTCGAGTAGGTAAATGATAAAAAGAAATAATTTATGAAGTGTGAATGCTAGCAAGTGCATAAGTTTGAACAATGATAATTCCAATCACTTTTTCTAGCATCATTATATGTCATAACAATAGCTCATCTCATAAAACTTCTCATGATGAAGTAACAAGCTAATCACATGTTAAAGTATACATCATAAACTTTCTTGAAAACTAACAAACAATATTCTCAGTCATCAAACAATTGCAATTCATCTTATTTTTAGGAAGAGTCTATATCAGAGCTTTGATTTAGCAAACTCCACATACTCAACTATCATTTAGTCTTTCACAATTGCTAACACTCACGCAATACTTGTGGTTATGGAGTTTTAATCGGACACAGAGAAAGATAGGGGCTTATAGTTTCGCCTCCCAACCTTTTACCTCAAGGGTAATGTCAACAATAATAGCTCATGCTAACTTACATCCAATTATATATATATATATATATATATATATATATATATATATATATATATATATATATATATATATATATCATGATCTTTCCAACACCCTGTGCTTGCCAAAGGATAAAATGTAAAAAGGAAAGGTGAAGATCACCATGACTCTTGCATAAGGTAGAAGATAATAATAAAAGACAGGCCCTTCGCAGAGGGAAGCAGAGGTTTCCATGCGCTTTCAGGGTTGGATGCACAAAATCTTAATGCGAAAGAACGTCACTTTATATTACCCCTTGTGATATGAACCTTTATTATGCAGTCTGTCGCTTTTATTTCTTGCACATCACAAGATCGTATAAAGCTTATTTCCTCCACACCAATCAATCATACATATTTAGAGAGCAATTTTTATTGCTTGCACCGATGACAACTTACTTGAAGGATCTTACTCAATCCATAGGTAGATATGGTGGACTCTCATGGCAAAACTGGTTTAAGGGTTTTGGGAAGCACAAGTAGTATCTCTACTTGGTGAAAAGAATTTGGCTAGCATGAGGGGGAAAGGCAAGCTCAACATGTTGGATAATCCATGACAATATACTTTATTTCAGATATAAGAATACATAACCCATTACGTTGTCTTCCTTGTCCAACATCAACTCTTTAGCATGTCATATTTTAATGAGTGCTCCCAATCATAAAAGATGTCCAAGATAGTATATTTATATGTGAAACCTCTCTTCCTTCAATATTCTTTCATGAATTGTTCAAGTGACCAATTCTACGTTTGCTAACTTTCAATAAGTTTACTACCTATACTTATTATGTGTGAAGTCATTACTCCCCATGTTATAAGCATATGAAACATATATAAATTCTGGTTTATGACATTCAATTTATTCAACCATTTACTCATGGGATATACATGAAGCACATGAGTAAATGACAAACTACTCCAAAAGATATGAGTGAAGAACACTGAGTAGTCAAAAATTAACTAGCCATGGGAGGATTCTATTTCATTCAATATTTCAGATCCAATGATTTTATTCAAACAGCAAGTAAAATTGAAAATATGCTCCAAGCAAAACACATATCATGTGACGAATAAAAATATAGTTTCGAGTAAGGTATACCGATAGTTTTGAAGACGAAAGAGGGGATGCCTTCCGGGGCATCCCCAAGCTTAGGCGCTTGAGTCTTCCTTGAATATTACCTTGGGGTGCCTTGGGCATCCCCAAGCTTAGGGTCTTTCCACTCCTTATTCTCCTCATATCGATATCTCACCCAAAGCTTGAAAACTTCAATCACACAAAACTTAACCAAACTTCGTGAGATAGGTTAGTATGATAAAAAGTAAACCATTCACTTTGATACTCTTAAGGACAAGTTTCATAATTGTTCTCACACAATGCCTACTGTACCATATCATTTCTACAATTTATATTGAGGAATATAAGCCATAGAAACTAGAAAACAAGCAAACTATGCAATGAAAACAGAATCTGTCAGAAACAGAACAGTCTGTTATGATCTGAACAATAACCATACTTCTGCTACTCCAAAAATTATGAAATAAATTGGTGGACGTGGGGCATTTGTCTATTAATATTCTTCAAAAATAATCAACTCAAACGCACTCTTCTGTACAAAATGACATCTATTCTCGTGAGCGCAAAGTTTCTGTTTTTTACAGCAAGATCACATTAACTTTCACCCAAGTCTTCCCAAAGTTCTTACTTGGCACATTATTGAAACAAAACCTATAAAAAATGACTACTAAAGTAGCTTAATCATGTAAACACACAAAAACAGTAAGGGTAAATATTGGGTTGTCTCCCAACAAGCGCTTTTCTTTAATGCCTTTTAGCTAGGCATGATGATTTCAATGATGCTCACATAAAAGATAAGAATTGAAACATAAAAAGAGCATCATGAAGAATATGACTAGCACATTTAAATCTAATCCACTTCCTATGCCTAGGGATTTTGTGAGAACACAACTTATGGGAACAAGAGTCAACTAGCATAGGAAGGCAAAACAAGTATAACTTCAAAACTTTAAGCGCATAGAGAGGAAACTTGATATTATTGCAACTCCTACAAGCATGTATTCCTCCCTCATAATAATTTTCGGTAGCATCATGGATAGCAACTTTGTTCTCATACTCAATTGGAACCTCTTCCGAAATAGTGGAATCATTACTAGCTAAAGTTGACACTCTTCCAAATCCACTTTCATAAATATCACACTAAGATTCAACACCCTCCAAGATAGTGGGATCACTAATTCCTAAAGTTGACACTCTTCCAAACCCACTTTAAATGATAAAATTATTCCTGCTCCAAAAGATATAAGTGAAGTTCATGGAGCATTCTATAATTAATATAGACTAAGCAATATCCAAGATCAAAATGTATAAGTGAAGCACATGAAGCATTCTATAAAACCATACTCAAAAGATTTAAGTGAAGCACAAAGAGCAATTCTATAAGATCATACTTAAAAGATATAAGTGAAGCACATGAAGTATTCTATAAATTGATGAAGGGACATCTCATACTAGCATGGTTCTTAAACAAAAAACACAAAGGACACAAATCATGTGAACAAATCAAAAATCAAGGTATACCAATATTTGTTGAAGAAGAAAGATGGGATGCCAACCGGGGCATCCCCAAGCTTAGATGCTTGAGTATCCTTTGAAATATTTGCTTGGGGTGCCTTGGGCATCCCCAAGCTTGAACTCTTTCCTCTCTTTATTCTTCTCATATTGATAGCTCCTCGACCTCCGAACACTTCATCCACACAAAACTTCAACAAAAACTTGTGAGATCCGTTAGTGTAACAAAGCAAATCACTACTATAAGTACTGTTGTAAACCAATTCATATTTTATTTTTGCATTATAGCTACTGTAATATAAATTTTCCATGGCTTAATCCACTGATAGAGACCGATAGTTTCATCAAAACAAGAAAGCAATGCATCAAAAACAGAATCTGTCTTAAACAGGACAGTCTGTAGTAATCTGGAAGTTTAGAAAACTTCTGTAACTCCTAAAATTATGAACTAAATTTGAAAATTTGAAAAATTTGTACAGAATTAATGTGCAAAAAGTTTCAGACCAATTTGACTTTCCAGTAAAAAATGTAAATTCACGCACTACAGCCAAAGTTTCTGTTTTTGTTCTGCACATAGTAAACAAGCAATCTAATCATCCTAAAACCAAAGCTTGGCACATTATTTTTATAATACAATGAATATATACAAGGGTATAATTATTTGCAGAGAAACTTCCATGAAAAATTCTACATTGTTTTCGTGAGCATGAACACAAGTGCTCAAGGTCGACCCTCACTTCTTCAATGCATAACTTTCCAATAGCTTCCCTTTTTGAAAAACTTTTTAGGCATGAAAGGCAAGTAATTTTTTTTGTACTTTCATTCTTTTAAATTTTTTTATTTATTTTTCACCCACAACTAAACAGAAACAAAAAGGAAAAACAAAATCTACTTAGTGAAGAAAGCAAACAAGCACACACGAGAACATAAACCCCACACTATTGCTCCCCGGCAACGGCGCCAGAAAAGAGCTTGATAATCCCCAAGTGCAAGGAATCATCGTAGCACTTTCCAAAGGTGGAAGTGATAAGTATGGAGTGTCGAACCCACAAGGAGCTAAAGGTGAGATCAATATTCTCTCAAGCCCTATCTGCCACTGATACGACTCTACGTGCATCGAATGTTTACTTCCAACTAGAAACTAGAAACAAAACTACGTTGTGGGTATGAAGAGGATAACTTTGCATGATGTCGGAGAGCTAAAACATAAAAGTAGGTGTTGTTATCATAAAGTTAGAATATATTACTAAATATTATAAATAGTGAGTGTGGAATAATGGTGGATCGGTGTGCGGAATTGTCCTAGGCAATTGTTAACAAGACCGGTAATCACTATTGTAGTTTCATATGAGGGAGAGTCATAAGCTAACATAATTTCTCTACTTGGATCATATGCACTTATGATTGGAACTCTAGCAAGCATCCGCAACTACTAAATATCATTAAGGTAAAACACAACCATAGCATTAAAGCATCAAGTCCTCTTTATTTCCATACGCAACAATCCCTCTTACTCGGGTTTGTGTTTCAGTCACTCACCAACCCACTATAAGCGAATCATGAACGTATTGCAACACCCTACAGCGGGGATCCCTCACGCTTGCGCGACACGGAGGGCACCATAGAACAGCACCAAAGTAAAACATACAACTCATACCAATCTAGATCATCAATCAACCCAAAGACAAAAGATATCTACTCAAAACATCATAGGATGGCAACACATCATTGGATCATAATATGTGGCATAAAGCACCATGTTCAAGTAGGGATTACAGCGAGGTGCGGGAGAGTGGACCGCGTAAAAGAGATGAGGATGGTGATGATGAGGGTGATATTGAGGAAGAATATCACCGTGGCGATGATTCCCCTCCCGATGGCACTCCGGTGCCACCAAGAGAGAGGAGGAGAGGTTCTCCCCCTTGTGCTTCCTCCTCCATGGCCTCCACCCTCTGGTCCTTGGCCTTCATGGTGATGATGACCCCTCCGGGATACTCCTCCATGGCCACCGGTGATGATGGCCCCCTCCGGCAGGGTGCCGGAGAGGGCCTAGATTGACTTCTCGTGGTTACAGAGGCTTGCGGCGGCGGAACTTCCGATCTAGGTTTCTTTCTGGAAGTTTGGGTATATATAGAAGAGTTTTGTGTTGATTTCACGTCAGGGAGGTCTCCGGGCTATCCACGAGGTAGGCTTCTGGTACTCCGTGGGCTTCTTCTGGTCCAAAAATGATCTCCGTCAAGTGGCACGTCAATTGGACTCTGTTTAGTTTTCCTTTTCTGCGATACTCTAAAACAAGGATAAAACAGAAACTGACACTGGGCTCTAGGTTAATAGGTTAGTCCCAAAAATCATATAAAATATCATATAAATGCATATAAAACATCCTACAAGGATAGTATAATAGCATGAATACTTCATAAATTATAGATACGTTGGAGACGTATCACAGAGTACCACCGATCAACACCAACCGATGACGAGTTCCACGCTTCCATCAGACCACTGGGCTCCAGTCCGAATTACGTGTCCCTCCACTAGTAGAAAAAGGGTCAAACGTGAAGCACATTAGTGCTGGTTTGAGTTAGAGCCGGCACTAATGTGTATATTAGTGCCGGTTCGTGGCGGCGATCAATAGTACCGGTTCGTGGCGAACCTTTAGTACCGGTTCGTACCACGAACCGGTACTAAAGAGGCTGTGTCAGCCTGCGGTCAGGCTATGGCCCCACCATCACCATTTAGTGCCGGTTCATACCACGAACCGGTACTAATGACGTTGTGGCAGGATGTTTTTAGTACCACCTCGCTCCCCTAACAATCATTTTACCACCTTAAATATGTTATTTCTCAAACTATCATAAGCACTTGGTCTTCATTGAACTCTATGTGTAGAATTTGTGGCCTCAATATGAGTCTTCATCGGTTTATAAATCGTTGATGACTCATATTGACAATTCAGATTGTACACACAAAGATCATTGATGATCAAAGTATTTTTTTTGATGTTATATGATCATATTGACAACTTAGACTGTAAACAAATATAAGATCATGATGTAAATGCTCTTATATTTTTTGCGTTCAGTATGCACCATTCAAAGCGACGCCATCAACTTTCAACCATTTCTGCCTTCATTTACTATTTTTCATGCATTCAATGATTTGTTTTGAGAACTAAATGACCTGGAAATTGAAAAGCACTACAAATGAACTCTGAAAAAGTTGAAACTTGGCATGGTATCATCATTTCACCCACATAGATTGTTCAAAAAAGTAGAGAGGGTTACGGCAAAAACTGGATGCACTTCGTTCATAAACTGGACAATCTCTTTCGAAGTATTCAGGTTTCGGACGAAATTAAAATCATTTGTTACAAAGACATTTCATTTTTTTAAACTTATTACAACTCCAGACTTTTTGTGCATTCAGTATGCACCATTCAAAGCGACGCCATCAACTTTCAACCATTTCTGCCTTCATTTGCCATAACTGTTTTAAGCGCACCACCTTTATTACCGGTTGGTGGCTCCAACCGGTACTAAAGGGTGACCAGTACTACAGTTGCTTAGGAAGCTGTTTTTTAGTCCCACCTCGCCAAGAGAGAGGGACTAGGAGCGGTTTATAAGCCCTGAGTGCAGAGACGATGAAGAAGAGGCTCAATGCTCATGTTGCTTAGCTTCAAGCCTTCAGGAATATGGTAGATTGCACGGAGCTATGCGCAGTGCAGTTTACACTATTCCGAAAGGCTTGAAGCAAATTAACGAGCATTGCACCTCTTTTTTATTTTTAATAACTTATTACAACTCTGGATTTCTTTTTTTTAACTTTGGTTATAACTCCAGACTTTGACCATCAAGTTTTGCAGAAAAGAAAAAATAGCAGAAAAGAAAAAATAGCAGAAAAGAAAAAAAAACTATAGCTGAAAAGAAAAAAACTATATAAAAAAACTACTCAGAAATAAATAGAACAAAATAAATATAGCAGAAAAGAAAAAACTGCTCAGAAATAAATAGAAGAAAAAATAAAGCAGAAAAGGAAAAAAATTATATTTGCTATTTTTCAACGTTTACAAAATGACCGTGAAATTGAAAATCACTACAAAATGAACTCTGAAAATGTTGAATTTGGCAAACTAGATGAAAAACTACTCACAAATAAATAGAAGAAAATAAATATAACAGAAAAGAAAAAACTATACAAAAAACTACACAGAAAGAAATAGAAGAAAAAATAACAGAAAAGAAAAAAAACTACAAAAAAAATTGGGGCGCTGCCCTGTGGGCCTGCTAGGCCACAGGAGTGCAATTACAGGCCTTAAAGGCCCAGCAGACTCACAGGGCAGCGCGCAGAATTTAGGCCCACAAGCCTGCTATATAGAGGAGTTCGAAGAGGTAGCCGCTGCTGGGTTTATAAACCAGTGCGGCTGCCCTTCGCCCGGCGAGGTGGGACTAAACTTTGGGGTGGCAACGCGAGGCCTTTAGTACCGGTTGGTGGCTCCAACCGGTATTAAAGACCACCCTTTAGTACCGGTTGGAGCCACCAACCGGTACTAAAGGCCAGGCCAAGAGGCGGGAAGAGCAGGCCTTTAGTACCGGTTGGTGGCTCCAACCGGTACTAAAGTCTCACCCTATATATACAGTACTTACGAAATTTTAGTTACATCTCCCCACTTCTTTCGTCAACCTCTCGCGCGCCGCTCCCGTCGTCGCCGCCCGTCGCCCGTCGTCGTCGTCGTCGTCCCCGCCGCCGCCCCGAACGCCGCGCGCCGCCGTCCGTCGTCGTCCCGCGCCGCCGTCCGTATGTATCTCGCTCTCTCCTCGCCGGTACCCGGCCGCCGCCGCCGTCCGCCCTGAACGCCGCGCGCCGCCGTCCGTCCCCGCCGCCGCCCCGAACGCCGGCGCCCCGCCCCGTACGCCGCCACCCCGCCCCGTACGCCTCGTACACACACACATATACCACACACGCATACACACACACATACACACATACGTACTAGATTAATGTCGAATGTTAGATTAATGTCGAATGTTAGATGAATTAGCTAGCTAGATAGAAAAATTGTCGAACTAGAGATTAGAACTAGTTCAATAATTAATATAACTAGTTTATTTTTAGTAAGAAATTTAGGTATATGAGATTAGAACTAGTTCAATAATTAATATAACTAGTTTATTTTTAATAAGAAAATTTAGGTATATGAGATTTGAACTAGTTCAATAATTAATATAACTAGTTTATTTTTAGTAAGAAAATTTAGGTATCTGAGATTTGATGATCTAATTAAAATATTATTTGTTAATGAGTTTTTTTGTTTATTTAATTTTTTATATATTTTGAGTTTATATAAATGTTAGATTAATGTCGAATGTTAGATGAATTAGATAGAAAAGTTAAATATATAGTAATGTTTAATGGACTTAGTTAGAACTAGGGAAACTTGTTTATTTTTAGTAAGTACTACATTATTCTATTTATAGTAAGTGCTTAGTAGTTCAACTAGTTGATTTAATAAAACTGGTTCATTTTACTATAGAAGTAGTTTATTTTTAGACAGAAAATTAATAGAACTAGTTTATTTTTTTTAGTTAAAGCAATTATTCCCGTATCGACGTGGACGATGCCTATCCCGCATCCTCGTCGTCGAGTCGGCGGAGGACGACACCTGCTTGACCAGATGGGCCATGTCCAGGGCTGGGCTCTGCCGGGGTGGTACTGGGAGGTGCTACCTTCCAGGGGGCGTAGCTTGGTGAGGAGTCAGCCCGTCGTTGACCCGATCCTTGTTTGGTGGCAGTCGCATGGGCCAGTGACGGTGCCGAGGCTTCCAGACACCGCGGAGGTGGTACGTCACCATGTCAGCGAGGAGGACGAGCACGTCCGTCGCTACATGGTTGCGTTGGAGGGCAGGTTCGAGAATACCTGGCAGGTTCTTCAGGGATCTCACTGGAGCTATGATCCTGTGATGGTTTCTTCCCTTTGGGTGTCCACCGCACGCGCCGATACCCGTCGGGCGCTACGGTTCTAGCTGTACTGGCGATATGTATGATATATAGTATTCGACGTGTATTAGTGATAATATTCGATGTACGGACACATGGAGATGATGTAGTTTTTCTTATAATTGAAAGCATCCTAATTTGGATACTACTTAATTTTGCGATTTGATTTTTCTTATTGAATGCTCAAATTGGAGAGCACTATGCAAGGCATATGCATATGATTAGTTGAATAATAATTATCTAATTTAGTCTTTGAATTATGAACGTATAGGAAATGTCATCATCGGAGGACGAAAGTCTCCCGGGGGAGTGCGACTGGTGCCACGACGATCGAGGTGAGTGCGACAGGCCTCACCTGGATGATGGTCGACGCTTCAGCATTAAGCTCGAGGAGACCTTCGAAGTTGAAACGGTACGCAACGACGACAAGTGTTTTTTTTATAATTAAGCATGACTTCAACTATTCAACGTGTAATTTTCATCTTTTACAATTCGAGTAGAGTTTATCCCATGCCATGCAAGACGCTATGTCTTGGAGAGGATGGATTTTGAAGACCATGAAAATTTTGAAACGAAGAAAATTCACCTAAGGACCATCATGATGTGGATTTTGAAGTAAAGTTGTATAATGCTGAGAGCGTAACCCATTTTGGTTGCAAAAATTGGGAAGCATTTTGCAAATTGTATGGTTTTGATGAGGGTATGCTTGTCACCATGGATCTTGGTGATCCTGAAATCGAGCAAGACAATATGGACATTTGGGTCCTTGTTGATACTGCTCCAGTTCTACCGCTATGTGAGTTTCTCAAACATAGTTAATTATTAATAGAACTTATATTGTTCATTTCAAAATAGTTGACAGCTTATTTCCATTGACAGCTTATTTTGAAGTATCAAAGAATGTGCAGAAGATGGTAGATAGAACTTACTACACCGATGGCTCTGAGTTAACTTACAAGGAGAAAATTCATCTGGTTGGATTTTGTAATGATATTGAGAATTACAATATCTACAATCGAACTCCTCAACATTATGGTCAATATGTGCCACTAGTGCACGTGTTGAACTACGGTAACTACCATGGAGATACCCTGGTAAGTTTTTTTACTATTACGACATCCGTGCATCTTTTTGCATACTTCTAAAACTAGTACATCATTGCTAACTATGAAGTTATTACTATGTTTTTCAACAGCTTATGCCAGAGGATTGTGTGCCTCATTTGATGTATCAGAATGGCGGCAGCCTTCGTGTTTTGAACATATATCCAGGTCATCCTACGAATCTCAACTGTCCATACCAGATTTCTAAAACAAGTGGAGATATGACAATCAAAGGATGGAAAAATGTATGGACAGTCGTAAGGAGCTTCTTGGAAGCAAAAAAAAGCGAGGCACAAGAATTGGAGACAGGATGATCTCCATTCTTCATAATGGAGAGTCAGGGTCTATATTGTTTTATGCTATTTTACCTTAAGTGTGTTTAGGTCCGATCCTACCTAATACTGATGATTATGTGCTAAGAACAATTATGTAGGGTTGGGTTCGATGACTATGAGGATGATGATCGTATGACTTATTATTAATAACGAGTAGAAGTTGTATGATGATGCTTGATTAATTAGCTAGTAGGACTTGCTATTATATATGATGATGTATGATGCGAGCATGCATGAGTTATTATATATATATCTGCGGGTGAAACGAAAAAGAATTAAAATGGAAAACACAAAATTAAATGAAAAAGAAATCATAAAACCAAAAACCCCCAAACATTTTAGTACCGGTTGGTGTTACGAACCGGTACTAAAGGGCTCCCGACCCCCGGAGCTGGCTCGTGCCACGTGGTTGCCCTTTAGCACCGGTTCGTGCTGAACCGGTACTAAAGGGGGGGGCCTTTAGTGCCCACACTTTAGTGCCGGTTCCTAAACCGACACTAAAGGGCCTTACGAACCAGTGCTATTGCCCGGTTCTGCACTAGTGCTCGCTTTTTTCCAGTTGCTGAATAGGCTTCGATTCTCTGGATCCCTACACCGTAGCCCCTCAATCCAGCTCCACCTTCAACATGACTCCATGGTAGATGATCAGTCCACCCCGCGCCCCGTCGACTCCAAGCTCACATGTGCACCATCTTGAATCAACCCCGCGCCATAGTCTTGTCGAAGCCACACAAGCACTCGGGCCTGCGCCACGTGTTTCCACGCCCAGAAGTCGGTCGCCATCAGCATCACGATCCTATGTCGTCATCGCCGATCCCACCACCGTCTTCTGTACCAACCGACTTGCGTCGATCCATCAGACTATCTAGTCCGACCCAGGCTTCCAAATCATCTTCCGCAAATTTCTATCCATCACACGATAATTCCATCTTAGCTGGCATGACTTTTCGCAACGCCTTCAAGCATCCCTGTTGTGCCAACACATTTTTCACCCTTATCTGTCATAACCCAAGGTTTGAAGCCCCATTGAACTTGTCCACCTAAAACCTGGTACCCGTTGGCGCCATGGTTCTTCATACGACTAACCCTGTGAAAAAAATTATCTGAGCTGTCCACACAATGCCCTAAGTACACGAACCGAATCTCCACGTACTAATAGCAAACCAACCAAAGAATCACTCTTGGCCTTCACGTGGTCTGGCTCCCGTGGCTCAACTCCACGATGGTAGCTTTTGCCTTGCCCAAGCTCCTTGCTAGTTTCCGATGCATCAATGGATATTTCCTTTGCTCAATTTGATCTGGCTGTGCGTCTCTTCTACAGCTGCTTGCACCAGCCTTTAAAGCGAGCATGCAAGATGGCGTTCCTGAGACGACTTCCTTCCGGGACTCGGTCCCGTTTTGGTCTCCAAACAAATCTCGTATTAGCTTCTTTATATCGCGCGAGTGTCCTGTATCCTGCGTCCGAGCCGAAACTGCGGCCTCTGCCTCACGCGCCTCAAGTTTCCTAGCATCTTTGTCCACGTCTGTTTGCAGGCCTACTTGCGCCCCCGATTTTTTTTATGAATAGTAATTGATAATTCTGTAATTACTGAACTGGTAAACGACTCATGAAAATTGTGGAAATAGGAAGGATGCTATGAAATGCAGCGTCCAAGGCTGGACTCCAGTGTTAATTGCGTCCACACATGGACGCTGTTATGGATGATGTCCAGCCATGTGATTCGGTTTCCTGGGCCGTTTTTTCTTTTCTCTGATATACATAAGTAATTCGTGATCTGCAAACCCTAGTACACATGTAGTCGTCGTTCCTGATCTCGCCGTGCGGTTAGCAAGCTCCAGCGGCGGACATCACCAATCGATCAAGGAGTTGCGTTGTCTCACCGGCCACTCGTCATTACAATCGTCTAGTTTGCGCAAGTAAGTCAAGGGAAGAGCACATCATCTCAAGGAAATTCGTTGGGTCAACAGATGCACACATAAGCTTCGGAATATAGAACATTTGCCTTTTTGATGTACCCAATTTATTTCGTTTATTTGCTGTAATGGGGTGACATGTGAACTCTATATACAACCAGATTTGTTTAGTGGCTTGATAAAATTACAAGTAATATTAAACAACACTACTATTGCAATAATTTACCCCATGCTTTCATTCGGCCAAGTAATCAAGTTACTGTGGCACCAACTGAAACAGATGTAGTACGACAGGACAAGTAACTGAAGATTAAATCCTGGATTGCATTATATGAGGACTTCCACTTCCTAGTTTATATAACATAGCCTGCAACGTTTACAACCTTGTGTGCCATAGAGAAAGAAATGAAAAAAAGGCTGCACTATGTTATCCCATTCGGATTTATTAATCGCAGTGAACTCCTTGATTGATATCTGGAAACATGAACTGATGCCACCTGACCCACATCTTCGCTTGTCGTTCCTCCATCTTCCATTGCATCCCCACCCATAAGGTATGTTGTGAAACCTCTCCCTGAGTATATCCAAGCATTAAATACATCACAGTTGCTCTGTTTTGGAGGGCTTGGTGGGTGAGCAATATCTGAAACCTCATCATCAGATGAAATATCTTCGATGTTCAGAGGTAACCTAGCCTCAGCAAGCATGCTTTGCAGCCTAGGCTACAAGTTGAGATCCATCAAATTTCTTACCCAGGAACTCAGTACAGATTTTCTATCTTCTTGCAACCACTAGTTGTAGCACATTTGATTCCCCACGCAGCATTCTTTATCTCACGCAAGCCCTGCAAAAGTGACAAAACAAATATTAAATCAAGAGATTGTGACTTTAACGAAAAAAGTACAGTGAAAGTTTTGCACATTTACAATACGAGCCAGTGGCGGACCGCTAGGCATGTGGCCAGTCCATTCGATGCCATCTCGAGGATATGGGATAGGTTTATCGAGTCCTCCTAAGCATTGGGAATCAAAGAAAACCGTGTACATACTGTTTTGTTGGAACCAATGTCTGTAGTCAGGTAAAGTAGCTAGATCGAAGGAAATATCCTCTGGCACTACTGTTGCTTGAACTCGGTTATATTCTTCAACATAGTTGGCATGGATTTCTTCCCAATTATGTGATTTCCCTGCAGAATGCTTAATTTTTCACAATTTGCGTACCTCTACCTCGTCACGTGGATGACATGGTGGAATTGTCTGTCTTAACCCAAATTGTCGCATCACCCTTTCTGGATAGTGAAACTCTACAATCCAAAAATGCATTAGTGGCACTCTAGCAAACTACCAATCAGCATCATCAAGTATTTCTAGAACAATTTCTCGAGCATGCCAATTAATCTCTCGGTCCAATGGATTATCTGGCAGCACATGAAAGCGTTCACGGAGTTTACCCAGATTTAAAGAGTATTGTGAATTCTTCACAGTAATGTTGTGATCGCCTTTTCTCCTTTTCTTTTGCTTCATGTGTTGTTCATCTACGGGAATCCCAAGTGACCTCTCAATTAACTCAGACCATGATGCATCAGCTTTGCCAATAAGTCGTTTACCACGGATAGGCAACCCCCACAAACAACTCACGTCTTGCAGCGTAACTGTCATTTCACCTACAGGTATGTGAAAACTATTTGTCCCAGGCCGCCAACGCTTGACCAATGCCAATATCAAATATTTGTCGACATTGATTTTCTTCATCATTGCAATCTCGTAAAAACGCAGGTTCTCTAAAGCTGAGCTACACAAAGGATCAAATGGGATGCCAACACGATGACACCGCACATTCAAGCAATTGTCAGGCTGCATCAATATATAAAAGATTTAGTCTCAAGTCAACCATTAATCTAACAGACTAGATGCAAATTATAGGATGCTCACATTTTCCCAAGCTTTTGATATTTTGTGCTGGCTGTGAGGCATCCATAGCAAATCATTGAAAGGCCCAGTTGTATCCATTGCCAACAATGTTTCCTTCTGCCAAATTAGATGAGAAACCAGCTTAAATCAAATTATGTATTCATAACACAATGTTTGTTTCTATCAAATTGGATTATAACCCACCTAAATCAAATTTTCTTATTCAGAACAGGCACCACAACTCCAGGATTATCAAATACAGTGAAGCATTAGTCTAATTGTAAATTCATCAGGTACGAAAGGATTCCAGTCAAGTCCAATTGTCAATTGAAAGTGCAACTATCCCTAGGTGGTTTTGGTAATTCATAACAACATATAGCTCATTGAGCTAATGCTATTCCAAGACAATTATTTCAGGAAAGCTCAATGATTGGCATGGCATGGATGGTGAAAGTGGAACCCTCAAACTGCTAAGGACAAAGGATTAGCTCAAGCTCAAAAGCTCAAGACTCTTCATTTTACATTTTAGTGATCCAAGATCACATTGAGTCCATAGGAAAAGCCAATACTATCAAGGAGGGATGAGGTGTTGCTTAATGAGCCTTTTGCTTCATGTGCTTAATGATATGCTCCAAAATCCTCAGCTACTTTCCCACTTCCACATATGACCTAAACCCTAAGCCAAACTCGGTCATATCGATTCTTTCTATCCGGCGCCACCGAGTTTCACTTGTCATAAGCCACTGCCAAACCCTAGCAAATCGGTTCTACCGATAGGGATCTCGATCTCACCGAGATGGGATTGCAGTTTCTCTGTTTCCTTTTCGTAACTTTTCGGTCTCACCGAAAGAGCGGATCGGTCCCACCGAGATTGCAATGTAAATTCTCTGTTTCCCTTTTGTAACTTTTCGATCCCACCGAAAGAGCAAATCGGTCCCACCAAGTTTACCTGACCAACTCTCTGGTTAGCTAATTACCAAAATCGGTCTCATCGAGTTTGTGTAATCGGTCTCACCGAGATTACGTTATGCCCTAACCCTAACCATATCGGTCCTACCGAGTTGCATGTCAGTCCCACCGAAAATCTCTAACGGTCACTAGGTTTACTATTTCGGTCCGACCGAGTTTGTTGATTCGGTCCCACCGAGATTGGTAAATTGTGTGTAATGGTTGGATTTTGTGTGGAGGCTATATATGCCCCTCCACCTCCTCTTCATTCGTGGAGAGAGCCATCAGAACACATCTACACTTCCAACTCATATGTTCTGAGAGAGAACCACCTACTCATGTGTTGAGGCCAAGATATTCCATTCCTACCATATGAATCTTGATCTCTAGCCTTCCCCAAGTTGCTTTCCACTCAAATCTTCTTTCCACCAAATCCAAATCCTGTGAGAGAGAGTTGAGTGTTGGGGAGACTATCATTTGAAGCACAAGAGCAAGGAGTTCATCATCAACACACCATTTGTTACTTCTTGGAGAGTGGTGTCTCCTAGATTGGCTAGGTGTCACTTGGGAGCCTCCGACAAGATTGTGGAGTTGAACCAAGGAGTTTGTAAGGGCAAGGAGATCGCCTACTTCGTGAAGATCTACCGCTAGTGAGGCAAGTCATTCGTGGGCGATGGCCATGGTGGGATAGACAAGGTTGCTTCTTCGTGGACCCTTCGTGGGTGGAGCCCTCCGTGGACTCGCGCAACCGTTACCCTTCGTGGGTTGAAGTCTCCATCAACGTGGATGTAGGATAGCACCACCTATCCGAACCACGGGAAAAACATCTGTGTCTCCAATAGCGTTTGAATTCTCCAAACCCTTCCCTTTACATTCTTGCAAGTTGCATGCTTTACTTTCCGTTGCCTATATACTCTTTGCATGCTTGCTTGAATTGTGTGATGATTGCTTGACTTGTCCTAAAGTTGCTAAAATCTGCCAAGAACTAAAATTGGGAAAAGGTTAAGTTTTTATTTGGTCAAGTAGTCTAATCACCCCCCCCCTCTAGACATACTTCCGATCCTACAAGTGGTATCAGAGCTTTGGTCTCCATTTGCTTTGATTTCCATAGCTTTTGGTGGTCATAGCCTTGGTTTCACAACCTAGGAGAGTATGGCGTCTAGCGAGGGAAATTATCACCGTAGAGGTCCTTACTTTGATGGCACTAATTTTGCTAGTTGGAAGCATAAAATGAAAATGCATATTCTTGGACATAACCCCGCCGTTTGGGCTATTGTGTGTGTTGGTTTGCAAGGTGACTTCTTCGATGGGAAAGAACCAAACCGTGAAGCTACCGCGGATGAGTTGAAGATGCTACAATACAACGCTCAAGCTTGTGATATTCTCTTCAACGGATTGTGCCCCGAAGAATTCAACAAAATCAGCCGTCTTGAGAATGCAAAGGAAATTTGGGATACTTTGATTGATATGCACGAAGGTACCGACTCCGTCAAGGAATCCAAATTGGATGTGCTTCAAAGTCAACTTGACAAGTTCAAAATGAAGGATGGTGAAGGTGTCGCTGAAATGTACTCTAGGCTTGCTCTCATCACAAACGAGATTGTCGGCTTAGGGAGCGAAGAGATGACCGATAGATTCATCATCAAGAAGATCCTAAGAGCCTTGGATGGAAAATATGATACCGTGTGCACATTGATCCAAATGATGCCCAATTACAAAGATCTCAAGCCAACGGAGGTCATTGGAAGAATTGTTGCTCATGAGATGTCGCTCAAGGATAAAGAGGAACTTCACAACAAATCAAGTGGTGCTTACAAAGCCTCATGTGAAGCCCCCACATCATCAAGTGAGGAACAAAACTTCAATGAAGAATTGAGCTTAATGGTGAAGAACTTCAACAAGTTCTACAAGAGTAGAAGCAAAGATAGAAGCTCCAAGTCAAAGTCCTACAATGACAAAAGATCTTCTAGTCGAGAGCAAAACTGCTACAATTGTGGAAGACCCGGACACTATTCCAATGAGTGTACGGCTCCCTACAAAAGAAGAGAATATTCTCCAAAAAGAAGAAGCAAAAGAGAAGAATCACCATCAAGAGAGAGAAGGAGTAGAGATGATCGTTATGAACGAAGATACTCACGGAGAAGCAAGGATTCAGAAAGAAAGGAAAAATCATCAAGGAGCTACACAAAACGAAGACATCAAGCTCATGTTAGTGAATGGGTATCCGGCTCTGACTCCGACAACCACTCCGAGAGAAGTTATCACTCTGATTCCGAATATACTCAAGATGAAGGTGTTGCCGGTCTAGCACTTGTGTCAACCAACTCCTACGACATATTTGACTCACCAAATGAAGGAAGTGGAAGATGCTTCATGGCCAAAGGTCCTAAGGTAACTCACCCTGAGTAAGTTGATTTTAATAGTGATGAAGATGACTTGTTAGGTGATGATGATTTACTTGTTGACAACTCTAGTGATGAATACTATGATGAAACGTCAATTAATCATGCTAATCAAGATAAAACGAATGACAATGATAAGAAGAAAATTGAGGCTCTAACTAAAGAACTAAACACTCTTAAGTTAGCTCATGAAACTATCTTTGAAGATCATCGAGAACTTTTAAGAGCTCATGAGAAGTTAGGCTTTGAAAAGCTCAATCTTGAGCAAGAGCATGAGTTTTTAAAGGCAATCAATGATGATCACCGCAAGAAAAGTTCTTCTTACATTGCCAAGCGTTTAATCTTATCCACTTACATGCCTCAAGTCAAGTCTAGTAACAAGAACAAGAAAGATTATTCCACTAGTAGTAACAATGATCATGTTAAATCCAATATTGTTACTTCTAGTAGTTCTCTTGATTCCACAAATGATTCTCTTAGCCAAGTTATACTTGAGCAAGAAAATAGCTTATTGAAGGAAATCATAGAGAAAGGAGAGTACAAAAGCCTTGCCGGAAGTAAGCAATTCGAGGAGATTGTACGCAAGCAAGGAAGGCACCGGAAGAATCAAGGTGTTGGTTTTGAACGAAAGTTCAATGCCAATGGAGTTGAGTGGGAAGAAGATCAATACCCCAAGACAAAGTTTGTTCCTCAGCAAGAGAAGTATGATCCTACTTCTTTCAAGGGGACACAAACTCAAGATGATCTTCCACCACAAGACTACAAACAAAAAGGCAAGGACAAGCTTCAAGAGGAAATTGATGCATTTGAAGAAGCTCCTAAGACCTTAGTCAAGTGGATTCCCAAGACTACTTCAAGTTCCACTTCATCAAGTATGACTACAACTCCAAGGATTCCCATCAAGATGGTGTGGATCCAAAAGAAGAAGAACTAGAAAGTTCTTGAGGGTGACTCCGCCAACATACTTCACTCTTATCATTTTGGCGAGAACAAGTGCAATCGACTTCCACATCTTGCACTAGTTCAAGGAGTCACAAACCCTCTTGTTGGTAAGACAAGGGACAAGGTAATCTAAAAGCTTTCATAGAAATCATCTTGCGTGTGCATCACTCTATGTCTATGGATATCCTTGTTTGTTCCTTGTGGGACTAACCCATGTAGGTATTGAAAGTGCAATTCACTCAAAAGGATAACTCCAAGTGATCTACATCAACATTGAGCATCCACATCTTCAACATCTACATGAAGTCATCATCGACAAAACCCAAGGTTAGTTCATCCCTCTTAGGGGGGATATCACATCTAGGGGGAGCTTTACTCTAAGACTTGAGTTAAAAGCAACTCTAATGATGTGAACACAACAATGTTTTATGTAAAAGTGGTAACCCCACTTGAGCTTAAACGATGAGTATGACCTATGATCAAGTGTTCTCGTTTGACTCCTAAGTCAATATACTCATATATAGATGACCTAGTCATCGCCAATTGCTTGATAGATGCTAGAATTGGTTGTGCATGCTTTGTCACATATTTCAATTGCCATTTTATTGTATGAGCATGTTGGTTGCATATTTTACTCATTCGAGGACATCCACTTGTTGTTTTGATTGCTTGGCTTTGTTTTTCTTTTCCCAAGTGGATGGACAAGAATGCCTAAGAACCTTCTCTAGCTATCTATGCTTTTCTCGTCTCAAACTCTATTCATGCTACATCACAAAATTGATCAAGTCAAATTGAACCACTCTGTGTGAGGAGCACTCGGAGTCCCCGATTCGTCATAGACTTAAACTTCCAAAACCTCTTTGTGATTCTCGGTCTGACCGATACCCCACTTTCGGTCTTACCGAGATCATTAAGTTGATCTATGTTTTCGATCTCGGTGCAACCGATTTGAACCATTCGGTCACACCGAGTTGCAATAACTGTATACAGTTTTGCATCTCGGTGCCACCGAGTTGTTCCACTCGGTCACACCGACAGGGTCGGGCTATATATAGACACGGGCAAAAATTTGGAAATTTCTCCGGACCCTTTCACCCGCGCGATAGCTCGCTCTGCCAACGTGGTCTCCGGATCGTCTCCTCGCCGCCAGCCGCCTCCAGTCACTGGTCTCCGTTGCCGTCAAAGGGATTCAACCCCGCCGTTGCCGCCGTAGCGAGTGTCCGCCGAACTAGGGTATGGACTCGATCTTTGTGCTATTCCCCAATCCGATTCCTAGCACATTGTGATCATATTGATTCTAGACGCGATTGGTAAACTCCTATCCAATCAATGAACTCGTAGAATAGGTTTGATTTGAAAATTTTAGGGTTAGGTTTCCGCCGAAACCATCTCGGACCCACCGAGTTGAAAAACTCGGTCCCACCGATTTGGCTCATGCCATTGCACAAGTGAGACTCGGTCTGACCGAGTATTGCTAATCGGTGTGACCGATTTTGGAACTTTGTGAAACCCTAGCAGTCTCGGTGCCACCGAACTGTGACTCGGTCTGACCGAGTTCATCAGTTTAGGTTCCAAAAACTGCTTCGGTACCACCGAGTTTAAAAATCGGTAGATCCGAAATGATTTCTGTGGGAAACTAAAACTAAGTTTTTGAATCATTCTTTTGCAAAAATCTCTGCATTTTGTGATGCTCATCCACTGTACCTCATCTATAAACTATTCACAGGGTCAGCAGTCAGCTTGTTCACTATGTCAGACCAGAGTGATAGCAAGAACATGTCAGAACAGCCAGTGCAGATGAGTGAGGACACTAGTCCCTCCAGTTCTTCAGATGAAGGCAGCAGGAGCACCCCTAGCAACCTGCCAAAAGCTGCCACAAGACAAAGGAAGAAGAGAACCTCAGAATCAGAGGATGAGGACTATGTGGCAGAAGAGGAAGCAACTTCCAAGAGAGTTGTGCTCAAGAAGGAGTATGGCTCAGCTGCAGCCATCAAGCCAGGGATGCACAAAAAGGCACCTGCTAAGAGAGTTCCTACCTCCAAGCCTAGGAAGGTTGTTCCTGAGGAAACAATAAAATTCACTATGGAATCTGAAGAGGAAGAAATTGGCCAGGATAAGAAAAAGAAGAGAGCTAGAACTACCACTGCCAGAGTTGTTGGCAAGCCCACTATGAGGAAAGATTCTGATGAGGAAGAAGAAGAAGAGGTTGTTGCACCAGCACCTAAGGCACCCAAGCTAATGGGTGATGCTATCAAATCAGGGGCTACTGCATCTAAGCCCAAGGAAGCACCCAAGGCTGCATCAAAGGCCAAGACAGCTCCAAAGAGGAATACAAGGAGCATCCCAGCTGCTGAGAAGAACAAGGCCCCAATGCCTGACACTGCAGAAGAAGAGGAAGGCCAAGTTCTCAGAAAGTTGAAGCCCAAGATCCCAGACCACAATGATGCTCATCCTGTGGCTGAAGATATGAAGATCAAAAGAGACTCAGGACTGAGAAAGTGGAGAGCAGAGGATCCATATGCTACCAGGAGGAGGACTGCTGATGACTACATGTTCCACACTAAGGAACAGCAGGACTTCTATGAGACAATCTTATTGGACAAGAAGCCCATTGTGTGTGATATGAGATGGGTCGACTGGGAATACATCAAGGACAATGAAGAGCACTATCCTGGAGTGCAAGACAGCTTCAAGGCATGTGGAGTACCTGATTTTGTTGGGCAGAAGCTCACAAAGTGGAATGAAGAGCTGATCATGCAATTCTACTCCACAGCACACTTTTATCCAGATGGCAAAATTGTATGGATGTCTGAAGGTACGAGGTACCAATCAACAGTTGCTGAGTGGGCACAGCTCATCAATGCCCCAGAGGAGCATGAGGATGACCTAGATATTTATGCCAAGAAGAAGATGGACCACAACTCTATGTCAAATATGTACAAAGAGATCCCAAACAAGGCACTTGACACTTTCAAGTTTGGATCAGTACATTATCTTCTGTCAGGATTGCCAACCATCAATTGGATACTGAGGCACACCTTGTTGCCCAAGTCAGGTGATCACAAGATGATCAGAGGCCATGCAATCAACTTGCTTCATATCTTTGATGTGCCACAGAAATTCAAAGTCATGAGCCTCACGGTAGAAACAATCAAGAGGACTGCAGCAGACCAAAAGAGGAGATGTGGATATGCCCCTCAGATCCAGGAGCTAATTAACTCCAAGATGGGCACAGGCATATACCTCTTGGACAAGGAACATTTGCCTATTCATCCAGATTTTGAAGATAATGAAGTTGTGATGAACAAGATGAACCATCTTCAGCCCATGCACAAGCACAGAAGGAGAAGGCAAGGAAGGAGAAAGCTGCAAAGATGCCAACTCAAGAGGAGGCATCTGAATATTTCTTGAAAACCAAGCAAGAGCAGCTCAGTTACTTGATTGCATCCACCCTAAGGATAGAGAAAGGACTGGCCACCCTCACTCAGAATCAGGAGAGCTTAGAGAGGATCGTAGAACAAAAGTTCTATGACTTGGATGTCAAAGTGACAGAGGTTCAGTCTGCAGTGGAGTAACTTCAAGATGACATGCAGGAGAGGAAAGGGAAGACTACCACTGATGCATTTGCCAAAGTGCCACGAGCTCAGAGGTCCAGTGCAGTGTCAGTTCCTGACACAAGAGCCACCACCTCAGCTCCAGCCACAGCACCAGCCCAACCAGCTCCAGCATCTACTTCAGCTCCAGCTCCAACCACGTCTACAGAAGCCTTCGACCTTGGAGTGATCCAGACTCCACCACCACCAGAAGATCAAGCCTGAGTGTCGATCTAGCACTATGCATTTTCTAGGAACTTTTTGGTAACTTGTTGCCAAAGGGGGAGAAAAATGTATAGATCATAGGCTTCGAGAGAGAGTGTGTTGCTTTTATACTCTCTTGCTTTATTTGGTGGCTTTTCAAACTTTGTTTGCTTTTGGTCGAGATACTTTGATATGCTTGTGAGACATTGATGATCATGTGTTTGATCATAAGCTACACTTATGCATGCTTGATATATCTCATCTATCTTATGTGATCATTCACTTTTCCTTGGTGATGAGTGCATGTATTTCATTCTTATCATTTTGAGCGCTCCACCAAGATGTATGTGACATGGAAGAGTAACCCATGATTCTAACTCTTTGTGCATTTGCAGTCCAAAGCAAATTTTAAATATGCACAAATATAGGGGGAGCTCTTACTTATCACATACTTCTCAAAGCGATGATATAATTCATTTTTATTATCATTTGTCGAAGCTTTGATCCATATGTTGTCATCAATTACCAAAAAGGAGGAGATTGAAAGTGCAACTATCCCTAGGTGGTTTTGGTAATTCATAACAACATATAGCTCATTGAGCTAATGCTATTCCAAGACAATTATTTCAGGAAAGCTCAATGATTGGCATGGCATGGATGGTGAAAGTGGAACCCTCAAAATGCTAAGGACAAAGGATTGGCTCAAGCTCAAAAGCTCAAGACTCTTCATTTTACATTTTAGTGATCCAAGATCACATTGAGTCCATAGGAAAAGCCAATACTATCAAGGAGGGATGAGGTGTTGCTTAATGAGCCTTTTGCTTCATGTGCTTAATGATATGCTCCAAAATCCTCAGCTACTTTCCCACTTCCACATATGACCTAAACCCTAAGCCAAACTCGGTCATATCGATTCTTTCTATCCGGCGCCACCGAGTTTCACTTGTCATAAGCCACTGCCAAACCCTAGCAAATCGGTTCTACCGATAGGGATCTCGATCTCACCGAGATGGGATTGCAGTTTCTCTGTTTCCTTTTCGTAACTTTTCGGTCTCACCGAAAGAGCGGATCGGTCCCACCGAGATTGCAATGTAAATTCTTTGTTTCCCTTTTGTAACTTTTCGATCCCACCGAAAGAGCAAATCGGTCCCACCAAGTTTACCTGACCAACTCTCTGGTTAGCTAATTACCAAAATCGGTCTCATCGAGTTTGTGTAATCGGTCTCACCGAGATTACGTTATGCCCTAACCCTAACCATATCGGTCCTACCGAGTTGCATGTCAGTCCCACCGAAAATCTCTAACGGTCACTAGGTTTACTATTTCGGTCCGACCGAGTTTGTTGATTCGGTCCCACCGAGATTGGTAAATTGTGTGTAACGGTTGGATTTTGTGTGGAGGCTATATATACCCCTCCACCTCCTCTTCATTCGTGGAGAGAGCCATCAGAACACATCTACACTTCCAACTCATATGTTCTGAGAGAGAACCACCTACTCATGTGTTGAGGCCAAGATATTCCATTCCTACCATATGAATCTTGATCTCTAGCCTTCCCCAAGTTGCTTTCCACTCAAATCTTCTTTCCACCAAATCCAAATCCTGTGAGAGAGAGTTGAGTGTTGGGGAGACTATCATTTGAAGCACAAGAGCAAGGAGTTCATCATCAACACACCATTTGTTACTTCTTGGAGAGTGGTGTCTCCTAGATTGGCTAGGTGTCACTTGGGAGCCTCCGACAAGATTGTGGAGTTGAACCAAGGAGTTTGTAAGGGCAAGGAGATCGCCTACTTCGTGAAGATCTACCGCTAGTGAGGCAAGTCCTTCGTGGGCGATGGCCATGGTGGGATAGACAAGGTTGCTTCTTCGTGGACCCTTCGTGGGTGGAGCCCTCCGTGGACTCGCGCAACCGTTACCCTTCGTGGGTTGAAGTCTCCATCAACGTGGATGTAGGATAGCACCACCTATCCGAACCACGGGAAAAACATCCGTGTCTCCAATAGCGTTTGAATTCTCCAAACCCTTCCCTTTACATTCTTGCAAGTTGCATGCTTTACTTTCCGCTGCCTATATACTCTTTGCATGCTTGCTTGAATTGTGTGATGATTGCTTGACTTGTCCTAAAGTTGCTAAAATCTACCAAGAACTAAAATTGGGAAAAGGTTAAGTTTTTATTTGGTCAAGTAGTCTAATCACCCCCCCCCCCCTTTAGACATAATTCCGATCCTACATCAATTAACTTAGCTGTGGATTTCTCACTTCTTCCAAATTCGCATGACAGACACATATTAGGGCAGGGAGATGGGTCCGCCAACGCTCCACCAAGCGACTAGTCAGCATCGCCGGACGCAGCGGCGAGCGTGGACGGGGAGACTGGGCACGCCGTCCTTGCTGGGGAGGATGCAGTGGAGGAGGCCTTATTCGGACGGGAGCAGCCGCGGCGGCGAGTCGTTTTCGTGGTGGGAGAGGTGTGAGGGATTGGGGAGTGGGAATAGCGGCGAGCTGAGAGCGGCGAGGGAGGCTGCAGGAGCACCATTACCGGCTGAGGGATAGCGGCGGCGTCGCCAATCTGCGGCGGCGAGGAGCTGACAGAGATTTGGGATAGCCGCTTCAGGGGGATTTGGGCTGGACGCTGCTCACATTAGCGACCACATGTGGACGTGGTTAGTAACAGCGGCCAGACTTGGACACCATTAAGGACTGCGTCCTTACTATTTTCACAATTTCTGCTCGTCAATTACCAGTTCGGTAATTACAGAATTATTATTTATTATTAATAAAAAATCGGTGCGCCTCGGGAACCGCCACCAGCGCACCACGAGCCAGAGCCTGGCTCCGCCCTTAGACCTGCCTGCCTGCACGTGTCCTCCTTCGTGTGCGGTTGCTACACAACGCGATCTCGCCGAGGTCGCCGACTCGACGCTTGCTTTGAGACACCGCTTCTGATCAATCAGCAAACTGCTTGCAATCGCTTCACAGAAGATTACAACCCGACCAACTCTGCTTTAGGTCGCAACTCGCCGACGTCCTTCGTCCCGCATCACGACCGCATCATGCAGATTTCTGTCGATATTCTTCCTCCTCTAATCAACTCTCGATCGCCTTCTGGACCTTTTCAACCTTGCTCATGATACCACTTGTTAGAATAAATTCGAGCCATACTGTTGATCATTCAAGGACCAAACAATCACACGAGCACGACATCGAGATTTGTTAACGAGGTTCACCGATATGGCTACATCCCCAGGGCTTGACTATGGGCGCTCCTCCCCATGACACCGCTACAATACCGCACCCGGTCGCCCTGGACGCCAGCACATGCCGCCGGCTTCCCCTGCGTTCCGGTGCTATTATGTTGGCATATGTTATATCGTGTGTCTACCCCCACTATATATGAGAGGCCTAGGATACAAGTGTTCTACTTGGACACGACTCCATATCCTATCTAAACACAATACAACTACAAGTTCAACTGTAATCTAACTTGTACACTATATTCGACACAACTCCAACAGGTCAGCGCCCCGCATTCATGCTCGGCTAGAGCAGACGCGACCGCTCACTGGCGCCGGTCGAGAGAACGCCGCAGGCGACTGCCGCGCATTCAAACAACACAACAGCTACGCGTCCGTCCGTCTACCGCCCACATTGATGGCACGCGGTTGTAGAGGCGTTTCCTCCGGCGCAACCCGCCCGTTCCTCGGCCGCCCACCATTGCTATATAAACCGCTGCCCTAGCCATAGCCGCGGTCATCCACCTCTGATCCCTCTCCGCACCACTCTCACCATGGATCCCTCCCCTGCCGAAGCTTTCTGTGACGGGCTGACATCAAACCAGAAGAAGGAGATGACCGCCATTGCTGCTGGCTGGCTGTCAACCGGCCAGAGGACTACGACGACTCAATGGAGGATGATGCAGACGATGAACTAGCGCCATCCTCCTCCTCCTCCGCACCACCCTCACTGGTGCATTGCAGCTTGACCATCGGCGAGGCACGTGCTCCTACAACAACCACCTCCTGCAGGAGCACGTGCAGGCAGAGGAGCCGCTCGCCGCTAGCAGGGCTGTCCCGCCGGACGCGGACCTGGTGGAGCAGGAGGCGCTGTTCGAGTCCTACCGCTCCGCATGTGAGATCCTCCTCGCCCGCTGGCGGTACCACCAGTGGGTGGTGGAGGTGGCGGCCGCCTACAAGGAGACCGACAACGCGGGCGAGGCGGAGTTCGCCGAGACCGACGAGGAGGAGGAGGACATCGCCGAGTCCGCGCCTCGCTGGACAAGTAAGAGTAGTGCACGGTAGGTCGCCGCCGCTCGTGTCCCAGAAAGTTCAGTGCTCCTCCCCTCCCTTCGACGACAAGCTTGGTGGGCTCAACATCTTCAGCCGATTAGTCGCTTGGTGGCGATGTGTAGGCGGACAGCTTCACTTCCCGGGTATCCGGAGGAGGAGGTTACGGAGGCGGAACTGGAGACGATGAAGTTTTAGTTCTCAGGGCTCATGGCCGGACATGGGGAACGGGCGCGGGCGGCCATTTAGATTAGGTATTAATTATACCTCCAGAGCCGAACTAGCACCGCTTTGATGTAAATGTAATGAAATTCATCATATTGATAAACAGATTGGTGCCCTTCAGATTATAGGCGGTGGTCGAGAAGGAATTTTGGTGCCCTTTTAGTACTAGTTTGACAATTGATAAACCGATTGAAAACATTTCCTAAAAAAAAGGCCCGCGCAATCCTAAAGAACAGGTATACACAGTTACAACACATACACGTGCTGCTACAGTATGACCATGCATCCTTGCAGAAGCGCTGCCGCATTAGGAAACACGCACATATTAAACGGTATTTTCTCCATCCATCACAGGAACACATGAAGCGAAAATGTAGAGAAAATGACATACGACAGTAAGGAGATGGAATTTCCAAGTCCTGAAATCGAGTAAAGGTATACTCAAATGATGAACACGAGATCTCTCACATGTTTTGTCGAATATTTCCTACGGTATGACAAAAGTTGCGCATTTGAAAGAGAAAAATTATGCTGGATGGTCTCTGCATGCTCAAGTCCAAGACACGCGCCACAGTCCGGATGAACTAATCTATGTCCATCCAATCAATCTTCTCCAGCATCGGCTTCTTCAACGGAGGCTCGCGAGCATCATCATCGTCATCATCAACTTCTTGTGTGATCTCTCTCTTTCTCTTCCTTGAATCCACGACGGCAACCTGCACGGGAACGGCATGCAACACGGGACGAACCCTGTCCATCCCATACAGGCGTATGGCATTCTGCGGCAGCAGCCTGCCTCTCGGTCCAATCTTCCTGCCGTAGGAGTTCATGAATTCCCAGTTTGGCACGAACCCCTCCACGCCATAGCCGATGGAGTTGACAGCATGCGTGAGCATCTTCTCGTGGACATACTTCTCGTAGCTGAGGATTGGCTTGCCCTTGTACTTGCCCACGTACTGGTGGTAATTCTCGCCACAGTGGAAAACAAGCAACAGTGGACCCCTGTGCATTGCTTCGACTGCACGCTCGATCGCCTGCTTGTTCAACGAGAAATGATGCATGGCAACGGTTAAAAAGAAGCACAACTTGCTGGCCAGTTTCACATGGGGGCCTCCAGCCTCTTGAGCATATATACCCCAGTGGCCGGGATAATACTAATAAACTTGATCTGTGATGATTGAGTTGCAAAAATCAAGACATCAAAAACTAGACAATCACCTGATTTTGAAAGTCATCCTCACTTAGAATACCCACTTGGGTGACCACTGTTATACAGCGTACCGTCCTGTCAAGCTCCCCACCCCTCAATGCTTGCTCTTTAACTTGAAGATCGCGAGATGACAAACGGACTGTTATTCCTTGAAGCCTCAGGTGCGATTGCATCCATGCCATCATAGCCTCATAGATGCAAGTGGCTGCGGTGGAAGTTCAGTAACTTGCATTAATCAATGGTTACATGCATTTTGTCAAATAATGTACTGTATATTGTACAGCTTGAGTTCCAAAGTATATTATCAGACAGACAAAGACAAGATTACATACGGAGCCCTTCCTGATCACGTGCCTCTGGTAAAACCTTTATGCCAGCCCTTGTTCGGACTCTCTCCCACGTGAACCGTCGCTGGGCTTGAGCGTACCGATGGTACAGTGAGTCCACCGGGGGAACAAAACGGGGCATCGTGCGTCTTTCCCTGCTTGGTTTATCAGTGAAAGTCAGCTTCATAAGCAATATCTTTATGATGAAATTAAGATTTACAGAAGCGAAATGATACTAAGAAATAAGCACGGATTTCTTGCAAAAACGTCTTACACTATGAGACGGAGGGAGTATATTTAGAATGAAATTAAGATTGAAAGAAATTACATGGTACCAAAAAAGTAAGCATCTATTAGAAGAAAACAAATACCAACATATTTGCGGAGCAGGAGCTCCAGTACCCCCACAACCCGCGGCTTCATCAAACCCACAACCCACGGCTTCATCAGCAAATATCGCCGTTGTGTCACCTTATTGCACCCATAGGTTGCAGGCTTGTCCCAACCCAAGTGCAGATTTGAGGCTCCTAGCAGAAACCCTTCGCGCCGCCACAGAACAAGCAACCCCATGCGCTCCATGCCGGCACAACCACCGGATGCGCTAGACCTCCCATCTTCGACTCATGAGCCAACAACGTTGGGGCTAGGGATGTAAATGGCAAATAAACGCGCTCATAAGTCCCGTTTAGTTAGTGTTAGCTAGCTTGATAGTTCATTTTTCCCAAAAAAAATTTATTTAATTGTTAGACCATAAGTGGCTTAAACGAGACCCAGTTTACACCCCTAGTCGGGGCGGGTAAGCACACTAGTGCCCCGTAATGCTGCAGGAGGTTTTCAATGACCGGACGGTCACACCATCGCCTTCATTCCCTACGACAGCAAGCACCCACCACCTGATCCGAGAGTCGTGTACTACGAAGAGCCTCTGTGTCCATGGCGTGTGGAGCCGGCATTGCCAACACATCCACCTACACGGCGCTGCAACATTCTAGGCCCGTTGGAGGAGCCGGAGCCAGTGGAGGCGACCTAGATCTAGGCGGCCGCCACTATACACGGGCCCGCCGCCAACGTGCATCGCCAACAAATTGTCATACAAGCGCAAGCTTAGATCCACAGATCCGCACTTCGTCGCAACCGGGGGCGCACCTCCACCGCACGGTTGAACCAGGACCAACAGGTGTCCCTAGCGGCCGACGGCTATGGCTTAGAGATAATATGTCTTCTGAAATTTAGGAGAGAAATTTAACTTGTCCTGGCTGCATGAACTGGAGATGCAAGCAACCTTATTTCGTATGAGTATCAAGACTCTTATCATGACATGTAGTACCAGCTGTGTGTTTAAATCGCTGATGAGTTCAGGTAATTTATACAGTACTAGTGTATTTACCATCTTGTGTTTTGCCATGTTTCATCGATCCCTACAGGTTCATGTTGATTTTGTTGGGGGAAATCAATGAGGATTGGTTGTACTAGCAAAGTTCGTCGACAGTAACAGTAAGCTTCAGTTGGTATCTGGATGACTGTATACTCCCAAACGATGCCATCCCTCTGCTGCAGAACCTGTAGAATGCATGCCGTCCGGCCGGCAGGAGAGGTACGGGAAAATATACCTGTGGGCCGGTCCCGATCTTGTTCAAGTTTTGCTTTTGGGGGCAAAATCCGGCTCCCGATCTTGTTCAAGCTTTGCTTTTGGGGGCAAAATCCGGCTCCCGATCTTGTTCAAGTTTTGCTTTTGGGGGCAAAATCCGGCTCCCGATCTTGTTCAAGCTTTGCTTTTGGGGGCAAAATCCGGCTCCCGATCTTGTTCAAGTTTTGCTTTTGGGGGCAAAATCCGGCTCGGTGGCCGGCCGGTCCCGATCTTGTTCAGCGATTCAACCTAAGAAAAGAAGTTTTGCGGCGGATGTCAACGACCTCGCTGGCGCCCGGCGGCCGGCCGGTCCGCCGGTGAAGGGCGAGGGATGAGGAAAAAGAAAGGCCGTACCTTTCGCTCGTCACCTTGCTCAGCAGCTGCGCTCCTCCCGCCGCCTCGCTCCGGCGCCTCGATCCCGCCGCCGCCCCTGGAAGGTCGTACCTTCCGCTCGGCCCGCCGCCTTGCTCCGGCGCCTCGATCCCGCCGCCGCCTGCTCCGGCGCCTCTCGAAGGCCGTACCTGCCGCTCGTCACCTTTCTCAGCCGCGGCTCCCGCCGCCTCCCTCCGGCGGCGCCTTGCTCCCGTGGCTGCCTTGCTCCGCCTCCCTCCCGCAGGCCGCAGCGCGGCCCTGGACGGAAGGAATGCTCTGTCTCGGCCGCTCCCCGCGTTCAGGCGAGACTAAAAGAAGGGAGGGAAGGAGAGGGAGGCCGCTCCGTAGCAGAGACTGGCCGGTGGGCCGCGCGGCGCTGTGGGACCATGCTGCAGTGACCCAACGGGCATTTCAGAAGGGTGTCCGTGTATACATACACCCGTACATACGTACGCACGCAGTGGCAGAGCAGCTTTACCCCCCGCTTTCGGCCGGTCTCGCCTTACCATCAGAGACGACGCGAGCGAGCGAGAGGCTACTCACTACTCCCATCTTCTCACACTCGGACGCTCCGCCTCCACTTTTCAAAATACGGTCAAAATAATACTATGAGCCAATCGCTTGAACTTTTTCTTTCCTTCTTAAAACCTTGTGTTTTTTTTTCATTAAAAAAACTTTTTCCCATCAGCTTAGCGTTTTGGCGGGAAACCGGCAATGAAGTGGTGGGAAAATGGAAAAGGTTGCGACTATCTCGGCCCATTTCCATTTCTATGGGGAGCTGAGCCCAACCAGCGATAGATCATAACCACAAACAACGTCCGTCCGTAGACAATCACCGGTCAACGTGCAAAAATTCGATTCCTCAACCGGGTCCGTCATTTTCAAATCATTATCAGACACATACAATTAAATGCACCGTAAAACTAGTCTAAATTTTCGCCTGCGGTCGTCATTGTTGTTTCCTCCGTGTCCCTGTCTGGCGGCCGGCTGAGTCCCTAGGAGTGAAGGTGCGGTCACCGGCGAGGTAGGGGAGGACATGCGACACGGACCGGCTCATGGGACTTAAGGCTCCCATGCCCCGCGCTTCCTCGTTGAAGCTCATGGCCTCAACGTCGCCGGCCAATGTGAGATCGATGGGAGGCATGGTCGTGCGGTCGGGCCCGACGGCATGCAATTCAGCCTCTGCAACCATCCACGCATGTCGGGCATGCCTTGCTTCCGCAGCATGTTGGCCGTACACCATGCCGGCATTTACCTCCGGCTGGGAGCCCAACCCCGCCATCTTGGAGTTCAGGCGCCGGATAGAGCGTACCACATCTGACAAGGCAGGGGTACATCGTCTCCCACCACGACCCTGATATGGGGATTACCGGTCAGCCCGGGCGTTTGGGCTGCGTTTCAAGGGCAATTTTACATCCAAACAGGCCACTCGGGCATTCAGGGCATCTTGTTGTAGATACTCTTAGTATGCAGCGAAAAAGGGAGTAGCTCTTAATTTTTTGGCTATATGGATTCGACTCAAAACAGAATCCTTTCTCTGCTCACTGTTCTGCTTCTCACTGTCCGTCCCTGCTAGCACGCATGTCTTTATGTGTGTTTTTTAGCAAATCTCTATGTGATCTTTGCATACGTGAGGATGGGCAAAATGCACCATCAAAACTACCTTTCTAACTTTACACTGAGGTCCGGAGGAATCTTACTTGGGATACAGACAACAACCATGGAATTGTTATCTTTTTCGGTTGGTGAATTTCACATCAAATTCCATCTCCGAAACAGAGCTGATAATTTTACATGGAGTCTGGTCGCGGTCTATGGGGCTGCCCAAGATGAGAATAAATCCGCTTTCCTGCGGGAATTAGTGAACCTGGCTAAGGATAATCCACACCCAATGCTTATTGGAGGCAACTTTAATATCCTTAGGTACCAGGAAGAGAAAAATAATGATCGCTTTGACACTCACTGGCCTTTCTTATTCAATGCTGTGATTGACAGTTTGAATCTTCGAGAAGCCAGTATGTCGGGGCGACAATTTACTTGGGCCAATAATCGTCCCGTGCCGACATACGAGAAACTCGATCGGGTACTCATGGATACCGAATGGGAACTAAAATTCCCTCTGGTAACAGTGCGTGCCCTAGAGCGTATTGAGACACTTTCGGATCATGCACCCATCATTCTTCAGTCTAACTCTGCTAGTCCTCCCACTGCTCGCCGCCCATTCAAATTCGAATTGGGATGGTTACAACGTGATGGCTTTGCAAATATGGTTAAGAATGTATGGGAAGGCCCGCCGTTGGTCGCACACCAATTCAGAGATGGAACTTCAAAATTCGAGCCGCAAGGCAGTTCCTAACTGGATGGGCGAAACACACCAGTGGCATATATAAAAAAGAAAAGCAGCGTCTTTCCACTATTATTGATGACCTCGACAAAATCGCAGAGACTTGCACTTTGTGTCAACATGAGATTGACATAAAAAATCAATCCAATGAGCAAATGGCACGTCTATTGCGAGAAGAGGAACTCAAGTGGTACCGAAGATCCGGCGCCCAATTCATTCTCGAGGGAGATAGCAATACACGTTATTTCCAATTGGTTGCCAATGGGCGACATCGAAAGAAGTGTATTTTTAGCCTCGAACAGGATGAGGGACTGATCGAAGGCCAGGAAGAGCTTAAGCGTTATATAACAAAATACTACAAGTCTCTATTTGGGGCTCCAGATGAAGGGAACTTCAGTCTCGATGAGACCCAAATAGATGATATCCCACAAGTCACGACTGAAGAGAATAATATCCTGACGGCACCTTTCTCTGAAGAGGAGGTGAGAGCTGCGGTGTTTCAAATGAAACACAATAAAGCTCCAGGACCTGATGGCTTCCCCGCAGAGTTCTATCAGAACTTCTGGGATGTCATCAAGACTGACCTAATGGAGTTGTTCAATTATCTTCATGCCGGCCAACTTGACCTATCCAGGCTAAATTTTGGAGAGATTGTTTTGTTGCCCAAGACAAAGGAGGCTGTACGGATTCAACAATACAGACCCATATGCCTCCTTAATGTCAGCTTCAAAATATTCACCAAAGTAGCGACTAATAGGCTCAATGTGGTTGCTGACCATGTTGTTCGGCCATCCCAAACGGCTTTCATGCAATGAATAAATATACTCGATGGAGTAGTTATCCTTCATGAGACCGTTCACGAGATGCACCGGAAGAACATGAGTGGGGTAGTATTGAAAATTGACTTTGAAAAGGCATATGATAAAGTCAAATGGTCGTTTCTACAGCAGACCCTGAGAATGAAAGGTTTCTCCGATAAGTGGCGTGAGTGGATCCAAAATTTCGTTAGTGGAGGCAGTGTGGCTATCAAAGTCAATGATGATGTAGGCCATTACTTCCAGACGAAAAAAGGATTACGTCAAGTTGACGCACTGTCTCCAATGTTATTTAACATTGTCGCTGACATGCTGGCTACTTTGATTGAACGCGCCAAACAGGATGGTCAAATTGCAGGAGTAGTGCCACATCTTGTCGATGGAGGACTCTCTATCTTGCAATATGCCGATGATACGATTCTTTTTATGGAACATGACATTGATAAGGCGAGAAATCTGAAACTTCTGCTTTCAGCTTTTGAGCAAATGTCAGGCTTGAAAATCAACTTCCATAAAAGTGAATTGTTCTGTTTTGGAGAAGCCAAGGAGACGGCTACACAATATGCTGACTTGTTTGGATGTGCACAAGGCCAATTCCCTATTAAGTATTTGGGAATTCCGATTCATTATCGGCGTCTCACTAATGCGGAGTGGAAACATGTTGAAGAGCGATTGGAGAAACGGTTGAGCAGTTGGAAAGGAAAATTGCTCTCCATTGGTGGACGACTAGTTTTGATCAATTCTGTCCTCACCAACATGGTTCTCTACATGCTCTCATTTTTCCAACTACCCAAAGGGGTTCTGCAAAGGCTGGATTACTTCAGATCCAGATTTTTTTGGCAAGGAGACAGTGAAAAGAAAAAGTATAGACTAACCAAATGGAGCGTCGTTTGCCGACCGAAAGACCAAGGAGGCTTAGGTGTTCAGGACCTCCAGGTCAAGAATTATGCCTTACTCAGTAAATGGTTGTTCAAGCTACTTACTGAGGATGGTGTTTGGCAAACTATGCTACGCAACAAGTATTTGGGCCAAAAGGCGTTGTCCCAGGCATATTGGAAGCCTGGTGACTCGCATTTTTGGGCTGGTCTGATGGCGGTAAATAAACATCTTTTCCATTTCGGATCCTTCGCGATAAAGGATGGCTCGGAGATACGTTTCTGGGAGGACAAGTGGCTAGGACATACCACTCTCCGAGAACAGTACCCAGCATTGTACCGCATTGTACGCGATAAGAATGATACTCTTGCACATGTGATGACCACTTCCCCGCCAGATATATCATTTCGGAGGGATTTGGTTGGGCCCCGTCTTGTGTCATGGCAACATCTTCTATCCCGTTTGGATTCGATTAACTTGACACAAGGGCGGGATGTGTTTCTCTGGAATCTTACTACATCTGGGTCCTTCATAGTTGACTCTATGTATCGTGCACTATCGCACACAGAGATTCCAGTGGCCAATAATAAACAAATCTGGAAATCCAAGATGCCACTAAAAGTTAAGATTTTCATGTGGTATCTTCGGAGAGGAGTTGTGCTAACTAAAGACAACCTCGCTCGACGCAACTGGAAAGGAAGCAAGAAATGTAGTTTTTGTACTCATGATGAGACAATCAAACATCTCTTCTTTCAATGCAAGTTTGCGCGTTCTACATGGTCAGTTATCCAAATAGCGTCAAATTTGTATCCACCAACAAGTGTTACCAATATATATGGTCACTGGCTTGATGGAATACCAAAAACTTTTAGTACGCTAATACGGGTGGGAGCGTCTGCCTTACTATGGTCGCTTTGGCTATGTAGAAATGATTGTGTTTTTAATGGCAAAATCTCTTCTCCTATGTAGGTTATTTACCGTTGTACGCACTGGCTTCGTATGTGGTCTACTCTGCACCGAACGGAGTACCAATCGCTATTCAAGGCGGTGTGTATGCGGTTGGAGCTGGTGGCCAGGGAGGTTTTTACCCAACATGGGTGGCAGCATAATCTCCGAATCGGTCCACCTTCTCCGTCGACATAGGCATAGTTTCGGCCCCATATGGCTTTACTGTTGCCACTTTGTCGTTTTTTATATCTTTTGTCAGACTATTTCTTTGATGGCTGTGTGCATCTTAGCTATGCAGAGGCCGGGTGTCGCTCTTTATGCTTTGTATCCGCTCGATGCTACATTTTGAGTTAATAAAAGCGCCCTTTATCGAAAAAAACTTTACACTGAGGTTTTTCTCAACAAATACAACAACTTTACAAGGAGGTATAACTCACATACAGGGCAAACATAATTTGTATACGAATCAGAGAGGCCAACCATAGGCATTAACTCTTATACAAGTGTCTTTACACATAGAAGCATTCCACCAGAACACACACAATGATTCGACTGAAAGAAAAATCGCACAGGATGAGGCGCGAGCAATATTCCAGCAAACAAAACACAGAAGTTGCATTCCTCAATCACCACTTGACCTGTGAACTCAAGGAGACAAAAATAAAGAAAAAGCATTGCATGACTCACGAAAAAAGAAGTGAGCAAGTTCATGAAAAAAGCTATATTTATCCTTGTCACTGCATGACTCAATGAGCCTAACATAACATAATGGCACTACTTTAACAGTCCCTATCCACTCGATTACCATGGGCATCCAAGCGACCATGCCCAAAGAGTACACTGATGATCTCTTAAGACTACGAGGCTTTTTCGATTGTATGTATTGGCAAAAGTATAGCTTTTTTCGTGAACTTGCTCACTTCTTTTTTTGGTTTATTACTTGATCTTGCAATGTTTTTTCTTTATTTGTGTCTCCTTGAGTTCACAGGTCAAGTGGTGATTGAGGAATGAGGTGGGGGATAGATGGAATGAGGCAAAGATCGATGCAATGTTCTTTGTTGATGATGCAAAGGATATTAGGCAAATCCCGGTGGGTGGACCAGGTATGGAGGACTTCTTGGCGTGGAACTACACGAGAGATGGTGAATACACTGTTCGATCGGCTTACCACTTGGCCATGAGTATGAGGCGAGCGAAATCCGGACGGCCGGAGGCTTTGTCTTCTGTTAATACGCACAAAAATTGGCTTGCTTTGTGGGGGACGCATGTGCCAAACAAAGTCAAAGTTCATGCCTGGAGACTGCTGCGCAATGGACTAGCTACGGGTTCAGAGCTATATCGTAGGAGGATCAAGCCAGGTGTCTTCTGTGCTGTGTGTGGTAGGGAGGAGACTTTGGCCCATCGTTTCTGGGAGTGCCACCACTCAATGTTATTCTGGAAAGAGTTATCAGAGAGGAGGAGTGTGGCTGTTGTTGTTCCGCCGGCGGGAGCTGTTTCAAACCATCAAGTGGGCGCTGATACGTCTCCAACGTATCTACTTTTCCTAACGCTTTTCCTCACTGCCATCCCCACATACCTCATCTCGATGTTTAAGTTGGACATCTGGGTCATCAAACAAATTGACAAACACCGAAGGAATTTCCTATGGAGGAATTGCACTTGTGAATTGGGCCACGGTCTATCGCCCAAAGAGACTTGGAGATCTCGGTGTGCTGGATATCAGGAAGTTTGGGTGTGCTCTTCGGCTTCACTGAATGTGGTTAAATAAGCAAAAGGAGGTCAGGCCTTGGACTAGCTCCGTTATTCCTTGTGACGAGGTCGACCAGGCACTTTTCAGAGCATCCTCCACGGTTATTCTTGGGAATGGCAGGGACACCTCCACCGTTGGCTTAGACTACAACAGGTTCAGCTTAACTCAGAAGTGGATTTTGTCTCTTGGAAGGGCACCATGGATGGTGTTTACTCTGCATGGTCAGCTTATCAACATCAGTTCGTGGGCTCATACTCCGGTATCAATTTTGAGAAGCTTTGGAAGACCAAGGTGGAGGGAAAATGCCGCTTCTTCATGTGGCTATGGTTGCGAGGTCGTGTCCTAACACTAGTAGAAAAATGGTTAAATGTGAGACACATTAGTGCCGGTTTGCATTTGAGCCGGCACTAATGGACAAGGTTCAAACGGCTAGGCGGGAGGAGATCTTTAGTACCGGTTCGGGGCGAACCTTTAGTACCGGTTCATGCCACGAACCGGTACTAAAGAGGATGGGGCCCGGCCAGCACCTTTAGTACCAGTTCGTGGCACGAACCGGTAGTAAAGAGGTTGTGGTAGGCTGTTTTTAGTCCCACCTCGCTCCCCTAGCAAGATTTTTACCACCTTAAATATGTTACTTCTCAAACTATCACAAGCACTTGGTCTTCATTGAACTCTATGTGTAGAATTTGTGGTCGCAAAGATGAATCTTCACCGGCTTCTAAACAGTTGAGCACTCATATTGACAATTCAGATTGTACACAAAAAGATCATTGATAATCAATGTATTTTTTATGATAATCAATGTTTTTTAAACTTATTTGAACTCCAGCCTATTTTTGCGTTCAGTATGCAGCATTCAAAGCGACGCCATCAATTTTCAACATGTTCTGACATCATTTGCTGTTTTTCAGTCATTTACCGATTTGTTTAGAGAGCTAAATGACGGTGAAATTGAAAATCACTACAAAATGAACTCTGAAAATATTGGAACTTGCCATGGTATCATCATTTCACCCGCATAGCATGTGCAAAAGAGTAGAGAGGGTCACGACGAAAACTGGACGCACCTCGTGTACAAACTGGACAATCTCTTTCGGAGTATCAGGGTTTCGGACGAGAACTCAGCTGTTACACGGGCACTTCAATGTTTTTTAAACTTTTTTGAACTCCAGCCTATTTTTGCGTTCAGTATGCATCATTCAAAGCGACGTCATCAATTTCCAACACGTTCTCACATCATTTGCTGTTTTTCAGTCATTTACCGATTTGTTTACAGAGCTAAATAACGGTGAAATTGAAAATCACTACAAAATGAACTCTGAAAATGTTGGAACTTGCCATGGTATCATCATTTCACCCGCATAGCATGTGCAAAAGAGTAGAGAGGGTCACGGCGAAAACTGGACGCACCTCGTGTACAAACTGGACAATCTCTTTCGGAGTACGAGGGTTTCGGAAGAGAACTCATCTGTTACAGGGGCACTTCAATGTTTTTTAAACTTATTTGAACTCCAGCCTATTTTTGCATTCAGTATGCATCATTCAAAGCGACGTCACCAATTTCCAACACGTTCTGACATCATTTGCTGTTTTTCAGTCATTTACCGATTTGTTTAGAGAGCTAAATGACGGTGAAATTGAAAATCACTACAAAATGAACTCTAAAAATGTTGGAACTTGGCATGGTATCATAATTTCACCCGCATAGCATGTGCAAAAGAGTAGAGAGGGTCACGGCAAAAACTGTACGCACCTTGTGTACAAACTGGACAATCTCTTTCGGAGTATTAGGGTTTCAGACGAGAACTCATCTGTTACACGAGCAATTAAATGTTTTTTAAACTTTTTTGAACTCCGGCCTATTTTTGCATTCAGTATGCATCATTCAAAGTGACGTCATCAATTTTGAACACGTTCTGACATCATTTGCTGTTTTTCAGTCATTTACCGATTTGTTTAGAGAGCTAAATGATGGTGAAATTGAAAATCACTACAAAATGAACTCTGAAAATGTTGGAACTTGGCATGGTATCATCATTTCACCCACATAGCATGTGCAAAAGAGTGGAGAGGGTCACGGCGAAAACTACTCAGAAGTAAATAGAAGAAAATAAATAAAACAGAAAAGACAAAAACTATATAAAAAAATTACTCAAAAATAAATAGCAGAAAATAAATAATGCAGAAAAGAAAAAACTATATAAAAAATTGTTATATTCACAAAGAAACTAAATACAGCAAAAAAAACTACTCAGAAATAAATAGAGGAAAATAAATAAAACAGAAAAGACAAAAACTATATAAAAAATTACTCAAAAATAAATAATGCAGAAAATAAAAAAAAACTATATAAAAAATTGTTGAGGCGCTGTCCAGTGGGCCTGCCAGACCTAGGTTTGCGAATAGAGGCCCAGAAGGGCCAGAAGGCTCACACGGCAGCGCGCCGAAGTTAGGCCCAGAAGGGTGCTATATAGAGAAGTTCGAAGGAGCAGCCGCGACAGGGTTTATAAACCAGTGCGGCTGCCCTTCGCTCGGCGAGGTGGGACTAAACATTGTGCACCGCTGGTGGCAGCGCACAACCACTAGTACCGGTTGGTGGCTCCAACTGGTACTAATGAGTGGGCCTTTAGTACCGGTACTAAAGGGGGCCGTTTCCCGCCACTTGACCTGTCAAAAATTGGCCTTTAGTACCGGTTGGTGGCTTCAACCGGTACTAAAGGCCCCTCCTATATATATGACATTTACGAAAAAAACAGTTTCATCGACCCACTTCTTCTCCAACTTCTTCGCGCGACATCGCCGCCCATCGTGCGCCATCCTCGCCGGCCCCGCCGCCCTCGCCACCCCCGCCGCCCGTCGTCGCCGTCACCGCCGTCGCCCCCGCCGCCCGTCGCCGCCACCCCATACTACATCGCCGTCTCGATCGCGCCGTCGCCCCCGGCCCGCCGCCCGTCGGCGCGCCGTCCCTGTCACATCGCCGTCTCGCGCCGCCGCCCGTACACCGTCGCCCCCCGCTCGTACACATACACACACACACATATTTTTTTTACTTATTTTCTATTTTCTGGTGTTTAGATTAATGTTAAATGAATTACGTAGATAAGAATGTTAGAATGTTAATGTTAGATGAATTATATGGAACAGATGTTAAATATTAATGTCAATTTTAGATGAATTAGCTAGATATTAATTAGGTATATATATGAGATTTGAACTAGTTGAATTAATATAACTAGTTTATTTTTAGTAATGCTTAGTTGAACTAGTTGAATTAGTAGAACTAGTTTATTTTTAGTAAGAAAATTTAGGTATATGAGATTTGATGATCTAATTAAAATATTACTATATATAGCTACTTTATATATTTTAGTAAGAAAATTAATAGAACTAGTTTATTTTTAGTAAATTCTTAGTTGAATTAGTTGAATTAATATAAAACTAGTTTATTTTACTAAGAAAATTTAGATATCTGAGATTTGATGATCTAATTAAAATATTACTATATAGAACTAGCTACTTTATTTTAGTAAGAAAATTAATAGAACAAGTTTATTTTTATTAAATGCTTAGTTGAATTAGTTGAATTAATAGAACTAGTTGAACTAATAGAAGTAGTTGAATTAGTTGAATTAATAGAACTAGTAAGTGTTTAATGTTTCACCTATATGAACATAGGAAATGTCGTCTGACGACGAAAAAGATTGCATTAAGTGCGAATACTGTGAAGACCAGCGCGGCCTGTGTGACAGAAATTTCCTTGTTGATGATAGGTGAGACCTTCGAAGTGGATACAGTAAGTCACAACGACAAGTCTTTTTTTGTAATTAAGCATGACTTATATATGTTTCATTTGCTTCAACTTATAACTTTAAATTTTCACTATTCTACTAGCGCATCCCCTGCCATGCAAGAATTTTTGTCTTAAATAAGATAGATTTCAGTGCTATGGAAACTATGGAGGTAAAGAGAGTTTACCTGAAGACCGAGCATGGTTATATTTTCAACGTCAAATTATACAATGCAGACACGTACACCTATTTTGAATGCAAAATTTGGCAAGCACTATGCAAGGCTTATGCATTTGAGCCTGATATGGTTATCACCTTTGATATTCGTCCAGAAGATGATATTGAAGGTAATAGAGACATCTGGGTCGATGTGCAGACGCCTCCAGTTTTACCATTATGTGATTTTCTCAACCATATTTATGTCTTTGATATTGTTTATTCAAAAATAGTTGACAACTAATTTCTATTGATAGCTTATTTCCATTCAAGCAAACATGTCCGGCGCTTGGTAGACAGGACCTACTACTGTTCCGGAGCTGAACTAAACTGCGAGGAGACAAGTCATTATGTTTCATGGCTTAAGGATCTTCATACTGTTAAGACAAATTTTTTTCCTGCACTTAGAAATGTTAGTACTCAAAACGTGCGACCAATAGTGATCGTATTGAACTACGGTCACATCTATTTACGAAAGATGGTAAGATTTTTACTACTTGTCCTCAGTGCATCTTTTGCATACATTATTTTTTTGCTAAACTTTCATTGCTAAGTATATTAATTACTATACGATGTTCTTCAACAGGGACTCCTGATGACAGTTGTGCCTCAGTGGATCGAGACTAAAGGTCACATGTCAATGGTTAGCTTATGGCCAATATATCCTACATTGCACATGAGTGCATTCAGGATTTCTAAAAGCGATGAATGCTTAATAGTGAAAGATTGGAGCAAAATTGTTAACGATCCCAGAGAAGTACTAGGGGGCAGCAATGAGAAGCGCAACCCACGATTAGGAGATAGGTTCATCTGCATGCTCCAGTATGATGAATCAGAAGAGTTATACATGTTCTATGCTATTTTACCTGAGAGAGAGCATCAGGAGTGATTTAGCTAGTTCATGCTAGCTCTTAGTACTTTTGTCCTCTCATGTCCGTGTTCTTCGTCCTGAACTTAATCTTAAAGGGTGATTTTCTTTTGTGGTGTTATGAACGCTTATAATATGATGACCATGTTGAACTCGATGATATCTTTGCTTCTGGTACAAGTGAATGTTTTTTCTTTAAGCTAGTGTTGGTGCTGATTAGATAGCGGTAATGACTATGATGATTAAACAGTGGTATTGACGACTATGATGATTTTTAGCTAGCTAGTTTACTGTTGTTGATGATATGATGCAAGAGTTTTTATATTAATATGATGATGATGATGAGTTATTATATCATTTATGAAAGAAACCGCAGATTAGTTTTAGCTGGATGGATCCTAGCTAAGTGATCAAGTATATGCCATATACATATTATACTTGATCACTTAATTATATGTGATCAAGTATAATATGGATATGGCACATACTTGATCACTTACCTAGGATCCACATGCATCTAGTCGAAACTAATCTGCGGTAGTTTCACCTAATGATTTAATAACTAAAATAATCACTAAATTAAATTGAAAACACAAAATTAAAGTAAAAATAATAATAATACCGAAACACCCCCAAACATTTAGTACCGATTGGTGTTACCAACCGGTACTAACGTGCTGCACGCACCCGGGCCTGGCTCGTGCCACGTGGTGGCACTTTAGCGCTGGTTCGTGATGAACCGGTACTAAGGGGGGGGGGCTTTAGTCCCCACTCTTTAGTGCCGGTTGTGGAACTGGCACTAAAGGCCCTTACGAACCGGCGCTAAAGCCCGGTTCTGCACTAGTGTAACCAATGATAATCTCCAGACCAGAGGGATCCCTCATGCCGACTGCTGCCCTCTGTGCAATCAAGAGGAGGAGACACCCTTCCATCTAATTATGAAGTGCTTTTCTAGGGATATTTGGCATCAGGTGGCCTGTTGGCGTGAGACTATGGAACTTGCGTAAAATTCTCCGAATGGTGGAATGATCTCACTTGTTATTTGGCTTGGAAGGACATGGTCACGGCAATTTACACCTGCTGGCAGATTTGGAAGGAGCGGAACAGGCGTGTCTTTGAGCATGTTTCCCTTACAGCAGACGGCGTTCTTCATCTTATTAGACAGGATCCTCAGTTACCCACAACAACCATGCATTGGCTATCAGACTATTTGAATGACCCACCACTGGAGCCAGATTAATTTTTGTAGTTCTTTTTTCCTTTTAATTTGCAATGTTGCCTGGGGCTAATCATGTCTTGGCCATCGGCGTCATATGCAAGTTGTACCAACATTCCATTCCTCTTAATATATGGGCGGTCAACGGCCAATTCCTCAAAAAAAATTATTGACTTCAAGAGGCACAAAATCCTTATTCTGCAAGTGACCTTCAAATATGGTTTCTGCACGGCAGATAAAAATATACTGTTTATGTACTAATTTCAAAGAGTGAAGAGTGTAAGTAAAAAAGACAGAGAAATGCATAGGTGTTACGTTAACCTGATTAGACAACTTGTTCTTGAATTTATCTCTATGTGATTCCCCTTAAAATTAAATGCGCAAGACACTTATATGCACTTGTATGATGACAATGTTGTGTGAGGGTAAAGCCAGGTGGGCTCGGCCGATGTTCTTGGAGGTTTTTACTGTAGCAACCTGGGGGATCCGGAAGGAAAGGAACGACAAACACTTTAGAGGGATCCAACCCTCATTTGACTCCTAGAGGAACAGATTCAAGCTTGACTTTGCCATGCTAGTTCATAGATCGAAGCAAGAGCAGGGTCCTTTCATTTTATCTATAGCTAGTTCATTGTGATTCCTTGCATTAGTTATTTTACCTAACACCCCCCCTCCCCCTCCTCTAATGTAACATGTAAATACCTGTACACTCTAACCCCCCCCCCCTCTTTTTTATTAATATAAAAGGCAGTGAGAGAATCTCACTGTCATCAGTTCTCAAAAAAAAATCAAGGTGATGCTCTTGTTGCCCCCCCCCCCCACAAAAAAAAACAAGAGCAACATATCATAAAAAAAATGTTTAATAAACAACAAGAAAGATTTTGATGCGCACCTCGATTAATAGGACAAATATTACTATCAATCAAGTGGATCAGCTTGACCAGATATCTCTGCATCGCACACGCATGAAGATTAAGTCATTAAGTCAATTAGGAAATTCCTTAGTTCCTAAATGCCTGACACTTATAAGCGAACCATGGAATCATATTTCTGCATTGCACACGTGCAAGATGATGATGTAGAAATGGGTTGTCCAATGACCGTGAACTTGCGTCTTATTTTTTTTTACAGAGGGAGTACCTTTTTCTGCTCCAACCACAGTTCTATCCGCAAAATTGTACTCCCTCTGTTCACTTTCGTAAGACGTTTAAGACGGCTGGAATTGAACTATTTTGGGTGTTGTCCTAAATGTCTAAAACGCCTTACAAAACTGAAAGGAGGGAGTACTTTTTTTTATCGAATATCCAATTCAGAGCCCGGGCTCATCTACACCCGATGAACATTAAATTAAAAAAGTAATACTAGAAAATTTCAAAAGAGTAGAGAGGGTCACGGCGAAAACTGGACGCACCTTGTGTACAAACTGGACAATCTCTTTCGGAGTATCAGGGTTTCGGACGAGAACTCATCTGTTACACGGGCACTTCAATGTTTTTTAAACTTTTTTGAACTCCAGCCTATTTTTGCGTTCAGTATGCATCATTCAAAGCGACGTCATCAATTTCCAACACGTTCTCATATCATTTGCTGTTTTTCAGTCATTTACCGATTTGTTTAGAGAGCTAAATGACGGTGAAATTGAAAATCACTACAAAATGAACTCTGAAAATGTTGGAACTTGGCATGGTATCATCATTTCACCCGCATAGCATGTGCAAAAGAGTAGAGAGGGTCACGGCGAAAACTGGACGCACCTCGTGTACAAACTGGACAATGTTTTTCGGAGTATCAGGGTTTCGGAAGAGAACTCATCTGTTACACGGGCACTTCAATGTTTTTTAAAATTATTCGAACTCCAGCCTGTTTTTGCGTTCAGTGTGCATCATTCAAAGCGACGTCATCAATTTCCAACACGTTCTGACATCATTTGCTGTTTTTCAGTCATTTATCGATTTGTTTAGAGAGCTAAATGACGTTGAAATTGAAAATCACTACAAAATAAACTCTAAAAATGTTGGAACTTGGCATGGTACTATCATTTCACCCGCATAGCATGTGCAAAAGAGTAGAGAGGGTCACGGCGAAAACTGGACGCACCTCGTGTACAAACTGGACAATCTCTTTCGGAGTATCAGGGTTTCGGACGAGAACTCATCTGTTACACGGGCACTTCAATGTTTTTTAAACTTTTTTGAACTCCAGCCTATTTTTGCGTTCAGTATGCATCATTCAAAGCGAAGTTATCAATTTCCAACACATTCTGACATCATTTGCTGTTTTTCAGTCATTTACCGATTTGTTTAGAGAGCTAAATAACGGTGAAATTGAAAATCACTACAAAATGAACTCTGAAAATATTGGAACTTGGCATGGTATCATCATTTCACCCACACAGCATGTGCAAAAGAGTAGAGAGGGTCATGACAAAAACTACTCAGAAATAAGTAGAAGAAATTAAATAAAACAGAAAAGACAAAACTATATAAAAAAATTACTCAAAAATAAATAGTAGAAAATAAATAATGCAGAAAAGAAAAAAACTATATAAAAAATTGTTATATTCACAAAGAAACTAAATACAGCAAAAAAACTACTCAGAAATAAATAGAAGAAAATAAATAAAACATAAAAGACAAAAACTATATAAAAAATTTACTCAAAAATAAATAATGCAGAAAAGAAAAAAACTATATAAAAACTTGTTGATGCGCTGTCCAGTGTGCCTGCCAGACCTAGGGTTTGCAAATAGAGGCCCAGAAGGGCCAGCAGGCTCACAGGGCAGCGCGCCAAAGTTAGGCCGAGAAGCCTGCTATATAGAAAAGTTCGAAGGAGCAGCCGCGACAGGGTTTATAAACCAGTGCGGCTGCCCTTCCCTCGGCGAGGTGGGACTAAACATTGTGCACCGCTGGTGACAGCGCACAACCATTAGTACCGGTTGGTGGCTCCAACCGGTACTAATGTGTGGACCTTTAGTACCGGTTCAAGCCACGAACCAGTACTAAAGGGGGCCGTTTCCCGCCACTTGACCGGTTGAAAATTGGACTTTAGTACCGGTTGGTGGCTCCAACCAGTACTAAAGGCCCCTCCTATATATATGACACTTACGAAAAAATCAGTTTCATCAACCCACTTCTTCTCCAACTTCTTCGCGCGACATCGCCGCCGCCGCCGCGCCGCCGCCCATCGCGCGCCACTCTCGCCACCCCCGTCGCCCGTCGTCGCCGTCGCCGCCGTCGCCCCTACCGCCCGTCGTACGCCGTCACCGCCGTCGCCCCCGCCGCCCATCGCCTCCGCCCCATACTACGTCGCCGTCTCGATCGCGCCGTCGCCCCCGGCCCGCCGCCCGTCGGCACGCCGTCCCCGTCGCAACGCCGTCTCGCGCCGCCGCCCGTACGACGCCGCCCCCCGCTTGTACACATACACACACACACATATATTTTTTTACTTATTTTCTATTTTCTGTTGTTTAGATTAATGTTAAATGAATTACGTAGATAAGAATGTTAGAATGTTAATGTTAGATGAATTATATGGAAAAAATGTTAAATATTAATGTCAATTTTAGATGAATTAGCTAGATATTAATTAGGTATATATATGAGATTTGAACTAGTTGAATTAATATAAATAGTTTATTTTTAGTATGAAAATTAATAGAACAAGTTTATTTTTAGTAAGAAAATTTAGGTATATGAGATTATTTGAACTAGTTGAATTAATATAACTAGTTTATTTTTAGTAAATGCTTAGTTGAACTAGTTGAATTAGTAGAACTAGTTTATTTTTAGTAAGAAAATTTAGGTATATGAGATTTTATGATCTAATTAAAATATTACTATATATAGCTACTTTATATATTTTAGTAAGAAAATTAATAGAACTAGTTTATTTTTAGTGAATTCTTAGTTGAATTAGTTGAATTAATAGAACTAGTTTATTTTTAGTAAGAAAATTTAGATATCTGAGATTTGATGATCTAATTAAAATATTACTATATAGAACTAGCTACTTTATTTTAGTAAGAAAATTAATAGAACAAGTTTATTTTTATTAAATGCTTAGTTGAATTAATAGAACTAGTTGAACTAATAGAAGTAGTTGAATTAGTTGAATTAATAGAACTAGTAAGTGTTTAATGTTTCACCTATATGAACATAGGAAATGTCATCTGACGACGAAAGAGATTTCATTAAGTGCGAACACTGTGAAGACCAGTGCGGCCTGTGCAACAGAAATTTCCTTGTTGATGATAGGTGAGACCTTCGAAGTGGATACAGTAAGTCACAACGACAAATCTTTATATATGTTTCATTTGCTTCAACTTATAATTTTAAATTTTCACTATTCTACTAGCGCATCCCCTACCATGCAAGAATTTTTGTCTTGGATAAGATAGGTTTCAGTGCTATGGAAACTATAGAGGTAAAGAGAGTTTACCTAAGACCGAGCATGGTTATACTTTCAACATCAAATTATACAATGCAGACACGTACACCTATTTTGAATGCAAAATTTGGCAAGCACTATGCAAGGCTTATGCATTAGTGGATGGCATGTTTGTGGCGCATCACTCAGACCTTGCAGCTTCGTCAGTACACACACCTTTGGCTTAGACTACAACAGGTTCAGCTTAACTCTGAAGTGGATTTAGTCTCTTTTGTGATGACGGCGGATCTCGGCGGCGTGGCGCAATGAAGACTCGGCGCCCGATGCGCGGTGATGGACTCGCGCAGGAGGAGGTAATTGTCTGGCGTCATGATGGCGTCGATGGCAGAGTGGCCTGACGAGGTAGAAGCCTCAATATCTGCTCTAAAGACGGACCTGTGAAAGATGGCGGCGACGACACATGTGAGTGCGTCAGACCAGTTTATGCCTCAGACCCGGTATGTGGCTCGGCTGGGGCTTCTGCCTTTTGATGATAGGCTTAGGTCCTCGAGAATAATCAATAAAATGGCCGCATGCATCTCCCCGATGCAGAGGCCGGGAGTCATCCTCCTTTTCTAAAAAAAAAGATGGTGTTTACTCTACATGGTCAGCTTATCAACATCAGTTCGTGAGCTCATACTCCAGTATCAATTTTGAGAAGCTTTAGAAGACCAAGGTGGAGGGAAAACGGCGCTTCTTCATATGGCTGTGGTTGCGAGGTCGTGTCCTAACCAATGATAATCTCCAGACCAGAGGCATCCCTCATGCCGACTGTTGCCCTCTGTGCGATCAGGAGAAGGAGACACCCTTCCATCTAAAATACGTCTAGATACATCCATTTCTGCGACAAGTAATTCCGAACGGAGGGAGTAATTCTGAAGTGCTCTTTTTCTAGGGATGTTTAACATCAGGTGGCCTATTGGTGTGAGACTATAGAACTTGCGTCAAATGCCTAGGGTGCGGCTTCATCTCTGAGTGGTGGAATGATCTCACTTGTTATTTGGCTTGGAAGGACATGGTCACGGCAATTTACACCTGCTTGCAGATTTGCATTGTTGCCTGGGGCTAATCATGTCTTGGCCATCGGCGTCATATGCAAGTGGTACCAACATTCTATTCCTCTTAATATATGGCGGTCAACGGCCAATTCCTCAAAAAAAAAAATTTATTGACTTCAAGAGGCACATAATCATTATTCTGCAAGTGAGCTTCAAATATGGTTTCTGCACGGCAGTTAAAATATACTGTTTATGTACTAATTTCAAAGAGTGAAGAGTGTAAGTAAAAAAGAGAGAGAAATGCATAGGTGTTACGTTAACCTGATTAGACAACTTGTTCTTGAATTTCTCTCTATGTGATTCCCCTTAAAATTAAATGCGCAAGACACTTAGGCATCCATTCCTGTGAGAACATCGAAGCGTCTTTGAACTCTTCTCTGTCAAGCTAACAAAAAGCTATGTTCAACATTTTGAAAAAGAGCAAGTGTGAAAAAGAAAAACTATCACACACATCTACTGTACATGACTACAAATACTATGGAATTCGCACAATTCAAGAAATCTGAATTAAAATGCAAACAACAAGAGCAACGTATCATTAAAAAAAATATTATCGAATAAACAACAAGAACGATTTTGATGCTCACCTCGGTTAATACGACAAATATTACTATCAATCAAGTGGATTAGCTTGACCAGATATCTCTGCATCGCACACGCATGAAGATTAAGACATTAAGTCAATTAGGAAATTCCTTGGTTCCTAAATGCCTGACACTTATAAGCGAACCATGGAATCATATTTCTGCATTGCACACGTGCAAGATGATGATGTAGAAATGGGTGGCTCAAGGACCATGAACTTGCGTCTTATATATATATTTTTTTACAGAGGGAGTACCTTTTTCTGCTCCAACCACAGTTCTATCCGCAAAATTGTACTCCCTCTGTTCACTTTCGTAAGACGTTTAAGACAGCTGGAATTGAAGTATTTTGGGTGTTGTCGTAAATGTCTAAAACGCCTTACAAAAGTGAATGGAGGGAGTACTTTTTTTTACCGAATATCCAATTCTAAGCCCGAGCTCGTCTACACCCGATGAATATTAAATTAAAAAAATAATGCTACAAAAATTCAAAAAAAAAATCTAATTTTCTTTTATGCAGAGAGATGACTGAGTGCGTGAGGTGCGTGCCAAATTTCAAAGCATTTGGACATCTGAGTAGCTCTTAGAAAAAAAAAATCAGGTTCAAACAGTAAATTTTTCGCAGACCCCAATTTTTCACGGGCCAGTGCGTTCGGCCCGCAACATAGAGCCCAATAATAAGAGAGGCGATGCGCTTAAGACTACTAGAGCGCGGCTGGGGACGGCTCCTCTCCGCTCCGCCGCTAAGGGAAAACCTAGACACCATCCCCAATCCCCAATCCAAATCGAGGATCCATCGACCCCAATCCCGACTCCAAATCGAGGATGGATGACGGCCCCAGCTGGTCGCTGTCGTCGCAAGCGTCTTCCGCGACGTCCTCACGGCCCGTGTGTCAAATCCCGACATGGATTGACAGAACTAAGCTACTATGTACTCAAATCTTGAACAAAGATGAACTCCCGATAGCGGAGACCCCTTCTATTAATGGAGGATTTCTACTTTCTCTAGGAAACTAGGGTTACAATAGTTGGGGATAAAATGATTGATGCCCGACCTCGCGCACGCAGGCGCTTATATGGCCGGTCACTCGCTAGCTGGAAAGAAGAAAGTGAGTAGCACCTTTCTGAAGAAAAACAACAGTAAACTGTAAAACAGGGCATCAGTCCATCATGGCCCTCCATCGCGAGCTCGTCGTCGTTCACCGTTGGATTGCCTTGACTGGGTCGAATCGGTACGCCGATACTGAAGCCGATAACTGAATCTCAAGAACAGAGCTGCAGCGATTCTTCAGGTAGCTGACAATGCTCCCCTCTGAGAACATACTTGTCCTCAAGTATACTTCTCTGGGAACCAACTTTTGAGCGTGCTGGCAAAGACGTCGGGGAAGGTTTGTTTGATGAAGTTGGCATCCTCCCACGTCGCTTCCTCAGGTTTGAGATTTTCCCAATCGATCAACCATTGGGTGACCAGGACGCCATTGCGTGGTAATGAGCGAGTTTCCAACACCGCCAATGGTTCTGTTTTAATCTTGCCTGTACTGTCCACTAGTGGAAGATCTTTGCTCGGGACAGCATGTGCGCCCAGGTGCTTTTTCAACTGACTGACGTGGAAGACCGGATGAATGCCAATGTGCTTGGGAAGTTGGAGCTTGTATGCTACATGGCCAATTTTCTGTAAGATACGATAGGGGCCATAGAACTTAGTTGTTAGCTTCATGGCTTGTCGAATGCCAAAAGCAGCCATTCGGTAAGGCTGCATCCGTAGATAAACCATATCTCCCACTTCAAAAGTCCTCTCAAGGCGTTTCTTGTCAGCATATTTCTTCATCCGAGCTTGAGCTTGTGCTAGGCGTTCCTTGAGAATGGAAACCATGTGCTGTTTTTCTCTTAGAAAATCTTGGGCATCAGCATCTGTAGGTCCAGGCACAGCTATTTCACTTATCATTGGTGGGGGGTAGCAGTAGAGAGCTTGGAAGGGGGTAAATTTAGTGGCTGTGTGGTAAGTGGTGTTATACCACCACTCATCTAGTGGCAACCATGAGCACCATTTTCTGGGTTCTTCAAAGGTCATGCACCTCAAGTAGGATTCTAAACATTGGTTTACTCGCTCAGATTGCCCGTCACTTTGGGGATGGTATGCAGTGCTGATCTTGAGCTTGACTTTCATGGCTTTGAAGATCCCTTGCCACATGTTGCTTGTGAAGATTCTATCGCGGTCTGTTACAATGCTCTTGGGTGGGCCATGGAGTTTGAATACGTTTTCCAAGAAGGCTTGAGCCACGGTGTGCACTGTATATGGGTGGGGTAGTGGAATAAAGTGAGCATACTTGGTAAAGCGATCAACTACAACAAGGATCACTTCTTTCCCATTGGATTTGGGCAAACCCTCTATGAAATCCATTGTTAGATGGGTCCATGCCATGTCTGGTAGGGGAAGGGGATCAAGAAGTCCTGGGTAGTGACAATGTTCAGCTTTGGCTCTTTGGCATACGGGACATTCTGATATGAATTTCTCTACATCTTTCTTGAGTCCCGGCCAATGGAACAATCTTTTGATTCTTTGGTAATTGGCCACCATGCCTGAATGACCACCGATAGCAGAGGCATGCAAGGATTCGATGAGCTGGTGTCTCAGATCTGGGTCATTGCCAATGTGTATCTTGCCTTTGTACCTTATGATTCCAGCAGTGACAGTGTAATCTTTTTCAGAGTTAGGGGAAATGAGGAGTTTCTGTAATAGTTCCTGGCAGTGCGTGTCTTGCTGATAACTGTGCTCTACAGACTCAATCCAAGTGGGAGTGATTATGCTAGTAGCCATGAGTATCTTTTCCTTTCTGCTCAAAGCATCTGCAACCTTGTTGTCAGCCCCCTTTTTATACTCTATTTTGTAATTGAATTCCAGCAATTTCAAGAGCAATTTTTGTTGTATCCCCTCGGAGACCTTTTGATCAGTCATGAACTTCAAGCTCCTTTGGTCAGTTCTAATAAGCAACTCATTGCCAATAAGATAATGTCTCCATTTCTTTAGTGCTTCTAAAATTGCTAGTGCTTCTTTTTCATAGGTTGACATGGCTGCAGATTTGGGCCCAAGTGTTTTGCTGAAAAATGCTAGGGGTCTGCCTCGTTGCATAAGAACGGCCCCTAAACCAGTCCCACTAGCATCAGTTTCCAGTTGGAAAGGGAGGGAGAAGTCGGGTAGGGCTAGTACTGGAGCAGAGGTGAGGCTGTGTTTGAGTTGGTTGAAAGCTTGTGTTTGAAGATCAGTCCATTGGAAAGCATCTTTCCTGAGCATATCATGGAGAGGTCTGCAAATTAAGCCATAATGTTGCACAAACCATCTATAGTACCCTGTCAATCCCAGAAAACTCCTCAATTGTGTTGTGTTTTGTGGTATAGGCCAATTTGTCACTGCTTCAATCTTATGAGGGTCTGTTTGTACTCCGGAGCCAGATATTATGTGTCCAAGGTATTCCACTTGTGGTGCAGCAAAGATACATTTGCTCATCTTAGCAAATAGCTTCTCTTGTCTCAATGTGTGCAAGACAGTCTTGAGATGGTCCAAATGCTCAGCTAGAGTTTTGCTGAAAATCAAGATGTCGTCAAAGAACACCAAGATGTACTTCCTGAGATATCTAGCAAACACTTTGTTCATCAGGGCTTGGAAGGTGGCTGGGGCATTAGTCAAGCCAAATGGCATCACTAAGAATTCATAATGGCCAAAGTATGTTCGGAAAGCCGTCTTGTGGATGTCTTCTTTCTTCATTCGCACTTGGTGATAGCCTGCCCTTAAGTCAAGTTTTGTGAAGTATTGTGCTCCTTGTAGTTCAGCGAACAGGTCCTCAATAACAGGAATGGGAAATTTGTTCTTCACTGTCTGGGTGTTGAGCTTCCTATAGTCAACGCACAGTCTCCATGTGCCATCCTTCTTCTTGACTAAGATGGCCGGGGCAGCATAGGGGCTCTCGCTTGGTCTGATGACTGAAGCATCTAACAATTCTTTGATTTGCTTCTCCATCTCTGTTTTCTGCATGTGGGGAACTCTATAGGGTCTCAGCATTGGTGGCTCAGAGCCCTCCTTGAGGGGTATAGCATGGTCGCACTCTCTCATTGGAGGCATTTGTTTAGGTTCCTCAAACACATCTTTGTACTCGTGCAATAGATCTTCTATTTCAGCACAAGGTTGTTGAGTTTGTTGCTTATTAGGAGATAATGGAAATAGGCAGTAGCCTGAAACCCCAGTAGCTGACAACTTCTCCATTCTATTTAAGGAAATGAGTGGCACAGTCCCTCTTCTATTGTTGTCTTTCAGAGTGACTTTAGTCTTGCCATCTACAAGTACTTGCATCTTCCTGGTGATGAAATCCATTGTGATGGGACTGTGTTTCTCCAACCAATCACAACCCAAAATAATGTCAAACCCTTTGAGAGGGAGTACTCTAAAGGAGTTGTTGAACTTGTGGCCTTGTATGGTGTATGGTGTGTCTACTGTGTGAGAGCCAGTCTGAAGAGTACCCCCTCCTGCCACTACAACTGTTTCCAAGGGATTGTTGACAGTTGGGCAAGAGGTTTTGACAATAAAATTCATGTCAACGAAGGTATGGGAACTTCCAGAGTCGACTAAGGCGATGCCACACTTGCCTCCCATGCTGACTTGCAGGGTAAAGGTTTTTGCAGGGGGTTTCTTACTGAGGGCCTGCAAGGAAATTTGCATGCACTGTTCTTCTTCACTAGGAGTAGTTGCAGGTGCTGTCGTGTCATCTTCTTGCTCGTGAACTTGGAGGGGATCTTCATTTGATTGTTCCTGATCTGCATTTTCCTCTGTGGCCATCAGGTTGAGCGTTTTATATTGGGCGCATTTATGTCCGAAGAACCATTTGCCTCCACAATATCTACAAGTACCCGGCTCTCTGTACTGCTTTTCTGTTCTGACATTGTTTTTGAGTTCCCCTTCCTTTCTCGTGTTGTTACTGTCAACCCATCTGGGTCTTGGAGGAGGTGGTGTAGCGTTGTAGCTCTTCTGGTATCCGCTGGGTTGGGTGCTTTTCTTCTGTGAGAACTGAGCTTGTGCTCCCAACTCCATGTCTCTTGCTGTCTCAACAGCGGCATAGAGTGTTGAGGGCTTAAATGGTTTCAGGAAGTGCTTGATTTCTGGTTGAAGGCCATTAATATAACACTTCACATAGTAGCTATCATTGACTCCTGGATTTTCTCTTTTGTAGGAGACCATCTTCTCCTCAAATTTGTCTGTGTATTCAGCTACAGAGCTTTGTCCCTGTTTGATTGAGTGAAAGTTTTCTAGTACTTCGTAGGAGCTGTCCCCTGAAAATCGCTTGAGAAGTGCATTGCAGAAGTCTTCCCAAGTCAAGTGCTCTTCTAACACTCCAGAATTCCTGAGCCAAGTGTCAGCCTTTCCAGTTAGATAAATTTGTGCATAATCACATTTTGCTTCCTCCGGCACATGCACCATAGAAAAGAATTTTTTGGTTGTTCTGATCCACTCCATTGGATTAGAGCCATCAAACTTGGGAAATTCAAATTTTGGTGCTCTTGCAATTGACCTGTAGAACTGGGCATCTCTATCTTGGCTTCTGCTATAATCATATCCTGGTGTACCATACCCATACTGTTGTGTGGGTTGCCCTGCTGCTGGTGCATGAAAGGGAACATGCATGCGTGGTCGTTCTGGCTGATAGTATGTTTGCTGGTGTTCTGGAGGGTAGTGCTGGTAGTACTCTTGTTGATATTGGTTAGGATTGTAGTGATTGTAAGGGGGTTGGATTGGAGGACGTGGCATGGAGTACATTTGTTGGGGAGGGTAGCTCCAGCCAGCTGCAGTTTGTTCTTGGCATCCGGGATATTGTGTTGGGCCTGCAGTATCAGTGTACGCGTACTGCTCAAACTGAACCTGTTGGGTGTACTGGTTGTCTGCCTGCTCAAGCCTGTTAATTTGGGGTGGCTGGGAAGGCAAAATTTCAGTACCACGACGCCTCCAAACTGGCATCCCACGATCGAGCAATGGTGACCGTCGGGCTGTAGCAGTACCAGCATCGCCTTGTTGCGAGTGTTGTTGAAGAGGTGGTTGGGGAGGTGGTGGTTGCTGCAGATTTTGGTGCGGCTGTTGGGGAGGCGAGCGCTGATGCTGTTGTGCGGCGCTGCCCTCGGCTTCAGTCGTCTCTGCTCTTGCTCTTGGGGACGCCTTGAGCTGTTCCGCCATGAAGGTCATTAGCTCCTCCAGATGTGACAGCTGCGTCTTGAGGCCAGTGACTTCCGCGTGTATGCCCTCAACCTCGGTGTGGATTTGGCCGACTTTGTCATCCAGCTGCTCCACGTCGATCTTGAGCGCCGCCACTTCCGCGGCGTCTGCCTTTTCGTCCCCCTTTGACTTCACCATCTGGATCGAGAGCGACTACCGGAATTTTACCCAAGGACTGGCCTTGGAACCCTCGTCGGATCCCGAATCCCTGCCACCACCGGAGCTCCGCGCCGCCACTCGTGCACCAACAGGCTTGGGTCACGGGATTTTACTTCCGGGAGCGTGTATCTCGCCGGCAACCGTACCTCAACTGCCTGTCGGCCCGCGAACTGTCTACCGCCGCCAGCGCCGCCCGGGTCCTCTCCGTCACCGCGCCGCCAAGGACCGCTTGCTACTGATACCAATTGTCAAATCCCGACATGGATTGACAGAACTAAGCTACTATGTACTCAAATCTTGAACAAAGATGAACTCCCGATAGCGGAGACCCCTTCTATTAATGGAGGATTTCTACTTTCTCTAGGAAACTAGGGTTACAATAGTTGGGGATAAAATGATTGATGCCCGACCTCGCGCACGCAGGCGCTTATATGGCCGGTCACTCGCTAGCTGGAAAGAAGAAAGTGAGTAGCACCTTTCTGAAGAAAAACAACAGTAAACTGTAAAACAGGGCATCAGTCCATCATGGCCCTCCATCGCGAGCTCGTCGTCGTTCACCGTTGGATTGCCTTGACTGGGTCGAATCGGTACGCCGATACTGAAGCCGATAACTGAATCTCAAGAACAGAGCTGCAGCGATTCTTCAGGTAGCTGACACCGTGGACGGCGGGCCGGCGGCACCGGCGAGGAAGAGGAAGCCGGGGACGTGGAGGAGGCTCCCGCGCACCCTGCCGCTGGAAGTGGAGCTCAGGATGAAGCTGGGTTTCATAACGCATGAGGAGCTGAGGCGGCAGCACCTGGCGCGCGCCGAGGAGCTGAAGAGGATGGACGACAGCGGGTGCGACTCCGAGGAGGCCAAGGCCGCCTTCCGGGACTTCAAGAAGGAGCATGTCCGCTGGTACCGCAAGCTCGCCGAGGGCTGGCCGGAGAATATAGTCATCAACTACGACCCCAAGCCCAGCGACACAGAGTAAGGTCTTTGACTGACTTGCAGATCAAATACTATCTTGTACTAGGAACACGACCATGCTTGGCTACTCAGTCACTAGGTAGATGCACATCCCGTTGCATATTACGGCGGCTGTTAGTGGCAGTGGTGAACTAACTGGTTTGTTCATGCTAGATATGTGTCATGTTAGAGTCCAAAAATTGGTTCTTTTTCCTCTTCCATGTTGATGCTCTATACTAGCTAGTACTAAAACACACAAGCTCTATACTACTTAAACACACAGAATTCCCATGTTTTGTGCTTTCCTATCCAGATTCAACACTGTCCATGTAAATTGTCCATGGGACATGGAACTGCTCAAGAGAAAACACTTGACTTTTCTACCTAACAATGTGGCGAAACAAGTGCTAACTACCTTCCTTCACCTGCAGGGAAGAGTACCTAACCGCTGAGGACATGGAAGCACGCTTCGCTCATCGTGACCCCACTTCGCTTCACCTAGAACAACTTAAACACTTTGCTAACCTTGCCTTGGCGCATTACAATGCCAGAAAGACCGAGGTATTTATTGCGTGCGCAACATATTAATCTGCTATATAACTCTATTGCTTGATGCACTAATGGGATCCTCCTAAAACAATTATCAACAATCAGCACAAGTTCGACATTTCTCAAGCCTTGACGTCCAACTGCTTTTCCGAGGCATGTGGGACAACATATGCCCATGTTAACTTCACCGCCAAACCCCAGAAGAGCGATGACCCTACAAAGAGGCTCTTCTTCGCTGAGCTCATGCTCATTCCAAAGCTCCAGCTGCAGGAAGATGCCGAGCCTATGCGTGTGCTGCATGTCTCGATTATCGATGATGCTCCTTGTTTTGGTATGCTTTTTTGGATGCCTGCCTTATTATGTATTATGTTATTATAGTTGGATATTGGTTGCTAGTTATATATTTTCACCGCTCACTATAGGTATTTAGCAACCAGCATTATGCTTGCCTTGCGAAGAAAGGACCAATTTGTATTGTCACCACTCACTAGAGGTATTTACTATTTAGGGATAGAGATAGATTAGCTTAGCGCCTTACCTTGCGAATAAAGGACTATTTTGTAAATCAGTAAACTTAACAACTTTGAAACTGATCTGGAGTTTCTAAATATATGGATAAGCATATCCCTGGTTTTATTATAGCTGGATTGTTGGTGTGCCCCTCCTTGGGCTGGTGCAGCTCCTGGTGGGCGCAACAGCAATTGTGAATACAGAGGGAGCAGGGTCGGCTGTAGGCCAAGGCGGGAGGGGTGACCGCCTAGGGCCCAAACCTGGAGGGGGCCCATGAGCTTATATTTTTGCATAGGCAGACACGTCCTCGCGCACCTGTGCAAAGGCCCAGTTTGATCTGGTAGCCAAGCCAGCAGCATGGAAAGAAACTTCAGATGAGGAGGAAAGCAGATAAAAGGCCATGTGTTTTGGCCTCATACAAACACTTGCAAGATATTCCCTAAAAAACACTTGCAAAACATCCAGTAGCCATTGTCTAAGGTTCAAGCCCTCTGCTGCCCTATCATCGCCATTGTTGGAATCGCTGCTGGTTCCGGTGTCATAGCTTCCCCTGCATCGCTGCTGCGGTTGGCATCATTTTAGTCCCGCTATGCTTACACGAGCGCAACCATCGTAGGAGACTTGCCTATCAGCTTCGAACGACAAGGTCAGACCCACAACTGATGTAAATCTGCAATCCTTTTGTCAGTAGAAGGGTTGTCCGTTGCTGGATTTGTTGTACTGCTTGTTGACTACTCAGTTTTGTCTAGCATCAATGGATTAGTACATAGTGGTTTTTCAGCTTATAGTAGCACTGCTAGTTAGTCATCGGTCGGTATTTGGAAGTACTAGTTCTGTTCCTTATAGCACTGTCGTGTGGTAATTGATCTAGTGTTCGACTCAGCCAATTGGTCAAGTTGATTGTTATCCCAAAGAATTATGTCTAGCTAAACTCTATTGCCATGCCAATTGAAACTAAAGTTATGATACCTGTAGTTTCAGTTTATTTAACTAGCATGTTGCACCTAGTACTTTTCATTTGATCGGATTGCTAAAAGCATTATGTTAATTAGTGTTCATGTTTCACCCATTGGCCTCTGTTTGCCCACGGTGACCACGGCACGACGGTATGATATCACAAATTGACATGTTTTTGCATCAAGAACTGCTCGAAGAAGCTTATTTTCAAAGCACTTATTTTTTCCAAGTGAAAATATATACATATAGTCATATACGTATGCATAGCCTTAAGAACCATGTCGTTGATTTCGCCCTTGGGCAAGGTTATTTGAAGCGCTAGGCGCTGAGCGGACGGTGGCTACTGCTTTGTGCAATGACAACTTAAGTGGTGCCTAGGGGCGCTTAAGCATCTTGTACAGACGCCGTACGGACATGAAATGTGGAGGATAGGAAGAATTCCTCCATAGGAATAGGATTCTATTTCCTACAAACCAAAGGAGGCCTGAGCAGCTAGGACAGAGATGCCATTTGATGCATAGGATAGGAATTTTTTCATTTAGTCTAGGATAATGTTTGTTTTCCTTTGAAATGTGAAGGATTGATTCCTATCCTACATAGGAATAGGAATCCATTCCTACAAACCAAAAGGCCCCAAAAGAAATTTTCCTTCGATAATCCTTCCTATAGAATTCCTAGAAACCAAAGGAGGCCTCAGAGTTTTGCTAGGAAAGGGTCTGATCCAACCGTCTCTGCTGGACCCGCCTTTGTTTGACCCATCCATGCTGCACACTGCATTATCACAACATTCACCAGTTAGTAGGCAGTAGCACAGCTAGCAGCACACCACAACAGTAAACAGCAGCTAGCAGCCTGCCTAGCACACCACAACACACAAGCAACAAGTACCGTACCACATGGTCAAACAGCAGCCAGGCACCACACCCAAGATTGACCACACCACACGGTTAGACAGCAGCACATCAGGAGCAACCAGCTGCGCAGGCAGCAGCACAAGCAAGCAAACAGCAGAGTCACACAGGGTAAGTGGGCGAGCAGATGACCTACTTGAGGGGAAGAGGAGCTCGGGGTGGAGAAGGGAATCAGATCTGTCGTTGCAGAGGCCGGGGAAGACCGAAGGGTGAGACGGCGAAGGGGGAGGAGCTGAGGAGGTTGAGGATTGCTAGGCTGTCGTCAGAACGCTGGCGCGTGAGGTCGCTTCCAAGCATGAGGTTGGTGGTGTGTCACTGCCGCCAAGCTCTTCTCTGTGCGTATGTGTCCCGAGCCCTCTTTTGTCCTCTGTATCCAGAATCACTCACTAAACACTATCCCGAGCCATCTTTCCCTCTTTTCACTCAATTTCATTTCCTAATGCACACGAGCGACAGCACCCAGCCGATAATTTTTTTCTGCCTATCTTGCGCTTTATTGCGCTTCACCGCCGCTCAGCCGATAATTTTTGTGGCGCTTAGTTCAGTGCTAAGGCTGAAAGCGAAGCACCAGGGCATTGCTTGGTGCTTAAGCGCGTCTAAGCGTATCAATTTTTCATTGGCTAGGGCCCTCTTAAATGGATACTGATAGATTAGCTTAGAGCCTTACCTTGAGAAGAAAGGACTAATTTGTAAATCAATAAACTTAACAACTTTGAAACTGATCTGGAGTTTCTCAAATATACAGATAAAAATATCTCTAGTTTTAGCTGGATTGTTGGTGCGCTCTCTCCTTGGGCTGGTGCAGCTCCCCTCGCACAGATTTGTGTAACTTGTTCTGGTCACTCAAATTTGTGTTCCAAAATAGAAAACTGCAATAGCAGCCCATTGAACAAAGAAATCTGGGCTGCTGAGATAGTCTTCTTTCTGATAATAGTGCAAGTAATTTCTTCCTTGAGAGAAGTGGGCATGTCATTAAATTTTGGCATCCTATGTGAGAACTTATTTCTGATTTCTGATGGGAGTGTATGATTTTAAGTATATACCATTGTTTATTATTTTCGGAGAGCACATCCACCCGTGGCATCAGCCCAGGTGTCACCTTCTCTACACTGTCATTTTCATTAGACAACAGTTTTTTAAACATGCAGATTCTGGGTATAATTGTTTGTATGCAAGTACAGAATATCATATGGTGAGAATGATTGCAAATATAGAACATTGGTAGGAGTACCGTGCAACCAATCGTAGATAAATATCTATGTTCTTGTAATGCACCATTTGTTTGCTAATGTTGGATGCTGCATGTTCGAAGCAATACATGAAGCCCACTCTTATTCATACATAAATCTTGTGTACTAGGATATATTGTGGCGGCATACATGTGTTTACTTGAGCTTAATCTTTATAACTGTGTATTATATTTTCAAATATCAAATGCCTGTTTTACCCGCAGGCGGTTGCCATGAGATATATCGGAATATCAACCATAGGATGAGGGGCGCCATGGATTATGAGCGTTGTCATGCGTGTCACGACATTCTGAAACATCCAAAAGGAGATGTTCATCGGAGGGCATGATAGCACGAGGATGCCCTACATCTCTGCAACATAGGATGTGAATTGGTACTAGTTTGGAGGTTGAAATCACCATCACGAGCGATGACATAAATGCCATAAATTATTGTCATATATGTTGTGAACACATTGAAAATCTGCTCATGTGTGATGTTTGCATCCTTAGAATTTAGAGTTAAAATTATTGCTACGTGATGTGATGACGTAAATTATTGGCATGTGATGTTTGCATGTTTACTCATCAGATATTATTTGACTTTCATGTGTGATGGAGTGAATAATTTGCCATGTGTCATCTATGCTTGCCTACAGTTTAGGGCGTTGTCAATGCTAGTTTGAAATCAAAATATGCTTCAAACTAGAAACTACACTTGCTGTTCTTGGCGGGGCATAATCCTCACCAGTGAGCCTTTGTCTAATGTTTCTGCTCTGGAACAAATAATATTGGTCATCATGCCTGCCTAGCCTGTTCAACAGCACTATATCTTGTTTTATGTAATTGATGTTTAGCTCCAATTCCCACAAAATTGATGTATCAACGGAGTTTTCTATTTATTGCATTGTTGATCAATAATGTTGATTCGACTTGTGGCATGTTTGCTTTGCTTTATACATTCAGCGATTTGCCCTCCTTTTACAATCTGTAACTTTGTTAATAACATGTCAGCATCACGTCATGAAGAGAAGTTCAGCTACGTCTCAAACTCAGTTCACTAGATGGAAGAAAGAATCTCCATTAATAGGACAACAGTTTCAACAAGATTCCAAATTATGATCTATGTCAGCAATGAAGCTGCTAACAAGGAAGGACAAGAGTCCGTCCAACAATCTGACACTGCTAAAGAAGTAGTAGCACGTTTAGCACAAAGATCCGCAGAGCCATTAAAGTACCCGGTGCAAGCAATTAAAGTATTCTGTGCAGAGCCATTAAAGTATCCGATGAGTATTTGGTAAGATGGAGTGCTGCATTGCAACACCGGCGGCCCCTACAAAGACGCATGTGCTGCATAGCAGCCACAGTAGCACCGACGAGCGCTGTGTCACAACACTGACACCGGTGTGTGGGGAGCTTGGATAGCAGTGCTTAGAACGCATCCATGGGCCATCGCAACACAAGAACCTCAGGTAGCATCGCTGTCCGGCGCCCCACAACAACTCCCCTTCCTGTCGCAGCAGCGGTCGGCCGGCACACCATCACCCAACGTCTCCCAGCGGCAGCCACTCGACTCTGCCCACGCGTTCTTTTGGGGAGCGCATGGCAATAGTAGGGTGTGGCGGGTTGCAGCACGACATCGCGACCCTCGTAACTCTCGGCGGCCTGCAGCGATGACGCCGCCCAGTCCCTGCAGTAATCGGTGATGGTGTTTCCAGCGCAACTCAACTCCGGCAACACAGGTGCTCCGCTCCGCTGCCCCACGGCAGCGGTGCTGTGGTGCGCAGCCAGAGGTGGCGTGAGGACTGCGGAGAGAGCCACAGCAGGCTGTGGTGTGCTTTGTGTGAGGATAAGGATTAACGAGAAAGTGGTGGAGAGGGAGTGAATTGCAGGAAATATCGACATTGAAGCACAGTCTTGCAGAAAAATCACAAGTCTACAGTTTTGTGCCAAAAAACACTAATTCCCGGGCTGATTTTTTGCAGAAACCACAAGGTGCTCGCTTAGGTCGTTTTAAGCACGATTATGATAGGTGGGTCCCTCTAAACAGGGTGACATGACAAAAGAAACAGTCAATTACATCCAGACACGACTTTATTTTGCAAAAGGACCCCTAAATAAAAGCAATCGGGTCCTCTGACCTTCGTCTTCCATCAGGCCACTCCCTCCCCGAGCGTGACCGGCGAAGTTGTTGCTTGCTCCGGCGGTGGGGCGCAGGGGAATTCCGGCGGCGGGTTGGCTGGCGACGGCGGCGTGGCCTCCACTCCCTTCCAGTGTGTGGCCAGTGGTGTCTGTTAGGACGGCGGGGCACGGAGGCGGGCCACCTGCAGCTGCTCGCGCCGCCTGCGGTTGATGAACGACCTCGCCAGCAGGTCCGAAGGGGAAGGAGGGGTGGAGGCCACGGCGGCGGGCCGGCTAGCGACGGTGGCGGCCCGATGCGGCCGAATCCGGAGGGGAGGAAGGGGTTGAGGCCGCGACGGCGGGCTAGCTGGCGAAGGCGGCCGGATCCGGAGGGGAGGGAGGAGCGGCGGCCCGGGGAAGGTGTGCGACACTATGAAGGAGGGGTGGCTTCCGGCGGTGGTGGCAGTGGCTTGGCTTACGACAGCGTGGTCTGCCATGGCGGCTGGGCAGTGAAAACGCACGGGGTGGATGTTTTTTTAAATGGCCTTATCCTTTTAGGGCTCTTTACACTTTAGTCTACGCTATTCTACCTATTTGTAACATGTCATGTCATGCCACATCACCCTGTTTAGCGGGACCCACCTGTCATAATTGTGCTCAAAACGGTCTAATCGAGCGACTAGTGTTTTTTGCAAAAAAAAAATAACCTCAGAATTAATGGTTTTTGGCACAAAACTGTAGAAGTGTAATTTCTGCAATCCTAGCCTTCAATGTCGATGTTTTTTGCAATTCACTCGGTGGAGAGGTGGGGAAGAAGAAGGGTACTGACAGGATAAGAGTGTCTACTGCTGCGAACACCAAATTCGGCTTTCAAATGCCCGCGGACGCGTGGAAGCCTGTCCATGGGCAGTGAACCGTCACACCTCATATTTTCTTCTTTACATCCGAATACCTCATGTTTCACCCCTTAAATCTATATAAAGCATGCAAAAGAAAAACTCACTTACTACGCTGATCACCTAATAACTAGCCTACACCACTCTTCGTCGCCGGTGACATCCACAATCTTCATGCCAGGCGTCGGGTAGATGGGAGTGTGCGGTAAAACCGAAAACTCAGGGGCCCCCGGCTCCTACTTCTAATCTATATAGGTGAGCATCTCGTCGACTCTCGCTTCCTGCTCGCGAAGGATATGACGGTTGACCACCACCCCCGTCTCCGACTGGAAGGACTCGAGGATTACTTGCTGCTCCGTCACCTCTGCCGGCTCCGCATCCTCCTCCTCCGGTTTCGCCAAGTCCAGAGGGAGCCCAGCGATGGTCCTTGCTTCGCGTCTTGCCAGGATCTGCTCAAGGAGCTGTAGCCGGTGCTCCGACATTAGATAGGCGTAGGTCGTGACCCGGCGGCATGGTGGCATGGCTAGTTGATTGTGGAGGCGGACGCCGAGTGAAAAGTCGTGGTGAAGGATGGAAGGGGAGAAAATGTGGACGGGTAGGGTTTGGGTGCCGGCGTCCGACTTAAATAGCCAGGCTATGGCCCTTGCGTGGCATGCCTGAGCGGCGACACGCGACACCATCGGTCTGATGGAGGAAATGACCTTCAGACCACTTGGTTTTAGAGTGTTTGGCATGGGTCCCGCACGTCAGCAAGACGTGGCGGACGCACCCGGTCGCGCCTGAGCCTTCCCATACCCGCCTCAGATTTGGGATGAATATGAGGTGTGTCAGTTAGCCCGGGCACTCGAAGCCAGCTTGAGATGTCCCGTCTGGGTGACTTTTTTTGACCGGTCATTGATCAGGCCGTCCGTTTGAGAGGGGTTTTGAGGCGCCCGACCTTAGATGCTCTAAGGTTGGGAACACACTCTTCCTTTCCTCTTGCTCCTGACGCGACGTAAAGGAAGGAAACCCGTTTCCCTCCGTCCAGCGCCGGCGGTGAGGCCGTGGGTTTTCCCTCCCTCCATCCGCAGCTCCGGCGACGGGAGGGTTGGGGAGCCCTGGTGCCTCATCGTAGGCTTGTATATAGGTTAGGGCTAGGTTTTCGACGTGGCGGCTTTGATGGTGGCAGCGGCAGCGCACAGGCGAATAATGGTGTCAGACTCTCCCTATCCTGAGGTCACCGTCCAAGGCGACATCGAAGAGTCGATGGCGTGTGTTCCTCATTGGTCTCTCAGATCCAAGAGGTTAGTTTTCTTTGGTCTGGGCTGGCGGTTGCCGTCGTCCTTGACAGTTGCTGCGACGGCCTGAGCGGGATTGCAGATGGCTAGGTGTTGGGTTCGCGATCGATGATAGGCAGCCCTGGTGTCTTTCTTCGACTTCATCAAGTGAACACGATGGCGCTGGCCTCTAGTGGGAGGCACGGGGAAGTACCCTAGTCGACGTGCCACATAAGAGATGGTTCCGTCGCTCATGATGGACAATTTCATCGCCTCATAAAGCGGCTTTTGTCGCGATGGTGCTCCTCTAGACCATGGCTTGAAGGATTTCCATCTCCTTCCAATCCGGCGGCGTTTCAACGACGACGGAGGTCGATGGTGGTTGATGGATGGTTTTTGCAGAGTGGCCCCCTAAGTAGTTGGCTGTATTTTCAATTTTAGCGGGGTCTCTTTTGCAATTGTATCGAGTGTATGTTCTCCTGGCTCTCTCTCTCTAGAATTGGGATGCGTGTGTTGTTGTAACCGTGATTTATTATGAACACGTGGTTTCCTTTAAAAAAAGAAAAAAAGAAAAGGTTGGGAACACGTGGCTTTGCGAGGACATGGTTGAAGCCAGACGCTGCGCGTTGATGGCAGCTTGATCCAACGGCTACGCATGCGGCTGAAAACTGCGCGCTATCGGCCGGTCGTAATCAAGTGTTTTCCTTCAGGATTGACTAGGTCAAAATCCCTAGTCCACTCCATCGTCCCCACTTCTCACATCCGCCGCCTCCCCCGTCCGATGCGGCCTCTCTCTGACTCCACCGTCCGCCGCCGCCTCGTCCAGCGCTGACTTCTCCCGGTCGCAGCCGCCTCCCTCCCCCGTCCGGTTAGCTCCCTCTCCCCCCTCGGGCGCCGCCTCGTCCATCATCTCACCCGCCTCTATCTCCCGTGCAGTGGCTGAGCTCCGACTTCCTCCACTGTCCTGCGGCCCACGGGTGAATCGAATTCGGGAGAAGACTGGCAAACATCAGCCGGAGCAGCAGCAGCAGCAGGAAGTTGTGAAAACACAGTGGATTTGAACCGGAATCGTCTCAAAAAGACCAAATACGAGGTATGTTCTTGCTTGAACAACACTGGTCATATTTTTTTTTATTGTGGGTGTCCAATCCCTAGCAATTCACAGTATTAATATTGGAGTTGCAGGAGGGCAGTGTCGGATACTACATAGGTCATTGTTTATTATTCAGCACTTCGTTCACTATACATAAAACAGTGCTACTTTTTTTGGTCCGTTCAAGGATTGGGGTGCAGCTGCCATGATCAATGACGAACCGAACCTGGTTATAATATTTTTATGATCCCAGTGTAGACTGTTATAAAGGGGTATTTGAAAAATCAACTTTTTTTTTGTTCCTTCGCATTTCCTTGTAATAGAGCATGCAAGGCATCAGCTCAACTATTAGTTCCAATACTATATCATCATGACAAGGTTCAGATTGATTGCTCAGTGACTTTATGGTCAGCAAACAATCCACCCACGGTCCATCAATCAATAACGGTGTTCTTGTGCAGACTGTAGTATACAACAATTAAGTCAATATTGGACCTGTCAACAGAGAAGGATGGAGCACTATCACGTATCAGACTTGGCCTTCGTTGCGTTGCACCTTCTGATTCTGTAAAATCTTGAACAAAGAGCAAAAACAACAAGAACACAATAATATTAGAGAAGCTTGCACAATGTAGTACCATTGGCAAATTAAGTACCTCACTGCTTACTGACTGAACCAAATAAAATAATGCATGTCCTGGTCAGAAAGCAAAAACTCTTGAGTACACTGCATAGATCGATGTGAATTAAAACACATACAAGCAGACTACTAATTGATATAGAGATGGTTCTAGTAAGATCCCACATTACGTGTTGTGGCCCATGCCCATAATAGATAGGTTGCAACGATTGTATGAGCATGGGAGATCTAAAAAATGATGTGATCACACAAAGGGACTCCTCGCTCTAATTCTGGTCAGATGGTGCACCCATGCGATGGTGAAACATGGGAATAACTTGACCCAGATTAACCAAACTTTGCATCAGATTTGAGGAATGGCCGACTAGCTGTGGGTCAAGTTCGAATGTTGTTTCTTATTATTGTTGGTCAGTGTTTTTGTTTTTTTTTTGAAATCTCCGCCCTGAAGTCATAATAATGCACTTGGAGCATGTAGTCCTTTCTTATAATTTTTGGTCTTGAACATCCTAGAGTTAAACTTGATGACCTTATGCAACCTTTAGCTGATGAATTTATGAAGCTGTGGGGGCTGTGGGGTGGTGTTCAAACCTTGGATGCATATGCGAAGGAGAAAGTCCCAATGAAGGCAACACCAAGGATGGTCAATGTAGGGAATGGTTGCTAGGTGGAGCATCCATGTTAAATTTGCATTTCTGATTGCATGGCTGATACCAAAGCATTTAGGCTAAATGTGGTGGCAAAGCATGCTTGGTTTGATCCGGTCAAACAAGCCCATCTATTGTCCAACCTGAACCATGTAACCCTAGCCTGGCCACGTATGTAAGGCGAGCTAGGGCCCTCTCGGAAGAGGGGTGGGGGTTGATCTCATTCTAGAGCCTTCTAGGTCTAGGGTTTCTACCTAACCGTACCTCTTCCACCTTGGCTGCCGTCAAGGCCATACTTTTTAATCCAAGACACAAGTCCGGTAATCTTATCGATCTCCGGTCGGCACTTGAGTAATATAATCCAAAGCTAGTTGTAGTAGAGTGTTACCTCTCCAGGGAGGGCCCGAACTTGGGTAGATCGTGTGTCTCATGTGCAGTCATCTCGATTCGCTACTTGCATGCCCCTCCATACAAATCAATTGTTGCTCGACGTTACTGCATTTAAAACCTTGACACTTGCGTGCTATGCACAGTTTGTGTGTGGATGTGAGCCTCATCCGACGGCAAAAAACTCGACACCCCGACAAGGGGCAAAATGGCAGCCGGGTGCATCGAGCCTCAACGCGGTGGCACTGTCTTCGATGGGGCCTCGGACAAGGCGTGCCTCCTTCAATGTGCTTGGTCCCAACACAGGATGAGCGAATGTTGCCTCCTGGCACCCCGCGTGTCAGCTCATGGCGGGGGAGGGGGGCGGGGCACACAGGACCGAGTGATTGCTACGTGATCTCTAGCGGCTCCGATAGCTACGGGGACAAGCATCGCGCTAAGCACATATGCGTGAGATCTATGCAACGAAGCCAAGCGCACCTCACTTCTTTAAGTGTTCGAGACCTGGATCACCTTCGGACGAGCCGACCACGTGGAACATGTCCCACTGCCGGGTATATTCCCGCTGGTTTTGGACCAACTCGTCGACGGCGTCCGACTCACCCAGGTGCGGATGGATGGAGGGAGCGACTCTGAATCCTCTATGTCAACACCCTCGATGGGATGGAGATCCCTCGCCCCTGAGTTAGGCCGATTGGTGTACCCTTCCACGGGGTCATCCTGGGACACCTGGCCAACTCACTCAGGTAGTTCGATCTACCTGTCACCTTCGGCACCCCCAATAACTACATGATCAAGAACCTGTGTTTTGAAGTTTATTGATATGCTAGGTTCCTTCCACGCTATCTCGGGCTGCCCCTGCTATGCCAAGTTCATGAAGATACCCAACTAGCCTATCTCCAACTCAAGATGCCAGACCCTAGTGGGGTCATCAGAGTGTGATGCCACTTCCAGTATGCCCATCACATTGGTTACGGCGGCGAAGTTCAAGGCCATCAAATAACAAGTGTCATGATCTCGTCATTCTAGGCAGTGGAAGACACCAAGGAGATTGAGATTGACCTGGTGGATCCCGCCAGGGTCATGCATATCGGCCCACGCTCAGCCTCGAGCCAAGGTTTTTGAGTCGATGAGTCGACGAGTCGCTCGGGGGGAGCGACTCTAGACTAGTCGTGACTAGTCTAGACTCATGGTCGATGAGTCCACATGCGACGAGTCGACGTGAGTTAAGCAGTAGAAAGTAGGTACAATAAAATCAGCCTTGTTCTTGAGTGGTTCCAATTCAGCCCTCAACTCTTCATCATGCATAACCACCCTTGTTCATGCACAACCAGGGGAGGACCAGACCACCACCACCACCACCAGCAACAACCAGGGGAGGTGCAGCAAGCCAGCAACCATGGGCGGCGGCTGCCAAGGAGAGGATTGGGTCGGGGGGAGGGGAACAGGTTCGATCTAGGTTTCCAGGGAGATGGTTCGATACAGTAAAAAACATATGGCAGGTGGGGCCCAAAAAAATTCAGTCGTTCGACCCAGAAAACACGACTAGTCGTGACAGGTCGAGACTAGTCGCTCGAGTCGCTCGACTCATCCCATGAGTCGAGTCGCTAGGCTGAGTCGACCCTGCCAGTGCGACTCATAGACTAGTCGACGATTAGTCGCGACTAGTCGAGCGACTCAAAAACAGAGCCTCGAGCAGAAGGATGCACTTATCCTTTTTCCTTGAAAAATTGGGACATATTTGTGTGGACCACCTTCTACATGTGAGGGGTCCTGAGGGACATTGTATGGCATTCCCTAAATGTTCACAAGGATGGCAAGCTCGTCAAGCAACACCTAAGCCTCTTTGGGGAAGACCAGTGCAGGGTCATTGGCGAAAAGATAACAAAGCGTTTGGCGGCAAGCTTCATCATGGAAGTGCATCATGTCGAGTGGCTGGCTAACCTGGTCCTTGTCCTCAAGAAGAACAAGAAGTGGAGTGGAGGATGTGTATCGACTATACTAGTCGGAACAAGCGTGTCCGAAAGACCCTTCACCTTGTCGCACATCAACCAAGTTATCTTCTCTGTCATAGGCTGCGAGGCACTTTGCCTCCTGGACGCCTAGTTGAGTTATCACCAGATCAAGATCAACAAAGGATATGAAATCAAAACGCTCTTCATCATCCCATTCGGCGCCTCCTGCTACACCTCAATGCCTTTTGGCTTGAAAAACATGAGTGCCATGTACCAACGGTGCATCCAATGCTGCTTCCACAAGCAGATTGGAAGAAACGTATAGTCTTACATCGACGGCGTGGTGATCAAGATCTGGAAGGAGGGCCCATAGACGGATTTAACAGAGACATTCATCAACCTCGGTAAGTTCAGCGTGAAGCTTAGATCGAAAAAGTGCATCTTCGGGGTCCCTTTTGGGAAGCTACTTGAATCATCATCTCTGAGTGAGGAATCGAGGCCAACCCCGATAACATTGAAGTTGTCCTCAAGATGGGGCCGCCCAAGAACATGAAGGCCGTGTAAAAGTTGGCTGGGTGTGCAGCGACACTCAATTGCTTCATCTTGCGGCTCAGTGAAAAGGCATGCCCCTTTACATGCTCTTGAAGAAGCAACACACTTTCAAGTGGATGCCGAAGGCGCTCGATGAACTAAAGAAGACAGAACTAAAGAAGACACTGACTACATCGATGGTGTTAGTCCCCCCATAAGGAGAACCGCTACTGTTGTATGTGGTTGTGACTGCATTGGTGGTCGAAAAGGTCTGAGCCCAGCTACACCCAGAAGGTGCAGCGGCCAATTTATTTCAGAAATGAGGTGTTGTTCGAGTTCAAGGTGCAATACCCATAAATTTAGAAGATCATATATGGCCTGTTTATGATGTCCCAAGTTGGTTCATTACTAACATCCACACACGGTCCACGTGGTCACTGCTTCCCTAATCGCCAAAGTCATCAACAACCGAGATGTGGATTGCCTTGCCCTTTCCATCAATTTGAACTTTTGGTTGCATTGGCTAGTGCATGAAGCTTAACATAGTATCAGGGCCTGAGGTCTTGGGTTCAAGTCTAGGCTTTCGCAAATTATCTAAAGACTGCTTCCCCCCCCCCCCCCTCTCCATGTATAGGGCTCTTGACCCATACCTCTGGGTCTATTCACATGTTGACTTCCCACTTCACATGTGAGAGCGGGTGTTGAAGTTTATGTGGATTGCCTAGCCCTTTCCATCAATTCGGACTTTTGGTTGCGTTGGCTAGCGCATGAAGCTTGACAGTGAAGTGGGTAATGGAACTCATGCTTTTGGTCTGGTCTACACCCCTCCCACTGGCATCGAGTCCTCGACGCTCGCCGACTTCGTGGCCGAGTGAAGTGAAGCTCAATCCCTCCCTCCTATAGTCAACCTTGAGTAGAGGGTGCAGGGGTTGGTGCCGTACTCACTTCCCCCAAAGAGGAGCATCTCAAGTACATGATGTAACTCCACTTCCCTGCGCCGAACAATGCAACTGAGTACGAGGCGCTTCTACACGAGTTGCACATCGCCATATCACTCGGTATCCACCGGCTCCTCGCCCGTGGGTACTTGGATCTCTTCGTCTGATAAGTCATGAAGGAATGGATGTGCACGGATCCCAGCGTGGAGGCATACTGCCAAGAGGTGCGGAAGCTCCATTCCAAGTTTGACGGGCTAGAACTGATGACGTGCTCTGTCGACACGAGGTGACAGACGAGCTGGCCAACTTAGGCTCCGTGTGAGACTCAGTCCTGTTAGATGTTTCCCTTAGGAGCTGCACTCACCTTCGGTCAGGGAGAAAGTCACCCTTGGGTCTGAGTCGGGCCCGGGAGGGTTGCCTCCAACCTCGACAGAGGATGCTTGGGCTTCAGGGGCGGAAGTCCTCTTGATCAACCCCGGCTAGACTAAGCCCCTCATGTATTACATGATGATGGGAACCCTTCCCTAGGATAAATGACGAGGCTAGGCGTGGCATGTCCGACGTGCCAAACCCAACCACCATCATCAGTGAAGAGCTGCACAAGTGGAGCTCCTTCTATGTCTTCCAAAGGTGCATCTCCGAGGAGGAAGGGTCCTCCAGGAAGTTCACACTCAGGCGCCTGCGGTCACCATGCCGCACCTAAGTCACGTGTTTGGAAAGCCTTCTTGCATGGTTTCTATTGGCCAACCACGGTCGTGGACGCCCAACAGATCGTGCTCACTTGCAAAGGATGCCACTGCTATGCACAGACTCACATGCTGGCACAAGTGCTTCAGACCATCCCTCGCTTGGTTTCGCTGTATGGGACGTGAACCTTGGTAAATCCTCGTCTCAAGTGCACCACTCTGAATTTCTGTGCGTACGCTGCCCATTATTGTTATTGTCGGAAATTACACCGACATCTCCTCCGGTCCTCTTGTGCTTGCTGCCCTCTGCCACACTGAGCGCTTGCTTGGTGCATAGCTTTGCTGTTGGGCTACCTGCGTGCTTGCTTGTTGATGGGCTGCGTTGTCATGCTCGTAGCCATGACGAGCACTACACCAACCACCAAGCTGGCTGCGTCAGCCCCAAATAAATTTTGAATTAAAATATTTTAGCGTCAAAATATATGATATTGAACCTGGAATGGATGCAAACTTCTGCTGCAGTGGTCAGTTCACTGCCCAGGCTCTCAAAAGGCGTGGGTTCGAGCCATGCCTAACACATCAACGAAGTTTTCTCTCCAACGCGAATACTAGTTCAAAAAACATAATGGCCAGCACTGTGAGTCGATGGTGACCTCCTGAACACAGGTCGTGTGCCACTCCACTGCGCCAGTAGCCAACTTGTGTTTGCCTTGGCATACAGACCATATTTGACACAATCTTAGGTTTAAGTTCAAAATTTTCAATAAAGCTGGTGCGGACTGGGCCCAAACCCATGTAACGATTACTACTTAAACCGTAGACAGGAAGGGGTATCCTAAGAACCCTAGAACCATTCCCCTTTGGGCCTCCTTCAGTTTGCAGGAATTTTGCAGGGATTCTAAAGGATAGGAATTTTGTAGGAAAAATTCTTTTGGATCCCTTTGGTTTGTAGGAATAGAATCATATTCCTATAAAGGAGAGGAACCAATCCTTTGTATTTCAAAAGAAAAAAAATACGTTTGCCTAGTTCCAACGGGAAAAAAAGTTCCTATCCTATGAGCCAAAGGAGTTCTTGTTGTTCTTCCCACCTACCTTCTCAGCTACTCTTGTTTGCAAATCCTTCTTCTGTGAGTGAAACAGAGAAGCGGGACGTTACATGCGTGCTGCTGGACCGTTGGGCTGCTGATCGCCTGATGCTGCTGTTATTGCTTTGCTGCTAAAATAATTCTGTCTTTATTACATGGCATTTTATTAATTATTTATATATACTCGCTGCATCGCCTTATGGTTCCTTGAAATTGCCGTATCCCGTGTCCCTGAGTTTGTATCACTGTGTCCGTGTCCCGTACCAGTGCTTCGTAGCTGCTCACTGAGAATTAAGATACCTCAATCAGAATCCACAGAACGATGAAGTTTTTTCTTAGGTTCTTGACTAGCCTACAGCTGGATCCTATTTTGTTGTTTTGATTGTTTGGGCAGGGTAGTAATAATCAATACATCTAGTTTCTTTGGCAGATAGTCATTATGCTGCGATTAGTTCAGTGATTGTGGTATAACGCCATATTGATGGCTTCTTTTGCTAATTCTCGTCTGCTTGAAATTTTCGAAAATCTCGATCACCACCAAGCTTCAGTTTCACTCTTTCTATATGTTTCAATTTAGTAAATATTAATTTAGCTTGTATACATTTTAATTTTGGTAAAACATCAATTCAGCTTTTAGTTTGCCATATATGTGATGACGATGACTTGAGTAATGGTGGTTGAACTTCCATCAAAATACTCAGGAATGGATTTAAATTTCTAAAAGGAGCAGATCACTTATTATTTGATGACTCCTAAATCCTAATTGCTAATTATTTTCTCTTGTAGGCTGGCACAAGCTAATGGCAACTTCACAAGGTTAGATATGAGCTACATTCTTGTTTGTGACAGAACAACAGCATTCTAATTTGCTAAAATATTATGCCCATATATACTTCTCAGCTCATGGCGTGGCTCACATTTGCAATTAAGAGAACGTAACAGATAAACCTATTTGTACACTGAACTAGGGTAACCTGTTTGCTTAGTGGTCTGAGACTGCCAAATTGGCTCTGCATTTTAAACTATGTCCCAAAAAATAATGATCCAGACTATTTTATTTAACTTAGGCAACTTTTTTTGGGGAAACTTATTACAGGAAAAGAACATCAGGATTTTTGAGTCTCTGGAGTTCCAGTAGCACTAGAATATTTGCGGGGTTGCCTGAACCCAGGCTGTCCCAACTTATGGCTTTCATCAGATCAATCCACTATATTTTGACGTTCCCCTTTCTTCTGATCAAACACTGTTTCACATAGCACTCCAACTCTTTGTGATTCTGATTGAACCTTTTCCTAGAGCAACCTGCAAAATTCCCCGTCGCAGAGTAGTGGCAGGAACTCCTGTTACTGCCCAGCATGCATTGACAGAACTGAATTAACACCCAACAGGAAAAAAACATGCCTGTGCATCAATAACAATCCAGACTAGTTGCATCGCTTGAGCTAGCACACATAATAAGAAACAGTAGCGAGAGAAAAGAATATACCTAAATTAATATTTTTCTCAATTAATGAAGGTAAGCCCTCCCTCCCATGTTGAAACCCTGCCTAGTAGGTTAAGTTAATTCAGGCAAACTACTAATAAAATGAAGTTGCATTGAGTGAATCAGTATTATTGTTTATTCTGACTAATAGATTTTTTTTGGTGATTTCTACTTTAGGTCATCCACCAAAGCCTGCCAAGAGGTATGTCTTCAATTGTCTTTGCGGATTAAAGGCCTGCACCTATTTCTCATAAAGAAGACAAATATGAGTAGTTCAAAAGCAAAGGATTTTTTTTCATCATTTCAAATTTACGAACAAAGCAATAATATATAGATATTGATTTAGGTAGAACTAACACATAATCATGCTTTTCGTTACACATTTGACTGAATTAGAAAAACTGAGAACATACTTGTGCTTTTTGTAGTATTGGTCAGGAGTTTGTTGATCATCGACTCCTCAGTCGAATAGGACATTATCCTGATTCAAAAGATTTGCCAAGACAGTTGGACATGGTGGCATACTTCAACGACGAGCCTCCTTGTCAGACAACTCACTGCACTAATGTGGCGGTTGAGCAGTTCAACGCACAACAGCAGGTATGTGTTTATTTGCGTGTTACATTGTTTTTTAAGGTGCTGTGCCTGCCTTAGAGAGTAGCGTAAGGCGTTTAGTTTGGGCTTTGAGGCGTGAGGGCGTCGCCTGTGCCAATCTAGTTGAGGTGTCGCACAAGTACGACCCATTTGTCTCCACATGGAATGAGAGCAAACCATTCGGAGAACAAAATGTCTCTTATTTACACATTTCCAAACATAAATATAGCTGGAAGCTTATCAGGTTGTGCTATCCAACAAAGCAACAACAAAGTAGCACTTAAATCAAGTGCCCACATTAGTTCAAGTTTGATGCCTGACCGACGATACTTTGCTAACTCTAAGGTTGTTGTTTGAATACAAAGCCTAAAAAGTTACAGGTTGTGTGTGATTTACTTTGCTATCATACGAAGTGTTGTTTACGCCTCACCACATGCCATAATATTTTGATCTCATCTGAGTATCTCACACCTTTAGATTATCATTTTGTCTTTGTTACATTATTTTTTATATATACTCGCCGTAGTGTCGTACAGCCATTTCTAAACATTGCTTTATCCCATGTCCCCATATCCCTATCCCCGTCCCGCATATCTGTATGGCCGTGTCCGTGGCCCCGTATTGGTGCTGCATAGACCAAAAGTATAGTTGAATCGGTGGAATCCTAATCTTTTTGCTTCTAACCTACAGAGTGATGATAAGAAGATAATGCGTGCAGTTGGAGTGGACAGCAACATGTTTATCTTGGACCAGAATGACCCGTTGAGCTATTGGCATGTGTACTTTAAAGCTTATGTAGGGAGAAACAGGTACAGGTGTTTTGCTGAGTTGAGTGGGGAAAAAGGACCCGAATTGCTCAGATATTGCACTGCCGTGAATAAAGGTACGAATGATTACACATCTCTGTCACATTGAATCGATCACTAAAAAACTATTGTTATGAAGTTGATTTTACATTTGTGAAAATACTCATTTTTAGAAAGTACCAGAGTTGTTGTTTATTGTTGGACTATTATTTCTTTCTTTGCTGAGATGTAGTAATATTTTTGTGAAATCAATTATAGCACAACATTTCTTATTCTGCACTCCCTCCGTTCCTAAATATAAGTCTTTTTTAGAGACTTCAATATGAACTACATACGGATGTATATAGACATATTTTAGAGTGTAGATTCACTCATTTTGCTCCGTATGTAGTCCCGTGTTGGAATCTCTAAAAAGACTTATATTTAGGAACGGAGGAAGTAGTAGTTATACAAAACATTAATTGGGAGTGATTTATATTTGTGCAGCTTCTGTTGTGTTGTGCAAGTACTGCTTTGGAGGAATATATCACCCTCCCGGAGTAGATTTCACGGGCTCACCACGTCTTCCACCTCCAAACTTATAGGCAGTTCCTGAGAAAGAAAGACCGTCAGCTCGATTGGTTCGAGTCAGTCCTGAAGTAGAAAGAATGTTTCAGTTTGTCCCTTATTACGAATTGAAGTGACATGTGATGTTTTGTTGTTCTGATATGACCAAGTGATTGAACTTGAATCGCCGACATGTTCGTTTTGGATACCAGAGGCAGGAGAAATGCAGTTGTCCGGCACCCTGTTGTCCACGAAGGAGAGGCGCTGACGACTGATGCCCGAGGGCTGCCTTGTACCTGCACCTGCGGTCGTGTTTTCTAGTGCAAACTATCCACTGTAGGGGTTCCTAGTTGGTGACATGTTGGATTAGTGCTGCTGTGTTGAGCTTTTGGTTTGGTGCTGCCATGTTGGCCGATCTGTGCCGCTGTCAAATGTTTCTGATTATCCATGTGTTGGATGCAAAGGTTGACTGATTCTGCTACCATGTCAAATGTTTCTGTGCAAAGGTTGATCTGTGCCCCTGTCAAATGTTTCTGCTACCATGTAGTTCTTCATCGCATTAAGAAAAAAAAACTCACGAACCTTCCTCTAATTGTCCGCCCACCTTTTCTTGACACTGGCAATTGGATCGAAGCTCGCCTCCAACCATGTGAAATGTGAAGCCTAACAACCAGTTCTCCTTGGTCATGTTTTACGTGGCTCTCTTTGCTTTCTGGATTCTGTACGCATCGGGCGCCGACCAATTTTTGACCACTCCGGACGATTGACATGCGTTGATCATAGACATCCACACCTCTTCTGCCATCGAGCTTGGGGGAGGTCATTCTACCTATCTGGTTGTGTCCATCCACGGACCCGATGAGCTGCCAGGACTCAACGAAGTTGTGGTCAAACAGTGAACTGCGACGACGGATCAAACTAGGAAGAATCTGTTGGACCGGAGAAAGCAGATGGGGTCGAGGTGGCGGTGTCGGGGTCCAAGAACGAGTGGAGGAGGGGTGCAGTGCTGGATGGGGATGGGTCCGGATGTGATTTGAGGCTGGGGACAGGTTTTTGGCCCGACGTGGTGTACAGTCAATGTTAGAGGTAAACACGGCTTAGTACTCCTAGGTGTACGTGTATTTTTTTTAGCATCAGTACAGACACAAGCGCTCATATACACGCACACCCTACCCCTATGAACGCACACACACACCCTACCCCTATGAGCACCTCCCACTAAAAGCGCATCGCCGGAAATCCTGAAATAAATCCAGGAATAATGCGAGCATCAGGATTTGAACCTTGGTGGGTTGGGGATACCACCGTCCACCTAACCAACTCAACCACTGATTGATTCGCAGGTGTACGTGTATTTGCACATGCATGTGTGTGTTCGAGTAGAACTAGTACTCCCTCCGTTCCAAAATAAGTGTCTTAACAGACACTTATTTTGGGACGGAGGGAGTACTAGCTACGTATACCCCGGTGCAATTAGATCAGAAAATAAGAGAAGAAATAACCCAAATAATACATCGAATCGATCCGATCGCTACAGGCGTTTCATGTACGCACGTGCTTACGGCAAGTATGAGCTAGTTAGCTACTACCATTTCATTTCTAGAGCAAGTATTTCTGGATGGAGGGAGTACGTACTACTCCCTCCGTTCCTTGATATAAGGTGTATAGATTTTTGAGAAAAAGTCCGAAATATAAGGTGTATTGGGTTACATCGCTCGTTTGGATAATTTTTGAAGGAATTCGATTACATTTTCTTATATCAGGTAAGCTCTTCTATTTTCTCATGTCAATTAGTCATGTATAATCTCGCCCAAAACTTGTGAAATTTTCCCTCCACGTGCGTTCGTTAATTTTCGTGCCAAAAACTATACACTCTATATTTAGGAATGGAGGGAGTATCAATTAAGCTGCCTATTTGGTTGCTCCCTTGAGCTAGTTTGCACGTACGTGGTGAATTGATCTAGCTATCAAAAACCAACAATCAAGACTTCGTGGGTAGTCTCCTCCATTTGGGGCCAGAGTGGGAGATACTTACCAACAGTCAAGACTTCGTAAGTAGTCTCCTCCATTTAGGGCCAGAGTGGGGGATACTTACCAACAGTCAAGACTTCGTGAGTAGTCTCCTCCATTTGGGGCCAGAGTGTGTTAGCTTTCTGTAATCTCTATTGTCATGACAGTTAGTTTTGTTTTCTGTTAATAATGCATGGCCGCATGTGGCGTGTGCAAGTAGCTAGGACGGGCGTGCTGCACTCTGCACACGATCCCGCGGTTTATCTGTTCTCCCGATCCGCAATAGCTGTGTGACGAGGCCGTGGGATGGCACGGCAGAATCGGATCATGGCCAGCGGATCGGGAGGTAGCCAGCGAGTTGACAACTGCTGTAACAAGAGATATAGCAGATAGCAATAACAGAAAACGCTGCAGCTTTTGGGTGCGGCACAAAACACTGTCTTCTCTTTCTGCCTCTCTCTGAACTTCTTCAGATTAGCGGCTACTGTAGCGATTCCGGCAACGACAGTTGGCATCAGAGCAGCAAGTGTTTGATCTTGCGCCTGGTTGATTGAGTGGTGTTTGATCCACTGCGGTCATGTCGGACTCGGACAAGGAGGAGAAGAAGAGCAAAGTCACCGTCGTCCAAGGCGCCGCTTGCGCGCCTCACCGGCAGCGGCAGCGGCGAGCTCCGCGTGGTGGAGCGCGTCGTGCGCGAGGAGACGGGGACGTCGATGATGCTGACGTGCACCAACTACCAGGAGTGGGCGCTGGTGATGCAGGTAAAGCTACAGGTCGCCCGCGTCTGGTCTGCGGTGACCGCCGACGCCGCCGACGAGAACGATGACCGGCGCGCGCTACAGATCCTTCTCACCGGCGTCCCGCCGGAGATGCTGCGCGTGCTGGCCGCCAAGGACACGGCGAAGAAGGCGTGGGAGACAATCAAGACCATGCGCATGGGCAGCGAGCGCGCCCGCGAGGCCAAGGCGAAGGTGCGCCGGCGGGAGTTCGAAGATCTCATGTTCAAGGACGGCGAGTCCGTCGAGGATTTCGGGATGCGGCTTTCGGCCCTAGTCGCCAATCTGGAGCTGTACGGCGACCCAGTCTCCGAGCATAAGGCGGTCCGGAAATTTCTTCGCGTGGTGCCGCGGAGGTACCGCCCGATGGCCATGGCGATCGAGTCCCTGATCGATCTGAAAACCATGACCATCGAGGAGCTCGTCGGCCGCCTCTCCGCCTGCGAGGACCATTACGACCTCGACGATGGAGCGCAGAATGCCGGGCGCCTATTGCTCACTCATGAGGAGTGGCTGGCCCGTGAGAAGGCGGGCGGCGGCGGAGGCTCGTCATCAGGCGGTGGCGGCGGCAACACCGGCAAGAGCAAGGCGACCGGCAAGGCCAAGGCTCAGGGCGCTGGCAAGAGCGCACCGGGAAACGCTGGGTCAGGCGGCTCTGGCGGATCCGGCGGCAAGAAAAAGAAAGGAAAGTGCCACCACTGTGGCATCCCAGGGCACTGGAAGAAAAAGTGCAGGACCTGGCTGCGGGAGCAGGAACAAGCGGGCAAGCAAGAACAGGCCAATCTAGTGCGCGCCGGCGACGAACACGACCAGGGCCTGTTCATGGCCATGGTCACCGGCATCAGCACCACCCACGTCGTCGCGCCGCAGGCCGTCTACCTCAACGAGGAGAAGCTCGTCCCCGTGCCGTCGCCGGAGGGCGTGTGGTACTTCGACACAGGGGCGAGCAGCCACATGACTGGCGAGCGGCACGTGTTCGCGACGCTGGATGAGACCGTGCATGGCACTGTCAAGTTCGGGGACGGATCGACCGTGGCGATACGCGGGCGTGGCTCCGTCGTGTTCCGCGGCCAGAGTGGTGACCAGCGGGCACTCACTGGGGTGTTCTACATCCCGAGCCTGCGGAGTAACATACTCTCTGTGGGTCAGCTCGATGAGGGCGGGTGCACGGTCGATATCAAGGACGGCATCATGACGATCCAGGATCCAGCGTGGCACGTCCTAGCCCGCGTCAAGCGCACGGCGACACGCCTGTGCACCGGCGTACTCACGATCGACACGCCCACTTGTTTGCTCTCGAAGAGCGACGACGTGACCTGGCGCTGGCATGCACGCCTGGGTCATCTTCACTTCCGGGCGCTGCGTGCCATGTCCACCAAGGGCATGGTCAAGGGCATGTCGGAGATCGACCGCGTGGCGGAGTACTGCGATGGTTGCGTGCTCGGGAAGCAACACATATCGTCGTTCCCGCGGGCCACAGAGTACCGAGCAGAGAAGGGCCTGGAGCTCGTCCACACCGACTTGTGCGGTCCGATATCGTCCGCGACGCTGAGAGGTAACAAGTATTTTATCCTCGTCGTTGACGATCACAACCGCTATATGTGGGTGGAGCTTCTGAAGTCGAAGGATGAAGCGTTCGACCGTTTCAAACGGATCAAGGCCATAGCCGAGGCGGAGGGGCAGTGCAAACTGCGCGCGTTCCGGTCGGACCGGGGCGGCGAGTTCAACTCCGGCGAGTTTGCGAGGTTCTGCATCGACCACGGCGTCAAGCACTTCACCACGGCCCCGTACACGCCCCAGCAAAATGGGTTTGTCGAATGCCGCAACCAAACCGTCGTTGAGATGGCACGGTGCATGCTAAAGAGCATGGCCGTGCCGGCGCTCTTCTGGGCGGAGGCGGTGAGGACGGCCGTGTACATCCTCAATAGGACGCTGACAAGAAGCCTCACCGGAGTGACGCCATACGAAGCATGGCGCGGACGACCGCCCACGGTGCAGCACATGCGCACATTTGGCTGCACGGTGCACGTCAAGAGAACCGGCCCCGGCGTCACAAAGCTCTCCGATCGCTCAACGCCCATGGTGTTTGTTGTCTACGAAGAAGGTACAAAAGGGTACAGGGTGTATGATCCCAGTACTAACAAGGTGCAGGTGACGCGTGATGTGCTGTTCGAGGAGAGCAGGCCGTGGAACTGGGAGGCTCACAGCGCGCCGAGCGTGGTCACCGCGCCGCGCACATTCACCGTCGAGTACATCACCGAGCACGGCACCACGGAGGTCGACACGGGAGAGGCGTTCACCTGTACGCCGCGCTCCGTGACGGCCGCGGCGCCCGTCACGCCGGTGCCGCGCACTCCAGGCACGCATGACGCCGGGCCCTCCACTCCAGCGGCGGACCCAAATTCGCCGGAGTTGAACACACCCGTGGCGACTCGAGATGCAAAGTGGGTCACGCCACTCACGCACGACGACGGGTGTGACATGGAGAGTGGGCAACCACGCCGCTACCGGCGGATATCCGAGGTGATGGTGGACACGGAGGAGGAGGCCGTCTACGACCAGTTCGACTGCTGCTTGCTCATGCACTGCTTGTTCAGTGCCGAGGAGCCGCGGGATGTGGACGAGGCCCTCACGGACAAGGCATGGAAGGGTGCCATGGACAGTGAGATGCAGTCCATCAACGACAACAAAACCTGGGAGCTTGTCTCGCTGCCTGCCGGACACAAAGCAATCGGGCTCAAGTGGGTGTACCGAGTCAAGCGCGATCCGGCGGGCAACATCGTCAAGCAAAAAGCCCGTCTTGTCGCCAAGGGATACGTACAACGTCAGGGGGTGGACTTTGAGGAAGTTTTCGCTCCCGTGGCGCGGATGGAAACTGTCGGACTGCTGCTCGCGCTCGCCGCACACTATGGTTGGGAAGTTCATCACATGGACGTAAGATCGGCATTTCTGAACGGCGAGCTCAGTGAAGAGGTTTATGTGGCACAACCGCCGGGATACGTCATCACTGGCAAGGAGCAGAGTGTGTTGAAGTTGCGGAAGGCACTGTATGGCCTACGACAGGCTCCACGAGCATGGTATGCAAAGTTTGATGATTCCATGGCGTCATTGGGTTTTACCCGCAGCCCTCTCGAGCATGCAGTGTATCGCCGTGGTGACAAGCAATCCTTCTTGCTGGTGGGTGTCTATGTAGACGACCTTGTCATCACAGGGACAAGCCTGACAGAGATCGAGGAATTCAAGCAACAGATGTGCCAGTTATTTCAGATGAGCGATCTTGGCCGTCTCAGTTACTATCTGGGCATAGAAGTGGAACAAGGAGATGGGGTGATCACACTCAAACAGCAGAGCTACGCCGGAAAGATCCTGGAAGTGGCCGGTATGAGTGATTGCAACAGCTGCACCACTCCCATGGAGTGCAGACTGAAGCTGGTCAAGGAAGACGGGGGGTAGACCTGTAGATGCAACACTGTATCGCAGAGTTATTGGCAGTCTTCGTTACCTGGTAAATACCCGTCCTGACATAGCTCATGCAGTTGGGATTGTCAGCCGTTTCATGGAAAAGCCAAGTACTCATCATTGGGCAGCCGTCAAACAAATTTTGCGTTACATAAAGGGCACAATGAGCTATGGCTGCACCTACAGAGCAGGAAACGACGATGCACACTTGCTTGGGTTCAGTGATTCTGATCATGGGGGAGATGTTGGAGATCGGAAGAGCACTTCAGGTCAGGTCTTCTTCCTCGGTAAGAATCTGATCACATGGAGCTCCCAGAAATAGAGAATTGTCGCTCTCTCTTCTTGTGAAGCAGAATATGTGGCAGCATGCGCAGCTACTTGTCAGGGTGTATGGCTCAACAGTCTGCTAGCAGACATGAAGGGAGAAACGCCGAAGAGCTTCAAACTAATGGTGGACAATAAATCAGTGATTGAGCTAAGCAAAAACCCTGTTCACCATGACCGCAGCAAGAACATTGACATCAAGTTTCACTATATCCGTGACTGTATGGATGCCGGAAAAGTGCAAATTGATCATGTGGGCACCAAGGACCAACTAGCTGATCTTCTGACGAGGGCGTTGGGCAGGGTGCAGTTCATCGAGCTGCGGCAGCGTCTGGGAGTGGCCAAGATTGGAGATGGACAAAGAGATTAAGGGGGTGACATGTTAGCTTTATGTAATCTCTATTGTCACGATAGTTAGTTTTGTTTTCTGTTAATAATGCATGGCCGCATGTGGCGCGTGCAAGTAGCTAGGACGGGCGTGCTGCACTCTGCACACGATCCCGCGGTTTACCTGTTCTCCTGATCCGCAATAGCTGTGTGACGAGGCCGTGGGATGGCACGGCAGAATCGGATCATGGCCAGCGGATCGGGAGGTAGCTAGAGTTGACAACTGCTATAACAAGAGATATAGCAGATAGCAATAACAGAAAATGCTGCAGCTTTTGGGTGCGGCACAAAACACTGTCTTCTCTTTCTGCCTCTCTCTGAACTTCTTCAGATTAGCGGCTACTGTAGCGATTCCGGCAACGACAGAGTGGGGGATACTTACCAAAAGTCAAGACTTCGTGAGTAGTCTCCTCCATTTGGGGCCAGAGTGGGGGATACTTAACAGTTTAGACTGTCCGGGCCAAAATGGGAAAGCGAATTGTATTGCATTTTCGGTTTGGACATTTGTGGGATGAATGGGGCAAACTATTTGATTTGCCCTGACCCCTAAACTGTGGCAAGAACGACAAAATTAACCCGTGGACGAAATCAATTCACAAACTGAACTGCTTGTGAAATTTTTTTGCTCGGCTGGCCATTTTGTGTAGCTGTCGACACGAATGCGCCACACTCTAGAGTGCAACGCCTAGCACTCAGGTGCTGCACTTCTGGCCAGCATGGCACCCCGGGGCCCGCACCCAACAGTGCAACGCCTCAGAGAGGCGCTACACCTGTAAAGTGCAGTGCATGAGTGCTAGGCGCCACACTTGTTATGTGCAACGCCTAGCTCTTAGGCGCTACATACCGTGTTACTAGTTCCCTGGCTGCCCCCTCCCCCACCCCTCCCCACCCCAACCCCCAAACCCCCACCCCCACACCCCAACCCCCCCATGATTTGCCCTCCCCCCTCTCAAATCCTTCTTCAAATCTTCCAAATTTGAAGATTTTCTCCGTGGATTTCGAACCCAATATCTCCCTCAAGGTAATCTCCTCCGATCCCCTTGTTTTGATCCAAAAAATGGTAACATTTGCTCATTTGTTGCTAGTTTGGGCAAGCCCTAGTTTTTTATGGATCTTGCAATATGTATGGAGATAGGAGATGTTTGTTTGCCAATTTCCTAGGATTAGGGTTGTTAGTATGTTAGGGTTAGGATTATAGGCGTTGTTATGTTGGTGCTAGGGTTATTAATATGTGAGGGTTGTGCTTATGGTCATTGTTAAGTGAGGGTTAGGGTTATTGTTTCATATCTATGTTAGGGTTTGTATTCCGTGTTAATCTTCAGATGAGTACTTATGGAAGATATGTTACGTTTTGTTGTTTGAATGCTTATAGTGATGGGAAGAACATGTGTGTTTGTTCATCATGTGGACAAAGACGCCTTTTTGAAAGGCAATATTGAACCGGACTCGGATGAGCTTGACATGGTGTTTGATAGTAGTCCTAGCTATGCGGAGCTCTTGGAACAAGTGAGGAAAGATTTGAATTGGATGGATCCAAGTGATATCGTTGAGTTGGAGGGAAGGCATAATGTTGGTTTTGGAATGCACATCCGTTGAAAGACCATGCGTGTGAACTCCGAGCAACGTTGGGTTGCATACAAGGAGACGGTGGCTGAATCACTAGACAAGGCTCTTGAGTTATTTTCTACGAAGAAGGTTGATTCTAGTGTGCATTTGGACTTGAACCGGAACCCCTCCCCCTTGGTTGCTAGTAGTCCCCCACCCATGAACCAAGATGAAATTGGTGAACCTCCTTTGACACAACAAGTGAGGTGTACATGGAGCCCGATTTCAAACAACCACAATGAAGCTTTGCAAGAGGAGAATGATGAGTATGAGGACGATGACAATGAAGTTGATCTCCATGACAACAATGTGGGTGATCTCGACAAATATCATGTGCAAGAGTCGGATGACGAAGGTCCGGATGAAGAATGAGGAGGGGTTCACGGTGAAGGAGGCCGAAGCTTTCGAGAAGGTATTTGGGCGGGATCATCGGACTCCATTGTTCAAGGATGTTAGTCTCGCGGATGAAGCTGTGGTAGATGGCAGCCAAGGTATATCTCTTGGAGTTAGCCCAAGATCTCACCGGGATTTGGAAGATGGCAAGAACGGGATTTCTCCCGGGTCTAAGTTCCAAACCTTCTTGGAGTTGAAGATGTGGCTCGACAACTACTCGGTTACACATTATCGTCCACACAAGGTGGTGAACTCAGACGTCAATGTGCGCTACACGGTTGCATGTGAAGACAAAAAATGTCCATGGATTGTGGATGCAAGACCATGTAAAGGAGGGCCCACTTGGCACGTAGTGAGTTGTGTACCAAGTCACATGTGCCGAGGCAAGAGGGTGGATGGGAATTGTATCCAAAAACCACAGACAACTCACTTCTGAGTTCATTGCTTATAGGCTTTCCAACTCAATATCCACACTTCCAACAATGAGCATCCAACAAGTCATGGACCTTGTTAAAGCCATCTTTCATTACAAGGTGAAATACTACAAGGCATGGAAGGCAAAGCAAGCCGCATTTAAGATGTTGTATGGTAATTGGGATGAAGCATACAACCGAATCCCTAGGTTGTTGTTAGCTATGGCCGCCACAAACCCGGGCATGGTTCATGTGATCGAGCCTCATGGGAAAAAACAACGGTTCATGACGGAAGGACCGTCCGAGTATTTGGCCGTTCATTTTGGGCGTTCGAGCAATGCGTGAGGGCTTTCGAACATTGTCGGCCGGTCATCGCCATTGATGGCACGTTCTTGACCGGACAATACAAGGGCACCTTGTTCGTTGCAATAGCAAGTGATGCCAATAACGGGGTGTTGCCTTTGGCATTTGCTTTGGTTGAGGTGGAGAACAATGATAACTAGGAGTGGTTCTTGCATCTTTTGAGAACCAAGGTATTACCAGCTCAAAGGGAAATTTGTGTCATATCGAATCGCCATCCAGTAATTCTTAACACGGTGGACATTAACATTCCCGGGCATGCTCCGTTGCACCATCAATGGTGCATGAGGCACTTTTGTTCTAACTTCTATAGGGCATGTGGCCTTAAGGAGTTGGCGGATCATTTTCAAGATTGTTGTCTCGCTTTCTCCGACAAGCAGTTCGCCAAATTGTACAACAAATTGCTCACACACAAAAAACTTGATCCAGGGGGTCAAGACTTCCTCAATAGGCACATTCAAGAAAGGAATAAGTAGGCATGTTCTTTTGATGAAGACGGCCAGAGGTATGGTCAAATGACAAGCAATATGACCGAATGCTTCAATAGGGTGCTCAAGGGTGTACGTGCATTACCTGTGACGGCAATAGTTCAATACACATTTGAAAAGATGAATGCGTACTTTCTGAAGCACTCAATGAAAACGGATACGCAGATAGCGGGTGAGAACAACCGCAAGTACAAGTACAAGTTCCCACCCAAGGTTGATGAATGGTCGGAATTTCAATCACGGAAGGCAGACTCACAGGAAGCTATACTATATAACAACGACGATTGGTTGTACGAAGTGAAAGAGCCAGGAGGAACCACAAACGATGGCCGCCAACATGGAGATCGGGCTTTCAAGGTCTCCCTAACACGGTGTGATTGCTCTCGCGGGAGGCCATTGTTGCTTCATCTCCCATGCTCACACTTGTATACCGCCGCTCACGTTAGGAATGTGGACGTCGATCACCCGCTCACCGTGAGGCTCTTGGAGTTCTCAATCATGATGATGAAGAATACATGGGCTCCCTGATTTCACCCATACTTTGACGAATCACAATGGCCGGAGTACTATAGAGTTCAACTATGGACGGATCTGGATTTGAAGGTTGTTAAACGGGATAGACGTAAGACAAAGCATCTTAGAGGTGACATGGACGGATGGGGCCATGGTGTTGGCCGTGAATCAGGCAACGGCCAATTCCAAGAGCCTCGTGAGCGCTCCCGTTGTGGGGAATGCAAAGGTTAGGGCCACAACAAAAGAAAGTGTACTAAACAAAGAAAGAGGTAAAAGAAAAATGATGCAAGCACAAGCCAACAAGGAGGTACACAAGGTCCTAGCGAAGCAAATACTCCCTCCGTTCCTAAATATTTGTCTTTCTAGAGATTTCAACAAGTGACTACATACAAAGCAAAATGAGTGAATCTACACTCTAAAGTATGTCTATATATATCCGTATGTGGTAGTCCATTTGAAATATCTAAAAAGAAAAATATTTAGGAACGGAGGGAGTAGTACTCAACAAGGGCCAAGCCAAGCAAGTGGTATCCAACAAGTGCCAAGCCAAGCAAGTGGTAGCCAACAAGTGCCAAACCAACCAGGAAGTAGCCAACAAGGGGCAGGCCAAAGAGGAACTAGGCAACAAAGAGGGAGGCAACTAGGACTTCCTAGAGGCCATGGTGGTGGTGGTAGAGCTCGTGGTTGTGGACTAGGCCTTGGTGGCGGTCTAGCTCGTGGTGAAGATTAAATGTGAAGAGGCCGAGAAGAAATGTCTAAAGGATTTTCAAGAAAGAACCTTGAAGCTTTGGGCTTTCGAAGATGCAAAGAAAGAGAGGGAGAACAAGATATTCATGGAGAGGGTGGTTCAAGAGGCTCACCGCACAAGGAAAGGGGAGGAGGAAGAAGAAGAAGAGAGGAAGAAGAAGAAGGGAAAGGGGCCTCACTCGACACAATGACACAATAGAGCTATGTGATCTTTGATTTGGTTGTGGACTATGACCATGTTATCCTCTAAACTATGATCTTCGATTTGGTTGTGAACTACTATGTATTTTGGACTCCTCCTCGATTTGGTTGCGAACTACTATGTGTTTTGGACTCCTCTATTTGGTTGTGAACTACTATGTCTTTTGGACTCCTCCTCTATTTGGTTCTATGGACTCATCCTCTATTTGAACTACTATGTACTATGGTAAGCACTGTATGCTCCGATTGTGTATGTGTGCCATGTGTTGTCTATTTCAATATGTAATTTCCTCAATAGTCCCAATATCTGCTGTCATACAGTGTGTTGAAACAATATATAGTGCAACGCCTAGCGCCGAGGCGCCACACTTCATAGTGCGACGCCTAGCTCTCAGGTGCCACACTACTCTGTTTCTGGCTGTAACCTTCTGTTGCTCTCTGGACATTTCTCCAGACGTGCACCGCCTACCTCTGAAACGCCACACCACATAGTGCGATGCCTAGCTCTCAGGCGCCACACTACTCTGTTTCTAGCTGTAACCTTCTGTTGCTCTCTGGACATTTCTCCAGATGTGCAATGCCTAGCGCTGAGGTGCCACACATCATAGCGCAACGCCTAGCTCTCAGGCGCCACACTACTCTTTTTCTGGTTATAACCTTCTGTTGCTCTTTGGACATTTGTCCAGATGTGCAATGCCTAGCCTAGAGGCGCTACACATCATAGTGCAAGGCCTACGGGACAGGCGCTGCACTATGCGATGTGGCGCCTCGCGCTAGGCGTTGCACATCTGGACACATGTCCAATGCGCAACAGAAGGTTACAGCCAGTTGTCCACAAGTGAAACGCCTAGGTCTGAGGTGCCACACAGTACGGTGCAACGCTCAGGGTGTTGCACCGTACTATGTGGCGCCTCAGACCTAGGCGTTGCATGATACGTCTCCAACGTATCTATAATTTTTGATTGCTCCATGCTATTTTATCTATTGTTTTGGACTATATTAGGCTTTATTGTCCACTTTTATATTACTTTTGGGACTAACCTATTAACCGGAGGCCCAACCCAGAATTGTTGTTTTTTGCCTATTTCAGTGTTTCGAAGAAACGGAATATCAAACGGAGTCCAAACGGAATGAAACCTTCGGGAACGTGATTTTCTCAACAGATATGATCCAGGAGACTTGGACCCTCCGTCAAGAAAGCCACAATGCGGTCACGAGGGTGGAGGGCGTGCCCCCTGCCTCGTGGGCCCCTCGAAGCTCCACCGACGTACTCCTTCCTCCTATATATACCTACGTACCCCCAATCGATCAGATACAGAGCCAAAAACCTAATTCCACCGCCGCAACCTTCTGTACCCACGAGATCCCATCTTGGGGCCTGTTCCGGAGCTCCACCGGAAGGGGAATCCACCACGGAGGGCTTCTACATCATCACCATAGACCCTCCGATGAAGTGTGAGTAGTTTACCTTAGACCTTCGGGTCCATAGTTAGTAGCTAGATGGCTTCTTCTCTCTTTTTGGATCTCAATACAATGTTCTCCCCCTCTCTCATGGAGATCTATTCGATGTAATCTTCTTTTTGCGGTGTGTTTGTTGAGACCGATGAATTGTGGGTTTATGATCAAGATTATCTATGAACAATATTTGAATCTTCTCTGAATTCTTTTATGTATGATTGGTTATCTTTGCAAGTCTCTTCAAATTATCAATTTGGTTTGGCCTACTAGATTGGTTTTTCTTGCAATGAGGGAAGTGCTTAGCTTTGGGTTCAATCTTGCGGTGTCCTTTCCCAGTGACAGTAGGGGCAGCAAGGCACGTATTGTATTTTTGCCATCGAGGATAACAAGATGGTTTTTTTATCATATTGCATGAATTTATCCCTCTACATCATGTCATCTTGCTTAAGGCGTTACTATGTTTTCTTGAACTTAATACTCTAGATGCATGCTGGATAGCGGTCGATGAGTGGAGTAATAGTAGTAGATGCAGGTAGGAGTTGGTCTACTTGTCTCGGACGTGATGCCTATATACATGATCATACCTAGATACTCTCATAACTATGCTCAATTCTGTCAATTGCTCAACAGTAATTTGTTCACCCACCGTAGAATATTTATGCTCTTGAGAGAAGCCACTAGTGAAATCTATGGCCCCCAGGTCTATTCTCATCATATCAATCTCCAATCACTTTATTATTGCTTTGCTTTTTTACTTTGCCTTTTTATTTTAATTTGCATCTTCATATCAAAAATACCAAAAATATTATCTATCATCTCTATCAGATCTCACTCTCGTAAGTGACCGTGAAGGGATTGACAACCCCTAATCGCGTTGGTTGCATTGAGCTATTTGTTTTGTGTAGGTACGAGGGACTCGTGCGTGGCCTCCTACTGGATTGATACCTTGGTTCTCAAAAACTGAGGGAAATACTTACGCTACTTTGCTGCATCATCCTCTCCTCTTCGGGGAAATCCAACGCAGTGCTCAAGAGGTAGCATTGCACATGTCGACAACAGTCGAGTGAGCAACAGAAGGTTCCCAACTTACAATGAGGCCAAATTTTCGCTAAGTCATTGTGTGGCGCCTAGCTCCTAGGCGCCACAATGCACAGTGCAACGCCTACCACTTGGGCGTTACACTATGTGGAGTGGCGCCTAGGAGCTAGGCGCCACACGTGCGTCAAGAGGCAGAAGACAAACAACATCTGCACATTTGCATTCCAGATTTTTTTTCAACATAAATCTTATGACAATTTGATGAAGTAATATGATAAAGCTTATGACAATTTGATGAAGTAATATGAAAAAGATTAAGCAATTAGGATCAACTAACACATCAATTGAACTTAAAGAAAGTCAACAAGTTCAACATTGCTACAAGTTCAACGATATAACAAGTTCAACAAAGTCTAGAAGTTCGACGAATAACAAGCTTGACATAAGAAAACGACCACTAGTCAAGTTACATAAGAAAAAGAGGACGGCGACTAGTTCCTTTCGCGCTTATTGCCGCCTCTTCCCCTCCTGATGGATATCTTCTTCTTCCTAGAATGAGCAAATGGCTCAGGCTCCGGTTCCTCCTGCTCCACCTCGTCCACATAGTCATCCAAGGCCGCCATCCGCGAGATGCCGACCGTCCTCTTGCCTTTTTCAGTGAAGTCTTCGGGTGTGTATTTATTGATTCCCCTCCTAGGCTTTAACATGTTTTTTTCTTTTCGAAAAGGGGAGATCCCCGGCCTCTGCATCAGAACGATGCATACGGGCACATTTATTAAAAATCAAATAAGTTCGACAGAGGTCTTGAAGTCTCAAACAAAAGAACAAAAATGCTCACAAGGAGCAGAAGAGTAAAAGTAAAGCCACAACCGGCTGGCAAAAGAAAGATAGGAAAACTAATTGCCTATCCTATTACATAACCGCCATCCAAACTGGTTGAAAATAACCCGTGCTACCATCTCCCATCGGGTAGATCCAGTAACCAAATGCTCCCTGGCCTCCGTCGGAGTGAGTAGCGACCACATACGGATCAACGCAGTGGCTCGGAAGATAACCTGCAAAAAATGAGTATTTATTGTTCTGTTAAAGACCAAATCATTTCTATAGTTCCAGACTGCCCACAATAAAGCACAAACTCCTACACGAATGTGTCTAGCTGTTTCGGAATCTATCCCGTCAAGCCACGTCCCAAATAACGTGTTGATATTATTAGGAGGAGTAATATTAAAGGCTATATGAACCGGCCGCCATAAATTTTTTGCCAATGGACAATCAAGAAAGAGGTATTTGATGGATTCATCCCGATCACAAAAACTACATCTTGTATATCCAGTCCAGTTGCGTTTTGCCAAGTTGTCTTTAGTTAAAATGACTTGTTTGTGTACAAACCACATAATCACTTTAACTCTCAAAGGTACTTTGACATGCCAAACATGTTTTGAACTAGGAATAGAGCTAGAGTTGATAACATCCAGATATATGGATTTAATCGTAAACTCTCCATTCCTAGTTAGCTTCCAGCACAACTGATCGGGACGTTGAGAAAGCTGAACATCCATCAGTTGTCTCACAAGATGGAGCCAAGCTTCCCAACGGTTTCTGGCTAGCGTTCTCCTAAAGTGAATATTGAGAGGCGTGGACTGAAGTACTGTCGCAACGGACGCGTCTCTCCATTGAACAATGCTATAGAGAGAAGGACATTGAAGCGCGAGGGGTGTGTCCCCTAGCCATGTATCATCCAGAATCTCGCAGAGGTACGGTGACAATAAACTTTGTCCTATTGAAAAAAACTGATTTAACTCTCATCGGTCCTTTCCAAAAAGGCGAGTCCGTCGGCCTCACCGTCACCTGGGATAAAGTTTTGGAATGAAGGTACTTATTACGCAGAATCTATGCCCATGTGGCCTCCGTCTCTAGTGATAGCTTATACAACCATTTGCTGAGAAGACATATGTTCTTCACCTCAAGATTTTTGATACCTAGACCCCCTTGGTCTTTTGGTCAACAAATAATATCCCATTTAGCGTGTCTATACTTTCTCTTCAGATCATCACTCTGCCAGAAGAATTGGGAACGATAGAAATCTAGTCTTTTCCGAACTCCAACTGGTATCCCGAAAAAAGACAAGAGAAACATGGGCATACTCGTGAGAACCGAATTAATGAGAATTAATTGGTCCCCATATGACATCAGCTTGCCCTTCCAGCAGCTCAGTTTCTTCTCAAATCGATCCTCAATGCACTTTCATTCTCTGTTTGTTAGCTTACGATGGTGAATAGGTATACCAAAATACGTGAAAGGTAAAGCCCCTAATTCACACCTGAACATGTATGCTGACCGAACTTGATAGTTCTCCAAGGTCATGTCATCATCAACCTATTATAAAAACAAACGATATGGAAAAGATAGTGTGTAAGGATGAAGTTAGCAATGCATCAAGAAATTAATATGTGCTATTGGCATACTTCCTGGGTAACCACACCCACATCCTCCTCCTCCAAAGGAGCCTCATGGTCAGAAGTGGAATCTGATGGTGTAGCTGACCTAGACCACTAAGGTGATACATATTCGGGGTCACGACAACTGACAATGTTTGATAACCATCTTACCTTTGGCCCTGATACTACAACATGTACAAGTGAATGAGATATCGAACATAGCAAGAAATGTAAAACGAACAATTGAAAGAGATGTGTACCTTAATGAATGCTTGAAGTGCACCTTCCCCATCGCCTTTTCCAATCGGGATTGTCTCCAGAATAGTCTCGCTCTCATCAGCTGCTTTTTTATCTGGGTACACTGTGAACGGAAACGACATAAACATGTTAGGCAAGCAAAGATGTGAATACAAAGATGTGAATAGGGAAAACGGGAAAGCATAGAGGGGAAGCCTTTACCACAAAGTTCATCACTGGAGCCGAAGGGACTCGGGTGCCTTCCCTGACAAGTTTGTTGTACTGGTGCTGGATTAGCTCATCAAAGACGGTGGGATCTTCCAAAATCTCCTCATTATACGTCGGCTTGCATATCTCCACACGGGTACTTGCAAGAAACCATGTGAGGTAGTTGTTGAACGCGATCGGGCAGTGCTCACGAAGCTTGGATCCTTTTCCAGCCTTAGCTTGCTCCACACTAAGCACGAACAGTATGACATACTTCCCGTGATGCTTGTCCCAGTCCTTGATCTTGCACTGCTTTCTCATATCCAACCTGCATGTTAGAAAACAGAATATTAGCACCATCGAAACCGCCGAGAAGCTGCTAAGTGCAGAAGGTTCATTCTCTCTTACCCGTGTAGCAAATCCGTGTCCTCCCACTCTGACGGGTGAGGCTGGAACAAACCAAATTGGCGGAACACCCGATGTGGCATCTAAAGCTCAACCGCACAATTGCATATGAGTGGGCACCGCATATGCCAAAGATCCCTATCCCTAAGGCAAATCGGATTCAGCATGAAATCTCAAGGGTTACCAAACCTATCACCGGCGCCATACGGCTCCCATTCCACCTACAACATAGCATACAACAAGGCAACATTGATGCCGAGTTACGATAAAAACATGAGAATGACTGATGCAATGTCAACTCACCTGCTCAGCCATAATCGTGTCCAACTCGCTTATGTACTGCTTGTACATGAGCGAGGGATCATCCGTCGTCTCATTTAACACATCCCACTTGTAAGCCCAAGTGGGGAACCGCATTGGGTCGTCTTTGTCGTCCCACGCCTCGTACTTCACCTGCTTCGGCCGTCCAACCGACAAGCGCTCCCAGCTCCATACAGAAAGTACGAGCATACAACCACCAATAATACATCCATCCTTTGAGATCCTACAACACGCGTCGTCCAACTGCACATAAAAGAAAACATGATTCACTTAACAGGAAGATCGCATTGATAATTAAGTGCAAACAAACAAATCTGTACTGTCTATATAAGTAAACCAGTGCCGCCGAACCCCAACTCCATTTGCTATCGAAGACGGTCAACGCCTTCAGCCACATTCATGGAGCATTCTTGCTTGTGCTGTCAGCAAACAGAGTCCTGGAGATAACGTACCACATGTAGACACGAGCGTATGTCTGGACCTGTTCATTGCTAGCATCCTCAGGGCAATTCCCTAAGTGGAATGCAATCCAAGTGAAAGGAGCACCGGCTGCGACTCTTTCCCTCTTCTTGTCTCCTTTTGGTTTCGGAGGCTCTGGAGGAGACATACCGATAAGGGCCTCCATCTGCTGGCGCCACCCATCAGAATCGGTGCTCATACAAAGAGGATTCCCCTTGATAGGAAGACCGACGATCATAGCAATATCCTGGAGCGTCACGGTCATCTCCCCGGTCCGAAGATGGAAACTGTGTGTCTTCGTCCTCCAACGATCAATAAGCGCGATGATTGCTGCAACGCTGAGGTTCGGCGCCGACCGGCTGACCAGCTGAATGAAAGGGAGCAATCATGTGTCCCTTACGTACGGTGTGTGCCGCTAATCATAACGCATGAAACCACTGGTGACCCCGTGAGACCGAATCTTCGGAGGTTGAAGCTCCTACAAACAAGCAAATCAGAATATTACATATGGAGCATGTGCATTTGAAATAAACACAAAATTCATAATACCGGCCACTTTCATAGTACCCGCTTCTTCACCAACATAAAGTAGGCCCGGTGTACAGTGTCATAATAGTCATCGAGAAGCCAAACCATCCTACAAATTTCAAACAATAAACATATGTTAGCTAACTACCATACTTCCTAATCAAAGCATGCTAACAATCATCACAAAAAACATGCCAACAATCAGTACAAACAAAAAGGAAAATTAAATACTAATGTAATATATACAATCAAAGCATGCCAACAATCATCACAAAAAACATATATGTATCCAAAACAATATAGGGTTCCATGATTTCATCTAAAAACATCTCAAAATGTAGGGTTCCGCAACGAAAGCATTCTTGTCAATACAAATCTAGGATTTCATCTAACTCATCTAAAAATTTAACACAAACATCTAGACATGTATAGGGTTCATCTCAACAATCTAGGTTTTCAACATGGAATCATATATTTTCAATACAAATAAACTAAACTAGGATTACAAAATGATTACAAATCATCTACAAATCCTAAATCCTACAAATCTATTTCAAAATGTACGTGCAAGTTTCCAATCCAATCAAACAAGGGTTCCACAAATCTTCAAAATAAGTACCATTTTCTGGATAGAAAGAAGGGGTCGGAGGAGAGTACCTTCTAGGATGGATTGGTGAAGAAACCCACGGCCAAAAACTTCAGATCTGCTTGATTTTGGAGAGGGGATGTAGGGGGGAGAGGAGAGGGCCGCCGCCGCTGCTCTCTGTAAGGAGAGATGGGGATGGATAACTGCTGTTTGGATGGAGAGGGGAGCCCCGACGCAACTTATGTCAATGTGCAGCGCCTAAAAGCTGGGCGTTCCACATTACATGTGTGGTGCCTAGCTCTCAGGCGCTACACTGCTGGGTGCGGGCCCAGGGGGTGCCATGCTGGCCAGACGTGCAACGCCTAAGAGCTGGGCGCTGCACCGTAGGGGTGTGGCGCCTGCATGCCGGGCGCCACACAAAACGGTCAGCTGAGTGAACTTTTTTCGAACCAGTTCAGTTTCTGAATTATTTTTGTCCACAGGTCAAATTTGTCAAAATTGCCCTAAACTGTAGGCATGCGAACATCACACCTGCCAATAATTTACACCATCACATCACATATAACAATAATACTAAACATCTAGCCTTTACTCATGCAAACGTCACACTTGATGGTAATTTTAACCTTCTAAGCTGTTACTAATTCACATCTTAGGTTGCAGAGTAGTAGGGCATCCTCGTGCTATTATGCCCTCCGATGAACATATCTCCTTTTGGATGTTTCAGACTGCCGTGACATGCGTGGCATCGCTCGTAGTCCATGACGCCCCTCATCCTGTGAGTGATCTTCCGACATATTTCATGGCATCCACCTGCAAAGCAAGCAAAAGTACAGCAGGCATATTATATGTCAGAATGAAATACAAAATAACAAATATTACATTCATGTGCAAACGCACATATATACTCCAAGGTATATTGTACATAGCACAAGATTATGTATGAATAGGAGTGGTCTTCATGTATCAGTTCAACACATGCAGCAGACTTAGACTAGCAAGCAAAGGGTGCAAATATAGCAGGCACTACAAGAAAATAGATATCTATCAATCATTGTTTACATGGCGCCCCTACCAATATTATACATTTGGATTCGTTCTAGCTACAATCTAAGATACAATCCAAGAGCACTACAAGAGTCCTCAAGGTCACGGCACTACCACAATAGATGTACATTGGCATCCTATATATTTGTTGTTCCATAATATTCTGATATTTCTGATTCATGTCCGGAATTAAATTGGTACACACGAAAACTTTTTTTTTGCGCGCGCGCGGGCGGGGGGGGGGGGGGGGGGGGGGGAGAGCAAAATAAACACACATTGGAAGCAGCTTCTCAATGACTGGTTTAGGAAATTAGCATCTTTCCACGTAGTAGGATCATGGGAATGAATGAAAGACTTCACTATATTTCTTACTGTGAACAGGGCTTATCACTCCTGTTGAGCAAATAGTACATGCCAACATCTGTTGTTTCATAATTATTATTTGTATGCTGTTGGTTTTACTATGCATTTATCAAGGTCACATGTGGTTGTTAAATAATGTTAGCAGCAAAGGAGATCTACAATGTATAGTATTACCGAGCACCAATTAATTGTGAGGACCTAGAGTCACTAACATTTTCTTGGTCCCTGTTGGTGTGACCAAGTAAGGGTTGGTACTTAATGATCGGAGCTTTAGCCACCAAGAGCACGATGTTGGTCGCTAAATACCTCTAGCGAGTGGTGTCAATACATAATTAGCAACCAATATTTAGGTACAGCACCAGCTACATAATAAGATTTCCGGAAAACATACCATAACAGGGAGCATCATCAATAGTCGAGACATGCAACACACGCATAGGCTCGGTATCCTCCTCCATCTGGAGCTCTGGAATGAGCATGAGCTCAGCGAAGAATAACCTCTTCGTAGGGTGATTACTCTTCTGGGGAATGGCCGTGAAGTTCACATGAGCATATGTCGTCCCACACGCCTCAGAAAAGCAGTTAGATGTCAAGGCTTCACCAAGGTCAAACTTGTGCTGGTTGTTGACAATTGTTTTGGAAGATCTTGTTAGCTCATCAACCGTAGAGTTATATCAAAAGAAAAATATCAGAGTAATAAGTTGTGTGTGCAATGCATACCTCGGTCTTTGTGGCATTGTAATGTGCCAAGGCAAGGCAAGCAAAGTGTTTTAGTTGTGCTCCATGAGTGGGGTTACGATGTGAGAAGCGTGCTTCCATGTCCTCGGCGGTTAGATACTCTTCCCTGCAGGCAGTGAGAAGTAAGCTAATTAGCAATTATTTTATTACATTAGGTAGATAAAATTATTTCGTATCTTTGGTAGCTCCATGTTTCATTGATAATTTACATGGCCTTTGTCGTTCTAGATAACACAGATAGATACATAGGTGTTCAGACTGGGTAGAAAAACATAAACATGCAAATTCTCGTTTTTTTTATTAATAGAACATCAACAACGAAAAAATGAATAATACGTTTTAGGAGTACTTTTGAGATCCTTATTCAAAAACCAATTTTGATTCCAACATCACACATATCTGTCATTTACAAACCAATTTGCCGATGCCACTTATAGTCACGGTAATATGCAATGAGATGTGCATCTATTTATGCATCTAGCTAGTGAGTAAACCAAGCATGGCTGTCTTTCCAGTATATGCATATTTGACCTGTATGTTCATTAACTAGTGGTGGAGCATGTAGTGATGAGGGCGGAGTCAAATAGTGAGTGTCCTTACTTTGTTTCTCTGGCATGAAAAAATCATGTCTTCTCTTGAGTAGCTCCATGAATAATTTAGATGGACATTGTGGCATGAATTATGTACCAGCCTAAAACACAATTTGGATTCTAACATCAAACATAGGAGTATAATGCATGAACAAACCAATTAGTCGCTGCTACTTGTTGCTCTAGGAAAGGCTGCCCCCATGTTTTACATCTATCTATCTATCTTCTTAATTCTTCCTTTGCGAAACGCATCTATCTATCTATCTATTGAGTAAGCCAAACATGGCCGTGTTTCTAGTGCATGCATACGTTAACTGTATGTACATTAACCAGTGGACAGTGGTGGACAAGGGAGCAAGTCGAAAAGTGGGTGTCCTTACTCCATGTCGCTGGGCTGCGGGTTGCGGTTGACGACTATATGCTCCGGCCAGCCCTTGGCGATCCAGCGGTCCAAGCGGAGATTCTCCTCCTTGAAGGCCCGGAAGGCGATTTTGGCCTCCTCCGTGTCGCACCCGCTGTCGTCCATCTTCTCCAGCTCGTCGGCGCGCGCCAGGTGCTGCCGCTTCAGCTCCTCATGCGTTATGGAGCCCAGCTTCATCCTGACCTCCACTTCCAGCGGCAGGGTGCGCGGGAGCCTCCTCCATGTCCCCGGCTTCCTCTTCCTCGCCGGCGCCGGCGACTCGCTCGACAACGACGCACTGGAGCCGCCCTCCATCGAATTGGACTAGGAATAGGTGACTCCTGTTGCCTAGGTAGGTTTTAGCCGAGAGAAGAGGGAGAGGTGCGGCCGTCCCGAACCGCTCGCTAGTGCTTTCTTGTTATTGTTGGGCTATATGTTGCGGACCAAAAGCAGTGTCCGTGTCCGGAAAATACTGGAATCCGGATCTCTCTCTCTCTCTCTAAACACTGGAATCCGCATCTTTCTGTCCTGATGGGGTGATTTGTCTGTGATATTCAAATGACACCATTATTTTTCTGAATCTAACCTAGATTAAGGCAACAAACTCAGTTGGTCCTCAAGGATGAAAATTAATTACAACAAGAGTGAAACCTCAAGAAGATGATGCTCCATTTGTAGAATTTTTTGGGTGTCCTATAGGAGCCTTCGCCATTAAATATTAAGGTCTACCTCTACATTATGAAAAATTGAGAGAGAGGATATCCAGCCCTTGATTGATAAGATCCTGAAAAGGATTGCACGCTGGAGGGGTAAGCGTCTTTCTTGTAGGCAGGAGGGATAGGTTAATTCTCTTTTAAGGTTACCTGGCTAGCATTCCTATCTATCTTCTGTCCTTCTTCAAATTCCCTAAATGGGCTCTAGACCTAATTAATACTTAAATGGTCAACCGTTTGTTGAATGACTTTGAGGGAATTAGGAAACTGTATCTTGCCAATTGGAGCATGATATGCATGAAAAAAAATTGGTGGGCTATCAAGAGGTATGTGCATGGAGATGATAAACTCTACAAATTGTGATAGCAAGTATTCCATCAGTGCTCCTTAACATTTTTTCCTAGTTCTTCTGTTGACTCCTCCATTTTCTAGAGAGGAGACTATTAAGTTTGGATATAGGTGGGTAGCTGAAGATGGAGCTAAGATTTTGAACTGTGTGTAATTCTTCATCGCATTAAAAAAACTCACGAACCTTCCTCCAATAATCGGCCCACCTTTGCTGCAATTGGATCAAAGCTCACCTCCAACCACGTAAAGTGTAACAACCAGTTCTCCTTCATCATGTCTATGTGGCTCTTTTGCTTTCTGGATTCTGTACGCATCAGGCACCGACCAATTTTTTACCACTCCGGACGATTAACATGCATTGATCATAGACATCAACACCTCTTTTGCCATTGAGATTGGGGGAGGTCATTCCATCAATCTGGTTGCGTCCATCCATGGAGGTGGCACATTACTAAGGTGCCAGCTGCCCGATGAGCTTCGAGGACTTAACGAAGTTGTAGTGGGAGTTGTGGTCGACAGTGAACTGTGACGATGGACAAACTAGGAGACCAGGGCAACATGGGTGACCTGGGCGAAATGGTTGGTCGAGAATGCTTTGCGGGCTAGAGGTGCTTTTGCTCGTGCCGCCACACCTGCAACTTAGGCATTCTGCATTGTATATACTCTGAATTTGGCCCGTTGGCAGATGCGGGCAATGGCGCCTCGAAGATATTGGATAGGCGGAAGAATCTGTGGGATTCTTTGCAACAACAGTTGTGGTCGAGTTGGGTAGGGTGGCAGCGTTAGATCCAAGAGCGGGGAGAGCGAGTGGAGGAGGGGTGCAGTGGCGGATGGGGAGGGGTCCGGATGTGAATAGAGGGTCAGGATGTTTTTTTAGCCTAACGTGTGCTAAATTATGATCCAAATTCTACCATGCTAGACTAGACGTAATACAAACAGTGTTGGCGTTGCGTTGACGTCGACAAATACGAGTATAACTCGTTTACTTGTCCTCCAAGAACTCTTATCTATTGCCCTTATATTTTTCTTAAAAATAAGGATTACTCCCGGCCTCTACATCTCAACGATGCATGCGGTCATTCTATTAATTATTCACAAATACCTTACGAAGTAATACATTATGTAGTCTAAAGCCACCATCTTAGCAACAACTGTCGCTACTCCTATCCACCTGATGAATACCAAATAGACATCGCACAAATGCCTAACATCTAAAGACAGAGGCCCCAACCAAGCCACATACTATGTTTCGGGGACAAATTGGTCCGACACACTCTCTGTGTCGTCGCCACCAATCCATCTTCAGAGAAGAAACTAATGCATCGACCTTACCCGGCCACTCCGCCATTGACGCCACCTTGACGACAGACAACATCCTCCTCCTGCGCCAGTCCATCTCCGTGCATCGGACTCCAAGTCTCCACAGCGCCACGCTGCCGAGATCCGTCGCCATCACTGTGTAAGATGAAGCACCGCTCCACCAAAGAAGTCGTCCGCTATTTCCTGGAGCACATGTGTACCTCCATGAATGACGCCCCAAAGGGGAAACGACACCAGAGCGTCACCGTCATCCGATCTACTGATATAGGGTTTCCCCTAAAGGCAGCAGAGAGTAGCCTTGAACTTCTCCACGGCGATGCCTTCAAGAAGGGAACGACGTAGACATCGCCGCCACCGCCGGCCTTGGCAGTAGCCGAAAGCAAGTTTTCACCCAGATCTGTTCGAATATCCATCTCTCGTGCACGGGCCGCCGCGTCCTGCGACGTGCCCGGGAGCGGGATCCCTAGATCCGCCGCCACCGGAGCGGCCACAAGGACCCACTACCTGTCCATCATCCCTGACGAAGGGGATGACGCCAGCACCTTTTTCGGATCCGGCACGACGCAAACGCCTGTGGCTGCCCCCAATCACATCGCTGAAGGAGGACAACCAACATGCGCGCCCACCACCGCTTAGGGCCGTCGGACGGCGCCCGAGCCCGAGCACCCGGAGGTGAACCGATCTGGGGTTGGAAACCCCAGATCCGCCGCCAGTCCCCGCAGCGCCACCGGGATCCCATCGGGCTGCCGCCTGAGCGTGCCAACTCCGCCTCCATGCCGTACGCCCAGGGGCACCGTCGCATCTCAGCCAGAGGATCCCCTCGTTAAGAAAGGAGGAGGGCCCGCCGTCCGTCAGGCGAGCTTCGCTCGCCGTCCTCCTCCTCCTCCAGTGAGGAAGCAGGGGAGGCGGGAGCTCGAGGGCGGCGGCGGCTAGGGCGCCCGAGCCGCCCCCCTAGAGGCGACGCGAGCTGAGGGTATTGCCCTTATATATACCCCATGTAGTCGTACCTAAAGACGGTCTGCCGTCTCGTGCTTGTTATACTCCCCCATCATACTGAATTGCGCCTTCGTGTGTCCATGGTTTTTCCCGCAAGGGTTTTCGATGTTAAATATGTGTCTCTCGTGTCTCGTTTAATCTAAAATGTAGTGCACATTCTAAATTTCTCCTCCATTTGTGGCCAGACTGGGTGGTATTTAACAGTTTGGACTGTCCGGGCCAATATGGGGAAGCAAATTATATTGCATTTTTGGTCTGGACATTTGTGAGATGAATGGGGGAGACTGCTCAATTTTTGGTCTGAACAATAATATTAAGCATCTGCACTTTAGTTATGCAAACATCACACTTGATGGTAATTTTAACCCTCTATAAGCTGGTACCACTTCACATTTTAGGTTGCAGAGTAGTAGGGCATTCTCGTGCTATTATGCCCTCCAATGAACATATCTCCTTTTGGATGCTTCAGACAGCCGTGACACGCGTGGCATCGCTCGTAGTCCATGACGCCCCTCATCCTGTGATTGATCTTCCGACGTATTTCATGGCATCCACCTGCAAAGCAATCAAAAGTAAAGCAGGCATATTATATTTTGGACTAAAGTACAAATTATAAATATTACATTCATGTGCAAACGCATATATATACTCCCAAGGTATATACATGGTACACAGCACAAGGTTTATGTATGAATAGGAGTGGTCTCCATGTATCACTTCAACACATGCAGCAGACCTACACTAGCAAGCAAAGGCTGCAAATATAGCAGCACTACCAACAAAATAGATATCAACCATTGCTTACATAGCACCCTAACGATATTCTATATCTGCATTCGTTCTAGGTACAACCTAAGATACAATCCAAGAGCCTAAAGTTCTCAAGGTCACAACATTACCACAATGGATGTACATTGGCATCCTATATATTTGTTGTTCCATAATATTGTGATCTTTCTCATACATGTCCATGATTAAATTGGATACACGAGAAACAACCACATTGGAAGCAGCTTCTCAATGACTGATTTAGGAAATGATCATCTTTCCTCGTAGTAGGATCAGGGTAATGAATGGGAAAGACTTCATTATATTTCTTACCGTGAACAGGGCTTATCGCTCCTGCTGAGCCAATACTATATGAAGACATATGTTTTTTTATAATTATTATTTCTAGAGGCAAATACTCCGGTGGTGCATCAAGTTGCACGGGATGACCATTTTGGTGCCTAAAATTGAAAAATACATAAAACTAGTGCTCAGACTTGTCTCACAGTTCAAATACAGTGCAAAAGCCGTTTGTAGACGAAGCCGGCACCTATGTGGAGTGCCAGCATTGGCACCTGGCCCACTTTCTGGGACTAGATCATCGCATTTTTGTGAAAACCGCCCTGAATTAGTACTATATTTGGTTTAAAAAATTCCAGAACGCCACTATGCATCTCTATAACGTAGAGTCCCACATGTCTGCAAACTTCTACGCTCCTGCCAACTGCGCTAGCCACTACGCTGGAGAACATTTCATGTTGAAACAATATACATAGAGCTTAATGTCTTATAACTGAACACCCTCGTGAGGCATAAATGGCGCAGTCAGTGCGGCCCATTTTCAAAATATTAGATATTTCCTTTTCTTTAGAAATTTGCAAACAATATGTAAATTATATTCATAGTTAAAAAATTCACATATTATTTTATAAATAATTCATAACACTAGAATAATATAAATGAGTTGAGGAGCTACTATCCTGTCACACAAGCCTCGACTTACTTTTTCCATGCAACTTTTTATATTATTTTCGTCTAAAACAACAAAAATATTGTCTTAAAGCATTATCACATACTATACATGAATATATTTGATTGAAAACATGCACATTTTTAAATTATATGAACATTTATTTAAATATTAAAAATTCAAAATTTCGTGAATATTTTTAGTAAATACTTGAAACTTTTATAAAAATATTGTATACATCATTAATATTATTTTCTTAATATGAATATTCTAAAATTAATACTACATGAATAATTCCAAAATCATGCGATCATTTTCTAAAGTAAGTTATTTAGTTAGTAGGTATATTAAGTATAACACACGAATATTCTCACTTATTTTTATTACTGTTATTATAATTTACATATATTTAAGTACAAATTCAGGGGTTTCTTTCGCGAAAATGTGATGCCCAGTCAGTGACAGTGGGCCAGGAGACTTGCTGGCACGCCGCGTAGGCACCGACTACGTCTACAAATGGATCTTGCATCGTATTTGCACCCCGAGACAAGTTTAAGAACTATTTCATGTATTTTTCAACTTTAGGCACCGAAGTGGTCATCTTATGCAACTTGTTTTATCACCAGTGTATTTGCCTCTTATTTCTATGCTATATGTTTACTATGCATTCAACAAGATTATAGCAGCCAAGGAGACCTATAATGTCTACTATTATCAAGCACCAATTAATTGTGAAGGACCTAGAGTCACTAACATTTTCTTGGTCCCTAGTAGTGTGACCAAGTAAGGGTTGGTACCTAATGATGGGAGCTTTAACCACCAACAGCATGATGTTAGTTGCTAAATACATCTAGCGAGTGGTGACAATACAAAACTAGCAACCAATATTTAGGTACAGTGCCAGAGTACATAATAAGATATCCAGAAAACATACCATAACAGGGAACATCATCAATAGTTGAGACATGCAGCACACGCATAGGCTCGGTATCCTCCTCCATCTGGAGCTCTGGAATGAGCATGAGCTCAGCGAAGAACAACCTCTTCTTAAGGTCATTAGTCTTCTGGGGAATGGCGGTGAAGTTGACATGACCATATGTCGTCCCACACGCCTCAGAAAAGCAGTTAGATGTCAAGGCTTCCGCAAGGTCAAACTTGTGCTAGTTGTTGAAAATTGTTTTAGGAAGATCTTGTTAGTGCATCAACGAGTAGATATAGCAGATTGGTGTGCTCAAAAGAAAAATATTAGATTGATAGGTTGTGCATGCAAGGCATATACCTCAGTCTTTCTGGCATTGTAATGTGCCAAAGCAAGGCAGGCAAAGTGTTTTAGCTGTGCTCCATGAGTGGGGTTACGATGAGTGAAGCGCGCTTCCATGTCCTCGGCGGTCAGGTACTCTTCCCTGCAGGCAAAATAAGCTAATTAGCACTTATTTTATCACATTAGATACATAAAATTGTGTTGTCTTTTTAGTAGCTCCATGTTTCATCGATAATTTAGTAATTTACATGGCCCTTGACCCCCTTGTCGTTCTAGATAACATATATAGATAGATATGTAGGTGTTCAAACTGGGTAGGAGAACACAATACATGCAAATTCTTGGTGTTTTGTTAGTATAGAACCAACAAGGAAGAAACTAAATGAATAATCTTTTTTAGGAGTACTTTTGAGATCCTAATTAAAAACCAATCTGGATTCTAACACACACATATCTACCATGCACAAACCAATTTGCCGCTACGAAACATGGTCCTGTTTCTACTGTATGCATACTTTAACTGTATGTTCATTAACCAGCGGTGGAAAAGGGAGCAAGTAGCGTCCTTACTCCGTGTCGCTGGGCTTCGGGTCGTAGTTGATGACTATATGCTCCGGCCAGCCCTCGGCGAGCTTGCGGTACCAGCGGACATGCTCCTCCTTGAATTCCCGGAAGGCGATCTTGGCCTCCTCGGTGTCGCACCCGCTGTCGTCCATCTTCTCCAGCTCGTCGGCGCGCGCCAGGTGCTGCCGCTTCAGCTCCTCATGCGTTATGGAGCCCAGCTTCATCCTGACCTCCACTTCCAGCGGCAGGGTGCGCGGGAGCCTCCTCCATGTCCCCGGCTTCCTCTTCCTCGCCGGCGCCGCCGGCTCGCTCGACGACGACCCACTGGAGCCGCCCTCCATCGGTTTGGACTTGGAATCGGTGATTCCTGTTGTCTAGGGTTTAGCGGAGACGAGAGGAAGGCGCAGATCCTATACAGCGCTTTACGCACCAGTTAACGTAATATCGGGACGCGGCGCACAGTAGCGAACCAGTTGGGCCGGCCCAGGTAAAGGCCCAGGTAAAGGCACGTACGCTCGTCCCGGTTTTAGGAAGCTTCCAGAAGCTTCCACTCCCGGTTTTGGGAAGCTAACTGTCGGTTTTTTTTCTTTTCTGTGTTTTCTGTACCAGTTTTTCTTCTGTTTATTCATTTTTATTTTTATTTTTTACAATCCGTGATTTTATTTCAAAATCATAAAAACCAAATTTAGAATATTTTTCCAATTTCCTGAACTTTTCTAAAATTCACGCACTTTTTTCTAAAACTCAGTGAACTTTTTTAAAACTCACAAACGTTTTTCACATTCGTGAGCTTTTCCTATTTTCGAAAAATAAATCAAAATCACGAAATTTTCTCAGGAAATCAAACTTCAAAAATTTATGAATTTCTAAAAAAACGAAGACTTTTTAAATTTTTCTTTTTCAAATTTGTAAATTTTTTATTTAATATGGTCAACTGGAAAAAACCAGGCGGAACACAAACTTGTAGCTAACGGTATACCAGCGGCTTCAGACGCTATAGGGACCTCTTGCGGTGCAATCTTAGGAGACCTTGTATTTTGCTGCATTTTACTGCAGCAAATAGATGTCCAACGCACTCATAAACTGAACAAAACCTGGTACAGAAAAAATAAAAAATAAAATGAAGCTTTTTCTTGGCACTGTGTAGAGCGGGTTTTGTACTGTAGCGGTTCATCTATTGGATCATCCAGGTTCACTGTAGCAGACAGGCTACTGTGACGAATCGGATTTTGTATTTTGTTTTTACTTCGATCAAATTTTTAAACACAATTTTCTGAAAATGCAGAAAAAATTCAAAACCCAAACATTTTTTGAAATTTATGAAGAAACTTAGAAAAATGTTTTGAAATTCTGAACAATTGAAGAAAGACGCCAACATTTCTGAAATTCCTGATTTTGTTTTTGAAAAAGCGAATATTATTTCAGAACAGCAACAATTTTTTAAAACACGCATTGTCTTAAATTCCAGGTCATTTTACAGAAACACGAACATTTTTTAAATTTTATGAAAAAATTTGTATACAGGAACAGTTTTTAAAAATCATGGTTTGTTTTTCAAATTCTAGGACTTTTTAGAAATAGAAATTGTTTTTGAATTTATGATACAATTATCAAAGTGAGGACAATTTTAGAATATTCTTAGAAACTTTTGGAGAAAAACCACAATTTTTGAAATTCAAAAAAATAGCAAACATGAACATTTTTTAATATTTCCAATAAATATTTGAAATTCCTAAACATATTTTGAAAGGGATAATATACTTCAAAAGAAAAAGAAACGATAAAAAAGAAATAGGAAAAAATGATAATGCTAAAAAAACCGTAAAACTACTCCCTTCGTTCCATAATGTAAGACATTTTTTGACACTAGTGTAATGTCAAAAAACGTCTTACATTATGAGACGGAGGGAGTAGTTAAATAACCTTCTAGAAGGTTTCCAAAACCTGCAAGACTAGATTGGAACTTTTAGAAGGTTTCCAAAACCGAAATGGCAATTTTATTTAATGCTAAAATGGGTCGGACCGTTTCCTCACGGGATGCAGTCGTCGTATGCGAAGCATCGACAATGACGTGATGAGATCAAAACATTGTTACCTCAGGAATTTGCGAGTTGAGTGCCAAAACATACATCTAGTGAATCAATAGAACATCCCATTGTCACCACGGGTATTCCACGCAAGACATACATCAAGTGTTTTCAAATTCATAATAGTATTCAATCCGATAATAGAACCTCAAAGGTAAAACTCAATTCATCACAAGAAGATAGAGGAGGAGAAACAACATATGATCCGACTATAATAACAAAGCTCGCGGTACATTAAGATCGTGTCAAATCAAGAACAAGAGAGAGAGAGAGAGATCAAACACATAGCTACTGGTACATACCGTCAGCCCCGACGGTGAACTACTCCCTCCTCGTCATGGAGACCGCCGGGATGATGAAGATGGCCACCGGCGATGGTTTTCCCCTCCGGCAGGGTTCCGGAACGGGCTCCCGGTTGATTTTTCGTGGCTACAGAGGCTTGCGGCGGTGGAACTCTCGATCTAGGTTTATTTCTGGGGGTTTCTATATTTATAGAAATTTTTGGTGTCGAGAACAAGCCAGGGGGGTCCATGAGTCAGCGACAAGGCAAGGGGGCGCGCCATAGGGGGGTGGGGCGCCCTCCACCCTTGTCATTGACTCGGGACTCTTCTGGCCGAACTCTTTTGCTTCGGGGGCGTCTTCTGGTCCATAAAAAATCACCGTAAATTTTCAGGTCATTTGGACTCCGTTTGATATTCCTTTTCTCTAAAACTCAAAAACAAGGAAACAACAGAAACTGGCACTGGACTTTAGGTTAATTGGTTAGTCCCAAAAATAATATAAAATAGCATATAAATACAAATAAAGCATCCAAGATATATAATATAATAGCATGGAACAGTTAAAAATTATAGATAAGTTGAAGACGTATCAATCTTGTTAGTGCATCAATCGAGTCAAGTTATATAACAAATTGGTGTGCTCAAAAGAAAATATTACTCTCTCCGATCCATATTACTTGTCATTCAAATGGATGAATCTAACACTGAAATACATCTAGAGGCATACTTCGGTCTTTCTGGCATTGTAATTTGCCAAAGCATGGCAAGCAAAGTGTTTCAATTGTGCTTCATGAGTGGGGTTACGATGAGTCAAGCGTTCTTCCATGTCCTCGGCTGCCAGGTAATCTTCCCTGCAGGCGAAATAAGCTAACTAGCACTTAGTTTATCACATTAAGTAGATATAAAATTGTGTCGTCTCTTTAGTAGCACCATGTTTTAGAGAGCGGCGTTTCGGTGCCCGGGTGCATCTGCATCCGGTCGAAAAAAAATTCGTAAAAAATTCAGAAAAATTCAAAAACAATTTTAAAAAAATTGGATGGTAGACAATTTGATGCGTGCGGTACGCTCCAATTTTCAAAACATTTGGACTTCTGTGCAGCTCTCAGCAAAAAAGACAAATCAGGCCAGAACAGTATATATGAACAGTGCACATTTTTACAGACCTCCGATTTGTCTTTTTTGCTGAGAGCTGCACAGAAGTCTAAATGTTTTGAAAATTGGAGCGTACCTCACGCATCAAATTGTCTACCACCCAAATTTTTTTTGGAATGTTTTGAATTTTTCTAGTATTTATTTTGATTTTTTTCGTGAGCGCAGGTGCAGATGAGCTCGGGCTCAGATTCGAATTTTCCCATGTTTTATCGATAATTCACATGACCTTTGTGGTTCTAGATAGCACAGATAGATACATAGGTGTTCAAACCGGGTAGAAAAACACAAAACATAAAATTTTCGGGCTTTTATTAGTAGAACATCAACAAGGAAGAAAATAGATGAATAATCCTTTTTAGGAGTACTTCCGTGATCCTCATTCAAAAACCAATTTGGATTCTAACATCACACGTATCTGGCGTGAACAAACGGCGGCCACTTTATAACCGCAGTAATATGCAATTAGATGAGCATCTGTTTATCAATCTAGAGAGTAAACGAAGCATGGGCAAGTGTCCAGTGCATGCATAATTAATCTGCATGAACTGGTAAGGGGCCGTCGCTGGTCTGCGGGTTGCGGTTGATGACTATATGCTCCGGCCAGCCCTCGGCGATGCTGCGGTACAGGCGGACATGACGCTTCTTGAATTCCTGGAAGGCGATTCTGGCCTCCTCCGTGTCGCACTCGCTGTCGTCCATCTTCTCCAGCTCGTCGGCTATCTGCTGGTACTGCCGCGCCAAACCCTTGGCCGTCATGGCCGGGGTCGGGCCGCGCGGGGCACGCGGGAGCCTCCTCCATGTTCCCGGCTTCCTCTTCCTCGCCGGCGCCGCCGACCCGCTCGACAACGGCCCACTGGAGCCGCCCTCCATCGATTTGGACTGGGAATCCGTGATTCCTGTCGTCTAGGTTTTAGCGGAGAGGAGAGGAAGGCGCAAATCCTATATATTAACGCTTAACGCGTCAGTTAATGTCCTATCCGTACGCGGCGCACACTGGCGAACCAGTTGCGCCGGCCCATGTAAAGGCACTACGAGGGAGGTTCGTCTGGGTTTAGGAATCTTCCAGATGCTTCACCTCCCGGTTTTGGGAAGATACCTGTTGGTTTTTTTTCTGTGTTTTCCGGACCAGGTTTGGTTCGTTTATTCTTTTTCTTTGTTTTTACAATCCGTGAGTATTTTTTTCAGAATCGTAAAAACCAAATTTTAGACATTTTCTCAATTATGTTTTTCAAATCCAGGCTCTTTTTTTCAAACTCAATGAATTTTTTTCAAACTCACAAACTTTTTTCAAATTCAAGAACTTTTTTCCAATTTTCGAAAAAAATCAAAACAAGAAATTTCTCAGAAAGTTGAACTTCCCAAATTTATAAAATTTCTAAAAATGAACAGTTTTTTAACTTTGATTTTTTTAAAGTTTATGAACTTTTTATTTAATATGGTCAACTGAACAAAAAGGCAGGCGTAAACACAAGCTTGCTTCTTATTTTAGACAAATTCCGAAGCTTTAATCAAACCGCAGCTAGCGGCTAGCTGGCTCGACCCAAACCAGTGGCTTCAGACGCTATAGGGATAAATTATCGGAAATGTTAACGCCCACACGTGTGGGCGTTTGCACATCGCCCACACGCCTTCATCACCATTCATTTTGCCATGTATGAATAGATGACATTAGCAGAATTTTTTTTGGTTTTCGGCTTAACAATGTTGTATCTCTTAAATAAAAAAGCGAACTAAAAATCCGTTTTCACCATTAAATCCGTCTCGACGAGATCTTCAAAACTAGACCCCATGTTGATATGTTTCGACGAATTTTTTTTTTGCCAGAAGTTGCCACGATGTTTACACTGCAGTTGCCATAGGGCTTAAACTAAAGTTGCCATGTGGCAATTTTAGTTTGTAGATCATGGCAATTTTAGTATTTTGATGATGGCAACTCCAGTACTTTGACCATGAAAATTATTTTTTGTATGAACCATGGCAATTTTACGTGCATGTATCATGGCAATTTTAGTTTATGGTTTATGGCAAGTCTAGTTTCTTAATTCCCCGTTTTATAAATGTCAAAATTTACTTTTAAATGTAGAAGAAAATAGCTGAAACATATCATGACAACTTCAGTGTAAACATCATGGCAATTCATATGCAATAGACATGGCAACTTTTAATCCAAAAAAAATTTCATCAAAACATATCAACATGGGATCTAGTTTCGAAAATCTCATCGCGAGGGATTTAATGGTGAAAACGGATTTTTAATCGGATTTTTCGTTTAAGAGATAAAACATTTTAAAAAACTAAAAATCCAAAAAGATTCCTACATGCATGCATGCGATGACATGGCAATCTGTTTACATTAGAGACGTGTGGTGCGTCTCCCTTCCTGCCACACGTGTGGCAGTTAGCGCGACCCTAAATTATCGCCTGAAGCGCTGTATAGGACCTCTTGCGGTGCAATCTTAGGAGACCTTCTAATTGCTGCATTTTACTGCAGCAAATAGACGTCCAACGCACGTATGCACACCTATGAGCCGGCCCAATGTCATCCGCAGCGAAGCTTTTTTTGGCGCTGTATAGAGCGGTTTTGTACTGTAGCAGTTTGTCTATTCGATCATCCCGGTTCACCATAGCGGACTGGCTACTGTGACGGATCAGATTTTATATTTTGTTTTTACTTCAACCAAATTTTTAGACGCATTTTTTTGAAAATGCAGAAAAATAAATGAAAACCCAAATATTTTTTAAAATTTATGAACAAACTTGGAAAAACAATAATATGTTTTGAAATTCTGAACAATTGGACAAAGGCGCAAACATTTTCTGAAATTCCCAAGTTTTTCAAAAAACGAATATGTTTTGAGAACAGTGGCATGGTTTGAAAAACACGCATTGTCTTAAATTCCCGGTCAATTTTCAAAAACACAAACATTTGAATTTTTTGAAAAAAATGAATACAGGATTTTTTTTGAAAAGGACAAACTTTTTTTGAAATTCTGGGACATTTTTAGAGAAAGAAATATTTTTTGAATTTATGATACTATTATGAAATTCAGATTTTTTTTAAGAATATTCTGAGCAGTTTTTGGAAAAGAAACCCAATTTTCTGAATTTTGCAAAAGAAATAGCAAACATGGACATTTTTTTTAAATTTCCAATAAATATTTGAATCCCTGAACATTTTTTCAATAGGGACAATATACATAAAAAGAAAAAAAAAGAAAAAAGAAGCAGAAAAATGTTGATGCAAAAAAACCCTAAAAGAACTAGTTAAATAACCTTCTAGAAGGTTACCAAAACCAATAAAACTGGATTGGAACCTTTAGAAGGTTTCCAAAACCGAAACGGCAATTTTATTTAATGGTAAAATGGGCCGGACCGTTTACTCACGGGATGTGATCGTCCTATGCGGAGCATCGAAAATGTGACGCGATGAGACCACAACGGAGCTCCCTTGTGATGCCACACATATACAGCACGCGGGCGGCTGCTACAAGACCAAAACGGCTAGAAGCCCCCTCCCCCTCCCCCCCCCCACCGCACGCGCGTGCTTGCGCGCAACCTTCATCCTCAGCCGCCCACGACTGCCCGCGCCGCTGCCATCTCCAAATATGCGACCGCCACACCCCTCTGCTGCCAGATCCACTGACTGCACCTACCCTCCGGCCGCTGGATCGTAGAATTCTCAACTCCGCAGCCAGAATCCGCCGCGCATCCGCTCAAAGTCTGCCGCATCCTCGTCGCCTCTCCTCAGCGCTGCCTCCTTCCCCGACATTGTCGCGTCCTCGCCAACCGCCGAAGGCCCAGGGCAAAGCCGGCTTCAAGGGGTGCAGCCGTAGCCGTCTAGTCAGTTCATCTTTGAGTTCCAGGACGACCACCGGGGTTACTGTCTCGGAACCTACTCGACAGCCGACATAATCGCTCGCGCCTACGACGTCGCGACTTGGAGGCTCAGCCTGCCGCACAGGAGGCTAAACTTTTCGGAGATCGAGTCTCGGGCGGTGATAGAGCACATCAGGCCTCCTATGACCATTGAGTCCAACCCGATCAAGCCAGCGACCCGCATTGCTACCTGCAAGCGAGACAAAATCCAAGAGAGCGACAAGGAGGCGATGTCAAGGTTTGCGAGGGAGCACCTAGAGTACATGTCGAACGAGATGAGTTCTACTGGAAGAGAGATCTCGAGAAGTCCAAGCGCAAGAACAACACGGAGGCAGGGCCTTCATCCGGTTCCAACAAGGAGGAGCGTTTCGACGATGATGACATTGATTGGAATAACCTGTAGTGTGTTTGTAGTTTGCATGGCGTACTTTATGTTTGCATGTCCTAGTTGAACTATGTTGCACGTATAAACTTTGAATGTGGTTAAAGTAGTTCCGAAGTATGAAATATGGTCAAACTAGTTTGAATGTTCGTTTAAAGAAATATTTAGGGCAGCGGTCGAAGACGTCACTTTCTCCTGCCTAGAAAATGCACCTTTTAAGCTCTAAATTTTACTCCAAGCCAAAAATGAAGCAACTATATATTGAAGATGCTCTGAGCCTCACACAGGACTACGCAATCTTAGAGCCTCCGTCTTCTTAGCGGCCTGTCCGAAAATAGACGGGAGTACATGCAGACGAATAGACGATGGATGCATGCATGTGGATGACGGGCAATGAACTTTTTTTCTAACAACCATGACAAGCACTGAGCTGGCCAGACTGGATTCCGGCGCGTGCATAGCGTGCGTGGACTAGACAAGAAAGTCGACTACGAAATGTGTCTGCCGATGCAACTTGAACTTGGTAGACGTACGGCTCACTCTGTCGGATTTTCACACGGCAACATCCGCTCCAAAACCCCCGTGCATGCATGCACCGACGACGTAAGGTTGGTTCGTCTTCGTCGTGGATAACCCGGCAGCTGCCCTGCACCGTACACGGTCAGGACGAATTTTACCTACTCGGCCAGTTAGTAAACCGGTGACATGATGACCGCCGAGGCCGGCCGGGAAAGAAATACCCGTGCGTGCGTGCATGGTGTGGCGTCGTAGCCAGCCGCTACTAGACACACGACCGTCGACGGTGGACGCGACGAATTTTACTGCTGCTACACACTGGCGTCTTGGACTTATTCCTCTTCCATTCGCCATCCTGCTCACGGTCAATCAATAAGATAAGATACTAGTACTACTCCCTCCATATTCTTATACAAGACTACTATAAAATATACATTTTACATCTATACAAAATCAATAAACATCTATACAAAATCAATAATAATGGAAAAAAAAGTTAATTATATTTCTCGTACTAGCAAATCAACGTCCTCTATTCCTTCTTTGCATGTATGCAATGTATTAATGATCCCAGTAGTTGATACATGTAATTTAGGCTGGGCGTTTGGTTCCAGCGAACCGATCGGCTTCATATTTCGGTGCTTACAAAATTTCGGTTTGAGAAAACACTGACCAAACGGTCAACAGAGAGTAAATAGCATAAAACTACTACTTTACAGGCTAGGGTTTTAAAAAACTACTGGTTTTTAATTTTTTTTCAGATAACTACCAATTGGATGGTCGGCTGTTTCAAAATACCAAATCGCCGAGTACTTATCAATTGATCGCGATTATGACAGGTCAGACTCACACCTAAACAAAGCGTTAGTTTGACCGTTTGTTTGACCGTTAACTGACATGTGGAGCCCACATGTCAGTGTCTCTTCTTATATTCCTCTTCTCCTCTCTTCCTCCCTTCTTCTCCTCCACTCTTGCTGCTCGTAAGAACATTACAGAACCGTCATGGCCGCCGGCACACTGCTGGCCCATGCCGCCGTCCTGTGCCACGTCTGGCCACCGCCCTATGCCACTTCGACCCCCCTCTCTCCGCTGCTGCCGCTGGAAGGCTTACAAAATTTCGGTTTCATATTTCGGTGCTTACAAAATTTCGGTTTGAGAAAACACTGACCAAACGGTCAACAGAAGATCACCTGTGGTTCTGTCATCACAACCAAAAAAATGATATATGAAAGCAAAGATCACGGGCCCTCCACGCTGCTTGCGCTCACACTAGATCAAAGTTGTAGCCTCGCTTGCCATTAGGGCGAGGGTGGGATGCAGTAGAGGTTGGCGAGAAGGAAGAGGGGTCAAGAGGAGATGGCGCCAGCTGCCCGAGCACTTCCTCACATGGACAGAAGCAGCAACACCGGCGATTCCATCCCCCTGGCCACCGCGTACATCACTTTCCTGGAGCGATTGGCCTCAGGAAATGGAAAAATCGAAGTAAAGCACTAGATCAGCGAGAAATATGGTTCTTCCTTGGCACAAAATATCTCCTCGAATCCTAGCCTAGTTGCTAAAACCCAGTGACAAAGATAAACTCGGGCCGGATTTCTTCTGCGCCGGAGATCATATTCATAAATTGACGTACTTCTCGAGCATTTCGCAGGGACTGAACCGTCCGGCCTGGCCGAATTTTTGAGATGATGCAGTCATGACAATTCACACAATCTGGACGGTGTGATCATTGAAAGGTGGTCGGAGTTGGGCGCTATCCTTATTTTTCACAAGTTGTGTGAATCCCCGTCAGATCGAATAATGCCTTTCATTTTCGCATCTAGCGAGAGATCCCGCCGTCGGATCACTATTTAATTCAGGATCAATGTAGACTCTTCACAATATCCCGCTGAAGGGATAGGCGAAATGATGCTCGAGGAGGCGGGGCAACATAAACGAGCTGATCATTTGTGTTGTTCTGCACATGGTTGCATGTGGGTGATGTCGATGTCGAGCCCCTGTCATGGACAATTTTTTTTATGATCTCTAGGTGAGATCGAAGTAAATGTTGGTGAATACTCGAGGGATTGCTTGGGTGGCAACTCCTTTGTCTTGTCGGATGTTGCGTTGCAGAGTTGTAGGGCACCGATTTTGTCGGCGATGAAGATCGAAAGCCATCCTAACCATGGTACCAACACGTGCAGCCCATACCTGGCATGCCGACTGTCATGGTATTGTCCCATAAATATCCATCTGAGGGTAGATCATGCATTAGGGGTCGAGATGGTGCACATGAGAAAGATTTACTCAGGTTCAGGCCTTCGGGTTGAGGTAATATATATCCTACATCCTGATTGCCCTCATTGATGATCTAACCTCATATGAGAACTATGGTTTGTGTGTACAAGGGGTCGATCATAGGATCGTACAGGGGTTGTCACCTCAGATGCCTGTATGTGTATAAAGATACCGATCAGGAGGCCCCTACCTCCCCTTATATAGGTGGACAGGGAGTAGGATTACAAGAGTCCTGGTCGATTAAGGTAGAATCCTAGTCGGTTTCCAGCTAGTATTCGGTAGAGTTCTTGTCTTGTGCCCCACAATGACGATGTGCCTTGTATTCTCACAAGAGTTTGAGGAGTGGGCTCGGGCCACACCATGGTTGTTGGGTCTTTTTGTCCATCATAGCTATACCTGAGGGTCGTGGCACCGTCAATTATTGTAAGAAGAGAGAGGGTGGGGTCAGAGATCTAATGAGTGTTCATTCTCAAAGAGACATGGGGGAGGGTTCGTGGTGCTAATGAGTGTTCATCCTTAAGGGTTGCACCAACCAACTGAAAGGGGTTCACCGCTAAAAAACTGAAAATGTCGTTCACTCAAAAGAAAAAGACTGACCGGAACGGTAGAGTACATCCAGAACTAACCCAACACGACCGAGGGCACACCGACTGTGTGGACACGTACGTATGGTAAGAGTATAGTACATACTATGATGGATGGATGGATGGATGGATGCATATGCATGGAGATCACCAAACGAACAACTAAAATGTCTGCGGATAGTGGTAGGGGACTCAGCTATCCAACCATATACATCAAATATCCATCACTGTGCAATGAAAAGAGGAGGAAGAAGGGGGAAATGAGTATAGGGTGGGGGTCTGAGGCTGAGTTGGCATGTCCATAATGCGTGCAGACTCTCTCAAACCACCCGCAAGTTTAAGATCATGTGGGATTTCTGACGTCCAGACGCGGATTTGATGTACGGTGTTGAATGACAAAAATACCAAAACAACATGAACATTTGAGGGCACTTTGATGAACCGCGTTGAAGTTAAAGTTGCCCTGAGCTGGCTAGATTACATACCGGCTGACGCGTGCATAGCGTGCGTGGACTAGACGAGAGAGTCTACGTCACGAACGAAATTTGGCTGCCGATGCAACTTAGTACGAGACGACTGACTCATCCTGTCGGAGTTTCAGAAAAAAATGGTCTCATGCATGCACCACAAACGTACGTTGGTTCTTCGTCGTGGAAAAACATCGACGAATTTTATTCAGCCAGTTAAACCCGGTGACATAATGACGGTCCAGGCCGGCCGGAAGAAAAACCGATCCATGCCGTGGAGTCGCAGCTAGCCAGCTGCATGCAGCTTAGGGCATCTCCAGCCGTTGGCCCCCCCAGGACGCATAAAAATCGCCCCTGGGGGCGAGCCGGCGATACACTCGGCGCTGGGGGCGGTTTTGCGCCCAGTCGTCGCCCCCAGCTCGCCCCCAGGCGCCAAATTCGTTCACTTTGCGGCCCAATTTCGGCGAATAAATGGCCCATATGAGCGAGAATAGGCCTATATTCGGCGTGGTTTCGCCGTGTCTCGGCGTTCAATTATCAACACAATTATTTCTTTTCACATATTTCATCACAGAAAAATCAAATACTTCAACAAAATAGTACAACAACAAATAGTACAATACAAATTATATAGTTCAACAAATAAAAACTCGTATTTCATCACACGGCGTCCCCCTTGCACTTGAAAAGTTGTCGAACTCCCGGATGGAATTCACAATCCTGAGGAAGAGCTTTCGGCTCATCCGATAACGGCACCGAAATGTTCTCTCGCCATGAAGTGGAGCATCGGCGAAGTAGTCGGAGTAGAGCATGCAGTAGCCTTGCAGACGATGCCGGTTCTTTGCTTTCACCCGCCCCGGCGCCGAGCCACCTCGCCGCGGCTTTTCAGTGCTCGCCAGCAGCTGGGCGAGGGCGGCGAGCACCATCAGATGCTCTTCTTCCTGGACGTCGGCCGCGGCTTCCTCCTCCAGCAGCGCGGCGAGCTCTTCCTCCTCATCCGAGTCCATCGCCGAGACAGGAAAAACGCCGAGCACCTTGCGCTCGGTGGCCGTGTACCCGCCGTTAAACCGCGCCTCCGCGGCCGGAAACGGCGGCCGGAAACAACCAGCTGTTGTGGGAGGGGATGCCGTGGCGAAGCGCTGCTATTTTCCGGCGGGAATGGCTATCTAGCGGAGTAGGGCGGCGGTCGTCGCCGGGATATAGCTAGTGCTGGCCGGGGGCGCGGGGGGTGCGACGCGAGTCGGGGAAGAAAACCTTGACTTTTCCCCTGTCGGTGTGGGCCAGGCGCGCTTTTCCCTAGCGCCGGAGCCCCCAACGGCTCCCCAGCGCGCCGGGTTCGGGCTGTGACCGCCGGACGGAAAAAACGTCCGGGCCGGCGATTTTCGGCGTCTTGGGGGCGCGACTGGGCCGTTTTTTGGCGCCAGCGCCGAAAAAGTGGCCTGGGGGGCCTGTTGGGGGCGCGGCTGGAGATGCCCTTAGTCGTCTGTCTTGGACATATTCCTCGTGAGCACACATACACACTCTCAAGTCGCCTTTGTGCGGGTCAATAACATATTTTATTTACAAAAAAAATGAAGAAAAACATTTTTTTATCTCAACCATATTCCATATATTCCATATGTACGCATCGATCCAACTTGAGCGCTTGATTTGAGTGCCGGATAAGCGAGCCACAAGTACCGATATGTGCTGTAGACAACTTTGGGTTCGTGACGGGAGTGGAGAGTTCGAGGTTTTATTTTCTATTTTGGCAAAGGCAGAGTTTCAATTTCCATGCTCTCTATGTGGATTGGACATGGTCTTTTTCAATGAAATCGGCCGGGGTACGGATGTATGGAGGGATTGGCCTAAGCACATCAGTGGACTAATCTGCCAATTATAATTATAATCGAGTGTGACAGTAACCAAGCAGTCCAGATGATTACTTCAGGACCAAGATCGTTCCCAGTACTTGATGTTGATCACGGAGATCAAGAGACTCCTGGGTGAAAGAGAGTGTAGTGTTACTCATATTAGTAGAGAGCAAAATAATGTTAGCCATGTCTTGACAAACTACGGTAGGACGGATGATCGCATTGTGGTTTGGATCCGCTCCAGCCCACGTAATAATCCTAGTATGTACAGGGAAGAATTTAAAAATATGTGTGTGCCTTATACGAACCTCGAGGGCAAAGTACTACTAGTCAAGTAGTACTTTGCTTTGTCCTTCATCATGAGTTTTATTGAACTAGTGTCAATCGCGAGTTGGTGAACCTGAATTGAGACGATGTAAATGCGAATGGAGCGGTGGTGGCATGGCTTACCATCGACCCGTTTGATGAGGCCGGAGACTAGTCCGAGTCCTAGACCACAAGGCTAGTTTATTTTCTTTCTTTCGTTCACGACCGACAAGGCTGGACCCTTCACTACTCTAAATTCTATGACAGACAAGGCCCAATAATACCCACCACCGACCAATGGGGCTTTGGCACGTTGCCATCTGTTAGCTTGCATTATTGATGCACGATCCCATGGCATGTCGACGATGGAATTGAATTCGGGTGCCGTCGCATGGCATGGACAGATGCAACTTGGCAGTAGACGACTGACTCGCTCTGACTGGCTCCCGGTAAAGGAAAAAGAAAGACCGGCTCGTTCGGTCGGAGTTCCGCACGGCACAGCTCGTCTTCGTCGTGGAAAACCCGGCAGCTATGGCCGCATGCACGACGCCGACGGCCGGACACGACGAATTTTGGTAGACCCGGCCAGCCGGCACTCCGGAAGATCCACCAACACACACACAAAAAAAAAAAGAAAAGAAAAGAAAGAAAGAAGAAGCCTGTGGCCTAAGGGCTACCGTCTGACGTCGGCCGAACATACAGTCTCCGTTCTGACAGAGTCGAAGGTTAACATGTTAACCGCATGCGGCATAATGCCAGGCCTTAATCAAGTGACGATTTTTCTTTTTTTAATACTCATATACATTATAATAGGTCATAAAAAATACAAAGGACCTCAAACATGACAAAAATTACATTAAGGCCCCTAGACCATCGACTATCGCATCGGAATGAGTCGTCGCCGTGCCACTGTCGCCGCTCACATACCGAATCTAGTCGGACCTTATTGATGACAGTCAGGAAGTCTTCGTTCAGGTGCCCCAAAAACAAGCGCCCTAGGTTTCGTTGAACGCTTGAATCATTCTAAAATGCCTAACATCTTCCAACTCAAGAGTGCCCCGCCGACAGTTCTACTAGCTAACATCAAGATTGAGGCTCAAACTTGGGTTACCGCGGGTGCAAAGAAATTGGGATCCATCATACCGCGAGAGTAGGCCTTTGTAATGGTGTTGTAACACGTTGGGTGTTGCAACACAAACATTAAACTCTTTTTTTCCTCTTAATTAATGAATGAGGCAAGTCTTTTGCCTCATTTCAGAAAGAAAAAAAAACCTGACCCCAGATCTCGTTGTCACGCACGCATGGCCAAAAATTCTAACCTTGTTGCCCCAAGGAGATGGCAGCAATCTACGCTGAAGCTCCGTTGACTCTGTCTTGATTGGCGGGTTCGAGGAGGATCGGAACTCAGAAGACCAACTCAAAGATGAAGTGTCGTCATGAGTTCGAGCACCACCTCCATGAGGACTACAAACCCTAACCTAAACTCTAGACAGAGTTGAGGCTCCAGGATTCTCCACCCTGCCACCACCCTTTGGGGAAGCAGGCTAAGTATAGGTGGAGCTTGGAGGGGAGGCGAACTTTGCCCTAGCCTCCTATGCATGAGGGAAAGGAGAAGATCATTGATTTGTCTCTATGCAAATGCACCTGGATTTATCATAATATCTGTTTTCGCTCGTTTTCCATCACCTGAACTAAGACTCAATCAAGTTGAAAAGGTATTTTAGAGACTATCGGAGCACAATATACATTTTCGCTCGATTATTCGTTAACCGAAGTCAGAGGTGGAGGTGAAAATTATATATATTAAATTTTTTTAAAAAAATATGCTACTTTGTATTCTTCGCGAGAGAAGAAACAAGAAGGTCGTTGAGCTAGCTTCCCTACTGATATGGGTTTTTCAATGCAATGGATCAGCCGATACCACACACTCAACCGCCCACGCACTAAAAGTAAAAGTTAGGTTCCTTTATATTGGTTTTTATCATTTCTCATGACTTTAGCTTGATAATACACCTGGAATTCCACGAAGGTGCATTCAAACTTCTCACATCAACTCTTCTTTTTTCCTTCCTCTTTGACTATCTTCCTCTCAATCTCGCACATACCACACACTCAACCGCCCACGCACACACATACACACCGCACGTACACATGCACATATGTAGGTGTATCCTAGGTGCTAGGGACCGAGAGCTTTGGCATGTATTGTCTTGGATAGCTTGTTCTTCAATAATTTGATTGTTTGCATCCTTGAGAGGTGAAGACTGAAGAGGCCCGGAGTGAACTAATTCTTCCTTCACAGGATAACAGATATAACTCCGGAGCAAATGCCTACCAATTTCTTAACGAGTGAACGATGCAATCCAAACACACGTTGCGACTGAACTCAACCATGTTACCTCCACCACGCTAGGAAAACACAAATCAAATCAACCGAATTGTCGTGGACCGCAAATGCAGTTGATTGTTGTCTACTCTACGAGAAAACACTGTTGAATCGATAACCTTCTCGAATTAGTACGTACCCATGCGTCTCTCCTCCCTACATCTCTCCTCCTAAGAAAAGGCGGGCAGGGTTTCTGCCTCCCGTGGGCGGCGCCACCGATTTGCCACGTCTCCTATAGCCTTTTTGTCCATGGATGTGTGGTGGATCTCGGCCGTTGTCGGCGAGAGGGTTTCATTTTTAGGTACTTCTTCAAGTTTTGTTAGGGTTTGTGTCTTGCTTTGGAAGATAAGATGGTGGCGGCTCCTTGAAGATGAAATAAGGTCTTCCCCACCCGGCCCTTGTCCCGATGGTGCGCCTAGGATCGTCGGAGGGCGTGTGGAGGTGTGTCTCCGGCGGATCTTGCGGGATTTAGTCGGTGGTTGCCTTTGGTGGATCTGCTCGGATTCGGTCTTTGTTCATCTTTGTTCTTGTGTCTTTGATGTCTACTACGCAACCTTCTTCTTGTAGACGTTGTTGGGCCTCCAAGTGCATAGGTTTGTAGAACAGTAGCAAATTTCTCTCAAGTGGATGACCTAAGGTTTATCAATCCGTGGGAGGCGTAGGATGAAGATGGTCTCTCTCAAGCAACCCTGCAACCAAATAGCAAAGAGTCTCTTGTGTCCCCAACACTCCCAATACAATGGTAAATTGTATAGGTGCACTAGTTCGGCGAAGAGATGGTGATACAAGTGCAATATGGATGGTAGATATAGGTTTTTGTAATCTCAAAATATAAAAACAGCAAGGTAACAAGTGGTAAAAGTGAGCGTAAACGGTATTGCAATGCGTTGAAACAAGGCCTAGGGTTCATACTTTCATTAGTGCAAGTTCTCTCAACAATAATAATATAATTGGATCATATAACTACCCCTCAACATGCAACAAAGAGTCACTCCAAAGTCACTAATAGCGGAGAACAAACGAAGAGATTATGGTAGGGTACGAAAGCACACCAAAGTTATTCTTTCCAATCAATCCGTTGGGCTATTCCTATAAGTGTCACAAACAACCCTAAAGTTCGTACTAGAATAACACCTTAAGACACAAATCAACCAAAACTCTAGTGTCACCTAGATACTCCAATGTCACCTCAAGTATCCGTGGGTATGATTATACGATATGCATCACACAATCTCAGATTCATCTATTCAACCAACACATAGAACCTCAAAGAGTGCCCCAAAGTTTCTACCGAAGAGTCAAGAACGAAAACGTGTGCCAACCCCTATGCATAGGTTCATTGGCGGAATCCGCAAGTTGATCACCAAAACATACATCAAATGAATCAATAGAATAACCCATTGTCACCACGGTTATCCCACGCAAGACATACATCAAGTGTTCTCAAATCATTAAAGATTCAATCGGATAAGATTACTTCAAAGGGAAAACTCAATCCATTACACGAGAGTAGAGGGGGAGAAGAAACATAAGATCCAACTATAATAGCAAAGCTCGCGATACATCAAGATCGTGCCAAATCAAGAACACGAGAGAGAGAGAGAGAGAGAGAGAGAGAGAGATCAAACACATAGCTACTGGTACATACCCTCAGCCCCGAGGGTGAACTACTCCCTCCTCGTCATGGAGAGCGCCGGGATGATGAAGATGGCCACCGGTGAGGGTTCCCCCCTCCGGCAGGGTGACGGAACAGGGTCCCGATTGGTTTTTGGTGGCTATTCTGTTCCCCGATCGTTTTAGGGTATATGGGTATATATAGGAGGAAGAAGTACGTCAGGGGAGCCACGAGGGGCCCACGAGGGTGGAGGGCGCGCCCAGGGGGGTGGGCGCACCCCCTGCCTCGTGCCTTCCTCGTTACTTCCTTGACGTGGACTCCAAGTCTCCCGGGTTGCTTTCCTTCCAAAAATAACTTTTCCAGAAGATTTCATTCCGTTTCGACTCCGTTTGATATGCCTTTTCTTCGAAACACTGAAAACAAGGGGAAAACAGGAACTAGCACTAGGCTCTGGGTTAATAGGTTAGTCCCAAAAATAATATGAAAGTGCATAGCAAAGCCCATAAAACATCCAAGATGGATAATGTAATAGCATGAATACTTCATAAATTATAGATACGTTGGAGACGTATCAGCATCCCCAAGCTTAATTCATGCTCGTCCTCGAGTAGGTAAATGATAAAATAAATAATTTATGAAGTGTGAATGCTAGCAGGTGCATAAGTTTGATCAATGATAATTTCAATCACCTTTTCTAGCATCATTATATGTCATAACAGTAGTTCAACTCATAAAATTTTTCATGATCAAGTAACAAGCTATTCACATGTTAAAGTATAGATCATAAACTTTCTTAAAAACTAACAAACTGTGTTATTAGTCATCAAACAATTACAATTCATCTTATTTTCCGGAAGAGTCTATATCAGAGCTTTCATTCAGCAAACTTCACATACTCAACTATCATTTAGTCTTCCATGATTGCTACCACTCAAAGCATATTTTTAGAACAAATAGTATTCATCGAACACAGAGAAATATAGGGGCTTAATGTTTCGCCTCCCAATCTTTTACCTCAAGGGTAATGTCAACAATAATAATTCATGCTCAAATATATTTGAATGGCCATATATGCTTAGATCTTTCCATCACATGATGCTTGCCAACTAAAGAGTGGTTTGGAATGAGAAGGAATACTACTGACTCTTGCATAAAGGTAAAAGATAGGCCCTTCGCAGAGGGAAGCAGGGATTTGCAGAGGCACCAGAGCTCGAAGCAAAAACAGAGATGAAAATAATTTTGAGAGGTATGCTTTCATCGTCAACATAACGACCAAGAGTTCCCAATATCTTCCATACAACATACATTATAGGCGGTTCCCAAACAGAAAGGTAAAGATTTTTACTCCCCCTCCACCAACAATCATCAATCCATGGCTTGCCCGAAACAACGGGTGCCTCCAACTAACATCAAACCTGGGGGAGTTTTGTCTGCAATTATTTTTTATTTGATTTTGATCTTTTGATCATGGGACTGGGCATCCCAGTTACCAGCCATTTTCTCGTGAATGATGAGCGGAGTCCACTCATCGTGAGAATAACCCACCTAGCATGGAAGATACTGCTAGCCCCTAGTCGCTACATGAGCGATTCAGGCATACAAAACAGATTATTATTTGAAGGTTTAGAGTTTGGCACATGCAAATTTACTTGGAACGGCAGGTAAATACCGCATATAGGTAGATATGGTGGACACTCATGTAAGAAACTTGGTTCAAGGAGTTTGGATGCACAAGCAGTATTCCCGCTTAGTACAGAAATTTTGGCTAGCAAAGGATTCTAAATAGCAAGCACCACATGTTAGAGGATCCAAAACAATATAACTTATACAAATATACCCAAGCATAACTCATTATGTTGTCTTCCTTGCCCAACTTCAACTAATTTTCTCAGGTTTGAAAATAATTAATGGGGATCACAATCATAGAAGATGTCCAAGATAGTATATTTATATGTGAAACCTCTCTTTTTCAATATTCTTTCATGAATTGTTCAAGTGACCAATACAATGTTTGCTAACCTTCAATAAATTTACCACCTCTACTTCTTATATGTAAAGTTACTACTCCACATGGGAAAGGCATATGAAACATATATAATTTTAGATTTATGAAATTCAAATCATTCAACCATTTACTCATAGGATATAAGTGAAGCACATGAGTAAATGACAAACTACTCCAAAAAGATATAAGTGAAGATCAATGAGTAGTTGAATAATTATTTAGCTATGTGAAGACTCTCTCTCATTTAAGAATTTCAGATCTTGGTATTTTATTCAAATAGCAAGCAAAGCTAAAGAAAATAAAATGACGCTCCAAGCAAAACACATATCATGTGGTGAATAAATATATAGCTTCAAGTAAAGTTACCGATGAACGAAGACGAAAGAGGGGCATCCCCAAGCTTAGGCTCTTGGTTCAAGAGTGCAGGGTTGCTTTCCTTCCAAAAATGACTTCTCTAGAAGATTTCATTCCGTTTCGACTCCGTTTGATACTCCTTTTCTTCAAAACACTGAAACAAGGGGAAAACAGGAACTAGCACTGGGCTCTGGGTTAATAGGTTAGTCCCAAAAATAATATAAAAGTGCATAGCAAAGCCCATAAAACATCCAAGATGGATAATATAATAGCATGAATACTTCATAAATTATAGATAGTTGGAGACGTATCAGTCTTCATGTTGGATCCTTCCGATCTAAACTTCTCTTCATCAGTGGCGGTTGCTATTCTGGTGCGTTGGTCCTATGGGGCCTTAGCATGACGACTTACCAACTGTCTACTACAACAAGTTGTGTCTGGCTCCGGCGAGGGAGGGGCAATGACGGCGGCGCGCCTTCGGCTCACTTTAGTGCTTGTAGTCATCGCTAGGTGGTTCACGAATTTGGATGTAAATTTTATTATTTCTGGTATTCGTTGTACTGCCATGATTGAAGATGAATACAAAAGTTTCCTGCAAAAGTGAAGAAAATACTGTTGAATCAACTCCATATAAGACCTCTCGTAACCTCCATCTACAAGGCTATTAGGCTTTCTGCTCCTTCCATCGGCGCCACCATTGGTCCGCCTCTCCTTCGGTGGTCCTATGGACCTTGGAGGCAGGGTGGAGCCCGATTCTTGCCGGTGGAAGGATTCATATCCCGTTTTTGTTAAGGTTTGTGTCGTGGTCGGGGTGGTGAGATGACGACGACGACCTAAAGTCGAAATAATGTCCTACCCGCCTAGTATTCACTTCGACAGAGGGCATGTGGATGTTTGGTTCTGGTTAGATCCATCAGTTTGTTTGGGTGCACTGGGCACCGGTGCGCTTGGTCGAGCGATAGTGATGGCGCTCCGGTTGTTGGTTCTAATATCATTCTGGACGATGGTGGCTGCTTTGGTGATGACTAAAGTTCAATGTTTGCCTCCCTTCTCTATCTTCAATGGGGAAGGGTGCTTGATTTGATAGCAACGCTCGAGTCTCTAGGTCAGCATTCCCCTGTGATTTTGGCAACAACTTCAGTCTTTGGTATGTTGGTCTGATAGAGCTGGAATGCCGATAACTTCCCGTATGTGATGAGCAAGATTTGGCCGGCTTGGTAGGGAACGTTGGGGTGCACCATCAACTCGGTTTGGTGGTCCAAGATGATGGGCTCCTCATTTCTATTTGCCCATAAGGAGGTTGAAACCCCCGGCATCTGCATCATTATGATGCACCTAACCATTCTTGTTATTACGTAGAGTGCAAAACAAAGGCAACCACCACCGAGCCACTACAAGGTATGAAAAGATGACTAAGTCCACTTCTTCCATGGCAACACCTTCTAGGACTGCCAAATGTCATCATGCTACACTAATGCGCATGTACATGCGATGGCACCGTACCCCTAACCTCACTGTCACTGTCGTTGACCCCCCCCCCCCTCTCATGGAGTCCATCGCCCCTTGCATGACTATGCTTTATAGAATCCGCCCCGTTGCCACCCATGGCAATGCGATGAATGAAGGCTATCGCCCCTTGCCAGTGTCGTGGCATCCCTTCCCTTCCCCATGCCCCCTCGCTTGGAGGAGAGAATATCACATGAAAAACAACACCAAGTGGAAACCGGCAAAAACAGATATTTTGAAGTTTCGGAAAAATCTTTAAAAAATACGAGATGTTAGGAGGGTGATATTCTATCGCCATGCGAAATTTCAAGTTCAAACACATTACGGAACGTGAGCTATAAAAGAGAACGAAATCAACATTGAAAGGCGCCAGACAGTAACTTTCACACTCGTCGCTAAGTTTGCCTTTTCCATAGCTCACACCTCGCAACGTGTTCCAACTTGAAATTCCGCACGACGACACAACACCACCCTCTTAACGTCCCTTTGTCCTTCCTTTTCAGATTTGTCGCAAAACTTTCAAACGTGGTTACCAAGCCGTACGGCGTTTGGTCGATCGATGAGGACCAGGCGCTGCCTTGCTCGCCGGAAACCACGACGGGGTCGTTGTCGCCGATCGGCGGTCGCGAGCCCGGGTTACGCACGACGGAAAACCTCCACTGTTATCAGTTTATCATACGGGGCGCATACGACCGGGAGCAGCCTCGCCGGCCGTTGACGCCGTTGACCCAGGCATGAGACGACACGCACCCGCGCAGCGCTCTCGGGGCCCCACGCGCCAGCGGCGGGGGCGGGCGTGCCCCACTCGTCGTCGCGGGCGCGCAGAAATTCGGCGGGGCAGAGTATATATTTTTTTCTCGTCGTCTGAAAGTGAAGGGAGAGGGGAAGAAGAAATCAAGAGGAAACTGAGTGGAGCAACTCCCTCGCCCGCTCGCCCGGCGGTGGTTCTTCCTCCTCCTCCTCGTCGTCGGGGTCGTCCCAGCACAACTTCCTCCCACCTTCCTCGCCGCTTCCCTCCCCCTTCCCGCCCTTCTTGGCTTCTTCTTGGCTCTCCACCGGCCGGACGGTTTGGAACTTCTTGGCGCGCCCCGCTGCGGTTGGTTCTTGCTGCAGGGTCGCCGGCAGCTTCCCCGCCGCGCACGGCGGGCCGCCTGGCCCTGACCCTCCCTCCCTCCGCGAGCGATGGGGAACTGCGCCAGCGCCATGGACGGCCTCATCCCCTGGGGCTGGGGCGCCAAGGCCGCCGCCAATCCCGCAGGTACCCTTCGGATGCTAACCGCCGATTCATCTTATCTTGTTTTAGTATTTATTTGTTTACCCCCTTCCATGTGAGAAGAATATTTTATCTTACTCTTTGGGCTTGTAGAGGCCTCTACTGAGATTGAGATCTTCACAAATCTATGCGGTCATTTTTTTAATTTTTTCTACAGCAATCTCTGTGGCCAACTTGATGGTTGTTGGAGAAAATAATTGTCCTAATCCCCTCCCAGTTTTTGTTTTGGGATGGCCTTGTGCATTCTTGATGATTTCAACTGTGATATTCCATTTATATGACTACAGAACATGTATCTCTGTTCATCATTGATTTGGCCATCTAGTAGCTTGCACTACTACTACTACTAGTTATCCTCTCCATGCTGCCACTACTTCACCAATATATATATGATTATGTGTGTACGGGCCAACAGGGTCAACTTGTGGCTGCAATGAATTCAACCCTGCTTTTGAAATCAATTCTGCTGATTGCTGCGTGCCAACCACCGTCCACCAAGCGCACAATTTTTCTGCACAAGTTGTGTGCCAGATTTAGTTGCTGTGTCTGTGTCCTCTAAGGCTTCACTTGATTTCTTTCCCCTTCTTTCATGAGTAGCCACTTAAAAACTAGTATGTCCGAATGATCTCAATTCAGTTTCCTCAACTTTTTTACTTCAATCTTTTTAACACACACCATCAAATGCATTGATAAAGCTACAGAGCACAAGAAAAAGCACTGCAATTTAGTTTCCAGTCAACCCAGCACCTCACATTTGCTAATTATTATGCTTCATAGGGATGTCTGCGTCGAAGAGGACCACGAGCTCCTCCACCACCGCCACCACGGGGAAGCTGTCGACGGTCAGCACCAGCACATTCATGGCGTCGACGGTCAGCGGGGGCAGCACCGACGACTGCTACGAGGAGGGGGGCCACATCCTCGAGTCCCCGAACCTCAGGATCTTCACCTTCGCCGAGCTCAGGGGCGCCTGCAAGAACTTCAAGCCCGAGACGGTGCTCGGCGAGGGCGGCTTCGGGAAGGTCTACAAGGGGTGGATCGACGTGAACCCGGCCAAGGGAAGCACCGCCATGGTCGTCGCCGTCAAGAAGCTCAACCCCGAGAGTGTGCAGGGAATGGAGCAATGGCAGGTGATTGTGATCCTGATGAATCGGTTACCTTTATATCTGTTCTCTACTTCGACGAATTTCAGTGACACGATTCTTTTATAAAAATGGTGCTTTCAGTTCTTAGGCAGATTTCAGTTTTCCTACAATCGTTAAAAGTTAGTGATAGCGTTGCCTTGTAGTTCTGCTCAAGTTGCAATTGCCACATTTGCATGCTTTTGGCCAAGTGGAGAATGCTGAACCTTTGCATTATTTGCCATGCCCACAGTGCTCTGGTTGCTTGTTTTTTGTGTATACTCCAATACTATTATCTCACTAGTCACTGAAAAATATTATATTTATGACCTTCTTGGCAAGCACTGTTACTAATTATTGGCAAAATAGGATTTCCATGTTTCATTTTTTATTGCTATAAGTAGCACCACTCTCTTAGATTGTCCTTATGTGTTTTTGCGCATATTCCAATACTCTGCTCTCACTGGTTATTGGCCACTTCATATTTATGCTATTCTTGACAAGTACTGGTACTGCTTATTGGCAGACACTAGGAATTTGTATTGTGGCTGTTGCTTTCATTTTATTTAGTTATCTATTTATTGCTTATTCTGGAAGCAGTACCAGATTTCCAAGATTTCCATTATGCATTTCTCTGAAAAGGAATTACTATATCCTTTTGATGCAGTCTGAAGTGAATTTCCTTGGGAGAATTTCGCACCCCAACCTCGTCAAACTGTTGGGGTACTGCATGGAGGACAACGAGCTACTACTCGTGTACGAGTTCATGGCCAAGGGGAGCTTGGAGAACCACCTCTTCAGAAGTGAGTCTTCTTTCGGCAGCAGACGGCCTTTTTCAAGCGATAAATATCTAAAGCAGTTCTCCTTTTGTCAAACTGTTTTTCCTCTTTATGCCGACTTAGTCCGCAAAGTAGCACGCCTTGCAGATGCTGGTGAAACTGCAACATCGTTTTCGTCGCATATTATATATCAAGCACCATAGTCCATAGTGCTATACAACTAACGACTAGCACTTTTCAAGGGCATGAGTATCCACTAAATTGTCTGAACCTAGCCAAATTCTTGCTGCTGCTGCCTTCCATCATTCTTGCCAGGTCAATTTGCAATAGAGGGTCAAAAGTAGGAATCGGATTTATTTTTTCATGTTCTACTTTTTGCTTATCTGTCAAAGATTATTTGTGATCAAATTTACCATTTAGCTCGGTCGTGGTACTAATTCATTCATGTTATCAGGAGGGGCCATCTATGAGCCACTGCCCTGGAGCCTCAGGCTGAAGATTCTAATCGGTGCAGCCCGTGGCCTCGCCTTCCTTCATTCATCCGAAAGGCAGATTATCTACCGGGACTTCAAGGCGTCCAATATCCTACTAGATTCAGTATGCACTATTGATGAATATCCTATATATTAGCAACAAACTTTAGTCCCTGAATAATACCCTGATCACCCTGCAACCATGTCATGTTCAGCACTTCAACCCGAAGCTCTCAGATTTTGGATTGGCCAAGCATGGCCCAGATGACGGGGAGTCTCATGTGACGACACGGGTCATGGGCACGTACGGGTATGCCGCTCCGGAGTACGTGTCTACCGGTATGTTCGTCAGTTAACGGTCACATTTCAAACTAACACTGTGCACCATCTGTTCATAGCACTGGTTACTTAACACTGACCACCTTTCATGCTAGGCCACTTGTATGTGAAGAGTGACGTGTACGGCTTCGGCGTCGTGCTGCTCGAGATGCTCTGCGGCCTGAGGGCGCTGGACCCGAGCCGCCCCAGCGAGAAGCTCAACCTGGTGAACTGGGCGAAGCCGCTCCTGTCGGACCGGAGGAGGCTGACCCAGCTGATGGACAGCCGGCTCGAGGGGCAGTACCATGCCAGGGGGGCCTTCCGCGCCGCTCAGCTCACTCTCAAGTGCCTGGCAGGCGAGCCCAAGAGCCGGCCGTCCATGAAGGAGGTCGTCGAGGCGCTCGAGCAGATCGAGGCGATGAAAAGCAAGTCCAAGTCGAGGGAGGCCAGGCGAGACAGCCCGTCGATGCCACGTGGCCGGGGGAACTCGCCGAGGAGCGACGGCGCTAGGACCAACTCTAGGGGCAGATGATCATGATCAGCAGTGTCTATAGGATATGTAACCATGTGAGAATGTAAAGGTAGACCACCACCACAACAACATTGTTTCCCGTTGTCATGACGAAGTTTGCGCCGATCATGATGATCAATGTAATAGCGTAGCGATATACGGAGATCTTTAGCTGTTGCCATACTCGTACGCATGAATTCAATGATTTTTTCCACTGAAATGTCATGGGTTGGTTGGATTGCATCAGGTTGCACTAAGAACAGCATTCAGTCATCATCAGTTATACAAGGCCCCACTTTTCTGGGTCTTGCCAACAACATGCTTCTGTACAAGTGCTGAAATTCCATACATCTTCTGCTCCAAAGAACGCAAACATTTGACTCATTACCAGAAAGATTTCACCAATTTATTTTTTCTTTCATTGAACATTTGTGGCTGGATATTTTAGCTTAGTTGCTGAAAATCATGAGGCAGAAAAGTGATGGTGGACTTTCAAACATGGTTCTGTTGAAGTGCTGAAGTTCTGTACATTTTCCTGCTCTGAAGAAAGCAAACCTTTGAATCATTACCTGAAAGATCTTAAAAATCTAGGTTAAAAAAAAAGATCTTAACAATCTTGCTTTCACCTTTTTTTATCGAAAAGGGGCGTTTTAACATTTTCCGGCAGGATATTTCTGATGCGGTCAAGATTTAGTTTTGTTGCCGAAAAACATTTCTTCGAATCATGAGACAGAAAGTGATGGTGGGCTTTTACTTTCTGCTAGTACATATTACTCCTGGATGAAGCTGGTTAAAGTGCTATACTGAACCAAAGTTCTTGGGAACAATTTAGGCACCCTTTCACTTTCCCTTTTATTTGTTTAGCTCCTAGTGGGAAGCTCACTAACAAAGCCCAATCTTGTTATGAAATAAGGAACTTTCTTCAGTGGATACAAATGATTTGAGGACGCTTAGAGGATCAAATCATGCTTTGATGCCTTCCTTGCAGTAAAATAAAACTGAGAATATGATACTGCACTAGGGGAATGGCTGGTCAAAAAAGCTGGAGCTTTGTTGGAACTATACCTACCAGTGTGTGTCTGTGATCACTGCAGGAGATATTTGTCCACCCTCTACATGGTTAATATTCTGTATTCTAATAAAACAAAGATTGTGCCGCCGAAGTAGAGTCCGATGTTTATATTCTTTTCAAAAATAAATAAATTGCAGGAACACTCTCTTTCAGTTAGGAACTAGAGTTAAATTTACATATGAACTTGTTTTTGGTGAAACAACCATGCCCAAATGACGCTTTACATACTGTAAGTAAAATCCCCCAAGTAGATTAACCCAAGGACGTTGAAGTCATGCATGCTCCTTTGCTTCCACACACTCAACATGACACACGTTTGATTGTGGTCCAAGGGTGTATCTAGCCTCACGTTCCACCAATCATCGGCCGACGGGAACGAGGGTTGGGGGGGAAACTCCACACCAAACCACCAGTTGACAACAATACCACGCTTTGTACGGTCAAAGAACAATCTTTAGGAAGGCATGCAAACCCCCTTTTGGACCGAAAAGACAGAGTTGACACATACAGTTGTGAGGCCATGATCGCAATCACGAAGCACGAGCACGACAAGAGTTGCGCTTGGGGCGTGCCCTCCCAACCCACCCCTATCGGCCGAAAGGCCTATCTTGGCTTCGCCCCCGATCTTTCCGTGAAAGGTCGACATTCTGTCTCGTACTATGCAGTTGTGGTTTTACTCGCCGTATTTTTCTCCACCCATAGTTCTCAAATTCAAGAACAAGTAGCACTATCGCCCCCGCCGCTGCTTGGGTGTACCACCACATGTGGCCGTAACAGTTTTCCCTACATTCCCGTTGCGATCCGAACGGAAAAACGGCCGCCCTGCTCCCGCTAGCGCCACCCGGCGAGTCGTCCCCCAAAAAATCGACACCGGCCCCACCACCACCACCCCACCTCCACTCCCACCTCCATGGCGTTCCCCTCCCTGCCCCCCAACCCCTCGTCGTCGGCGGCGGCGTGGCGGCGGCGCTCCGGCCTCGTCGCGCTCCTCCTGCTCCTCCTGCTCCTCCTCTTCCTCTCCTTCCAGGTACCCCTCCCCTCCCGTCCTCACCACTCACCCACCCCAACGCACACTCCCATCGCCTGCCCTCGCCGGCCGCAATGGCGGAATGCGGCGGCGCGGCACGAGCCGGCGGAAAAAAGGGGTTATTTCCCTCCTCCCTCCCTCGCTCCTGACCGTTCCTCCCGCTCCGGCCCCGCAGGTCGTCGTCCACGTCCCCTCGGTCAGATCGGCGGTGTCGCGGCAGCTCTTCTCCGACCACCGCCACCGAGCGTAAGTACCTTCGTCGCCGCCCGCGCCGCGCTTAAATAGATGCTCTAACCTTGACGCTGCCCTGAATCCCCGCAGCGCCCGCGAGGCCGGTCACCGGAGCTGCCCTGGGTGCGCCGATTTGCAGGTTCAGCCTCACTCCCCAGCCCAGGAATTTTGGAGCCATGCGTGTGATTGTGCAATGTGAAAACAATGTGGGGTTATGTTTGCTTGGGCAGGATGTGGAGGATTTCAACAAGACCATCGCGTACACCGACCAGGATGGCCGGATCAAGCTGTTCAAGGTCACCGCCAGGGAGTTCGCGTCGTCCTCTATCTGGGAGAACCCTCTGCCCAGAGATAGCTATCCGGCTGCCGAAATCGTATGTCGTGAACAGATATGTTTCGTCGTGAAGATAATTTGGAAAACTATTTGTAGTTTCTAACTCTCAGTGGTGATCCTTCTTCTGTTATGATAGAAAGAGATTGCGGAGGAGCAGCCACTGGACACTGGATCAGAAGCCAACAATCTTTCAAGTGCAGCGGTTTCGGCAACCCAAAGACCCGATCCGATAAAGCTAAAGCGAGAGGTCAAACATTATTTGTCTTACATAGTTGTTTCGTAAGATGGTGGATATTCATTCATCTTTATGTCGCAAGTGTTTCTGGTTCACTCCCTAAATTGTCAAGCTCTTATTCATTGTTGCCGCCTTGTTGTAAACATCACGGTTCCTGCAGGTATTCCGACGTAGAAGAAAGGAGCAGCGGATTCAAGAGTTGCTTCAGATGGACAAGGAGGCCGAGCTCCAGCTGCGAAACGCAGCCACAAACAGCTCGAGGAACTTTGATAATAAAGTGAAAGTCAGTTACAATATCTGGAGGCAGGAGTTTCACCACACAAATACAGACTCCACGGTGAAGCTCATGATAGATCAGATAATAATGGCAAAGGTGTACGCCACCATTGCACGTTCCCAGAACGAGCCTGACTTGTATGCGTCACTCATGAAGTGCATAAAAGAAAGCAAAGCAGCTATTGGAGATGCACATATGGACAGTGAACTGGATTCAAGGTACTTCATTTAACACCTCTGAAAATTTCAGACTTTTCTTGAGTTTCTTGTTCGCATTGGCATGGAATGATGTATATATCCCCCTCTCTTGTTCTCTTCTGCAGCGCTTTAGAGAGAGCAAAAGCAATGGGGCATGTGTTGTCTTCAGCTAGAGATGTTCTGTACAACTCTGATGAAGTATCCAGAAGATTGCGTGTTATGCTGCAGTCCGCGGAACTTAATATCGACACTGCGAAAAAGCAAAACACATTCCTGGTTCAGCATGCTGCAAAGACGGTTCCCATGCCCTTGCACTGCCTACATATGCAGTTGATAACCGATTATCATCTCCGTGATGGTGTGATCAAGGAGTATTTTCAAGCTGCTGCTTTGAAGGACGAAGAAGATAAAGCAAAGCTCGAGGATCGGTCACTCTATCACTATGCTATATTTTCTGATAATGTCCTTGCAGCCTCAGTAGTTGTCAGATCAACCGTGACAAATGCCAAGGAGCCAAATAAGCATGTGTTCCACATCGTCACTGACAAGCTTAATTTTGCAGCTATGAAGATGTGGTTCATCAGTCATTCTCCCCGCCCTGCTACTGTCCACGTGGAGAACATCGACAATTTCAAGTGGCTCAATTCGTCTTATTGTTTGGTTATGCGGCAACTTGAGTCAGCTCGTCTCAAGGAATTTTACTTTAAAGCACATGACCCGTCATCACTCTCTGATGGGACTGAAAATCTGAAGTACAGGAACCCAAAATATTTGTCTATGCTCAACCATCTAAGGTTCTACATGCCAGAGATACATCCCAAGCTTGACAAGATACTGTTTCTCGATGATGATGTTGTTGTGCAGAAGGACTTGACACCCCTCTGGGATGTTGATCTTAAAGGGATGGTAAATGGTGCTGTTGAAACCTGCAAAGAAAGTTTCCATCGCTTCGACACTTATCTAAACTTCTCACACCCTAAGATCTCTGAGAATTTTGATCCACGTGCTTGTGGTTGGGCTTTTGGAATGAACATGTTTGACCTGAAGGAGTGGAAGAAGCGAAACATCACTGGAATATACCATTATTGGCAAAATTTGGTAAGTAATGGAGCGAAAAAATATTGTTATATTGTTGCACTACATTTATCCCACCGTGTATGTTATGTCTACACTATCATCTTACAACAATTGCTTGTCAGTAGCTTTTATTGGTTTCACTTACTAAGAGAAGCTGTTTTGCAGAATGAGGATCGCAAGTTGTGGAAGCTGGGCACATTACCTCCAGGACTAATTACATTCTACAATTTGACACACCCATTGGATCACACTTGGCATGTCTTGGGCCTTGGGTATGATCCTGCTGTTGACATTGCTGAAATCGAGAATGCAGCGGTAGTTCACTATAATGGGAATTACAAGCCCTGGCTGGACCTTGCCGTTTCCAAGTACAAGGCCTACTGGTCCAAGTATGTCGATGTTGACAGCTCACACATTCGGCATTGCTACGCAAGCAAACAATGACATATGTATCATTCTGTTTTGGTACTTTTGTGCCACGAGTTTTTCACCAGGAGCGAGTTAGGTAGAGCAGTGATATGTCTAACATTGTTCAGCATCATAATCTTGTCATTCTTGTGCTTAATAATCTACTCCCTCCATCCCATAATGTAAGATGTTTTTTAACACTACACTAGTGTCAAAAAACGTCTTACATTATGGGACGGAGGGAGTAGCTTTTTCTCATGTATCAACTACATGCACAGTGATTTGTAAGTCACAGCATAGTAAATATTCTTCTGCTCATTCAAGGATACAAAAATGAATTGAAAGAACAGTAAATGTTCAACAAGGTAATAAAGAAACCCAACTGTTTATTATCTGGTATATGAATTACAGGCCCAATAAGTATGGAGTAATTATGCGTAAGAATGTGGAAACAAATGGAGTAATTTTTCTATGCCTTCTGTAAGAAGAAAAGAGAAGCTGAGAGTGGAGAATGAACAGGTGGCTGTTTGCGTAGAGCTTGTGCTGGATTTTTTTTTTAGGGAAAAAGGAAGGTTCAGTGCTCATTCCCTATGAATACTAGAACTGAACCTGAAGTTGTTCCCTTTGAAGTAGCACTGAACCTGAAGTTGTAGCAAGAAGCTGAGTCAACGAGGGATAGTGCTTCAACAAAGGGGGCTGGAAATGCAACAAAAGGTAACTCTGGAGAACTGAGTCAGTTATGTTTAGTGATGTGCTCATGTAGAACTTATTTACAGCATCCATTTTAATTGAATTTTTTCTTCACATGTAGCACCTTTTTTCACCTCATCTGGTAGTGGAATTTTTTGTTGGTTAATACAGTTCCAGCTCATAGTTTGAATCACAATATACTACCGATTCAAGAATAAATTCAGAGAACCCTTGTTAACCGGCATGTGGTAGTGGTTTGTTCATATGATTTGACATGAATTAATCACTGATTACTGAGGTAGGTGTCTCTGATACCATGCATCTCTGCAGCAGCGTCACTTGTTGACATTCCTTTTCTAGGCTGTTGTTTGAGCATAGGACACCAAGCTGGATGATGGCAGCCAAACATTCCTGGTCTCTGGTTATATTTTCTGTATTAGTGCTATTGTTTGCTTCATCATGCAGCCAGATGTTGGAATCTGCTATTTTCATGACATTCGCAGGAAGACTTGCTGCATGTGCAAAGTATTGCAGGGTTTAACCCATCTCCAAGTACAAGGCATACTGGTCCAGGTATGTCGATATTGACAGGTCACATATTCGGTATGTTTTGGCATGTTTTTCACCAGGAGGGAGTTAGGTAGAGTAGTTTAGCTTCATAATCTTGTCATTCTTGCGCTTAATAATCTAGCTATTACCATTGTTGAGGAAATTGTTACCTGGTAGCTGCTCATTTGGCTGGCGAGTAGGGGATTAATAGGCTAATCTGCAAGTTAATCAATAAATCGGCTGATTTATCAGTTTATCGGCTACTCGCTGACCGTACGAGTAGAGATTAATCGGACGAATCCTTGAACAGGGGCTATTACTTATGTATCAACTGTGTGTACTGTGTACAGTGATGAATGGTTAGTAAATATTCTTATCATTGTTGTTTTTAGTAAATATTTTCTTTTATTTGCTCAAGGGTACACTAGATATTCTATGGAATATGAATTGACAAAAACTAATTGTTCAAGAAGATAATAAAGAAATTCAAATGTGTATGCTCTGCTATGAGTTATAGGCCCAATTAAGAATGGAGTAATCATGCTTAAGAATGTGAAACCAAATGAGGAATTCTCAATGTCAGAACCATATGCAGCTTAGAAACAAAAGTCACCCCGAGCCGCGACTCTTCTCTTGCAGAGCCTGGTTGATTCAGGGTTGAATGAAATTAACTGATGGAGGGCATATGTCTGTCTGATTTATACCCTAGACCACACCAATGTTGGCACAAATGATAACGCGTATAAGGTGGATAATACAGTACCAGTTGATAGAGTTTACACCACAATATAACAACAGATTTCAATAATCAATTTGGAGAACCCATGCTAATCAGCATATGGTAGTGGTTTCTTCATATAGTTCGACATCACTTCATCACTATTACCGAGGTAGGCATCTCTGATGGCATGCATCTCTGCAGCAGCATCACTTGTTGACAGCCGCTCTCTAGGCAATTGCTTTGAGCATAAGACACCAAGCTTGATAACGGCAGCCAAACATTCCTCAGCTATAGTTACATGTTCTGTATCATTGCAATCATTTGCTTCATCATGCAGCCAGATGTTGGAGTCTGCTATCTCCATGACATTCCCAGGAAAACCACCTGACTTTGCGAAGTATTGCAGGGTTAACCCATCTCTGAACATATCATCTGTCGGGCACCTTCCGGTAAACATCTCGATCAAGGTGATCCCGAGGCTGTACACATCACCATAAGTTGATACCGAAAGCCCTTCTCCATATTCTGCATTGGATTGAAACAATTTGGAGTATAAACAGGTATGCACAGAAGTTTTTTTTTTGCGGGGAAGTTATGCACAGAAGTTGTTTCATGAACATATACCTAATCTGGTGTTATCATGTGAAGCATAGGGGGAGCATATTCAGTTACCTGGAGCAACATATCCAATGGATCCTCTTATTCTGATGGAGCTAAGGGAATTTGCAGAAGCTTCGCTTCCACCTTCATTAAGAATTCTAGCGATACCAAAATCCCCAATACGAGCCCTCATGTCACCAGCGAGAAGAATGTTGCTTGGCTTGAGATCGCAATGGATGATGGAAGGTTGGCAACCATTGTGTAGATAGTCTAAAGCATTCACAAGGTCAACAGCGATATCTAACCTCTGTGACAAGCTGAGTGTTCCATTTATGTTTTGACTTTCAATGTCTGGGTGGATCCAGCGGTCTAAGCTGCCATTAGGCATGAGCTCGAAGACTAGCGCTCTGAAGTCTTGTCCTTGGTGGTTGATGCTTGAACAGCACGTGACTATTTTTACAAGGCAACGGTGCCTAACTCTTCTTAGTGCCTCACATTCATCCTGGAAGCTTTTGTAGGATCCAGATTGCTGCAGATTAAACACCTTCACAGCCGCAGCAAAATTTTCTAGAGTGCCTTTGTATACAGTACCATAACTTCCCTTCCCGAGCAGATTGGTTTCTGAGAACCCGTCTGTTGCTTTGAGTATGTCGTTGTATGAAACCATTGGAAGGTCAATCTTGGTCGTCTGAGGTGACCGTAGTTCTTTCCTCAACCCTGGCTTAAATTTTGTGTACAGAAATCCAGCTAAAGCAAGAGCTGCAAGGAAGACCAGGATACCTCCTGTTGTAGGGACAACTATTCTCAGAGACTTTGGCAAGCCTTTCTTGGAGCTTGGGCATTTTGACAGTTGAAGCTGTGGTATTCCACCACATAACTCATTGTTGCCAACAATTGATAGTCCAGTTAAATTCCTGAAAATCCCTTCTTTTGGTACCTCACCTTGTAAATTGTTGAAGGATATGTCGAGGTGGAACAGCGATGTTGAATAACCTAGGAGTTCAGGTATTGGCCCTGATAGATCATTATGTGCAAGATACAATTCCTCCAAGCTGGTAATATTGCTCAGGTCCCCTGGAATGCTTCCATTCAGTTTGTTGTTCGTCAAATTCAGCACAGTAAGCCCTTTTATGTTCTTCAAACTGGGAGGGATGTTTCCTTGGAATGAATTGCCATCCATTAAGAGGGTTTCCAGGACTACGCAGCCACCAATGGTTGCAGGTATTTTACCAGACAGTTGGTTCCCGGATAGAAGAAGCTGCCCGAGATTTACCAACTTACCAACTTCTGAAGGAAGAGGTCCCTTCAGCAAGTTGTAAGACAAAGCCAAATATATTGAGATCGATGATAGTTGCATAATTTCACTTGGAATTGTGCCATTAAGATGGTTTCTCGATAGATCTAGCTGTGAAAGTTTGGTCAATTTTCCGATGCTTGATGGGATTGGTCCCTCCAAGCTGTTGAAGCTTGCATCAAACTTAGACATACCGGTGAGGTTTCCAATGGAGGACGGGATAAATCCTGATAAGTTGTTGTAGCCCAGGTGTAGCTCCTTCAATTGTGTAAGCTTCCCTATGCTATCAGGAATTATCCCGGTGAGTAAGTTGTGACCAAGATGAAGCACCTCCAGACCTATGAAATTTCCAATATCTGATGGGATAGTACCAGATATATTATTGGCCAAAATACTTAGCTCTTGGATGTTTGTGGATAAGTTAGATACTGAGGTTGGCAATTGCCCCGAGAACCTGTTTTGTTCTATAGACATCAGTTGCAGCCTGCTACAGTTTGTCAAAGAAGTAAGGAATTGCCATTCTCGCTCATTGTTTGCCTCGAACTTGTTCACATCCAGACAAAACCATCTAAGATACTGCAATCTTCCCAACTCCGAAGGGACAACCCCACTGAATCCGTTATTTGGAGCATCAAAAACCTGGAGTCTGGAGAGATTAGTTAGTGATTGAGGCACAACTCCAGTAAATTGATTGTCCCCCATCGCAAACTGTTGCATGTTTGGAAGGCCTCTCCCCAGATCAGCTGGTAGACGGCCGTGCAGGTTGTTGTCCGCCACATAAAATCTGTGCAGAGATGACTGGTTGTACAGCGAAAGAGGAAACAAACCTGAGAGGTTATTTATTGCCAGCTGAAGGAACTCGAGAGGTGGGATGTTCCCAATGCCCTCAGGGATCGATCCCTGGAGATGGTTAGCTGCCAGGGACAAGATGGACACCTTGGAGAGGTTCCCTAGTGATGACGGGATGGTCCCGGTGAGGCTGTTGTTGTATAGGTGTACAAGACGTAGCGATTGCATGTTGCCGATCTCAGAAGGTATGCTTCCTTGCAACCCCTTATTGTCAGCAATTACCATCTTCCTGAGGCTGCTGCAGTGGCTAATGTTGCTTGGAATCGCACCGGTGAGCATGTTCCCTTGCAGGCCAAGGTACCTGAGGCGGCGGAGGGAGCCGATGCTGGGAGGGATCTCGCCGTACAAGGGGTTGAGGCTCAAGTTGAGTGTGCGGAGGAACGTGAGGTTGCCGACGGCAGGGGAGATGGTGCCGGCGAGCCCCTGGGAGTTGAGGTCCAGAGCGACCACCCTCGATCGGTGCCTCTGGCTGCACGTGACGCCCTCCCAGGCGCAGTAGCTGATGCTCCTGTTCCAGGAGGACAACACCCTTGAATGGTCTGAAATCCTTTCCTTGAATGCTTCGAGAGCGCTCTCATCTCCGTCATGTGCGCGCGTCACCCCCATGGTGGAGAGCAGGAGAAGCACAAGACATTTGATTCCGACGAGGCGCCGTGGCAGCGGTGTACCCCTCCGCCACATGGTTATGTGCGTGGTTATTTTCACTCTCTCTTCCTTGGTATGGAACATTGCAGCTACAAGTTCTAGCTTTTTGATACAGAATTTGCACGATGTTGGTGTGCCTTTCGCGAAATTAAAATAGTACTGGTACCAAGTTGTCGATGTTAGTGACCTGGGACCAAATCTGACCACTTATGCAGCTGTGTTGAAACTGACGTGCTGTCCCTGATTAATTGCTCCTGAGCTGTACCTGGTCCCGGTGATGTAGTCCAGGAGGTCCCAGTGCTTCATCAAAGTGGGATGCAATGAATAAAACAATCAAGGCTGTCTCTGTCTGATGGGAACCAATTAGCCTGAATTCTTTTATGTTTTTTTGTAAAAGAAAAAAGAAAAAAAGTATAGATGAGAATTAGTGGCTGGAGTTTAGGGGACCCATAGTTGAAGAAGTGCTCGTGTTGGATTTTCTTTGAGAAAAAGGGAAGTTCAGTGTTTCATTCCCTTTGAACTAGCCCTGAAGTTGAAGTTGTGGCATGTAGTTTCCCCAGTGAAGTTGATGATTCGAGAAAAGAGGCTGATAGTGCAACAGAATTAACTTTGGAAGACTGAGTCCGCAAAGATATGTACTGGATACTTTACAAAACACATTTCTTGAGTTTTGTTCTTCTCAGGTAGCACCACTGTTTCCCCTCTTGAATTAGCCCTGAGGTTGCAGCATGCCAGCATGTCGTTGATGAGCCAACAGAAGGTGATACTTCAACAAAAGTGGCTGGAAGTGCAACACAAGTAACCTGGAAACAAAAGCCAGCGCTGAAATTTGGATTAAACAGTAGGCGAGCCGCGACTCATTTTTTTGATTCAGGAATTGGTTGACCGGAATAAACTGATGGAAGGCATATGTTCTTGTGTTCTTTATACCCTAGACCACGGCAATGCTGTCACAAATGATAACGTGTATAAAGTGAATAATACAGTACCAGTTGATAGACTTTACATCACAATATAGTACATATCTCAATAATATACTTGGAGAACCCATGGTTATCGGCATTTGGTAGTGGTTTCTTCATATGATTTAATATCACTTCACTGACTACTGAGGTAGGCATCTCTGATGGCATGCATCTCTGCAGCAGCATCACTTGTTGACATCCTTTCTCTGGGCAATTGCTTTGAGCATAGGACACAGAGCTGGATGATGGCAGCCAAACATTCCTTGGCTCTGGTTATATTTTCTGTATTAGTGCTATCGTTTGCTTCATCATGCAGCCAGATGTTGGAGTCTGCTATCTCCATGACATTCCCAGATAGACCTGCTGCCTCTGCAAAGTATGGCAGGGTTAACCCATCTCTGAACATATCATCTGTGGGGCACCTTCCAGTAAACATCTCGATCAAGGTGATCCCAAGGCTGTACACATCACCATAAGTAGATACCGGGAGCCCTTCTCCATATTCTACAATGGATTGAAACAGTTCAGGGTATAAACAGGTATGCACAGAAGTTGTTTCATAAACATACATCTAATTAAGCCTTAAAAACACATATCTAATTAAATGTTCATTTCAAGCATAGGGGGAGCATATTCAGTTACCTGGAGCAACATATCCGATGGATCCTCTTATTCCCATGGAGCTAAGGGAACTTGCAGAAGCTTCGCTTGCAGCTTCTTTTAGAATTCTAGCAATGCCAAAATCCCCAACACGAGCCCTCATGTCCTCTGTGAGAAGAATGTTGCTTGGCTTGAGATCGCAATGGATGATGGAAGGTTGGCAACCATTGTGAAGATAGTCTATAGCATCCACGAGGTCAACGGCGATATCTAACCTCTGTGACAAACTGAGTGTTCCCATTCTGTTTTGGCTTTCAATATCTAGGTGGATCCAGCGGTCTAAGCTGAAATTGGGCATGAGCTCGAAGACTAGCGCTCTGAAGTCTTGGCCTTGGTGGTTGATGCTTGAACAACATGTGATGATCTTTACAAGGCAACGGTGTCTAACTCTTCTTAGTGCCTCACATTCATCCAGGAAGCTCTTGTAGGATCCAGATTGCTGCAGATTAAACACCTTCACAGCTGCAGGAAAATTTTCTAGAGTGCCTTTGTATACAGTACCATATCTTCCCTTCCCGAGCAGATTGGCTTCTGAAAACCCGTCCGTTGCTTTGAGTATGTCGTTGTATGCAACCATTGGAAGGTCAATCATGATCTTCTGAGGTGACAGTTGTTCTTTCCTCAATCCTGACTTCAATTTTCTGTACAGAAATCCAGCTAAAGCAAGAGCTACAAGTAAGACTAGGATACCAACTGCTGCAGGGACAACTATTCTCAGGGACTTTGGCAAGCCTCTCTTGGAGCTTGGACATTTTGGCAGGTGAAGCTGTGGTATTCCACCACATAACTCATTGTTTCCAAAAATTGATAGTCCAGGTAAATTCCTGAAAATCCCTTCTTTTGGTACCTCACCTTGTAAATTGTTGAACGATATGTCGAGGTGGAGCAGCGATGTTGAATAACCTAGGAGTTCAGGTATTGATCCTGACAGATCATTATGTGCAAGATACAGTTCCTGCAAGCTGGTAATATTGCTCAGTTCCCCTGGGATGCTGCCGTTCAGTTTGTTGTTCGTCAAATTCAGTACAGTAAGCCCTTTGATATTCTTCAAAGTGGGAGGGATGTTTCCTTGGAATGAATTGCCATCCATCAAGAGGGTTTCCAGGACTACGCAGCCACCAATGGTTGCAGGTATTTTACCAGACAACTGGTTCCCTGATAGGATAAGCTGTTCGAGATTTACCAAATTGCCAATTTCTGAAGGTAAAGGTCCCTCCAGCAAGTTGTAAGACAAAGCCAAATAAATTGAGATGGATGATAGTTGCATAATTTCCTTTGGAATTGAGCCAGAAAGATGGTTCGTCGATATATCTAATGATGAAAGTTTGGTCAAATTTCCAATGCTTGATGGAATCGGTCCCTCCAAGCTGTTGAAGCTTGCACCAAGCCTATAAAGACCAGTGAGGTTTCCGATGGAAGAGGGGATGAATCCTGATAAGTTGTTGGAACTCAGATGTAGCTTCTTCAATTGTATAAGCTTCCCTATGGTCTCAGGAATGGCTCCAGTGAGCAAGTTGCCAGCAAGAATAAGCACCTCAAGACCTATCAAATTTCCAATATCCGATGGAATAGTACCGGATATATTGTTGTTAAAAATATCTAGCTCTTGGATGTTTGTGGACAAGTTAGACAATGAGGTTGGTAATTGCCCCGAGAACCTGTTTTCTTCTATATTTATCAGTTGCAATCTGCTACAGTTTGTCAAAGAAGTAAGGAATTGCCATTCTTGTTCATTGTTTGCCTCAAACTTGTTTCCAACCAGATTAAACCTTCTAAGATACTGCAATTTTCCCAAGTCTGAAGGGACAACCCCACTGAATCCGTTATTTGCAACATCAAAAAGCTGGAGTCTGGAGATATTAGTCAGTGATGGAGGCACAACTCCAGTGAATCGATTATTCCCAAATCCAAACTGTTGTATGCTAGGAAGGCTTCTCCCCAGATGAGCTGGTAGACGGCCATGCAGGTTGTTGTCCGTCACAAAAAACATGTACAGAGATGACTGGTTGTACAGCGAAAGAGGAAGCAAACCTGAGAGGTTGTTCATGGCTAGCTGAAGGAACCCGAGATGTGCATTGTTCCCAATGCCCTCGGGGATTGATCCCTCGAGATGGTTAGCTGCCAGGGACAAGATGGTCACCTGTGAGAGGTTCCCAAGTGATGAGGGGATGGTCCCAGTGAGGCTGTTGTTGTATAGGTGTACAACATGTAGCGATTGCATGTTGCCGATCTCAGAAGGTATGCTTCCCTGCAACCCCTTGTTGTCAGCAATTATCATCACCCTGAGGTTGCTGCAGCGGCTAATGTTGCTTGGGATCACACCAGTGAGCATGTTCCCTCGGAGTCCAAGGTACTTGAGGCGGCGTAGGGAGCCGATGCTGGGAGGAATCTTGCCGTGCAAGGGATTCAGGCTCAAGTTGAGCCTCCGGAGGAAAGTGAGGTTGCCGATGGAGGGGGAGATGGTGCCGGCGAGCCCCTGGGAGTTGAGGTCCAGAGCGACCACCCTCGACCTGTGCCGCCGACTGCACGTGACGCCCTCCCAGGCGCAGTAGCTAATGCTCCGGTTCCAGGAGGCCAGCGCCCCGGAATGGTCTGAAATCCTTTCCTTGAAAGCTTGGAGAGCTCTCTCATCACCGTCATGTGCGCGCGTCGCCCCCATGGTGGAGAGCAGGAGAAGCACAAGCCATCTGATTCCGACGAGGCATCGTGGCAGCGGCGTACCCCTCCACCGCATGGTCTGCTGCTGCCTTGTGTTGGTTCTTCGCAGACGGCTCTTTTCGCTCTCTCCTCCTTTCCTTGGCACAGATCATCCGAGCTGCATGATCTGCCCTTCCAAATATACGGAGTCCGCACACGCACGGTGTCCGCAGAATCTTTTATCCAGATTAAAATGATAGCAGCACCAACAATTTTCCTGTTGGTGACCCCAGACCTTTGTTGAAACTGTGGTGTGCTGGACTTGTTGGCCCTGATTAATTTGCTGCTGAACTGCACCTGGCCCCAGACTCCCATGCATCCATGATGCTGAAATCCAAGAGGTCCCCACGATTCATCAAGGCGCGGCGCAATGAATAAACAATCAAAACTGCCTGATGGGAACCAAGGGTAAGTTTTTATATGCCTTATGTAAGAAGAAAACAGAAGTTCAGGATGAAGAAGGAAAGAACAGGTGGCTGTTTTGTAGAGTGTGTGTTGGATTTTTTTAGGAAGAAGGGAAGTTCAGTGCTCATTCATCCCCTTTGAATCAGCATTCAGCAGTGAGCCTGAAGCTGAGCCAAGGAGGGATAGCGCTTCAACAGAGGGGGCTGGGAATGCAACAAAATAACTTTGAAGATTAGCGGCACAGAATACTCCATGTGCTCCGACAACACCAACAATGAGACCACCTTCAGCAAATGATTTTGCCAACTACCTGAAGATCAACTATCCTCATTTGGTGAGTTCTGTGAGTGACAGCTCCATTACTGAATTATTAACTGTTATTATCTACATGTCTAATATCTGCGCCCCCAACTTTCAGGCTTCTACAGAAATAGTGAAAGGAAGGACAACGCAGTTGGCTCGCAGCATGCCACTTCACTGGAAAATCTAGTTGTGCAAGAGAACACCAGATTTCCAGGTAATTTGCTGTCAATTCTGTCGACCATCCGATTCCAGGAGGCCAGCAGATTGAAATTGCAGCACCAACCTTTTCCTGTTTGTGACATCAGACCGAATTCTGACTTGTTGACCCTGATTAATTGGAGCTGCACCTGGCCCCATGCTCCCCACATGCCATGATGTTGAAACCCAAGGAGGTCCGGTCCCGGGGATCCATCAAGGCGCGGCGCAATGAATGGACAACCAGAACTGCCTGATGGGAGCCAAGGATAAGCTTTTCTATGCTTTCTGCCCCCGGGGAGAAAAGGCTAGGTGGCTGTTTTTGTAGAATGTCTGTTAGTTTTTTATGCAAGGGTCAGCAAGTTCAGTGAGTATTCCCTGAACATGCAGCAAGAAGCTGAGGCTGAGCCGAGGTTGAACAATGCTTCGAAAATGAGCGCTGGAAAAGCAACATGCATCCGTTCACTGAAAAACCCAGATAGAATTTTGTATGCCTTGTGCAGAGAAGAAAAGGCAAGTTGAGCATGGAGAAAGAAGAGCTTGTGCTGGAATTTTTCAAGGGAAAGTGAAGTTGAGTGCTCATTCCCTTTGAATCAGCCAGAGTCTGAGCCTGAAGGCGCGGCAAGAATCTGAGCCAAGGAGGGATGATGATGCTTCACCAATTAAAGTGGGCTGCAAATGCAACAGGCTCTGAGTGCTATCATATATCACCCTTTTCCCTTTTCTTGATTTTGCAGGAAACTCATTTTTCTTGAGTTTTTTCTTCTCATGTAGTTTGCCACTCATCTGGCAGTGTGGTGGCCACTTTTTGAACATTTATTATTATTAATAACTGTAAGGATTTTTCCCTGGACCAGTCTTGATTATATTTCTGAAAATGCTGCATGGGCAGTACGTTTGTAAGTAATGGTTGGGTGTTGTTATCTATCATTTCTTCTCGAGTAAAGAAAAAGAGTAGCATGAAATATATATAACAAAATAATACGAGTACTGAAAAGAAGAACTAGTTTCTCCGGTATTTCTGCCAAAAATAAGCATTTCTTGGATACATTATTTTCTCAACCCGGCTGGCCACCAACATTCTTTTCTGAGTTTATTTTTAGTTTTCATTTTTTATTTTAGACTTTACATGTGCACCTATTGCACAACCTGCAAATTATTAGATTTTGAGCCTTAGAGTAGTAAAATAGAGTAATATTAGCAAAATTAAAAAAAAGACTAATAAAAGAAAAGCAGAAATATTAGGTAAAGCAAAAAAGTTAGTTTATTTTTAGTTTTCATTTTTTATTTTAGACTTTACATGTGCACCTATTGCACAACCTGCAAATTATTAGATTTTGAGCCTTAGAGTAGTAAAATAGAGTAATATTAGCAAAATTAAAAAAAGATTAACAAAAGAAAAGCATAAATATTAGGTAAAGCAAAAAAGTTAGTTTATTTTTAGTTTTTATTTTATACTTTACATGTGCACCTGTTGCGCAACCTGCAAAATATTAATATATGAGCCTTAGAGTAGTAAGAAGGAAAAAATATTAGGAAAATAAAAATTAAAAAGAGTAATAAAAGAAAAGGAAAAAACCCTCCGTAGTTTATTTTAGAGTTTACATGTGCACATGTTGCACAACCTGCAAAATATGAAAGAAGAGTAATAAATTAAGGAAAAAAAGACTGACATCGCACCGTACTTCCAACCCCCTGCACCTCCAGGGGAGAGACCTAGGGTCACAGACCGCCAGGACAGGCCCAGCCAGAAGTGCGTAGCGACTGCTTTCGCCTCGGCTGAGCTGATGAATCAGCTCTACGTCCTCGGCGATGGCAAGGCCGGCGCTGGGCTATTTAAGCCGCGTAAAATGTTGCTAGCCGAGCGATGTGGTGCTAAACGTTTCCCGGCGCTGCGTTAGTTTATTCCCAGACTGGGCCGTCGCGTTCGTCCGCTGGCCCACGACCTTAGCCAACGCGCTAGTGAGCCGCGCAACTGCCGAAATTGTTTCGGAGGAAGGCGCTCCGTGGGCTCGGTATCCAGGCCATCGTTAGGTATTGGTGGCTGGTGTTAAATTCGCAGGCTGGCCCACTGGCCCCGCAAGAAAGACCAGGACGCGGTTCCTCAAAAAAATAAAAAAAAATGACCAGGACGCCGTGCGAGGTAGGAGGCATGCCACGGCACAGGTATGTACCATGGCTGTGTCACGGTGCAGAGTTTCAGTCATCAATTATGAATGACACACTGCCTAATTCACTCGTCTAGGCTAATGAGGCCATGTACAAAGGTTTAGACGGTTGCTGTCTGTAAGGCTCTACCATGTCACTTGTAGACGACAGCACATGCATCCTGTACAGTAGAGTTGTCTTTAGAGAAGTCTATACAGCTGTAGTAACCGGCGGCCTTTTATCTAGCACACGATGCCCACGAGCCAAGGATGTGGGTGATCGAAACGGTGTACTAGCGGCACCCTTCGTACAATGGAAACTTGGCTGTCGGTAAGCGGCGATTTACAAGGTAACAAACCGTCTGTATTTTTATCAACGGGCTGGTCCGTTTTTTACCTTCTCTCTCGTCCATGTCATGAAAATTACGTGGAGTCTCTTACGGACAGCTGAGTCAATATCTTTGTACATGCTCTGGCATGACCTAAGTAATGAGACCTCATGACATGTGACTGACACCACGAGCAAGGCAGCCGACTTGGGCTGACAAGGACGCTCCTAACCTAGCCGCCTCCGACCCGATTAGGATTTTTCTGCATCCCGCGGCGACGGTACATGTCCGCCTTGTCTCCCATGGACTTAGGCCATGAGGGCGCGGTTGATCCGGCCCTTGTCGGTGGGAGGTCTCCGGTTTTAGATGTGGCTTTGAGATTTATTAGGGTTTGTGTCCTGTTTAGGAAGGCGAGACGGTGGTGGCTTCCTGAAGATGGAATAAGGTTCTCTCCGCCTAGCTCCCGTTCCGACGGTGCATCTAGCATCATCACCGTCAGTGGGCGTGTGGAGGTGTGTCTTCGACGGATCTGTCCTTGGTGGGTTTGCTTGGATCCGTTCGTCATTCGTCTACGTTCGTGTGTTTTTAAGTTGAATTCTTTCAATCTACGCTACAATTCATCAATGACGGTTGCTGTTTTGGTGCGGTGCTCCTATGTGGCCTTAGCACAACGACTTTTTGACCGTCCCCTGACGTCTTAGTCATGTGCGGGTGCCAGATCTAGATTTTGATGGCGTATCCAGGGTGTTGCCCCGGTCTGGCCAAAGGTTAGGGACAACTGGCACTTCGGCCAGATGGGCCGCACAGTGCCAGGCAATCAGGTTAGTTCCCTTTTCTATTTATTTTGCGTATGTTTTCATTTAGTAAAAATTCTAAACCATTTTTGTTGATTCTGAAATTTATTGTGGGCATGAGCTGAATTATTCCAGAGGCCCTCAAATAATTACAGAATGAGCTATAAAATTATTTATAAATATTATTTGCTCCAACTCAAATACAATATGCATTTATTCAAAGGTCATAAATGCCATGAGAAAATGTGCATCATATGTGGTTAAGGTTTTCACCATTTCCCTAAATCATGCACATTTTTGGAGGGCATTTTGGATTCATTGAAAAATACTTTAAGTTGAACCTATTCAAAATCCATTTGGTGCTATGGTTTGATGATTCCCATTTCAAGTTTCATGAAGTTTAAACATGATGCAAACAAGGAGAGCTATCCTAGTGTATTGTCAAACTAGGGATGTGACAATTTTTAAACCCAGATGGAGGTACTCCCTCCGTCCCATAATGTAAGACGTTTTTGACACTAGCATGCCGTGTGCATCTTCTTTTCTTAGTTTACATACAATTGAAGGCTGTCGTTCTTTTCCTTCTAATTTTGGCCTAATATATATGTACAATACTGCAGTTCTGTTTTACTGAAGAACTCTATGCATCTGCAGATCCAATTAGATTCTTTCATTAGAAAAAATACATCTATATATTTCACAAAACGATTGTACTACCGGAAGAAACTCCTAACATTGGGACGCCTACAACCAATTACTTTCTACAACTTATGTTTGCCTTGGAGGCTTGGATGAAACTAGCGGAATTAGGCAGGAGTCATCTTCCACTATTAAGACCGGCTGTCGGTGTCAAAACCGGCGGATCTCGGGTAGGGGGTCCCGAACTGTGCGTCTAGGATCGATGGTAACATGTACACGGGGTTTTACCTAGCTTCGGGCTCTCTTGATGAGATAATACCCTACATGCTGCTTTTGATTGTATTCATATGGGTGTAGTACAGAGTTGATCTACCTCGAGATCATATGTTGTGGTCTAAACCCTAGAGGTATGATGAGTCATCTCATAATCCCCTATCGACTAGTCTGGCCTCGGTTTATATAATACACCAGAGGCCCAGGATAACAAGAGTCCTAGCCGAATACGCCGGTGGGGGAGGAGTCCTTGTCTTGATCGCCAAGTCTTGTGGAATCTTCCTTGTATGCGACACCTGTCCGGACTGGCCCATGAGTATGCGGCCCTGGGGGTCCTCGGCCCAATCTAACCGATTGGGGGACGACGTGGTGAGTACCCCCTAGTTCAGGACACCGTCAGTAGCCCCCTGAACCGGTCTTCAAGTTAGGGACGCTCCTCGATTCTTCCGAACTGTTCTTCATCTTCGGTCGCCGGTCTTGAAAACTGGTTCAACGAATCTTCTTTATCTTCGATCTTGAGGATCACCGAAATGCATTCGACGGGTTTATACGTCGGGTATCCGAGGAGCCCCTTTAAGTTTCCGGCCTTTATCAATGCCTTGTTATTTTTATGCCACACCTCGGGTTTGAAGTTTTTCCCGGGAGGCAGTTCCCTCTTGCGTCCGAGCTCTAACGCCGGACTGCATTCGAGGTATTTTTTGCAGCCGAGCACCAATGCCGGACTGCTTCCCAGCTCTAACGCCGGACTATGTATCCGAGCTCCAATGCCGGACTATGTATCCGAGCTCCAATGCCGGACTGTATCCGAGGTGTCGTAAATCACCTTGGTTCAAAGAAGTTTGAAGGAGTTTTAGCCGAGCTCAATGCCGGAAATGCCCTCTATGGAGCCAGCCACTAGCGTTCGAGCTTTATGCCGGACTGCTTTCGAGGTGGTGCACCACCCCGAATGTGGGCCGATTTTTGTCAATATTTTTGATCGGTGCAATTTATTCTCTGCTGAAATATATAGCCAGTAGCCCTCAAGGTGGGTATCGGTCTAAAACCCGAGGTGCACATGAAGGATGACATAAGACCGCTGATCCCCGTAGCCGCTGAGACTCAGGTTGATTTGCAAAATCGGTTTGAGGACCAAGTCCTAGCTCGGCAGAATACTTCGGGACACAAAAAGCGGCGTGCTCAGTCCTCGAGACTCAGGTTGGGTGCGGCCGACCAACCTGAGGATCAAAATCTCCTTGGAAACTATATTGCACATAAAATTTTCTGCATTGGACAAGCAATGCAGTAGCCCCCGAGACACTGGCCGGGTGGCAACACCAGATCAGGGGATCAATATGCCCCTTCAATATGTTTAAATAATAAGTCCGAAGCCCAGTAGCCCCCGAGCCTCAATGTGGGCATGGGTGGCCGAATTAAGGATCAATATCCATAGTAAAATCACAAATTATGTGTAATGACTCTATGTATCCAATTACTTTACGTCATTAATGCTCGGATCCGCATTGTACAAAACTTTGTTGACCGACCATTGGCTTCCACCTCCTCGGCTAGCCGAGGAGTGTTTGTCTTACTTTATAAAGCCTTTATGAGGGCAAAGATTTATGACAAACAAGGTAATCTAGCCATACGGTTTTATAAACAAAGGTACGCGGAGATATATGTTATATTACTGTTTAACAGAAGAAATGTCTTCCAAAGAAAATAATCCCGCTATCGGTTCCTTTCTTTGGGTTGTCATGCTAAGCATGATCATAAAACCTCAGATCCAATGGAAGAGCAAACTATCGAGGATTTAGTCTGGGAGGCTAGTTAATAACCCCCGGTAGTGTTCGGCGACAGTCGAGGTCAAGCCGTAAACACTTCTGCCAATGTTATGAACGACCTGTTATTTAACACAGTCATCGGATCACTGACCAGTTTACGCTTATTGTGACAGTCAGTTTTCGGCTTTCTCCACTGAGGTGCTTAACTGTGTGAGCTGGAAGCACGATCGCATCGGTTCTCCCTTTGCACGCCTAGCCGAACAAAGCGGAACGTAGGAAGCAAGTGCAGGAGCCGGGCAACCCAACTATTGACGAAGACACAATTCGAAACCGATGCATATATAGCAGTATCCGAGAATATTTTTGCCGAATCTATAAAGGTGTCCGGCATTGCACTGCGAGACTTGTGCTGAAAAACCACAAATAGTTTAAAAATGCCAAAAAGCTTGGAAAACCAAGAAACGTCAGTAAAAACATGATGTCCGAACAATATCAAGTGTTCGGTGCCAACCCGAAAATTGGTCTTAGAAAAAAGAACGGCTTCTGTCGTGCTTTAACATGATACATCCCATCTCAAGACTTTGAGCGGGTCAGCCTACGGCTTCAACCTCCTATCCCGAGGGCGGAGTACTTCTCATCAGGCCAGTTTAGCAAACTAAACTTTAGCAGCTTTTGAGAGAGAAATTAGGCTCCCCGGCTAGTGACCGCACACTCGTGTCGAAAAAAGGAGTGATAAATAATAATGACTTTGCAACGACTAAGAAGAAAAACACTTAGTATGAAACGACTTAAATAAACATAAGAGCCCTCAAGTGACTTGGGTAAAAGTTGACTATATAATGTAAGGTGACATGTAGAATGCCTTCTAGCCGGATTGTAGATCGTTTGTCGTAGCGGACCTTTTCGCTTCAACCTCTGGACCCAATAGTCCGGAGTGTGTCCGAATACCCTCGCGGTTATAAAAACCGGGGCATGCGTGGAGACCAGGCGTAGGGGTCATTAGTGCTTTATCAGACAAGTGCCCAACTAGTTATGTTATATTACATGGTTAGTAAGAAACATCTTCCAGGGAGAATAGTTCCGTTAGGGGTTCCTTTCCCTGGGAGGCATGCCCTAAAGTGCATGTCCGGACTGCGAAAAGAGCAGAAAAACATCTGGGGGCAGGTAAATAAATAGGTAAGAAATCATCTTTTAGTCCACCGACCGAGTATTCCCTTAAGAACGCTAGCTTTCGGCTTCACCCAGTCTGAGGTACACATCCGGCTGACCCGGCAGTAACAATCGCAGAGGTGCTCCCTTTACCACCTAGCCGAACAATCGGGAACGTAGGGGTAAGCACAGGAGCCAGGCAACCCAGCTTGGCCAAAACTTAAGTCATATCGATGCATATAATGGTGAATAAAAGGTACATGCGGAAGTGTGACACATGTGTTGGGCATAAAGCCCGTATTAATAAGCTTCTGTTAAAGAAGCCCCCAGGTATAATGAGCGCGGGTAGCGCGTCAAGTATGTGTGAACAAAGTTTGGACGAGATTTTTTTTACAAGCAACTTTTTTTTTCCAAAAAAGTATAACGCTTGGTCGAACCGAACACAAGTTAGAAATTAAAGCTTTGAGCATGAAAGCGACTTAGCTGGTTAATGTGTTCGCAGTCTGAGCTTGATGCGGGACAAGGTTCTATCCCTCAAGCTGGTCCCGAGGTGGCGGAGCGGAGAGCTCGACACGCCGAACTGGTGACATAGCACGGTCGATGCAGACCGGCAGAGTGACGCCGAAGTCTCTGGATCATTTTCCTGTGCACAAAAAATAGTGCAAACGGGAGATAATAGTAATAATGATAAATAAAAAAATCGTTGCATAATGAATAATTTATGCAAGGTGAGTAATAAAAGAAATATGGCCTGGCGCCGAAGTCGATGTCGACGCAGGGCGTCGTCGCGATGCGGTAAAGGCGTGACAAAGCCTGAATTCATAGGTCGGTCCGCGCTGCGGATGCGGCGTTCGCCGGACTATGTACGGAGACTGACCGAACTAGCATGCGACCGTCGTTAATGCGGCCACCATTTGATAGACCTGTGAACATATGATGGACAAACCAGAGTAATAATTCTTTGGAAAAAATGAACCCAAACATGCAAAAAATATTAGGATTAATAGCACCTGGTTTATTTGTTGTAGTAAATCAAAGGAAGATGATGCTGGCAAAGGTTGGCTCGCCGAGGCAAAACCCTCGGTCCAGCCAATCGTGACGAAGCTGGTCGGCTAGTGACGCCGAAGTGTCCGGAGTAGGTTGATGAAGAGATGATGAATCCTCCGGTCCAGCCGAGATGTCGAAGCCTCGAGGCCAGTCGATGAGTCGAAGTAGTCCGGCGTGATGGACACCGGCTTGAAGGGGCAACAGTGCGGCCCTGCCGATGCAGGTCGTGACGTGGTCGATGCCGGCTTGATGAAGCGACCGTGTCGTGATGCCGATATGCCCTCTCCGTGTAATCCGTGGGGCGGCGATGTTGGTGATGATTTGTCCTTCGCGATGCCGGACTCTTGTTCGGCTTGCCGAGACGATGATCCGAAGAAGTTGAGCTCGGCTCAACAAAGTGACGACGTGTCTAGCGCAGGTCGGCAGCCGTGGAGCAATATTGCCGGACTGGTTTGACACCAGCATGATGCCGAAGATCATGTTCAAAAGATCTTAAAGTTAGTGGGATGTGTTCGAAAACAATACACAATATCCCATACAAAACTTCCTTCAAAAGGGATGTCCGAAATCCCGTTCATAAAAAAGATGAATTCGGGTCGGATTCGTTCTCGCGCAGAAAACAGATCCGAAAAGTGATGCACTAATCGGAAGGTTCGCGGAGTTCGGACGGTCGGATCGAGCTGAAATTTGGAGGGGTGGTAGATATAGGAATTCCGCAGCCGATCAACGGTTGGATCTTTCAAAGGACGTCCGAGTTAGAAGCTGGACACCACGCCCTAAACTCGTCCAGATTCCCGTCCAGATTTGACAGGGCTCCGGTATATCGTAGATTGCCAGAGATTTCTCCATCGGAACTCGACGAAATTTTTCAGGGTTGTTGTAGACTCAATTCCGCACAATTCCACCAAAGCGATCGTCAAAGCGATACTCGAGGAGGTGGTGGCAGCAGATACGAGTTCGCTGTCCAGAAAAACAGCACGGTCGCTTGAGGGCAAGATTGACGTTGAGCCCCCGAGCTTCATGGATGACTCCTCCGGGATCTTGATAGAGATCGGAGTTGATGTTTGATGAAGGCCCTCGTCCGAACATGGTGATCCGAACACGGGGCGCAATTCTTGGTCGAACCAAGGTGACCAGTCGAGCTGGTGACGAAGATGCCAAAGTCGCAGTTGATCTGCAGGCGAGCCATCGATCCTTTTGTCGATCACACAACGGAACTCTCAATGAAAGCACCAATGTCGGTGTCAAAATCGGCGGATCTCGGATAGGGGGTCCCGAACTGTGCGTCTAGGATCGATGGTAACATGTACACGGGGTTTTACCCAGCTTCGGGCTCTCTTGATGAGATAATACCCTACATGCTGCTTTTGATTGTATTCATATGGGTGTAGTACAGAGTTGATCTACCTCGAGATCATATGTTGTGGTCTAAACCCTAGAGGTATGATGAGTCATCTCATAATCCCCTATCGACTAGTCTGGCCTCGGTTTATATAATACACCAGAGGCCCAGGATAACAAGAGTCCTAGCCGAATACGCCGGTGGGGGAGGAGTCCTTGTCTTGATCGCCAAGTCTTGTGGAATCTTCCTTGTATGCGGCACCTGTCCGGACTGGCCCATGAGTATGCGGCCCTGGGGGTCCTCGGCCTAATCTAACCGAGTGGGGGACGACGTGGTGAGTACCCCTAGTCCAGGACACCGTCACCGGCCAATTAGGAGGATACTCAACTTCCATGCTCTCGGCCACTTAGGGCCAAAGCTATTAGAATAAGTTGGATCATGAACACCATGAGAACAGTTGGTTAGGCCATGCACTGGACCATAATTGTATCATAATTCTTGAGTAGTCAATTAATGATAGCACATGTTCTTTGATTCTTTCATATTTGAGACGACACGACAACTGTATGTGGGATTGATCAGCAGACACCAATTAAATGCCAGCTTGATTGCCTTTATTTTGGATAGAGTTCTTATCAGCTCAACATTGCTTCTGATTAGGAGTTGATGATGTCACAAGATGGTCTAACAAGACAATGTAGTACAAGAGTATTTCACAAATCACAATCTACAAAGAAGAAGAATATGAAGTACTACACCAGCTTATATAGGTTCACACTTGATCTACATAGTACTGTAGCATTCATTCAGTTCCATATACATAATGAACAAGAATTATTTGTAGCAAAACGACAATTGTTGTAGGGTTGCTACCATAGTTATTGCTAGCCCTAATAATTACTCAAACCATCCCTTAATATAAGATGCTCATAGTTTGCAAAAACGTGTGATATTGTGGGACGGAGGGAGTATAACACATGCCTACAATAAGAGAGTGGAAGCCTCATGGTGCATGTAAGGGTTTGTTTCTCCCGTTGCAACGCACGGGCATATTTCCTAGTTATGTGTAAAGGTAACAAGTTTCATCGATCATCTGCCTACTAAGAAGTGTGTAGTGCTACACCATCATAATAGTTTCACTAAACTCTAAATTCTTAACAGATTTCTACAAAGAAATAGCTAACGCTACAAAAATTCTATAAGTTAAAATACATCAAACCCATCAAAAAAGTGGTGAAAATACATCAACCCCTATAGATTTCTATAACCAAATACATGAACTAACCCTACAAAATTACATCTGAATGAAGGTTAGACACACAGGAAAGCCTAAAAGTTCTATAATCTTAGAAGGAGCACAGCTCACCACCATGATCACCATCATGACTGAAGAGTAAGGCAGGAGTATCGGATAATGGAAGGGTAGATTGGACAGAACCAGAGATGCCGGACAGAGGCTATGCCGCCACGACATTTGATGTGATGCACGACAAGAGAGCGCCGCTCAGAAAGGCATGGGAGTGGACACGGTCGGACTAGGTTGCCGCGGGGGCTTCAGATAGTGCACCATTGGAAAGGATCCATGATTAGACATAGTGCAATCTCATAGGAGAGGGGCTCGCCAGCGGCGGTGAGAGTCAAGGAATTGGCATGGAGAAGATATAAAACGTATACAACACAACTCTGACGGGCGAGAAAACGAAGACGACTAGTTTGCAACAATAACTTAGACGGGTCAAATGTGGTAGCCGTAAGTGACAAATGTCCGTTCACTTTGGAGATCGGAACACATGATCACTGACCGATCATTTCGAACCCGTCTCTAATAAGCATGCAGTAGAGCTCAAAATACCTCATCACTGATGCACCATGGAAGACCTGTCACTGGTCATCCTTGTCAATGATGTGTGGGCATTCGTCGGCCAACAATGGAGGGTCAGTGATATTCTGATCTGTAGTAGTGGATTCTGGATTGTGCAAGGCTTCTATCAGTTCTGACTAGTGAGGAACGATGTGAGTTACACTAGTAAAATTCGCAGATCGGTGGCCGAAAAAACTATCTTTCATGTGGAGCAGTGACAACGGGAACGCTAACAGGAGGACATACAAGTCGTGGCTCTGCGGCAGGAATGATGGCATCTGCAAGGGAATGGGTGGATCTAAGGCAATGCTGATGGTGTATGGGCCAAGAATCAAGACAGAGGAGGAGGGGCGGTCCTGAGAGGTCATCCAAGGGAGTTCGTTGTAGGCTAGTGCCGTTTTTACCCTCACTAGCTAAACCTAGAGTGGTGGAGTTACCAGCATGTCGCCATGTCCTTACGCTAGAGAAGGAAGTTGGAGCCTAGACGATATTCTTGGAGACGGACTGCAAGATGGTGTTGAGCAAGCTCAAATCTGAAGGAAGGACGGATTACCCCATGGTCCGGTGGTTGAAGATGTGAAGGCCATGCTCCAAACTTTTATTGAGTCAAATATCACTTTGTACAGAAGTGAAAAACAAGGTTGCATTGCCTGCATCTTCGGTAAAGAAGGTTGTCGGCATGAGTTGTGAAAAACAAGGCTTAGTGTACCTCCGGATTGTACTAGCGTCGTTTTGAACTCTGGCACTGCTGAGGACTGTGAATGCAGTGGAAACCTTCAAAATGATTATTTACATGTATCTTTTTTCTTATCAATAAATCGAGTTTAAATTAGGAACAAGGTGATTATCAACGTATTTATTTTATTTTGTATCTATATCTCAATGCATGGCTATAATAAGATGATATTTTTTTCGTCAAAAACTTGATAGTATTATACATTAATTGACTAGGGAACTAAATGATGACCACTTGTACTACTCCCTCCGGAACAAATAAATGCACTACCAAATAGTAAGTTTATATTTGTTTCTAAATATAAGAATATTACTATTAAATACTAGTATACCAAAGATGTATTTAATAGTATACCAAAGGTATACCTAAAATATAAGAATATTTAATAGTAGTATATTGAAGATATTCTACAATTAAATACTATTACCTCCATTCCGAATTATAAAATAGTACTATAAAATACTCCCTCTGTCCGGAAGTACTTCTCACAGAAATGCATAAAAATGGATGTATCTAGAACTAAAATACATCTAGATACATCCATTTCTTCGACAAGTATTTCGGGACGGAGGGAGTACTATCACCTCTGTTTTAATATTTAGCAAAAAGATAATATTATTTAGTAGTGATATATCTTTATTACTAATCAAATATAAGAATATTACTATTAAATACTAGTATCCCAAAGATAAATTTAATAGTATATCGAAGATATACCACAATTAAATACCATTTCCTCTATTCCAAAATATAATAATATTACTATTAAATACTATCACCTCTATTTGTATATTTAGTAACAGAGATAATAGTACTCAATAGTAGTATATCTTTGTTCCTAAATATAAGAATATTACTATTAGATACTAGTATACCAAATATATATTTAATATTGTACCAAAGATATACAAAAAATACACAAGAATATTTAATAGAAATATATAAAAGAGATGCTACTATTAAATACTGGTATTAAATAAATAAATTTGTAGTTTCACACGCGGTCCCCACCTTGCCCACTGCCTTCCGTTTCGGTTCATAAAAGGCAACGCACGCTTCTGCTCCTCGTGTGCTGCTCGCTCACATTCTCCTCATCCCACTCTCGTCAACCCGCTCCGCGCGTCTGCTCAACCGATCCACCGCGATGTCTAGCTCCGGCGTCAACGCCATACCCGCAGCCAACCACGAGAAGCAGAGCCTCGCGGCCCCTGCCCTGCCCCCTGCCGCCGCTGTCGCCCAGGGGAAAGTGAAGGCGTTTGCGCAACAGGCGCCTGCGCCGGTGGTTCGCAAGCGCAAGTCCAGGAAACCCCACCAGAAGGAGAAGACCCCGCCCCCTGCAGCCACCAGAGAGGAGCTGGAATACCGGGAGTCCCGGGAAGGACCCTTGAAGGTGCTTGCGCTCCCGGCGCCAGGGGCCCCGCGTGCTTATGCTGTCTCAGGCGACAAGATCGTGAGCCGCGCTCGCGCCCCCACACGGCGTGCAAGCGCTGTATCCGACGACAAGATGGTGAGCCGCGCTCGCTCTTCCTCTGCTACTAGTGATTTGAAGTTAACCGATGCCTAATGAGACGGAGTTATTGACAATCTTTAATCTAGTCATGTGAATTAGTACTAGTGCTTAATGAACTGCCTGATGTGTATGTGCAAGAATTACGTGTTGGGTATATATCCTTGGACTTTCTAATGGTTGCGGTCTCATCTGGCAGATGGACAGGAACGAGATGGCGCCGGTCCAGGGGGTGCCACGCATGCGGGGGAGCATCGCGTCGTCAAGTGCGGTTGGTAAGTATACTTTATGCTGCTTTTTTTGTCAGCATCGTCTCCATGCAGCCTACACTAGCAAACAAGCTGCTTAGCTCTTGTGCATGCTTGTTTTTTGTCATCATTAGTAATACCGATATTGGACTGAAGCTTGTTAGCTCTGTCCATGCTGGGCCTTTTTGTCATCATTAGTATTGTTATATATTAGCTGAAGCTGCACATGTTTTCTTTCCATTGACGTTGGTCGGGCGGTGCTACGCGTCAGTCGGCCCATCGATGGCCGCCTTACTCACCTGATTTTAATCAAGTCCCATCTAGGAGTAGTTTGTTTTGTCACTAGCTGTGTATACATAGGCGAGCTCCAGCACTGTGTTGCAGCGCGGAAGACATATGAACTGTAAATAAGAAACATGCAATGGCTAGAAACATCTCCGTACATTTTTTGGGCACGTTTTAGGTGTCAACGAAATTAGTCGGATCGCCAGCCTTCGGATTGACACATGGAGCATTGGATCACACTACACGGCAGACTGGCAGAGAGAATGGAACCCATCTTCCTCCATAGCCTCCGCAATACATGTGTATCCCCCACCCCTCCCCCATCGTCGCAACAGACTATTATGTCAGCCCCTCGCAGCACCTGGCATTGGTGCCCTGGAGATCCCTGATGTCGCTTGCATATCCTGCAAGTATTATTACAGTGCGCCAACGAGGCGTCGTCCTTGCAACATTGTCTTACAACCAATGTAGTTGATGCCACCACCACCCTCACCCCTTGACGCATGGATCGTGGCTTCTGGCACTGGTCGTCGGATAAAACACACCCCGCGGGAACATGCGGTTGCACCATTGCGATCTATGCAACTTAGGAATTGTTGTGACAGCCCCTACAAAACTAGCGATGATGCGACCATCCCCCTGCAACATCGGCCGTAGTTGTAGCACATATGAGAAGATGGTTGTAGCACATAACAACAGTATGTGTTTTTAGCACCATAAGCGAGCACTGCCTTGCAACATCGGCTATCGGGATGGAGCATCGACAAACACACTCACGGCCTTGAAACAGCGTGCTCCTATTTCAGCATATAGCGATGGCTTGTAGCAGTGCTAGCCCAACTCATTGTCATAGAGAAAGGGGAACAAAGGATGGGTGTGCACGTGGTGGAAATAAAATGAATGGATATGGTGAAGAGAGAGGAAGACTAACAAGCCGCATCTGGCGCTAGAGCAAGCTGACTCATTTCGCCCTCAAACCAGTCCGTTGAATATAATTCCATTTTATTTTGAGAGACCTCATAAAAACGTTGCAACATGCGAGCCTGTCTATACAAAAAATTGTAGATATACAACACATACTCATTAGCTGCAACAAATCAGTGAAAAAACACAATGTATATAGGCCTGAACCGATGGATCATTGGCATGCATCTAACGGCTCTTCCTAGGTTATGCCCAACCGTGAGCCGTTAAATTGGGTCACACATCACTACCCAATCAACCACCAACTTATTTGTTCCTTGTGTGTCCTCTTCTCACCCTTCGCAACATACACCCATGATTCTCAGCAATAGACCAACATGGAGCCGACAATGGTGGCCATGATAGGCTAGTGAAAAGCACATTGGTGATCAGCCTTACAACACTAAACACAACATTGCAACATGAGGAAACCCCAACTTTGTAGCACTGGTGCACCATTTTTCGGCGAAGAAAAACATGCCAATGACCTGCCTTGCAGCATTAATGACCTGGCCTTGCAGCAATGTCAACCACCTTGTAGCATTGAAAAGTTCACTAACGAATAGCTTTGCTACATCAAGTGACCGCCTTCCAGCATTGAACACCCAGCTTGCTGCACTGTGATGATCGATGGTCGGCCTTGCAACAGTATTAGTTGACATTGCACACCTTGTCTCCATTTTTATGTACATACAGATGAGTGAGCTTGGAACATCAGTAACGTATCAACATTAGCAACATTGAAGACGGTAACTTTGTTTCTCCAAGCATTGACATTATTGAATAAGCAAGCAACTGCACATCCACCCCACGAGCCATATTTTTTGAGCTCTGCGACAACCGGCTGTAGTTGGAAAAGAGCCGACAATGATAGTTTAGAATGTATGTGGTCAAAATATATTAAATGGAGGGGAGGGTGACTGCCTATGTTAGGTAGGTCACAAGTGCCTTGTGTGAATAGCCAAAAAGACAAAAGGAGGCCTCCTGGGTTCTCAATCCTGAAGCTAAGCATAACTCCAACTCCAGACACGCTCGGGGGCTACTAAAGGTGCAATACACTTGGGGTGTCCTCCAGGTGGGAAGCCCGGTAGCAGGCCTGCCTTAGGACCCAAGAGGCTAAGTGGAGGATCGGTGCAGGAGGGCAGCTCAGTAGCCCAGATAAGGAGATGGCGGCAGCATGAGATTTGATGGATTCCTTGTAAACCTAACCCTCGTCACCTATATAAGGAGGGGCTAGGGGTTTTCATTCGCGTATACATTCGTAGACTGTACGCTCGGTAGCATTATACTTCATCTCCACTCTAAACTCCTCGCAAAAGGTGCTCCACCATGAATAAAAAACAGATATAGGATGTAGGGCATTACCTCCCACTGAGGGCCCGAACCTGGGTAAAACCCTGGTGCGAAATCCCTTCTCCTGTATCCGGCCGCGTTCACCACCCTACTATGGGTACTAACGGTTTTATATACTGTCACATAGTTAAGTTCCAACACATTTTCTCTCGGGAGTTGAAAGCAACTCATGGTGTAAGTAGGTGTTGCTTGAAGCACTGATTTTACTAGCACCTCCTTTCCCGCCTTCGGGATACCTTGTCCTGCCTATCCAACCACTTTGCCATTTGAGCTTTCTCTAAGATGTTTAAAATTTGCTTCCTTTGACCTGCCCACCACGGTTGGGAGCCCCAGATAATGCTCGCTCAATGCCTTAGGATCAGTGCAAAGATATTTACAACAATTTTTTCCTCCTGTTTGCCTCACTCCCCAAAGAAAGTTGAAGCTTTTTGAAGATTTACCATTTGTCCCGAGGCCCAGTCATAGTCATAGAGGATCTATTTAAGGTTACAAAGTTGCCATTTGACGGTTGAAGAAATACTATACTATCATCTGTAAAAACAAGATGGGCTACATGGGGGCTAGTGCTCCCAAGAGATATACCATTGATCTCTTTATCTTTGATCATTCATGAGAAAGGCCGAAAAACTCAGAACATAGAAAATAAAAAAATAGGGGGACCGTGGGTCTCCTTACCAGAGCCCTCTTGATAGTATAAAAATGACAGAGCACACTCAGTTCAATTTCATAGAAAACATGGTCGGGGTATCACACATCATAACCATCAAGATCAGCCTATCTGAGAACCCAAGTGCCCTCATTTTCAGATCAAGGAAAATCCAAACCACCCTCTTATAGGCCTTCATCATGTATAGTTTAATTGCGAACATTGGATTTTTCTATTTCTTGAACGAAAATACTTTGCTCCTCCATGATCATTATGGATAGGACAACCTTCTATCTCTTTGCTAGGCCTTTGAAGCAATTTGGTTGAGTGTGTTCAATAAGCTGATTGATCCCATTTGAGGAAGTATCTCCAGTGAGTTAATTTTGGGGATCAGGACTAGAACCGTATCACTGAAGTCTGGTGAAATAACTCCATTAAAAAAATCCGCTATTACTCTGCGTACATCATTTTTTAGAAATAACTATAGTGAAATTGGTAAACGTAAGTCGAGAGGTTGTCTGGCCCTGCGCTTTTGTCAGTCCAATTTAGAATAGTCCATTCTCAATTTCTTCGTCCATCACGTCCATGTTCACCATCTCCTCCATATCACTAGTCACACAAGGTCGGATGTGAGATAAGATGTGGTCAGCTTCAGCAGAGCCTTCTGAAGAAAACAACTAAGCATAGAAATCGGCCGAAATCTTCCCCATCTCATTGTCAATAGTACAACTCGTGCCATCCGCCTTCTTGTTTTGATCGTCTTCCTTGAGCAATTCCAGTCGAGAACATTGCATATACATTATTTGTTCCCACACATGAACCACATGAAGCTACGCTTCAATCTCGCTGATCTTCAGCGAGGATGTCTGGATCCCAATTCTCTCCCCTTTCCATCGAAGCTAGACCTTCTGCCTAGTAATCTCACAACATACGAAACACCGAGACACTCCAATGTTGCATATCATTGGTGACATTGTTACGCTTCCCGTAGAGCTCACTCTGGCCGGAACTATTATCACATGCACACTTCCATGCCTCCATGGGGCATCCACCTCTCCTCAAATGTTAATGCCCACTTCTTACTTTTGGTAATGGCTAGGTTTTCTAGCGCTCTATTAACCAGCGAAGCATGGTATGGTCCTCCATGAGAACATGTTCAATGGGTGTATCCTACAATGAATGCATGAAATCTTCATTGCATGGACCCTTGTTCAAATGTATATAAATGATCTCATCCTCCTCCATCTTATTGTCCCATGTGTATAGGTAGCTACTAAAACGAAGGTTTGAAAAGCTATGATTGGCTATGCTCTCCCCAATGCGCTCCATTTGTGTGAAAATCCTCAAGTAATCTCCTAGTTGTTGTGATTAAAAGAATTCTTTGTTAAGGTATCATTATCACAGATAAATGTATTTTTAGGATCCAGTCTCTTGGAGCCTCCCTTAGCTACACAAATTTGCTTCAATCTCTCTTCCTATCTAGTAGCTTTAGCTGATAATCCTTGTGACGCCTTTGGTGGTCACCATCACTCTTCCTTGTCTTATGAACAAAAGTGCCTCATCTGCGTTACTTGGAGGTATATGGGTCATCTTTCCCAATCGCCTTGCACCCTTTCCCGTATAGATTTTTTATGTCTTCTTCCTTTCATGCTCCTTTCTCAACTCCCGCTTCCTTTTTAGATGCAAATCATCCCTTAGTTCACAATCATGTGGTCGATCTTGCCTACATTGGTCCTCCCTCCAATTCGACTTTCTTATATAGTCACCCTCCACAAGACCATCTTGAGGATCCTCGCTAGTGAGAGAGAGTCCATAGAGGGTGTATAATCATTGTATCACCTGCGCCTAAATGGTAGGACATGCAACGCTACATGACCCCTGCGACCATAGATGCCCTTGCTTGACCTAGTGCTCCCAAAACTAAAGATCTTGCTTTCTGTCGGTGCCTTCTATTTTGTTTTTGTCTATGAGAGCCATGTCCAAGTGATTCCCTCAACCATTCACCCAACTGAGGTGAGGAATCAACATGTGGTTCAAATCATCCATCAACATGTGCTAGTCTGTCGCAGTCAATCCAAAAGAGAGGTATCTTCTCAAATTGAAAATCAAACAAGGCCCCTCATCTTTCGCTGAAGAGAGGAGAAAGAAGCCTCGGACCAGTGAAACGAATATGAAAATTCTATCTCTAACTCTGAGATGGTTCCCCCATAAATCCATCCTTCTTAACATCAACCTTTACCACGCCACTAAGGCAATTCCTGAGAGCATTCCCCAAAGTATACGATTGTTTATATAGGGGAGGATCTGTAATTCTCTCCCATGGATCCATCATACAAAACATTATCTTCGACGACCTAGTTTTGTCATCATAATCCTTCAAAACTATCACATTAAAATCAAATTGCCAAATTCCATTATATAGAGCGTGCTTCTAGACTCCTTTGTTCTCGAATCTCAAGAAGAAGATATTATTGCCAATGTGACTTATTTGGCTTCCTAGTAGAATCCCCATGCGTGTAGCATAGCCCTAGCAAACACGTTGGTGTTGATTTGCTGGAGTGAGCATGCCTTTCCAACCACTGACCACCTAGTAGGCCTCGGTCGGTCTGGAATCCTGATCCTCAAACATGAGATCTATTAGTTCCTTTTTTTGCCATGTTCAGGGTTCCTTGTTTGGTTGAGAGATTCGCTTCCTTCCCTGAAGCATTTCCGTCTGTCAGGGACTTTGAAGGTTATCATCTTAACGATCGTTGGTCGCCTGCTTCACTTGAGCTATCGATCTAAGCCACGCCTTCTCTCCCGTCGTCATGCAAAGGAGTGTAAGCACCAAGACCAATCAATGTAGGAGTTTACAACCTTATCACCCCATAGATGAATAAAACCCTAACCCTAGAACGACCTCTCGGTCGCCTATAGTTGCCCTTAGCATTTCCTTTCATGGTGGGCCCGCCACTAGGTATTTATATGGGTCCTTCCATTGGTACCTTTTTCTGCGCTGGAGCCTTTGTGCTACATTTGCCTTTCTACAACGGCGGTCGTATCCAAATCATATAGTCTCCTCTAACTAAGACAGGACATCAACTCTTCTTTTTTTTCAAGGCAAATACACTTGCTAGTGTACAAACAACGTTGAAAGAAGTCTTGTCGCATGTGAAGACGACACTAAGAGTGTGACACATATAGGTGCAAACTTCATGGATAGTACATAATTTATGGATAATGCAAATTTCAGCAGATATGAATAGCTCCAGGGGGAATGAGCGCACAAAGGAATCAACCACCATAAACGTCATTTCCAAAGAAACAAAGTCACAAAAAGAGAGACAAGACATTAGCTTCTTTATCGAGAACCCATATATTTAAATGTTGCCTTGCTCTTTGAGTATTAACAAGAAATAATTTTTACTAATATAATATGTGTAAATCTTGATAGATATGGAATGTATTTTGGTCATTATGTTTTAAAGAATCGTATCAGTTTTTTGTATGTTGAAATTAGAAGAAGTTCATGTGCCTTCAAGGCATGTCAACGTGTGTTGTTCCACCTCAAATAGGGACATAGTAAATGGTTATTCTCCCTACATATAGCCCCAATTCTCATGCTCTCTCTCTACATGTTATATTCCAGAACTGCCAACACTACTCCATAAAGCCTAACTGGTGAAGGTTCAGAAACACCCGTCAATGACGTGTTCAACTCCCATTAGGAGTATGTACTTAGTGTAGAAGAAACAAGGCACTTACAAGCACGATCCCACCAATGGTGAAGAAATCGGGAAAGAAAATCGGGCCATGGCCGGTCCAAATCCGGAAGTTGCTAACAATGTTTAGTCTCCACTACTCGAACCTACTTTTCCTCAATATGTTGCATCGTGTGATGTTTGGAGAAGCCATAGAGTTGAGGATCCGAATAGAGAAAAGAATGATGGGGAGTGGCTTGAAGAATAGGAACCAGGAAGCCGGATGGAAAATGCCTCCACCATGTTGCACCATTGGCCGATGATCACTAACCCGTATGGTGCAAGGACCAAGGCAGAACTAAGCACCATCATCATCTGGGTGGAAGAGGAAGTTGGACCAGTTTGTTGCTCCTCTCATACAGCTCAATGATTTCGTGGAGTTGGCATCCATGCCACATTGCACAAAGATAACAACATTGAGGAGGATGAGGGTCAACGCAAGGTCTCTTCCTCAGAGGGATTACTTTTGAGGAAGTGCGGGAAGGTTATGACATGATGGGCGGTTAACAAGGGAAGTTTGCGTGGCTGTGGAGGACAAATCGTGAAGACAAGTGTGCTAGTAGCTAGATAAGAGATGAATGATGGTAGAAAGGACTAATGAGCTTACTGGGTGAGGCTACTATTTTTAAGTTGCCACCTAAATGAGAGGGTAATGATTTAGTCACTGTTAGGACATGACTAGAGCTTGTAAGTGGTGGGTTGTATATTACTAACAAGTAGCATGTTTAGCCTCAATATTGTCCTGTGTCACTGGTAACAACGTATCATTGATGGACCACCTATTGGGCCCGTCACTACTACCTTTTTCAACAAAAATAGAATTTTAGTTATTGTCAGATTCACGAAAATCCCATCGGCCGTTAGTGCTAAGTAGCACTCCTGATGGGTTTTGTGACTCACCACTTTTGATCGTTAACTAGCCGAGAACTCTAGCGTAGTGCACATTTGTTTCTTTGTGATTTTGTTAGTGTTTTTCTGTGCACAGAGACATATCAATTGATCCTAACAGATGTTCTCTTTAGGTGGGGTCAAGAGTGAAGGAGTGGGGAGCTTGGAAGTAGGGAAAATGGCACCTAGAGGGGTTCAGGTCTCCATGATGAATAACCACAACTTTGATCTGAATGAGATGCCGACTGAGCATGAGTAGCTGAAGAAGGAGTAGTCGCCCATGGAGCAAGAGTAGCTGCCTATGGCACAACATGAGCTTTAATATTCACAATGGTTGGAGGCTACTCAAATCCGCATGTGTGAGCAAAAATAACTCTTGGCCAAAAGCGTAGCCCTGTCAGAAATTATCAAAACAATATCCCTATCCCGAGGACAATCGGAAGACTTATGTGGAACTTTTGAATTTCTCGCTTCCTATTTTTTGGCGATTGACTAACGCTATTGCTAAACTTGAGGGAAGGAGTTGGTATACTGCCTCATGATCACCATGTCAACTCGAAATGGCTTTTCTATTCATTCCCCATGATAGTTTTGATATGTGGTTTGTTTGAACATGTGAATCAAATCCGCATCCTACATGGGCATTGAGCTTTATTTGGACTACCACTTCATGGACAAGCCATGTGGTCCATGTAGTCTATGTTGCAAAGGCGGGAGGACAAGGAGCAAATAGTTGTCGATGGCTGGGCACTGAAGTTATTTGTTAAGAAATTAGTTTCCTGACATGGTTCCTTTATTTCATTGTTTAGTATTTTATATCGGTTCAATGCACTAGTGTGTAACCTTCTTCTCACGTTTCGGGTCCAGCTCTTGGTGGTCATGAGTTCATTACTTATGTTAACTATTATTGTTGTGCCCACTTGTTCGTCAAGAGAATATAAAGTTAACTAAGATCCTCCTGAATTTATATTAATATAGTGGGCACTGAGGTAATAATCAACCTTGAATATTACTCATATTTGTCAAGTAGGAGGTCAAGCTAGATCTGTCTGGCGCATCATCTATGGTCAGATATGGTGTATTGCCTATTCTAAACCCAATGAGTATTGCAGAATGACATGTGCCTCCGGGGAGGAATGAGTCAATCTTTTGTGTCAAGGGGATATGGCATGCCTAATAATTGACAATAAAAGATTCACCGCCTACATGAAAAGTATAACCCAAGACAAGGAATATATGCCATTGAAATTTTACCACATAAAGTCATCGATATTTTTTAATTTAATGTTCCCTGGGTTGTGACTTTGATGGTCACATGTACAAAAAAATAAGAGCGATTTAGCATTTTGTGTCCAAGAGAGATTATAAGCCCAAATAATCTCCATGGTTAAATTTAGATGTGACACTACAATCCACCTCATTGCTATCTTGGAGTCCTTCATGTAATCAAAAGTTCACCATATGGTGACTTTGATAATCACATATACTAATGGGGAGGAGCAAGGTGACAATTTTTTTGCCAAGGAGAAACGATATTCCATACTAATTGACCTTCGGAAGCTAATCGCCTCCATAAAGTACACACTTTGCTTGTTATCCTATAACTGGATTCCAAGAAGCACAAGAATCCTGAGAATAGGATTACAACTCAGCACTTTTGTTTGGAGATATTGAGAAGGGTTGCTCTTTGGAGAGCATGATACTATGAAAGTTATAACATATGTTCTTGGGGGGTTATTGTCTCGCCACTCTGTTCTTAACTATTTCGATTCCAGCAAACGGAGGGCGTTAGGTCAAAGCCTTAGAGCACACCTTGTAGTTTTGAAGTGGGCGAGACAACTTTATCTAGGAGCCTCTTTTCCTTCTGACCAGCTCCCTAAAAACAATGTTCGACTTGCATGTGTAGTCGGTGTAGACATGTCATTGCAATTCCACCACTAGGATATCAATAAGTCCTATGTATTACATACCAACATATGCCCCCATATGGTGACTTTATAAATTGAATGCATTTCACCAAGTTATTGTGTGCCAATTATAGTGAAGGTAGTGACTCACATGTCGGCCTCCCTAACGGGAAGCAAAATCACTCTGACTTTGGCAACCTAAATCTTTTATGGATTCAAGAAACCATGTTGGATTTGTGTATTATTTATTTCCACATATAACTACCAAAATAAAGAAATCGGTTTAGAATGGGAGTCTTGCAGACACTCATGTGAATATTGTGAATTTGTGGGAAATCATATTATGTGCATCAAAATAAGCCTAAAGTTGTATCTTAAGAGATACATGTACAATCTTTCAATGGGTATGCCCCTACTAAATTCATGATATTAATCAGTTCATAGAAGTTTAAGTTGAGAAAGAAGCTTCGGCAAAATATTTCCACACACCCGTCATGTCTAGGCTCGTCGAAAGCCTCGATAACCTTAGTCATTGGATCAATGAAGGCTCTTAGTACGTTGACCGGGTTCTTAACTCAAGTCGTCCTTGCTTGATACCGTATTGAATGGAAAGTATATAATCAATTTACTTAAGTGGGTGAATAATGTTGGCTAGTATATTTCAACACTCACCTCACTTGCATCTTTTTGGGGCATATAATGCACCGTGTCCAACACATTTTTTTTCTAAAGAGTAAATTTCAATGGAAACATTTAACTACTTTAGTAGCAATCTCGTATGTCAAGGATATTTTGCCAATGAAAAGGAGGGCTCAAGGTTGATGAGTACCTCAGTGCACACACACAAGTCAAGTTCTCCTTTTCCTCCCATGTTGATCATCCATGGTTCGACATTGGACATTATATATGTAACCTTCTTCTCACGTTTTGGGTCTAGCTCTTGGTGGTCATGAGTTCATTACTTATGTAAACCATTATTGTTGTGCGCACTTGTTCAACAAGAGACTATAAACTTAACTAAGATCCTCCTGTATTTATATTAATATAGTTGGCACTGAGGTAATCATCAGCCTTGAATATTACTCATATTTGTTAAGTAGGAGGTCAAGCTGGATCTATTTGGCGCATCATCTATGGTAACATATGGTGTATTGCCTATTCTAAACCCAATGAGTATTGCTGAATGACATGTGCATGTGGGGAGGAATGCGTCACTCTTTGGTGTCAAGGGGAGATCGCATGCCTAAGAATTGACACCAAAGTATATGACTAGTCGGTGTAGACATGTCACTGTAATTCCACCACTAGGATGTCAATAAGTCTTATGTATTACATACCAACATATGCCACCATATGGTGACTTTATAAAATGAATGCATTTCACCAAGTTATTGTGTGCCAATTATGGTGAAGGTAGTGACTCACATGTCGGCCTCCCTAACAGGAAGCAAAATCACTCTGACTTTGGCAACCAAATTCTTTTATGGATTCAAGCAACAAGGTTGGATTTGTGTATTATTTATTTCCTCATATAACTTTCAAAATAAAGAAATCAGTTTAGAATAAGAGTCTCGCAGACACTCATGTCAATAATGTGAACTTATGGGAAATCCTATTATGTGCATCAAAATAAGCCCGAACTCGTATCTTAAGAGATACTCGTACAATCTTTCAATGGGTATGCCCCCTACTAAATTCATGATGTTAATTGGTTCGCAGAAGTTTAAGTTGAAAAAGAAGCTTGGGCAACATATTTCCACACACCCGTCGTGTCTAGGCTCGTCTCAAGCCTAGATAACCTTAGTCATGGGATCAATGAAGGCAATTAGTACGTTGAGACGGTTCTTAACTCAAGTCCACCTTGCTTGATACCGTATTGAATGGAAAGTACATAATCAATTTACTTAAGTGGGTGAATAATGTTGGCTAGTATATTTCAACACTCACCTCGCTTGCATCCTTTCGGGGCATATAATGCACCGTGCCAACACATTTTTTTCTAAAGACAAAATTCCAATGGAAATATTTAACTAATTTAGTGAAATCTCATATGTCAAGGATATTTGGCCAATGAAAAGGAGGGCTCAAGGTTGATGAGTACCTCAGTGGACACACACACACAAGTAAAGTTCTCTTTTTCCTCCCATGTTGATCCTCCATGGTTCAACATTGGACAATATATATGTAACCTTCTTCTCACATTTTGGGTCTAGCTCTTGGTGGTCATGAGTTCATTAGTTAAGTTAACTACTATTGTTGTGCCCAGTTGTTCGACAAGAGACTATAAAGTTAACTAAGATCCTGTAGTAATTATATTAATATAGTTGGCACTGAGGTAATCATCAACCTTGAATATTACTCATATTTGTTAAGTACGAGGTCAAGCTGGATCTATCTGGCGCATCATCTATGGTCACATATGGTGTATTGCCTATTCTAAACCCAATGAGTATTGCAGAATGACATGTGCCCGCGGGGAGAAATGAGTGACTCTTTTGTGTCAAGGGGAGATGGCATGCCTAATAATTGATAATAAAAAATTAACCGCCTACATCAAAAGTCTAACCCAAGACAAGGAATATGCGCCATTCAAATTTTACCGCACAAAGTCATGGTATTGTTTAATTGAATGTTCCCCATGTTGTGACTTTGATGGTCACATGTGCGAAAAAATAAGAGCAATTTAGTATTTTGTGTCCAAGAGAGATGATAAGCCCAAATAATCTCCATGGTGAAATTAAGATGTGCCACTACAAGCCACCTCATGGCTATCTTGGAGTTCTTCATGTAATAAAAAGTTTGCTATATGGCGACTTTGATAATCACATGTACTAATGGGGAGGAGCAAGGTGACATTTTTTGCCAAGGAGAAACGATATTCCGTACTAATTGGCCTTCGGAAGCTAATCGCCTCCGTCAAGTACACACTTTCTTTGTTATCCTATAACATTGATTCCCCAGAAGCACAAGAATCCTGAGAATAGGATTACAACTTGGCACTTCTATTTTAGATATTGAGAAGAGTTACTCCTTGGAGAGCATGGTACTATGAAAGTTGTAACATGTGTTCTGGGCGGTTATTGTCTCGCCACTCTGTTCTTAACTATTTCAATTGCAGCAAACAGAGGTCGTCAGGTCAAAGCCTTAGCGCACACCTTGTAGTTTTGTAGTGGGCGAGACAACTTTATCTAGGAGCCTCTTTTCCTTCTGACCAGCTCCCTGAAAACAATGTTCGACTTGCATGTGTAGTCGGTGTAGACATGTCATTGCAATTCCACCACTAGGATAACAATAAGTCCTATGTATTACATACCAACATATGCCCCCATATGGTGACTTTATAAATTGAATGCATTTCACCAAGTTATTGTGTGCCAATTATAGTGAAGGTAGTGACTCACATGTCGGCCTCCCTAACGGAAAGCAAAATCACTCTGGCTTTGGCAACCTAAATCTTTTATGGATTCAAGCAACCATGTTGGAGTTGTGTATTATTTATTTCCACATATAACATTCGAAATAAAGAAATCAATTTAGAATAGGAGTCTTGCAGACACTCATGTCAATAATGTGAATTTATGGGAAATCATATTATATGCATCAAAATAAGCCCGAACTCGTGGCTTAAGAGACACGTGTACAATCTTTCAATGGGTATGCCCCCTACTAAATTCATGATGTTAATCGGTTCGCAGAACTTAAAATGAAGCTTGGGCAACATATTTCCACACACCCTTCCTGTCTAGGCTCGTTTGAAGCCTAGATAACCTTAGTCATGGGATCAATGAAGGCTATTAGTACGTTGACCCGGTTCTTAACTCACGTCCTCCTTGCTTGATACTGTATTGAATGGAAAGTACATACTCAATTTACTTAAATGGGTGAATAATGTTGGCTAGTATATTTCAACACTCGTCTCACTTGCATCTTTTCGGGGCATATAATGCATCGTGTCCGAAACATTTTTTTCTAAATACTAAATTCCAATGGAAATATTTAACTAATTTAGTAGCAATCTCGTATGTCAAGGATATTTGGCCAATGAAAAGGAGGGCTCAAGGTTGATGATTACCTCAGTGCACACACACACACAAGTCAGGTTCTCTTTTTCCTCCTATGTTGATCCTCCATGGTTCGACATTGGACATTACAAAGAGAACAAGTTATCTGCACACACCGACTAGAGCTAGGGTCAAGAACTTGGATGTTCCACCGTGAATATCCATATGGTGCAATGAGTGACAGTGGGGTATATTAGAACATATAATATACATAGTTAAAGTAATTAATGAGCTTTTTTGCCTACTATGACAAAATAGTATTTCTTAAAATAAAATTATGTAAGAGTTAGTGGTCTTTGTATGTAAATGCATTACTTGCCTCTGCTTGGCGTTCACGCTGTTTGATTTATGGCAAAAATGGAAAATCATGGGGCAATAATTGTTGATATTCTTTGTTGGAATGCGAGATATTTTCACTTTTCAGATCAGCAAAGTATTGTTTTCTTATAGGTGTAACATGCAGTGTTCTAAATATGCATTTGTGATTCATTGTCCATTTAAATTTGGTTTCTTCCATAGATTATGTTGGTTTGTTGCTGTATTAATCTCAGCACCAAAGTATATTGATGTTAGCCAAGTCTAATCAAAGAACGATGTTTCTATGATGTTCAACAAATTAGGAAGCTATGTACTGACCAAACTCAAGTTACAGAAGCCCAGACTACTTGAAATACACATCATGCAGTACCCATGTACATCTTAGAGTTATGTTATACTTGACTCCAAGATAACAAATGTTGTCAATTACAGATGACAAATGTTATCAATTATTACTATCTTTTGCAGCATGTTTCCGCATGTTCATCGTAGAATTATCTTATGTAGTCTCCCAAGGTTCATGCAACTTGGATTTTATACTGTGGTAGTATCAGTGTTTACTAGTACTAGGCGCCACTATGTAGAAGCTGGGGATACAGATGGAGAAACTAGTCATGTTTTTGTTCCAAAAAGTTTGTTCATCTCGATAACAGATTTATTTATTTTCAATGCATAGTGTTGTGAAACCTAGAGTGTTTTATCTCATTTGAAATTAAACTTTGCGTGCAAGGGAAAACCTACATATAACATTGAACAATGCATGCAGGGCAAACACTCGCCGCATCAGTGCCACCACGCCGCGAACCTTGGGAGCTTGAACCTGGATGGGTGTGAACTTATGATCGATGCCAAGGTGAGGGGTCAGGCATGGATAGATAATAAAGGGGACTTTGTGAAACCATTAGTAGTAATATCGATGAAACATTGCCATGGTGAGAGAATCAGAGATTTCGGGAGACATTTATAAATGGATGCATGCTTGCACTTGCAGTACAAAATATGATGCAGACATTTTATTTTCATTGTTGTTCCCATTAAACTTCTCGTGGTGGCTCCGTTATTCCCAGCCTCGGACATGAAAATGTTGTTTCGTTCAGCCAAGTATTGCGTGTCGTTGCTACTGTAGTTTTGCGGATTGCATCTGCTAGAAACTTGTGAGTTGACTGTTGCGAATTTGCAATGAAAATTTGAAATGCAAGGAAGAAAATAAGCAATGCTTTCTAAGAGCATTGCTTATTGGATGCAATTCAGATAGCAGGCGTGCAAATGCAAGTGGCGAGACATAGCAGTCACATGCAAGGAAGAAAATAAGTAATGCTTTCTAAGAGACTCTACAACCGGACTCCTCATTTCCGCCCCAAACGCCAAGGCGAGCTGCCTGGTTGGTCACTGTCAGGACACAAAATTGCCACCCAACCGGACCTGCCAAATCCCGCCCAAACGTTTGAACTGACCAACACTCCTCATATCCAACCCATATCTCGGGTGGATATGTGGAAGCCCAGACATGCCCGGACACACCCGCCATGTAGAATTCGGCCGACTGCGGCCCACCCATAAATTGGACTCTATCCGCACTCCAGACAAAACCCTAGCCGCATTTGACGCTACTCTAATCCTCTCTAGTCCACTCCCCTCCGCCCACAAGCTGCGTTCAACAATCTCCCACCTTTGCAGGCATGGTGGGCTATGGAACCCAGTCCTACAACTCCCAATCCATTGACTCGGAGCTCGTCCCACGCGGCCCGAAGGAGGAAATGGTCGGCCGCCTTCCACTCTGAAACTATAGGAGGAGTCCGACCTGTAGCGCTCGGAATACATTCAGCAGGAATAACCGAGTGCGGCCCGTCTCGCGTCTGAACAACATGGCGGGTGCGCAACAACTTTGTTGGCAGACTGAGGCAGATATACATAGTCGCTAAACATTAACGCAAATAGGGGTCGGCGTGCCCGCCCGCCGTGTGAGGTAGAGGGCGCGGGAGGGCATGGAAGCCCTCGTGGAAGACGCCGGCGAGGAGGACTCATGATCTCTGTCGCCTTGTATGGTGCCCGATAGGCCATGGGGCCACAATCCCGTCGTGTTGGACGTGGCCAGCTCGACCACGACAAAACAGTCATCGAACTCACATCCACCGGCGACGTATAGGGAACAGGCTCCGACAAGTAAGAGTAGGCCATGGGCGACAGTGGCTACTCAAGTTCCCTTAGCCGAGTTGTCCCATGTCCTAATCTACCTCATCGGAGAGTGGCCCTCCACTTTGATAGGCTTAGTTCGTCATCAGACATGGACAGGGCCGGAACAACAAGGACGGCCGCAGGTGTAAATTTAGACTACAGCCATCGACTGGAGGCGAGCGCGGCAAGAGTTAATCGCTGAAGAGTTTGGGCTCCTCTGTCGCCGGTGGTCGTGCAGTTGTTGACGCCGTCTTCCATATCCACCAGATTGACGCCGCTGCCACTGCAAGTCTAGGCCTATGTGTAGTGGCTGATGTCGTTTTAGTGTATTTCATTGTATTATGATAATTGTATACGGTGTTGTGTATTGTGGCGTATTTTCTTTGTATTGTGACGATTGTATAATGTACAATGTATTGTGGCATATGTTTGTGGTCTATTTTTAAAACAAAAACTATAAATAGCTACCAGTGGGGTGCAGAATAAATTTATACCCGCCACTGCAAAATGATTGCCAATGATGGGCACATATTTTTGCCCGCCAATAATAGTAATGCCCGCCACTGCTATGAGATCGACGTTGGTGACGGGCTGTTTGTAACGACCGCCACAATTATAGTCCTATTTGTGACAGGCAGAGCACCCGCCACTGATGCCATGTTACTAGTTGCGGGCCCTCTGAGAGCCTCCCCTGCCACTGTTGCACTTTTGGCACCCACCACCGCCAAGCATTCCCGCAGTAGTGTGCAATTGCGTATCTAGTAGAAGATATGCACCTATCCTACCAACATACAGTTTCGTCCTACTATGAATTTATTGTCGCGTTGAAGACATCTATTTATATATAAAAAGCGCTTGATGGGTTAATCAGGAAGAGGAGAAATAAGCTAGAAATTACTACAAAAAATAGAAATACCCAACCGTTAATTTAATAGACTAAATTTTTATAGCCATTAGATAAGTTTCTAAGTCAATAAAATTACCCACCATGCCATTATAATTATATTGGCAGATAATGTTTAGCCCATGCAGCCCACGTAGGACGCGCTAATAAATAAATTGGGTGTGCACTGTTTTTATCGGGATGTGAACCAAAAACTGTGCATGTGTCCCACCCTGCTCCTCCATCACCATCTCCCACCTCATCCAGGCCGCCATGTCCGCATCGTCGTCAACGTCGCTGCCCGTCCCAGCCGATGGGCTTCTCCCTCTGATGACGTGCCCGTTCTGCGGTGATGAGGTCGTCACCAACGTCGCAAGATCCGGCCCTCAGGCTCGTCAGCGTTTCTACAAATGCGAGCTTGGCCATGTCGGGCTTCTTCTGGGGCGTTAGCTGAGTCATCTTCGCCGGCCAAGAGAGCCATTCCTGACCCACCATTTGCATCACCAGCTCCATGATTCCCATCCCCACTCTGCAACAGGTAAAGCAGGGGAACCGGATCTGGCTGTTCAAGGTTATCAGCGAACTCCTCCCGAACGGGGAACCTGCTACATTGACAGGGAATCGCCGGCGCAAGCGGCCGTTCAGTGTATTTCAGGACAAGGGCCAGTCCTATCTAATCCAATCTCTTTTGAAAAAGCTAAGGAACGTATAAATCTGCCATGGGGGGCTAACCTGTCGACCGCATCAAGAAGAAACTCCATCCCCTCGGCGTCCATTCGCACCGAGGCGGCCGGCGAAGCAAGATCTTCCCGTCGGAAATCCTCCTGGCGAATCTCGCCTGGTCGACGCTCACCCAGCTGCTGAAACACTGCGACTAGTAGAGGTCTCCAGAATGAACAAAACCAATCGATGGCCATTTCTTTCTTCACTTTTTTTTCCACTACAGGCAAACACGTACGTGCACGCCGACCGACAGGCAGCTCAGACAGCGACCACCGTCATGAGCCCATTATCTGATCCTTAGCCCAGCCAAAAAGGCTACGTCATGGTCCACGGCCCATTAAAAAAGTCACCGTGCTGGTCCACGGCCCAGACCAACACGCCGTTCCGCCCGTCAGGCCGCTACGTGACTCGCACATTGTTTGCTACCGTATCCATCGCGTATACTAGGTTTATTCGCGCTCGCACCTGCCAGGACAGCTGGATTTATTCGCATCCCAACGCTCGAACAGACGACCGAGATATCGGGAGCAGCTGAGCCCGAGCTCCAAAACGCCCCTTCCTGCTATATATATGCATGCATTTAGCTGTACCCTTGATATATGCTTGCCTGTGGTTGCACATATGTTCTCCACTGTGTTGTCGTACATCTTGATTGAAGATTTTAGACGGTCATATCAGTAGCCTGGGAGCCAAGAGATCGCATGGACATGCCAAATTCGGTAGGTCCTCGCCTCATGGACGTGCAGTTCGTTGGCGGCCTCATGATCAAGGTACAATTGGAAAATTCCTGAGTTCCTCGCTTCGTGATCGAGCAGTTCACTGGCGGCCTCACAATCAACGTACAGCTGGAGGTGCAAATTTCTTGAGCTCCTTGCCTTGTGGACTAAGAAGTTCATTTGCAACCTTATGGTTGATGCACCGTCATGAAAAACCAATCGGTAATTAATACAGAACTTGGAAGCACGTAAAGTTTGTATTATGGCGTTCTTTTCTGGTATAAGAGCTGCCTAGGTTAAAACCAAGAAAATGAACACAGATTTTTTTTGGTGCACGTGAGACACGATCAACAACCTAAGATCGACGCAGTGTGAGTTTGTCAAATGCAAAATTTGTATCATAAGTATAAGTTGTCTGACAATCTGTGTATATGGCCTATGTTTTTCACAACATATATCTCATCATCTATTAAGTATCATAACCTATATATAATCAAACAATCATGTCAGTCAGTCTCCTGCTCACCATTATTGATAACTATGAAGCCAAAATTTCCCTTTTTGCGGAACGAAAATATTTTGAAGTCATCTAATGTTCGTTAGATTATTTTTCACTAATTAAATTTATGTCTTTCGTCATGCACAGATGACCATTTGGAGACGTTTGCATAAGCTACAACGGTGAGCTGTCTACGTAGCTAATGGAAGTATAATCTTAGCTCAAAAAGTTTTCATGAAATTATTTTGTTTCATCCATCACACGTGTATGAATATTTAGAGATTTAGGCAGTAACCTAATTATTTACCGCGGTTAAAAATGGAATAAGAATCGTCTTCGTTATTATTTATGTGATTTTAGCTACAGCAAACATCCAGTATGGCATACATACTTATCATACAAAAAATGCTTTTGCTTTTCCAAGGACAAGTGAAGTCTCGACTTCTGGGTATTCACCATATACCATTTGTGGGCTAATCCAAATAAATATATGGTCCGGCGGTTGAAGATGTGAAGGGAATTCTCCAAAATTTTATTGAGTCCAAGATCACTTGGGTTCATAGAGAGGTGAATTGTAATGGCTACATCTTAGATAATCAACATTGTCGGAATGAGTTGTGAAAAACATGGCTTAGTGTGCCTCCGAATTGTACTAGCGCCGTTTGAACTCTGGCATTGCCGAGAACTCTGAATACAATGGCAACCATTCTATCTAAAAAATGATTCTTTACAGGTATCTTTTGCCTTATCAATAAATCGAGTATAAAGAATTCAGTTTAAATTAGAAGCAAGGTGATTACCAACGTACTTATTTTATTCCTTATCTATATCTTAATGCATGGCCATAATAAGATGATATATCTTTCGTCAAAAAGTTGCTAGTATTACTTTTATTTGACTAGGGAACTAAATCATGACTACTACTACCTCTGTCCTGATTTATTAGGGCTCCTTGTAGTTTGTGTCAAACTTTGACATTTGATTAACTATTAAAAAGATAAGGTATATACTCTAAGAATAGTATCATCAAAATCTTCTTTCAAATATGAACCCAACAATATAACTTTTGTGACATACAACTTATAATTTGTTAGTCAAATATACGGTCAAAGTTGGACACAAAATACGAAGGGACTAATAAACCCGGATGGAGGTAGTAATAGTACTCCCTCCAGAACAAATAAATGCACTACCAAATAGTAAGTATATATTTGTTTCTAAATATAAGATTATTACTATTAAATACTACTATACCAAAGATATAAGATATTAAATACTAGTATACCAAAGATACACCTAAATATAAGAATATTTAATAATAGTATACCAAAGATAATAGAGATAATATTCCAAAAATATAAGAATATTACTATAAAGTACTTTTAGCTATGTTCTAATATTTAGTAATAGAGATAATATTCTTTAGTAGTGATATATCTTTGTTCCTCATTAAATATAAGAATATTACTACTAAATACTAGAATCCCAAAGATATACAACAATTAAATAATATTACCTCTGTTCCAAAATACAAGAATGTTACTATTAAATACTGTCACAGCTATTCTTATATTTAGTAACAGAGATAATAGTATTTAATAGTAGTATATCATTGTTCCTAAATATAAGAATATTACTATTAAATACCAGTATACCAAATATATATCTAATAGTATACCAAAGATATACAAAAATATAAGAATATTTAATAGAAATATACCAAAGATATGCTACTATTAAATGTTGGTATTAAATAAATAAATCTGTAGTTCAACACGCGGTCCCCACCTTGGCCCGTGCCTTCCGTTTCAGTTTATAAAGGGCAACACATGCTTCTGCTCCTCGCTCACATTCTTCTCATCCCAATCTCCTCGACCCATTCCGCGCGTCTGCTCGACCGATCCACCGCGATGTCTAGCTCCGGCATCAACACCATACCCACAGCCAACCATGTGGAGCAGAGCCTGGCGGCGCCCGCCCCGCCCCCTACGGCCGCCGTCGCCGAGGGGAAAGGGAAGGTGCTTGCGCAACAGGCGCCTGCGCCGGTGGTTCGCAAGCGCAAGTCCGGCAGAGACCCGCAGAAAAGCCCGCCCCCAGCGGCCACCAGAGAGGAGCTAGAATCCCGGGAGTCCCGGGAAGGCCCCTTGAAGGTGCTTGCGCTCCCGGCGCCAGGGGCCCCGCGTACTCACGCTGTCTCCGGCGACAAGATGATGAGACGTGCTCGCGCCCGCACCCTGCATGCAAATGCTGTCTCCAACGACAAGATGGTGAGCCATGCTCGCGCCCCCACCCTTCATGCAAACCCTGTCTCCGATGACAAGATGGTGAGCCGCACTCGCTTCCCCCTCTCCTACTAGTGATTTCAAGTTAACCGGTGCCTAATGATTTGAAGTTACTGACAATCTTTGATCTAGTCATGTGAATTAGTACTAGCTAGTCGTCAACCCGTGCCTCTGCACGGGCTAGCACTTTTTAATACTTGGTAAATATATATTTTTGTTTGATAGAAATCTTTTGAAAATAATAAGATGTTTAAACACAACATGCAATATTTCTGTCATCATTTATTAAATGTCCAAATGTGTTACAATGATATATACAAATTATTCTCGTTTCATTGCAGGAGATCTCAGAATATAGTCATTGTAATAATATTAACGTGCAACCTTGTTAAAATATGCATTTGTAGAACGTACATAATCATACTGACAACGAAGGACACAATATTATAGGTCGGTCACGAATAGCAAATCTGAACTGTTGGAGCTAAATCTTAAGAATATATCTATGAATGTTTTATTCTGTTATAGCCTATAAGCTCCGTAATTGACATACTGTAGTAGGATATGTTGTCATTTTGCCATGAAAAAATACAAATTTTGAACTTACAGTTTGCTGATAAAAGAACACATAGGAGAGCATAAATTTTTTGCTTATAAACCTACCTTCAAAATAAATTATGTTTATTTTCTATAATAGGTATATGTGCAATGTTTTATAGATATTTCATGAAGAAAAAACATTTAAAACAGGAGCATTTGAGCTTGATATATATTAGAATTACACTTTCGAGACTACTTCACTCGGGAAATAATGTGTACACATATTTTCTCTATTTAATGTTTATTGGACCAACATAAAGATATAACGATATATTCTACTTCATGGAGTGGAGTAGTTCATCTATCACTGTATGTAGAACTTTTTTTTTACATTGCTTCATGAAGAAAATTATGATAATTTCTGAGAAAATATCTCAACCAAAATTTACGCCAAACACATGCGATCTTTAATATTAACTATCACTTTATAATAGAAATATTAGTTCCGAAACACAGTATGGAATCTGGACGTAAAGGCAGGGTAATACATTTAAAGTCCATACTATGTATACATGTAAGAATTGGATATTCATAACTCTTCTTGTGAATAAATAAACTCAAGACAAAATCAGCACCATATATAAATGTATATTGTAGGACAACAATCGAACCTTCCGGCGAGTTTAGCCAACTGCATGACACGTCACCTCGCATACGGTGTCGTTGGATGTTGCCGGCACAGCACATCCCGTATGCATACTCGCATGTAGCCGGTACCCAGTGACTTATAGTATAAGAGTTTGTACCCAGTGACTTGTAGCCGGTACTCAGACACTACGCACATATGTATAGATACCCAAGCGGAAGCTCTAATTTTTAGATAGAGGCACCACGCATGCACGTATGTATAGAAACCTAGTTCTATTTGTTTTTAAGATGTAACTCTGTTTAATGTATGTTATCCAGCCAAACGTGCACCATTAAGATTCTTTTTAAGAAAAAAGTGGACTCAACAGTCCAGGTTGTAGACGTCTCCTTTTTTTGCCTTTGCACGTACGAATTTATGGTCACATCTCTCACGTCCAGGCATACCTTTCGCTCAGTTCATCCTAGCTGCAAATTAAAAATCTGATGGCTTAACTAATTTATTGTAATCGGCAGCATATTTTACCATGAAGCCGGCTTTTGAGGCCAATCACAAGGATCATGTAGATTTTTCCCCATTTTCCTTGGATTGGAGTCTTTATAGATGGCGGCTTGCCTTTTTTTAGGAAACGGATGGATCTTGGCTTGCCCTTTTTCTAGGAAACGGATGGATTTTTTTAACTTTTTGTTTCATTATTATTAATTAATATTGGACGTGTCACATGCCTCTTTTAAGGGATGTCAGGATCATCTGCGTTACGTATGTTTTCTTTTTATCCTGAGCGTAAATTCTACAATCCAACGGTGTCATTAATGTTAATGATGTGGATTAATGAGACGACTTGCAAGGTGCCTCCAATTAGTAAATATAAGATAAGATGCTTACTGAATTACCTGATGTGTATGTGCAAGAACTACGTGGTGTGTATATGTCCTTGGACTTTCTAATCGCTGGGTTCTCTTGTGGCAGATGGACGGGAAAACTGAGATGACGCCGGTCCAGGGGGTGCCGCCCATGCGGGGAAGCATCGCGGCTTCAAGCTCGGTTGGTAAGTACTCCATACTGGTTTTTCTGTCAGTATCACGTCTGTTTTTTGTCATCATTAGTATAATGATAATGGACTAAAGCTCGTCAGCTCTTTCGATGCTGTATTTTTGGCATCATTAGTATACTGATATTGGACTAAAGTTGGTTAGCTCTTTCCATGCTGGACTTTTGGCATCATTAGTATACTGATATTGGACTGAAGCTTGTTAGCTTTGTCCATGCTCGGTTTTTTGTCATCATTAGTATAGTGATATATTGGACTGAAGCTGCACATGTTTTGCTGCCATTAACGTTGGTCTAGCAGTGCTACGCGTCAGTCGGCTGATCGTAGCCGCCATACAAGCCTTATTTTAATCAAGTTCCACCCGTCACTGCATATATTAACGTTGGTTTTGGCACTAGCTGCATATACAAACGCGAGCACAGGCACTGTGTGGCAGCATGGAAGACATATGAACTGTGATAAGAAACATGCAATGGCTAGAAACATCTCCGTACAATTTTTTTTTGGCATGTTATAGGTGTCAACAAAATTAGTCGGCTTGCCAGCCGTCAAATCTGACACGTGAAGCATTGGATCACACCACGCGGCAGCAGAGAGAGTGGAACCCGTCTTCCTCCATAGCCTCCACAAAACTTGTTTATCCCCCACCCCTCCCCCATCGTTGCAACAGACTATTACATCAGCCCCTCGCAGCACCTCACGTCCATGCTCTGGCGCATCCCTGATGTCGCCTGGTATCATGCAAGCACTATTACAGACGGCGCGCCAGCGAGGAACATTGTCTTACAACCAAGGTAGTTGCATTGATGCGGACACAAGCCTCACCCCCTTGTTGCATGGGTCGTGGCTTGTGGCACTGGTCGTCGGCTAAAACACCCCCGGGAGAACCTGCGGTTGCACCACTGCGACAATCCCGTGGGTCTATGCATGGTGGAAATAGAGCGAATGGATATGGTGAAGAGAGAGGAATACAAGTGAGGGGCATCTGGCGCTAGAGCGAGCTGACTCATTTCCTCCTAAACCAGTCTGTTGAATATAATTCCATTTTCTTTTGAGAAACCTCGTAAAAACGTTGCAACATGTGAGCATGTCTATACAAAAAAAGTAGATATAGAACACATACTCATTAACCGCAAGAAATCAGTGAAAAACCACAATGTATACACGCCTGAACCAATGGATCATTGGCATGCATCTTCCAACTCTTCCTAGGTTACGCCCACCCGCGAACCGTTCAATTCTATCACAGATCATTGCCAAATCAACCACCAACTTGGTTCCTGCTCTCGTCTCCTCTCCCCACCCTTTGCAACATACACCCATGTTTCTCAGCAATAGACTCACTTGGAGGCCACAATGGTGTCCATGGTAGGCTAGTGAAAAGCACAATGGTGGTCGGTCTTACAACACTAAACATGACATTAATTGCAACACGTGATAACCCCAACTATGTAGCACCGGTGCACCGTTTTGCGGCAAAGAAAAAAATGCCAATGACCTGCCATGCCGCATCGATGCCTTGGTCTTGCAGCATTGTCAACCACCTTGTAGCAATGAAAAGTTCACTGACCACTAGCTTTGCAGCATCACGTGACAGGCTTCTAGCACTGAACGCCCGGGCTAGCAGCACTGCGATGAGCGATGGTCGGCCTTGCAACAATATTGGTTGACATTGCACACCTCATCTCCATTTTTATGTACATACACATGAGTGAACTTGGAACATCTGTAACGTATCAACATTAGCAATATTGATGATGATGAAATTTGTTTCCCCAAGTATCAACATTACTGGATAAGTGAGCAACTGCACATCCACCCCATGTGCCATACTTTTTGAGCCCTGCCATAACCGATTATAGTTGGAAAAGGGCTGACAACGATAGTTTAAAATGTACATGATCACAATAGATTAAATGGCAGGGAGGGTGGAGTGCATGTGTGGAATCAGGCTTGTCGCATGGTCACAAGTGCCTTATTTACTAGCCAACAAGACAGAAGGAGGCCGCCTGGGCTCTCACTCCTGAAGCTAAGCATAACTCCAACTCCAGACACACTCGGGGGCTACTAAAGGTGCAATACACTAGGGGTGTCCTCTAAGTGGGAAGACCGGTAGCAGGCCTATCTCAAGGCCCAAGAGGCCAAGTGGAGGATCAGTGCACGAGGACAGCTCATCCGCCCGGATAAGGACCGGGAGAGCATCTGGGCGTGCAAGCTAACATGGCGACGGTATGAGATCTAGTGGATTCCTTGCAATCCCTAGCCCTCGTCACCTATATAAGGCAGAGCAAGGGGTTATCATTCACATATACTCTCATAGACTATACTCTCGGTGGCCTTATACTTCATCTCCGTTGTAAACCCCTCGCACAAGGTGCTCCACAATAAATAAAAATCAGATACGGGATGTAGGGTATTACCTCTCACTGAGGGCTCGAACCTGGATAAAACCCTTGTGCCAACTCCCTTCTAGTACATACGTCGCGTTCACCACCCTATTATGGGTACTAACAGTTTTACATACTGTCGCATAGTTTAGTTCCGACACATTTTCTCTAGGAGTTGAAAGCAACTCATGGTGTAAGTATGTGTTGCTGGAAGCACTGATTTTACTAGCACCGCCTTTCCCGCCTTTGAGATACCTTGTCCTTCCTATCCAATCACTTTGCCATTTGAGTTTTCACTAACGTATTTAAAATTTGCTTCCGTTGACCTACCCACCACGGTTGGGAGCCCCAAATAATGCTCTCTCAATTCCTTGGGATCAGTGCAAAAATATTTTAAAAAAACTTTGTCCTCCTATTTGCTTCCCTTTCCACAGAAAGATGAGGCTTTTTGAAGATTTATCATTTGTCATGTGGCCAACTCGTAGTCAAACAGGGTCTATTTTAAGGTCACAAAGTTGATATTTGATGCTTGAAGAAATACTACACTATCATCTGCAAACATAAAATGGGCTACATGGGGGCCAGTGCTCCCAAAATGTACACCATTGATCTCCTTATCTTTGAGAATTCACGAGCAATGCCAAAATGTAAACAAATGGGGGGATTGTGGGTCTCCTTGTCAGATCCCTCTTGATAGTGTAAAAATGACAGAGCAACCTCCATTCAATTTGACAGGAATCCTGGTCGAGGTAACAGATGTTATAGTCATCAAGATCCAACTATTTGAGAAACCAAGTGCCCTCATCATGAGATTGTGGAAAATCCAAACCACCCTCTTGTAGGCTTGCATCATGTCTAGTTTAATAGCTAACATTGGATTTTTCTATTTGTTGACCTGATTGCATGCACACACTCATACGTGACCAACACATTGTCTGTGATAAGCCTACCCGGAATAAATATACTTTGCTCCTCCCAAATCATTATGGATAGGAGAACCTTCAAACCATTCACTAGGCCTTTGAAGCAATATGACTGAGCGTGTTCTATAAGCTGATTGATCCAATTTGAGGAAGTATATCCAGTGAGTTAATTTTTAGGATCAGGACTAGAACCGTATCACTGAAGTTTGTTGATACATCATTTTTTAGCAACGACTAGTGAAATTGGTAAGCATAGTCGAGAGGTTGTCTGGCCCAACACTTTTGTCAGTCTAATTTAGAATGGTGCATTCTCAATTTCTTCATCCAAAACATCCGCGTCCACCCTCAAGAAAACAACTAAGCATAGTAATCAGCCGACATCTTCCCCATCTCATTGCCAGTGGCACATCTCATGCCATCCGCGCTCATGTTTTGTTCGTCTTCCTCAAGCAATTCCAGTCGAGCATGTTGCATATACATTATTTCTTCCCATGCACGAGCTAGATGAAGCTACGCTTCAATCTCGTGGATCTCCACCAAGGATCTGGATCCCAATGCTCTCTCCTTTCCATCGAAGCTGACCTTGTGCCTAGTGATGTCTAAACATACGAAACAAAACACTGAGCCACTCCAATGTTGCATATCATTGGTGACATTGTTAAGCTTCCTGTATAACGTACTCTGGCCGAAACTGTTGTCACATGCACACTCCCACGCATCCATGGGGCATCCGCCTCTCCTCAAATGTTAACGCCCTCTTCTTCCTTGTGGCAATGACCAATTGGTCTAGCGCTCTAATAATGAGTGAATCATGGCCTGGTTCTTCGTGAGAACATGTTCAATGGATGTATCCTAGAATGAGTGTATGAAATCATCATTGCATGGACCCCTTCCCAGATGTACCTAAATGTTCTCATCATCATCCCTTTTGTTGTCCCGTGTGTACTCGTAGCTACTAAAACAGAGGTTTGAAAAGTTTTTATTGGCTACGCTCTCCCTAATGCACTCCATTTGTGTGTAACTCCTCAAGTAATCTCCTAGTTGTGATTGAAAGAATACTTTGTTGAGGTATCACTGTCACAGATAAATTTATTATCAGGATCTAGTCTCTCGAAACCTCCCTTAGCTACACAAATTTGCTTCAATCTCTATTCCTATCCAGTAGCTTTAGCTGATAATCCTTGTGATGCCTTTGGTGATCACCACCACCCTTCCTCGTCTTGTGAACAAAAGTGCCTCGTCTGTGCTGCCTGGAGGTAGATGGGTCTTCTTTGCCCACTCGCCTTGCACCCTTTCTTCCCATATAGAATTTTTTATGTCCTCCTTCCTTTCATGCTCCTTCCTCAGCTTCCACATCCTTTTCAGTTGCAAATCATCCCTTAGTTCATGTCACCGATCTTGCTTGCATTGGTCCTTCCTGGGTGTATAAGTATTGTAGCACTTGTGCCTAAATGGGAGGTGGCGCAACGCTGCTTACTCCCTATGAACATAGATGCACCTTCTTGACCTAGTGCTCCCAAAACTAAAGTTCCCACTTTCTATCACCGACTTCTACTATGTTTCTGTGCGTGAGGAGCTATGTTCGAGTGGTGCCCTCAACCATTCACCCAACTAGGCTGAGGAATCATATTGTGGTTCAAATCTTTCACCAGCATGTGCTGGTCTAATGCAGTCAATCCAGAAGTGATGTATCTTCTCAAATTGAAAATCAAGACAGTTGCCTCATCTTTCGCTGAAGAGTGGAGAAAGAAGCCTCAAACCAATGAAACGAATATGAAAATTCTAGCTCTAACTATGAGATGGTACCCCCCATAAATCCATCCTTCTGGATATCAAATTTTACCATGTCACCAAGCCAATTCCCGAGAGCATTCCCAAAAGTAGACAATGGTTTATATAGGGGAAGATCCTTAATTATCACCCATGGCTCCGTCATCCAAAACATTATCTTTGACGACCTAGTTTTACCATCCAAAATTTTCAAAACCATCACACTAAAACAAAATTTCCACCGTCCATTATATAGAGCGTGATTCTAGACTTCGTTTTGTCGAATATCAAGACGAAGATATTATTGCCAATGGCTTACTAGTAGAGTCCCCATGCTTGTTTCATAGCCTTAGCAAACACGTTGATGTTGATTTGCGGAAGTGAGCACGCCTTTCCAACAGCTGACAACTTAGTAGGCCTCGGTCAGTCTAGAATCCAGATCCTCAAACATGAGACCTATTAGTTCCTTTTATGTAAAGTTCAAAGCTCCTTGTTTTTTTTGAGATATTCGCTACCTCTTGGAAGCATTTTCGTCTGTCAGGGACTTTGAAGATTCTCGTCTTATCGATCGTTGGTCACCCTCTTCACTGGAGTTGCCTGTCCATGCCATGCCTGCTCTTCCGTCATCGGCCAATAGATGAATAAAACCCTAACCCTAGCACTACCTATCGGTCCCTTATAGTCTCCCTTAGCATTTCCTTTCATGGTGGGCCCGCCACCAACTATTCCTCTCCGTCCTTCCATTGGTACTTTTTCTGCGGTGGAGCCTTTATGCTTCATTTGGCTTTCTACAATGGTGGTTGTATCCAGCTCATAAGTCTCCTCTATATGTAGGAAGCCAAGATGTTAGCTCTTCTTTTTTGAAGGAAAATACGTTAGCTAATGTACAAGTTTCGTTTGAAAGAAGTCTTGTCGCATGTAAAGACGTCACTGTCGGTTCAATATCCGGCGTATCTCGTAGTAGGGGTCCTGAGCTAGGCGTCTTGGAGCGATGGTAACATGGACACGGGGTTTTACCCAGCTTCGGGCTCTCTTGATGAGATAATACCTTACATGCTGCTTTTGATTGTATTCATATGGGGTGTAGTACAGAGTACATGTATCTACCACGAGACTTTGCTATTATAATGAATATGAGATTGTCTATTGACTAGCCTGGCCTCGGTTTATATAACACATCGGAGGCCTAGGGTTTTAGGAGAGTCCTCGCCTTGGGCGCTAAGTCTTGTGGAGTCTTCCTTATATGCGGCACGGGTTGTCTGAACTGGCCCATGAGTATACGACCATGGGGATCCTCGGCCCAATCCAACTGATCAGGAGACGACGTGGTGAGTACCCCCTAGTCCAGGACACCGTCCGTCACTAAGAGTGCGATACATATAGGTGCATACTTTGCGGATGATGCAAATTTCAGCAGATATGAATAGCTCTAGGTGGACCAAGCACACAAAGAAATCATGGACCATAAACGAACAATTTCCAAAGAAACAATCTTCATTATGGAAAACCCTTATATTTTTAAACATTGCATTGCTCTTTGATTATTAACAAGAATCTTTTTACTAATATAATAAGTGTTAATCTTTATAGATATGGAATGTATTTTGTTCAGTAGGTTTTAATGAATCATATCAGTTTTTGGTATGTTAAAATTAGAAGAAGTTCATGCGCCTTCAAGGCATGTCACTGTGTGTTGTTCCACCTCAAACAGGGACATACTACATGGTTATTCTCCTTGCATATATCCCCTCTTCGCATGCTCTCTCTCTCTCTCTTGTATATTCCAGAACTGCTGACACTACTCCATAATGCCTAACTGGTGAAGGTCCAGAAACACCTAGCAGTGATGGGTTCAACATGCTCAGTAGTCTGTACTTAGTGGAGAAGTAACAAACCACTTAGATGAACGTGTCCGCCAGTGATGGTCAAATCGAAAAAGAAAATCGGGCCATGGCCAGTCCAAAGCTAACACCTGCCAATAATGTGTAGTCTCCACTACTCGAACCTTCTTCTCCTCAATATATTGCACCGTATGATGTTTGGAGAAGCCATAGAGTTGGGGATCCAAATATAGGAAACAATGGTGGGGAGTGTCTTGAAGAATGGGTAAGGAGAAGCCGGACGGAGAAGGCCTCGACCATGCTGCACTATCAGCCCATGAGCACTGACCCGTACATATGGTGCAAGGACCGAGGCAGAAATGAACACCATCATCGCCTGGGTGTTCCTCCTCTCAGACAAACTCAATGAATTCTTCGAGGCAGCACCCATGCTAGATTCTGCAGAGATGACAACATTTAGAGGAGGTGGAGGGCCAGCGCTAGGTTTGTTCCTCATAGGGTTTATTTTCGGGGAATAAGGGGAAGGGTATGACATGATGAGCGATTAACAAGGGAAGTGTGTGTTTCTGTGGAGGACAAATCATGAAGACAAGTGTGCTAGTAGCTAGAGAAGGGACTAAAGATAGCAGGAACGAATAATGAGCTTAATATGTGGGGCTACTAGTTTTAAGTTGTGATCTAAATGACAGGGTAAGTATTTAGTCACTATCGTGTTGTGACTTGGGCTTGTAAGTGGTGGGTTGTATATGAGTAACAAGTAGCATGTTTAGCCTCAATATTGTTCTCTGTCACTGGTAACAATGTATCATTGATGGACCACATATTGGGCCCGTCACTACTAACTTTTTTCAACAAAAATAGATTTTTAGTTATCGTCAGATTCACGGCAAACCCGCCGTCCATTACTGCTAAGTAGCACTACTGATGGGTTGTGTGACCCACCACTATTGATCAATAACTAGAGGATAACTCAAGCATAGTGCACATCCGTTTCTTTGAGATTTTGTTAGTGTTTTCTTGTTCATGGAGACATATCAATTGACCCTATCAAGTGTTCTATTTAGGTGGGGTTGTGAGTGAAAATGCGGGGAGCTTGGCAGCAGGGAAAATGGCACCTAGAGGGGCTCATGTCTCCATGATGAACAACCACAACTTTGATTTGAATGAGCTACCGACTGAACATGAGCAGCTCCAGCAGGAGCAGCCGCCCGAGGAGCAGGATTAGCCGCCTGTGGCACAACATGAGCTTTAGTATTCACAATGGCTGGAGCCTGCTCAAATCCGCATCTATGAGCAAAATAACTCTTCGCCAGAAGCATAGCCCTGTTGGAAATTATCAAAAATATCTCTATCCCGAGGATAATGGGAAGGCTTGTGTGGAACTTTTGAATTTCTCTCTTCCTTCTTTTTGCGATTGACTATCATTATTGCTAAACATGAGGGGGGGGGGGGGTTGGTATACTGCCTCATGATCACCCTATCCACTTGAAATGGATTTTCTATTCATTTACCATGATGGTTTTGATATCTGGATTGTTTCAACAAGAATGTATTCATTCGATAAAGCTTTGTGAAACATTAGCGATGGAGCTAGGTCTCGGGTCATGTGAAAAGACAGTAGGTCAAGAAGTGTGTTAGCTCATGAGATAATATATTTTTGAAGTTGTTCATCATGTGTGTTGACACAATGGGTTGTACGAGAGAAGGTTGGCATGAATCTTTGGGTTTGAAATGAGCTGTCTAATTGGACCTTCATGACTGAAAAAAGGGACAAAACATGGCTAATAGGAGGCACAAATGATATGGAAGCTACTTTTTGGATGGAAGTTAACTATGGCTATGCGACCACACAAGATGTCAGTGGAACCGCGTCCTTACATATCGAGGTTGACTTCATGTGCAAGCTGTATTGTGACTAAGTTATGGTATATGTAATAACTTGGCGTCTTACCAAACACAAAACACCCCAAAAAATACTATTTACTTCTCTTCGATGCATATTCTAGTGGAAGGGTAGTCATAACCATATGGGGATATTTTTCCACAGTAGAATCTATAATGGTCTAGTGAGGAAAGGTGTAAATGGAGAGGATAATAGGCGAACATGGAAACATCCAACATTGTGTTGTACTTGTATCTAGTTGTATAGTGAGATAATATGGAAACGGAGGAGGCTCATAGGGCAACACGAGAACACCCAACATGTTGTTCTACTTCCTTCCTATTGGTACCAAGAGACTGAGACTAGAGAAAGGTTAATCATAACACATGGACAAGATCTCTCATACAAGTTGAAAATGGACCGAATCTTGTATGAAAATGCTAACCAAGTATGAGTGTGCATAACATACCATTTCCTCCCTTTCTTTGTTTTATTTTCCTTCACCAACCCCATAGTACCCTGATCGACACTATTAATTCGATATGCTTCTCATTTGAGTTAGGTAGACTTATTCAAGGTGAAATAATGGAGGTGTCTTATCTAAAATAGCCACATTTCGGATAGGAATAAAAAAGTAGACATAACCTAATGATTTGTTGAGATCTGAATCGAGAATTCAACATACATCAACTATCCTACATGTAAATCAAATCCTCATCCTACATCGGCATTGGGCTTTAGTTGGACTAACGCTTTATGGACAAGCCATATGGTCCATGTGGTCTACGTCGCAAAGGCCGGAGAAAAAGGAGCAAATAGTTGTCGATGTTTGGTAATTGAAGTTATTTGTCAAGAAATTTGTTTCCCGTCATGATTTTTTAATTCATTATTTAGTATTTGGTATCGGTTCTATGCTCTAATGTGTAACCTTGTTCTGATGGTTTGGGTTTAGCTGTCGGTGGTCATGAGTTCATTACTTATTTTAACTACTATTGTTGTGTCCACTTGTTCGCCAAGAGACTATAAAGTTAACTTATATCCTTCCGTATCTCTATTAATATAGTTGGCGGTGAGGTAATCATTAACCCTGAATATTACTCACCTTCGTCAAATAGTAAGCCAAGTTGGAACTGTCCGGTGCATCATCTATGGTCACATATGGTGTATTGCATATTCTAAACTCAATGAGTATTACATAATGGCATGTGCCTGCAGGGAGGAATGAGTCACTCTTTTGTGTCAAGGGGAGTGCGTAATAATTGACAATGAAAAATTAACAACCTACATCAAAAGTCTAACCCAAGACAATGAATATGTGCCATTGTAATTTTACCACACTAAGTCATCGGTATTTCATAATCGAATGTTCCCGATGTCGTGACTTTTGACGGTGATAAGCCCAAATAATCGCCATTGTGAAATTAAATTCTTCCCGTCATTCGAACCCACATCCGTAAAGATGTGCCATTAAAATCCACGTCATGGCTATCTTGGAGTCCTTAATATAATCAAGTGTGCCAAATATGGTGACTTGATAATCACATATACTAATGGGGAGGAGCGAGGTCACATTTTTTGCCATGGAGACATGATATTCCGTACTAATTGACCCTAGGAAGCTAATCGCCTCCATCAAGTAGACGCCTTCCTGGTTCTCCTAAAACTGGATTCCCCGAAACCACGAAAATCCTTAGAATTGGATTACAACTTAGCACCTTTTGTTTTCACATAGTAAGAAGAGTTGCTCCTTGGAGAGCACGGTATGATGAAAGTTGTAATCTATGTTTCCGAGGGAGTTATTGTCTCCCAACTTTGTTATCAACTATTCCGATTCCAGCAAACAGAGGCCATTGGGTAAAGCCATAGCACACGCCTTGTAGTTTTGAAGTGGGGCGAGACAACTTTAGTTAGGAACCTATTTTCCTTCTGACCAGCTCCCTAAAAACAATGTTCGACTTCATGTGTAGTCGGTGTAGATGTGTCATTGCAATTCCACCACTAGGATATCACCATGTCCTATGTATTACATGCCAACATATGCCACCATATGGTGACTTGATAAATTAAATGCATTTCACCAAGCTTTTCTGTTCCAATTATGGTGAAGATAGTGACTCACATGTCAGCCTCCCTAACGGGAAGCAAAATCACTCTGACTTTGGCAACCTAATTATTTTATGGATTCAAGCAAGCATGTTGGATTTGTGTATTGTTTATTTCCACATATATGATTCAAAATAAAGAAATCAATTCATAATAGGAGTCTTGGAGACACCCATGTCAATAATGTGAAATTATGGGAAATCTTATTATGTGCATCAAAATAAGCCAAAACTCGTGGCTTAAGAGATACGTGTACAATCATCCAATGGTTATGACCCCTACTAAATTCATGATGTTAACCTGTTCCCAGAAGTTTAAGTTGAGAAACAAGTTTGGGCAACATATTTCCAGACACCTGTCATGTCTAGGATTGTCTGAAGCCTAGGTAAGATTAGTTATGGGATCAATGCAGGCTATTAGTACATTGACTCGGTTCTTAACTCAAGTCCTCCTTGCTTGATACCATATTGAATGGCAAGTACATCATCAATTCACTTAAGTGGGTGAACAATGTTGGCTAGTATACTCCAACACTCACCTCACATGCATCTTTTAGGGGCATATAATGCATCGTGATGGATACATTCTTTCTAAAGACTAAATTCCAATGGAAAATTCAAATTAATTTAGTAGCAATCTCGTATGACAAGGGTATATGGTAAATGAAAAGGAGGGCTCAAATGCTACTTGTTGGCACACACAAGTCAAGTTGTCTTTTAGCTCCCATGTTGATCCTCCATGGTTCGACATTGGGCATTACACAGAGAACGAGTTATCTTCACACACTGACTAGAGCTACCAGACCATGGATGTTCCACCGTGAATGTCCATATGGCGCAATGAGTGATAGAGGGGTATATTAGAACATATAGTATACACCATTAAAGTAATTAAATGTGCTATTTTGCCTACTATGACAAAATAGTATTTTTAAGAGAAAACTACGCAAGAGTTTGTGATCTTTGTATGTAAAAGCATTATTTGCCTTTGCTTGGTGTTCACGTAGTTTGATTTATGGCAAAAATGGAAAATCATGGGACAATAATTGTTGATATTCTTTGTGGGAAAGCTAGAAGTTTTCACTTTTCAGATCACGCAAAGTATTGTTTTCTTATAGGGGTGATATACAGGGTTCTAAATCTGTATTTGTGATTTGTTGTCCATTTAAATTTTGTTTCTTCCATAGATTATGTTGGTTCGTTGCTGTATTTATCTCAGCACTAAAGTATACTGATGTTAGCTAAGGCCAATCAAAGGCCGATGTTTCTATCATGTTATACAAATTAGTAAGCTAAGTACTGACCAAACTCAAGTTACAGAAGCGCAGACTATGTGAAATACACATCATGCATACACATGTTCATCTTAGTGTTATGTTATACTTGGCTCCCAGATAAGAAATTGTATCAGTTACTACTATTTTTTGCAGCTTGTTTCTGCCTGTTCATCGTAGAATTATCTTATGTAGTCTCCCAAGGTTCATGCAACTTGGATTTTCATACTTTGGTAGCATTAGTGTTCACTAGGACTAGATGCCACTCTGTAGAAGCTGGCGATACAGATGGAGAAAGTAGTCATGTTTGTTTTTTCAAAAAGTTTGTTCATATCTATAACAGGTTTATTAATTTTTAGCATACAGTGTTATGAAACATGGAGTGTTTTATCTCATTAAACATTGAACTACGCTTGCAAGGGAAAAACCTTCATTTGACATCGAACTATGCATGCAGGGCAAACACTCCGTGCATCGGTGCCACCGCGCCGCGAACCTTGGGAGCTTGAACCTGGATGGGTGTGAACTTATGATCGTTGTCAAGGTTTGGGGTCAGTCATGGATAGAGAATAAAGGGGACTTTGCGAAACTGTTATTAATAATATGTATGAAACATTGCTTTGGGGAGAGAATAAGAGATTTCAAGAGATATTTATAAATGGATGCATGCTTGCAATAGCAGCACAAAATATGATGCTAACATTTTATTTTCATTGTTCTTCCTATTAAACTTCTCGTGGTGGCTCCATTATTCACAGCCTCGCACATGAAAATGTTATTTCGTTCGGGTAAATGTTGCGTGTCGCTACTCCTGTAGTTTTGCGGTTTGCATCTGCTTGAAACTTGTGAGTTGGATTTTGCGAAGTTGCAATGCAAATTTGGGATGCAGGGAAGATAATAAACAATGCTTTCTAAGAGCATTGGATATTGGATGCGATTCAGATAGCACGCATGCAAATGCAAGATGCAAGACGTTGTAGGCACATGTCCAGGTTTATTAAGAAAATCTACAACCAAGACGCCTCATATCCGCCCCAAACGCCAGGGCGAGCTATCCGGTCGGTACTAGGACGCAAAATTGCCACCCAACTGGACCTGCCATATCCGGCCCAAACGTCTAGACTGACATGCACTCCCCATATCAGGCCCATATCTCGAATGGATATGTGGAAGCCTAGAGGTGCCAGGTAGGATCCGGCCGACTGCGGCCCACCCCGCCCCACATAAATTGGACCCTATCCGCACTCCGAGCGAAACCCTAGCCGCAGTCTATCTGGCGTTCGAACGTCATGGAGGATCCGCAACCACTTTGTTGGCGCACCGAGACAGAGGTGCACAACCGCTTAACGTGTGATCCAAATATGGTGTGGCGCGTCCACCGTGTTAGGCAACGGGCACGGGAGCCCGCGGCAGCCCTCGTGCCACACGCCGGCGGGGCGGACTCCACTCTTCGCCGCGTCGTATCATGCCCGGCAGCCCTTGCCGCCGAAATCTTGTCGTGTTGGACGTGGCCGGCTCCACCATGATGGATCAATCATAGACCTCACATCCACCGATGATAGGCATGGCACGGGCTCCGAAGAGAAAGAGTAGGCCATAGGAGATGGAGCCAACTCAAGTTTCTTTAGCCGGGTCGTGTCCCATGTCCTACTCTACCTCACCGGAGACTGACCCTCCACTTCGACAGGCTCAAACAGGCATCGGACAAGGACAGGGCCGGAACAACAGGGATAACCGTTGGCGCAAATTTAGACTACAGCCGTCGACCCGAGGTGAGCGCGGCACGAGTTAATCACTGAAGAGGCTGGGCCCCTCTATCGCCGGTGGTCGTGTAGTTGCCGACGCAGTCGTCCATGACCACCACCAGATCGACGCCACCGCCACTGCAAGTCTAGGCATATCTGTAATGGTTGATGTCATTTTAGTGTATTTTCTTTCTGTTATGATGATTGCATACTGAGTTGCGTATTGTGGTGTATTTTCTTTGTATTGTGACGATTGTATATTGTACAATGTATTGTGGCATATTTTTGTGGTCTATTTTTAAAAACAAAACTATAAATAGCTAAAACTGGTGTGAAGAATAAATTTAGACCCGCCACTACAAAACAATTGCCAGTACCGGGCACATATTTTTGCCTGCCATTTATAGTAATGTCCGCCACTGCAACGAGATCGACGTCGATGGCGGGCTGTTTGTAACGCCTGCCACCGTTATAGTCATCTGTCGCAGGTGGAGCGCCCGCCGCTGATGCCATGTTGTCAGTGGCGGGCGCCTCTGAGAGCCACACCCGTCATTGCTGGGCTTTTGACGCCCGCCACTGCTAAGCATTCCTGCGATAGTGTGCAATTGCGTATCTAGTAGAACATATGCAACTATCCTACCAACAAACAGTTTCGTCCTACCATGAAGTTATAGTCGGGTTGAAGACATTCATTTATAATCGGAAGTGACATTGCAGTTGCATATCAAGTAGGAGACATTTAACTGCCCTAATGACAAAACACTTTTGTTCCCTAAGTTACAGTAGCGTTGGAGACATGCATTAGCGAAACGACACCACCTGTAGTTGCGTGTTTGGAGTTAGACATGCAAATAGCTCCATAATAATAAAACTCTGAATTTTAATTTTTTAATGAATTTTAAGTAAAATAAAAAAATAAAAGATGAAGATAAAAACAGAAATAGAGCAAACAAACAATAGGAAAAACCCAAAAAAGGGAAAAACAAAGAAAGGAAAAACCTATTTGAAGTTTCTAGAAGCTTCATAAAACCAATAGAAAGAGTCCTACATGGGCCGGCCCACTCACACATGTAAACAGAGGCGAGCGAGGCATATGTCGACTAGATAACAGTTGGGGAATCATATTCCGCGCATAGGTCGCTACGTAGCAACCTAGCGCGTGCCCCCTCGGGTTTGTGGTCCTCTTCGGGTCGGTCCATTCCAGGTCCCCATAACGGTTTTTGGGAAGGTTCTAAACCTTTTTTTTTCTATTTTCATTGTTTTTTTCTAGTTTTTTCTTTCTTTTATATTTATTATTTTACTTTTTATTTTCTTTTATTTTTTATTTTCCTTTTTAGTGTCGCAAACATATTTCAAATTCTTACACATTTATGGAAATCAAGAACATTTTTTTGAATTGACATGCATATTTCTGAAATAATGAACATTGTTTAATTTGTCAATATATTTTGAATTCACAAAATCACAAAAAAAATTAACTTTTGAGGCCATTTTTTCAAAAGTCTCAACATTCTTGTTAATCGACAGACTTTTTTGAATCAATGAAGCTTTCTATGAATTGACATGATTTTTTTGATTGGCGAACTTTTTTTGAATCTATGACCATTTTTTGATTCAATGAATATTTTTTACATCAATGAACATTTTTTAAAATTACAATAAATTTTTTTGTGGACATTTAGAAAACTTGTTGAATATTTTTTTGAATTCAGATAATTTGGTTAAAATTCACGAACATTTTTGCAATATGCGACCATTTTTCAAAATCATAAACATTTTTAATACACTATTTTTTATGATTTCAGGAACATTTTCCAATGTTCAGGTTTTTTAAAAAATATAGAATTTTTTTGAAATCCTGAATTATTTGAATGATGAAAAATTAAAAACATAAAAAACAAAAGGTAAAAAAACATTAAAAACTAAATGAAAAATCAATAGGGGCTTCCCGGCCTGCTCAACTTCCGGACGAATAGGTGCGTGCGGGAGGGGAGGACTTGCACGCTGCCTTGTTCGCTTGCATGTCACGTGTGGGATAGGAGGTCCCCTCATTGTTTAGTCAAAGCTAGTTTATCTCTTGACTGTGGGTCGAGGCAGCGGGTCGGTCCCAGTTCCCTGCTCCTTTTGTGTCTTGATTAGCTGAGCGGGGCGGCCGAGCCCCCACCCTGTTCCTTTATAAGGAGAGGGAGGGGGGGACGGAGGCCCGTATTCTTTCATCTCCTCTTTCCTTCAGCTTCTGCTCTCCTCTCTCTCATTCGCCATGGAGAAAGGGAACCCTGGTCCTTCAATGGTGGCGGCGAGGGTCGCCGCTAGACAACGCGTCCCTCCCTCTCCCGCACCCGTGGTGGCAGAGCCAGCCGTAAGGGGAAGAGGGAGGGTGCAAGGCCGCGGGCGAGGTCGAGGGCGAGGCCGAGGCGCTCGGGGAAGAGGTGGACGGGGCGGTTCGCCGGCCTCGCCTCCGCCAGCGGCTCCTCTTCCCATGGCGGTCCATATTGGGGACGACCCTTGCGAGTTCTTTGTCAGGCTGCGTCGGCCGCCTCGTCGTCGCCTTCGTCTCCCGACTCCATTTGCGAGCGAGATGGAGTTGGATCCGCCCGAGACGCTGAGGCTGCACATGAGGGGCTGTGGAATCAGCGGTACGCGAGTCCGCGTTGACTTCCCGGCCCCTAATGTGATGTATCTTGGTCGAGGGTGGAAGACGTTCGCCCGTATCCACAGCCTGACGGAGGGGCTCACTCTCCATTTTAAGCTGATGGAGTGCGGTCTCCTCTCTGTCAAGGTCTTCGGGTGCTTCGAAACTCGGGCGAGGTGCTGCGTGGAGAGCTCCTCTGATAGAGAAGACTCCTCGAACGGAAGTGACGAGGAGGACAGCGTCAGCGATGACGAGGGTAGCAGGCGGCAGGATGACGGGTCTGACAAGGTGTCGGGCGCCGCTCCGTGCGGCACCGGCGACCCCATCATTCGTGTCGCCGACTCCTTGAACTTCTCGGGGTCATCTCCTTGGGCGGCTGGCGTAGGGAGGCTGCGGAAGAGGAAGAGGGCGGGCGGCAAGGCCGTCAACTCGGAGTACGTGGGCGTGACGCCCTCGACAGCGTGCTGATGTCCTGCCGCCCCGTCTTCGAGCCCTGCTTCCGGCGCCGCCATCACCATCCAGCCTTTGGACGGCCACCGAGACGTTCTCTTGTTGTCTTCTGCTACCCGTAGCTCGCCTAGGCGCCCCTTTTGCCCTTTTCGCCTCCTGGACCTACCTCCTGAAGAGAGGGACAAGAAAGGGATTACGGGCACCTTATCTCTTTTTAATTTGCAAGCCCTCGGGCCATAGCTGCATTTAAAACTTGTAATCCCATCATTCATGTTTTTCATTCTCTATGAACTGTACCTGAGTGGAATGTTTTTTTGTGTGAAAAGGGGATGCTTGCCGGGTCACTTGTCTTGCGGGTGGAACCCACGTCAAGGAGCAAATCCTTAATATCTTTAAGATAGACACTTCTTTTCCCGGCAGCAGGCCCTGCCGTCTTCCCACGCCGCTCGACCTTTCTCACGCTTTTGGCGGAGGCAGGGATGAGGCGGGTTCAGGCTCCTTGTTTCGTCCCTTTGCTGCCGCGACTATGACCAAACCTGGCCCCAAGAACGAGCCCTAGGGCCTAGAGTTAGGGAGCACGGTAGCTTTTAGGAAGAAACGAGGTTTCGCATACCTCAGTCCATAAGAGAATGCATGATAAGGGATGAAAAACTTATCTGAGATTGCAGCCCCCGGCAACTCTGGTTCGCCGTGGGTGAGTCTTTGTACTTGCAGCCCCTGGCAACACTGGCTTGCCGGGGTCCAGATGCCGGTCCGTCCTCCTTCTCTTTTTCGTCCTCAAGTGGTCCGGCCAGGATATGCGAGCCTTGCGAACCAAGGGAAACGACAGAACGGCGAAGGGGACGCACACCCGACCTCTAAGTTAGGGGTTAGCCGCTACTAAGCACTATCAACCCTAACCAAGGACGAGACTCGATCTAGCATGCATGCTATAACTTAGGGCGCCAGCGCTTCATCTATGCTCAGGGTCTGCGCCTGGCTTTGTACAAAGGATTATATGCAACAGCGGCAAGACTTGTACAAAAGGTGGTTGCCGGAACAGGGTCCGGCAACCGCGCCTTACGGGTAAAACTTACGAAGATGCTCGATGTTCCAGGAGTTGCTCACCGTAATGCCATCTTCGGTCTCAAGGCGGACAGCGCCAGGCCTAGTTACTCGTTTCACCCGGTAAGGGCCTTCCCACTTCGGCGTCAACTTGTTGGAATTCTTGGCGGACTGAACGCGCCGAAGAACAAGGTCGCCTTCCTCGAGACTTCTGGCGTTAAGTTTGCGGCTATGGTAGCGGCGCAAAGCTTGCTGGTAGCGAGCAACTCGCACAGCAGCCTGAAGACGGTCTTCCTCAAGGAGCAGCGCGTCATCTTGTCGCAGCTGCTCTTGCTCAAGCTCATCATAAGCGAGCACTCGAGGTGACCCGTATACGAGTTCTGTGGGGATAACTGCCTCTGCTCCATAGACTAGAGCGAAAGGTGTCTGGCCAGTGGCTCGATTTGGCGTCGTCCTGATCGACCAAAGAACCACCGGCAGCTCCTCAATCTAGTTTCTTCCGCACTTGTGCAGCCTATCGAAAGTCCTGGTCTTGAGTCCATGCAGCACTTCAGCATTTGCCCTCTCCGCTTGACCGTTGCTCCTGGGATGAGCAACAGAAGCGAAGCAGACCTTGGCGCCAAGATCTTGGACGTACTGCATGAAGGTGCGGCTCGTGAATTGCGTACCGTTGTCTGTGATGATCCTGTTAGGGATCCCGAAGCGGTAAACAATCGACCTGAAGAACTTGACTGCTGACTGTGCTGTCACCTTCCTCACTGCTTCCACTTCCGGCCACTTTGTGAACTTGTCGATCGCAACGTACAAGTACTCAAAGCCCCCGACTGCTCGGGGGAAGGGGCTGAGGATGTCGAGCCCCCAGACCGAAAATGGCCAGGATAAAGGGATCGTCTGGAGAGCTTGAGCTGGCTGGTGTATCTGCTTGGAATGGAACTGGCACGCTTCACACTTGGTTACTTGTGCAGTTGCATCCTGGAGAGCTATCGGCCAAAAGAAACCTTGCCGGAACGCTTTGCCGGCAAGTGCTCTGGCGCCAATGTGGTGACCACATATGCCTCCATGTATCTCTGCCAACAGCTTTTGTCCGTCTTCCCGGTGAATACACTTCAATTTCACACCGTTGAGTCTTCTTCTGTACAGTGCGTTGTCGACGAACTGGTACATACTTGACTGCCGGGCTACTCTTTCCGCTTCTTCTTGCTCTTCGGGAAGTTCTCCTGTCTGAAGGAAACGGACGATCTGTTGTGCCCATGCTGGAGCTTGTGGCTCGACAACAAGGACTATAGGCACATCTGCTGCTGCGGGAACATCCGCTTCTACGGCGAGAACCTGCGGTTCAGTCAGAGCTTGACGTTCCCCGGCAAGCTTGCCAGAGCAAAACTTGTCGGGAGCGTCTACTTCAACGAAACAAACCCTGGGGCTTGTCGGAGCAGACTGCTCCTCAGCACTCTTGGCGTTGATCTTGGGGACCTTCTTGGCGGCGGCTTCGGGAAGCTCTGCCGGAAAATAGTCACCAGAAATCAACTTCCTCTTCTTGCTCTGTCTAGTTGATGGCGTAACAGACGGTTGAGTCAGCTTGAGCAGAAAGATCCCTGGTTCCACACGTAACTTAAATGCTGCGCACTTTGACAGGCCGTCGGCGATGTTGTTCTGAGCTCTTGGAACATGTTCCATCTGTAGGCCGACAAAGCGCTCTTCTAGCTTCCTCACTTCATCAACGTAAGCTTCCATCAACGGACTCTGATAATTCTTGTTCACTTGACGGACGACAAGCTGCGAGTCACCCCTGACAATGAGCTTCTTGATCCCAAGGTCTGCCGCGATCCTGAGACCGGCAAGCAAACCTTCATACTCTGCAGTATTGTTCGTTGCTTGCTCCTTGGAAAATGCATCTGTACTACGTACTTGAGGTGCTCTCCGGTGGGTGCGACAAGCAGCACGCCAGCACCGGCGCCTTGCAGTGAAAAGGCACCATCAAAGTACATCAACCACTCTTTGCTTGCTTCCTTGATGGGGATGCTCGTTTCTGGAATTTCTTCATCTGGTGTTGGCGTCCACTCTACTATGAATTCTGCCAATGCTCTGCTTTGGATAGTTGAAGTGCTTTCAAACTTGAGGCCAAAGCTTGACAGTTCCAGTGCCCACTCAACAATCCTGCCTGTTGCTTCTGGATTCTGCAGTATCCTCTTCAGCGGAAAGCGAGTGACAACTGTGATCTCATGTGCTTGGAAGTAATGGCGCAGCTTTCTCGAGGCCATAAGAAGGCCGAAAAGCAATTTCTGCACACCAGAGTACCTTGACCTAGCCCCCTGCAGAAGGGAACTGACAAAGTAGACCGGGCGCTGCACCATTTTCCTTTGTATCTCCTCGGGCGCCTGCGCAGATCCATCTTTGCCGGGACCAGAGCTTGTCGGGGAAGCCCCCTGCTTGTCGCTGGATGCGCTTGCCGTGGTTGCTGACTCATCATCTGCCTCCCTCTCCGCTACTGACGCAGCACTAACCACTTGATTGGTTGCCGCTAGATACAACAGCAACTTCTCTTGTGGCTTAGGTGTGACAAGTATTGGAGTGGAGGATAGGTATCTCTTCAAGTCCTGCAGCGCAGCCTCCGCTTCCGGAGTCCATTTCATTGGACCTGCCTTTTCAAAATTTTGAAAAACGGTAGGGCGCGCTCAGCAGACTTAGAGATAAACCTGCTGAGAGCTGCCACGCAGCCGGCAAGTCTTCGTACATCCTTGACACGCTTTGGGGCTTCGATCTGCTCAATGGCCTTGATCTTGTCGGGGTTGGCTTCAATTCCTCGCTGAGACACGAAGAACCCGAGAAGCTTGCCGGAAGGGACTCCAAACACGCACTTCTCGGGGTTGAGCTTGAGGCTGATCTTGCGCAGATTTGCAAAAGTCTCTTCTAAATCTTGAATCAGAGTTGCTTTGTCCCTGCTCTTGACCACTATATCATCCATGTAGGCTTCCACATTTCTGTGTATTTGCGGCTCAAAAGCAGTATGGACTACCCTTGCAAATGTTGAACCAGCATTCTTTAAACCGAAAGGCATTCGTATGAAACAGTACGTGCCACAGGGAGTGATGAATGCGGTTTTCTCCTCATCTTCTTCTGCCATGAAGATCTGATGGTATCCTGAGTATGCATCAAGAAATGAGAGCAAGTCACATCCGGCTGTGGAGTCAACAATCTGGTCAATGCGCGGCAAGGGAAATGGGTCTTTGGGACAAGCTTTATTGACATCGGTAAAGTCGATACAAAGCCTCCATTTCCTGTTTGCCTTGCGCACGACTACAGGATTGGCCAACCACGTAGGATGGAGCACTCCTCTGACGAGTCCTACTGCTTCCAACCTCTTGATCTCTTCTGCGATGAATTCTTGGCGCTCCACTGCTTGCTTCCTGGCTTTCTGCTTGACGGGTCGCGCATGAGGACAGACGGCAAGGTGGTGCTCAATTACTTTCCTGGGAACACCGGGGATGTCAGACGGTTGCCACGCAAACACATCGACATTCGCCTGCAGGAAAGCAATGAGCGCGCTTTCCTATTTAGGCTCGAGAGTGGCACTGATGGTGAAAGTACCACCAGTGCCGTCCTCCTTGGCGGACACCTTCTTGGTCACTGGCGGAGCTGCCATTGTCTTCTTACACTTGCCGGTGGAGCTCGATGGTGCGTCCTCGACGGTAGCGCAGCACTCCGAAGAGGTGCGCTTGCCGGAGTGGGGATCAGAGCTCTTGCCAGACTTGGTCTTCTTCTTTCCCCCGGGAGCTTCAGCGGCAAGTGTCTCGCGATCCGTTGCGGCTGCTGCTTCCCGGTAGATCTTGTCGGCACAGATAAGAGCATCTTTCTTGTCGCGAGGGACAGAGATGACACTTATCGGGCCTGGCATCTTCAGCATGTTGTACGCGTAGTGAGAGGCCGCCATGAACTTGGCGAGCGCTGGACGGCCGAGAATCCCATTGTAAGGCAATGGAAAATTGGCGACGTCAAAAGTGATCCTCTCAGTCCTGAAGTTCAACTCGCTGCCAAATGTCACCGGCAACGTGATCTTCCCCTTCGGCTTGCTCCTTCCCGGGTTGATTCCTTGGAATGTACCGGTCTCTTCAAGCTCGCTGTCAGGGACTTGGAGTTTCCGGAGCACAGCGGAGGAGATTAGGTTCAAGCCGGCCCCGCCGTCAACTAGCATCTTAGTGACCTTGAGGTTGCGGATAGTTGGTGAGACCAACATCGGCAAGCACCCGACCGCAGTTGTGCGATCAGGGTGGTCCTCAATATCAAAGATGATAGGCGTGCTGTACCATTTCAGAAGCTTGCGTGACTCGATGGGTGGTTCTACCGCATTGACTTCCCGCACCCACTGCTTGAGTTGGCGGTGTGATGTATGCAGAGAAGCACCGCCGTCAACGCACAAGACCTCTGTGGCTTTCTGGAACTCCTGCTCGCTGGTCTCGACATCATCCATGTCTTCGTCATCGTCGTCATCTTCATCCTTGTCGCGGCCGCGGGGAGGCCTGTCGCCTTGCCGCTGCTTGGCGTTGCCGCGGCGTCCTCCCCGGCCGGTGCGCTTCGTACCGGATCCTCCAGCACCTCCTTGGGCTTTCTCCTTGTCGCGTCGCTCGTATTCGGCCTTTTGCAGCTCGACAAGCTGCTCAACCTTCTTGCAACTCTGGAGGTCATGGCCCTTGGTGCGGTGGATCTTGCAGTACTGCTTGTTGGTGCCGTCCTGCTTGTCGGCGGCCGCCACAGCCTGGCAGTTGGTGCATGTGGCAACCTCCTTGCCGGAGCTACCAATCTTGGCTGTCTTGGCGCCACCTTCGTTGCCGGACTGCTCAACAACTAGCACATCTTTGCCTTTCCTCTTCCTGTTGTTCCGCCGCCGGTTTTTCTTTGCCGGGGCAGCATCATCGCTGTCAGATCCTCCTGTTCCTGTATTCTCTCCGTGGAGTTTCCTCCCTTCCTCAGCACGTGCACATCTGTCGGCCAGGGCATACAGCTCACTGACGTCTCTGATCTTGCACATCGCCACCTCCTCCCGCATCCTGCGGTTACGCATGTTCTGGTGGAACGCGCTGATGACCGCGGCAGGGTGGACATCTGGGATGTTGCGTTGCACTTGGCTGAATCTCTGGATGTACTTGCGCAGGGGCTCTCCTTCCTTCTGGGCGAGCAGGTGAAGATCACTCTCCTGGCCATGAGGTTTGTGGCCGCTTGTAAAGGCGCTGACAAACTGATGGCATAGGTCTGCCCAGGAAGATATGGAGTTGTCCGGCAAGTGCATGAGCCAGGACCTGACGTTAGGCTTGAGCACCAGCGGGAAGTAGTTGGCAAGGATCTTGTCGTCGCGCCCCCCAGCAGCTTGCACCGCGATGGTGTAGATGCTGAGGAACTCCGACGGATGCAACTTGCCGTCGTACTTCTCCGGTACGTCTGGCTTGAAATTCTTCGTGCTGGGCCACTAGACTTGCCGCAGCTCACGAGTAAACGCAGGGCAACCTACCGCGTACGGCAGGTCGCCTGGTTCCCCTGGCGCATGCATGTCGTCAGTGGGTCCAGCACGCCGGTCTGATTGACGCCGCGCTTCTCTTCGGTGCTCGATGCGAGTACGAGCGTCTTCTTGCTGTCGTTCGTGAAGAACTTGGCGCCGATCGCGGCGAGTTCGCGGATCTGATGAAACAGTGGAGTCGCTGTCGTGGTGGACCCGGCGAGTCGGCGATCTTGGCCTTCGGGGCGGAGAGTGCACGGTGGTTGCACCCCCACCGGTTTTGTCGCCATCGGCTCGCACCTGGCTGGCTTGCCGCGGCTGCGATGTGGTCGGCTGCCGTGGAGTGTCGCCGTTGGCGAAGCCGATGAGACTCTGAATGGTGGCCCTCCAGTCGTCGATCTTGTCCGCCGTTGGAGGGAAGTCTAGGAGCAGTTGAGCTCGCGCCAAAGCTTCTGCTGGAGTGGCGGGTAGCGGTGGCGAACGGTGCGAGGAGCGGGATATGCTCGGACTTCTAACTGCGTTAGAAGGAGCAATATCCCGTCCAGGCGACCGTGCCTCGCTCGCGCCAGCACGTTGGCGCGCATGCTAGCCTGGAGCATCCCGAGATCCGCCAGCTCGATCTGGGTCCAGCGAGCGTATGGTACCATGAGTACCACGACGCTGCCGGTCCTGCGCCTCCTGAGATGGGCGCGGTGCATCTACGGACGCTCGGTCGTTGTGGGAGCCGGCTACGCCGCCGACGGGCAGCACAGTCTTGTCCTTGGACCTGGCGGCACCGTGGGCTCCCTCGTCGACACCCGTTCTTCCGTCGGCGTCTTCCCCACCAGCCGTTTGCTCCGGCGGCGGTGGGTTCGACGCGGACGGAGCAGCCGCCTCCGAAGCCTTCTTCTTCAGCGGCATGTCGATGAAGTCGATGAAGATCTAGCTCGTGTGAACGCCGGATCAGGTTCACACAACCTCGACGCCCCCTACCTGGCGCGCCAAAGATGCCGGGGAAACTGACTCCACGGGCACCTATGGGGACGGAGCCCCTTTCGGTTCGGCGGGGGGAGGAGGTCGCACGAAGAGCAGATCGAGGCGGAGCACACGAGCGGTTTACCCAGCTTCGGAGCTCTCCGGAGAGATAATACTCCTACTGCTGCTTTGTGGTTTGTATTGAGTTCTTGCTCGGGAGCGCTGGGTGCTACAGTGCACACCAGCAGCTAACGAGACCGAGCGTGAGTGTTCTCTACTGTTCGTCCTCTCCCCTCGACGTTGTGCATGGGCCTCCTTTTATATGTTCAAGGGGTCTCCAACAGGTGGCAACGTAGGCAAGGGCAAAAATGGAAAAGGTGCTGCGGTAGGTACAGCTACCTACATAGTGTATCATACCTAACCCTGACGACATGGGACAAGGGCATTAAATGCCTATCTACGTCGCCCAAACAGTGCAGAAAAGGGACCGTCAGGGACGCCACCGCTCGCCACGATGGCGATCTTGTCAGCGCCGCTTGCCACCGTGCACCCCTGGCTGCACAGCCTCCCGCCACGTACGCCTGGAAGGGTCCCAGAGCGACACGTTGGTAGGTGAGCTGGAGCGCGGGTACAGAGTGGTTGCTTGCCGCGGCAAGCGCCTTGCCGCGGTCGTTGTCTTGTCGCGTCTAGAAACTTGTCGCTCGCCGGGTCTTGCCGGGACGCGTGGCGCGTCGCGGCAAGTTCCTTGAGATGCCTTGGTTGGCCTTCCCGACAAACTCCTCTTGCCGGGGCTTTGTGCCTTGAGTGGCCTTCCCGGCAAGCTCCTCTTGCCGGGGCCTTATGTCTTGAGTGGCCTTCCCGGCAAGCTCCTCTTGCCGGGGCCTTGTCTCCTTGGCTTAAATACTTTGTTCTTGAATGGCTCCAAAGGAACCAAGTAGGTCTTTGGCGGTCACCTGGCAAGCCTTGCCGCGGGGCACTGCGACTGCCCGTGCACAAGTTCGGGATACTATGGTACCCCTACTCTAGTACACCGACATTTTACTTTCATGTATTTACTTTTATTCAAGAGCCAAAGTATTCTTCTCTATTCCTTTTATTTTTCTCTTTTCCAAGCATCATGTGGTGAGGAAAGATCTAGGCACATATATCCAGTTGGATATGGGTGAGCATCATGTGGTAAGGAAAGATCTAGGCACATATACTATTTGGGCTTGCCCAATAGGAAAAAAGATCATCACCTAAAAAATGTCATCTCAAAACTATATATTTCAAGTCTAAAACTAAAAAGGAAAAAAATTAAATTAAACAAAAGTAAACTATAATATACTATTAAAAAGATCACCACATAAAAAACTAAAAAGAAAAAAAATTGGAAGTGCCAAACTACATGTTTGAAGGCTCAAAACTATATATTTCAAGTCGTGAACTAAAAAGGAAAAAAAGAAAAATTTAAAGTCCCAAACTACATATTTTTAAAAATGTCATTATTTCCATTTAAAATAATAGAAATTTAATAAAAGTAAACTATAATATACTAAAAAAAGACCACCACATAAAAAACTGAAAACAAAAAAAATTGGAAGTGTGAAACTACATATTTGGAGGCTCAAAAACTATATATTTCAAGTCTGAAACTAAAAAGGAAAAAAATTAAAGTCTCAAAGTACATATTTTAAAAAATTTCATTATTTCTATTTAAAATAATAGAAATTTAATAAAATTAAACTATAATATACTATAAAAAGAATATACCCAAAAAAAGGAATATAAGAAGGTTGGTACTGACAAAACTACAGTACTGGCGTCGGTTACAACAGCATGTCACAACTAAATATAATAGTGTTGGCGTTCCATGCTATTCCATGACAGCAATATATTACGCCTGAATCGAATTGTTGATCCTATATATTTTTGACGTTACCCTGTTTCCAACGCCACCACTATGCCCCTACTAATGGCGTACCAAATAAGCCAACGTCATCACTATGTGAAAAAAATTGTGGTGGCGTTGGTTGTAAATAGCGCGCTACCAACGAAAGTTGTGGCTAGCCCTTTTTCCACTAGTGAAGATTGATGGAGGCTGTTAGATAATGTTTATACGTAGCTTCTGTGTAGACTCTATATATTGTATTTGTACACTTCGTATACCCTTATATATACGAGATAGCCACACCCATATTTGGTGGTGTGCAGTTTCCCACAAACATAATATTTTACAGTCCTGAGAGGCCATCCAAGGGAGTCCGTTGTAGGCTCATGCCATTTTTACCCTGTCTAACTAGACCTAAAGAGGCCAAGTTACTAGCATGTCGCCATGTCCTTGCACTAGAGAAGGATGTTGGAGTCTAGACGATCGTCTTGGAGATGGACTGCAAGATGGTTGCGAGCAAGCTCAACTCTGAAGGGAAGGACGGATCACCCCATGGTCCGGCGGTTGAAGATGTGAAGGGCATGCTCCAAACTTTTATTGAGTCCACGATCACTTGGGTTCATAGAGAGATGAATTGTACTGCCTTCATCTTAGATATGAACATTGACAGAATGAGTTGTGAAAAACATGGCTTGGTGTGCCTCCAAATTGTACTAGCGCCGTTTGAACTCTGGCATTGCCGAGAACTCTGTATACAACGGCAACCATTCAATCTAAAAAATGATTCTTTACAGGTATCTTTTGCCTTATCAATAAATCGAGTATAATGAATTCAGTTTAAATTTGAAGCAAGGTGATTACCAACATACTTATTTTATTCCTTATCTATATCTTGATGCATGGCTATAATAAGATGATATATTTTTCGTCAAAAAGTTGCTAGTATTACTTTTAATTGACTAGGGAACTAAATCATAACTACTACTACGTTTTTCCTGATTTATTAGGGTTCCTTGTAGTTTGGGTCAAACTTTGACAGTTGATTTAAGTATTAAAAAATAAGTTGTATACTCTAAGAATAGTATCATCGAAATCCTCTTTCAAATATGAACCCAACAATATAAGTTTTGTGACATACAACTTATAATTTGTTAGTCAAATATACTCTCAAAGTTGGACACAAAATACAAAAGGGACAAATAAACACGGACGGAGGTAGTAATAGTATTCCCTCCAGAACAAATAAATGCACTACAAAATAGTAAGTATATATTTGTTTCGAAATATAAGAATATTACTATTAAATACTACTATAACAAAGATATAAGAATATTAAATACTAGTATACCAAAGATATACCTAAATATAATAATATATAATAGTAGTATACAGAAGATATTCTATAGTTAAATACTATTAACTCTATTCCAAAATATAACAATATTACTATAAAGTACTATTAGCTATGTTATAATAATTAATAATAGAGATAATATTCTTTAGTAGTGATATATCTTTATTCCTCATTAAATATAAGAATATTACTATTAAATACTAGAATCCCAAAGATATATCTAATAGTATACTAAAGATATACAACAATTAAATAATATTACCTTTGTTCCAAAATATAAGAATGTTAGTATTAAATACTGTCACAACTATTCTTATATTTAGTAACAGAGATAATAGTATTTAATAGTAGTATATCATTGTTCCTAAATATAAGAATATTTCTATTAAATACTAGTATACCAGATATATATCTAATTGTATACCAAAGATATACCAAAATGTAAGAATATTTAATAGAAATATACCAAAGATATGGTACCATTAAATGCTGGTATTAAATAAATAAATATGTAGTTCAACACGCGGTCCCCACCTTGGCCCATGCCTTCGGTTTTGGTTCATGAAGGGCAACACATGCTTCTGCTCCTCGCTCACGTTCTTCTCATCCGGCTCTCCTCGACCCACTCCGCGCATCTGCTCGACCGATCCACTGCGATGTCTAGCTCCAGCGTCACCGCCATACCCCCAGTCAACCACGAGGAGCAGAGCCTGGTGGCGCCCGCCCTGCCCCCTTCGGCTACCGTCGCCCTAGGGAAACGGAAGGTGTTTGGCGCCTGCGTCTGTGGTTCGTGAGCGCAAGTCCAGGAGAGACCGGCAGAAAAGCCCGCCCCAGCGGCCACCACAGAGGAGCTGGAATACCGAGAGTCCCGGGAAGGCCCCTTGAAGGTGCTTGCGCTCCCGGCACCAGGGGCCCCGCATACTCACTCTGTCTTCGGCGACAAGATGATGAGACGCGCTCGTGCCCCCACACTGCATGCAAACACTGTCTCCGACGACAAGATGGTGAGCCGCGCTCGCGCCCCCACACTACACGCAAACCCTGTCTCCGATGACAAGATGGTGAGCTGCACTTGCTTCCCCCTCTCCTACTAGTGATTTGAAGTTAACCGGTGCCTAATGATTTGAAGTTACTAACAATCTTTAATCTAGTCATGTGAATTAGTACTAGCGCTTACTGAATTACCTGATGTGTATGTGCAAGAAATTACATGGTGTCTATATGTCCTTGGACTTTCTAATTGCCGCGGTGTCTTGTGGCAGATGGACGGGAATAAGATGGCGCCGGTTCAGGGGGTGCCGCCCATGCGGGGGAGCATCGCGGCTTCAAGCTCGGTTGGTAAGTACTCCATACTGGTTTTTCTCTCAGTATCACGGTTGTTTTTTTCTCATCATTAGTATAATGATATTGGACTCTTTCGCAAAAAAATGATATTGGACTGAAGCTGGTTAGCTCTTTCCATGCTGGATTTTTGGCATCATTAGTATACTGATATTGGACTGAAGCTGGTTAGCTCTTTCCATGCTAGATTTTTGGCATCATTAGTATATTGATATTGGACTGAAGCTTGTTAGCTCTGTCCATGCTCGGTTTTTTGTCATCATTAGTATAGTGATATATTGGATTGAAGCTGCACATGTTTTGTTTCCATTAACGTTGGTCTAGCAGTGCCACGCGCCAGTCGACCTATCGTGGCCGCCATACATGCCTGATTTTAATCAAGTTCCTTCCAGTTGGTTTTGTCACTAGCTGCGTATACAAACGCGAGCACGGTCACTGTGTTGCAGCATGGAAGACATATGAACTGTGATAAGAAACATGCAATGGCTAGAAACATCTTCGTACAATTTTTTTGGCACATTATAGGTGTCAACGAAATTAGTCAGCTTGCCAGTCGTCGGATCTGAAAGGTGGAGCATTGGATCACACCACACAACAGCAGAGAGAGTGGAACCTGTCTTCCTCCATAGCCTCCACAAAACCTACGAATCCCCCACCCCTCCCCCATCGCTGCAACAGACTATTATGTCAGCCCCTTGCAGTACCTCACGTCCATGCGCTGGCGCATCCCTGATGTCGCCTGGTATCCTGCAAGCACTATTACAGCGCATCGGCGAGGAACATTGTCTTACAACCGAGGTAGGTGATGTGACCACAATCCTCCTTTGTCGCATGGTTCGTGGCTTGTGGCACTGGTCATTGACTAAAACACCCCCCGTGAGAACCTGCGGTTGCACCACTGCGAGCTATGCAACTTAGGAAATGTTACGACAACCCCGTGGGTGTGTGCATGGTGGAAATAGAGTGAATGGATATGGTGAAGAGAGACAAATACAAGCGAGGGGCACCTGGCGCTAGAGCGAGCTGACTCATTTCCTCCTGAAACCAGTCTGTTGGATATAATTCCATTTTCTTTTTAGAAACCTCATAAAACCGTTGCAACATGCAAGCATGTCTATACAAAAACTGGTAGATATAGAACACATACTCATTAACTGCAACAAATCAGAGAAAAACCACAATGTATATACGCCTGAACCGATGGATCATTGCCATGCATCTTCCAACTCTTCCTAGGTTAGGCCCACCCGTGAACCGGTGAAATCTGTCACAAATCATTGCCGAATCAACCACCAACTTGGTTCTTCATCTCGTCTCCTCTCCCCACCCTTCGCAACATACACCCATGTTTCTCAGCAATAGACTCACTTGGAGGCCACAATAGTGGCCATGGTAGGCTAATGAAAAGCACAATGGTGGTCGGTCTTACAACACTAAACACAACATTGCAACAGTGCTTGCTCATGGTGCTGCAAACACATACTCTCGTCAGGTGCTATAATCATCTTCTCATCTGTGCTACAACTACGGCCGGTGTTGCAGGACGATTGTCGCATCATTGCCAGTTTTGCAGTGGCTGTCGCAACAATTCCTAAGTTGCATAGATCTTAGTGGTGCAACCACATGTTCTCGCGGGGTGTGTTCTATCCGACGACCAGTGCCACAACCCACGACCTAGGTGGCAAGGGGTGAGGGTTGTGGTGCCATCAACTACCTTGGCTGTAAGACAATGTTGCAAGGATGAAGCCTCGCTGGTGCAATGTAATAACACTTGCGGGATACATAGGCGACTTTAAGGATGCTCTAGGGCACCAATGTCAAGTGTTGTGAGTGGTTGACGAAATACTCTGTTGTGACGATGGGGGAGTGGCGGGGGATACACAGGTTTTGTGGAGGCTATGGAGGAAGACGGGTTCCACTCTATCTGGTGCCCGTGTGGTCTGATCAAGTGCTCCATGTGTCAGATAGACGGTTGGCGAACCGACTAATTTTGTTGAGACCTAAAACGTGCCAAAAAATGTACGGAGATATTTCTAGCCATTGCATGTTTCTTACAACACTTCATATGTCTTCCACGCTGCAACACATAGTGCCGGAGCTTGCGTTTGTATACGTGGTTTTTGACAAAACAAACTAGGTGGAACTTGATTAAAATTAGGCGGGTAAGCTGGCCACGATCGGCCGACTGACATGTAGCATCGTGTGACCAACGTTAACGGAAAGAAAACATGTGCAACTCCAGTCCAATATATCAATATACTAATGATGACAAAAATCATAGCATGAACATAGCTAACAAGCTTGAGTCCAATATCAGTATACTAATGATGTAAAAAATCCAGCATGGATAGAGCCAACCAGCTTCAGTCAAATATCAGTATACTAATGATGCCAAAAATCCAGCATGGAAAGAGCTAACCAGCTTCAGTCCAATATCATTATCTTATGATGACAAAAAAACAGCCGTGATACTGACAGAAAAACCAGTATGGAGTACTTAGCAACCGAACTTGAAGCGGCCACGCTCCGCCGCATGGGCGGCACCCCCTGGACCGGCTTCATCTCGTTCCCATCCATCTGCCACATGAGACCGCATCTATTAGAAAGCCCAAGGATATATACACAGCACGTAATTCTTGCACATACACATCAGGTAATTCAGTAAGCACTAGTACTAATTCACAAAACTAGATTAAAGATTGTCAGTAACTCCAAATCATTAGGCACTATTTAACTTCAAATCACTACTAGGAGAGGGGGGAGGAGCGCGGCTCACCATCTTGTCGCCGGAGACAGCCTTTGCACGCGGGGTGGGGGCGCGAGCATGGCTCACCATCTTACCGTTAGTGACAACGTGAGTACGCGGGGCCCTTGGGAGCGCAAGTACCTTCAAGGGTCCTTCCCGGGACTCCTGGAATTCCAGCTCCTCTCTGGTGGCCGCTAGGGGTCGGGATTTCTGCCGGCGTGTTCTGGACTTGCGCTTGCGAACCACCGGCGCAGACGCCTATTGCGCAAGCACCTTCCCTTTCCCCTGGGCGACGGCGACCGCAGGGGGCGGGGCGGGGGCCACGAGGCTCTGCTCCTCGTGGTTGGCGTTGACGCCGGAGCTAGACATCGCAGTGGATCGGTCGAGCAGACGTGCGGAGTTGGTCGAGGAGAGCGGGATGAGAAGAATGTGAACGAGCAGGACACGAGGAGCAGAAGTGTGTGTTGCCTTTTATGAACTGAAATAGAAAGGCATGGGGCAAGGTGGGGACCGTGTGTGCATGTACAAATTTATTTATTTAATAGTAGTATATCATTGGTATATTTCTATTAAATATTCTTATGTTTTTTGGGATATCTTTGCTATAATATATATATATATATATATATATATATATATATATATATATATATATATATTAGTGTGGATTTTTTAACACCCGCGGACTATACCACCCCTCTGGGTGGCAGTGCCACCCCCTGTTATCACCGTTCAATACATGCATCGTGATCTGTGCAAACACTATGCTATCGTCATTCTTTCATCAGGATTCACTTAATGAAGCATGCTAATGGTCACACTAATACGGCCAGTAGAGTATGCGTTAGACAAAATATCAGGTCATGAATACTCCACCAAAAAGATTCCTTATAATAGTATAAAAAGTAGTATAACTTACTAACTTTCTGTAATACTACGAAAAATTGGTTGTTGATTAAGACTTATATTCCTAAAAGAAGTTCCCCATGAACTAAAAAAAGATTCCCGAAAAAAGATTCATGCGTATACATGTGTATCAGCATTTAAACTTGTTAATACTTAGTATTATGAACTCGTCTTAGTGCAATTAGACAAATGGAATTCTAATCAAGGGCAGACCTACAAGATGCTACACGGATCTCAAAGCCAGATCAGACGGAAGACAGAGGGGTGGCAATGTCCACGGGTGGCAAAGACATAATAATCACACACACACACACACACACACACACACACACACACACACACACACACACACACACACACACACACACACACACACACACACACACACACACACACACATATATATATATATAAATTCTATAGTAGTATCTAATAGTAATATTCTTATATTTAGGAACAAAGATATACTACTATTAAATACGAGTATTAACTCTGTTACTAAATATAAGAATAGAGGTGATAGTATTAAATAGTAATATTATTATATTTTGGAACAAGGTAATAGTATTTTATTATTGTATATCTTCGGTATACTATTAAATATATCTTTGGGATACTATTATTTAATAGTAATATTCTTATATTTAATTAGGAAGAAAGACATATCACTACTAAATAATATTATCTCTCTTGATAAATATTATAACAGAAGTAATAGTATTTTATAGTAATATTCTGATATTTTGGAACGAAGGTAATAGTATTTAATTGTAGAATATCTTCGGCATACCAGTATTAAATATTCTTATATATTATATATATCTTTGGTACACTATTAAGTATATCTTTGGTATACTAGTATTTAATAGTAATATCTTATATTTAGAACAAATATATACTTACTACTAGTATTTGGTAGTGCATTATTTGTTCCGGAGGGAGTACTATTAGTAATCATGATTTAGTTCCCTAGTCAATTAATATATAACAATTAATACAATATTAGCAATTTTTTGACAAAAAATATATCATCTTATTGTAGCCATGCATTAAGATATATATACTGAATAAAATAAATACTTTCATAATCACCTTGCTCCTAATTTAAACTCGATTTATCGATAAGGAAAAAGATACATGTAAATAATCATTTTTTAGATAGAAGGTTGCCACTGTATTCAGAGCTCTCGGCGGTGCGAGAGTTCAAAACGGCGCTAGTACAATCCGAAGGCACACTAAGCCTTGTTTTTCACAATTCATGCCGACAACCTTCCTTAGCTAACATGCACGCCATACAATTCACCTCTCTACGATCCAAAGTGATCTTTGACTCAATAAAAGTTTAGAGCATGCCGTTCACATCTTCAACCGCTGGACCATGGGGTGAGTCGTCCTTCCCCTCAGAGTTGAGCTTGGTCACCACCATCTTGCAGTCCATCTCCAAGACGATCGTCTAGACTCCAACTTCCTTCTCTAGTGCAAGGACATGGCGACATGCTAGTAACTCCGCCACTGTAGGTTTAGTTAGAGAGGCTAAAAACGGCATGAGCCTACAACGAACTCCCTTGGATGGCCTCTCAGGACTGCCCCTCGTCCTCTGTCTTGATTCTTGGCACATGCACCGTCAGCATTGCCCTAGATCCACCCATGCTCTATGTTGAAAACGAGTGTTTTGGCAATGCTTCACAATGTATTGATCGGTGCATAGCGCACGTATATACGGAGTACAAGATGGGCCACAACCTCAACTATAAAATGACTAGGAGGTGGGCCGGGCTATACAATATACATGCACAAACCATATATTCAACACCCCCCGCAGTCGAAGCGTCGCCGGAGATGCAAAGACTGGACCTTAACTCCTCAAAAACAAAAGTAGGCAGTCCTTTTGTCATGACATCGGCGAACTATTGCACCATCGGGACATGAAGGACCCGGATGCGCCCAAGAGCCACCTGCTGACGAATAAAGTGTATGTCGAGCTCAATATGCTTCGTTCGTCAATGGTGGACCAGGTTGGCGGAGAGGTACACGGCGGAGACGTTGTCGCAGTAGACGAGCGTGGCCTTGTGGACATCACAAAGCAACTCCTAGAGCAGCTGACGGAGCCAAGAGCATTCGGCAACGGCGTTAGCCACTGCACGATACTCTGCCTCGGCACTCGAGCAGGAGACGGTGGGCTGTCGCTTGGAGGACCAAGAGATCAGAGACGGCTGAAGGTATACATAGTACCCCGAAGTGGAGCGCCGTGTATCCGGGTAGCCAGCCCAGTCCGCATCAGAGTAGGCGACGAGGTCGGTTGAGGCGAAGGCCGTCAGTGTAAGTCCCATGGACGGGGTGCCGCGTATGTAACGGAGGATACAATTCACCAAGGTCCAGTGGGAGTCACGCGGAGCATGCATGTGAAGACAGACCTGCTGAACACCATACTGCAAGTCGGGGCGCGTCAGGGTCAGGTACTGCAAAGCACCCACAATGGAGCGATAGAAGGCCGCATTGGATGCGGGAGAACCCTCCAGAGCGGAAACCTTGGCCTTGGTGTTGACAGGCGTGGGTGCGGGCTTGCAGTTTAGCATGCCGGCTCGATCGAGAAGCTCATGGGCGTAGCGCTGCTGGTGCAGGAAGAACCCATCTGGCCGTCGAACCACCTCAATGCCAAGGAAGTAGTGCAGGGGCCCCAAGTCCTTCAGGGCAAACTCATAGCGAAGACGAGCAGTGAGCCGCTGGAGGAGCGCGACAGTGGATGCCGTCAGGATGATGTCGTCGACATAGAGCAACAAGTAGGTCGTGTCAACCCCGTGATGGTACACGAAGAGGGACGCATCGGAGCGAGTCGATGTAAATCCGAGCGTCTGCAGGAATGCAGCGATGCGCTGGTACCAGGCCCGAGGCGCCTGCTTCAACCCGTAAAGGGAAGTCTAGATGCGTGGCATCGACGAAGCCGGTGGGCTGCTCACAGAAGACATGCTCAGCGAGGTGGTCGTGCAAGAAGGCATTGGAGACTGATGACCCACAAGTATAGGGGATCTATCGTAGTCCTTTCGATAAGTAAGAGTGTCGAACCCAACGAGGAGGAGAAGGAAATGATAAGCGGTTTTCAGCAAGGTATTCTCTGCAAGTACTGAAATAAGTGGTAACAGATAGTTCTGTGATAAGGTAAATTGTGACGAGCAACAAGTAACAAAAGTAAATAAGGTGCAGCAAGATGGCCCAATCCTTCTTGTAGCAAAGGACAAGCCTGGACAAACTCTTATATAAGGAAAAACGCTCCCGAGGACACATGGGAATATTGTCAAGCTAGTTTTCATCACGTTCATATGATTCGTGTTCGGTACTTTGATAATTTTATATGTGGGTGGACCGGTGCTTGGGTGCTGTTCTTACTTGAACAAGCATCCCACTTATGATTAGCCTCTATTGCAAGCATCCGCAACTACAACAAAAGTATTAAGGTAAACCTAACCATAGCATGAAACATGTGGATCCAAATCAGCCCCTTACGAAGCAACACATAAACTAGGGTTTAAGCTTATGTCACTCTAGCAACCCATCATCTACTTATTACTTCCCAATGTCTTCCTCTAGGCCCAAATAGTGGTGAAGTGTTATGTAGTCGACGTTCACATAACACCACTAGAGGCTAGACAACATACATCTCATCAAAATATCGAACGAATACCATATTCACATGACTACTAATAGCAAGACTTCTCCCTTGTCCTCACGAGCAAACGTAACTACTCACAAAGCATATTCATGTTCATAATCAGAGGGGTAATAATATGCATAAAGGATCTGAACATATGATCTTCCACCAAATAAACCAACTAGCATCAACTACAAGGAGTAATCAGCACTACTAGCAACCTACTAGCACCAATCCCGGATTTGGAGACAAGAATTGGATACAAGAGATGAACTAGGGTTTGGAGATGAGATGGTGCTGGTGAAGATGTTGATGGAGATTGCCCTCTCCCGATGAGAGGAGCATTGGTGATGACGATGGCGATGATTTCCCCCTCCCGGAGGGAAGTGTCCCCGGCAGAACAGCTCTGCCGGAGCCCTAGATTGGTTCCACCTCGTGGCGGCGGAGTTTCGTCCTGAAAGGTTGTTTCTGATTTTTTTCTTGATGAAAGACTTCATATAGCAGAAGATGGGCGTCGGAGAGCCACCAGGGGGCCCACGAGGTAGGGGGCGCGCCCAAGGGGGGGGGCGCCCCCACCCTCGTGGACAGGGTGTGGGCCCCCTGGCCTTCATCTTTGGCGAGGAGTTTTTATTAATTATTGTAAGACATTTCGTGGAGTTTCAGGACTTTTGGAGTTGTGCAGAATAGGTCTCTAATATTTGCTCCTTTTCCAGCCCAGAATACCAGCTGGCGGCATTCTCCCTCCTTATGTAAACCTTGTAAAATAAGAGAGAATAGCCATAAGTATTGTGACATAATGTGAAATAACAACCCATAATGCAATAAATATCGATATAAAAGCATGATGCAAAATGGACGTATCAACTCCCCCAAGCTTAGACCTCGCTTGTCCTCAAGCGAAAAGCCGATAACAATAAATATGTCCTCATGTTTAGAGGTAGAGGCGTCGATAAAAATAAAATACGGACATGAAGGCATAATGATTATTCTCATAACAACAACATATATAGATTTTGTCATATGATTACTTATATTCAAGTGATGATCTATTCACAATGCAAAAGTATGAATCAGAAACCTTATTGAGAACCAACAAACTATAATCTCAGTCATTGAAGCAATTGCAATTTATCATAACATCGGAAAGAGTCTATGTCAGAGCTAAAAAGCAAGTCCACATACTCAACTATCATCTAGTCCTTCATAATTGCTAACACTCACGCAATACTTGTGGTTACGGAGTTTTAATCGGACACAGAGGAAGATAGGGGCTAATAGTTTTGCCCCACAACCTTTTACCTCAAGGGTAATGTCAACTATAATAATAACTCATGCTCCCCTACATCCAATTATATATATATATACATATATATATACATACATATATATACATATATATATATATATATATATATATATATATATATATATATATATATATATATATATATATATCATGTTCTTTCCAACATGCTGGGCTTGCCAAAGGATAAAATGAAAAAGGAAAGGTGAAGATCACCATGACACTTGCATAAGGTAGAAGATAATAATAAAGGATAGGCCCTTCGCAGAGGGAAGCAGAGGTTGCCACGCGCTTTTATGGTTGGATGCACAAAATCTCAATGCGAAAGAACGTCACTTTATATTGCCCCTTATGATATGAACCTTTATTATGCAGTCCGTCGCTTTTATTACTTCCACATCACAAGATCGTATAAAGCTTATTTCTCGCACACCAATCAATCATACATATTTATAGCAATTTTTATTGCTTTGCACCGATGACAACTTACTTGAAGGATCTTACTCAATCCATAGGTAGATATGGTGTACTCTCATGGCAAAACTGGTTTAAGGGTTATTTGGAAGCACAAGTAGTATCTCTACTTGGTGCTGAGAATTTGGCTAGCATGAGGGGGAAAGGCAAGCTAAACATGTTAGAGGATCCATGACAACATACTTTATCTCAGATATAAGAAAACATAACTCATCATGTCGTCTTCCTTGTCCAACATCAACTCTTTAGCATGTCATATTTTAATGAGTGCTCCCAATCATAAAAGATGTCAATGATAATATATCTATATGTGAAACCTCTCTTTCCTTATTACTTCCTATTAATTGCAACGATGACCAAAGCTATGTTTGCCAACTCCCAACATCTTTTAATCATCATACTCTTTCTATGTGAAGTCATTACTCTCAATAAGATCAATATGAACTCTATGTTTCTTTTTATTCCTTTTCTTCTTTCCTTTTATTCACTCAAGATCATTACAAAATAGTCAAGCCCTTGACTCAACAATAATCTTTATTATATATAGCTCACAAACTCGATTAAATAGAGAGATCATAAAGCAAAACTAAAATCTAGATCATGCCATAAACTTCACTCTACTAGATTAAAATACTACTAATAGGATCGAACTAAGAAAAACGGTAAAGATAGGAGTTGTGATTGTGATACGATACCGGGGCACCTCCCCCAAGCTTGGTAGTTGCCAAGGGGAGTGCCCATACCCATGTGATTATGTCTCCCTCTTTGTTGTTGGTGTGATGTTCTTGGCAATGATTCCTCTCAGGATACGGTTCTCCTCCTCGAGCTTATTGACTTGCTGCTTGAGGTCCATTATTTCCTTAGAAGCTTTCCTGTGACGGCTAAAGCTCCTTGCATCCAAGGGTGTTTCATTGCTGCAGGAGAACAAGTGACACTCCTCTTCATATTTTCATAAGAAAGAAATCTAACATTGGAAGGGATAACCGAGTTTGGAATAGCTGAGCTCTGTTGTTCCCCCATCGTAAACCCAGCTCGTAAGCAAGAGGTGACTTCTTGATCCTCCATGGCATCTACCCTCATCAAGTCAGCCTCCATCTCTTCCTCCGTTGTTGGGCCGAAGTGGTCAGCGTCGCTGTTTGCCCTTGATTCCAGTGCCGGATCAGATACCCGGCTCTCCCCGACTGACTCTTGAGAAGACATCTTGCTCTAATCTGCAGTAGCAATAGCTCGAAACAAAAACAGAGGATATTTGCGTGATACGGGAGTCAAAACCTTCGGGAGAATATATAATGAATTTTTACCGACCAAAATACGTATCGTGCAAGAAAACGGAGTCCGGAAGGCACACGAGGTGCTCACGAGGTAGGGGGCGCGCCCAGGGGAGTAGGGCGCGCCCACCACCCTCGTGGGGCCCTCGTGTCCTTCCCAGACTGCTACTTATTTTTCTATTTTTTCTAAATATTCCAAAATGGAGAAATATTGCCTTAAAAACTGTTTTGGAGTCGGTTTACTTACCGTACCACATACCTATTCCTTTTCGGAGTCTAAAACATTCTGGAAAGTGTCCCTTATGTATTCCTCCGGGGTTACGGTTTCAATAATATTGGTTTCAACATTTATGGGATTACCTGAGATATAATGTTTGATTCTTTGACCGTTTACCACCTTCGGGTTCGTGCCTTCGAAATTGTTGATTTTTATGGCACCGGAATGATAGACCTCCTCGATAACGTAGGGGCCTTCCCATTTAGAGAGAATTTTTCCTGCAAAAAATCTTAAACGAGAGTTGTATAGCAATACATAATCACCTACATTAAACTCACGCTTTTGTATCCTTTTGTCATGCCATCTTGTAACTTGTTCTTTAAACAACTTGGCATTTTCATAAGCTTGGGTTCTCCAATCATCAAGTGAACTAATATCAAATAACCTCTTCTCACCAGCAAGTTTGAAATCATAATTGAGCTCTTTGATAGCCCAATATGCCTTATGTTCTAGTTCGAGAGGTAAGTGACATGCTTTTTCATATACCATTTTATATGGAGACATTCCCATAGGATTTTTATATGCGGTTCTATAGGCCCATAATGCATCTTCAAGTTTCTTGGACCAATTCTTTCTAGACCTATTAACAGTCTTTTGCAAAATTAATTTGAGCTCTCTATTGCTCAATTCTACTTGACCACTAGACTGTGGGTGATAAGGAGGTGCAATTCTATGATTAACGTCATAGTTAGCAAGAATTTTACGGAAAGCACCATAAATAAAGTGTGAACCACCATGAGTCACTAAATATCTAGGGACTCCAAACCTCGAAAAAATAACTTCCTTAAGCATTTTAATAGAGGTGTTATGATCAGCACTACTAGTTGGAATAGCTACTACCCACTTAGTAACATAATCAACAACAACTAAAATATGTGTATAACCATTAGAGGCAGGAAAAGGTCCCATATAATCAAAGCCCCAAACATCAAATGGTTCAATAACAAGTGAATAATTCATAGGCATTTCTTGACGTCAACTAATATTGCCAATTCTTTGACATTCATCACAAGACAAGACAAACTTACGGGCATCCTTGAAGAGAGTAGGCCAATAAAAACCGGATTGCAATACCTTATGTGTAGTTCTATCTCCGGCGTGGTGTCCTCCATAAGCTTCAGAGTGACATTTGCGTAGGATATGTTCTTGTTCATGCTCAGGTACACAACGTCTAATAACACCATCTACTCCTTCTTTATAAAGATGTGGGTCATCCCAAAAGTAATGTCTCAAATCATAGAAGAACTTTTTCTTTTGCTGGTATGTGAAACTAGGTGGTATGAACTTAGCAACAATGTAATTAGCATAATCAGCATACCAAGGAGTACTACGAGAAGTACTTATGACATTTAATTGTTCATCAGGAAAGCTATCATCAATAGTTAGTGGGTCATCAAGAATATTTTCTAACCTAGATAAGTTGTCTGCAACGGGGTTCTCAGCTCCCTTTCTATCAACAGTATGTAAATCAAATTATTGTAGCAAGAGAACCCATCTAATAAGTCTAGGTTTAGCATCTTTCTTCTCCATGAGATATTTAATAGTAGCATGATCAGTGTGAATAGTTACTTTAGAATGCGTCTGAACTTATCACAAGCAAATACAACTGCTAAAAGTTCTTTCTTGGTGGTAGCATAATTCCTTTGAGCATTGTCTAGAGTCTTACTAGCATAATGGATAACATTTAATTTCTTATCAACTCTTTGCCCTAGAATAGCACCTACAGCATAATCGCTAGCATCACACATAATTTCAAAGGGTAAATTCCAATCACGTGGCTGAACAACAGGTGCAGAGACTAATGCTTTCTTAAGTATTTCAAATGCTTCTACACAATCATCATCAAAGACAAATGGTATATCTTTTTGTAATAAACTAGTCAGAGGCCGAGAAATTTTTGAGAAGTCCTTAATGAACCTCCTATAAAATTTGGCGTTACCAAGGAAACTTCTTATACCTTTGATGTCTTTGGGACATGGCATCTTTTCAATAGCATCAACCTTGGCTTTATCAACTTCAATACCTCTTTCAGAAACTTTATGTCCCAAGACAATACCTTCATTAACCATAAAGTGGCACTTTTCCCAATTCAAGACAAGATTAGTTTCTTCACATCTCTGCAAAAAGCGATCAAGATTGCTCAAGCAATCATCAAAAGAGGAACCATAGACGGAAAAGTAGTCCATGAAAACCTCACAAATCTTTTCACAAAAGTCAGAGAATATAGCTATCATGCATCTTTGAAAGGTAGCAGGTGCATTACATAAACCAAAAGGCATACGTCTATAAGCAAAATTACCAAAAGGGCATGTAAAAGTAGTCTTTGATTGATCTTTAGCCGACACAGGTATTTGAGAGAAACCAGAATAACCATCTAGAAAGTAGTAATGTGTATGCTTGCATAACCTTTCTAGCATTTGATCAATAAAAGGTAAGGGGTAATGATCTTTCTTAGTAGTCTTATTTAATTTGCGGAAATCAATTACCATCCTATAACCTGTAATAATTCTTTGTGGAATCAATTCATCTTTATCATTAGGGGCAACAACAATACCTCTCTTCTTAGGGACACAATGGACATGACTTACCCACTGACTATCAGCAACGGGATAAATTATACCTACCTCCAGAAGCTTTAGTATTTCTTTTCTTACCACTTCTTTCATTTTAGGATTCAACCGTCTTTGAGGATCACGAACTGGTTTGGCATCTGCTTACAAATTTATTTTATGTTGACATAGAGTGGGACTAATGCCCTTAAGATCATCAAGAGTGTATCCAATAGCGGCACGGTGCTTCTTCAGAGTTTTGAATAATCTTTCTTCTTCATGCTCTGAAAGGTTAGCACTAATAATAACAGGATATATCTTCTTTTCATCAAGAAAAGCATATTTAAGATTATCAGGCAACGGTTTAAGCTCAAACACGGGATCACCCTTGGGTGGGGGAGGATCCCCTAAAATTTCAAACAGGCAAATTTTGTTGCAGAATAGGTTCTTGTTTAAAGAATACTTCATCTATTTCCCTTCTTTCAATCATAAACATATCATTTTCATGGTCTAGCAAATAATGTTCTAAAGGATCACTAGGAGGTACGGCAATAGAAGCAAGACCAATAATTTCATCCTTACTAGGTAATTCTTCTTCACGATGTTGTTTACTAAATTTAGAGAAATTAAACTCAAGAACCATGTTATCCAAGCCAATAGTAACAACATTCTTTTCACAATCTATCCTAGCATTAACAGTGCTCAAGAAGGGTCTACCAAATATAATGGGACAAAAGCTATCTTGTGGGGAACTGAGAACAAGAAAATTAGCGGGATATTTAGTTTTCCCACACAAGACTTCAACATCTCTAACAATTCCCACTGGTGAAATAGTATCTCTATTGGCAAGTTTAATTGCGACATCAATTTCTTCTAACTCAGCAGGTGCAATTTCATGCTTGATTTATTTATACAAGTCATAACGTATAAAACTAGCACTAGCACCCATAGCACATAAGCCATGATAACAATGATCTCCTATTTTAACAGAAATAACAGGCATGCCTACCACATGTCTATGTTTATCTTTAGCACAAGGTTTAGCAATTCTAGCAGTTTCACCGTAGAACTGAATAACATGACCATCAATATTATCAGACAAGAGATCTTTAACAATAGCAATATTAGGTTCTACTTTAACTTGATCAGGAGGTGTATAAGTTCTAATATTGCTTTTATGGACCACAGTTGAAGCTTTAGCATGATCCTTTATTCGAACAGGGAAAGGTGGTTTCTCAACATAAGAAGTAGGAACAATAGGATCATTATAAGTGACAGTCTTTTCTTCAACTTTAATAGGTGCAACTACTTTTACTTCTATGGGAGGATGATATTTAAACCACTTCTCCTTAGGGAGATCAACATAAGAAGCAAAAGATTCACAGAAAGAAGCTACTATCTCAGAGTCAAGTCCATATTTAGTGCTAAACTTATGGAAAATATCGGTATCCATAAAAGATTTAACACAATCAAACTTAGGTGTCATACCTGACTCCTTACCTTCGTCGAGGTCCCAATCTTTAGAGTTGCGTTTAATTTTATCCAATAAGTCCCATTCAAAATCAATAGTCTTCATCATAAAAGAGCCAGCACAAGAAGTATCGATCATGGTTTGATTATTATGAGAAAGTTGAGCATAAAAACTTTGAAGAATTATTTCTCTCGAGAGCTCATGATTGGGTCATGAATATAACATTGATTTAAGCCTGCCCCAAGCTTGAGCGATTCTTTCTCCGTTGCGAGGCCAAAAATTATATATATAATTGCGATCACGATGAACCAGATGCATAGTGTTGGGGATATTACTACTTGGCCTAAACCGGCCTATCTGGGCCGGGTTAACTTCATCAGTAGTTAAGTATGTTAAAGCCCATGAAGGTAGACGAGGGCTTAAAACCCGTGATCGGTTTAAGGCATGTAGCCATAAACCGGCGTTGGTATGTAAACTTGTATTGTAAGTTAGGAATAAGTAGAGACCAAACCGGACACGTATATGAGCCGGTGTTGGGACTCTGTAAACCGACGGGCGTCACCCATGTATATAAGGGGACGACCCGGCGGCGGTTCAGGGACAACAGACAACAACTTGAGAGTTAGGCGAAGCTTGTTTGCTCCCTAGTCATCGAAACCCCATCAATTCCAACACAACTAGACGTAGGCTTTTACCTTCATCGAAGGGGCCGAACTAGTATAAAAATCCCTTGCGTCCCTGTGTCCGCTTTAACCCCTTCGAGCTAACCCGTGACGATGGCTCCATGACTAAGTCCCTTCATGAGGACATCTGTCGTGACAAAACCACTACAGTTGGCGCCCACCATGGGGCCATCGCACGATGGTTTCAAGTTCTTGGAGGGCACCTTCGAAGGACTCAAGGGCTACGCTGTGGGCCGGATGACCAAGAGTCGTCGCGGCAAGCTCTACATCGACGATGCAGGATGGGGCCCCAAGGCCGGCTCGATTGAGTACGGGTACCGGGTCCCCTTCGGTGGCATACACATCTTCACTGGCAAGATCGGTGAACCGGGCCCTGAGCCGGACATCTGCACCGACCTCGTCGAGATGGCTCAGCGCGCGCGATCTACCCAGGTTAAACCGGACGTGAAGCGTGGCTTCGTGGTTGTCATCCACGGAGGAGACTATGAGGATGGATCGGAATCTGGTGGCGAGACCGTCGTTTATTCCGGTGACAAGTCATCAACTGGAGAAACCAAATCGTTGTATCAGCTACAAGATGGCCGGATTAGGGGCTGTTCCGATGGCGACAGTATTCCGGACCCCTCCGATCTACCCAACCGGGTTGGAATATTCATGGCCGGTACACAGGTAGCGAACCACTCTTCGACCGCAGCAGCAATGATCTCCGGGTCAGTAGCGGCGACGGCTGCCAGGGCAGGAGGCCCTGTGCGCCCGCCGGCTCAAGTTTTGTCTGATCTGTTTGATGCGTTGGCTACACTTATGGCAGAGGCTAACCTGGCAGACCAGAACGCCCACAACGCAGAAATTGCAAAGGTGAGGGATCAGATTACTCAAGCCAAGGCCGATCTGGCAGCTGAGAATGCCAAGATGACTGTAGAGCGGGCCGCTTTGGATGCGCAGGCCTACCGGCTTACGCTGGATCAGAACGCGTCGCATGAAGTCCTAAAGAGGAAGCACTGGTCTCGCTTGCCTCCGGTTTTCGAAGCCAGAGATCTCTTCAATACTCTTGGGGCAGGAACCAGTAACCCGTCGGTGGTAAACCGGGCGGAAGCACCTGGGACGGGAGCGCCGGTTCAGCCTCGCCTGATGGGTCCGCCTCGTCAGAACACTATCATACTGCAGCCTGTCCTGACACCTCCGGATCACTATTCCAATCCGATGGACAATCTTGTTGCTGCCGCTTCACGATTGGAGGCCATCCCAATTGAAGGTGATTCTCCGTAGGTGGTGGAGACGTGCCGGGTTAAGGAGCTTCTTCGAACAACTTTTATTCAACAGGAAGAGTATTCATACAGCCGCGACCGGATTCACTCTACACCTCGCCCAAGCCGGAGCTACAGCAGGCGTATGGATGAACTGGCCGTGTCAAGCAATGCACGAAACCGTGAAGCACCCCGTGGCAACAACCCGGCAGGTGGTATTGGTGATGCCCAGGAAGTGGTGGACCGGGCTCGATCGCGCAGGGAGGCCGAGCTAGCGGCGCAGTATGAGGCTCGTCAGCTTACGCCGGTTCGTCCGACCACATCGGTCGAGCCAGGAGTTACTTCTAGCTCTTTGGGGGTGCCGTGCCTTGTCCCCGCTTTATGCAATGTGCGCCTGCCCAAGGATTTCAAGGGCCCGCGCAAGGTGCCAAATTACACTGTCGATTTATCTCCAGAAACATGGGTGGAGAGCTACGAGATGGCCATGGAGATGCTTGATGTGGATGATGTGGCGTGTGCAAAGTACTTCACCATGATGCTCGAAGGAACGGCCCGTACTTGGTTAAAAAGTTTACCGGCCAACTCTATCAGTTCATGGGCCCAATTACGAGCCCGATTTATCCAGAATTTCAAGGATACATGTAAACAACCTATGTCGATAGTGGACTTAGCAGCTTGTGTCCAGGAAGAAGGAGAATCGATAACTCGATAGGTGCGCCGGGTCTTGAAGATCTTGCATTCATCAGACCGCATCAATGCCGATACAGCGGTGATAACTTTTGAAGGCAACTGCCGGTTTGAGCCTCTAAAGTTGAAATTGGGGTGGTTGAAGCGCCATTGCAACGACATGGGGACCCTCATGGCTGCGCTAGTGAAGTATGCTGATTCTGATAGTACCAAGGATCTCGAGTCTGATGATGACAAGGCAGGGAAGGGAAAGAAGAGCAGCAACTCCAAGGGGAAGCAACACAACACGGCAGGGCATGGAAACGGAGGCAAGCGCAAATAGGATAGCAGCATGGACTTTGTGGCTAATACCAATGCTCAGGACAAGGGCCAGCGACGAAAGGGTAAACTGCCGAATCACAGTGGAGCGCCTAACCCTAACCCGGACCGCCTGACCTATCTGTTGAATCAGCCCTGTCCAAAGCACGAGACGAAGGAGATGCCAGCCAACCACCTTTGGAAGGATTGCTACATTATGCAGGAGTTCAAGAATTCTAATGCTTTCCGGTATGATCACGGATCAGGTGGTGGCTCAGGATCCGAATCCCATGGGCCGGGTTACGGTGGAGGAAATTCCGGTTCAGGCTTCAACAGTAATCAGGGCGTACATAACAATCAAAGTAGCCAGAATAGCCAGGGTGGTTACAACCAGCAGCAGCAACAGTCGGGTTATCAGAGCAACCCGAAGCAGTTGAATAGTGGGCAATATCATGTCTTCACCACTAGTTTGGACAAGCGAGACCGGAAGCTTCATAAGCGGGCAGTAAACTCTGTTGAACCGGCCGCGCCCCGTTATTTACGCTGGCATGAACAGCCAATTGTGTGGACCCGAGAGGATCACCCACCCCGGGTTGACAATCCGGGTCAGCTAGCATTGGTAGTGGCACCTCGGGTGGGAGGTTATAAATTCACCATGGTGCTCATGGATGGAGGGAGCAGCATTAACATCCTATACTATGAAACCTTCCGCCGTATGGGACTAACAGATAAAAATCTTAAACCTTCCAATACGGTATTCCATGGTGTGGTACCTGGTAAGTCAGCGTATCCTGTTGGCAAGATAGCTCTGGAGGTGGCCTTTGGAGATGATCATGATTCCAGGTCAGAGACATTGACTTTTGAGGTGGTGAAAATCCAGAGCCCATATCACGCCCTATTTGGGCGGCTGGCTTATGCCAAAGTTATGGCACGACCCTGTTATGCTTATTTACAGCTCAAGATGCCGGGTCACAAGGGAACAGTAACTGTTCATGGAAGCCGCAAGATCGCTTTGGAGTGTGAAGAAGGTGATGCGGCTTATGCAGAGTCGGTTTGCGCCACAGAGGAGCTGAAATACTATAAGGACAATGTTGATCCGGCAGACATGACTCCGTTGAAGAAGCCAACTACGTAGCATGATCCGGCCCTGAAGTTCAAATCGGCAGCTGAGACTAAGCTTGTTGACTTCGTACCTGGCGATTCGTCCAAGCAGTTTACTATTAGTGCCAACTTGGATCCAAAATAGGAAAGCGCGCTCATCGAGTTCATCCGTGAGAATCGGGAAATCTTTGCATGGAAGCCTTCTGACTTGCCAGGTGTACCGAGGCAACTCGCTGAGCACACTCTTAATGTTGATCCCAAGTACAAACCGGTGAAATAGTTTCTCCGCCGGTTTAATGAAGAAAGACGCAAAGCTATTGGAGAAGAGGTAGCCAGGCTCTTAGCGGCTGGCTTTATCGTTGAAGTTTTCCATCCTGAATGGCTGGCTAATCCGGTGCTGGTCCTTAAGAAAAACGGCACCTGGCGCATGTGTGTGGATTACACAGATCTTAACAGGGCCTGTCCAGCAGATCCTTTTGCCCTCCCTCGTATTAATCAAATTATTGATGCTATGGCGGGTTGCGAGCGTTTGAGTTTTCTGGATGCATATTCTGGTTATCATCAGATCAAGATGGCAGTTAAGGACCAGGAGAAGACGGCGTTCATAACTTCCTTTGGAGCCTTCTGCTATGTGTCTATGCCCTTTGGGCTCAAGAGTGCCCAGGCAACTTGTCAACGGTGTGTACAGAATTGCCTTCATAAACAGATTGGCCGTAATGTACATGCCTATCTGGATGATATTGTGGTTAAGTTAAGGGAGAAGGAGACTCTGGTTGACGATTTGAAGGAAAACTTTGATAACCTACGGACATACAAGATGATGCTCAACCCGGCCAAGTATGTCTTTGGTGTGCCGGCAGGCAAATTATCGGGTTTTCTGGTGTCCAACAGGGGAATTGAGGCTAATCCGGAGAAGATCACACCTATTACCTCCCTGGCTAAACCGAAGTGTATCAATGACGTTCAACGCTTGGCGGGCCGGATTGCCACGTTGAGCCGGTTTATCAGCCGCCTTGGTGAGAAGGTGATCCCTTTGTATCAGATGCTAAAGAAGACGGATCAATTCGTCTGGAGTTCTGCTGCTGATAAAGCGTTTGAGGATTTAAAGCGGCAGCTAGCCAATCTGCCTCTTCTTGCTGCTCCAATCGACAAGGAACCGTTGCTACTATATGTCGCAGCTAATGCTCGTGCAGTTAGCGTAGCTATTGTGGTGGAGCGCAAGGAGGCAGGCAAGGATTATCCGGTTCAGCGTCTGGTTTACTATATCAGCGAGGTGCTTATTGAGTCCAAGCAAAGGTACCCGCATTGGCAGAAGCTGGTATATGCAGTTTTCATGGCAAGCCGGAAGCTTAAGCAATACTTCCAAGGTCATCACATCACAATGGTCAGTTCTGCTCCCTTGGGAGATATAATCCATAACAGAGAAGCAACTGGCGGATTGCTAAGTGGGCTATAGAACTTGGACCTCATGGGTTGAAATATGTACCTCAGACGGCGGTCAAGTCTCAAGCACTTGTGGATTTCATCAATGATTGGACAGAACTGCAAGCACCTGAAGAGAAGCCGAATCACACCTATTATTCTATTCATTTTGATGGGTCCAGGCAATTCGAGGGCTCGGGGGCTGGAGTCGTATTAACTTCCCCACAAGGTGATAAGTTCTATTACGTTCTCCGCTTAATGTTCCCTTGTACTAACAATGCAGCTGAGTACGAAGCTTTACTCCATGGTCTCCGGATGGCTAAGGAGATGAATCTGAGCCGGGTTAAGTGCTTTGGTGACTCGGATCTGGTGGCTCAACAAGTGTCTGGCACCTGGGATTCCAAGGACCCGCTCATGGCAGCATATTGTCGTGAGGTGGATATTGTTGCAGGTCACTTCAAGGGTTATCAAGTGGATCACGTGGACCGATGGAAGAATGAAGCGGCGGACGCTTTAAGCCGGTTGGGCTCTCAACCTAAACCGGTCCCGCCTAATGTCTTCTTGGACTTTCTGCATAATCCGTCTGTCAAGCTCCCTGGTGAAGAGGATTTGGCTATTCCTGATCCGGAGGCTCAATTGGTGGCAGCTCTTCGTGTCATCCCGGATTGGACGATTCCTTATCTCGCATATATGAACCAGGGCGAGTTACCTGAAGATGAGACTCTGGCTAGACAGATAATCCGGCGTTCCAAGTCCATGACTATTGTCAATGGCGAGTTGCATCATTGCAGCGTATCAGGGGCGTTTCAACATTGTGTGTCTTCTGAGGAAGGCTGTGAAATCTTGCGTGAGATCCACAAAGGACATTGTGGTCACCACGCTGGTTCAATGTCTTTGTTGGCTAAGGCATTTCGCCACGGCTTCTATTGGTTGACTGCTCATGCTGATGCGGACGGCCTGGTCAGACGGTGTGATGGTTGTCAAAAGTTCTCAAGACGCGCTCATGTGCCGGCTCAAGAATTGAGGATGATTCCAATTACTTGGCCGTTCGCAGCTTGGGGGCTGGATATGGTTGGGCCTTTCAAAAGGTCCAAGGACAAGAAGACTCACCTTTTGGTGGCGGTTGACAAGTTTACAAAGTGGGTGGAAGCAGAGCCAGTTAGCAAGTGTGATGCAGCTACGGCGGTTCAATTCACCAGAAAGGTGATCTTCCGGTTTGGCTTTCCACATAGCATCATCACTGATAATGGTACCAACTTGTCCAAGGGTGCTATGAAGGAGTTCTGTCAACGTGAGCACAACCGGCTTGACGTTTCATCAGTGGCTCACCCACAGTCCAATGGTCAAGCAGAGAGGGCTAATCAAGAGATCTTGCGAGGCATCAAGCCCCGGCTTATGGTTCCTTTGCAATGGACGCTGGGTTGTTGGGTTGAAGAGTTACCATCTATATTATGGAGCATCAACACCACACCCAACAGATCGATAGGATACACGCCGTTCCTCATGGTCTACGGAGCGGAGGCGGTTCTCCCCAGTGACATCCGTCATGACTCACCTCATGTAGCGGCCTATGTTGAAGCGGACAACGAGGTAGCACGGCAAGATGCTTTGGACTTGTTGGATGAGGAGCGAGACATAGCGGCCGCCCGTTCGGCGATTTACTAGCAAGATCTCCGTTCCTATCACAGTCGCCGAGTGAGGACCAGAACCTTTCAAGAGGGAGATTTGGTACTTCGGCTCATCCAAGACCAGACTGATATGCACAAGTTATCCCCACCTTGGGAGGGACCTTTCATGGTCAGCAAGAATCTGCAAAATGGGTCATACTACCTGATCAATATTTGAGAGCATAAAGACTCACGTACATCAGAGGAGGAGACCAACAGGCCGTGGAACATAGCTCATCTTCGTCCTTACTATACCTAAGCCATCGGTTCTACTTATGTACATATTATGACAATGTATATATTATGATCAATGCAATAAACCGGAGCCTCAGCTAAAGCGGGGTATTTGTTATTTTTACATCATGTGTGGTTACACGGAGTTTTTGTCTTAAAGCGGCCTCCGTTTTACCCCTTGAGTTAGCTTTTCTTTTCAAAAAAGCCTTCAATCATGTCACTTGGGGGCTTGGTCGTGTCCGAACCAATGCAACACCTTTTGGGGACTTGGTCAAGTCTGAACCAGTCACGCCTCTTGATCGTCCTAAGGCCACAGAATCACTTGGGGGCTTTGGTCGAACCTGAACCATCGCTACACATCTTGATCGGCGTAATGCCAATGCATCATTTGGGGACCTGGCTGACTCGAACCATAGCTACGCCTATCGGGGGCTTGGTCGTGTCCGACCATGGTAATGCCACTTGATCGGCTAACAAGCCTCTTTTACAACTGGATTTGTTTTTGCCTTTGTTTGCATTCTGTTTCCTTTTGACAAACACTTCTTTTGTTGCGTTTTAAACCGACAAATTCTTAAACCGGTTCAACTGTCAATTGACGGAACACGGTCAATTCTTAATCTGGAAACTATTTGCCCGGTTTTGATTTTTTGTTAACATCCTATTATGGAGTAACACCTGTGTTTATTATAACCCGGAACGGTTTACCTGGTAAACCGGCATTATATATGTTAGAAATATGCCCTAGAGGCAATAATAAAAGCATTATTATTATATTATATTTCCTTGTTCATGATAATTGTCTTTATTTGTGCTATAATTGTGTTATCCGGAAATCGTAATACATGTGTGAATAACAGACACCAACATGTCCCTAGTAAGCCTCTAGTTGACTAGCTCGTTGATCAATAGATAGTCATGGTTTCCTGACTATGGGCATTGGATGTCAGTGATAACGAGATCACATCATTAGGAGAATGATGTGATGGACGAGACCCAATCCTAAACATAGCATAAGATCGCATAGTTCGTTTGCTAGAGTTTTCCAATGTCAAGTATCCTTTCCTTAGACCATGAGATCGTGTAACTCCCGGATGCCGTAGGAGTGCTTTGGGTGTGCCAAACATCACAACGTAACTGGGTGACTATAAAGGTATACTACAGGTATCTCCGAAAGTGTCTGTCGGGTTGACACAGATCGAGACTGGGATTTGTCACTCCGTATGACGGAGAGGTATCACTGGGCCCACTCGGTAATGCATCATCATTATGAGCTCAATGTGACCAAGTGTTTGGTCACTGGATCATGCATTACGGTACGAGTAAAGTGACTTGCCGGTAACGAGATTGAACGAGGTATTGGGATACCAACGATCGATTCTCGGGCATGTAACATATCGATTGGCAAAGGGAATTGCATACGGGGTTGCTTGAATCCTCGACATCGTGGTTCATCCGATGAGATCATCGTGGAGCATGTGGGAGCCAACATGGGTATCCAGATCCCGCTGTTGGTTATTGCTCGAGAGCCGTCTCGGTCATGTCTGCATGTCTCCCGAACCCGTAGGGTCTACACACTTAAGGTTCGGTGACGCTAGGGTTGTAGGGATATGTATATGCAGTAATCCGAATGTTGTTCGGAGTCCCGGATGAGATCCCGGACGTCACGAGGAGTTTCGAAATGGTCCGGAGGTAAAGAATTATATATGGGAAGTGCTGTTTTGGCCATCGGGACAAGTTTTGGGGTCACCGGTATTGTACCGGGACCACCAGAAGGGTCCCGGGGGTCCACCGGGTGAGGCCACCTGCCTCGGGGGGCCACACGGGCTTTAGGGGGTGCGCCTTGGCCTACATGGGCCAAGGGGAACCAGCCCCAAGAGGCCCATGCGCCTAGGGTTCCAAAGGGGAAGAGTCCCATAAGTGGAAGGCACCTCCTAGGTGCCTTGGGGGGGAGGAAATCCTCCCTGCCCGCCGCCCCTTGGGAGATCAGATCTCCCAGGGCCGGCGCCCCCCCAAGAGGCCTATATAAAGGGGGGAGGGGGGGCAGCCGCACCCTTTGCCTTGGCGCCTCCCTCTCCCTCTCCAACACCTCCTCCTCCTCTGTAGAGCTCGGCGAAGCCCTGCCGGAGTACTACAGCTCCACCATCACCATGCCGTAATGCTGCTGCTGGAGCCATCTTCCTCAACCTCTCCTTTGCCTTGCTGGATCAAGAAGAAGGAGACGTTACACTGACCGTACGTGTGTTGAACGCGGAGGTGCCGTCCGTTCGGCGCTAGGATCTCCGGTGATTTGGATCACGTCATGTACGACTACCTCATCCCTGTTCCTTGAACGCTTCCGCACGCGATCTACAAAGGTATGTAGATGAATCTGAATACTCGTTGCTAGATGAACTCATAGATGGATCTTGGTGAAACCGTAGGAAATTTTTTTGTTTTCTGCAACGTTCCCCAACAATATACACAGGAGCTGCTTTCTCCTCCAACAGTATGGGTTTACAAAACTCCACTTCAAGATTGGCCAAGCCAACTTCATGCCCAACGATGGCAGGTATTATGTATCACAATATTTGATCATATGCTTAAATCTAAGATATTCGATTTCATATATATAGATATCATAACCCGCCTGGCGGTACAACAGCGGCGGCGCTTTAAGATTTCTTGACTGCAGAAAATAGTTTGGAGATTGATCATCGAAAGGAAGCACAAGTTGCAATAACTATGCACGAAGGCATATCAAAATCAAGTGTATCAGCTAGCCTATTACAAGGCAAGACGGTGCCCAGATACGATCGTTGTTTTTCTGCGTAACACAAAGGAGCAGTCATTTAAACCGGTCTCCGGTTCACGCTTGGTCACCCACTTGGCCTGAAGGTTGCGGGTCATCCCGCGCTGCTTCAACTTTTGCTTCTCTACCCAGCGGCTGGAAATCATTAGCCGTCCAGTCGATTCCAGTTAATGCTTGAAAGACAGCTTCATCATTGATCAGCAACGATGGTTCAATGTCAGGAGCGTAAGTATGCTTACATATTGGAGGGATAAGGTTCTCCGCTTCAGGAATTGGTGCAGCCACTCGTTTGTTTTGATCATCATATTGGGCTTGATAGTGAGACAAATCTGCCTCTTCAACCAATTGACAAGCTAGAGGGCGTACTTCCCGGCTTATCGCTCGCAGATCCTCTTCACTGAACTCTGTCCCGTCTTCCTTCAAGCTAGGGTAGCCAAGGGCCACTTCAACAGGATCAAAATCCGGCACCCACGCTTTTGCCCGGATTAAGGCGTTGATAGCACCGGTTCGAGCAGCAGATTTCTTCAGCTCTTCAACCCGGGCAGGAGGCATAGACAACCTTTTAATAGTGTCCTGGATCAAAGTGGGTGCCGGGTTGTTATGGGAAGCAGTACAGATGATCCGTTGCGCACCAGTATACAATTGCTCTATCAATGTATAGGCTGCTTTCAGTTTCTTCCGCACATCTGGTCCCAAATGACCAATGCGTGTCCCTGCATCATTCAATGGATTAATAAACCGGCAATTACATGAGAAGGCCTTGTTATTTCAGAAGTCAAGACGGCTTACCAAAGACAGCAGCGGTCATGGCATGCACTTGCCGCTTTACGCTGGTCAATTCATCCACTACCGGTTTGAGTGCAGCCTCGGCATTCTCTGCTCGTTGAGTTAAAGCGGATTTCTCAGTGGCCCAATCTGCCCGCTCTTTGTTGTAGCCCTCCTTAAGCTTTTCCATGACGCTTAAAGCGCTGGTTAATTCCTCTTTTGCCTTGGAGGTTTCAGCTTGTTGGGACTTCAGGTTTTCTTGCAGATCGGCGATTTGGCTTTCTCTTTTGCTCAGTTCAGCCTGCATACAGACAATAATATGATTCAGATGGCGGTACAGAATTGAAGTACCAACCACATAACAAGTTATGCCCTTGGTACTTGGGGGCTAATGCATATTTGCTCTTCATCCTACAATTTTTCATAAAGTCCCAAGCTCAATACAAGTATTCAACTTGGCACTTGGGGGCTAATGGCAATTTGCTCAATAATTACTGATGTTGCAATCTTTATTACCTAAAGTCCCGGTTTAACTACATTAAGTTGAACCAGCCCTTGGGGGCTACATCAGCAAAATTCAGATACATTGAAGTTCACTTGGAAAGTCCTGGTTTAAGTTGTTATCTTAAACCGTCACTTGGGGGCTATTGGAGTTGACAGATTAAAGTATATAAGCAGAGAAGCATGTGGAAATTACCTCATATTTGTCCTTCATCATATTAACTAGACCGGCTTCATAGTCACGGCTCGTGTATAGCCGGTTCAGATAGCCGGAATGGAGATCCTGGGCGTTCAGAGAGGCACAGGTTGCCAAATCAGCATTCCAGTTGCCTTTGCCAATTGCAGCAAATTCATCTTTGGCAGTGTGTTTGGATAAAGTGACAGGATTGCTTGGCTCGGTACGACCAATGCCAGTAATAATAACATCATCATCTTTTGCTTCACCGGTTTGAACTGGAGTCGCCGGTTTGTTAGTTTGCTTCGACGGGCTGGTTGTTCTGTTAATACGGATAGGGCTTGTAGGCTGATCAATAGGGCCTGTGGTGTCAATATGTGCCTCTTCAGCGGCGAAATCATGGTCTTGTGGTGGTGGATCGTTCGGCACATCCTCATGAATAGCCGCTTCAGGATCTGGTATTCTGTCCGGTTCAGGAACGGTATTTTCTTCTGCCGCTTTGTCTAGACGAGCCATCTTGCTTGTCCTAGGCTTGGCCCTGAAAGGAGTAAGACGGATTAGTACAGTATATGTTACAAAGTAATATATCAGAAATAGTATAAGAAATATGGCTCACCCAAGCACCATTTTGGGTGGTGGAAGCTGGGTGGCTGATGACTCGCCAGAAGACGAATGAGAAGTGCCCTGATAATCGGAGTCAGATGGATTAAGAGGTTGACGAAAACAACCCGCTTTAGGACAAGCATTTACAAGAGAGTTAGAGACCTCTGAACGGCATTTCCGAACCGGACTGTTCGGTAAACCGGCGGAGGTAACTTGTAAGTGCATCTAGTGCCCCTTAGTGATTTTGGTGTATTGAAGACTTATAGGTTAAGCATCTGATGTGTTTATGAGTGTACACAGGTCTATAAGTCTATGATGAGTTTGAAACTTACAGTAAAAGTCGACCCCTAAAAATGAAGTTCTTCGACTGAAGACTTTGATATCCTGAAGACTTTCTGAAGACTTTGAAAGTGAAGAAATTGGTGTGACCTTGAAGACATGGTATTCGTTCGAGGAATGTGAAGCATGAAGACTGTGTTTTCTTAGTTTCATTTTTCTCTTTCTTGAGTCATAGGAAACACCGTACTGTTAAAGGGGGTCGAGGAAATACTAAGGAGAAAATTTCCATGTGATGCTCAACTCAAATCCTACACCTACCAATCCCTTCGAGTGAAGCCATTGGAAATCTCATACAGTTCAGTCAATTTCTTCAGTGACAGAGACGCAGTTCTTCTGGTCACTGAGGACTTTGCTCTGACTAAGGAGTTAGGAAGTCGCCAGTGTGAATTGCCTACACAGTGAGGAACATGATAGCCCTGAGGAATTTGTACTCCAAATTTCCGACCGTTGCTGTGCCACGCGCCAGCTGTCCTAAAATATCTTGTCCACCTAACGGTCATATCATTGAAGGGCATTTATGTCTTATCATGTCGGGCTGCTCCCTAGGCTATAAATAGCCGCCCCCTTCAACCACTATCTGGTTGGCTGCTCCGCGTGAACTTGACACTTGTCATTTGAGAGCAACCCATCCTCCGAGGACTTTGAGCGAAAATCATCAAGTGAGGAAAATCCAAACCCAAACCCAAAACACCTACAAACCCAAAGTGATTGAGCATCACTGAAGACATTGATCCTGCGTGGATCCGACGCTTGTTACCTTTGAAGACTGTGCTTCTTCCAGACGGTTAGGCGTCAAGGTCTAGAGCATCCAAGAGGAATTGTGGATCGCCGAGTGACCAAGTCTGTGAAGGTTTGGAAGTCACCTGAAGACTTACCACGAGTGATTGGACGAGGACTGTGTGTCCTTAGTTCAAGGAGAATACGGTGAGGACTTGGTGTCCCGAGCTGCGTGCTCAGGACTGGGTGTCCGGGACTGTGTGTCCTCGAGTTTAAATACTCAGCCGCTCCAACCAGACGTACAACTGAGACAGCAGTTGGAACTGGTCTACCAAATCATTGTCTTCACCAAGCTTACTGGTTCCATTTCCTCAACACCTTCATTTCCTCATTATTGTGGTGTCTGTTTGTTCATATCTGTGTTTGAAGACTTTGACTGAAGACTTTCACAAATTCCTCAGTTCAATTTCTTCAGTCTGTTTGTCTTCATCTAGAGTTATCCTGTGCCTACGCTTTCTGTACTCTGTGTTTGTCTTCACTTCATCATGATGACCATGCATGTAATCTGTTATGTTTACTTCTGAGTACTTATTCCGCTGCTAGTATTTCTTCGCTAAGGAATTTCCTCACGAGCAAATTCCTCAGTGAAGAATTTCATAAAAATCGCCTATTCACCCCCCTCTAGTCGATATAACGCACTTTCAATTGTTATCAGAGCAAGGTACTCCCTTGTTCTGTGTGATTTTGGTTTAACCGCCTGGAGTTTTAGTTATGTTGACCGCAGATATGAAGAAAGTACCGTGCCCCATCTTTGACGGTCACGAGTATCCCAAATGGAAGGCTATGATGAAGAAGCGTCTCATGGTGATGGACAGCAAGCTATGGACCGTCACTGAGATTGGTCTGACTGATCTGTGCAAGATGGCGGAAGCTGATGACATTCGCAAGTACACTCAACTCAACCTCACAGCGAAGGCCGTCATCTGCTCCAGTCTGTCTCAAAACCAGTTTAGAAACATCATGCATCTCGATCAGGCGAAGCTTGTCTGGGACCGTCTCTCTGACGTCTATGAAGGCCATCGAACCCGTCATGATCCTTGGTTTGAGGATTTCAAGGAATCGCTCAAATCGATGACATTCGAACCAGAATCATCATCCTCCTCACCATGCCTCATGGCAGATGGTAAACAGGTAACTGAATGCTACCTATCTGATTCTAGTGATGAAGAATCTGATGATGAATTTGGACCTAGTTATGTCAAACTTGCTTCCCTTGCTGCTAAACAACAAAGAGCTTTGAAAAATGCTAATGATATGCTTAGTAAGAGCAATGATATGTTGGGTGCAGAAATGGATCAGTCACAAGCCTTGACTGAAAATCTTCAGAGACTTCAGACTAAGCTTGACAACCTTCAAAATCATCATAACACTCTCTTATCTGATCATGAGAAGCTTTCTTATGAATATCTTCAAAAGAAGCAAGATCTTGAGAAGCTAAGAGTGAGTTATGAAGATCTTCAAAAGGAGCGCGATTCATTACTTGCTCAACAAATCAGCGCTGCTCAGGAAGAATTTATTCCTCCATGTTTAAAATGCATTGAACGAGAATCTGCTAATTCCTCACCTGAATGTTCAAATGCTTCAAATGTTACAAATTCTTCACCTGTCTCTACTATCACTAATTCCTCATCTGAGGACATTGCTAGTATCACTGACGATGCAGGGCTGAAGGAATTGTACATGACAGGCATGTACAAAAGCCTCAAAGGGCATCAGGCTCTTTGTGATGTGCTTAAAAAGCAGATCCTCAACAGGAACCCTAGGAAAGAGGGTATTGCCTTTGAGAGGAAACTCAATGCGGATGGTACTTATTGGAAGCCTGAGCAGTACCCCAAAACCTCATGGGTTGCTGCAAAGGGACCTCCAGTTGATCCATCTGATTTATCTGGCTATACATGTGAATCTTCTCATTCTTCTGATGAGTCATTTGACTCCAACTATAAACTGTTCAAAAATCAGAATGGTGAAGTATTTGCTAGATATGTTGGCACTAACTGCAGGAACGGTTCCCCTATGAAGAAAATCTGGGTTCCCAAAAGCTGCCTTGAAAGTCTTCAGGTGAATGTCCTCATGACACCACCTGTGAAGAAAAGGAACCCCAGATCTAATTCTTCATATGGACCAAATTCTTCATATGGATCCAAGTCCTCATACAGACCAAATTCCTCACATGGATCAAAGTCCTCATATGAACATCATCGTGCTAACAACTCTGTTTCGCAGGGAAGAGCCAAGGGCTATGAATATGAGAATTATTCTTCAAATTATTATGTTCATAAGTCCTCGAAGAATTTCTCTGCTTATTCATATGCTTATCCTAACCCCTCTTATGTGAAACAAAATGGTTTGGCTGCTTTGCCACCATTCTCATATGGAGCTCGCAGAGTGATGAACTCTTTGCCACCCCTTCAGATGTGGGTGGTGAAGAAAAAGAACTAATCTCTTCTGCAGGGTCAGGTCTCCAGACGTGCTGTAACGTCTGAAGAATTTGCTGGGGACCTGACAAAAATGCCTGAAAGGACGCAGGCTAACCATGATGAAATGAACTTTCATTTCACACGTCCTCCCTCTGTTTTATCAGTTCTACTGCTTGATGAAATTGATCTGATGAATTGTGATATCATATTCTTCACTACTGAAGTATATGAGGTTCGTAAGTTGCACTAATTCATCTGCAGGATGATCAACCCAAAGCCACTGAATGGGTACTTGATAGTGAATGTACAAATCACATGACCGGTGACAAGAATCTGTTGATGGATGCTCCCTTATCAGCATCACACATGAAGCATATCATCTTCGCTGATAAAAGCAAAAGTCAGGTATTGGGTCTAGGTAAGGTTGCCATCACAAAGGATCGACACATGGACAAAGTCATGCTTGTTGAGTCCTTAGGATACAATCTTATGTCTGTCTCAATGCTTTGTGATCTAGATATGGTTGTTGTCTTCGGCATGTATCGTTGTGTTGTGATTATGGAATCTGACAAATCCAAAGTCTTCGAAGGCTTTAGGAGAGGAGACTTGTATATTGTTGATTTCTCTGCAGATTCACAACCTGCCGTGTGCCTACTTGCAAAAACTTCAGAAGGATGGCTATGGCATCGACGACTTGGTCATGCAGGCATGAGGAATCTGCACACGCTTGCGAAGAAGAAGCATGTCATTGGCATTGAGAATGTCAAATTCCTCAAGGATCACTTATGCGGTGCCTGTGAAGCTGGAAAGATGACCAAGGCCAAGCATCCAGCAAAGACTATCATGACCACTACTCGTCCATTCGAATTGCTTCACATGGATCTCTTCGGTCCTAACCATTATTCCTCTGTCTCTAATGAAGCATCTCAATATGGTTTTGTTATTGTTGATGATTACTCTCGTTACACATGGGTGCACTTTGTCTCTTACAAAACTGAAGTGCAGGAAGTCTTCAAACGATTTTCCTCGAGGGCTTCAACTAACTTTGGTGTGAAGATCAAGCACATCAGAAGTGACAATGGCACTGAGTTCAAGAATTCGGGTCTCAATGACTATCTTGATGAACTTGGTATTACTCATGAATTATCTGCTCCTTATACTCCTCAACAGAATGGCGTCGTGGTGCGCAAGAACAGGACTCTTGCTGAGATGGCTTGCATATGCTCGATGAGTACAAAACCCCTCGTCGTTTCTGGGTTGATGCAATTGATACTGCGTGCCATATCATCAACAGAGTATATCTTCACAAATTCTTCAAGAAGACTGCCTATGAACTCCTCACTGACAAGAAACCCAATGTGAGTTATTTCAAAGTCTTCGGTGCTAAATGCTGGATTAGAGATCCTCATCACAACTCTAAATTTGCACCGAAAGCACATGAAGGTTTCATGCTTGGTTACGGGAAGGACTCGCACACCTACAGAGTCTTCAACAATGTTCTTCACAAGATTGTTGAAACTGTAGATGTGCGGTTCGATGAAACTAATGGCTCGCAAAGAGAGCACCTACCTTCTGTGTTAGATGAACCAGCACCTGAGGAATCTATCAAGCACAAGGCTACTGAAGATATCATTCCTACTGAAGAATCTGCTGAAGAATTCATTCCAGAACGTGAAGAACGTCGAACTGATGCACCTGAAGAAAATGCTGAGGAAATTGATGCTGAAGAAAATGCTGATCAAATTCCTCAACGGCAACCAATTCACCCTCGCATTGCAAAAGAAGTGCGAATGGAGAAGATCATCGATGACATTAGAGCACCAGGTCCTCTCACACGCTCAAAAGCTTCACATCTATCTAACTTTTGTGGGCACTTTGCTTTTGTCTCTATCACAGAGCCCACTAAGGTAGATGAAGCATTTCTGGAGCCTGAGTGGATTCAGGCCATGCAAGAAGAATTACATCAGTTCAAGCTCAACAACGTATGTGAACTGGTCAATCGTCCCGATCCTCGCAAGCATAACATCATTGGTATAAAGTGGATCTACCGCAACAAGCAAGATGAAAATGGTGTTGTGGTGAGGAATAAGGCACGACTAGTAGCTCAAGGCTACACACAGGTTGAAGGAATTGATTTCGATGAAACTTTTGCACCTGTTGCTAGACTTGAAGCTATTCGCATCTTACTTGCTTATGCTAACCATCATGATATCATCTTATACCAAATGGATGTGAAAAGTGCATTCCTTAATGGTAAAATTGAGGAAGAAGTATATGTTGCTCAACCACCAGGTTTTGAAGATCCAAAACATCCTGACAAAGTCTTCAGACTTAACAAGGCCCTCTATGGCCTCAAGCAGGCCCCACGGGCGTGGTATGACACATTGAAGGAATTCTTCATGAAGAAAGGATTCACACCCAGTTCACTCAATCCCACTCTTTTTACTAAATCATATGATGGTGAACTGTTTGTGTGCCAAATATATGTTGATGATATCATCTTTGGCTGTACTGACCAACGTTATAGTGATGAATTTGCCTATATGATGAGTGAAGAATATCAAATGTCTATGATGGGAGAATTGAAATTCTTCTTAGGTCTACAAATTCGTCAACAGCACAATGGGATATTCATATCTCAGGAGAAATACCTCAAGGATGTCCTGAAGAAATTCGGCATGCAAGACTGCAAAGGTCTCAAAATTCCTATGCCCACAAATAGTCATCTATGCACTGATGAAAATGGTACTGACTTCGATCACAAGGTATATCGCTCCATGATTGGCTCTTTATTGTACTTATGTGCATCTAGGCCAGATATAATGCTTAGTGTTTGCATGTGTGCACGATTTCAAGCTGCACCGAAGGAATCACACCATACGGCTGTGAAGCATATTCTTCGATATCTAGATCACACACCAACACTAGGATTATGGTACCCCAAGGGCTCAGACTTTGACCTCATTGGATATTCTGATTCTGACTATGCTGGTGACCGTGTGGATCGCAAGTCAACATCTGGTACTTGTCATTTCCTCGGACGATCCTTGGTCTGTTGGTCCTCGAAGAAACAGAACTGTGTATCACTGTCTACTGCTGAAGCTGAGTACATTGCTGCTGGTTCTTGCTGTGCTCAACTACTATGGATGAAGCAAACGCTCAAGGACTATGGAGTCAACGTGAAGAATGTGCCTCTCCTCTGTGACAATGAAAGTGCCATCAAGATTGCTCACAACCCAGTTCAGCACTCGAAGACAAAGCACATTCAGATTCGTCATCATTTTCTTCGTGATCATGTGTTGAAGGGCGACATTTCTATTGAGCATGTGAAGACTGAAGAACTGCTAGCCGATATCTTCACTAAGCCCTTGGATGAGAAGAGATTTAGCAAGTTACGGTGTCAGCTAAATATCTTAGAATCTTCGAATGTACTTTGAAAATGCACTCATCCTAACACTTATGCATAATTGATGACTTAGATGCACAACACATGAAGAAACGTTTTTCTTCAATCAATGAAGAATAACACTCTAAGTGTGAAGAAATTAATGAAGAATTTAATTCTCAGAACCCTACGACAATTGTACGCGGTGTCTGAAATCATCATTCTTACACGGTGGGTCACGCCATCACAAAATTTGAAAATCTTCAATTTGAGTTTGCCTCAACTTTTGAAATTCTTCAGTTTTTCAAATTCTTCAAACTTTACAAAGTCTTCACTTGTGCCGTCGTTTTTCTTCATTCGCTATATATATATATATATATATATATATATATATATATATATATATATATATATATATATATATATATATATATATATATATATATATATATATATGAGTTTATGTCCTCTACAGCATTCACTTATAGCTATTTCTTCAAGTTGGAATTTTTTTTGCTAAGTGAATGTGATCGGACCCTTCCCCTCTATGCTATACTCAATCCAGTCTATTCACAAATTCTTCATGTGCGTTCTATTTGAAACTCGTTCAAATTCTTCACTGTGTCCTGTCAGCTGAAGAAATTGCGAACGGAACGTTAAAACTAATCTTATCCAAACCTTCGGTTTTGCCGCGCAATCCGTTCCACTTCCCACGATGGATCATTTTACTCACCCACGATCTTACACGATCTCCACTACATGGTACGTGGGTGACACATGTCAAGTGAAGGAGAACGGCCAGGGGCATGTTAGTCCTAAATCTTCGGACGAGCAGTTTTTACTGCGGCTATAAATACCCCTCCGTCGCCATCCTCACTTCTTTACTCCGCTCGATCTCACTTCCCCCGCTCGAGCTTCCAAACCCTAGCGCCGCCGCTACTCCATCGTCGCCGGTGAGGAAGAGCTTCACTGCCTCGACCTCGTCGCCGACGTACTCGCGCCGACTGCAGAAATCTTCACCTCCGCCGCCGCCGTAGACGTCTTCCTCCGCCAAGTTAGGGCGTGGAAGATCTGCATTGACGAACTTCTCTTCCAACTCACAGTTCGTCGTGTTCTTCATTCAGGGTAATTAAAAGCTATTTTTTACTGCCCTCTTTGATTCAAAGCTTTTCTACAAAATCTTCAAAGGTGTTTTTATTCTTCAAATCCTCACACACAAAACACCTCACTTATTCTCTGTTCTTGATTCATTTCCCTAAGTCTAAATTTCTTCAAGATTCCTCAATTGTGTGGATTCTCAATCTATACAACTCTGGAACCTAAGATATATATGGAGCTTAGTGAAATTCCTCAAGACGAATCTGGTCAAATTCCTCAAAACTTGTTCTTTATGAAAAACCCTCTGATAACGCATATGACCTCTTCAAATTCCTCGCAACTATACTCTGTTCACAGGTACACATGTCCGCTGCTGAATCCTTAGGTTCTCATCAACTTAACTCATTTGCAGCATTCCTCGAAGAAAAGTTGCATACTTCTTCAGAGAATTCCATTGTTCAAATTCCTCATCTGAAGAAAATGGCTGAAGGTAAAAGGCCGCAGAAAGGAGGAAAGAGACCAGAGGTCATGACTGCATTTGAAATCCCTGAGGACATTTATGCTGGGTACTGCACACCTCCTGAAGAAGATAGAAATCAGCGCAAGGTGCGCATACAGAGGATTGAAAGGAGATGGGCAAGAGAATGGAGGGAGTACAGATATGTTACTCCTAAGTATATGAAGAAATTCGCCGTAAACCCTCCATGTCAACGCCCTCCATTGGCACCTGGCCAAGTGGCTGATCCCTCTAGCATCAGAAGAGGTGAGGAATTTCCTCAAGAATGGGCTAAGCGCCAGCGTAAACTGCAAAAGCAAGCAAAAGAAAAAGTGAGGAAATTCAATGAAGAATCTGCTGCTGCTGCTGCCACTGAGGCTTATGCCAAGCCGAGGAAATCAATCATGAAGAAGCCTGCTCGTAAGCCAAGTGCTTCACGTTCAATGCCCTCACGGCCAAGTTCCTCAGCTGTGCCCTCACGGCCAGAATCTTCAAAATCTTCAAAGCAAATTCCTCATGCTGCTCCTGCTCCCACAAAGTCCTCAGCTCCTGTGCATCTGGCCTCATGCCAAAGGACAACTGGCATCTCTATTGCCTCTGGTGTCTCAGCTAGTTCCTCAGCTGCACCAAAATCCTCAGCTTGACCCTCGTTACTGAAGAAAAAGGCTACCGCTGGACGCGGCACTCGCCCAAGTCCAAAGAAGCAAGTGGTCTTCACTATGCCCTCTGATGATGATGAAGCTGATGAAGAAGAACTCGCTGAAATCATCAGAGACCGCCAAGAAAGGGCTGCTAAAGCCAAAGGCACACCTGTGCCCATGCTTTTGGATCCAAGGGCGATCCTAGACTATATTGATCTCTGGCACAAGGATCCCAACACTCCTATGCCTGATTTCAAGCTGACACCTGGCCAAAGTCACATGCTGGCTCACTTCATCCAAGAGGAGAAGTGGAAATATGATAGGGCCAGAGAGATCAAGAAATCCCAGTACCGCAAAGAGAAGCTGCTGAAGAAAAATGTTCTCAAAATGAAGCCTGAGGAACTTGTCAAGATGCAGGCTGAGATCAAAGCCCTCAGCGACAACTTTGACTCGTACTATGCTAATTGGCAAGGAGCCAAGGTCAGATTTGTGAGGTTGACTGATACCTTCACCAAGGATACTGCCTCAAAGCAACAAATTCCTCAAGCTGAAGCATCTGTTCAGCAAACTGAAGAACATGCCAGCACCACTGATGAAGTTCAGGCTGCTGAAGAAAATGCTAGTTCCAAGGCTGATGACTCTGCTCCAGCCGTTGATGAAATTGCCAGGGCATCCACTAGTGGTGCGCCTGAAGAAAATGAAGAGACCAGGGCAACTGCATCAGTTGTGCCTGAAGAAACTGAACCAGATTCCTCAGCTCCACCTGCACCAACTCCAACTCCAATTCTTCCCTCTGCTTTATATGTGAAGAAAACCAAGGCTGCAGAGCGAGCTGCAGTGAAGAAAAGGAAAGCATCAAGTGCTTCAGAATCTTCAGTCCCAAAGAAGACGAAGCCCATGACCAGCTCATTTGCCAATCCAATTGATGTTGTTCCTATCTCCTCCATGCCATCAAAGGACCTTGTTCCTTTTGGTGAAGATTATGAGATCCCAAGTGGATCAGATGAAGAAACTCGGTCTACTGCTTCCTCAGAGCAGATTGATGAAGAAATTGAAGTGGATACAATCCCTTCAACCCCAATAGTCTCATCACCAATGCCTCAGTTTGATGCTGAAGAGGCTGGTGTTGAAGAAATTGATGATGAAGATGTGGATATTGGAAGCACAACTCCAGTAATGAATGACGACTTTTGGGAAAGTCAGCATCCCAATTCCCCACTCTTCACTCCCCTGCAGCAAATTCCTCACTCTTCTTCACCAACCATAAAATTGGGCTCTGATGCAACTCATCCCACTGCTTCTGTGAATGAAGAAATTCCAGCCACTAGTGCTGAAGAAACTGCTGCTGAAACAGACAAGGTGACTGCACCTGAGGAAAATACTGAAATTCCTCAGCCTGAAGAACCTGAGCTTGTGATTCCTGAGGTCGTGATGCAACTCACTGACACTCCTCTGCCAAGGACAAAGGATCCATTCTCACGCAAACAGAAATTCAAGGCTGAAGACTTCTATGGCGAGCACGTATTCTTCACTGAATACAATCCTTATGACTCTGCTCGCATAAGGAAGAGGCGTTTCTGGACTGCCAGCCAAGCAAATTTCTATTCCTCAGTGCTTTACAACAAAGACAAAGTCTTCGACCATGCACATATTCCTCACGTGGATATGGAATCTATGCCGTGCTTTACGCCAGTCCTCAGTGTTCTTCACGATGCTGGGCTACTCAACTTCTGCACAGATATATGCGATTGGAATGAAGAACTTATTCTTCAGTTCTATGCTACACTGCACATCACTGGCAACTCTGAAGACGTCAATTCATGGGTTCTAGACTGGATGACTGAAAATACACATTACAAGGCCCCAACAACTGAATTGCTTCTCTGCCTTTCTCTTAGTCCACTCACTGAAGATGCGTGTTGCGTGTATGATGAACCTGAACTGTCAAACCACTATATGCAAGTGCTCATGAAGCCTCTGAAGCCAGGGAAATCACCTCGTACCAAATTCCTCGTCAAGGAATTGCTGTATGTGCCTAGGACTATCTATCGCATTCTGACGAAGACAATATGTCCCATCAAAGGACATGATTCTTCCGATGAAGAAATTTTTGGCATCATGAAGAATATGCTTTTCAATATCATACATGGCGTTCCCATAAACTTCCATGATTTCTTCATGAGGACTCTAGCCAACATTGCTATGTCACCATTTGAGCTGAAGCCTTATGCACCTTGGATTATGAGATTCATCAGGACAAGGTCTTCACTCAACTACAAGGCTGAAACTCTCAACCACTGCAGCTACTTGCCTCCTATTGAAGTCCTCAAAAGGACATTTTCCTCAGCTGATGAAAAGGGCAAGGCCACTGCTGTGATAGATGAAGGCATTCGTCCATTGGATGGTCAATTTCGCAAGGCTGCTTCTTATTCCACCAATGATGACTCTGCCACACAGGACTCTGCTGCTAATACTGCCAAGACAAATCCTCAAGCCACAGCACCCAGGGTGATGACTGATCGTGAGTTACTCCTCAGTCTTCATCAAAAGGTTAATCACAATCACAAATGGGTCAAGCGTCAGTTTGGTTCAATTCTTCACAACATGACTGCCACATATAATGCAGTGAAGAAAAACCATTACTACCTTCATGAAACCTTCAACCGCACCTGGGCTGTTCTGTCTCAAGTATACAGTGCTGAAGATTTGGAGAACATGGGCCTCAAAGAAGAATTTGCCTGGTCGGCACCTCCGCCGAAGAAATTCAAGAAGGTCAAGGTTCCTTCTCTGGTGGCCAGTTCCTATTCTTCATCACGCGACACCGATGAAAATGAAGACTTGGACGACACTGCAGCAAGCCCTACTTCAACAACCGACCCCAACAACACTGGCGCTCCTCCATCAACTTGAATATCTTCAGAGACGTTAGTCCTCAGTTTCTATCCTTTTGGTCATTTGATGACAAAGGGGGAGAAATCTGAGTTAGTCTTCAAGCGGGTCTATAATAAGGGCATATTTTTTTAAAGTTGCAACTCTCGTTCTTCCGAAACTTTTATTGGATCAAGTTGTAATCTTAAACCCTATGGTGCTCGGTGCTCTGATACTTTTGTCGATCTATGCTCTGATACTTTGATACATGCTTGAGCTCTGATACTTTTGATGCGCTATTCTGCATGCTTATTCCTCATTAATGTTATCGCACACATGCTGAATTGCATCAGGCACCATATTTCATCATGCATTTCAAATTCTTCATATCATATATCAAATGCGTGTATGACTTACAAGATATAGGGGGAGATCTCCATGATTTAACTCTTCAAGTGTGCATTGCTTCAAAAGCAAATTCCTCACTATGCACAACTTCAGGGGGAGTTCTTCTATATCTTGCAATCAAATTCCTCAATATTAGTTTCTACACTTCATATATTTATCCCCGTTGAAAACTTAACCTATATTGTCATCAATCACCAAAAAGGGGGAGATTGTAAGTGCATCTAGTGTCCCTTAGTGATTTTGGTGTATTGAAGACTTATAGGTTAAGCATCTGATGTGTTTATGAGTGTACACAGGTCTATAAGTCTATGAGGAGTTTGAAACTTATAGTAAAAGTCGACTCCTAAAAATGAAGTTCTTCGACTGAAGACTTTGATATTCTGAAGACTTTCTGAAGACTTTGAAAGTGAAGAAATTGGTGTGACCTTGAAGACATGGTATTCGTTCGAGGAACGTGAAGCATGAAGACTGTGTTTTCGTAGTTTCATTTTTCTCTTTCTTGAGTCATAGGAAACACCGTACTGTTAAAGGGGGTCGAGGAAATACTAAGGAGAAAATTTCCATGTGATGCTCAACTCAAATCCTACACCTACCAATCCCTTCGAGTGAAGCCATTGGAAATCTCATACAGTTCAGTCAATTTCTTCAGTGATAGAGACGCAGTTCTTCTGGTCACTGAGGACTTTGCTCTGACTGAGGAGTTAGGAATTCGCCAGTGCGAATTGCCTACACAGTGGGGAACATGATAGCCCTGAGGAATTTGTACTCCAAATTTCCGACCGTTGCTGTGCCACACGCCAGCTGTCCTAAAATATCTTGTCCACCTAACGGTCATATCATTGAAGGGCATTTATGTCTTATCATGTCGGGCTGCTCCCTAGGCTATAAATAGCCGCCCCCTTCAACTACTAGTTGGTTGGCTGCTCCGCGTGAACTTGACACTTGTCATTTGAGAGCAACCCATCCTCCGAGGACTTTGAGCGAAAATCATCAAGTGAGGAAAATCCAAACCCAAACCCAAAACACCTACAAACCCAAAGTGATTGAGCATCACTGAAAAAATTGATCCTGCGTGGATCCGACGCTTGTTACCTTTGAAGACTGTGCTTCTTCCAGACGGTTAGGCGTCAAGGTCTAGAGCATCCAAGAGGAATTGTGGATCGCCGAGTGACCAAGTCTGTGAAGGTTTGGAAGTCACCTGAAGACTTACCACGAGTGATTGGACGAGGACTGTGTGTCCTTAGTTCAAGGAGAATACGGTGAGGACTTGGTGTCCCGAGCTGCGTGCTTAGGACTGGGTGTCCGGGACTGTGTGTCCTCGAGTTTAAATACTCAGCCGCTCCAACCAGACGTACAACTGAGACAGCAGTTGGAACTGGTCTACCAAATCATTGTCTTCACCAAGCTTACTGGTTCCATTTCCTCAACACCTTCATTTACTCATTATTGTGTTGTCTGTTTGTTCATATCTATGTTTGAAGACTTTGACTGAAGACTTTCACAAATTCCTCAGTTCAATTTCTTCAGTCTGTTTGTCTTCATCTAGAGTTATCCTGTGCCTACGCTTTCTGTACTCTGTGTTTGTCTTCACTTCATCATGATGACCATGCATGTAATCTGTTATGTTTACTTCTGAGTACTTATTTCGCTGCTAGTATTTCTTCGCTAAGGAATTTCCTCACGAGCAAATTCCTTAGTGAAGAATTTCATAAAAATCGCCTATTCACCCCCCCCTCTAGTCGATATAACGCACTTTCATAACTACCTGGCCGCTATGCCGGGTTGTGCGGCGAACTTCGTGCTGTTGTGTCTTCACAAGAAAGTTTGGATCCAAATAAGCAAGAGGATGAGAAAATTTAACTTTCCGGTTTGCCCAACGGATCTTTTAGTGAAGGCAAAGGTTTTGAATCGGAGGAGAGAGCAATTACCTCGACAGCATCAGCATGACTAACTTTGGCGTCATCCTGGCAATGATCATTATCAATAAGGCGTGTGAAAAATAAACCAAGTGAATCAAGCTCTACCTCAAGGTCCGGGTTACCCACATCATCGTCAGCTGTCGGGTCAGAAGACGCAGTGGTTTTCTTCCTGTTAGCGGGCCTCTTCACAACTCTGGTTTTGGGCCGGGTTGGTCTCTCCGGCTTCTCCGGTTTCTCTTGTGGAGGTTTCTTGCTCCAAAACAGATCATCGCCCTGTTTGAAAGATGTTGATGTTAACAGTTGATAATTTGAACTGGCAGATTCAATAAAAAGTATAAGGTATGAGTCTTACAGCTGGCGGTTTGTTAATGGCACAAAAGGGAGCCAGGCCGGTTTGAGCACAGACAGCTTCCAGTTCATTCAGTATCTTTTTCACAGCTTCTGTAACTTCGTCATCTGTGAGCTGGATATCAATGTGTCGAACAGGGTCTTTTTCACTTCCTGTGAACTCGCACATCAAACCGGAGCACTGGCTTAAGGGCAATATGCTCCAAGATATCCAGCAGTGAGCAAGGTCAACCCCTGTCAACCCATTAGCCATGAAGGCCCTGAGTTTGGATAATTGAGGAGCATATTTGCTTCTCTCCTTAGCAGTCAGCCTTTGCAGAAAAGGATGTGTGTTTCTTAGCCGCTCTGGACGGTAACCCGGCAAAGGATTTTCATCAAAAGGAGAGGTATCTTTGCAGTAAAACCATGTTTGATTCCACTCTTTGGGATGGTTGTGCAGTTTGGCGTGAGGGTAAGTGACCTCTTTCCTCTTTTGAATCGCCATACCACCTGACTCTGTGTTGGGACCGTCAGTAAATTCAGTGCGGCGGTTTAGATGGAAGCAATCTCTGAACAATTCAATTGTGGGCTCCTCTTGAAAGAACACCTCACAGAGCACTTGAAAGTGACAGATGTTGGTTACGGAGTTTGGGCCAGTATCTTGCGGACGAAGTTGGAAATTGGCTAGGACGTCCCGGTAAAATTTTGAACCGGGAGGGTTGAAGCCCCGTGCTAGATGATCAGCAAAAACAACAACCTCTCCCTCTTGAGGCGTGGGAGGACATTCTGTATCGGGGACCCTCCAGTGAATAGCATCTTGACTGCTTAAATCGCCAGTTTTGACTAAATTATTCAGCTGAATCTCGGTCAGGCGAGAGGGAACCCAGTTGCACTCATACACTTGTCTGGCCATAGCGCAGTTTGCAAGGTAGTAATTACCGGTTCAAGACCATGGTGGAAAAGTATACCCTGATTCATGTATTACTAAACCGGAGACAGTTGTTTTTAAACCGGAGTTTTACAAAGCGGCAGTGCCTGGCTAAGGAATTCTGGCGGTTCAACAAGGGGACTAATGGTATATACCGGTTTGTCAATTTTTCTACAAAGTTAAACCGCCTGGTCTAAACATTGAAACAGTCGAGATTGCAGATGAGTAAGTATGCAAAAACAGGTTTCACAAGATTATACTACAACATTGGATCTGGAACATGTTCATAAAAGGGATAAATATTCAAGGCCCAGAAGGAACAGTGTTGAGTCAGTGAAGTGAAGTTATGGATCAGATCTATGGTCTTAACATACGGAAGTGAAAACGGAGGATAAAAACTACTGCTACACAAAGAGCAAAGATTCACAGACTCATCTAAAGATCTAGCCTACGAACAAGGAGCAGGCGATGAACACTAGAGAACATGGAAACCCTAGAACAGATCTGTAATGAAAAGGACAGAAGACTTACTGGAGCTAAGGAAGACGCGAAACATCGCCGCGGTGCTCTGGTACGCTCAGGGTGATGCAGCGGCCAAGATTGGTGCAGAAGTTGACAGCGGCGGCGGAGCTCCTAAGCTGGGCGACGCGAGCAAGACGAAGCAGAAGGGCACGAAGGGAAAAAAAGAAATGACCCTTTGGTCCTATTTATAAAGCAAGGGACATGTGTCAGGCGCGTGAATCAAGGGGCCGCGAGTTTTGGAAACGGAGCTGTCGCCTCGGTTATCGCGGATCTATTAAACAAGAAGGTATCATGGATAGTTTCTTTATGACAAGATGACATCACTCCGGTTTACAGCAATCAGAGAAGATGACATCATGGTGGTTCACCAAACTACAAGAAGATGTTGAAGATGAAGTTTTTGCTAAGGATTGTCATGAACCTGCTCAAATCAATCTGGCGCCTAATATTGGGGATATTACTACTGGGCGTAAACCGGCCTATCTGGACCGGGTTAACTTCATCAGTAGTTAAGTATGTTAAAGCCCATGAAGGTAGATGAGGGCTTAAAACCCATGATCGGTTTAAGGCTTGTAGCCGTAAACCGGCGTTGGTATGTAAACTTGTATTGTAAGTTAGGAATAAGTAGAGACCAAACCGGACACGTATATGAGCCAGTGTTGGGACTCTGTAAACCGACGGGTGTCACCCATGTATATAAGGGGACGACCCGGCGGCGGTTCAGGGACAACAGACAACAACTCGAGACTTAGGCGAAGCTTGTTTGCTCCCTAGTCATCGAAACCCCATCAGTTCCATCACAACTAGACGTAGGCTTTTACCTTCATCGAAGGGGCCGGACTAGTATAACACTCCCTTGCGTCCCTGTGTCCGCTTTAACCCCTTTGAGCTAACCCGTGACGATGGCTCCACGACTAAGTCCCTTCATGACAAAACCACGACACATAGGGTAATATTTTTGATGAAATTCCAATTTCAATCTTTTATAGTTCCATGATCTCGTATCATCACATAGCCTATACCATGTCAATGCATCTCCCTTCAAAGATAAAGGGAAGACCTTCTTCTTAGCAACATCATCGGGTATACCTGCAAGCTTAAATAATCCACACACTTCATCCACATATATTAAGTGTTCATCAGGATATTTTGTTCCATCTCCTGTAAAAGGATTAGATAGCAGTTTTTCCATCATACCCGAAGGGAATTCAAAAGGAGTTTCATTTTCAATAGGTTCAGTAGGTTGAGGAGCAACTCTTTGCTCTACTGGACGGGGTGAAGATACCCCGAACAAGCCCCTTAGAGGATTACTTTCCATAGTAACAAGTGACAGTAAATTTCAGCACACTATATAAATTTTTCCTTACCAAATTCCACCTACCAAAGACGCTTCACTCCCCGGCAACGGCGCCAGAAAAGAGTCTTGATGACCCACAAGTATAGGGGATCTATCGTAGTCCTTTAGATAAGTAAGAGTGTCGAACCCAACGAGGAGCAGAAGGAAATGATAAGCGGTTTTCAGCAAGGTATTCTCTGCAAGTACTGAAAATAAGTGGTAACAGATAGTTTTGTGATAAGGTAAATTGTGACGAGCAACAAGTAACAAAAGTAAATAAGGTGCAGCAAGATGGCCCAATCCTTTTTGTAGCAAAGGACAAGCCTAGACAAACTCTTATATAAGGAAAAGCGCTCCCGAGGACACATGGGAATATCGTCAAGCTAGTTTTCATCACGTTCATATGATTCGCGTTCGGTACTTTGATAATTTGATATGTGGGTGGACCGGTGCTTGGGTGTTGTTCTTACTTGAACAAGCATCCCACTTATGATTAACCTCTATTACAAGCATCCGCAACTACAACTAAACCTAACCATAGCATGAAACATGTGGATCCAAATTAGCCCCTTACGAAGAAACGCATAAACTAGGGTTTAAGCTTCTGTCACTCTAGCAACCCATCATCTACTTATTACTTCCCAATGCCTTCCTCTAGGCCCAAATAATGGTGAAGTGTTATGTAGTCGACGTTCACATAACACCACTAGAGGCTAGACAACATACATCTCATCAAAATATCAAACGAATACCAAATTCACATGACTACTAATAGCAAGACTTCTCCCTTGTCCTCAGGAACAAACGTAACTACTCACAAAACATATTCATGTTCATAATCAGAGGGGTAATAATATGCATAAAGGATCTGAACATATGATCTTCCACCAAATAAACCAACTAGCATCAACTACAAGGAGTAATCAACACTACTAGCAACCTACTAGCACCAATCCCGGATTTGGAGACAATAATTGGATACAAGAGATGAACTAGGGTTTGGAGATGAGATGGTGCCGGTGAAGATGTTGATGGAGATTGCCCCCTCCCGATGAGAGGAGCGTTGGTGATGACGATGGCGATGATTTCCCCCTCCCGGAGGGAAGTGTCCCCGGCAGAACAGCTCTGCAGGAGCCCTAGATTGGTTCCACCTTGTGGCGGCGGAGTTTCATCCCGAAGGGTTGCTTCTGGTTTTTTTCTTGACGAAAGACTTCATATAGCAGAAGATGGGCGTCAGAGAGCCACCAGGGGGCTCACGAGGTAGGGGGCGCGCCTAAGGGGGGGCGCACCCCCACCCTCGTGGATAGGGTGTGGGCCCCCTGGCCTTCATCTTTGGCGAGGATTTTTTATTAATTATTGTAAGACATTCTGTGGAGTTTCAGGACTTTTGGAGTTGTGCAGAATAGGTCTCTAATATTTGCTCCTTTTCCAGCCCAGAATTCCAGCTGCCGGCATTCTCCCTCCTTATGTAAACGTTGTAAAATAAGAGAGAATAGCCATAAGTATTGTGACATAATGTGAAATAACAGCCCATAATGCAATAAATGTTGATATAAACGCATGATGCAAAATGGACGTATTAGAGACATCCAACTGATGCACAAGCCAAGCTCGGGAGACGGCTAGCTGAAGCACGATGTGGATGGTGTCCGGTTTAACAACCGGGGCAAAAGTGTCGGTGAAGTCCATGCCCGCACGTTGCCGAAAGCCCCGAACCACCCAGCGAGCTTTGTAGCGCTCGAGAGAGTGCCATCCGGACGAGTCTTGTGCCGAAAGACCCACTTGCCCGTGATGATGTTGGCACGAGGCGGCCGAGGGACAAGCTGCCAGGTGTGGTTCAGTTGGAGCGCGTCGAACTCTTCCTGCATCGCAGCGAGCCAATGAGGATCCCGAAGGGCGGCTTGAGCTGACGATGGGAGAGGGGACGGCTCGGAGATGGAAGCAGCGAGAAGGTACTCATCGCTGGTGTACCGCGTACTCGGGCGGAACGTGCCAGCCCAAGAGCGAGTCATTGATACGTCTCCAACGTATCTATAATTTTTGATTGCTCCATGCTATATTATCTACTATTTTGGACTATATTGGGCTTTATTTTCCACTTTTATATTATTTTTGGGACTAACCTATTAACCGGAGGCCCAGCCCAGAATTGCTGTTTTTTTGCCTATTTCAGTGTTTCGGAGAAACAGAATATCAAACGGAGTCCAAACGGAATGAAACCTTCGGGAACGTGATTTTCTCATCGAACGTGATCCAGGAGACTTGGACCCTACTCCAAGGAACAAAAGAGGCGGTCACGAGGGTGGGGGGCACCCCCCTAGGGCGCGCCCCCTGCCTCGTGGGCCCCCTGTTGCTCCACCGACGTACTCCTAAACGATCAGGAATGGAGCCAAAAGCCTAATTCCACCGCCGCAACTTTCTGTATCCACGAGATCCCATCTTGGGGCCTGTTCCGGAGCTCCGCCGGAGAGGGCCGCCATCACGGAGGGCTTCTACATCATCATAGCCTCTCCGATGAAGTGTGAGTAGTTTACCTCAGACTTTCGGGTCCATAGTTATTAGCTAGATGGCTTCTTCTCTCTTTTTGGATCTCAATACAATGTTCTCCCCCTCTCTTGTGGAGATCTATTCGATGTAATCTTCTTTTTGTAGTGTGTTTGTTGAGAACGATGAATTGTGGGTTTATGATCAAGTCTATCTATGAATAATGTTTGAATCTTCTCTGAATTCTTTTATGTATGATTGGTTATCTTTGCAAGTCTCTGCGAATTATCAGTTTGGTTTGGCCTACTAGATTGGTTTTTCTTGCAATGGGAGAAGTGCTGAGCTTTGGGTTCAATCTTGCGGTGTCCTTTCCCAGTGACAGAAAGGGCACCAAGGCACGTATTGTATTGTTGCCATCGAGGATAACAAGATGGGGTTTTTATCATATTGCATGAAATTATCCCTCTACATCATGTTATCTTGCTTAAGGCGTTACTCTATTTTTAACTTAATACTCTAGATGCATGCTGGATAGCGGTCGATGAGTGGAGTAATAGTAGTAGATGCAGGCAGGAGTCGGTCTACTTGTCTCGGACGTGATGCCTATATACATGATCATACCTAGATATTCTCATAACTATGCTCAATTCTATCAACTGCTCAACAGTAATTTATTCACCCACCGCAGAATAGCTATTGTTTTGTGTAGGTACAAGGGACTTGCGTGTAGCCTCCTACTGGATTGATATCTTGGTTCTCAAAAACTGAGGAAAATACTTACGCTACTTTGTTGCATCATCCTCTCCTCTTCGGGGAAAAACCAACGCAGTGCTCAAGAGGTAGCAAGAAGGATTCCTGGCGTCGTTGCCAGGAAGTCTGCGTAAAAGTCAACATCGCACCGTACTTCTAACCCCCCGCACCTTCAAGGAAGATACCTAAATATTAGAATAAGAGCCTTATAGAGTAGTAAAAAGGAAAAAATATTAGAAAATGAAAATTTGAAAGACTAATAAAAGAAAGGAAAAATATTAGCAAAATAAAAAAAACCTTAGTTTATTTTAGGCTAGACGAGTTAACCCCCCGCTGGCCCACAGCCTTAGCCAACGCGCCAGTGAGCCGCAACAGCCGAAAGTGTTTCGGAGGTACAGTACCTACGACCTACGTACCATGGCGGTGTCACGGTGCAGAGTTTGAGTCATCAGTTATGAATGACACACCAGTTGCCTAATTAACTCGTCTAGCCTAATGACAGGACCTAAGTGATGAGACCTCAGGAGATGTGACACCACGAGCGAGGCAGCCGACTTGGGCTGACGGGAAACGCTGCTAACCCAGCCTCCTCCTCCCCGATTAGGGTTTTTCTGCCTTCCGTCGGCGTCGCCCTGGTCCGCCTTGTCTCCGGCGGCCTTAGGCTACGAGGGTGTGGCGGATTCCTGCCTTTGCCGGTGAGAGGTCTTCGTTTTTAGATGTGCCTTCGAGATTTGTCAGGGTTTGTGTCCTGCTCAGGAAGGCGAGACGGCGGCGGCTTTCTGGAGATGGAATAAGGTTCTTCTCGCCTAGCCCCCGTTCCGGCGGTGCATCTAGCATCATCATCGTCAGTGGTCGTGTGGAGGTGATCTGTCCTTGTGGATTTGCTCAGTTCTGTTTGTCTCTCGTCTACGTTCGTGTGTCTTCACATTGGATCCTTCCGATCTAAGCTATTCTTCATCGGTGGTTGTTGTTGTTCTAGTGCGTTGGTCCTATGAGGCCTTAGCATGACGACTTTCTGACTGTCTTACTACAACAAATTTTGCCCGGCTGCGGTGACCAAGAGGGGATGACAGCGACACGCCTTGGGCTCGGTTCAATGCTTGAAGTCATTTCCAGTGTTCGTTGTACTCTCTTTGCAAAAAAAAAATAGCGTTTAGGTTCGCACTTCAACCCAGATAGATTATGTTATTTCAAAACAATTATTTTAACGTGTAATACAATAATCAGTCACCATCGAACACGTTGTAGGCGTGGTCGACGGCTTCGCTGTGAATGTGGATGCCGTCGTTGCCCGGAGGCGGAGGAGGAGCTCGACCCCTTGTCACGATCGCCTTCTTCCTCGGTGGCTTCGCCCGCGCACCAGCCGGATCGGTGGAGGGGGTCTTGGAATCGGAGCGGGGCCGAAGGTTGGTGGTACCGCGCCGGCCGAACCGCCTTGGACGATGTGGTTCCCCTGCCTCTTCCTTTTGATGGCGGCGGCGGGAGGAGTTGGGGCGGCGGCGGTAGGAGTTGGGGCCATTACCGGCGCGGGCGGACGGAGGGGCGGCGGTGGAGGCACGACCGATGCATTGTATGGGAAATCCGGGAGCGGAGGGTACTACATCTGGACGAATCCCGGCGCCGCGAGGCCGGGCGGCAAGGTTGGAGGCTGGATTGGAGGTGGCAGCGGCACGGGAGGCGGGAACTGAAGCCGACGGAAGCGGGTTCGTGCCAACGAAAAGGGGGGCCGGCAAAATCGGGTGAAATCCCGTAGATATGGAGGGAATGGGCTTACGGGCTCCATCCCGCAAACCGGCGGTTATTATATCAGATGGCCCGTTTTGCGGGATCTGGTGGTAGAGATGCTCTAATGGCCAGGATGCCTCTGATGCAGGTAGTCCGATGGCTGTAGAGGCTCGTTCCCCCCGTGCGGGGTGGCCCAGAGATTGTCTGATAGACTACGCAATCTTTTCTCTTTCTTTTGCTTCCTTGATGACTTCTTTAGCTGCAGAAAATCTCCGGATCTAGTAAAACAACTGCGAATTAGCTGCACTTCTGATTATGAAAGATTAGACGATATATGGCACATCTGGAATTATGATTTGAACAACGGAACACAACAAGATTAACCATCACATTTTGTCTTCTATTATCTCTTTTGCAGACCCTCACGAACCCAGCCACACTTGCTCACAACACCCACCATCATCGGTATTACATACGATATTCATATCATCACTGTTACACATTTTTATTCATGGCCACACGCACACAGGACAGATTCAGTTCATGCTGCACCCTCCTTGGCCCGCTCGACACCAACCAAGGCCAGTGAGTGACTGCTTCTCAAGTGAGCCGCGACGCCAGTTTCTGCCCGAGGGACTGTTGCTTCCAGTGTGTGTGTGTTCATATGATCCAGGTATACATAAGTACTCCTTCCGTTTCAAAATAGATGACTCAACTCTGTACTAACTTTAGTATAAAGTTGGGTCATCTATTTTGAAACGGAGGGAGTACACAACAGTATAGCAGTGCATGGTCACTTGCTGCCAACTGGGAGTAAATAGAAAACAGAAGATTAACTACTTGCCAACTATTTGAAGATCAGTTCTCCACATTTGGTGAGTTCTGTGAGTGACAGCTTCATCACTGAATTATTAACTGTTATTATCTACATGTCTAATATCTGCGCCCCCAACTTTCAGGCTTCTACGGAAATAGCGACGCTGTTTAGGAAGGACAACGCAATTGGCTCGCAGCACGCCGCTTCACTGAAAAATCTACTAGCTGTGCAAGAGAACACCAGATTTCCTGGTAATCTGATGTCAATTCTGTCGATCACCCGGTTCCAGGAGGCCAGCAGATTGAAATTGCAGCACCAACCTTTTCCTGTTTGTGACATCAGACCGAATTCTGACTTGCTGACCCTGAATAATTGGAGCTGCACCTGGTCCCATGCTCCCACATGCATCCATCCATGGTGTTGAAACCCAAGGAGGTCAGGTCCCGGTGATCCATCAAGGCGCAACGCAACGAATGGACAACCAGAACTGCCTGATGGGAGCCAAGGATAAGCTTTTCTATGCCTTCTGACCGCGGGGAGAAAAGGCTAGTTGAGAATGGAGAAGGGAGGATCAGGTCGCTGTTTTTGTAAAATGTCTGTTAGTTTTTTATGCAAGGGTCAGCAAGTTCAGTGAGTATTCCCTGAACATGCAGCAAGAAGCTGAGGCTGAGCCGAGGTTGAACAATGCTTCGAAAATGAGCGCTGGAAAAGCAACATGCATCCGTTCACTGAAAAACCCAGATAGAATTTTGCATGCCTTGTGCAGAGAAGAAAAGGCAAGTTGAGCATGGAGAAAGAAGAGGTGAGTGTTTTTGTAGAGCTCGTGCTGGGATTTTTCAAGGGAAAGTGAAGTTGAGTGCTCATTCCCTTTGAATCAGCCAGAGTCTGAGCCTGAAGGCGCGCCAAGAATCTGAGCCAAGGAGGCATGATGATGCTTGCAGATGCAACAGAGGTAGCTCTGAGTGCTATCATATATCACCTTTTTCCCTTTTCTAGTTTTCTTAATTATGCACAAAAACTCGTTTTTCTTGAGTTTTTTCTTCTCATGTACTCCCTCCATTCGGAATTACTTGTCACAAAAATAGATGTATCTATAACTAAAATACATCTAGATACATTTATTTCTTGGCCGAGTAATTCCGAACGGAGGGAGTAGCACCTTTTTTGCCACACATCTTGCTGGCTATTTTTTGAATTTTCTTTTAATTATTAATAGCTCAAGGATTTTTTTCTTGGACAAATTTTAAATGCATTGCTGAAAATTCTTCATGGGTAGTACATTTGTAAGTAATGGCTGGGTGTTGTTATCTACTCCCTCCGTTCCAAAATAGATAATTCAACTTTATACTAACTTTAGTACAAAATGTTAGTACAAAATTGAGTCATCTATTTTGAAACGGAGGGAGTACCATTTTCTTCTCAAGTAAAGATAAATAGTAGTACGAACTAGCAAAATAATACGAGTACTGACAGAAGAACTAGTTTCTCAGGTAGTCCTGTCAAAAGTAAGCATTTCTTGGCTACATTCTTTTCTCAACTGTGCTGGCCACTAACATTCTTTTCGCACTTTATTTTTAGTTTTCATTTTTTATTTTAGACTTTACATGTGCACCTATTGCACAACCTGCAAATTATTAGATTTTGAGCCTTAGAGTAGTAAAAAGGAAAAATATTAGGACAATTAAAAATTAAAAAGACTAATTAAAGAAAAGGAAAAAACTTAGTTTATTTTTAGTTTTTATTTTATACTTTACATGTGCATTTGTTGCATAACCTGCAAAATATGAATATATGAGCCTTTAGAGTAGTAAGAAGGAAAAAATATTAGGAAAATAAAAATTAAAAAGAGTAATAAAAGAAAAGGAAAAACCCTCCGTAGCTTATTTTTACTTTTTATTTTAGACTTTACATGTGCACATGTTGCACAACCTGCAAAATATGAAAGAAAAGTAATAAATATTAGGGGGAAAAAAGACTGACATCGCACCGTACTTCCAACCCCCTGCACCTCCAGAGGAGAGACCTAGGGTCACAGGCCGCCAGGACAGGCCCGGCCAGAAGTGCGTAGCGACTGCTTTTACCTCGGCTGAGCTGATGAATCAGCTCTGCGTCCTCGGCGATGGAAAGGCCGGCACTGGGCTATTTAAGCCGCGTGAAACTTTGCTAGCCCAGCGATGTGGTGCTAAACGTTCCAGGCGCTGCGTTTTGTTTGTTCCCAAACTGGGCCGCCGCGTTCGTCCGCTGGCCCACAGCCTTAGCCCAACGCGCTAGTGAGCCGCAACAGCCGAAAGTGTTTCGGAGGACGGCGCTCGGTGGGCTCGGTATCCAGGCCATCGTTGCCGCAAGAAAGACCAGGACGTTTCCTAAAAAAAAAAAGACCAGGACGCGGTTCCTCAAAAAAATAAAATAAAAATGACCAAGACGCCGTGCGAGGTAGGAGGCATGCCACGGCACAGGTATGTACCATGGCTGTGTCACGGTGCAGAGTTTCAGTCATCAATTATGAATGACACACCAGTTGCCTAATTAACTCGTCTAGGCTAATGAGGGCATGTACAAAGGTTTAGACGGCTGGTGTCTTTTTTTTCTTTTTTCATGATAATACGTGTCTCATTTATAAAATAAAGATCCAGTTACAAGGCACGTAAGCACCGACATTACAAGACTGAAATAATAGGATAATCCTATGCAAAATACCAGCGCCTGTTCCTCTCCTCCAACACCACCGAAGTGGCCACCAAAGGGAAAGAAACCAGATCACCTCTTCACCCGAGCTCGACGCAGCTCCATCGCTGATCAGCAACTTTACGGACCTCGAAAGTAGTTTGCCAGAAGCAAAACCATTGCCGTTGAAAGAATCGGACCGGGGCAACATGTCCCCGGACACGTCATCGAACTCTAGATCTGACACCTCAGCACGACAACAACGTCGAAGGAGGAAGCCAGAACTATCAGCCACCAACCAAAAACCCAGCACGGGATGCACCATCTTCCAGCTGTCACTTGCGCAGACAACCGTGTGCGCGTACTCCTGGATGACAAAACCTCCCTGCTCCACCATGACGTCAGAGACAACGCCACAACAACGGGGGCGGAGCAGAAGGAGAGACACATCTGATGGAGTCGCCGCCGCCGCCTCGCCGACATCATCCATGAACCCTAACACAGCCGATCCGCAGGATAGGCAATCACACGATGCCATCAACTCCGAGATGCCGCCATGAACGACACCGCCGGTGTGGGAGTGAAGCTGAGGTAGATTTATTCGTCTGGGCGCCGCTCCCACCACCCCAACGAGGCACCACGATCTACAAATCCAAAACCTAACTACAGAGCGGAGAAACGGGGTCCCCCCTCCCTCCTGCCGCCGGAGCAGCCGGAAGGAAAGGGGGCCAACGCCCTGGCCGGGTGAGATCGGAGGAAGAAAATCGCCTCCCTAGTCATCGCGTGGCCGCGGCTAGGGTAGGGAAGACGTATTGGGCATGCTACGGCCGTTAGGGTTTGTAAACGGTGCCCACGAGCACACGATGCCCACGAGCCAAGGATGTGGGTGATCGAAACGGTGTACTAGCGGCACCCTTCGTACAATGGAAACTTGGATGTCGGTAAGCGGCGATTTACAAGGTAACAAACCGTCTGTATTTTTATCAACGGGCTGGTCCGTTTTCTACCTTCTCTCTCGTCCATGTCTTGAAAATTACGTGGAGTCTCTTACGGACAGCTGAGTCAATACCTTTATACATGCTCTGGCATGACCTAAGTAATGAGACCTCATGACATGTGACTGACACCACGAGCAAGGCAGCCGACTTGGGCTGACAAGGACGCTCCTAACCTAGCCGCCTCCGACCCGATTAGGATCTTTCTGCATCCCGCGGCGACGGTACATGTCCGCCTTGTCTCCCATGGACTTAGGCCATGAGGGCGCGGTTGATCCGGCCCTTGTCGGTGGGAGGTCTCCGGTTTTAGATGTGGCTTTGAGATTTATTAGGGTTTGTGTCCTGTTTAGGAAGGCGAGACGGTGGTGGCTTCCTGAAGATGGAATAAGGTTCTCTTCGCCTAGCTCCCGTTCCGACGGTGCATCTAGCATCATCACCGTCAGTGGGCGTGTGGAGGTGTGTCTTCGACGGATCTGTCCTTGGTGGGTTTGCTTGGATCCGTTCGTCATTCGTCTACGTTCGTGTGTTTTTAAGTTGAATTCTTTCAATCTACGCTACAATTCATCAATGACGGTTGCTGTTTTGGTGCGGTGCTCCTATGTGGCCTTAGCACAACGACTTTTTGACCGTCCCCTGACGTCTTAGTCATGTGCGGGTGCCAGATCTAGATTTTGATGGCGTATCCAGGGTGTTGCCCCGGTCTGGCCAAAGGTTAGGGACAACTGGCACTTCGGCCAGATGGGCCGCACAGTGCCAGGCAATCAGGTTAGTTCCCTTTTCTATTTATTTTGCGTATGTTTTCATTTAGTAAAAATGCTAAACCATTTTTGTTGATTCTGAAATTTATTGTGGGCATGAGCTGAATTATTCCAGAGGCCCTCAAATAATTACAGAATGAGCTATAAAATTATTTATAAATATTATTTGCTCCAACTCAAATACAATATGCATTTATTCAAAGGTCATAAATGTCATGGGAAAATGTGCATCATATGTGGTTAAGGTTTTCACCATTTCCCTAAATCATGCACATTTTTGGAGGGCATTTTGGATTCATTGAAAAATACTTTAAGTTGAACCTATTCAAAATCCATTTGGTGCTATGGTTTGATGATTCCCATTTCAAGTTTCATGAAGTTTAAACATGATGCAAACAAGGAGAGCTATCCTAGTGTATTGTCAAACTAGGGATGTGACAATTTTTAAACCCAGATGGAGGTACTCCCTCCATCCCCATAATGTAAGACGTTTTTGACACTAGCATGCCGTGTGCATCTTCTTTTCTTAGTTTACATACAATTGAAGGCTGTCATTCTTTTCCTTCTAATTTTGGCCTAATATATATGTACAATACTGCAGTTCTGTTTTACTGAAGAACTCTATGCATCTACAGATCCAATTAGATTCTTTCATTAGAAAAAAATACATCTATATATTTCACAAAAAGATTGTACTACCGGAAGAAACTCCTAACATTGGGATGCCTACAACCAATTACTTTCTACAGCTTATGTTTGCCTTGGAGGCTTGGATGAAACTAGCAGAATTAGGCAGGAGTGATCTTCCACTATTAAGACCGGCCAATTAGGAGGATACTCAACTTCCATGCTCTCGGCCACTTAGGGCCAAAGCTATTAGAATAAGTTGGATCATGAACACCATGAGAACAGTTGGTTAGGCCATGCACTGGACCATAATTGTATCATAATTCTTGAGTAGTCAATTAATGATAGCACATGTTCTTTGATTCTTTCATATTTGAGACGACACGACAACTGTATGTGGGATTGATCAGCAGACACCAATTAAATGCCAGCTTGATTGCCTTTATTTTGGATAGAGTTCTTATCAGCTCAACATTGCTTCTGATTAGGAGTTGATGATGTCACAAGATGGTCTAACAAGACAATGTAGTACAAGAGTATTTCACAAATCACAATCTACAAAGAAGAAGAATATGAAGTACTACACCAGCTTATATAGGTTCACACTTGATCTACATAGTACTGTAGCATTCATTCAGTTCCATATACATAATGAACAAGAATTATTTGTAGCAAAACGACAATTGTTGTAGGGTTGCTACCATAGTTATTGCTAGCCCTAATAATTACTCAAACCATCCCTTAATATAAGATGCTCATAGTTTGCAAAAACGTGTGATATTGTGGGACGGAGGGAGTATAACACATGCCTACAATAAGAGAGTGGAAGCCTCATGGTGCATGTAAGGGTTTGTTTCTCCCGTTGCAACGCACGGGCATATTTCCTAGTTATGTGTAAAGGTAACAAGTTTCATCGATCATCTGCCTACTAAGAAGTGTGTAGTGCTACACCATCATAATAGTTTCACTAAACTCTAAATTCTTAACAGATTTCTACAAAGAAATAGCTAACGCTACAAAAATTCTATAAGTTAAAATACATCAAACCCATCAAAAAAGTGGTGAAAATACATCAACCCCTATAGATTTCTATAACCAAATACATGAACTAACCCTACAAAATTACATCTGAATGAAGGTTAGACACACAGGAAAGCCTAAAAGTTCTATAATCTTAGAAGGAGCACAGCTCACCACCATGATCACCATCATGACTGAAGAGTAAGGCAGGAGTATCGGATAATGGAAGGGTAGATTGGACAGAACCAGAGATGCCGGACAGAGGCTATGCCGCCACGACATTTGATGTGATGCACGACAAGAGAGCGCCGCTCAGAAAGGCATGGGAGTGGACACGGTCGGACTAGGTTGCCGCGGGGGCTTCAGATAGTGCACCATTGGAAAGGATCCATGATTAGACATAGTGCAATCTCATAGGAGAGGGGCTCGCCAGCGGCGGTGAGAGTCAAGGAATTGGCATGGAGAAGATATAAAACGTATACAAGACAACTCTGACGGGCGAGAAAACGAACACGACTAGTTTGCAACAATAACTTAGACGGGTCAAATGTGGTAGCCGTAAGTGACAAATGTCCGTTCACTTTGGAGATCGGAACACATGATCACTGACCGATCATTTCGATCCCGTTTCTAATAAGCATGCAGTAGAGCTCAAAATACCTCATCACTGATGCACCATGGAAGACCTGTCAGTGGTCATCCTTGTCAATGATGTGTGGGCATTCGTCGGCCAGCAATGGAGGGTCAGTGATATTCTGATCTGTAGTAGTGGATTCTAGATTGTGCAAGGCTTCTATCAGTTCTGACTAGTGAGGAACGATGTGAGTTACACTAGTAAAATTCGCAGATCGGTGGCCGAAAAAACTATCTTTCATGTGGAGCAGTGACAACGGGAACGCTAACAGGAGGACATACAAGTCGTGGCTCTGCGGCAGGAATGATGGCATCTGCAAGGGAATGGGTGGATCTAAGGCAATGCTGATGGTGTATGGGCCAAGAATCAAGACAGAGGAGGAGGGGCGGTCCTGAGAGGTCATCCAAGGGAGTTCGTTGTAGGCTAGTGCCGTTTTTACCCTCACTAGCTAAACCTAGAGTGGTGGAGTTACCAGCATGTCGCCATGTCCTTACGCTAGAGAAGGAAGTTGGAGCCTAGACGATATTCTTGGAGACGGACTGCAAGACGGTGTTGAGCAAGCTCAAATCTGAATGGAAGGACGGATTACCCCATGGTCCGGTGGTTGAAGATGTGAAGGCCATGCTCCAAACTTTTATTGAGTCAAATATCACTTTGTACAGAAGTGAAAAACAAGGTTGTTTTGCCTGCATCTTCGGTAAAGAAGGTTGTCGGCATGAGTTGTGAAAAACAAGGCTTAGTGTACCTCTGGATTGTACTAGCGTCGTTTTGAACTCTGGCACTGCTGAGGACTGTGAATACAGTGGCAACCTTCAAAATGATTATTTACATGTATCTTTTTTCTTATCAATAAATCGAGTTTAAATTAGGACCAAGGTGATTATCAACGTATTTATTTTATTTTGTATCTATATCTCAATGCATGGCTATAATAAGATGATATTTTTTTCATCAAAAACTTGATAGTATTATACATTAATTGACTAGGGAACTAAATCATGACCGCTTGTACTACTCCCTCCGGAACAAATAAATGCACTACCAAATAGTAAGTTTATATTTGTTTCTAAATGTAAGAATATTACTATTAAATACTAGTATACCAAAGATGTATTTAATAGTATACCAAAGGTATACCTAAAATATAGGAATATTTAGTAGTAGTATATTGAAGATATTCTACAATTAAAAACTATTACCTCCATTCCGAACTATAAGAATAGTACTATAAAATACTCCCTCTGTCCGAAAATACTTCTCACAGAAATGCATAAAAATGGATGTATCTAGAACTAAAATACATCTAGATACATCCATTTCTCCGACAAGTATTTCGGGACGGAGGGAGTACTATCACCTCTGTTTTAATATTTAGCAAAATGATAATATTATTTAGTAGTGATATATCTTTATTCCTAATCAAATTTAAGAATATTACTATTAAATACTAGTATCCCAAAGATAAATTTAATAGTATATCGAAGATATAGCACAATTAAATACTATTTCCTCTATTCCAAAATATAATAATATTACTATTAAATACTATCACCTCTATTTGTATATTTAGTAACATAGATAATAGTACTCAATAGTAGTATATCTTTGTTCCTAAATATAAGAATATTACTATTAGATACCAGTATACCAAATATATATTTAATATTGTACCAAAGATATACAAAAAATACACAAGAATATTTAATAGAAATATATAAAAGAGATGCTACTATTAAATACTGGTATTAAATAAATAAATTTGTAGTTTCACACGCGGTCCCCACCTTGCCCACTGCCTTCCGTTTCGGTTCATAAAAGGCAACGCACGCTTCTGCTCCTCGTGTGCTGCTCGCTCACATTCTCCTCATCCCGCTCTCGTCAACCCGCTCCGCGCGTCTGCTCAACCGATCCACCGCGATGTCTAGCTCCGGCGTCAACGCCATACCCGCAGCCAACCACGAGGAGCAGAGCCTCACGGCCCCTGCCCTGCCCCCTGCCGCCGCTGTCGCCCAGAGGAGAGTGAAGGCGTTTGCGCAACAGGCGCCTGCGCCGGTGGTTCGCAAGCGCAAGTCCAGGAAACCCCACCAGAAGGAGAAGACCCCGCCCCCTGCAGCCACCAGAGAGGAGCTGGAATACCGGGAGTCCCGGGAAGGACCCTTCAAGGTGCTTGCGCTCCCGGCGCCAGGGTCCCCGCGTGCTTATGCTGTCTCAGGCGACAAGATCGTGAGCCGCGCTCGCACCCCCACACGGCGTGCAAGCATTGTATCCGACGACAAGATGGTGAGCCGTGCTCGCTCTTCCTCTGCTACTAGTGATTTGAAGTTAACCGGTGCCTAATGAGCCGGAGTTATTGACAATCTTTAATCTAGTCATGTGAATTAGTACTAGTGCTTAATGAACTGCCTGATGTGTATGTGCAAGAATTACGTGCTGGATATATATCCTTGGACTTTCTAATCGTTGCGGTCTCATCTGGCAGATGGACAGGAACGAGATGGCACCGGTCCAGGGGGTGCCACGCATGCGGGGGAGCATCGCGTCGTCAAGTGCGGTTGGTAAGTATACTTTATGCTGCTTTTTTTGTCAGCATCGTCTCCATGCAGCCTACACTAGCAAACAAGCTGCTTAGCTCTTGTGCATGCTTGTTTTTTTTCATCATTAGTATACCGATATCGGACTGAAGCTTGTTAGCTCTGTCCATGCTGGGCCTTTTTGTCATCATTAGTATTGTTATATATTAGCTGAAGCTGCACATGTTTTCTTTCCATTGACGTTGGTCGGGCGGTGCTACGCGTCAGTCGGCCCATCTATGGCCGCCTTACTCACCTGATTTTAATCAAGTCCCACCTAGGAGTAGTTTGTTTTGTCACTAGCTGTGTATACATAGGCGAGCTCCAGCACTGTGTTGCAGCCTGGAAGACATATGAACTGTAAATAAGAAACAGGCAATGGCTAGAAACATCTCCGTACATTTTTTGGGCACGTTTTAGGTGTCAACGAAATTAGTCGGATCGCCAGCCTTCGGATTGACACATGGAGCATTGGATCACACTACATGGCAGACTGGCAGATAGAATGGAACCCGTCTTCCTCCATAGCCTCCGCAATACATGTGTATCCCCCACCCCTCCCCCATCGTCGCAACAGACTATTATACGCCAGCCCCTCGCAGCACCTGACATTGGTGCCCTGGAGATCCCTGATGTCGCTTGCATATCCTGCAAGTATTATTACAGTGCGCCAACGAGGCGTCGTCCTTGCAACATTGTCTTACAGCCAATGTAGTTGATGCCACCACCACCCTCACCCCTTGACGCATGGATCGTGGCTTCTGGCACTGGTCGTCGGATAAAACACACCCCGCGGGAACATGCGGTTGCACCATTGCGATCTATGCAACTTAGGAATTGTTGTGACAGCCCCTACAAAACTAGCGTGATGCGACCATCCCCGTGCAACATCGGCCGTAGTTGTAGCACATATGAGAAGATGGTTGTAGCACATAACAACAATATGTGTTTTTAGCACCATAAGCGAGCACTGCCTTGCAACATCGGCTATCGGGATGGAGCATCGACAAACACACTCACGGCCATGAAACGGCGTGCTCCTATTTTAGCGATGGCTTGTAGCAGTGATGGTCAGAGAGTCGCAACATCGTTGAGTGGCAGCGCTAGCCCAACTCATTGTCATAGAGAAAGGGGAACAAAGGATGGGTGTGCACGTGGTGGAAATAAAATGAATGGATATGGTGAAGAGAGAGGAAGACTAACAAGCCGCATCTGGCGCTAGAGCAAGCTGACTCATTTCGCCCTCAAACCAGTCCGTTGAATATAATTCCATTTTCTTTTGAGAGACCTCATAAAAACGTTGCAACATGCGAGCCTGTGTATACAAAAAATTGTAGATATACAACACATACTCATTAGCTGCAACAAATCAGTGAAAAAACACAATGTATATAGGCCTGAACCGATGGATCATTGGCATGCATCTAACGGCTCTTCCTAGTTTATGCCCAACCGTGAGCCGTTCAATTAGGTCACATATCACTACCCAATCAACCACCAACTTATTTGTTCCTTGTGTGTCCTCTTCTCACCCTTCGCAACATACACCCATGATTCTCAGCAATAGACCAACATGGAGCCGACAATGGTGGCCATGATAGGCTAGTGAAAAGCACATTGGTGATCAACCTTACAAAACTAAACACAACATTGCAACATGAGGAAACCCCAACTTTGTAGCACTGGTGCACCATTTTTCGGCGAAGAAAAACATGCCAATGACCTGCCTTGCAGCATCGATGACCTGGCCTTGCAGCAATGTCAACCACCTTGTAGCATCGAAAAGTTCACTAACGAATAGCTTTGCTGCAACAAGTGACCGCCTTCCAGCATTGAACACCCGACTTGCTGCACTGTGATGATCGATGGTCGGCCTTGCAACAGTATTAGTTGACATTGCACACCTTGTCTCCATTTTTATGTACATACAGATGAGTGAGCTTGGAACATCAGTAACGTATCAACATTAGCAACATTGAAGACGGTAAATTTGTTTCTCCAAGCATTGACATTATTGAATAAGCGAGCAACTGCACATCCACCCCACGAGCCATATTTTTTGAGCTCTGCGACAACCGGCTGTAGTTGGAAAAGAGCCGACAATGATAGTTTAGAATGTATGTGATCAAAATAGATTAAATGGAGGGGAGGGTGACTGCCTATGTTAAATCAGGCTAGCCGGTAGGTCACAAGTGCCTTGTGTGAATAGCCAAAAAGACAAAAGGAGGCCTCCTGGGTTCTCAATCCTGAAGCTAAGCATAACTCCAACTCCAGACACGCTCGGGGGCTACTAAAGGTGCAATACACTTGGGGTGTCCTCCAGGTGGGAAGCCCGGTAGCAGGCCTGCCTTAGGACCCAAGAGGCTAAGTGGAGGATCGGTGCAGGAGGGCAGCTCAGTAGCCCAGATAAGGAGATGGCGGCAGCATGAGATTTGATGGATTCCTTGTAAACCTAGCCCTCGTCACCTATATAAGGAGGAGCTAGGGGTTTTCATTCGCGTATACATTCGTAGACTGTACGCTCGGTAGCATTATACTTCATCTCCACTCTAAACTCCTCGCAAAAGGTGCTCCACCATGAATAAAAAACAGATATAGGATGTAGGGCATTACCTCCCACCGAGGGCCCGAACCTGGGTAAAACCCTGGTGCGAAATCCCTTCTCGTGTATCCGGCCGTGTTCACCACCCTACTATGGGTACTAACGGTTTTATATACTGTCACATAGTTAAGTTCCAATACATTTTCTCTCGGGAGTTGAAAGCAACTCATGGTGTAAGTAGGTGTTGCTTGAAGCGCTAATTTTACTAGCACCTCCTTTCCCGCCTTCGAGATACCTTGTCCTGCCTATCCAACCACTTTGCCATTTGAGCTTTCTCTCAGAGGTTTAAAATTTGCTTCCTTTGACCTGCCCACCACGGTTGGGAGCCCTAGATAATGCTCGCTCAATGCCTTAGGATCAGTGCAAAGATATTTACAACAATTTTTTCCTCCTGTTTGCCTCACTCCCCAAAGAAAGTTGAAGCTTTTTGAAGATTTACCATTTGTCCCGAGGCCCAGTCGTAGTCATAGAGGATCTATTTAAGGTTACAAAGTTGCCATTTGACGGTTGAAGAAATACTATACTATCATCTGTAAAAACAAGATGGGCTACATGGGGGCTAGTGCTCCCAAGAGATATACCATTGATCTCTTTATCTTTGATCATTCATGAGAAAGGCCGAAAAACTCACAACATAGAAAATAAAAAAATAGGGGGACCGTGGGTCTCCTTACCAGAGCCCTCTTGATAGTATAAAAATGACAGAGCACACTCAGTTCAATTTCATAGAAAACCTGGTCGGGGTATCACACATCATAACCATCAAGATCAGCCTATCTGAGAACCCAAGTGCTCTCATTTTCAGATCAAGGAAAATCCAAACCACCCTCTTATAGGCCTTCATCATGTAGAGTTTAATTGCGAACATTGGATTTTTCTATTTCTTGAACCAAAATACTTTGCTCCTCCATGATCATTATGGATAGGACAACCTTCTATCTCTTTGCTAGGCCTTTGAAGCAATTTGGTTGAGTGTGTTCAATAAGCTGATTGATCCCATTTAAGGAAGTATCTCCAGTGAGTTAATTTTGGGGATCAGGACTAGAACCGTATCACTGAAGTTTGGTGAAATAACTCCATTAAAAAAATCCGCTATTACTCTGCGTACATCATTTTTTAGAAATGACTATAGTGAAATTGGTAAACGTAAGTCGAGAGGTTGTCTGGCCCTGCGCTTTTGTCAGTCCAATTTAGAATAGTCCATTCTCAATTTCTTCATCCATCACGTCCATGTTCACCATCTCCTCCATATCACTAGTCACACAAGGTCGGATGTGAGATAAGATGTGGTCAGCTTCAGCAAAGCCTTCTGAAGAAAACAACTAAGCATAGAAATCGGCCGAAATCTTCCCCATCTCATTGTCATTAGTACAACTCGTGCCATCCGCCTTCTTGTTTTGATCGTCTTCCTTGAGCAATTCCAGTCGAGAACATTGCATATACATTATTTGTTCCCACACATGAACCACATGAAGCTACGCTTCAATCTCGCTGATCTTCAGCGAGGATGTCTGGATCCCAATTCTCTCCCCTTTCCATCGAAGCTAGACCTTCTGCCTAGTAAGCTCACAACATACGAAACACCGAGACACTCCAATGTTGCATATCATTGGTGACATTGTTACGCTTCCCGTAGAGCTCACTCTGGCCGGAACTATTATCACATGCACACTTCCATGCCTCCATGGGGCATCCACCTCTCCTCAAATGTTAATGCCCTCTTCTTACTTTTGGTAATGGCTAGGTTTTCTAGCGCTCTATTAACCAGCGAAGCATGGTATGGTCCTCCATGAGAACATGTTCAATGGGTGTATCCTACAATGAATGCATGAAATCTTCACTGCATGGACCCTTGTTCAAATGTATTTAAATGATCTCATCCTCCTCCATCTTATTGTCCCATGTGTATAGGTAGCTACTAAAACGAAGGTTTGAAAAGCTATGATTGGCTATGCCCTCCCCAATGCGCTCCATTTGTGTGAAAATCCTCAAGTAATCTCCTAGTTGTTGAGATTAAAAGAATTCTTTGTTGAGGTATCATTATCACAGATAAATGTATTTTTAGGATCCAGTCTCTTGGAGCCTCCCTTAGCTACACAAATTTGCTTCAATCTCTCTTACTATCTAGTAGCTTTAGCTGATAATTCTTGTGACGCCTTTGGTGGTCACCATCACTCTTCCTTGTCTTATGAACAAAAGTGCCTCATCTGCGTTACTTGGAGGTATATGGGTCATCTTTCCCAATCGCCTTGCACCCTTTCCCGTATAGATTTTTTTATGTCTTCTTCCTTTCATGCTCCTTTCTCAGCTCCCGCTTCCTTTTTAGATGTAAATCATCCCTTAGTTCACAATCATGTGATCGATCTTGCCTACATTGGTCCTCCCTCCAATTCGTCTTTCTTATATAGTCACCCTCTACAAGACCATCTTGAGGATCCTCGCTAGTGAGAGAGAGTCCACAGAGGGTGTATAATCATTGTATCACCTGCGCCTAAATGGTAGGACATGCAACGCTACATGACCCCTGCGACCATAGATGCCCTTGCTTGACCTAGTGCTCCCAAAACTAAAGATCCCGCTTTCTGTCGGTGCCTTCTACTTTGTTTTTGTCTATGAGAGCCATGTCCAAGTGATTCCCTCAACCATTCACCCAACTGAGGTGAGGAATCAACATGTGGTTCAAATCATCCATCAGCATGTGCTAGTCTGTCGCAGTCAATCCAAAAGAGAGGTATCTTCTCAAATTGAAAATCAAACAAGGCCCCTCATCTTTCGCTGAAGAGAGGAGAAAGAAGCCTCGGACTAGTGAAACAAATATGAAAATTCTATCTCTAACTCTGAGATGGTTCCCCCATAAATCCATCCTTCTTAACATCAACCTTTACCACGCCACTAAAGCAATTCCTGAGAGCATTCTCCAAAGTATACGATCGTTTATATAGGGGATGATCTATAATTCTCTCCCATGGATCCATCATACAAAACATTATCTTCGACGGCCTAGTTTTGTCATCATAATCCTTCAAAACTATCACATTAAAATCAAATTGCCAAATTCCATTATATAGAGCGTGCTTCTAGACTCCTTTGTTCTTGAATCTCAAGAAGATATTATTGCCATTGTGACTTATTTGGCTTCCTAGTAGAATCCCCATGCGTGTAGCATAGCCCTAGCAAACACGTTGGTGTTGATTTGCTGGAGTGAGCATGCCTTTCCAACCACTGACCACCTAGTAGGCCTCGGTCGGTCTGGAATCCTGATCCTCAAACATGAGATCTATTAGTTCCTTTTTTTGCCATGTTCAGGGTTCCTTGATTGGTTGAGAGATTCGCTTCCTTCCCTGAAGCATTTTCGTCTGTCAGGGACTTTGAAGGTTATCATCTTAACGATCATTGGTCGCCTGCTTCACTTGAGCTATCGATCTAAGCCACGCCTTCTCTCCCGTCGTCATGCAAAGGAGTGTAAGCACCAAGACCAATCAATGTAGGAGTTTACAACGTTATCACCGCATAGATGAATAAAACCCTAACCCTAGAACGACCTCTCGGTCGCCTATAGTCGCCCTTAGCATTTCCTTTCATGGTGGGCCCGCCACTAGGTATTTATATGGGTCCTTCCATTGGTACTTTTTTCTGCGCTGGAGCCTTTGTGCCACATTTGCCTTTCTACAATGGCGGTCGTATCCAAATCATATAGTCTCTTCTAACTAAGACAGGACATCAACTCTTCTTTTTTTCAAGGCAAATACACTTGCTAGTGTACAAACAACGTTGAAAGAAGTCTTGTCGCATGTGAAGACGACACTAAGAGGGTGACACATATAGGTGCAAACTTCATGGATAGTACATAATTTATGGATAATGCAAATTTCAGCAGATATGAACAGCTCCAGGGGGAATGAGCGCACAAAGGAATCAACCACCATAAACGAATCATTTCCAAAGAAACAAAGTCACAAAAAGAGATACAAGACATTAGCTTCTTTATGGAGAACCCATATATTTAAATGTTGCCTTGCTCTTTGAGTATTAACAAGAAATAATTTTTACTAATATAATATGTGTAAATCTTGATAGATATGGAATGTATTTTGGTCAGTATGTTTTAAAGAATCGTATTAGTTTTTTGTATGTTGAAATTAGAAGAAGTTCATGTGCCTTCAAGGCATGTCAACGTGTGTTGTTCCACCTCAAATAGGGACATAGTAAATGGTTATTCTCCCTACATATAGCCCCAATTCTCATGCTCTCTCTCTCTCTCTCTCTCTCTCTCTCTCTCTCTCTCTCTACATGTTATATTCCAGAACTGCCGACACTACTCCATAAAGCCTAACTGGTGAAGGTTCAGAAACACCCGTCAATGACGGGTTCAACTCCCATTAGGAGTATGTACTTAGTGTAGAAGAAACAAGCCACTTACAGGCACGATCCCACCAATGGTGAAGAAATCGGGAAAGAAAATCGGGCCATGGCCGGTCCAAATCCGGAAGTTGCTAACAATGTTTAGTCTCCACTACTCGAACCTACTTTTCCTCAATATGTTGCATCGTGTGATGTTTGGAGAAGCCATAGAGTTGAGGATCCGAATAGAGAAAAGAATGATGGGGAGTGGCTTGAAGAATAGGAACCAAGAAGCCGGATGGAAAAGGCCTCCACCATGTTGCACCATTGGCCGATGAGCACTAACCCGTATGGTGCAAGGACCAAGGCAGAACTAAGCACCATCATCATCTGGGTGGAAGAGGAAGTTGGACCAGTGTGTTGCTCCTCTCATACAGCTCAATGATCTCATGGAGTTGGCATCCATGCCACATTGCACAAAGATAACAACATTGAGGAGGATGAGGGTCAACGCAAGGTCTCTTCCTGAGAGGGATTACTTTTGAGGAAGTGCGGGAAGGTTATGACATGATGGGCGGTTAACAAGGGAAGTTTGCGTGGCTGTGGAGGACAAATCGTGAAGACAAGTGTGCTAGTAGCTAGATAAGAGATGAATGATGGCAGAAAGGACTAATGAGCTTACTGGGTGAGGCTACTATTTTTAAGTTGCCACCTAAATGAGAGGGTAATGATGTAGTCACTATTAGGACATGACTAGAGCTTGTAAGTGGTGGGTTGTATATTACTAACAAGTAGCATGTTTAGCCTCAATATTGTCATGTGTCACTGGTAACAACGTATCATTGATGGACCACCTATTAGGCCCGTCACTACTACCTTTTTCAACAAAAATAGAATTTTAGTTATTGTCAGATTCACGAAAATCCCACCGGCCGTTAGTGCTAAGTAGCACTGCTGATGGGTTTTGTGACTCACCACTTTTGATCCATAACTAGCCAAGAACTCTAGCGTAGTGCACATTTGTATCTTTGTGATTTTGTTAGTGTTTTTCTGTGCACAGAGACATATCAATTAATCCTAACAGATGTTCTCTTTAGGTGGGGTCAAGAGTGAAGGAGTGGGGAGCTTGGAAGCAGGGAAAATGGCACCTAGAGGGGTTCAGGTCTCCATGATCAATAACCACAACTTTGATCTGAATGAGATGCCGACTGAGCATGAGTAGCTGAAGAAGGAGTAGTTGCTCATGGAGCAAGAGTAGTTGCCTATGGCACAACATGAGCTTTAATATTCACAATGGTTGGAGGCTACTCAAATCCACATGTGTGAGCAAAAATAACTCTTGGCCAAAAGCGTAGCCCTGTCAGAAATTATCAAAACAATATCCCTATCCCGAGGACAATCAGAAGACTTATGTGGAACTTTTGAATTTCTCGCTTCCTATTTTTTGGCGATTGACTGACGCTATTGCTAAACTTGAGGGAAGGAGTTGGTATACTGCCTCATGATCACCATGTCAACTCGAAATGGCTTTTCTATTCATTTCCCATGATGGTTTTGATATGTGGTTTGTTTGAACATGTGAATCAAATCCGCATCCTACATGGGCATTGAGCTTTAGTTGGACTACCACTTCATGGACAAGCCATGTGGTCCATGTAGTCTACGTTGCAAAGGCGGGAGGACAAGGAGAAAATAGTTGTTGATGGCTGAGCACTGAAGTTATTTGTTAAGAAATTAGTTTCCCGACATGGTTCCTTTATTTCATTGTTTAGTATTTGATATCGGTTCTATGCACTAGTGTGTAACCTTCTTCTCACGTTTCGGGTCCAGCTCTTGGTGGTCATGAGTTCATTACTTATGTTAACTATTATTGTTGTGCCCACTTGTTCGTCAAGAGAATATAAAGTTAACTAAGATCCTCCTGAATTTATATTAATATAGTGGGCACTGAGGTAATAATCAACCTTGAATATTACTCATATTTGTCAAGTAGGAGGTCAAGCTGGATCTGTCTGGCGCATCATCTATGGTCAGATATGGTGTATTGCCTATTCTAAACCCAATGAGTATTGCAGAATGACATGTGCCTCCGGGGAGGAGTGAGTCAATCTTTTGTGTCTAGGGGATATGGCATGCCTAATAATTGACAATAAAAGATTCACTGCCTACATCAAAAGTATAACCCAAGACAAGGAATATATGCCATTGAAATTTTACCACATAAAGTCATCGATATTTTTTAATTTAATGTTCCCTGGGTTATGAATTTGATGGTCAAGTGTACAAAAAAATAAGAGCGATTTAGCATTTTGTGTCTAAGAGAGATGATAAGCCCAAATAATCTCCATGGTTAAATTTAGATGTGACACTACAATCCACCTCATTGCTATCTTGGAGTCCTTCATGTAATCAAAAGTTCACCATATGGTGACTTTGATAATCACATATACTAATGGGGAGGAGCAAGGTGACATTTTTTTGCCAAGGAGAAATGATATTCCATACTAATTGACCTTCGGAAGCTAATCGCCTCCATAAAGAACACAAGAATCACAAGAATCTTGAGAATAGGATTACAACTCGGCACTTTTGTTTGGAGATATTGAGAAGAGTTGCTCTTTGGAGAGCATGATACTATGAAATTTATAACATGTGTTCTGGGGGGTTATTGTCTCGCCACTCTGTTCTTAACTATTTCGATTCCAGCAAACGGAGGGCGTTAGGTCAAAGCCTTAGAGCACACCTTGTAGTTTTGAAGTGGGCGAGACAACTTTATCTAGGAGCCACTAATTGACCTTCGGAAGCTAGTAGCCTCCATCAAGTACACACTTCCTTTGTTATCCTATATCTGGATTCCCCAGAAGCACAAGAATCTTGAGAATAGGATTACAACGCAACACTTCTGTTTTGAGATATTGAGAAGAGTTTCTCTTTGGAGAGCATGGTACTATGAGAGTTGTAACATTTGTTCCAGGAGGGGTTAATTATTGTCTCACCAATCTGTTCTCAACTATTTTGATTCCAGCAAACGGAGGCCGTTAGGTCAAAGCCTTAGCGCACGCCTTGTAGTTTTGAAGTGGGCTAGACAACTTTATCTAGGAGCCTCTTTTCCTTCTGACCAGCTCCCTGAAAATAATGTTCGACTTGCATGTCTAGTCGGTGTAGACATGTCACTGTAATTCCACCACTAGGATGTCAATAAGTCCTATGTATTACATACCAACATATGCCACCATATGGTGACTTTATAAAATGAATGCATTTCACCAAGTTATTGTGTGCCAATTATGGTGAAGGTAGTGACTCACATGTCGACCCCCCTAACGGGAAGCAAAATCACTCTGACTTTGGCAACCAAAATCTTTTATGGATTCAAGCAACAAGGTTGGATTTGTGTATTATTTATTTCCTCATATAACTTTCAAAATAAAGAAATCAGTTTAGAATAAGAGTCTCGCAGACACTCATGTCAATAATGTGAATTTATTGGGAAATCCTATTATGTGCATCAAAATAAGCCCGAACTCGTATCTTAAGAGATACTCGTACAATCTTTCAATGGGTATGCCCCCTACTAAATTCATGATGTTAATCGGTTCGCACAAGTTTAAGTTGAAAAAGAAGCTTGGGCAACATATTTCCACACACCCGTCGTGTCTAGGCTCGTCTGAAGCCTAGATAACCTTAGTCATGGGATCAATGAAGGCAATTAGTAAGTTGAGACGGTTCTTAACTCAAGGCCACCTTGCTTGATACCGTATTGAATGGAAAGTACATAATCAATTTACTTAAGTTTGTGAATAATGTTGGCTAGTATATTTCAACACTCACCTCGCTTGCGTCCTTTCGGGGCATATAATGCACCGTGCCAACACATTTTTTTCTAAAGACAAAATTCCAATGGAAATATTTAACTAATTTAGTGAAATCTCATATGTCAAGGATATTTGGCCAATGAAAAGGAGGGCTCAAGGTTGATGAGTACCTCAGTGGACACACACACACAAGTAAAGTTCTCTTTTTCCTCCCACGTTGATCCTCCATGGTTCAACATTGGACAATATATATGTAACCTTCTTCTCACGTTTTGGGTCTAGCTCTTGGTGGTCATGAGTTCATTAGTTAAGTTAACTACTATTGTTGTGCCCAGTTGTTCGACAAGAGACTATAAAGTTAACTTAGATCCTCCAGTAATTATATTAATATAGTTGGCACTGAGGTAATCATCAACCTTGAATATTACTCATATTTGTTAAGTACGAGGTCAAGCTGGATCTATCTGGCGCATCATCTATGGTCACATATGGTGTATTGCCTATTCTAAACCCAATGAGTATTGCAGAATGCATGTGCCCGCGGGGAGAAATGAGTGACTCTTTTGTGTCAAGGGGAGATGGCATGCCTAATAATTGATAATAAAAAATTAACCGCCTATATCAAAAGTCTAACCCAAGACAAGGAATATGCGCCATTCAAATTTTACCGCACAAAGTCATCGGTATTGTTTAATTGAATGTTCCCCATGTTGTGACTTTGATGGTCACATGTGCGAAAAAATAAGAGAAATTTAGTATTTTGTGTCCAAGAGAGATGATAAGCCCAAATAATCTCCAAGGTAAAATTAAGATGTGCCACTACAAGCCACCTCATGGCTATCTTGGAGTTCTTCATGTAATCAAAAGTTTGCTATATGGCGACTTTGATAATCACATGTACTAATGGGGAGGAGCAAGATGACATTTTTTGCCAAGGAGAAACGATATTCTGTACTAATTGGCCTTCGGAAGCTAATCGCCTCCGTCAAGTACACACTTTCTTTGTTATCCTATAACATTGATTCCCCAGAGGCACAAGAATCCTGAGAATAGGATTACAACTTGGCACTTCTGTTTTAGATATTGAGAAGAGTTACTCTTTGGAGAGCATGGTACTATGAAAGTTGTAACATGTGTTCTGGGGGGTTATTGTCTCGCCACTCTGTTTTTAACTATTTCAATTGCAGCAAACAGAGGTCGTTAGGTCAAAGCCTTAGCGCACACCTTGTAGTTTTGAAGTGGGCGAGACAACTTTATCTAGCAGCCTCTTTTCCTTCTGACCAGCTCCCTGAAAACAATGTTCGACTTGCATGTGTAGTCGGTGTAGACATGTCATTGCAACTCCACCACTAGGATATCAATAAGTCCTATGTATTACATACCAACATATGCCCCCATATGGTGACTTTATAAATTGAATGCATTTCACCAAGTTATTGTGTGCCAATTATAGTGAAGGTAGTGACTCACATGTCGGCCTCCCTAACGGAAAGCAAAATCACTCTGACTTTGGCAACCTAAATCTTTTATGGATTCAAGCAACCATGTTGGAGTTGTGTATTATTTATTTCCACATATAACATTTGAAATAAAGAAATCAGTTTAGAATAGGAGTCTTGCAGACACTCATGTCAATAATGTGAATTTATGGGAAATCATATTATATGCATCAAAATAAGCCCGAACTCGTGGCTTAAGAGATACCTGTACAATCTTTCAATGGGTATGCCCCCTACTAAATTCATGATGTTAATCGGTTCGCAGAACTTAAAATGAAGCTTGTGCAACATATTTCCACACCTTCCTGTCTAGGCTCGTCTGAAGCCTAGATAACCTTAGTCATGGGATCAATGAAGGCTATTAGTACGTTGACCCGGTTCTTAACTCACGTCCTCCTTGCTTGATACTGTATTGAATGGAAAGTACATACTCAATTTACTTAAATGGGTGAATAATGTTGGCTAGTATATTTCAACACTCGTCTCACTTGCATCTTTTCGGGGCATATAATGCATCGTGTCCGAAACATTTTTTTCTAAATACTAAATTCCAATGGAAATATTTAACTAATTTAGTAGCAATCTCGTATGTCAAGGATATTTGGCCAATGAAAAGGAGGGCTCAAGGTTGATGATTACCTCAGTGCACACACACACACAAGTCAGGTTCTCTTTTTCCTCCTATGTTGATCCTCCATGGTTCGACATTGGACATTACAAAGAGAACAAGTTATCTGCACACACCGACTAGAGCTAGGGTCAAGAACTTGGATGTTCCACCGTGAATATCCATATGGTGCAATGAGTGACAGTGGGGTATATTAGAACATATAATATACATAGTTAAAGTAATTAATGAGCTTTTTTGCCTACTATGATAAAATAGTATTTCTTAAAATAAAATTATGTAAGAGTTAGTGGTCTTTGTATGTAAATGCATTACTTGCCTCTGCTTGGCGTTCACGCTGTTTGATTTATGGCAAAAATGGAAAATCATGGGGCAATAATTGTTGATATTCTTTGTTGGAATGCGAGATATTTTCACTTTTCAGATCAGCAAAGTATTGTTTTCTTATAGGTGTAACATGCAGTGTTCTAAATATGCATTTGTGATTCATTGTCCATTTAAATTTGGTTTCTTCCATAGATTATGTTGGTTTGTTGCTGTATTAATCTCAGCACCAAAGTATATTGATGTTAGCCAAGTCTAATCAAAGAACGATGTTTCTATGATGTTCAACAAATTAGGAAGCTATGTACTGACCAAACTCAAGTTATAGAAGCCCAGACTACGTGAAATACACATCATGCAGTACCCATGTACATCTTAGAGTTATGTTATACTTGACTCCAAGATAACAAATGTTGTCAATTACAGATGACAAATGTTATCAATTATTACTATCTTTTGCAGCATGTTTCCGCATGTTCATCGTAGAATTATCTTATGTAGTCTCCCAAGGTTCATGCAACTTGGATTTTATACTGTGGTAGTATCAGTGTTTACTAGTACTAGGCGCCACTATGTAGAAGCTGGGGATACAGATGGAGAAACTAGTCATGTTTTTGTTCCAAAAAGTTTGTTCATATCGATAACAGATTTATTTATTTTCAATGCATAGTGTTGTGAAACCCAGAGTGTTTTATCTCATTTGAAATTAAACTTTGCGTGCAAGGAAAAACCTACATATAACATTGAACAATGCATGCAGGGCAAACACTCACCGCATCAGTGCCACCACGCCGCGAACCTTGGGAGCTTGAACCTGGATGGGTGTGAACTTATGATCGATGCCAAGGTGAGGGGTCAGGCATGGATAGATAATAAAGGGGACTTTGTGAAACCATTAGTAGTAATATCGATGAAACATTGCCATGGTGAGAGAATCAGAGATTTCGGGAGACATTTATAAATGGATGCATGCTTGCACTTGCAGTACAAAATATGATGCAGACATTTTATTTTCATTGTTGTTCCCATTAAACTTCTCATGGTGGCTCCGTTATTCCCAGCCTCGGACAGGAAAATGTTGTTTCGTTCAGCCAAGTATTGCGTGTCGTTGCTCCTGTAGTTTTGCGGATTGCTTCTGCTAGAAACTTGTGAGTTGACTGTTGCGAATTTGCAATGAAAATTTGAAAAGGAAGAAAATAAGCAATGCTTTCTAAGAGCATTGCTTATTGGATGCAATTCAGATAGCAGGCGTGCAAATGCGAGAGGCGAGACATAGCAGTCACATGCAAGGAAGAAAATAAGTAATGCTTTCTAAGAGACTCTACAACCGGACTCCACATATCCGCCCCAAACGCCAGGGCGAGCTGCCTGGTTGGTCACTATCAGGACACAAAATTGCCACCCAACCGGACCTGCCAAATCCCGCCCAAACGTTTGAACTGACCAACACTCCTCATATCCAACCCATATCTCGGGTGGATATGTGGAAGCCCAGACATGCTCGGACACACCCGCCATGTAGAATTCGGCCGACTGCGGCCCACCCATAAATTGGACTCTATCCGCACTCCAGACAAAACCCTAGCCGCATTCGACGCTACTCTAATCCTCTCTAGTCCACTCCCCTCCGCCCACAAGCCGCGTTCAACAATCTCCCACCTTTGCAGGCATGGTGGGCTATGGAACCCAGTCCTACAACTCCCAATCCATTGACTCGGAGCTCGTCCCACGCGGCCCCAAGGAGGAAATGGTCGGCCGCCTTCCACTCTGCAACTATAGGAGGAGTCCGACCTGTAGCGCTCGGAATACATTTGGCAGGAATAACCGAGTGCGGTCCGTCTCGCGTCTGAACAACATGGCGGGTGCGCAACAACTTTGTTGGCAGACCGAGGCAGATATACATAGTCGCTAAACATTAACGCAAATAGGGGTCGGCGTGCCCGCCCGCCGTGTGAGGTAGCGGGCGCGGGAGGGCATGGAAGCCCTCGTGGAAGACGCCGGCGAGGAGGACTCATGATCTCTGTCGCCTTGTATGGTGCCCGATAGGCCATGGGGCCACAATCCCGTCGTGTTGGACGTGGCCAGCTCGACCACGACAAAACAGTCATCGAGCTCACATCCACCGGCGACGTATAGGGAACAGGCTCCGACAAGTAAGAGTAGGCCATGGGCGACAGCGGCTACTCAAGTTCCCTTAGCCGAGTTGTCCCATGTCCTAATCTACCTCATCGGAGAGTGGCCCTCCATTTTGATAGGCTTAGTTCGTCATCAGACATGGACAGGGCCGGAACAACAAGGACGGCCGCAGGTGTAAATTTAGACTACAGCCATCGACCGGAGGCGAGCGCGGCAAGAGTTAATCGCTGAAGAGTTTGGGCTCCTCTGTCGCCGGTGGTCGTGCAGTTGTTGAAGCCGTCTTCCATATCCACCAGATTGACGCCGCTGCCACTGCAAGTCTAGGCCTATGTGTAGTGGCTGATGTCGTTTTAGTGTATTTTATTGTATTATGATAATTGTATACTGTGTTGTGTATTGTGGCGTATTTTCTTTGTATTGTGACGATTGTATAATGTACAATGTATTGTGGCATATGTTTGTGGTCTATTTTTAAAACAAAAACTATAAATAGCTATCAGTGGGGTGCAGAATAAATTTATACCCGCCACTGCAAAATGATTGCCAATGATGGGCACATATTTTTGCCCGCAAATAATAGTAATGCCCGCCACTGCTATGAGATCGACGTTGGTGACGGGCTGTTTGTAACGACCGCCACAGTTATAGTCCTATTTGTGACAGGCAGAGCACCCGCCACTGATGCCATGTTACTAGTTGCGGGCCCTCTGAGAGCCTCCCCTGCCACTGTTGCGCTTTTGGCGCCCACCACCGCCAAGCATTCCCGCAGTAGTGTGCAATTGCATATCTAGTAGAAGATATGCACCTATCCTACCAACATACAGTTTCGTCCTACTATGAAGTTATTGTTGCGTTGAAGACATCTATTTATATATAAAAAGCGCTTGATGGGTTAATCAGGAAGAGGAGAAATAAGCTAGAAATTACTACAAAAAATAGAAATACCCAACCGTTAATTTAATAGACTAAATTTTTATAGCCATTAGATAAGTTTCTAAGTCAATAAAATTACCCACCATGCCATTATAATTATATTGGCAGATAATGTTTAGCCCATGCAGCCCACGTAGGACGCGCTAATAAAAAAAATTGGGTGTGCACTGTTTTTATCAGGATGTGCCATGATTCCATATATATTAAAAAAGACCTACAATTATGCTAAAAAAAGACGTACAATTGATTACAGTTTAAACAAAAGGACATGCACCGCTCCAGCTAGTTGAAGCTAGGACGTGCGGTGATCAATAAAAAAGTAGGACATGCATTGATTTCCAGTTTTGAAAAGGACGTTCCTTGTTCCAGCTTTTAAAAAAAGGACCTGAGTTAGTTGTTCATCAGTTCAAAGGAAAAGGACGTGGCTTGCTTACTTGCTTTATGCATGCATGCAATTAGCTAAAACAAAAAAAAAACTTGCACGTGTGCATGTGAGCTTGCTATATACATGCATGCATTTAGCTGGAACCAAAAACTGTGCATGTGAGCCGAAAATCTGTTTCTGAGCTCGAGCTCAGCTGCTCCCGATATCCAGACCGATGGTTCGCTTCACGATTCGTGCGTCTTTTTGTATTTCACATTCGTATATGTCGTTTTGCCGTTCGCCGAGCGCGCGCATTAATTGAGACACGGCGTTGCAACGCCGTCGCGGAACACGCATCCCTGAGATGGCTCGGCTGGTTACCTGAGCCACCATGAGCCGTATCAAGCCCCTCCACTAGCAGACGGCGTCACCCACATCTGCCATAAATGCCGCCCATTGCTCGCCATACGCCCAACATAATCATTCATTTTCCCTCCCCACCATCTACCTCCCTGCTCCTCCATCACCATCTCCCACCTCATCCAGGCCGCCATGTCCGCATCGTCGTCAACGTCGCTGCCCGTCCCAGCCGATGGGCTTCTCCCTCTGATGACGTGCCCGTTCTGCGGTGATGAGGTCGTCACCAACGTCGCAAGATCCGGCCCTCAGGCTCGTCAGCGTTTCTACAAATGCGAGCTTGGCCATGTCGGGCTTCTTCTGGGGCGTTAGCTGAGTCATCTTCGCCGGCCAAGAGAGCCATTCCTGACCCACCATTTGCATCACCAGCTCCATGATTCCCATCCCCACTCTGCAACAGGTAAAGCAGGGGAACCGGATCTGGCTGTTCAAGGTTATCAGCGAACTCCTCCCGAACGGGGAACCTGCTACATTGACAGGGAATCGCCGGCGCAAGCGGCCGTTCAGTGTATTTCAGGACAAGGGCCAGTCCTATCTAATCCAATCTCTTTTGAAAAAGCTAAGGAACGTATAAATCTGCCATGGGGGGCTAACCTGTCGACCGCATCAAGAAGAAACTCCATCCCCTCGGCGTCCATTCGCACCGAGGCGGCCGGCGAAGCAAGATCTTCCCGTCGGAAATCCTCCTGGCGAATCTCGCCTGGTCGACGCTCACCCAGCTGCTGAAACACTGCGACTAGTAGAGGTCTCCAGAATGAACAAGACCAATCGATGGCCATTTCTTTCTTCACTTTTTTTTCCACTACAGGCAAACACGTACGTGCACGCCGACCGACAGGCAGCTCAGACAGCGACCACCGTCATGAGCCCATTATCTGATCCTTAGCCCAGCCAAAAAGGCTACGTCATGGTCCACGGCCCATTAAAAAAGTCACCGTGCTGGTCCACGGCCCAGACCAACACGCCGTTCCGCCCGTCAGGCCGCTACGTGACTCGCACATTGTTTGCTACCGTATCCATCGCGTATACTAGGTTTATTCGCGCTCGCACCTGCCAGGACAGCTGGATTTATTCGCATCCCAACGCTCGAACAGACGACCGAGATATCGGGAGCAGCTGAGCCCGAGCTCCAAAACGCCCCTTCCTGCTATATATATGCATGCATTTAGCTGTACCCTTGATATATGCTTGCCTGTGGTTGCACATATGTTCTCCACTCTGTTGTCGTACATCTTGATTGAAGATTTTAGACGGTCATATCAGTAGCCTGGGAGCCAAGAGATCGCATGGACATGCCAAATTCGGTAGGTCCTCGCCTCATGGACGTGCAGTTCGTTGGCGGCCTCATGATCAAGGTACAATTGGAAAATTCCTGAGTTCCTCGCTTCGTGATCGAGCAGTTCACTGGCGGCCTCACAATCAACGTACAGCTGGAGGTGCAAATTTCTTGAGCTCCTTGCCTTGTGGACTAAGAAGTTCATTTGCAACCTTATGGTTGATGCACCGTCATGAAAAACCAATCGGTAATTAATACAGAACTTGGAAGCACGTAAAGTTTGTATTATGGCGTTCTTTTCTGGTATAAGAGCTGCCTAGGTTAAAACCAAGAAAATGAACACAGATTTTTTTGGGTGCACATGAGACACGATCAACAACCTAAGATCGACGCAGTGTGAGTTTGTCAAATGCAAAATTTGTATCATAAGTATAAGTTGTCTGACAATCTGTGTATATGGCCTATGTTTTTCACAACATATATCTCATCATCTATTAAGTATCATAACCTATATATAATCAAACAATCATGTCAGTCAGTCTCCTGCTCACCATTATTGATAACTATGAAGCCAAAATTTCCCTTTTTGCGGAACGAAAATATTTTGAAGTCATCTAATGTTCGTTAGATTATTTTTCACTAATTAAATTTATGTCTTTCGTCATGCACAGATGACCATTTGGAGACGTTTGCATAAGCTACAACGGTGAGCTGTCTACGTAGCTAATGGAAGTATAATCTTAGCTCAAAAAGTTTTCATGAAATTATTTTGTTTCATCCATCACACGTGTATGAATATTTAGAGATTTAGGCAGTAACCTAATTATTTACCGCGGTTAAAAATGGAATAAGAATCGTCTTGGTTATTATTTATGTGATTTTAGCTACAGCAAACATCCAGTATGGCATACATACTTATCATACAAAAAATGCTTTTGCTTTTCCAAGGACAAGTGAAGTCTCGACTTCTGGGTATTCACCATATACCATTTGTGGGCTAATCCAAATAAATATATGGTCCGGCGGTTGAAGATGTGACGGGAATTCTCCAAAATTTTATTGAGTCCAAGATCACTTGGGTTCATAGAGAGGTGAATTGTAATGGCTACATCTTAGATAATCAACATTGTCGGAATGAGTTGTGAAAAACATGGCTTAGTGTGCCTCCGAATTGTACTAGCGCCGTTTGAACTCTGGCATTGCCGAGAACTCTGAATACAATGGCAACCATTCTATCTAAAAAATGATTCTTTACAGGTATCTTTTGCCTTATCAATAAATCGAGTATAAAGAATTCAGTTTAAATTAGAAGCAAGGTGATTACCAACATACTTATTTTATTCCTTATCTATATCTTAATGCATGGCTATAATAAGATGATATATCTTTCGTCAAAAAGTTGCTAGTATTACTTTTATTTGACTAGGGAACTAAATCATGACTACTACTACCTCTGTCCTGATTTATTAGAGCTCCTTGTAGTTTGTGTCAAACTTTGACATTTGATTAACTATTAAAAAAAATAAGGTATATACTCTAAGAATAGTATCATCGAAATCCTCTTTCAAATATGAACCCAACAATATAACTTTTGTGACATACAACTTATAATTTGTTAGTCAAATATACGGTCAAAGTTGGACACAAAATACGAAAGGGACTAATAAACCCGGATGGAGGTAGTAATAGTACTCCCTCCAGAACAAATAAATGCACTACCAAATAGTAAGTATATATTTGTTTCTAAATATAAGATTATTACTATTAAATACTACTATACCAAAGATATAAGATATTAAATACTAGTATACCAAAGATACACCTAAATATAAGAATATTTAATAATAGTATACCAAAGATAATAGAGATAATATTCCAAAAATATAAGAATATTACTATAAAGTACTATTAGCTATGTTCTAATATTTAGTAATAGAGATAATATTCTTTAGTAGTGATATATCTTTGTTCCTCATTAAATATAAGAATATTACTATTAAATACTAGAATCCCAAAGATATACAACAATTAAATAATATTACCTCTGTTCCAAAATACAAGAATGTTACTATTAAATACTGTCACAGCTATTCTTATATTTAGTAACAGAGATAATAGTATTTAATAGTAGTATATCATTGTTCCTAAATATAAGAATATTACTATTAAATACCAGTATACCAAATATATATCTAATAGTATAGCAAAGATATACAAAAATATAAGAATATTTAATAGAAATATACCAAAGATATGCTACTATTAAATGTTGGTATTAAATAAATAAATCTGTAGTTCAACACGCGGTCCCCACCTTGGCCCGTGCCTTCCGTTTCAGTTCATAAAGGGCAACACATGCTTCTGCTCCTCGCTCACATTCTTCTCATCCCAATCTCCTCGACCCATTCCGCGCGTCTGCTCGACCGATCCACCGCGATGTCTAGCTCCGACATCAACACCATACCCGCAGCCAACCACGTGGAGCAGAGCCTGGGGGCGCCCGCCCCGCCCCCTACGGCCGCCGTCGCCGAGGGGAAAGGGAAGGTGCTTGCGCAACAGGCGCCTGCGCCGGTGGTTCGCAAGCGCAAGTCCGGCAGAGACCCGCAGAAAAGCCCGCCCCCAGCGGCCACCAGAGAGGAGCTAGAATCCCGGGAGTCCCGGGAAGGCCCCTTGAAGGTGCTTGCGCTCTCGACGCCAGGGGCCCCGCGTACTCACGCTGTCTCCGGCAACAAGATGATGAGACGTGCTCGCACCCGCACCCTGCATGCAAATGCTGTCTCCAACGACAAGATGGTGAGCCATGCTCGCGCCCCCACCCTTCATGCAAACCCTGTCAACGATGACAAGATGGTGAGCCGCACTCGCTTCCCCCTCTCCTACTAGTGATTTCAAGTTAACCGGTGCCTAATGATTTGAAGTTACTGACAATCTTTGATCTAGTCATGTGAATTAGTACTAGCTAGTCGTCAACCCGTGCCTCTGCACGGGCTAGCACTTTTTAATACTTGGTAAATATATATTTTTGTTTGATAGAAATCTTTTGAAAATAATAAGATGTTTAAACACAACATGCAATATTTCTGTCATCATTTATTAATTGTCCAAATGTGTCACAATGATATATACAAATTATTCTCGTTTCATTGCAGGAGATCTCAGAATATAGTCATTGTAATAATATTAACGTGCAACCTTGTTAAAATATGCATTTGTAGAACGTACATAATCATACTGACAACGAAGGACACAATATTATAGGTCGGTCACGAATAGCAAATCTGAACTGTTGCACTGGTGGAAAAAGGGCCTTTGGTCGCGGTTCGCAACTGCCATTAGTCGCGGTTGCGCAACCGCGACCAAACAGGTGGGACTAAAGGCTCCACCCTTTAGTCGCGGTTGCTTAAGAACCGCGACTAAAGGCCCGTCCACGTGGGCGCCAGGTGGCCGCCGGGGCGGAGGACTTTTAGTCGCGGTTCTTATGGCCAACCGCGACTAAAGACCGCCGCAGGTTTAGGGTTTTAGCCCCCCCCCTAAACCTGCCCCCCCCTAAACCTGTTTTCTGTTTAATTTGTGTTGTTTTACTTCTTTTATGCTTTATTTTAATTTTGAAGGAGTTTCACATATTCTACGCTACTACATACATGCATATGATTGTACAATTTCAAACAAATTTGAAATTAGAACCAAAAAGAATTCAAGAGGAATATACAGTATATATTAAATATCATCGGATGACCATATACAATTTTGAACAAGTTTCCATACATAATTTAAGGCATATAAAGTTCTACGTCCTCGTAATGGTGTTCTCCTTTAGGATGGAGGACTTCCCTCCTGAACCATCCAGCTAGTTCCTCTTGAAGTGGTCGGAAGCGAGCTTCTGGACTAAGCATCATCCGGAGGTTATTCCTCTGAGTATTGGTATCACTCGGAACCCGCTCAGAGGTGTATCTCCGGATCATCTCACAGACATAGTATCCACATAGATTGGTCCCCGCTGGCTGAATATCCCCAGCATTCTTAGCCTTTGACTTTTTGAATTCTAGCTCTTTTTTGAATTCACCGACCTTTGTATCTACGAACCGTCTCCAAACCCTACGAGGCAAAGAAAATTAAATGAATAAGAGAGTTATTAGTTACTTGATATTAGGAAATGAACGAAATAGGCCGATCGATATAGAGCGCAAATGAATGAAAATAATTACTTCTGCATCATTTTTCTCAGGTCGCCCCAAAGCTTTGGATCCATATTCAGAGAGTCGTGGACGAGACATTCTGAGGTGTCAACTTTAATTACTAGCAGAATCCAGTGGAACCTGCGGACACGATACATGCACAGTACGTCATGCATAACTCATCGATTAGCCGGCCACATACCATGCATGGAGTAAACAAAAGAGAATGTGCTCAAGACAGAAACACTCACCCAAAATGGTAAGGAAATAGAATATCACTTTTGAGTTCCTGCTTTGTAAGAAACTGCCACAGGTCTGCCTCCATGTCGTCGGGGTGATGCCGCAACACATATCCATTAACGATGTGTGGGTCAATGAACCCAACATCATGGATGTTCCTTACTCTGCATTCCTTAATCTTCATTCTGCATGTATAATAGCGGACACAACAATATAGTTAGGACATATATATAGTGCAGGCAATATGAACGAGATGGGGTAGAAATAAATCACTTACAGAACGTAGCAACTGATGATAGATTTGTCGAGCTCGCGCAGATTGAAAAGCTGGAACAATTCACTCAGATGAATTTGTACATAGTAATGTTTGAAGTGTTGCTCATGTCTAACTTCCGCATAAATATATTCGTTGGCGTTTTTATTTTTTATGTAACCCTTGTACCATTTCAGCAGACCTTTCATTTGTGGAGGTAGATCCTGTTCCTGCGCAGGCTCGACGAGAGGCCCATTCTTCACATATGTAATTACTACCTCCTTCACTGGCGCCTCATCAAGGCCTAACAGTTCACGAAGAGTAATACCTAAGTTGGCCGCTTGTTCTCTGGCACTCGTTGCAGTCAATCCAAGTGCTGCCGCAGCTGCTATGATATCGGGGTCATCCGGACCGGCGGCTTTCACTATAAGCGGGGCAATTGATTGTTTACTTTGTTCCCCGAGCTGGGCAACTCGTTTACTTTGTTCCGGATCGGGGTCATCCGCCCGCCCTTTCTTCTCCTTCAACATGAGTGCCTGCCTACGAAGTTCACGTGCATAGTCCTCAGGCAGATTCTTCGCGGCTTGGGACGGTGTGCTCAAAAATGACTTAGCCCACTTCTTTTGCTCATCAGAAAATACTGGCTTGGGCTCGGGCTCTCTTTTCTTCTTGCAGTCCGCCTTCCATTTCTCAAGATCAGCAGCCGCGGCCGCGGCAGTTTCCTCGGCACTACGTTCCCAAGGCCTTGTGGGGAGAGGCTTCAGTGATGGCTCCGGTACCTTTGTGGTCTTAGGTACATAAGGGTCCGGGTTAATAATCCAGGACTGCTTCTGCTTCTTTGCCGGAGGTGGATTGGGGGGCGGCGTCTGATCACCCGCCGGACGAGGACTGGGGGGCGGCGTCTGATCACCCGCCGGACGTTGTGGACTGGGAGGCGTCGGCTGACGTGACGGAGGTGTAGGTGAACCGCCACCACCACCACCACCGCCGCCGCCGCCACCGCCACCACCACCATCGTAGGGGGGTGGACTTGTTGTCCTTGGCGCCTCGCCTGGAAACTTGATAAACTTCTTTTGCCATAGAATGAAATGGCGCTTGACATCTCCAAGTCTTTTCTCCCCTTCAGGTGTAGCAATGTCAATCTCCAGGTCCTCAAACCCTTGGACTATGTCCTCCACCGTGACACGAGCATAGCCATCTTGAATGGGGTTGTTGTGGTGGAGTGCTCCAGGTAAACATGGTAAAGCACTGCCGATGGCTACCTTCATGGACATGTTCCCGATAGGATAATACAGATGACATTCTTTCCTCTCCTTTATATCGTCCACGGGGTAGCGAGGAGGCTCCGGTGCAGTAATTTCGACCACCAGAGGCTCCGGTGCAGTAATTTCGATCGTCGGTGCATCTGCACCAGCCGGTGGGGCCTCCGTGGAAGCCACGCTGCTTCTCCGCTGCTGGCTATCGAGATCCGCTGGATGATCTTCATGCTGCGCCCAAGCTGCATCTCTTTCGGCTACTAGTACACTCACGGTTTTCTTCATCACATCCATTTCCGATGCCAACCGCGCCACAACATCTGCTTCCCGATCCATCTTTCTCTTACGGCTTCTATAACCGTACGGGTCATCGTTCTGGGGGAACCCTATTTTCCACGGAATGTGCCCCATGCCTCGTACACGTCCTCCGTGTTCAGGATTCCCGAGGGCTTTTGTCAGTGCGTCGTTCTCTCTGTTGAACTTGATCTTCCCCTCTTGAGCATCCCTCATTGCGTCAATAAGGGCTTGGGTGGGTTTCATTATTTTGCCCTGGTAAACACACTCCCCTGTCTCCGGGTTCAGCGTTCCCCCATGCCCGTACCACCAGCTTTTGGCCCTTGGGTCCCATCCCTCCGTACCTGGACGGATTCCTCGCGCCCTCAGCTCGTTCTCCATCTTCGCCAACCTAGGCTGCCAAAGGCGATACCCTCCTGGCCCCATAATATGATTGTACTCCTTCTTAGCCGCATTTTCCTTATTTTTTTTCGATATTTGAATGAACTGCTCCGATTTCTTTTGCTTCACAAATTCTGGCCAATCATGTTTCAGTTTCTCATATTGTCCTTTGAAATCCGGAGTCTTGTTCTGCTTGACAAAGTCATGGTTTAGATTTTGCTTGAATTTCCGGAATGCGTCGGCCATCTTATGAAGAGCGAACTGTTTGACTAGCCTCCTCCTCTCCTTGTTTTCCTCAATCTTGTTACCCTCCTCATCGAATTTGTTGTATTCCGGAGGTAGAACGAAATGTTCCATAAGCTTCTTGAAGCAATCTTTTTTTGTTCTCTTATCGACAAAAGTGAAACCAACAATTCGTGCCTTCTTTGGCTCATTCCACTCTTGGACGGTGATCGAGACGTTGTCTCTAACAACGGCTCCGCATTGGCTGACAAACTTGATGGCGTTCTTGCGGGGCTCCAGCGGCCTGCCGGTTGCACTGTCGACAACCTCGATGGTGCATGTTTCCCCTTGTTTCATCGTCTTGGTTGCGCCACGCTTTGACGACGTACTCGATTGTTTCGACGATCCGGCCGAGGGCTAAAATAAGAAAGAGAGTGAACCAGAAGGTGCGTCATAATATTGAAGAAGGATGGCGGGAACACCAACTCGAAACTGACAAGACATTGGACCACATCGTTCTGTAACCGTGGTAGATCTTCTGGATTGATTACCTTCTGAGAGATTGCATTGAGGAATGCACATACCTTCACAATGGCTACTCGAACATTTTCCGGCAGGAGCCCCCTCAAAGCAATCAGAAGCAATTGCGTCATAATCACGTGGCAGTCGTGAGACTTCAGGTTTTGGAACTTTTTCTCCGCCATGTTTATTATTCCCTTTATATTGGACGAGAATCCAGACGGGACCTTCATACTGCTCAGGCATTCAAAAAAGATGACCTTCTCTTCTTTGGTCAGAGAGTAGCTGGCACGACCTTGAAACCATTCCGGATGCCGGTCATCAGGGTCTTTCAAACGTTGCTGGTCCTGCCGTGCTTCCTTTGTATCATTTGTCTTCCCATACACGCCCAAGAAGCTTAGGAGGTTCACGCAAATATTCTTCGTAACGTGCATCACGTCGATTGCAGAGCGGACTTCTAGGACTTTCCAATATTCTAGCTCCCAGAATATAGATTTCTTCTTCCACATGGCTGCGTGCCCGTCAGCTCCCTTCGGAACTGATTGTCCGCTAGGACCCTTTCCAAAGATGACTTTCAAATCCTTGACCATATCAAATACCTCAGCACCAGTGCATTCTGCAGGCTTCGGCCGGTGATCTGCCTTGCCGTTGTAATGCTTGCCTTTCTTTCTTACTGGATGAATTTTCGGAAGAAATCGACGATGCCCAAGGTACACGTTCTTCTTACAATTTGGCAAATGTACACTTTCAGTCTCATGTAAGCAGTGCATGCATGCATTGTATCCTTTATTTGACAGTCCCGAAAGGTTACTAAGAGCAGGCCAATCGTTGATGGTTACGAAAAGCAACGCTCGTAGGTCAAATTCCTCTTGTTTGTGCTCATCCCACACACGGACACCAGGTCTGCCCCACAGCTGTAAAAGTTCATCAACTAATGGCCTTAGGTACACATCGATGTCGTTGCCGGGTTGCTTAGGACCTTGGATGAGCACTGGCATCATAATGAACTTCCGCTTCATGCACAACCAAGGAGGAAGGTTGTAGATGCATAGAGTCACGGGCCAGGTGCTATGGCTGGAGCTCTGCTCGCCAAAAGGATTCATGCCATCTGTACTTAGACCAAATCTTATGTTCCTTGCGTCAGCTGCAAAATCTTTGAACTCTCTGTCGATCTTTCTCCATTGCGTTCCATCTGCGGTGTGTCTCAACTCCCCGTCCGACTTACGGTCCTCTTTGTGCCATCGCAACAACTTGGCATGCTCTTTGTTCCTGAACAGACGTTTCAACCGTGGTATTATAGGAGCATACCACATCACCTTGGCGGGAACCCTCTTCCTGGGTTTCTCGCCCTCAACATCGTCACCAGGGTCATCGCCTCTGATCTCATAACGCAATGCAGTGCATACCGGGCATTCATTCAAATTCTCGTATTCACCGCGGTAGAGGATGCAGTCGTTGATGCATGCATGTATCTTCAGAACCTCTAAACCTAGAGGGCAGACAACCTTCTTTGCTTCGTACGTACTGGCGGGCAACTCGTTATTCTTTGGAAACATATTCTTCAACATTTTCAGCAAGTTTTCAAATGCCGAGTCAGCTACACCTGCCTGTGCCTTCCATTTCAGCAAATCCAGTGTGCAGCCCAGCTTTTTCAGACCATCATCGCATCCGGGGTACAACGACTTTCTGTGATCCTCTAACATGCGATCCAAATTCTCCCTCTCCTTTTCAGTTTCGCAGCGTCTCCGTGCATCAGCAATGGTCCGACCAAGATCATCAACGGTCTCATCACGTGCCTCTTCTTCACCTTCACCTTCCCCTTCACCTTCCCCTTCACCTTCCCCTTCACCTTCAGCATCCTCCATGAAAGTATCACCGAAATCAGCAAGATAGCTTTCATCGATGAAATCATCCCCTTCTTCATCTTCTTCCATTATAACCCCTCTTTCTCCATGCTTGGTCCAACAATTATAGCTTGGCATGAAACCGTGCCGAAGCAGGTGCAGGTGAACTTCTCTTGAGGAAGAGTAACCCTTCTGATTCTTACAGTCAACACATGGACAGATAACAAAACCCTTCTGCTTGTTCGCATTAGCCACTACGAGGAAATCTTTCAAACCCGTAGTGAACTCGCGGGAGAGTCGGTTACCGTACATCCATTGCCGATTCATCTGCATTATTATAATATAAAATATATAATTAACCATCATGCATTTGTTAAACTAACTAGCTATAAACAATAGAAATTAAACAATGAACAACACACATGCATATTTTATCAATGACACACATGCATGAAAGGTTCAAGTTGCTAACCGCGATCGAGGAGGAAAAAAATGAATGAGGAACCTCAAGTGTGGCTCTTGGGGCATTTCATCAAACACCTTGTGTGCATAAGAGGAACCAAAAGCAAACCTACACCCCCTTGTGAAGCTTGTGAAGAGAAGTGGCACCAAATGGCTAAGTGAGTGCGCTGAACTGGTATATATAGGGGAGGAGCTTTAGTCGCGGTTGGCCTGGCCAACCGCGACTAAAGGCCTTTGGGCACCTTTAGTCGCGGTTGGCCTGGCCAACCGCGACTAAAGCCCCTCACGTGCACCAGCTGGCCACCGAGCGCCCTGGGCGCAGGCATTTGGTCGCGGTTCGTCTGCCGAACCGGGACTAAATGCTTCATTAGTCGCGGTTCCTGCAGTTCCGCGACTTATGGGGCTGGACGGAAGCCTCTTTTTCTACCAGTGTTGGAGCTAAATCTTAAGAATATATCTATGAATGTTTTATTCTGTTATAGCCTATAAGCTCCGTAATTGACATACTGTAGTAGGATATGTTGTCATTTTGCCATGAAAAAAATACAAATTTTGAACTTACAGTTTGCTGATAAAAGAACACATAGGAGAGCATAAATTTTTTGCTTATAAACCTACCTTCAAAATAAATTATGTTTATTTTCTATAATAGGTATATGTGCAATGTTTTATAGATATTTCATGAAGAAAAAACATTTAAAACAGGAGCATTTGAGCTTGATATATATTAGAATTACACTTTCGAGACTACTTCACTCGGGAAATAATGTGTACACATATTTTCTCTATTTAATGTTTATTGGACCAACATAAAGATATAACGATATATTCTACTTCATGGAGTGGAGTAGTTCATCTATCACTGTATGTAGAACTTTTTTTTACATTGCTTCATGAAGAAAATTATGATAATTTCTGAGAAAATATCTCAACCAAAATTTACGCCAAACACATGCGATCTTTAATATTAACTATCACTTTATAATAGAAATATTAGTTCCGAAACACAGTATGGAATCTGGACGTAAAGGCAGGGTAATACATTTAAAGTCCATACTATGTATACATGTAAGAATTGGATATTCATAACTCTTCTTGTGAATAAATAAACTCAAGACAAAATCAGCACCATATATAAATGTATATTGTAGGACAACAATCGAACCTTCCGGCGAGTTTAGCCAACTGCATGACACGTCACCTCGCATACGGTGTCGTTGGATGTTGCCGGCACAGCACATCCCGTATGCATACTCGCATGTAGCCGGTACCCAGTGACTTATAGTATAAGAGTTTGTACCCAGTGACTTGTAGCCGGTACTCAGACACTACGCACATATGTATAGATACCCAAGCGGAAGCTCTAATTTTTAGATAGAGGCACCACGCATGCACGTATGTATAGAAACCTAGTTCTATTTGTTTTTAAGATGTAACTCTGTTTAATGTATGTTATCCAGCCAAACGTGCACCATTAAGATTCTTTTTAAGAAAAAAGTGGACTCAACAGTCCAGGTTGTAGACGTCTCCTTTTTTTGCCTTTGCACGTACGAATTTATGGTCACATCTCTCACGTCCAGGCATACCTTTCGCTCAGTTCATCCTAGCTGCAAATTAAAAATCTGATGGCTTAACTAATTTATTGTAATCGGCAGCATATTTTACCATGAAGCCGGCTTTTGAGGCCAATCACAAGGATCATGTAGATTTTTCCCCATTTTCCTTGGATTGGAGTCTTTATAGATGGCGGCTTGCCTTTTTTTAGGAAACGGATGGATCTTGGCTTGCCCTTTTTCTAGGAAACGGATGGATTTTTTTAACTTTTTGTTTCATTATTATTAATTAATATTGGACGTGTCACATGCCTCTTTTAAGGGATGTCAGGATCATCTGCGTTACGTATGTTTTCTTTTTATCCTGAGCGTAAATTCTACAATCCAACGGTGTCATTAATGTTAATGATGTGGATTAATGAGACGACTTGCAAGGTGCCTCCAATTAGTAAATATAAGATAAGATGCTTACTGAATTACCTGATGTGTATGTGCAAGAACTATGTGGTGTGTATATGTCCTTGGACTTTCTAATCGCTGGGTTCTCTTGTGGCAGATGGACGGGAAAACTGAGATGACGCCGGTCCAGGGGGTGCCGCCCATGCGGGGAAGCATCGCGGCTTCAAGCTCGGTTGGTAAGTACTCCATACTGGTTTTTCTGTCAGTATCACGTCTGTTTTTTTGTCATCATTAGTATAATGATAATGGACTAAAGCTCGTCAGCTCTTTCGATGCTGTATTTTTGGCATCATTAGTATACTGATATTGGACTAAAGTTGGTTAGCTCTTTCCATGCTGGACTTTTGGCATCATTAGTATACTGATATTGGACTGAAGCTTGTTAGCTTTGTCCATGCTCGGTTTTTTGTCATTATTAGTATAGTGATATATTGGACTCAAGCTGCACATGTTTTGCTGCCATTAACGTTGGTCTAGCAGTGCTACGCGTCAGTCGGCAGATCGTAGCCGCCATACAAGCCTTATTTTAATCGAGTTCCACCCGTCACTGCATATATTAACGTTGGTTTTGGCACTAGCTGCATATACAAACGCGAGCGCAGTCACTGTGTGGCAGCATGGAAGACATATGAACTATGATAAGAAACATGCAATGGCTAGAAACTTCTCCGTACAAATTTTTTTTGGCATGTTATAGGTGTCAACAAAATTAGTCGGCTTGCCAGCCGTCAAATCTGACACGTGAAGCATTGGATCACACCACGCGGCAGCAGAGAGAGTGGAACCCGTCTTCCTCCATAGCCTCCACAAAACTTGTTTATCCCCCACCCCTCCCCCATCGTTGCAACAGACTATTACATCAGCCCCTCGCAGCACCTCACGTCCATGCTCTGGCGCATCCCTGATGTCGCCTGGTATCATGCAAGCACTATTACAGACGGCGCGCCGGCGAGGAACATTGTCTTACAACCAAGGTAGTTGCATTGATGCGACCACAAGCCTCACCCCCTTGTTGCATGGGTCGTGGCTTGTGGCACTGCTCGTCGGCTAAAACACCCCCGGGAGAACCTGCGGTTGCACCACTGCGACAATCCCGTGGGTCTATGCATGGTGGAAATAGAGCGAATGGATATGGTGAAGAGAGAGGAATACAAGTGAGGGGCATCTGGCGCTAGAGCGAGCTGACTCATTTCCTCCTAAACCAGTCTGTTGAATATAATTCCATGTTCTTTTGAGAAACCTCGTAAAAACGTTGCAACATGCGAGCATGTCTATACAAAAAAAGTAGATATAGAACACATACTCATTAACTGCAAGAAATCAGTGAAAAACCACAATGTATACACGCCTGAACCAATGGATCATTGGCATGTATCTTCCAACTCTTCCTAGGTTACGCCCACCCGCGAACTGTTCAATTCTATCATAGATCATTGCCAAATCAACCACCAACTTGGTTCCTGCTCTCGTCTGCTCTCCCCACCCTTTGCTACATACACCCATGTTTCTCAGCAATAGACTCACTTGGAGGCCACAATGGTGTCCATGGTAGGCTAGTGAAAAGCACAATGGTGGTCGGTCTTACAACACTAAACATGACATTAATTGCAACACGTGATAACCCCAACTATGTAGTACCGGTGCACCGTTTTGCGGCAAAGAAAAAAATGCCAATGACCTGCCATGCCGCGTCGATGCCTTGGTCTTGCAGCATTGTCAACCACCTTGTAGCAATGAAAAGTTCACTGACCACTAGCTTTGCAGCATCACGTGACAGGCTTCTAGCACTGAACACCCGGGCTAGCAGCACTGCGATGAGCGATGGTCGGCCTTGCAACAATATTGGTTGACATTGCACACCTCATCTCCATTTTTATGTACATACACATGAGTGAACTTGGAACATCTATAACGTATCAACATTAGCAATATTGATGATGATGAAATTTGTTTCCCCAAGTATCAACATTACTGAATAAGTGAGCAACTGCACATCCACCCCATGTGCCATACTTTTTGAGCCCTGCCATAACCGATTATAGTTGGAAAAGGGCTGACAACGATAGTTTAAAATGTACATGATCACAATAGATTAAATGGCAGGGAGGTTGGAGTGCATGTGTGGAATAAGGCTTGTCGCATGGTCACAAGTGCCTTATTTGACTAGCCAACAAGACAGAAGGAGGCCGCCTGGGCTCTCACTCCTGAAGCTAAGCATAACTCCAACTCCAGACACACTCGGGGGCTACTAAAGGTGCAATACACTAGGGGTGTCCTCTAAGTGGGAAGACCGGTAGCAGGCCTATCTCAAGGCCCAAGAGGCCAAGTGGAGGATCAACGCACGAGGGCAGCTCATCAGCCTGGATAAGGACCGGGAGAGCATCTGGGCGTGCAAGTTAACATGGCGACGGTATGAGATCTAGTGGATTCCTTGTAATCCCTAGCCCTCGTCACCTATATAAGGCAGGGCAAGGGGTTATCATTCACATATACTCTGATAGACTATACTCCCGGTGGCCCTATACTTCATCTCCATTGTAAACTCCTCGCACAAGGTGCTCCACAATAAATAAAAATCAGATACGGGATGTAGGGTATTACCTCTCACTGAGGGCTCGAACCTGGATAAAACCCTTGTGCCAACTCCCTTCTAGTACATACGTCGCGTTCACCACCCTATTATGGGTACTAACAGTTTTACATACTGTCGCATAGTTTAGTTCTGACACATTTTCTCTGGGAGTTGAAAGCAACTCATGGTGTAAGTATGTGTTGCTGGAAGCACTGATTTTACTAGCACCGCTTTTCCCGCCTTTGAGATACCTTGTCCTTCCTATCCAATCACTTTGCCATTTGAGTTTTCTCTAACGTATTTAAATTTTGCTTCCGTTGACCTACCCACCACGGTTGGGAGCCCCAAATAATGCTCGCTCAATTCCTTGGGATCAGTGCAAAAATATTTAAAAAAAAACTTTGTCCTCCTATTTGCTTCCCTTTCCACAGAAAGATGAGGCTTTTTTGAAGATTTATCATTTGTCATGTGGCCAACTCGTAGTCAAACAGGGTCTATTTTAAGGTCACAAAGTTGATATTTGATGCTTGAAGAAATACTACACTATCATCTGCAAACATAAAATGGGCTACATGGGGGCCAGTGCTCCCAAAATGTGCACCATTGATCTCCTTATCTTTGAGAATTCATGAGCAATGCCAAAAAATAAACAAATGGGGGGATTGTGGGTCTCCTTGTCAGATCCCTCTTGATAGTGTAAAAATGACAGAGCAACCTCCATTCAATTTGACAGGAATCCTGGTTGAGGTAACAGATGTCATAGTCATCAAGATCCACCTATTTGAGAAACCAAGTGCCCTCATCATGAGATTGTGGAAAATCCAAACCACCCTCTTGTAGGCTTGCATCATGTCTAGTTTAATAGCTAACATTGGATTTTTCTATTTGTTGACCTGATTGCATGCACACACTCATACGTGACCAACACATTGTCTGTGATAAGCCTACCCGGAATAAATATACTTTGCTCCTCCCAGATCATTATGGATAGGAGAACCTTCAAACCATTCACTAGGCCTTTGAAGCAATATGACTGAGCGTGTTCTATAAGCTGATTGATCCAATTTGAGGAAGTATATCCAGTGAGTTAATTTTTAGGATCAGGACTAGAACCGTATCATTGAAGTTTGCCGATACATCATTTTTTAGCAACGACTAGTGAAATTGGTAAGCATAGTCGAGAGGTTGTCTGGCCCAACACTTTTGTCAGTCTAATTTAGAATGGTGCATTCTCAATTTCTTCATCCAAAACATCCGCGTCCACCCTCAAGAAAACAACTAAGCATAGTAATCGGCCGACATCTTCCCCATCTCATTGTCAGTGGTACATCTCATGCCATCCGCGCTCATGTTTTGTTCGTCTTCCTCGAGCAATTCCAGTCGAGCATGTTGCATATACATTATTTCTTCCCATGCACGAGCTAGATGAAGCTACGCTTCAATCTCGTGGATCTCCACCAAGGATCTGGATCCCAATGCTCTCTCCTTTCCATCGAAGCTGACCTTGTGCCTAGTGATGTCTAAACATACGAAACAAAACACTGAGCCACTCCAATGTTGCATATCATTGGTGACATTGTTAAGCTTCCTGTATAACGTACTCTGGCCGAAACTGTTGTCACATGCACACTCCCACGCATCCATGGGGCATCCGCCTCTCCTCAAATGTTAATGCCCTCTTCTTCCTTGTGGCAATGACCAATTGGTCTAGCACTCTAATAATGAGTGAATCATGGCCTGGTTCTCCATGAGAACATGTTCAATGGATGTATCCTAGAATGAGTGTATGAAATCATCATTGCATGGACCCCTTCCCAAATGTACCTAAATGTTCTCATCATCATCCCTTTTGTTGTCCCGTGTGTACTCGTAGCTACTAAAACAGAGGTTTGAAAAGTTTTTATTGGCTACGCTCTCCCTAATGCACTCCATCTGTGTGAAACTCCTCAAGTAATCTCCTAGTTGTGATTGAAAGAATACTTTGTTGAGGTATCACTGTCACAGATAAATTTATTATCAGGATCTAGTCTCTCGAAACCTCCCTTAGCTACACAAATTTGCTTCAATCTCTATTCCTATCCAGTAGCTTTAGCTGATAATCCTTGTGATGCCTTTGGTGATCACCACCACCCTTCCTCGTCTTGTGAACAAAAGTGCCTCATCTGTGCTGCCTGGAGGTAGATGGGTCTTCTTTGCCCAGTCGCCTTGCACCCTTTCTTCCCATATAGAATTTTTTATGTCCTCCTTCCTTTCATGCTCCTTCCTCAGCTTCCACATCCTTTTCAGTTGCAAATCATCCGTTAGTTCATGTCACCGATCTTGCTTGCATTGGTCCTTCCTGGGTGTATAAGTATTGTAGCACTTGTGCCTAAATGGGAGGTGGCGCAACGCTGCTTACTCCCTATGAACATAGATGCACCTTCTTGACCTAGTGCTCCCAAAACTAAAGTTCCCACTTTCTATCACCGACTTCTACTATGTTTCTGTGTGTGAGGAGCTATGTTCGAGTGGTGCCCTCAACCATTCACCCAACTAGGGTGAGGAATCAACATGTGGTTCAAATCTTTCACCAGCATGTGCTGGTCTAATGCAGTCAATCCAGAAGTGATGTATCTTCTCAAATAGAAAATCAAGACAGTCGCCTCATCTTTCGCTGAAGAGTGGAGGAAGAAGCCTCAAACCAATGAAACGAATATGAAAATTCTAGCTCTAACTATGAGATGGTACCCCCCATAAATCCATCCTTCTCGATATCAAATTTTACCACGTCACCAAGCCAATTCCCGAGAGCATTCCCAAAAGTAGACAATGGTTTATATAGGGGAAGATCCTTAATTATCACCCATGGCTCCGTCATCCAAAACATTATCTTTGACGACCAAGTTTTACCATCAAAATTTTTCAAAACCATCACACTAAAACAAAATTTCCACCATCCATTATATAGAGCGTGATTCTAGACTCCGTTTTGTCGAATATCAAGACGAAGATACTGTTGGTAAACGTAGTAATTTCAAAAAAATTCCTACGCACACGCAAGATCATGGTGATGCATAGCAACGAGAGGGGAGAGTGTTGTCTACGTACCCTCATAGACCGAAGCGGAAGCGTTGACACAACGTAGAGGTAGTAGTCGTACGTCCTCCCGATCCGACCGATCCAAGCACCATTACTCCGGCGCCTCCGAGTTCTTGACACACGTACAGCTCGATGACGTTCTCCAGGCTCCGATCCAACAAAGCTCTCGGGGACGAGTTTCGTCAGCATGACGGCGTGGTGACGATCTTGGTGAACTACCGATGCAGGGCTTCGCCTAAGCACCGCGACAATATGACCGAGGTGGAATATGGTGGAGGGGGGCACCGCACACGGCTGAGGAACGATCACGAAGATCAACTTGTGTTTTCTAGGGTGCCCCCCTACCCCCGTATATAAAGGAGCAAGGGGGGAGGCCGGCCGGCCCTATGGGGCGCACCAAAGGGAGGGGGAGTCCTCCTCCTAGTGGGAGTAGGACTCCCCTTTCCTAGTCCAACTGGGAAGAGAGAGGGGGAAGGAAAGACAGGGAGAGGGAGAGGGAAAGGGGGGCCGCGCCCACCCCCTCCTTGTCCAATTCAGACTCCCCATGGGGGGGCGCGCGCCACCTCCTGGCCGCAGCCCTCTCTCTCCCCTCGGGCCCAATAAGTCCCATTACTTCCCCGGGGGGTTCCGGTAACCCCTCCGGCACTCCGGTTTTATCCGAAACCACTCGGAACTATTCCGATGTCCGAATATAGTCGTCCAATATATCAATCTTTATGTCTCGACCATTCCGAGACTCCTCTTCATGTCCGTGATCTCATTCGGGACTCCGAACTAACTTCGGTACATCAAAATGCATAAACTCATAATAACTGTCATCGTAACCTTAAGCGTGCGGACCCTACGGTTCGAGAACAGTGTAGACATGACTGAGACAAATCTCTGGTCAATAACCAATAGCGGGACCTGGATGCCCATATTGGCTCCTACACATTCTACGAAGATCTTTATCGGTCAGACCGCATAACAATATACGTTGTTCCCTTTGTCATCGGTATGTTACTTGCCCGAGATTCGATCGTCGGTATCCAATACCTAGTTCAATCTCGTTACCGGCAAGTCTCTTTACTCGTTCCGTAATACATCATCTTGCAACTATCTAATTGGTTGCAATGCTTGCAAGGCTTATGTGATGTGCATTACCGAGAAGGCCCTGAGATACCTCTCCGACATTCGGAGTGACAAATCCTAATCTCGAAATACGCCAACCCAACAAATACTTTCGGAGACACCTGTAGAGCTCCTTTATAATCACCCAGTTACGTTATGACGTTTGGTAGCACACAAAGTGTTCCTACGGTAAACGGGAGTTGCATAATCTCATAGTCAAAGGAACATGTATAAGTCATGGAGAAAGCAATAGCAACATACTAAACGATCGTGTGCTAAGCTAATGGAATGGGTCATGTCAATCAGATCATTCAACTAATGATGTGACCTTGTTAATCAAATGACAACTCCTTTGTCTATGGTTAGGAAACTTAACCATCTTTGATCAACAAGCTAGTCAAGTAGAGGCGTACTAGTGACACTCTGTTTCTCTATGTATCCACACATGTATTATGTTTCCAGTTAATACAATTCTAGCATGAATAATAAACATTTATCATGATATATAAGGAAATAAATAATAACTTTATTATTGCCTCTAGGGCATATTTCCTTCAGATATTATTAGTCAACGGGTCTGCTACATTCAGATCCGTATGTATCTTGCAAATCTCTATGTCTCCCACCTGGACCAAATCCCGGATGGAATTGAAGCGTCTCTTGATGTGCTTGGTTCTCTTGTGAAATCTGGATTCCTTTGCCAAGGCAATTGCACCAGTATTGTCACAAAAGATTTTCATTGGACCCGATGCACTAGGTATGACACCTAGATCGGATATGAACTCCTTCATCCAGACTCCTTCATTTGCTGCTTCCGAAGCAGCTATGTACTCCGCTTCACATGTAGATCCCGCCACGACGCTTTGTTTAGAACTGCACCAACTGACAGCTCCACCGTTTAATGTAAATACGTATCCGGTTTGCGATTTAGAATCGTCCGGATCAGTGTCAAAGCTTGCATCAACGTAACCATTTACGACGAGCTCTTTGTCACCTCCATATACGAGAAACATTTCCTTAGTCCTTTTCAGGTACTTCAGGGTATTCTTGACCGCTGTCCAGTGATCCACTCCTGGATTACTTTGGTACCTCCCTGCTAAACTTATAGCAAGGCACACATCAGGTCTGGTACACAGCATTGTATACATGATAGAGCCTATGGCTGAAGCATAGGGAACATCTTTCATCTTCTCTCTATCTTCTGCAGTGGTCGGGCACTGAGTCTTACTCAACTTCACACCTTGTAACACAGGCAAGAACCCTTTCTTTGCTTGATCCATTTTGAACTTCTTCAAAACTTTGTCAAGGTATGTGCTTTGTGAAATTCCAATTAAGCGTCTTGATCTATCTCTATAGATCTTAATGCCCAATATGTAAGCAGCTTCACCAAGGTCTTTCATTGAAAAACTCTTATTCAAGTATCCCTTTATGCTATCCAGAAATTCTATATCATTTCCAATCAGTAATATGTCATCTACATATAATATCAGAAATGCTACAGAGCTCCCACGCACTTTCTTGTAAATACAGGCTTCTCCAAAAGTCTGTATAAACCCAAATGCTTTGATCACACTGTCAAAGCGTTTATTCCAACTCCGAGATGCTTGCACCAGTCCATAAATGGATCGCTGGAGCTTGCACACTTTGTTAGCTTCCTTTGGATCGATAAAACCTTCTGGTTGCATCATATACAACTCTTCTTCCAGGAATCCATTTAGGAATGCAGTCTTTACATCCATTTGCCAAATTTCATAATCATAAAATGCGGCAATTGCTAACATGATTCGGACAGACTTAAGCATCGCTACGGGTGAGAAGGTCTCATCGTAGTCAATCCCTTGAACTTGTCGAAAACCTTTCGCGACAAGTCGAGCTTTGTAGACAGTAACATTACCGTCAGCGTCAGTCTTCTTCTTAAAGATCCACTTATTCTCTATTGCTTGCCGACCCTCGGGCAAGTCAACCAAAGTCCATACTTTGTTGTCATACATGGATCCCATCTCAGATTTCATGGCTTCTAGCCATTTTGCGGAATCTGGGCTCACCATCGCTTCTTCATAGTTCGTAGGTTCGTCATGATCTACTAGCATGACTTCCAGAACGGGATTGCCGTACCACTCTGGTGCGGATCTTACTCTGGTTGATCTACGAGGTTCTGTAGTAACTTGATCTGAAGTTTCATGATCAATATCATCAGCTTCCTCACTAATTGGTGTAGGTGCTCCAGAAACAGATTTCTGTGATGTACTACTTTCCAATAAGGGAGCAGGTACAGTTACCTCATCAAGTTCTACTTTCCTCCCACTCACTTCTTTCGAGAGAAACTCTTTTTCTAGAAAGACTCCGAATTTAGCAACAAAAGTATTGCCTTCGGATCTGTGATAGAAGGTGTATCCAACAGTTTCTTTTGGATATCCTATGAACACACATTTTTCCGATTTGGGTTCGAGCTTATCAGGTTGAAGCTTTTTCACATAAGCATCGCAGCCCCAAACTTTAAGAAACGACAACTTTGGTTTCTTGCTAAACCATAGTTCATAAGGCGTCGTCTCAACGGGTTTCGACGGTGTCCTATTTAACGTGAATGCGGCCGTCTCTAAAGCATAACTCCAAAATGATAGCGGTAAATCTGTAAGAGACATCATAGATCGCACCATATCTAGTAAAGTACGATTACGACGTTCGGACACACCATTGCGTTGTGGTGTTCCGGGTGGCGTGAGTTGCGAAACTATTCCGCATTGTTTCAAATGTAGACCAAACTCGTAACTCAAATATTCTCCTCCACGATCAGATCGTAGAAACTTTATTTTCTTGTTACGATGATTTTCAACTTCACTCTGAAATTCTTTGAACTTTTCAAATGTTTCAGACTTGTGTTTCATTAAGTAGACATAACCATATCTGCTTAAATCATCTGTGAAGGTGAGACAATAACGATATCCGCCACGAGCCTCAACATTCATCGGACCACATACATCTGTATGTATGATCTCCAATAAATCTGTTGCTCTCTCCATAGTACCGGAGAACGGTGTTTTGGTCATCTTGCCCATGAGGCACGATTCGCAAGTGCCAAGTGATTCATAATCAAGTGGCTCCAAAAGTCCATCAGTATGGAGTTTCTTCATGCGTTTTACACCGATATGACCTAAACGGCAGTGCCACAAATAATTTGCACTATCATTATCAACTCTGCATCTTTTGGCTTCAACATTATGAATATGTGTATCACTACTATCGAGATTCATCAAAAATAGACCACTCTTCAAGGGTGCATGACCATAAAAGATATTACTCATGTAAATAGAACAACCATTATTCTCTGATTTAAATGAATAACCGTCTCTCATCAAACAAGATCCAGATATAATGTTCATGCTCAACGCTGGCACCAAATAACAATTATTCAGGTCTAATACTAATCCCGAAGGTAGATGTAGAGGTAGCGTGCCGACTGCGATCACATCGACATTGGAACCGTTTCCCACGCGCATCGTCACCTCGTCCTTAACCAATCTTCGCTTAATCCGTAGTCCCTGTTTCGAGTTGCAAATATTAGCAACAGAACCAGTATCAAATACCCAGGTGCTACTGCGAGCATTAGTAAGGTACACATCAATAACATGTATATCACATATACCTTTTTTCACCTTGCCATCCTTCTTATCCACCAAATACTTGGGGCAGTTCCGCTTCCAGTGACCAGTCTGCTTGCAGTAGAAGCACTCAGTTTCAGGCTTAGGTCCAGACTTGGGTTTCTTCTCTTGAGCAGCAACTTGTTTGCTGTTCTTCTTGAAGTTCCCCTTCTTCTTCCCTTTGCCCCTTTTCTTGAAACTAGTGGTCTTGTTGACCATCAACACTTGATGCTCCTTCTTGATTTCTACCTCCGCAGCCTTTAGCATTGCGAAGAGCTCAGGAATTGCCATATCCATCCCTTGCATGTTATAGTTCATCACGAAGCCTTTGTAGCTTGGTGGAAGTGATTGGAGAATTCTGTCAGTGACACAATCATCCGGAAGATTAACTCCCAGTTGAATCAAGTGATTATAATACCCAGACATTTTGAGTATATGTTCACTGACAGAACCATTCTCCTCCATCTTGCAGCTATAGAACTTATTGGAGACTTCATATCTCTCAATCCGGGCATTCTGTTGGAATATTAACTTCAACTCCTGGAACATCTCATATGCTCCATGATGTTCAAAACGTCGTTGAAGTCCCGGTTCTAAGCCGTAAAGCATGGCACACTGAACTATCGAGTAGTCATCAGCTTTGCTCTGCCAGACGTTCACAACATCTGGCGTTGCTCCAGCAGCAGGCCTGGCACCCAGCGGTGCTTCCAGGACGTAACTCTTCTGTGCAGCAATGATGATAATCCTCAAGTTACGGACCCAGTCCGTGTAATTGCTACCATCATCTTTCAACTTTGCTTTCTCAAGGAACGCATTAAAATTCAACGGAACAACAACACGAGCCATCTATCTACAATCAACATAAACAAGCAAGATACTATCAGGGACTAAGTTCATGATAAATTTAAGTTCAATTAATCATATTACTTAAGAACTCCCACTTAGATAGACATCTCTCTAATCCTCTAAGTGATCACGTGATCCAAATCAACTAAACCATGTCCGATCATCACGTGAGATGGAGTAGTTTCAATGGTGAACATCATTATGTTGATCATATCTACTATATGATTCACGCTCGACCTTTCGGTCTCCATGTTCCGAGGCCATATCTGTTATATGCTAGGATCGTCAAGTTAAACCTGAGTATTCCGCGTGTGCAACTGTTTTGCACCCGTTGTATTTGAACGTAGAGCCTATCACACCCGATCATCACGTGGTGTCTCAGCACGAAGAACTTCTGCAACGGTGCATACTCAGGGAGAACACTATTACTATGATAATTTAGTGAGAGATCATCTTATAATGCTACCGTCAATCAAAGCAAGATAAGATGCATAAAAAGATAAACATCACATGCAATCAATATAAGTGATATGATATGGCCATCATCATCTTGTGCTTGTGATCTCCATCTCCGCAGCACCATCATGATCACCATCGTCACCGGTGCGACACCTTGATCTCCATCGTAGCATCGTTGTCGTCTCGCCAATCTTATGCTTCTACGATTATCGCTACCGCTTAGTGATAAAGTAAAGCATTACAGGGCGATTGCATTGCATACAATAAAGCGACAACCATACGGCTCCTGCCGGTTGCCGATAACTCGGTTACAAAACATGATCATCTCATACAATAAAATTTAGCATCATGTCTTGACCATATCACATCACAACATGCCCTGCAAAAACAAGTTAGACGTCCTCTGCTTTGTTTGTTGCAAATTTTACGTGGCTGCTACGGGCTTAAGCAAGAACCAATCTCACCTACGCATCAAAACCACAACGATAGTTTGTCAAATAGACTCCGTTTTAACCTTCTCAAGGACCGGGCGTAGCCATACTTGGTTCAACTAAAGTTGGAGAAACTGACACCCGCCAGCCACCTGTGTGCAAAGCACGGCGGTAGAACCAGTCTCGCGTAAGCGTACGCGTAATGTCGGTCCGGGCCGCTTCATCCAACAATACCGCCGAACCAAAGTATGACATGCTGGTAGGCAGTATGACTTATATCGTCCACAACTCACTTGTGTTCTACTCGTGCATAACATCAAACCATAAAAACCTACGCTCGGATGCCACTTTTGGGAAACATAGTAATTTCAAAAAAATTCCTACGCACACGCAAGATCATGGTGATGCATAGCAACGAGAGGGGAGAGTGTTGTCTACGTACCCTCGTAGACCGAAGCGGAAGTGTTGACACAACATAGAGGAAGTAGTCGTACGTCCTCCCGATCCGACCGATCCAAGCACCATTACTCCGGCGCCTCCGAGTTCTTGACACACGTACAACTCGATGACGTTCTCCGGGCTCCGATCCAGCAAAGCTCTCGGGGACGAGTTTCATCAGCACGACGGCGTGGTGACGATCTTGATGAACTACCGACGCAGGGCTTCGCCTAAGCACCGCGAAAATATGACCGAGGTGGAATATGGTGGAGGGGGGCACCGCACACGGCTGAGGAACGATCACGAAGATCAACTTGTGTTTTCTAGGGTGCCCCCCTGCCCCCGTATATAAAGGAGCAAGGGGGAGGCCGGCCGGCCCTATGGGGCGCGCTAAAGGGAGGGGGAGTCCTCCTCCTAGTGGGAGTAGGACTCCCCTTTCCTAGTCCAACTAGGAAGAGAGAGGGGGAAGGAAAGAGAGGGAGAGGGAGAGGGAAAGGGGGGCTGCGCCCACCCCCTCCTTGTCCAATTCAGACTCACCATGGGGGGGGGCGCGCGCCACCTCCTGGCCGCAGCCCTCTCTCTCCCCTCGGGCCCAATAAGGCCCATTACTTCCCCGGAGGGTTCCGGTAACCCCTCCGGCACTCCGGTTTTATCCAAAACCACTCGGAACTATTCCGATGTCCGAATATAGTCGTCCAATATATCAATCTTTATGTCTCGACCATTCCGAGACTCCTCGTCATGTCCGTGATCTCATCCGGGACTCCGAACTAACTTCAGTACATCAAAATGCATAAACTCATAATAACTGTCATCGTAACCTTAAGCGTGCGGACCCTACGGTTCGAGAACAGTGTAGACATGACTGAGACAAATCTCTGGTCAATAACCAATAACGGGACCTGGATGCCCATATTGGCTCCTACACATTCTATGAAGATCTTTATCGGTCAGACCACATAACAATATACGTTGTTCCCTTTGTCATCGGTATGTTACTTGCCCGAGATTCGATCGTCGGTATCCAATACCTAGTTCAATCTCGTTACCGCCAAGTCTCTTTACTCGTTCCGTAATACATCATCTTGCAACTATCTAATTGGTTGCAATGCTTGCAAGGCTTATGTGATGTGCATTACCGAGAAGGCCCTGAGATACCTCTCCGACATTCGGAGTGACAAATCCTAATCTCGAAATACGCCAACCCAACAAATACTTTCGTAGACACCTGTAGAGCTCCTTTATAATCACCCAGTTACGGTGTGACGTTTGGTAGCACACAAAGTGTTCCTACGGTAAACGGGAGTTGCATAATCTCATAGTCAAAGGAACATGTATAAGTCATGGAGAAAGCAATAGCAACATACTAAACGATCGTGTGCTAAGCTAATGGAATGAGTCATGTCAATCAGATCATTCAACTAATGATGTGACCTTTTTAATCAAATGACAACTCCTTTGTCTATGGTTAGGAAACTTAACCATCTTTGATCAACAAGCTAGTCAAGTAGAGGCGTACTAGTGACACTCTGTTTGTCTATGTATCCACACATGTATTATGTTTCCAGTTAATACAATTCTAGCATGAATAATAAACATTTATCATGATATGTAAGGAAATAAATAATAACTTTATTATTGCCTCTAGGGCATATTTCCTTCAGATATTATTGCCAATGGCTTCCTAGTAGAGTCCCCATGCCTGTTTCATAGCCTTAGCAAACACGTTGATGTTGATTTGCGGAAGTGAGCACGCCTTTCCAACAGCTGACAACTTAGTAGGCCTCGGTCGGTCTAGAATCCAGATCCTCAAACATGAGACCTATTAGTTCCTTTTATGTAAAGTTCAAGGCTCCTTGTTTGTTTGAGAGATTCGCTACCTCTTGGAAGCATTTTCGTCTATCAGGGACTTTGAAGATTCTCGGCTTATCGATCGTTGGTCACCCGCTTCACTGGAGTTGCCTGTCCATGCCATGCCTGCTCTTCCGTCATCGACCAATAGATGAATAAAACCCTAACCCTAGCACTACCTGTCGGTCCCCTATAGTCTCCCTTAGCATTTCCTTTCATGGTGGGCCCGCCACCAACTATTCCTCTCTGTCCTTCCATTGGTACTTTTTCTGTGGTGGAGCCTTTATGCTTCATTTGGCTTTCTACAATGGTGGTTGTATCCAGCTCATAAGTCTCCTCTATATGTAGGAAGCCAAGATGTTAGCTCTTCTTTTTTGAAGGAAAATACGTTAGCTAATGTACAAGTTTCGTTTGAAAGAAGTCTTGTCGCATGTAAAGACGTCACTGTCGGTTCAGTATCCGGCATATCTCGTAGTAGGGGTCTTAAGCTAGGCGTCTTGGAGCGATGGTAACATGGACATGGGGCTTTACCCAGCTTCGGGCTCTCTTGATGAGATAATACCCTACATGCTGCTTTTGATTGTATTCATATGGGATGTAGTACAGAGTACATGTATCTACCACGATACCGTGGTATTATAATGAATATGAGATTGTCTATTGACTAGCCTGGCCTCGGTTTATATAACACATCAGAGGCCTAGGGTTTTAGGAGAGTCCTCGCCTTGGGCGCCAAGTCTTGTGGAGTCTTCCTTATATGCGGCACGGGTTGTCCGAACTGGCCCATGAGTATACGACCATGGGGATCCTCGGCCCAATCTAACTGATCAGGAGACGACGTGGTGAGTACCCCCTAGTCTATGACACCGTCCGTCACTAAGAGTGCGATACATATAGGTGCATACTTTGCGGATGATGCAAATTTCAGCAGATATGAATAGCTCCAGGTGGACCGAGCACACAAAGAAATCATGGACCATAAACGAACAATTTCCAAAGAAACAATCTTCATTATGGAAAACCCTTATATTTTTAAACATTGCATTGCTCTTTGATTATTAACAAGAACCTTTTTACTAATATAATAAGTGTTAATCTTTATAGATATGGAATGTATTTTGTTCAGTAGGTTTTAATGAATCATATCAGTTTTTGGTATGTTAAAATTAGAAGAAGTTCATGCGCCTTCAAGGCATGTCACGGTGTGTTGTTCCACCTCAAACAGGGACATACTACATGGTTATTCTCCTTGCATATATCCCCTCTTCGCATGCTCTTCCCCCCCCCTCTCTCTCTCTCTCTCTCTCTCTCTCTCTCTCTTCCTCTCTCTCTCTCTCTCTCTCTCTCGCGCGCGCGCGCGATTGTATATTCCAGAACTGCTAACACTACTCCATAATGCCTAACTGGTGAAGGTCCAGAAACACCTAGCAGTGATGGGTTCAACATGCTCAGTAGTCTGTACTTAGTGGAGAAGTAACAAACCACTTAGATGAACGTGTCCGCCAGTGATGGTCAAATCGGAAAAGAAAATCGGGCCATGGCCAGTCCAAAGCTAACACCTGCCAATAATTTGTAGTCTCCACTACTAGAACCTTCTTCTCCTTAATATATTGCACCGTATGATGTTTGGAGAAGCCATAGAGTTGGGGATCCGAATAGAGGAAACAATGGTGGGGAGTGTCTTGAAGAATAGGTAAGGAGAAGCCGGACGGAGAAGGCCTCGACCATGCTGCACCATCAGCCCGTGAGCACTGACCCATACATATGGTGCAAGGACCGAGGCAGAAATGAACACCATCATCGCCTGGGTGTTCCTCCTCTCGGACAAACTCAATGAATTCTTCGAGGCAGCACCCATGCTAGATTCTGCAGAGATGACAACGTTTAGAGGAGGTGGAGGGCCAGCGCTAGGTTTGTTCCTCATAGGGTTTATTTTCGGGGAATAAGGGGAAGGGTATGACATGATGAGCGATTAACAAGGGAAGTGTGTGTTTCTGTGGAGGACAAATCATGAAGACAAGTGTGCTAGTAGCTAGAGAAGGGACTGATGATAGCAGGAACGAATAATGAGCTTAATATGTGGGGTTACTAGTTTTAAGTTGTGATCTAAATGACAGGGTAAGTATTTAGTCACTATCGTGTTGTGACTTGGGCTTGTAAGTGGTGGGTTGTATATGAGTAACAAGTAGCATGTTTAGCCTAAATATTGTTCTCTGTCACTGGTAACAATGTATCATTGATGGACCACATATTGGGCCCGTCACTACTAACTTTTTTCAACAAAAATAGATTTTTAGTTATCGTCAGATTCACGGCAAACCCGCCGTCCATTACTGCTAAGTAGCACTACTGATGGGTTGTGTGACCCACCACTATTGATCAGTAACTAGAGGATAACTCAAGCATAGTGCACATCCGTTTCTTTGAGATTTTGTTAGTGTTTTCTTGTTCATGGATACATATCAATTGACCCTAACAAGTGTTCTATTTAGGTGGGGTTGTGAGTGAAAATGCGGGGAGCTTGGCAGCAGGGAAAATGGCACCTAGAGGGGCTCATGTCTCCATGATGAACAACCACAACTTTGATTTGAATGAGCTACCGACTGAACATGAGCATCTCCAGCAGGAGCAGCCACCCGAGGAGCAGGATTAGCCGCCTGTGGCACAACATGAGCTTTAGTATTCACAATGGCTGGAGCCTGCTCAAACCCGCATCTATGAGCAAAATAACTCTTCGCCAGAAGCATATCCCTGTTGGAAATTATCAAAAATATCTCTATCCCGAGGATAATGGGAAGGCTTGTGTGGAACTTTTGAATTTCTCTCTTCCTTCTTTTTGCGATTGACTATCATTATTGCTAAACATGAGGGGGGGGGTTGGTATACTGCCTCATGATCACCCTATCCACTTGAAATGGATTTTCTATTCATTTCCCATGATGGTTTTGATATCTGGATTGTTTCAACAAGAATATATTCATTCGATAAAGCTTTGTGAAACATTAGCGATGGAGCTAGGTCTCGGGTCATGTGAAAAGACAGTAGGTCAAGAAGTGTGTTAGCTCATGAGATAATATATTTTTGAAGTTGTTCATCATGTGTGTTGACACAATGGGTTGTACGAGAGAAGGTTGGCATGAATCTTTGGGTTTGAAATGAGCTGTATAATTGGACCTTCATGACTGAAAAAGGGAGAAAACATGGCTAATAGGAGGCACAAATGATATGGAAGCTACTTTTTGGATGGAAGTTAACTATGGCTATGCGACCACACAAGATGTCAGTGGAACCGCGTCCTTACATATCGAGGTTGACTTCATGTGCAAGCTGTATTGTGACTAAATTATGGTATATGTATGTAATAACTTGGCGTCTTACCAAACACAAAACACCCCAAAAAATACTATTTACTTCTCTTCGATGCATATTCTAGTGGAAGGGTAGTCATAACCATATGGGGATATTTTTCCACAGTAGAATCTATAATGGTCTAGTGAGGAAAGGTGTAAATGGAGAGGATAATAGGCGAACATGGAAACATCCAACATTGTGTTGTACTTGTATCTAGTTGTATAGTGAGATAATATGGAAACGGAGGAGGCTCATAGGCCAACACGAGAACACCCAACATGTTGTTCTACTTCCTTCCTATTGGTACCAAGAGACTGAGACTAGAGAAATGTTAATCATAACACATGGACAAGATCTCTCATACAAGTTGAAAATGGACCGAATCTTGTATGAAAATGCTAACCAAGTATGAGTGTGCATAACATACCATTTCCTCCCTTTCTTTGTTTTATTTTCCTTCACCAACCCCATAGTACCCTGATCGACACTATTAATTCGATATGCTTCTCATTTGAGTTAGGTAGACTTATTCAAGGTGAAATAATGGAGGTGTCTAATCTAAAATAGCCACATTCCGGATAGGAATAAAAAAGTAGACATAACCTAATGATTTGTTGAGATTTGAATCGAGAATTCAACATACATCAACTATCCTACATGTAAATCAAATCCTCATCCTACATTGGCATTGGGCTTTAGTCGGACTACCGCTTTATGGACAAGCCGTATGGTCCATGTGGTCTACGTCGCAAAGGCTGGAGAAAAAGGAGCAAATAGTTGTCGATGTTTGGTAATTGAAGTTATTTGTCAAGAAATTTGTTTCCCATCATGATTTTTTAATTCATTATTTAGTATTTGGTATCGGTTCTATGCTCTAATGTGTAACCTTGTTCTGATGGTTTGGGTTTAGCTGTCGTGGTCATGAGTTCATTACTTATGTTAACTACTATTGTTGTGTCCACTTGTTCGCCAAGAGACTATAAAGTTAACTTATATCCTTCCGTATCTCTATTAATATAGTTGGCGGTGAGGTAATCATTAACCCTGAATATTACTCACCTTTGACAAATAGTAGGCCAAGTCGGAACTGTCCGGTGCATCATCTATGGTCACATATGGTGTATTGCCTATTCTAAACTCAATGAGTATTACATAATGGCATGTGCCTGCAGGGAGGAATGAGTCACTCTTTTGTGTCAAGGGGAGTGCGTAATAATTGACAATGAAAAATTAACAACCTACATCAAAAGTCTAACCCAAGACAATGAAAATGTGCCATTGTAATTTTACCACACTAAGTCATCGGTATTTCATAATCGAATGTTCCCGATGTCGTGACTTTTGACGGTGATAAGCCCAAATAATCGCCATTGTGAAATTAAATTCTTCCCTTCACTCGAACCCACATCTGTAAAGATGTGCCATTACAATCCACGTCATGTCTATCTTGGAGTCCTTAATATAATCAAGTGTGGCAAATATGGTGACTTGATAATCACGTATACTAATGGGGAGGAGCGAGGTCACATTTTTTTCCATGGAGACGTGATATTCCGTACTAATTGACCCTAGGAAGCTAACCGCCTCCATCAAGTAGACCCCTTCCTGGTTCTCCTATAACTGGATTCCCCGAAACTACGAAAATCCTTAGAATTGGATTACAACTTAGCACCTTTTGTTTTCACATAGTAAGAAGAGTTGCTCCTTGGAGAGCACGGTATGATGAAAGTTGTAATCTGTGTTTCCGAGGGAGTTATTGTCTCCCAACTTTGTTATCAACTATTCCGATTCCAGCAAACAGAGGCCATTGGGTCAAAGCCATAGCGCACGCCTTGTAGTTTTGAAGTGGGGCGAGACAACTTTAGCTAGGAACCTATTTTCCTTCTGACCAGCTCCCTAAAAACAATGTTCGACTTCATGTGTAGTCGGTGTAGATGTGTCATTGCAATTCCACCACTAGGATATCACCATGTCCTATGTATTACATGCCAACATATGCCACCATATAGTGACTTGATAAATTAAATGCATTTCACCAAGCTTTTCTGTTCCAATTATGGTGAAGATAGTAACTCACATGTCAGCCTCCCTAACGGGAAGCAACATCACTCTGACTTTGGCAACCTAACTTTTTTATGGATTCAAGCAAGCATGTTGGATTTGTGTATTGTTTATTTCCACATATATGATTCAAAATAAAGAAATCAATTCATAATAGGAGTCTTGGAGACACCCATGTCAATAATGTGAAATTATGGGAAATCTTATTATGTGCATCAAAATAAGCCAAAACTCGTGGCTTAAGAGATACGTGTACAATCATCCAATGGTTATGACCCCTACTAAATTCATGATGTTAACCAGTTCCCAGACGTTTAAGTTGAGAAACAAGTTTGGGCAACATATTTCCAGACACCTGTCATGTCTAGGATTGTCTGAAGCCTAGGTAAGATTAGTTATGGGATCAATGCAGGCTATTACTACATTGACTCGGTTCTTAACTCAAGTCCTCCTTGCTTGATACCATATTGAATGGCAAGTACATCATCAGTTCAGTTAAGTGGGTGAACAATGTTGGCTAGTATACTCCAACACTCACCTCACATGCATCTTTTAGGGGCATATAATGCATCGTGATGGATACATTCTTTCTAAAGACTAAATTCCAATGGAAAATTCAAATTAATTTAGTAGCAATCTCGTATGACAAGGGTATATGGTAAATGAAAAGGAGGGCGCAAATGCTACTTGTTGGCACACACAAGTCAAGTTGTCTTTTAGCTCCCATGTTGATCCTCCATGGTTCGACATTGGGCATTACACAGATAACGAGTTATCTTCACACACTGACTAGAGCTACCAGACCATGGATGTTCCACCGTGAATGTCCATATGGCGCAATGAGTGATAGAGGGGTATATTAGAACATATAGTATACACCGTTAAAGTAATTAAATGTGCTATTTTGCCTACTATGACAAAATAGTATTTTTAAGAGAAAACTACGCAAGAGTTTGTGATCTTTGTATGTAAAAGCATTATTTGCCTTTGCTTGGTGTTCACGCAGTTTGATTTATGGCAAAAATGGAAAATCATGGGACAATAATTGTTGATATTCTTTGTGGGAAAGCTAGAAGTTTTCACTTTTCAGATCACGCAAAGAATTGTTTTCTTATAGGGGTGATATACAGGGTTCTAAATCTGTATTTGTGATTTGTTGTCCATTTAAATTTTGTTTCTTCCATAGATTATGTTGGTTTGTAGCTGTATTTATCTCAGCACTAAAGTATACTGATGTTAGCTAGGGCCAATCAAAGGCCGATGTTTCTATCATGTTATACAAATTAGTAAGCTAAGTACTGACCAAACTCAAGTTACAGAAGCCCAGACTATGTGAAATACACATCATGCAGTACACATGTTCATCTTAGTGTTTTGTTATACTTGGCTCCCAGATAAGAAATTGTATCAGTTACTACTATTTTTTGTAGCTTATTTCTGCCTATTCATCGTAGAATTATCTTATGTAGTCTCCCAAGGTTCATGCAACTTGGATTTTCATACTTTGGTAGCATTAGTGTTCACTAGGACTAGATGCCACTCTGTAGAAGCTGGCCATACAGATGGATAAAGTAGTCATGGTTGTTTTTCAAAAAGTTTGTTCATATCTATAACAGGTTTATTAATTTTTAGCATACAGTGTTATGAAACATGGAGTGTTTTATCTCATTAAACATTGAACTACGCTTGCAAGGGAAAAACCTTCATTTGACATCGAACTATGCATGCAGGGCAAACACTCCGTGCATCGGTGCCACCGCGCCACGAACCTTGGGAGCTTGAACCTGGATGGGTGTGAACTTATGATCGTTGTCAAGGTTTGGGGTCAGTCATGGATAGAGAATAAAGGGGACTTTGCGAAACTGTTATTAATAATATGTATGAAACATTGCTTTGGGGAGAGAATAAGAGATTTCAAGAGATATTTATAAATGGATGCATGCTTGCAATAGCAGCACAAAATATGATGCTAACATTTTATTTTCATTGTTCTTCCCATTAAACTTCTCGTGGTGGCTCCATTATTCACAGCCTCGCACATGAAAATGTTATTTCGTTCGGGTAAATGTTGCGTGTCGCTGCTCCTGTAGTTTTGCGGTTTGCATCTGCTTGAAACTTGTGAGTTGGATTTTGCGAAGTTGCAATGCAAATTTGGGATGCAGGGAAGATAATAAACAATGCTTTCTAAGAGCATTGGATATTGGATGCAATTCAGATAGCACGCATGCAAATGCAAGATGCAAGACGTTGTAGGCACATGTCCAGGTTTATTAAGAAAATTTACAACCGAGACGCCTCATATCCGCCCCAAACGCCAGGGCGAGCTGTCCGGTCGGTACTAGGACACAAAATTGCCACCCAACTGGACCTGCCATATCCGGCCCAAACGTCTAGACTGACATGCACTCCCCATATCAGGCCCATATCTCGAATGGATATGTGGAAGCCTAGAGGCGCCAGGTAGGATCCGGCCGACTGCGGCCCACCCAGCCCCACATAAATTGGACCCTATCCGCACTCCGAGCGAAACCGTAGCCGCAGTCTATCTGGCGTTCGAACGTCATGGAGGATCCACAACCACTTTGTTGGCGCACCGATACAGAGGTGCACAACCGCTTAACGTGTGATACAAATATGGTGTGGCGCGTCCACTGTGTTAGGCAACGGGCACGGGAGCCCGCGGCAGCCCTCGTGCCACACGCCGGCGGGGTGGACTCCACTCTTCGGCGCGTCGTATCATGCCCGGCAGCCCTTGGCGCCGAAATCTTGTCGTGTTGGACGTGGCCGGCTCCACCATGATGGATCAATCATCGACCTCACATCCACTGATGATAGGCATGGCACGGGCTCCGAAGAGAAAGAGTAGGCCATAGGAGACGGAGCCAACTCAAGTTTCTTTAGCCGGGTCGTGTCCCATGTCCTACTCTACCTCACCGGAGACCGACCCTCCACTTAGACAGGCTCAAACAGCCATCGGACAAGGACAGGGCCGGAACAACAGGGATAATCACTGGCGCAAATTTAGACTACAGCCGTCGACCCGAGGTGAGCGCGGCACGAGTTAATCACTGAAGAGGCTGGGCCCCTCTGTCGCCGGTGGTCGTGTAGTTGCCGACGCAGTTGTCCATGACCACCACGAGATCGACGCCACCGCCACTGCAAGTCTAGGCATATCTGTAGTGGTTGATGTCATTTTAGTGTATTTTCTTTCTGTTATGATGATTGCATACTGAGTTGCGTATTGTGGTGTATTTTCTTTGTATTGTGACGATTGTATATTGTACAATGTATTGTGGCATATTTTTGTGGTCTATTTTTAAAAACAAAACTATAAATAGCTAAAATTGGTGTGAAGAATAAATTTAGACCCGCCACTACAAAACAATTGCCAGTACCGGGCACATATTTTTGCCTGCCATTTATAGTAATGTCCGCCACTGCAACGAGATCGACGTCGATGGCGGGCTGTTTGTAACGCCCGCCACCGTTATAGTCATCTGTCGCTGATGCCATGTTGTCAGTGGCGGCGCCTCTGAGAGCCACACCCGTCATTGCTGGGCTTTTGACGCCCGCCACTGCTAAGCATTCCTGCGATAGTGTGCAATTGCGTATCTAGTAGAACATATGCAACTATCCTGCCAACAAACAGTTTCGTCCTACCATGAAGTTATAGTCGGGTTGAAGACATTCATTTATAATCGTAAGTGACGTTGCAGTTGCATATCAAGTAGGAGACATTTAACTGCCCTAATGACAAAACACTTTTCTTCCCTAAGTTACAGTAGCGTTGGAGACATGCATTAGCGAAACGACACCACCTGTAGTTGCGTGTTTGGAGTTAGACATGCAAATAGCTCCATAATAATAAAACTCTGAATTTTATTTTTTAATGAATTTTAAATAAAATAAAAAAATAAAAGATGAAGATAAAAACAGAAATAGAGCAAACAAACAATAGGAAAAACCCTAAAAAGGGAAAAACAAAGAAAGGAAAAACCTATTTGAAGTTTCTAGAAGCTTCATAAAACCAATAGAAAGAGTCCTACATGGGCCGGCCCACTCACACATGTAAACAGAGGCGAGCGAGGCGTATGTCGACTAGATAACAGTTGGGGAATCATATTCCGCGCATAGGTCGCTACGTAGCAACCTAGCGCGTGCCCCCTCAGGTTTGTGGTCCTCTTCGGGACGGTCCATTCCAGGTTCTTCCCCATAACGGTTTTTGGGAAGGTTCTAAACCTTTTTTTTCTATTTTCATTGTTTTTCTTCTAGTTTTTTCTTTCTTTTATATTTAATATTTTACTTTTTATTTTCTTTTATTTTTTATTTTCCTTTTTAGTGTTGCAAACATATTTCAAATTCTTACACATTTATTGAAATCAAGAACATTTTTTTGAATTGACATGCATATTTCTGAAATAATGAACATTTTTTAATTTGTCAATATATTTTGAATTCACAAAATCACAAAAAAAATTAACTTTTGAGGCCATTTTTTCAAAATTCTCAACATTCTTGTTAATCGACAGACTATTTTGAATCAATGAAACTTTCTATGAATTGACATGATTTTTTTGATTAGCGAACTTTTTTTGAATCTATGACCATTTTTTGATTCAATGAATATTTTTTACATCAATGAACATTTTTTAAAATTCACAATAAATTTTTTTGTGGACATTTAGAAAACTTGTTGAATATTTTTTTTGAATTCAGATAATTTGGTTAAAATTCACGAACATTTTTGCAATATGCGAACATTTTTCAAAATCATAAACATTTTTAATACACTATTTTTTATGATTTCAGGAACATTTTCCAATGTTCAGGTTTTTTACAAAATATAGAAGTTTTTTGAAATCTTGAATTATTTGAATGATGAAAAATAAAAAACATAAAAAACAAAAGGTAAAAAAACATTAAAAACTAAATGAAAAATCAATAGGGGCTTCCCGGCCTGCTCAACTTCCGGACGAATAGGCGCGTGCGGGAGGGGAGGACTTGCACGCTGCCTCGTTCGCTTGCATGTCACGCGTGCCCCCTCATTGTTTAGTCAAAGCTAGTTTATCTCTTGTAGTGGGGCGCCACCTGTGGCTTTCACAATCCCTAGATATTGCTTCTATCTCAGCTTCGGTGCTCATTAATTAAATAAAGTGATGATACTCCTCAAAAGAAAATAGCTACAGTTGGCACAAAATTTACTGCAAATTAATCATGTGATGAAAGACTTGACGTGACATAGTTTTTTTATGGACCCTGATAAGTGCCACATGTCAGGGACGACCACATGACAACTCTGAACATCTTTTATGGAAAGTTTAGTTACACTAGGATGGCAAATTAATTGACGCTTCATTTTATTTTGATAGAAACTTATCGTGCGTCGCCGGAATTTGGCATCCTTGCGTGACAAGAATTGCCATCGAAAAACGCCAGGCCCAAAGTGCCAAGCACCTGACGGGTAAGACTTATCATTTGGATATTTTATATCTAAGATATTATTTACCAATACCATAGCTGAGACATTTGCCCCAATGAAGGCGGGGCTGATGAAAAGTCAAACCCCTAGCCAGCCTAGTCAAAAGGTGTACACGGTCACCCTGCCGCCTCTAGGGAAATAGCGCTCGTATGAACGGTATCCAGTCGCGTCAGGAACGGCATCTAGTCAAAATGGGAAGGACTATATATTATCGAAGAAGTCTACCGCTCTAGAGCTATCAAAATAAATAATGCCGAAGGTACTAACCCAAAGGTTGTCAATGGGAAAAGAATCAAACACTGTATCTCAGGTACGCTTATTAATGTTGAAAGCAATATTATCCAAACTATGACACCGGAGGAACACATTAAACAAACCTTCTGGAACACTCCAGAATCGTGAATAAAAGGAGGTACGTGTTACGGTAAGTAAACGGACTATGAAAAATACACACACAAAAATTTGTCTGTTTTGGAATATTACAAAAGTTAGGAAAATAATAAAAAAACCAGAAGGCAGGCGAGGAGGGCACAAGACACCATGGCGCGCCCAGGTGGGTTGTGCCCACCTCGGGTACCTTCCGGACTCCGTTTTTCTCCCGTTTGCTTGTTTCTCAATATAATAATTCTTTATATACCCTCCGAACCTATTGACCACCGTATCACGGAGAAATCTTCTGTTCTCTTTTCTTGCTGTTTTCTGTTAGATCTGTCAAACCAGGCATCATGTCTTGTCCCTCCTTCAACAACGTAGAAGAGGATGCTTGGTTGATGAAGATGGAATTGAAGAGATAAGAACAAAAAGAAGCCTTGAAGGGGGACAAGAGCAAGGTAGCTGATGAAGATCAAGCTCCAGCGGTAGAGCAGGCCTTGCCTACGAAAGAAGAAGAAGAAGGTATCCTTTAACCATACTATGAATATCTTACCCTCACTGAAATTGAAGCTTTTAGGACCATTGAAATAGTTTGTGTTGAAAACAAATATTTGACTTGTGAAAATATTCTATTGCAAGAGCACATCATCGTCGTCTAGAGCGTCGTTCGAAGATTGGAGTATCTTTTGAGCCCGAAGGATAAGCTCGCTACTACCTCATCACCCCCACCATCACCTTCTTCATCACCAAAGGAGACTTGAGTATCGGGTATGGGCACTCCCCTTGGCTTGTGCCAAGCTTGTCGGAAGTGCCCCAGTATCGTATCACACCACCCATTTTGCTCTTATTTATCTTAGTTCGATCTTTAGTTATCTTCTGAATTAGTTGAATAAAAGTTTAGTTCGATCATTTTTGATTGTTTTTGCTAAGTGATCTATCTACCTTTGTAATCGTGCGCGAGATATATAATGAAGTTTAGTTCGAGTTTTGTTTTGTTTACCTTTTTGTTTCATAAGGGGCAATACAACGTGCCGTTCTTTTTCACTAGGAGATTGATCATACAAACCAAAAGGCGCATGAAAACATCTGCTTCCCTTTGCAAAGGGCCTATCTTTTACTTTCATGTATTTACTTTTATTCAAGAGCCAAGTATTCTTCTCTATTCCTTTTTATTTTTCTCTTTTCCAAGCATCATGTGGTGAGGAAAGATCTAGGCACATATATCCAGTTGGATATGGGTGAGCATCATGTGGTAAGGAAAGATCTAGGCACATATACTATTTGGGCTTGCCCAATAGGAAAAAAGATCATCACCTAAAAAATGTCATCTCAAAACTATATATTCCAAGTCTAAAACTAAAAAGGAAAAAAAGTAAATTAAACAAAATTAAACTATAATATACTATTAAAAAGATCACCACATAAAAAACTAAAAAGAAAAAAAATTGGAAGTGCCAAACTACATGTTTGAAGGCTCAAAACTATATATTTCAAGTCCTGAACTAAAAAGGAAAAAAACAAAATTTAAAGTCCCAAACTACATATTTTTTAAAATGTCATTATTTCCATTTAAAATAATAGAAATTTAATAAAATTAAACTATAATATACTAAAAAAAGACCACCACATAAAAAACTGAAAATAAAAAAAATTGGAAGTGTGAAACTACATATTTGGAGGCTCAAAAACTATATATTTCAAGTCTGAAACTAAAAAGGAAAAAAATTAAAGTCTCAAAGTACATATTTTAAAAAATGTCATTATTTCTATTTAAAATAATAGAAATTTAATAAAATTAAACTATAATATACTATAAAAAGAATATACCAAAAAAAGTAATATAAGAATGTTGGTACTGACAAAACTACAGTACTGGCGTCGGTTACAACAGCACGTCACAACTAAATATTATAGTGTTGGCGTTCCATGCTATTCCACGACAGCAATATATTACGCCTGAATCGAATTGTTGATCACATATATTTTTGACGTTACCCTGTTTCCAACGCCACCACTATGCCCCTACTAATGGCGTACCAAATAAGACAACGTCATCACTATGTGAAAAAAATAGTGGTGGCGTTGGTTGTAAATGGCGCGCTACCAACGAAAGTTGTGGCTAGCCCTTTTTCCACTAGTGAAGATTGATGGAGGCTGTTAGATAATGTTTATACGTAGCTTCTGTGTAGACTCTATATATTGTATTTGTACACTTCGTATACCCTTATATATACGAGATAGCCACAGCCATATTTGGTGTTGTGCAGTTTCCCACAAACATAATATTTTACAGTCCTGAGAGGCCATCCAAGGGAGTCCATTGTAGGCTCATGCCATTTTTACCCTGTCTAACTAGACCTAAAGTGGCGAAGTTACTAGCATGTCGCCATGTCCTTGCACTAGAGAAGGATGTTGGAGTCTAGACGATCATCTTGGAGATGGACTGCAAGATGGTTGCGAGCAAGCTCAACTCTCAAGGGAAGGACGGATCACCCTATAGTCCGACGGTTGAAGATGTGAAGGGCATGCTCCAAACTTTTATTGAGTCCAAGATCACTTGGGTTCATAGAGAGATGAATTGTACTGCCTTCATCTTAGATATGAACATTGACGGAATGAGTTGTGAAAAACATGGCTTGGTGTGCCTCCAAATTGTACTAGCGCCGTTTGAACTCTGGCATTGCCGAGAACTCTGTATACAACGGCAACCATTCTATCTAAAAAATGATTCTTTACAGGTATCTTTTGCCTTATCAATAAATCGAGTATAATGAATTCAGTTTAAATTTGAAGCAAGGTGATCACCAACATACTTATTTTATTCCTTATCTATATCTTGATGCATGGCTATAATAAGATGATATATTTTTCGTCAAAAAGTTGCTATAGTATTACTTTTAATTGACTAGGAAACTAAATCATAACTACTACTACGTTTTTCCTGATTTATTAGGGTTCCTTGTAGTTTGGGTCAAACTTTGACAGTTGATTTAAGTATTAAAAAATAAGTTGTATACTCTAAGAATAGTATCATCGAAATCCTCTTTCAAATATGAACCCAAAAATATAAGTTTTGTGACATACAACTTATAATTTGTTAGTGAAATATACTGTCGAAGTTGGACACAAAATACGAAAGGGACAAATAAACCCGGACGGAGGTAGTAATAGTATTCCCTCTAGAACAAATAAATGCACTACAAAATAGTAAGTATATATTTGTTTCGAAATATAAGAATATTACTATTAAATACTACCAAAGATATAAGAATATTAAATACTAGTATACCAAAGATATACCTAAATATAATAATATATAATAGTAGTATACAGAAGATATTCTATAGTTAAATAGTATTAACTCTATTCCAAAATATAAGAATATTACTATAAAGTACTATTAGCTATGTTCTAATAATTAATAATAGAGATAATATTCTTTAGTAGTGATATATCTTTATTCCTCATTAAATATAAGAATATTACTATTAAATACTAGAATCCGCAAGATATATCTAATAGTATACTAAAGATATACAACAATTAAATAATATTACCTCTGTTCCAAAATATAAGAATGTTAGTATTAAATACTGTCACAGCTATTCTTATATTTAGTAACAGAGATAATAGTATTTAATAGTAGTATATCATTGTTCCTAAATATAAGAATATTTCTATTAAATACTAGTATACCAGGTATATATCTAATTGTATACCAAAGATATACCAAAATGTAAGAATATTTAATAGAAATATACCAAAGATATGGTACTATTAAATGCTGGTATTAAATAAATAAATATGTAGTTCAACACGCGGTCCCCACCTAGGCCCATGTCTTCGGTTTCGGTTCATGAAGGGCAACACATGCTTCTGCTCCTCGCTCACGTTATTCTCATCCGGCTCTCCTCGACCCACTCCGCGCATCTGCTCGACCGATCCACCGCGATGTCTAGCTCCAGCGTCACCGCCATACCCCCAGTCAACCACGAGGAGCAGAGCCTGGCGGCGCCTGCCCTGCCCCCTTCGGCCACCGTCGCCCTAGGGAAAGGGAAGGTGTTTGGCGCCTGCGCCGGTGGTTCGCGAGCGCAAGTCCAGGAGAGACCGGCAGAAAAGCTCGCCCCCAGCGGCCACCATAGAGGAGCTGGAATACCGGGAGTCCCGGGAAGGCCCCTTGAAGGTGCTTGCGCTACCGGCACCAGGGGCCCCGCGTACTCACTCTATCTCCGGCGACAAGATGATGAGACGCGCTCATGCCCCCACACTGCATGCAAACGCTGTCTCCGACGACAAGATGGTGAGCCGCGCTCGCGCCCCCACACTACACGCAAACCCTGTCTCCGATGACAAGATGGTGAGCCGCACCTGCTTCCCCCTCTCCTACTAGTGATTTGAAGTTAACCGGTGCCTAATGATTTGAAGTTACTGACAATCTTTAATCTAGTCATGTGAATTAGTACTAGCGCTTACTGAATTACCTGATGTGTATGTGCAAGAAATTACATGGTGTCTATATGTCCTTGGACTTTCTAATTGCTGCGGTGTCTTGTGGCAGATGGACGAGAATAAGATGGCGCCGGTCCAGGGGGTGCCGCCCATGCGGGGGCGCATCGCGGCTTCAAGCTCGGTTGGTAAGTACTCCATACTGGTTTTTCTCTCAGTATCACGGTTGTTTTTTTCTCATCATTAGTATAATGATATTGGACTCTTTCGCAAAAAAATTATATTGGACTGAAGCTGGTTAGCTCTTTCCATGCTGGATTTTTGGCATCATTAGTATACTGATATTGGACTGAAGCTGGTTAGCTCTTTCCATGCTAGATTTTTGGCATCATTAGTATATTGTTATTGGACTGAAGCTTGTTAGCTCTGTCCATGCTCGGTTTTTTGTCATCATTAGTATAGTGATATATTGGATTGAAGCTGCACATGTTTTGTTTCCATTAACGTTGGTCTAGCAGTGCTATGCGCCAGTCGACCTATCGTGGCCGCCATACATGCCTGATTTTAATCAAGTTCCTCCCAGTTGGTTTTGTCACTAGCTGCGTATACAAACGCGAGCACGGTCACTGTGTTGCAGCATGGAAGACATATGAACTGTGATAAGAAACATGCAAGGGCTAGAAACATCTTCGTACAATTTTTTTTGGCACGTTATAGGTGTCAACGAAATTAGTCAGCTTGCCAGCCGTCGGATCTGACAGGTGGAGCATAGGATCACACCACACAGCAGCAGAGAGAGTGGAACCTGTCTTCCTCCATAGCCTCCACAAAACCTATGTATCCCCCACCCCTCCCCCATCGCTGCAACAGACTATTATGTCAGCCCCTTGCCGTACCTCACGTCCATGCGCTGGCGCATCCCTGATGTCGCCTGGTATCCTGTAAGCACTATTACAGCGCGTCGGCGAGGAACATTGTCTTACAACCGAGGTAGGTGATGTGACCACAATTCTCCTTTGTCGCATGGTTCTGTGACACCCAATATGTTTGACCTTGTTTTATTAATTAAAAATTTGGCCAGGAATTAAAACTTTTATTTTCTGAGCTCCCTTTTTATTTCTGAATCATTTTCCCCCTTCTTATTATGGAGTTTTTCCCAAAAATGAAAACTTTTCAAATATGTTTTTGGACTTGTTTAAACCTCTCAAGAAAAAATTTTCTTTTATTAGTAGAACTAATTACATAATTAAATTGCTTGGTCCTTATTTTCTTGAAAAATGATTTCCCATGACTATATGGCCACATTTGAACTACAACCTCTTTAAAAATTTACTCAAAAATCCCACCAAAATTTGGAGATGTCATGTGATGTTTTTAAATCACCTTTGTACAAAAATTTCTTTGGTTCTTGAAATATTTTGAGCTCTACACCCAATTTTCTTCTCTGGGCCAGTGGGCAGTTTTGCACTACAACCCATTTAAATGCTTCTTTCTAGCCTCCACCAAAATTATGGGATGTTAGTAGCAGCATATGATTCAACTTTATGCCAAAACCTAGTATTGTTCTTTGGAAAAATTAAGTGTATCATCCTCATTTTCATCCTGGACCAACTTGCTGGTTTGTACAACAACCATATTCTTGCTTACTCTTTGGCCCTTGAGTTTTCTCATGCTTGTAGTGCACCTTGCCAAACCCTTAAGTCCAGGAGCATGCACCCATTGGATCATTTTTGGTTCATGAAGTGATGTCATTTGTCTCCTATCCAGAATTGTGGTTTTGCAAAACTTGCACTAGCAAGTTTCTCCTTGTGGCAAACTAACCTTACCACCCTCTCTTGCATCTAAGGAGACACTGATCTGGAAGTTTTGGCCACTCCAAGACCTGCCTAGATGCCTCTGGCATTTTGTCAAACACCCTAAGTGCATGGCCAGATTTGACATGATTTCAAGTTTACATTGTGAACTTGAGCCCCTGACCCATCCACCATGTCCCTTGATCCCCTTGCTAAACCTAATCTAGTTCTGTTGCTTGACAACCTCACCCGAGACCCCTAGCATGCATGGGCATTTCGTCGAACACGTACCGTGCGTGCTCTGGGCGCGAGCAGAGCGCGCGTTTTGCACGTGCCGCGCCCAAGCCGACGCGTCGCACCCCTGGCTTGCCACCACTCTGCCTAGCTGCGCCACTCACTTGACCCCTCGCTACGTCGCGCCAAGCACCCCGACCGCCTCTACAGCGTTGCCAGCAAGCCGTTTGGCGGCACGCCCGCGGCCGCAACCGCCGCCCGACCACTCCTGCGCTAGCCAGCGCCGCCCAAGCCGCCAGCGCTTGCCACCTACTTCCTGGAACAGCGCGTGATCATCCACAAGGGTGTCGCCTAGCTCTCGTCGCCGCCACGTTCCCCTGCAGCTACAGAACATCGGTTCGCCGGCGATCTTATCCCCACCGCCTCGGAACCGACCTCCATCGCCTATATAAGGAGCCCCGAGCTCATCCCTGCACGAAGGCAGTCCCAAATCATTTCCCTAGGAACCCCATTGGTAGCGAATCAACTCGGGGAGGCCTCCTTCCCCCTCTCCGGCAACTACAGCTGCCGCCGCGGTCCCGGCCCTTCCAGCGCAACCAGGGCCTCCCCCTCTCCACTCTCTCCACCAGGAACACCCTCTTTCTCCCGTGAACCTTTCCCCCTCTTCAATTTTGATCGGGAACCACCGGCGCCCCAAAACCACTTCGCCACCGAGGCCTTCCACCGCCACAGAGCTTGCCGCCGGTGACTCACTCCGTCCCCGTCCCCGTCTCCCCCTCGACCACCGGGAGAACCGCCCCAATCATGCGGATCCATCTCCACCCTCGGATGCCCGTGGAGAGCCACCGTTCGCCGGCGACGATCGCCGGAGCCCCGCAACGCTCGGGCAGAGGAGGGAGACGACGCGGACGACTGGTCAAACCTGACCAGTGGGCCAGGCGGGCCCACCGTCAGAGACCCAGCGCCGGTCCACGTGGGTTAAGTGGAGGCATAAAACCTCAAGTACGCCTCCTCTGACCGAAAGCGTATTCTCGTTTGAAATGTTTTCTTTTTCTCTTTTTATTTAAATCAGTTTTGACCAGAACTTTGACTGACTATATCTTTTTAAATATAACAAATGACTTAATTCTTTTTCTTGCCTCTCTCAAATATTGTCTAGTTTATTTTAAGATTTATTTGAAAATTTTCAAAACAACTTTTTTGTACTGTTTTTGAAATATGTGTTATTTGCATATTTTTGAAAATAGGATTTTTGGAGAGAGGAAGAAAGCTTTCAAAAGATTTGGAGTGTACCCTGCCTTTCTACATCATGAAGGCAAGCATTCTGAACCCCGGGATAATAATTTTGGTGTGTTAGTTGACACGTTTATAACACCACCTTAATTCGGAGTGTTATTAATTTATGTGATATGATCATTTGCATGGATGCATTATTGTGATGTCATTGCTGTTGGAAATGAGCATACTAGTGTGATGACAATCATCCTCATATGCCTTACATGCATGCCGGTAAGGAATACGGGAAAGCCTCTGCCTTGGGTACGCGTGAGCTTGTCGCCGGTCTCCGTCGGGACGGTTATATCCGGTATGGCATGGTAAGGTATGATGGGTGGTGATTTGTTGGTTGAAGTATTTTTGTTGTGCTAACCATGCAAGGAACCTTTATAAGCCTCTTGAGTCGTCCATAGATCGAGTCTTGTTCCGGTAACCCCATACTTGTTTCGTACTGCCACTGGTCCCTACCGTCGGTGGGGTATGGTTCAGTAAGTTGTTAACCCTTGTCTTGGCACACACCGTACAGAGAGGCCATGGTGGAAGATACCGGCTGCATCCGGTAGGCAGGCCACCTGGTCCGGGGGCATGGGTGTATCCGGTTGGGACCGAGAGGGGGATACCCCTTAGAGCGCGCAATAGAAATTTGATCCCATGCTACGCGAGGTTGTAGCCTCCCCACTTAGAGTTTGCTTGACAGGTGTCGTGGGTGATTCCCGACACCGGTGAGTTAAGCTGGTGTGTGCAAGTCAGGTGTGTTTTCAATTAAAAGACCGTAGACGGAATTAGTCCCGATGGGCTAAAGAAATCCGTTACTCGTGGGTAAAGAGTACACCCTCTGCAGAGATATTAAAGCTATTCGAATAGCCGTGTCCACGGTTAAGGATTACAGTCTGGGATGGGTCAAGTGTCGGTCTTAGCGTCGGTCTTCGGAGGAAAAACCACTAAACTCGAATATTGATTATGACTTGTGATATATGATGTTTATGATTATTATCATTATGGACTAACCGTTTGCATTGTTTGAAATAATGAATATTCCTGGGACGGTACACCTACTGGATATTCACTATGATTATGTTATTTTATAAACCCTTTATGTGGCGTCGCTCAGACGCCCGACTGTGGCATGTTTGTTATTTCCTTTTCATACAAGCCCTTTCTGTGGTGTCGCTTAGACGCCCGACTGTGGCATGCATGCTATTTCATTTACTTTTAAAGCCCTTTATGTGGTGTCGCTAAGACGCCCAATTGCGGCATTTCTTTTAAAGCCCTTTATGTGGCGTCGCTAAGACACCCGACTGTGGCCTGCTTGTTGTTTATTTCATAAATTTTAATACTACTAGGTTATTGCGTATTCATAAATAACATGCTTGCACGCATCATAGTTTTATTTATCTTTTGTGACTAACGCCATGAGCATAAAATATTTCCAGCACATCATTGTTATATTATACCTATGTTCATAATGTTTGCGAGTACATTCAAAGTACTCACTGGCTTGTCCCTGCTATTGTCTTGGCCAGATTGCTTGCTTGGAGAGGAGCGTTGCGACGACAGCCTCGGAACCGAAGCAGCGGTGATAGCAGCCTCGCGAAGATAGGAGTTAACCTAGTCAGCCGTTCCCATGGGTAATGGAGCCCCACAGACCTTGGTGATCCACAAACCGCTTCCGCCCTCAACCACTAGAAACCATTTGATGTACTCATAGGCCACAATAGTCTTGTACTACATATTTTGTACTCTTGCTTGGAATTCCTGTATCAAGTTGATGCCTCATCAGCTAACAGTAATCCTGGGGCTGATGAGCTCGACGGCCATTTTCTGGAAATAAATGTCCGAAAAACCGGTCGCGACAGACTTGGTATCAGAGCCAGGCTGATTATTGGCTAATCCTATCTTAGCCAGGTCAATAAACCTAGGCAGACCAACCCACCAAGCCATAACCAAACCCCAGCCAGGCTTCTCATGCAAGATAGCCACACAGTAACCCGACACCTTTTGGCAGTCGGCGCCCAACCTACCAACCTAGCCGTCAATCACGCGCCAGTGACCGGCCCCCTAAATAGTCCTTCTCACAAGCGTGCGAAGGAAGACTCCGCCCCCTTTTCCTATAAAAAGGGCATGCTAGCCTCAACTCAGCACAACACAACCGCTATCCCAAACTGAGCCACAATGCCTGGTCCTGTCGTGCACAATGAGACCACGGCAACCAACCTTAGAGGTTTTGTGACCATACTCGCAAACCTCACCCGTCGAGCCTATGAGTTAGAAGAGCCCCCAGAATATGTTGTGTACCAAGGACCATTAAGCGGTGAAAGCCGTCAATTCTGGGCCACTGTACACATCTAAGGTAGGGGTCTAGCACCCGAGCGCCCCTACAGGATCACGGGAAGGACGACTTCCTTTGAGCCACAAGCCATCCAACTACCTGCTCGAGAAGCTATAGTTCATCTCCGGCACTTGTCGCCCAGAGTTAACTATCGCTCGTTCCACTACTACCCCAGGCGTGAAGGGTATGGTAGACCACCCCAAGTTGCCAACGGAGATCACGAGACAGATCCTGCATTGTTGCACCTGGTGCGCTATGTAAGTGCACTAGAGGAACTGTGCGATCAGGTCACCATTGATCTTATCGCAGCTCGTGGAGAGCTGGTTCATCGAGCCCCAACAAGAGAAGAGGACGAGCCCAACGCCGACAACCCAGTCGTGCTGTTTGGACACCCGATCGAGCCCCTAAGGCCTACCCCAGCCATCGGGCAAAGTGTTGCAATAACCCCAGAAGTGCTTCGTCGCATATTGGGGACACACTCCAACGGGGTTGTGGCCAACAATCCCCGAGATGGTCATCATCGCTACCCCGAGCCTGCAGCCCCTCAACCCACTCCAGTTAATTCCGACGGCGAGACCCGTGGAGGAGCCTCAACATCCACAAGGCACGCCCGCATGGATGTAAACGAGGTAGACTAAGTCACCCGAGTAGTATCGAGTCCCAGTGTATTCTCGCTTGTAATCGTGTGACCTTGTATATAAACGCTGCCTGTCGTTGAGCCCCTATAGCCTTGCATGGATATGCCAGCATTTCTATCCCAGGCACAGATACCTCAAACCTCCCCGACAACCCCAACAGTAACACGTCACTTTGGTGAGATATGTGTAAATCTGTGGCTTGACTCCGACCCTTGGAGCAGAGCTGGAAGTTTCTTTACCATTCACCACGGTAAAAGTGACCCAGCTCCAGTGCTATAAAGAGGCCACCGCGTGACCTTGCCAAAGCACTCCTCACCTTGTGCACCATCCACACAACCATTTCTTGCCATGCCGAGCCCCAGCATTCATCTGAGAACCCCAGATGCAACCCTGGGTAGTTTTGTCAAAATATTGTGGGATTTTACCTGCAGTACCATGGGCGCTACCCAGCCACCCCAGTATGAGCTGTTCAAGTCAAGGATCACCCCTTCCACCTCAAGATACTGGGCAGCAGTGCATATCCCTCCCGTGAACTCAGACCAAGACCTAACGGAGGTCTCCTTCGTGGGGAAATCTATGCCGACCCCACTCATGGCCATAGAAGCTGCTGCATGCGAAGCGCTTGCTCGCCTTCGATTCGCGGTACCCTATGCCAGCGAACGAGGGTATTATTATTTTCCGAGCTGTGTAGCACCCGGAGGAGTAACATCTTTTCCCAGAGGACGAATTGAGAGAGACCCAGTCTTGGCCAACCTTGTCCAGTACGTCATCGCTCAAGAGCGTTTGACCCAACATGTGATGGGTTATCTCCAGAGCCTCGCGGATTTAAATCCTCAGATCGCCATCGGCAGATCACTGAGGCTCGGCCAGGAGAAACGCATTCATCGACTGGTCAATCCCCTTCCCCCGATAGAAGAGGAATGTGTCCCAGTACCAGAGACGTTTTCTCAGGACCCCGTCCAGTTACCATTTCCATTTTAGACGTCGCTGCTGTGTTCATTATTGCAACATTTAATTGTGTGTTGTAACTTATGCATGGTAACCTGAGCTTGCGCGACGAATAAATTATCTGGCTTCTACTAATATGTATAGTTTTGTTGGGACTTATGCTCCTTTATTTTTAACCGTTTTCCCTCGCGAAAAATCCCGGGGAGTTTTTGTTTTTCAAAACAACCCTTAGCAAATCTCGGGGACGAGATTTTTCTTAAGGGGGGTAGTGTTGTGACACCCAATATTTTTGACCTTGTTTTATTAATTAAAAATTTGTCCAGGAATTAAAACTTTTATTTTCTGGGCTCCCTTTTTATTTCTGAATCATTTTCCCCCTTGTTATTATGGAGTTTTTCCCCAAAATGAAAACTTTTCAAATATGGTTTTGGACTTGTTTAAACCTCTCAAGAAAAACTTTTCTTTTATTAGTAGAACTAATTACATAATTAAATTGCTTGGTCCTTATTTTCTTGAAAAATGATTTCCCATGACTATATGGCCACATTTGAACTACAACCTCTTTAAAAATTTACTCAAAAATCCCACCAAAATTTGGAGATGTCATGTGATGTTTTTAAATCACCTTTGTACAAAAATATCTTTTCTTCTTGAAATATTTTGAGCTCTACACCCAATTTTCTTCTCTGGGCCAGTGGGCAGTTTTGCACTACAACCCATTTAAATGCTTCTTTCTAGCCTCCACCAAAATTATGGGATGTTAGTAGCAGCATATGATTCAACTTTATGCAAAAACCTAGTATTGTTCTTTGGAAAAATTAAGTGTATCAACCTCATTTTCATCCTCGACCAACTTGCTGGTTTGTACATCAACCATATTCTTGCTTACTCTTTGGCCCTTGAGTTTTCTCATGCTTGTAGTGCACCTTGCCAAACCCTTAAGTCTAGGAGCATGCACCCATTGGATCATTTTTGGTTCATGAAGTGATGTCATTTGTCTCCTGTCCAGAATTGTAGTTTTGCAAAACTTGCACTAGCAAGTTTCTCCTTGTGGCAAACTAACCTTACCACCCTCTCTTGCATCTAAGGAGACACTGATCTGGAAGTTTTGGCCACTCCAAGACCTGCCTAGATGCCTCTGGCATTTTGTCAAACACCCTAAGTGCATGGCCAAATTTGACATGATTTCAAGTTTACATGGTGAACTTGAGCCCCTGACCCATCCACCATGTCCCTTGATCCCCTTGCTAAACCTAATCTAGTTCTGTTGCTTGACAACCTCACCTGAGACCCCTAGCATGCATGGGCATTTCGTCGAACACGTACCGTGCGTGCTCTGGGCGCAAGCAGAGCGCACGTTTTGCACGTGCCGCGCCCAAGCCAACGCGTCGCACCCCTGGCTTGCCACCACTCTGCCTAGCCGCGCCACTCACTTGACCCCTCGCTGCGTCGCGCCAAACACCCCGACCGCCTCTGCAGCGTTGCCAGCAAGCCGTTTGGCGGCACGCCCGCGGCCGCAACCGCCGCCCGACCACTCCTGCGCTAGCCAGCGCTGCCCAAGCCGCCAGCGCTTGCCACCTGCCTCCTGGAACAGTGCGTGATCATCCACAAGGGTGTCGCCTAGCTCTCGTCGCCGCCACGTTCCCCTGCAGCTACAGAACGTCGGTTCGCCGGCTATCTTATCCCCACTGCCTCGGAACCGACCTCCATCGCCAATATAAGAGCCCCGAGCTCATCCCCGCACGAAGGCAGTCCCAAATCATCTCCTTAGGAACCCCATTGGCAGCGAATCAACTCGGGGAGGCCTCCTTCCCCCTCTCCGGCAACTACAGCTGCCGCCGCGGTCCCGGCTCTTCCGGCGCAACCAGGGCCTCCCCCTCTCCACTCTCTCCACCAGGAACACCCTCTTTCTCCCGTGAACCTTTCCCCCTCTTCAATTTTGATCGGGAACCACCGCCGCCCCAAAACCACTTCGCCACCGGGGCCTTCCTCCGCCACAGAGCTCGCCTCCGGTGACTCACTCCGTCCCCGTCTCCCCCTCGACCACCGGGAGAACCGCCCCAGTCATGCGGATCCATCTCCACCCTCGGATGCCCGTGGAGAGCCACCGTTCACCGGCGACGATCGCCGGAGCCCTGCACCGCTCGGGCAGAGGAGGGAGACGACGCGGGCGACTGGTCAAACCTGACCAGTGGGCCAGGCGGGCCCACCGTCAGAGACGCAGCGCCGGTCCACGTGGGTTAAGTGGAGGCGTAAAACCTCAAGTACGCCTCCTCTGACCGAAAGCGTATTCTCGTTTGAAATGTTTTCTTTTTCTGTTTTTATTTAAATCAGTTTTTGACCAGAACTTTGACTGACTATATCTTTTTAAATATAACTCCAACTGAATTAATTCCTTTTCCTGCCTCTCTCAAATATTGTCTAGTTTATTTTAAGATTTATTTGAAAATTTTCCAAACAACTTTTTTGTACTGTTTTTGAAATATGTGTTATTTGCATATTTTTGAAAATTGGATTTTTGGAGAGAGGAAGAAAGCTTTCAAAAGATTTGGAGTGTACCCTGCCTTTCTACATCATGAAGGCAAGCATTCTGAACCCCGGGATAATAATTTTGGTGTGTTAGTTGACACGTTTATAACACCACCTTAACTCGGAGTGTTATTAATTTATGTGATATGATCATTTGCATGGATGCATTATTGTGATGTCATTGCTGTTGGAATTGAGCATACTAGTGTGATGATAATCATCCTCATATGCCTTACATGCATGTCGGTAAGGAATCCGGGAAAGCCTCTGCCTTGGGTACGCGTGAGCTTGTCGCCGGTCTCCGTCGGGACGGTTATATCCGGTATGGCATGGTAAGGTATGATGGGTGGTGATTTGTTGGTTGAAGTATTTTTGTTGTGCTAACCATGCAGGGAACCTTTATAAGCCTCCTGAGTCGGCCATAGATCGAGTCTTGTGCCGGTAACCCCATACTTGTTTCGTACTGCCACTGGTCCCTACCGTAGGTGGGGTATGGTTCAGTAAGTTGTTAACCCTTGTCTTGGCACACACCGTATAGAGAGGCCATGGTGGAAGATACCGGCTGCATCCGGTAGGCAGGCCACCTGGTCAGGGGGCATGGGTGTATCCGGTTGGGACCGAGAGGGGGATGCCCCTTAGAGCGCGCAATAGAAATTTGATCCCATGCTACGCGAGGTTGTAACCTCCCCACTTAGAGTTTGTTTGACAGGTGTCGTGGGTGATTCCCGACACCGGTGAGTTAAGTTGGTGTGTGCAAGTCAGGTGTGTTTTCAATTAAAAGACCGTAGACGGAATTAGTCCTGATGGGCTAAAGGAATCCGTTACTCGTGGGTAAAGCATACACCCTCTGCAGAGATATTAAACCTATTCGAATAGCCGTGTCCACGGTTAAGGATTACAGTTTGGGATGGGTCAAGTGTCGGTCTTAGCGTTGGTCTTCGGAGGAAAAACAACTAAACTTGAATATTGATTATGACTTGTGATATATGATGTTTATGATTATTATCATTGTGGACTAACCGTTTGCATTGTTTGAAATAATGAATATTCCTGGGACGGTACCACCTCCTGGATATTCACTATGATTATGTTATTTTATAAGCCCTTTATGTGGCGTCGCTCAGACGCCCGACTGTGGCATGTTTGTTATTTCCTTTTCATACAAGCCCTTTCTGTGGTGTCGCTTAGACGCCCGACTGTGGCATGCATGTTATTTCATTTACTTTTAAAGCCCTTTATGTGGTGTCGCTAACACGCCCGATTGCGGTATTTCTTTTAAAGCCCTTTATGTGGCGTCACTAAGACACCCGACTGTGGCCTGCTTGTTGTTTATTTCATAAATTTTAATACTACTAGGTTATTGCGTATTCATAAATAACATGCTTGCACGCATCATAGTTTTATTTATCTTTTGTGACTAACGCCATGAGCATAAAATATTTCCAGCACATCATTGTTATATTATACCTATGTTCATAATGTTTGCGAGTACATTCAAAGTACTCACTGGCTTGTCCCTGGCTATTGTCTTGGCAGATTGCTTGCTTGGATCGGAGCGTTGCGATGACAGCCTCGGAACCTAAGCAGCGGTGATAGCAGCCTCGCGAAGATAGGAGTTAACCTGGTCAGCTGTTCCCGTGGGAAATGGAGCCCCACAGACCGTGGTGATCCACAAACCGCTTCGCCATGAACCACTAGAAACCATTTGATGTACTCTTAGGCCACAATGGTCTTGTACTACATATTTTGTACTCTTGCTTGGAATTTCTGTATCAAGTTGATGCCTCATCAGCTAACAGTAATCCTGGGGCTGATGAGCTCGACGGCCATTTTCTGGAAATTAATGTCCGGAAAACCGGTCGCGGCAGACTTGGTATCATAGCCAGGCTGACCATTGGCTAATCCTATCTTAGCCAGGTCAATAAACCTAGGCAGACCAACCCACCAAGCCATAACCGAACCCCAGCCAGGCTTCTCATGCAAGATAGCCACATAGTAACCCGACACCTTTTGGCAGTCGGTCCCAACCTACCAACCTAGCCGTCAATCACGCGCCAGTGACCGGCCCCCTAAATAGTCCTTCTCGCAAGCGTGCGAAGGAAGACTCCTCCCCCTTTTCCTATAAAAAGGGCATGCTAGCCTCAACCCAGCACAGCACAACCGCTATCCCAAACCGAGCCACAATGCCTGGTCCTGTCGTGCACAATGAGACCACGGCAACCAACCTTGGAGGTTTTGTGACCATACTCGCAAACCTCACCCGTCGAGCCTATGCGTTAGAAGAGCCCCCGGAATATGTTGTGTACCAAGGACCATTAAGCGGTGAAAGCCGTCAATTCTGGGCCACTGTACACATATATGGTAGGGGTCTAGCACCCGAGCGCCCCTACAGGATCACGGGAAGGACGACTTCCTTTGAGCCACAAGCCATCCAACTACCTGCTCGAGAAACTATAGTTCATCTCCGGCACTTGTCGCCCAGAGTTAACTGTTGCTCGTTCCACTACTACCCCAAGCGTGAAGGGTATGGTAGACCACCCCAAGTTGCCAACGGAGATCATGAGACAGATCCTGCATTGTTGCACCTGGTGCGCTATGTAAGTGCACTAGAGGAACTGTGCGATCAGGTCACCATTGATCTTATCGCAGCTTGTGGAGAGCTGGTTCATCGAGCCCCAACAAGAGAAGAGGACGAGCCCAACGCCGACAACCCAGTCGTGCTGTTTGGACACCCGATCGAGCCCCTGAGGCCTACCCCAGCCATCGGCCAAAGTGTTGCAATACCCCCAGAAGTGCTTCGTCGCATATTGGGGACACACTCCAACGGGGTTGTGGCCAACAATCCCCGAGATGGTCATCATCGCTACCCCGAGCCTGCAGCCCCTCAACCCACTCCAGTTAATTCCGACGGCGAGACCCGTGGAGGAGCCTCAACATCCACAAGGCACTCCCGCATGGATGTAAACAAGGTAGACTAAGTCACCCGAGTAGTATTGAGTCCCAGTGTATTCTCGCTTGTAATCGTGTGACCTTGTATATAAACGCTGCCTGTCGTTGAGCCCCTATAGCCTTGCATGGATATGCCAGCATTTCTATCCCAGGCACAAATACCTGAAACCTCCCCGACAACCCCAACAGTAACACGTCACTTTGGTGAGATATGTGTAAATCTGTGGCTTGACTCCGACCCTTGGAGCAGAGCTGGAAGTTTCTTTACCATTCACCACGGTAAAAGTGACCCAACTCCAGTGCTATAAAGAGGCCACCGCGTGACCTTGCCAAAGCACTCCTCACCTTGTGCACCATCCACACAATCATTCCTTGCCATGCCGAGCCCCAACATTCATCTGAGAACCCCAGATGCAACCCTGGGTAGTGTTGTCAAAATATTGTGGGATTTTACCTGCAGTACCATGGGCGCTACCCAGCCACCCCAGTATGAGCTGTTCAAGTCAAGGATCACCCCTTCCACCTCAAGATACTGGGCAGCAGTGCATATCCCTCCCGCGAACTCAGACCAAGACCCAACGGAGGTCTCCTTCGTGGGGAAATCTATGCCGACCCCACTCATGGCCATAGAAGCTGCTGCATGCGAAGCGCTTGCTCGCCTTCGATTCGCGGTACCCTATGCCAGCGAACGAGGGTATTATTACTTTCTGAGCCGTGTAGCACCCGGAGGAGTAACATCTTTTCCCGGTGGACGAATTGAGAGAGACCAGTCTTGGCCAACCTTGTCCAGTACGTCATCGCTCAAGAGCGTTTGACCCAACATGTGATGGGTTATCTCGAGAGCCTCGCGGATTTAAATCCTCAGATCGCCATTGGCAGATCACTGAGGCCCGTCCAGGAGAAACGCATTCATCGACTGGTTAATCCCCTTCCCCCGATAGAAGAGGAATGTGTCCCAGTACCAGAGACGTTTTCTCAGGACCCCGTCCAGTTACCATTTCCATTTTAGACGTCGCTGTTGTGTTCATTATTGCAACATTTAATTGTGTGTTGTAACTTATGCATGGTAACCTGAGCTTGCGCGACGAATAAATTATCTGGCTTCTACTAATATGTATAGTTTTGTTGGGACTTATGCTCCTTTATTTTTAAACGTTTTCCCTCGCGAAAAATCTCGGAGAGTTTTTGTTTTTCAAAACAACCCTTAGCAAATCTCGGGGACGAGATTTTTCTTAAGGGGGGTAGTGTTGTGACACCCAATATTTTTGACCTTGTTTTATTAATTAAAAATTTGGCCAGGAATTAAAACTTTTATTTTCTGGGCTCCCTTTTTATTTCTGAATCATTTTTTCCCCTTGTTATTATGGAGTTTTTCCCCAAAATGAAAACTTTTCAAATATGTTTTTGGACTTGTTTAAACCTCTCAAGAAAAACTTTTCTTTTATTAGTAGAACTAATTACATAATTAAATTGCTTGGTCCTTATTTTCTTGAAAAATGATTTCCCATTACTATATGGCCACATTTGAACTACAACCTCTTTAAAAATTTACTCAAAAATCCCACCAAAATTTGGAGATGTCATGTGATGTTTTTAAATCACCTTTGTACATAAATATCTTTTGTTCTTGAAATATTTTGAGCTCTACACCCAATTTTCTTCTCTTGGCCAGTGGGCAGTTTTGCACTACAACCCATTTAAATGCTTCTTTCTAGCCTCCACCAAAATTATGGGATGTTAGTAGCAGCATATGATTCAACTTTATGCAAAAACCTAGTATTGTTCTTTGGAAAAATTAAGTGTATCAACCTCATTTTCATCCTGGACCAACTTGCTGGTTTGTACAACAACCATATTCTTGCTTACTCTTTGGCCCTTGAGTTTTCTCATGCTTGTAGTGCACCTTGCCGAATCAACCACCAACTTGGTTTTTCATCTCGTCTCCTCTCCGCACCCTTCGCAACATACACCCATGTTTCTCAGCAATAGACTCACTTGGAGGCCACAATGGTGGCATGGTAGGCTAATGAAAAGCACAATGGTGGTCGGTCTTACAACACTAAACACAACATTGCAACAGTGCTCGCTCATGGTGCTGCAAACACATACTCTCGTCAGGTGCTATAATCATCTTCTCATCTGTGCTACAACTACGTCCGGTGTTGCAGGACGATTGTCGCATCATTGCCAGTTTTGCAGTGGCTGTCACAACAATTCCTAAGTTGCATAGATCTTAGTGGTGCAACCACATGTTCTCGCGGGGTGTGTTCTATCCGACGAACAGTGCCACAACCCACGACCTAGGTGGCAAGGGGTGAGGGTTGTGGTGCCATCAACTACCTTGGCTGTAAGACAATGTTCCAAGTATGAAGCCTCGCTGGTGCAATGTAATAACACTTGCGGGATACACAGGCGACTTTAAGGATGCTCTAGGGCACCAATGTCATGTGTTGTGAGTGGTTGACGAAATAGTCTGTTGTGACGATGGGGGAGTGGTGGGGGATACACAAGTTTTGTGGAGGCTATGGAGGAAGACGGGTTCCACTCTATCTGGTGCCCGTGTGGTCTGATCAAATGCTCCATGTGTCAGATAGACGGTTGGCGAACCGACTAATTTTGTTGAGACCTAAAACATGCCAAAAAATGTACGGAGATATTTCTAGCCATTGCATGTTTCTTACAACACTTCATATGTCTTCCACGCTGCAACACATAGTGCCGGAGCTCGCGTTTGTATACGTGGTTTTTGACAAAACAAACTAGGTGGAACTTGATTAAAATTAGGCGGGTAAGGTGGCCACGATCGGCCGACTGACATGTAGCATCGTGTGACCAACGTTAACGGAAAGAAAACATGTGCAACTCCAGTCCAATATACCAATATACTAATGATGACAAAAATCATAGCATGGACAGAGGTAACAAGCTTGAGTCCAATATCAGTATACTAATGATGCCAAAAATCCAGCATGGATAGAGCCAACCAGCTTCAGTCAAATATCAGTATACTAATGATGCCAAAAATCCAGCATGGAAAGAGCTAACCAGCTTCAGTCCAATATCATTATCTAATGATGACAAAAAAACAGCCGTGATACTGACAGAAAAACCAGTATGGAGTACTTACCAACCAAACTTGAAGCGGCCACACTCCTCCGCATGGGCAGCACCCCCTGGACCGGCTTCATCTCGTTCCCATCCATCTGCCACATGAGACCGCATCTATTTGAAAGTCCAAGGATATATACACAACACGTAATTTTTGCACATACACATCAGGTAATTCAGTAAGCACTAGTACTAATTCACAAAACTAGATTAAAGATTGTCAGTAACTCCAAATCATTAGGCACTGTTTAACTTCAAATCACTACTAGGAGAGGGGGGAGGAGCGCGGCTCACCATCTTGTCGCCGGAGACAGCCTTTGCACGCGGGGTGGAGGCGCGAGCATGGCTGACCATCTTACCGTTAGTGACAACGTGAGTACGCGGGGCCCTTGGGAGCGCAAGTACCTTCAAGGGTCCTTCCCGGGACTCCTGGAATTCCAGCTCCTCCCTGGTGGCCGCTAGGGGCCGGGATTTCTGCCGGCGTGTTCTGGACTTGCGCTTGCGAACCACCGGCGCAGACGCCTATTGCGCAAGCACCTTCCCTTTCCCCTGGGCGACGGCGACCGCAGGGGGCGGGGCGGGGGCCACGAGGCTCTGCTCCTCGTGGTTGGCGTTGACGCCGGAGCTAGACATCGCAGTGGATCGGTCGAGCAGACGTGCAGAGTTGGTCGAGGAGAGCGGGATGAGAAGAATGTGAACGAGCAGGACACGAGGAGCAGAAGTGTGTGTTGCCTTTTATGAACTGAAATAGAAAGGCATGGGGCAAGGTGGGGACCGTGTGTGCATGTACAAATTTATTTATTTAATAGCAGTATATCATTGGTATATTTCTGTTAAATATTCTTATGTTTTTTGGGATATCTTTGCTATAATATTATATATATATATATATATATATATATATATATATATATATATATATATATATATATATATAAATTCTATACTAGTATCTAATAGTAATATTCTTATATTTAGGAACAAAGATATACTACTATTAAATACGAGTATTAACTCTGTTACTAAATATAAGAATAGAGGTGATAGTATTAAATAGTAATATTATTATATTTTGGAACAAGGTAATAGTATTTTATTATTGTATATCTTTGGTATACTATTAAATATATCTTTGGGATACTATTATTTAATAGTAATATTCTTATATTTAATTAGGAAGAAAGACATATCACTACTAAATAATATTATCTCTGTTGCTAAATATTATAACAGAAGTAATAGTATTTTATAGTAATATTCTGATATTTTGGAACGGAGGTAATAGTATTTAATTCTAGAATATCTTCGGCATACTAGTATTAAATATTATTATATATTTTATATATCTTTGGTACACTATTAAGTATATCTTTGGTATACTAGTATTTAATAGTAATATCTTATATTTAGAAACAAATATATACTTACTACTAGTATTTGGTGGTGCATTATTTGTTCCGGAGGGAGTACTATTAGTAATCATGATTTAGTTCCCTAGTCAATTAATATATAACAATTAATACAATATTAGCAATTTTTTGACAAAAAATATATCATCTTATTGTAGCCATGCATTAAGATATATATACTGAATAAAATAAATACTTTCATAATCACCTTGCTCCTAATTTAAACTCGATTTATCGATAAGGAAAAAGATACATGTAAATAATCATTTTTTAGATAGAAGGTTGCCACTGTATTCAGAGCTCTCGGCGGTGCGAGAGTTCAAAACGGCGCTAGTACAATCCGAAGGCACACTAAGCCTTGTTTTTCACAATTCATGCCGACAACCTTCCTTAGCTAACATGCACGCCATACAATTCACCTCTCTACGAACCAAAGTGATCTTTGACTCAATAAAAGTTTAGAGCATGTCGTTCACATCTTCAACCGCTGGACCATGGGGTGAGCCGTCCTTCCCCTCAGAGTTGAGCTTGGTCACCACCATCTTGTAGTCCATCTCCAAGACGATCGTCTAGACTCCAACTTCCTATCTAGTGCAAGGACATGGCGACATGCTAGTAACTCCGTCACTGTAGGTTTAGTTAGAGAGGGTAAAAACGGCATGAGCCTACAACGAACTCCCTTGGATGGCCTCTCAGGACTGCCCCTCGTCCTCTGTCTTGATTCTTGGCACATACACCATCAGCATTGCCCTAGATCCACCCATGCTCTATGTTGAAAACGAGTGCTTTGGCAATGCTTCACGATGTATTGATCGGTGCATAGCGCACGTATATACGGAGTACAAGATGGGCCACAACCTCAACTATACAATGACTAGGAGGTGGGCCGGGCTATACAATATACATGCACAAACCATATATTCAACACCTCCCGCAGTCGAAACGTCGCCGGAGATGCAAAGGCTGGACCTAAACTCCTCAAAAACAGAAGTAGGCAGTCCTTTTGTCATGACATCGGCGAACTGTTGCACCATCGGGACGTGAAGGACCCGGATGCGCCCAAGAGCCACCTGCTCACGAATAAAGTGCATGTCGAGCTCAATATGCTTCGTTCGTCAATGGTGGACCAGGTTGGCGGAGAGGTACATAGCGGAGACGTTGTCGCAGTAGACGAGCGTGGCCTTGTGGACATCACAAAGCAACTCCTAGAGCAGCTGACGGAGCCAAGAGCATTCAGCAACGGCGTTAGCCACTGCACGATACTCTGCCTCGGCACTCGAGCGGGAGACGGTGGGCTGTCGCTTGGAGGACCAAGAGATCAGAGACGGCCCAAGGTATACATAGTACCCTGAAGTGGAGCGACGTGTATCCGGGTAGCCAGCCCAGTCCGCATCAGAGTAGGCGACGAGGTCGGTGGAGGCAGAGGCCATCAGTGTAAGTCCCATGGACGGGGTGCCGCGTATGTAACGGATGATACGATTCACCAAGGTCTAGTGGGAGTCACGCGGAGCATGCATGTGAAGACAGACCTGCTGAACAACATACTGCAAGTCGAGGCGCGTCAGGGTCAGGTACTGCAAAGCACCCACAATGGAGCGATAGAAGGCCGCATTGGATGCGGGAGAACCCTCCAGAGCGGAAACCTTGGCCTTGGTGTTGACAGGCGTGGGAGCGGGCTTGCAGTTTAGCATGCCGGCTCGATCGAGAAGCTCATGGGCGTAGCGCTGCTGGTGCAGGAAGAACCCATCTGGCCATCGAACCACCTCAATGCCAAGGAAGTAGTGCAGGGACCCCAAGTCCTTCAGGGCAAACTCATCGCGAAGACGAGCAGTGAGCCGCTGGAGGAGCGCGACAGTGGATGCCGTCAGGATGATGTCGTCGACATAGAGCAACAAGTAGGTCGTGTCAACCCCGTGATGGTACACGAAGAGGGACGCATCGGAGCGAGTTGATGTAAATCCGAGCGTCTGCAGGAATGCAGCGATGCGCTGGTACCAGGCCCGAGGCGCCTGCTTCAACCCGTAAAGGGAAGTCTGGATGCGTGGCATCGATGAAGCCGGTGGGCTGCTCACAGAAGACCTGCTCAGCGAGGTGGTCGTGCAAGAAGGCGTTGGAGACTGATGACCCACAAGTATAGGGGATCTATCGTAGTCCTTTCGATAAGTAAGAGTGTCGAACCCAACGAGGAGCAGAAGGAAATGATAAGCGGTTTTAAGCAAGGTATTCTCTGCAAGTACTGAAATAAGTGGTAACAGATAGTTTTATGATAAGGTAAATTGTGACGAGCAACAAGTAACAAAAGTAAATAAGGTGCAGCAAGATGGCCCAATCCTTTTTGTAGCAAAGGACAAGCCTGGACAAACTCTTATTTAAGGAAAAGCGCTCCCGAGGACACATGGGAATATCGTCAAGCAAGTTTTCATCACGTTCATATGATTCGTGTTCGGTACTTTGATAATTTGATATGTGGGTGGACCGGTGCTTGGGTGTTGTTCTTACTTGAACAAGCATCCCACTTATGATTAGCCTCTATTGCAAGCATCCGCAACTACAACAAAAGTATTAAGGTAAACCTAACTGTCGGTGTCAAAACCGGCGGATCCCGGGTAGGGGGTCCCGAACTGTGCGTCAAGGTCGGATGGTAACAGGAGACAGGGGACACTTTATTTTACCCAGGTTCGGGCCCTCTCGATGGAGGTAAAACCCTACTCCTGCTAGATAAATATTGATGATATGGGTAGTACAAGAGTAGATCTACCACGAGATCAAGGAGGCTAAACCCTAGAAGCTAGCCTATGGTATGATTGTGTATGATGATGGTTCGCCTACGGACTACAACCCTCCGGTTTATATAGACACCGGATAGGGTTAGGGTTACACAGAGTCGGTTACAATGGTAGGAGATCTTGAATATCCGCACGCCTAGCATGCCTTCCACGCCAAGGAAAGATCCTTCCGGACACGGGACGAAGTCTTCAATCTTGTATCTTCATAGTCCTGGAGTAAGGCTGAAGGTATAGTCCGGCTATCCGAACACCCTCTAATCCAGGACTCCCTTAGTAGCCCCTGAACCAGGCTTCAATGACAACGAGTCCGGCGCGCAGATTGTCTTCGGCATTGCAAGGCGGGTTCCTCCTCCGGGTTCTTCAAGAAGATTACAAACACCAAAAATAATGCTCGGCTCTGCAAAATAAGTTTCCACATATTGCCATATAGAGAATAATATTAACACAAATCAAATCTGCTGACGTATTCCGCAGTGCGTCATAACACTGCGGCCAAGCTCTTTATATAAATTGTTTTCATTGTTCCACCTCAGCGTGTTTAGCGAGCCGGTTTCCTTGGCACATCTTGTCAAAGCAGAGATCATGTGCCCCTTTTAACGGGATTCTCATCAATACGGACGTGGGTAACCCAGTCGTGCCCGTTAGCACGTTTTGCCTTAATTAAAGGCTAGTCCAAGACGGTTATGGGGAGGGCTCTTGGTATTCTGCCTCTTATAAAGAGACCAAGACCCTGTTCCCCTCTTCTATTCTCAAAACGAGCTCGCCCGTCGCCTCGAGTTCCAACACGCTAGGCTTACAGATTCCAGGCGCACCGGACCTTCGATAATGTCTGGTTCCAACCTCCAAGGCCGATGGATGCCCTCTTCCATCACGGAGGAGGACGTATTAAGGTTGAGGGAAGCTAAATTCCTGACCGGCGAGATTTCGCACAGGTTGCCTTTTCAAGGATAGGTGATCCCTAGCCCTCAGCCCGGTGAGGGTGTGGTATTCATATCCCACTTCCTTCGGGGATTAGGCTTCCCAATGGATCCCTTTGTAAGGGGGCTGATGTTTTATTATGGGCTGGAATTCAACGACTTAGCTCCGGAGTCCATCCTCCATATCTCCTCGTTCGTTGTTGTGTGCGAAGCGTTCCTCCGTGTTACCCCTCACTTCGGATTATGGCTCAAGACCGTCAAAGTAGAACCGAAGATGATCGAGGGGCGCCACGCAGAGTGCGGAGGCGCTGCTATAAAAAGAAATGCCGATGCTCCATGGCCCGAGGGCGCTTTTCAAGAGGAGCTTGGCTTATGGCAACAGGAGTGGTTCTATATCACCGCTCCTCGGGGCACCGCATGGGTGGCGCCTCCTGCCTTTCGCTCAGGTCCCCCACCGCGGTTAGCGTTGTGGATCAACACAGGGTTAGATCGGGGCTTGCCCACAGACGTACCTCTGCTGCAGGGCCGCATTAAGGATATCTTGGAAGGAGACCTCAACCTGGTCAAGGTGACACAAGTCATGCTGATTCGCCGGACACTGCCCGGCCAACGTCGCCCCCTTCGCCTGTGGGAGTTCAATCCAGAGGGACCGCGAGTTCTCCGGGATTTTATGGGCGTGACGCCCGCGGAGATGTATAAAATGTTCTTCGGATCACAAGAAGTGAGTCCGGATTTGACCGAGGATGTGGGTTTAAGCCGCAATCGCCTGGATACTCAAGTAAGTGACCTTGTGCCCGGACCTTCTATCCGCATAATTGACTTGCTCTTAACAGCGCTTCTCCTTTTAAGCAGGAGTGGATAGCGAAGGCGAAGCTGATCAGGTGTCCGGCTCCCCTTCCCGAAACCAGGCTGGATCCCGTGCTAGTCAGGATGTTGGAGGTAGTGCCTTTGGAGGGAAATAAGGGGGAGGACAAGGAAACCATGGCCTCCTCAAAAGAGGCCATTCCGAAGGGGGGAATCGACAATTCCTCTCCTAAGGGAAAGAAAAGGGCCGCCTCTGACGACCCGGAGACCGTAGCCTCGAAGCGGGGGAAAGAATCCTTGTCAGAGGGCCCGACGCCGGGGAGCCCCTCGGCCGAACTAAACCCTCAAAGGGACAAGCTCTCCAGCGAGCCGTAAGTAGAAGAACAGCTTTTCTTTTAAGAGAAATCCTTGATTTATATCTGGGAAGTTTTAACCGAAGCCTTACTTTGTAGTTCGGACCTCAGCCCTTCTCAGCAGAGCTCGTCCTCGGGGGATCTTCTTCCGGAGATGATGGAGAGCGGAACGCCTCCTCCTTCTGTACCGCCTAGCAAGGCGGGCGACGCTGAAGTGTCGTCGCGGAGGATTTCTCCGGATCCGACAGGGGCGAAAGGTGGTCATGTGGCCCCCTGAGGTTCTCCGTGTCCGGCCTTTGAGGGAGGCCATGGGACGAGTCCGGCACCATCTGGTGTTTGGCCGGAGGAGCTAAAGATTCTGCTGGGGCGAGCCTCTATCTCAGAGGAGCATCGTGTGTTGATGAGCACGGTGATTGAAAAGATTTCATCCACAGAAAGCGGATTGCTCGAGGCCGTCAAAAGTTTACTGACGGGCCTTGAGGTACGTTTTAAATAATGTACACTTGTATTAGTTGCGCATAAATAAAGTGCGCCCTGTGTAGATAGTAGCCCCTGAGACTCTGTGCGTCGTTAAAATTGACGGCGCGCAGAGGATCTTAATCCCAGGTCTTTTAAGTGGCACCTTTATATGTAGGTGGCGGATTGTCCGGAGTCAAGCCGGACTGGTGAATTTGCCGAACTGAAGCGACAACTTGATGAGGCAGAAGCCGACATCGTGCTTGTTAACAAGCGGCTTGATGATGCTCAAGGTATTGAAATCATCGGGCGATGGTTAGTAAGAGGAGCTTTATGTCAGTATCTTACCTTGTGTATGCTTGACGCAGATGGTGCGGCCGCCGTGGAGGGTCTTAGGGCCGAACTCACTCGAGCGAAGGAACAAGCCAGGAAAAGCGATGCGGCTGCCGTGAAAGCCCTTGAAGAGCTGAAAGCCGAACAGGCTGCCCATTGTCGAAGCAAGGAGGAGATGGCTGATATGGCCGTAAAGTTAAAGAGTGCTACTGACCGTTGCAAGCTTCTTGAAGAAGAGGGTCGGGCGAGGCAAACGAGCTTAGAGAAGGCTGTTGCTGACGCCAAGGATGCCCGCTCTATAATGAGAGCGGCAAGGGAAGAGCTGCGTTAAGCCGGACAAATTGCGGATGGAAAGCCCTTCTCGCTGCGGAGAAAATTTTGTGATCCGAAGTTTGCCCCGTTAGACCCGATGTGGAGTGTAGAGGACACCTATCTGGATTTGGCGGCTAGTGCTGCTGATGCAACCGAACACTTTCAAGATAAAAAGGATCATGAAGTGGAGAAGCTCTTTTGGTCGCAATTCCTCAATCCAGAGCGTCCACTGGCAGTGGACGATCGCCTGGCCCAATGGGCCGAACTGAATAGGTTGTCCGAACTCGCCATGAAGCACGTCATGGATCATCTGTGTCCGGGGAGATCGAAGCCGAAGAGTTATTTCAGCTTGGTGCAGCAATTTCTAGACGTGGTGCCACGTGTCGATGCTATGAAGAGGTCAGCGTGCATAGAGGGCGCTCGGCTGGCTCTTGCCCGTGTCAAGACATACTGGGCAGATATGGAGCCCACCATTGTTGCGTCCCGGGATTCGGATAAAAGCCGAATACCTTCCGAGCACTATTTTAAGGAAGTCCTCGAAGGCGCTCGCGTAATAGAGACGCAGTGCTCGAAGGATGCTATATTATGATAGCATATGTAATCATAAAACTGTATTTTGATAAATTGTAGTGGCATTTTTTAGACTTGTGCCTTCAAGTATTAAGAACACCTCCTGTGTGGCCGTTTTAATATATAAATTCTAAAAGATTGCAGTCGTTGGCTTCAGCCCCCATGCACATAGTGCGGGGGTGCACGCAGAAGATGCATTTTCACACTTAACCCAACGTCTTGGTCCTACAAAGGAGGTGATAGCGCAGCGGGCTAGGCAACCGGACTATAATGCTTTAACACTTTCACTTAGCCATAGGAGCTTGACAGTGGGACTCTTTAGGTAGCCCCTTAGTGGCCACTGCGCTTTCCCGAATTCGGGGCGCATACGTGCCTGACCGAGAAACGGCCCTTCATCAAAGCGGAGGAATCCGATAAATTCCTATAAGTCATCGAGTGGCGACCAGTCTCGCGCTACATCATGACAGTCAGTTTTCGGCTTTCTCTACTGAGGTGCTCACCCGGCCGAACCGGGGCACAATCGCAGTAGTTCTCCTGGTGCTAGCTTAGCCGATAGAGAGGAACGTAAGGTAGCCAAACTCAGGAGCCGGGCAACCCAACATTTGACCAAAGAGATGATTCGGAGCTGATGCATATAGTGCCAAAACTCGCGACGCCGAACACTCCCTAAGGTGTTTGGTCTTTATGAGTGGGGGTGAAACAACACCCTTAAAAAAAAGAGCCCCTAGTGTCCAGGTACGAGCAAAAATTCTGGCGTGGCCACATGCCAAAACGCCAGCCTCCTCCTTGGTTATAGTAGAAAAAACCAGGGGATGTATAGCAGCAAGAGAGAGTAAAAAAGGTCCCTACTGCACGTCTGCGCCTGTGTCTTCGTTGTGCCGTGTCCTGGACGGGCGCCGCACGACGTTCATCTGTAGGGACTTTAATGACTTATATCGAAAAAATATATAAAGTTGAGCTTTATTTTCTCTACGTATAGCCCCCGGTACGGGGGTATATGGCGTTTAAGCCTGCGTTGATGATGGACTTGTGCCGAACTCATTTAGTCCGGGTCTATGGCCTTTAATGACTTATATCGAAAAAGTCTTTTGGCTGGCGAGGCCACTTTATTGTGCGGCTGTTTAAGCGGCCGCGCAATCCTCCGTTTGGAGGAGGCGTATTTTAGTGCGCTCCCTTTAAAGAGATGATGCCTCGTGGACCGGGCATCTTAAGCGTGAGAGATGCATAGTGCGGTATTGCGTTAAAGCGAGCGAAAGCTCCGCGCCCCATTAGGGCTTGATAGCGACTTGAAAACGGGACGACATGGAAGGTCAGGTTTTCGCGACGGAAGTTATTGGCAGAGCCAAATATGACTTCAAGCTGGAGACAACCCATACAATGGGTGTCCGGGCCCGGTGCTACCCCTTGAAAGGAGGTTTTGCTGTGGCGGATTCTTGCTGGGTTTATGCCCATGCGGTGGATTGTATCCTGATATATCAGCTTTACTCCACTGCCGCCGTCCATGAGGACATTGGTAAACTGGAGTCCGTCAATTATTGGATCGAGTATCAGGGCAGTCCGGCCTGCGTTTTTGATATTTCTAGAATAATCTAGCTGATCAAAAATAATTGGTTTTAATAACCAGTGGCGGGACCCCTGAGGGATAGGTTTTATTGTGCGTACCTTTATGGGTGCCACACGTTTTGTTACGTGAAGTGAGTTCACTGTTTTAACTTCTTGTGGGAAGTTCTTTTGTTTCCTGGTGTTCTGCTTCTGGGGTTCGTCCTCGTCTTCGCTTGGTGTATCGAGCCCCTTGTGTTCGGCGTTAAGCCTTCCGGATTGTTTAAAAACACAACAGTCTCTGTGGGTGTGATTAGCACGCTTCCCAGGAGTACCGTGTATCCGACATATTCTGTCCAGGATTCTGTTTAAGATGGACGGATCATCCCTATTGTCCTGAAGGGGTGGTTTTGCCTGATTTTGCCGTGAGCCTTTGAATCCGGCATTGACTGCCATGCTCTTTGGACTTTTTTCTTTGGTTCGGCGACGGTCCTTATTTCGTCGCGGTTTTCTGTTTCCATCCTTGATTTCGGATGTACTTGGGTCGCTGGGGCTGCATCGTGCCAACCAGCTGTCCTCTCCTGCGCAAAAGCGGGTCATGAGGCTTGTGAGTGCGGCCATTGTTCTTGGCTTTTCCTGGCCAAGGTGTCTGGCGAGCCATTCGTCTCGGACATTATGCCTGAAAGCTGCTAAGGCTTCGGCGTCCGGACAATCCACTATCTGATTCTTTTTAGTAAGGAATCTGTTCCAGAACTGCTGAGCTGATTCTCCGGGCTGTTGAGTTATGTGACTGAGATCATCTGCGTCCGGGGGGCGGACATAGGTCCCTTGAAAATTTGCTCGGAAAGCATCCTCGAGCTCTTCCCAACTTCCAATTGTGTTTTCGGGAAGGCTTTTAAGCCAGTGCCGGGCTGGCCCTTTAAGCTTAAGGGGTAAATATTTGATGGCGTGGAGATCATCTCCTCTAGCCATATGTATGTGGAGGATATAATCCTCGATCCAGACTTCGGGGTCTGTTGTTCCATCATACGCCTCTATATTGACGGGTTTGAATCCCTCTGGAAATTCGTATTCCAAGACCTCATCGGTGAAACATAGGGGGTGTGCGGCGCCCCTGTATTTCGGTGTGCCGGATTCTGATGATGGCTTTTTTGCAATGCTTGTGAGAGCTTGCTTTCTAGGCCCATAAATGGACCTGGCTGGGCCATGATGCGAGTCTTTAATTGGGTCGCATGCCGCATTGAGTGCGGCGCTGCTTGTCGTTTTATGGTGGTCGTGGGGTCGTCTATCCGATCGTGTGGCTTTTTTATTTTTTGAATGCGAGGGCTCTAAGGCTTCTTGGTCGAATTCGGGCAGTAGTTTTCTCTTCGGATAGCTTTTAGTGCGGCGGCTGCCACCGTATTTGTCTGCGGTCTTGATTACCTTGCTCCATCTTATTCTGAGTGCATCTTCCGCCGTCATTAGCTTCCGCTTCTGCTTTTTCAGGCTGCGTGTTGTGGCAACGAGCCTTTCGTGGAGATTCTTATGCTCCGTGGTTTTATCCGGCGTGAGATCGTCCCGAGTTCTGTTATGGCCGGGGGAGGGTTGTCTGTCCTCTCTATCCGTGTTGCCCTGTTCGGACGGTTGCTCTGAGGCATGCTCGTCGTTTACCGGCTCATCCTGCTCTATGGCTGGGTCTTGATCGAGGCGGGGCTTGGCTCGGCGTTTTCGTCGCCGCTTTGATTGCTTTTTGGAGGGTTTATCCCTTTTTTCGTCCCCTTTTTCCTCGTTCTCGTTTCCTTTAGGGGTATCCACCATGAATACATCGTGAGATGGGGTGGCGGTCCAGTGCCCTATAGGTGTTGGTTCCTGTTCGTCTCCATCTTCGTCGTCCATACCGTCGAAGTCTTCGGATCCGATGTCAAGTATGTCGGTTAAATCATCGAAAGTGGCTATTAAGTGGGTGGTGGGTGGGCTTTGAATTTCTTCGTCGTCCGAATCCCAACCTCGCAGACCGTAATCCGGCCTGGGCTCTCCTGATAAAGAAAGAGACTTGAGAGAATTCAGGATATCACCGAAAGGTGAGTGCTGAAAGATGTCCGTGGCGGTGAACTCCATTATAGGCGCCCAATCGGATTCGATCGGCAGGGGCACGGAAGGCCTAGAGTTCGGAGAAGAATCCGACTCCTTGGAGTCATGGGCCGTGCGGAGTGCGGGGCTGGCGTTCGGCTTGATCGCCTTCAAGATCACAACCCCCGAGGTGACTTCCAACCGTTCATCCTCAACAAACGCAGCAGGCTCCGAGTCAAGGATCGGAGCTGGTGCGTGTGCGGCCTCCAGGGCACTATTCGGAGGCAGAGCTATATCATGCCCCTCGAGGTTGCGGCGCGCTTGGCTGTGGCTCGAACCCGTCGAAGATCAAGTCTCCGCGGATATCTGCCGTGTAGTTTAATCTTCCAAACCTGGCTTGATGGCCAGGGGCGTAGCTTTCGATCTGCACCAGACGACCAAGCGAATTGGCCCGCAAAGCGAAGCCGCCGAAGACGAAGATTTGTCCGGGGAGGAAAGTCTCACCCTGGACCTCATCGTTGTTGATGATCAAAGGAGCCATCGGGCCTAAAAGCGACGACACAGAGGAACTCTCAATGAAAGCACCAATGTCGGTGTCAAAACCGGCGGATCTCGGGTAGGGGGTCCCGAACTGTGCGTCAAGGTCGGATGGTAACAGGAGACAGGGGACACTTTATTTTACACAGGTTCGGGCCCTCTCGATGGAGGTAAAACCCTACTCCTGCTATATTAATATTGATGATATGGGTAGTACAAGAGTAGATCTACCACGAGATCAAGGAGGCTAAACCCTAGAAGCTAGCCTATGGTATGATTGTGTATGATGATGGTTCGCCTACGGACTACAACCCTCTGGTTTATATAGACACCGGATAGGGTTAGGGTTACACAGAGTCGGTTACAATGGTAGGAGATCTTGAATATCCGCACGCCTAGCTTGCCTTCCACGCCAAGGAAAGATCCTTCCGGACACGGGACGAAGTCTTCAATCTTGTATCTTCATAGTCCTGGTGTCCGGCTAAAGGTATAGTCCGGCTGTCCGAACACCCCCTCGTGGCGGCGGAGTTTTGTCCCGAAAGGTTGTTTCTGGGTTTTTTCTTGACGAAAGACTTCATATAGCAGAAGATGGGCGTCGGAGAGCCACCAGGGGGCCCATGAGGTAGGGGGCGCGCCCAAGGGGGGGCGCCCCCCACCCTCGTGGACAGGGTGTGGGCCCCCTGGCCTTCATCTTTGGCGAGGATTTTTTATTAATTATTGTAAGACATTCCGTGGAGTTTCAGGACTTTTGGTGTTGTGCAGAATAGGTCTCTAATATTTGCTCCTTTTCCAGCCCAGAATTCCAACTGCCGGCATTCTCCCTCCTTATGTAAACCTTGTAAAATAAGAGAGAATAGCCATAAGTATTGTGACATAATGTGAAATAACATCCCATAATGCAATAAATATCGATATAAAAGCATGATGCAAAATGGACGTATCGACTCCCCCAAGCTTAGACCTCGCTTGTCCTCAAGCGAAAAGCCGATAACAATAAATATGTCCTCATGTTTAGAGGTAGAGGCGTCGATAAAAATAAAATACGGACATGAAGGCATCATGATTATTCTCATAACAACAACATATATAGATTTTGTCATATGATTACTTATATTCAAGTGATGATCTATTCACAATGCAAAAGTATGAATCAGAAACCTTATTGAGAACCAACAAACTATAATCTCAGTCATTGAAGCAATTGCAATTTATCATAACATCGGAAAGAGTCTATGTTAGAGCTAAAAAGCAAGTCCACATACTCAACTATCATCTAGTCCTTCATAATTGCTAACACTCACGCAATACTTGTGGTTACAGAGTTTTAATCGAACACAGAGGAAGATAGGGGCTTATAGTTTTGCCCCACAACCTTTTACCTCAAGGGTAATGTCAACAATAATAATAACTCATGCTCCCCTACATCCAATGATATATATATATATATATATATATATATATATATATATATATATATATATATATATATATATATATATAATGTTCTTTCCAAAGGATAAAATGAAAAAGGAAAGGTGAAGATCACCATGACACTTGCATAAGGTAGAAGATAATAATAAAGGATAGGCCCTTCACAGAGGGAAGCAGAGGTTGCCACGCGCTTTTATGGTGGGATGCACAAAATCTCAATGAGAAAGAACGTCACTTTATATTGCCCCTTGTGATATGAACCTTTATTATGCAGTCTGTCGCTTTTATTACTTCCACATCACAAGATCGTATAAAGCTTATTTCTCGCACACCAATTAATCATACATATTTATAGCAATTTTTATTGCTTTGCACCGATGACAACTTACTTGAAGGATCTTACTAAATCCATAGGTAGATATGGTGTACTTGAAGGAAATATGCCCTAGAGGCAATAATAAAGTTATTATTTATTTCCTTATATTATGATAAATGTTTATTATTCATGCTAGAATTGTATTAACCGGAAACATAATACATGTGTGAATACATAGACAAACAGAGTGTCACTAGTATGCCTCTACTTGACTAGCCCGCTAATCAAAGATGGTTATGTTTCCTAACCATGGACAAAGAGTTGTTATTTGATTAACGGGATCACATCATTAGGAGAATGATGTGATTGACATGACCCATTCAGTTAGCTTAGCACACGATCGTTTAGTATGTTGCTATTGCTTTCTTCATGACTTATACATGTTCCTATGACTATGAGATTATGCAACTCCCTTTTACCGGAGGAACACTTTGTGTGCTACCAAATGTCACAACGTAACTGGGTGATTATAAAGGGGCTCTACAGGTGTCTCCAAAGGTACATGTTGGGTTGGCGTATTTCGATATTAGGATTTGTCACTCCGATTGTCGGAGATGTATCTCTGGGCCCTCTCGGTAATGCACATCACATAAGCCTTGCAAACATTGCAACTAATGTGTTAGTTGTAAGATGATGTATTACGGAACGAGTAAAGAGACTTGCCGGTAACGAGATTGAACTAGGTATTGGATACCGACGATCGAATCTCGGGCAAGTAACATACCGATGACAAAGGGAAGAACGTATGTTGTTATGCGGTCTGACCGATAAAGATGTTCGTAGAATATGTAGGAGCCAATATGGGCATCCAGGTCCCGCTATTGGTTATTGACCGGAGACATGTCTCGGTCATGTCTACATTGTTCTCGAACCGTAGGGTCCGCACGCTTAAAGTTACGATGACAGTTTCATTATGAGTTTATGTATTTTGATGTACCGAATGTTGTTCGGAGTCCCAGATGTGATCACGGACATGACGAGGAGTCTCGAAATGGTCGAGACATAAAGATCGATATATTGGAAGCCTATATTTGGACATCGGAATGGTTCCGGGTGAAATCGGCATTTTACCGGAGTACCAAGGGGTTACCGGAACCCCCCGGGGGGTTATTGGGCCTACATGGGCCTTGAGGGAGAAGAGGGAAGGAGGCAGGAGGTGGCCCCGCGCCCCTCCCCTTCCTAGTCCGAATAGAACAAGGGAAGGGGGGCGGCGCCCCCCCCCCTTTCCTTCCCCTCTTCCTCCTCTTTCCCCCCTTCTCCTTCTCCAACTAGGAAAGAAGGGACTCCTACTCCCGGTGGGAGTAGGACTCCCCTCTGGAGCGCCCCTCCTTGGCCGGCCGCCCCCTCCCCTTGGCTCCTTTATATACGGGGGCAGGGGGGCACCCTAGAACACACAAGTTGATCTTCGTGATCGTTCCTTAGCCGTGTGCGGTGCCCCCCTCCACGATATTACACCTCGGTCATATTGTAGCAGTGCTTAGGCGAAGCCCTGCGACGGTTGAACATCAAGATCGTCACCACGCCGTCGTGCTGACGGAACTCCTCACCGAAGCTTTGCTGGATCGGAGCCCGGGGTGCGTCATCGAGCTGTACGTGTGTCAAGAACTCGGAGGTGCCGGAGTAACGGTGCTTGGATCGGTCGGATCGGGAGGACGTACGACTACTTCCTCTAGGTTGTGTCAACGCTTCCGCTTCGGTCTACGAGGGTACGTAGACAACACTCTCCCCTCTCGTTGCTATGCATCACAATGATCTTGCGTGTGCGTAGGAATTTTTTTGAAATTACTACGTTCCCCAACAGTGGCATCCGAGCCTAGGTTTTATGGTTTGATGTTATGCACGAGTAGAACACAAGTGAGTTGTGGGCGATATAAGTCATACTGCCTACCAGCATGTCATACTTTGGTTCGACGGTATTGTTGGATGAAGCGGCCCGGACAGGCATTACGCGTACGCTTACGCGAGACTGGTTCTACCGCCGTGCTTTGCACACAGGTGTCTGGCGGGTGTCAGTTTCTCCAACTTTAGTTGAACCGAGTGTGGCTACGCCCGGTCCTTGCGAAGGTTAAAACGGCATCAACTTGACAAACTATCATTGTGGTTTTGATGCATAGGTAAGATTGGTTCTTGCCTAAGCCCATAGCAGCCACGTAAAACTTGCAACAAACAAAGTAGAGGACGTCTAACTTGTTTTTGCAGGGCATGTTGTGATGTGATATGGTCAAGACATGATGCTAAATTTTATTGTATGAGATGATCATGTTTTGTAACTGAGTTATCGGCAACTGGTAGGAGCCATATGGTTGTCGCTTTATTGTATGCAATGCAATCGCCCTGTAATGCTTTACTTTATCACTAAGCGGTAGAGATAGTCGTAGAAGCATAAGATTGGCGAGACGACAACGATGCTACGATGGAGATCAAGGTGTCGCGCCGGTGATGCTGGTGATCATGACGGTGCTTCGAAGATGGAGATCACAAGCACAAGATGATGATGGCCATATCATATCACTTATATTGATTGCATGTGATGTTTATCTTTTATGCATCTTATCTTGCTTTGATTGACGGTAGCATTTTAAGATGATCTCTCACTAATTATCAAGAACTGTTCTCCCTGAGTATGCACCATTGCGAAAGTTCTTCGTGTTGAGACACCACGTGATGATCGGGTGTGATAGGCTCTACGTTCAAATACAACGGGTGCAAAACAGTTGCACACGCAGAATACTCAGGTTATACTTGACGAGCCAATCATATACAGCTATGGCCTCGGAACACGGAGACCGAAAGGTCGAGCATGAATCATATAGTAGATATGATCAACATAGTGATGTTCACCATTGAAACTACTCCATCTCACGTGATGATCGGACATGGTTTAGTTGATATGGATCACGTGATCACTTACAAGATTAGAGGGATGTCTATCTAAGTGGGAGTTCTTAAGTAATATGATTAATTAAACTTCAATTTATCATGAACTTAGTCCCTGATAGTATCTTGCTTGTTTATGTTTGATTGTAGATAGATGGCCCGTGCTGTTGTTCCGTTGAATTTTAATGCATTCCTTGAGAAAGCAAAGTTGAAAGATGATGGTAGCAATTACATGGATTGGGTCCGTAACTTGAGGATTATCCTCATTGCTTCACAGAAGAGTTACGTCCTGGAAGCACCGCTGGGTGCCAGGCCTGCTGCTGATGCAACTGACGACGTTAAGAACGTTTGGCAGAGCAAAGCTGATGACTACTCGATAGTTCAATGTGCCATGCTTTACGGCTTAGAACCGGGACTTCAACGACGTTTTGAACGTCATGGGGCATATGAGATGTTCCAGGAGTTGAAGTTAATATTCCAGCATAATGCCCGGATTGAGATATATGAAGTCTCCAATAAATTCTATAGCTGCAAGATGGAGGAGAATAGTTCTGTCAGTGAGCATATACTCAAAATGTCTGGGTATTGTAATCACTTGATTCAACTGGGAGTTAATCTTCCGGATGATAGCGTCATTGACAGAATTCTCCAATCACTTCCACCAAGCTACAAGAGCTTCGTGATGAACTATAATATGCAAGGGATGGATAAGACAATTCCCGAGCTCTTCGCAATGCTAAAGGCTGCGGAGGTAGAAATCAAGAAGGAGCATCAAGTGTTGATGGTCAACAAGACCACTAGTTTCAAGAAAAAGGGCAAAGGGAAGAAGAAGGGGAACTTCAAGAAGAATAGCAAGCAAGTTGCTGCTCAAGAGAAGAAACCCAAGTCTGGACCTAAGCCTGAAACTGAGTGCTTCTACTTCAAGCAGACTGGTCACTGGAAGCGGAACTGCCCCAAGTATTTGGCGGATAAGAAGGATGGCAAGGTGAACAAAGGAATATATGATATACATGTTATTGATGTGTACTTTACTAATACTCGCAGTAGCACCTGGGTATTTGATACTGGTTCTGTTGTTAATATTTGCAACTCGAAACAGGGACTACGAATTAAGCGAAGATTGGCTAAGGACGAGGTGACGATTCGCGTGGGGAATGGTTCCAAAGTCGATGTGATCGCGGTCGGCACGCTACCTCTACATCTACCTTCGGGATTAGTTTTAGACCTAAATAATTGTTATTTGGTGTCAGCGTTGAGCATGAACATTATATCTGGATCTTGTTTGATGCGAGACAATTATTCATTTAAATCTGAGAATAATGGTTGTTCTATTTATATGAGTAATATCTTTTATGGTCATGCACCCTTAAAGAATGATCTATTCTTATTGAATCTCGATAGTAGTGACACACATATTCATAATGTTGAAGCCAAAAGATGCAGAGTTGATAATGATAGTGCAACTTATTTGTGGCACTGCCGTTTAGGTCATATCGGTGTAAAGCGCATTAAGAAACTCCATAAAGATTGACTTTTGGAACCACTTGATTATGAATCACTTGGTACTTGCGAACCTTGCCTCATGGGCAAGATGACTAAAACACCTTTCTCCGGTACTATGGAGAGAGCAACAGATTTGTTGGAAATCATACATACAGATGTATGTGGTCCAATGAATGTTGAGGCTCGTGGCGGATATCGTTATTTTCTCACCTTCACAGATGATTTAAGTAGATATGGGTATATCTACTTAATGAAACATAAGTCTAAAACATTTGAAAAGTTCAAAGAATTTCAGAGTGAAGTGGAAAATCATCGTAACAAGAAAATAAAGTTTCTACGATCTGATCGTGGAGGAGAATATTTGAGTTATGAGTTTGGTGTACATTTGAAACAATGTGGAATAGTTTCGCAACTCACGCCACCCGGAACACCACAACGTAATGGTGTGTTCGAACGTTGTAATCGTACTTTACTTGATATGGTACGATCTATGATGTATCTTACAGATTTACCGCTATCATTTTGGGGTTATGCTTTAGAGACGGCCGCATTCACGTTAAATAGGGCACCATCGAAATCCCTTGAGACGACGCCTTATGAACTATGGTTTGGCAAGAAACCAAAGTTGTCGTTTCTAAAAGTTTGGGGTTGCGATGCTTATGTGAAAAAACTTCAACCTGATAAGCTCGAACCTAAATCGGAGAAATGTGTCTTCATAGGATATCCAAAGGAAACTATTGGATACACCTTCTATCACAAATCCGAAGGCAAGACTTTTGTTGCTAAATTAGGAAACTTTCTAGGGAAGGAGTTTCTCTCGAAATAAGTGAGTGGGAGGAAAGTAGAACTTGATGAGGTAACCGTACCTGCTCCCTTATTGGAAAGTAGTTCATCACAGAAACCGGTTTCTGCGACACCTACGCCAATTAGTGAGGAAGTTAATGATGATGATCATGAAATTTCAGATCAAGTAACTACTGAGCCTCGTAGATCAACCAGAGTAAGATCCGCACTAGAGTGGTACGATAATCCTGTTCTAGAAGTCATGCTACTAGATCATGATGAACCTACGAACTATGAAGAAGCGATGGTGAGCCCAGATTCCGCAAAATGGCTTGAAGCCATGAAATCTGAGATGGGATCCATGTATGAAAACAAAGTGTGGACTTTGGTTGACTTGCTCGATGATCGGCAAGAAATTGAGAATAAATGGATCTTCAAGAAGAAGACTGACGTTGATGGTAATGTTACTGTCTACAAAGCTTGACTTATCGCAAAAGGTTTTCGACAAGTTCAAGGGATTGACTACGATGAGACCTTCTCACCCGTAGCGATGCTTAAGTCTGTCCGAATCATGTTAGCAATTGCCGCATTTTATGATTATGAAATTTGGCAGATGGATGTAAAAACTGCATTCCTGAATGGATTTTTGGAAGAAGAGTTGTATATGATGCAACCAGAAGGTTTTATCGATCCAACGGGAGCTAACAAAGTGTGCAAGCTCCAGCGATCCATTTATGGACTGGTGCAAGCCTCTCGGAGTTGGAATAAACGCTTTGATAGTGTGATCAAGGCATTTGGGTTTGTACAGACTTTTGGAGAAGCCTGTATTTACAAGAAAGTGAGTGGGAGCTCATTAGCATTTCTGATATTATATGTGGATGACATATTACTAATCGGAAATGATATAGAATTTCTGGATAACATAAAGGGATACTTGAATAAGAGTTTTTCAATGAAAGACCTCGGTGAAGCTGCTTACATATTGGGCATTAAGATCTATAGAGATAGATCAAGACGCTTAATTGGACTTTCACAAAGCACATACCTTGACAAAGTTTTGAAAAAGTTCAAAATGGATCAAGCAAAGAAAGGGTTCTTGCCTGTGTTACAAGGTGTGAAGTTGAGTAAGACTCAATGCCCGACCACTGCAGAAGATAGAGAGAAGATGAAAGATGTTTCCTATGCTTCAGCCATAGGCTCTATCATGTATGCAATGCTGTGTACCAGACCTGATGTGCGCCTTGCTATAAGTTTAGCAGGGAGGTACCAAAGTAATCCAGGAGTGGATCACTGGACAGCGGTCAAGAACATCCTGAAGTACCTGAAAAGGACTAAGGATACGTGTTTACATTAAACGGTGGAGCTGTCAGTTGGTGCAGTTCTAAACAAAGCGTCGTGGCGGGATCTACATGTGAAGCGGAGTACATAGCTACTTCGGAAGCAGCAAACGAAGGAGTCTGGATGAAGGAGTTCATATCCGATCTAGGTGTCATACCTAGTGCATCGGGTCCAATGAAAATCTTTTGTGACAATACTGGTGAGATTGCCTTGGCAAAGGAATCCAGATTTCACAAAAGAACCAAGCACATCAAGAGACGCTTCAATTCCATCCGGGATCTAGTCCAGGTGGGGGACATAGAGATTTGCAAGATACATACGGATCTGAATGTAGCAGACCCATTGACTAAGCCTCTTCCACGAGCAAAACATGATCAGCACCAAGGCTCCATGGGTGTTAGAATCATTACTGTGTAATCTAGATTATTGACTCTAGTGCAAGTGGGAGACTGAAGGAAATATGCCCTAGAGGCAATAATAAAGTTATTATTTATTTCCTTATATCATGATAAATGTTTATTATTCATGCTAGAATTGTATTAACCAGAAACATAATACATGTGTGAATACATAGACAAACAGAGTGTCACTAGTATGCCTCTACTTGACTAGCCCGCTAATCAAAGATGGTTATGTTTCCTGACCATAGACAAAGAGTTGTTATTTGATTAACAGGATCACATCATTAGTTGAATGATTTGATTGACATGGCCCCATTCCATTAGCTTAGCACCCGATCGTTTAGTATGTTGCTATTGCTTTCTTCATGACTTATACATGTTCCTATGACTATGAGATTATGCAACTCCCGTTTACCGGAGGAACACTTTGTCTGCTACCAAACGTCACAACGTAACTGGGTGATTATAAAGGGGCTCTACAGGTGTCTCCAAAGGTACATGTTGGGTTGGCGTATTTCGAGATTAGGATTTGTCACTCCGATTGTCGGAGAGGTATCTCTGGGCCCTCTCGGTAATGCACATCACATAAGCCTTCCAAGCATTGCAACTAATGTGTTAGTTGTAAGATGATGTATTACGGAACGAGTAAAGAGAGTTGCCGGTAACGAGATTGAACTAGGTATTGGATACCGACGATCGAATCTCGGGCAAGTAACGTACCGATGACAAAGGGAACAACGTATGTTTTTATGCGGTCTGACCGATAAAGATCTTCGTAGAATATGTAGGAGCCAATATGGGCATCCAGGTCCCGCTATTGGTTATTGACCGGAGACATGTCTCGGTCATGTCTACATTGTTCTCGAACCGTAGGGTCCGCACGCTTAAAGTTACGATGACAGCTTCATTATGAGTTTATGTATTTTGATGTACCGAATGTTGTTCGGAGTCCCGGATGTGATCACGGACATGACAAGGAGTCTCGAAATGGTCGAGACATAAAGATCGATATATTGGAAGCCTACATTTGGACATCGGAATGGTTCCGGGTGAAATCGGCATTTTACCGGAGTACCAAGGGGTTACCGGAACCCCCCGGGGGGTTATTGGGCCTACATGGGCCTTGGGGGAGAAGAGGGAAGGAGTCAGGAGGTGGCCGCGCGCCCCTCCCCTTCCTAGTCCGAATAGGACAAGGGAAGGGGGGCGGCGCCCCCCTTTCCTTCCCCTCTTCCTCCTCTTTCCCCCCTTCTCCTTCTCCAACTAGCAAAGAAGGGAGTCCTACTCCCGGTGGGAGTAGGACTCCCCCCTGGCGCGCCCCTCCTTGGCCGGCCGCCCCCTCCCCTTGGCTCCTTTATATACGGGGGCAGGGGGCACCCTAGAACACACAAGTTGATCTTCGTGATCGTTCCTTAGCCGTGTGCGGTGCCCCCCTCCACGATATTACACCTCGGTCATATTGTAGCAGTGCTTAGGCGAAGCCCTGTGACGGTTGAACATCAAGATCGTCACCACGCCGTCGTGCTGACGGAACTCCTTCCCTAAGCTTTGGTGGATCGGAGCCCGGGGTGCGTCATCGAGTTGTACGTGTGTCAAGAACTCGGAGGTGCTGGAGTAATGGTGCTTGGATCGGTTGGACCGGGAAGACGTACGACTACTTCCTCTATGTTGTGTCAACGCTTCCGCTTCGGTCTACGAGGGTATGTAGACAACACTCTCCCCTCTCCTTGCTATGCATCACCATGATCTTGCGTGTGCGTAGGAATTTTTTTGAAATTACTACGTTCCCCAACAGTACTCTCATGGCAAAACTGGTTTAAGGGTTATTTGGAAGCACAAGTAGTATCTCTACTTGGTGCTGAGAATTTTGCTAGCATGAGGGGGAAAGGCAAGCTAAACATGTAAGAGGATCCATGACAACATACTTTATCTCAGATACAAGAAAACATAACTCATCACGTCGTCTTCCTTGTCCAGCATCAACTCTTAGCATGTCATATTTTAATGAGTGCTCCCAATCATAAAAGTTGTCAATGATAATATATCTATATGTGAAACCTCTCTTTCCTTATTACTTCCTATTAATTGCAACGATGACCAAAGCTATGTTTGCCAACTCCCAACAACTTTTAATCATCATACTCTTTCTATGTGAAGTCATTACTCTCAATAAGATCAATATGAACTCTATGTTTCTTTTTATTCCTTTTCTTCTTTCCTTTTATTCACTCAAGATCATGGAAAAATAGTCAAGCCCTTGACTCAACACTAATCTTTATTATATATAGCTCACAAACTCGATTACATAGAGAGATCATAAAGCAAAACTAAAATCTAGATCATGCCATAAACTTCATTCTACTAGATTAAAATACTACTAATAGGATCGAACTAAGAAAACGGTAAAGATAGGAGTTGTGATTGTGATACGATACTGGTGCGGGGGAACGTTGCAGAAAACAAAAATTTTCCTACGGTTTCACCAAGATCCATCTATGAGTTCATCTAGCAACGAGTGATCGGATGCATCTACATACCTTTGTAGATCGCGAGCGGAAGCGTTCAAAAGAACGGGGATGAAGTAGTCGTACATGACGTGATCCAAATCACCGGAGATCCTAGCACCGAACGGACGGCACCTCCGCGTTCAACACACGTATGGTCAGTGTAACGTCTCCTTCTTCTTGATCCAGCAAGGCAAAGGAGAGGTTGAGGAAGATGGCTCCAGCAGCAGCACGACGGCGTGTTGATGATGGAGCTGCAGTACTCCGGCAGGGCTTCGCCGAGCTCTATGGAGGAGGAGGAGGTGTTGGAGAGGGAGAGGGAGGCGCCAAGGCAAAGGGTGCGGCTGCCCCCGTCCCCTCCCCCTTTATATAGGCCCCTGGGGGGGCGCCGACCCTGGGAGATTGGATCTCCCAAGGGGGCGGCGGCCAAGGGCTGGAGTGGCCCCCAAGCCAAGGTGGGGCGCCCCCCCACCCCTATGGTTTCAACCCTAGGCGCATGGGGTGGGCCTAGGGGGGCGCACCAGCCCACTATGGGCTCGTTCCCCTCCCCACTTTGGCCCATGGGGCCCTCCGAGATAGGTGGCCCCACCAGGTGGACCCCCGGGACCCTTCTGGTGGTCCCGGTACAATACCGGTGACCCCGAATCTTGTCCCGATGGCCAAAACAGCACTTCCTATATATAATTCTTTACCTCCGGACCATTCTGAAACTCCTCGTGACGTCCGGGATCTCATGCGGGACTCCGACCAACATTCGGGTTACTGCATATACATATCCCTACAACCCTAGCGTCACCGAACCTTAAGCGTGTAGACCCTACGGGTTCGAGAGACATGCAGACATGACCGAGACGGCTCTCGGGCAATAACCAACAGCGGGATCTGGATACCCATGTTGGCTCCCACATGCTCCACGATGATCTCATCGGATGAACCACGATGTCGAGGATTCAATTAATCCCGTATACGATTCCCTTTGTCAATCGGTATTTTACTTGCCCGAGATTCGATCGTCGGTATCCCAATACCTCGTTCAATCTCGTTACCGGCAAGTCACTTTACTCGTACCGTAATGCATGATCCCGTGATCAAACACTTTGATCACATTGAGCTCATTATGATGATGCATTACTGAGTGCGCCCGGTGATACCTCTCCGTCAAGCGGAGTGACAAATACCAGTCTCGATCCGTGCCAACCCAACAGACACTTTCGGAGATACCCGTAGTATATCTTTATAGTCACCCAGTTACGTTGTGACGTTTGGCACACCCAAAGCACTCCTACGGTATCCAGGAGTTACACGATCTCATGGTCTAAGGAAAGGATACTTGACATTGGAAACCTCTAGCAAACGAACTATACGATCTTGTGCTATGTTTAGGATTGGGTCTTGTCCATCACATCATTCTCCTAATGATGTGATCTCATTATCAATGACATCCAATGTCCATAGTCAGGAAGCCATGACTATCTGTTGATCAACGAGCTAGTCAACTAGAGGCTCACTAGGGACATGTTGGTGTATATCATTCACGCATGTATTACGATTTCCGGATAACACAATTATAGCATGAATAAAGACAATTATCATGAACAAGGAAATATAATAATAATGCTTTTATTATTGCCTTTAGGGCATATTTCCAACAGTCTCCCACTTGCACTAGAGTCAATAATCTAGTTACATTGTGATGAATCGAACACCCATGGAATTCTGGTGTTGATCATGTTTTGCTCTAGGGAGAGGTTTAGTCAACGGATCTGCTACATTCAGGTCCGTATGTACTTTACAAATATCTATGTCTCCATCTTGAACATTTTCACGAATGGAGTTGAAGCGACGCTTGATGTGCCTTGTCTTCTTGTGAAACCTGGGCTCCTTGGCAAGTGCAATAGCTCCAGTGTTGTCACAGAAGAGTTTGATTGGCCCCGACGCATTGGGTATGACTCCGAGGTCGGTGATGAACTCCTTCACCCAAATTGCTTCATGTGATGCCTCCGAGGCTGCCATGTACTCCGCTTCACATGTAGATCCCGCCACGACGCTCTGCTTGCAACTGCACCAGCTTACTGCCCCACCATTCAAAATATACACGTATCCGGTTTGTGACTTAGAGTCATCCAGATCTGTGTCGAAGCTAGCGTCGACGTAACCCTTTACGACGAGCTCTTCGTCACCTCCATAAACGAGAAACATTTCCTTAGTCCTTTTCAGGTACTTCAGGATATTCTTGACCGTTGTCCAGTGTTCCTTGTCGGGATTACTTTGGTACCTTCCTACCAAACTTACGGCAAGGTTTACATCAGGTCTGGTACACAGCATGGCATACATAATAGAACCTATGGCTGAGGCATAGGGGATGACACTCATCTCTTCTATATCTTCTGCCGTGGTCGGACATTGAGCTGAGCTCAATTTCACACCTTGTAACACAGGTAAGAACCCCTTCTTAGATTGATCCATATTGAACTTCTTAAATATCTTATCAAGGTATGTACTTTGTGAAAGACCTATGAGGCGTCTTGATCTATCTCTATAGATCTTGATGCCTAATATATAAGCAGCTTCTCGAAGGTCCTTCATTGAAAAACTCTTATTCAAGTAGGCCTTAATGTTGTCCAAGAGTTCTATATCATTTCCCCATCAAAAGTATGTCATCTACATATAGTATGAGAAATGCTACAGAGCTCCCACTCACTTTCTTGTAAAGACAGGCTTCTCCATAAGTCTGCGTAAATCCAAACGCTTTGATCATCTCATCAAAGCGAATGTTCCAACTCCGAGATGCTTGCACCAGCCCATAAATTGAGCGTTGGAGCTTGCACACCTTGTTAGCATTCTTAGGATCGACAAAACCTTCTAGCTGCATCATATACAATTCTTCCTTAAGGAAACCATTAAGGAATGCCGTTTTGACGTCCATTTTGCCATATTTCATAATCGTAGAATGCGGCAATTGCTAACATGATTCGGACGGACTTCGGCTTTGCTACCGGTGAGAAAGTCTCATCGTAGTCAACCCCTTGAACTTCTCGATAACCCTTAGCGACAAGCCGAGCTTTATAGATGGTCACATTACCATCTGCGTCTGTCTTCTTCTTAAAGATCCATTTATTTTCTATGGCTCGCCGCTCAACGGGCAAGTCAGTCAAAGTCCATACTTCGTTTTCATACATGGATCCTATCTCGGATTTCATGGCTTCTAGCCATTTGTCGAAATCCGGGCCCGCCATCGCTTCTTCATAGTTCAAAGGTTCACCGTTGTCTAACAACATGATTTCCAAGACAGGGTTGCCGTACCACTCTGGTGCGGAACGTGTCCTTGTGGACCTACGAATTTCAGTAGGAGCTTGATCAGAAGCATCTTGATCATCATCATTAATTTCCTCTCTAGCTGGTGCAGGCACCTCAGGAACGTTTTCTTGAGTTGCGCCATTTTCCGGTTCAAGAGGTAACACTTCATCAAGTTCTACTTTCCTCCCACTTAATTCTTTCGAGAGAAACTCCTTCTCTAGAAAGGATCCATTCTTGGCAACAAAGATCTTGCCTTCGGATCTGAGGTAGAAGGTATACCCAACAATCTCTTTAGGGTATCCTATGAAGACGCATTTTTCCGACTTGGGTTCGAGCTTTTCAGGTTGAAGTTTCTTGACATAAGCATCGCATCGCCAAACTTTTAGAAACGACAGCTTAGGTTTCTTCCCAAACCATAATTCATACGGTGTCGTCTCAACAGATTTAGACGGATCCCTATTTAAAGTGAATGCGGCAGTCTCTAAAGCATAGCCCCAAAAGATAGCGGTAAATCGGTAAGAGACATCATAGATCGCAACATATCTAATAGAGTGCGATTACGACGTTCGGACACACCATTACGCTGAGGTGTTCCAGGCGGCGTGAGTTGTGAAACTATTCCACATTTTCTTAAGTGTGTGCCAAATTCGTGACTCAAGTATTCTCCTCCACGATCTGATCGTAGAAACTTGATTTTTCTATCACGTTGATTTTCAACCTCACTCTGAAATTCCTTGAACTTTTCAAAGGTCTCAGACTTGTGTTTCATTAAGTAGATATACCCATATCTACTCAGGTCATCAGTGAGGGTGAGAACATAATGATAGCCACCGCGAGCCTCAACACTCATTGGACCGCACACATCGGTATGTATGATTTCTAATAAGTTGGTTGCTCGCTCCATTGTTCCTGAGAACGGAGTCTTGGTCATTTTACCCATGAGGCATGGTTCGCACGTGTCAAATGATTCATAATCAAGAGACTCTAAAAGTCCATATGCATGGAGCTTCTTCATGCATTTGACACCTATGTGACCAAGGCGGCAGTGCCACAAATATGTGGGACTATTGTTATCAACTTTAACTCTTTTGGTATTCACACTATGAATATGTGTATCATCACGTACGAGATTCATTAAGAATAAACCATTAACCATCGGAGCATGACCATAAAACATATCTCTCATATAAATAGAACAACCATTATTCTCGGATTTAAATGAGTAGCCATCTCGAATTAAACGAGATCCAGACACAATGTTCATGCTCAAACTTGGCACTAAATAACAATTATTGAGGTTTAAAACTAATCCCGTAGGTAAATGTAGAGGTAGCGTGCCGGCGGCGATCACATCGACCTTGGAACCATTCCCGACGCGCATCGTCACCTCATCCTTCGCCAATCTCCGTTTATTCCGCAGCTCCTGCTTTGAGTTACAAATGTGAGCAACTGCACCGGTATCAAATACCCAAGAGCTACTACGAGTACTGGTAAGGTACACATCAATTACATGTATATCACATATACCTTTTGTTTTGCCGGCCTTCTTGTCCGCTAAGTATTTGGGGCAGTTCCGCTTCCAGTGACCACTTCCCTTGCAATAAAAACACTCAGTCTCGGGCTTGGGTCCATTCTTTGGCTTCTTCCCGGCAACTTGCTTACCGGGCGCGGCAACTTCCTTGCCGTCCTTCTTGAAGTTCTTTTTACCCTTGCCCTTCTTGAACTTAGTGGTTTTATTCACCATCAACACTTGATGTTCCTTCTTGATTTCTACCTCTGCTGATTTCAGCATAGCATATACCTCAGGAATGGTCTTTACCATCCCCTGCATGTTGTAGTTCATCACAAAGCTCTTGTAGCTAGGTGGAAGCGACTGGAGGATTCTGTCAATGACCGCTTCATCCGGGAGATTAACTTCCAGTTGAGTCAAGCGGTTGTGCAACCCAGACATCTTGAGTATGTGTTCACTGACAGAGCTATTTTCCTCCATCTTACCGCTAAAGAATTTGTCGGAGACTTCATATCTCTCGACCAGGGCATGAGCTTGGAAAACCATTTTCAGCTCTTCGAACATCTCATATGCTCCATGTCTCTCAAAACGCTTTTGGAGCCCCGGCTCTAAGCTGTAAAGCATGCCGCACTGAACGAGGGAGTAATCATCGGAACGTGACTGCCAAGCGTTCATAACGTCTTGTTCTGCAGGGAGAACAGGTGCGTCACCCAGCGGTGCTCGTAGGACATAATCTTTCTTGGCAGCTATGAGGATGATCCTCAGGTTCCGGACCCAGTCCGTATAGTTGTTGCCATCGTATTTCAGCTTGGTTTTCTCTAGGAACGCGTTGAAGTTGAGGACTACGTTGGCCATTTGATCTACAAGACATATTGTAAATATTTTAGACTAAGTTCATGATAATAAAGTTCATCTAATAAAATTATTTAATGAACTCCCACTTAGATAGACATCCCTCTTCTAGTCATCTAAGTATAACATGATCCGAGTCAACTAGGCCGTGTCCGATCATCACGTGAGACGGACTAGTCAACATCGGTGAACATCTTCATGTTGATCGTATCTTCTATACGACTCATGCTCGACCTTTCGGTCTTCTGTGTTCCGAGGCCATGTCTGTACATGCTAGGCTCGTCAAGTCAACCTAAGTGTTTGCATGTGTAAATCTGTCTTACACCCGTTGTATGTGAACGTTAGAATCTATCACACCCGATCATCACGTGGTGCTTCGAAACAATGAATTGTCGTAACGGTGCACAGTTTGGGGGAACACTTCTTGAAATTTTTATGAGGGATCATCTTATTTACTACCGTCGTTCTAAGTAAACAAGATGCAAAACATGATAAACATCACATGCAATCAAACAATAAACGTGACATGATATGGCCAATATCACATAGCTCCTTTTGATCTCCATCTTGGGGCTCCATGATCATCTTGTCACCGGCTTGACACCATGATCTCCATCATCGTGTCTCCATGAAGTTGCTCGCCAACTATTACTTCTACTACTATGGCTAACGCGTTTAGCAATAAAGTAAAGTAATTTACATGGCGTTTCTCAATGACACGCAGGTCATACAAAAATAAAGACAACTCCTATGGCTCCTGTCGGTTGTCATACTCATCGACATGCAAGTCGTGATTCCTATTACAATAGCGTGAACATCTCATACATCACATATAGATCATTCATCATTCATCACAACTTTGGCCATATCATATCACAAAGCACTTGCTGCAAAAACAAGTTAGACGTCCTCTAATTGTTGTTGCAAGTTTTACGTGGCTGAATTAGGGTTCTAGCAAGAACGTTTTCTTACCTACGTGAAAGCCACAACGTGATTTGTCAACTTCTATTTACCCTTCATAAGGACCCTTTTCATCGAATCCGCTCCAACTAAAGTGGGAGAGACAGACACCCGCCGGCCACCTTATGCAACTAGTGCATGTTAGTCGGTGGAACCGGTCTCACGTAAGCGTACGTGTAAGGTTGGTCCGGGCCGCTTCATCCCACAATACCGCTAAAGCAAGATAAGACTAGTAGCGGCAAGAAAGTTGACAAATCTACACCCACAACAAATTGTGTTCTACTCGCGCAAGAAGAACTACGCATAGACCTAGCTCTGATACCACTGTTGGGGAACGTTGCAGAAAACAAAATATTTCCTACGGTTTCACCAAGATCCATCTATGAGTTCATCTAGCAACGAGTGATCGGATGCATCTACATACCTTTGTAGATCGCGAGCGGAAGCGTTCAAAAGAACGGGGATGAAGTAGTCGTACACGACGTGATCCAAATCACCGGAGATCCTAGCACCGAACGGACGGCACCTCCGCGTTCAACACACGTACGGTCAGCGTAACGTCTCCTTATTCTTGATCCAGCAAGGCAAAGGAGAGGTTGAGGAAGATGGCTCCAGCAGCAGCACGACGGCGTGGTGATGATGGAGCTGCAGTACTCCGGCAGGGCTTCGCCGAGCTCTATGGAGGAGGAGTAGGTGTTGGAGAGGGAGAGGGAGGCGCCAAGGCAAAGGGTGCGGCTGCCCCCGTCCCCTCCCCCCTTTATATAGGCCCCTGGGGGGGCGCCGACCCTGGGAGATTGGATCTCCCAAGGGGGCGGCGGCCAAGGGCTGGAGTGGCCCCCAAGCCAAGGTGGGGCGCCCCCCCACCCCTATGGTTTCAACCCTAGGCGCATGGGGTGGGCCTAGGGGGGCGCACCAGCCCACTATGGGCTGGTTCCCCTCCCCACTTTGGTCCATGGGGCCCTCCGAGATAGGTGGCCCCACCCGGTGGACCCCCGGGACCCTTCTGGTGGTCCCGGTACAATACCGGTGACCCCGAATCTTGTCCCGATGGCCAAAACAGCACTTCCTATATATAATTCTTTACCTCCGGACCATTCTGAAACTCCTCGTGACGTCCGGGATCTCATGCGGGACTCCGAACAACATTCAGGTTACTGCATATACATATCCCTACAACCCTAGCGTCACCGAACCTTAAGCGTGTAGACCCTACGGGTTCGAGAGACATGCAGACATGACCGAGACGGCTCTCGGGCAATAACCAACAGCGGGATCTGGATACCCATGTTGGCTCCCACATGCTCCACGATGATCTCATCGGATGAACCACGATGTCGAGGATTCAATTAATCCCGTATACGATTCCCTTTGTCAATCGGTATTTTACTTGCCCGAGATTCGATCGTCGGTATCCCAATACCTCGTTCAATCTCGTTACCGGCAAGTCACTTTACTCGTACCGTAATGCATGATCCCGTGATCAAACACTTTGATCACATTGAGCTCATTATGATGATGCATTACTGAGTGCGCCCGGTGATACCTCTCCGTCAAGCGGAGTGACAAATACCAGTCTCGATCCGTGTCAACCCAACAGACACTTTCGGAGATACCCGTAGTATATCTTTATAGTCACCCAGTTACGTTGTGACGTTTGGCACACCCAAAGCACTCCTACGGTATCCAGGAGTTACACGATCTCATGGTCTAAGGAAAGGATACTTGACATTGGAAAACTCTAGCAAACGAACTATACGATCTTGTGCTATGTTTAGGATTGGGTCTTGTCCATCACATCATTCTCCTAATGATGTGATCTCATTATCAATGACATCCAATGTCCATAGTCAGGAAGCCATGACTATCTGTTGATCAACGAGCTAGTCAACTAGAGGCTCACTAGGGACATGTTGGTGTATATCATTCACGCATGTATTACGATTTCCGGATAACACAATTATAGCATGAATAAAGACAATTATCATGAACAAGGAAATATAATAATAATGCTTTTATTATTGCCTCTAGGGCATATTTCCAACAGTCTCCCACTTGCACTAGAGTCAATAATCTAGTTACATTGTGATGAATCGAACACCCATGGAATTCTGGTGATGATCATGTTTTGCTCTAGGGAGAGGTTTAGTCAACGGATCTGCTACATTCAGGTCCGTATGTACTTTACAAATATCTATGTCTCCATCTTGAACATTTTCACGAATGGAGTTGAAGCGACGCTTGATGTGCCTTGTCTTCTTGTGAAACCTGGGCTCCTTGGCAAGTGCAATAGCTCCAGTGTTGTCACAGAATAGTTTGATTGGCCCCGACGCATTGGGTATGACTCCGAGGTCGGTGATGAACTCCTTCACCCAAATTGCTTCATGTGATGCCTCCGAGGCTGCCATGTACTCCGCTTCACATGTAGATCCCGCCACGACGCTCTGCTTGCAACTGCACCAGCTTACTGCCCCACCATTCAAAATATACACGTATCCGGTTTGTGACTTAGAGTCATCCAGATCTGTGTCGAAGCTAGCGTCGACGTAACCCTTTACGACGAGCTCTTCGTCACCTCCATAAACGAGAAACATTTCCTTAGTCCTTTTCAGGTACTTCAGGATATTCTTGACCGTTGTCCAGTGTTCCTTGCCGGGATTACTTTGGTACCTTCCTACCAAACTTACGGCAAGGTTTACATCAGGTCTGGTACACAGCATGGCATACATAATAGAACCTATGGCTGAGGCATAGGGGATGACACTCATCTCTTCTATATCTTCTGCCGTGGTCGGACATTGAGCTGAGCTCAATTTCACACCTTGTAACACAGGTAAGAACCCCTTCTTAGATTGATCCATATTGAACTTCTTCAATATCTTATCAAGGTATGTGCTTTGTGAAAGACCTATGAGGCGTCTTGATCTATCTCTATAGATCTTGATGCCTAATATATAAGCAGCTTCTCGAAGGTCCTTCATTGAAAAACTCTTATTCAAGTAGGCCTTAATGTTGTCCAAGAGTTCTATATCATTTCCCCATCAAAAGTATGTCATCTACATATAGTATGAGAAATGCTACAGAGCTCCCACTCACTTTCTTGTAAAGACAGGCTTCTCCATAAGTCTGCGTAAATACAAACGCTTTGATCATCTCATCAAAGCGAATGTTCCAACTCCGAGATGCTTGCACCAGCCCATAAATCGAGCGTTGGAGCTTGCACACCTTGTTAGCATTCTTAGGATCGACAAAACCTTCCGGCTGCATCATATACAATTCTGCCTTAAGGAAACCATTAAGGAATGCCGTTTTGACGTCCATTTGCCATATTTCATAATCATAGAATGCGGCAATTGATAACATGATTCGGACGGACTTCGGCTTCGCTACCGGTGAGAAAGTCTCATCGTAGTCAACCCCTTGAACTTGTCGATAACCCTTAGCGACAAGCTGAGCTTTATAGATGGTCACATTACCATCTGCGTCTGTCTTCTTCTTAAAGATCCATTTATTTCCTATGGCTCGCCGCTCAACGGGCAAGTCAGTCAAAGTCCATACTTTGTTTTCATACATGGATCCTATCTCGGATTTCATGGCTTCTAGCCATTTGTCGAAATCCGGGCCCGCCATCGCTTCTTCATAGTTCGAAGGTTCACCGTTGTCTAACAACATGATTTCCAAGACAGGGTTGCCGTACCACTCTGGTGCAGAACGTGTCCTTGTGGACCTACACATTTCAGTAGGGGCTTGATCAGAAGCATCTTGATCATCATCATTAATTTCCTCTCTAGCCGGTGCAGGCACCTTAGGAACGTTTACTTGAGTTGCGCCATTTTCCGGTTCAAGAGGTAACACTTCATCAAGTTCTACTTTCCTCCCACTTAATTCTTTCGAGAGAAACTCCTTCTCTAGAAAGGATCCATTCTTGGCAACAAGGATCTTGCCTTCGGATCTGAGGTAGAAGGTATACCCAACAATCTCTTTAGGGTATCCTATGAAGACGCATTTTTCCGACTTGGGTTCGAGCTTTTCAGGTTGAAGTTTCTTGACATAAGCATCGCATCCCCAAACTTTTAGAAACGACAGCTTAGGTTTCTTCCCAAACCATAATTCATACGGTGTCGTCTCAACGGATTTAGACGGAGCCCTATTTTAAGTGAATGCGGCAGTCTCTAAAGCATAGCCCCAAAAAGATAGCGGTAAATCGGTAAGAGACATTATAGATCGCACCATATCTAATAGAGTGCGATTACGACGTTCGGACACACCATTACGCTGAGGTGTTCCAGGCAGCGTGAGTTGTGAAACTATTCCACATTTTCTTAAGTGTGTGCCAAATTCGTGACTCAAGTATTCTCCTCCACGATCTGATCGTAGAAACTTGATTTTTCTATCACGTTGATTTTCAACCTCACTCTGAAATTCCTTGAACTTTTCAAAGGTCTCAGACTTGTGTTTCATTAAGTAGATATACCCATATCTACTCAGGTCATCAGTGAGGGTGAGAACATAACGATAGCCACCGCGAGCCTCAACACTCATTGGACCGCACACATCGGTATGTATGATTTCCAATAAGTTGGTTGCTCGCTCCATTGTTCCTGAGAACGGAGTCTTGGTCATTTTACCCATGAGGCATGGTTCGCACGTGTCAAATGATTCATAATCAAGAGACTCTAAAAGTCCATCTGCATGGAGCTTCTTCATGCGTTTGACACCTATGTGACCAAGGCGGCAGTGCCACAAGTATGTGGGACTATTGTTATCAACTTTAACTCTTTTGGTATTCACACTATGAATATGTGTATCATCACGTACGAGATTCATTAAGAATAAACCATTAACCATCGGAGCATGACCATAAATAGAACAACCATTATTCTCGGATTTAAATGAGTAGCCATCTCGAATTAAACGAGATCCAGACACAATGTTCATGCTCAAACTTGGCACTAAATAACAATTATTGAGGTTTAAAACTAATCCCGTAGGTAAATGTAGAGGTAGCGTGCCGACGGTGATCACATCGACCTTGGAACCATTCCCGACGCGCATCATCACCTCGTCCTTCGCCAATCTCCGTTTATTCCGCAGCTCCTGCTTTGAGTTACAAATGTGAGCAACTGCACCGGTATCAAATACCCAAGAGCTACTACGAGTACTGGTAAGGTACACATCAATTACATGTATATCACATATACCTTTTGTTTTGCCGGCCTTCTTGTCCGCTAAGTATTTGGGGCAGTTCCGCTTCCAGTGACCACTTCCCTTGCAATAAAAACACTCAGTCTCTGGCTTGGGTCCATTCTTTGGCTTCTTCCCGGGCACGGCAACTTCCTTGCCGTCCTTCTTGAAGTTCTTTTTACCCTTGACCTTCTTGAACTTAGTGGTTTTATTCACCATCAACACTTGATGTTCCTTCTTGATTTCTACCTCTGCTGATTTCAGCATAGCATATACCTCAGGAATGGTCTTTACCATCCCCTGCATGTTGTAGTTCATCACAAAGCTCTTGTATCTAGGTGGAAGCGACTGGAGGATTCTGTCAATGACCGCTTCATCCGGGAGATTAACTTCCAGTTGAGTCAAGCGGTTGTGCAACCCAGACATCTTGAGCATGTGTTCACTGACAGAGCTATTTTCCTCCATCTTACAGCTAAAGAATTTGTCGGAGACTTCATATATCTCGACCCGGGCATGAGCTTGGAAAACCATTTTCAGCTCTTCGAACATCTCATATGCTCCATGTCTCTCAAAACGCTTTTGGAGCCCCGGCTCTAAGCTGTAAAGCATGCCGCACTGAACGAGGGAGTAATCATCGGAACGTGACTGCCAAGCGTTCATAACGTCTTGTTCTGCAGGGAGAACAGGTGCGTCACCCAGCGGTGCTCGTAGGACATAATCTTTCTTGGCAGCTATGAGGATGATCCTCAGGTTCCGGACCCAGTCCGTATAGTTGCTGCCATCGTCTTTCAGCTTGGTTTTCTCTAGGAACGCGTTGAAGTTGGGGACTACGTTGGCCATTTGATCTACAAGACATATTGTAAATATTTTAGACTAAGTTCATGATAATAAAGTTCATCTAATAAAATTATTTAATGAACTCCCACTTAGATAGACATCCCTCTTCTAGTCATCTAAGTATAACATGATCCGAGTCAACTAGGCCGTGTCCGATCATCACGTGAGACGGACTAGTCAACATCGGTGAACATCTTCATGTTGATCGTATCTTCTATACGACTCATGCTCGACCTTTCGGTCTTCTGTGTTCCGAGGCCATGTCTGTACATGCTAGGCTCGTCAAGTCAACCTAAGTGTTTGCATGTGTAAATCTGTCTTACACCCGTTGTATGTGAACGTTAGAATCTATCACACCCGATCATCACGTGGTGCTTCGAAACAATGAATTGTCGTAACGGTGCACAGTTTGGGGGAACACTTCTTGAAATTATTATGAGGGATCATCTTATTTACTACCGTCGTTCTAAGTAAACAAGATGCAAAACATGATAAACATCACATGCAATCAAACAATAAACGTGACATGATATGGCCAATATCACATAGCTCCTTTTGATCTCCATCTTGGGGCTCCATGATCATCTTGTCACCGGCTTGACACCATGAAGCAATACCGCTTCATCCCACAATACCGCTGAAGCAAGATAAGACTAGTAGCGGCAAGAAAGTTGACAAATCTACGCCCACAACAAATTGTGTTCTACTCGCGCAAGAAGAACTACGCATAGACCTAGCTCTGATACCACTGTTGGGGAACGTTGCAGAAAACAAAAAATTTCCTACGGTTTCACCAAGATCCATCTATGAGTTCATCTAGCAACGAGTGATCGGATGCATCTACATACCTTTGTAGATCGCGAGCGGAAGCGTTCAAAAGAACGGGGATGAAGTAGTCGTACACGACGTGATCCAAATCACCGGAGATCCTAGCACCGAACGGACGGCACCTCCGCGTTCAACACACGTACGGTCAGCGTAACGTCTCCTTCTTCTTGATCCAGCAAGGCAAAGGAGAGGTTGAGGAAGATGGCTCCAGCAGCAGCACGACGGCGTGGTGATGATGGAGCTGCAGTACTCCGGCAGGGTTTCGCCGAGCTCTATGGAGGAGGAGGAGGTGTTGGAGAGGGAGAGGGAAGCGCCAAGGCAAAGGGTGCGGCTGCCCCCATCCCCTCCCCCCTTTATATAGGCCCCTGGGGGCGCCGGCCCTGGGAGATTGGATCTCCCAAGGGGCGGCGGCCAAGGGCTGGAGTGGCCCCCAAGCCAAGGTGGGGCGCCCCCCCACCCTAGGGTTTCAACCCTAGGCGCATGGGGTGGGCCTAGGGGGGCGCACCAGCCCACTATGGGCTGGTTCCCCTCCCCACTTTGTCCCATGGGGTCCTCCGGGATAGGTGGCCCCACCCGGTGGACCCCCGGGACCCTTCTGGTGGTCCCGGTACAATACCAGTGACCCCGAATCTTGTCCCGATGGCCAAAACAGCACTTCCTATATATAATTCTTTACCTCCGGACCATTCCGAAACTCCTCGTGACGTCCGGGATCTCATCCGGGACTCTGAACAACATTCGGGTTACTGCATATACATATCCCTACAACCCTAGCGTCACCGAACCTTAAGCGTGTAGACCCTACGGGTTCGAGAGACATGCAGACATGACCGAGACGGCTCTCGGGCAATAACCAACAGCGGGATCTGGATACCCACGTTGGCTCCCACATGCTCCGCGATGATCTCATCGGATGAACCACGATGTCGAGTATTCAATTAATCCCGTATACGATTCCCTTTGTCAATCGGTATTTTACTTGCCCGAGATTCGATCGTCGGTACCCAATACCTCGTTCAATATCGTTACCGACAAGTCACTTTACTCGTACCGTAATGCATGATCCCGTGATCAAACACTTTGATCACATTGAGCTCATTATGATGATGCATTACTGAGTGGGCCCGGTGATACCTCTCCGTCAAGCGGAGTGACAAATCCTAGTCTCGGTCCGTCTCAACCCAACAGACACTTTCGGAGATACCCATAGTATACCTTTATAGTCACCCAGTTACGTTGTGACGTTTGGCACACCCAAAGCACTCCTACGGTATCCGGGAGTTACACGATCTCATGGTCTAAGGAAAGGATACTTGACATTGGAAAACTCTAGCAAATGAACTATACGATCTTGTGCTATGTTTAGGATTGGGTCTTGTCCATCACATCATTCTCCTAATGATGTGATCTCGTTATCAATGACATCCAATGTCCATAGTCAGGAAACCATGACTATCTGTTGATCAACGAGCTAGTCAACTAGAGGCTCACTAGGGACATGTTGGTGTATATCATTCACACATGTATTACGATTTCCGGATAACACAATTATAGCATGAATAAAGACAATTATCATGAACAAGGAAATATAATAATAATGCTTTTATTATTGCCTCTAGGGCATATTTCCAACAACTGGGGCACCTCCCCCAAGCTTGGCAGTTGCCAAGGGGAGTGCCCATACCCATGTGATTATGTCTCCCTCTTTGTTGTTGGTGTGATGTTCTTGGCAATGATTCCTCTCAGGATACGGTTCTCCTCCTCGAGCTTATTGACTTGCTGCTTGAGGTCCATTATTTCCTTAGAAGCTTTCCTGTGACGGCTAAAGCTCCTTGCATCCAAGGGTGTTTCATTGCTGCAGGAGAACGAGTGACACTCCTCTTCATATTTTCATAAGAAAGAAATCTAACATTGGAAGGGATAACCGAGTTTGGAATAGCTGAGCTCTGTTGTTCCCCCATCGTAAACCCAGCTCGTAAGCGAGAGGTGACTTCTTGATCCTCCATGGCATCTACCCTCATGAAGTCAGCCTCCATCTCTTCCTCCGTTGCTGGCCCGAAGTGGTCAGCGTCGCTGTTTGCCATTGATTCCAGTGCCGGATCAGATACCCGGCTCTCCCCGACTGACTCTTGAGAAGACATCTTGCTCTAATCTGCAGTAGCAATAGCTCGAAACAAAAACAGAGGATATTTGTGTGATACGGGAGTCAAAACCTTCAGGAGAATATATAATGAATTTTTACCGACCAAAATACGTATCGTGCAAGAAAACGGAGTTCGGAAGGCACACGAGGTGCTCACGAGGTAGGGGGCGCACCTAGGGGGGTAGGGCGCACCCACCACCCTCGTGGGGCCCTCGTGTCCTTCCCGGACTGCTACTTATTTTTATATTTTTTCTAAATATTCCAAATGGAGAAATATTGCCTTAAAAACTGTTTTGGAGTCGGTTTACTTACGGTACCATATACCTATTCCTTTTCGGAGTCTAAAACGTTCTGGAAAGTGTCCCTTATGTATTCCTCCGGGGTTACGGTTTCAATAATATTGGTTTCAACATTTATGGGATTACCTGAGATATAATGTTTGATTCTTTGACCGTTTACCATCTTCGGGTTCGTGCCTTCGAAGTTATTGATTTTTATGGCACCGGAACGATAGACCTCCTCGATAACGTAGGGGCCTTCCCATTTAGAGAGAAGTTTTCCTGCAAAAAATCATAAACGAGAGTTGTATAGCAATACATAATCACCTACATTAAACTCACGCTTTTGTATCCTTTTGTCATGCCATCTTTTAACTTTTTCTTTAAACAACTTGGCATTTTCATAAGCTTGGGTTCTCCAATCATCAAGTGAACTAATATCAAATAACCTCTTCTCACCAGCAAGTTTGAAATCATAATTGAGCTCTTTGATAGCCCAATATGCCTTATGTTCTAGTTCGAGAGGTAAGTGACATGCTTTTCCATATACCATTTTATACGGAGACATTCCCATAGGATTTTTATATGCGGTTCTATAGGCCCACAATGCATCTTCAAGTTTCTTGGACCAATTCTTTCTAGACCTATTAACAGTCTTTTGCAAAATTAATTTGAGCTCTCTATTGCTCAATTCTACTTGACCACTAGACTGTGGGTGATAAGGAGGTGCAATTCTATGATTAACGCCATACTTAGCAAGAATTTTACGGAAAGCACCATGAATAAAGTGTGAACCACCATGAGTCATTAAATATCTAGGGACTCCAAACCTTGGAAAAATAACTTCCTTAAGCATTTTAATAGAGGTGTTATGATCAGCACTACTAGTTGGAATAGCTTCTACCCACTTAGTAACATAATCAACAGCAACTAAAATATGTGTATAACCATTAGAGGCAGGAAAAGGTCCCATATAATCAAAGCCCCAAACATCAAATGGTTCAATAACAAGTGAATAATTCATAGGCATTTCTTGACGTCTACTAATATTGCCAATTCTTTGACATTCATCACAAGAAAAGACAAACTTACGGGCATCCTTGAAGAGAGTAGGCCAATAAAAACCGGATTGCAATACCTTATGTGCAGTTCTATCTCCGGCGTGGTGTCCTCCATAAGCTTCGGAGTGACATTTGCGTAGGATATGTTCTTGTTCATGCTCAGGTACACAACGTCTAATAACACCATCTACTCCTTCTTTATAAAGATGTGGGTCATCCCAAAAGTAATGTCTCAAATCATAGAAGAACTTTTTCTTTTGCTGGTATGTGAAACTAGGTGGTATGAACTTAGCAACAATGTAATTAGCATAATTAGCATACCAAGGAGTACTATGAGAATTACTTATGACATTTAATTGTTCATCAGGAAAGCTACCATCAATAGGTAGTGGGTCATCAAGAATATTTTCTAACCTAGATAAGTTGTCTGCAACGGGGTTCTCAGCTCCCTTTCTATCAACAATATGTAAATCAAATTCTTGTAGCAAGAGAACCCATCTAATAAGTCTAGGTTTAGCATCTTTCTTCTCCATGAGATATTTTATAACAGCATGATCAGTGTGAATAGTTACTTTAGAATCAACAATATAAGGTCTGAACTTATCACAAGCAAATACAACTGCTAACAGTTCTTTTTTGGTGGTAGCATAATTCCTTTGAGCATTGTCTAGAGTCTTACTAGCATAATGGATAACATTTAATTTCTTATCAACTCTTTGCCCTAGAACAGCACCTCCAGCATAATCGCTAGCATCACACATAATTTCAAAGGGTAAATTCCAATCACGTGACTGAACAACAGGTGCAGAGACTAATGCTTTCTTAAGTATTTCAAATGCTTCTACACAATCATCATCAAAGACAAATGGTATATCTTTTTGTAATAAATTAGTCAGAGGCCGAGAAATTTTTGAGAAGTCCTTAATGAACCTCCTATAAAATTCGGTGTGACCAAGGAAACTTCTTATACCTTTGATGTCTTTGGGACATGGCATCTTTTCAATAGCATCAACCTTGGCTTTATCAACTTCAATACCTCTTTCAGAAACTTTATGTCCCAAGACAATACCTTCATTAACCATAAAGTAGCACTTTTCCCAATTCAAGACAAGATTAGTTTCTTCACATCTCTGCAAAACTCGATCAAGATTGCTCAAGCAATCATCAAAAGAGGAACCATAGACGGAAAAGTCGTCCATGAAAACCTCACAAATCTTTTCACAAAAGTCAGAGAATATAGCCATCATGCATCTTTGAAAGGTAGCAGGTGCATTACATAAACCAAAAGGCATACGTCTATAAGCAAAAGTACCAAAAGGGCATGTAAAAGTAGTCTTTGATTGATCTTTAGCCGACACAGGTATTTGAGAGAAACCAGAATAACCATCTAGAAAGCAGTAATGTGTATGCTTGCATAATCTTTCTAGCATTTGATCAATAAAAGGTAAGGGGTAATGATCTTTCTTAGTAGTCTTATTTAATTTGCGGAAATCAATTACCAACCTATAACCTGTAATAATTCTTTGTGGAATCAATTCATCTTTATCATTAGGGACAACAGTAATACCTCCCTTCTTAGGGACACAATGGACATGACTTACCCACTGACTATCAGCAACGGGATAAATTATACCTACCTCCAGAAGCTTTAGTATTTCTTTTCTTACCACTTCTTTCATTTTAGGATTCAACCGTCTTTGAGGATCACGAACTGGTTTGGCATCTGCTTACAAATTTATTTTATGTTGACATAGAGTGGGACTAATGCCCTTAAGATCATCAAGAGTGTATCCAATAGCGGCACGGTGCTTCTTCAGAGTTTTCAATAATCTTTCTTCTTCATGCTCTGAAAGGTTAGCACTAATAATAATAGGATATATCTTCTTTTCATCAAGAAAAGCATATTTAAGATTATCAGGCAACGATTTAAGCTCAAACATGGGATCACCCTTGGGTGGGGGAGGATCCCCTAAATTTTCAACAGGCAAATTTTGTTGCAGAATAGGTTCCTGTTTAAAGAATACTTCATCTATTTCCCTTCTTTCATTCATAAACATATCATTTTCATGGTCTAGCAAATAATGTTCTAAAGGATCACTAGGAGGTACGGCAATAGAAGCAAGACCAATAATTTCATCCTTACTAGGTAATTCTTCTTCACGATGTTGTTTACTAAATTTAGAGAAATTAAACTCATGAACCATGTTATCCAAGACAATAGTAACAACATTCTTTTCACAATCTATCCTAGCATTAACAGTGTTCAAGAAGGTTCTACCAAATATAATGGGACAAAAGCTATCTTGTGGGGAACTGAGAACAAGAAAATTAGCGGGATATTTAGTTTTCCCACACAAGACTTCAACATCTCTAACAATTCCCACTGGTGAAATAGTATCTCTATTGGCAAGTTTAATTGTGACATCAATTTCTTCTAACTCAGCAGGTGCAATTTCATGGTTGATATCTTTATACAAGTCATAAGGTATAACACTAGCACTAGCACCCATATCACATAAGCCATGATAACAATGATCTCCTATTTTAACAGAAATAACAGGCATGCCTCCCACAGGTCTATGTTTATCTTTAGCACAAGGTTTAGCAATTCTAGCAGTTTCACCGCAGAACTGAATAACATGACCATCAATATTATCAGACAAGAGATCTTTAACAATAGCAATATTAGGTTCTACTTTAACTTGATTAGGAGGTGTATAAGTTCTAATATTGCTTTTGCGGACCACAGTTGAAGCTTTAGCATGATCCTTTATTCGAACAGGGAAAGGTGGTTTCTCAACATAAGAAGTAGGAACAATAGGATCATTATAAGTGACAGTCTTTTCTTCAACTTTAATAGGTGCAGCTACTTTTACTTCTATGGGAGGATGATATTTAAACCACTTCTCCTTAGGGAGATCAACATAAGTAGCAAAAGATTCACAGAAAGAAGCTACTATCTCAGAGTCAAGTCCATATTTAGTGCTAAACTTACGGAAAATATCGGTATCCATAAAAGATTTAACACAATCAAACTTAGGTGTCATACCTGACTCCTTACCTTCGTCGAGGTCCCAATCTTCAGAGTTGCGTTTAATTTTATCCAATAAGTCCCATTTAAAATCAATAGTCTTCATCATAAAAGAGCCAGCAGAAGAAGTATCGAGCATGGTTTGATTATTATGAGAAAGTCGAGCATAAAAACTTTGAAGAATTATTTCTCTCGAGAGCTCATGATTGGGGCATGAATATAACATTGATTTAAGCCTGCCCCAAGCTTGAGCAATTCTTTCTCCTTTGCGAGGCCAAAAATTATATATATAATTGCGATCACGATGAACTAGATGCATAGTGTTGGGGATATTACTACTGGGCGTAAACCGCCCTATCTGGGACGGGTTAACTTCATCAGTAATTAAGTATGTTAAAGCCCATGAAGGTAGATGAGGGCTTAAAACCCATGATCGGTTTAAGGCCTGTAGCCGTAAACCGGCGTTGGTATGTAAACTTGTATTGTAAGTTAGGAATAAGTAGAGACCAAACCGGACACGTATATGAGCCGGTGTTGGGACTCTGTAAACCGACGGGCGTCACCCATGTATATAAGGGGACGACCCGGCGGCGGTTCAGGGACAATAGACAACAACTCGAGACTTAGGCGAAGCTTGTTTGCTCCCTAGTCATCGAAACCCCATCAATTCCATCACAACTAGACGTAGGCTTTTACCTTCATCGAAGGGGCCGAACTAGTACAAAACTCCCTTGCGTCCCTGTGTCCGCTTTAACCCCTTCGAGCTAACCCGTGACGATGGCTCCACGACTAAGTCCCTTCATGAGGACATCTGTCGTGACAAAACCACAACAGTTGGCGCCCACCATGGGGCCATCGCACGATGGTTTCAAGTTCTTGGAGGGCAACTTCGAAGGACTCAAGGGCTACACTGTGGGCCGGATGACCAAGAGTCGTCGCGGCAAGCTCTACATCGACGACGCATGATGGGGCCCCGAGGCCGGCTCGATTGAGTACGGGTACCGGGTCCCCTTCGGTGGCATACACATCTTCACTGGCAAGATCGGTGAACCGGTCCCTGAGCCGGACATCTGCACCGACCTCGTGAAGACGGCTCAGCGCATGCGATCTGCCCAGGTTAAACCGGCCGTGAAGCGTGCCTTCGTGGGAGTCATCCACGGAGGAGACTATGAGGATGGATCGGAATCTGGTGGCGATACCGTCGTTTATTCCGGCAACAAGTCATCAACTGGAGAAACCAAATCGTTGTATCAGCTACAAGATGGCCGGATTGGGGGCTGTTCCGATGTCGACAGTATTCCGGACCCCTCCGATCTACCCAACCGGGTTGGAATATTCAAGGCCGGTACACAGGCGGCGAACCACTCTTCGACCGCAGCAGCAATGATCTCCGGGTCGGTAGCGGTGACGGCTGCCAGGGCAGGAGGCCCTGTGCGCCCGCCGGCTCAAGTTTTTTCTGGTCTGTTTGATGCGTTGGCTACGCTTATGGCAGAGGCTAACCCGGCAGACCAGAACGCCCACAACGCAGAAATTGCAAAGGTGAGGGATCAGATTACTCAAGCCAAGGCCGATCTAGCAGCTGAGAATGCCAGGATGACTGCAGAGCGGGCCGCTTTGGATGCGCAGGCCTACCGGCTTACGCTGGATCAGAACGCGTCGCATGAAGTCCTAAAGAGGAAGCACCGGTCTCGCTTGCCTCCGGTTTTCGAAGCCAGAGATCTCTTCAATACTCCTGGGGCAGGAACCAGTAACCCGCCGGTGGTAAACCGGGCGGAAGCACCTGGGACGGGAGCGCCGGTTCAGCCTCGCCTGATGGGTCCGCCTCGTCAGAACACTATCATACTGCAGCCTGTCCTGACACCTCCGGATCACTATTCCAATCCGATGGACAATCTTGTTGCTGCCGCTTCACGATTGGAGGCCATCCCAATTGAAGGTGATTCTCCGTAGGTGGTGGAGACGCGCCGGGTTAAGGAGCTTCTTTGAACAGCTTTGATTCAATAGGAAGAGTATTCATACAGCCGTGACCGGATTCACTCTACACCTCGCCCAAGCCGGAGCTACAGCAGGCGTATGGATGAACCGGCCGTGTCAAGCAATGCACGAAACCGTGAAGCACCCCATGGCAACAACCCGGCAGGTGGTATTGGTGATGCCCAGGAAGTGGTGGACCGGGCTCGATCGCGCAGGGAGGCCGAGCTAGCGGCGTAGTATGAGGCTCGTCAGCTTACGCCGGTTCGTCCGACCACATCGGTCGAGCCAGGAGTTACTTCTAGCTCTTTGGGGGTGCCGTGCCTTGTCCCCGCTTTATGCACTGTGCGCCTGCCCAAGGATTTCAAGGGCCCGCGCAAGGTGCCAAATTACACTATCGATTTATCTCCAGAAACATGGGTGGAGAGCTACGAGATGGCCATGGAGATGCTTGATGTGGATGATGTGGCGTGTGCAAAGTAATTCACCATGATGCTCGAAGGAACGACCCGTACTTGGTTAAAAAGTTTACCTGCCAACTCTATCAGTTCATGGGCCCAATTACGAGCCCGGTTTATCCAGAATTTCAAGGATACATGTAAACAGCCTATGTCGATAGTGGACTTAGCAGCTTGTGTCCAGGAAGAAGGAGAATCGACAACTCGATGGGTGCGCCGGGGTCTCGAAGATCTTGCATTCATCAGACCGCATCAATGCCGATACAGCGATGATAACTTTGGAAGGCAACTGCCGGTTTGAGCCTCTGAAGTTGAAATTGGGGCGGTTGAAGCGCCATTGCAACGACATGGGGACCCTCATGGTTGCGCTAGTGAAGTATGCTGATTCTGATAGTACCAAGGATCCCGAGTCTGATGATGACAAGGCAGGGAAGGGAAAGAAGAGCAGCAACTCCAAGGGGAAGCAACACAACACGGCAGGGCATGGAAACGGAGGCAAGCGCAAAGCAGATAGAAGCATGGACTTTGTTGCTAATACCAATGCTCAGGACAAGGGCCAGCGACGAAAGGGTAAACCGCTGAATCGCAGTGGAGCGCCTAACCCTAACCCAGACCGCCTGACCTATCTGTTGAATCATCCCTGTCCAAAGCACGGGACGAAGGAGATGCCAGCCAACCACCTTTGGAAGGATTGCTACATTATGCAGAGAATTCTAATGCTTTCCGGTATGATCACTGATCAGGTGGTGGCTCAGGATCTGGATCCCATGGGCCGGGTTACGGTGGAGGAAATTCCGGTTCAGGCTTCAACAGTAATCAGGGCGTACATAACAATCAAAGTAGCCAGAATAGCCAGGGTGGTTACAACCAGCAGCAGCAACAGTCGGGTTATCAGAGCAACCCGAAGCAGTTGAATAGTGGGCAATATCATGTCTTCACCACTAGTTTGGACAAGCGAGACCGGAAGCTTCATAAGCAGGCAGTAAACTCTGTTGAACCGGCCGCACCCCGTTATTTACGCTGGCCTGAACATCCAATTGTATGGAGCCGAGAGGATCACCCTCCCCGGGTTGACTATCCGGGTCAGCTAGCATTGGTAGTGGCACCTCGGGTGGGAGGTTATAAATTCACCAAGGTGCTCATGGATGGAGGGAGCAGCATTAACATCCTATACTATGAAACCTTCCGCCGTATGGGACTAACAGATAAAAATCTTAAACCGTCCAATACGGTATTCCATGGTGTGGTACCTGGTAAGTCAGCGTATCCTGTTGGCAAGATAGCTCTGGAGGTGGCGTTTGGAGATGATCATGATTCCAGGTCAGAGACATTGACTTTTGAGGTGGTGAAAATCCAGAGCCAATATCACGCCCTATTTGGGCGACCGGCTTATGCCAAATTTATGGCACGACCCTGTTATGTTTATTTACAGCTCAAGATGCCGGGTCACAAGGGAACAATAACTGTTCATGGAAGCCGCAAGATCGCTTTGGAGTGTGAAGAAGGTGATGCGGCTTATGTAGAGTTGGTTTGCGCCACAGAGGAGCTGAAATACTATAAGGACAATGTTGATCCGGCAGACATGACTCCGTTCAAGAAGCCAACTACGGAGCATGATCCAGCCCTGAAGTTCAAATCGGCAGCTGAGACTAAGCTTGTTGACTTCGTACCTAGCGATTCGTCCAAGCAGTTTAGTATTAGTGCCAACTTGGATCGAAAATAGGAAAGCGCGCTCATCGAGTTCATCCGTGAGAATCGGGACATCTTTGCATGGAAGCCTTCTGACATGCCAGTTGTACCGAGGCAACTCGCTGAGCACACTCTTAATGTTGATCCCAAGTACAAACCGGTGAAATAGTTTCTCCGCCGGTTTAATCAAGAAAGACGCAAAGCTATTGGAGAAGAGGTAGCCAGGCTCTTAGTGGCTGGCTTTATCGTTGAAGTTTTCCATCCTGAATGGCTGGCTAATCCGGTGCTGGTCCTTAAGAGACACGGCACCTGGCGCATGTGTGTGGATTACACAGATCTTAACACGGCTTGTCCAGCAGATCCTTTTGCCCTCCCCCATATTAATCAAATTATTGATGCTATGGCGGGTTGCGAGCGTTTGAGTTTTCTGGATGCATATTCTGGTTATCATCAGATCAAGATGGCAGTTAAGGACCAGGAGAAGACAGCGTTCATAACTCCCTTTGGAGCCTTGTGCTATGTGTCTATGCCCTTTGGGCTCAAGAGTGCTCAGGCAACTTATCAACGGTGTGTACAGAATTGCCTTCATAAACAGATTGGCCGTAATGTACATGCCTATGTGGATGATATTGTGGTTAAGTCAAGGGAGAAGGAGACTCTGGTTGACGATTTGAAGGAAAACTTTGATAACCTACGGACATACAAGATGATGCCCAACCCGGCCAAGTGTGTCTTTGGTGTACCGGCAGGCAAATTATTGGGTTTTCTGGTGTCCAATAGGGGAATTGAGGCTAATCCGGAGAAGATCACAGCTATTACCTCCCTGGCTAAACCGAAGTGTATCAATGACGTTCAACACTTGGCAGGCCGGATTGCCACGTTGAGCCGGTTTATCAGCCGCCTTGGTGAGAAGGCGATCCCTTTGTATCAGATGCTAAAGAAGACAGATCAATTCGTTTGGAGTTCTGCTGCTGATAAAGTGTTTGAGGATTTAAAGCGGCAGCTAGCCAATCCGCCTGTTCTTACTGCTCCAATCGACAAGGAACCGTTGCTACTATATGTCGCAGCTAATGCTCGTGTAGTTAGCGTAGCTATTGTGGTGGCGCGCAAGGAGGCAGGCAAGGAGTATCCGGTTCAGCGTCCGGTTTACTATATCAGCGAGGTGCTTATTGAGTCCAAGCAAAGGTACCCGCATTGGCAGAAGCTGGTATATGGAGTTTTCATGGCAAGCCGGAAGCTTAAGCAATACTTCCAAGGTCATCACATCACAGTGGTCAGTTCTGCTCCCTTGGGAGATATAATCCAGAACAGAGAAGCAACTGGCCGGATTGCTAAGTGGGCAATAGAACTTGGACCTCATGGGTTGAAATATGTACCTCGGACGGCGGTCAAGTCTCAAGCACTTGTGGATTTCATCAATGATTGGACAGAACTGCAAACACCTGGAGAAGCCGGATCACACCTATTGTACTATTCATTTTGATGGGTCCGGGCAATTCGAGGGCTCGGGGGCTGAAGTCGTATTAACTTCCCCACAAGGTGATAAGTTCTATTACTTTCTCCGCTTAATGTTCCCTTGTACTAACAATGCAGCTGAGTACGAAGCTTTACTCCATGGTCTCCGGATGGCTAAGGAGATGAATCTGAGCCGGGTTAAGTGCTTTGGTGACTCGGATCTGGTGGCTCAACAAGTGTCTGGCACCTGGGATTCAAAGGACCCGCTCATGGAAGCATATTGTCGTGAGGTGGATATTGTTGCGGGTCACTTTAAGGGTTATCAAGTGGATCACGTGGACCGACGAAAGAATGAAGCGGCGGACGCTTTAAGCCGGTTGGGCTCTCAACGTAAACCGGTCCCGCCTAATGTCTTCTTGGACATTCTGCATAATCCGTCTGTCAAGCTCCCTGGTGAAGAGGATTTGGCTATTCCTGATCGGGAGGCTCAATTGGTGGCAGATCTTCGTGTCATCCCGGATTGGACGATTCCTTATCTCGCATATATGAACCAGGGCGAGTTACCAGAAGATGAGACTCTGGCTAGACAGATAATCCGTCGTTCCAAGTCCATGACTATTGTCAATGGCGAGTTGCATCATTGCAGCGTATCAGGGGCGTTTCAATCCTGTGTGTCTTCTGAGGAAGGCTGTGAAATCTTGCCTGAGATCCACGAAGGACATTGTGGTCACCATGCTGGTTCAAAGTCTTTGGTGGCTAAGGCATTTTGCCACGGCTTCTATTGGTTGACTGCTCATGCTGATGCGGACGACCTGGTCAGACGATGTGATGGTTGTCAAAAGTTCTCAAGACGCGCTCCTGTGCCGGCTCAAGAATTGAGGATGATTCCAATTACTTGGCCGTTCGCAACTTGGGGGCTGGATATGGTTGGGCCTTTCAAAAGGTCAAAGGACAAGAAGACCCACCTTTTGGTGGCGGTTGACAAGTTTACAAAGTGGGTGGAAGCAGAGCCAGTTAGCAAGTGTGATGCAGCTACGGCGGTTCAATTCATCAGAAAGGTGATCTTCCGGTTTGGCTTTCCACACAGCATCATCACTTATAATGGTACCTACTTGTCCAAGGGTGCTATGAAGGAGTTCTGTCAACGTGAGCACAACCGGCTTGACGTTTCATCAGTGGCTCACCCACAGTCCAATGGTCAAGCAGAGAGGGCTAATCAAGAGATCTTGCGAGGCATCAAGCCCCGGCTTATGGTTCCTTTGCAACGGACGCGGGGTTGTTGGGTTGAAGAGTTACCATCTGTATTAGGGAGCATCAACACCACACCCAACAGATCGATAGGATACACGCCGTTCTTCATGGTCTACGGAGCGGAGGCGGTTCTCCCCAGTGACATCCGTCATGACTCACCTCGTGTAGCGGCTTATGTTGAAGCGGACAACGAGGTAGCACGGCAAGATGCTTTGGACTTGTTGGATGAGGAGCGAGACATAGCAGCCGCCCGTTCGGCGATTTACCAGCAAGATCTCCGTTGCTATCACAGTCGCCGAGTGAGGACCAGAACCTTTCAAGAGGGAGATTTGGTACTTCGGCTCATCCAAGACCAGACTGATATGCACAAGTTATCCCCACCTTGGGAGGGACCTTCCATGGTCAGCAAGAATCTGCACAATGGGTCATACTACCTGATCGATATTCGAGAGCATAAAGACTCACGTACATCAGAGGAGGAGACCAACAGGCCGTGGAACATAGCTCATCTTCGTCCTTACTATACCTGAGCCATCGGCTCTACTTATGTACATATTATGACAATGTATATATTATGATCAATGCAATAAACCAGAGCCTCAGCTAAAGTGGGATATTTGTTATTTTTACATCATGTGTGGTTACACGGTGTTTTTGTCTTAAAGCGGCCTCCGGTTTACCCCTTGAGTTAGCTTTTCTTTTCAAAAAAGCCTTCAATCATGTCACTTGGGGGCTTGGTCGTGTCCGAACCAATGCAACACCTTTTGATAGGCGAAAGCCACAGAATCACTTGGGGACTTGGTCATGTCTGAACCAGTCACGCCTCCTGATCGGCCTAAGGCCACAGAATCACTTGGGGGCTTTGGTCGAACCTGAACCATTGCTACACCTCTTGATCGGCGTAATGCCAATGCATCATTTGGGGACCTGGCTGACTCGAACCATAGCTACGCCTATCGGGGGCTTGGTCGTGTCCGACCATGGTAATGCCACTTGATCGGCTAACAAGCCTCTTTTAGAACTGGATTTGTTTTTGCCTTTGTTTGCATTATGTTTCCTTTTGACAAACACTTCTTTTGTTGCGTTTTAAATCGACAAATTCTTAAACCGGTTCAACTGTCAATTGACGGAACACGGTCAATTCTTAATCTGGAAACTATTTGCCCGGTTTTGATTTTTTGTTAACATCCTATTATGGAGTAACACCGGTGTTTATCATAACCCAGAACGGTTTACCTGGTAAACCGGCATTATATACGCAGGAGCTGCTTTCTCCTCCAACAGTATGGGTTTATAAAACTCCACTTCAAGATTGGCCAAGCCAACTTCATGCCCAACGATGGCAGGTATTATGTATCACAATATTTGATCATATGCTTAAATCTAAGATATTCGATTTCATATATATAGATATCATAACCCGCCTGGCGGTACAACCGCGGCGGCGCTTTAACATTTCTTGACTGTAGAAAATAGTTTGGAGATTGATCATCCAAAGGAAGCACAAGTTGCAATAACTATGCACGAAGGCATATCAAAATCAAGTGTATCGGCTAGCCTATTACAAGGCAACACGGTGCCCAGATACGATCGTTGTTTTTCTGCGTAACACAAAGGAGCAGTCATTTAAAACGGTCTCCGGTTCACGCTTGGTCACCCACTTGGCCTGAAGGTTGCGGGTCATCCCGCGCTGCTTCAACTTGTGCTTCTCTACCCAGCGGCTGGAAATCAACAGTTGTCCAGTCGATTCCAGTTAATGCTTGAAAGACAGCTTCATCATTGATCAGCAACGACGGTTCAATGTCAGGAGCGTAAGTATGCTTACGTATTGGAGGGATAAGGTTCTCCGCTTCAGGAATTGGTGCAGCCACTCGTTTGTTTTGATCATCATATTGGGCTTGATAGTGAGACAAATCTGCCTCTTCAACCAATTGACAAGCTAGAGGGCGCACTTCCCGGTTTATCGCTCGCAGATCCTCTTCACTGAACTCTGTCCCGTCTTCCTTCAAGCTAGGGTAGCCAAGGGCCGCTTCAACAGGATCAAAATCCGGCACCCACGCTTTTGCCCGGATTAAGGCATTGATAGCACCGGTTCGAGCAGCAGATTTCTTTAGCTCTTCAACCCAGGCAGGAGGCATAGACAGCCTTGTAATAGTGTCCTGGATCAAAGTGGGTGCCGGGTTGTTATGGGAAGCAGTACAGATGATCCGCTGCGCACCAGTATACAATTGCTCTATCAATGTATAGGCGGCTTTCAGTTTCTTCCGCACATCTGATCCCAAGTGACCAATGCGTGTCCCTGCATCATTCAATGGATTAATAAACCGGCAATTACATGATAAGGCCTTGTTATTTCAGAAGTCAAGATGGCTTACCAAAGACAGCAGCGGTCATGGAATGCACTTGCCGCTTTACGCTGGTCAATTCATCCACTACCGGTTTGAGTGCAGCCTCGGCATTCTCTGCTCGTTGAGTTAAAGCGGATTTCTCAGTGGCCCAATCCGCCCGCTCTTTGTTGTAGCCCTCCTTAAGCTTTTCCATGACGCTTAAAGCGCTGGTTAATTCCTCTTTTGCCTTGGAGGTTTCAGGTTGTTGGGACTTCAGGTTTTCTTGCAGATCGGCGATTTGGCTTTCTCTTTTGCTCAGTTCAGCCTGCATATAGACAATAATATGATTCAGATGGCGGTACAGAATTGAAGTACCAACCACATAACAAGTTATGCCCTTGGTACTTGGGGGCTAATGCATATTTGCTCTTCATCCTACAATTTTTCATAAAGTCCCAAGCTCAATACAAGTATTCAACTTGGCACTTGGGGGCTAATGGCTATTTGCTCAATAATTACTGATGTTGCAATCTTTTACCTAAAGTCCCGGTTTAACTACATTAAGTTGAACCGGCCCTTGGGGGCTACATTAGCAAAATTTAGATACATTGAAGTTCACTTGGAAAGTCCCGGTTTAAGTTGTTATCTTAAACCGTCACTTGGGGGCTATTGGAGTTGACAGATTAAAGTATATAAGCAGAGAAGCATGTGGAAATTACCTCATATTTGTCCTTCATCATATTAACCAGACCGGCTTCATAGTCACGGCTCGTGTATAGCCGGTTCAGATAGCCGGAATGGAGATCCTGGGCGTTCAGAGCGGCACAGGTTGCCAAATCAGCATTCCACTTGCCTTTGCCAATTGCAGCAAATTCATCTTTGGCAGTGTGTTTGGATAAAGCGACAGGATTGCTTGGCTCAATACGACCAATGCCAGTAATAATAACATCATCATCTTTTGCTTCGCCGGTTTGAACTGGACTCGCCGGTTTGTTAGTTTGCTTCGACAGGCTGGTTGTTCTGTTAATCCGGACATGGCTTGTAGGCTGATCAATAGGGCCTGTGGTGTCAATATGTGCCTCTTCAGCGGCAAAATCATGGTCTTGCGGTGGTGGATCGTTCGGCACATCCTCACGAATAGCCGCTTCAGGATCTGGTAATCTGTCCGGTTCAGGAACGGTATTTTCTTCTGCCGCTTTGTCTAGATGAGCCTTCTTGCTTGTCCTAGGCTTGGCCCTGAAAGGAATAAGACGGATTAGTACAGTATATGTTACAAAGTAATATATCAGAAATACTATAAGATATATGGCTCACCCAAGCACCGTTTTGAGTGGTGGAAGCTGGGTGGCTGATGAATCGCCAGAAGACGAATGAGAAGTGCCCTGATAATCGGAGTCAGATGGATTAAGAGGTTGACAAAAACAACCCGCTTTAGGACAAGCATTTACAAGAGAGTTAGAGACCTCTGAACGGCATTTCCGAACCGGACTGTTCGGTAAACCGGCGGAGGTAACTACCTGGATGCTATGCCGGGTTGTGCGGCGAGCTTCGTGCTGTTGTGTCTTCACAAGAAAGTTTGGATCCACATAAGCAAGAGGATGAGAAAATTTAACTTTCCGGTTTACCCGACGGATTTTTAGTGAAGGCAAAGGGTTTGAATCGGAGGAGAGAGCAATTACCTCTATAGCATCAGCATGACTGGCTTCGGCGTCATCCTGGAAATGATCATTATCAATAAGGCGTGTGAAAAATAAACCAAGTGAATCAAGCTCTACCTCAGAGTCCGGGTTACCCACATCATCGTCAGTTGCCGGGTCAGAAGACGCAGTGGTTTTCTTCCTGTTAGCGGGCCTCTTCACAACTCTGGTTTTGGGCCGGGTTTGTGGCACTGCCGTTTAGGTCATATCGGTGTAAAGCGCATTAAGAAACTCCATACAGATGGACTTTTGGAACCACTTGATTATGAATCACTTGGTACTTGCGAATCGTGCCTCATGGGCAAGATGACTAAAACACCTTTCTCCGGTACTATGGAGAGAGCAACAGATTTGTTGGAAATCATACATACAGATGTATGTGGTCCAATGAATGTTGAGGCTCATGGCGGATATCGTTATTTTCTCACCTTCACAGATGATTTAAGTAGATATGGGTATATCTACTTAATGAAACATAAGTCTAAAACATTTGAAAAGTTCAAAGAATTTCAGAGTGAAGTGGAAAATCATCGTAACAAGAAAATAAAGTTTCTACGATCTGATCGTGGAGGAGAATATTTGAGTTACGAGTTTGGTGTACATTTGAAACAATGTGGAATAGTTTCGCAACTCACGCCACCCGGAACACCACAACGTAATGGTGTGTCCGAATGTTGTAATCGTACTTTACTTGATATGGTACGATCTATGATGTCTCTTACAGATTTACCGCTATCGTTTTGGGGTTATGCTTTAGAGACGGCCGCATTCACGTTAAATAGGGCACCATCGAAATCCGTTGAGACAACGCCTTATGAACTATGGTTTGGCAAGAAACCAAAGTTGTCGTTTCTAAAAGTTTGGGGTTGCGATGCTTATGTGAAAAAACTTCAACCTGATAAGCTCGAACCCAAATCGGAGAAATGTGTCTTCATAGGATATCCAAAGGAAACTATTGGATAAACCTTCTATCACAAATCCGAAGGCAAGACTTTTGTTGCTAAATTAGGAAACTTTCTAGGGAAGGAGTTTCTCTCGAAATAAGTGAGTGGGAGGAAAGTAGAACTTGATGAGGTAACCGTACCTGCTCCCTTATTGGAAAGTAGTTCATCACAGAAACCGGTTTCTGCGACACCTACGCCAATTAGTGAGGAAGTTAATGATGATGATCATGAAATTTCAGATCAAGTAACTACTGAGCCTCGTAGATCAACCAGAGTAAGATCCGCACCAGAGTGGTACGATAATCCTGTTCTGGAAGTCATGCTACTAGATCATGATGAACCTACGAACTATGAAGAAGCGATGGTGAGCCCAGATTCCGCAAAATGGCTTGAAGCCATGAAATCTGAGATGGGATCCATATATGAAAACAAAGTGTGGACTTTGGTTGACTTGCCCGATGATCGGCAAGAAATTGAGAATAAATGGATCTTCAAGAAGAAGACTGACGTTGATGGTAATGTTACTATCTACAAAGCTTGACTTATCGCAAAAGGTTTTCGACAAGTTCAAGGGATTGACTACGATGAGACCTTCTCACCCGTAGCGATGCTTAAGTCTGTCCAAATCATGTTAGCAATTGCCGCATTTTATGATTATGAAATTTGGAAGATGGATGTAAAAACTGCATTCCTGAATGGATTTTTGGAAGAAGAGTTGTATATGATGCAACCAGAAGGTTTTATCGATCCAACGGGAGCTAACAAAGTGTGCAAGCTCCAGCGATCCATTTATGGACTGGTGCAAGCCTCTCGGAGTTGGAATAAACGCTTTGATAGTGTGATCAAGGCATTTGGGTTTGTACAGACTTTTGGAGAAGCCTGTATTTACAAGAAAGTGAGTGGGAGCTCATTAGCATTTCTGATATTATATGTGGATGACATATTACTAATCGGAAATGATATAGAATTTCTGGATAACATAAAGGGATACTTGAATAAGAGTTTTTCAATGAAAGACCTCGGTGAAGCTGCTTACATATTGGGCATTAAGATCTATAGAGATAGATCAAGACGCTTAATTGGACTTTCACAAAGCACATACCTTGACAAAGTTTTGAAAAAGTTCAAAATGGATCAAGCAAAGAAAGGGTTCTTGCCTGTGTTACAAGGTGTGAAGTTGAGTAAGACTCAATGCCCGACCACTGCAGAAGATAGAGAGAAGATGAAAGATGTTTCCTATGCTTCAGCCATAGGCTCTATCATGTATGCAATGCTGTGTACCAGACCTGATGTGCGCCTTGCTATAAGTTTAGCAGGGAGGTACCAAAGTAATCCAGGAGTGGATCACTGGACAGCGGTCAAGAACATCCTGAAGTACCTGAAAAGGACTAAGGATACGTGTTTACATTAAACGGTGGAGCTGTCAGTTGGTGCAGTTCTAAACAAAGCGTCGTGGCGGGATCTACATGTGAAGCGGAGTACATAGCTGCTTCGGAAGCAGCAAACGAAGGAGTCTGGATGAAGGAGTTCATATCCGATCTAGGTGTCATACCTAGTGCATCGGGTCCAATGAAAATCTTTTGTGACAATACTGGTGCAATTGCCTTGGCAAAGGAATCCAGATTTCACAAAAGAACCAAGCACATCAAGAGACGCTTCAATTCCATCCGGGATCTAGTCCAGGTGGGGGACATAGAGATTTGCAAGATACATACGGATCTGAATGTAGCAGACCCATTGACTAAGCCTCTTCCACGAGCAAAACATGATCAGCACCAAGGCTCCATGGGTGTTAGAATCATTACTGTGTAATCTAGATTATTGACTCTAGTGCAAGTGGGAGACTGAAGGAAATATGCCCTAGAGGCAATAATAAAGTTATTATTTATTTCCTTATATCATGATAAATGTTTATTATTCATGCTAGAATTGTATTAACCGGAAACATAATACATGTGTGAATACATAGACAAACTGAGTGTCACTAGTATGCCTCTACTTGACTAGCCCGCTAATCAAAGATGGTTATGTTTCCTGACCATAGACAAAGAGTTGTTATTTGATTAACAGGATCACATCATTAGTTGAATGATCTGATTGACATGAACCATTCCATTAGCTTAGCACCCGATCGTTTAGTATGTTGCTATTGCTTTCTTCATGACTTATACATGTTCCTATGACTATGAGATTATGCAACTCCCGTTTACCGAAGGAACACTTTGTGTGCTACCAAACGTCACAACGTAACTGGGTGATTATAAAGGGGCTCTACAGGTGTCTCCAAAGGTACATGTTGGGTTGGCGTATTTCGAGATTAGGATTTGTCACTCCGATTGTCGGAGAGGTATCTCTGGGCCCTCTCGGTAATGCACATCACATAAGCCTTCCAAGCATTGCAACTAATGTGTTAGTTGTAAGATGATGTATTACGGAACGAGTAAAGAGACTTGCCGGTAACGAGATTGAACTAGGTATTGGATACCGACGATCGAATCTCGGGCAAGTAACGTACCGATGACAAAGGGAACAACGTATGTTGTTCTGCGGTCTGACCGATAAAGATCTTCGTAGAATATGTAGGAGCCAATATGGGCATCCAGGTCCCGCTATTGGTTATTGACCGGAGACATGTCTCGGTCATGTCTACATTGTTCTCGAACCGTAGGGTCCGCACGCTTAAAGTTACGATGACAGCTTCATTATGAGTTTATGTATTTTGATGTACCGAATGTTGTTCGGAGTCCCGGATGTGATCACGGACATGACAAGGAGTCTCGAAATGGTCGAGACATAAAGATCGATATATTGGAAGCCTACATTTGGACATCGGAATGGTTCCGGGTGAAATCGGCATTTTACCGGAGTACCAAGGGGTTACCGGAACCCCCCGGGGGGTTATTGGGCCTACATGGGCCTTGGGGGAGAAGAGGGAAGGAGTCAGGAGGTGGCCGCGCTCCCCTCCCCTTCCTAGTCCGAATAGGACAAGGGAAGGGGGGCGGTGCCCCCCTTTCCTTCCCCTCTTCCTCCTCTTTCCCCCCTTCTCCTTCTCCAACTAGCAAAGAAGGGAGTCCTACTCCCGGTGGGAGTAGGACTCCCCCCTGGCGCGCCCCTCCTTGGCCGGCCGCCCCCTCCCCTTGGCTCCTTTATATACGGGGGCAGGGGGCACCCTAGAACACACAAGTTGATCTTCGTGATCGTTCCTTAGCCGTGTGCGGTGCCCCCCTCCACGATATTACACCTCGGTCATATTGTAGCAGTGCTTAGGCGAAGCCCTGCGACGGTTGAACATCAAGATCGTCACCACGCCGTCGTGCGGACGGAACTCCTCCCCTAAGCTTTGGTGGATCGGAGCCCGGGGTGCGTCATCGAGTTGTACGTGTGTCAAGAACTCGGAGGTGCTGGAGTAATGGTGCTTGGATCGGTTGGACCGGGAAGACGTACGACTACTTCCTCTACGTTGTGTCAACGCTTCCGCTTCGTTCTACGAGGGTATGTAGACAACACTCTCCCCTCTCCTTGCTATGCATCACCATGATCTTGCGTGTGCGTAGGAAATTTTTTGAAATTACTACGTTCCCCAACAGTACTCTCATGGCAAAACTGGTTTAAGGGTTATTTGGAAGCACAAGTAGTATCTCTACTTGGTGCTGGGAATTTTGCTAGCATGAGGGGTAAAGGCAAGCTAAACATGTAAGAGGATCCATGACAACATACTTTATCTCAGATACAAGAAAACATAACTCATCACGTCGTCTTCCTTGTCCAGCATCAACTCTTTAGCATGTCATATTTTAATGAGTGCTCCCAATCATAAAAGATGTCAATGATAATATATCTATATGTGAAACCTCTCTTTCCTTATTACTTCCTATTAATTGCAACGATGACCAAAGCTATGTTTGCCACCTCCCAACAACTTTTAATCATCATACTCTTTCTATGTGAAGTCATTACTCTCAATAAGATCAATATGAACTCTATGTTTCTTTTTATTCCTTTTCTTCTTTCCTTTTATTCACTCAAGATCATGGAAAAATAGTCAAGCCCTTGACTCAACACTAATCTTTATTATATATAGCTCACAAACTCGATTACGTAGAGAGATCATAAAGCAAAACAAAAATCTAGATCATGCCATAAACTTCATTCTACTAGATTAAAATACTACTAATAGGATCGAACTAAGAAAAACGGTAAAGATAGGAGTTGTGATTGTGATACGATACTGGTGTTGGGGAACGTTGCAGAAAACAAAAATTTTCCTACGGTTTCACCAAGATCCATCTATGAGTTCATCTAGCAACGAGTGATCGGATGCATCTACATACCTTTGTAGATCGCGAGCGGAAGCGTTCAAAAGAACGGGGATGAAGTAGTCGTACATGACGTGATCCAAATCACCGGAGATCCTAGCACCGAACGGACGGCACCTCTGCGTTCAACACACGTACGGTCAGCGTAACGTCTCCTTCTTCTTGATCCAGCAAGGCAAAGGAGAGGTTGAGGAAGATGGCTCCAGCAGCAGCACGACGGCGTGGTGATGATGGAGCTGCAGTACTCCGGCAGGGCTTCGCCGAGCTCTATGGAGGAGGAGGAGGTGTTGGAGAGGGAGAGGGAGGCGCCAAGGCAAAGGGTGCGGCTGCCCCCCTCCCCCCCCCCTTTATATAGGCCCCTGGGGGGGCGCCGGCCCTGGGAGATTGGATCTCCCAAGGGGGCGGCGGCCAAGGGCTGGAGTGGCCCCCAAGCCAAGGTGGGCCGCCCCCCCACCCCTAGGGTTTCAACCCTAGGCGCATGGGGTGGGCCTAGGGGGTGCACCAGCCCACTATGGGCTCGTTCCCCTCCCCACTTTGGCCCATGGGGCCCTCCGGGTAAGGTGGCCCCACCCGGTGGACCCCCGGGACCCTTCTGGTGGTCCCGGTACAATACCGGTGACCCCGAATCTTGTCCCGATGGCCAAAACAGCACTTCCTATATATAATTCTTTACCTCCGGACCATTCCGAAACTCCTCGTGACGTCCGAGATCTCATCCGGGACTCCGAACAACATTCAGGTTACTGCATATACATATCCCTACAACCCTAGCGTCACCGAACCTTAAGCGTGTAGACCCTACGGGTTCGAGAGACATGCAGACATGACCGAGACGGCTCTCGGGCAATAACCAACAGCGGGATCTGGATACCCATGTTGGCTCCCACATGCTCCACGATGATCTCATCGGATGAACCACGATGTCGAGGATTCAATTAATCCCGTATACGATTCCCTTTGTCAATCGGTATTTTACTTGCCCGAGATTCGATCGTCGGTATCCCAATACCTCGTTCAATCTCGTTACCGGCAAGTCACTTTACTCATACCGTAATGCATGATCCCGTGATCAAACACTTTGATCACATTGAGCTCATTATGATGATGCATTACTGAGTGGGCCCGGTGATACCTCTCCGTCAAGCGGAGTGACAAATCCCAGTCTCGATCTGTGTCAACCCAACAGACACTTTCGGAGATACCCATAGTATACCTTTATAGTCACCCAGTTACGTTGTGACGTTTGGCACACCCAAAGCACTCCTACGGTATCCGGGAGTTACACGATCTCATGGTCTAAGGAAAGGATACTTGACATTGGAAAACTCTAGCAAACGAACTATACGATCTTGTGCTATGTTTAGGATTGGGTCTTGTCCATCACATCATTCTCCTAATGATGTGATCTCGTTATCAATGACATCCAATGTCCATAGTCAGGAAACCATGACTATCTGTTTATCAACGAGCTAGTCAACTAGAGGCTCACTAGGGACATGTTGGTGTATATCATTCACACATGTATTACGATTTCCGGATAACACAATTATAGCATGAATAAAGACAATTATCATGAACAAGGAAATATAATAATAATGCTTTTATTATTGCCTCTAGGGCATATTTCCAACAGTCTCCCACTTGCACTAGAGTCAATAATCTAGTTACATTGTGATGAATCGAACACCCATGGAATTCTGGTGTTGATCATGTTTTGCTCTAGGGAGAGGTTTAGTCAACGGATCTGCTACATTCAGGTCCGTATGTACTTTACAAATATCTATGTCTCCATCTTGAACATTTTCACGAATGGAGTTGAAGCGACGCTTGATGTGCCTTGTCTTCTTGTGAAACCTGGGCTCCTTGGCAAGTGCAATAGCTCAAGTGTTGTCACAGAAGAGTTTGATTGGCCCCGACGCATTGGGTATGACTCCAAGGTCGGTGATGAACTCCTTCACCCAAATTGCTTCATGTGCTGCCTCCGAGGCTGCCATGTACTCCGCTTCACATGTAGATCCCGCCACGACGCTCTGCTTGCAACTGCACCAGCTTACTGCCCCACCATTCAAAATATACACGTATCCGGTTTGTGACTTAGAGTCATCCAGATCTGTGTCGAAGCTAGCGTCGACGTAACCCTTTACGACGAGCTCTTCGTCACCTCCATAAACGAGAAACATTTCCTTAGTCCTTTTCAGGTACTTCAGGATATTCTTGACCGTTGTCCAGTGTTCCTTGCCGGGATTACTTTGGTACCTTCCTACCAAACTTACGGCAAGGTTTACATCAGGTCTGGTACACAGCATGGCATACATAATAGAACCTATGGCTGAGGCATAGGGGATGACACTCATCTCTTCTATATCTTCTGCCGTGGTCGGACATTGAGCTGAGCTCAATTTCACACCTTGTAACACAGGTAAGAACCCCTTCTTAGATTGATCCATATTGAACTTCTTCAATATCTTATCAAGGTATGTGCTTTGTGAAAGACCTATGAGGCGTCTTGATCTATCTCTATAGATCTTGATGCCTAATATATAAGCAGCTTCTCCAAGGTCCTTCATTGAAAAACTCTTATTCAAGTAGGCCTTAATGCTGTCCAAGAGTTCTATATCATTTCCCCATCAAAAGTATGTCATCTACATATAGTATGAGAAATGCTACAGAGCTCCCACTCACTTTCTTGTAAAGACAGGCTTCTCCATAAGTCTGCGTAAATCCAAACGCTTTGATCATCTCATCAAAGCGAATGTTCCAACTCCGAGATGCTTGCACCAGCCATAAATCGAGCGTTGGAGCTTGCACACCTTGTTAGCATTCTTAGGATCGACAAAACCTTCTAGCTGCATCATATACAATTCTTCCTTAAGGAAACCATTAAGGAATGCCGTTTTGATGTCCATTTTGCCATATTTCATAATCGTAGAATGCGGCAATTGCTAACATGATTCGGACGGACTTCAGCTTCGCTACCGGTGAGAAAGTCTCATCGTAGTCAACCCCTTGAACTTTTCGATAACCCTTAGCGACAAGCCGAGCTTTATAGATGGTCACATTACCATCTGCGTCTGTCTTCTTCTTAAAGATCCATTTATTTTCTATGGCTCGCCGCTCAACGGGCAAGTCAGTCAAAGTCCATACTTCGTTTTCATACATGGATCCTATCTCGGATTTCATGGCTTCTAGCCATTTGTCAGAATCCGGGCCCGCCATCGCTTCTTCATAGTTCGAAGGTTCACCGTTGTCTAACAACATGATTTCCAAGACAGGGTTGCCGTACCACTCTGGTGCGGAACGTGTCCTTGTGGACCTACGAATTTCAGTAGGAGCTTGATCAGAAGCATCTTGATCATCATCATTAATTTCCTCTCTAGCCGGTGCAGGCACCTCAGGAACGTTTTCTTGAGTTGCGCCATTTTCCGGTTCAAGAGGTAACACTTCATCAAGTTCTACTTTCCTCCCACTTAATTCTTTCGAGAGAAACTCCTTCTCTAGAAAGGATCCATTCTTGGCAACAAAGATCTTGCCTTCGGATCTGAGGTAGAAGGTATACCCAACAATCTCTTTAGGGTATCCTATGAAGACGCATTTTTCCGACTTGGGTTCGAGCTTTTCAGGTTGAAGTTTCTTGACATAAGCATCGCATCGCCAAACTTTTAGAAACGACAGCTTAGGTTTCTTCCCAAACCATAATTCATACGGTGTCGTCTCAACAGATTTAGACGGAGCCCTATTTAAAGTGAATGCGGCAGTCTCTAAAGCATAGCCCTAAAAGATAGCGGTAAATCGATAAGAGACATCATAGATCGCAACATATCTAATAGAGTGCGATTACGACGTTCGGACACACCATTACGCTGAGGTGTTCCAGGCGGCGTGAGTTGTGAAACTATTCCACATTTTCTTAAGTGTGTGCCAAATTCGTGACTCAAGTATTCTCCTCCATGATCTGATCGTAGAAACTTGATTTTTCTATCACGTTGATTTTCAACCTCACTCTGAAATTCCTTGAACTTTTCAAAGGTCTCAGACTTGTGTTTCATTAAGTAGATATACCCATATCTACTCAGGTCATCAGTGAGGGTGAGAACATAACGATAGCCACCGCGAGCCTCAACACTCATTGGACCGCACACATCGGTATGTATGATTTCTAATAAGTTGGTTGCTCGCTCCATTGTTCCTGAGAACGGAGTCTTGGTCATTTTACCCATGAGGCATGGTTCGCACGTGTCAAATGATTCATAATCAAGAGACTCTAAAAGTCCATATGCATGGAGCTTCTTCATGCATTTGACACCTATGTGACCAAGGCGGCAGTGCCACAAATATGTGGGACTATTGTTATCAACTTTAACTCTTTTGGTATTCACACTATGAATATGTGTATCATCACGTACGAGATTCATTAAGAATAAACCATTAACCATCGGAGCATGACCATAAAACATATCTCTCATATAAATAGAACAACCATTATTCTCGGATTTAAATGAGTAGCCATCTCGAATTAAACGAGATCCAGACACAATGTTCATGCTCAAACTTGGCACTAAATAACAATTATTGAGGTTTAAAACTAATCCCGTAGGTAAATGTAGAGGTAGCGTGCCGGCGGTGATCACATCGACCTTGGAACCATTCCCGACGCGCATCGTCACCTTGTCCTTCGCCAATCTCCGTTTATTCCGCAGCTCCTGCTTTGAGTTACAAATGTGAGCAACTGCACCGATATCAAATACCCAAGAGCTACTACGAGTACTGGTAAGGTACACATCAATTACATGTATATCACATATACCTTTTGTTTTGCCGGCCTTCTTGTCCGCTAAGTATTTGGGGCAGTTCCGCTTCCAGTGACCACTTCCCTTGCAATAAAAACACTCAGTCTCGGGCTTGGGTCCATTCTTTGGCTTCTTCCCGGCAACTTGCTTACCGGGCGCGGCAACTTCCTTGCCGTCCTTCTTGAAGTTCTTTTTACCCTTGCCCTTCTTGAACTTAGTGGTTTTATTCACCATCAACACTTGATGTTCCTTCTTGATTTCTACCTCTGCTGATTTCAGCATAGCATATACCTCAGGAATGGTCTTTACCATCCCCTGCATGTTGTAGTTCATCACAAAGCTCTTGTAGCTAGGTGGAAGCGACTGGAGGATTCTGTCAATGACCGCTTCATCCGGGAGATTAACTTCCAGTTGAGTCAAGCGGTTGTGCAACCCAGACATCTTGAGGATGTGTTCACTGACAGAGCTATTTTCCTCCATCTTACAGCTAAAGAATTTGTCGGAGACTTCATATCTCTCGACCCGGGCATGAGCTTGGAAAACCATTTTCAGCTCTTCGAACATCTCATATGCTCCATGTCTCTCAAAACGCTTTTGGAGCCCCGGCTCTAAGCTGTAAAGCATGCCGCACTGAACGAGGGAGTAATCATCGGAACGTGACTGCCAAGCGTTCATAACGTCTTGTTCTGCAGGGAGAACAGGTGCGTCACCCAGCGGTGCTCGTAGGACATAATCTTTCTTGCCAGCTATGAGGATGATCCTCAGGTTCCGGACCCAGTCCGTATAGTTGTTGCCATCGTCTTTCAGCTTGGTTTTCTCTAGGAACGCGTTGAAGTTGAGGACTAAGTTGGCCATTTGATCTACAAGACATATTGTAAATATTTTAGACTAAGTTCATGATAATAAAGTTCATCTAATCAAATTATTTAATGAACTCCCACTTAGATAGACATCCCTCTTCTAGTCATCTAAGTATAACATGATCCGAGTCAACTAGGCCGTGTCCGATCATCACGTGAGACGGACTAGTCAACATCGGTGAACATCTTCATGTTGATCGTATCTTCTATACGACTCATGCTCGACCTTTCGGTCTTCTGTGTTCCGAGGCCATGTCTGTACATGCTAGGCTCGTCAAGTCAACCTAAGTGTTTGCATGTGTAAATCTGTCTTACACCCGTTGTATGTGAACGTTAGAATCTATCACACCCGATCATCACGTGGTGCTTCGAAACAATGAATTGTCGTAACGGTGCACAGTTTGGGGGAACACTTCTTGAAATTATTATGAGGGATCATCTTATTTACTACCGTCGTTCTAAGTAAACAAGATGCAAAACATGATAAACATCACATGCAATCAAACAATAAACGTGACATGATATGGCCAATATCACATAGCTCCTTTTGATCTCCATCTTGGGGCTCCATGATCATCTTGTCACCGGCTTGACACCATGATCTCCATCATCGTGTCTCCATGAAGTTGCTCGCCAACTATTACTTCTACTACTATGGCTAACGCGTTTAGCAATAAAGTAAAGTAATTTACATGGCGTTTCTCAATGACACGCAGGTCATACAAAAATAAAGACAACTCCTATGGCTCCTGTCGGTTGTCATACTCATCGACATGCAAGTCGTGATTCCTATTACAATAGCGTGAACATCTCATACATCACATATAGATCATTCATCATTCATCACAACTTTGGCCATATCATATCACAAAGCACTTGCTGCAAAAACAAGTTAGACGTCCTCTAATTGTTGTTGCAAGTTTTACGTGGCTAAATTAGGGTTCTAGCAAGAACGTTTTCTTACCTACGTGAAAGCCACAACGTGATTTGTCAACTTCTATTTACCCTTCATAAGGACCCTTTTCATCGAATCCGCTCCAACTAAAGTGGGAGAGACACACACCCGCCGGCCACCTTATGCAACTAGTGCATGTTAGTCGGTGGAACCGGTCTCACGTAAGCGTACGTGTAAGGTTGGTCCGGGCCGCTTCATCCCACAGTACCGCTGAAGCAAGATAAGACTAGTAGCGGCAAGAAAGTTGACAAATCTACGCCCACAACAAATTGTGTTCTACTCGCGCAAGAAGAACTACGCATAGACCTAGCTCTGATACCACTGTTGGGGAACGTTGCAGAAAACAAAAAATTTCCTATGGTTTCACCAAGATCCATCTATGAGTTCATCTAGCAACGAGTGATCGGATGCATCTACATAACTTTGTAGATCGCGAGCGGAAGCGTTCAAAAGAACGGGGATGAAGTAGTCGTACACGACGTGATCCAAATCACCGGAGATCCTAGCACCGAACGGACGGCACCTCCGCGTTCAACACACGTACGGTCAGCGTAACGTCTCCTTATTCTTGATCCAGCATGGCAAAGGAGAGGTTGAGGAAGATGGCTCCAGCAGCAGCACGACGGCGTGGTGATGATGGAGCTGCAGTACTCCGGCAGGGCTTCGCCGAGCTCTATGGAGGAGGAGGAGGTGTTGGAGAGGGAGAGGGAGGTGCCAAGGAAAAGGGTGCGGCTGCCCCCCTCCCCTCCCCCCTTTATATAGGCCCCTGGGGGGGCGCCGACCCTGGGAGATTGGATCTCCCAAGGGGGCGGCGGCCAAGGGCTGGAGTGGCCCCCAAGCCAAGGTGGGGCGCCCCCCCACCCCTAGGGTTTCAACCCTAGGCGCATGGGGTGGGCCTAGGGGGGCGCACCAGCCCACTATGAGCTGGTTCCCCTCCCCACTTTGGCCCATGGGGCCCTCCGAGATAGGTGGCCCCACCCGGTGGACCCCCGGGACCCTTCTGGTGGTCCCGGTACAATACCGGTGACCCCGAATCTTGTCCCGATGGCCAAAACAGCACTTCCTATATATAATTCTTTACCTCCGGACCATTCCGAAACTCCTCGTGACGTCCGGGATCTCATGCGGGACTCCGAACAACATTCAGGTTACTGCATATACATATCCCTAGCGTCACCGAACCTTAAGCGTGTAGACCCTACGGGTTCGAGAGACATGCAGACATGACCGAGACAGCTCTCGGGCAATAACCAACAGCGGGATCTGGATACCCATGTTGGCTCCCACATGCTCCACGATGATCTCATCGGATGAACCACGATGTCGAGGATTCAATTAATCCCGTATACGATTCCCTTTGTCAATCGGTATTTTACTTGCCCGAGATTCGATCGTCGGTATCCCAATACCTCGTTCAATCTCGTTACCGGCAAGTCACTTTACTCGTACCGTAATGCATGATCCCGTGACCAAACACTTTGATCACATTGAGCTCATTATGATGATGCATTACTGAGTGCGCCCGGTGATACCTCTCCATCAAGCGGAGTGACAAATCCCAGTCTCGATCCGTGTCAACCCAACAGACACTTTCGGAGATACCCGTAGTATACCTTTATAGTCACCCAGTTACGTTGTGACGTTTGGCACACCCAAAGCACTCCTACGGTATCCAGGAGTTACACGATCTCATGGTCTAAGGAAAGGATACTTGACGTTGGAAAACTCTAGCAAACGAACTATACGATCTTGTGCTATGTTTAGGATTGGGTCTTGTCCATCACATCATTCTCCTAATGATGTGATCTCGTTACCAATGACATCCAATGTCCATAGTCAGGAAACCATGACTATCTGTTGATCAACGAGCCAGTCAACTAGAGGCTCACTAGGGACATGTTGGTGTATATCATTCACGCATGTATTACGATTTCCGGATAACACAATTATAGCATGAATAAAGACAATTATCATGAACAAGGAAATATAATAATAATGCTTTTATTATTGCCTCTAGGGCATATTTCCAACAGTCTCCCACTTGCACTAGAGTCAATAATCTAGTTACATTGTGATGAATCGAACACCCATGGAATTCTGGTGTTGATCATGTTTTGCTCTAGGGAGAGGTTTAGTCAACGGATCTGCTACATTCAGGTCCGTATGTACTTTACAAATATCTATGTCTCCATCTTGAACATTTTCACGAATGGAGTTGAAGCGACGCTTGATGTGCCTTGTCTTCTTGTGAAACCTGGGCTCCTTGGCAAGTGCAATAGCTCCAGTGTTGTCACAGAAGAGTTTGATTGGCCCCGACACATTGGGTATGACTCCGAGGTCGGTGATGAACTCCTTCACCCAAATTGCTTCATGTGATGCCTCCGAGGCTGCCATGTACTCCGCTTCACATGTAGATCCCGCCACGACGCTCTGCTTGCAACTGCACCAGCTTACTGCCCCACCATTCAAAATATACACGTATCCGGTTTGTGACTTAGAGTCATCCAGATCTGTGTCAAAGCTAGCGTCGACGTAACCCTTTATGACGAGCTCTTCGTCACCTCCATAAACGAGAAACATTTCCTTAGTCCTTTTCAGGTACTTCAGGATATTCTTGACCGTTGTCCAGTGTTCCTTGCCGGGATTACTTTGGTACCTTCCTACCAAACTTACGGCAAGGTTTACATCAGGTCTGGTACACAGCATGGCATACATAATAGAACCTATGGCTGAGGCATAGGGGATGACACTCATCTCTTCTATATCTTCTGCCGTGGTCGGACATTGACTGAGCTCAATTTCACACCTTGTAACACAGGTAAGAACTCCTTCTTAGATTGATCCATATTGAACTTCTTCAATATCTTATCAAGGTATGTGCTTTGTGAAAGACCTATGAGGCGTCTTGATCTATCTCTATAGATCTTGATGCCTAATATATAAGCAGCTTCTCCAAGGTCCTTCATTGAAAAACTCTTATTCAAGTAGGCCTTAATGCTGTCCAAGAGTTCTATATCATTTCCCCATCAAAAGTATGTCATCTACATATAGTATGAGAAATGCTACAGAGCTCCCACTCACTTTCTTGTAAAGACAGGCTTCTCCATAAGTCTGCGTAAATCCAAACGCTTTGATCATCTCATCAAAGCGAATGTTCCAACTCCGAGATGCTTGCACCAGCCCATAAATCGAGCGTTGGAGCTTGCACACCTTGTTAGCATTCTTAGGATCGACAAAACCTTCCGGCTGCATCATATACAATTCTTCCTTAAGGAAACCATTAAGGAATGCCGTTTTGACGTCCATTTGCCATATTTCATAATCATAGAATGCGGCAATTGCTAACATGATTCGAACGGACTTCGGCTTCGCTACCGGTGAGAAAGTCTCATCGTAGTCAACCCCTTGAACTTGTCGATAACCCTTAGCGACAAGCCGAGCTTTATAGATGGTCACATTACCATCTGCGTCTGTCTTCTTCTTAAAGATCCATTTATTTTCTATGGCTCGCCGCTCAACGGGCAAGTCAGTCAAAGTCCATACTTTGTTTTCATACATGGATCCTATCTCGGATTTCATGGATTCTAGCCATTTGTCGGAATCCGGGCCCGCCATCGCTTCTTCATAGTTCGAAGGTTCACCGTTGTCTAACAACATGATTTCCAAGACAGGGTTGCCGTACCACTCTGGTGCAGAACGTGTCCTTGTGGACCTACGAATTTCAGTAGGAGCTTGATCAGAAGCATCTTGATCATCATCATTAATTTCCTCTCTAGCCGGTGCAGGCACCTTAGGAACGTTTACTTGAGTTGCGCCATTTTCCGGTTCAAGAGGTAACACTTCATCAAGTTCTACTTTCCTCCCACTTAATTCTTTTGAGAGAAACTCCTTCTCTAGAAAGGATCCATTCTTGGCAACAAGGATCTTGCCTTCGGATCTGAGGTAGAAGGTATACCCAACAATCTCTTTAGGGTATCCTATGAAGACGCATTTTTCCGACTTGGGTTTGAGCTTTTCAGGTTGAAGTTTCTTGACATAAGCATCGCATCCCCAAACTTTTAGAAACGACAGCTTAGGTTTCTTCCCAAACCATAATTCATACGGTGTCGTCTCAACGGATTTAGACGGAGCCCTATTTAAAGTGAATGCGGCAGTCTCTAAAGCATAGCCCCAAAAAGATAGCGGTAAATTGGTAAGTGACATTATAGATCGCACCATATCTAATAGAGTGCGATTACGATGTTCGGACACACCATTACACTGAGGTGTTCCAGGCAGCGTGAGTTGTGAAACTATTCCACATTTTCTTAAGTGTGTGCCAAATTCGTGACTCAAGTATTCTCCTCCACGATCTGATCGTAGAAACTTGATTTTTCTATCACGTTGATTTTCAACCTCACTCTGAAATTCCTTGAACTTTTCAAAGGTCTCAGACTTGTGTTTCATTAAGTAGATATACCCATATCTACTCAGGTCATCAGTGAGGGTGAGAACATAACGATAGCCACCGCGAGCCTCAACACTCATTGGACCGCACACATCGGTATGTATGATTTCCAATAAGTTGGTTGCTCGCTCCATTGTTCCTGAGAACGGAGTCTTGGTCATTTTACCCACGAGGCATGGTTCGCACGTGTCAAATGATTCATAATCAAGAGAATCTAAAAGTCCATCTGCATGGAGCTTCTTCATGCGTTTGACACCTATGTGACCAAGGCGGCAGTGCCACAAGTATGTGGGACTATTGTTATCAACTTTAACTCTTTTGGTATTCACACTATGAATATGTGTATCATCACGTACGAGATTCATTAAGAATAAACGATTAACCATCGGAGCATGACCATAAAACATATCTCTCATATAAATAGAACAACCATTATTCTCGGATTTAAATGAGTAGCCATCTCGAATTAAACGAGATCCAGACACAATGTTCATGCTCAAACATGGCACTAAATAACAATTATTGAGGTTTAAAACTAATCCCGTAGGTAAATGTAGAGGTAGCGTGCTGACGGTGATCACATCGACCTTGGAACCATTTCCGACGCGCATCGTCACCTCGTCCTTCGCCAATCTCCGTTTATTCCGCAGCTCCTGCTTTGAGTTACAAATGTGAGCAACTGCACCGGTATCAAATACCCAAGAGCTACTACGAGTACTGGTAAGGTACACATCAATTACATGTATATCACATATACCTTTTGTTTTGCCGGCCTTCTTGTCCGCTAAGTATTTGGGGCAGTTCCGCTTCTAGTGACCACTTCCCTTGCAATAAAAACACTCAGTCTCGGGCTTGGGTCCATTCTTTGGCTTCTTACCAGGGACGGCAACTTCCTTGCCGTCCTTCTTGAAGTTCTTTTTACCCTTGCCCTTCTTGAACTTAGTGGTTTTATTCACCATCAACACTTGATGTTCCTTCTTGATTTCTACCTCTGCTGATTTCAGCATAGCATATACCTCAGGAATGGTCTTTACCATCCCCTGCATGTTGTAGTTCATCACAAAGCTCTTGTAGCTAGGTGGAAGCGACTGGAGGATTCTGTCAATGACCGCTTCATCCGGGAGATTAACTTCCAGTTGAGTCAAGCGGTTGTGCAACCCAGACATCTTGAGGATGTGTTCACTGACAGAGCTATTTTCCTCCATCTTACAGCTAAAGAATTTGTCGGAGACTTCATATCTCTTGACCCGGGCATGAGCTTGGAAAACCATTTTCAGCTCTTCGAACATCTCATATGCTCCATGTCTCTCAAAACGCTTTTGGAGCCCCGGCTCTAAGCTGTAAAGCATGCCGCACTGAACGAGGGAGTAATCATCGGAACGTGACTGCCAAGCGTTCATAACGTCTTGTTCTGCAGGGAGAACAGGTGCGTCACCCAGCGGTGCTCGTAGGACATAATCTTTCTTGCCAGCTATGAGGATGATCCTCAGGTTCCGGACCCAGTCCGTATAGTTGTTGCCATCGTCTTTCAGCTTGGTTTTCTCTAGGAACGCGTTGAAGTTGAGGACTAAGTTGGCCATTTGATCTACAAGACATATTGTAAATATTTTAGACTAAGTTCATGATAATAAAGTTCATCTAATCAAATTATTTAATGAAATCCCACTTAGATAGACATCCCTCTTCTATTCATCTAAGTATAACATGATCCGAGTCAACTAGGCCGTGTCCGATCATCACGTGAGACGGACTAGTCAACATCGGTGAACATCTTCATGTTGATCGTATCTTCTATACGACTCATGCTCGACCTTTCGGTCTTCTGTGTTCCGAGGCCATGTCTGTACATGCTAGGCTCGTCAAGTCAACCTAAGTGTTTGCATGTGTAAATCTGTCTTACACCCGTTGTATGTGAACGTTAGAATCTATCACACCCGATCATCACGTGGTGCTTCGAAACAATGAATTGTCGTAACGGTGCACAGTTTGGGGGAACACTTCTTGAAATTATTATGAGGGATCATCTTATTTACTACCGTCGTTCTAAGTAAACAAGATGCAAAACATGATAAACATCACATGCAATCAAACAATAAACGTGACATGATATGGCCAATATCACATAGCTCCTTTTGATCTCCATCTTGGGGCTCCATGATCATCTTGTCACCGGCTTGACACCATGATCTCCATCATCGTGTCTCCATGAAGTTGCTCGCCAACTATTACTTCTACTACTATGGCTAACGCGTTTAGCAATAAAGTAAAGTAATTTACATGGCGTTTCTCAATGACACGCAGGTCATACAAAAATAAAGACAACTCCTATGGCTCCTGTCGGTTGTCATACTCATCGACATGCAAGTCGTGATTCCTATTACAATAGCGTGAACATCTCATACATCACATATAGATCATTCATCATTCATCACAACTTTGGCCATATCATATCACAAAGCACTTGCTGCAAAAACAAGTTAGACGTCCTCTAATTGTTGTTGCAAGTTTTACGTGGCTAAATTAGGGTTCTAGCAAGAACGTTTTCTTACCTACGTGAAAGCCACAACGTGATTTGTCAACTTCTATTTACCCTTCATAAGGACCCTTTTCATCGAATCCGCTCCAACTAAAGTGGGAGAGACAGACACCCGTCGGCCACCTTATGCAACTAGTGCATGTTAGTCGGTGGAACCGGTCTCACGTAAGCGTACGTGTAAGGTTGGTCCGGGCCGCTTCATCCCACAGTACCGCTGAAGCAAGATAAGACTAGTAGCGGCAAGAAAGTTGACAAATCTACGCCCACAACAAATTGTGTTCTACTCGCGCAAGAAGAACTACGCATAGACCTAGCTCTGATACCACTGTTGGGGAACGTTGCAGAAAACAAAAAATTTCCTATGGTTTCACCAAGATCCATCTATGAGTTCATCTAGCAACGAGTGATCGGATGCATCTACATACCTTTGTAGATCGCGAGCGGAAGCGTTCAAAAGAACGGGGATGAAGTAGTCGTACACGACATGATCCAAATCACCGGAGATCCTAGCACCGAACGGACGGCACCTCCGCGTTCAACACACGTACGGTCAGCGTAACGTCTCCTTATTCTTGATCCAGCATGGCAAAGGAGAGGTTGAGGAAGATGGCTCCAGCAGCAGCACGACGGCGTGGTGATGATGGAGCTGCAGTACTCCGGCAGGGCTTCGCCGAGCTCTATGGAGGAGGAGGAGGTGTTGGAGAGGGAGAGGGAGGCGCCAAGGCAAAGGGTGCGGCTGCCCCCCTCCCCTCCCCCCTTTATATAGGCCCCTGGGGGGGGCGCCGACCCTGGGAGATTGGATCTCCCAAGGGGGCGGCGGCCAAGGGCTGGAGTGGCCCCCAAGCCAAGGTGGGGCGCCCCCCACCCCTAGGGTTTCAACCCTAGGCGCATGGGGTGGGCCTAGGGGGGCGCACCAGCCCACTATGAGCTGGTTCCCCTCCCCACTTTGGCCCATGGGGCCCTCCGAGATAGGTGGCCCCACCCGGTGGACCCCCGGGACCCTTCTGGTGGTCCCGGTACAATACCGGTGACCCCGAATCTTGTCCCGATGGCCAAAACAGCACTTCCTATATATAATTCTTTACCTCTGGACCATTCCGAAACTCCTCGTGACGTCCGTTATCTCATGCGGGACTCCGAACAACATTCAGGTTACTGCATATACATATCCCTAGCGTCACCGAACCTTAAGCGTGTAGACCCTACGGGTTCGAGAGACATGCAGACATGACCGAGACGGCTCTCGGGCAATAACCAACAGCGGGATCTGGATACCCATGTTGGCTCCCACATGCTCCACGATGATCTCATCGGATGAACCACGATGTCGAGGATTCAATTAATCCCGTATACGATTCCCTTTGTCAATCGGTATTTTACTTGCCCGAGATTCGATCGTCGGTATCCCAATACCTCGTTCAATCTCGTTACCGGCAAGTCACTTTACTCGTACCGTAATGCATGATCCCATGACCAAACACTTTGATCACATTGAGCTCATTATGATGATGCATTACTGAGTGCGCCCGGTGATACCTCTCCATCAAGCGGAGTGACAAATCCCAGTCTCGATCCGTGTCAACCCAACAGACACTTTCGGAGATACCCGTAGTATACCTTTATAGTCACCCAGTTATGTTGTGACGTTTGGCACACCCAAAGCACTCCTACGGTATCCAGGAGTTACACGATCTCATGGTCTAAGGAAAGGATACTTGACGTTGGAAAACTCTAGCAAACGAACTATACGATCTTGTGCTATGTTTAGGATTGGGTCTTGTCCATCACATCATTCTCCTAATGATGTGATCTCGTTATCAATGACATCCAATGTCCATAGTCAGGAAACCATGACTATCTGTTGATCAACGAGCCAGTCAACTAGAGGCTCACTAGGGACATGTTGGTGTATATCATTCACGCATGTATTACGATTTCCGGATAACACAATTATAGCATGAATAAAGACAATTATCATGAACAAGGAAATATAATAATAATGCTTTTATTATTGCCTCTAGGGCATATTTCCAACAGTCTCCCACTTGCACTAGAGTCAATAATCTAGTTACATTGTGATGAATCGAACACCCATGGAATTCTGGTGTTGATCATGTTTTGCTCTAGGGAGAGGTTTAGTCAACGGATCTGCTACATTCAGGTCCGTATGTACTTTACAAATATCTATGTCTCCATCTTGAACATTTTCACGAATGGAGTTGAAGCGACGCTTGATGTGCCTTGTCTTCTTGTGAAACCTGGGCTCCTTGGCAAGTGCAATAGCTCCAGTGTTGTCACAGAAGAGTTTGATTGGCCCCGACGCATTGGGTATGACTCCGAGGTCGGTGATGAACTCCTTCACCCAAATTGCTTCATGTGATGCCTCCGAGGCTGCCATGTACTCCGCTTCACATGTAGATCCCGCCACGACGCTCTGCTTGCAACTGCACCAGCTTACTGCCCCACCATTCAAAATATACATGTATCTGGTTTGTGACTTAGAGTCATCCAGATCTGTGTCAAAGCTAGCGTCGACGTAACCCTTTATGACGAGCTCTTCATCACCTCCATAAACGAGAAACATTTCCTTAGTCCTTTTCAGGTACTTCAGGATATTCTTGACCGTTGTCCAGTGTTCCTTGCCGGGATTACTTTGGTACCTTCCTACCAAACTTACGGCAAGGTTTACATCAGGTCTGGTACACAGCATGGCATACATAATAGAACCTATGGCTGAGGCATAGGGGATGACACTCATCTCTTCTATATCTTCTGCCGTGGTCGGACATTGACTGAGCTCAATTTCACACCTTGTAACACAGGTAAGAACCCCTTCTTAGATTGATCCATATTGAACTTCTTCAATATCTTATCAAGGTATGTGCTTTGTGAAAGACCTATGAGGCGTCTTGATCTATCTCTATAGATCTTGATGCCTAATATATAAGCAGCTTCTCCAAGGTCCTTCATTGACAAAATCTTATTCAAGTAGGCCTTAATGCTGTCCAAGAGTTCTATATCATTTCCCCATCAAAAGTATGTCATCTACATATAGTATGAGAAATGCTACAGAGCTCCCACTCACTTTCTTGTAAAGACAGGCTTCTCCATAAGTCTGCGTAAATCCAAACGCTTTGATCATCTCATCAAAGCGAATGTTCCAACTCCGAGATGCTTGCACCAGCCCATAAATCGAGCGTTGGAGCTTGCACACCTTGTTAGCATTCTTAGGATCGACAAAACCTTCCGGCTGCATCATATACAATTCTTCCTTAAGGAAACCATTAAGGAATGCCGTTTTGACGTCCATTTGCCATATTTCATAATCATAGAATGCGGCAATTGCTAACATGATTCGGACGGACTTCGGCTTCGCTACCGGTGAGAAAGTCTCATCGTAGTCAACCCCTTGAACTTGTCGATAACCCTTAGCGACAAGCCGAGCTTTATAGATGGTCACATTACCATCTGCGTCTGTCTTCTTCTTAAAGATCCATTTATTTTCTATGGCTCGCCGCTCAACGGGCAAGTTAGTCAAAGTCCATACTTTGTTTTCATACATGGATCCTATCTCGGATTTCATGGCTTCTAGCCATTTGTCGGAATCCGGGCCCGCCATCGCTTCTTCATAGTTCGAAGGTTCACCGTTGTCTAACAACATGATTTCCAAGACAGGGTTGCCGTACCACTCTGGTGTAGAACGTGTCCTTGTGGACCTACAAATTTCAGTAGGAGCTTGATCAGAAGCATCTTGATCATCATCATTAATTTCCTCTCTAGCCGGTGCAGGCACCTTAGGAACGTTTACTTGAGTTGCGCCATTTTCCGGTTCAAGAGGTAACACTTCATCAAGTTCTACTTTCCTCCCACTTAATTCTTTCGAGAGACACTCCTTCTCTAGAAAGGATCCATTCTTGGCAACAAGGATCTTGCCTTCGGATCTGAGATAGAAGGTATACCCAACAATCTCTTTAGGGTATCCTATGAAGACGCATTTTTCCGACTTGGGTTTGAGCTTTTCAGGTTGAAGTTTCTTGACATAAGCATCGCATCCCCAAACTTTTAGAAACGACAGCTTAGGTTTCTTCCCAAACCATAATTCATACGGTGTCGTCTCAACGGATTTAGACGGAGCCCTATTTAAAGTGAATGCGGCAGTCTCTAAAGCATAGCCCCAAAAAGATAGCGGTAAATCGGTAAGTGACATTATAGATCGCACCATATCTAATAGAGTGTGATTACGACGTTCGGACACACCATTACGCTGAGGTGTTCCAGGCAGCGTGAGTTGTGAAACTATTCCACATTTTCTTAAGTGTGTGCCAAATTCGTGACTCAAGTATTCTCCTCCACGATCTGATCGTAGAAACTTGATTTTTCTATCACGTTGATTTTCAACCTCACTCTGAAATTCCTTGAACTTTTCAAAGGTCTCAGACTTGTGTTTCATTAAGTAGATATACCCATATCTACTCAGGTCATCAGTGAGGGTGAGAACATAACGATAGCCACCGCGAGCCTCAACACTCATTGGACCGCACACATCGGTATGTATGATTTCCAATAAGTTGGTAGCTCGCTCCATTGTTCCTGAGAACGGAGTCTTGGTCATTTTACCCACGAGGCATGGTTCGCACGTGTCAAATGATTCATAATCAAGAGAATCTAAAAGTCCATCTGCATGGAGCTTCTTCATGCATTTGACACCTATGTGACCAAGGCGGCAGTGCCACAAGTATGTGGGACTATTGTTATCAACTTTAACTCTTTTGGTATTCACACTATGAATATGTGTATCATCACGTACGAGATTCATTAAGAATAAACCATTAACCATCGGAGCATGACCATAAAACATATCTCTCATATAAATAGAACAACCATTATTCTCGGATTTAAATGAGTAGCCATCTCGAATTAAACGAGATCCAGACACAATGTTCATGCTCAAACTTGGCACTAAATAACAATTATTGAGGTTTAAAACTAATCCCGTAGGTAAATGTAGAGGTAGCGTGCTGACGGTGATCACATCGACCTTGGAACCATTCCCGACGCGCATCGTCACCTCGTCCTTCGCCAATCTCCGTTTATTCCGCAGCTCCTGCTTTGAGTTACAAATGTGAGCAACTGCACCGGTATCAAATACCCAAGAGCTACTACGAGTACTGGTAAGGTACACATCAATTACATGTATATCACATATACCTTTTGTTTTGCCGGCCTTCTTGTCCGCTAAGTATTTGGGGCAGTTCCGCTTCCAGTGACCACTTCCCTTGCAATAAAAACACTCAGTCTCGGGCTTGGGTCCATTCTTTGGCTTCTTACCGGGGACGGCAACTTCCTTGCCGTCCTTCTTGAAGTTCTTTTTACCCTTGCCCTTCTTGAACTTAGTGGTTTTATTCACCATCAACACTTGATGTTCCTTCTTGATTTCTACCTCTGCTGATTTCAGCATAGCATATACCTCAGGAATGGTCTTTACCATCCCCTGCATGTTGTAGTTCATCACAAAGCTCTTGTATCTAGGTGGAAGCGACTGGAGGATTCTGTCAATGACCGCTTCATCCGGGATATTAACTTCCAGTTGAGTCAAGCGGTTGTGCAACCCAGACATCTTGAGCATGTGTTCACTGACAGAGCTATTTTCCTCCATCTTACAGCTAAAGAATTTGTCGGAGACTTCATATATCTCGACCCGGGCATGAGCTTGGAAAACCATTTTCAGTTCTTCGAACATCTCATATGCTCCATGTCTCTCAAAACGCTTTTGGAGCCCCGGCTCTAAGCTGTAAAGCATGCCGCACTGAACAAGGGAGTAATCATCGGAACGTGACTGCCAAGCGTTCATAACGTCTTGTTCTGCAGGGAGAACAGGTGCGTCACCCAGCGGTGCTCGTAGGACATAATCTTTCTTGGCAGCTATGAGGATGAACCTCAGGTTCCGGACCCAGTCTGTATAGTTGCTGCCATCGTCTTTCAGCTTGGTTTTCTCTAGGAACGCGTTGAAGTTGGGGACTACGTTGGCCATTTGATCTACAAGACATATTGTAAATATTTTAGACTAAGTTCATGATAATAAAGTTCATCTAATAAAATTATTTAATGAACTCCCACTTAGATAGACATCCCTCTTCTAGTCATCTAAGTATAACATGATCCGAGTCAACTAGGCCGTGTCCGATCATCACGTGAGACGGACTAGTCAACATCGGTGAACATCTTCATGTTGATCGTATCTTCTATACGACTCATGCTCGACCTTTCGGTCTTCTGTGTTCCGAGGCCATGTCTGTACATGCTAGGCTCGTCAAGTCAACCTAAGTGTTTGCATGTGTAAATCTGTCTTACACCCGTTGTATGTGAACGTTAGAATCTATCACATCCGATCATCACGTGGTGCTTCGAAACAACGAACTGTCGCAACGGTGCACAGTTAGGGGGAACACTTCTTGAAATTATTATGAGGGATCATCTTATTTACTACCGTCGTTCTAAGTAAACAAGATGCAAAACATGATAAACATCACATGCAATCAAACAATAAACGTGACATGATATGGCCAATATCACATAGCTCCTTTTGATCTCCATCTTGGGGCTCCATGATCATCTTGTCACCGGCTTGACACCATGATCTCCATCATCGTGTCTCCATGAAGTTGCTCGCCAACTATTACTTCTACTACTATGGCTAACGCGTTTAGCAATAAAGTAAAGTAATTTACATGGCGTTTCTCAATGACACGCAGGTCATACAAAAATAAAGACAACTCCTATGGCTCCTGCCGGTTGTCATACTCATCGACATGCAAGTCGTGATTCCTATTACAATAGCATGAACATCTCATACATCACATATAGATCATTCATCATTCATCACAACTTTGGCCATATCATATCACAAAGCACTTGCTGCAAAAACAAGTTAGACGTCCTCTAATTGTTGTTGCAAGTTTTACGTGGCTGAATTAGGGTTCTAGCAAGAACGTTTTCTTACCTACGTGAAAGCCACAACGTGATTTGTCAACTTCTATTTACCCTTCATAAGGACCCTTTTCATCGAATCCGCTCCAACTAAAGTGGAAGAGACAGACACCCGCCGGCCACCTTATGCAACTAGTGCATGTTAGTCGGTGGAACCGGTCTCACGTAAGCGTACGTGTAAGGTTGGTCCGGGCCGCTTCATCCCACAATACCGCTGAAGCAAGATAAGACTAGTAGCGGCAAGAAAGTTGACAAATCTACGCCCACAACAAATTGTGTTCTACTCGCGCAAGAAGAACTACGCATAGACCTAGCTCTGATACCACTGTTGGGGAACGTTGCAGAAAACAAAAAATTTCCTACGGTTTCACCAAGATCCATCTATGAGTTCATCTAGCAACGAGTGATCGGATGCATCTACATACCTTTGTAGATCACGAGCGGAAGCGTTCAAAAGAACGGGGATGAAGTAGTCGTACACGACGTGATCCAAATCACCGGAGATCCTAGCACCGAACGGACGGCACCTCCGCGGTCAACACACGTACTGTCAGCGTAACGTCTCCTTCTTCTTGATCCAGCAAGGCAAAGGAGAGGTTGAGGAAGATGGCTCCAGCCGCAGCACGACAGCGTGGTGATGATGGAGCTGCAGTACTCCGGCAGGGTTTCGCCGAGCTCTATGGGGGAGGAGGAGGTGTTGGAGAGGGAGAGGGAGGCGCCAAGGCAAAGGGTGCGGCTGCCCCCCTCCCCTCCCCCCTTTATATAGGCCCCTGGGGGCGCCGGCCCTGGGAGATTGGATCTCCCAAGGGGCGGCGGCCAAGGGCTGGAGTGGCCCCCAAGCCAAGGTGGGGCGCCCCCCCACCCCTAGGGTTTCAACCCTAGGCGCATGGGGTAGGCCTAGGGGGGCGCACCAGCCCACTATGGGCTGGTTCCCCTCCCCACTTTGTCCCATGGGGCCCTCCGGGATAGGTGGCCCCACCCGGTGGACCCCCGGGACCCTTCTGGTGGTCCTGGTACAATACCGGTGACCCCGAATCTTGTCCCGATGGCCAAAACAGCACTTCCTATATATAATTCTTTACCTCCGGACAATTCCGAAACTCCTCGTGACATCCGGGATCTCATCCGGGACTCTGAACAACATTCGGGTTACTGCATATATATATCCCTACAACCCTAGCGTCACCGAACCTTAAGCGTGTAGACCCTACGGGTTCGAGAGACATGCAGACATGACCGAGACGGCTCTCGGGCAATAACCAACAGCGGGATCTGGATACCCACGTTGGCTCCCACATGCTCCGCGATGATCTCATCGGATGAACCACGATGTCGAGGATTCAATTAATCCCGTATACGATTCCCTTTGTCAATCGGTATTTTACTTGCCCGAGATTCGATCGTCGGTATCCCAATACCTTGTTCAATCTCGTTACCGGCAAGTCACTTTACTCGTACCGTAATGCATGATCCCATGATCAAACACTTTGATCACATTGAGCTCATTATGATGATGCATTACTGAGTGGGCCCGGTGATACCTCTCCGTCAAGCGGAGTGACAAATCCCAGTCTCGATCTGTGTCAACCCAACAGACACTTTCGGAGATACCCATAGTATACCTTTATAGTCACCCAGTTACGTTGTGACGTTTGGCACACCCAAAGCACTCCTACGGTATCCGGGAGTTACACGATCTCATGGTCTAAGGAAAGGATACTTGACATTGGAAAACTCTAGCAAACGAACTATACGATCTTGTGCTATGTTTAGGATTGGGTCTTGTCCATCACATCATTCTCCTAATGATGTGATCTCGTTATCAATGACATCCAATGTCCATAGTCAGGAAACCATGACTATCTGTTGATCAACGAGCTAGTCAACTAGAGGCTCACTAGGGACATGTTGGTGTATATCATTCACACATGTATTACGATTTCCGGATAACACAATTATAGCATGAATAAAGACAATTATCATGAACAAGGAAATATAATAATAATGCTTTTATTATTGCCTCTAGGACATATTTCCAACAACTGGGGCACCTCCCCCAAGCTTGGCAGTTGCCAAGGGGAGTGCCCATACCCATGTGATTATGTCTCCCTCTTTGTTGTTGGTGTGATGTTCTTGGCAATGATTCCTCTCAGGATACGGTTCTCCTCCTCGAGCTTATTGACTTGCTGCTTGAGGTCCATTATTTCCTTAGAAGCTTTCCTGTGACGGCTAAAGCTCCTTGCATCCAAGGGTGTTTCATTGCTGCAGGAGAACGAGTGACACTCCTCTTCATATTTTCATAAGAAAGAAATCTAACATTGGAAGGGATAACCGAGTTTGGAATAGCTGAGCTCTGTTGTTCCCCCATCGTAAACCCAGCTCGTAAGCGAGAGGTGACTTCTTGATCCTCCATGGCATCTACCCTCATCAAGTCAGCCTCCATCTCTTCCTCCGTTGCTGGCCCGAAGTGGTCAGCGTCGCTGTTTGCCATTGATTCCAGTGTCGGATCAGATACCCGGCTCTCCCCGACTGACTCTTGAGAAGACATCTTGCTCTAATCTGCAGTAGCAATAGCTCCAAACAAAAACAGAGGATATTTGTGTGATACGGAAGTCAAAACCTTCAGGAGAATATATAATGAATTTTTACCGACCAAAATACGTATCGTGCAAGAAAACGGAGTTCGGAAGGCACACGAGGTGCTCACGAGGTAGGGGGCGCACCTAGGGGGGTAGGGCGCACCCACCACCCTCGTGGGGCCCTCGTGTCCTTCCCGGACTGCTACTTATTTTTATATTTTTTCTAAATATTCCAAATGGAGAAATATTGCCTTAAAAATTGTTTTGGAGTCGGTTTACTTACGGTACCATATACCTATTCCTTTTTGGAGTCTAAAACGTTCTGGAAAGTGTCCCTTATGTATTCCTCCGGGGTTACGGTTTCAATAATATTGGTTTCAACATTTATGGGATTACCTGAGATATAATGTTTGATTCTTTGACCGTTTACCATCTTCGGGTTCGTGCCTTCGAAGTTATTGATTTTTATGGCACCGGAACGATAGACCTCCTCGATAACGTAGGGGCCTTCCCATTTAGAGAGAAGTTTTCCTGTAAAAAATCATAAACGAGAGTTGTATAGCAATACATAATCACCTACATTAAACTCAGGCTTTTGTATCCTTTTGTCATGCCATCTTTTAACTTTTTCTTTAAACAACTTGGCATTTTCATAAGCTTGGGTTCTCCAATCATCAAGTGAACTAATATCAAATAACCTCTTCTCACCAGCAAGTTTGAAATCATAATTGAGCTCTTTGATAGCCCAATATGCCTTATGTTCTAGTTCGAGAGGTAAGTGACATGCTTTTCCATATACCATTTTATACGGAGACATTCCCATAGGATTTTTATATGCGGTTCTATAGGCCCACAATGCATCTTCAAGTTTCTTGGACCAATTCTTTCTAGACCTATTAACAGTCTTTTGCAAAATTAATTTGAGCTCTCTATTGCTCAATTCTACTTGACCACTAGACTGTGGGTGATAAGGAGGTGCAATTCTATGATTAACGTCATACTTAGCAAGAATTTTACGGAAAGCACCATGAATAAAGTGTGAACCACCATGAGTCATTAAATATCTAGGGACTCCAAACCTTGGAAAAATAACTTCCTTAAGCATTTTAATAGAGGTGTTATGATCAGCACTACTAGTTGGAATAGCTTCTACCCACTTAGTAACATAATCAACAGCAACTAAAATATGTGTATAACCATTAGAGGCAGGAAAAGGTCCCATATAATCAAAGCCCCAAACATCAAATGGTTCAATAACAAGTGAATAATTCATAGGCATTTCTTGACGTCTACTAATATTGCCAATTCTTTGACATTCATCACAAGAAAAGACAAACTTACGGGCATCCTTGAAGAGAGTAGGCCAATAAAAACCGGATTGCAATACCTTATGTGCAGTTCTATCTCCGGCGTGGTGTCCTCCATAAGCTTCGGAGTGACATTTGCATAGGATATGTTCTTGTTCATGCTCAGGTACACAACGTCTAATAACACCATCTACTCCTTCTTTATAAAGATGTGGGTCATCCCAAAAGTAATGTCTCAAATCATAGAAGAACTTTTTCTTTTGCTGGTATGTGAAACTAGGTGGTATGAACTTAGCAACAATGTAATTAGCATAATTAGCATAACAAGGAGTACTACGAGAATTACTTATGACATTTAATTGTTCATCAGGAAAGCTACCATCAATAGGTAGTGGGTCATCAAGAATATTTTCTAACCTAGATAAGTTGTCTGCAACGGGGTTCTCAGCTCCCTTTCTATCAACAATATGTAAATCAAATTCTTGTAGCAAGAGAACCCATCTAATAAGTCTAGGTTTAGCATCTTTCTTCTCCATGAGATATTTTATAACAGCATGATCAGTGTGAATAGTTACTTTAGAATCAACAATATAAGGTCTGAACTTATCACAAGCAAATACAACTGCTAACAGTTCTTTTTTGGTGGTAGCATAATTCCTTTGAGCATTGTCTAGAGTCTTACTAGCATAATGGATAACATTTAATTTCTTATCAACTCTTTGCCCTAGAACAGCACCTCCAGCATAATCGCTAGCATCACACATAATTTCAAAGGGTAAATTCCAATCACGTGACTGAACAACAGGTGCAGAGACTAATGCTTTCTTAAGTATTTCAAATGCTTCTACACAATCATCATCAAAGACAAATGGTATATCTTTTTGTAATAAATTAGTCAGAGGCCGAGAAATTTTTGAGAAGTCCTTAATGAACCTCCTATAAAATTCGGTGTGACCAAGGAAACTTCTTATACCTTTGATGTCTTTGGGACATGGCATCTTTTCAATAGCATCAACCTTGGCTTTATCAACTTCAATACCTCTTTCAGAAACTTTATGTCCCAAGACAATACCTTCATTAACCATAAAGTGGCACTTTTCCCAATTCAAGACAAGATTAGTTTCTTCACATCTCTGCAAAACTCGATCAAGATTGCTCAAGCAATCATCAAAAGAGGAACCATAGACGGAAAAGTCGTCCATGAAAACCTCACAAATCTTTTCACAAAAGTCAGAGAATATAGCCATCATGCATCTTTGAAAGGTAGCAGGTGCATTACATAAACCAAAAGGCATACGTCTATAAGCAAAAGTACCAAAAGGGCATGTAAAAGTAGTCTTTGATTGATCTTTAGCCGACACAGGTATTTGAGAGAAACCAGAATAACCATCTAGAAAGCAGTAATGTGTATGCTTGCATAATCTTTCTAGCATTTGATCAATAAAAGGTAAGGGGTAATGATCTTTCTTAGTAGTCTTATTTAATTTGCGGAAATCAATTACCAACCTATAACCTGTAATAATTCTTTGTGGAATCAATTCATCTTTATCATTAGGGACAACAGTAATACCTCCCTTCTTAGGGACACAATGGACATGACTTACCCACTGACTATCAGCAACGGGATAAATTATACCTACCTCCAGAAGCTTTAGTATTTCTTTTCTTACCACTTCTTTCATTTTAGGATTCAACCGTCTTTGAGGATCACGAACTGGTTTGGCATCTGCTTACAAATTTATTTTATGTTGACATAGAGTGGGACTAATGCCCTTAAGATCATCAAGAGTGTATCCAATAGCGGCACGGTGCTTCTTCAGAGTTTTCAATAATCTTTCTTCTTCATGCTCTGAAAGGTTAGCACTAATAATAATAGGATATATCTTCTTTTCATCAAGAAAAGCATATTTAAGATTATCAGGCAACGATTTAAGCTCAAACATGGGATCACCCTTGGGTGGGGGAGGATCCCCTAAATTTTCAACAGGAAAATTTTGTTGCAGAATAGGTTCCTGTTTAAAGAATACTTCATCTATTTCCCTTCTTTCATTCATAAACATATCATTTTCATGGTCTAGCAAATAATGTTCTAAAGGATCACTAGGAGGTACGGCAATAGAAGCAAGACCAATAATTTCATCCTTACTAGGTAATTTTTCTTCACGATGTTGTTTACTAAATTTAGAGAAATTAAACTCATGAACCATGTTATCCAAGACAATAGTAACAACATTCTTTTCACAATCTATCCTAGCATTAACAGTGTTCAAGAAGGGTCTACCAAATATAATGGGACAAAAGCTATCTTGTGGGGAACTGAGAACAAGAAAATTAGCTGGATATTTAGTTTTCCCACACAAGACTTCAACATCTCTAACAATTCCCACTGGTGAAATAGTATCTCTATTGGCAAGTTTAATTGTGACATCAATTTCTTCTAACTCAGCAGGTGCAATTTCATGGTTGATTTCTTTATACAAGTCATAAGGTATAACACTAGCACTAGCACCCATATCACATAAGCCATGATAACAATGATCTCCTATTTTAACAGAAATAACAGGCACGCCTCCCACAGGTCTATGTTTATCTTTAGCACAAGGTTTAGCAATTCTAGCAGTTTCACCGCAGAATTGAATAACATGACCATCAATATTATCAGACAAGAGATCTTTAACAATAGCAATATTAGGTTCTACTTTAACTTGATCAGGAGGTGTATAAGTTCTAATATTGCTTTTGCGGACCACAGTTGAAGCTTTAGCATGATCCTTTATTCGAACAGGGAAAGGTGGTTTCTCAACATAAGAAGTAGGAACAATAGGATCATTATAAGTGACAGTCTTTTCTTCAACTTTAATAGGTGCAGCTACTTTTACTTCTATGGGAGGATGATATTTAAACCACTTCTCCTTAGGGAGATCAACATAAGTAGCAAAAGATTCATAGAAAGAAGCTACTATCTCAGAGTCAAGTCCATTTTAGTGCTAAACTTACGGAAAATATCGGTATCCATAAAAGATTTAACACAATCAAACTTAGGTGTCATACCTGACTCCTTACCTTCGTCGAGGTCCCAATCTTCAGAGTTGCGTTTAATTTTATCCAATAAGTCCCATTTAAAATCAATAGTCTTCATCATAAAAGAGCCAGCAGAAGAAGTATCGAGCATGGTTTGATTATTATGAGAAAGTCGAGCATAAAAACTTTGAAGAATTATTTCTCTCGATAGCTCATGATTGGGGCATGAATATAACATTGATTTAAGCCTGCCCCAAGCTTGAGCGATTCTTTCTCCTTTGCAAGGCCAAAAATTATATATATAATTGCGATCACGATGAACCAGATGCATAGTGTTGGGGATATTACTACTGGGCGTAAACCGGCCTATCTCGGACGGGTTAACTTCATCAGTAGTTAAGTATGTTAAAGCCCATGAAGGTAGATGAGGGCTTAAAACCCATGATCGTTTTAAGGCCTGTAGCCGTAAACCGGCGTTGGTATGTAAACTTGTATTGTAAGTTAGGAATAAGTAGAGACCAAACCGGACACGTATATGAGCCGGTGTTGGGACTCTGTAAACCGACGGGCGTCACCCATGTATATAAGGGGACGACCCGGCGGCGGTTCAGGGACAACAGACAACAACTCGAGACTTAGGCGAAGCTTGTTTGCTCCCTAGTCATCGAAACCCCATCAATTCCATCACAACTAGACGTAGGCTTTTACCTTCATCGAAGGGGCCGAACTAGTACAAAACTCCCTTGCGTCCCTGTGTCCGCTTTAACCCCTTCGAGCTAACCCGTGACGATGGCTCCACGACTAAGTCCCTTCATGAGGACATCTGCCGTGACAAAACCACAACAGTTGGCGCCCACCATGGGGCCATCGCACGATGGTTTCAAGTTCTTGGAGGGCAACTTCGAAGGACTCAAGGGCTACACTGTGGGCCGGATGACCAAGAGTCGTCGCGGCAAGCTCTACATCGACGACGCATGATGGGGCCCCGAGGCCGGCTTGATTGAGTACGGGTACCGGGTCCCCTTCGGTGGCACACATCTTCACTGGCAAGATCGGTGAACCGGTCCCTGAGCCGGACATCTGCACCGACCTCGTGAAGACGGCTCAGCGCATGCGATCTGCCCAGGTTAAACCGGCCGTGAAGCGTGCCTTCGTGGGAGTCATCCACGGAGGAGACTATGAGGATGGATCGGAATCTGGTGGCGATACCGTCGTTTATTCCGGCAACAAGTCATCAACTGGAGAAACCAAATCGTTGTATCAGCTACAAGATGGCCGGATTGGGGGCTGTTCCGATGTCAACAGTATTCCAGACCCCTCCGATCTACCCAACCGGGTTGGAATATTCATGGCCGGTACACAGGCGGCGAACCACTCTTCGACCGCAGCAGCAATGATCTCCGGGTCAGTAGCGGTGACGGCTGCCAGGGCAGGAGGCCCTGTGCGCCCGCCGGCTCAAGTTTTTTCTGGTCTGTTTGATGCGTTGGCTACGCTTATGGCAGAGGCTAACCCGGCAGACCAGAACGCCCACAACGCAGAAATTGCAAAGGTGAGGGATCAGATTACTCAAGCCAAGGCCGATCTAGCAGCTGAGAATGCCAGGATGACTGCAGAGCGGGCCGCTTTGGATGCGCAGGCCTACCGGCTTACGCTGGATCAGAACGCGTCGCATGAAGTCCTAAAGAGGAAGCACCGGTCTCGCTTGCCTCCGGTTTTCGAAGCCAGAGATCTCTTCAATACTCCTGGGGCAGGAACCAGTAACCCGCCGGTGGTAAACCGGGCGGAAGCACCTGGGACGGGAGCGCCGGTTCAGCCTCGCCTGATGGGTCCGCCTCGTCAGAACACTATCATACTGCAGCCTGTCCTGACACCTCCGGGTCACTATTCCAATCCGATGGACAATCTTGTTGCTGCCGCTTCACGATTGGAGGCCATCCCAATTGAAGGTGATTCTCCGTAGGTGGTGGAGACGCGCCGGGTTAAGGAGCTTCTTTGAACAGCTTTGATTCAATAGGAAGAGTATTCATACAGCCGTGACCGGATTCACTCTACACCTCGCCCAAGCCGGAGCTACAGCAGGCGTATGGATGAACCGGCCGTGTCAAGCAATGCACGAAACCGTGAAGCACCCCATGGCAACAACCCGGCAGGTGGTATTGGTGATGCCCAGGAAGTGGTGGACCGGGCTCGATCGCGCAGGGAGGCCGAGCTAGCGGCGTAGTATGAGGCTCGTCAGCTTACGCCGGTTCGTCCGACCACATCGGTCGAGCCAGGAGTTACTTCTAGCTCTTTGGGGGTGCCGTGCCTTGTCCCCGCTTTATGCACTGTGCGCCTGCCCAAGGATTTCAAGGGCCCGCGCAAGGTGCCAAATTACACTATCGATTTATCTCCAGAAACATGGGTGGAGAGCTACGAGATGGCCATGGAGATGCTTGATGTGGATGATGTGGCGTGTGCAAAGTAATTCACCATGATGCTCGAAGGAACGACCCGTACTTGGTTAAAAAGTTTACCGGCCAACTCTATCAGTTCATGGGCCCAATTACGAGCCCGGTTTATCCGGAATTTCAAGGATACATGTAAACAGCCTATGTCGATAGTGGACTTAGCAGCTTGTGTCCAGGAAGAAGGAGAATCGACAACTCGATGGGTGCGCCGGGGTCTCGAAGATCTTGCATTCATCAGACCGCATCAATGCCGATACAGCGATGATAACTTCGGAAGGCAACTGCCGGTTTGAGCCTCTGAAGTTGAAATTGGGGCGGTTGAAGCGCCATTGCAACGACATGGGGACCCTCATGGTTGCGCTAGTGAAGTATGCTGATTCTGATAGTACCAAGGATCCCGAGTCTGATGATGACAAGGCAGGGAAGGGAAAGAAGAGCAGCAACTCCAAGGGGAAGCAACACAACACGGCAGGGCATGGAAACGGAGGCAAGCGCAAAGCAGATAGCAGCATGGACTTTGTTGCTAATACCAATGCTCAGGACAAGGGCCAGCGACGAAAGGGTAAACCGCTGAATCGCAGTGGAGCGCCTAACCCTAACCCAGACCGCCTGACCTATCTGTTGAATCATCCCTGTCCAAAGCACGGGACGAAGGAGATGCCAGCCAACCACCTTTGGAAGGATTGCTACATTATGCAGAGAATTCTAATGCTTTCCGGTATGATCACTGATCAGGTGGTGGCTCAGGATCTGGATCCCATGGGCCGGGTTACGGTGGAGGAAATTCCGGTTCAGGCTTCAACAGTAATCAGGGCGTACATAACAATCAAAGTAGCCAGAATAGCTAGGGTGGTTACAACCAGCAGCAGCAATAGTCGGGTTATCAGAGCAACCCGAAGCAGTTGAATAGTGGGCAATATCATGTCTTCACCACTAGTTTGGACAAGCGAGACCGGAAGCTTCATAAGCAGGCAGTAAACTCTGTTGAACCGGCCGCACCCCGTTATTTACGCTGGCCTGAACATCCAATTGTATGGAGCCGAGAGGATCACCCTCCCCGGGTTGACTATCCGGGTCAGCTAGCATTGGTAGTGGCACCTCGGGTGGGAGGTTATAAATTCACCAAGGTGCTCATGGATGGAGGGAGCAGCATTAACATCCTATACTATGAAACCTTCCGCCGTATGGGACTAACAGATAAAAATCTTAAACCGTCCAATACGGTATTCCATGGTGTGGTACCTGGTAAGTCAGCGTATCCTGTTGGCAAGATAGCTCTGGAGGTGGCGTTTGGAGATGATCATGATTCCAGGTTAGAGACATTGACTTTTGAGGTGGTGAAAATCCAGAGCCAATATCACGCCCTATTTGGGCGACCGGCTTATGCCAAATTTATGGCACGACCCTGTTATGTTTATTTATAGCTCAAGATGCCGGGTCACAAGGGAACAATAACTGTTCATGGAAGCCGCAAGATCGCTTTGGAGTGTGAAGAAGGTGATGCGGCTTATGTAGAGTCGGTTTGCGCCACAGAGGAGCTGAAATACTATAAGGACAATGTTGATCCGGCAGACATGACTCCATTCAAGAAGCCAACTACGGAGCATGATCCAGCCCTGAAGTTCAAATCGGCAGCTGAGACTAAGCTTGTTGACTTCGTACCTAGCGATTCGTCCAAGCAGTTTAGTATTAGTGCCAACTTGGATCGAAAATAGGAAAGCGCGCTCATCGAGTTCATCCGTGAGAATCGGGACATCTTTGCATGGAAGCCTTCCGACATGCCAGTTGTACCGAGGCAACTCGCTGAGCACACTCTTAATGTTGATCCCAAGTACAAACCGGTGAAATAGTTTCTCCGCCGGTTTAATCAAGAAAGACGCAAAGCTATTGGAGAAGAGGTAGCCAGGCTCTTAGCGGCTGGCTTTATCGTTGAAGTTTTCCATCCTGAATGGCTGGCTAATCCGGTGCTGGTCCTTAAGAGACACGGCACCTGGCGCATGTGTGTGGATTACACAGATCTTAACACGGCTTGTCCAGCAGATCCTTTTGCCCTCCCCCATATTAATCAAATTATTGATGCTATGGCGGGTTGCGAGCGTTTGAGTTTTCTGGATGCATATTCTGGTTATCATCAGATCAAGATGGCAGTTAAGGACCAGGAGAAGACAGCGCTCATAACTCCCTTTGGAGCCTTGTGCTATGTGTCTATGCCCTTTGGGCTCAAGAGTGCTCAGGCAACTTATCAACGGTGTGTACAGAATTGCCTTCATAAACAGATTGGTCGTAATGTACATGCCTATGTGGATGATATTGTGGTTAAGTCAAGGGAGAAGGAGACTCTGGTTGACGATTTGAAGGAAAACTTTGATAACCTACGGACATACAAGATGATGCTCAACCCGGCCAAGTGTGTCTTTGGTGTACCGGCAGGCAAATTATTGGGTTTTCTGGTGTCCAACAGGGGAATTGAGGCTAATCCGGAGAAGATCACAGCTATTACCTCCCTGGCTAAACCGAAGTGTATCAATGATGTTCAATGCTTGGCAGGCCGGATTGCCACGTTGAGCCGGTTTATCAGCCGCCTTGGTGAGAAGGCGATCCCTTTGTATCAGATGCTAAAGAAGACAGATCAATTCGTCTGGAGTTCTGCTGCTGATAAAGCGTTTGAGGATTTAAAGCGGCAGCTAGCCAATCCGCCTGTTCTTACTGCTCCAATCGACAAGGAACCGTTGCTACTATATGTCGCAGCTAATGCTCGTGCAGTTAGCGTAGCTATTGTGGTGGCGCGCAAGGAGGCAGGCAAGGAGTATCCGGTTCAGCGTCCGGTTTACTATATCAGCGAGGTGCTTATTGAGTCCAAGCAAAGGTACCCGCATTGGCAGAAGCTGGTATATGGAGTTTTCATGGCAAGCCGGAAGCTTAAGCAATACTTCCAAGGTCATCACATCACAGTGGTCAGTTCTGCTCCCTTGGGAGATATAATCCAGAATAGAGAAGCAACTGGCCGGATTGCTAAGTGGGCAATAGAACTTGGATCTCATGGGTTGAAATATGTACCTCGGACGGCGGTCAAGTCTCAAGCACTTGTGGATTTCATCAATGATTGGACAGAACTGCAAACACCTGGAGAAGCCGGATCACACCTATTGTACTATTCATTTTGATGGGTCCAGGCAATTCGAGGGCTCGGGGGCTGAAGTCGTATTAACTTCCCCACAAGGTGATAAGTTCTATTACTTTCTCCGCTTAATGTTCCCTTGTACTAACAATGCAGCTGAGTACGAAGCTTTACTCCATGGTCTCCGGATGGCTAAGGAGATGAATCTGAGCCGGGTTAAGTGCTTTGGTGACTTGGATCTGGTGGCTCAACAAGTGTCTGGCACCAGGGATTCCAAGGACCCGCTCATGGCAGCATATTGTCGTGAGGTGGATATTGTTGCGGGTCACTTTAAGGGTTATCAAGTGGATCACATGGACCGACGAAAGAATGAAGCGGCGGACACTTTAAGTCGGTTGGGCTCTCAACGTAAACCGGTCCCGCCTAATGTCTTCTTGGACATTCTGCATAATCCGTCTGTCAAGCTCCCTGGTGAAGAGGATTTGGCTATTCCTGATCTGGAGGCTCAATTGGTGGCAGATCTTCGTGTCATCCCGGATTGGACGATTCCTTATCTCGCATATATGAACCAGGGCGAGTTACCAGAAGATGAGACTCTGGCTAGACAGATAATCCGTCGTTCCAAGTCCATGACTATTGTCAATGGCGAGTTGCATCATTGCAGCGTATCAGGGGCGTTTCAATCCTGTGTGTCTTCTGAGGAAGGCTGTGAAATCTTGCGGGAGATCCACGAAGGACATTGTGGTCACCATGTCGGTTCAAAGTCTTTGGTGGCTAAGGCATTTTGCCACGGCTTCTATTGGTTGACTGCTCATGCTGATGCGGACGACCTGGTCAGACGATGTGATGGTTGTCAAAAGTTCTCAAGACGCGCTCATGTGCCGGCTCAAGAATTGAGGATGATTCCAATTACTTGGCCATTCGCAACTTGGGGGCTGGATATGGTTGGGCCTTTCAAAAGGTCAAAGGACAAGAAGACCCACCTTTTGGTGGCGGTTGACAAGTTTACAAAGTGGGTGGAAGCAGAGCCAGTTAGCAAGTGTGATGCAGCTACGGCGGTTCAATTCATCAGAAAGGTGATCTTCCGGTTTGGCTTTCCACACAGCATCATCACTTATAATGGTACCTACTTGTCCAAGGGTGCTATGAAGGAGTTCTGTCAACCTGAGCACAACCGGCTTGACGTTTCATCAGTGGCTCACCCACAGTCCAATGATCAAGCAGAGAGGGCTAATCAAGAGATCTTGCGAGGCATCAAGCCCCGGCTTATGGTTCCTTTGCAACGGACGCGGGGTTGTTGGGTTGAAGAGTTACCATCTGTATTAGGGAGCATCAACACCACACCCAACAGATCGATAGGATACACGCCGTTCTTCATGGTCTACGGAGCGGAGGCGGTTCTCCCCAGTGACATCCGTCATGACTCACCTCGTGTAGCGGCTTATGTTGAAGCGGACAACGAGGTAGCACGGCAAGATGCTTTGGACTTGTTGGATGAGGAGCGAGACATAGCAGCCGCCCGTTCGGCGATTTACCAGCAAGATCTCCGTTGCTATCACAGTCGCCGAGTGAGGACCAGAACCTTTCAAGAGGGAGATTTGGTACTTCGGCTCATCCAAGACCAGACTGATATGCACAAGTTATCCCCACCTTGGGAGGGACCTTCCGTGGTCAGCAAGAATCTGCACAACGGGTCATACTACCTGATCGATATTCGAGAGCATAAAGACTCACGTACATCAGAGGAGGAGACCAACAGGCCGTGGAACATAGCTCATCTTCGTCCTTACTATACCTGAGCCATCGGCTCTACTTATGTACATATTATGACAATCTATATATTATGATCAATGCAATAAACCGGAGCCTCAGCTAAAGTGGGATATTTGTTATTTTTACATCATGTGTGGTTACACGGAGTTTTTGTCTTAAAGCGGCCTCCGGTTTACCCCTTGAGTTAGCTTTTCTTTTCAAAAAAGCCTTAAATCATGTCACTTGGGGGCTTGGTCATGTCCGAACCAATGCAACACCTTTTGATAGGCGAAAGCCACAGAATCACTTGGGGACTTGGTCATATCTGAACCAGTCACGCCTCCTGATCGGCCTAAGGCCACAGAATCACTTGGGGGCTTTGGTCGAACCTGAACCATTGCTACACCTCTTGATCGGCGTAATGCCAATGCATCATTTGGGGACCTGGCTGACTCGAACCATAGCTACGCCTATCGGGGGCTTGGTCGTGTCCGACCATGGTAATGCCACTTGATCGGCTAACAAGCCTCTTTTAGAACTGGATTTGTTTTTGCCTTTGTTTGCATTATGTTTCCTTTTGACAAACACTTCTTTTGTTGCGTTTTAAATCGACAAATTCTTAAACCGGTTCAACTGTCAATTGACGGAACACGGTCAATTCTTAATCTGGAAACTATTTTCCCGGTTTTGATTTTTTGTTAACATCCTATTATGGAGTAACACCGGTGTTTATCATAACCCAGAACGGTTTACCTGGTAAACCGGCATTATATACGTAGGAGCTGCTTTCTCCTCCAACAGTATGGGTTTATAAAACTCCACTTCAAGATTGGCCAAGCCAACTTCATGCCCAACGATGGCAGGTATTATGTATCACAATATTTGATCATATGCTTAAATCTAAGATATTCGATTTCATATATATAGATATCATAACCCGCCTGGCGGTACAACCGCGGCGGCGCTTTAACATTTCTTGACTGTAGAAAATAGTTTGGAGATTGATCATCCAAAGGAAGCACAAGTTGCAATAACTATGCACGAAGGCATATCAAAATCAAGTGTATCGGCTAGCCTATTACAAGGCAACACGGTGCCCAGATACGATCGTTGTTTTTCTGCGTAACACAAAGGAGCAGTCATTTAAAACGGTCTCCGGTTCACGCTTGGTCACCCACTTGGCCTGAAGGTTGCGGGTCATCCCGCGCTGCTTCAACTTCTGTCACTCTAGCAACCCATCATCTACTTATTACTTCCCAATGCCTTCCTCTAGGCCCAAATAATGGTGAAGTGTTATGTAGTCGACGTTCACATAACACCACTAGAGGCTAGACAACATACATCTCATCAAAGTATCGAACGAATACCAAATTCACATGACTACTAATAGCAAGACTTCTCCCTTGTCCTCAGGAACAAACGTAACTACTCACAAAGCATATTCGTGTTCATAATCAGAGGGGTAATAATATGCATAAAGGATCTGAACATATGATCTTCCACCAAATAAACCAACTAGCATCAACTACAAGGAGTAATCAACACTACTAGCAACCTACTAGCACCAATCCCGGATTTGGAGACAAGAATTGGATACAAGAGATGAACTAGGGTTTGGAGATGAGATGGTGCTGGTGAAGATGTTGATGGAGATTGCCCTCTCCCGATGAGAGGAGCGTTGGTGATGATGATGGCGATGATTTCCCCCTCCCGGAGGGAAGTGTCCCCGGCAGAACAGCTCCGTCGGAGCCCTAGATTGGTTCCGCCTTGTGGCGGCGGAGTTTCATCCCGAAAGGTTGCTTCTGGTTTTTTTCTTGACGAAAGACTTCATATAGCAGAAGATGGGCGTCGGAGAGCCACCAGGGGGCCCACGAGGTAGGGGGCGCGCCCAAGGGGGGGCGCACCCCCACCCTCGTGGACAGGGTGTGGCCCCCCTGGCCTTCATCTTTGGCAAGGATTTTTTATTAATTATTGTAAGACATTCTGTGGAGTTTCAGGACTTTTGGAGTTGTGCAGAATAGGTCTCTAATATTTGCTCCTTTTCCAGCCCAGAATTCCAGCTGCCGGCATTCTCCCTCCTTATGTAAACCTTGTAAAATAAGTGAGAATAGCCATAAGTATTGTGACATAATGTGAAATAATAGCCCATAATGCAATAAATATCGATATAAACGCATGATGCAAAATGGACGTATCAGAGACATCCAACTGATGCACAAGCCAAGCTCGGGAGACGGCTAGCTGAAGCACGGTGTGGATGGTGTCCGGTTTAACAACCGGGGCAAAAGTGTCGGTGAAGTCCATGCCCGCACGTTGCCGAAAGCCCCGAACCACCCAGCGAGCTTTGTAGCGCTCGAGAGAGTGCTATCCAGACGAGTCTTGTGCCGAAAGACCCACTTGCCCGTGATGATGTTAGCATGAGGCGGCCGAGGGACAAGCTGCCAGGTGTGGTTCAGTTGGAGCGCGTCGAACTCTTCCTGCATCGCAGCGAGCCAATGAGGATCCCGAAGGGCGGCATGAGCTGACGATGGGAGAGGGGACGGCTCGGAGATGGAAGCAGCGAGAAGGTACTCATCGCTTGTGTACCACGTACTCGGGCGGAACGTGCCAGCCCGAGAGCGAGTCATTGATACGTCTCCAACGTATCTATAATTTTTGATTGCTCCATGCTATATTATCTACTATTTTGGACTATATTGGGCTTTATTTTCCACTTTTATATTATTTTTGGGACTAACCTATTAACCGGAGGCCCAGCCCAGAATTGCTATTTTTTGCCTATTTCAGTGTTTCGGAGAAACAGAATATCAAACAGAGTCCAAACGGAATGAAACCTTCGGGAACGTGATTTTCTCACCGAACGTGATCCAGGAGACTTGGACCCTACTCCAAGGAACAAAAGAGGCGGTCACGAGGGTGGGGGGCGCCCCCCCCCATAGGGCGCGCCCCCCTGCCTCGTGGGCCCCCTGTTGCTCCACCGACGTACTCCTAAACGATCAGGAACGGAGCCAAAAACCTAATTCCACCGCCGCAACTTTCTGTATCCACGAGATCCCATCTTGGGGCCTATTCCGGAGCTTCGCCGGAGAGGGCCGTCATCACGGAGGGCTTCTACATCATCATAGCCTCTCCGATGAAGTGTGAGTAGTTTACCTCAGACTTTCGGTTCCATAGTTATTAGCTAGATGGCTTCTTCTCTCTTTTTGGATCTCAATACAATGTTCTCCCCCTCTCTTGTGGAGATCTATTCGATGTAATCTTCTTTTTGCGGTGTGTTTGTTGAGACCGATGAATTGTGGGTTTATGATCAAGTCTATCTATGAATAATATTTGAATCTTCTCTGAATTCTTTTATGTATGATTGGTTATCTTTGCAAGTCTCTTCGAATTATCAGTTTGGTTTGGCCTACTAGATTGGTTTTTCTTGCAATGGGAGAAGTGCTAAGCTTTGGGTTCAATCTTGCGGTGTCCTTTCCCAGTGACAGAAGGGGCAGCAAGGCACGTATTGTATTGTTGCCATCGAGGATAACAAGATGGGGTTTGCATGAAATTATCCCTCTACATCATGTCATCTTGCTTAAGGCGTTACTCTGTTTTTAACTTAATACTCTAGATGCATGCTGGATAGCGGTCGATGAGTGGAGTAATAGTAGTAGATGCAGGCAGGAGTCGGTCTACTTGTCTCGGACGTGATGCCTATATACATGATCATACCTAGATATTCTCATAACTATGCTCAATTCTGTCAACTGCTCAACAGTAATTTGTTCACCCACCGTAGAATATTTATGCTCTTGAGAGAAGCCACTAGTGAAACCTATGGCCCCCGGGTCTATTCTCATCATATCAATCTCCATCACTTTATTATTGCTTTGCTTTTTTACTTTGCCTTTTACTTTTTACTTTGCATCTCTATACCAAAAATACCAAAAATATTATCTATCATCTCTATCAGATCTCACTCCCGTAAGTGACCCTGAAGGGATTGACAACCCCTAATCGCGTTGGTTGCGTTTAGCTATTGTTTTATGTAGGTACAAGGGACTTGCGTGTAGCCTCCTACTGGATTGATATCTTGGTTCTCAAAAATTGAGGGAAATACTTACGCTACTTTGCTGCATCATCCTCTCCTCTTCGGGGAAAAACCAACGCAGTGCTCAAGAGGTAGCAAGAAGGATTTCTGGCGTCGTTGCCAGGGAGTCTGCGCAAAAGTCAACATCGCACCGTACTTCTAACCCCCCCCCCACCCACCTTCAAGGAAGATACCTAAATATTAGAATAAGAGCCTTATAGAGTAGTAAAAAGGAAAAAATATTAGAAAATGAAAATTTGAAAGACTAATAAAAGAAAGGAAAAATATTAGGAAAATAAAAAAACATTAGTTTATTTTAGGCTAGACGAGTTAACCCCCCACTGGCCCACAGCCTTAGCCAACGCGCCAGTGAGCCGCAACAGCCGAAAGTGTTTCGGAGGTACAATACCTACGACCTACGTACCATGGCGGTGTCACGGTGCAGAGTTTGAGTCATCAGTTATGAATGACACACCAGTTGCCTAATTAACTCGTCTAGCCTAAGTGATGAGACCTCAGGACATGTGACACTACGAGCGAGGCAGCCGACTTGGGCTGACGGGAAACGCTGCTAACCCAGCCGCCTCCTCCCCGATTAGGGTTTTTCTGCCTTCCGTCGGCGTCGCCGCTGGTCCGCCTTGTCTCCGGCGGCCTTAGGCTATGAGGGCGTGGCGGATTCCTGCCTTTGCCGGTGGGAGGTCTTCGTTTTTAGATGTGCCTTCGAGATTTGTCAGGGTTTGTGTCCTGCTCAGGAAGGCGAGACGGCGGCGGCTTTCTGAAGATGAAATAAGGTTCTTCTCGCCTAGCCCCCGTTCCGGCGGTGCATCTAGCATCGTCATCGTCAGTGGGCGTGTGGAGGTGATCTGTCCTTGTGGATTTGCTCAGTTTTGTTTGTCGCTCGTCTACGTTTGTGTGTCTTCACATTGGATCCTTCCGATCTAAGCTACTCTTCATCGGTGGTTGTTGCTGCTCTAGTGCGTTGGTCCTATGAGGCCTTAGCATGATGACTTTCTGACTGTCTTACTACAACAAATTTTGCCCGGCTGCGGTGACGGAGAGGGGATGACAGCAACACGCCTTGGGCTCGGTTCAATGCTTGAAGTCATTTCCGGTGTTCGTTGTACTCTCTTTGCAAAAATAAATAGCGTTTAGGTTCGCACTTCAACCCAGATAGATTATGTTATTTCAAAACAATTATTTTAACGTGTAATACAATAATCAGTCACCATCGAACACGTTGTAGGCGTGGTCGACGGCTTCGCCGTGAATGTGGATGCCGTCGTTGCCCAGAGGCGGAGGAGGAGCTCGACCCCTTGTCACGATCGCCTTCTTCCTCGGTGGCTTCACCCGCGCACCAGCCGGATCGGTGGAGGGGGTCTTGGAATCGGAGCGGGGCCGAAGGTTGGTGGCGCCGCGCCGGCCGAACCGCCTTGGACGATGTGGTTCCCCTGCCTCTTCCTTTTGATGGCGGCGGCGGGAGGAGTTGGGGCGGCGGCGGTAGGAGTTGGGGCCATTACCGGCGCGGGCGGACGGAGGGGCGGCGGTGGAGGCACGACCGATGCATTGTATGGGAAACCCGGGAGCGGAGGGTACTACATCTGGCCGAATCCCGGCGCCGCGAGGCCGGGCGGCGAGGTCGGAGGCGGGATTGGAGGTGGCAGCGGCACGGGAGGCAGGAACTGAAGCCGGCGGAAGTGGGTTCACGCCAACGAAAAGGGAGGCCGGCAAAATCGGGTGGAATCCCGTAGATATGAAAGAAATGCGCTCGCGGATTCGGACTCCCACAAAAAAAATTCGGAACGGCCGGATTTAAAGGATCTATTCGGGACGGGTTTACAGGCTCCATCCCGCAAACCGGCGATTATTATATCAGATGGCCCGGTTCGCGGGATCTGGTGGTAGAGATGGATGCTCTAATGGCAAGGATGCCTGTGATGCAGGCTGTCCGATGGCTGTAGAGGATCGTTCCCCCCGTGCGGGGTGGCCCAGAGATTGTCTGATAGACTACACAATTTTTTCTCTTTCTTTTGCTTCCTTGGTGACTTCTTTAGCTGCAGAAAATCTCCGGATCTAGTAAAACAAGTGTGAATTAGCTGCACTTCTGATTATGAAAGATTAGACGATATATGTCACATCTGGAATTATGATTTGAACAACGGAACACAACAAGATTAACCATCACATTTTGTCTTTTATTATCTCTTTTGCAGACCCTCACGAACCCAGCCACACTGGCTCACAACACCCACCATCATAGGTAATTACATTTACATACGATATTCATTTCACTGTTACACATTTTTATTCATGGCTACTCCCTCCTTGGCTCGATGCCTCGATCGACACCAACCTAGGCGAGTGAGCGACTGCTTCTCTCCTCCTTGCCCGTCTACATGTTTGGCTTCATCTTGAGCCGCGACGCCAGCTTCTGCCCAAGGACGCGTCACACTGCAAATAGCATTGGTAAAAGGATGGTTGGTTCCAGTGTGTTCATATGATCCATGTATAGATAAGTACATAACAGTATAGCAGTACATGGTCACTTGCTACCAACTGGGAGTGAATAGAAAAGAGAAGATCAACTACTTGCTAACTACCCGCAAAAAAAACTATCCACATTTGTTGAGTTCTGTGAGTGACAGTGTTATGGCGCTGCTAGAAGGAGGCACGAGAGTGCCGGCCAGGGGCCTTTTTGCCCATGGCCGAGCAAAAGGGAAGGGATTTCTTTCTTAATTCTTGCTTGATTAGATTGATACATCTCCTCTCTTTATATAGAGAGGTTTACTTGACTCCCAAGCAAGGCTTACTTGACCCCTAAGCAAGCGACCCTTATCTCTAAATAACCCTAAGACTAACGGGCCCAGGCCCATTACGTACTCTAACAGACAGCTCCATCACTGAATTATTTACTGTTATTATCTACATGTCTAATATCTGCACCCCCAACTTTCAGGCTTTTACAGAAATAGTGGCACTGTTTAGGAAGGACAACACAGTTGGCTCACCGCGAGCCACTTCACTGAAACATCTAGTTGTGCAGGAGAACACCAGATTTCCTGGTAATCTGATGTCAATTCTGTCGATTATCCGGTTCCAGGAGGCCAGCAGATCGAAATTGCAGCACCAACCTCTTCCAGTTTGTGACATCAGACCGAATTCTGAATTGCTGACCCTGATTAATTGGAACTGCACCTGGTCCCATGCTCCCACATGCATCCATCCATGGTGTTGAAACCCAAGGAGGCCCCAGCGACCCATTAAGGTGCGGCGCTATAACTACACAACCAGAACTGCCTGATGGGAGCCAAGGATGAGAGTGGATTTTTGGAACCCGGGTGTATTGGAAGACCTTATTTTAAATACTTTGAAAATCACATTTAAGATTTCAAAAAATTCTGAAAAAAATTCTACGTGATCATACGGATGTATATTACGCATGTGTAAAGTTTGGTGATGAAATAGGTAAATATGCGACCTATACAAAAATGACAAAATGGTGATTTCCAAATAGTGAATAATGCATGCACTGTTCATGTTTTCAAAATCACGATTTTGTCATTTTTGTGTAACTCACATGGTTACTTATTTCAGCATCAAAATTTACACATGTGTAACATACATTCATATAAACATGTTGATTTGTTTTCAGAATTTTCTGAAACTTCAAAATAGCATTTTGGCAGAGTTCAAAAAATAAGGCCCCGATGCACCCGGGTTCCAAAGTGACTTTTTGGCCAAGGATAAGCTTTTGTACGCCTTCTGCATGAAGAAAAGGCAAGTTGGGGATGGAGAAGGGAAGAGCAGGTGGCTGTTTTTGTTGAGTGTCTGTTGGTTTTTTTTTTATTCAAGGGTCAGCAAGTTCAGAGAAGTTCAGTGATTATTCCCTGAACATGCAGCAAGAAGCCGAGCCGAGGTTGGACGATTAAAAAAATGAGCGCTGGAAATGCAACAAAAATGCTGCATGGGTGTTGTTATTTAATTAATTAATAGTAATACGACGAACTAACAAGAGAATACGAGTATACTGGAAAAACAAGATAATGTTCTCATGTATCCCCCGTCAAAAAACAGTTCTCATATGGTACTTGACAAATAAACAAAAATAATAATCAAAATCACAGGAAAGAAAAATGAAAAGCTGATGCAACTGCCATACAGGAAAGAAAAAATAATTCAAAATCACAGGAAAGGACGTATCTCACTCAGATGGGCCGCGCTGTGTCTATTCTCCAGCCCAACCACATGGGCCAACACCCCACGAGTCCTTCTAAGCCGCGAGCCTGCTACCGAGAGGATGCGCTGCGCTGCTGCGCGCTCGCTTACATTAGTCCCACCTCGCTAGTTCGCTGGGAGCGGCACCGGTTTATAAGGCGAGGTGCTGCAACTTGTAGCACGACCTTACTTGAACAGGATCTGTTCTATAGGCTCGTACCGCTGCATCCTTTACCAATAAGGAGGCAAGCACTTCAGTCTGGTTGATGAACTCTGACCTCTGGGCCAGAGCGTGATTGACGGTCAGGATTCCTCTGATGGAGGCAATCCGACGGCTGTAGATGATCGTTCCTGCCTGGCTCTGCCTGGGCAGGGTGGCCCAGAGAGGTTGTCTGACAGACTCAAAAAATCTTTTTTTTCCTTCCCTTTGGAATTTTTTTGCGGCAGAAAAATCTCTTCATCTGAAATTATGACACAGCAGTGACAGTGGCAGGAGGGCCAAACCAAATGGATCATCAAAGCTTCTATCAGACTGAAGGATGAAACACAGCAAAGATTAACCAACAAACTGTCTTTTATTTTCTCTTTTGCACAGACACAGTACGACAGACGAACCCAGCAACACTGTATCACAACACCCACCATCATGGATATTACATACAATATTCATTACACATTTTTATTCATGGCTACACCCACACAAAGACAGTTTCAGTTCATGCCGCACCCTTTCTTCGCTTGATCGACACCAACCGAGGCGAGTGAGCGACTGGTCCGATCCTCCTTGCCCATCTACATGTTCGGCTTCATCTTGAGCCGCGAAGCCAGCTTCTGCCCGAGGGACGCGTCACACTGCAACAGCATTGGTAAAACCATTGGTTGGTTAGAGTGTGTTCATATGAACCAGGTACACAACACTATAACAGTGCATGGTCAGGGAGTGGATAAAGAACAGAAGTGTACCTGTGACCAGTATGAGACCCAGATGCCCTGGATTTCATGGGTGACGCGAGCATCCGTGAGCGCATCAACCCACCGCTGGAGGAAACGGTCTTGCCTGTGTTTTCATATAAGATACAATTCGGTTAGCAACGGTGCTTGATTTCTTCTATGTGCCTAAAGACTTGAAACAAATCAAACTGAGTTTGGGATGGAACCTGGCAGGGTCGAAGGAACGGTATCTCTCGCCAGCCTGCTTGAAATTGTTCTCTTTCTCGATAATACACTGCGGTTCCAAAAGTACAAATGTAGCAAACCATTTGTTAAACACATTGTGGGGGTTTAATTCCAAGAGTATTTTAGTCACAGTTCGAACGGGCTCAAGTTGCATACCTTCTCCCGGCAACCAGATAGAACGCGAGGAGGGATAGGGTACTGCTCAGCATGACGAGTAGGATCAAACCTTGAAGGGAAGTAGTTCACCTGAAAATCAAGCCAAATATATGTAAATACACGTTATTTCTGTCAATCGGAGGAAATACTGCATCATGCGAGCAGAAGGGGATGAATTTTTTTTAGAGAACAATGTACCTCCTCATCCCTGTGCATGAAATTCATTAAGCCATCATGATGGTTGTTGTGGTGAGCACATTTCGGGGCATTCACAGGAAGCATCAAGTAGTTTGGACCAAGACGGTGCCTTTGGGTATCAGCATAGGAGAAAATCCTTGTCTGGAGCAGCTTATCATCAGAGTAGTGGATTCCAGGGACGGTGACTGCCGGGCAGAAAGCAAGCTGTTCATTTTCTGCGAAGAAATTATCAATGTTCTTGTTGAGCACCATCCGTCCAACTGGCTGCAGTGGGATGATATCCTCTGGCCAGGTCTTGGTGACATCAAGCGGGTCAAAGTCAAATTTATCCTCATGATCAGCATCAATGGTCTGAATGAAAAGCTTCCATTCTGGGTAATTCCCAGCTGCAATAGCATCAGTCAAGTCCTTTGTGGCATGGGTGTGGCAGGTGCCTCCAACAGTAACGGCTTCATCATCTAAGAGGCATTTCACACCACATGTAGGCTTCCAATGGAACTTGACAAGGTGAGCCTTTCCATCCCTGCTGATTAAGGTGTAGGTGTTGACACCAAAACCGTCCATGTGCCTGTAGTTGAGTGGGATGCCAACATCATCAAAGAGGAAGGTGAACATGTGCAGACTCTCCGGGTGGTGCGAGAAGAAGTCAACGATTCTCCAGTTCTCCTGCATGTTGGTCTTCGGACTTGGCTTGAAAGCATGGACCATGTCAGGGAACTTCATCCCATCTCGGATGAAAAACACAGGCATGTTGTTCCCAACAAGGTCAAAGTTACCCTGAAAATGCATGCCAGGAGATATCAGTTAAACTTACAGGTTGACTGAAAAGGTCTGCAGCAATAATTATCTAAGGTGCAGATGATAAACAGTTTATAACATATAAGGGAAAATAAGGTGGGACAGAGGACTCAATCCTTATAAACAGTGGTAAATTTATACTACATGAGGGAATATGCGCTATGGTTTCAACTTCCATCTTCCAATAGCCACACACTGGCCAGAATTTCACTGTACCAGCTACAAGAGGCCAAAGAGTCTTTTACTGTTTAACAGGCTTGGACAAAATGGCATTATGGCGAATGACATGCTAACAGATGATAAACTGCTCAAATGTGATTGTACACAGCATAAAGTAGCTTCAATAACAATCTCATCTCAAAAGGGTAACATCAAATGACACTAAGAATGATCATTAGTACCTCTCTGGTGTAGAACTTCACTGCAAAACCACGTGGATCCCTCAAGGTCTCAGGGCTTCCACGCTCATGCACAACAGTAGAGAACCGGACAATGACCGGGGTCTGAACCCCGGGAGCCCGGAGAAAGTCAGCACATGTGAGCTGAGAAACATCATGGGTGACCTCAAAGAATCCCTTTGCACTGGCTCCCCTTGCATGAACAACACGTTCAGGGATACGTTCCCGGTCAAACTGCGCAAGCTTTTCAATCAGATGGTAATCCTCAAGGAGGATCGGTCCTGTGAAATGAAGAATCCATCATCAGGTCAAGCCATAAATACAGAAGCTTCTGGGCATGGCTACAGATACAAAACAGGAAAAATCACACTGGACAACTTCAGATAGCTTTCACAATCACTTTCAGGAAAATTGGCATTTTGCTACGACAAGATCATTTAGAAGAACCATGTTTGGACTTCCAATCGCTTTCAAAGTTGGGGAGTTACACTCAACTATCAACTTTGATTTTTGAACCAGGTTTGAAGCTTGGGCTATGCCGAACATAGATGAATTGTTGTAAGATTATATCTTTTTGTGGAATGTAGAACTTGGTTCTACCTAGATCAGGTTAGTGCTAAGAGCAATTGAGCAAATCTACGGAATAGTAACGGACCACCAGACGGTCCAGACAGATCAATATCTAGGAGCCTCCGATCGTGTCGCATGATCGGATAATCGCTATGACTGGACCGTGACATGCCATGCTGTGTGGAAAAGGTATTGCTTGTTAGCTTCCCCGTTGAGCAACCACTATGGGCATGACAATGACTGACGAAAATAGCAAGCTTGTTATGTTTTGCAACAAAAGTTTTGTCAGGCTGGACCACGGGACACGGCGCGTTGTGAATGAAGCTACAAGGAGCGCCCACATAATTCAAGTCTTACAGGAACCAAACCTGAGCCGGTAGGTGAATGTATCTGACAGACAAAAACGCTGGAGCAACACACAGGAGGAGGATCAAAATAGCCGCCCGCTCGTATCAAATACTAGATGTAAACGGCATGGGAATCAACAGCAAGGCCAGGGGCGCTGACGCGACGGGGGAGGTGACCTCCCGTAGATCCAGAGAGAATCGGCCCAAAGAGCCCCTGAATTTCAATTTCGCCGACGGGGAAGCAATCTAAGCAAAGCTAAGCGTACGGTGTAGCTACAGGCTTAAGTCGGGCGGGGGCAGCAAGAAGAGCGGATCGGGCAGGTGGGGTGGGGTGGGTTGGGGTGGGATTACCGACCTCGCTGTCCGACGGTGAGGGCGTTGTTGTTGTTCCAGACGGGCGCGCCGGAGTTGGTGGTCCAGTAGCCAGAGTTGGCCCCGCTCGTCGGCCGGTGCTGCAGACAAGACAAGAAACCAAGAAAACCGAGCGCGTCAGATCACCGGATCGCGGGGCGACAGGGACAGCCGAACCGCCGATCCGGGCCGGCCGGCTAGCCGGCGGGACCGGGTCGGCGGGGGGAGGATCGGTGGGGTACGTACCTTGTAGGGATCCATGGCCGGGACCGGCGGCGATCCAGGCGCTCGCGTGTCCGGCGGGTGGTGGGCGATGAGGTCGAGAGGGGAGGAGGAAGAAGAAAGAGAGAGAGCTGGTGGACGAAGGAAGCGGCGGGTCGGGTCGGCCTTTTCTAGTTGGTGGGCCGCCCACCTTTTTTCCGGCGGGCCGGCGGGTGGGGCCCGCGCGCAGTGGGGGAGAGGGGCGTGGGCTGCGCGGATGGTGGTCGTGGCCGTCACGTACGCCGCTAGTGATCGGTTTGCTTGCATCATGGCCCCCGGATGGGGATGGGGATAGAGATAGGGGATAGGGGCGTTGGTTAGAGATGGATGGATAGATGGAACAAAAGTCGATGATGATTTGATTTGTTTATTTATTTTTCCTCTCGCGGCACGAGCCGATGTGGTGGGATGCGGATCGGACGGAGATCAGGCGGCGTCGGTGTGGCCTGCGGGGAGGCATCAATCTTGTTCACACTACATGGGGGTCGCGGCCATCTTCGCTGGTCCAGTGGAGTCCTGAAACCACTAAAAAAACCACTAATCGAGGGGCATTTGCCTCAAAAAAAAAACAAGGGAAGGGCACCCTTTCTAAATGTCACTATATTTGAACACTTGTAAATACCACCATTTTTATCATGTGTGTGTCGGCAGTCATTAGTTGTAAATTTCCTTCCCGGGCGGAAAAGGCGAGCCGGCTTGTTTGAGCACTTTTAGATCCCTTTTTTTCTAACAAATCGTGTCGTGAAGCATGCATCCAGATTACTAATTGTTTTCCCCGTCGCATTCCTCGCATAGACATTGTCAAAACTAGATCTCATAGACAGCTTTCAACAGGCCTTTTCCCCCCTAGTGAAATGATGGTTTTTTTTTTATTTTCTGTTTGCTTTTTTAACATCGGAAAATCTTCGCAAAAAGTTCAAACAATGTTCACAAATTTGAAAAAAAATGTTGGCGGTTTTAAAAAAATCACTCTGAATTTCCTAAAATTGTTCGTGAATTGGAAATACGTTCCAGGATTTCAAGTACTGTTCACGAATTGGATAAACGTTCTCGGATTTCAAAAAAAAGTTGCGAATAAATAAAATCACGAGTTTAAAAAAAGTGGATGATGCCACTGAGATCGAGGTCAGGCGCCGTCGGTGGCGTGCGAGGAGGCATCAATCTTGTTCATGCTGCATGCATGGGCCGTTTGTTGATCTCGCAAGCACACCTGTGAAGGGGAGTATACATTTTTTTTAAACAAAATATTGGATATATTGGCACATTTCTTATTAATCTAATCCTCAAGTAAATAATAAACATGGATTAACGGCATGCAACTCATACCGATAGCTAAACACGTAAACATGTACATAACATAGAACCGAGACATCTATGAGCACAACATATACAACCAACACATGAATGAGTAAATAGGGGATGAATAAATTTTACCCTCCAGTAGGCCAGGCTAGGGCTGCAGCGGTGGCGGCGGCTTGGCTTCCTCTGTAGCCTTCTTCTTGGCGGCAACGTCTTCATCCATGGGTCGGTGTTGGTGTTGGGGAAAGTAGTCGAAGCAGAGGGAGGAGACGAGAGCAAACAGGGAGCAGTCACGCCAGGACGCTCCCTAAAAATCTTATTACTCTCCTCCCGATGCAGGATCTCAAGACGCAGTGGCGGATTCAGGAATTCAAGTTTGGGTGTTCAAATTTTCTTTTCACCCTAACATCGATTTTTTTGCCGTTCCAGCCAACCATTAGCCTTCAAAAAATCATTTGTTCTTTTTTACTAATGAAATCAATCAAAGTAGAAGTGGCTATATCTCTGTAAATCCAAACAGAAACTACACCTGTACATGTCGGCGAATGTAATTTCCGATTCGTAGTTTGCAGGGGATTCAGCTTAGGCTTGCACATTGAAACTATCGGCGGCTGGAAATAGACCGAGACGTTCCCCGTGATACCCTGCCCGACGTCAATGACCTCGGCGGCGGCCGTCGGCGCTGGTCATCCCCACAGCCTGACCCCTATGTGTGGATTTGACTAAAGCTGAGCAGAGTAGTCTCTTGTGTGTGAGGACATTGAGCTCTGGGCAAAAGTTGCTACTTGCTGTTCCTTGGCTGCTGCGTAGTGGGCTAGCTATCGGACTATTTTTCACGGGTGGGATGCTGCGTAGGCTCTCAAGCATGTATGCTAGTAATATTTTTTGCCATATACCTCTATATACGAATTTTTTGCAGAAAATTTTGGGTGTACATCTGTACACTCATGACCTGTGTTGGATCCGCCCCTGTCAAGACGGGGTTCCAAAGGCCTGCTCTCCCGAACGGCCATGCACGAGGTCAATGGGGGGTGGGGGGGGGGGGGTTGTCGAAAAGCAGCACAGTGAGTGGACAGTAGATGACGACTAAAGTGAGTATGTTGCCGTCGGATAAGGAGTCATGGACCTTGGTGGGCCCATGATCGAGTCCGCAAACAACCCATGATACAACATCTCAGACAACACAGTTTTGATCTCGGCTTCGCTACTTCACGGAGCAAAGCGCGTGGGAGGGGGAGGCGGGCAGCGGAGAAGGTGGAACGCGTATGCACAACTCCTCTTCTCAACCACCAAATGGTAAGTGGTAGAGCAACCCTTATAAAGGGGTCTCAACTCTTCTTAACTTGTGAGGTGGTACTAAATTTCCCATCACTTATCATGCATCTACATGGGTCTTAGATTTTAACAGGAATTATTGTTTACATGGGCCCAAGGCCGATCTATAATTCAACACAAAATTTGTAATGAAGCGTGCATCCATATTACAAATTGCTTTTGCCATTGATTCCTCGCATCGAGATTTTCAAAACTAGTCTAGCAAAAAAAATGAGCTCCCAAAGTGAACTAATTTATGCTACTGTGGGGTGAAGCACATGTCCACTACCAAGAGGAAGCACAACTGTGCTCTCCTAGGGAGCACACCCGTGCTCCACGCGAGGGAGTGCATGTGTGCTCCCGATAGACGAAAGCAAAAAAGCTAAAGAAATAGTGAACAAGACTAAAAAAACTCGAAAAACAAAAACGGAAAATAGCAAACGTAAAACCCTGAGCAAAATGAAAAACACAAAGAAAACCCCAAGAAACAAGAAAATCCCCCCAAAAACCAAGAGAAACCAATGAATGGAAGAAAAATAGGGGAAAATTGGTCTACACGCGCGCATGGCTCCTGCTCCCTCGCTTGAAATGTCGCCATGTGTTGGGCCAGGTCCACCACAAGATACACCCAAACACGCGGCGGGTGGGCGTGGTGCCCCTTTTGTTCATTGTTTTCATTTTCTTTTTAGTTTTCGTTTTGGTTTTCTTGTTTATTTTTTAACAGGAAAATATGTTCACAAAAATTCCCAAAAATATTCTAAAATTTAAGAAAATATTGTGGTTTCAAAAATTGTTCTCAATTTTAGAAAAATGTTTCCAATTGGAAAAAGGTCATGGATTTCAAATAATGTTCATGAATTCGAAAAATGTTATCGGAGTTGAAAAGTATCACCAAATGAAAAAAACAGTCGTTAAAAAAGTTCCTGGATTAAAAAAATGTTGTCAGATTTTAAAAATCGTCCAACTTCATAAAAATATTCACCATTTATAAAATATCTGGATTTCACAATATGTTATTGAATTTAAAAATGATTATTGATTTTAAAATACATGAATTGCAAAAAACCTTCATGGTTTCAAAAAATGTCTGAATTTGTAAAATGCTCCAAATTTCATAAGTATTGACGAATTTAAAAATTTTCCGTCATTCATAAAAGTGTTTTGATTTTTTAAATAGTTTACGAAGTTTAAAAGTGATTCAAGGTAGATTCATGAACCTTCCTATTTCCCCAAATCAATGGGAAGGTAAACTGGAAAATGGGTCTGCCCAAGTAGTAGTGCCCTCTCGCCAGGTGCGCGGTAGCGTGCTATTTGCCGCGTTACGCGGGGAGTAGGATCCACCACTAAAGGGTGTTCGGAGTCGATAGAGGATGGCATGGGTCATCTGCAAGTGAACAATGGTGTGTAGTGCGCAAAGACTCACTTATTGTGAGAGATCCACCGGCCTCGCCTACAAATGAAAGAAAGTGAGTTGGGCCAAATTAATGTGATACAACGGTTTTGTGAAGTTCCTAACACCTATTCGTTGGACCTTTACCCCGGTTTTGGAAAATCCCACACTCTTTGTTGTTTTTATTTCTCCATGTTTCTTCTTATCAGTTTTTCTTTGAGTTTTCTATTTCCACTTTTTCATTTGTTTATTTTTTCTTTTTATTCTTTCCAAACATGTTAACTTTTTTAATACACATTGAACATTTTTCTGTATACCTGCTAAACAAGTTTTAGTACATGTTGAACAACTTTTATGTACATGATGACCATTTATTCGAATATATGTTGAACGTTTGTCAAATGCACATTGAAGGTTTGTTAATGAATGGTGAAATATTCAAACATACAGTGATTATTTTTCAAAATGTAATGATAATTTTCTTAAATGCGTGAAACTATTTTTACTGTGATAATTTTATAAAGTCATCTACATTTTCTTCTAGTTATAATTGTTCTTCAGAATTATATGAACAATTTGTAACACTTCTTGAACAATTTTCCAAAATTTAATTAGCGTGAAACATTTTTAGATGTCTCGAATTTTTTTGAGACATAAATTTTTATAAAACTCTGTGTTTGTTTACACTTTTTGAACATTTTGAAAAATGTCATAAGAAAATTATGTAACGTATGTACATTTTCTGGAATGTACGAATGTTTTCTAGTACTTTTAGAACAAACTTTATATTGTATGGACATTTCTCAACAATGGCATCAATATATTTTCTAAATGCATGAACATTTTGAAAATACGACGAACATTTATTGAATGTTTTGCACATTTTCATATATTAGATAGTTATATTTACATTACATAAACATTTTTTAATGCACGGTGATTTTTTAGGAAAAAAATAAGTAAAGTAATATCATGGGGGCTGCTGTCAAAACGAGCGTGTTGCCTATTATGTTTTGGTTAAAAATATCTCAATACTTTTTTCCACAAATCCTCCTGCTTTCTACGAAAAACCGTGTTGATATATTTTTCTCTCACAAAAAAGCCGAGGGTGGTTTTCACAGAAAAAACATGCCACACGCCCTGTCTCTCGCTGACAGTGGGCCTCATGCCACGTTCGTGCTCCTAATTAGCGCCAATTTCGTATGCAACCGTGATTAACATTGTATTTGCACAACCCAAGCCAAGATGTTGCATCAATGCGATGTATGCCACAAGTTTTAGCACTAAAGTGATCATTTTCGCCAAGTTTAAGCACCAGTGATGTAACTGACTCTAAAAATAACAAAAAAAACTAGAAAAACAAAGAAGGGGGATATAACCAACAAACCGGAAAAGGCCGGAAAAATCTAGAGAAACCTGTGAATGGAAGAAAACAAAATGAGAAAAATTTGGTGTACACACGTGCCAAGCTCATGGTCCCTCACTTTTAAATACTGCCACACGTTTGGTCTGGGCCCCGACAGGTGACCCTATGCGGGGTTACCCGTCAACTAGTCACGCGCACAGGAGGTGGGCAGCAAACGTGCCCCTCACGCAATATTGGCCGGCCCATGTGCGGGTATGAGGTGTCCCCTCATTTTTCATTATTTTCATTTAATTTTTGTTTGCTTTCTATAACATCAAAAAATATATGGGAATGTTTCAAATATGTCACAATTTTGAAAAATGTTTGTGATTTCAAAAAATGCTCTAAATTTCAAATAAAATGTTCATGAATTTAAAAAAAGATATTAGATTTCACATGGTGTTCCGAATTAAAAAAATATATTCATGAGTTTGAATTTTTTTCCCGGATTTGAAAAACTATTAATTAATTTTTAAAAATATCATGGATTCAATACAAGTTCATGGATTGGGAAAAATGTTCTCGGATTTTTAGAAAATATTCCCCTATTTGATTTCTATAAATGTTCCAGATGTCGTAAAATGTGCAGGAATTTTTTAATTTAAAAAATGTTCATTAATTTTACAAAGTTTGACATTTCAGTAAATGGTTCTAATTTTAAAACATATTCATTTATTGAAAAATTTCCCTAGTTTTTTGAAAAACCTTCAAAAATGTTCACAAATTTGAAAATGTTCCAAATTTATAAATAATTGCAAAGTTCAAAAAATGTTGACGAAATTAAAACCAGACAAACTATAGAGGAAGAACTAAAAAAAAGGAAAAAATAGGAAAAAACTGAAGGAAAAGACAAAACTGGTTCAAGGAAGGTTCTTCTAACATCAAGGGTGCCCATTTTCATGCTATTCCTCACGTTATGCGGGATATAGGTGCAGGTGTGATACACCGGGGATGGCCCGTCGGCCAGGAAGTTCGGTGTTGGGCCGACCTCGGGACCTAGGGGGGCCCTGCTCTAGGAGGCAATCCAGGGCCCGACTTGAAGTAAGAAGGTCATCTTGCATACAAGCCAAGAAGCCCTCAAAGCAAGGTCAATTAGGAACCCTATAAACCCTAGCTCTCGTTCCCTCTATATAAGGCGCGGCTAGGGATCCGTTTCCATTAATCCTGTAGACCATTCTCTCCATAGTCATATCCATCATCATCTTGTAACACTCTTGCATGAGGTGCTTCCACCTCAATACAAAACAAAACAATGATGTTGTAGGTGTTAGTTCACCACAAGGGTCTGAACCCTGGGGTAACCCCCTTGTGCGAACTCCCTACTGGTACTTCCGACCACATTCGCCATCCTAGCTGACGCACCATGCATGGGCTGCGTCGGCCGAAGGCCGAACCCAGATCGGATCTCTCGTCATGCCCAATTGCTTCATGCTGCACTGTTCATCACTTCTAATTCTTTTGGTCCATGCCTCTCTGACTCAGAGAAAGGTTTTTCTTTCTTCTCGATTCTTGAGATCATGGAAAGCTTCAGAAACAATCGAGAGATTCTGGGAACAACTATCTTGCAATTCAAGGGTTCGGTGGCCACAATATGATAAATCGAGTTGTCTGAAAAATAATAAGATAAATAAACGGATCTCAGTTTCCTAATCATCAATCAACATGTTTGAGGTGAGAGCCGAGCATCCACGTGCCATTGTTGCAGACACGAGGAAGTTCTACAATGGCTAACGATGGAGGCCGTCGCGGCGCTGCATGACCTCGACCCCGCTCGGCTCCACGCCCCGACGTTGCCTCTTGGCCTTCTGCCCGCTCGGCTCTGCATCTCGTGCAGCCGTCCCGTCGTCAGTCTGCGACGGCCGGACGGGGCTCTTGGAGCCCCTGCCGCCGATCGTGAGGACGCGGCCGTGGGGGCGGCTTTCCTCCTCTGCCTTGCTGCTGGGATCGCCGCTGCCGCGGGCGCGGAGGATGCGGCGGCGGGTCTCTTCTTCATTGGAGACGATCTCCATGATCTCGAGCTGGGCGAACTCGGACATCCCGGCCCACTCCTCGTCGCTCATGTGCCAGTGGTTCGGGATGAAAAAGCTGATAGGTTCTCGCTCTATTGGTGACGGCGGCGAAGTCGACATTGGGGGATCATATTGGGAACGATCTCGCAGACTCCTGTTGGAATCGACCGGCTATATGGGCTTAGGGGTGTTTGGTTGGGTTTAGCCAAACTCCCAAAAATAATTCCTTTTTTTTTGTATAAAACCAAACTCCAAAAGTAAAATTGAAGCCAAACCGGTTTGGCGGTGAGCACCTGGCGCCGGTGGATCGGCCCAATGCTCGATTAAGCTATATGCAGCCGCTAGATTTGACTTCCACGTTGTTATTCTTCTTCCCTCACCGCCGGTACCGGGATGCAGTGCGGGTCAAGATGCCAACCATGGACAGGTTGACATCTAGATAAGGCAGCGGTTGCGGGTACTGCAGTGCAACCGCTCCCTTTCCCGTGGCGGCCCGCCGTGTCGAGGAGGTGGCGGCTGCAGCGCGCGGGACGAGCTGGCGCCGGGGATGAGCTTCTCCTTGCAAATGCTGAAGAACCCCATGGCGAGCTAGGGTTTGGCTGTCGCCGGCGAGGGGGCAAGCTTGGCTAGATGTGGACAGGGGAGGGAAGTGGATGTGGCCGGACCCGCTACACGCTTGCACTAAAAAGGATGGCGTCCCGCAGTGTCCACCCACTGCCAGGCGGGCCCGATGACCACGGACGGTGGTTGGGCGGCCGACAAGCAGGGTCGCCGCGGACACTGAGAGCGGATGCTAGTTACGCCGGGACGCTGATTCAGTGAACTTAATAGTACCACCTTGCTAGACGACTGCGACTCCCACCAGCTTATACGCCTAGCACTCTCCGATCACTTCGGCCGAGCGTGGTAGCGCACGCTTGTTACTCCAGCTATGGGAGGGCTAAAGAGTTGGCCTGTGGGGTTTGTTGTCGGGCTAGAAGCCCGTGGCAAAGGTCGGTCTCGCTGAAAGGCCCACAAGTCTTTCGGGCATCTGCGTTGTGGGAAATGTTCCCCAGCCGTAGCCCAGTCGCCTAGTAGTTGTTGTGTGCTGGAGGTGCCTGGGTTCGCTCACTTCAACCCCATGTACCAACTCTTTTTATTACAAATATTTTGAAAATTCACTCTCACCTTACTGTATTTTTGGAAAAAAGAACGAAAACCTTTCATGCCATGGTTTAGAAGTCAAGTCATTTTTCCTTCCTACTCCCTCCGTAAAGAAATATAAGAATAGAGTATTTAAATCACTACTTTGCTCTTATATTTCTTTACAGAGGGAGTACATGGTACTTCCTCTGTCCTGTATAATACATAGTAACTACGAGTGTGACCCGCGCATTTGCAGCGCTATATTTATATACATTTTTCATGTGTTGCTTTTCAATTTGGCATGGTCTTCGAGACAAAAATTTAGTTGTTGTTGTCCGTATAAAGTTCCAAGCATAAAAAAATTAGTAGCCATTGGTAGAAGATTTTGAGTGGATGTACTTTTCCATATATGTTTTTATGATTTGTTATTGATATAGGTAATCGGAGAGGGAAAACCCAAGTATCATTGTTATGCCTTTTAAGACTCTTTTGATAATTTTGAGTTGTGATTTAAATTTAAATATTGATGTGTCATGCATATCTAAACACCTTGCTAGTCTAATGTAACATATCTGCATACTCAATAGTGAATGACAAATCTTTCTCTATCACATGACAAAGATTCAAATGAACCAACATCCCAGAAATAATCATAAGGAAAATAAAATCAATTAAAAAGAAAAAATCACATATGAAAAAAAGGAAAAAAATAACAAATAATGGATAATGGGGTTTAAGGACAGACCTTGTGCTAGAAGCTTCCACACTAGGTGGGGTTTCGGGAAGAATTATACGAGCCATGGCTTATCCTAGCACAATGCAATGCATAGAGGGCACGTCGAACCCATGACCTCTTGGCATAAGTGAAGAGTATTGCACCACTGGACTGTTCTTCAAGCCCAAAAAAACCCCGACTAACCCTAAAACAAGGGCACTAAAAAATCCAGATCGCAAGAGTTTGCAGTATTATAAGAAAATGATGAGAAAAGAGGAAAAGAAGCTCCCTGTCTTATTCTTATAGGGGAAATGAGTCCTGGGTCGGCCACAGCTCCAACTAAGGTGTCTACCCCTAGACCACGCGAGAGTTTAGTATTATTAATGGAGAAGCAAAGAGTGAGGAGAGGGCTCCGAGAGAAGGAGAAAAATGCGTGTGTGGGAGGATCATACTAATACATTATATCATCCTACTATATATGAAGATATCGACAATTCTCCAAGAGGCTGAAACGGTGTTGTTCTGATGTAACCGCCGTGTAGTAGTGACTCCGATCTTCTGAGCCAGCGAACCCGACCGGCATCACACTACCAAACTCACCATCAACTCCTACGCTTCCTTGGTACATGCTGGAACGTCCAAGCCTGTTGCTCTGGTGCCTCCATGACTGGCGGAGCTACTATGCTCGTCGGGATGGCAGGATCTGCTGGGCTCGGCATGCTATCCAGACCTCTGCAGCGACCAAACTCCCCTGATTGCAATCCAAAAACAGATCATCACCATCAAGACAGAAATATCCGTATAGAAAGTAAAAAAAATGTGCCCACTACTAGGGACATAAATAAGCACCCAAGCACATGACATTGGATCCACCAAAACCGCCATCGCGGATCTCCACACAATACTGGCGCCATCAACTTTGGAGAGTGTATATTTCATGGTATACCTTAGACAATTATTCTCAACTTTAAGACTAGGTAGATATCCGATGAAAAGTGAACCAATACCATTGAGCCACACACACCTGATGATATCATTCCACAGGATCTAAATAACAGATGAAAGTTGGACTAACTGTCTCGTATATCTACTACTGCATTCTCCTGCTTTTATTTGGGCAAAGGCTGTTGCACTTTCTTGTGCTCAAAATAAAATGTTATGATATTCCTCAAATTTATCTCGCTACTGCTACCCTGAGTATATATACACGAGGCTTCTCCTGAAAGGATATCTCAGAATCGGTTGGTGGATGGACTCTATCATACTGATCTGATCCGTGACTGGTTGAATTTACCCAAGATTGCACCAATGCCAGTCCAACCGCAATCATTCTATTGATCAGAGGAATCATGTGATAAGGGTACTAAAGAAGAAAATCTAGTTTCACATAAATCAATCAGCGCAGCCCCTTTTTGTGTGCAGCTTACTGTTGTCTTAGAAGAGAACAGAGACGCTGATTGATTTATGTGAAACTAGATTTTCTTCTTTATTACGCTTATCACATGATTCCTCTGATCAATAGAGTAAGCTGCACACAAAATGGATAAATTGGAAAAGGGCATTCTGTTATTCATATCGTTTCTAAACACTTTTTTTGCGAGTGTTTCTAAACACTTAACTATTATACATCATGAGCTGTTAAAAAATGATCTGAATGTGCCAGCCATATCCAACACAGAGCATCCGAATCAAAAACAGAAACTGTACAGAGATGTGTAAAACTACTATACATAAATTATATATTGGGTTAACTTATCAACTGACTACCAGTCAATATATTTCACAAAGGATCAAATGGGTTTACAGGTTGCATGTATTAAAATATAAGTTGATTTCCACTCATCAGCAGTTAACTCTGAAATAATTAAGCTAAGTTTTGATATATCATTCTGTCATATTCTTTATAATTTCTAGGATGGTATTCACAGCAAGTGCATTTTTATTTACTAATTGAGCATCAAGATTCGATTTCAAGTAAATTTGCCATCTGTAGTGACATTTCTATTATAAAATCTGCTAGTAAGAAAAGCTGCGCAAGGTGAAGCGACGATGTCCCCCTTAGAGCACAACATATTTACCATGGAGGTAAAATGTGCCTCTGACTTGACTTGTCTTGAACAAATTTGCCAAATTTCGTAGTGGTTCTCTAAACAATGTAAGCGGGTCAAAATAGATTGCGACATCTAAGCAAAGCTACTCCCTCTGATCCGATAATAAGTGTTGTGATTTTAGTTCAAGCCACGACACTAAGTCCAATTTAAATAATAACTTGAAGAACATGGCTATTTTAACTTCATTCATCGAAACAGAAAGAAAAATGACGCACAAGTTTAAGTTGTTAGAGAAAACTTCAAAGCAAGGTATAGGTAATACAGCAGCCATGTGTGACGCATAATAGGATCAGGGTTACTCCAACAATGTAAAGATGAGCTATTTACCTGAAGAATACAAACTTGTGAAAGGATGATATTGGTGCCTCACGATGCTTTCACAAAGTTTCCTTTACTCAATTGACTCAAGTTGAACCATGAATATGTCATTGTTGAACTTTATAAGAATTGCATCGTCTTCCTCCACATACCCGACTATAGCAGTTTCCGCAGCCCTCATATTCGGCACGAGCTCGAGATCCACGGTCTTCCGCGGAAACCATGTGGCGGCACCATCGCAATCGACCTTCAGGTCCCACATTTGGAGGCTTGGGTACGACAACATGGCGAAGCCAACCCTGCCATCCACTGCCTGGATGATGTGGATGAAAGCTTTTGATTTCTGGATATCTGTAACAGGAAGTTTTTGGATCACGGCTAGGCTCTGTCGTCTGCCAATATCAAACTCAAGTAACTCCATGTCATAGGAGCCATGAATCCACCAGTAAAGGGAGTTGCCGTCGAGGACGGAAGGGCGGCAGAAATCGACGTAACCGCCTTCTAATCGTTCCGGCGCCGAGATGACGTTGCCCCACATGCCGGTCTCCGACGAGTAGACACGGGCGCGGGCTCGGGAATCATATTTCCCTCTGGAGAAGGTCTGCACCAGGACCACCTTGAAGGGGCTCGAGTGGCAGCCCCCGTGCACGTGTGCCGGGTCGCCGTCGGCGCAGAGCACGGCCCCGCGGGCCATGTTGCCGGTACCGAACTCCGGCGGGAGGGCGACGCGGCGCTGGTCGCCGGTGACGGGGTCGGACACGAGGGCCTCGCGCCGCCGGTGGTCGACGAGGAGGACGCGCCCGTTGCGGCACCCGAGGAGCGTGCCGTGGTAGGGGTAGGAGTCGGCGGCGCCGCCGTAGTCGATCCGCATGGAGAGGCGCTGGCGGGGCACGCGGTCGGGGCGGGCGAGGACGGGGGTGAAGGAGACCCACCCGCCGTACTCCTTGAAGAGCCCGAGGAGCGGGGCCTTGCGGTGGCGGTCGCGGAAGCGGAGGAGGAAGCCGGGGTCGGTGGCGAGGCGGCGCCACCGCTTGCAGACGAGGGAGACGCGCGGGAGGGTGGAGGGCAGCGCGGGCAGGCGGAGGAAGATCTCCCACAGGATGTCGCCGCTGTTCGGCGGGGCGCCGGCAGGGGCGGATCGCAGGCGGCAACGCGCCGGCTCGTGGCCGTCCTCGCTCATGATGGACCGCACCCCGCCGGAGCCGGCAGCCATGTAGATTTGTTTCCCTTTTCTCTCGATCGATAGCACTTGGAGCCCTCGGAGATAGCTGAATGGAGGCTCTTTCTGTTTTGCTGAACAAAGGCTTGGACTTTGTCTAAAAAAAAGTTTAACTGGTACCCCTTCAAAGGCTTACGCAAATTTCACCTTTTGGACGGTCACCACGTGTCGTGTGTTGGGAGCATCATCAGGATTTCTGTTTTTTTACGTGTTTTTGTTTTTTTTTGTTTTCCCTTTTCCCTATTTTCCCAAGGTTTTGACCTAAAACATATTTAGTTTTTTTGGGAATAAGAGTTTTCTCCGTGAAAGGAAAAGCATAGTTGTGCATCTCGCGAACTATGCTTCTTCAAAAGGTAAAAGGCATAGTTGTGCATCTCGCGAACTATGCTTCTTCAAAAGGTAAAAGGCATAGTTGTGCATCTCGCGAACTATGCTTCTTCAAATGGTAAAGGCACGTATGAGCTTCCTGAAATAAGACAAAAATATTGCATATGCTTTTGTGGGAAGCACAATTATATTCCTGGGAAGCACAATTGTGCTTAAAAAAATGCTTCCGGGGAATGGTTTTGGGCTCCACTTTTTTTTTTCTGTTTTCGGTCTTTTTGGATTTCGGTTGTTGATATCTAGGTCTTCCTTTTCTTTCAATTTGATATTTTGGTTTTTCTTCTTCTAGTTTTTACTTGGTTTTGTCATAAAAAATGTTCGTCGTAACCTATTAACATGGGATCTAGCTTCTTCAAAGATCTCGACCCAAGAAATTCAACGGTGAAAAGGGTTTGTGATTTAGACACACTGTTCAAAAGATACAATATTTTGAAAATACGAGTCTAAAAAAACTCTCAGGTGCGACAAGTGACACATATAATACGCCACTTGTAGGCACAAGAGAAAGTGAGAGGGAACTTTGCAAGTGGTACCCCTTAATTATTTGTAGAAACCATGACAATTTTGTAAAAACTATGTCATTTACAATTTATATTCTATGGGATTTGTATTTTTAAGAGCATGGCATTTTTTTCAAGAGCATGGAATTTTTGTTATTATGAGCATGACATTTTTGTTATTAAGGGCATGACATTTTTTTCAAGAGCATGGCATTTTTGTTATTATGGGCATGGCATTTTTTTCAAGAGCATGGCACTTTTTTTATCTTAAAGAGCATGCCGTTTTTTTATTACAAAGAGGATGACTTTTTTGGTATAAGCATGGCACTTTACATTTTAAAGAGCATGAAATTTTTTATCTTAAAGAGCATGCCATTTTTTGTTACAAAGAGCATGAATTTTTTTGGTATAAGCATGTCACTTTTTATTATAAAGAGCATGGCATTTTTTCTATAGAACATGGGATTTTTTATTTTTGTAGAGCATGGAAATTTTGTTAGTAAGAGCATGGCATTTTTTTAGCATACCATAGTAATTTTTGTGTGTGACATTTTTAGATACAAACATCATGGCCACCTTTTTGTGTGCATAAGTTATTTTTCAAATTTAGAATAACTGGGAATTTGTGTTGAAGCACCCGTGGCGGAGGCACCGCCCAGCGACCCTGGGCACTTGCCCGGGCTCGCTGGTCCTCGACACCAAGCGATCAACCGAATTAATGAAGGGCTAAACACGTACCGTAGCTTGCTTTACCCGGGCAAAAAACTTTTGGGCCTTTGTTTCTCACAGGTGCACGCAGTTCACGGCCCAACAACAGGCTGCAGCCCAGCTTCCCATGCGGAACCAAATTCTGTATAACGAGTTTGATCGATCGCACGAACTCCCTGACTCCCTGTCTCTCTTTTTTCTCACAGGCGGCAAGCGCGGCTGCGCGGGGACAGGGCAATAGGGGCTGGCGGCTGGCGTAACCGGCTAACCCTAGATGGCTAGGCGCATGGCCGGCGGCGAGCGGACGCCATCATGCCATGCGCCTAAGGCCCAGGCCGTCTACGCGAGTACTCGTCCCTCAGCACCTCCGTCCTCTCATTCGGCTTGGGCCTCCTCCGGTAAGAAACTAAGAATCCTCCGTCGAAATTAGGGCTAGGGATCTCTCATCTCTAAATAGTTGGTCTCGGCTAGGGAATGAATTGTTATTGCAGAATTAATTGGAAGGCAGCTCGCATCACTGACCATCTGTCCCCATCTTGAAGAAGCGAAGAAAAAACAAATTACTTTGTGTTGAACACTGACCGGGGAATGTCCTCAGAAAGTTTGATCCTCATATGATTTTTCTCATGTATAAATATTTATTATCAGGTTGATTAATTTGTAGTAGAAGTAGTATATTCATCTTGCTGACCATGGTATTCATGCAATATTCTTTACCTTCTGGTTGCTTCAAACTCATAGAATGCTTATTTTTTGATGTGTAGTTTGTGGTCTTTCTGCTGGTAAAGGGAAAGAAATATTTCACTATTTTCAGTTTGGTTAACTGCAAACTAAATATTGCCGGTGTTAACGACATTTGGTGGGAGAGCTTTTTCTGCAAGAACTGTGTAGCAAGATCAATAATGAATGGTTCAATGACTTAATGATATGTTACACCGAGCGGGAGTTATGCAAGTCAGTTGATGATAAGGATATTATTTGAACATTTACTGCAGTGAATTCTCAGAAAAGGCATTTGCCTCGTGGTTTTCTCTAGCGCAGGTATGTTCCATCTGACCATCTCTTTTCTTGCAAGCTTTCTATTTTGAATATATTCACATCTCACCACTAAATTTATATGAAGATGTCAATTGCCTCTATGCAAGGCTTGCTATGTATCTTTTGTTGTCAAGTCTCAACTTTATTTACTCTATGAAACGGATATTGATATATTATATATTAGTTTACTTTAAAATTACATTTTGTGCGGCTATTATATTTATGTTTTTACTTCATTATTAATCTGGATATGTGGTTCGGAAGTCTAGTGTTATATTATATGTTGTGTATCCGAATAAACGAATTTTGTTTTTTAGATTATACACTTAGGCTCAATTTGCCCAGGCTCCACAAAAGTTCTGGCTCCGCCACTGTGTCCCCCCCCCCCCCCACTATCTGATCATTTGTATTCAAGGCTTGTAAATTCTTTTTGTTCAAGGCATTTAGATATTTTAACCTTTTCCTGCTATACATATGGATGATCACATGGCATTTTTCAAAGTTTTTGTTCTTTTCCAATAATGCGGCAGTGGGGACGGCAATACCCAGTTCCTTTTAGCATGTCAAATTATTATTATTTATTTTCTGTAAAAGAAAATTGAGGATGTAAAACACCTAACCAACTTGAACGTCATTGAAAATTTTGTGCCGTTCTTAGCATTGGCATGTAAGTCCATACGAGTTTATAAGTTCTGGCGAAAATTGGGCTTTATTTGGCCCACTGGGCTCACAGACTGCGTTGAAAGGGAGGGGTATTCACTATCAACGAATCCCTTCGTACCAGGAATCCAGGATCGCCCTAGACTCACAGTGAAAAACTCCTCGCCTAAAAAAAGTAAAAAAAAAGCTCACAGTTAGTATTTTTTTTTTGCGGGCGAAACAACTCACAGTTATATTAATCCAACAGAAAGAAAGTAACATTGCAAAAAGTGGCCAACACATAGCTAGATGAAGGGGGAAATGGGTGCTGCATAAGAAGAAAACTCAAGAAGAAAAGATGACAGAATCACAAGACAAAGACATACACCTCTCTCTCTCTCTCTCTCTCTCTCTCTCTCTCTCTCTGTGTGTGTGTGTGTGTGTGTGTGTGTGTGTGTGTGTGTGTGTGTGTGAAAAAGACACTTCTTCAGTTCTCTTTACCGCACGACTCAGCCCTTCAGAGCTACTTTTGCTCCATTTTCAGCCCACTTTGTTGTTGAAGCATCATCCCATCCTTGACTCAGCTTCAGGCAAAGGACTGATTCAAAAGGGGATGAGTGAGCACTGAACTTCACTTTTCCTTAGAAAATTCCAGCAGACGCTCCACAAGAACACCCACCTGTTCTTTCTCCACAGAAGGCATAGAAAAACTTATCAAGATGACCTCCTGGAATATTCAACATCATGGACGCATGGGACCAGGTGCACCACAGTTCCAACAAAGGTGCGGGAGTGGCTAAGTTCGGTCTGAGTACACTAACAGGAAGACGCTGGTGCTGCTATTTTAATCCCAAGGTGCTGCGGACATCGTGAGAACTCCATATTTCGGAAGGCATACGTTGGTAGCTCCGATGATTTGTACCGAGGAGGAGAGTGCAAAAGGAACCGCGCGAAGAACCAACGTGACGCAGCGGCGGACCGTGCGGTCGAGCGGTACACCGCTGCGACGGCGCCTCGTCGGAATCAGATGGCTTGTGCTTCTCCTGCTGTCCACCATGGTGGGGATGCACGCGCACGATGATGATGATGATGATGAGGGAGCTCTGGTGGCGTTCAAGGAAAGGATTTCAGACCACTCCGGGGTGCTGGCCTCCTGGAACCAGAGCTTCAGCTACTGCGCCTGGGAGGGGGTCACGTGCAGCCGGCGGCACCGGTCGAGGGTGGTCGCCCTGGACCTCAACTCCGAGGGGCTCGCCGGCACCATCTCCCCCTCCATCGGCAACCTCACTTTCCTCCGGGTGCTCAACTTGAGCCTCAACCCCTTGTATGGCGAGATCCCTCCTAGCATCGGCTCCCTCCGCCGCCTCAGGTACCTTGGCCTGCAAGGGAACATGCTCACCGGTGCGATCCCAAGCAACATTAGCCACTGCACCAGCCTCAGGATGATGGTAATTGCTGACAACAAGGGGTTGCAAGGAAGCATACCTTCTGAGATCGGCAACATGATGCAATCGCTACGTGTTGTACACCTATACAACAACAGCCTCACCGGGACCATCCCGCCATCACTAGGGAACCTCTCCCAGGTGATCATCTTGTCCCTGGCAGCTAACCATCTCGAGGGATCGATCCCCGAGGGCATTGGGAACAACCCAAGTCTCGAGTTCCTTCAGCTGGCCATAAATAACCTCTCAGGTTTGCTTCCTCTTTCGCTCTACAACCAGTCATCTCTGTACAGATTTTATGTGGCGGAGAACAACCTGCACGGCCGTCTACCAGTTGATCTGGGGAGAAGCCTTCCGAACATGCAACAGTTTGCGATTGGGAACAACCAATTTACTGGAGTTGTGCCTCCATCACTAACTAACATGTCCAGACTCCAAGCTTTTGATGCTCCAAATAACGGATTCAGTGGTGTTGTCCCTTCGGAGTTGGGAAGATTGCAGTATCTTAGATGGTTTTGTCTGGATGTGAACAAGTTCGAGGCAAACAATGAGCGAGAATGGCAATTCCTTACTTCTTTGACAAACTGTAGCAGGCTGCGACTGATGTCTATAGAACAAAACAGGTTCTCGGGGCAATTGCCAACCTCAGTATCTAACTTATCCACAAACATCCAAGAGCTAAGTATTTTGGCCAACAATATATCTGGTACTATCCCGTCCGATATTGGAAATTTGATGGGTCTCGAGGCACTTGTTCTTGCTGGCAACTTGCTCACTGGGGCTATTCCTGAGAGCATAGGGAAGCTTACACAATTGAAGAAGTTACATCTGAGTTCCAATAACTTATCAGGATTTATCCCCTCTTCCATTGGAAACCTCACTAGTCTGATAGGCTTGGTGCAAGCTTCAACAGCTTGGAGGGACTGATTCCATCAAGCATTGGTAACTTGACCAAACTTTCATCACTAGATATATCGACGAACCATCTTTCCGGCTCAATTCCGAATGAAATTATGCAACTATCATCAATCTCAATATACTTGGCTTTGTCTTACAACTTGCTGGAGGGGCCACTTCCTTCAGAAGTTGGTAATTTGGTGAATCTCGAACAACTTATTCTATCAGGTAACAAGTTGTCTGGTGAAATACCTGCCACCCTTGGTAGCTGCATAGTCCTGGAAACCCTCTTGATGGATGGCAATTCATTCCAAGGAGATATCCCTCCCAGTTTGAAGAACATAAAAGGGCTTACTGTACTGAATTTGACAAACAACAAACTGAATGGAAGCATCCCAGGGGACTTGAGCAGTATTGCCAGCTTGAAGGAATTGTATCTAGCACATAATGATCTATCAGGGCCAATCCCTGATCTCCTACGTTATTCAACGTCGCTGCTCCAGCTCGACATATCCTTCAACAATTTACAAGGTGAAGTACCAAAAGAAGGGATTTTCAGGAATTTCACTGAACTATCAATTGTTGGAAACAATGAGTTATGTGGAGGAGTACCACAGCTTCAACTGCCAAAATGCCCAAGCTCCAAGAAAGGCTTGCCAAAGGCTCTGAGGACAGTTGTCCCTACAACAGCAGGTACCTTGTAGTTCTTGCTTTAGCTGGATTTCTGTACAGAAAATATAAGTCCGGATGGAGGAAAGAACTACAGTCACCTCAGACCACCGTGATTGACCTTCCAATGGTTTCATACAATGATATACTCAAAGCAACAGATGGGTTTTCAGAAGCCAATCTGCTTGGGAAGGGAAGATATGGTACTGTATACAAAGGTACTCTACAAAATTTTGCTGCGGCTGTGAAGGTATTTAATCTGCAGCAATCAGGATCCTACAAAAGCTTCCAGGATGAATGTGAGGCACTAAGAAGAGTTAGGCACCGTTGCCTTGTAAAGATCATGACATGTTGTTCAAGCATCAACCACCAAGGCCAAGACTTCAGAGCGCTAGTCTTTGAGCTCATGCCCAATTGCAGCTTAGACCGCTGGCTCCACCCAGATATTGAAAGCCAAAACAGAATGGGAACACTCAGCTTGTCACAGAGTTTAGATATCGCCGTTGACCTCGTGGATGCTATAGACTATCTTCACAATGGTTGCCAACCTTCCATCATCCATTGCGATCTCAAGCCAAGCAACATTCTTCTCACAGAGGACATGAGGGCTCGTGTAGGGGATTTTGGCATTGCTAGAATTCTAAAAGAAGTTGCAAGCGAAGCTTCTGCAAGTTCCCTTAGCTCCATGGGAATAAGAGGATCCATCGGATATGTTGCTCCAGGTAACTGAATATGCTCCCCCTATGCTTGAAATGAACATTTAATTAGATATATGTTTTTTAGGGCTTAATTTTATATATATATATATATATATATATATATATATATATATATATATATATGTTTATGAAACAACTTCTGTGCATACCTGTTTATACCCCGAAATTGTTTCAATCCATTGTAGAATATGGAGAAGGGCTTCCAGTGTCTACTTATGGTGATGTGTACAGCCTTGGGATCACCTTGATCGAGATGTTTACTGGAAGGTGCCCGACAGATGATATGTTTAGAGATGGGTTAACCCTGCAATATTTTGCAGAGGCAGCAGGTCTATCTGGGAATGTCATGGAGATAGCAGACTCCAACATCTGGCTGCATGATGAAGCAAACGATAGCACTAATACAGAAAATATAACCAGAGCCAAGGAATGTTTGGCTGCCATCATCCAGCTTGGTGTCCTATGCTCAAAACAATTGCCCAGAGAAAGGATGTCAACAAGTGATGCTGCCACAGAGGTGCATGCTATCAGAGATGCCTATCTCAATAATCAGCGATAACTGATGTCAAATCATATGAACAAACAACTACCATGGGTTCTCTGAATTTATTCATGTATCTGTAGTATATTGTGATGTAAACTATAAGCTGGTACTGTATTGTTCACTTTATACACATTAACACTTGTGATATCATTCGGTGTGCCTAGGATATAAATAAGACAACAGCTTATTGGGCTTGTAATTCGTATAGCTGAGCATAAACAGTTGGGTTTCTTTACTACCTTGTTGAACATTTATGGTTCTGTACAACACCTAGTGTATTCTTGAGTCAACAAAAGAATACTTACTATGCTGCCACTTATAAATCTCTGTGCATGTAGTTGATACATGAGTAATAGCTAGATTATTGAGCACAAGAATGAAAACATTATGAAGCTGAACTATGTTACACAGATACCTCTGCTCTACCTAACTCCCTTCTGTAAGCAACTAGTGGTCCTTGTTTCCAAGTACCAAAACAGAATGATAAATATGTCATTGTTTGCTTGCTTAGCAATGCAGAATGTTTGAGCTTTCAACATCGACATACATACACCAGTAGGCCTTGTACATGGAAATGGCAAGGTCCAGCCAGGGCTTATAATTCCTGTTGTAATGAACTAGCACCGCATTCTCGATTTCAGCAATCTCAACAACTGGATAATAGCCAAGGCTTAGGAGGATGAGCCAAATTGCAGTAGAAGGTAACTAACTAGCCGTGTCAAGTCCTTCTACACAACAACATCATCATCGAGAAACAGATTCTTGTCAAGCTTGGGATGTATCTCTGGCATGTAAAACCTTAGATGGTTGAGCGTGGACAAATATTGTTGGTTCCTGTACTTCAGATTCTTGCTGCCATCAGAGAGTGGTGACGGCTTGTGTGCTTTAAAGTAATAGTCCTAGAGACGACCTGATTCAAGTTGCCGCATAACAGCACAATAACAAAAACTGAGCCACTTGAAATTGTTGATGTTCTCCACATGGACAGTAGCAGGGTGAGGATAATGGCTGATAAACCACATCTTCATACATGCAAAATTAAGCTTGTCAGTGACGACGTGGAACACATGCTTATCTGGTTCCTTAGAATGTGTCAAAGTTGATCTGACAACTACTGAGGGTGCAAGGACATTATCAGAAAATATAGCATAGTGATAGAGTGACGGATCCTCGAGTTTTGCTTTACCTTCTTCGTCCTTCAAAGCAGCAGCGTGAAAATAAAATAGTCCTTGATCACGCCATCACAAAAATAATAATCAGTTATCAACTGCATATGTAGGCAGTGCAAGGGCACGGAAGCCGTCTTTGCAGCATGCTGAATCATGAATGTGTTTTGCTTTTTCACCGTGTCAACATTAAGTTCTGCAGACTGCAGCATAACATGCAACATCTTCTGGATACTTCATCAGAGTTGTACAGAACATCTCCAACTGAAGACACCACCTGGGAACAGAGCATCTCCTGAGTTTCTCACAATGAGGCCGGCAGCAGCAGTGCTCAAATGAGGCTCGTTCTGAGAATGTGCAATGGTGGCATACACCTTTGCCATCATCTGATCTTTCATGAGCTTCACCGTGGAGTCTGTATTTGTGTGGTGAAACTCCTGCCTTCATATATTATAACTGACCTTTTACTCTATTACCAAAGTTCCTTGAGCTGTTTGTGGCCGCGTTTTGCACCTGGACCTCAGACCTCCTTGTCCATGTGAATTAACCCTTGAATCCGTTGCTCCGTTCTTCTAGGGTGAAATACCTGAAGATATGGTGTTACAATAAATCAACTGGAGTGATCGAAGAACTGAAAAGTTGGGGACTGAATGAAAAAATCTTTCAGCATAAAGATGAATGTCCATCATCTTCCGAAGTACAAATACAAAGTGACGATTGACCTTTCGCTTTAATTGGATTGTCGTGGAAACCCCACCACTTCAAAGATTGTCAGCTTCTGATCCAGTGGCCAGTTGTACTCTGTGGTCTCTTTCTGTCAGTGAAAGTTAGGAACTAGTAGAAGAGTGGACCAAATTGTCCTCAAAACCAAAATAGCCTTGTTGACGAGAAACAATTCCGGTGACGAGCTGCGTATCCCTGGGTAATGAAGGGCTCTCCCATTCCGGACATTGAACAGATTGACCAGGAACAGCTTGAAATCCTGCCCAAGCAAACGGAATCCACAATTTTATGACTGCACAACAAGTTCCGAAATTTCCTGGTCCGGGAAGTGAGGTAGTACCTGCAGATCACCTTAGATCAGTTTAAGCGCCGGCATCAGAAAGGTGAGGCGGCGGCGGTGCTTCTTACGCTGGGTGGTGCTGGTCACCGCCGACCTGACCGAGAGGGCGTGGACGGCAGCCTGCGAAACCGGAGCGGGAGGAGGAGGAGCGCTACGAGGTCGGAGCGCCGCCGACAACCACGGGGAGAAGGGGGTGGGTGGGGCGTGTGCAGATGGAGGGGAACGGCGGACGGAACGCCATGGAGATTGATGGAGTGTGGGGATTCTGGGTGGACGAATAGCTGGGTGGCGCTAGCGCTAGCGGGAACGAAGGAAAATTTGTTACGCGCACATGTGGTGGTACACCCGAGTCCCGAGGGCACTGGTACTAAAAGTTTTTTGATTTTGATTGAGGTCCATGGGTGGACAAAATAATGTAAGTACGCTATAAATTCACTTTTTGAGATGGAAATACACTATAATTGGATATAGTGTAAACCAAACACATGGGGGCTTTCCCGAAAACAACACTGAAAGACCCATCCCGGTTGCAGACAACCACGTGATTTCAGCATGGTAACAATCCTTCGTGTCAACTTCGCCACGGTTAAATAATAGTCGCTCACATTGGAAGGATTGCTCTATTCACCAAGTATGGTATAATACAAGCAGTTTGCAATATGAATGTAAATGGGTCCATCAACGACAATCTTCCCGTTCACAACCAACCCACATATGTGGGGTAGGAAAGGAACTTGCACACCTTCAAATGTCCTTTGGCTAGGAGGTTTGTTCGACAAATAATGCTCCATGGATTTTACGATTTACTGGAGGTTGTGGAAGACAGTAGATACAGTGGTTTCCGAGGATCTTGCGGGCGATTGAGCAATGATTGCATTAACAATTGGTGAGATACAAGGTTTAAGTTCTGACCGAGATGTTAGTTTTCTGCAAGATGTAAATTATTGGACACGTGGATATGCCCCGAATCCTAGGGCTCTGGTTCCATGAAAAATGACACAACAAATTTACATCATTTGACAAACATGGTAATGCACGTATATGGCTCGAATTTTAGTGTATGATTAAGTGAACATATGCGTTATACTAGATGACAACCCGTTTGGTGCTACAGAGACACCCTGTGAGTACCTGGTTGGAATCCAAGTCATTGCAGAAGTCTGGCCGGTATGACAATGGCCATGCCTCGGCCGCCTCCATAATGCAAATTACACTTCATAATTCAGGAGATACCGTAACATGAGGTACGACCAACCGGGCTGGAAAGGCTCGGCCATGAGCTCGCCACTCTTGCCATACTTGATGCGGAAGAGGATCACATGGAGCACCCAGGTGTCGCCCTCACCTATAGAGTAAATTGCAAAAAAAAAAACACCACAAAGTTATCAACGCTTCAAGAAAAAACCACCAGAAAACATGCATTTTGGTGGGTGTTTGATGGCTTTTGCACAATTGTGATAGTTTTTTGCAATTTACTCCCCTCATCTATATGGAGCGGCGGTAGCTACTAACACTAATGTGCTGACTCATTAACGGGGGATGAATGCACGGGCATGGTTAGTTATGGGATGTGTTAGGTGCGCTAGAGTTGTTGGATGAAATGAAAATAGGCCAGACGACACGTAGGATGCCAATGGAGGTGCCCCTCCATCGCACGTTTGCGACAAATTTACTTTTGTCATAGCCACGATAATTTGTGACATGGCACCCAAATTGGATGATGATGTCATGCCTACATCACTTTAAAGGTCACGCCAAGGCAAGGCGTAGCAAATAAATTAACAAACTTAATGTTAGTGTTTCCTTTGAGATGTTGATTCCTTATCAGGTGGTACCAGATGTATTCTCATAGATGAGTACGGAAGATATATTGTGTTGGAAAATGACAAGCTTCACTTCATCTCAGATGTGCTTAGTCGCTTGCTATAGAGGCCCTTGCGTGCCATCAGGGTTTGGCTCTCACAAGGTCGGATCATGTGGTGGTCAATTCTGAGAGTAAGGAGGTGACTATTATGCGGACCGGATGTTAGAAAATCTCTAGGTAGTCTATGTATTGCAGTTAATCACTAGATCATGAAGGCGTGCGTTGCCGCGCCTGTTCATCCTTAAGAAAGGATACGTAAATTAAAGAAATAATTGATAAAATTTAAATGACTCAAATTATAATGCTTCAATATTGCGATGGGGCATAATTCTCAATCATTTATTAGAATTGTTTGACTAATCACTTAAATCCTTTGTTAGTGTTTTTTAGGGCCAATGACAGTGGGATTTGTTAGTGTTTTTCCTATATCACAATCATCAGAATGTTCCAGAAATAGACATAACAAAAAACATACAACATTTTATCTTAGTCTTCTGTGTTTTGCACATAATTGAACTCTCCGAGAGTTATTCAATGGAATATCTCAATAGAATTAGCTATCTTCTTAGGTAAAATGAGCATGCTGCAGCAAGGCACAAACGGTATTCAAAATCAGGATCCTCACAAGCATTCCAAACATTCAACATAATTTTTACTCAAAAGGTAATCATTGTATATAACCATGAACAAGTCCGGAAACAACAATCTGACAAAAAACTGTCTAACACCTCTTTAGCAAGTGCCACCACAAATTAGTTTTCAGAATGCTCTTGTATGCTATTTACCTGAACTTCCCTGTGCACATATTCTGCAGTTGATACGCCTGTAAAAGACATGGCATGCTAAGTACTCCCTCGGTTCCTAAATATAAGTCTTTGTAGAGATTTCAACAAGTGACTACATACGGAGTAAAATGAATGAATCTACACTCTAAAATATGTCTATATACATCCGTATGTGGTAGTCCATTTGAAATCTCTAAAAGACTTGTATTTAGGAACGGAGGGAATAGCTATGATTATTATAACATAAGCTAAACAGCTGATTTGCATGCTTGCAAATTGCCTGGGTAACATGCAGTAACGCATACAAAGATTCGTATTGTTCAACTGCCTCGCTCGACCAATGTACTCAGAGATTCAGGGATAAACTCTCTTGACATACATCTATCAGAACTCAGAAGAGAAGTGAAGATATAACTCATAAGAAGGCTCATATTTATCTTCTTCTACAACATGAATGACATTGCTACATCAATTGTTGGTTTAATACTTTAGCACATCATTATTGAAATTTTAATTATTGATACAAAATGTCTTCCATGAGTAGGTAGGCGTGAACTGAAAATTTTAAGTTAGAAATTCCTATAAATCATTGAGTAAAGAAATTAAAATATATTGTACTTAAAATATGGGGAGAGAAGCTCACCTAGCCTTGGGACTGTTTGCGCCATGAGGGCTGATGAGTAGCTGCCTTCATGTCGGCTTTGTCGCCCAGCCTCTTACCCTGAGAAACTGTTCTCCTCTTTCTCCTAGAGTTGCTACCGCCAAGGTAGCACTCGAGATGGTGGTTTGTTGGCATGCACTTACACGCGTGGCCTTAATCGTCCAGCCGCGCATGGGTCGCTTGGTCGCGCGTGCTCTGGCCCGCAACCTCCATGGAAGAACGCTGCAGGGCACGACATTGCGAAGATGAGATCCACCATGGGGGCCTGCGGAGGATGAGTAGAGGGCATCAACACCGAGGCCGACAAGCAATAGAAGCTCTCCGCCGAGACGAAGGTCGGCAGCGGCGCAACACCGAAGAACAGGGAGGCAGCTCGAGGTTAGGTTGGGCGGGGGATGTATCTGGTGCACCTGGGCAATTGGTGCTACCGGTGCACCCGTCCACCGTTGCACACTAAAAAATATTCGAAAAAATCCGGAAAAAATTAGTGCGTTGACAGAACATCAATGAACGTTGTCACAAAAATTGAAATCAAAATTCGAAACATTGCTTGAGATACAAAAATGACAAATTTGACACTGAATGGTACATAACACAAGTTGGGTTTAAATTTTGGCCCATTAGTACATTGATGTCAAGTTTGTCATTTTTGTATCTTGACCAATGTTCCGAATTTTGATTTGATTTTTTGCGACAACATACATCGATGTTGTGTCAATCCACTAATTTTTTTCTGAATTTTTTTGAACATTTTTGAATGTGCAATGGGGTTTGGTGCACCGGTAGCACCAATTACCCCCGGTGCACCAGATACGTTCCCAGGTTGGGTGACCTGGGATGTTATTAGTAGATGGATAACATACGAATCAGGCTAGGAGGCTTTTGTATGTTCAACTAGAAAACTCTTGGGCCTTCTACCTAATGGCCCAATTCGGGACAGTTAGCGTAACTCGTTCCCCGGAGCAGCAGCCCGAAAACAGTATGCTGGACGGCCAAACAAATCCTGTGCGTAGGTGAGAATGCTCCGACGGCTGTGAGCATCAAATCACTGTAGAGGGCTGTAGCTCACCCTGTTTTACCGTTTCTCAATTACTTAGTTCGTCTATTGAAAACTAAAAAGGGTCTTAGACAAAGGTTGTTATCTCGCACCCTTTTTCTCCTAGTGGTCGCCAGGAGCACTACCTTATAGCACTAAAACAAAGAACTACTTAATCTAGGCGAGAAAAGAGATGGAGTTCTCTTGGTCATACAAAAGCTGAATCTAGCTGATCATGTTGTTGTCCATTAGGAACAATAAAAGGTTTAAGCAAAGGACTACTTGATGACGGCAAAAGTCTATTCTGCATGTGCGCAAATGACACAAAATTCTGATTGGACTATAATTTGGCTAGTGCTCTCATTTTGTAGCTTACTTTTATGATCTTTGAGCATCTTACATAACTTAATATCACATTCCATAAGTAAAGTTATTTTGCTGTGAGGAGCCTATCCAACGACAAGATTTTTTTTTCCGATAAAGGGTGGATTTTATTGACTTAAGATGAAGCATCAAGAGGATACAAACACAATGAGCACACATCCGGCCTCTGCATAGCTAAGATGCACACAGCCAACACCAACACACGCACATAAAAACTCGCCGGCAAATAGCAAAGTCATGTAAGACCAAAGCTATGCATGGGCAAGGAAAAAAGGAAAAAGAACCCCAAAGCAATACAAACCGTGATCGGCAAACTACAACAAAGACCATATCCGCACCGACCATCTCATGACACCACACGGACGATGAAATTCTTCAACAGCAACGCCTTCAAGAAGGGAGTGACGCTCAATCGCCGCCATCACCGGATCCAACCATCGATGGCCAGAATCGTGTTTTCATACTCACTTGCTAAATTGGACAAGCTCCTTGGGGATATTTGGGGTCCTCTAGATGTCAAGAGTTTTAGAAACCACAACTATAGAAGAACACTGAAGATAATAGTTGTGTTCTTGATAAAGAATGAGTGACCTTGTTGGCATGGCAATTGAATATGTTATATCCCCCGCAAAAAAAAAAAGAATATGTTATATCCAGGAGACAGGTTAATTAGACATTGTTCGTCTCTGGTCAGAATTTCTTTCATTTGAAAACACCAAATAGCAGGATTTACCAGTTACAAAATAAATGTTCTAGAGCAGAACATAAGAGAGTAATAACTGAAAACTAGACAAACGTCTTGTTTTGTTTGCTAATTAATTCCTATACAGAGATCGGCCCACATCTGCACACGGTTGCGTGAAGGAAAAAATCCCCTCGCCCGACCCGCTCCCGTGAGGGGGGGGGGGATTCCCTCGACCGGCCGCCGCTAGCCCCCTCCCCCCTTGACCCCCCCAACCGCCGGCAGAGCGCGCCGCCGGGCAAAGCCCGACTGGCTACGGCGGGCCTTCTCACCCTTCGCGCGGGGAGTGCTAGCGCGGGGCAACCTCCTCGGGTACTTGCACGGTGCTGGGCAGGGCGCGGCGGCGCGGCCTTGACGACCTTCCCGGTGACGGCGGGGCTGCTGGCGACGCTCGGTGGGTTGCTGGGCGGCGGTGTGCCCCGTCGCGGCCGCGGCGGCGAGATACGTCTCGGGCCTACCCGGATCCTGCTCGTGGTGGGCGGAGGCGCGGTGGATGTGCCTGCTGGAGTCGGGGACGGCGGCTGGCGAGGCGCAGCTCGGCCAGATCTGACCTCCTGCAGGGCGGGCCGCGTTCGGCTAGGGCTGCGAGCGGCTGCCTCGACCGGGGCCATCTCGGCTGGTCGGGGTGGCGGCACAGTGGCGGTGGAAGCGGATCTGGCCGCGGCAGTGGCCGGCTTCTCCGGCGTCGGCTCGTCTGCGTTCGGACCGTCTCGACCTTCGCCCCATCTCCTCGTCGTCCGGGCGCTACTCCCATCAAAGGGCTGGTCCTCACCCAGCTGCGGTCCACCGCTTGTCTCGTGCCCGGTGCTGCAGGACCGAGCTCGTCTCGCTCACGGTGCAGCGGGACCGAGCTCGTCTCGCGCACGGTGCAGCAGGTCTGACCTCGTCCCCCTCTCGGTGCTGCAGGACCGAGCTTGTCTCGTGCTCAGGGCAGCAGGACGGGTCGGTGGATGCCAGTTCTGGCCGGCCTATCGGGTCTCGACGCTGGGGGTCGCCCAGGGTTGCAAAAGGTGGGACCTTTCCGCTCGTCTCTTTCGTTGGGGTGGAGGCGGGTCTCGTGTGAGGTGGTGTCATGGTCTTGGATGCCGGGGCGGCGGCCCTGGTGGTGGTAGCATGGTGCTTTTGGGCAGAGTCTGTGCCGTGGCGCTGCCCGATCACTATGGCCGTGTGGGTGGCGTGGTTGCCGGGTTGTGGCGTTCGGTGGCGGTGAGTGTTGGCCGAGGTAAAAAACTGCTCTATCTTCGGACGGACCGGCGGCGGCGAAGATCGTTCCCTTCTTGAAGGCGTCGTCGCGGCTCTCATTGCCCGTCATGCGGCTCCAGGGGAAACTCTGATCCTTGGATCGGGCTGTGGCGGCGCTCCGGTGCCGTACCCTTCCTGAAGGCGCCGCCTTGAAGCACATGGTTTGTCATATCTAGCTTCATCTCTTCGTGGCGGTAGTGCTAGGAGTGGTGTTGCTGCGCTCAGCGCCTATGTATTCTGCCTTGAGTGTGTGCGTGTGTTGCGGTGGCGTGTGTTTGTACTGGATGCTTGATGATCGGTGCTTTATATATAAAGCGGGGCGAAAGCCTTTTTCAGTATACAGAGATCGGTCGTACTATATTGAATTTGTAACACTTACTCTAGCAGGGAGTCTGGATCTCATATCCAGAATGCAGACATTTGATAATTGGTGAGATAGCGTGACATGAGGTACGACCGACCGGGCTGGAGGGGCACCGCCACGAGCTCGCCGCTCTTGCCGTACTTGGCGCGGAACATGGTCACGCGGAGCACCCATCTGTCGCCGTCACCGATGGAGCCGCGGTAGCTATTGACACCCTCGCGCAGTGTGAGCTCGACGAGGCAGAACGTGCCGCCGGCACCACCGCCGGTGCACCTCATGGGGACGAGCACGCGATGAAGCATGGACTTGAGCGGTGCCTCGATGAACGTCAATTTCTCCTCGGCCGCCTTCCAGGCCGGCGTGCAGCCGTTCCCGGTGAGGGCTGGGACGTCACAGGAGAAGAGATGCGGGTGGCAGCTGTAGTCCTCCTCGTGGTCGACCGTGCGGATGCCGACCCACGCGTCGAGGTCACCGTCGTAGTGCGCAAGGCCCTTGAACGGAAGGCACCAGTCGCCGTGGCACGTCCACGCGCCGCTCTCCATGTCCAGGGAGAAGGTGCCCATCTCCTTGCCGTAGCCGGTTTTCACGGACACGAAGATGGTGCACCCGTCTGGATGCAGCGCGCGCCCCGAGACATAGTATGGTTCGGTGCCGTCTGGCGGCGGCGGACCGCTCTTCCAGGTCCACCGCTGCACGTCGTCCTTGTCGCCGGATTTGTAGGTACGATATTCTTCACTCTGGCAAAGGTAGTGCAGGCCACCGTTGCTGCACGGATTGAATTTGAACGCGTACACCTTGCCATCGGCGGGCACGGCGTCATACGGGCCGAAGAGATCTCGGGGAAGAGATTGCTGGGTGTCTAGCGACGCCGTCTCCGTGTGGTAGACGAGGGTGAGGCCGCGGTCGACATGACTGGTGACGACGATGTTGGTGCCCAAGGCATGGAAGCGCGGCCGCGAACCCACCATGAGGAAGCTGAGGCGGAGTGCGGGCTCCGGGAGGCGCTCCGTCTCCATCTCCATGGATGCGTGGCCGCCGAGGAGGTCGTCCAAGCTGAGCTTGTGCAGGGAGAAGCCATTCTTCCAGTCATCCATCGCCACGTACAGATGGCTGCGGCCTCTGCACTATCTGGTTGCCGCCGAAGCAGGAGCACAAGTGCGGCCGGTTCGACGACCACGGCCGGATCCGGCTTGATAATCCTTCCGGCAGGACGGAGCCTCCATGCGCAGATGCGTGGCGCCGGAGACGGGAGAGAAGCGGCGGCACCGATATAGACGACCGCCGCATTGTGTACGTGGCTTAGCGAGAGGTGACTTATTTTTTTCCGAGGGTTGCGAGAGGTGACCTACGCTCGTTTCGATTTAACCTAGTTAAATCATGGCCCAAAAAGCATGTCAGTGCAAATTATGACCCAACTATGCAACTTTAATATGGGTCGCGTGTTGCGTAGAAACAATAAGCCCAAAGAAAACAGGAAAATAAACAGCAGAAAAAAGGAAAAAGGTAAAAAGCCGAAATCGCTAATTAAGGGGTACCTTGTAAAGATCACTCCCACCATTGCAGGTTCCGATATGTGATGCACATTGACAAATTGTGCACTGTATGTGCGCCACTTGTTGTAACCTTGGAATTTTTTTTGTAAATTTGTTTATTCGAAACGTTTTTATCTCTTAAACCATTTGTCCAAATCCCGAACCGTTTTCACAGATGATTTTCTCGTGTCAAGGTCTTCGAATATAGATCTTATGTTATTAGGTTTCGACGATCTTTTTTTCATGAAAAAAATGAAAGAAAAACACGAGCTGGAAGCGTGATTTTTCCCACTTTTTTTCCTTTATGAGTTGTGTCTCTCACGGAAGCAAACATATGCCTTCACAAGAAGAAAATCAATGCCTTTTGCGAAAGAGGAAAACACGTTGTTTCCTTTCCGATAGTCGTGGAAACAAACCCTTGCCTCAAATTTAGGCATCTCACGAAAGAAAGAAAAACCCGTGTTTTTGTCCTTTGCGAGAGGCTCACGAAAGCAAATCCATGCCACCATGAGAAGCAAATCTGTGCCTACACGAAAAACAAATCTATGCCTTTTACGAAAGAAAAAGAAACATGCTCTTTCATGCAATTTATTTATTTTTATTTTTTCTCAAAAATCTTGGAAAAACCGGCCAGAAACCAAAAAACCAAAAAAAAAACATCATAAACCCGAAAACGCGTACATAAAATAGTCCCGAGGAAGCACCCAACATACAACACGTGGCGGGGCTGAGAGAGCATTACTTGGCATGCTCTCAGCCCACTAAAAGTGATCCTTACGAGGTACCCTTGGTTAGTTACCCCCATAAAAGGCGGACCAAAACCATCATGGAGGTTCCCAAATATCGGGGAACTACTGTACAGCTAAATGGGCTGGCCCATTTTGGGTTGTTCTTTGTGTGATTCGAGGTGTCGCGTCAAGCATGAAATTAACTATTTAGAGGCATATAGCTTAGCCAAGTACCCACTCTTTAGGTTCGGGGCGCCACGTCTCGTTTGGCCAACCCCATGACTTACATGTATCCCACTTCATGTGGGTTTTGATGAACAAAATTTGGTCTTGCCCTAAAAATGGAAATTAATGCTCATATCGCATTCTCTCCTCGCTTTGTTGGTATGGCACGCTTCTATACAAAAAAGAATGGTACAGATAGGTACTTTTTCTGTTAAATCTGCTTATAGAGTAGCAGTTGATAGTGCTGCTTGGGAATCTAGTACAGGCTTAACTTCCACCTCAAGTGCAGATGAGGAACATGGCGAGTTTGATTGGCAAAATCTATGGTCGCTTCGCCTCCCAAATAAAGTCCTTCACTTTTTATGGCGTTTATCTACAAACAGCATACCATTACGGGCAAAGCCACAAAGCAGAGGCATGGAGGTAGATACTCGCTGTCCGTATGCTTTAGATTTGACGAAGTGGGAGGACATTGCTTTTTTATGTGTAAGAAAGTTAAGGAGGTGTGGAGGAGATTAAATTTGGAGCATGTTAGACTGCTTTTGGCTGGCCGCACTAGTGCCTTAAGCACCATAAAACAAATTCTTAATCTTGAAGAGTAAAAACATGTTTGCTTCTTTGGCACCGGTGACATATGCGCAATAAGGCAAACTCGGGTGAAACCTCTATCTCGCCTGAGGATGTTTGCTCTTCTATTAATTATCATGTATTAAGTGTAATGAAGAGCAATAATAAGACTACTAAAGGGGAAAAGCAGCAGCTGGACCAAAAATGGTCTCGACTGCCAAATGGTTTTCTCAAGATTAATACTAATGCGGCTTTTCACAGGGAAACCAACTCCGATGGCTAGGGATTCATCATCAGAGATGACCAAGGCAGAGCGAGGGCTGCAGGGACGGGCAAACTGGCGCATATCTCAGATGTTCTGCATGCTAATGCTTTGGCTCTGTTGTATGCTATAAAAATATCTATTAATATAGGATGTGACAAGGTTTTGTTTGAAACTGACTCCACGCAGCTGATGAGGGCAGTAAACTCTAAAGATTATGATCTAGCGAATTTAGGAGCTATTATCAGGAGCATCAAATTCCAAATGCATGTGGGGTTTTCTGTTAGTAGTCTTGTGTCTTGCCCTCGGGATTGTAATAGGGTGTCACATGTTTAGCTGCATATGGAGCTAATCTGGGAGTTGATGTGTGTGAGACTTGGCTGGGCCAACTTCCAGACTTGTGTTGGACTATGTAAAGGGCGATTTGCCCTGTACTGTCATATAATGGAATGCATTTGGTGTTCCTTTAAAAAAAAATGGCACAGCTGAAAGTTTGCTTTACATGATATTTCTTCCTTTCCTCTCATATGATTCATTTGTTCCGTTAATCATTTTTCTTGTATTTGCCTGACTTTTCACCTACCAGATATTTTGTGTGCTTACATTCCTTTTCATCATCCTCATGCAACATTGCTAGTTCCTATCTCCTCCAGCCGCAATGTTCCGAAGTTTAGGCAGATTCAATTGTTTTATTAGCGTGATTTTTATTGTCCTCATCAGAAACGTCTTGGCTAGGCATGCGATGTCGTTGAGAATAAAGGTACTGAAGTTCTTCTCCTGTAAGGGCATCGTCTTATCGAACATTGTCATGAAACTAAATTAGTTTCTCTACAGATTTTGTGTGTCCAACCATGCGGATTTTAGGTTTATGTCTTTGTTGATCTGTTCCTACAGACCTGGTGAGTCTGTGTTAATGTGTTTTTGTTGTTTAATTTATTGTTTTAATCCTTTGTGACTTTTGAGTCCTTTGGCGTTCTGTTGAATCTCTTGTGGTTCGACGACCTGCACCTCCATTGGGTCATCCTGGCTCAAGTGCTTTCAATGTTTATGGCTTCCCATCCTTTTAGATGAGCGATTAAAGAGGGTTTCTAAAATCTACGAAGGTAGTCAAGTTTGTGTAGATCTAGACTGGCAGCATCACGGCTCCTATTTGATTGCATTCACTTCACTGAAGGCTTGCCACTATTTTGTGTGGCAAAGATTTATAACAAGAAGAAGATGTTTCTCAGCAATTTTATTGAAATTCTTAGTTATAGGAGTTACTTTGTTGTTTCGTGAATCTATAATCCGAAAATTTTACATGTATTTTTTGTTGGGTTATAAAAAAAATTGTAGGTCCTTCTAAAAAAATGTGTTTTCTAGTACCATGAATCAAATTGCATTGTTGTTGAATTTCATCGATTCAACAATTTCTCGCATGTGGTCCTTCGGATACTATTAACAAGATCCAGGATATAAATATTCTAAAAAATGTGTTTTCTAGTACCATGAATCAAATTGCACTGTTGTTGAATTTCATCGATTCAACAATTTCTCGCATGTGGTTCTTCAGATACTAATAACAAGATCCAGGATATAAATAAGAAAGGATGCCTTCATCATGTGTCAACAAATTTATCATAATTTGTAATAACATGCACATATGTGTTTTGATTACTGCAAGCAACCAGATGCACATACCTAGGTTGCGAAAATCCACTCCCAAGTCAACCCCAGTATATGAATACAAGCGATTACATTGATAAGAAATTTAGAAATATAATAAATGCATAAGCACTTTCAGTTTCTTTTTTGCAAAAGTTAGAACATAGCACTACCAAGCCCAGTACTTAAAGTGAAAGGAATGAAACAACATAACATAAAAGATACAGATTTCCAATACATATGTTCTAGTTAATTAGCCAGCTAGCCCCAAATCACACATGGATCGATAGGGAAGTTGGCATTGACGTCCGCCAGAGGTGGGAGGGCATTCCTCCACTGCTTGCACACTGCGCGATACCGGACATGACGGTCCATTGTCCCTAGGCTGGCGAGATGCTTGAGCACTTCAGGTGGTAAAGCTGACCAGTTAGGTCTGCAAGAAATCTTGTTAGCTAGATTGTAATATGTGCGGGGGGGGGGGGGGGGGGGGGAGCATGCAAGGTCGAGTGCAGTGAGCAATGGAGAGAGAGAGAGCACGTACAAGCCAGGGTTGTCACGTGTCAAAGGCGTCTGAAAGTCAAAGGACGACATGGCTGACATCGGTGAGGAGCGAATCTTACAGGATAGGGAGTAGCTAGGGTTTTGCTATGCTCTCATCTCTTCTCTCCTCTATGTGTGCTGTGTCATACAAATATGAAGGAGTAGAAGGTAGGCTGTGAGAACTGATGCTCAAGAAATCTGGGTTCACCTTTCCTCCCATACCAGGTCCCTTTATATAGCAGAGGTGTGATTCCCTCTCCATCTTGAGGAGTAGTATTTTTCTGGGCTGCATTTAATTATAAGATTTATATAAGTCATTAATTGGTGCCAAGATATGGATCCTCCTTATCTGCATTTATTTATGGGATTTATAAGTCACTAATTGGTGCCAAGATATGGGTTTTGCTGATCTGCATTTGTTTATGGGATTTGTAAGTCATTAACTGGCGACAAGATATGGAGATCCAAAATCAGGAGCTTATGATGTGAGTTAATGTTGGTATGCCAACCCTGTATGTAAATGGACTCTTATCATTAGATATTTAATGGAGGATGTACGTTGTTGTGGGAGTAGTATAGTATTATGATATTAGGAGAGTGGGCATATTCTTGACTGTCATGCTTAGACTATGTTGTGGTTAATAATGGTTAGTAGTAAGAAATGACTACTTTGTCATCGCACAGTCAACACGGATCTTCCATGATTGGTTGGTGGGAAAACATTTCACTATTAGTTTTTGGCTAGGAGGTAAAAAAATTACATGGTGCAACAAAAATACGGGGGAACCTAAATTTTGTAAGGGTGATAGTCAAGAAAAATCCAGCAGATTCTATATTGTACTTACTCGGGTTTCAGTTGAAGGAAGGGTTTCAGTGGTGGATTGAACAAAAAAAGGAAACTATAAAAAGGGCATTGCTAATGCGCGCACACGTGCGAATGCTCGCTTTCCGACAGGCCGGGATGTCCCGATTGGGAAAGTGTGCAACAAGTTACGTATATGATTAGGGAAAGGATTATGGGGTAATTAGTGTGCCCCCCTCCGCCCCCCCTGAAAATCGGGGGGGGGGGGGGCATTATATATGGAGAATTAATGGGTGGGCTTTGCAAGTCTTTGCGATCATGTGGTGGGCCCCAGCGTGATACGAGGGACGTTGTTAGAGGAGGCTCCGCTTCGATCGCTCCAACGAGCGGAGCGTTTCCGCTATAAAATATATTTATTTATGTGTGACGTAAAGTATGACAAACCGTATTGCTGTTACTAGGGTAGCATGACTAGATAGGCCAACAAAGGGCGACAAAAAGGTATAGCTATGAATTGAGGTGTTACATTATATTAGTCTGTCGGTTTATGGAATTAACGGGGCGAATGTAGATTTGAGGTCTGACAAATAACTGAATTAGCTAGTTAGTAAAAGAGTTGGCACGGCTCTTCCGGCAATGAAGACGAACTACTTTCTTTCGCATATCGATTGATTTGGATATAGATAGCCATAATAGATTTGAGGTCTGACAAATAACTGAATTAGCTAGTTGGTAGAAGAGTTGGCACGACTCTTCCGGCGATGAAGACGAACTACTTTCTTTCGCATATCGATTGATTTGGATATAGATAGCCATAATTCATTATTGATATCTAGAGGCTCGTTTCATGATATTTAATGATCATTTCATACTCACACAAATCTACTTAATTTTGCCAATTTAAACTATTTTATAACCCCAAGTACTTGTCCATGGCAGTCATCTAATGTAATGTATTTTTCATCAGACGGTATATACTAGATAAAGGTGGAGCATCCAAACAGGCAATGTAAATGGAGAGTTGCGTCAACAAATAATTAAAGTAAGTGCCCATGAAGAGTAGTGTAAATACCATATATAGTTCCCCGCAAAATAATAATACCATATATAGTAATGTATTAGCATACAACGCCTTGGAAAGCCTTCCGGATACACTACCCTAGCTCAGTTGTGTTAGGAATATCCAGCTGATTAATTTGCTTTGTAAAGGAAGAATTCACCTAGTTTTGAGTTTTGACGAACAACAGATCTCATATATGTTAAACAACAGGCTTGTGTGTAACGTGACAGTTGTCACGGTGGGTATATTGTGTGCGTGTGTTGCGTATATGATTTGTATAGGCAGGTTGTTAGACTAGATGGCCTTATCTCCTGTATAGCTTGGAGTAGAGGTCAAGACTAGAAACAACCTGCCGATCCCCTGTAATCTATCTCTATATATGAACACACACGCGTCCCTGCCAGTGTGCATACGCTTAAACCCTTTCCTTCTTTCATGGTAATCAGAGCCTACCTCGAATTCATCCATGGCAAGCTCTTCGGCGAACTCCTTCCCCTCATCTCCGTTTGCACACAACGCAACAGAGAAGCTTACGAGAGGGAACGAGGCGCTATGGCGCGCCACCGTGCTCTCGACCATCGGGGGGCGCAGATGGCGTCCTTCCTCGACGTCGAGCAGGTGGTGCCCCCGATGAACATTGAGGTCACCAGCGACGACGGCAAGACCAAGTCCAAGGCTCCCAATCCGGAGTTCGGCGCGTGGTACACGCGCGATCAGCAGGTGTTCTCCTACCTGCTGACCACGCTGCCCCGCGAGATGGCCATCCAGGTGGCGACGTGCCACACCGCAGCAGAGCTGTGGAACACGGTGCAGGGGATGCTGGCATCGCATACCCGTGCGCAGACCGTCAACGTCAGGATCGCGTTGGCAAACCTCCAGAAGGGCAACATGACTATCACCGAATACGTTGGTAAGGTCCGAACCCTTTGTGATGAACTAGCTGCTTCAGGGAAGAAGGTGGACGAGGAGGATGTCGTCTCTCACATCCTCGCGGGACTCGACGAGGAGTTCGAACCCGTGGTGTCCGCCATGTGCTCTAGGGTTGAGCCTGTCGGGGTCCCGGAGCTGTACTCACAGCTCCTAAGCTTCGAGACTCGCATGAATCTTCGTGGCGGGTCCTCCCAGTCGTCGGCAAACGCGGCGACACGCGGGCACGGGCGCGGCCGCGGCGGCGGTGGTGACCGCGGTGACCGTGGACGCGACTTCAACAACAGGCAGGGCGGCGGCGGTGATCGTGGCCGTGGCTCCTTCCCCAAGCCACCGAACCGTGGCAACCCTGGAGGCAACAACGACAACAATGGCAACTACAACAACAACGCTGCCAAACCAACGTGCCAGATCTGCGGCAAGGTTGGTCACCCAGCATGGAAGTGCTGGAAGCGTTACGACTCCTCCTATCAAGGGGGGGGGGGAGGAACGCTCTGCAAACATGGCAGCTCCTCAGTATGGCGTCGACACCAACTGGTACTTGGACAGTGGTGCGACGAACCATATCACAGGAGACTTAGAGAAGCTCACCATCCGGGATCGGTACACAGGAGATGATCAAATCCACACCGCGAGCGGATTAGGTATGGCTATAGCACACATTGGTCAATCTCATATTTATACTCCCGAACGTAACCTCCTCCTCAAAAATGTCTTCCATGTTCCTGAGGCTGATAAGAGTTTAATCTCTGCAAGCCGACTTGCTATTGACAACAATTCCTTCGTTGAAATTCACCCCTATTCTTTTCTTGTAAGGGATCGGGGAACGAGGAGGGTTCTGCTGCAAGGCAGGGGTAGGAGAGGCCTATACCCTGTCAAACACATGGGACAAGGCGCCAAGAAGCACGTGCTCAGTGCCATACCCTCCTCGGATAGATGGCACCGGCGCCTAGGGCATCCTTCATCAACCACAGTTAGCAAAATAATTAGCGAGAATAAGCTCCCATGTGTCAAATCTTTCAATTCTGAAGTTATTTGTGATTCTTGTCAACTGGGCAAAAGCCATCAGTTGCCCTATCCGAACTCAATAAGTGAATCAAAGTTTCCTTTGGAACTTATTTTTTCCGATGTATGGGGTCCAGCTGTTGAATCCATAGGCAGAAAAAAAAAATACTACGTGAGCTTTATAGATGATTTCAGCAAGTTCACATGGATATACCTCATCAAACGTAAGTCAGAAGTTTTTCAAAAATTTCATGACTTCCAAAACCTTGTTGAACGACAATTTAATCGCAAAATTCTTGCTCTCCAAACAGACTGGGGAGGGGAATATGTGAAGCTAAATTCCTTCTTTACAAGAGTTGGGATATCTCACCACGTCTCTTGCCCCCATGCACATCAGCAAAACGGGTCAGCAGAACGCAAACACCGACATATAGTTGAGGTTGACCTCTCCCTCCTAGCTCAAGCAAACATGCCTCTTAAATTCTGGGACGAGGCTTTCATTGCTGCTACATACCTCATCAACAGATTATCAAGCAAAGTGATCAACTTTGAAACTCCTCTTGAAAAGTTGTCTCATGAAAAGCCTAATTATTCTTCTCTTCGCATTTTTGGATGTGCCTGTTGGCCGAATTTACGTCCATATAATACCCACAAGCTTCAATTCCTCTCCAAATAATGCGTCTTCTTAGGCTACAGTAATATGCACAAAGGTTTTAAGTGCTTAGACATCTCTTCCGGACGAGTCTACATCTCTAGGGATGTTGTGTTTGATGAAACAGTGTTCCCTTTCTCCACTTTGCATCCCAATGCCGGTGCACGTCTACGTGCTGAAATTCTTCTTCTTTCTCCGGAGCTTTTAAATCCAACTGCTCATGGGGGAGATAAATATGATGATGATCATTTGGCTAATAGTCATACACCTGATGCTAACGGAAACAGTGAAAAAAAAAACGCTGTTCAAAACTATGATTTTATGCAGAGTTTGGCTGGTAGTACAGGTGCTGGACACGAGGAGGATTTGGCTGACACGGCCCAGGGCGCGGATCCCGAGAGATTCAGCGCAGGTGGCGCAGGAGCAGATGCGGCGGATCCCGGGGTGGATTCCCCTGCACGCATCGGGACAAACCAGCCCAGCCAGTCCCCGCCTGGCATGTCACCAGGCGCTGCGATGCGGTCGGGCGGGACGGCCCCGCGCCTGTCGCCATCCGCACCAGGTGCTGCGGCTCGGTCGGGCGGAGTGGCCCCGCGCCTGTCGCCATCCGCCAGTTGGCATGAGCCGGCTGGGTCCCCGCGGACGCATGATGGCGCGGACAGCCCTAGCCCCGTGCAGGCCCCTGATCGTGTGGTTATCGAGGACGATTCGTCCTCGCCAGTATGAGGAGGCAGCTCACCCTCCAGATCTTCTGCGGCTGTAGGATCGCCTGTGGCTACTGAAGCCGGATCCACTGCTGCTGCTGGTGCGTCCAGCACGAGTATGACTACACGCATAACACGCTCGCAACGAGGTATTGTCAAACCGTTGGTACCCAAGGATGGCACGGTCAGGTACAATAAAAATTTTAGGTTTGCAAACTTTGCTTCTACCGGTGAACCAGAAAATGTGATAGAAGCTTTGAATGATAAGAGTTGGAAAAATGCTATGAATATTGAGTATGATGCATTAGTGAAAATTCAGACGTGGCATCTTGTTCCACCTAAGTCAGGGAGGAATAAGAAAGCTGATGGTACAATAGACAGATATAAAGCTAGGTTGGTAGCTAAAGGTTTTAAACAACATTATGGTATTGACTACGAGGACACTTTCAGTCCAGTAGTGAAGGTTGCTACTATCAGGCTTGTTCTGTCTATTGCTGTTTCCAGGGAATGGAGCCTTCGCCAATTGGATGTACAGAATGCGTTTTTGCATGGTGTTCTCGAGGAAGAGGTCTACATGCGGCAACCACCAGGTTTTGAGCATAGTTCTAAGCCACATCATGTATGCAGATTGGACAAAGCTTTGTATGGTTTGAAGCAGGCACCAAGAGCGTGGTACTCAAGGCTGAGCTCAAAACTACAACAACTTGGCTTTCGGCCATCAAAGGGAGACACTTCTTTGTTCTTCTTCAGAAAAGGAAAGGTGACAATGTTTATGTTAATTTATGTTGATGACATAATTGTTGCTAGCTCCTCACAAGATGCCACCTCAGCTTTGTTAAGAAACTTGAAAAGTGAGTTTGCACTTAAGGACTTGGGAGAGTTACACTATTTTCTAGGCATTGAAGTTAAAAAGGTGCAAGATGGTATTTTGCTCACTAAAGAAAAGTATGCTTCTGATATATTAAAGTGTGTTGGAATGAAGGACTGTAAACCTTCCAGCACGCCCATGTCCACCACAGAAAAATTATCTTTGTATGAAGGAAATTTGCTAAGCCCAGAAGAGGGAACCAGGTATCGAAGTATAGTTGGGGCACTTCAGTACCTAACACTGACAAGACCAGATATTTCATTCTCTGTTAATAAGGTTTGTCAGTTTTTACATGCACCCACTTTTGTGCACCGGACAGCAGTAAAAAGGATTTTAAGATACATACAAGGCAGCATTGGAATTGGTTTAAAATTATGTAAGTCTCCATCAACTGGAGTAAGTGCCTTCTCTGATGCAGACTGGGCTGGATGTCCTGATGACAGAAAATCTACGGGAGGTTTTGCTGTATTTCTTCGTTCTAATCTTATATCCTGGCATGCAAAGAAACAGGCAACAGTCTCACGTTCCAGCATTGAAGCAGAATACAAGTCTTTGGCAAATGCAACGGCTGAGGTAATGTGGATTGAAACATTACTTGATGAGTTGGGAATTCCTAGATCACATATGTCATGTTTGTGATGTGATAATCTTGGTGCAACTTATCTGTCAGCAAATCCTGTGTTTCATGCAAGGACAAAGCATATAGAGATTGATTTTCACTTTGTTCACGAAAGAGTTGCACAAAAATTGTTGGAGATAAAGTTTATTCCAACAGGAGATCAAGTTGCTGATGGTTTTACTAAACCACTCCAAGTTCGACAATTACAAGCCTTCAAGAACAATCTAAACCTTGACATGTTGAGATTGAGGGAGGATGTTAAACAACAGGCTTGTGTGTAACTTGACAGTTGTCACGGTGGGTATATTGTGTGCGTGTGTTGCGTATATGATTTGTATAGGCAGGTTGTTAGACTAGATGGCCTTATCTCTTGTATAGCTTGGAGTAGAGGTCAAGACTAGAAACAACCTGCCGATCCCCTGTAATCTATCTCTATATATGAACACGCACACGTCCCTGCCAGTGTGCATACGCTTAAACCCTTTCCTTCTTTCAATATATACTGGTCGAACCACCCTGTATTGTTTTTTACTTTTTTAATACAAGGCAAGATTGGAGGAGGTTATCATTCCAAGGGGACTCGAGTACCTATATAAACCCTTGTCTTCAAGATGAACCACTCGATTCTCATATCCTATTCCCTTCTTCATATACACTTATCTATATGATTGCAAGTTAGGTGGTTACAATTCTCGACATGTCCATCCATGAGCACGAGGAGCATGTTTCATATCATTGTCCTTGATGATGAACACCAATAGGTTGTCTGTTATTTCTCACTATCACATACCCCAACCATGGCATGAGATGGAGAGTGAACAAGTGCAGTTTTCATTGATGAAATACTTGACATTATGATAGAGTAGAGAAGGCCTTCGGATTGGTGGCGATCTGCATGTTAAGGGATAACCATCTGAGTAGTTGCACCTAGATTAGTTTATAGAGTACACATGTAAACGCTTCAAAGTAGCACATAGTGCTCATAGTAGAAGAAAATTTACAAGTGGTTCAAAGTAGCACGGCTTCATTGAATTCATTGTTGAGAGTCCATCAGTTTCATGTATACTGGTGTGGAAATTCACATTATAGAACTTGTCTTGTATATTCCAATAATAAGCATCCCCAAATGAGCTGTAGGTTTTCATGAGGAGGCAAGTTGATGTACCCGCATTAGTCAGTAGGAGAGCTTTCATTGACATATTGATCTATGTGCATCCTAGTTGCATGGCAATCCCCACTCCTTGCACAATATTCATCATGAGATCTTCCTGTTGTCCTAATGGTGAGCTGAGTTGTTGCAAGACTATTTTGTTTTTCACTTCTTTCAACCCCCAACATCATCTCCTCTATATGGCATCAACTCATACTTACGCTCAGGTTCTGAATTTGTGAAGACCGTGAAATAGAGCAAACAAAAAAACAACGTTGGAGATATGCTTATGCTCAAGAAGATGTGTGTTAGTACAGTTGTTGGGCATTTGGGATGTAGAGCCCCGAAGCATCAAGGAAGCTTCCTTCTAAAATCTATTGGATTTATTTTCCAAGTAACACAAAGTAAAACAGGGCCATCACAGATAAGCATCTCTTGTAAGTTCTTTTTCCGAGAAAAAAAACTCGTTTGTTCAAGCCCTAAACTAAATAGTGGTGCAGTCTAGTGGGCCATGCCTAGTAAACCAACCTGAAATGCCACTTAGATCATAAAGCAAGTAATGGCCTGTTTGGCCCAAGAAAAAACAATTTTTTTTGCTGAGTCCATTGTCTGGACGAAAATTCAGTAGTTTCAGAATTGCTTTCCTAGAGAAATATCAACACATCTTTCACATATTTACCATATAATATCACTTACAACGAAATTTCAATGCCAATAAATAGTGAGTACAGTATATGTCCTTCATTTCTTCCAGTTCTTCAACCGATGAACAAAATTAACTGTCAGAGATTTTCACTTGTGTATGTACCATCTTCATTCCTCTTAGAAACTCACCTGACAGCCATCTATGTAGATTCTCCTTCCATCAATGTGCATTGCTCTTCTCCATCTCTTTCCATTACCAACACTATTCAGGAAAAACCATTGGTTAAGTTTCGAGCTGCGTTCATCAAGTGGTTTAATTCCACGGTGCATAATTCTTCTTCTAGGATTGGCACTTCTGGGCAAGCTGAATCAAAGAGTTTGCCTTCCTCTGTGCTCTGCTCGTGCCGCTCTTGGCAATTTCCGTGAGATGCTCCTGGAGGCCGAACCCAAGGGCATGCACCATAAGGGCATTATTGTGTGATCCAAGCTCGAGGATAACAGAAAGCGCACACTCCTTGTTCTTTGGGGTCCCCTCCTTGATGATCCGCACAAGCGTCTCGACGAAGCTCTCTGTCCCGATCGTTCCACGGCATGCAGAGTTGGACCCAAGCAGGAGGAAGATGGAGAGGGCCTCATCAACCATGCCAAGCTTGGTGTTGTCAAGAATTTTGAGCAGCACGGGAACGATGCCGGCCTCGATAGCCCTTAACTTGTTCTGGTGATTCAGCAATAGGTTGAAGATGGCCGTGCTAGCATCTTTCTTCCCCCTAATCGTCCCATCCTTGAGGAGGTCAACCAATGGAGCCATACCTCCCAAGGCCCCTATGGCCACCTTGTTCTCGTCTACCATGGACAGGCTAAACAGCGCCGCGGCGGAGTTCTCCTGGCCCTCGACATTGCCGTTCTTGAGGACTTCGATGATCAATGGGATGGCGTTCCCCTTGGCAATCAAGACCTTGTTGGCCTCGTCGATCGAGAGGTTGAGCAACGACGTGACCGCGTTGTCCTGGATCTTCTTATCCGGGTACTGCAGGAGGCCGACAAGGGCCGCGATGCCATCACTGTCAACGATAAGTGTGCGGTCCTCTGGGCTCTCCTTGGAAAGCGTCCGGATCTTCTTGGCGGCCTTGCGCTGTACGTCGAGGTTTGGGGATGAGAGGTCCTTCACCAATGACGGGATGAGCACCTCCTTACTCACTTCCTCAACAGGAGGTTCGTCAGCTCTTGCCTGCATCTCTACCTTGTTCTTCTCACACCACTGCAGGATCAAGTTCTTGAGAGCAAAATTCGGCGCCAGCGACAGATGCGCCAACGGCTGCTGCGTCTTGGGACACGTTCGCTGCCCCGCGTCCAACCACTTCTGGATGCTTCTCCTCTCGTAAGTCTGCAAATAATAGTTAGAGAATTCAGATTAAGATCACTAAGATGAAGTCGAATTTCCCACGCAATTGTGTGCGACTAAAATTTCCGGTAATGAGAAGCACAGACCCGGCCGCTGGCGATGATGACGGGGTCGGTCATGATCTCGAGGGAGATGGGGCAGAGGAAGTCATTGGGGATCATGAGAGAGGGGCACTTCTCAAGGTACTTGGGGATATGGACCTCGCCGAGGATGTTTTTCTCGTCTATGCCAGCAACTTCCTTGAGCTTGTTGAGAATCTCGATGATCTGCTTTGTGCTCTCAGGTTGCTGCCCGTTGCGCTCGTTGATTAGCTTCTTGATGGCCATGGTCTCGGCGCGGAGGTCAGCCAGGCTTTGTAGCTCGAGCTTCTTGGCCAGTCGCTCCAGGATGACCCTGTCCGCGCTCCGGTCCTCCTTGTCCTGGAGGACCACCATGAAGTCCATGGCGAGCTCCATGTCCTGGGTGTCCGTCCTCTTCTTGCTCCGCTTCAGCTGAGAATTGATGAGCTCCACCTGCACGCTTTTGCCGTTTTAGTTAGATCAGAGGCAGCATTAACAGATCCACAATTTGATTTCTTGGAGGCACTTGATCGAGCAGACGGGGTGCGTAGAAAAACGTACTTGCTCCTTGACCTCGTCGGAGACGCCGATCTCCGAGTAGGGCATGCCGTCCAAGGCTTGGTTGATCTTCTCGTACACGGCCCGGAACCTCCCCTGCACCGCCTCGGCCTCCAGCGACTGCGACCATGAAAACCAGCGACGAATCAGAAATCCGGGTAATCCCTTGACGGCAGGAGACGCGATCGAAGAGGCGATTGATGACGCACGAGGAAGATCTTGCTGCCGTCGTGGCAGCAGCGGAGGAGGCGGCGGGCGGCCTGGAAGGCGCGGCTGAGGAGCGCGAGGCGGCGGTGGGCGTCGTCGGTGAGCGGGCGGGGCGGGGACGCATCTTGGAGCTCCTCGATGAGCGGGAGCACGAGCTGGAGCCAGCGGAGGAGGTTGAAGCACTCCTTGCGCTGCGACCGCCGGAACTCCTGGAACGCCTGCGCGGCGCCCACGGTGGCGACCAGCTCGTCCAGCAGGTCCCCGTCCGAGAGCTGCCGCCCCGACGGCTCCGGCTCGGGCTCCGGCGGGTCCGGCTCCCCCGCCGGCCGCGCCCCGAACATCGACGACAGCATCGGTAGGAAGGTACGGAGAGCAGGAGGCTGGCTTGGCGAGGTTGGAAATGGCGATGGATCAGGGGGGCGGAGGGAATAGGAGGATGGCGAAGAAGGGATGGTTTTGGCGGGCCGAGCTGAATTCCAGGAACATGTAGGCTTCAAATATAGCAAACGGGAGAAACGGGAAGGCACGCCATCGTCATCGTCCCTCCCTCACTGATGCTGGACAAAACTTGCTATAATAGACAGTCGGGAAGTTGTCATGCTAAACCCCTATAGGACCAATGCACCAAAACAGCAACCGTCATCATTGAAAAGTTGCGTAGACGGAAATATCCAACCTGTCGACACACAAACAAAGACTGGATTCACGTGGATCCACCTAAGACAAACGTCGACCCACTCCCGCGAGATCTCCGTAGACAGACTTTCACACGCCCTCCAACTATGCTAGAAGCATCACCCAAACGGGATGCTAGGCAGGAAGAATCTTATTTCATCTTCAGAGAGCCACCACCTCCTCGTCTCTAAGCAGGACGCAAATCCTAAGAAAATTAAAAAAAAACATTAAAAAACAAAGCCCTCCTACCGGCAAGGGTCAGGATCCACCACGCTCCCACAGCCCTAAATTCACAGAAGACGAGGAAGACAAGGGCCGGCGCTGACGCGGCTAGATACCGTTCGTACGAGCGCTATTTCCCTAGAGGCGCCAAGGAGACTGTGTACACCTTTTGACTAGGCTGGCAAGGGACTTTTCATCAGTCCCGCCTTCATTGGGGCAAATGTCTCAGCTATGGTTTTGGTAAATAATATCTTAGATATAAAATATCCAAATGATAAGTCTTACATGTCAGGTGCTTGGCACTTTGGGCCTGACGTTTTTCAATGGCAATTCTTGTCACGCAAGGCTGCCAAATTCCAGCGACGCATGATAAGTTTCTATCAAAATAAAATGAAGCATCAATTAATTTGCCATCCTCGTGTAACTAAACATGCCATAAAAGATGTTCAGAGTTGTCATGTGGTAGTCCCTGACATGTGGCATCTATCATGGTCCATAAAAAAATTATGTCACGTCTAAGTCTATGTCACATGTGGCATTTATCTTGAGATAGAAGCAATATCTAGGGATTGTAAAAGACACAGGTTGCGCCCCACTACAAGAGATAAACTAGCTTTGACTAAACAATGAGGGGACCTCCTATGCCACGCTTGACGTCCTAGCGAACGACCCAGCACGCGAGTCCTCCCCTCCGCACGCGCCTATTCGGCCGGAACATGAGCACGCCGGGAAGCTCCTGTTGATTTTTCATTTTGTTTTTAATGCTTTTTTTACCTTTTGTTTTTTTATGTTTTTATCTTTCATCATTAAAATATTCAGGATTTCAAAAAACTTCTAATTTTTTTTAAAAACCTCAACATTGGAAAATGTTCCTGAAATCATAGAAAAATCATGTATTTAAAATGTTTATGATTTTGAAAAAGCTCGCATATTGCAAAAATGTTCGTGAATTTTAACCAAATTATCTGAATTCAAAAAAAATATTCAACAAGTTTTCTAAATGTCCACAAAAAATTTATTGTGAATTCTGAAAAAAGTTCATTGATGTAAAAAATATTCGTTGAATCAAAAAATGGTCATCGATTCAAAAAATGTTCACCAATTCAAAAAAATCATGTAAATTCATAGAAATTTTCATTGATTCAAAAAATGTCTGTCGATTAACAAGGATGTTCAGAATTTGGAAAAAAAAATCCTCAAAAGTTATTTTTTTTGTGATTTTGTGAATTCAAAATATATTGACAAACTAAAAAATGTTCATTATTTCAGAAATATGCATGTCAATTCAAAAACATGTTCCTGATTTCAATAAATGTTTACGAATTTGAAAAATGTTTGCAACTCTAAAAAGTAAAAGAAAAAATAAAAGAAAAGAAAAAGTAAAATATAAAATATAAAAGAAAGAAAAAGCTAGAAGAAAAACAATCAAAATAGAAAAAATGGTTTAGAACCTTCCCAAAAACCGTTATGGGGAAGAATCCGGAATGGACCGACCCGAAGAGGACCACAAACCCGAGGGGGCACGCGCTAGGTTGCTACGTAGCGACCTATGCGCGGAATATGATTCCCCAACTGTTAGCTAGTCGACATATGCCTCGCCCGCCTCTGTTTACATGTGTAAGTGGGCCGGCTCATGTAGGACTCTTTCTATTGGTTTTATGAAGCTTCTAGAAACTTCGAACAGGTTTTTCCTTTTTTTGTTTTCCCCTTTTTAGGGTTTTTCCTATTGTTTGTTTGCTCTATTTCTGTTTTTATCTTCATCTTTTATATTTTTATTTTATTTAAAATTCATTAAAAATTAAAATTCAGAGTTTTATTATTATGGAGCTATTTGCATGTCTAACTCCAAACACGCAACTATAGGTGGTGTCGTTTCGCTAATGCATGTCTCCAACGCGACTGTAACTTAGGGAACAAAAGTGTTTTGTCATTAGGGCAGTTAAATGTGTCCTACTTGATATGCAACTGGAACGTCACTTCCAATTAAAAATGAGTGTCTTCAACGCGACTATAACTTCATGGTAGGACGAAACTGTTTGTTGGGAGCATAGTTGCATATGTTTTACTAGATACACAATTGCACACTATCGCAGGAATGCTTAGCAGTGGCGGGCGTCAAAAGCCCAGCAATGACGGGTGTGGCTCTCAGAGGCGCCCACCACTGGCAACATGGCATCAGCGGTGGGCGCTTCACCTGCGACAGATGACTATAACGGTGGAGGGCATTACAAACAGCCCACCATCGACGTCGATCTCGTTGTAGTGGCGGACATTACTATAAATGGCAGGCAAAAATATGTGCCCAGTACTGGCAATTGTTTTGTAGTGGCGGGTCTAAATTTATTCTTCACACCACTTTTAGCTATTTATAGTTTTGTTTTGAAAAATAGACCACAAAAAATATGCCACAATACATTGTACAGTATACAATTGTCACTATACAAAGAAAATACACCACAATACGCAACTCAGTATGCAATCATCATAACACAAAGAAAATACACTAAAATGACATCAACCACTACAGAGACGCCTAGACTTGCAGTGGCGCTGGCGTCGATCTGGTGGTGGTCATGGACGACTGCGTCGGCAACTGCATGACCACCGGCGACAGAGGGGCCCAACCTCTTCAACGATTAACTCGTGCCGCGCTCACCTCGGGTCGACGACTGTAGTCTAAATTTGCGCCAGCAGTTGTCCTTGTTGTTCCGGCCCTGTCCTTGTCCGATGGCTGTTTGAGCGTGTCGAAGTGGACGGTCGGTCACCGGTGAGGTAGAGTAAGACATGGGACACGACCCTGCTAAAGAAACTTGAGTTGGCTCCATCTCCCATGGCCTACTCTTTCTCGTCGGAGCCCGTGCCATGCCTGTCATCGGTGGATGTGAGGTCGATGATTGATCCATCATGGTGGAGCCGGCCACGTCCAACACGACAAGATTTCGGCGCCAAGGGATGCCGGGTATGATACGACGCGCCGAAGAGTGCGAGTCCGCCCCGCCGGCGTGTGGCACGAGGGCTGCCGCGGGCTCCCGTGCCCGTTGCCTAACACGGTGGACGCGTCGCACCATATTTGTATCAGACGTTAAGCGGTTGTGCACCTCTGTCTCGGTGCGCCAACAAAGTGGTTGCGCATCCTCCATGACGTTCGGACGCCAGACAGATTGCTGCTAGGGTTTGGCTCGGAGTGCGGATAGGGTCCAATTTATGTGGGGCCGGGTGGGCCGCAGTCGGCCGGATCCTACCTGGCGCCTCTAGGCTTCCACATATCCGTTCGAGATATGGGCCTGATATGGGGAGTGCATGTCAGTCTAGACGACGTTTGGGCCGGATTTGGCAGGTCCAGTTGGGTGGCAATTTTGCGTCCTAGTACCGACCGGACAGCTCGCTTTGGCGTTTGGGGCGGATATGAGGCGTCTCGGTTGTGGATTCCCTTAATAAACCCGGACATGTGCCTACAACGTCTTGAATTTTGCATTTGCATGCGTGCTATCTGAATCGCATCCAATATCCAATTCTCTTAGAAAGCATTGTTTATTATCTTCCCATCCCAAATTTGTATTGCAACTTCGCAAAATCCAACTCACAAGTTTCAAGCAGATGCAAACCGCAAAACTACACGAGCAGCGACACGCAACATTTACCCGAACGAAATAACATTTTCATGTGTGAGGCTGTGAATAATGGAGCCACCACGAGAAGTTTAATGGGAAGAACAATGAAAATAAAATGTTAGCATCATATTTTGTACTGCTATTGCAAGCATGCATCCATTTATAAATATCTCTTGAAATCTCTTATTCTCTCCCCAAGGCAATGTTTCATACATATTATTAATAACAGTTTCGCAAAGTCCACTTTATTCTCTATCCATGACTGACCCCAAACCTTGACATCAATCATAAGTTCACACCCATCCAGGTTCAAGCTCCCAAGGTTCGCGGCGCGGTGGCACCGATGCACGGAGTGTTTGCCCTGCATGCATAGTTCGATGTCAAATGAAGGTTTTTCCATTGCAAGCGTAGTTCAATGTTAAATGAGATAAAACACTCTAGGTTTCACAACACTGTGCACAAAAAATTAATAAACCTGTTATAGATATGAACAAACTTTTTGTAAAAAGAAACCATGACTACTTTCTCCATCTGTATCCCCAGCTTCTACAGAGTGGCACCTAGTCCTAGTGAACACTAATGCTACCAAAGTATGAAAATCCAAGTTGCATGAACCTTGGGAGACTACATAAGATAATTCTACGATGAATAGGCAGAAACAAGCTGCAAAAGATAGTAGTAACTGATACCATTTGTTATCTGGGAGCTAAGTATAACATAACACTAAGATGAACATGTGTACTGCATGATGTGTATTTCACGTAGTCTGGGATTCTCTAACTTGAGTTTGGTCAGTACTTAGCTTACTAATTTGTATAACATGATAGAAACATCGGCCTTTGATTGGACTTAGCTAACATCAGTATACTTTAGTGCTGAGATAAATACAGCAACAAACCAACATAATCTATGGAAGAAACAAAATTTAAATGGACAACAAATCACAAATGCAGATTTAGAACCCTGTATATCACCCCTATAAGAAAACAATACTTTGCGTGATCTGAAAAGTGAAAACTTCTAGCTTTCCCACAAAGAATATCAACAATTATTGTCCCATGATTTTCCATTTTTCCCATAAATCAAATTGCGTGAACACCAAGCAAAGGCAAACAACTCTTTTACATACAAAGATCACAAACTCTTGCGTAGTTTTCTCTTAGAAATACTATTTTGTCATAGTAGGCAAAATAGCCCATTTAATTACTTTAACGGTGTATACTATATGTTCTAATATACCCCGCTATCACTCATTGCACCATATGGACATTCATGGTGGAACATCCATGGTCTGGTAGCTCTAGTCAGTGCGTAAAGATAACTCGTTCTCTGTGTAATGCCCAATGTCGAACCATAGAGGATCAGCATGGGAGCTAAAAGATAACTTCACTTGTGTGTGCCAACAAGTAGCATTTGAGCCCTCCTTTTCATTTACCATATACCCTTGCCATACGAGATTGCTACTAAATTAATTCGAATTTTCCATTGGAATTTAGTGTTTAGAAAAAATGTATCCATCACGATGCATTATATGCCCCTAAAAGATGCATGTGAGGTGAGTGTTGGAATATACTAGCCAACATTGTTCACCCACTTAAGTAAATTGATTATGTACTTGCCATTCAATATGGTATCAAGCAAGGAGGACTTGAGTTAAGAAGCGAGTCAATGTACTAATAGCCTGCATTGATCCCGTAACTAATCTTACCTAGGCTTTAGACAATCCTAGACATGACAGGTGTCTGGAAACATGTTGCCCGAACTTGTTTCTCAACTTAAACTTCTGGGAACTGGTTAACATCATGAATTTAGTAGGGGTCATAACCATTGGATGATTGTACACGTATCTCTTAAGCCACGAGTTTTGGCTTATTTTGATGCACATATTATTGACATGGGTGTCTCCAAGACTCCTATTCTGAATTGAGTTCTTTATTTTGAATCATATATGTGGAAATAAACAATACACAAATCCAACATGTTTGCTTGAATCCATCAAAAAATTAGCAGTCAGAGTGATTTTGCCTCCCGTTAGGGAGGCTGACATGTTAGTCACTATCTTCACCATATGGTGGCATATGTTGTCATGTAATACATAGGACATGGTGATATCCTAGTGGTGGAATTGCAATGATACATCTACATTGACTACACATGAAGTCGAACATTGTTTTCAGGGAGCTGGTCAGAAGGAAAATAGGTTCCTAGCTAAAGTTGTCTCGCCCCACTTCAAAACTACAAGGCATGCGCTATGGCTTTGACCCAATGGCCGTTTGCTAGAATCGGAATAGTTGATAACAAAGTTGCGAGACAATAACTCCCTCGGAAACACAGGTTACAAATTTCATCATACCGTGCTCTCCAAGGAGCAATTCTTCTTACTATGTGAAAACAAAAGGTGCTAAGTTGTAATCCAATTCTAAGGATTTTCGTGGTTTCGGGGAATCCAGTTATAGGAGAACCAGGAAGGGGTCTACTTGATGGAGGCGATTAGCTTCCTAGGGTCAATTAGTACGGAATATCATGTCTCCATGGCAAAAATGTGACCTCGCTCCTCCCCATTAGTATACGTGATTATCAAGTCTCCATATTTCGATTAAGGACTCCAAGATAGCCACGTGGTGGATTGTAGTGGCACATATTTACGGATGTGGGTTCGAGTGAAGGGAAGAATTTAATTTCACAATGGCGATTATTTGGGCTTATCACCGTTAAAAGTCCAGACACCGGGAACATTCGATTATGAAATACCGATGACTTAGTGTGGTAAAATTACAATGGCACATATTCATTGTCTTGGGTTAGACTTTTGATGTAGGCTGTTAATTTTTCATTGTCAATTATTACGCATGCCATCTCCCCATGACACAAAAGAGTGACTCATTGCTCCCTGCAGGCACATGCCATTATGTAATACTCATTGAATTTAGAATATGCAATACACCATATGTGACCATAGATGATGCACCGGACTATTCCAGCTTGGCCTACTATTTGACAAATGTGAGTAATATTCAGGGTTAATGATTACCTCACCGCCAACTATATTAATAGAGATACGTGATGATATAAGTTAACTTTATAGTCTCTTGGCGAACAATTGGACACAACAATAGTAGTTAACATAAGTAATGAACTCATGACCACCGACAGCTAAACCCAAACCATCAGAAGAAGGTTACACATTAGAGCATAGAACCGATACCAAATACTAAATAATGAATTAAACAAACCATGACGGGAAACAAATTTCTTGACAAATAACTTCAATTACCAAACATCGATAACTATGCTCCTTGTTCTCCGGCCTTTGCGACATAGACCACATGGACCATACGACTTGTTCATAAAGTGGTAGTCCAACTAAAGCCCAATGCCGATGTAGGATGAGGATTTGATTTACATGTAGGATAGTTGATGTATGTTGAATTCTCGATTCAAATCTCAACAAATCATTAGGTTATGTCTACTTTTTTATTCCTATCTGGAATGTGGCTATTTTAGATAAGACACCTCCATTATTTCCCCTTGAATAAGTCTACCTAGATAACTATACAACTATATCTCTCAATCACAATTCTAACTCAGATGAGAAGCATATTGAATTAATAGTGTCGATCAGGGTACTATGGGGTCGGTGAAGGAAAATACAACAAAGAAAGGGAGGAAATGGTATGTTATGCACACTCATACTTTGTTAGCATTTTCATAGATTCGGTCCATTTTCAACTTGTATGAGAGATCTTGTCCATGTGTTATATGATTAATCTTTCTCTAGTCTCAGTCTCTTGGTACCAATAGGAAGTAAGTAGAGCAACATGTTGGGTTTTCTCGTGTTGCCCTATGAGCCTCCTCTGTTTCCATATTATCTCACTATACAACTAGATACAAGTAAAACACAATGTTGGATGTTTCCATGTTCGCCTATTATCCTCTCCTTTTACACCTTTCCTCACTAGACCATTATAGATTCTACTGTGGAAAAATATCCCCATATGGTTATGACTACCCTTCCACTAGAATATGCATCGAAGAGAAGTAAATAGTATTTTTTGGGGTGTTTTGTGTTTGGTAAGACGCCAAGTTATTACATAAATATACCATAATTTAGTCACAATACAGCTTGCACATGAAGTCAACCTCGATATGTAAGGACGCGGTTCCATTGACATCTTGTGTGGTCGCATAGCCATAGTTAACTTCCCTCCAAAAAGTAGCTTCCATATCATTTGTGCCTCCTATTAGCCATGTTTTCTCCCTTTTTTCAGTCATGAAGGTCCAATTAGACAGCTCATTTCAAACCCAAAGATGCATGCCAACCTTCTCTCGTACGACCCATTGTGTCAACACACATGATGAACAACTTCAAAAATATATTATCTCATGAGCTAACACACTTCTTGACCTACTGTCTTTTCACATGACCCGAGACCTAGCTCCATCGCTAATGTTTCACAAAGCTTTACCGAATGAACATATTCTTGTTGAAACAATCCAGATATCAAAACCATCATGGGAAATGAATAGAAAATCCATTTCAAGTGGATAGGGTGATCATGAGGCAGTATACCAAACCCCCCCTCATGTTTAGCAATAATGATAGTCAATCGCAAAAACTAGGAAGAGAGAAATTCAAAAGTTCCACACAAGCCTTCCCATTATCCTTGGGATAGAGATATTTTTGATAGTTTCCAACAAGGCTATGCTTCTGGAGAAGAGTTATTTTGCTCATAGATGCGGATTTGAGCTGGCTCCATTGTGAATATTAAAGCTCATGTTGTGCCACAGGCGGCTACTCCTGCTCCTCGGGCGGCTGCTCCTGCTGGAGCTGCTCATGTTCAGTCGATAGCTCATCATGGAGACATGAGCCCCTCTAGGTGCCATTTTCCCTGCTGCCAAGCTCCCCGCATTTTCACTCACAACCCCACCTAAATAGAACACTTGTTAGGGTCAATTGATATGTCTCCATGAACAGGAAAACACTAACAAAATCTCAAAGAAACGGATGTGCACTATGCTTGAGTTATCCTCTAGTTATTGATCAATAGTGGTGGGTCACACAACCCATCAGTAGTGCTACTTAGCAGTAATGGACGGCGGGTTCGCCGTGAATCCGACGATAACTAAAAATCTATTTTTGTTGAAAAAAGTTAGTAGTGATGGGCCCAATGTGTGGTCCATCAATGATACATTGTTACCTTTGACAGAGAACAATATTGAGGCTAAACATGCTACTTGTTACTCACATACAACCCACCACTTACAAGCCCAAGTCACAACATGACAGTAACTAAATACTTACCCTGTCATTTAGATCGCAACTTAAAACTAGTAGCCCCACACATTAAGCTCATTATTCGTTCCTGCTATCTTTAGTCCCTTCTCTAGCTACTAGCACACTTGTCTTCATGATTTGTCCTCCACAGAAACACACACTTCCCTTGTTAATCGCTCATCATGGCATACCCTTCCCCTTCTTCCTCGAAAATAAACCCTATGAGGAACAAATCTTGCGCTGGCCCTCCACCTCCTCTAAATGTTGTCATCTCTACAGAATCTAGCATGGGTGCTGCCTCCAAGAATTCATTGAGTTTGTCCGAGAGGAGGAACACCCAGGTCCAACTCCCTCTGCCACCCAGGCGATGATGGTGTTCATTTCTGCCTCGGTCCTTGCACCATATATACAGGTCAGTGCTCATGGGCTGATGGTGCAGCATGGTCGAGGCCTTCTCCGTCTGGCTTCTCGTTACCTATTATTCAAGACACTCTCCACCATTGCATCCTCTATTCTGATCCCCAACTCTATGGCTTCTCCAAACATTAGACGGTGCAATATATTGAGGAGAAGAAGGTTCGAGTAGTGGAGACTACACATTATTGGCAGGTGTTAGCTTTGGACTGGCCATGGCCCGATTTTCTTTTTCAATTTGACCATCACTGGCGGACACGTTCATCTAAGTGGTTTGTTACTTCTCCACTAAGTATAGACTACTGAGCGTGTTGAACCCATTACTGCTAGGTGTTTCTGGACCTTCACCAGTTAGGCATTATGGAGTAGTGTCAGCAGTTCTGGAATATACAATGGAGAGAGAGAGAGAGAGAGAGCATGCGAAGAGGGGCTATATGTAGGGAGAATAACCATGTAGTATGTCCCTGTTTGAGGTGGAACAACACACCGTGACATGCCTTGAAGGCGCATGAACTTCTTCTAATTTTAACATACCAAAAACTGATATGATTCATTAAAACCTAATGAACAAAATACATTCTATATCTATAAATATTAACACCTATTATATTAGTTAAAAGATTCCTGTTAATAATCAAAGAGCAAAGCAATGTTTAAAAATATAAGGGTTTTCCATAATGAAGATAATGTCGTCTCTCTTTTTGCGACTTTGTTTTTTGGAAATTATTCGTTTATGGTCGATGATTTCTTTCTATGCTCGGTCCACCTCGAGCTGTTCATATCTGCTGAAATTTGCATCATCCGCAAAGTATGCACCTATATGTATCGCACTCTTAGTGACGTCTTTACATGCGACAAGGCTTCTTTCAAATGAAACTTGTACATTAGCTAACGTATTTTCCTTAAAAAAGAAGAGCAAACATCCTGGCTTCCTACATATAGAGGAGACTTATGAGCTGGATACAACCACCATTGTAGAAAGTCAAATGAAGCATAAAGGCTCCATCGCAGAAAAAGTACCAATGGAAGGACGGAGAGGAATAGTTGGCGGCGGGCCCACCATGAAAGGAAATGCTAAAGGAGACTATAGGGGACCGACAGGTAGTGCTAGGGTTAGGGTTTTATTCATCTATTGGTCGATGGCGGAAGAGCAGGCATGGCATGGATAGGCAACTCCAGTGAAGCGGGCGACCAACGATCGATAAGCCGAGAATCTTCAAAGTCCCTGACAGACGAAAATGCTTCCAGGAGGCAGCGAATCTCTCAAACAAAGAAGGAGCCTTGAACTTGACACAAAAGGAACTAATAGGTCTCATGTTTGATGATCTGGATTCTAGACCGACCGAGGCCTACTAAGTGGTCAGCTGTTGGAAAGGCCTGCTCATCACTTCCGCAAATCAACTTCAACGTGTTTGCTAAGGCTATGCAACAGGATTGGGGACTCTACTAGGAATCCATTTGCAATAATATCTTTGTCTTGAGATTTGACAAAACGGAGTCTAGAATCACGCTCTATATAATGGACCGTGGAAATTTGGTTTTAGTGTGATGGTTTTGAAGAATTGCGATGGTAAAACTAGGCCGTCGAAGATAATGTTTTGGGTGACGGAGCCATGGCTGATAATTAAGGATCTTCCCCTATATAAACCATTGTCTACTTTTGGGAATGCTCTCGGGTATTGGCTTGGTGACGTGGTAAAATTTGATATCGAGAAGGATGGATTCATGGGGGGAACCATCTCATAGTTAGATCTAGAATTTTCATATTCGTTTCATTGGTTCGAGGCTTCTTCCTCCACTCTTCATCGAAAGATGAGGGGACTGTCTTGATTTTCAATTTGAGAAGATACATCACTTCTGGATTGACTGCGTTAGACCAGCACATGCTGATGAAAGATTTGAACCACATGTTGATTCCTCACCCTAGTTGGGTGAATGGTTGAGGGCACCACTCGAACAGAGCTCCTCACACACAGAAACATAGTAGAAGTCGGCGATAGAATATGGGAACTTTAGTTTTGGGAGCACTAGGTCAAGAAGGGGCATCTATGTTCACAGGGAGTATGCAGCGTTGTGCCACCTACCATTTAGGCACAGGTGCTACAATGCTTATACACCCAGGAAGGACCAATGCAAGCAAGATCGGTGACATGAACTAAGGGATGAATTGCAACTGATAAGGATGTGGAAGCTTAGGAAGGAGCATGAAAGGAAGGAGGCATCTACCTCCAGGCAACACAGACGAGGCACTTTTGTTCACAAGACGAGGAAGGGTGGTGGTGATCACCAAAGGCATCACAAGGATTATCAATTAAAACTACTGTATAGGAAGAGAGATTGAAGCAAATTTGTGTAGCTAAGGGAGGTTTCGAGAGACTAGATCTTGATAATAAATTTATCTGTGACAGTGATAGCTCAACAAAGTATTCTTTCTATCACAACAACTAGGAGATTACTTGAGGAGTTTCACACAAATGGAGCGCATTAGGGAGAGCGTAGCCAATAACTGCTTTTCAAACCTCTGTTTTAGTAGCTACCTGTACACACGGGACAATAAAAGGGATGATGATGAGAACATTTAGGTACATCTGAGCAGGGGTCCATGCAATGATGATTTCATGCACTCATTCTAGGATACATCCATTGAACATGTTCTCATGGAGAACCAGGCCATGATTCACTCATTACTAGAGCGCTAGACCAATTGGTCATTAACACAAGGAAGAGGAGGGCGTTAACATTTGAGGAGAGGCGGATGCCCCATGGATGCGTGGGAGTGTGCATGTGATAACAATTTCGGCCAGAGTACGTTATACAGGAAGCTTAACAATGTCAGCAATGATATGCAACATTGGAGTGGCTCAGTGTTTTGTTTCGTATGTTTAGACATCACTAGGCACAAGGTCAGCTTCGATGGAAAGGAGAGAGCATTGGGATCCAGATCCTTGGTGGAGATCCACGAGATTGAAGCGTAGCTTCATCTGGCTCGTTCATGGGAAGAAATAATGTATATGCAACATGCTCGACTGGAATTGCTCGAGGAAGATGAACAAAACATGAGCGTGGATGGCATGAGATGTACTACTGACAATGAGATGGGGAAGATGTCAGCCGATTTCTATGCTCAGTTGTTTGCTTCAGAAGGCTCTGCTGAAGCTCACCACATCTTAGCTCACATAAAACCATGTGTGATTAATGATATGGAGGAGAGGGTGGACGCGGATGTGATGGATGAAGAAATTGAGAACGCACCATTCTAAATTAGACTGACAAAAGCGTTGGGCTAGACAACCTCTCGACTATGTTTACCAATTTCACTAGTCGTTGCTAAAAATGATGTATCGGCAAACTTCAGTGATACGGTTCTAGTCCTGATCCTAAAAATTAACTCACTGGATATACTTCCTCAAATTGGATCAATCAGCTTATAGAACACACTCAGTCATATTGCTTCAAAGGCCTAGTGAATGATTTGAAGGTTCTCCTATCCATAATGATCTTGGAGGAGCAAAGTATATTTATTCCGGGTAGGCTTATCACAGACAATGTGTTGGTCACGTATGAGTGTGTGCATGCAATCAGGTCAACAAATAGAAAAATCCAATGTTAGCTATTAAACTAGACATGATGCAGACCTACAAGAGGGTGGTTTGGATTTTCCACAATATCATCATGAGGGCACTTGGTTTCTCAAATAGGTGGATCTTGATGACTATGACATCTGTTACCCCGACCAGGATTTCTATCAAATTGAATGGAGGTTGCTCTGTCATTTTTACACTATCAAGAGGGATCTGACAAGGAGACCCACAATCCCCCCATTTGTTTATTTTTTGGCATTGCTCATGAATTCTCAAAGATAAGGAGATCAATGGTGTACATTTTGGGAGCACTGGCCCCCATGTAGCCCATCTTATGTTTGCAGATGATAGTGTAGTATTTCTTCAAGCATCAAATATCAACTTTGTGACCTTAAAATAGATCATGTTTGACTACGAGTTGGCCACATGACAAATGGTAAATCTTCAAAAAGCCTCAATTTTCTGTGGAAAGGGAAGCAAATAGGAGGACAAAGTTATTTTTTAAATATTTTTGCACTGATCCCAAGGCATTGAGCGAGCATTATTTGGGGCTCCCAATCTTGGTGGGTAGGTCAACGGAAGCAAATTTTAAATATGTTAGAGAAAACTCAAATGGCAAAGTGATTGGATAGGAAGGACAAGGTATCTCGAAGGCGGGAAAGGAGGTGCTAGTAAAATCAGTGCTTCCAGCAACACATACTTACACCACGAGTTGCTTTCAACACCTAGAGAAAATGTGTCGGAACTAAACTATGTGACAGTATGTAAAACTGTTAGTACCCATAATAGGGTGGTGAACGCGCCGTATGTACTAGAAGGGAGTTGGCACAAGGGTTTTATCCAGGTTTGAGCCCTCAGTGAGAAGTAATAAGCTACATCCCGTATCTGATATTTATTCATTGTGGAGCACCTTGTGCGAGGGGTTTACAACGGAGATGAAGTATAAGGCCACCGAGAGTATAGTCTATGAGAGTATATGTGAATGATAACCCCTTGCCCTGCCTTATATGGGTGACGAGGGCTAGGGATTACAAGGAATCCACTAGATCTCATACCGTCCCCATGTTAGCTTGCACGCCCAGATGCTCTCCCAGTCCTTATCCGGGCTCATGAGCTGCCCTCGTGCGCTGATCCTCCACTTGGCCTCTTGGGCCTTGAGATAGGCCTGCTACCGGGCTTCCCACTTAGAGGACACCCCTTGTGTATTGCACCTTCAGTAGCCCCCGAGTGTGTCTGGAGTTGGAGTTATGCTTAGCTTCAGGAGTGAGAGCCCAGGCGGCCTCCTTCTGTCTTGTTGGCTAGTCAAACAAGGCACTTGTGACCACGCGACAAGCCTGATTCCACACATGCAGTCCAGCCTCCCTGCCATTTAATCTATTGTGATCACGTACATTTTAAACTATCGTTGTCAGCTCTTTTCCAACTATAATGGGTTGTGGCAGGGCTCAAAAAGTATGGCTCATGGGGTGGATGTGCAGTTGCTCGCTTATTCAGTAATGTTGATACTTGGGGAAACAAATTTCATCATCATCAATATTGCTAATGTTGATACGTTACTGATGTTCCAAGTTCACTCATGTGTATGTACATAAAAATCTAGATGAGGTGTGCAATGTCAACCAATATTGTTGCAAGGCCGACCATCGCTCATCGCAGTGATGCTAGCCTTGGCGTTCAGTGCTAGAAGCCGGTCACGTGATGCTGCAAAGCTAGTGGTCAGTGAACTTTTCATTGCTACTAGGTGGTTGACAATGCTGCAAGACCAAGGCATCGATGTAAAATGGCAGGTCATTGGCATTTTTTTCTTTGCCGCAAAACGGTGCACCGGTGCTACAAAGTTGGGGTTATCACGTGTTGCAATTAATGTCGTTTTTAGTGTTGTAAGACCGACCACCATTGTGCTTTCCACTAGCCTACCCTTGCCACCATTGTGGCCTCCAAGTGAGTCTATTGCTGAGATACATGGTTGTATGTTGCAAAGGGTGGGGAGAGGAGACGAGAGCAAGAACCAAGTTGGTGGTTGATTTGGCAATGATCTGTGACAGAATTGAACGGTTCGCGGGTGGGCGTAACCTAGGAAGAGTTCGAAGATGCATGCCAATGATCCATTGGCTCAGCGTGTATACATTGTGGGTTTTCACTGATTTCTTGCAGTTAATGAGTATGTGTTCTATATCTACTATTTTTTGTATAGACATGTTCGCATGTTGCAACGTTTTTACGAGGTTTCTCAAAAGAAAATGGAATTATATTCAACAAGCTGGTTTAGGAGGAAATGAGTCAGCTCGCTCTAGCGCCAGATGCCCCTCGCTTGTATTCCTCTCTCTTCACCATATCCATTCGCTTTCCACCATGCATAGACCCACGGGGTTGTAGCAGTGGTGCAACCGCAGGTTCTGACGGGGGTGTTTTAGCCGACGACCAGTGCCACAAGCCACGACCCATGCAACAAGGGGGTGATGCTTGTGGTCGCTTCAATGCAACTACCTTGGTTGTAAGACAATGTTCCTTGCCGGCGCGCTGTCTGTAATAGTGCTTGCATGATACCAGGCGACATTAGGGATGCGCCAGAGCATGGACGTGAGGTGCTGCGAGGGGCTGACGTAATAGTCTGTTGCAACAATGGGGGAGGGGTGGGGGATAAACAAGTTTTGTGGAGGCTATGGAGGAAGACGGGTTCCACTCTCTCTGCTGCCGCGTGGTGTGATCGAATGCTCCACGTGTCATATCCGACTGCTGGCAAGCCGACTAATTTTGTTGACACCTATAACATGCCAAAATATATATTTGTACGGAGATGTTTCTAGCCATTGCATGTTTCCTATCACAGTTCATATGTCTTCCATGCTGCAACACAGTGCCGGTGCTCGCGTTTGTATATGCAGCTAGTGACAAAACCAACTGGGTGGAACTTGATTAAAATAAGGCTTGTATGTCGGCTACGATCGGCCGACTGACGCGTACCACTGCTAGACCAACGTTAATGGAAACAAAACATGTGCAGCTTCAGTCCAATATATCACTATATACTAATGATGAAAAAAAACCGAGCATGGACAGAGCTAACAAGCTTCAGTCCAATATCAGTATACTAATGATGCCAAAAGTCCAACATGGAAAGAGCTAACCAACTTTAGTCCAATATCAGTATACTAATCATGCCAAAAAATCCAGCATTGAAAGTGCTGACGGGCTTCAGTCCAATATCATTATACTAATGATGACAAAAAAGCAGTCGTGATACTAACAGAAAAATCAATATGGAGTACTTACCAACCGAGCTTGAAGCCGCGATGCTTCCCCGCATGGGCGGCACCCCCTGGACCGGCGCCATCTCATTTTTCCCGTCAATCTGCCACAAGAGAACCCAGCGATTAGAAAGTCCAAGGACATATACACACCACGTAGTTCTTGCACATACACATCAGGTAATTCAGTAAGCACTAGTACGAATTCACATGACTAGATCAAAGATTGTTAGTAACTTCAAATCATTAGGCACCGGTTAACTTCAAATCACTAGTAGAAGAGGGGGAAGCGAGTGCGGCTCACTATCTTGTCATCGGAGACAGGGTTTGCATGAAGGGTTGGGGCACGAGCGCGGCTCACCATCTTGTCGTCGGAGACAACATTTGCATTCAGGGTGCGGGCGCGAGCGCGTCTCATCATCTTGTTGCCGGAGACAGCGTGAGTACGCGGGGCCCCTGGCGCCGGGAGCGCAAGCACCTTCAAGGGGCCTTCCCGGGACTCCCGGGATTCCAGCTCCTCTCTAGTGGCCGCTGGGGGCGGGCTTTTCTGCGGGTCTCTCCCGGACTTGCGCTTGCGAACCACCGGCGCAAGAGCCTGTTGCGCAAGCACTTTCCCTTTCCCCTCGGCGACGGCGGCCGTAGGGGGTGGGGCGGGCGCCGCCAGGCTCTGCTCCTCGTGGTTGGCTGCGGGTATGGCGTTGATGCCGGAGCTAGACATCGCGATGGATCGGTCGAGCACACGCGCGCAGTGGGTCGAGGAGATTGGGATGAGAAGAATGTGAGCGAGGAGCAGAACCATGTGTTGCCCTTTATGAACTGAAATGGAAGGCACGGGCCAAGGTGGGGACCGCGTGTTGAACTACAGATTTATTTATTTAATACCAACATTTAATAGTAGCATATCTTTGGTATATTTCTAATAAATATTCTTATATTTGGTATATCTTTGGTATACTATTAGATATATATTTGGTATACTGGTATTTAATAGTAATATTCATATATTTAGGAATAATGATATACTACTATTAAATACTATTATCGATGTTACTAAATATAAGAATAGATATGACCGTATTTAATAGTAACATTCTTATAGTTTGGAACAGAGGTAATATTATTTAATTGTTGTATATCTGTGGCATACTATTAGATATATATTTGGGATTCTAGTATTTAATAGTAATATTCTTATATTTAATGAGGAATAAAGATATATCACTACTAAAGAATATTATCTCTATTACTAAATATTAGAACATAGCTAATAGTACTTTATAGTAATATTCTTATATTTTGGAACGGAGTTAATAGTATTTAACTATAGAATATCTTTGGTATACTACTATTAAATATTCTTATATTTAGGTATATCTTTGGTATACTAGTATTTAATATTCTTATATCTTTGGTATAGTAGTATTTAATAGTAATATTCTTATATTTAGAAACAAATATATACTTACTATTTGGTAGTGCATTTATTTGTTCCGGAGGGAGTACTATTACTACCTCCATCCAGGTTTATTGTTCCCTTTCGTATTTTGTGTCCAACTTTGACCATATATTTGACTAACAAATTATAAGTTGTATGTCACAAAACTTATATTGTTGGATTCATATTTGAAAGAGGATTTCGATGATACTGTTCTTAGGGTATATAACTTATTTTTAATAGTTAAATCAAATGTCAAAGTTTGACCCAAACTACAAGGAGCCCTAATAAATTAGGACATAGGTAGTAGTAGTCATGATTTAGTTCCCTAGTCAAATAAAAGTAATACTAACACCTTTTTGACGAAAAATATATCATCTTATTATAGCCATGCATTAAGATATAGATAAGGAATAAAATAAGTATGTTGGTAATCACCTTGCTTCTAATTTAAACTGAATTCTTTATACTCGATTTATTGATAAGGCAAAAGATACCTGTAAAGAATCATTTTTTAGATAGAATGGTTGCCATTGTATTCAGAGTTCTCGGCAATGCCAGAGTTCAAACGACGCTAGTACAATTCGGAGGCACACTAAGCCATGTTTTCACAACTCATTCCGACAATGTTGATTATCTAAGATGTAGGCAATACAATTCATCTCTCTATGAGCCCAAGTGATCTTGGACTCAATAAAAGTTTGGAGCATGCCCTTCACATCTTCAACCGCCGGACCATGGGGTGAGCCGTCCTTCCCTTCAGAGTTCAGCTTGCTCACAACGATCTTGTAGTCCATCTCCATGACGATCCTCTAGACTCCAACTTCCTTCTCTAGTGCAAGGACATGGCGACATGCTAGTAACTTCGCCACTTTAGGTCTAGTTAGACAGGGTAAAAATGGCATGAGCCTACAATAGACTCCCCTGGATGGCCTCTCAGTACTGTAAAACGTTATGTTTGTGGGAAACTGCACAACACCAAATACGGGTGTGGCTATCTCATATATATAAGGGTATACAAAGTGTACAAATACAATATACAGAGTCTACACAGAAGCTACGTATAAATATTATCTAACAGCCTCCATCAATCTTCACTAGTGGAAAAAGGGCTACCCACAACTTTCGTTGGTGGCGCGCCATTTACAACCAACGACACCACTATTTTTTTCAATAGGTGATGGCATTGGCTTATTTGGTACGACATTAGTAGAGGCATAGTGGTGGCATTGGAAACAGGGTAGCATAAAAAATATATGGGATCAACAATTTGTATCAGGCGTAATATATTGTTGTCGTGGAATAGCATGGAACGCGAGCACTATTATATTTAGTTGTGACGTGCTGTTGTAACCGATGCAAGTATTGTTATTTTGTCAATGCCAACATTCTTATATTACTATTTTTGGTATATTATAGTTTACTTTTGTTAAATTTCTATTATTTTAAATAGAAATAATGACATTTTTTTAAAATATGTACTTTGAGACTTTCAATTTATTTTTTTCCTTTTTAGTTTAAGACTTGAAATATATAGTTTTTGAGCCTTCAAATATGTAGTTTCACACTTCCAATTTTTTCTTTTTAGTTTTTTATGTGGTGATCTTTTTTTAATATATTATATTTTCCTTTTATTAAATTTCAATTATTTCAAATGAAAATAATGACATTTCTAAAAATATGTAGTTTGGGACTTTAAATTTACTTTTTTTCCTTTTTAGTTTAAGACTTGAAATATATAGTTTTGAGCCTTCAAATATGTAGTTTGACACTACCAAATCTTTTCTTTTTAGTTTTTTATGTGGTGGTCTTTTTAATAGTATATTATAGTTTACTTTTGTTTAATTTACTTTTTTTTCCTTTTTAGTTTTAGACTTGAAATATATAGTTTTGAGATGACATTTTTTAGGTGATGATCTTTTTTCTTATTGGGCAAGCCCAAATAGTATTAGAATCCCGTGGCGGTCAAAACCAACAAGGGCAACGCCCCCCTCGACCCACTCCCTCTCTTTGCCGTGCTGCTTTGTTCCGTTCCATTTTCTCTCCATCTCTCGCCACTCGTCATGCCGCTTCGATTTCGGCCGATTCCGGCGATTGCCATCCTTCTCCGGTCCTGAGGTATAAATCTGAGCCTCCCACTCTCATCTGGTCCATTTGGATTTTTTTAATTAGAGGTGTGCTTCGCATCTGAGCCTCCCACTCTCATCTGCTAGGGTTTCGGTGACGGTAGCAGGCGATGACGACCGAGTAGACTGTAGGCGACCCTCGGCTCCAACCCAGGTGAGCATATTATCCCTCCCTCTTTTGTTGTAGGTCACTGCCACTGTAATTATTTATTTGCATCATTGGGGTTCATCACTCCTAGGCAGTGACAATGTGCTGTACTTGTCTAGAATTAAGGTCGATATATTTTTCAATCTTCGGTTAGCTCTAGCTGTAGAAACTAGTAGTCCAATCTATCAATCAAATTAAGGTAGATATATTTTTTAAGTCATCACATTTGAAAGCATTTTAAATTCTGAAACAAAGTGTTTGAGTTGCTGTTGTAATCCATAAATACCTTGGGGAAAATCTACTGTGTACTACTTTTTCACCAAAGAAAATTTCCACTCGAAAGTAGTGCTTCAAATTAGGTGTGGCAAAATAGTTGAGTGTCCAAAGAAAATTTTCACTCGAAAGTAATGCTCCAAGTTAGGTGTGGCAAATATAGTCACAATCCAATAGTTATATACATTACATTGCTATCTAGTTTAATTAGTTCTATACATGTGTAGGATCGAAAGTATGTCTAGAGGGGGGGATTAGACTACTTGACCAAATAAAACTTATCCTTTTCCCAATTTTAGTTCTTGGCAGATTTTAGCAACTTTGGACAAGTCAAGCAATCTTAACACAATTCAAGCAAGCATGCAAAGAGTATATGAGCAGCAGAAAGTAAAGCATGCAACTTGCAAGAATGTAAAGGGAAGGGTTTGGAGGATTCAAATGCAATAGGAGACACGGATGTTTTTATCGTGGTTCCGATAGGTGGTGCTATCGTACATCCATGTTGATGGAGACTTCAACCCACGAAGGGTAACGGCTGCGCGAGTCCACGGAGGGCTCCACCCATGAAGGGTCCACGAAGAAGCAATCTTGTCTATCCCACCATGGTCGTCGCCCACGAAGGACTTGCCTCACTAGCGGTAGATCTTCATGAAGTAGGCGATCTCCTTGCCCTTACAAGCTCCTTGCTTCAAGTCCACAATCTTGTCGGAGGCTCCCAAGTGACACCTAGCCAATATAGGAGACACCACTCTCCAAGAAGTAACAAATGGTGTGTTGATAATGAATTCCTTGCTCTTGTGCTTCAAATGATAGTCTCCCCAACACTCAACTCTCTCTCACAGGATATGGATTTGGTGGAAAGAAGATTTGAGTGGAAACCAACTTGGGCAAGGCTAGAGATCAAGATTCATATGGTAGGAATGAAATATCTTGGCCTCAACACAAGTGTAGGTGGTTCTCTCTCAGAAAAGGTAAGTTGGAACTGTAGGTTCGTTCTGATGGCTCTTTACACGAATGAAGAGGAGGTGGAGGGGTATATATAGCCTCCACATGAAATCTAACCGTTACACACAACATGCCAATCTCGGTGGGACCGAATTGATAAACTCGGTCGGACCGATTCAGCAAATCTAGTGACCGTTAGGATTTTCGGTGGGACGGACACGCAACTCGGTAGGACCGATATGGTTAGGGTCAGAGCATAACCTAATCTCGGTGAGACCGATTTTGGTAATAATCTAACCAGAGAGTTGGTCAGGTAAACTCGGTGGGAGCGATTCGCTCATTTCGATGAGACCGAAATGTTGCGAAAGGGAAACAGAGAGTTTACATTGCAATCTCGGTGGGACCGATCGCTCATCTCGGTGGGACCGAAATGTTACGAAGGGAAACAGAGAGATTACAATCCCATCTCGGTGAGACCGAGATCCCTATCGGTGAGACCAATTTGCCTAGGGTTTGTGGCAGTGGCTATTGAAGGAAATATGCCCTAGAGGCAATAATAAAATTATTATTTATTTCTTTATATATCATGATAAATGTTTATTATTCATGCTAGAATTGTATTAACCGGAAACATAATACATGTGTGGATACATAGACAAACAGAGTGTCACTAGTATGCCTCTACTTGACTAGCTTGTTAATCAAAGATGGTTAAGTTTCCTAACCATAGACAAATGAGTTGTTATTTGATTAACAAGGTCACATCATTAGTTGAATGATCTGATTGACTTGACCCATTCCATTAGCTTAGCACCCGATCGTTTAGTATGTTGCTATTGCTTTCTTCATGACTTATACATGTTCCTATGACAATGAGATTATGCAACTCCCGTTTACCGTAGGAACACTTTGTGTGCTACCAAACGTCACAACGTAACTGGGTGATTATAAAGGTGCTCTACAAGTGTCTCCGAAAGTATTTGTTGGGTTGGCGTATTTCGAGATTAGGATTTGTCACTCCGAATGTCGGAGAGGTATCTCAGGGCCTTCTCGGTAATGCACATCACATAAGCCTTGCAAGCATTGCAACAAATGAGTTAGTTGCGAGATGATGTATTACAGAACGAGTAAAGAGACTTGCCGGTAACGAGATTGAACTAGGTATTGGATACCGACGATCGAATCTCGGGCAAGTAACATACCGATGACAAAGGGAACAACGTATGTTGTTATGCGGCCTGACCGATAAAGATCTTCGTAGAATATGTAGGAGCCAATATGGGCATCCAGGTCCCGCTATTGGTTATTGACCGGAGATGTGTCTCGGTCATGTCTACATTGTTCTCGAACCGTAGGGTCCGCACGCTTAAGGTTACGATGACAGTTATTATGAGTTTATGCATTTTGATGTACCGAAGTTAGTTCGGAGTTCCAGATGAGATCACGGACATAACGAGGAGTCTCGAAATGGTTGAGACATAAAGATTGATATATTGGACGGCCATATTCGGACATCGGAATGGTTCCGAGTGGTTTCGGAGAAAACCGGAGTGCCGGAGGGGTTACCGGAACCCCCCCGGGAGAAGTATTGGGCCATATGGGCCTTAATGGAGAGAGAGAGGGGCGGCCAGGGTGGGCCGCGCGCCCCCTCCCCCTCTGGTCCAAATTGGACTAGGAGAGGGGGGGCGGCGCCCCCCTTTCCCTCTCCCTCTCCCTTTCCTTTCCCCTCCTAGTAGGAGTAGGAAAGAGGGGAGTCCTACTCCTACTAGGAGGAGGACTCCTCCTCCTGGCACGCGCCCCAAGGGCCGGCCGGCCTCCCCCCTTTCTCCTTTATATACGGGGGCAGGGGGGCACCCTAGGACACACAAGTTGATCTTCGTGATCGTTCCTTAGCCGTGTGCGGTGCCCCCCTCCACCATATTCCACCTCGGTCATATCGTTGCAGTGCTTAGGCGAAGCCCTGCGCCGGTAGTACATCAAGATCGTCACCACGCCGTCGTGCTGACGGAACTCCTCCCCGAAGCTTTGCCGGATCGGAGCCCGGGGATCGTCATCGAGCTGAACGTGTGCTAAGAACTCGGAGGCGCCGGAGTAACGGCGCTTGGATCGGTCGGATCGGGAAGACGTACGACTACTTCCTCTACGTTGCGTCAACGCTTCCGCTTCGGTCTACAAGGGTACGTAGACAAAACTCTCCCCTCTCGTTGCTATGCATCACGATGATCTTGCGTGTGCGTAGGAAATTTTTTGAAATTACTACGTTCCCCAACAGTGGTATCAGAGCCTGGTTTTTGTGGTTTGATGTTATTTGCACGAGTAGAACACAAGTGAGTTGTGGACGATACAAGTCATACTGCCTACCAGCATGTCATACTTTGGGTCAGCGGTATTGTTGGATGAGACGACCCGGACCAACCTTACGCGTACGCTTACGCGACACCGGTTCCCTCGACGTGCTTTGCACACAGATGGCTTGCGGGAGACTGTCTCACCAACTTTAGTTGAACCGAGTATGGCTACGCCCGGTCCTTGAGAAGGTTAAAACGGAGTCTATTTGACAAACTATCGTTGTGGTTTTGATGCGTAGGTGAGATTGGTTCTTGCTTAAGCCCGTAGCAGCCACGTAAAATTTGCAACAAACAAAGTAGAGGACGTCTAACTTGTTTTTGCAGGGCATGTTGTGATGTGATATGGTCAAGACATGATGCTAAATTTTATTGTATGAGATGATCATGTTTTGTAACCGAGTTATCGGCAACCGGCAGGAGCCGTATGGTTGTCGATTTATTGTATGCAATGCAATCGCCCTGTAATGCTTTACTTTATCACTAAGCGGTAGCGATAGTCGTAGAAGCATAAGATTGGCGAGACGACAACGATGCTACGATGGAGATCAAGGTGGCGCGCCGGTGAAGATGGTGATCATGACGGTGCTTCGGAGATGGAGATCACAAGCACAAGATGATGATGGCCATATCATATCACTTATATTGATTGCATGTGATGTTTATCTTTTTATGCATCTTATCTTGCTTTGATTGACGGTAGCATTATAAGATGATCTCTCACTAAATTATCAAGAAGTGTTCTCCCCGAGTATGCACCGTTGCCAAAGTTCGTCGTGCCCAGACACCACGTGATGATCGAGTGTGATAAGCTCTACGTCCATCTACAACGGGTGCAAGCCAGTTTTGCACACGCAGAATACTCGGGTTATACTTGACGAGCCTAGCATATGCAGATATGGCCTCGGAACACGGAGACCGAAAGGTCGAGCGTGAATCATATAGTAGATATGATCAACATAATGATGTTCACCATTGAAAACTAATCCATTTCACGTGATGATCGGTTATGGTTTAGTTTGATTTGGATCACGTGATCACTTAGAAGATTAGAGGGATGTCTATCTAAGTGGGAGTTCTTAAGTAATATGATTAATTGAACTTAAATTTATCATGAACTTAGTCCCTGATAGTATCTTGCTTGTTTATATTGATTGTAGATAGATGGCTCGTGCTGTTGTTCCGTTGAATTTTAATGCGTTCCTTGAGAAAGCAAAGTTGAAAGATGATGGTAGCAATTACACGGACTGGGTCCGTAACTTGAGGATTATCCTCATTGCTGCACAGAAGAGTTACGTCCTGGAAGCACCGCTAGGTGCCAGGCCTGCTGCTGGAGCAACACCAGATGTTGTGAACATCTGGCAGAGCAAAGCTGATGACTACTCAATAGTTCAGTGTGCCATGCTTTACGGCTTAGAACCGGGACTTCAACGACGTTTTGAACATCATGGTGTTGGGGAACGTTGCAGAAAATTAAAATTTTTCCTACGGTTTCACCAAGATCCATCTAGGAGTTCATCAAGCAACGAGTATTCAGATTAGATAGCATCTACATACCACTTTGTAGATCGCAACGGAAGCGTTCGAGTGAACGTGGATGAGGTAGTCGTACTTGCCGAGATCCAATTCACCGATGACCTAGTGCCGAACGGACGGCACCTCCGCGTTCAACACACGTACGGGACGGGAGACGTCTCCTCCTTCTTGATCCAGCAAGGCAAAGGAGAGGTTAGGGATGAAGGCTCCAGCAACAGCACGACGGCGTGGTGATGGTGGAACCGCAGCACTCCGGCAGGGCTTCGCCGTGCTCAATGGAGGAGGAGGAGGTGTTGGAGAGGGAGAGGGAGGCGCCAGGGCAATGGGTAATCAGCCCCCTCTCTCCCCCCCCTTTATATAACCCCCTAGGGGGGGGCGCCTGCCCTAGGAGATGAGATCTCCTAGGGGGGGGGCGGTGGCCAGGGCAAGGGGGCTTGCCCCCCAAGCAAGGGGGGCGCCCCCTTTAGGGTTTCCCTCCCCCCAAACCCTAGGCGCATGGGGCCCATGGGGGGGAGGCGCACCAGCCCACTATGGGCTGGTTCCCTCCCTCATACAGCCCATGGGGCCCTCCGGGATAGGTGGCCCCACCCGGTGGTTCCCCCGGGACCTTCCGGTGGTCCCGGTACAATACCGATAACCCCGAAACTTGTCCCGATGTCCGTATGATGACTTTCCATATATAAATCTTTACCTCCGGACCATTCCGAAACTCCTCGTGACGTCCGGGATCTCATCCGGGACTCCGAACAACATTCGGGTTACTGCACATACATATCCCTACAACCCTAGCGTCACCGAACCTTAAGTGTGTAGACCCTACGGGTTCGGGAGACATGCAGACATGACCGAGACGGCTCTCGGGCAATAACCAACAGCGGGATCTGGATACCCATGTTGGCTCCCACATGCTCCACGATGATCTCATCGGATGAACCACGATGTCAAGGATTCAATTAATCCCGTATACGATTCCCTTTGTCAATCGGTATTTTACTTGCCCGAGATTCGATCGTCGGTATACCAATACCTCGTTCAATCTCGTTACCGGCAAGTCACTTTTCTCGTACCGTAATGCATGATCCCGTGATCAAACACTTTGATCACATTGAGCTCATTGTGATGATGCATTACCGAGAGGGCCCGGTGATACCTCTCCGTCAAGCGGAGTGACAAATCCCAGTCTCGATCCATGTCAACCCAACAGACACTTTCAGAGATACCCGTAGCATACCTTTATAGTCACCCAGTTACGTTGTGACGTTTGGCACACCCAAAGCACTCCTACGGTATCCGGGAGTTACATGATCTCATGGTCTAAGGAAAGGATACTTGACATTGGAAAACTCTAGCAAACGAACTATGCGATCTTATGCTATGTTTAGGATTGGGTCTTGTCCATCACATCATTCTCCTAATGATGTGATCCCGTTATCGATGACATCCAATGTCCATAGTCAGGAAACCATGACTATCTGTCGATCAACGAGCTAGTCAACTAGAGGCTCACTAGGGACATGTTGTTGTCTGTTATTCACACATGTATTACGATTTCCGGTTAACACAATTATAGCACGAATAAAGACAATTATCATGAATAAGGAAATATAATAATAATGCTTTTATTATTGCCTCTAGGGCATATTTCCAACAGTCTCCCACTTGCACTAGAGTCAATAATCTAGTTACATTGTGATGAATCGAACACCCATAGAGTTCTGGTGCTGATCATGTTTTGCCTTAGGGAGAGGTTTAGTCAACGGATCTGCGACATTCAGATCTGTGTGCACTTTACAAATCTCTATGTCTCCATCTTGAACATTTTCACGAATGGAGTTGAAGCGACGCTTGATGTGCCTGGTCTTCTTGTGAAACCTGGGCTCCTTTGCAAGTGCAATAGCTCCAGTGTTGTCACAGAAGAGCTTAATTGGCCCCGACGCATTGGGTATGACTCCGAGGTCGGTGATGAACTCCTTCACCCATATTGCTTCATGTGCTGCCTCCGAGGCTGCCATGTACTCCGCTTCACATGTAGATCCCGCCACGACGCTTTGCTTGCAACTGCACCAGCTTACTGCCCCACCATTCAAAATATACACGTATCCGGTTTGTGACTTAGAGTCATCCAGATCTGTGTCGAAGCTAGCGTCGACGTAACCTTTTACGACGAGCTCTTCGTCACCTCCATAAACGAGAAACATTTCCTTAGTCCTTTTCAGGTATTTCAGGATATTCTTGACCGCTGTCCAGTGTTCCTTGCCGGGATTACTTTGGTACCTTCCTACCAAACTTACGGCAAGGTTTACATCAGGTCTGGTACACAGCATGGCATACATAATAGAACCTATGGCTGAGGCATAGGGGATGACGCTCATCTCTTCTATATCTTCTGCCGTGGTCGGACATTGAGCTGAGCTCAATTTCACACCTTGTAACACAGGTAAGAACCCTTTCTTAGATTGATCCATATTGAATTTCTTCAATATCTTATCAAGGTATGTGCTTTGTGAAAGACCTATGAGGCGTCTCGATCTATCTCTATAGATCTTGATGCCTAATATATAAGCAGCTTCTCCAAGGTCCTTCATTGAAAAACTTTTATTCAAATAGGCCTTAATGCTGTCCAAGAGTTCTATATCATTTCCCATCAAAAGTATGTCGTCTACATATAGTATGAGAAATGCTACAGAGCTCCCACTCACTTTCTTGTAAACACAGGCTTCTCCATAAGTCTGTGTAAACCCAAACGCTTTGATCATCTCATCAAAGCGAATGTTCCAACTCCGAGATGCTTGCACCAGCCCATAAATCGAGCGTTGGAGCTTGCATACCTTGTCAGCATTCTTAGGATCGACAAAACCTTCCGGCTGCATCATATACAATTCTTCCTTAAGGAAACCATTAAGGAATGCCGTTTTGACGTCCATTTGCCATATCTCATAATCATAGTATGCGGCAATTGCTAACATGATTCGGACGGACTTCAGCTTCGCTACCGGTGAGAAAGTCTCATCGTAGTCAACCCCTTGAACTTGTCGATAACCCTTAGCGACAAGCCGAGCTTTATAGATGGTCACATTACCATCCGCGTCTGTCTTCTTCTTAAAGATCCATTTATTTTCTATGGCTCGCCGTTCAACGGGCAAGTCAGTCAAAGTCCATACTTCGTTTTCATACATGGATCCTATCTCGGATTTCATGGCTTCCAGCCATTTGTCGGAATCCGGGCCCGCCATTGCTTCCTCATAGTTCGAAGGTTCACCGTTGTCTAACAACATGATTTCCAAGACAGGGTTGCCGTACCACTCTGGCGCGGAACGTGTCCTTGTGGACCTTCGAATTTCAGTAGGAGCTTGATCAGAAGTATCTTGATCATAATCATTAATTTCCTCTCTATTCGGTGCAGGCACCTCAGGAACGATTTCTTGAGTTTCGCCATTTTCCGGTTCAAGAGTCAACACTTCATCAAGTTCTACTTTCCTCCCACTTACTTCCTTCGAGAGAAACTCTTTCTCTAGAAAGGATCCATTCTTGGCAACAAAGATCTTGCCTTCGGATCTGAGGTAGAAGGTATACCCAATAGTTTCTTTAGGGTATCCTATGAAGACGCATTTTTCCGACTTGGGTTCGAGCTTTTCAGGTTGAAGTTTCTTCACATAAGCATCGCATCCCCAAACTTTTAGAAACGACAGCTTAGGTTTCTTCCCAAACCATAATTCATACGGTGTCGTCTCAACGGATTTCGACGGAGCCCTATTTAAAGTGAATGCGGCAGTCTCTAAAGCATAGCCCCAAAAGGATAGCGGTAAGTCGGTAAGAGACATCATAGATCGCACCATATCTAATAGAGTGCGATTACGACGTTCGGACACACCATTACGCTGAGGTGTTCCAGGCGGCGTGAGTTGTGAAACTATTCCACATTTTCTTAAGTGTGTGCCAAATTCGTGACTCAAGTATTCTCCTCCACGATCTGATCGTAGAAACTTGATCTTTCTATCACGTTGATTTTCAACCTCACTCTGAAATTCCTTGAACTTTTCAAAGGTTTCAGACTTGTGTTTCATTAAGTAGATATACCCATATCTACTCAAGTCATCAGTGAGGGTGAGAACATAACGATAGCCACCGCGAGCCTCAACACTCATTGGACCACACACATCGGTATGTATGATTTCCAATAAGTTGGTTGCTCGCTCCATTGTTCCTGAGAACGGAGTCTTGGTCATTTTACCCATGTGGCATGGTTCGCATGTGTCAAATGATTCATAATCAAGAGACTCTAAAAGTCCATCTGCATGGAGCTTCTTCATGCGTTTGACACCTATGTGACCAAGGCGGCAGTGCCACAAATATGTGGGACTATTGTTATCAACTTTAACTCTTTTGGTACTCACACTATGAATATGTGTTGCATCACGTACGAGATTCATCAGGAATAAACCATTAACCATCGGAGCATGACCATAAAACATATCTCTCATATAAATAGAACAACCATTATTCTCGGATTTAAATGAGTAGCCATCTCGAATTAAGCGAGATCCGGATACAATGTTCATGCTCAAACTTGGTACTAAATAACAATTATTGAGGTTTAAAACTAATCCCGTAGGTAAATGTAGAGGCAGCGTGCCGACGGCGATCACATCGACCTTGGAACCATTCCCGACGCGCATCGTCACCTCGTCCTTCGCCAGTCTCCGTTTATTCCGTAGCTCCTGCTTTGAGTTACAAATGTGAGCAACTGCACCGGTATCAAATACCCAAGAGCTACTACGAGTACTGGTAAGGTACACATCAATTACATGTATATCACATATACCTTTGGTTTTGCCGGCCTTCTTGTCCGCTAAGTACTTGGGGCAGTTCCGCTTCCAGTGACCACTCCCCTTGCAATAAAAGCACTCAGTTTCGGGCTTGGGTCCATTCTTTGGCTTCTTCCCGGCAACTTGCTTACCGGGCGCGGCAACTTCCTTGCCGTCCTTCTTGAAGTTCTTTTTACCCTTGCTCCTTTTGAACTTAGTGGTTTTATTCACCATCAACACTTGATGCTCTTTCTTGATTTCTACCTCTGCTGATTTCAGCATTGCATACACCTCAGGAATGGTCTTTACCATCCCCTGCATATTGTAGTTCATCACAAAGCTCTTGTAGCTAGGTGGAAGCGACTGGAGGATTCTGTCAATGACCACTTCTTCCGGAAGATTAACTTCCAGTTGAGTCAAGCGGTTGTGCAATCCAGACATTCTGAGTATGTGCTCACTGACAGAGCCATTTTCCTCCATCTTACAGCTAAAGAATTTGTTGGAGATCTCATATCTCTCAACCCGGGCATGAGCTTGGAAAACCATTTTCAGCTCTTCGAACATCTCATATGCTCCATGTCTCTCAAAACGCTTTTGGAGCCCCGGCTCTAAGCTGTAAAGCATGCCGCACTGAACGAGGGAGTAATCATCGCATCGCGACTGCCAAGCGTTCATAACGTCTTGTTGTGCAGGGAGAACAGGTGAGTCACCCAGCGGTGCTCTTAGGACATAATCTTTCTTGGCAGCTATGAGGATGATCCTCAGGTTCCGGACCCAGTCCGTATAGTTGCTACCATCGTCTTTCAGCTTGGTTTTCTCTAGGAACGCGTTGAAATTGAGGACTACGTTGGCCATTTGATCTACAAGACATATTGTAAATATTTAGACTAAGTTCATGATAATAAAGTTCATTTAATCAAATTATTTAATGAACTCCCACTTAGATAGACATCCCTCTTCTAGTCATCTAAGTATTACATGATCCGAGTCAACTAGGCCGTGTCCGATCATCACGTGAGACGGACTAGTCAACATCGGTGAACATCTTCATGTTGATCGTATCTTCTATACGACTCATGCTCGACCTTTCGGTCTTCCGTGTTCCGAGGCCATGTCTGTACATGCTAGGCTCGTCAAGTCAACCTAAGTGTTTGCGTGTGTAAATCTGTCTTACACCCGTTGTATGTGAACGTTAGAATCTATCACACCCGATCATCACGTGGTGCTTCGAAACAACGAACTGTCGCAACGGTGCACATTTAGGGTGAACACTTTCTTGAAATTATTATGAGGGATCATCTTATTTACTACCGTCGCTCTAAGTAAACAAGATGCAAAACATGATAAACATCACATGCAATCAAAATAATAAACGTGACATGATATGGCCAATATCACATAGCTCCTTCGATCTCCATCTTGGGGCTCCATGATCATCTTGTCACCGGCTTGACACCATGATCTTCATCATCATGATCTTCATCATCGTGTCTCCATGAAGTTGCTCGCCAACTATTACTTCTACTACTATGGCTAACGCGTTTAGCAATAAAGTAAAGTAATTTACATGGCGATTCTCAATGACACGCAGGTCATACAAAAATAAAGACAACTCCTATGGCTCCTGCCGGTTGTCATACTCATCGACATGCAAGTCGTGATTCCTATTACAATAGCATGAACATCTCATACATCACATATAGATCATTCATCATACATCACAACTTTGGCCATATCATATCACAAACCACTTGCTGCAAAAACAAGTTAGACGTCCTCTAATTGTTGTTGCAAGTTTTACGTGGCTGAATTAGGGTTCTAGCAAGAACGTTTTCTTACCTATGTTAAAACCACCACAACGTGATTTGTCAACTTCTATTTACCCTTCATAAGGACCCTTTTCATCGAATCCGCTCCAACTAAAGTAGGAGAGACAGACACCCGCCAGCCACCTCATGCAACTAGTGCATGTTCGTCGGTGGAACCGGTCTCACGTAAGCGTACGTGTAAGGTTGGTCCGGGCCGCTTCATCCCACAATACCGTTGAAGCAAGATAAGACTAGTAGCGGCAAGAAGAGTTGACAACATCTACGCCCACAACAAATTGTGTTCTACTCGCGCAAGAAGAACTACGCATAGACCTAGCTCATGATGCCACTGTTGGGGAACGTTGCAGAAAATTAAAATTTTTCCTACGGTTTCACCAAGATCCATCTAGGAGTTCATCAAGCAACGAGTATTCAGATTAGATAGCATCTACATACCACTTTGTAGATCGCAACGGAAGCGTTCGAGTGAACGTGGATGAGGTAGTCGTACTTGCCGAGATCCAATTCACCGATGACCTAGTGCCGAACGGACGGCACCTCCGCGTTCAACACACGTACGGGACGGGAGACGTCTCCTCCTTCTTGATCCAGCAAGGCAAAGGAGAGGTTAGGGATGAAGGCTCCAGCAACAGCACGACGGCGTGGTGATGGTGGAACCGCAGCACTCCGGCAGGGCTTCGCCGTGCTCAATGGAGGAGGAGGAGGTGTTGGAGAGGGAGAGGGAGGCGCCAGGGCAATGGGTAATCAGCCCCCTCTCTCCCCCCCCTTTATATAACCCCCTAGGGGGGGGCGCCTGCCCTAGGAGATGAGATCTCCTAGGGGGGGGCGGCGGCCAGGGCAAGGGGGCTTGCCCCCCAAGCAAGGGGGGCGCCCCCTTTAGGGTTTCCCTCCCCCCAAACCCTAGGCGCATGGGGCCCATGGGGGGGAGGCGCACCAGCCCACTATGGGCTGGTTCCCTCCCTCATACAGCCCATGGGGCCCTCCGGGATAGGTGGCCCCACCCGGTGGACCCCCCGGGACCTTCCGGTGGTCCCGGTACAATACCGATAACCCCGAAACTTGTCCCGATGTCCGTATGATGACTTTCCATATATAAATCTTTACCTCCAGACCATTCCGAAACTCCTCGTGACGTCCGGGATCTCATCCGGGACTCCGAACAACATTCGGGTTACTGCACATACATATCCCTACAACCCTAGCGTCACCGAACCTTAAGTGTGTAGACCCTACGGGTTCGGGAGACATGCAGACATGACCGAGACGGCTCTCGGGCAATAACCAACAGCGGGATCTGGATACCCATGTTGGCTCCCACATGCTCCACGATGATCTCATCGGATGAACCACGATGTCAAGGATTCAATTAATCCCGTATACGATTCCCTTTGTCAATCGGTATTTTACTTGCCCGAGATTCGATCGTCGGTATACCAATACCTCGTTCAATCTCGTTACCGGCAAGTCACTTTTCTCGTACCGTAATGCATGATCCCGTGATCAAACACTTTGATCACATTGAGCTCATTGTGATGATGCATTACCGAGAGGGCCCGGTGATACCTCTCCGTCAAGCGGAGTGACAAATCCCAGTCTCGATCCATGTCAACCCAACAGACACTTTCAGAGATACCCGTAGCATACCTTTATAGTCACCCAGTTACGTTGTGACGTTTGGCACACCCAAAGCACTCCTACGGTATCCGGGAGTTACATGATCTCATGGTCTAAGGAAAGGATACTTGACATTGGAAAACTCTAGCAAACGAACTATGCGATCTTATGCTATGTTTAGGATTGGGTCTTGTCCATCACATCATTCTCCTAATGATGTGATCCCGTTATCGATGACATCCAATGTCCATAGTCAGGAAACCATGACTATCTGTCGATCAACGAGCTAGTCAACTAGAGGCTCACTAGGGACATGTTGTTGTCTGTTATTCACACATGTATTACGATTTCCGGTTAACACAATTATAGCACAAATAAAGACAATTATCATGAATAAGGAAATATAATAATAATGCTTTTATTATTGCCTCTAGGGCATATTTCCAACACATGGAGCATATGAGATGTTCCAGGAGTTGAAGTTGATATTCCAACAAAATGCCCGGATTGAGAGATATGAAGTCTCCAATAAGTTCTATAGCTACAAGATGGAGGAGAATAGTTCTGTCAGTGAGCATATACTCAAAATGTCTGGGTATTATAATCACTTGATTCAACTGGGGGTTAATCTTCCGGATGATTGCGTCATTGACAGAATTCTCCAATCACTTCCACCAAGCTACAAAGGCTTCGTGATGAACTATAATATGCAAGGGATGGATAAGACGATTGCCGAGCTCTTCGCAATGCTAAAAGCTGCGGAGGTAGAAATCAAGAAGGAGCATCAAGTGTTGATGGTTAACAAAACCACTAGTTTCAAGAAAAAGGGCAAAGGGAAGAAGAAGGGGAACTTCAAGAAGAACAGCAAACAAGTTGCTGCTCAAGAGAAGAAACCCAAGTCTGGACCTAAGCCTGAAACTGAGTGCTTCTACTGCAAGCAGACTGGTCACTGGAAGCGGAACTGCCCCAAGTATTTGGCGGACAAGAAGGATGCCAAGGTGAACAAAGGTATATGTGATATACATGTTATTGATGTGTACCTTACTAGAGCTCGCAGTAATACCTGGGTATTTGATACTGGTTCTGTTGCTAATATTTGCAACTCAAAACAGGGACTACGGATTAAGCGAACACTAGCAAAGGAAGAGGTGACGATGCGCGTGGGAAACGGTTCCAAAGTCGATGTGATCGCAGTCGGCACGCTACCTCTACATCTACCTTCGGGGTTAGTATTAGACCTAAATAATTGTTATTTGGTGCCAGCGTTGAGCATGAACATTATATCTGGATCTTGTTTAATGCGAGACGGTTATTCATTTAAATAAGAGAATAATGGTTGTTCTATTTATATGAGTAATATCTTTTATGGTCATGCACCCTTAAAGAGTGGTCTATTTTTGATGAATCTCGATAGTAGTGATACACATATTCATAATGTTGAAACCAAAAGATGCAGAGTTGATAATGATAGTGCAACTTATTTGTGGCACTGCCGTTTAGGTCATATCGGTATAAAGCGCATGAAGAAACTCCATACTGATGGACTTTTGGAACCACTTGATTATGAATCACTTGGTACTTGCGAACCGTGCCTCATGGGCAAGATGACTAAAACACCGTTCTCCGGTACTATGGAGAGAGCAACAGATTTGTTGGAAATCGTACATACAGATGTATGTGGACCGATGAATGTTGAGGCTCGTGGCGGATATCGTTATTTTCTCACCTTCACAGATGATTTAAGCAGATATGGATATATCTACTTAATGAAACACAAGTCTGAAACATTTGAAAAGTTCAAAGAATTTCAGAGTGAAGTGGAAAATCATCGTAACAAGAAAATAAAGTTTCTACGATCTGATCGTGGAGGAGAATACTTGAGTTATGAGTTTGGTCTACATTTGAAACAATGCGGAATAGTTTCGCAACTCACGCCACCCGGAACACCACAACGCAATGGTGTGTCAGAACGTCGTAATCGCACTTTACTTGATATGGTGCGATCTATGATGTCTCTTACAGATTTACCGCTATCGTTTTGGGGTTATGCTCTAGAGACGGCCACATTCACATTGAATAGGACACCCTCAAAATCCGTTGAGACGACACCTTATGAACTATGGTTTAGCAAGAAACCAAAGTTGTCGTTTCTTAAAGTATGGGGCTGCGATGCTTATGTGAAAAAGCTTCAACCTGATAAGCTCGAACCCAAATCGGAGAAATGTGTCTTCATAGGATACCCAAAAGAAACTGTTGGGTACACCTTCTATCACAGATCCGAAGGCAAGACATTTGTTGCTAAAAATGGATCCTTTCTAGAGAAGGAGTTTCTCTCGAAAGAAGTGAGTGGGAGGAAAGTAGAACTTGATGAGGTAATTGTACCTGCTCCCTTACTGGAAAGTAGTACATCACAGAAATCTGCTTCTGTAGCACCTACGCCAATTAGTGAGGAAGTTAATGATGATGATCATGCAACTTCAGATCAAATTACTACAGAACCTCGTAGATCAACCAGAGTAAGATCCGCGCCAGAGTGGTACGGCAATTCTGTTCTGGAAATCATGCTACTAGATCATGGTGAACCTACGAACTATGAAGAAGCGATGGTGAGCCCAGATTCCGCAAAATGGCTTGAAGCCATGAAATCTGAGATGGGATCCATGTATGAGAACAAAGTATGGACTTTGGTTGACTTGCCCGATGGTCGGCAAGCAATAGAGAATAAATGGATCTTCAAGAAGAAGTCTGACGCTGATGGTAATGTTACTGTCTACAAAGCTCGACTTGTCGCAGAAGGTTTTCGACAAGTTCAAGGGATTGACTACGATGAGACCTTCTCACCCGTAGCGATGCTTAAGTCTGTCCGAATCATGTCAGCAATTGCCGCATTTTATGATTATGAAATTTGGCAAATGGATGTAAAGACTGCATTCCTGAATGGATTTCTGGAAGAAGAGTTGTATATGATGCAACCGGAAGGTTTTATCGATCCAAAGGGAGCTAACAAAGTGTGCAAGCTCCAGCGATCCATTTATGGACTGGTGCAAGCCTCTCGGAGTTGGAATAAACGCTTTGATAGTGTGAGCAAAGCATTTGGGTTTGTACAGATTTTTGGAGAAGCCTGTATTTACAAGAAAGTGAGTGGGAGCTCTGTAGCATTTCTGATATTATATGTAGATGACATATTACTAATTGGAAATGATATAGAATTTCTGGATAGCATAAAGGGATACTTGAATAAAAGTTTTTCAATGAAAGACCTCAGTGAAGCTGCTTACATATTGGGCATTAAGATCTATAGAGATAGATCAAAATGCTTAATTGGACTTTCACAAAGTACATACCTTGACAAAGTTTTGAAAAGGTTCAAAATGGATCAAGCAAAGAAAGGGTTCTTGCCTGTGTTACAAGGTGTGAAGTTGAGTAAGACTCAATGCCCGACCACTGCAGAAGATAGAGAGAAGATGAAAGATGTTCCCTATGCTTCAGCCATAGGCTCTATCATGTATGCAATGTTGTGTACCATACCCGATGTGTGCCTTGCTATAAGTTTGGCAGGAAGGTACCAAAGTAATCCAGGAGTGGATCACCGGACAGCGGTCAAGAATATCCTGAAGTACCTGAAAAGGACTAAGGAGATGTTTCTCGTATATGGAGGTGACAAAGAGCTCGTCGTAAACGGTTACGTTGATGCAAGCTTTGACACTGATCCGGGCGATTCTAAATCGCAAACCGGATACGTGTTTACATTAAACGGTGGAGCTGTAAGTTGGTGCAGTTCTAAACAAAGCGTCGTAGCGGGATCTACATGTGAAGCGGAGTAGATAGCTGCTTCGGAAGCAGCGAATGAAGGAGTCTGGATGAAGGAGTTCATATCCGATCTAGGTGTCATACCTAGTGCATCGGGTCCAATGAAAATCTTTTGTGACAATACTGGTGCAATTGCTTTAGCAAAGGAATCCAGATTTCACAAGAGAACCAAGCACATCAAGAGACGCTTCAATTCCATCCGGGATTTAGTCCAGGTGGGAGACATAGAGATTTGCAAGATACATACGGATCTGAATGTAGCAGACCCGTTGACTAAGCCTCTTCCACGAGCAAAACATGATCAGCACCAAAACTCCATGGGTGTTAGAATCATTACTGTATAATCTAGATTATTGACTCTAGTGCAAGTGGGAGACTGAAGGAAATATGCCCTAGAGGCAATAATAAAATTATTATTTATTTCCTTATATATCATGATAAATGTTTATTATTCATGCTAGAATTGTATTAACCGGAAACATAATACATGTGTGGATACATAGACAAACAGAGTGTCACTAGTATGCCTCTACTTGACTAGCTTGTTAATCAAAGATGGTTAAGTTTCCTAACCATAGACAAATGAGTTGTTATTTGATTAACAAGGTCACATCATTAGTTGAATGATCTGATTGACTTGACCCATTCCATTAGCTTAGCACCCGATCGTTTAGTATGTTGCTATTGCTTTCTTCATGACTTATACATGTTCCTATGACTATGAGATTATGCAACTCCCGTTTACCGTAGGAACACTTTGTGTGCTACCAAACGTCACAACGTAACTGGGTGATTATAAAGGTGCTCTACAGGTGTCTCCGAAAGTATTTGTTGGGTTGGCGTATTTCGAGATTAGGATTTGTCACTCCGAATGTCGGAGAGGTATCTCAGGGCCTTCTCGGTAATGCACATCACATAAGCCTTGCAAGCATTGCAACAAATGAGTTAGTTGCGAGATGATGTATTACAGAACGAGTAAAGAGACTTGCCGGTAACGAGATTGAACTAGGTATTGGATACCGACGATCGAATCTCGGGCAAGTAACATACCGATGACAAAGGGAACAACGTATGTTGTTATGCGGCCTGACCGATAAAGATCTTCGTAGAATATGTAGGAGCAAATATGGGCATCCAGGTCCCGCTATTGGTTATTGACCGAAGATGTGTCTCGGTCATGTCTACATTGTTCTCGAACCGTAGGGTCCGCACGCTTAAGGTTACGATGACAGTTATTATGAGTTTATGCATTTTGATGTACCGAAGTTAGTTCGGAGTTCCAGATGAGATCACGGACATAACGAGGAGTCTCGAAATGGTCGAGACATAAAGATTGATATATTGGATGGCCATATTCGGACATCGGAATGGTTCCGAGTGGTTTCGAAGAAAACCGGAGTGCCGGAGGGGTTACCGGAACCCCCCGGGAGAAGTAGTGGAGAGAGAGAGGGGCGGCCAGGGTGGGCCGCGTGCCCCCTCCCCCTCTGGTCCGAATTGGACTAGGAGAGGGGGGGCGGCGCCCCCTTTCCCTCCCTCTCCCCTTCCTTTCCCCCTCCTAGTAGGAGTAGGAAAGAGGGGAGTCCTACTCCTACTAGGAGGAGGACTCCTCCTCCTGGCACGCGCCCCAAGGGCCGGCCGGCCTCCCCCTTGCTCCTTTATATACGGGGGCAGTGGGGCACCCTAGGACACACAAGTTGATCTTCGTGATCGTTCCTTAGCCGTGTGCGGTGCCCCCCTCCACCATATTCCACCTCGGTCATATCGTTGCAGTGCTTAGGCGAAGCCCTGCGCCGGTAGTACATCAAGATCGTCACCACGCCGTCGTGCTGACGGAACTCCTCCCCGAAGCTTTGCTGGATCGGAGCCCGGGGATCGTCATCGAGCTGAACGTGTGCTAAGAACTCGGAGGCGCCGGAGTAACGGCGCTTGGATCGGTCGGATCGGGAAGACGTACGACTACTTCCTCTATGTTGCGTCAACGCTTCCGCTTCGGTCTACAAGGGTACGTAGACAAAACTCTCCCCTCTCGTTGCTATGCATCACCATGATCTTGCGTGTGCGTAGGATTTTTTTTGAAATTACTACGTTCCCCAACAGCTATGACATCTGAACTCGGTGGCGCCGGATAGAAAGAATCGGTGGGGCCAAGTTTGACTTTTGGTTTAGGTCATATGTGGATGTGAGAAAGTAGTTGGGGGCTTTGGAGCATATCACTAAGCATTTTGAGCAAGATCCTCATTAAGCAACACCTCATCCCTCCTTGATAGTATTGGCTTTTCCTATAGACTCAATGTGATCTTGGATCACTAAAATAGAAAATATAGAGTCTTGAGCTTTGAGCTTGAGCCAATCCTTTTGTCCTTAACATTTTGAGGGGTCCACTTTTCTCATCCAAGCCATGCCAATCATTGAGCTTTCCTGAAATATTAATCTTGAAATAGTATTAGCTCAATGAGCTATATGTTTTTAGGAATTACCGAAACCACCTAGGGATAGTTGCACTTTCAATCTCCCCCTTTTTGGTAATTGATGACAACATATAGATCAAACTTCGACAAATGATAATAAGAGTGAAAACATTGTCGCTTTGAGAAGTATGTGAAAAGCAAGAGCTCCCCCTAAATTTGTGCATAGTTTAAGATTTTCTTTGGACTGCAAATGCACAATGAGTTAGGATCATGGGTTACTCTTCCATGTCAACTACATCTTGGTGGAGCGCTCAAAAATGATAATAATTAAATACATGCACTCATCACCAAGCAAGGTGAATGATCGTATGGGGATATAAAAGGATAATGTCATCGAACAAGCATTAAAGTAGCATATGATCAAACACATGATCATCCAAGTATCACACGAAAGCACAAAGTATCTCAAACAAGCAAATGACAAAGTTCAACCACCAAAAAAACAAGAGAGAACAAAGAGCAACACTCTCTCTTGAAGCCTATGATCTATACATTTTCTCCCCCTTTGGCAACAAGTTACCAAAAAGTTCATAAAAATGCATAGTGCCAGATCGACTCTCAGGCTTGGTCTTCAGGTGGTGGTGGTGTAGATAAAACTCCAAGGACAAAGGCATCAGTTGATGTAGATGGAGCTAGTGGAGTGGGTGCTGGAGCTGGTGGCACTGAAGCTGTAGCTGGTGCAGATGAAGTTGCTCTGGTGTTTGTAACTGGCACTGCAGTAGATCTCTGTCCTCTGGGCACTCTAGCAAAAGCATTAGTGGTAGACTTTCCCTTCTTCTCCTGCATTTCATCCTGAAGTTGCTCAACAACTGACTGTATCTCAGTGACCTTCACATCTAAATCATAGAACTTCTAATCCATGATCCTCTCCAAGCTCTCCTGGTTTTGAGTTAGGGTGGCCAATCCCTTCTCAATCCTCAGAGTGGAGGCAATCAAGTAGCCAAGCTGATCTTGCTTGCTCTTCAGAAGATACTGAGATGCCTCATCAATGGTTGGCATCTTTGCAGCCTTTTCAGTCCTTGCCTTCTCCCTCTTTGCTTGTGCTTGCACAGAAGATGGTTCATTCTCATTCATTACCACAATGTTGTCCTTAAAGTCTGGGTAGATGGGCATATGATCCTTGTCCAAGAGATATGTGCCAGTGCCCATCTTGGAGTTGATTAGCTCCTGGATCTATGGGGCATACCCACAACTTCTCTTCTGATCTGCAGCTGTTCTCTTTATAGTTTCCACAATTAGGCTCATGACTTTGAACTTTTGAGGCACATCAAATATGCCCGGAGAGGGGGATAGAAAGAAGCTTCTCTAGCTGGGCATACTCCTTGATGAAAACTAGTTCATCTTATTATTTGTAGATGATCGAGTAACTAGAGTACTTGAGTGAGCAACTTTTGTGAAGTTTAATTCATATCAACTTGTGGAGTTCATGAGCCTCTTCTGTAATGACTAACTATTAAGTAAGTACCTAGTCTTGATGAGTATATTGTGTTCAATACTATATATTAACTAAGTAGCTAGTGTCGATGAGCAAAAAAAATTATTAGCAAAAAAACCATTTGTTGGCGTTAGACAAGTAGGGACGACAGAGTTATGATGAACTTAGTGCTGGAGCTGGACTAGTTACACACCAGCGCGATGTACGATACTGCTAACGTGTCAACCCGCGCCACCAATATTTCTTAACAATGGCGCCATATTGGTGGAATTGGGTGTCTACGCCAGCAAGGCACTATTTGCCACGCCATAGCTATGCTTTTTTTCCCACTAGTGCCTAACTGTGGCCTGAAGTACAAAGCAAGTTAAGACTGCACCTACAACCTTCAAACTGAGGTTGTGTAAGTGGCTTCTTGAAGATGTCAGCAAGTTGATCTTTGGAGGAGATGAACTTGATATGAAGAACCTTCTGTGTAACACGTTCCCTCATAAAGTGATCCTCAACTTCGGCATTCTTGGTACGAGCATGAAAAACTGGATTAGATGAAAGATACATCACACCAATATTATAACACCAAAGAACCGGTGGTTGCTCTTGAGAGACTCCCAACTCTCTCAACAGGGACTGTACCCAAATAAGCTCAGCCGTGGCATTGACAACCGCCTTGTACTCTGCTTCATTGCTACTCTGAGATACTGTAGCCTTCTTGCGCTCACTCCAGGGGATCAAGTTGCGTCCAAAGAAGACAACGTAGCCCCCCGTTGATCGCCGGCCATCTAGGCTCCCAGCCCAATCTACATCAGAGAACGCCGAGACAACACTCGAGGAGGTTGACCGAAAATGCAAGCCATAGGAGATGGTATGGAGTACTTGACCGAAAATGCAAGCCATAGGATCATGAAGATACTGGCACACATGGTTGACCGCATAGGAGATATCCGGCCGTGTGATAGTCAAGTACTCCAAGCCACCAACCGGTCAATCGCAGACGTAGGGGTGGTAGCATGCTTGCATTGCAACATACCAGAACTCCGCAACACGTCCAAGGAAGACTTATGCTGAGTGAGAGTCAGGCCAGTAGGGGACCGTGAAACTTCCAGACCAAGGAAGTAATGGAGAGCACCCAGATCATTGACAGCAAAATGACCACTAAGAGCAGATAGCAGACGATCAGTGACAGTCATCGAGGAGCTGATAAAAATAATGTCATCAACATAAACCAACAAGTACATAGTAATGTTGGGGAACGTAGTAATTCAAAAAAATTCCTACGATCACACAAGATCTATCTAGGAGAAGCATAGCAACGAGACGGGAGTGCGTGTCCACGTACCCTCGTAGACCAAAAGTGGAAGCGTTTAGTAACGCGGTTGATGTAGTCGAACGTCTTCATGATCCAACCGATCCAAATACTGAACGTACGGCACCTTCGTGTTCAGCACACGTTCAGCACGATGACGTCCCTCGAGCTCTTGATCCAGTTGAGGACGAGGGAGAGTTCCGTCAGCACGATGGCGTGGGGACATTGATGATGAAGTTACTGGCACAAGGCTTCGGCTAAACACCACGACGATATGACCGAGGTGTTAAACTGTGGAGGGGGCACCGCACACGGCTAAGAGATTGTCTGTTCTGCTATGGGGTGCCCCCTGCCCACATTTATAAACGAGGGGGGAGGAGGAGGCCGGCCAAGGGGGAGGCGCGCCAAGGGGGGGGAGTCCTACTAGGACTCCAAACCTAGTAGGATTCGCCCCCCTCTTTTCCTATTCCAAGAGGGGGAAGGAGGGAAGGAGAGGGAGATGGGTAGGAAAGATGGGGTCGCGCCCCCTCCCCCTAGTCCAATTCGGACTGCCATGGGGAGGGGCGCGCGCCACCTTGTGGCCTTCCCTCTCCTACTCCCTTATGGCCTATCAAGGCCCATAACTTCCCGGGGGGGGGTCCGGTAACCCCTCGGTTCCCGATAAATATCCAAAACGTCCCGAAACCTTTCCGGTGTCCGAATACCTTCGTCCAATATATTAATATTTACCTCTTGACCATTTCGAGACTCCTCGTCATGTCCGTGATCTCATCCGGGACTCCGAAAAAACTTCGGTCATCAAATCACATAACTCGTAATACAAATCATCATCGAACGTTAAGCGTGCGGACCCTACGGGTTCGAGAACTATGTAGACATGACCGAGACACATCTCCGGTCAATAACCAATAGCGGAATCTGGAGGCTCATATTTGCTCCTAAATATTCTATGAAGATCTTTATCGGTCAAACCACAAAACAACATACGTTATTCCCTTTGTCATCGGTATGTTACTTGCCCAAGATTCGATCGTCGGTATCATCATACCTAGTTCAATCTCGTTATTGGCAAGTCTCTTTACTCGTTCCGTAATGCATCATCCTGTAACTAACTCATTAGTCACATTGCTTGCAAGGCTTATAGTGATGTGCATTACCGAGAGGGCCCAGAGATACCTCTCCGATACACGGAGTGACAAATCCTAATCTCGAGCTATGCCAACTCAACAAACACCATCAGAGACACCTGTAGAGCATCTTTATAATCACCCAGTTACGTTGTGACGTTTGATATCACAGAAAGTGTTCCTTCGGTATTCAGGTGTTGCATAATCTCATAGTCAGGGGAATATGTATAAGTCATGAAGAAAGCAATAGCAATAAAACTAACGGCCGGGACACCAGATCCACCGCCCGCGCGGCCTTGCCAATGAAGCCGCCGCTCTAGATCCGGGGTTTCCCACACAGAAGCAGGGCAACCAAGGACCCGCCGCCACCATCCTTGGTGCCCCGGGCTTGCCCGACGGCTACCTCAGGCGGCGGCGAGGAAGGGAAGGGAGGTGAGGAGGAGGGGCGGATAGGGTTGGGAGGAGGGGCGGCTAGGGTTTGTGTCACTGATAACTAACTACAAAGAGAAATACTAATGAGATGCTAACTCCAATACTACTCAGATCATACATGCACACGGACCCGTACCAGGACACGTACTACTTCGGGAGGTTGTGTCGTGTTTACTTCCAACAATCATCCCCCTAAACACGACGTCTTCACGACACTGCATCGACGTCGATCCTTCTTTGAATCTCCAATAACTTCTCTCGATTCAAAGTCCGGGTCAAGATGTTCGCCAGCTGATCATCGATGCAAATGTAGTTGACCTCCATCTTACTTTTTTCCACGCAGTCCTTTATGTAGTGATACATTGTATCAATGTGCTTGCCCCTTTCACGCTGCATTGGATACTCGCGTAGAAAAGTTGTAGACTCACTATCAACATTGAGCGTCACTTCTTCCTGATCTCGATACATGAGATCACCCTGTAGCCTCCCTAGACACACACCTTGACACTCTGCTTCACTTGAACTCGATGTCATCACTTTCTGCTTTCGTGATAATCAGTTTACTACGCTTCCACCAAGGAAATATTCCATGTCCGAGGTACTCTTAGGGTTGTCGACAATTCCTTTCTTGTCACTGCCACTGTAGCCAAGTAGTTTCACCATCTCCTTCTTGCTCAGCCCAAGACGAGGTTCCATGGAACGTCAATTGGATTGCAATATTTTGTGCCACAACTTTCCAGTATCCTCCCTGCGTATGATTCCTGGCATATGGTGATCCCCTCCGGCTTTTGATGTACCTCGATCCCGAGGTTGTAACTCAATAGCCCTAGATCATCCATCTGGATAAGCTCCTTCATTTGTAGCTTGAATTTTGCAATCACCTCTTCATCTGCTCCAGTAATCCACAGGTCGTCGTCGTAGATACCAACTAGTAGATCCATTCCTTCACCTTGCTTGTACATTGCATACTCTAGTGGGGCTTTCTTAAATCCAAGAGAAATCATCGTCTGATCAAGTTTGATGTTCCACTTTCAAGGGTCTTGCTGTAGCCCGTACAAAACTTTCTGTAGCTTCAGTACCTTGTGTTCCTCTCCCTCTTTGATAAATCCCGGTGACTGATTCACATACACATCTCCTTTTAACTTGCCATTCAAAATGCAGATTTTACATTCATGTGATATATCTTCCATGATTCCTGAACCGCGAGAGCGATGAGTAGTCTCACCCATTCCATCCATTCAACGGGAACGAACACTTCTTCAATGTCCACACCTTCCTCTTGCACGTACTCTTTGGCTATTAGCCTCGCTTTGTGCTTCGCAGGCCCTTTGGCATCTTTCTTGATCATAAATTGAGATCCATGACTTTTTAATTGTTGGGAAGATCCACACGCTCCCACGCATTGTTGTCGTGGATCGACCTCAACTCCTCCTCCATAGCTTGACACCAATACTACTTCGTATTTGCATCCTCGAATTCCACCGGTTTCTCGGCGTTTGCTAGACATCGCCATCCACTCCGTTTCACCTTTTCTGGGTCTTTTGTCCAAAGAGCTTCCTCCGTGTTGAAATATATTGCCCACCTCCCTCCATCAGTTCGGACTTTTGGATGAGTTGGTTGGTGCATGAATTCAATATAGTATCCGAGCCAAGAGGTCTTAAGTTCAAGACCCTGCCAACGCAGTATTAAATAAATGATTCTACGGCCTACATTAATCCCACGTCTAAGGACGTGAGACACCCATGCCTCCTGCTGGACTAGTTTGAGGCTCACGTGGGCTTTGACTTACGCCCTGTTCGGCAGCTCTCGGCTCCGCAGCTCTGCGCCGGAGTGGAGCGGGCCGCAACCTATTTTCTCGGAGTGGCTGATGGGTCGCTCCGTCCGCTCTGCGGAGCTGGATTACTGTCAAACACACGCTTAATACTGCACCACCACACGCAGCTGCCTTGCAACCTCCAGTTGTAGCGCTCGCTGATGGGTGCAAGGCACCCCGACTCCATGCGAGACCTCTAGTTACTGCGGCCAGTGCTTTTGGCCTACTCAGTGGGACACCACGTTCGCCTGTTATTCAGTAGTGTGGCACGGCTGCTGCACACATGCCCACTTTTGTATCAGCATACTTTGATTCATGGTCTTCAGGTGCTAGGTACGCCGAAGTGACATTCGTGTCTTAGCATCGACAAAAATTTCAGAATTATGTCTCGCGTCAGTACCTTCGACACGAGTTTCGGAATCACCGCTCATGTTTGTAACATCGACACGAGTTTTTCAAACCATGATTTTGAGAGCGAACTTTTTCTTCACTGAGCACGACTGTCGTGGAATTGTCACGGCAGATGTCCTTAATGTGAGGACTTAGTCGTGAGGCCAACGCATCTATGTGGTGGCTTGAGAGGGGTTGAGTGGGACGAGAGACGCAGGGTGGATCAACACACAAGACAAAGATTTAGACAGCTTCGAGCCCCGGAAAACATCATCCGGTAATAGCCCTACATGCTGTTTGAGGCTAGATCTCATTATGCTCATGAGGGAGTCGCCGGTAAACCGGCTCTTTGTGTCTAGCCCTAAGGATTGTTTCTTCTCTTTTTTCCTGTCCCTCTTTGGGGAGCTCTGCCCCTCCTTATATATGTTGAAGGGGCGGCTTACATGATTAGTCCTAGTTGGATTAGAATTACTCTATTACAAGTGGAGTCCTAGTCTTGCTTTCTTTGTAGTTATTCCTTATGTCTTCCTCTTAAACCGGCCCACCATTAATATAAACCGGCCCTCTAGGCCTTGGGCCTTGTCATCCGCCAGTCCCGTCCGCCGGGTCACCAGTGAGTTACAATGTCCAGGCGGGTTGCTTGTAAACCGCCAGGTCAGGGCGGGTCACCAGTGAATCTCCAAGTCTCAGCGGGATCTCAAATAAACCGCCAAGTCCGGCCGGGTTATACTTCCGGCCGGTTTACGCCGCGGGGTATATCCCCGACAACGACAATTTGTTTAGCCGACGCTTTAAGAATATGATCCTCCTCATCCACGAGCTCGCACATCAACATCATGTCACTTGCATCATCTTCCTCGGCCATGAGCATCTTCTCCTTCGGGGGATTCTTACGGTCTGACTTGAAGTGGCCAAGCAGATTACCGTTGTGGCAGCGAATCTTCCTCTTGTTGAACTTTTTCTTCTTTGGCTTCTCCGACTGTTCGTCGATGTCCTTTGCGGGACGGTACTTCCCGCTGCTACCAGACGCCTTGTCGAAATTGTTCTCATTGGGAACCATTGCCTACCACTGAGCACGTGTAAGCATCAAGTACTCATCCTGCTTTGCGTCACCGTAACTCAGTTTCATCCGCTCAGCATCCGCCCTGAGGTTACAAACCAGATCATCCAAAGTGAGAGCCTTGAGATCAATACATTGCTTGATCGCTGACACAATCGGCATGTAGTGCGGTGGAGCGGCATGTAGAAAACGCTGGAGCACGGTGATATCCTCTAGCTTCTCCCCGAGACTGCGAATCCTGTTTACCATCGTGGCAACCCTTGCTGCGAAGGCATCCACCATCTCATCTTCTCCCATCCTCATACTCTCGTAACTTTTCGGCAAAGTTTGCAAGTTCGCCTCGCGCACACGCGAGTGCCCTAGATGCAATGTCTTTAGCGTGTCCCAAGCCTCCTTCACAGATGTCTTCGAGATTACATGCTGCTGCACGTCCACCAGCATCACCGAGAAGATGGTCGTGATAGCCTGGCAATCCTTCCAATACAAGGCATCACCCTTCATGTAGTCATCACCGCCGGGGTCGACGTCTTCCCAGAGCTCATTGGCCTTGAGCGCGCACTCCATCATGGTCACCCGTACCATGAAGTTCCCACAGTCGAATCGTGGATACAACTATCTTACCGGCGAAGCAATTACTTTAGCCGCACCTGAGTACTCCGCCAGCTGCTTGTTCTTCTTGTCGTCCGACATGATCTCCCGTTACTAGAAGATCAACCTTGCTCTGATATCAATTGTTGGCCCTGACCTGACGCCGAGTACTTCCGGCGACGGTGATACGACCGACGACGAACAACGATGACAAACGAAGCTCGCTAACGAACTCGACGAAGTTCTATTACGCCGAGATGTACACAATGTAACCTAGATCAATCCACTTAGCATGAAGCTAGCTTCCTCTAGCAAAGCGCCTGATCGATCCTCTAGTAAAACAGCTGCAAGCACACCAAAACGCAAGTATGTACACAACGGCCAGTCGGCCGGAAGCACCACACGCACGCACGTATTGCTCATGTTTGATCTGTATTACTTTCACAAATCCACCAACGAACAAGCCCTCCTCACTCACCAGCTCGGCTGCTTCTCAACTCATGTGGTATTCTTCACTCAACCAGCTCATGGCGCCGCAACGGACAGCCTCGAGCCCTCGATGCCGTCCGGTATTTGTTGAGGATACAGCGACGAGGTTAGGAAGAAGCTCTGCGTTTGGAAGGGTGGCGACGACATTATAAAATTGTTTTTTTTGTTTCATAGGGCTACAATTTTCTCTCTCAGGTGGTTAGTGGTTCGATTTAATTGGAGTATATATATACATTATAAATTGTTCCCTTTGTTCCCTCAGTAGCAGTGTTTTCTTTGGGAGAACTCTCAGTAGCAGTTGCTCACTACAGATTTTTTTTCTCTTTTGGCCCCATGAAACATTTTTGTCTAGCTCCGCCACTGCCCCGCGGCAACCTAGTCCGGCCGCAGCCGCTCCAACGCCTTCCTGAGTGGCGCTCTCTTGTCGTGCATAGCCTCCGTCCGGCATCTCTGGTTCCATATCCACCCTGCCGTTGCACACCAGGTCACCCACACCGTCATATGAGGTCGTATAGCCGGTACTCCTGCCTTGCTCTTCAGTCATGATGGCGATCATGGTGGTGAGCTGCTCTCCTTCTAACATTATAGAACATTTAGGCTTTTCTGTGTGACTAACCTTCATGCGGATGTAATTTTTTAGGGTTAGTTCATGTATTTGGTTGTAGAAATCTATAGGGGTTGATGTATTTCAACCAATTTTTTGTAGGGTTTGATGTATTTTAACTTATAGATATTTTGGCAGCATTAGCTATTTCTTTGTAGAAATCTGTTACGAATTTAGTGAAACTTTTCTAATGGTGTAGCCCTACAAACTTCTTAGTAGGCAGATGATGAAACTTGATACCTTTACACATAACTAAGGCACAGCTTGATTTGACTATTATGTGTTGAGGAATAACTTAAGTTCTTTAACTCATTCAAATCAAAGGAGTAATGTCTTTGATGTGGATAATAAGATTACTTATGTTATCTGAGGTTTATCTGTTCCTGAACAAATCAGTTATGCCTTTTATGCATCTCTATATAAGTGGGAAAAAGTACATAACAACTATTGTGTTGAAATGGATATCCATTTTAATTGCACTGCTCACAAAAAAAATAGCCATTTTTGCCGGTAGTTGGAAGGGTGATATTCCAGAAAAAGGTGAACATCATCTGGAAAAACGCCGAGAGTGTTGTCCGTTGTAAACACACCACTGCTTATGTCATGTACAAGGCTAACTAATTGCTTATTTCATAAAGTTTTCTTGAATTCGATCTGAAATAATAGGTCGATGAATATCTTATGTGATTGTCATGCCAGTTATTGTTCTATGCAGAGTTTTATTTTGGTTGCACTACACAAATGAAGATGACGAGTTGTGCTACAAATTTACCTGTTGCGCTACAAATTATGAGTAGTTTAGCATATTTAAATTTATATGTATGTCCTTTGTCAAGTTTGTTAAGTGGCTTGATGGATAGACTAATCTTTGTAATGTGGTAGAGTTATCTATTTTCCATATATATATGTTGGTTTGTTAAGTGGCTCGATTGATAGACTACTCTTTGTAATGTGGTAGAAGTATCTATGTCCTTTGTCTGCCCCTGAAGCCGCCAAATAACGGTGGCCCCGGGCGCACCTCACGGTCCACCCATCCTGGACCTCCAAGCCGGGTCGCGCGGCAACACTCCATCCAGGAAAATTGGATGCCGCATAGAGCCCCCGAGAGGCCCTTGCGGCACCCCAACCGGAAGCGGAAGGCACAGAGAGCTCTGTCGCGAGCGATGCCGCCAGGGAGGCGGTACTCCAGCATCCTTTATCATGGTAATATTTATGTTGCTTTTCTAGTTTGGTAATTTGCTCGATCGATAGACTACTGTTCGTAATGTGGTAGAAGTATCTATGTTCCATATATATGTTGGTAGTGAAGTGTGTAAATGTACACTTTTTGTTATATGGAAAGCAACTTCCGCAAATGAATGATGTATGCATGCGTATTCCGTTCACGTAATTCCGAAAATTTCATTTGCGTGCCTTGCTGGTACCAACATGAATATAGCCAAGCAATAAAAAAGGAGCAAACAACATGCGATGAACTACTATCACTGAATGGCTAGCAGTCTGTGATGAAGTGTTACCACTGACAAGCCAGGATGACCGTCTGTGGTATGAAAGTCACAACTGACCCGGAGGCATTGATAGTCAGTGATGATACAGTTTTGTTGGTTAATGCTAGTTGGATATGTAGTAGTGATCAACCCTTTTTGGCTTTCCTTCGCCTGACCCAACAAATCCCTCAACCACCCAGCCATGTCACTGTGGGTGTGGACGTTCGGCCGTGGCGCCATAATACTAGAACCCGTATCTGATTGTAGGCATCTCCAGAGTACCTTGGAATAATGACACCTCCAGAAATGGTGCAATAATATAGTCACCTCATCCACAAGCAACACACAGCACCCCTTCTTTGATAGTCCTATGGTCCAGATGTTCCCCCACTGTGCCAATACATTCTTAAGCATTCTCCAGACATAAACCTTCACTTTATTAGGCACCTCGGCATCCCTAAAGAGCTAGCCATCCGCTGTGGCTTTGCACCGACGAGGAGGGCCCTGCCTTACACGCCTTTCACCAAGTTGATGATACACAAAGCAAACAGTAGACTGTCTACTCCTAGTGAAATTCGAGGTTAAATAATCTTCAGCGTCTGTTCTGTCAGCGGCGGTAAGAGTTAGGGAATTGGCACAGACAAGATATAAAACGTATACAACACAACTCTGGCCGAGAAAATGAACGTGACTATTTTGCAACAATAACTTAGATGGGTCAAATGTGGCATCTGTAACCTGTAAGTGCGAAATATCCGTTCACATTGGACATCGGAACACATGATCACTGACCGATGAATTTCAAACCCGTCTCTAATAAGCATGAAGTAGAGCTCAAAATACCTCATCACTGATGCACCATGGAAGACTCGTCCTCATCACCGATGTGTGGGCATTCGTTGGTCAGCAATTGAGGGCTACTGATATTCTGATCTGTAGAAGTGGATTGTGCAAGGCTTCTATCAGTTCTGACTGGTGAAGAACCATGTGAGTTACACTAGTAAAATCTATCTTTCATGTGGAGCAGTGGCAACACGCAAACAAACAGGAGGACATACAAGTCATGGCTCAGCTACAGAAACGATGGCATCTGCCAGAGTGTTGAATATATGATTTGTGCATGTATATTGTATATCCCAGCCCACCTTCTAGTCATTGTATAGTTGAGGTTGTGACCCACCTTGTACTTCATATATGCATGCGCTATGCATAGATCTATACATCGTGAAGCATTGCCAAAACACTCGTTTTCAACATGGTATCATACCTGCGATCCTAACCTAACCGTTGCCGCCGCCGCCGCGATCTCATCGCCGCCGCCGCAACCCGCCGCCGCCACCACCACGCGCCGCCGCCGCCGCGCCGCCGCCCGCGCTTCCGCCCGCAAACCGCCGCGCCGCCCCAAGCCGCGCCGCCACCCCCTTGTTGCGCCTTCCCCCCACGTGCCGCCGCACCCCCCTCTCGGACTCATGGCCTCCCCGGTTCCTCCGGTACCACCCGCAGCCGCCGCACCAACCCGTTCGAAGGCCCCGACCCCGTCGTCATCCGCGATCTCAACATCCTCGATTGGGTTCCCGTCGTCATCCGCGATCTCAACATCCTCGCTCGGGTTCCCGTCGTCCTCGATCACCTCACCTCCACCTACTATGCCTCGAAGACATACTTCTCCCTTGTGTTCCGTGAGTACAATCTCCGGGATCACATCGATGGCTCCGTGGACTCCCGCTTCATGGAGGACGACGAGGAGTGGACGTCCATCGACGTCACTCTCATCCGTTGGTTCTACACCACCATCTCGAAGGACCTCTTCCACACGGTGGTCTCCGCCGACGATGATGCTCACGCCGTTTGGACTAAGCTCAACGGGCTCTTCACCGACAACGAGCTCCAACGCAAGGTTTTCTTGCACGCCGAGTTTTTTGGGTGCCAGCAGCTCGACTCGTCTATTGACGATTATTGCATGCGCCTCAAGAATCTTGTTGACGAGCTCCATGACCTCGCTGAGAAGGTCTCCGACGAGCTTCTTCTCAGCACCCTCATAGCCGGCCTGAACGAAGACTTCGGGAACGCCGCCTCCAACATCCCTCTCATCACCAACCCGACCTTCCCCAAGATCGTCGCGTACCTGAAGCTGGAGGAGAGGAGGATGCGGATGTCGCGCACCTGGGCCACCCACACGGCCCTCACCGCCGGTACCCGCGGTGGTGCGCCGCCCACCGCCCCGGCTCCCCCGCCCCGGGCCCCTTCCAGGCACCGCCGCCGCCCGGGTTCCCCTACCAGGTGCCGCCGCAGGCCACCCCGCCGCCCCCTGCCGAGCAGCAGCAGCGCCGGGGCGGGCGCCGCGGCCGAGGTGGCCACAAACAGCAGCAGCCGCAGCCGGCTACCCACGGTGGGGCGCAGCGCCAGCAGCAACAGCAGCTCCCGCCGGCGCCCTGGCAGGCCAGCCAGAATCCCTAGACGGGGGTCGTTCACGCGTACTCCATGCTTGTACCGCGCGCCCCCGTCCCCTGCTTCTTTGGCGCCCGCCCGGCATCTCATCAGGCGCTTTACGCGGCCCCTCAGCCGTACCCGCTCGCGCCGCTCTATGGCCCTTCTGCGGCCTATGGCTTGCCTTCGGCCGGTGGGTTCGCGGCGCTGCCGCCACAGCCGTTGCAGTCGGCCCCGGCCCTCCCGCCGGCGCCTTGGGACCCCGCGCTTCTAGCGGCCCTCCACACCTCCCCCACGCCACAGCAGTACACTGGCGGTGACGACTGGTATATGGACACCGGAGCCACGACTCACATGGCCGCCAACCCCGGTAACCTTCTTACCGCTCACCCCGTTCACACCGCTGCTCGCATTACCGTGGGCGACGGTTCCTCCATGCCTATTACTCATGTCGGCCATGCTGCTTTTCCTTCTAACTCCATGCCATTATACCTTTCTAATGTACTTGTCTCCCCTGACATCATTAAAAACCTTGTTTCCATTCGTTCTCTTACACGTGAAAATCCTGTCACCGTTGAATTTGACATGTTTGGCTTTTCTGTTAAGGATGCCCGTACCCGGATGGTTCACCACCGATGTGACAGCCCCGGCGGGCTCTACCCGTTCCACTCATCCACCTCCTCCGTCGCTGCACCCATGGCGCTTTCCGCCGGAGTGGGCCTTTGGCATGCTCGTCTCGGTCATCCCAACACCGCCACCCTTCATCATATTCTTTGGAGTTTTTCATTCACGTGTAATAAGATCGACAATCACACTTGTCATGCTTGTTGTCTCGGCAAACATGTTCGTCATCCTTTTAGCACTTCCTCACACGTTGCATCATACCCGTTTGAGTTAATTCATAGTGATGTTTGGACCTCTCTTGTTGCAAGTAACACGGGCTATCTTTATTATCTTGTTACTAGCACATATGCCCATGCTTTGCAAAGGGGGATATATTTTTTGGCGAGAAGCAACGGAAGAGTCCACTAAGAACGGTCTCAGCGGCGATGGGGCGACAGAGCTTGGAGATGTGGTCTTCTCGCGGGTTAGGTTTGGCCTGCAAGATCTTGATAGTGGTCGGGGCGGCATGGCGGCGACCACCCAACTCATGATTTTTCCTTCGTCCGGGTCCGCCTCCGTGTCGGGGTTGTGGTTGCCTCCATATTTGGTGGTTTCACGGCGACCTTCGGGGCATGATTGACTCTCTCCTATGATGGCATAACCGGATGGATTACTAATTGCAGCGCCAAACCAGCATATTCTCTTTTATTGATACGTGTACAGAATTTATTTCAATTATAGCCAACCAACTTATTCTCTTTTATCGTCAAATAGCGCATGAGACGTACCACAGTTCGCGTCTCAGCTAGCAAATTGTCAGGCACCGAAAAGACCCGTGTTTGTAAGGCACGTGTAAAAATCCAAAAAAAATGACGAGATGAAGCATGGAACTGAAGACCTAAAAAACACTACCACATGTTGCTGGCCACTCGAACAAATGGGCCTTCCTAACCAACGGCCAGCCTGAATATTTAAGAACATACTACGGAGTTAGATTTGAGATTAATTTTCTTTCAAATTTTCAAAAATGATATAAATAATTCAGAATTACATAATATACTTGGAAATGTGAACACATTTTGAAATCCGAAACAATTTTCAAATATATGAAGAGTTTGTAGAAAGTTTCATTCAATTTTGCAAAAAGCCAAAAAAATTGAGATGGAAAGTGTGTTTTTGAAATTCACAAAAAAAATGAAAACATGAACCTTCTAAAAGCACGCACATTTTTTGCACTTTTGAGCAATCATTTAAAAAAGGAACATTTTTTTGAACATTGAGAAATTTTTTAGAAAAATGTCCTTTTTTAACACTACCATTATTTTGAATTTTGAGCATTAAATTACCAAAACAATAATTTCTGAAGTTAAAAAAAACATTAATGTAACTTTATTTCGAAAATCTTGAAAAATCTTGAAAAATAAAAATATTGTTTGGAAAAAATGGGAACATTTTTTGAATTTTGTTTAGTACGGGAACATAAAGTAAAAGGTCCAAAAAATCAAAATGGGAACAACTTTTTAATTATAAATATTTAGAAAAAATAGAAAAAAAATAAATTCTAAATGCCTTCTGTAATTTTTGAATTTATGAAAAAAAGGAAAAATGTAAAAATAAACAGTAAAGAAACAGAGAACGAAAAATGGAAACAGAATCCAGAAAAACGAAAATGGGCCGGCCCAGTCTTCGGCACCCTGTGCTAAGCTCTGACATTTCACGCAGCGTCCCAGAAATAGGGTTTTCTGAGCTGCGTGGGCAGCAAAAAACACTGGACTGGCTTCAGTGCGCCAAAGCCCACAAGGCCCATGTATGAAATTGTGAACGAAAAATTTGTACCACCTTGGATAGAAAAAAATGTTCACAATGGTGAACAGATGGGAAAATATAAATTACCGAATATACTCCAATGTTTGATTGGAAACGATATTCTTTTTGTTTTTGAATTTTTAAAAATATAAATTGCGGAATATTCTTGGAAACATGAATAATTTTGAAAATCCCAAACAAGCTTTTGATAATTCTAAATTTGAATACATAGAGAAAAAAATTGAAACGTTCAAAATTCACAATTTTATTTAAAATCATGATCCTTTTTTAGAAATATGAACATTATTTTGGTTTGTGAACAATTTTTGCAAAAGGAAACATATTTTGAACATTCAGAACAGTTTTAGAAAATGTATTTCTTTAAATTTGGAAATTATTTTGATTTTTCAAACATTTCACTAAAACAAAAATATTTTGGTATTTGAAAAAATAATTAAAAGGAATTTTTTTGAATATCTTGAACAACTTTAGAAAACACAAAGAAAAAATAGAATAATCTTTCAATAATTTGAACCAATTTTGGAATGAGAACAATGATTTAAATTTCTGACCATTTTTCAAAATGGGATATGTCTTGGAATTTCGATTTTTTTCTAAAATTCGGTATATTTTGAAATTATGAACTTTTTTCAAAATTATGAATATATGCAAAAATGGAAAAAGAAAATAAACTTGAAAGTAAAAAAGACAAATGCAAACACTAAAGAAAAAGGGCATAAAGCATAAAAATAAAAATAAAGCAGCACACAGAAAAAAGAATGAAAGTGGTTCAGCCCAGGTTAGCCGCCCTGTGCGAAGCTGCGACTATTTGACGCCCTATACGAGAAATAGGATTTTCCAGCTGCGTGGGCACGAAAAAATTTCTGGCTTTGCTGGCCCACACTGCAGGCGGCCCATGTACGAAATTCTCGCGTTTTTCCTTTTCTAATAGACGAACGGACAAATATTTAGTACCACCTCGAATAGGAAAAATCTTTTCGACTGTGAACGGAGGAAAAAATGGAAGAAATGCACCTTGCTTTATTAGTACTAGCACATATGCCCGTGCGTTGCAACGGGAGGGATATTTTTTTGCAAGAAGCAACGGGGAAAATAATTGATGTGTCATCCAAAAAAGGGTCTTCACAATGGTAGGCGACAGAGCAAGAAGTTATGGTCTTCTCGCTGGACATGTTTGGCACGCAAAATCTTGATAGTGATAGGGTTGGTTGGTGTGGTGGCGAGCACCCAACTCATGCATTTTTTCCTCCGAGTTCGCCTTCATCTCGGACTTGTGCCTGCCTACTCATTTGTTGGCTGCGCGGCGATCTTCGGGACATGGCTGCGCGGCGTAACCGGGTGGATTATTAATTGCAGCGCATAAATCCCGTTTCTGAGCATAATCAGGCATGAATGTCCCTTCGTTTTTAGGATTTATTCTCTTCGATTATTTTAGAGATCAAGTACCCATAAATTTTCTCAAACTAAAGCCAAATAACATAATTTATTGACACGTGTCCACAATTTCTTTCATTTATAGTCAACCAGCAAAGAACGAATGCGCACCGCTAACTAATGGCCAATGCAAATATTTAAAAAATACTATAGTGTCTCATTAGAAATATTTTTGATTTGTTTAACATTAATAAAATTCGAATTGGTGAATATTCTTGGAAACATTAACAATTTTTAAATCCTAGACAATTTTTGAAAAATGCGAACATTGTTTTTGCAAATTCCAATATCTTAAGAAAATCACGAACAAAATTAGAAACATGAATTGTTTTTTAAATTCACAAACAATGTTTCGAAAACATTTACATTTTACAAAAACATTTTTTTTTGAATTTTTTTAAGGGAACATTCAAAAAAATACGAAATGTTTTAGAAGCAATTTCTTTTTGCGTTTTCAACATTTCACTAAAACAAGAATTGTTTAAAATATGGAACATCTTATAAAATGTAAATTTTATAAAGGAATCTTGAAGAATTTTTGGAAAAGACAAAATAATTTTTAAAAAGGAGAGTATTTTTTGAATATTGAGAAAATTTTGAAACCGGATATTTTCAAAGTTTCAAACATTTTTCAATACAAAAGCAAAATTTGGAATTCTGACCATTATTTAAATATTTTTTGAATAAAAAATGAAATTATGAATATTTTTTGTAAATTTTTACTTCATAAAGAATAATTAAAAATAAGGCAAAAAATAAAATAAAAGAGAAATAAAAAGGAACAGAAAAATAAAAATGTAAATAGAACAACAAAAAAGGGGAAACGGGCCGGCCCAGTCATAGGCGCCCTGTGCGAAACTACAACTATTCTTTGATCTATGCGACTAATAAGGCCTTCCTAACTTTGTGAGCATTAATAAATTGGCTGGCCTCGTTGGGCCGCAGCGCACGTGGCCCAATGACGAAATTCTGTACTAATCTTTTTTGTTTTCTAGCGGATAGAAGCATAAAAGTTTAGTACCACCTGGATAGAAAGAAAAACTTTTCGACGGTGAACAGATGAAAAAATTGGAGAAACACACCTTGCTTTATTAGTAGGTACTAGCACACTTGCCCATGCATTGCAACGGGAGAGATATTTATTAGGAGAAGCAACGGGAGAGAAATGATGAGTCCTCCGAAAACAGTCTCTGCAGTGGTAGCCGACGGAGATAGGAGCTGCGATTTCTCGTGGGTCATGTTTGGCGAACGAGATCTCCATAGTGGTGGGGTTTGTTGGCGTCTCCTATCACGGTGTAACTGGATGCATTACTAATTGCAGCACATAAATCAATGACCCGACGATGTGCTGCTAGCTAGTCGAAGAAACACGTCCTAATAACCAATGGCCAGCGTGAATATTTTAAATTTAATGCAGCGTCAGTTTTGAATCATTTTTTGAATTTTTCCGAACTTATCATAAAAAATAAGAATGAATTTGCACCTATTCTCCGAAACATGAACAATTTTTAAAATCCAAATAACTTTTTGAAAATTCTGAATATTTCAGACAAATGTGTTTTAAATTTGAATATTTTTTTGAAATTCACAAACATTTTCTGAAAACATGAACCTTTTATAATAACTTAAACATTTTCTGAATTAGCGAACAATTTTTTAAAATGGTAAAATGTTTGAACATTCAAAACAAATTTGAAAATGCTTTTTATTTAATAAAATTATTTTAGTTTCATAAAATTTTCAGTAAAACAACCACATTTTCAAATGCAAAAAAATATTGGAAATAATGAATAATTGTGGAAAATAAAAACATATTTGATAATTGGGAATATTTGTTTATTTGAAAAAAGTAAGAAAAAATAAAGTCCTTAACATTTTTGAAAATAGAAATATTTTCAGAATTTGGAACATTTACCGAAAACTGAAAAAATGAAATATGAGATTTTTGAATATTTCAAATTTACTAAAAATGGAAAAATTAAATTAAACTTGGAATGGGAAAAAAGTAAAAATAAATAGGAAAGAAAAGGAGAAATGAGCAGAAAAAAACACAGGACAAAACAAAACTGGCCCGGCCCAGTACTGGGCGTCCTGTGCGAAGCTTTGGGTATTTGACGCTCCATGCAACAAATAGGCTTCTGCGAGCTGTAAGGGCTGGAAAATAACGGTCTGGCTTGGCTGGGCCTCAACGCACGGCCTAGGTACGAAATCCTGACAATCCGTTTTTCTTTTGCACACAAATTTAGTACCACCTCGAATAAAAAATATCTTTTCATCGGTGAACGGATGAAAAAAATCGGAGAAACGCACCTTGCTTTATTAGTAGGTATAGATATAGATATAGATAGATGTATAGATACTTGATGATTTTTCGCACTATGTGTGGACCTTCCCATTGCGGCGAAAGTCGGATTCTGTTGCCACTCTCACCGCGTTCTACTCCTATGTCTCCACGCAGTTTGCAAACAGACAATGTGAAGGAGTTTGATAATCTTGCGATCCGCAACCTTCTCGCCACACACGGCATGATTTTTCGTCTCACTTGCCCGTACACTTCGCAACAAAATGGCTGCGCTGAGCGCGTGCTTCGCACTCTTAATGAATGCGTCCGCACCCTCCTCTTTCACGCTAACGTGCCACCATGTTTTTGGCCCGACGCGCTTGCCACCGCATCACTACTCCTCAACATCCGTCCCTGTCGCACCCGCGGGAATTTTGCACCTCATCACCTTTTGTTCGGCATGCCACCCTCCTACGCTGAGCTCCTCATGTTCGGTTATCTGTGCTACCCTAGCATCGCTTCCACTACTCCTCATAAGCTCGCACCAAGGTCTGTGGCATGCATTTTTCTCAGCTATCCCCCCAACACCAAAGGCTACCGCTGCTATGATCCTATCTCACATTGGGTGATCACTTCCAGACACGTTTACTTTGATGAGATGGTTTTTCTGTTTCAGCAGGTACCTTCGGATGTTGCAGCTTTGCCCGCTCCCGGTGACGGCCGCCTCCGGCTTTGTGGGTGCCCCCCGCGCCACGGGTCGAGTTTCTCCCCGGCTGGCTGCCTTAGGGGATGCACGCCTCCCAGCGCCCGCGACGCCCTTGGCGTCCCCGGCCCCGACCGCGCCATCGGCCTCCCCGACGACCGCGACGCCGTCGGCCTCCCCGGCGGCCGCGACGCCCTCCTCGGCGTCCCCCGCGCCCTCACCTGCCGCCTTGCCCGCGACATCGGAGGTGGTGGGCTCTTCTTCGTCTTCGCCTGCCGCCAACCCGGACTCGCTGCCCCGCCCGATGGCTCGCTCTTGGGCTGGCACTTTCCGCCCGAGTACGCGGTACACTAGCGATGAGTACCTTCTCGCTGCTTCCGTCTCCAAGCCGTCCCCTCTCCCATCGTCAGCTCGAGCCACGCTTCGGGATCCTCATTGGCTCGCTGCGATGCAGGAAGAGTTCGACGCGCTCCAACGGAACCACACTTGGCAGCTTGACCCTCGGCCACCTCGTGCCAACATCATCACGGGCAAGTGGGTCTTTCGGCACAAGACTCGTCCGGATGGCACTCTCGAGCGCTACAAAGCTCGTTGGGTGGTTCGGGGTTTTCGGCAACGTGCGGGCATGGACTTCACCGACACTTCTGCCCCCGTTGTTAAACCGGACATGATCCGCACCGTGCTTCAGCTAGCCATCTCTCGAGCTTGGGTTGTGCATCAGTTGGGTGTCTCCAACGCCTTCTTGCACGACCACCTCGATGAGCAGGTGTTCTGTGAGTAGCCCATCGGCTTTGTCGATGCCACGCATACAGACCATGTGTGCTTGCTCTCCCGTTCCCTTTACGGGTTGAAGTAGGTGCCTCGGGCCTGCTACCGACGCATCGCTGCATTCCTGCAGACGCTCGGATTTACATCGACTCGCTCCGATGCGTCCCTCTTCGTGTACCATCACGGGGTTGACACGCCCTACTTGTTGCCCTATGTCGACGACATCATCCTGACGGCATCCACTGTCGCGCTCCTCCAGCGGCTCACTGCTCGTCTTCGCGATGAGTTTGCCCTGAAGGACTTGGGGGCCCCTGCACTACTTCCTTGGCATTGAGGTGGTTCGACGGCCAGATGGGTTCTTCCTGCACCAGCAGCACTACGCCCATGAGCTTCTCGATCGAGCCGGCATGCTTAACTGCAAGCCCGCTCCCACGCCTGTCGACACCAAGGCCAAGGTTTCCGCTCTAGAGGGTTCTCCCACATCCGATGCGGCCTTCTATTGCTCCATTGTGGGTGCTTTGCAGTACCTGACCCTGACGCGCCCCGACTTGCAGTGTGTTGTTCAGCAGGTATGTCTTCACATGCATGCTCCGCGTGACTCTCACTAAACCTTGGTGAAGCGTATCCTCCGTTACATACACGGCACCCCGTCCATGGGACTTACACTGATGGTCTCCGCCTCCACCGACCTCGTCGCCTAATCTGATGCGGACTGGGCTGGCTGCCCGGATACACGGCGCTCCACTTTGGGGTACTGTGTCTACCTTGGGCCGTCTCTGATCTCTTGGTCCTCCAAGCGACATCCCACCGTCTCCCGCTCGAGTGCCGAGGTAGAGTATCGGGCAGTGGCTAACGCCGTTGCCGAATGCTCTTGGCTCCGTCAGCTGCTCCAGGAGTTGCTTTATGATGTCCATAAGGCCACACTCGTCTACTGCGACAACGCCTCCGCCGTGTACCTCTCCGCCAACCTGGTCCACCATCGATGAACGAAGCATATTGAGCTCGACATACACTTTGTTCGTGAGCAGGTGGCTCTTGGGCGCATCCGGGTCCTCCACGTCCCGACGGCGCAACAGTTCGCCGATGTCATGACAAAAGGACTGCCTACTTCTGTTTTTGAGGAGTTTAGGTCCAGTCTTTGCATCTCCGGCGACGCTTCGACTAAGGGGGGGGGGGGGTGTTGAATATATGGTTTGTGCACGTATATTGTTAGCCTGGCCCACCTCCTAGTCATTGTATAGTTGAGGTTGTGGCCCACCTTGTACTCCGTATATACGTGCACTATGCACCGATCAATACATCGTGAAGCATTGCAAAAACACTCGTTTTCAACATAGAGCATGGGTGGATCTAGGGCAATGCGGACGGTGTATGTGCCAAGAATCAAGATAGAGGACGATGGGCGGTCCTGAGAGGCCTGAGAGGCCATCCAGGGGAGTTTGTTGTAGGCTCATGCCGTTTTTACCCTCTCTAACTAAACCTACAGTGGCGGAGTTACTAGCATGTCGCCATGTCCTTGCACTAGAGAAGGAAGTTGGAGTCTAGACGATCGTCTTGGAGATGGACCGCAAGATGGTGGTGACCAAGCTCAACTCTGAAGGGAAGGACGGCTCACCCCATGGTCCAGCGGTTGAAGATGTGAACGGCATGCTCTAAAGTTTTATTGAGTCAAAGATCACTTTGGTTCGTAGAGAGGTGAATTGTATGGCGTGCATGTTAGCTAAGGAAGGTTGTCGGCATGAATTGTGAAAAACAAGGCTTAGTGTGCATTCGGATTGTACTAGCGCCGTTTTGAACTCTCGCACCGCCGAGAGCTCTGAATACAGTGGCAACCTTCTATCTAAAAAATGATTATTTACATGTATCTTTTTCCTTATCAATAAATCGAGTTTAAATTAGGAGCAAGGTGATTATCAACGTATTTATTTTATTCAATATATATATATCTTAATGCATGGCTACAATAAGATGATATATTTTTTGTCAAAAAAATTGCTAATATTGTATTCATTGTTATATATTAATTGACTAGGGAACTAAATCATGATTACCAATAGTACTCCCTCCGGAACAAATAATGCACTACCAAATACTAGTAGTAAGTATATATTTGTTTCTAAATATAAGAATATTACTATTAAATACTAGTATACCAAAGATATATTTAATAGTGTACCAAAGATATATCTAATATATAAGAATATTTAGTACTAGTATACCGAAGATATTCTACAATTAAATACTATTACCTCCGTTCCAAAATATCAGAATATTACTATAAAATACTATTACTTCTGTTATAATATTTAGCAACAGAGATAATATTATTTAGTAGTGATATGTCTTTCTTCCTAATTAGATATAAGAATATTACTATTAAATTATAGTATCCCAAAGATATATTTAATAGTATACCGAAGATATACAATAATAAAATACTATTACCTTGTTCCAAAATATAATAATATTACTATTTAATACTATCACCTCTATTCTTTTATTTAGTAACAGAGTTAATACCCGTATTTAATATTATAGCAAAGATATCCCAAAAAACATAAGAATATTTAATAGAAATATACCAATGATATACTACTATTAAATAAATAAATTTGTACATGCACACACGGTCCCCACCTTGCCCCATGCCTTTCTATTTCAGTTCATAAAAGGCAACACACACTTCTGCTCCTCGTGTCCTGCTCGTTCACATTCTTCTCATCCCGCTCTCCTCGACCAACTCCGCACGTCTGCTCGACCGATCCACTGCGATGTCTAGCTCCGGCGTCAACGCCAACCACGAGGAGCAGAGCCTCGTGGCCCCCGCCCCGCCCCCTGCGGTCGCCGTCGCCCAGGGGAAAGGGAAGGTGCTTGCGCAATAGGCGTCTGCGCCGGTGGTTTGCAAGCGCAAGTCCAGAACACGCCGGCAGAAATCCGGACCCCTAGCCGCCACCAGAGAGGAGCTGGAATTCCAGGAGTCCTGGGAAGGACCCTTGAAGGTACTTCCGCTCCAAGGGGCCCCGCGTACTCACGCTGTCTCTGACGGCAAGATGGTCAGCCACGCTCGCGCCCCCACCCCGCGTGCAAAGGCTATCTCCAGCGACAAGATGGTGAGCCGCGCTCCTCCCCCTCTCCTAGTAGTGATTTGTAATTAAACAGTGCCTAATAATTTGGAGTTACCGACAGTCTTTAATCTAGTTCTATGGATTAGTACTAGTGCTTACTGAATTACCTGATGTGTATGTGCAAGAATTACGTGCTGTGTATATATCCTTGGACTTTCTAATAGATGCGGTATCACGTGGCAGATGGATGGGAACAATAAACCCGGACGGAGGTAGTAATAGTACTCCCTCCGGAACAAATAAATGAACTACCAAATAGTAAGTATATATTTGTTTCTAAATATAAGAATATTACTATTAAATACTAGTATACCAAAGATATACCTAAATATAAGAATATTTAATAGTAGTATACCGAAGATGTTCTATAGTTAAATACTATTAACTCCGTTCCAAAATATAAGAATATTACTATAAAGTACTATTAGCTATGTTTTAATATTTAGTAGTAGAGATAATATTCTTTAGTAGTGATATATCTTTATTCCTCATTAAATATAAGAATATTACTATTAAATACTAGAATCCCAAAGATATATCTAATAGTGTACCAAAGATATACAACAATTAAATAATATTACCTCTGTTCCAAACTATAAGAATGTCACTATTAAATACTGTCACAGCTATTCTTATATTTAGTAACATCGATAATAGTATTTAATAGTAGTATATCATTGTTCCTAAATATAAGAATATTACTATTAAATACAAGTATACCAAATATATATCTAATAGTATACCGAAGATATACCAATATATAAGAATATTTAATAGAAATATACCAAAGATATGCTACTAGTAAATGCTGGTATTAAATAAATAAATTTGTAGTTCAACACGCGGTCCCCACCTTGGCCCGTGCCTTCCGTTTCAGTTCATAAAGGGCAACACATGCTTCTACTCCTCGCTCACATTCTTCTCATCCCACTCTCCTCGACCCACTCCGCACGTGTGCTCGACCGATCCACCGCGATGTCTAGCTCCGGCGACAACGCCATACCCGCAACCAACCACGAGGAGCAGGGCCTGGCGGCGCCCGCCCCTGCCCCTACGGCCATCGTCGCCGATGGGAAAGGGAAGGTGCTTGGGCAACAGGCGCATGCGCCTGTGGTTCGCAAGCGCAAGTCCGGGAGAGACCCGCAGAAAAGCCCGCCCCCAGCGGCCACAAGAGAGGAGCTGGAATCACGGGAGTCCCGGAAAGGCCCCTTGAAGGTGCTTGCGCTCCCGGCGCCTGGGGCAACGCGTACTCACGCTGTCTCCAGCGACAAGATGATGAGACGCGCTCGCGCCCGCACCTTGTATGCAAATGCTGTCTCCGACGACAAGATGGTGAGCAGCGCTCGCGCCCCCACCCTTCATGCAAACCCCTCTCAGATGACAAGATGGTGAGCCACACTCGCTTCCTCCTCTCCTACTAGTGATTTGAAGTTAACCGGTGTCTAATGATTTGAAGTTACTAACAATCTTTGATCTACTCATGTGAATTAGTACTAGTGCTTACTGAATTACCTGATGTGTATGTGCAAGAACTACGTGGTGTGTATATGTCCTTGGACTTTCTAATCTTTGGGTTCTCTTGTGGCCGATGGACGGGAAAAAAATGAGATGGCGCTGGTCCAGGGGGTGCCGCCCATGTAGCGGAGCGTGGCCGCTTCAAGCTCGGTTGGTAAGTACTCCATACTGGTTTTTCTGTCAGTATCACGGCTGGTTTTTTTGTCATCATTAGATAATGATATTGGACTGAAGCTGCTTAGCTCTTTCCATGCTGGATTTTTGGCAACATTAGTATACTGATATTTGACTGAAGCTGGTTGGCTCTATCCATGCTGGATTTTTGGCATCATTAGTATACTAATATTGGACTCAAGCTTGTTAGCTCTGTCCATGCTATGATTTTTGTCATCATTAGTATATTGATATATTGGACTGAAGTTGCACATGTTTTCTTTCCGTTAACGTTGGTCACACGATGCTACACGTCAGTCAGCCGATCGTGGCCACCTTACCCGCCTGATTTTAATCAAGTTCCACCTAGTTTGTTTTGTCAAAAACCACGTACACAAATGCGAGCTCCGTCACTATGTGTTGCAGCGTGGAAGACATATGAAGTGTTGTAAGAAACATGCAATGGCTAGAAATATCTCCGTACATTTTTTGGCACGTTTTAGGTCTCAACAAAATTAGTCGGTTTGCCAACCATATATCTGACACATGGAGCATTTGATCACACCACACGGGTACCAGAGAGAGTGGAACCCGTCTTCCTCCATAGCCTCCACAAAACCTGTGTATCCCCCACCACTCCCCCATCGTCACAACAGACTATTTCGTCAACCACTCACAACACCTGACATTGGTGCCCTAGAGCATCCTTAAAGTCGCATGTGTATCCCACAAATGTTATTACATTGCACCAGCGATGCTTCATCCTTGCAACATTGTCTTACAGCCAAGGTAGTTGATGGCACCACAACCCTCACCCCTTGCCACCTAGGTCGTGGTTTGTGGCACTGGTCGTCGGATAGAACACACCCCGCGAGAACATGTGGTTGCACCACTAAGATCTATGCAACTTAGGAATTGTTGTGACAGCCACTTCAAAACTGGCAATGATGCGACAATCGCCCTGCAACACCGGCCGTAGTTGTAGCACAGATGAGAAGATGATTATAGCACCAGACGAGAGTATGTGTTTGCAGCACCATGAGCGAGCACTGTTGCAATGTTGTGTTTAGTGTTGTAAGACCGACCACCATTGTGCTTTTCACTAGCCTACCATGGCCACCATTGTGGCCTCCAAGTGGGTCTATTGCTGAGAAACATGGGTGTATGTTGCGAAGGGTGGGGAGAGCAGACGAGATGAAGAACCAAGTTGGTGGTTGATTCGGCAATGATCTGTGACAGAATTGACCAGTTCGCGGGTGGGCCTAACCTAGGAAGAGTTGGAAGATGCATGGCAATGATCCATCGGTTCAGGCGTATATACATTGTGGTTTTTCTCTGATTTGTTGCAGTTAATGAGTATGTGTTCTATATCCACCAACTTTTGTATATACATGCTCGCATGTTGCGACGGTTTTATGAGGTTTCTAAAAAGAAAATGGAATTATATCCAACAGACTGGTTTCAGGAGGAAATGAGGCAGCTCGCTCTAGCGCCAGATGCCCCTCGCTTGTATTTGTCTCTCACCATATCCATTCGCTCTATTTCCACCATGCACACACCCACGGGGTTGTCGCAACATTTCCTAAGTTGCATAGCTCACAGTGGTGCAACCGCAGGTTCTCACGGGGGGTGTTTTAGTCGATGACCAGTGCCACAAGCCACGAACCATGCGACAAAGGAGGATTGTGGTCGCATCAACTACCTCGGTTGTAAGACAATGTTCCTTGCCGACACGCTGTAATAGTGCTTGCAGGATACTAGGCGACATCAGGGATGTGCCAGAGCATGGACGTGAGGTGCTGCAAGGGGTTGACATAGTAGTCTGTTGCAGTGATGGGGGAGGGGTGGGGGATACATAGGTTTTGTGGAGGTTATGGAGGAAGACGGGTTCCACTCTCTCTGCTGCTGTGTGGTGTGATCCAATGCTCCACGTGTCAGATCCGACGGCTGGCAAGCTGACTAATTTCGTTGACACCTATAACGTGCCAAAAAAATTGTACGGAGATGTTTCTACCCATTGCATGTTTCTTATCACAGTTCATATGTCTTCCATGCTGCAACACAGTGACCGTGCTCACGTTTGTATACACAGCTAGTGACAAAACCAACTGGGAGGAACTTGATTAAAATCAGGCATGTATGGCGGCCACGATAGGTCGACTGGCGCGTAGCACTGCTAGACCAACGTTAATGGAAACAAAACATGTGCAACTTTAGTCCAATATATCACTATACTAATGATGACAAAAAACCGAGCATGGACAGAGCTAATAAGCTTCAGTCCAATATCAATATACTAATGATGCCAAAAATCTAGCATGGAAAGAGCTAACCAGCTTCAGTCCAATATCAGTATACTAATGATGCCAAAAAAATCCAGCATGAAAAGAGCTAACCAGCTTCAGTCCAATATCATTTTTTTGTAAAAGAGTCCAATATCATTATACTAATGATGACAAAAAAACCGTGATACTGCGAGAAAGACCAGTATGGAGTACTTACCAACCGAGCTTGAAGCCGCGATGCTCCCCCGCATGGGCGGCACCCCCTGGACCGGCGCCATCTCATTCCCGTCCATCTGCCACAAGACACCCTAGCGATTAGAAAGTCCAAGGACATATAGACACCATGTAATTTCTTGCACATACACATCAGGTAATTCAGTAAGCGCCAGTACTAATTCACATGACTAGATTAAAGATTGTCAGTAACTTCAAATCATTAGGCACCGGTTAACTTCAAATCACTTGTAGGAGTGGGGGAAGCAAGTGTGGCTCACAATCTTGTCATCGGAGACAGGGTTTGCGTGTAGTGTGGGGGCGCGAGCGCGGCTCATCATCTTGTCGTCGGAGACAGCGTTTGCATGTAGTGTGGGGGCACGAGTGCGTCTCATCATCTTGTCACCGGAGACAGAGTGAGTACGCGGGCCCCCTGGTGCCGGGAGCGCAAGCACCTTCAAGGGGCCTTTCCGGGACTCCCGTGATTCCAGCTCCTCTCTGGTGGCCGCTGGGGGCGGGCTTTTCTGCCGGTCTCTCCCGGACTTGCGCTCGCGAACCACCGGCGCATGCGCCTGTTGTGCAAACACCTTCCCTTTCCTAGGGCGACGGCGGCCGAAGGGGGCAGGGCTGGCGCCGCCAGGCTCTGCTCCTTGTGGTTGGCTGGGGGTATGGCGGTGACACTGGAGCTAGACATCGCGGTGGATCGGTCGAGCAGATGCGCGGAGTGGGTCGAGGAGAGCCGGATGAGAAGAACGTGAGCGAGGAGCAGAAGCATGTGTTGCCCTTCGTGAACTAAAACCGAAGGCATGTGCCAAGGTGGGGACCGCGTGTTGAACTACAGATTTATTTATTTAATACCAACATTTAATAGTAGCATATCTTTGGTATATTTCTATTAAATATTCTTACATTTTGGTATATCTTTGGTATACAATTAGATATATATCTGGTATACAAGTATTTAATAGAAATATTCTTATATTTAGGAACAATGATATACTACTATTAAATACTATTATCTCTGTTACTAAATATAAGAATAGCTGTGACAGTATTTAATACTAACATTCTTATATTTTGGAACAGAGGTAATATTATTTAATTGTTGTATATCTTTAGTATACTATTAGATATATCTTTGGGATTCTAGTATTTAATAGTAATATTCTTATATTTAATGAGGAATAAAGATATATCACTACGAAAGAATATTATCTCTATTACTAAATATTAGAACATAGCTAATATTACTTTATAGCAATATTCTTATATTTTGGAACAGAGTTAATAGTATTTAACTATAGAATATCTTCCGTATACTACTATTAAATATTATTATATGTAGGTATATCTTTGATATACTAATATTTAATATTCTTATATCTTTGGTATAGTAGTATTTAATAGTAATATTCTTATATTTAGAAACAAATATATACTTTCTATTTGGTAGTGCATTTATTTGTTCCGGAGGGAATACTATTACTACCTCCGTCCGGGTTTATTTGTCCCTTTCGTATTTTGTGTCCAACTTTGACAGTATATTTGACTAACAAATTATAAGTTGTATGTCACAAAACTTATATTGTTGGGTTCATATTTGAAAGAGGATTTCGATGATACTATTCTTAGAGTATATAAATTATTTTTTAATAGTTAAATCAACTGTCAATGTTTGAACCAAACTACAAGGAGCCCTAATAAATCAGGAAAAACGTAATAGTAGTTATGATTTAGTTCCCTAGTCAATTAAAAGTAATACTAGCAACTTTTTGACGAAAAGTATATCATCTTATTATAGCCATGCATCAAGATATAGATAAGGAATAAAATAAGTATGTTGGTAATCACCTTGCTTCAAATTTAAACTGAATTCTTTATACTCGATTTATTGATAAGGCAAAAGATACCTGTAAAGAATCATTTTTTAGATAGAGCGGTTGTCGTTGTATACAGATTTCTCGTCAATGCCAGAGTTCAAACGGCAGTAGTACAATTTGGAGGCACACCAAGCCATGTTTTTCACAACTCATTCCGACAATGTTCATTATCTAAGATGAAGGAAATACAATCCATCTCTCTATGAACCCAAGTGATTTTAGACTCAATCAAAGTTTGGAGCATGCCCTTCACATCTTCAACCGCCGGACCATGGGGTGATCCGTCCTTCCCTTCAGAGTTGAGCTTGCCCGCAACCATCTTGCAGTCCATCTCCAAGACGATTATCTAGACTCCAACTTCCTTCTCTAGTGCAAGGACATGGCGACATGCTAGTAACTTCGCCACTTTAGGTCTAGTTAGACAGGGTAAAAATGGCATGAGCCTACAACTAACTCCCTTGGATGGCCTCTCAGGACTGTAAAATATTATGTTTGTGGGAAACTGCATAACACCAAATATGGGTGTGGCTATCTCGTATATATAAGAGTGTACAAATACAATATATAGAGTCTACACAGAAGCTACACATAAACATTATCTAACAGCCTCCATCAATCTTCACTAGTGGAAAAAGGGCTAGCCACAACTTTCGTTGGTAGCGCGCCATTTACAACCAACGCCACCACTATTTTTTTCACATAGTGATGACGTTGGCTTATTTGGTATGACATTAGTAGGGGCATAGTGGTGGCGTTGGAAACAGGGTAACGCCAAAAATATATGGGATCAACAATTTGATTCAGGCGTAATATATTGCTGTCGTGGAATAGCATGGAACTACAACACTATTATATTTAGTTGTGTCGTGCTGTTGTAACCAACGCCAGTACTGTTGTTTTGTCAGTACCAACATTCTTATATTACTTTTTTGGTATATTCTTTTTTATAGTATATTATAGTTTTCTTTTATTAAATTTCTATTATTTTAAATAGAAATAATGACATTTTTTAAAATATGTACTTTGAGACTTTAATTTTTTTTCCTTTTTAGTTTCAGACTTGAAATATATAGTTTTTGAGCCTCCAAATATGTAGTTTCACACTTCCAATTTTTTTCTTTTCATGTTTTTATGTGGTGGTCTTTTTTAGTATATTATAGTTTACTTTTATTAAATTTCTATTACTTTAAATGGAAATAATGACATTTTTAAAAATACGTAGTTTGGGACTTTAAATTTTCTTTTTTTCCTTTTTAGTTTAGGACTTGAAATATATAGTTTTGAGCCTTCAAACATGTAGTTTGGCACTTCCAAATTTTGTTCTTTTTAGTTTTTTATGTGGTGATCTTTTTAATAGTATATTATAGTTTACTTTTGTTTAATTTACTTTTTTTCCTTTTTAGTTTTATACTTGAAATATATAGTTTTGAGACATTTTTTAGGTGATGATATTTTTTCTTATTGGGCAAGCCCAAATAGTATATGTGCCTAGATCTTTCCTTACCACATGATGCTCACCCATATCCAACTGGATATATGTGCCTAGATCTTTCCTCACCACATGATCCTTGGAAAAGAGAAAAATAAAAGGAATAGAGAAGAATACTTTGTCTCTTGAATAAAAAAAATCACTTAGCAAAAACACTCGAAAAGGATCGAACTAAACTTTTATTCAACTAATTCAGAAGATAACTAAAGATCGAACTAAGATAAATAAGAGCAAAAGGGGTGGTGCGATACGATACTGGCGCACTTCCGACAAGCTTGGCACAAGCCAAGGGGAGTGCCCATACCCGATACTCAAGTCTCCTTTGGTGATGAAGAAGGTGATGGTGGTGGTGATGAGGTAGTAGCGAGCTTATCCTTCGGGCTCAAAAGATACTCCAATCTTCGGACGACGCTCCAGACGGCGATGATGCGCTCTTGCAATAGAATATTTTCACAAGTCAGATATTTGTTTTCAACACAAACTATTTCAATGGTCCTAAAAGCTTCAATTTCAGTGAGGGTAAGATATTCATAGTATGGTTGAAGGATACCTCCTTCTTCTTCTTCTTCCGTAGGCAAGGCCTGCTCTACTGCTGGAGCTTGATCTTCATCAGCTACCTTGATCTTGTCCTCCTTGAAGGCTTCTTTTTGTTATTCTCTCTTCAATTCCGTCTTCATCAACCAAGCATCCTCTTCTACGTTGTTGGAGGAGGGACAAGACATGATGCCTGGTTTGACAGATCTAACAGAAAACAGCAAGAAAAGAGAACAGAAGATTTCTCCGCGATACGGTGGTCAATAGGTTCGGAGGGTATATAAAGAATTATTATATTGAGAAACAAGCAAACGGGAGAAAAACGGAGTCCGGAAGGTACCCGAGGTGGGCACAACCCACCTGGGCGCGCCATGGTGTCTTGTGCCCTCCTCGCCTGCCTTCTGGTTTTTTTATTATTTTCCTAACTTTTGTAATATTCCAAAACAGACAAATTTTTGTGTGTGTATTTTTCATAGTCCGTTTACTTACCGTAACACGTACCTCCTTTTATTCACGATTCTGGAGTGTTCCAGAAGGTTTGTTTAATGTGTTCCTCCGGTGTCATAGTTTGGATAATATTGCTTTCAACATTAATAAGCGTACCTGAGATACAGTGTTTGATTCTTTTTCCATTGACAACCTTTGGGTTAGTACCTTCGGCATTATTTATTTTGATAGCTCTAGAGCGGTAGACTTCTTCGATAATATATAGTCCTTCCCATTTTGACTAGATGCCGTTCCTGACGCGACTGGATACCGTTCATACGAGCGCTATTTCCCTAGAGGCGGCAGGGTGACCGTGTACACCTTTTGACTAGGCTGGCTAGGGGTTTGACTTTCCATCAGCCCCGCCTTCATTGGGGCAAATGTCTCAGCTATGGTATTGGTAAATAATATCTTAGATATAAAATATCCAAATGATAAGTCTTACACGTCAGGTGCTTGGCACTTTGGGCTTGGCGTTTTTCGATGGCAATTCTTGTCACGCAAGGATGCCAAATTCCGGCGACGCACGATAAGTTTCTATCAAAATAAAATGAAGCGTCAATTAATTTGCCATCCTAGTGTAACTAAACTTTCCATAAAAGATGTTCAGAGTTGTCATGTGGTCGTCCCTGACATGTGGCACTTATCAGGGTCCATAAAAAAACTATGTCACGTCTAAGTCTTTCATCACATGATTAATTTGCAGTAAATTTTGTGCCAACTGTAGCTATTTTCTTTTGAGGAGTATCATCACTTTATTTAATTAATGAGCACCGAAGCTGAGATAGAAGCAATATCTAGGGATTGTGAAAGCCACAGGTGGCGCCCCACTACAAGAGATAAACTAGCTTTGACTAAACAATGAGGGGGCACGCGTGACATGCAAGCGAACGAGGCAGCGTGCAAGTCCTCCCCTCCCGCACGCGCCTATTCGTCCGGAAGTTGAGCAGGCCGGGAAGCCCCTATTGATTTTTCATTTAGTTTTTAATGCTTTTTTACCTTTTGTTTTTTATGTTTTTATTTTTTATCATTAAAATAATTCAGGATTTGAAAAAGCTTCTAATTTTTTTTCAAAAACCTGAACATTCCAAATGTTCCTGAAATCATAAAAAAAGGTGTATTAAAAATGTTTATGATTTTGAAAAATGGTCGCATATTGCAAAAATGTTCATGAATTTTAACCAAATTATCCGAATTCAAAACAATATTCAACAAATTTTCTAAATGTCCACAAAAAAATTTATTGTGAATTTTAAAAAATGTTCATTGATGTAAAAAATATTCATTGAATCAAAAAATGATCATCGATTCAAAAAATGTTCGCCAATTCAAAACAAATCATGTCAATTCATAGAAATTTTCATTGATTCAAAAAATGTCTGTCGATTAACAAGAATGTTCAAAATTTTGAATAAATGGCCTCAAAAGTTAATTTTTTTTTGTGATTTGATGAATTCAATATATATTGACAAATTAACAAAATTTCATTATTTCAGAAATATGCATGAAATGTGTAAGAATTTGGAATATGTTTGCAACACTAAAAAGGAAAAGAAAAATAAAAGAAAATAAAAAGTAAAATATTTAATATAGAAGAAAGAAAAAACTAGAAGAAAAATAATGAAAATAGAAAAAAAGGTTTAGAACCTTCCCAAAAACCGTTATGGGGAAGAACCTGGAATGGACCGACCCGAAGAGGACCACAAACCCGAGGGGGCACGCGCTAGGTTGCTACGTTGTGACCTATGCGCGGAATATGATTCTCCAACTGTTAGCTAGTCGACATATGCCTCGTTCGCCTCTGTTTACATGTGTGAGTGGGCCGGCCCATGTAGGACTCTTTCTATTGGTTTTATGAAGCTTCTAGAAACTTCAAACAGGTTTTTCCTTTCTTTTTTTCCCTTTTTAGGGTGTTTCCTATTGTTTGTTTGCTCTATGTCTTTTTTTATCTTCATCTTTTATTATTTTTATTTTTTTTAAAATTCATTAAAAATTAAAATCCAGAGTTTTATTATTATGGAGCTATTTGCATGTCTAACTCCAAACACGCAACTACAGGTGGTGTCGTTTCGCTAATGCATGTCTCCAACGCTACTGTAACTTAGGGAACAAAAGTGTTTTGTCATTAGGGCAGTTAAACGTCTCCTACTTGATATGCAACTGCAACGTCACTTCCGATTATAAATGAATGTCTTCAACCCGATTATAACTTCATGGTAGGACGAAACTGTTTGTTGGCAGGATAGTTGCATATGTTCTACTAGATACGCAATTGCACACTATCGCAGGAATGCTTAGCAGTGGCGGGCGTCAAAAGCCCAGCAATGACGGGTGTGGCTCTCAGAGGCGCCCGCCACTGGCAACATGGCATCAGCGGCGGGCGCTCCAGCTAAGACAGTTGACTATAACGGTGGCGGGCGTTACAAACAGCCCGCCATCGACGTCGATCTCGTTGTAGTGGCGGACATTACTATAAATGGCAGGCAAAAATATGTGCCCAGTACTGCCAATTGTTTTGTAGTTGCGGGTCTAAATTTATTCTTCACACCAGTTTTAGCTATTTATAGTTTTGTTTTTAAAAATAGACCACAAAAAATATGCCACAATACATTGTACAGTATACAATCGTCACAATACAAAGAAAATACACCACAATACGCAACTCAGTATGCAATCATCATAACACAAAGAAAATACACTAAAATGACATCAACCACTATAGAGACGCCTAGACTTGCAGTGGCGGTGGCGTCGATCTGGTGGTGGTCATGGACGACTGCGTCGGCAACTACACGACCACCGGCGACAGAGGGGCCCAGCCTCTTCAGTGATTAACTCGTGCCGCGCTCACCCCGGGTCGACGGCTGTAGTCTAAATTTGTGCCAGCGGTTATCCCTGTTGTTCCGGCCCTGTCCTTATCCGATGGCTGTTTGAGCCTGTCGAAGTGGAGGGTCGGTCTCCGGCGAGGTAGAGTAGGACATGGGACACGACCCGGCTAAAGAAACTTGAGTTGGCTCTGTCTCCTATGGCCTGCTCTTTCTCGTTGGAGCCCGTGCCATGCCTATCATCGGTGGATGTGAGGTCGATGATTGATCCATCATGGTGGAGCCGGCCACGTCCAGCACGACAAGATTTCGGTGCCAAGGGCTGCCGGGCATGATACGACGCGCCGAGGAGTGGAGTCTGCCCCGCCGGCGTGTGGCACGCGGGCTGCCGCGGGCTCCCGTGCCCGTTGCCTAACATGGTGGACGCGCCACACCATATTTGTATCAGACGTTAAGCGGTTGTGCACCTCTGTCTCGGTGCGCCAACAAAGTGGTTGCGGATCCTCCATGACGTTCGAACGCCAGACAGACTGCGACTAGGGTTTCGCTCGGAGTGCGGATAGGGTCCAATTTATGTGGGGCCGGGTGGGCCGCAGTCGGACGGATCCTACCTGGCGCCTCTAGGCTTCCACATATCCATTCGAGATATGGGCCTGATATGGGGAGTGCATGTCAGTCTAGACGTTTGGGCCGGATACAACAGGTCCAGTTGGGTGGCAATTTTACGTCCTAGTACCGACCGGACAGCTCGCCCTGGCGTTTGGGGCGAATATGAGGCGTCTCGGTTGTAGATTCTCTTAATGACATGTGCCTACAACGTCTTGCATCTTGCATTTGCATGCGTGCTATCTGAATCGCATCCAATATCCAATGCTCTTAGAAAGCATTGTTTATTATCTTCCCTACATCCCAAATTTGCATTGCAACTTCGCAAAATCCAACTCACAAGTTTCAAGCAGATGCAAACAGCAAAACTACAGGAGCTGAGACACGCAACATTTTCCCGAACGAAATCACATTTTCATGTGCGAGGCTGTGAATAATGGAGCCACCACGAGAAGTTTAATGGGAAGAACAATGAAAATAAAATGTTAGCATCATATTTTGTACTGCTATTGCAAGCATGCATCCATTTATAAATATCTCTCGAAATCTCTTTTTCTCTCCCCAAGGCAATGTTTCATACATATTATTAATAACAGTTTCGCAAAGTCCCCTTTATTCTCTATCCATGACTGACCCCAAACCTTGACAACAATCATAAGTTCACACCCATCCAGGTTCAAGCTCCCAAGGTTCGCGGCGCGGTGGCACCGATGCACGGAGTGTTTGCCCTGCATGCATAGTTCGATGTCAAATGAAGGTTTTTCCCTTGCAAGCGTAGTTCAATGTTTAATGAGATAAAACACTCTAGGTTTCACAACACTGTACGCTAAAAATTAATAAACCTGTTATAGATATGAACAAACTTTTTGAAAAAAAACATGACTACTTTCTCCATCTGTATCGCCAGCTTCTACAGAGTGGCATCTAGTCCTAGTGAACACTAATGCTACCAAAGTATGAAAATCCAAGTTGCATGAACCTTGGAAGACTACATAAGATAATTCTACGATGAACAGGCAGAAACAAGCTGCAAAAGATAGTAGTAACTGATACCATTTGTTATCTGGGAGCCAAGTATAACATAACACTAAGATGAACATGTGTACTGCATGATGTGTATTTCACATAGTCTGGGCTTCTGTAACTTGAGTTTGGTCAGTACTTAGCTAATTTGTATAACATGATTGAAACATCGGCCTTTGATTGGACTTAGCTAACATCAGTATACTTTAGTGCTGACATAAATACAGCAACAAACCAACATAATCTATGGAAGAAACAAAATTTAAATGGACAACAAATCACAAATGCAGATTTAGAACCCTGTATATCACCCCTATAAGAAAACAATACTTTGTGTGATCTGAAAAGTGAAAACTTCTAGCTTTCCCACAAAGAATATCAACAATTATTGTCCCATGATTTTTCATTTTTGCCATAAAGCAAACTGCGTGAACACCAAGCAAAGGCAAATAATGCTTTTACATACAAAGATCACAAACTTTTGCGTAGTTTTCTCTTAAAAAATACTATTTTATCATAGTAGGCAAAATAGCACATTTAATTACTTTAACGGTGTATACTATATGTTCTAATATACCCCTCTATCACTCATTGCGCCATATGGACATTCACGGTGGAACATCCATGGTCTGGTAGCTCTAGTCAGTGCGTGAAGATAACTCGTTCTCTGTGTAATGCCCAATGTCGAACCATGGAGGATCAACATGGGAGCTAAAAGACAACTTGACTTGTGTGTGCCAACAAGTAGCATTTGAGCCCTCCTTTTCATTTACCATATACCCTTGCCATACAAGATTGCTACTAAATTAATTTGAATTTTCCATTGGAATTTAGTCTTTAGAAAGAATGTATCCATCACGATGCATTATATGCCCCTAAAAGATGCATGTGAGGTGAGTGTTGGAATATACTAGCCAACATTGTTCACCCACTTAAGTAAATTGATGATGTACTTGCCATTAAATATGGTATCAAGCAAGGAGGACTTGAGTTAAGAACCGAGTCAATGTACTAATAGCCTGCATTGCTCCCATAACTAATCTTACCTAGGCTTCAGACAATCCTAGACATGACAGGTGTCTGGAAACATGTTGCCCAAACTTGTTTCTCAACTTAAACTTCTGGGAACTGGTTAACATCATGAATTTAGTAGGGGTCATAACCATTGGATGATTGTACATGTATCTCTTAAGCCATGAGTTTTGGCTTATTTTGATGCACATAATAAGATTTCCCATAATTTCACATTATTGACATGGGTGTCTCCAAGACTCCTATTATGAAATGATTTCTTTATTTTGAATCATATATGTGGAAATAAACAATACACAAATCCAACATGCTTGCTTGAATCCATAAAAAAATTAGGTTGCCAAAGTCGTGATTTTGCTTCCCGTTAGGGAGGCTGACATGTGAGTCACTATCTTCACCATAATTGGAACAGAAAAGCTTGGTGAAATGCATTTAATTTATCAAGTCACCATATGGTGGTATATGTTGGCATGTAATACATAGGACATGGTGATATCCTAGTGGTGGAATTGCAATGACACATCTACACCGACTACACATGAAGTCGACCATTGTTTTTAGGGAGCTGGTCAGAAGGAAAATAGGTTCCTAGCTAAAGTTGTCTTGCCCCACTTCAAAACTACAAGGCGTGCACTATGGCTTTGACCCAATGGCCTCCGTTTGCTGGAATCGGAATAGTTGATGACAAAGTTGCGAGACAATAACTCCCTCGGAAGCACAGGTTACAACTTTCATCATACCGTGCTCTCTAAGGAGCAACTATTCTTACTATGTGAAAACAAAAGGTGCTAAGTTGCAATCCAATTCTAAGGATTTTCGTGGTTTCGGTGAATCCAGTTATAGGAGAACCAGGAAGGGGTCTACTTGATGGAGGCGATTAGCTTCCTAGGGTCAATTAGTACGGAATATCATGTCTCCATGGCAAAAAATGTGACCTCGCTCCTCCCCATTAGTATACGTGATTATCAAGTCACCATATTTGGCACACTTGATTATATTAAGGACTCCAAGATAGCCATGACGTGGATTGTAATGGCGCATCTTTACAGATGTGGGTTCGAGTGAAGGGAAGAATTTAATTTAACAATGGCGATTATTTGGGCTTATCACCATCAGAAGTCACGACATCGGGAACATTCGAGTATGAAATACCGATGACTTAGTGTGGTAAAATTACAATGGCACATATTCATTGTCTTGGGTTAGACTTTTGATGTAGGTTGTTAATTTTTCATTGTCAATTATTACGCATGCCGTCTCCCCTTGACACAAAAGAGTGACTCATTCCTTCCTGCAGGCACATGCCATTATGTAATACTCATTGAGTTTAGAATAGGCAATACACCATATGTGACCATAGATGATGCACCGGACAGTTCCAGATTGGCCTACTATTTGACAAAGGTGACTAATATTCTGGGTTAATGATTACCTCACCGCCAACTATATTAATAGAGATACGGAAGGATATAAGTTAACCTTATTGTCTCTTGGCGAACAAGTGGACACAACAATAGTAGTTAACATAAGTAATGAACTCATGACCACCGACAGCTAAACCCAAACCATAAGAAGAAGGTTACACATTAGAGCATAGAACCGATACCAAATACTAAATAATGAATTAAAAAAACCATGACGGGAAACAAATTTCTTGACAAATAACTTCAATTACCAAACATCGACAACTATTTGCTCCTTGTTCTCCGGCCTTTGTGACGTAGACCACATGGACCATATGGCTTGTCCATAAAGTGGTAGTCCAACTAAAGCCCAATGCCGGTGTAGGATGAGGATTTGATTTACATGTAGGATAGTTGATGTATGTTGAATTATCGATACAAATCTGAACAAATCATTAGGTTATGTCTACTTTTTTATTCCTATCCGGAATGTGGCTATTTTAGATAAGACACCTCCATTATTTCCCCTTGAATAAGTCTACGTAACTCAGATGAGAAGCATATCGAATTAATAGTGTCGATCAGGGTACTATGGGGTTGGTGAAGGAAAATACAGCAAAGAAAGGGAGGAAATGGTATGTTATGCACACTCATACTTGGTTAGCATTTTCATACAAGATTCGGTCCATTTTCAACTTGTATGAGAGATCTTGTCCATGTGTTATGATTAACCTTTCTCTAGTCTCAGTCTCTTGGTACCAATAGGAAGGAAGTAGAGCAACATGTTGGGTGTTCTCGTGTTGCCCTATGAGCCTCCTCCGTTTCCATATTATCTCACTATACAACTAGATACAAGTACAACACAATGTTGGATGTTTCCATGTTCGCCTATTATCCTCTCCATTTACGCCTTTCCTCACTAGTCCATTATAGATTCTATTGTGGAAAAATATCCCCATATGGTTATGACTACCCTTCCACTAGAATATGCATCGAAGAGAAGTAAATAGTATTTTTTGGGGTGTTTTGTGTTTGGTAAGATGCCAAGTTATTACATACATATACCATAATTTAGTCACAATACAGCTTGCACATGAAGTCAACCTCGATATGTAAGGACGCGGTTCCACTGACATCTTGTGTGGTCGCATAGCCATAGTTAACTTCCATCCAAAAAGTAGCTTCCATATCATTTGCGCCTCCTATTTGTCCAATTAGATAGCTCATTTCAAACCCAAAGATTCATTCCAACCTTCTCTCGTACAACCCATTGTGTCAACACACATGATGAACAACTTCAAAAATATATTATCTCATGAGCTAACACACTTCTTGACCTACTGTCTTTTCACATGACCCGAGACCTAGCTCCATCGCTAATGTTTCACAAAGCTTTACCGAATGAATATATTCTTGTTGAAACAATCCAGATATCAAAACCATCATGGGAAATGAATAGAAAATCAATTTCAAGTGGATAGGGTGATCATGAGGCAGTATACCAAATACCCCCCTCATGTTTAGCAATAATGATAGTCAATCGCAAAAAGTAGGAAGAGAGAAATTCAAAAGTTCCACACAAGCCTTCCCATTATCCTCGGGATAGAGATATTTTTGATAATTTCCAACAGGGCTATGCTTCTGGAGAAGAGTTATTTTTCTCATAGATGCGGATTTGAGCAGGCTCCAGCCACTGTGAATACTAAAGCTCATGTTGTGCCACAGGCGGCTAATCCTGCTCCTCGGGTGGTTGCTCCTGCTGGAGCTGCTCATGTTTAGTCGGTAGCTCATTCAAATCAAAGTTGTGGTTGTTCATCATGGAGACATAAGCCCCTCTAGGTGCCATTTTCCCTGCTGCCAAGCTCCCCGCATTTTCACTCACAACCCCACCTAAATAGAACACTTGTTAGGGTCAACTGATATGTCTCCATGAACAAGAAAACACTAACAAAATCTCAAAGAAACGGATGTGCACTATGCTTGAGTTATCCTCTAGTTATTGATCAATAGTGGTGGGTCACACAACCCATCAGTAGTGCTACTTAGCAGTAATGGACGGTGGGTTTGCCATGAATCTGACGATAAGTGAAAATCTATTTTTGTTGAAAAAAGTTAGTAGTGACGAGCCCAATATGTGGTCCATCAATGATACATTGTTACCTGTGACAGAGAACAATATTGAGGCTAAACATGCTACTTTTTACTCATATACAACCCACCACTTACAAGCCCAAGTCACAACACGATAGTGACTAAATACTTACCCTGTCATTTGGATCACAACTTAAAACTAGTAGCCCCACATATTAAGCTCATTATTCGTTCCTACTATCATTAGTCCCTTCTCTACCTACTAGCACACTTGTCTTCATGATTTGTCCTCCACAGAAACACACACTTCCCTTGTTAATCGCTCATCATGTAATACCCTTCCCCTTCTTCCCCGAAAATAATCCCTATGAGGAACAAACTAGCGCTGGCCCTCCACCTCCTGTAAATGTTGTCATCTCTGCAGAATCTAGCATGGGTGCTGCCTCCAAGAATTAATTGAGTTTGTCCGAGAGGAGGAACACCCAGGTCCAACTCCCTCTGCCACCCAGACGATTATGGTGTTCATTTCTGCCTCGGTCCTTGCACCGTATATACGGGTCAGTGCTCATGGGTTGATGGTGCAGCATGGCCAAGGCCTTCTCCGTCCGGCTTCTCGTTACCTATTCTTCAAGACACTCCCCACCATTGTTTCCTCTATTCGGATCCCTAACTCTATGGGTTCTCCAAACATCAGACGGTGCAATATATTGAGGAGAAGAAGGTTCGAGTACTGGAGACTACACATTATTGGCAGGTGTTAGCTTTGGACTGGACATGGCCCGATTTTATTTTTCGATTTGACCATCACTGGCAGACACGTTCATCTAAGTGGTTTGTTACTTCTCCACTAAGTACCGACTACTAAGCATGTTGAACCCATCAATGCTAGGTGTTTCTGGACCTTCACCAGTTAGGCATTATGGAGTAGTTTCAGCAGTTCTGGAATATACAATGGAGAGAGAGAGAGAGGAAGAGCATGCGAAGAGGGGCTATATGTAGGGAGAATAACCATGTAGTATGTCCCTGTTTGAGGTGGAACAACACACCGTGACATGCCTTGAAGGCGCATGAACTTCTTCTAATTTTAACATACCAAAAACTGATATGATTCATTAAAACCTACTGAACAAAATACATTCCATATCTATAAAGATTAACACTTATTATATTAGGAAAAAGATTCCTGTTAATAATCAAAGAACAAAGGAATGTTTAAAAATATAAGGGTTTTCCATAATGAAGATAATGTCGTCTCTCTTTTTGCGACTTTGTTTCTTTGGAAATTATTCGTTTATGGTCCATGATTTCTTTGTGTGCTCGGTCCACCTAGAGCTATTCATATCTGCTGAAATTTGCATCATCCGCAAAGTATGCACCTATATGTATCGCACTCTTAGTGACAGACGGTGTCCTGGACTAGGGGGTACTCACCACGTCGTTTCCCGATCAGTTGGATTGTGCCAAGGATCCCCATGGTCGTATACTCATGGGCCAGTTTGGACAACCCGTGCCGCATATAAGGAAGACTCCACAAGACTTGGAGCCCAAGGCGAGGACTCTCCTAAAACCCTAGGCCTCTGGTGTGTTATATAAACCGAGGCCAGGCTAGTCAATAGACAATCTCATATTCATTACCACAGTCTCGTGGTAGATACATGTACTCTGTACTACACCCCATATGAATACAATCAAAAGCAGCATGTAGGGTATTATCTCATCAAGAGAGCCCGAAGCTGGGTAAAACCCCGTGTCCATGTTACCATCGCTCCAAGTGAAGGAAATATGCCCTAGAGGCAATAATAAAGTTATTATTTATTTCCTTATATATCATGATAAATGTTTATTATTCATGCTAGAATTGTATTAACCGGAAACATAATACATGTGTGGATACATAGACAAACAGAGTGTCACTGGTATGCCTCTACTTGACTAGCTTGTTAATCAAAGATGGTTAAGTTTCCTAACCATAGACAAAGGAGTTGTCATTTGATTAACAAGGTCACATCATTAGTTGAATGATCTGATTGACATGACCCATTCCATTAGCTTAGCACCCGATCGTTTAGTATATTGCTATTGCTTTCTTCATGACTTATACATGTTCCTATGACTATGATATTATGCAACTCCCGTTTACCGTAGGAACACTTTGTGTGCTACCAAACGTCACAACGTAACTGGGTGATTATAAAGGTGCTCTACAGGTGTCTCCGAAAGTATTTGTTGGGTTGGCGTATTTCGAGATTAGGATTTGTCACTCCGAATGTCGGAGAGGTATCTCAGGGCCTTCTCGGTAATGCACATCATATAAGCCTTGCAAGCATTGCAACCAATGAGTTAGTTGCGAGATGATGTATTACGAAACAAGTAAAGAGACTTGCCGGTAATGAGATTGAACTAGGTATTGGATACCGACGATCGAATCTCGGGCAAGTAACATACCGATGACAAAGGGAACAACGTATGTTGTTATGCGGTCTGACCGATAAAGATCTTCGTAGAATATGTAGGAGCCAATATGGGCATCCAGGTCCCGCTATTGGTTATTGACCGGAGACGAGTCTCGGTCATGTCTACATAGTTCTCGAACCGTAGGGTCCGCACGCTTAAGGTTTCGATGACAGTTATATTATGAGTTTATGCATTTTGATGTACCGAAGTTAGTTCGGAGTCCCGGATGAGATCACGGACATGACGAGGAGTCTCGGAATGGTCGAGACATAAAGATTGATATATTGGACGACTATATTCGGACATCGGAATGGTTCCGAGTGGTTTCGGATAATAACGGAGTACCGGGGGGTTACCGGAACCCCCCGGGGGGTTAATGGGCCCATATGGGCCATAAGGGCAAGGAGGAGGGGCAGCCAGGGCAGGCCGCGCGCCCCCTCCCCCCTAGTCCTAATAGGACAAGGAAGGGGCGGGGGGCGCCCCCCTTTTTTCCCTCCCCCTCTCTCCTTCCTTCTCCTACAAGGAAAGGGAGAGGAGTCCTATCCTCCTTGGCGCGCCCCTCTAGGCCGGCCGCCCACTCCCCCTTGCTCCTTTATATACGGGGGCAGGGGGGCACCCTAGAACACACAATTAATCAACGTGATTGTTCCTTAGCCGTGTGCGGTGCCCCCCTCCACCATATTCCACCCCGGTCATATTGTCGCGGTGCTTAGGCGAAGCCCTGCGTCGGTAGTACATCAAGATCGTCACCACGCCATCGTGCTGACGGAACTCTTCCCCGAAGCTTTGCTGGATCGGAGCACGGGGATCGTCATCGAGCTGAACGTGTGCTAAGAACTCGGAGGCGCCGGAGTAACGGTGCTTGGATCGGTCGGATCGGGAAGACGTACGACTACTTCCTCTACGTTGCGTCAACGCTTCCGCTTCGGTCTACGAGGGTACATAGACAACACTCTCCCCTCTCGTTGCTATGCATCACCATGATCTTGCGTGTGCGTAGGAATTTTTTTGAAATTACTACGTTCCCCAACAGTGGTATCAGAGCCTGGTTTTTGTGGTTTGATGTTATTTGCACGAGTAGAACACAAGTGAGTTGTGGACGATACAAGTCATACTGCCTACCAACATGTCATACTTTGGGTCAGGGTATTGTTGGATGAGATGACCCGGACCAACCTTACGCGTACGCTTACGCGAGACCGGTTCCCTCGACGTGCTTTGCACACAGATGGCTTGCAGGAGACTGTCTCACCAACTTTAGTTGAACCGAGTATGGCTACGCCCGGTCCTTGAGAAGGTTAAAACGGAGTCTATTTGACAAACTATCGTTGTGGTTTTGATGCGTAGGTGAGATTGGTTCTTGCTTAAGCCCGTAGCAGCCACATAAAATTTGCAACAAACAAAGTAGAGGACGTCTAACTTGTTTTTGCAGGGCATGTTGTGATGTGATATGGTCAAGACATGATGCTAAATTTTATTGTATGAGATGATCATGTTTTGTAACCGAGTTATCGGCAACCGGCAGGAGCCGTATGGTTGTCGCTTTATTGTATGCAATGCAATCGCCCTGTAATGCTTTACTTTATCACTAAGCGGTAGCGATAGTCGTAGAAGCATAAGATTGGCGAGACGACAACGATGCTACGATGGAGATCAAGGTGTCGCGCCGGTGACGATGGTGATCATGATGGTGCTGCGGAGATGGAGATCACAAGCACAAGATGATGATGGCCATATCATATCACTTATATTGATTGCATGTGATGTTTATCTTTTTATGCATCTTATCTTGCTTTGATTGACGGTAGCATTATAAGATGATCTCTCACTAAATTATCATAGTAATAGTGTTCTCCCTGAGTATGCACCGTTGTGAAAGTTCTTCGTGCTGAGACACCACGTGATGATCGGGTGTGATAGGCTCTACGTTCAAATACAACGGGTGCAAAACAGTTGCACACGCGGAATACTCAGGTTTAACTTGACGAGCCTAGCATATAACAGATATGGCCTCGAAACACGGAGACCGAAAGGTCGAGCGTGAATCATATAGTAGATATGATCAATATAGTGATGTTCACCATTGAAACTACTCCATCTCACGTGATGATCGGGCATGGTTTAGTTGATTTGGATCACGTGATCACTTAGAGGATTAGAGAGATGTCTATCTAAGTGGGAGTTCTTAAAGTAATATGATTAATTGAACTTAAATTTATCATGAACTTTGTCCCTGATAGTATCTTGCTTGTTTATGTTGATTGTAGATAGATGGCTCGTGTTGTTGTTCCGTTGAATTTTAATGCGTTCCTTGAGAAAGCAAAGTTGAAAGATGATGGTAGCAATTACACGGACTGGGTCCGTAACTTGAGGATTATCCTCATTGCTGCACAGAAGAATTACGTCCTGGAAGCACTGCTGGGTGCCAGGCCTGCTGCTGGAGCAACGCCAGATGTTGTGAACGTCTGGCAGAGCAAAGCTGATGACTACTCGATAGTTCAGTGTGCCATGCTTTACGGCTTAGAACCGGGACTTCAACGACGTTTTGAACATCATGGAGCATATGAGATGTTCCAGGAGTTGAAGTTGATATTCCACCAGAATGCCCGGATTGAGAGATATGAAGTCTCCAATAAGTTCTATAGCTGCAAGATGGAGGAGAATAGTTCTGTCAGTGAGCATATACTCAAAATGTCTGGGTTATAATCACTTGATTCAACTGGGGGTTAATCTTCCGGATGATTGCGTCATTGACAGAATTCTCCAATCACTTCCACCAAGCTACAAAGGCTTCGTGATGAACTATAATATGCAAGGGATGGATAAGACAATGCCCGAGCTCTTCGCAATGCTAAAGGCTGCGGAGGTAGAAATCAAAAAGGAGCATCAAGTGTTGATGGTTAAAAAAACCACTAGTTTCAAGAAAAAGGGCAAAGGGAAGAAGAATGGGAACTTCAAGAAGAACATCAAACAAGTTGCTGCTCAAGAGACGAAACCCAAGTCTGGACCTAAGCCTGAAACTGAGTGCTTCTACTGCAAGCAGACTGGTCACTGGAAGCGGAACTGCCCCAAGTATTTGGCGGATAAGAAGGATGGCAAGGTGAACAAAGGTATATGTGATATACATGTTATTGATGTGTACCTTACTAATGCTCGCAGTAGCACCTGGGTATTTGATACTGGTTCCATTGCTAATATTTGCAACTCGAAACAGGGACTACGGATTAAGCGAAGATTGGTTAAGGACAAGGTGACGATGCGCGTGGGAAACAGTTCCAAAGTCGATGTGATCGCAGTCGGCACGCTACCTCTACATCTACCTTCGGGATTAGTATTAGACCTGAATAATTGTTATTTGGTGCCAGCGTTGAGCATGAACATTATATCTGGATCTTGTTTAATGCGAGACGGTTATTCATTTAAATCAGAGAATAATGGTTGTTCTATTTATATGATTAATATCTTTTATGGTCATGCACCCTTAAAGAGTGGTCTATTTTTGATGAATCTCGATAGTAGTGATACACATATTCATAATGTTGAAGCCAAAAGATGCAGAGTTGATAATGATAGTGCAACTTATTTGTGGCACTGCCGTTTAGGTCATATCGGTATAAAGCGCATGAAGAAACTCCATACTGATGGACTTTTGGAGCCACTTGATTATGAATCACTTGGCACTTGCGAATCGCGCCTCATGGGCAAGATGACCAAAACACCGTTCTCCGGTACTATGGAGATAGCAACAGATTTATTGGAGATCATACATACAGATGTATGTGGTCCAATGAACATTGAGGCTCGTGGCGGATATCGTTATTTTCTCACCTTCACAGATGATTTAAGCAGATATGGTTATGTCTACTTAATGAAACACAAGTCTGAAACATTTGAAAAGTTCAAAGAATTTCAGAGTGAAGTTGAAAATCATCGTAACAAGAAAATAAAGTTTCTACGATCTGATCATGGAGGAGAATATTTGAGTTACGAGTTTGGTATACATTTGAAACAATGCGGAATAGTTTCGCAACTCACGCCACCCGGAACACCACAACGCAATGGTGTGTCAGAATGTCGTAATCGTACTTTACTAGATATGGTGCGATCTATGATGTCTCTTACAGATTTACCGCTATAATTTTGGGGTTATGCTTTAGAGACGGCTGCATTCACGTTAAATAGGACACCGTCAAAATCCGTTGAGACGACACCTTATGAACTATGGTTTAGCTAGAAACCAAAGTTGTCGTTTCTTAAAGTTTTGGGCTGCGATGCTTATGTGAAAAAGCTTCAACCTGATAAGCTCGAACCCAAATCGGAAAAATGTGTCTTCATAGGATATCCAAAAGAAACTGTTGGATACACCTTCTATCACAGATCCGAAGGCAAGACTTTTGTTGCTAAATTCGGAGTCTTTCTAGAAAAGGAGTTTCTCTCGAAAGAAGTGAGTGGGAGGAAAGTAGAACTTGATGATTTAACTGTACCTGCTCCTTTATTGGAAAGTAGTACATCACAGAAAACTGTTTCTGTAGCACCTACACCAATCAGTGAGGAAGTTAATGATGATGATCATACAACTTCAGATCAAGTTACTACAGAACCTCGTAGATCAACCAGAGTAAGATCCGCACCAGAGTGGTACGGCAATCCTATTCTGGAAATCATGCTACTAGATCATGGTGAACCTACGAACTATGAAGAAGCGATGGTGAGCCCAGAGTCCGCAAAATGGCTTGAAGCCATGAAATCTGATATGGGATCTGTCGTGGATTTGCCACGGCAGATGTCCTAGTAAGAGGACTTAGTCGTGGAGCCATCGCAACGGGTTAGCTTGAAGGGGTTAAAGTGGACACAAGGACACGGTTTTTATACTAGTTCGGCCCCTTCGATGAAGGTAAAAGCCTACGTCTAGTTGTGATGGGATTGATGGGTTTCGAGGGCTTAGGGAGCGATAAGCTTCGCCTAAACCTCGAGTTCTTTTTCTCTGTCTTCAAACCGCCGCCGAGTCATCCCCTTATATACACGGGTGACGCCCGTCGGTCTGCAAAGTCCCAACCTCCGGCTAATAAACGTGCCCGGGTCGGTCTCTCTATTCCTAACTTACAATACAAGTTTACATCAGGCCGGTTTACATCATAAACCTTTAAACCGATTATGGGCCTTAGGCCCTTCTATCTCTCCTTGGGTTTTAACACCTCGGGTCTGTTGACGGAGGTAACCCGGGCCCTGCAGGCCAGTTTACCCCGGATAGCAACATCCCCAACATTAGGCCCCAGATTGATTTGAACAGGTTCATGTCAATCCTTAATAAGAATTTCTGTCTTCAAATGTCTTCCAGTGACTTGTTAAACCGTCGTTTCTCCGTCTCCTCTTGCTGTGGTAAACCGATGTGACGTCAGCGCAAGCTACCGTCTCCTTTCGCTAACCCGCAAGAATCAGGGCGACGGCTGGGCTTCCGAAATCTCCGGCCCCTGGATTCGCGCGCCTGATACACGCGCCGCGCCTTATAAATAGGACTTGAAGGCCGTCTTCCTTTCCTCCCCTTCTTCGTCTTCCTCGCGACCCAGACCTCAAAGCTCCGCCGCCGCCGTCAGCTGCTGCATCAACTCCGGCCGCTGCATCAACCTGATCGGATCAGAGCACCGCGGCGACTTTCCACATCTGCTTGGACCCCGGTAAGGCCCCTGTTCTTGTTGCTTTAGATCTGTTCTAGGGTTCATCGTCCTGCTACTGTTTCTTGCTCATCCCCATAGCAGCCTTTGCGAACAGATGATGATACCTGTATCTGGATTTGTAGTTCCTCTTAGCAGTCGCCATAAATCTGCACTCATTTCCTTAGATCTCACTCTTGTTCCTGCTTGTCGAACTTATGTTGTTCTGCTGTGAGCCCGACTTCATATTACCTGTTTTTATTTCTTTTTCGCCCTAGCTGTAGATCCATTGCTTTGAAAGAATCTGTACGGGATCTGTTTCTGCTTTCATACTCACAACTGCTTAGATCTGGTCGGTTTAACTCTTAGCAAAGCGAACAAACCGATCTACACATCCATTAGTCCCCTTGATGAACCGCCGGTTGATATTATTGTAGATAACCTGACTCTATATAAGAGCATCTTCGGTTTACAATCATACTTGCTCTCAAACCGGAATACCTTTGCCTTGTAGATTTCCTCATGGCAAAACAGGTGTATGAATGCAACTGGGTTCCCTCTTGCATCACTGAGACCCAACTAAACAACTTAGTTCTGACTGGTGCTTTGAGTAGCAAAAGTACCATCCATTGGAGGGTTCCAGGAAACGAATGTCCTCCTACCCCGCAGGAGGGAGAAGTGGTGGTGTTTGCGGATCACCTGGCTCGGGGGTTTAATCCACCCGGTTCAAAATTTTATCGGGACGTCTTGGCTAATTTTAGGCTGCGCCCACAAGATGTTGGTCCAAATTCAGTCACGAATATCTGCCATTTTCAAGTACTTTGCGAGGCGTACTTCCAAGAAGAACCTACTGTAGAGCTATTCCGGGACTTTTTCCATTTGAACCGACGTACTGAATTTACCGACGGCCCTAATATGGAACTGGGTGGTATGGCGATTCAGAAGAGGAAAGAGGTGACTTATCCTCATGCCAAGTTGCATAGTCATCCGCAAGAATGGAATTGCACTTGGTTCTATTGCAAGGATACTTCCCCTGCTGAAGAAAATCCACTGCCCGGTTTTCGTCCAGAGAGACTTAGCAACACTCACCCCTTCCCCCCACGGCTAACTGCCAAAGAGAGGAGTAAGTATGCCCCTCAGCTGTCCAAGCTCAGAGCCTTCATGGCTAATGGTTTAACGGGGGTTGATCTTGCTCGTTGCTGGATTTCATGGAGCATCCTGCCCCTTAGCATCCGCTCCGGTTTGATGTGCCAATACACGGGTCGGGTTGATGATCCTTTGAGGCACTGCAACATTCAGCTGACGGAGGACGAAGTCGCTGAAGCCGTGAAAAAGATGCTGAACGAACCGGAACATGTTTGCGCTCGAACCGGCCTGCTTCCATTTTGCGCCACAAACAAACCACCTGCTGTAAGTAACTCCTCCCTGTTTATAGAATTTTTGATCTCCTTATATATATTGCTAACTTCCAGTCCTTTCCGAAACAGGGAGATGATCCGTTTTGGAGCAAGAAGCTTCAGGAGCCAACCGAAAAGATAATCAGACCCAAGACAAGGGTGAAGAAGCCTGCTACAAAGAAAAGGCACACTGCTTCCTGTACCCCCGACTTAGAGGAGGATGATGTGGGTAATCCGGACCTTGGGGTAGACCTTGATTCAGTTGGCTTACTTTTTGTACGTCTTATTGATGATGATATTTGTCAGGACGACGCTGAAGCGAGCAATGCTGAAGGCCCAGAGGTAACTATTCTTTCTTCTGATGCCGTTCCTTTGCCTTTGAAAAAACCTCGCCAAGCAAACCGGAAACTTAAATTTTCTCACCCTCTTGCTTATTTGGATCCCAAATTTCTTGTGAAGACCCAGCAACATGAAGCTCGACGCACCACTCGGCATAGCGGCCAGGTAGTCACCTCCGCCGGTTTACCGAACAGCCCGGTTCGGAGACGCCGCTCAGAGGTCTCCAATTTATGCGCTAGCTTTCCTCCTAAAGCAGGTTTAACTCGTCAGCCTCTAAATCCATCTGACTCCGATTATCAGGTCACTTCCCATTCCTCTTCCGGTGAATCTTCAGCCACTCAACTGCCACCGTTGAAGACAGTTATTGGGTAAGTTGGACCGATCACAACATATCTCTGTATGGGTTTCTTAATCCATCTTATACCGTTTTTTCAATCTTTGGGCTTTTTCCAGGGCCAAACCTAGACCGAGCAAGAAGGCTCGTCTGGATAACCCGGCTGGAGGAACTGCCGCTCCTGAACGAGGGAAAACTCCTGGTGCTGACGCTCCGGGTCGTGAGGACACTCAGAGTTATCTATCTCCGCAAGATGACACCTGCGCTGAAGAAAGGATTATCGAACCTGCCAGCCATACTGATCCGCCTGCCAGTCCTGTTCGGGTTGAGGAATCCATCCCCCCTTCTGGAACTGCTGATAAGCCGACAGGGCCACTGCAGAGCAGCGATTCCAAGGATGATGATGTTGTGATTACCGGCATCGGTCACTCTGAACCGGGGAACACTGCTACCTTAGCCAAGCATACTGCCAAGGACGAAATCTCGGCCATGAAGGGCAAATGGGACCTTGACTCTTCTACGTACGCCGCTTTAAGCGCCCCGGATCTTTATTCCGGGTACCTGAACCGACTGTACACCAGTCGGGATTATGAAGCTGGCATGATCAAGATGATGAAGGAGAAACTTGAGGTAACTCCCTTGTGCTTCATTCCATTTCAACTTAGCTTATCAATATTTCCAAACCGAGACGGTAAACCCGGATCAGGCTGTCTTGACAATTAAAGTCCGGTTTAGAAAACCCAAGGCTTCAACTTAGGTCATAACCAGAAAACATCATTAGATAACTATTAGCCCCCAAGTGCCAAGTTTAAATACTTGTATTAATCTTGGGACTTTTTTGCAATGGGAAACTTGCGTTAAAATCAAATATGCATTAGCCCCCAAGTATCAAGCACATAACTTGCTTGTGTGGTTGATACTTCCAAACCGTGCAATATTTTCTGAACACTGTTTTGACGACCTGCTGCAGGGGGATCTAAAGACCCAAGCGAAACAAGTCTCGGACCTTCAGGAAATCTTAAAAACCCAACAGGCTGAAACTGAAAAAACGAAGGACGAATTGGCCCATGCCTTAACCGTTATGGAACAGCTGAAAGAAAGCCACCAGAAAGAACAAGCTGATTGGGTTACTGAGAGAGCTCTTTTGACGAAGAGGGCTGAAAATGCCGAGGCTGCTCTTAAACCGGTGGTCGATGAATTATCCACCGTGAAGCGACAGATACACTCCATGACCTCTGCTGTCTTTGGTAAGCTTTTCGACGCCCTTCTTCCAATTTATACCTTGTTTGTTACATCCTATGTCCGGTTTGTAATCCATCTTGAAACACTGCAGGCTCACGTATTGGACACTTGGGTTCTGATGTGTGGATGAAACTCAAAGCTGCTTATACTCTGATTGAACAGTTGTACACCAGAGCACAAAGGGCTATCACCACTGCGTCGCATAACAACCCTGCGCCGTCTCTGATTCAAGACACATTAAAGAGGCTGTCCATGCTTCCAGCCCGGATTGAAGAATTGAAAAGATCAGCTGCTCGAACTGGAGCCATTACTGCCTTGATCCGGGCCAAAGCATGGGTACCAGATTTCGATCCTGTCGAAGCGGCCCAAGGATACCCCAGCTTGAAGGAAGACGGTTCAGACTTTGGTGAAGACGATTTGAGGGCGATAAACCGGGCGGTGCGCCCCCTAGCTTGTCAATTGGCTGAGGAAGCAGATCTGTCACGTTACCAAGCCCAATACGACAACCAGAACAAACGAGTGGCTGCTCCGGTCCCTGAAGCGGGAAACCTTATTCCTCCAATCCGTAAGCATACTTACGCCCCTGATATTGAACCGTCTTTGCTGATTCACGAAGAAGCCGTCTTTCAAGCGCTAATGGGAATCGACTGGACCACTGCTGATTTCCAGCCAATGGGTAACCAAGATAGAGCTGAAGCGGCGCAAGACGATCCCCAGCCTTCGAACCGAGGCAGCGAACAGGCCTAATCAACGCTCCGGTTCACCTTACTTGGTGACGTTTTAATCCGTCAACGAACAATATATTCAGGCACTACGTTTGCCTTGTAATAAGATAGTTTGATACCTCTGCATTTGAATGTGCCTTCGCGCACGAGTACTGATGCTCTTTTCCAATGACGTTTTCCAACTTTGTTTCCTGTCTTTATTGAGTACACAAGATCTTCCGGCCCTATGAACCGTGCTGCGCCCTTGCCAAACCGGGCAACTTGCCTCTGGGTTAAAAAACGGACCAGGCTATGTCAGCTGAATCGGTTTAAAAACACTTGACGTTCCAAAGAACAAAAAATACCACAATAAAGGCAGAAAACAAAAACCAAATATGAAAAGGCAACGCGATAGTAAAACGCATGCAAATAGTGGCTACTATGAACCGTTCAGAAGGCGTGACCATCGTCAAGACAAAACCGAGCCCCCAAGAGGTGTAGCTACGGTTTAGGTCGACCAGGTTCCTAACTGAATCGTGGCAAATATGCCGGCCAAATGGCATTGCATTGGTTCGTCAACCAAGCCCCCAAGTGACTCAATGGCCAAGGGCCGATCAAGTGGCATTGCGTTGGTTCGGACACGACCAAGCCCCCAAATGATTCATTGGCTAAAAAGCCGACCAGAAGGCATTACCATCATCAAGACATGACCGAGTTCCCATAAGGCGTAATCTACGGTTCAAGTCGATTAGGTCCCCAACTGATTCAGTGGCAAATGTGCCAGCCAGAAGGCATTACCGTCGTCAAGACATGACCAAGCCCCCCGGAGGTGTAGCTACGGTTCAGGCCGACTAGGTCCCCAACTGACTTTATAGGGTTTAGCTATGTTCTCTTTGGTTCGAACCCGACCTATGTTTGAACAGGAAGCCCCATGTTTGAATAGCTATGTTCTCTTTGGTTCGAATACGACCTATGTTTGAACAGGAAGCCTCATGCTGAATGGCTATGTTCTCTTTGGCTCGAATACGGCCTATGTTTGAACAGTAAGCCTTATGCTTGAACCGGGATATTGAACCGGATACTAAGAGCTTCACAACCCTGTGGGAGACATCTTCCCTTGAACCGGCCTTTAAACCGGAATCTATAATTTGAACTTCTGTGAAGCGACCTCCAGGGGTAAGCAAACATACTCCGTTGGCTGTTGTCTTCTTGAGCATTTGATACAAGGGGATCGCCTTTTCACCAAGGCGACTGATAAACCGGCTCAACGCCGCAATCCGCCCGGCCATGCGCTGAACATCATTGATGCATTTTGGTTTGGCCAGGGAGGTGATGGCTGTGATCTTTTCTGGATTGGCCTCAATTCCTCTATGGGACACTAAAAATCCCAACAACTTACCAGCAGGTACCCCAAAAACACATTTAGCCGGGTTCAGCATCATCTGGTATACTCTCAAGTTATCGAAAGTCTCCTTCAAATCGTCAACCAGGGTCTCCTTCTTTCGTGACTTGACCACAATATCATCCACATAAGCATGCACATTACGACCAATCTGCTTGTGGAGGCAATTTTGCACACATCGTTGATAAGTAGCCTGCGCACTCTTAAGCCCAAAGGGCATAGACACATAGCAGAAGGCTCCAAAGGGAGTAATGAACGCTGTCTTCTCCTGGTCCTTAACTGCCATCTTGATCTGATGATAGCCCAAATAGGCATCCAAAAAACTTAAACGCTCGCAACCTGCCGTAGCATCAATGATCTGATCAATCCGGGGGAGAGCAAAAGGATCTGCTGGGCAAGCTTTATTCAAGTCTGTGTAGTCCACACACATGCGCCAGGTGCCGTTTTTCTTAAGAACTAGCACCGGATTAGCGAGCCATTCGGGATGAAAAACCTCAATGATAAACCCAGCTGCCAGGAGCCTGGCCACTTCCTCACCAATCGCTTTACGTCTTTCTTCGTTAAACCGCCGTAAGAACTGCTTTACCGGCTTGTACTTAGGATCCACATTAAGGGTGTGCTCAGCGAGTTGCCTCGGTACACCAGGCATGTCAGATGGCTTCCATGCAAAGATGTCCCGATTCTCACGGATGAACTCGATGAGCGCGCTTTCCTATTTTGGATCCAAGTTTGCACTGATGCTGAACTGCTTGGATGAATCGCCAGGTACGAAGTCAACAAGCTTAGTTTCGGCCGCTGACTTAAACTTCAAGGCCGGATCGTGGTCCGTAGTTGGCTTTTTTAATGAAGTCATATCCTCCGGATCAACACTGTCTTTGTACTGCTTTAGCTCCTCCGTAGCACAAACCGATTCAGCATAAGTCGCATCTCCTTCCTCGCATTCCAAAGCAATTCGGCGGCTCCCATGAACCGTTATAGTGCCCTTGTAACCTGGCATCTTAAGTTGCAGATATACGTAGCAGGGCCGTGCCATAAATTTTGCATAAGCTGGCCGCCCGAACAAAGCGTGGTACGGACTTTGGATTTTAACCACCTCGAACGTCAGCGTCTCTGATCTGGAATCATGACTATCGCCAAATACCACTTCAAGGGCTATCTTACCAACCGGATACGCAGACTTGCCAGGCACCACCCCGTGGAACACTGTATTGGTCGGTCTGAGATCCTTATCTACCAGTCCCATACGACGGAAGGTCTCATAATACAAGATGTTAATGCTGCTCCCTCCGTCCATGAGCACCTTGGTGAGCTTATAACCTCCCACCTGAGGCGCTACCACCAGTGCTAACTGACCCGGATTATACACCCTGGGAGGATGATCTTCTCGGCTCCATATGATAGGCTGTTCCGACCAACGCAGATAGTGAGGCGTGGCCGGTTCGACAACACTGACTGCCCGCCTCTGAAGCTTCCTATCTCGTTTATCCAAGCTCGTAGTAAAGACATGATACTGTCCACCACTCAACTGTTTCGGGTTGCTCTGATAACCACTTTGATTACTTTGATTATTCTGATTATTTTGGCTGACCTGTCCGCCCGGGTTACCCTGGAACCCCTGACCGGAATTCCCGCCACCGTACCCTGATCCGGAACCGGAACCGCCACCGGAGCTGTGATCATATTGGAAAGTGTTTGAGCTTTTGAATTCCTTCATGATATAACAATCCTTCCAAAGATGGGCTGCTGGTTCCTCCTTTGTTCCGTGCTTCGGACAGGGCTGGTTTAAGAAAAAGTTCAAACGCTCCGGATTAGGACCGGGATGTGCGCGGAAACTTGGCTGTTTCCCCTTACGCCGCTGGCCTTTATCCTGTGCACTTGTGCTGGCCACCAAGTCCATGCTCCCGTCCGGTTTACGCTTTCCTCCGCCTCCATTACCTGTCGGCCGATGCTGCTGGCCTTTGGTGTTGCTATTCTTCTTTCCCTTCCCTGCTTTGTCATCACCAGAGTCAGGATCCTTGGTACTGTCAGAATCCGCATACTTCACTAAAGCGGTCATGAGCGTTCCTATATCTGTACAATCACGCTTCATCCGGCCCAGCTTTAGCTTCAAAGGGCCAAACCGACAGTTGCTCTCCAACAGCACCACGGCGGTGTCTGCGTTGATGCGATCTGACGAGTGCAAAACTTCTGATACCCGCCGTACCCAATGGGTAGTTGATTCCCCTTCTTGCTGAACGCAGGCTGCTAGGTCAACTATTGACATTGGCTGTTTGCACGTGTCCTTGAAATTCTTGATAAACCGGGCGCGTAATTGGGCCCATGAACTAATTGAATTAGGCGGTAAGCTCTTTAGCCAAGTCCGGGCCGTTCCTTCTAACATCATAGTGAAATACTTGGCACACGCCGTGTCATCCACATCCAGCATCTCCATAGCCATTTCATAGCTCTCCACCCATGTCTCCGGAGGCTGATCTGCCGTGTAGTTTGGTACCTTGCGGGGGCCTTTGAAGTCTTTGGGCAGGCGTACGTTGCGTAAAGCGGGAACAAGGCACGGTACTCCCAAAGAACTGGAAACCACCCCCGGTTCAACCGTAGCTGCGGGGAAGATAGGTGTAAGCTGACGAGCCTGATGCTGCGCTGCTAATCCGGCCTCCCGTGCACGGGTGCGATCCACATTCTCGTGAGTATTGTCGACGCCCGCCGGATTGTTGGCGCGGAGCGCTTCACGCCTGGCGTTACTTGAAACGGCCGGCTCCTCCACGCGCCTACTATAGCTCCTGCTGGGGCGAGGGGTGGAGTGAATCCGATCACGGCTTTGCGAATACGCTTCTTGCTGGGCCAACGCGGTCCTAAGGAGCTCCTTGACCCGGCGTGTCTCTTCATCCTGCGGTGAATCTCCTTCGATCGGAATGGCTTCCAACCGAGCCGCCGCCGTGACGAGGTTATCCATCGGGTTGGAATAATGACCTGACAGCGTTGGCATGGCCGGTGGCGTATCAGTGTTATGACGAGGCAGGTCTATAATCCGGTGCTGAATCGGGGCGCCGGCTGTCGCCTCCGCACGGTTTACCCCCGGGGTGTTGAAGAGATTTCGAGCGTCGAGGGCGGCGGGCAACCGAGACCGGGATTTTCTCTTCAGGACCTCCTGAGATGCCTTCTGGTCCATCATGAGCCTGTAAGCCTGTGCATCTAAAGCGGCGCGCTCCGCCGTCATCCTGATCTCTTCTGCTGCCAGCTCCGCTTTAGCCCGAGTGATCTGCTCTCTCACTTTGGCAATCTCAGCATTGTGAACCTCCTGATCCACCGGGTTGGCCTCCGCCATGAGCGCTGCTAGTGCGTCAAACAGGTCTGACAAAACTTGGGCTGGTGAACCGGTAGGGCCTCCTGCCCGCGCAGCCGTTGCTGCTGCCGATCCGGAGATCGCTGCTGCTGCAGTTGATGATCGTGGCGCCGCCTGTGTCCCAGCCATGAAGATCCCAACCCGATAGGGCAGATCAGAGGGGTCCGGAGTACTGTTGCCATCGGAGCCGCCCCCAACCCGATCATCTTGTAGCTGGTAAAGAGATTCGGTCTCCCCGGTCGACGTTTCATCGCCAGAGTAGATGGCGGTTTCATCACCAGATTCGGATCCTTCCTCGTAGCTTCCCCCGTGGATGACTCCCACGAAGGCGTGCTTCCTGGTCGGTTTAGCCAGGGTCGATCTCGTGCACTGAGCTGTCTCAATGAGGTCGGCGCAGTCGCCTAACTCGGGGCCCGGTTCTCCGATCTTGCCGATGAAAACATGGATGCCGCCAAAGGGGACCCGGTACCCGTACTCGATCGAGCCGGCGTCGGGGCCCCAGCCTGTGCTGTCGATGTAGAGTTTTCCGCGGCGGCTCTTGGTCATCCGTCCCACAGCGTAACCCTCGAGTCCTTCAAAGCGACCCTCCAAGAACCTGAAACCATCTCGCGAGGGCCCCACGGTGGGCGCCAACTGTCGTGGATTTGCCACGGCAGATGTCCTAGTAAGAGGACTTAGTCGTGGAGCCATCGCAACGGGTTAGCTTGAAGGGGTTAATGTGGACACAAGGACACGGTTTTTATACTAGTTCGGCCCCTTCGATGAAGGTAAAAGCCTACGTCTAGTTGTGATGGGATTGATGGGTTTCGAGGGCTTAGGGAGCGATAAGCTTCGCCTAAACCTCGAGTTCTTTTTCTCTGTCTTCAAACCGCCGCCGAGTCATCCCCTTATATACACGGGTGACGCCCGTCGGTCTGCAAAGTCCCAACCTCCGGCTAATAAACGTGCCCGGGTCGGTCTCTCTATTCCTAACTTACAATACAAGTTTACATCAGGCCGGTTTACACCATAAACCTTTAAACCGATTATGGGCCTTAGGCCCTTCTATCTCTCCTTGGGTTTTAACATCTCGGGTCTGTTGACGGAGGTAACCCGGGCCCTGCAGGCCGGTTTACCCCGGATAGCAACACCCCCAACAGGATCCATGTATGAGAACAAAGTGTGGACTTTGGTTGACTTGCCCGAGGGTCGGCAAGCAATAGAGAATAAGTGGATCTTTAAGAAGAAGACTGACGCTGATGGTAATGTTACTGTCTACAAAGCTCGACTTGTCGCAAAAGATTTTCGGCAAGTTCAAGGGATTGACTATGATGAGACCTTCTCACCCGTAGCGATGCTTAAGTCTGTCCGAATCATGTTAGCAATTGCCGCATTTTATGATTATGAAATTTGGCAAATGGATGTAAAGACTGCATTCTTGAATGGATTTCTGGAAGAAGAGTTGTATATGATGCAACCAGAAGGTTTTATCGATCCAAAGGGAACTAACAAAGTGTGCAAGCTCCAGCGATCCATTTATGGACTGGTGCAAGCCTCTCGGAGTTGGAATAAACACTTTGATAGTGTGATCAAAGCATTTGGGTTTGTACAGACTTTTGGAGAAGCCTGTATTTACAAGAAAGTGAGTGGGAGCTCTGTAGCATTTCTGATATTATATGTAGATGACATATTACTGATTGGAAATGATATAGAATTTCTGGATAGCATAAAGGGATACTTGAATAAAAGTTTTTCGATGAAAGACCTCGGTGAAGCTGCTTACATATTGGGCATTAAGATCTATAGAGATAGATCAAGACGCTTAATTGGACTTTCACAAAGTACATACCTTGACAAAGTTTTGAAAAAGTTCAAAATGGATCAAGCAAAGAAAGGGTTCTTGCCTGTATTACAAGGTGTGAAGTTGAGTAAGACTCAATGCCCGACCACTGCAGAAGATAGAGAGAAGATGAAAGATGTTCCCTATGCTTCAGCCATAGGCTCTATCATGTATGCAATGCTGTGTACCAGACCCGATGTGTGCCTTGCTATAAGTTTGGCAGGGAGGTACCAAAGTAATCCAGGAGTGGATCACTGGACAGCGGTCAAGAATATCCTGAAGTACCTGAAAAGGACTAAGGAGATGTTTCTCGTGTATGGAGGTGACAAAGAGCTCGTCGTAAAACGGTTACGTTGATGCAAGCTTTGACACTGATCCGGACGATTCTAAATCGCAAACCAGATACGTATTTACATTAAACGGTGGAGCTGTAAGTTGGTGCAGTTCTAAACAAAGCGTCGTAGTGGGATCTACATGTGAAGCGGAGTACATAGCTGCTTCGGAAGCAGCGAATGAAGGAGTCTGGATGAAGGAGTTCATATCCGATCTAGGTGTCATACCTAGTGCATCGGGTCCAATGAAAATCTTTTGTGACAATACTGGTGCAATTGCCTTAGCAAAGGAATCCAGATTTCACAAGAGAACCAAGCACATCAAGAGACACTTCAATTCCATCCGGGATTTAGTCTAGGTGGGAGACATAGAGATTTGCAAGATACATACGGATCTGAATGTAGCAGACCCGTTGACTAAACCTCTTCCACGAGCAAAACATGATCAGCACCAAGACTCCATGGGTGTTAGGATCATTACTGTGTAATCTAGATTATTGACTCTAGTGCAAGTGGGAGACTGAAGGAAATATGCCCTAGAGGCAATAATAAAGTTATTATTTATTTCCTTATATATCATGATAAATGTTTATTATTCATGCTAGAATTGTATTAACCGGAAACATAATACATGTGTGGATACATAGACAAACAGAGTGTCACTGGTATGCCTCTACTTGACTAGCTTGTTAATCAAAGATGGTTAAGTTTCCTAACCATCGACAAAGGAGTTCTCATTTGATTAACAAGGTCACATCATTAGTTGAATGATCTGATTGACATGACCCATTCCATTAGCTTAGCACCCGATCGTTTAGTATGTTGCTATTGCTTTCTTCATGACTTATACATGTTCCTATGACTATGAGATTATGCAACTCCCGTTTACCGTAGGAACACTTTGTGTGCTACCAAACGTCACAACATAACTGGGTGATTATAAAGGTGCTCTACAGGTGTCTCCGAAAGTATTTGTTGGGTTGGCGTATTTCGAGATTAGGATTTGTCACTCCGAATGTCGGAGAGGTATCTCAGGGCCTTCTCGGTAATGCACATCACATAAGCCTTGCAAGCATTGCAACCAATGAGTTAGTTGCGAGATGATGTATTACGGAACGAGTAAAGAGACTTGCCGGTAACGAGATTGAACTAGGTATTGGATACCGACGATCGAATCTCGGGCAAGTAACATACCGATGACAAAGGGAACAACGTATGTTGTTATGCGGTCTGACCGATAAAGATCTTCGTAGAATATGTAGGAGCCAATATGGGCATCCAGGTCCCGCTATTGGTTATTGACCGGAGACGAGTCTCGGTCATGTCTACATAGTTCTCGAACCGTAGGGTCCGCACGCTTAAGGTTTCGATGACAGTTATATTATGAGTTTATGCATTTTGATGTACCGAAGTTAGTTCGGAGTCCCGGATGAGATCACGGACATGACGAGGAGTCTCGGAATGGTCGAGACATAAAGATTGATATATTGGACGACTATATTCGGACATCGGAATGGTTCCGAGTGGTTTCGGATAATAACGGAGTACCGGGGGGGGGGGGGGTTACCGGAACCCACCGGGGGGTTAATGGGCCCATATGGGCCATAAGGGAAAGGAGGAGGGGCGGCCAGGGCAGGCCGCACGCCCCCTCCCCCCTAGTCCGAATAGGACAAGGAAGGGGGGGGGCGCCCCCCTTTTTTCCCTCCCCCTCTCTCCTTCCTTCTCCTACAAGGAAAGGGAGAGGAGTCCTACTCCCGGTGGGAGTAGGACTCCTCCTTGGCGCGCCCCTCTAGGCCGGCCGTCCCCTCCCCCTTGCTCCTTTATATACGGGGGTAGGGGGGCACCCTAGAACACACAATTGATCAACGTGATCGTTCCTTAGCCGTGTGCGGTGCCCCCCTCCACCATATTCCACCTTGGTCATATTGTCGCGGTGCTTAGGCGAAGCCCTGCGTCGGTAGTACATCAAGATCGTCACCACGCCGTCGTGCTGACGGAACTCTTCCCTGAAGCTTTGCTGGATCGGTGCACGGGGATCGTCATCGAGCTGAACGTGTGCTAAGAACTCGGAGGCGCCGGAGTAACGGTGCTTGGATCGGTCGGATCGGGAAGACGTACGACTACTTCCTCTACGTTGCATCAACGCTTCCGCTTCGGTCTATGAGGGTACGTAGACAACACTCTCCCCTCTCGTTGCTATGCATCACCATGATCTTGCGTGTGCGTAGGAATTTTTTTGAAATTACTACGTTCCCCAACACCAAGACCCCTAGCTTAGGACCCCTACTACTAGATACGCTAGATATTGAACCGACGGTGACGTCTTTACATGCGACAAGACTTCTTTCAAACGAAACTTGTACATTAGCTAATGTATTTTCCTTCAAAATAGAAGAGCTAACATCTTGGCTTCCTACATATAGAGGAGACTTATGAGCTGGATACAACCACCATTGTAGAAAGCCAAATGAAGCATAAAGGCTCCACCGCAGAAAAAGTACCAATGGAAGGACGGAGAGGAATAGTTGGTGGCGGGCCCACCATGAAAGGAAATGCTAAGGGAGACTATAGGGAACCGACAGGTAGTGCTAGGGTTAGGGTTTTATTCATCTATTGGTCGATGATGGAAGAGCAGGCATGGCATGGACAGGTAACTCCAGTGAAGCGGGTGACCAACGATCGATAAGCCGAGAATCTTCAAAGTGACGAAAATGTTTCCAGGAGGTAGAGAATCTCTCAAACAAACAAGGAGCCTTGAACTTGACACAAAAGGAACTAATAGGTCTCATGTTTGAGGATCTGGATTCTAGACCGACCGAGGCCTACTAAGTTGTCAGCTGTTGGAAAGGCGTGCTCACTTCCGCAAATCAACATCAACGTGTTTGCTAAGGCTATGCAACAGGCATGGGGACTCTACTAGGAAGCCATTGGCAATAATATCTTCATCTTGAGATCCGACAAAACGGAGTCTAGAATCATGCTCTATATAATGGACCGTGGAAATTTGGTTTTAGTGTGATGGTTTTGAAGAATTGTGATGGTAAAACTACGCCGTTGAAGATAATGTTTTGGATGACGGAGCCATGGGTGATAATTAAGGATCTTCCCCTATATAAACCATTGTCTACTTTTGGGAATGCTCTCGGGAATTGGCTTGGTGACGTGGTAAAATTTGATATCGAGAAGGATGGATTTATGGGGGGGAACCATCTCATAGTTAGATCTAGAATTTTCATATTCGTTTCATTGGTTCGAGGCTTCTTCCTCCACTCTTCACCGAAAGATGAGGGGACTGTCTTGATTTTCAATTTGAGAAGATACATCACTTCTGGATTGACTGCGTTAGACCAACACATGCTGATAAAAGATTTGAACCACATGTTGATTCCTCACCCTAGTTGGGTGAATGGTTGAGGGCACCACTCGAACATAGCTCCTCACACACAGAAACATAGTAGAAGTCGGTGATAGAAAGTGGGGACTTTAGTTTTGGGAGCACTAGGTCAAGAAGGTGCATCTATGTTCACAGGGGGTAAGCAGCGTTGCGCCACCTCCCATTTAGGCACAAGTGCTACAATACTTACACACCCAGGAAGGACCAATGCAAGCAAGATTGGTGACATGAACTAAGGGATGATTTGCAACTGAAAAGGATGTGGAAGCTGAGGAAGGAGCATGAAAGGAAGGAGGACATAAAAAATTCTATATGGGAAGAAAGGGTGCAAGGCGACTGGGCAAAGAAGACCCATCTACCTCCAGGCAGCACAGATGAGGCACTTTTGTTCACAAGACAAGGAAGGGTGGTGGTGATCACCAAAGGCATCACAAGGATTATCAGCTAAAGGTACTGGATAGGAAGAGAGATTGAAGCAAATTTGTGTAGCTAAGGGAGGTTTCGAGAGACTAGATCCTGATAATAAATTTATCTGTGACAGTGATACCTCAGCAAAGTATTCTTTCAATCACAACCACTAGGAGATTACTTGAGGAGTTTCACACAAATGGAGCGCATTAGGGAGAGCATAGCCAATAAAAACTTTTCAAACCTCTGTTTTAGTAGCTACCAGTACACACGGGACAACAAAAGGGATGATGATGAGAACATTTAGGTACATCTGGGCAGGGGTCCATGCAATGATGATTTCATACACTCATTCTAGGATACATCCATTGAACATGTTCTCACGGAGAACCAGGCCATGATTCACTCATTATTAGAGCGCTAGACCAATTGGTCATTGCCACAAGGAAGAAGAGGGCATTAACATTTGAGGAGAGGCGGATGCCCCATGGATGCGTGGGAGTGTGCATGTGACAACAATTTCGGCCAGAGTACGTTATACATGAAGCTTAACAATGTCACCAATGATATGCAACATTGGAGTGGCTCAGTGTTTTGTTTCGTATGTTTAGACATCACTAGGCACAAGGTCAGCTTCGATGGAAAGGAGAGAGCATTGGGATCCAGATCCTTGGTGGAGATCCATGATATTGAAGCATAGCTTCATCTGGCTCGTGCATGGGAAGAAATAATGTATATGCAACATGCTCGACTGGATTGCTCGAGGAAGACGAACAAAACATGAGCGCGGCATGAGATGTACTACTGACAATGAGATGGGGAAGATGTCGGCCGATTTCTATGCTTAGTTGTTTTCTTGAGGGTGGACGCGGATGTGATGGATGAAGAAATTGAGAATGCACCATTCTAAATTAGACTGACAAAAGCGTTGGGCCAGACAACCTCTCGACTATGTTTACCAATTTCACTAGTCGTTGCTAAAAAATGATGTATCGGCAAACTTCAGTGATACGGATCTAGTGCTGATCCTAAAAATTAACTCACTGGATATACTTCCTCAAATTGGATCAATCAGCTTATAGAACACACTCAGTCATATTGCTTCAAAGGCCTAGTGAATGGTTTGAAGGTTCTCCTGTCCATAATAATCTGGGAGGAGCAAAGTATATTTATTCCTGGTAGGCTTATCACAGACAATGTGTTGGTCACGTACGAGTGTTTGCATGCAATCAGGTCAACAAATAGAAAAATCCAATGTTAGCTATTAAACTAGACATGATGCAGGCCTACAAGAGGGTGGTTTGGATTTTCCACAATCTCATGATGAGGGCACTTGGTTTCTCAAATAGGTGGATCTTGATGACTATGACATCTGTTACCTCGACCAGGATTCCTGTCAAATTGAATGGAGGTTGCTCTGTCATTTTTACACTATCAAGAGGGATCTGACAAGGAGACCCACAATCCCCCCATTTGTTTATTTTTTGGCATTGCTCATGAATTCTCAAAGATAAGGAGATCAATGGTGTACATTTTGGGAGCACTGGCCCCCATGTAGCCCATTTTATGTTTGTAGATGATAGTGTAGTATTTCTTCAAGCATCAAATATCAACTTTGTGACCTTAAAATAGACCCTGTTTGAATACGAGTTGGCCACATGACAAATGATAAATCTTCAAAAAGCCTCAACTTTCTGTGGAAAGGGAAGCAAATAGGAGGACAAAGTTTTTTTAAATATTTTTGCACTGATCCCAAGGCATTGAGCGAGCATTATTTGGGGCTCCCAGCCGTGGTGGGTAGGTCAACGGAAGCAAATTTTAAATACGTTAGAGAAAACTCAAATGGCAAAGTGATTGGATGGGAAGGACAAGGTATCTCGAAGGCGGGAAAGGCGATGCTAAAAAAATCAGTGCTTCCAGCAACACATACTTACACCATGAGTTGCTTTCAACTCCCAGAGAAAATGTGTCGGAACTAAACTATGCGGCAGTATGTAAAACTATTAGTACCCATAATAGGGTGGTGAACGCGACGTATGTACTAGAAGGGAGTTGGCACAAGGGTTTTATCCAGGTTCGAGCCCTCAGTGAGAGGTAATACCCTACATCCCGTATTTGATTTTTATTTATTGTGGAGCACCTTGTGCGAGGGGTTTACAACGGAGATGAACTATAAGGCCACCGAGAGTATAGTCTATGAGAGTATATGTGAATGATAACCCCTTGCCCTACCTTATATAGGTGACGAGGGCTAGGGATTACAAGGAATCCACTAGATCTCATACCGTCGCCCTGTTAGCTTGCACGCCCAGATGCTCTCCAGGTCCTTATCCGGGCTGATGAGCTGCCCTCGTGCACTGATCCTCCACTTGGCCTCTTGGGCCTTGAGATAGGCCTGCTACCGGGCTTCCCACTTAGAGGACACCCCTAGTGTATTGCACCTTCAGTAGCCCCCGAGTGTGTCTGGAGTTGGAGTTATGCTTAGCTTCAAGAGTGAGAGCCCAGGCGGCCTCTCCTTCTGTCTTGTTGGCTAGTCAAATGAGGCACTTGTGACCATGCCACAAGCCTGATTCCACTCATGGAGTCCACCCTCCCTGCCATTTAATCTATTGTGATCATGTACATTTTAAACTATCGTTGTCAGCCCTTTTCCAACTATAATCGGTTGTGGCAGGGCTAAAAAAGTATGGCTCATGGGGTGGATGTGCAGTTGCTCACTTATTCAGTAATGTTGATACTTGGGGAAACAAATTTCATCATCATCAATATTGCTAATGTTGATACGTTACTGATGTTCCAAGTTCACTCATGTGTATGTACATAAAAATGGAGATGAGGTGTGCAATCTCAACCAATACTGTTGCAAGGCCGACCATCGCTCATTGCAGTGCTGCTAGCCCGGGCGTTCAGTGCTAGAAGCCGGTCACGTGATGCTGCAAAGCTAGTGGTCAGTGAACTTTTCATTGCTACAAGGTGGTTGACAATGCTGCAAGACCAAGGCATCGATGCAGCATGGCAGGTCATTGGCATTTTTTTCTTTGCCGCAAAACGGTGCACCGGTGCTACAACGTTGGGGTTATCATGTGTTGCAATTAATGTCGTGTTTAGTGTTGTAAGACCGACCACCATTGTGCTTTTCACTAGCCTACCATGGACACCATTGTGGCCTCCAAGTGAGTCTATTGCAGAGAAACATGGGTGGATGTTGCAAAGGGTGGGGAGAGGAGACGAGAGCAGGAACCAAGTTGGTGGTTGATTTGGCAATAATCTGTGACAGAATTGAATGGTTCACGGGTGGGCGTAACCTAGGAAGAGTTGGAAGATGCATGCCAATGATCCATTGGTTCAGGCGTGTATACATTGTGGTTTTTCACTGATTTCTTGCAGTTAATGAGTATGTGTTCTATATCTACTTTTTTTGTATAGACATGCTCGCATGTTGCAACGTTTTTACGAGGTTTCTCAAAAGAAAATGGAATTATATTCAACAGACTGGTTTAGGAGGAAATGAGTCAGCTCGCTCTAGCGCCAGATGCCCCTCACTTGTATTCCTCTCTCTTCACCATATCCATTCGCTCTATTTCCACCATGCCTAGACCCACGGGGTTGTCATAGTGGTGCAACCGCAGGTTCTCACGAGGGGTGTTTTAGCCGACGACCAGTGCCACAAGCCACGACCCATGCAACAAGGGGGTGAGGCTTGTGGTCGCATCAATGCAACTACCTTGGTTGTAAGACAATGTTCCTCGCCGGTGCGTTGTCTGTAATAGTGCTTGCATGATACCAGGCGACATCAGGGATGCGCCAGAGCATGGACGTGAGGTGCTGCAAGGGGCTGACATAATAGTCTGTTGCAACGATGGGGGAGGGGTGGGGGATAAACAAGTTTTGTGGAGGCTATGGAGGAAGACGGGTTCCACTCTCTCTGCTGCCGTGTGGTGTGAACCAATGCTTCACGTGTCAGATCCGACGGCTGGCAAGCCGACTAATTTTGTTGACACCTATAACATGCCAATTTTTTTGTACGGAGATGTTTCTAGCCATTGCATGTTTCTTATCACAGTTCATGTCTTCCATGCTGCCACACAGTGCCGGTGCTCGCGTTTGTATATGCAGCTAGTGCCAAAACCAACGTTAATATATGCAGTGACGGGTGGAACTTGATTAAAATAAGGCTTGTATGGCGGCTACGATCGGCCGACTGACGCGTAGCACTGCTAGACCAACGTTAATGGCAACAAAACATGTGCAGCTTCAGTCCAATATATCACTATATTAATGATGACAAAAACCGAGCATGGACAAAGCTAACAAGCTTCAGTCCAATATCAGTATACTAATGATGCCAAAAGTCCAGCATGGAAAGAGCTAACCAACTTTAGTCCAATATCAGTATACTAATGATGCCAAAAATACAGCATCGAAAGAGCTGACGAGCTTCAGTCCAATATCATTATACTAATGATGACAAAAAAACAGCCGTGATACTGACAGAAAAACCAGTATGGAGTACTTACCAACCGAACTTGAAGCCGTGATGCTTCCCCGCATGGGCGGCACCCCCTGGACCGGCGCCATCTCATTTTTCCCGTCCATCTGCCACAAGAGAACCCAGCGATTAGAAAGTCCAAGGACATATACACACCACATAGTTCTTGCACATACACATCAGGTAATTCAGTAAGCACTAGTACTAATTCACATGACTAGATCAAATATTGTCAGTAACTTCAAATCATTAGGCACCGTTTGACTTCAAATCACTAGTAGGAGAGGGGGAAGCGAGTGCAGCTCACCATCTTGTCATCGGAGACAGGGTTTGCATGAATAGTGGGGGCGCGAGCGCGGCTCACCATCTTGTCGTTGGAGACAACATTTGCATGCAGGGTGCGGGCGCGAGCGAATCTCATCATCTTGTCGCCGGAGACAGCGTGAGTACGCGGGGCCCCTGGCGCCGGGAGCGCAAGCACCTTCAAGCGGCCTTCCCGTGACTCCCGGGATTCTAGCTCCTCTCTGGTGGCCGCTGGGGGCGGGCTTTTCTGCGGGTCTCTGCCGAACTTGCGCTTGCGAACCACCGGCGCAAGCGCCTGTTGCGCAAGCACCTTCCCTTTCCCCTCGGTGACGGCGACCGTAGGGGGCGGGGCGGGCGCCGCCAGGCTCTGCTCCTCGTGGTTGGCTGCGGGTATGGTGTTGATGCCGGAGCTAGACATCGCGGTGGATCGGTCGAGCACACGCGCGGAGTGGGTCGAGGACATTGGGATGAGAAGAATGTGAGCGAGGAGCAGAAGCATGTGTTGCCCCTTATGAACTGAAATGGAAGGCACGGGCCAAGGTGGGGACCGCGTTTTGTACTACAGATTTATTTATTTAATACCAACATTTAATAGTAGCATATCTTTGGTATATTTCTATTAAGTATTCTTATATTTTTGTATATCTTTGGTATACTATTAGATATATATTTGGTATACTGGTATTTAATAGTAATATTCTTATATTTAGGAACAATTATATACTACTATGAAATACTATTATCGATGTTATTAAATATAAGAATAGCTATGACAGTATTTAATAGTAACATTCTTATATTTTGGAACAGAGGTAATATTATTTAATTGTTGTATATCTTTGGTATACTATAAGATATATCTTTGGGATTCTAGTATTTAATAGTAATATTCTTATATTTAATAAGGAAGAAAGATATATCACTACTAAAGAATATTATCTCTATTACTAAATATTAGAACATAGCTAATAGTACTTTATAGTAATATTCTTATATTTTGGAACGGAGTTAATAGTATTTAACTATAGAATATCTTTGGTATACTACTATTAAATATTCTTATATTTAGGTATATCTTTGGTATACTACTATTTAGTATCTTATATCTTTGGTATAGTAGTATTTAATAGTAATATTCTTATATTTAGAAACAAATATATACTTACTATTTGGTAGTGCATTTATTTGTTCCGGAGGGAGTACTATTACTACCTCCGTCCGGGTTTATTAGTCCCTTTCGTATTTTGTGTCCAACTTTGACCGTATATTTGACTAACAAATTATAGGTAGTATGTCACAAAAGTTATATTGTTGGGTTCATATTTGAAAGAGGATTTCGATGATACTATTCTTAGAGTATATACCTTATTTTTTAATAGTTAAATCAAATGTCAAAGTTTGACACAAACTACAAGGAGCCCTAATAAATCGGGACAGAGGTAGTAGTAGTCATGATTTAGTTCCCTAGTCAAATAAAAGTAATACTAGCAACTTCTTGACGAAAGATATATCATCTTATTATAGCCATGCATTAATATATAGATAAAGAATAAAATAAGTATGTTGGTAATCACCTTGCTTCTAATTTAAACTGAATTCTTTATACTCGATTTATTGATAAGGCAAAAGATACCTGTAAAGGATCATTTTTTAGATAGAATAATTGCTATTATATTCAGAGTTCTCGGCAATGCCAGAGTTCAAACAGCGCTAGTACAATTCGGAGGCACACTAAGCCATTTTTTTCACAACCCGTTCTGACAATGTTGATTATCTAAGATGTAGGCAATACAATTCACCTCTCTATGAACCCAAGTGATCTTGGACTCAATAAATTTTTGGAGAATTCCCTTCACATCTTCAACCGCCGGACCATGGGGTGAGCCGTCCTTCCCTTCAGAGTTCAGCTTGCTCACAACCATCTTGCAGTCCATCTCCAAGACGATCGTCTAGACTCCAACTTCCTTCTCTAGTGCAAGGAAATGGTGACATGCTAGTAACTTCGCCACTTTAGGTCTAGTTAGACAGGGTAAAAATGGCATGAGCCTACAACAGACTCCCTTGGTTGGCCTCTCAGGACTGTAAAACGTTATGTTTGTGGGAAACTGCACAACACCAAATACGGGTGTGGCTATCTCATATATATAAGGGTATACGAAGTGTACAAATACAATATACAGAGTCTACACAGAAGCTACCTATAAACATTATCTACCAGCCTCCATCAATCTTCACTAGTGGAAAAAGGGCTAGCCACAACTTTCGTTGGTGGCGCACCATTTACAACCAACGACACCACTATTTTTTTCAAATAGTGATGTCATTGGTTTATTTGGTACGACATTAGTAGGGGCATAGTGGTGGCGTTGGAAACAGGGTAGCATAAAAAATATATGGGATCAACAATTTGTATCAGGCGTAATATATTGCTGTCGTGGAATAGTATGGAACGCCAGCACTATTATATTTAGTTGTGACGTGTTGTTGTAACCGACGCTAGTATTGTTATTTTGTCAATGCCAACATTCTTATATTGCTATTTTTTGGTATATTCTTTTTATAGTATATTATAGTTTACTTTATTAAATTTCTATTATTCTAAATAGAAATATGACATTTTTTAAAATATGTACTTTGAGACTTTCAATTTATCTTTTTCCTTTTAGTTTAAGACTTGAAATATATAGTTTTTGAGCCTTCAAATATGTAGTTTCACACTTCCAATTTTTTATTTTTAGTTTTTTATGTGGTGATCTTTTTTTTAGTATATTATAGTTTACTTTTATTAAATTTCTATTATTTTAAATGGAAATAATGACATTTTAAAAAATATGTAGTTTGGGACTTTAAATTTACTTTTTTTTTCTTTTTAGTTTAAGACTTGAAATATGTAGTTTTGAGCCTTGAAATATGTAGTTTGACACTTCCAATTTTTTTATTTTTAGTTTTTTATGTGGTGATCTTTTTAATAGTATATTATATTTTAGTTTTGTTTAATTTACTTTTTTTCCTTTTTAGTTTTAGACTTGAAATATATAGTTTTGAGATGACATTTTTTAGGTGATGATCTTTTTTCTTGTTGGGCAAGCCCAAATAGTATTAGAATCCCGTGGGGGGTCAAAACCAACGGAGGCAACGGCCCCCTCGACCCACTCCCTCTCTCTGTCCTGCTGCTCTGTTCCGTTCCATTTTCTCTCCGTCTCTCGCCGCTCGTCGTGCCGCTTCGATTTCGGACGATTCCGGCGATTGCCGTCCTTCTCCGGTCCTGAGGTACACATATGAGCCTCCCACTCTCATATGGTCCATTTGGATTTTTTAATTAGAGGCGTGTTTCGCATCTGAGTCTCCCACTCTCATGTGCTAGGGTTTCGGCGATGGTAGTAGGCGACATCGACGGAGTAGACTGTAGGCGACCCTCGGCTCCAACCCAGGTGAGCATATCATCCCTCCCTCTTTTGTTTTAGGTCACTGCCACTGTAATTTTTTATTTGCATCGTTGGGGTTCATCACTCCTAGGCAGTGACAATGTGTTGTACTTGTCTAGAATTAAGGTAGATATATTTTTCAATCTTCGGTTAGCACTAGCTGTAGAAACTAGAAGTCCAATCGGTCAATCAAATTAAGGTAGATATATTTTTTAAGTCATCACCTTTGGAAGCATTTTAAATTCTGAAACAAAGTGTTTGAGTTGCTGTTGTAATCCATAAATACCTTGGGGAAAATCTACTGTGTACTACTTTTTCACCAAAGAAAATTTCCACTTGAAAGTAATGCTCCAAGTTAGGTGTGGCAAAATAGTTGAGTGTCCAAAGAAAATTTCCACTCAAAAGTAATGCTCCAAGTTAGGTGTGGCAAATATAGTCACAATCCAATAGTTCTATACATTACATTGCTATCTAGTTTAATTAGTTCTATACATGCTATCTAGTTTAATTAGTTCTATACATTCCAATATTTATTGAGTGAAATGAAATTGCATATTATCTTGATCGTATACGCGTTGTGTTTGTAGGTCATGGCCAATTCTGGAGGTAACAATGAGTCGGTGTGTGATGTGGACATGGCCAACAATGAATTCTTAAACACTTATGAGTACGTCATCAAGAGCGTGCAAGGGGAAAATGATGAGCTAAAGGGGGAGATTAAATAGCTACACAAGGAGACTGTTTAGCTCCTTCAGGATACTAATCATCTTAGGGACAAGAGGGATAAGCTCGTCGAGGATCGGGATAAACTGAAGGAGGAGAGGAGACACGTCAGGGCTTAGAGGGTTGACCTGAAGATGGACATAGACCATTTCAGAAGAGAAGGAGAGGGGGATAGAAAGAAGCTTCTCTAGCTGGGCATACTCCTTGATGAAAACCAGTTCATCTTATTATTTGTTGATGATCGAGTAACTAGAGTACTTGAGTGAGGAACTTTTGTGAAGTTTATTTCATATCAACTTGTTGAGTTGATGAGCCTCTTCTGTAATGACTATCTATTAAGTAATTACCTAGTGTTGATGCGTATATTGTGTTCAATATTATCTATTAACTAAGTAGCTAGTGTTGATGAGCAAAAAAAATTTATTACCAAAAAAACCATTTGCTGGCGTTGGATAAGTAGGGACGACAGAGTTATGATGAACTTAGTGCTAGCGCTGGAATGGTTACACGCCAGCACAATGTATGATACTGCTAATGTGTCAACCCGCGCCACCAGTATTTCTCAACAATGGCGCCATATTGGTGGCATTGGGTGTCTATGCCAGCAAGACACTATTTGCCACACCATAGCTTGGCTTTTTTTTCCACTAGTGCTTAATTATGGCCTGAAGTACAAAGCAAGTTAAGACTGCACCTACAACCTTCAAACTGAGGTTGTGGAAGTGGCTTCGTGAAGATGCTGACAAGTTGATCTTTGGAGGAGATGAACTTGATATGAAGAACCTTCTATGCAACACGTTCCCTCACAAAGTGATACTCAACTTCGATGTGCTTGGTACGAGCATGAAAAACTGGATTAGATGAAAGATACGTCACACCAATATTATCACACCAACGAACCGGTGGTTGCTCTTGAGAGACTCCCAACTCTCTCAACAGAGACTGTACCCAAATAAGCTCAGCCGTGGCATTGACAACCGCCTTGTACTCTGCTTCATTGCTACTCCGAGATACTGTAGCCTGCTTGCACTCACTGCAGGGGATCAAGTTGTGACCAAAGAAGACAATGTAGCCCCCCGTTGATCGCCGGTCATCTAGGCTCCCAACCCAATCTACATCAGAGAATGTCGAGACAGCACTCGAGGAGGTTGACCGAAGATGCAAGCCATATGAGATGGTATGAGAGAGATAACACAGTATACGCTTCACAACTGACTAGTGTGAACTCCGAGGAGCATGAAGATACTAGCACACATGGTTGACCGCATAGCAGATATCCGACCATGTGATAGTCAAGTACTGCAAGCCACGCTGCGGTACTCTATAGAATCATGTGAAGGAAGGAAGGCACCGTCCAAGGCTGATAACCGATCAGTCGTAGACGTAGGGGTGGTAGCATGCTTGCATTGCAAGATACCATCATGTCGCAACAAGTCCAAGGAATACTTATGCCGAGTGAGAGTCAGGCCAGTAGGGGACTGTGAAACTTCCAGACCAAGGAAGTAATGGAGAGCACCCAGATCATTGACAGCAAAATGACCACTCAGAGCAGACAGCAGACGACCAGCGACAGTCACTGAGGAGCTGGTAAAAATAATGTCATCAACATAAACCAACAGGTACATAGTAATGTTGGGGAACATAGTAATTCAAAAAATTTCCTACGATCACGCAAGATCTATCTAGGAGAAGCATATCAACGAGACGGGAGAGCGTGTCCACGTATGATACGTCTCCAATGTATCTATAAATTTTGATTGCTCCATGCTATTATATATTCTGTTTTGGATGTTTAATGGGCTTTATTATACACTTCTATATTATTTTTGGGACTAACCTATTAACCCAAGGCCCAGTGCAAATTGCTGTTTTTTGTGCCTATTCCAGTGTTTCACAGAAAAGGAATATCAAATGGAGTCCAAACGGAATGAAACCTTCGGGAGCGTCATTTTTGGAACAAACGTGATCCAGAGGACTTGGATTGGACGTCAAGAAATCAACGAGGAGGCCACGAGGCAGGGAGGCGCACCTGCCCCCCTGGGCGCGCCCCACCATCGTGGGCCCCTCATGGCTCCACCGACCTACTTCTTCCTCCTATATATACCTATGTATCCTGAAACCATCCAGGAGCACCACGAAACCCTATTTCCACCGCCGCAACCTTCTGTACCCTTGAGATCCCATCTTGGGGCCTTTTCTGGTGCTCCGCCGGAGGGGGAATCGATCACAGAGGACTTCTACATCAACACCATAGCCTCTCCGATGATGTGTGAGTAGTTTACCACAGACCTTCGGGTCCATAGTTATTAGCTAGATGGCTTATTCTCTCTCTTTGGACCTCAATACAAAGTTCTCCTCGATCTTCTTGGAGATCTATTCGATGTAACTCTTTTTTGCGGTGTGTTTGTCGAGATCCGATGAATTGTGGGTTTATGATCAAGATTATCTATGAACAATATTTGAATCCTCTCTGAATTCTTTTATGTATGATTGGTTATCTTTGCAAGTCTCTTTGAATTATCAGTTTGGTTTGGCCTACTAGATTGATCTTTCTTGCAATGGGAGAAGTGCTTAGCTTTGGGTTCAATCTTGCGTTGCTCGATCCCAGTGACAGAAGGGGAAACGACACATATTGTATTGTTGCCATCGAGGATAAAAAGATGGGTTTTATATCATATTGCTTGAGTTTATCCCTCTACATCATGTCATCTTGCCTAATGCGTTACTCTGTTCTTATGAACTTAATACTCTAGATGCATGCTGGATAGCGGTCGATGTGTGGAGTAATAGTAGTAGATGCAGGCAGGAGTCGTCTACTTGTCGCGGACATGATGGCTATATACATGATCATGCCTAGATATTCTCATAATTATGCACTTTTCTATCAGTTGATCGACAGTAATTTGTTCACCCACCGTAATACTTATGCCATCTTGAGAGAAGCCACTAGTGAAACCTATGTCCCCCAGGTCTATTTTCCATCATATTAATCTCCCGTCAACTAGCTATTTCTGTCGCCATTTATTTTGCAATCTTTACTTTTAGTATTTATCATAAAAATACCAAAAATATTATCTTATCATCTCTATCAGATCTCACTTTTGCAAGTGGCCGTGAAGGGATTGATGACCCCTTCATCGCGTTGGTTTCAAGGTTCTTATTTGTTTGTGTAGGTACGAGGGACTTGCGTGTGGCCTCCTCCTGGATTGCTACCTTGGTTCTCAAAAACCAAGGGAAATACTTACGCTACTTTGCTGCATCACCCTTTCCTCTTCAAGGGAAAACCAACGCATGCTCAAGAGGTAGCAGAAGGATTTCTGGCGCCGTTGCCGGGGAAGTGTACACCAAGTCAAGTCAAGATTTGATCTCCCAAGAACGAGCCATTTCTGGCGCCGTTGCCATGGAGTCTACGCACAAGTCAATACATACCAAGTACCCATCACAATCTCTTCTCCCTCGCATTACATTTTTTGCCATTTACCTCTCATTTTCCTTTGCCCCACTTCACAACCTTTGCCCTTTTCTTCCGTTCGGTCTTGTGTTACCATGTGTCTTATTTTTGCTTGCATCTTCGCTTGCTAAAAGTTTATGGAGCGTCATCCTCTTGCTAATCGTTTCAAAAGATCCAATCATGATGAACCTATTGCTAGTGATTTTTGTGCACTAGATTATCTTTATGTGGTTTTGCTTGAAATTCGTGAATCTGAAAATTGTGATGAAGAAATTTATGAAGAGATTCACGATAGCTCCTTGAATAGAAAGCATGATTGCAATGATTTTACTATAAATTCTCTTGATGTCAATTGTGCTAATAATATGGAAAACCATATGCTTGGGGATGCTAGTTTTGCTATGTCTACTACTTGTTGCAATGATCATGATTGGGGTGATTCTTCTTACAATCTTGAAAATTTATTTAAGCCCCATGATGAATATGAGATTGATAATATTGTTTGCCATATTATTGAAGTGGGTTTGGAAGGATGTCAACTTTAGATCCCACATGTTTGGAGAATGTACAATCTTATGAAATTTTTGATAAAAGTGGGTTTGGAGAGGTCATGACTTTAGTTAATGATAATCCCACTATTTTGGAAGAGTGTCAACTTTGCATGCATATGGATCGTGTTGAAAATATTTTATGTGATAGCTATTTTGTTGAATTTGCTTATGATCCCACATGTAATTATTATGAGAGAGAAAAATATGGTTGTAGAAATTTTCATGTCATTAAATTACCTCTCGTTATGTTGAGATTGCTATTGTTTCTTTCCGCTTCCTTGCATATGCTAGTTTTTGCTTGGCTTGATAATTCGTTTGCCTATAAGATTCCTATGCATAGGAAGTATGTTAGACTTAGATGTGTTTGTCGTGCGTTTTATGATGCTCTCTTTGTGCTTCAATTCTTGTCTTTCATGTGAGCACCATTGAATCTATCCTTGCCTTTATGCCTAGCTAGGGGCGTTAAACAATAGCGCTTGTTGGGAGGCAACCCAATTTTATTTTAGTTTCTTGCTTTTTGGTTCTGTTTAGGAATAAACAATCAATCTAGCTTCTGGTTAGATGTGTTTTTGTGTTTTAATTAGTGTTTGTGCCAAGTAGAACTTTTGGGAAGACTTGGGTGAAGTCCTTTTGATCTTGCTGTAAAAAACAGAAACTATAGCGCTCACGAGATTATCTACAACTTTTTAATGGAGAGTTCTATTTAGTTGATTCTTTTTGCAGATGATTAATAGATAAATTCCCCACGTCCAGAAATTTGTTTTATAATTTTTTGGAGTTCCAGAAGTATGCGTTTGATACAAATTACTACAGACTGTTCCGTTTTTGACAGATTGTAGAAGTTGTACTCTATAATATTGCACGATGGAAAAGAGGTTTCTTGGATGCCGGGGGATTTTATATATATCTATCGAGCATGAGATTTGGTTGTGTAGAGAGATAATCTGTTTGGAGTGATTGAATCTCCATATATTACCGGTGAGAGTTTGGATTTGTTTCAAGAGACTGCACCTATGTTTATTAGAGAGAATCTATCCTAGGGATTGCATCTACGTACGCGGAAGTATAGCCTTCTCAGCTCTAGCTCATATGAGCTCGAGTGAACAATACAATCAAAAAATTAAAATAAATTCAAAAAATTCTGAAATCTTTGGTTCACCTGAATTGTTGTTCGTCAGAGAGAGATGACGTAGAAGTTGTACTCAGTGTGTTTTTTGAAAGTATTTTGAGAGTTTGGCCATGTTTGGTTGCCGAGAGATATTTCTGTTTGGAGAATCAAATCTTTGCATATTATCGGTGAATGTTTGGATGTGTTGGGACAGATTGCATCTATGTACAGAATCGTGTGTTTTCTCAAAGTATTTTGAGAGTTGGCCATGTTTGGTTGCCGAGAGATCTTACACTGTGTGCTTTTTTTTACTTTGGATGGGCCAATGGCTTGTGGGATGTTACAACATGTACGTCTTTGTTCTCTTTGGAAATAGCCTAATCGCCAATCGCTAAGTTTGGCCATGTTTGCTGGTGTTTCCTATTTAGCGCTGCAAGCGCCCGTTATAGGCAAATTTACAAACGGGCGCCTGCAGCGCCCCACCCTGGGCCGGCCCATTATTATGTATTCTCGTCGTACGCAAAAAAAATAGCGCGCTCAATAAGAATAAGAATCGAACCAAAGAGCTCACTAGTGCACATTTGTTCGTACAACCACCGTACCAGCAAGCAGGATCGGATAAGCTTAAACTCTTTACTTCTTTTATTCCTTTGGTCTCTCTTTTTCCTTTTTTTCTTTTTTCTTTTTTCCATTTTCGTTTTCTGTTTTTCTTTCTACTTTCTTTCTGGTTTATTCCCTCATCGATTTTTTCATTTTTTTTCTATTTTCTTAAATGCGTGAACTTTTTCCAAATTGATGGTGCTTTTCTTTTCAAATTTCTTGAAATTTTTGTTTTCAAAATCAATGAACTTTTTTTCTATTTTTAGTGAACTATTTTAACAAATGATGATTATTGTCCAAATTCAATGAACTTCCTTCAAATTTGATGAACTTTTTTCAAATTCGAAGAACATTTCTCAAATTCAATGAAGTTTTCTCAAAATCGATGAACTTTTCTCAAATACGATGAACTTTTTTCAAATTCGATGATTTTTTCAAATCTGATAAAGAGTTTTCAAATTCAATGAACTCTTTTTCAAATCCGATGAATTTTTTTGAAAAGTTGATAATTTTTTTAATTTGATGAACTTTTTCCAAATTTAGTGAACCTTTTTTCATATTCGATGAACTTTTTTCAAATTTGATAAAGGATTTTCAAATTCGTTGAACTCTTGTTCAAATCTATGAACTTTTTTGAAATTTGATGAACTTTTCCCAAATTTAGTGAACTTTTTTTTGGGGTAGTCTGGTTGCTTAGAGCTTTTTTTGGATGGTCTGTTTGCTCATTTTTGTATCGCTCAATTTTTACATGTAGGCCTAAGTTTTTTTTGGGATGTCCTAATCGCTCAGTTTTTTTGGAAAGTCTGGTGGCTTAGTTTTTTTTGGGTTGTAGAAGGTGGCCTGGTGGCATGGTCCAACCTTTTTTGAACGTGATAGGTTGTCTTTTTTTCACACATTACGTTCCCACTTGGTTTACGTATATCGAACAGTTATACTTTTTTCATTGGAAATAGACAAATCGAATTAAAGGTCGGATGTTTCTAATTATTGGGAGATTTTCTAAACTAATTATCTTTATTCTGGTGATCCCTTCAAGTACTTTATATATATATTAGATTAGATTAGATGTCTTCAACGCGACAATAACTTCATAGTAGGACGAAACTGTATGTTGGTAGGATAGGTGCATATCTTCTACTAGATACGCAATTGCACACTACTGCATGAATGCTCAGCGGTGGTGGGCGCCAAAAGCGCAACAGTGCCAGGGGAGGCTCTCAGAGGACCCGTAACTAGTAACATGGCATCAGTGGCGGGCGCTCTGCCTGTCACAAATAGGACTATAATGGTGGCGGGCGTTACAAATAGCCCGCCACCGACATCGATCTTGTAGCATTGGCGGGCATTAGTATTATTGGCAAGCAAAAATATGTGCCCATCATTGGCAATCATTTTGCTGTGGCGGGTATAAATTTATTATGCACCCCACTGGTAGCTATTTATAGTTTTTGTTTTAAAAATAGACCACAAACATATGCCACAATACATTGTACATTATACAATCGTCACAACACAAAGAAAATACGCCACAATACACAACACACGATAAAATTATCATAATACAATGAAATACACTAAAACGACATCAGCCACTACACATAGGCCTAGACTTGCAGTGGCGGCAGTGTCGATCTGGTGGATATGGAAGACGGCGTCAACAACTGCACAAACATCGGCAACAGAGGAGCCCAAACTCTTGAGCGATTAACTCTTGCCGTGCTCGCCTCGGGTCGATGGCTGTAGTCTAAATTTACGCCTGCGGCCGTCCTTGTTGTTCCAGCCCTGTCCATGTCTGATGACTAACTAAGCCTATCGAAGTGGAGGGCCACTCTCCGATGAGGTAGATTAGGACATGGGACAACTCGGCTAAGGGAACTTGAGTAGCCGCCGTCGCCCATGGCCTATTCTTACTTGTCGGAGCCCGTTCCCTATACGTCGCCGGTGAATGTGAGCTCGATGACTGCTTTGTTGTGGTCGAGCTGGCCACGTCCAATACGAAGGGATTGCGGCCCCATGGCCTATCGGGCACCATACGAGGCGACGAAGAGCATGAGTCCTCCTCGTCGGCATCTTCCACGAGGGCTTCCATGCTCTCCCGTGCCCGCTACCTTACACGACGGGCAGACACGCTGACCCCTATTTGCGTTAATGTTTAGCGACTATGTATATCTGCCACGGTGTGCCAACAAAGTTCTTGCGCACCCGCCACGGTGTTCAGACGCATGACGGACCGCACTGGGTTATTCCTGCCGAATGTATTCCGAGCGCTGCAGGTCGGACTCCTCCTGTAGTGGCAGAGTGGAAGGCGGCCGACCATTTCCTCCTTGGGGCCGCGTGGGACGAGCTCCGAGTCAATGGATTGGGAGTTGTAGGACTGGGTTCCATAGCCTACCATGCCTGCAAAGGTGGGAGATTGCTGAACGCGGCTTGTGGGCGGAGGGGAGTGGACTAGAGAGGGTTAGAGTAGAGTCGAATGCAGCTAGAGTTTTTTACTGGAGTGCGGATAGGATCCAATTTATGGGTGGGCCGCAGTCGGCCGGATTCTACCTGGCGGGTGTGTCCGGACATGTCTGGGCTTCCACATATCCACTCGAGATATGGGTTGGATATGAGGAGTGCTGGTCAGTTCAAACGTTTGGGCGGGATTTGGTAGGTCCGGTTGGGTGGCAATTTTGTGTCCTGACAGTGACCAACCAGGCAGCTCGCCCTGGCGTTTGGGGAGGATATGAGGCGTCCGGTGGTAGAGGCTCTTAGAAAACATTACTTATTTTCTTCCTTGCATGTGACTGCTATGTCTCGCCTCTTGCATTTGCACACGTGCTATCTGAATTGCATCCAATAATCAATGCTCTTAGAAAGTGCTTATTTTCTTCCTTGCATTTCAAATTTTCATTGCGAATTCGCAACAGTCAACTCACAAGTTTTTCGCAGATGCAATCCGCAAAACTATAGGAGCAACGACACGCAAGACTTGGCCAAACGAAACAACATTTTCATGTCCGAGGCTGGGAATAACGGAGCCACCACGAGAAATTTAATGGAAACAACAATGAAAATAAAATGTTTGCATCATATTTTGTGCTGCAAGTGCAAGCATGCATCCATTTATAAATGTCTCCCGAAATCTCTGATTTTCTCACCATGGCAATGTTTCATCGATATTACTACTAATGGTTTCACAAAGTCCCCTTTATTATCTATCCATGCCTGACCCGTCACCTTGACATCAATCATAAGTTCACACCCATCCAGGTTCAAGCTCCCAAGGTTCGCGGCGTGGTGGCACTGATGCGGCGAGTGTTTGCCCTGCATGCATTGTTCAATGTCATATGTAGGTTTTTCCTTGCACGCATAGTTCAATTTCAAATGAGATAAAACACTCTAGGTTTCATAATACTATGCATTGAAAATAAATAAATCTGTTATCGATATGAACAAACTTTTTGGAACAAAAACATGATTAGTTTCTCCATCTGTATCCCCAGCTTCTACTGAGTGGCACCTAGTACTAGTAATCACTGATACTACCACAGTATGAAAATCCAAGTTGCATGATCCAAGTTGCATGATCCTTGGGAGACTACATAAGATAATTCTACGATGAACATGCGGAAACATGCTGCAAAAGATAGTAATAATTGATAACATTTGTCATCTGTAATTGACAACATTTGTTATCTTGGAGTCAAGTATAACATAACTCTAAGATGTACATGGGTACTACATGATGTGTATTTCACGTAGTCTGGGCTTCTGTAACTTGAGTTTGGTTAGTACATAGCTTCCTAATTTGTTGAACATCATAGAAACATCGTTCTTTCATTATATTTGGCTAGCATCAGTATACTTTGGTGCTGAGATTAAAACAGCAACAAACCAACATAATCTATGGAAGAAACCAAATTTAAATGGACAACGAATCACAAATGCATATTTAGAACACTGCATGTTACACCTATAAGAAAACAATACTTTGCTGATCTGAAAAGTGAAAATATCTCGCATTCCAACAAAGAATATCAAAATTATTGTCCCCTGATTTTCCATTTTTGCCATAAATCAAACAGCGTGGACGCCAAGCAGAGGCAAATAATGCTTTTACATACAAATACCACTAACCCTTACATAATTTTATTTTAAGAAATACTATTTTGTCATAGTAGGCAAAAAAGCTCATTAATTACTTTAACTATGTATATTATATGTTCTAATATACCCCATGGTCACTCATTGCACCATATGGATATTCACGGTGGAACATCCAAGTTCTTGACCCTAGCTCTAGTCGGTGTGTGAAGATAACTAGTTCTCTTTGTAATGTCCAATGTCGAAGCATGGAAGATCAACATAGGAGGAAAAAGAACACTTGACTTATGTGTGTGTTCACTGAGGTAATCATCAACCTTGAGCCCTCCTTTTCATTGGCCAAATATCCTTACCATACGAGATTGCTACTAAATTAGATAAATATTTCCTTTGGAATTTAGTATTTAGAAAAAAAATGTTTCGGACACGATGCATTATATGCCCCGAAAAGATGCAAATTAGACAAGTGTTGAAATATACTAGCCAACATTATTCACCCATTTAAGTAAATTGAATATGTACTTTCCATTCAATACGGTATCAAGCAAGGAGGACTTGAGTTAAGAACTGGGTCAACGTACTAATAGCCTTCATTGATCCCATGACTAAGGTTATCTAGGCTTCAGACAAGCCTAGACACGACGGGTGTGTGGAAATATGTTGCCCAAGCTTCTTTCTCAACTTAAAGTTCTGCGAACCCATTAACATCATCAATTTAGTATGGGGCATACCCATTGAAAGATTGTACAGGTATCTCTTAAGCCACGAGTTCAGGCTTATTATGAAGCACATAATATGATTTCCCATAAATTCACATTATTGACATGAGTGTCTGCAAGACTCCTATTCTAAACTGATTTCTTTATTTCGAATGTTGTATGTGGAAATAAATAATACACAAATCCAACTTGGATGCTTGAATCCATAAAAGATTTAGGTTGCCAAAGTTAGAGTGTTTTTGCTTTCCATTAGGGAGGCCGACATGTGAGTCACTACCTTCACAATAATTGGCACACAATAACTTGGTGAAATGCATTCAATTTATAAAGTCACCATATGGGGGCATATGTTGGTATGTAATACATAGGACTTATTCTTATCCTGGTGGTGGAATTTCAATGACATGTCTACACCGACTACACATGCAAGTCGAACATTGTTTTCAGGGAGCTGGTTAGAAGGAAAAGAGGCTCCTAGATAAAGTTGCCTCGCCCAGTTCAAAACTACAAGGTGTGCGCTAAGGCTTTGACCTAACGACCTTCGTTTGCTGGAATTGAAAAGTTAAGAATAGAGTGGCGAGACAATAACCCCCCAGAACACATGTTACAACTTTCATAGTACCATTCTCTCCAAAGAGTAACTCTTCTCAATATCTAAAAACAGAAGTGCCAAGTTGTAATCCTATTCTCAGGATTCTTGTGCTTCTGGGGAATCAATGTTATAGGATAACAAAGAAAGTGTGTACTTGATGGAGGCGATTAGCTTCCGAAGGTCAATTAGTATGGAATATGGTTTCTCCTTGGAAAAAAATGTCACCTTGCTCCTCCCTATTAGTACATGTGATTATCAAAGTCGCCATATAGCAAACTTTTGATTATATGAAGAACTCCAAGATAGCCATGAGGTGGTTTGTAGTGGCACATCTTAATTTCACCATGGAGATTATTTGGGCTTATCATCTCTCTTGGACACAAAATACTAAATTGCTCTTATTTTTTCGCACATGTGACCATCAAACTCACAACATGGGGAACATTCAATTACGAAATACCGATGACTTTGTGCGGTAAAATTTGAATGACGCATATTCCTTGTCTTGGGTTAGAATTTTGATGTAGGCGGTTAATTTTTTATTGTCAATTATTAGGCATGCCATCTCCCCATGACACAAAAGAGTGACTCATTTCTCCCCGCGGGCACATGTCATTCTGTAATACTCATTGGGTTTAGAATAGGCAATACACCATATGTGACCATAGATGATGCGCCGGATAGATCCAGCTTGACCTCGTACTTAACAGATATGAGTAATATTCAAGGTTGATGATTACCTCAGTGTCAACTATATTAATATAATTACAGGAGGATCTTAGTTAACTTTATAGTCCCTTGCCGAACAAGTGGGCACAACAATAGTAGTTAACATAACTAATGAACTCATGACCACCAAGAGCTAGACCCAAAACGTGAGAAGAAGGTTACATATATATTGTCCAATGTCGAACCATGGAGGATCAACATGGGAGGAAAAAGAGAACTTTACTTGTGTGTGTGTGTCCACTAAGGTAATCATCAACCTTGATCCATCCTTTTCAGTGGCCAAATATCCGTGACATACGAGATTGCACTAAATTAGTTAAATATTTCCATTGGAATTTAGTCTTTAGAAAAAAATGTGTTGGCATGGTCCATTATATGCCCCAAAAGGATGCAAGTGAGGTGAGTGTTGAAATATACTAGCCAACATTATTCACCCATTTAAGTAAATTGATTATGTACTTTCCATTCAATACGGTATCAAGCAAGGAGGACTTGAGTTAAGAACCGTCTCAACGTACTAATTGCCTTCATTGATCCCATGCCTAAGGTTATCTAGGCTTCAGACGAGCCTAGACACGACGGGTGTGTGGAAATATGTTTCCCAAGTTTCTTTCTCAACTTAAACTTCTGCGAACCGATTAACATCATGAATTTAGTAGGGGGCATACCCATTGAAAGATTGTACGGGTATCTCTTAAGATACGAGTTTGGGCTTATTTTGATGCACATAATAGGATTTCCCATACATTCACATTATTGACAATAGTGTCTGCCAGACTCCTATTCTAAACTGATTTCTTTATTTTGAAAGTTATATGAGGAAGTAAATAATACACAAATCCAACATGGTTGCTTGAATCCATAAAAGATTTTGGTTGCCAAAGTCAGAGTGATTTGGCTTCCTATTAGGGAGGCCGACATGTGAGTCACTACCTTCACTATAATTGGCACAAAATAACTTGGTGAAATGCATTCAATTTATGAAGTCACCATATGGTGGCATATGTTGGTATGTAATACATAGGACTTATTGATATCCTAGTGGTGGAATTACAATGACATGTCTACACCGACTAGATATTCAAGTCGAACATTATTGTCTAGACCACTTCAAAACTACAAGGCATGCGCTAAGGCTTTAACCTAACGGCCTCCGTTTGCAGGAGTCGAAATAGTTGAGAACAGAGTGGCAAGACAATAGCCCCCCCCCCCTGAACAAATGTTAGAACTTTCATAGTACCATGCTCCCCAAAGAGCAACTCTTCTCAATATCTCAAAACAAAAGTGTTGAGTTGTAATCCTATTCTCAAGATTCTTATGCTTCTGGGGAATCCAGTTATAGGATAACAAAGAAAGTGTGTACTTGATGGAGGTGATTAGCTTCCGAAGGTCAATTAGTACGGAATATCGTTTCTCCTTGGCAAAAAATGTCACCTTGCTCCTCCCCATTAGTATATATATATGTGATTATCAAAGTCACCATATGGCGAACTTTTGATTACATGAAGGATTTCAAGATAGCCACGAGGTGGATTGTATTGGCACATCTTAATTTAAACATGGAGATTATTTGGGCTTATCATCTCTCTTGGAAACAAAATGCTAAATCACTCATATTTTTTGGTACATGTGACCATCAAAGTCACAACATGGGGAACATTAAATTACAAAATACCGATGACATTGTGCGGTAATTTTCAATGTTGCATATTCCTTGTCTTGGGTTAGACTTTTGATGCAGGCGGTTAATTTTTTATTGTCAATTATTAGGCTTGCGACCTCCCCTTGACACAAAAGAGTGATGCATTCCTCCCCACATGCACATGTCATTCGGCAATACTCATTGGGTTTAGAATAGGCAATACACCATATGTGACCATTGATGATGCGCCAGACAGATCCAACTTGACCTCCTACTTAACAAATATGAGTAATATTCAAGGTTGATGATTACCTCAGTGCCAACTATATTAATATAAATACAGGAGGATCTTAGTTATGTTTATAGTCTCTTGTTGAACAAGGGGACACAACAATAATAGTTTACATAAGTAATTAACTCATGACCACCAAGAGCTAGACGCAAAACGTGAGAAGAAGGTTACATATATAATGTCCAATGTCGAACCATGGAGGATCAACATGGGAGGAAAAAGAGAACTTGACTTGTGTGTGTGTGCACTGAGGTACTCATCAACCTTGAGCCCCCCTTTTCATTGACCAAATATCCTTGACATACGAGATTGCTACTAAAGTAGTTAAACATTTCCATTGGAATTTAGTCTTTAGAAAAAAATGTGTTGGACACGGTGCATTATATGCCCCGAAAAGATGCAAGTGAGGTAAGTGTTGAAATATACTAGCCAACATTATTCACCCACTTAAGTAAATTGATTATATACTTTCCATTCAATACGATATCAAGCAAGGAGGACTTGAGTTAAGAACTAGGTCAACGTACTAATAGCCTTCATCGATCCCATGACTAAGGTTATCGAGGCTTTAGATGAGCCTAGCCATGATAGGTGTGTGGAAATATGTTGCCGAAGCTTCTTATGAACTTAAACTTCTGCGAACCGAACAATATCATGAATTTAGTAGTGGGCATACCCATTGAAAGATTGAACAGGTATCTCTCAAGATACGAGTTTAGGCTTCTTTTGATGCACATAATATGATTTCCCATAAATTCACATTATTCACATGAGTGTCTGCAAGACTCCCATTCTAAACCGATTTCTTTATTTTGAAAGTTATATGTGGAAATAAATAATACACAAATCCAACATGGTTGCTTGAATCCATAAAAGATTTAGGTTGCCAAAGTCAGAGTGATTTTGCTTCCCGTTAGGGAGGCCGACATGTGAGTCACTACCTTCACTATAATTGGCACACAATAACTTGGTGAAGTGCATTCAATTTATAAAGTCACGATATGGGGGCATATGTTGGTATGTAATACATAGGACTTATTGATATCCTAGTGGTGGAATTGCAATGACATGTCTACACCGACTACACATGCAAGTCGAACATTGTTTTCAGGGAGCTGGTCAGAAGGAAAAGAGGCTCCTAGATAAAGTTGTCTCGCCCACTTCAAAACTACAAGGTGTGCGCTAAGGCTTTGACCTAACGACCTCCGTTTGCTGGAATCGAAATAGTTTAGAACAGAGTGGCGAGACAATAACCCCCCAGAACACATGTTACAACTTTCTTAGTACCATGCTCTCCAAAGAGCAACTCTTCTCAATATCTCAAAACAAAAGTGCCAAGTTGTAATCCTATTCTCAGGATTATCGTGCTTCTTGGAATCCAGTTATAGGATAACAAACAAAGTGTGTAGTTTATGGAGGCGATTAGCTTTCGAAGGTCAATCAGTACGGAATATCGTTTCTCCTTGGCCAAAAATGTCACCTTGCTCCTCCCCATTAGTATATGTGATTATCAAAGTCACCATATGGCAAACTTTTGATTACATGAAGGACTCCAAGATAGCAATGAGGTGGATTGTAGTGTCACATCTAAATTTAACCACGGAGATTATTTGGGCTTATCATCTCTCTTGCACACAAAATGCTAAATCGCTCTTATTTTTTTGTACATGTGACAATCAAAGTCACAACCTAGGGAACATTAAATTAAAAAATACCGATGACTTTATGTGGTAAAATTTCAGTGACATATATTCCTTGTCTTGGGTTATACTTTTGATGTAGGCGATGAATCTTTTATTGCCAATTATTAGGCATGCCATATCCCCTTGACACAAAAGATTGACTCATTCCTCCCCGGAGGCACATGTCATTCTGCAATACTCATTGGGTTTAGAATCGGCAATACACCATATCTGACCATAGATGATGCGCCAGACAGATCCATCTTGACCTCCTACTTGACAAATATGAGTAATATTCAAGGTTGATGATTACCTTAGTGCCCACTATATTAATATAAATTCAGGAGGATCTTAGTTGACTTTATAGTCTCTTGACGAACAAGTGGGCACAACAATAATAGTTAACATAAGTAATGAACTCATGACCTCCAAGAGCTGGCCCCGAAACGTGAGAAGAAGGTTACACACTAGTGCATAGAACCTATATTAAATACTAAACATTGAAATAAATGAATCATGTCGGGAAACTAATTTCTTGACAAATAACTTCAGTGCCCAGCCATCGACAACTATTTGCTCCTTGTCCTCCCGCCTTTGCAACATAGACTACATGGACCACATGGCTTGTCCATGAAGTGGTAGTCCAACTAAAGCCCAATGCCCATGTAGGATGCGGATTTTATTCACATGTTCAAACAAACCACATATCAAAACTATCATGGGAAATGAATAGAAAAGCCATTTCGAGTTGACATGGTGATCATGAGGCAGTATACCAACTCCTTCCCTCAAGTTTAGCAATAACGTCAGTCAATCGCCAAAAAATACGAAGCAAGAAATTCAAAAGTTCCACATAGGCCTTCCGATTGTCCTCGGGATAGGGATATTGTTTTGATAATTTTTGACAAGGCTACGCTTTTGCCCAAGAGTTATTTTTGCTCACACATGCGGATTTGAGTAGCCTCCAACCATTGTGAATATTAAAGCTCATGTTGTGCCATAGGCAGATACTCTGGCTCCATGGGCGACTACTCCTTCTTCAGCTACTCATGCTCAGTCGGCATCTCATTCAGATCAAAGTTGTGGTTATTCATCATGGAGACCTGAACACCTCTAGGTGCCATTTTCCCTGCTTCCAAGCTCCCCACTCCTTCACTCTTGACCCCACCTAAAGAGAACATCTGTTAGGGTCAATTGATATGTCTCTGTGCACAGAAAAACACTAACAAAATCACAAAGAAACAAATGTGCACTATGCTAGACTTCTCGGCTAGTTATCGATCAAAAGTGGTGAGTCACAAAACCTGTCAGCAGTGCTACTTAGCACGAATGGCCGGTAGGATTGTCATGAATCTGACTATGACTAAAATTCTATTTTTGTTGAAAAAGGTAGTGGTGACGGGCCCAATAGGTGTTCCATCAATGATACGTTGTTACCAGTGACAGATGACAATATTGAGGCTAAACATGCTACTTGTTAGTAATATACAACCCACCACTTACAAGCCCTAGTCATGTCCTGACAGTGACTAAATCATTACCCTCTCATTTAGGTGGCAACTTAAAAATAGTAGCCTCACCCAGTAAGCTCATTAGTCCTTTCTGCCATCATTCATCTCTTATCTAGCTACTAGCACACTTGTCTTCACGATTTGTCCTCCACAGCCACGCAAACTTCCCTTGTTAACCGCCCATCATGTCATAACCTTCCCGCACTTCCTCAAAAGTAATCCCTCTGAGGAAGAGACCTTGCGTTGACCCTCATCCTCCTCAATGTTGTTACCTTTGTGCAATGTGGCATGGGTGCCAACTCCATGAAATCATTGAGCTGTCTAAGAGGAGCAACACACTGGTCCAACTTCCTCTTCCACCCAGATGATGACGGTGTTCAGTTCTGCCTCGATCCTTTCACCATACGGGTTAGTGCTCATCAGCCAATGGTGCAACATGGTGGAGGCCTTTTCCATCCGGCTTCTTGGTTCCTATTCTTCAAGCCACACCCCATCGTTCTTCTATCTATTTGGATCCTCAACTCGATGGCCTCTCCAAACATCACACGATGCAACATACTGAGGAAAAGTAGGTTCGAGTAGTGGAGACTACACATTGTTAGTAAGTGCCAGATTTGGACCGGCCATGGCCCAATTTTCTTTCCCGATTTCTTCACCATTGGTGGGACCGTGCCTGTAAGTGTCTTGTTTCTTCTACACTAAGTACATACTACTAATGGGAGCTGAACCCATCATTGATGGGTGTTTCTGGACCTTCACCAGTTAGGCTTTATGGAGTAGTGTCGGCAGTCTTGGAATATAAAATGTAGAGAGAGAGAGAGAGAGAGAGAGAGTGAGAATTGGGGCTATATGTAGGGAGAATAACCATTTACTATGTCCCTATTTGAGGTGGAACAACACACGTTGACATGCCTTGAAGGCACATGAACTTCTTCTAATTTCAACATACAAAAAATGGATACCATTCTTTAAAACATATTGACCAAAATACATTCCATATCTATCAAGATTTACACATATTATATTAGTAAAAAATATTTCTTGTTAATACTTAAAGAGCAAGGCAACATTTAAATATATGGGTTCTTCATAAAGAAGCTAATGTCTTGTTTCTCTTTCTATGACTTTATTTCTTTGGGAATGATTCGTTTATGGTGGTTGATTCCTTTGTGCGCTCGTTCCCCTGGAGCTGTTCTTATCTGCTGAAATTTGCATTATCCATAAATTATGTACTATCCATAAAGTTTGCACCTATATGTGTCACACTCTTAGTGTCGTCTTCACATGCAAAAAGACTTATTTCAACGTTGTTTGTACACTAGCAAGTGTATTTGCCTTGAAAAAGGAAGAGCTAATGTCCTGGCTTAGCTACAGGAGACTATATGATTTGGATATGACCGCCATTGTAGAAAGGCAAATGTAGCACAAAGGCTCCAGCGTAGAAAAAAGTACCAATGGAAGGACCCATATAAATACTTAGTGGCGGGCCCACCATGAAAGGAAATGCTAAGGGCGGCTATAGGCGACCGAGAGGTCGTTCTAGGGTTAGGGTTTTATTCATCTATGGGGTGATAACGCTGTAAACTCCTACATTGATTGGTCTTGGTGCTTACACTCCTTTGCATGATGATGGGAGAGAAGGCGTGGCTTAGATCGAGAGCTCAAGTGAAGCGGGCGAACAACGATTGTTAAGATGATAACTTTCAAAGTCCCTGTCAGACGGAAATGCTTCAGGGAAGGCAGCGAATCTCTCAACCAAACAAGGAACCCTGGACATGACAAAAAGGAACTAATAGATCTCATGTTTGAGGATCAGGATTCCAGACCGACCAAGGCCTACTAGGTGGTCAGTGGTTGGAAAGGCATGCTCACTCCAGCAAATCAACACCGACGTGTTTTCTAGGGCTATGCTACACGCATGGGGATTCTACTAGGAAGCCAAATAAGTTGCATTGGCAATAATATCTTCTTCTTGAGATTCGAGAACAAACGAGTCTAGAAGCAGACTCTATATAATGGAATTTGGCATATTGCCTTAGTGGCGTGGTAAAGGTTGATGTTAAGAAGGATGGATTTATGGGGGAACCATCTCAGAGTTAGAGCTAGAATTTTCATATTCATTTCACTGGTCCGAGGCTTCTTTCTCCTCTCTTCAGCGAAAGATGAGGGGCCTTGTTTGATTTTCAATTTGAGAAGATACCTCTCTTTTGGATTGACTGCGACAGACTAGCACATGTTGACGGATGATTTGAACCACATGTTGATTCCTCACCCCAGTTGGGTGAATGGTTGAGGGAATCACTTGGGCATGGCTCTCATAGACAAAAGCAAAGTAGAAGGCACCGACAGAAAGCAAGAGCATTAGTTTTGGGAGCACTAGGTCAAGCAAGGGCGTCTATGGTCGCAGGGGTCATGTAGCGTTGCATGTCCTACCATTTAGGCGCAGGTGATACAATGATTATACACCCTTTGTGACTCTCTCTCACTAGCGAGGATCCTCAAGATGGTCTTGTAGAGGGTGACTATATAAGAAAGATGAATTGGAGGAAGAAATAATGTATGCAAGATCAATGACATGATTGTGAACTAAGGGATGATTTATATCTAAAAAGGAAGAGGGAGCTAAGAAAGGAGCATGAAAGGAAGCAAGACATAAAAAAATCTATATGGGAAAGGGTGCAAGGCGATTGGGAAGTATGACCCATATACCTCCAAGTAACGCAGACGAGGCACTTTTGTTCATAAGATGAGGCAGAGTGATGGTGACCACCAAAGGAGTCACAAGGATTATCAGTAAAGCTACCAGATAGGAAGAGAGATTGAAGCAAATTTGTGTAGCTAAGGGAGGCTCCAAGAGACTGGATCCTAAAAATACATTTATCTTTGATAATGATACCTCAACAAAGAATTATTTTAATCACAACAACTAGGAGATTACTTGAGGATTTTCACACAAATGGAGCGCATTAGGGAGAGCATAGCCAATCATAGCTTTTCAAACCTTCGTTTTAGTAGCTACCTATACACATGGGACAATAAGATGGAGGAGGATGAGATCATTTAAATACATTTGGACAAGGGTCCATGCAATGAAGATTTCATGCATTCATTGTAGGATACACCCATTGAACATGTTCTCATGGAGGACCATACCATGCTTCGCTGGTTAATAGAGCGCTAGAAAACCTAGCCATTACCAAAAGTAAGAAGAGGGCATTAACATTTGAGGAGAGGTGGATGCCCCATGGAGGCATGGGAGTGTGCATGTGATAACAATTCCGACAAGAGTGAGCTCTACGGGAAGCGTAACAATGCCACCAATGATATGCAACATTAGAGTGGCTCGGTGTTTTGTTTTGTATGTTGTGAGATTACTAGGCAGAAGGTCTAGCTTCGGTGGAAAGGGGAGAGTATTGGGATCCTGACATCCTCGCTGAAGATCAGCGAGATTGAAGCGTAGCTTCATGTGGTTCATGTGTGGGAAGAAATAATGTATATGCAATGTTCTCGACTGGAATTGCTCAAGGAAGATGACCAAAACAAGAGGGCGAATGGCACGAGTTGTACTATTGACAATGAGATGGGGAAGATTTCGGCCGATTTCTATGCTTAGTAATTTTCTTCAGAAGGCTCTGCTGAAGCTGACCACATCTTATCTCACATCAGACCTTGTGTGACTAGTTATATGGAGGAGAGGGTGAACGCGGATGTGATGGATGAAGAAATTGAGAATGGGCTATTCTAAATTGGACTGACAAAAGCGCAGGGGCCAGACAACCTCTCGACTTACATTTACCAATTTCACTATAGTCATTTCTAAAAATGATGTACGCATAGTAATAGGGGATTTTTTTAATGAAGTTATTTCACCAAACTTCAGTGATACCGTTCTAGTCCTGATCCCCAAAATTAACTCACTGGAGATACTTCATCAAATGGGATCAATCAGCTTATTGAACACACTCAACCAGATTGCTTCAAACGCCTTGCAAAGAGATAGAAGGTTGTCCTATCCATAATGATCACGGAGGAGCAAAGTATTTTCGTTCAAGAAATAGAAAAATACAATGTTTGCAATTAAACTATACATGATGAAGGCCTATAAGAGGGTGGTTTGGATTTTCCTTGATCTGAAAATGAGGGCACTTGGGTTCTCAGATAGGCTGATCTTGATGGTTATGATGTGTGGTACCCTGACCAGGTTTTTTATGAAATTGAACTCAGTGTGCTCTGTCATTTTTTATACTATCAAGAGGGATCTGGTAAGGAGACCCACGGCCCCCCTATTTGTTTATTTTCTATGTTGTGAGTTTTTTTGGCCTTTCTCATGAATGATCAAAGATAAAGAGATCAATGATATATCTTTTGGGAGCACTAGCCCCCATGTAGCCCATCTTGTTTTTACAGATGATAGTATAGTATTTCTTCAACCGTCAAATGGCAACTTTGTAACCTTAAATAGATCCTCTATGACTACGACCGGGCCTCGGGAAAAATGGCAAATCTTCAAAAAGTCTCAACTTTCTTTGGGGAGTGGGGAAAATAGGAGGAAAAAAGTGTTGTAAATATCTTTGCACTGATCCTAAGGCATTGAGCGAGCATTATTTGGGGCTCCCAACCGTGGTGGGCAGGTCAAAGGAAGCAGATTTTAAACATCTTAGAGAAAGCTCAAATGGCAAAGTGGTTGGATAGGCAGGACAGGAAAGGAGGTGCTAGTAAAATCAGTGCTTCAAGCAACACCTACTTACACCATGAGTTGCTTTCAACTCCCAAGAGAAAATTTGTCGGAACTTAACTATGTGACAGTATATAAAACCGTTAGTACCCATAGTAGGGTGGTGAACGCGGCCGGATACACGAGAAGGGATTTCGCACAAGGGTTTTACCCAGGTTCGGGCCCTCGGTGGGAGGTAATGCCCTACATCCTATATCTGATTTTTATTCATGGTGGAGCACCTTGTGCGAGGAGTTTAGAGTGGAGATGAAGTATAATGCTACCTAGCGTACAGTCTACGAATGTATATGCGAATGAAAACCCCTAGCCCCTCCTTATATAGGTGACGAGGGCTAGATTTACAAGGAATCCATCAAATCTCATGCTGCCGCCATATTAGCTTGCGTGCCATGATGCTCTCGCAGTCCTTATCTGTGCTATTGAGCTGCCCTCCTGCACCGATCCTCCACTTAGCCTCTTGGGCCCTAAGTCAGGCCTGCTACCGGGCTTCCCACCTGGAGGACACCCCAAGTGTATTGCACCTTTAGTAGCCCCAGAGCGTGTCTGGAGTTGGAGTTATGCTTAGCTTCAGGATTGAGAACCCAGGAGGCCTCCTTTTGTCTTTTTGGCTATTCACACAAGGCACTTGTGACCTACCTAACATAGGCAGTCACCCTCCCCTCCATTTAATCTATTTTGACCACATACATTCTAAACTATCATTGTCAGCTCTTTTCCAACTACAGCCGGTTGTCGCAGAGCTCAAAAAATATGGCTCGTGGGGTGGATATGCAGTTGCTCGCTTATTCAGTAATGTTGATGCTTGGAGAAACAAATTTATCATCTTCAATGTTGCTAATGTTGATATGTTACTGATGTTCCAAGCTCACTCATCTGTATGTACATAAAAATGGAGACGAGGTGTGCAATGTCAACTAATACTGGTGCAAGGCCGACCATCGATCATCGCAGTGCAGCAAGCCGGGTGTTTAGTGCTGGAAGGCGGTCACTTGATGCAGCAAAGCTATTCGTCAGTGAACTTTTCAATGCTACAGGGTGGTTGACATTGTTGCAAGGCCAGGTTATAGATGCTGCAAGGCAGGTCATTGGCATGTTTTCTTTGCCAAAAAATGGTGCACCAGTGCTACAAAGTTGGGGTTACCTCATGTTGCAATGTTGTGTTTAGTGTTGTAAGGCTGATCACCAATGTGCTTTTCACTAGCCTATCATGGCCACCATTGTCGGCTCCATGTTGGTCTATTGCTGAGAATCATGGGTGTATGTTGCGAAGGGTGAGAATAGGAGACGAGAGGAACAAATAAGTTGGTGGTTGATTGGGTAGTGATGTGTGACCCAATTGAACGACTCACGGTTGGGCATAACCTAGGAAGAGCCGTTAGATGCATGCCAATGATCCATCGGTTCAGGCCTATATACATTGTGTTTTTTCATAGATTTGTTGCAGCTAATGAGTATGTGTTGTATATCTACAATTTTTTGTATAGACATGCTCGCATGTTTCAACATTTTTATGAGGTCTCTCAAAAGAAAATGGAATTATATTCAACGGACTGGTTTGAGGGCGAAATGAGTCAGCTTGCTCTAGCGCCAGATGCGGCTTGTTAGTCTTCCTCTCTCTTCACCATATCCATTCATTTTATTTGCACCACATGCACACCCATCATTTTGTTCCCCTTTCTCTATGACAATAAGTTGGGCTAGCACTGCCACTCAACGATGTTGCGACTCTCTGACCATCACTGCTACAAGCCACGCTATATGCTGAAACAGGAGCACGACGTTTCAAGGCCGTGAGTGTGTTTGTCGATGCTCCATCCCGATAGCCGATGATTCAAGGCAGTGCTCACTTATGGTGCTAAAAACACATACTATTGTTAGGTGCTACGACCATCTTCTCATATGTGCTACAACTACGACCGATGTTGCAAGGGGATGGTCGCATCATCGCTAGTTTTGTACGGGCTGTCACAACAATTCCTAAGTTGCATAGATCGCAATGGTGCAACCGCATGTTCCCGCGGGGTGTGTTTTATCCGACGACCAGTGCCAGAAGCCACGATCCATGCGTCAAGGGGTGAGGGTGGTGGTGGCATCAACTACATTGGCTGTAAGACAATGTTGCAAGGACGACGCCTCGTTGGCGCACTGTAATAATACTTGCAGGATATGCAAGCGACATCAGGGATCTCCAGGGCACCAATGTCAGGTGCTGCGAGGGGCTGGCGTATAATAGTCTGTTGCGACGATGGGGGAGGGGTGGGGGATACACATGTATTGCGGAGGCTATGGAGGAAGACGGGTTCCATTCTATCTGCCAGTCTGCCATGTAGTGTGATCCAATGCTCCATGTGTCAATCCGAAGGCTGGCGATCCGACTAATTTCGTTGACACCTAAAACGTGCCCAAAAAATGTACGGAGATGTTTCTAGCCATTGCATGTTTCTTATTTACAGTTCATATGTCTTCCAGGCTGCAACACAGTGCTGGAGCTCGCCTATATATACACAGCTAGTGACAAAACAAACTACTCCTAGATGGGACTTGATTAAAATCAGGTGAGTAAGGCGGCCATAGATGGGCCGACTGACGCGTAGCACCGCCCGACCAACGTCAATGGAAAGAAAACATGTGCAGCTTCAGCTAATATATAACAATACTAATGATGACAAAAAGGCCCAGCATGGACAGAGCTAACAAGCTTCAGTCCGATATCGGTATACTAATGATGACAAAAAACAAGCATGCACAAGAGCTAAGCAGCTTGTTTGCTAGTGTAGGCTGCTTGGAGACGATGCTGACAAAATAAAGCAGCATAAAGTATACTTACCAACCGCACTTGACGACGCGATGCTCCCCCGCATGCGTGGCACCCCCTGGACCGGCGCCATCTCGTTCCTGTCCATCTGCCAGATGAGAACGCAGCGATTAGAAAGTCTAAGGATATATACCCAGCACGTAATTCTTGCACATACACATCAGGTAGTTCATTAAGCACTAGTACTAATTCACATGACTAGCTTAAAGATTGTCAATAACTCCAGCTCATTAGGCACCGGTTAACTTCAAATCACTAGTAGCAGAGGAAGAGCGAGCGCGGCTCACCATCTTGTCGTCGGATACATCGCTTGCACGCCGTGTGGGGGCGCGAGCGCGGCTCACCATCTTGTCGCTTGAGACAGCATAAGCACGCGGGGCCCCTGGCGCCGGGAGCGCAAGCACCTTCAAGGGTCCTTCCCGGGACTCCCGGTATTCCAGCTCCTCTCTGGTGGCTGCAGGGGGCGGGGTCTTCTCCTTCTTCTGGGTTTTCCTGGACTTGCGCTTGCGAACCACCGGCGCAGGCGCCTGTTGCGCAAACGCCTTCACTTTCCCCTGGGCGACAGCGGCGGCTGGGGGCAGGGCAGGGGCCGCGAGGCTCTGCTCCTCGTGGTTGGCTGCAGGTATGGCGTTGACGCCGGAGGTAGACATCGCTGTGGATCGGTTGAGCAGACGCGCGGAGCGGGTTGAGGAGAGCGGGATGAGGAGAATGTGAGCGAGCAGCACACGAGGAGCAGAAGCGTGTGTTGCCTTTTATGAACCGAAACGGAAGGCAGTGGGCGGACCGCGTGTGACTACAAATTTATTTATTTAATACCAGTATTTAATACTAGCATCTCTTTTGTATATTTCTATTAAATATTCTTGTGTATTTTTTGTATATCTTTGGTACAATATTAAATATATATTTGGTATACTAGTATCTAATAGTAATATTCTTATATTTAGGAACAAAGATATACTACTATTAAGTACTATTATCTCTGTTACTAAATATACAAATAGAGGTGATAGTATTTAATAGTAATAGTATTATATTTTGGAATAGAGGAAATAGTATTTAATGGTGGTATATCTTCGATATACAATTAAATTTATCTTTGGGATACTAGTATTTAATAGTAATATTCTTATAGTTGATTAGGAATAAAGATATATCACTACTAAATAATATTATCTTTTTGCTAAATATTAAAACAGAGGTGATAGTACTCCCTCCGTCCCGAAATACTTGTCGGAGAAATGGATGTATCTAGATGTATTTTAGTTTTGGATACATCCATTTTTATGCATTTCTGCGAGAAGTATTTCCAGACGGAGGGAGTATTTTATAGTACTATTCTTATAATGCGGAATGGAGGTAATAGTATTTAATTGTAGAATATCTTCAATTTACTACTACTAAATATTCTTATATTTTAGGTATACCTTTGGTATACTATTAAATACATCTTTCGTATACTAGTATTTAATAGTAATATTCTTATATTTAGAAACAAATATAAACTTACTATTTGGTAGTGCATTTATTTGTTCCGGAGGGAGTAGTACAAGTGGTCATGATTTAGTTCCCTAGTCAATTAATGTATAATACTATCAAGTTTTTGACGAAAAAATATCATCTTATTATAGCCATGCATTGAGATATAGATACAAAATAAAATAAATACGTTGATAATCACGTTGGTCCTAATTTAAACTCGATTTGTTGATAAGAAAAAAGATACATGTAAATAATCATTTTGAAGGTTGCCACTGTATTCACAGTTCTCAGCAGTGCCAGAGTTCAAAACGACGCTAGTACAATCCGGAGGTACACTAAGCCTTGTTTTTCACAACTCATGCCGACAACCTTCTTTAGCGAAGATGCAGGCAATGCAACCTTGTTTTTCACTTCTGTACAAAGTGATATTTGACTCAATAAAAGTTTGGAGCATGGCCTTCACATCTTCAACCACCGGACCATGGGGTAATCCGTCCTTCCATTCAGATTTGAGCTTGCTCAACACCATCTTGCAGTACGTCTCCAAGAATTTCGTCTAGGCTCCAACTTCCTTCTCTGGTAACTCCACCACTCTAGGTTTAGCTAGTGAGGGTAAAAATGGCACTAGCCTACAACGAACTCCCTTGGATGACCTCTCAGGACCGCCCCTCCTCCTCTGTCTTGATTCTTGGCCCATACACCATCAGCATTGCCTTAGATCCACCCATTCCCTTGCAGATGCCATCATTCCTGCCGCAGAGCCACGACTTGTATGTCCTCCTGGTAGCGTTCCCGTTGTCACTGCTCCACATGAAAGATAGTTTTTTCGGCCACCGATCTGCGAATTTTACTAGTGTAACTCACATCGTTCCTCACTAGTCAGAATTGATAGAAGCCTTGCACAATCCAGAATCCACTACTACAGATCAGAATATCACTGACCCTCCATTGCTGGCCGACGAATGCCCACACATCATTGACAAGGATGACCACTGACAGGTCTTCCATGGTGCATCAGTGATGAGGTATTTTGAGCTCTACTGCATGCTTGTTAGAGATGGGTTCAGAATGATCGGTCAGTGATCATGTGTTCCGATCTCCAAAGTGAACGGACATTTGTCACTTACGGCTACCACATTTGACCCGTCTAAGTTATTGTTGCAAACTAGTCGTGTTCGTTTTCTTGCCCGTCAGAGTTGTGTCGTATACGTTTTATATCTTCTCCATGCCAATTCCTTGACTCTCACCGCCGCTGGCGAGCCCCTCTCCTATGAGATTGCACTATGTCTAATCATGGATCCTTTCCAATGGTGCACTATATGAAGCCCCCGCGGCAACCTAGTCCGACCGTGTCCGCTCCCATGCCTTTCTGAGGGGCGCTCTCTTGTTGTGCATCACATCAAATGTCGCGGCGGCATAGCCTCTGTCTGGCATCTCTGGTTCTGTCCAATCTACCCTTCCATTTGATGCCAGGTCTCCCATACCATCATATGAGGTCGTATATCCGATACTCCTGCCTTACTCTTCCGTCATGATGGTGATCATGGTGGTGAGCTGTGCTCCTTCTAAGATTATAGAACTTTTAGGCTTTCCTGTGCGACTAACCTTCATTCAGATGTAATTTTGTAGGGTTAGTTTATGTATTTGGTTTTAGAAATCTATAGGGGTTGATGTATTTTCACCACTTTTTTGTTGGGTTTGATGTATTTTAACTTATAGAATTTTTGTAGCGTTAGCTATTTCTTTGTAGAAATCGGTTAAGAATTTACAGTTTAGTGAAACTATTATGATGGTGTAGCACTACACACTTCTTATTAGGCAGATGATCGATGAAACTTGTTAACTTTACACATAACTAGGAAATATGCCCGTGCGTTGCAACGGGAGAAACAAACCCTTACATGCACCATGAGGCTTCCACTCTCTTATTGTAGGCATGTGTTATACTCCCTCCGTCCCACAATATCACACGTTTTTGCAAACTATGAGCATCTTATATTAAGGGATGGTTTGAGTAATTATTAGGGCTAGCAATAACTATGGTAGCAACCCTACAACAATTGTCGTTTTGCTACAAATAATTCGTGTTCATTATGTATATGGAACTGAATGAATGCTACAGTACTATGTAGATCAAGTGTGAACCTATATAAGCTGGTGTAGTACTTCATATTCTTCTTCTTCGTAGATTGTGATTTGTGAAATACCCTTGTACTACATTGTCTTGTTAGACCATCTTGTGACATCATCAACTCCTAATCAGAAGCAATGTTGAGCTGATAAGAACTCTATCCAAAATAAAGGCAATCAAGCTGGCATTTAATTGGTGTCTGCTGATCAATCCCACATACAGTTGTCGTGTCGTCTCAAATATGAAAGAATCAGAGAACATGTGCTATCATTCCAAATCTGTTTAATAACAGATACCACACAAATCTTTCCAAATTCAGATGAAAACGAAGAAGAAAGGAGTTTGTTTTTTTAGCACGAGATGGAGCTAGATGACGTTGGGACCTCGACTGTTTTCGTGAGACCGATGAAATTGAATTGACAGTATATCAAACTGTAGAATTAGCTGCTCCAAAATTCCTTACTGAAACTTTCCATACACGTCGAAACTCTAGCACACACGATCTAATGTATCTGTCCTATCTGTTCCATTGCCCATTTACTCTTTGTCTGGCCTTCTGTCCACCACAAAACCAGTGCCCACCAGAACTCAATCATGTTAAAATCTTGTATACTGGGATAAAAAGCAAGGGAGAGCAGACGAACACGCTGTACGCCCAAGAAGCAAGCAATCAGCTACCTTAATTAATCAGTAGGTTCTTTATATGAGACTAATTACCAGCAGCTCCGTGCTGCAGATTGGTCGTGCCGCGGCGCCCTGGACGTGAGGATCGTGGCGGACATGCGGCCAGTTGATGATGAAGAAGACGGGCTCTCTGGTTCAGACCATGGCGTGAACCTGCAGAGGTGTGGTGGCCAGTGCGGCTGCGTCAGGGCGGTCGAGTCTGCGCGAGTGGCGCCCCTCGTGCAAATCATTGTTCAAGTCATGGCGGCGGCTAAGCCAGCACTGTGGTGGCGGGTTCCTGTCCCGGCAGCCAAGCCACGGCCGTGTTGACTGTTGAATTGCTGCCGTAGACGGCCTCGGTGTGCCCACGTGAGTCCTTGTGCTGCATGGTCCTCGTTCGTGGCTGCTCGATCTCCTCATCTTTCTTGCCATCTTACCCGGTCACAGCCTCCTGCTACCCCATCTTGAAGACTTGGACACGGATACAACCAAGCCTTTTTTTAGGAAACAACCAAGCTTTTCTTGTTGTATACGACCTGGACACACAGCCAAGCGCACGGACGAACGAACGAACGTGGGGACGAAATTTCTGAACTGCGTCTTTTAAATCTCAGCCGTTAATCTTTATGGTTAACATAGAATCAACAGATATAACATATGGAGAACTATGAAAGCCTCCGTCCTTTATTATTAGGTAAAGATAAAGACTAAGGGACGGCTTGCTTTCACTACTATGTATTGAAGAAAAACTTCAGTTCTTTAACTCATTCTAATCAAGGTTGTAATGTCTTTGATGTGGAGAATATGGTTACTTATGTTATGTGAGGTTTATATGTTCTTGAACAAAGCAGTTATGCCTTTTATGCATCTCTATATAAGTGAAAAAATACACAACAACTATTGTTTTGAAATGGATATCCATTTTAGTTGCAGTGAACACAAAAAATATTTGCCATTTTTGCCGGTAGTTGAAAGGGCGATACTCCAGAAATAGGTGAACAACATTTGGACAAACTCCGAGAGTGTTGTCCATTGTAAACACACCACTGCTTAAGTCAAGTACAAGGTTAATTAATTGCTTGTTTCTTAGAGTTTGCTTGCATTTGATCAGAAATAATAAATCGATGAATATCTTATGTGATTGTCATGCCAGTTTTTGTTCTATGCAGAGTTTTATTTTGGTTGCACTACACAAATGAAGATGATGAGTGGCGCTACAAATTTACCTATTGGTGCAAGCACCGACTGGTTTCATCGGTACTTGCTATACTGGCCATTCGATTTGACATAGATTGGTGAGATAATTATTCTCATCATCTCCTTCCTATTGAGAGCTCGTTAGTTTGCTAAGAGGCACGACATACAGGGTACTGGAGATTATGAGTAGTTTAGGCATATTAAATTTATATGTATGTCCTTTGTCAAGTTTTTTAAGTGGCTCGATGGATAGACTAATCTTTGCAATGTGGTGGACGTACCTATTTTCCATATATATGTTGGTTTGTTAAGTGGCTCGATTGACAAACTACTCTGTGTAATGTGGTTGAAGTATCTATGTCATTTGTCTGCCTCTCAAGCCGCCAAATAATGGTGGCCCCGGGCGCGCCCCACGGTCCACCCATCATGGACCTTCCAGCCGGGTCGCGCGGCAGCACGCCGTCCAGGAAGATTGGATGCCGCATAAAGCCCCCGAGAGGCCCTTGCGGCACCCCACCCAGAAACGGAACGCGCTGAGAGCTCTCTCGCCCGCGAAGCCCCTAGTGAGGCGGTAATCCAGCACCCTTTATCGGTGTAATATGTATGTTCCTTTTCTAGTGTGTTAAGTTGCTCGATGGATAGACTACTCTTTGTATGTGGTAGAAGTATATATGTTGGTAGTGAAGTGTGTAAATGTACATTTTTTGTTCTATGGAAAGCAACTTCCGCAAATGAATGATGTATGCATGCGTGTTCTGTTCATGCGTTTCTGAAAATTTCATTTGTGTGCCTTGCTGGTACCAACATGAATATAGCCAAGCAATAAAAGGAGCAAATTCAACATGCGCTGAACTACTATCACTGACCGGGTAGCAGTCTGTGATGAAGTGTTATCACTGACAAGCCAGGATGCCCGTCCGTGGTGTCAAAGTCACAACTGACCCGGAGGCACTGATAGGCCACTAGCAGGTCAGTGATGATACTATTTTGTTGGTTAATGCTATTTGGATATGTAGTAGTGATCAACCCTTTTTCGTTTTCCTTCGCCTGACCCAACAAATCCCTCAACCATCCAACCAAGTCACTGTGGCTGTAGACGTTCGGCCGTGGCGCCATAATCCTGTAACTGATTGTAGGCGTCTCCAGAATACCTTGGAATAATGACACCTCCAAAAATGGGGCAATAATATAGTCACCTCATCCCCAAGCCACACACAGCACCCTTTCTCTGATAGTCCTATGGCGCTGCACCCCTTCTCTGATTGACCTTCACTTTATTAGGCAACACATCCCTAAAGAGCAAGCTATCCGCTTTGGCTATGCACCGACGAAGAGGGCCCCGCCCGACACACCTTCCACCAAGTTTGTGCCATGCAAAGATGATACACAAAGCAAACAGTAAACTGTCTATTCGTAGTGAAATTCGACGCTTTATAATTCTTAGTGTTTGGCCCACCAATGGCAATCTGCTTAATGTCATGAACATTTTTGGGAGTAAAAACAACAACCAATTTGCTCTCGTCCCCCAGCTGGTCCCATGCGAATTTAGTAAGTCGTTGACATGGCTGATTTGTTGTGTGTGCCTAACAACTTGTGTTTTCAGGCACCCAACTGTTGTGATCCAATTATTGTGTGCAATATTAATACTAGAACCATTTCTAGTTCTCCAGATTAAGCCCATACGTAGAAGATCCTTTTCTGAAGAGGATGCTCCTCCAAGTGGAAGAACAACCGTTCGAGCATCTTGACACCCAGAAATCTCCTTGAGGGAAATATCTGGCCTTAGCGCTCTAGCGCATAGCGGCTGAGGCACCATAAGCATTCCCCATCCTTGTTTTAGTAGCTAGGGCTTGATTGAATGCCCCAAAATCTCTGAATCTCATACCTCCCTCCCTCTTGCTCATGCACATTTTGTCCCAAGCCACCCAATGCACCTTCCCTTCACCATTTGTACCTCCCACTAATATTTAAAATTATAAAAAACTTGTTTGGGATTTTCAAAATTATTCATGTTTCCATGAATATTCCGCAATTTATATTTTTATAAATGCAAAACAAAAAAATCGTTTCCAATCAAACATCGGAGTATATTTTGCAATTTATATTTTGTCATCTGTTCACCACTGAGAACATTTTTTCTATCCAAGATGGTAGAAATTTTTTGTTCAAAATTTCATACCTGGGCCTTGTGCGCTTTGGCCCAGCAAAGCTAGTCCACTGTTTTTCTGCCCACGCAGCTCGGAAAACCCTATTTCTCGGATGCTGCCACAGATGTCAGAACCTCGCACACCTGCCCAAGACTGGGCCGGCCCGTTTTCGTTTTTTCTGGATTCTGTTTCCATTTTTCTTTCTGTCTTTCTTTCCTGTTTATTTTTACCTTTTTTCCTTTCAAGTTCATTTTTATTTTTCCATTTTTTCATAAATTCAGAAATTTCAGAAAGAATTTAAGATTTAATTGTTTTCTATTTTTTTAAACGTCTAGAATTCAATTTTGCCTATTTTGAGTTGTTTTGGAACTTTCAGTTTTTGTTCCCGTACTAAACAAAATTCATAATTCAAAAAATGTTCCCATTTTTTCAAATACATGTTTTGTATTTTCCAAAACATTTGAGATTTTCTAAATAAAGTTGCATTAAGTTTTTTTCCAAATTTAGAAATTATATTTTTGGTAATTTAATGCTTAAAATTCAATATAATGGTAGTGTTCAACAAGGGAATTTTCTAAAATTGTTCTCGATTTTAAGGAAAATGTTCTTTTTTAAATAATTTTTCACAAATGCAAAAAATGTTCGTGTTTTTAGAAGGTTCATGTGTCCATTTTTTCTGTAAATTTCAAAAAAAAACTTTCCGTTTCAATTTTTTTCGGCTTTTTCCAAAATTGAATGAAATTTTGTAAAAACTGTTCATATTTTTGAAAATTGTTCAGGATTTCTAAAAGTGTTCAAATTTCTAAGTATATTTGATACTCCCTCCGTCTAGGTGTGTAAGTCATCTTACGTTGTGCACAGCGACCAAGGCGGAGAGGAAAACAAGAAAACTTAATGTCTTTTTGCTAATTAATAGCATTGCATGCAATGAACTAACCACTGCATGTCATGTTTGGTAGTCTCAAGTCATTGAAAGCATGCACGACCCACATCTCTTATTGGTTGATATGTCACAAAACAAAAAACAAGGAAGGAGTTAATGTACCGTGCCTAAGTGTTTTGGGATTATTTGGTTTTCGTAAGGTGACTTACACACCTAGACGGAGGGAGTAATTCTGAATTATTTATATACTTTTTGAAACATTCAAAAAAAAGAATAATCTCAAATCTAATGTTGTAGTATGTTCTTAAATATTCGCGCTGGCCGTTGGTTAACAAGGCCCATTTATTTGAGTGGCTAACAACATGTGGTAGAGTTTTTCAGGTCTTCAGTTCTATCTTTCAACTAGTCATTTTTTCACACGTGCCTTACAAACACGGGTCATTTCGGTGCCTGCCAGTTTGCTGGCTTAGACGCAAACTGTGGCGCATCTCATGTGCTATTTGACGACAAAAGGGAATATGTTGGTCGGCCATAATTGAAATAAATTATGTACACGTATCAATAAAAGAGAATATGCTGGTTTGGCACTGTAATTAGTAATCCATCCGGTTAATCCATCGTAGGAGAGAGTCAATCATGGCCCGAAGGTCGTCGTGAAACCACCAAATATGGAGGCAACCACAACCCCAACACGGAGGCGGACCCGGAGGAAGGACAAATCATGAGTTGGGAGGTCGCCGCCATGCTGCCCCGACCACTATCAAGATCTTGCAGGCCAAACTTGACCCGCGAGAAGACCACATCTCCAAGCTCTGTCGCCCCATCGCCGCTGAGACCGTTTTTAGTGGACTCTTCCATTGCTTCTCGCAAAAAAAATATCTCTCCCTTTGCAACGCATGGGCATATGTGCTAGTCACAACTCAAGCCGACAACCTTCCTTAGCTAAGATGTAGGCAATACAATTCACCTCTCTACGAACATAAAGTGATCTTGGACACAATAAAAGTTTGGAGCATGCCCTTCACATCTTCAACCACCGGAGCATGGAGTGATCCGTCCTTCCCTACAAAGTTGAGCTTGCTCACCACCATCTTGCAGTCCGTATCCAAGACGGTTGTCTACACTCCAACTTCCTTCTCTAGTGCAAGTACACAACGACATTCGTTAACATATCGCGAAGCAATAGGAAAAACATTCATTAACTGCAGATTCACTCGAATATTCATTCGTGTGGTGGTAGGGGTCAATATGGATGTCCACGGTTCCGGTATTGATCATTGGACGAAAAGAGTTCCGGTCATGTCTATACTTCACCGAACCTATAGGGTCACACTCTTAAGGGTCATCTATATGCTAAGTAACAGACAGGGAGTTAGAGAGATTTTTTCTGGAAATATTTTGGAGACGACAGGAAAAGTTCAAGGAGAAAACAAGAAATGTTTCGGGTTCACCATACGTGTTTCAGGGACAAAAAAACATCATACCAGAAATGTTTCGGATTGCGTCCAGAATTTTTTTAGAGGGTGCTAGAAATATTCTGGACCTTCAGGATTTTTTCAAGATTAAACGCTCTGGGAAAATTCTTGTTCCAGTCTGAGGTGACTAGATCCCACGAATCGTGGGATGATGTAGGCAACACTATTGCTATGTTTGGTGGCTTTAATTTTTTTAGTAACTTTTGGTAGCTTTATTTGAACGACCTTTTGGGGTATTGTCCCTAAAGTTGTGAAGTGTGTTTTGGGGTGGTGGGTGCTCCATGAGACAGCCCAAACCGTCCATGGTATGGGGGGAGCACCCTAGGGGCTTCTTCCCACATTTGGTTTCTTTTGGGTGGAAAATATCCAAGGTCTTTTAGTATTTTCAAGTGCCCTCTACCCCTTGCCTCCCAATATAAATAGAGGTGGAGAGAGATTTCCATTTCACTCATTTCTCTCTCAAAAACACAAGGCATGCATGATCTATCATCTCTCTCTCTCCCATCACACGAAATAGTTTCGTAGAGCCAGAAGGCTGTCTAGTCTTTGGTAGGGCCTAGTTTTGGACGGTGAAACCCTGTTGGATAGCTGACACCGTATGTGTGCAACCCGGTAGAAAGGTCGTAGTTTTGATATTAGTTTGAGAGATATGCCGAGGTTCGGTCCGAGGATCCGACCATGTGCCTCCCGAAGGGCACTCCAAGGGACTGATCGAGCTTATGTCTGATGGTCTCCCGAAGGGCTGTCCGAGGGAGAACGTCCGCGCAGTTGGGAGGTTGTTAAATCCTAGCTGCGGGGATCTGCACCGATCCTCCTTCCACCGCGCTTCGACTTGTAATGATAAAATCAAACCTTGCATGAATCTTCATAGTAGTACTGAGCTGGTGCGAAGGTCAGAATTTTTTTGTTTTCGGTTGCGTTAGCCCACATTCCTCCCCTCCTGCACGCCCCTATTCGGCCGGAACTTGAGCAGCTGGGGAAGCCCCTATTGGTTTTTCAGTTAGTTTTTTCAGGTTTTTAGCGTTTTGTTTTTCTGATTTTTTCTAAATAATTAAGGTTATAAAAAAGTTTTAAATTTCAAAAAAACTGAACTTTGGAAAATGTTCCCGGAATCATAAATGTTCATGTACTAAGAAAATGTTTATGATTTTGCAGAAATGTTAGCATATTGCAAATTTGTCCGTGAATTTGAATTTTTTTTCCAGAATTCAGAAAATGTTTCAAAAAATGATCGTGAATTTCATAAAAAAAATCACCGATTCCAAAAATGTTCACTCATACAAAAAATGTTCACCAATTCACAAAAAGTACGCCAATTCAAAAAATGTTAGCCGATTCAAAAAACTATTCACAATTCGAAAAAAACAACTACAAAAGATATTTTGGTTTGTGAATTTGAAAAATGCTCGACCATTTGAAAAATGTTCACGGTTTCATAAAAATGTTCGGGAATTCAAAATGTAGAGACTACTTAAAAACTGTTAATGATTTCAAAAATGTCTTCGGGAATTCAAAAAATGCTCATGCTTTAAAAAACTGTTCACAAATTTGAACATATGATTGAAACACAAAAAATGAAAAAAATATATCAGAAAATAGAAAACTAAGCAATAAAAATAGGGAAAAGAAAAAACTAGAAGAAAAACAATGGAAATAGAAAAAATCGGTTCAAAGAAGGTTGTAGAACGTTCCCAAAACCGGTATGTGGAATAATCCGGATGGGCCGGCCTGATGAGGACCACTCGTATGAGGGGGTGCGAGGTAGGTCACTATGTAGCGACCTATGCACAGAATGAGATTCCCCAACTATGAACTAGTCCCATGTAGGACTCTCTCTATTGGTTTTATGAAGCTTCTCAAAAACTTCCAACATGTTTTTCCTTTTTTTTTTCGCTTTTTCTTGTTTTCTGTTTGCTCTACTTTTTTCTGTTTGTATCTTCATGTGTTTTTTTTTCAAATTCATTAAAAAATAAAACTCAGAGCTTTATTATCGGTGGTGCTAGTTGCATGTCCAACATCAAACGAGCAACTACAAGTGTTGTCATTTCGCTAATGCATGTCTCGAACGTAACTTGGGTAATACAATTGTTTTGTCGTTAGAGTAGTTAGATGTCTCCTACTTTATATGCAACTGCAACGTCACTTCTTATTATAAATGAACTAGCAAAGTGGCCCGCTCGATGCGCGGGCTAGAACATTAAAAGTGTAATAATGAGAATATATTTCTTGTTTTTTAAAGACAGATTGAGACAGAATCGTGTTGACATTTACAAATATATGTCCTTTTAAACATTATTCTTAGGTTCATTTTTTTTCTCATTTACATTTAAATATATATATGTTACCCCTTTGCCATTTACATTCTTATTATGCAAACCATTCTAGATTTATTTTTAATTATGAATCACATTGGGAAATTTATATTTCATATCATATTTTTGGCATTACCATTTTTCTATTTTTAATTTATTTTGTTAGTAGTTCACCTTTTTAGGGAGAAATAGATGTAACATCTCTTAGTTACCTGCAGTTTGTCAAGTCGGAAGGAAGAAAAAAAATGTGATTATCAGTATATAAATAATTTGGTAGATAACATGTTTCAGTTTGGTTGTCGTATTTCAATTAGAGAATGGATATATATATGAAATCATTTCCATGCTAAAACTAATTTGATTTATAATTCGTTGCATAGCAGGTCCCGAAGGTAAAAGGCAATTTATTTATTCTACTTATATTTCCCTTATTCGGTATGCATCCAATACTGGGCTGAAAATGCATGGAGTTATTTCACACATCGAATGATCATGTAGCGACTGAGGCAAAACACGAGTTGTGAAGAACTAAGTTGTTCTTTAGAAGCTCGTCATATATTCGTATATACAACAAAGTTATTAGTAAACCAAAGGAATACATATATTTACTAATATAAATTACGTCCAAAACATGTGATTGGAGAAGAGGTATAAAACCCAAGTGTTGACATGACGACAATATGACAACAAATATGATCCTACATACCCATCTAAACAGGAGTAGCGATATTTTTCCTTTATTTATATCCAAAAGTTTCAACCTAAATCACTACACGGGCTCACAAAGTTAGTATTCATCATTAATAGGGTGGCTATATGACGTACCGAGACAAATGAAATAAATTATCAAGCATGATTATGAGATTACGTATATAAGAGAGGGAATTTAAGGTAGATATGTCATATGACGGCCATGGGTGACAGTAAAGTGATTCAGTAACACCATCTTTCTTGGGAACATTTCTGCGAATACCAGTGTCTAGTCATGATGAATGGGATTGGTAAAGAAAAGATGAGTCGGAGCCTTCAAAGTTTACCACGGAGGGGGATCATTCATTGGAACCGGGATCTGGTTTGACGATGCGGATTGAACAGTTCATCCCTCGGGATGAAGGAAACGTTGTACGAATATACTCCCTCTGTTCCTAAATATAAATCTTTCTAGAGATTCCACCAAGTGACTACATACGAAGCAAAATAAGTGAATCTATACTCTAAAATATGTCTACATACATCCGTATGTTGTATTCCATTTGAAATGTCTAGAAAGACTTATATTTAGGAACGGAGGGAGTATTATTCAGGATTATGACCCATGACACACAATATGCGTTATATATATTTTATTGCATGCAATGCTGGTTTAAGCCTCCTATTCAGGAGAGCAGTAATCAAGTTCAATTACAAACTAAAATAATCTATCTACCTAAATAAAAAACTTCAGAGAATCAATCTAGAAAACACATATTAGAGAACGTGCATTTTTAGAGATAATGCATGCAGCACGTCAACTTCATCAGTAGTCTTGTTGGAAGCACACATGATTTCTTATGTGTTTGTACGCACAATATATATTTATTTGGATTAGCCCACAAATGGTATATGGTGAATACCCAGAAGCCGAGACTTCACTTGTCCTTGGAAAAGCAAAAGCAATTTTTGTATGATAAGTATGTATGCCATACTGGATGTTTGCTGTAGCTAAAATCACATAAATAATAACGAAGACGATTCTTATTCCATTTTTAACCGCGGTAAATAATTAGGTTACTGCCTAAATATCTAAATATTCATACACGTGTGATGGATGAAACAAAATAATTTCATGAAAACTTTTTGAGCTAAGATTATACTTCTATTAGCTACGTAGACAGCCCACCGTTGTAGCTTATGCAAACGTCTCCAAATGGTCATCTGTGCATGACGAAAGACATAAATTTAATTGGTGAAAAATAATCTAACGAACATTAGATGACTTCAAAATATTTTCGTTTCGCAAAAAGGGAAATTTTGGCTTCATAGTTACCAATAATGGTGAGCAGGAGACTGACATGATTGCTTGATTATATATAGGTTGCGATACTTAATAGATGATGAGATATATGTTGTGAAAAACATAGGCCATATACATAGATTGTCAGACAACTTATACTTATGATACAAATTTTGCATTTGAAAAACTCACACTGCGTCGATCTTAGGTTGTTGATCGTGTCTCATGTGCACCAAAAAAATCTGTGTTCATTTTCTCGGTTTTAACCTAGGCAGCTCTTATACCAGAAAAGAAAGCCATAATACAAACTTTACGTGCTTCCAAGTTCAGTATTAATTACCGATTGGTTTTTCATGACCGTGCATCAACCATAAGGTTGCAAATGAATTTCTTAGTCCGCAAGGCAAGGAGCTCAAGAAATTTGCACCTCCAGCTGTACGTTGACTGTGAGGCCGCCAGTGAACTGCTCGATCACGAAGCGAGGAACTCAGGAATTTTCTAACTGTACCTTGATCATGAGGCCGCCAATGAACTGCACATCATTGAGGCGAGGACCTGCCGAATTTGGCGTGTCCATGCGATCTATTGGCTCCCAGGCTACTGATATGACCGTCTAAAATCTTCAATCAAGATGTACGACAACGGAGTGGAGAAGATATGTGCAACCACAGGCAAGCATATATCAAGGGTACACATGCACAATTTTTGGTTGCAGCTAAATGCATGCATGTATATAGCAAGCTCACATGCACACATGCAAGTTTTTTTTTTCGGTTTTAGCTAATTGCATGCATGCATAAAGCAAGTAAGCAAGCCACGTCCTTTTCCTTTGAACTGATGAACAACTAACTCAGGTCCTTTTTTTAAAAGCTGGAACAGGGAACGTCCTTTTCAAAACTGGAAATCAATGCATGTCCTACTTTTTTATTGATCACCGCACGTCCTAGCTTCAACTAGCTGGAGCGGTGCATGTCCTTTCGTTTAAACTGTAATCAATTTTAGGTCTTTTTTTAATATACTAGTAAATATGTCCGTGCGTTGCTACGGGCGTTGTCCGAACCATGAATCACAAGCCCGTGTGTTGCAACACTTACAAAATAAATAAGAGTTCGTATTCGTTAGTTTATCTGTCGTTGTGCACTACTCAGTTATAGCGTGCAGTCCATCTGCTTCTATCTCATCTTAGATTCTATTCGGTGTGAAATTATTGGCCAATGCTACTATCAACATGCAACGCTAATCTTTTTTTCTAAAGGAAAATGACACTATTTCTATATGTATGTGTAACTGGCCTATAAAGTTTCAGCAGATACAGCCTGCCAAATGAAAAATATAACTTATCAATCAAACTGATTAATCCTGACAAATATATGCAACTTCCATAGATTATACAGGAATTGATCAAATTTTATTATTGAATTTGGATCAAAATAAGCTTAATAGTACCCTTGTTCCTCACATAGTAAGCCAAATCACGTCTACGATATATAGGAAAGCCTCTATCATCAACCGATGTCTGCTCATTAAAATCTTTGGGAAATCTTTTGGAACACAATCCATCTTTCATACATGCACACTTTACTTTAATCCATAAGAGCATAACCCAGCGCTCAACCAAAGGATCAGGTATCTCAGCCGAAATCAAACCATCTATGAAGGAGGCCGAAGGCTCATGATCGTTCCCTATAAGCCGAATTGAAATATGAGTATGAGGCAAGCCTCTATTATGGAATTCCACCATGTATAAATCTGGATAACCGAAAAATAGAGGAAGAGAAATAGATGGACAAAGTTAGATTATATAAATGAAAAGAGTAAAACAAAGCAGGGGGATATCAGTATGTAAATAACTTACATGCATGAATTGTACCAAACAAATGTCCACTTTTAACATCTTCTCAGAAATCATTAAACTTCATATTCAGGACACGTGTAACGATATCCGGTCGATCATTGTAAACATGTCCAGCTTCATATGAAAGCACCTACATTCATGCTAAATATTCTTTTCCGACAATGAACCTGTCGTATTATGAGAAGCAATTTTTTAATTACATTGGGAAATACCAAAAACACCTACTTAAGAGTTAATTTGCTGAATTTTGCTTTCTGCAACTCTTAGTAGAACTGAATATTAGTGGGCAAACTTTTTTAATCAAAGATAAGATGAACATGTCATTAATTTAGGTGAGCTCTTTTCTATGCAGAACTGATTGCTCCACAAAATATTATTAACCTTATATTAATGCATAAAAAATATTATGAGGTCTATAATGAAACTGAAATAACATGATCAAAAACGGAATTTTGTAATTAAAATGCTAGGTCTGGGCCCTAGGGAACTCACCACAAAAATGAGCTCATTCTGTTTCACCCTTGTCTCACTCTGAATCAATAGACTGAACGGTTAATCTTCATTCTTGTACCATGTAGACATACAGGTTGAGCATCCATGATGTATTGAAAGACAGTGATGCTTTCTTCACCAAAGAAACCAACCACGGGTAGGAGAGAGAGGAAAAAACCAGTCACACAGTCTACTCCAGCAGAGTGGCTGCTCAGTCCTTCCTGTCAAGACCCTCTAGAAGGATTGATGAAGCGATCAAACTGTCAATAGAAAACAAAAACAATGGGTAGTCGTCTAGTACTTACCTGTAGAAGCTGCAAACGCCAAGGTTTGCAAGCGAACCCACGGATAGAAGCACCAGGACCGCGACGGGGTGTTATTTCCATTGCTCTCCTCCTCTGTCCATTAACAGAACATTGATAGAACGATTACTAAAATATTCCTGCTATGGAGGTCAAGCTGGATACAAACTCCTTTTCTGCAGTTGAAAATGTTTTTTCCAACGAAGCAGAAAAGGGTAACCAAACTGTAATATCAAGCGATTACTAAAACTAAAGTATGGCTACACACATACGCAATGAACTAATCTAGTTGACAGGTAACATGCGAGCATGATTCTTACGCTGAGACGGAGCGGATGATTGTGGGCGCTTTGCATCAGGGTGTCATCAACTTCGAGACCAGAGGAGGCAGAGGATAGCGGGAGAGCAAGCGGCATGTGGCTAGAGTAAGGAGCTGCAACACACCAGAGTAGGCAGAGGCGGCTCCAGTAGAGACGTCGCGAGCAGGGGCCGACGGTCGTGAGAGACAATGGCTGCATAATTCGCCGCCACCACGACTTCTTCCCTGTGGTGCAAAATTCACAACAATGAGATCAATCTTTTTAGAGGACTGGGCCAAAGCTAGATGCACCACAGATAAGAGAGAGGGAACAACAAATTACAAGGATGGTTTTGGTACGGATTCACAGAAGAACCTAATCAAATACCATGACATCATACTTCTCAGAATTCAGAAATTCATTCAATTCATGCACTCCAGAGGATGATCCATCAGTACATCGCATAAATCTACCCAAGAATGATTTTACCAACTAAAGCAGCATGTTCCAGAACAAAATTTCAGGCACGACATGTCAAACACAGCAAACTGGCTGTTCAGCCCAAATCTAAAAATCAAACACACCTCTATCAAATCTCAGGCTAGCGTACTCCTTAGCCTTGCCTAGCAAGCCCGTCGGTCAGTCACCGGAGCCACCATCGCCGGCGACTGCCTCCCTCACCCTGCGTGCGCCCGTTCTCCTTCTCCTTTCTTCCTCTGTCTCCTCTCTCCCTCAGGTCCTTGTCTCTCCTTCTCTGGATGAGCAGGACGCCGCTGGCACCGGAACAAGCCACTGCACCACCCGCCAGATCGGTCGACGCCGCACCCGCATTTGCTGGTCTTCCTCGCGCCGCCACCGCGCTCGCATCGCCCGCCGGCCGCCTGCCTGTTCCCGCGGGTTAGGAATTTATATCGGGTTGGGGAAGGGGATGGAGCGGGGAGGATGGTGGTGGTCGCCTCCGGTGCGAGGCGAGGTCGAGCGGCGGGGTGGCCTGCGCCCGTGCCAATCGAGGCGAAGCCGCGATGCAGCACCTGTTCGGGACTTTTTTTCTATTGCGAATCGTTATTTCACTTAGGGACGTGAGTACGGGTTGAATACCTAAAACAACAGGGACTATTTCGCAAAAATGTCACGACGGTGAAATCCGTGCTTTATTATTAGGGAGAGATATATGGAATCAACGCACATCCCGATAAAAACAGCGCATGCCCAATTCTTTTATTAGCGCGTTCTACATGGGCTGCATGGGCTAAACATTATCTGCCAATATAATTATAATGGCATTGGTGGGTAATTTTATTGACTTAGAAACTTATCTAATGGCTATAAAAATTTAGTCTATTAAATTAACGGTTGGATATTTCTATTTTTTGTAGTAATTTCTAGCTTATTTCTCCTCTTCCTGATTAACCCATCAAGCGCTTTTTATATATAAATAGATGTCTTCAACGCGACAATAACTTCATAGTAGGACGAAACTGTATGTTGGTAGAATAGGTGCATATCTTCTACTAGATAGGCAATTGCACACTACTGCAGGAATGCTCGGCGGTGGTGGGCGCCAAAAGCGCAACAGTGGCAGGGGAGGCTCTCAGAGGGCCCGCAACTAGTAACATGGCATCAGTGGCAGGTGCTCTGCCTGTCACAAATAGGACTATAACGGTGGCGGGCGTTACAAACAGCCCGCCACCGACGTCGATCTCGTAGCAGTGCCGGGCATTACTATTATTGGCGGGCAAAAATATGTGCCCATCATTGGCAATAATTTTGCAGTGGCGGGTATAAATTTATTCTGCACCCCACTGGTAGCTATTTATAGTTTTTGTTTTAAAAATAGACCACAAACATATGCCACAATAAATTGTATATTATACCATCATCACAATACAAAGAAAATACGCTACAATACAAAACACAATATACAATTATCATAATACACTGAAATACACTAAAACGACATCAGCCACTACACATAGGCCTAGACTTGCAGTGGCGGCGGCGTCAATCTGGTGGATATGGAAGACGGCGTCAACAACTGCACGACCACCGGCGACAGAGGAGCCCAAACTCTTCAGCGATTAACTCTTGCCACGCTCGCCTCGGGTCGATGGTTGTAGTCTAAATTTACGCCTGCGACCGTCCTTGTTGTTCCGGCCCTGTCCATGTCTGATGACTAACTAAGCCTATCGAAGTGGAGGGCCACTCTCCGATGAGGAAATGGGACAACTCGGCTAAGGGAACTTGAGTAGCCGCTGTCGCCCATGGCCTACTCTTACTTGTCGGAGCCTGTTCCCTATACATCACCGGTGGATGTGAGCTCGATGACTGTTTTGTCGTGGTCGAGCTGGCCACGTCCAACACGACGGGATTGTGGCTCCATGTCCTATCGGGCACCATACAAGGCGACAGAGATCATGAGTCCTCCTCGCCGACGTCTTCCACGAGGGCTTCCATGCCCTCCCGGACCCGCTACCTCACACGGCGGGTAGGCACGCCGACCCCTATTTGCGTTAATGTTTAGCAACTATGTATATCTGCCTCGGTCTGCCAACAAAGTTGTTGCGCACCCGCCACGGTGTTCAAACGCGAGACGGACCGCACTGGGTTATTCCTGCCGAATGTATTCCGAGCGCTCCAGGTCGGACTCCTCCTGTAGTTGCAGAGTGGAAGGCGGCCGACCATTTCCTCCTTGGGGCTGCGTGGGACGAGCGCCGAGTCAATGGATTGGGAGTTGTAGGACTGGGTTCCATAGTCCACCATGCCTGCAAAGGTGGGAGATTGTTGAACGCGGCTTGTGGGCGGAGGGGAGTGGACTAGAGAGGATTAGAGTAGAGTCGAATGCGGCTAGGGTTTTGCCTGGAGTGCGGATAGTGTCCAATTTATGGGTGGGCCGCAGTCGGCCGGATTCTACCTGGCGGGTGTGTCCGGGCATGTCTGGGCTTCCACATATCCAGCCGAGATATGGGTAGGATATGAGGAGTGCTGGTTAGTTCAAACATTTGGGCGGGATTTGGCAGGTTCGGTTGGGTGGCAATTTTTTGTCCTGATAGTGACCAACCAGGCAGCTCGCCCTGGCGTTTGGGGCGGATATGAGGAGTCCTGTTGTAGAGGCTCTTAGAAAGCATTACTTATTTTCTTCCTTGCATGTGACTTCTATGTCTCGCCTCTTGCATTTGCACGCCTGCTATCTGAATTGCATCCAATAAGTAATGCTCTTAGAAAGCATTGCTTATTTTCTTCCTTGCATTTCAAATTTTCATTGCAAATTCGCAACAGTCAACTCACAAGTTTCTAGCAGATGCAATCCGCAAAACTACAGGAGTAACGACACGCAATACTTGGCTGAACGAAACAACATTTTCATGTCCGAGGCTGGGAATAACGGAGCCACCACGAGAAGTTTAATGGGAACAACAATGAAAATAAAATGTATGCATCGTATTTTGTACTACAAGTGCAAGCATGCATCCATTTATAAATGTCTCCCAAAATCTCTGATTCTCTCACCATGGCAATGTTTCGTCGATATTACTACTAATGGTTTCACAAAGTCCCCTTTATTATCTATGCACGCCTGACCCCTCACCTTGGCATCAATCATAAGTTCACACCCATCCAGGTTCAAGCTCCCAAGGTTCGCGGCGTGGTGGCACTGATGCGGCGAGTGTTTGCCCTGCATGCATTGTTCAATGTTATATGTAGGTTTTTCCTTGCACGCATAGTTCAGTTTCAAATGAGATAAAACACTCTAGGTTTCACAACACTATGCATTGAAAATAAATAAATCTGTTATCAATATGAATAAACTTTTCGGAACAAAAACATGACTAGTTTCTCCATCTGTATCCCCAGCTTCTACAGAGTGGCACCTAGTACTAGTAAACACTGATACTACCACAGTATGAAAATCCAAGTTGCATGAACCTTGGGAGACTACATAAGATAATTCTACGATGAACATGCGGAAACATGCTGCAAAAGATAGTAATAATTGATAACATTTGTCATCTGTAATTGACAACATTTGTTATCTTGGAGTCAAGTATAACATAACTCTAAGATGTACATGGGTACTGCATGATGTGTATTTCATGTAGTCTGGGCTTCTGTAACTTGAGTTTGGTCAGTACATAGCTTCCTAATTTGTTGAACATCATAGAAACATCGTTCTTTGATTAGACTTGGCTAACATCAGTATACTTTGGTGCTGAGATTAATACAACAACATACCAACATAATCTATGGAAGAAACCAAATTTAAATGGACAATGAATCACAAATGCATATTTAGAACACTGCATGTTACACCTATAAGAAAACAATACTTTGCTGATCTGAAAAGTGAAAATATCTCGCATTCCAACAAAGAATATCAACAATTATTGCCCCATGATTTTCCATTTTTGCCATAAATCAAACAGCGTGAACGCCAAGCAGAGGCAAGTAATGCTTTTACATACAAAGACCACTAACTCTTACATAATTTTATTTTAAGAAATACTATTTTGTCATAGTAGGCAAAAAAGCTCATTAATTACTTTAACTGTGTATATTATATGTTCTAATATACCCCATTGTCACTCATTGCACCATATGGATATTCATGGTGGAACATCCAAGTTCTTGACCCTAGCTCTAGTCGGTGTGTGAAGATAACTTGTTCTCTTTGTAATGTCCAATGTCGAACCATGGAGGATCAACATAGGAGGAAAAAGAGAACCTGACTTGTGTGTGTCACTAAGGTAATCATCAAGCTTGAGCCCTCCTTTTCATTGGCCAAATATCCTTGACATACGAGATTGCTACTAAATTAGTAAAATATTTCCATTGGAATTTAGTATTTAGAAAAAAAATGTTTCTTACACGATGCATTATATGCCTCGAAAAGATGCAAGTGAGACGAGTGTTAAAATATAATAGCCAACATTATTCACCCATTTAAGTAAATTGATACAGTATCAAGCCAACATAATATGATTTCCCATAAATTCACATTTAGATTATGTACTTTCCATTCAATACGGTATCAAGCAAGGAGGACTTGAGTTAAGAACCGGGTCAACATACTAATAGCCTTCATTGATCCCATGACTAAGGTTATCTAGGCTTTAGATGAGCCTAGACAGGAAGGGTGTGTGGAATATGTTGCCCAAGCTTCATTTTAAGTTCTGCGATCCGATTAACATCATGAATTTAGTAGGGGGCATACCCATTGAAAGATTGTACAGGTATCTCTTAAGCCACGAGTTCGGGCTTATTTTGATGCACATAATATGATTTCCCATAAATTCACATTATTGACATGAGTATCTGCAAGACTCCTATTCTAAACTAATTTCTTTATTTCGAATGTTATATGTGGAAATAAATAATACACAAATCCAACATGGTTTCTTGAATCCATAAATGATTTAGGTTGCCAAAGTCAGAGTGATTTTGCTTTCCGTTAGGGAGGCCGAAATGTGAGTCACTACCTTCACTATAATTGGCACACAATAACTTGGTGAAATGGATTTAATTTATAAAGTCACCATATGGGGGCATCTGTTGGTATGTAATACATAGGACTTATTGATATCCTAGTGGTGGAATTGCAATGACATGTCTACACCGACTACACATGCAAGTCGAACATTGTTTTCAGGGAGCTGGTCAGAAGGAAAAGAGGCTCCTAGATAAAGTTGTCTCGCCCACTTCAAAACTACAAGGTGTGCGCTAAGGCTTTGACCTAACGACCTCTGTTTGCTGCAATTGAAATAGTTAAGAACAGAGTGGCGAGACAATAACCCCCAGAACATATGTTACAACTTTCATAGTACCATGCTGTCCAAAGAGTAACTCTTCTCAATATCTAAAAACAGAAGTGCCAAGTTGTAATCCTATTCTCAGGATTCTTGTGCTTCTGGGGAATCAATGTTATAGGATAACAAAGAAAGTGTGTACTTAACGGAGGCGATTAGCTTCCGAAGGTCAATTAGTACGGAATATCGTTTCTCCTTGGCAAAAAATGTCACCTTACTCCTCCCCATTAGTACATGTGATTATCAAAGTCGCCATATAGCGAACTTTTAATTACATGAAGAACTCCAAGATAGCCATGAGGTGGCTTGTAGTGGCACATCTTAATTTCACCATGGAGATTATTTGGGCTTATCATCTCTCTTGGACACAAAATACTAAATTGCTCTTATTTTTTCGCACATGTGACCATCAAAGTCACAACATGGGGAACATTCAATTAAAAATACCGATGACTTTGTGCTGTAAAATTTGAATGGCGCATATTCCTTGTCTTGGGTTAGACTTTTGATGTAGGCGGTTAATTTTTTATTATCAATTATTAGGCATGCCATCTCCCCTTGACACAAAAGAGTAACTCATTTCTCCCCGCGGGAAAATGTCATTCCGCAATACTCATTGGGTTTAGAATTGGCAATACACCATATGTGACCATAGATGATGTGTCAGATAGATCCAGTGCCGGGGATTCTGACTCCGCGAGCACCTATGGGGACGGAGCCCCTTCTCGGTTCGGCGGGGGGGCGGAGGTCGCGCAAAGAGCGGATCGAGGCGAGGCACGCGAGGGGTTTTACCCAGCTTCGGAGCTCTCCGGAGAGATAATACTCCTACTGCTGCTTTGTGGATTGTATTGAGTTCTTGCTCGGGAGCGCTGAGTGCTACAGTACACTCCAGCAGCTAACGAGACCGAGCGTGAGTGTTTCACTGTTCGTCCTTCTGGGGGCGATCCTCCTTCTACGTTGTGCATGGGCCTCCTTTTATATGCTCTAGGGGTCTCCAACAGGTGGCAACGTAGGCAAGGGCAAAAATGGAAAGGTGCTGCGGTAGGTACAGCTACCTACACAGTGAATCATACCTAACCCTGACGGCAGGGGACAAAGGCATTAAATGCCTATCTACGTCGCCCAGACGGTGCAGAAAAGGGACCGTCAGGGGCGCCACCGGTCTCCACGATGGCGATCTTGTCAGCGCCGCATGCCACAGTGTACCCCTGGCTGCACAGCCGCCCGCCACGTATGCCTGGAATGGTCCCAGAGCGACACGTAGGTGGGTGTGCTGGAGCGCAGGTACAGAGTGGCGGCTGGCCGCGGCAAACGCCTTGCCGCGGCCGTTGTCTTGCCGCGTCTGGGAGCTTGTCGCTCACCGGGTCCTGCCGGGACGCGTGGCGCGTCGCGGCAAGTTCCTTGAGATGCTCTGGTTGGCCTTCCCGGCAAGCTCCTCTTGCCGGGGTCTTGTGCCTCGAGTGGCCTTCCCGGCAAGCTCCTCTTGCCGGGGACTTGTCTCCTTGGCTTAAATACTTTGTTCTTGAATGGCTCCAAAGGAACCATGGAGGACTTTGGCGGCCGCCTGGCAAGCCTTGCCGCGGGACGCTGCGACTGCCCGTGCACAAGTTCGGGATACTAGGGTACCCCTACTCTAGTACACCGACAGGAGCCCCCGGGCTTGGGCCATACACGGTGCCGAGCGCTGTTGGGCCAGGCCCAAAACAGGGCATGGGCACGCGCAGCCTGGATCACGTCATATCTTATTCCGCATCCACCACGCCCTCCCCGAACGGCACGCGTCAATTGCGGCGTCGTGGGAGAGGTCGTGGGTTGTTCTTTATTCGGGAAAGTGAAACGTCCGCCTCCGGGCGGTTCGTATCTTCCCCATAAACGGAGGAAGGCGTGGAGGCGTGGTCTACGAGGCGTCCACTCCCCACGATCACGGGGTGGGGGAGAGGTCGCCTCATCCGTCGCCTCAGCTCATTACGCCTGCCACGCAGCCTCCATGCGCTTGGAGTGGCGAATGGTGGAGGCGGGAAACTGGGCCGTCACAGGTCGAGGCAGAGGGTCGGGCCCAGTTCCCTGCTCCTTCCGTGTCTTGATTGGCTGAGCGGGGCGGCCGAGCCCCCACCCTGCTCCTTTATAAGGAGCGGGATGGGGGGACGGAAGCCCGCATTCTTTCATCTCCTCCTTCCTTCAGCTTCTGCTCCCCTCTCTCTCATTCGCCATGGAGAAAGGGAACCCTGGTCCTTCAACGGTGGCGACGAGGGTCGCCGCTAGACAGCGCGTCCCTCCCTCTCCCGCACCCGTAGTGGTAGAGCCAGCCGCAAGGGGAAGAGGGAGGGGGCGAGGCCGCGGGCGAGGTCGAGGGCGAGGCCGAGGCGCTCGGGGAAGAGGTGGACGGGGCAGCTCGCCGGCCTCGCCTCCGCCAGCGGTTCCTCTTCCCGTGGCGGACCATATCGGGGACGACCCTTGCGAGTTCTTTGTCAGGCTGCGTCGGCCGCCTCGTCGTCGTCTCCGTCTCCCGACTCCATTTGCGAGCGAGATGGAGTTGGATCCGCCCGAGACACTGAGGTTGCACATGAGGGGCTGCGGAATCAGCGGTACGCGAGTCCGCGTTGATTTCCCGGCCCCTAATGTGATGTATCTTGGTCGAGGGTGGAAGACGTTCACCCGCATCCACAGCTTGACGGCGGGGCTCACCCTCCATTTTAAGCTGATGGAGGGCGGTCTCCTCTCCGTCAAGGTCTTCGGGTGCTTCGGGACTCGGGCAAGGTGCTGCGTGGAGAGCTCCTCCGATAGCGAAGACTCCTCCTCGGGCGGGAGTGACGAGGAAGACAGCGACAACGATGACGAGGGTGGCGGGCGGCAGGATGACGGGTCCGACTAGGTGTCGGGCGCCGCTCCGTGTGGCACCGGCGACCCCATCATCCGCGTCGTCGGCTCCTCGAGCTTCTCGGGGCCGTCTCCTTGGGCGGCTGGCGTAGGGAGGCTGCAGAAGAGGAAGAGGGCAGGCGGCAAGGCTGTCAACTCAGAGTACGAGGGCATGACGCCCTCGACAGCGTGCTGACGTCCTGCCGCCTCGTCTTCGAGCCCTCTTCCGGCGCCGCCATCACCATCCAGCCTCTGGACGACCACCGAGACGTTCTCTTGGTGTCTTCTGCCACCCGTAGCTCACCTAGGCGCCCCTTTTGCCCTTTTCGCCTCCTTGCCCTACCTCCTGAAGATAGGAACAAGAAAAGGATTACGGCCACCTTATCTCTTTTTAATTTGTAAGCCCTCGAGCCTTAGGTGCATTTAAAGCTTGTAATCCCATTATTCATGTTTTTCATTCTCTCATGAACTGTACCTGAGTGGAATGCTCTTTAATGAAAAGGGGATGCTTGCCCGGTCACTTGTCTTGTGGGTGGAACCCACGCCAAGGAGCAAATCCTTAATATCTTTAAGATAGACACTTTTTCCCCGGCAGCAAGCCCTGCCTTCTTCCGACGTCGCTCGACCTTTCTCACGCTTTTGGTGGAGGCAGGGAGGAGGCGGGTTCAGGCTCCTCGTTTCGTCCCTTTGTTGCCGCGACTACGACCAAACCTGGCCCCGGGAACGAGCCCTAGGGCCTAGAGGTAGGGGAGCACGGTAGCTTTTAGGAAGAAACGAGGCTTCGCATACCTCAGTCCATAAGAGAATGTACAATAAGGGATGAAAAACTTATCTGATATTGCAGCCCCCGGCAACTCTGGTTTGCCGTGGGTTAATCTTTGTACTTGCAGCCCCCGGCAACACTGGCTTGCCGGGGTCTTGCAGCCCCCGGCAACACTGGCTTGCCGGGGTCCAGATGTTGGTCCGTCCTTCTTCTCCTTTTCGTCCTCAAGTGGTCTGGTCAGGATATGCAAGCCCTGCGAACCAAGGGAAACGAAAAGAACGGCAAAGGGATGCACACTCGACCTCTAAGTTAGGGGTTAGCCGCAACTAAGCACTGTCAACCCTAACCAAGGACGAGACTCGACTCAGCATGCATGCTAAAACTCAGGGCGCCAGCGCTTTATCTTCGCTCAGGGTCTGCGCCTGGCTTTGTACAAAGGATTACATGCAACAGCGGCAAGACTTGTACAAAATGGTGGTTGCCGGACAGGGTCCGACAACCGCGCCTTACGGGTAAAACTTACGAAGATGCTCGATGTTCCAGGAGTTGCTCACCGGAATGCCATCTTCGGTCTCAAGGCGGACAGCGCCAGGCCTAGTGACTCGTTTCACCCGATAAGGGCCTTCCCACTTTGGCGTCAACTTGTTGGAATTCTTGGCGGAATGAACGCGCCGAAGAACAAGGTCACCTTCCTCGAGACTTCTGGCGTTAACTTTGCGGCTATGGTAGCGGCGCAAAGCTTGCTGGTAGCGAGCAGCTCGCACAGCAGCCTGAAGACGATCTTCCTCAAGGAGCAGCGCGTCATCTTGTCGCAGCTGCTCTTGCTCAAGCTCATCATAAGCGAGCACTTGAGGTGACCCGTATACGAGTTCCGTGGGGATAACTGCCTCCGCTCCATAGACTAGAGCGAAAGGTGTCTGGCCAGTGGCTCGATTTGGCGTCGTCCTGATTGACCAAAGAACCACCGGCAGCTCCTCAATCCAGTTTCTTCCGCACTTGTGCAGCCTGTCGAAAGTCCTGGTCTTGAGCCCACGCAGCACTTCAGCATTTGCCCTCTCCGCTTGACCGTTGCTCCTGGGGTGAGCAACAGAAGCGAAGCAGACCTTGGTGCCAAGATCTTGGACGTATTGCATGAAGGTGCGGCTCGTGCATTGCGTACCGTTGTCGGTGATGATCCTGTTAGGGATTCCGAAGCGGCAAACAATCGACCTGAAGAACTTGACTGCTGACTGTGCTGTCACCTTCCTCACTGGTTCCACTTCCGGCCACTTTGTGAACTTGTCAATTGCGACGTACAAGTACTCAATGCCCCCGACTGCTCGGGGGAAGGGGCCGAGGATGTCGAGGCCCCAGACCGAAAATGGCCAGGATAAAGGGATCGTCTGGAGAGCTTGAGCTGGCTGGTGTATCTGCTTGGAATGGAACTGGCACGCTTCACACTTGGTTACTTGTGCAGTTGCGTCCTGGAGGGCTGTCGGCCAAAAGAAACCTTGCCGGAAAGCCTTGCCGGCAAGTGCTCTGGCGCCAATGTGGTGACCACATATGCCTCCATGTATCTCTGCCAACAGCTTCTGTCCATCTTCCCGGTGAATACACTTCAATTTCACTCCGTTGAGTCTTCTTCTTTACAGTGCGTTGTCGACGAATTGGTACATACTTGACTGCCCGACTACTCTTTCCGCTTCTTCTGGCTCTTCGGGAAGTTCTCCTGTCTGGAGGAAACGGACGATCTGCTGTGCCCATGCTGGAGCTTGTGGCTCGACAGCAAGGACTAAAGGCATATCTGCTGCTGCGGGAACATCCGCTTCTACGGCGAGAACCTGCGGCTCAGCCAGAGCTTGACGTTCCCCGGCAAGCTTGCCGGAGCAAAACTCGTCGGGAGCGTCTGCTACAAACCCTGGGGCTTGTCGGAGCAGACTGCTCCTCAGCACTCTTGGCATTGATCTTGGGGACCTTCTTGGCGGCGGCTTCGGGAAGCTCTGTCGGAACATAGTCACCAGAAATCAACTTCCTCTTCTTGCTCTGTCCAGTTGACGGTGTTACGGACGGTTGAGTCAGCTTGAGCACAAAGATCCCTGGTTCCACAGGTAACTTAAGTGCTGCGCACTTTGACAGGCCGTCAGCAATGTCGTTCTGAGCTCTTGGAACATGTTCCATCTGTAGGCCGACAAAGCGCTCTTCTAGCCTCCTCACTTCATCAACGTAAGCTTCCATCAACGGACTCTGATAATTCTTGTTCACTTGGCGGATGACAAGCTGCGAGTCACCCCTGACAATGAGCAACTTGATCCCAAGGTCTGCCGCGATCCTGAGACCGGCAAGCAATCCCTCATACTCTGCAGTATTGTTCGTTGCTTGCTCCTTGGGAAAGTGCATCTGGACCACGTACTTGAGGTGCTCTCCGGTGGGTGCGTCAAGCAGCACGCCAGCACCGGCGCCTTGCAGCGAGAAAGCACCATCAAAGTACATCAGCCACTCTTTGCTTGCTTCCTTGACGGGGATGCTCGTCTCTAGAATTTCTTCATCTGGTGTTGGCGTCCACTCTGCTATGAACTCTGCCAATGCTCTGCTTTGGATAGTTGAAGTGCTCTCAAACTTGATGCCAAAGCTTGACAGTTCCAGTGCCCACTCAACAATCCTGCCTGTTGCTTCTGGATTCTGCAGTATCCTCTTCAGCGGAAAGCGAGTGACAACTATGATCTCATGTGCTTGGAAGTAATGGCGCAGCTTTCTCGAGGCCATGAGAAGGCTGGAAAGCAATTTCTGCACACCAGAGTACCTTGACCTAGCCCCTGCAGAAGGGAACTGACAAAGTAGACTGGGCGCTGCACCATTTTCTTCTGCTGCATCTCTTCGCACGTCTGCACAGATCCATCTTTGTCGGGACCAGAGCTTGTCGGAGAAGCCCCCTGCTTGTCGCTGGATGTGCTTGCCGTGGTCGCTGGCTCATCATCAGCCTCCCTCTCTGCTACTAACGCAGCACTAACCACTTGATTGGTTGCCGCCAGATACAGCGGCAACTTCTCTTGTGGCTTAGGTGCGACAAGTATTGGAGTGGAGGACAGGTATCTCTTCAAGTCCTGCAGCGCAGCCTCCGCTTCCGGAGTCCATTTCATTGGACCTGCCTTTTTCAAGATTTTGAAAAACGGCAGGGCGCGCTCAGCAGACTTAGAGATAAACCTGCTGAGAGCCGCCACGCAGCCGGCAAGTTTCCGCACATCCTTGACGCGCTTCGGTGCTTCAATCTGCTCAATGGCCTTGATCTTGTCGGGATTGGCTTCAATTCCCCTCTGAGACACGAAGAACCCGAGAAGATTGCCGGACGCGACTCCAAACACGCACTTCTCAGGGTTGAGCTTGAGGCTGATCTTGCGCAGATTTGCAAATGTCTCTTCTAGATCTTGAATCAGAGTTGCTTTGTCCCTGCTCTTGACCACTATATCATCCATGTAGGCTTCGACATTTCTGTGTATTTGTGGTTCAAAAGCAGTATGGACTACCCTTGCAAATGTTGAACCAGCATTCTTCAAACTGAAAGGCATCCGTACGAAACAGTACGTGCCACATGGAGTGATGAATGTGGTTTTCTCCTCATCTTCTTCTGCCATGAAGATCTGATGATATCCTGAGTATGCGTCAAGAAATGAAAGCAAATCACATCCGGCCGTGGAGTCAACAATCTGGTCGATGCGCGGCAAGGGAAATGGATCTTTGGGACAAGCTTTATTGACATCGGTGAAGTCAATACAAAGCCTCCACTTCCCATTTGCCTTGCGCACGACTACAGGATTGGCCAACCACGTAGGATGGAGCACTCCTCTGACGAGGCCCGCTGCTTCCAACTTCTTGATCTCTTCTAAGATGAATTCTTGGCTCTCCACTGCTTGTTTCCCGACTTTCTGCTTGACGGGCCGCGCATGAGGACAGACGGCAAGGTGGTGCTCAATTACTTTCCTGGGAATGCCGGGCATGTCAGACGGTTGCCACGCAAACACATCGACATTCGCTCGCAGGAAAGCAACGAGCGCGCTTTCATATTTAGGGTCGAGGGTGGCACTGATGGTGAAAGTACCACCAGTGCCGTCCTCCTTGGCGGACACCTTCTTGGTCGCTGGCGGAGCTGCCATCGTCTTCTTAGACTTGCCGGTGGAGCTCGATGGTGCGTCCTCGACGGTAGCGCAGCACTCCGAAGAGGTGCGCTTGCCGGAGTGGGCATCAGAACTCTTTCCGGACTTGGTCTTCTTCTTCCCCCCGGGAGCTTCAGCGGCAAGTGTCTCGCGATCCATTGCGGCTGCTGCTTCCCGGTAGATCTTGTCGGCACAGATAAGAGCATCTTTCTTGTCCCCAGGGACAGAGATGACACTTATCGGGCCTGGCATCTTCAGCATGTTGTACGTGTAGTGAGAGGCCGCCATGAACTTGGCGAGCGCTGGACGACCAAGAATTCCATTGTAAGGCAATGGAAAATCGGCAACGTCAAAAGTGATTCTCTCAGTCCTGAAGTTCAGCTCACTGCCAAATGTCACCGGCAGCATGATCTTTCCCTTCGGCTTGCTCCTTCCCGGGTTGATTCCTTGGAATGTGCCGGTCTCTTCGAGCTCGCTGTCAGGGACCTGGAGTTTTCGGAGCACAGCGGAGGAGATCAGGTTCAAGCCGGCCCCGCCGTCAACTAGCATCTTAGTGACCTTGAGGTTGCGGATAGTTGGTGAGACCAACATCGGCAAACACCCGACCGCAGTAGTGCGATCAGGGTGGTCCTCAATATCAAAGATGATAGGCGTGCTGGACCATTTCAGAAGCTTGCGTGACTCGACGGGTTGTTCTGCCGCATTGACTTCCCGCACCCACTGCTTGAGTTGGTGGTGTGAAGTATGCAGAGAAGCACCGCCGTCAACACACAAGACCTCTGTGGCTTTCTGAAACTCCTGCTCACTGGTCTCGTCATCATCCATGTCTTCGTCGTCGTCGTCTTCATCTTTGTCGCGGCCGCGGGGAGGCCTGTCTCCTTGCCGCTGATTGGCCTTGCCGCGGCGTCCTCCCCTGCCGGTGCGCTTCGTACCGGATCCTCCAGCACCTGCTTGGGCTTTCTCCTTGTCGCGTCTCTCGTACTCGGCCTTTTGCAGCTCGACAAGCTGCTCGACCTTGTTGCAGCTCTGGAGGTCATGGCCCTTGGTGTGGTGGATCTTGCAGTACTGTTTGTTGGTGCCGTCCTTCTTGTCGGCGGCCGCCACAGCCTGGCAGTTGGCGCATGCGGCAACCTCTTTGCCGGAGCTACCATCTTTGGCTTTCTTGGCGCCACCGTCGTTGCCGGACTGCTCAACAACTAGCACATCTTTGCTCTTCCTCTTCCTGTTGTTCCGCCGCCGGTTTTTATTTGCCGGGGCAGCATCTTCACTGTCAGATCCTCCTGTTCCTGTATTCTCTCCGGGGAGTTTCCTCCCTTCCTCAGCACGTGCACACCTGTCGGCCAGGGCATACAGCTCACTGACGTCTCTGATTTTGCACATCGCCATCTCCTCCCGCATCCTGCTGTTACGCACGTTCCGATGGAACGCGCTGATGACCGCGGTAGGGTGGACATCTGGGATGTTGCGTTGCACTTGGCTGAATCTCTGGATGTACTTGCGCAAGGGCTCTCCTTCCTTCTGGGCAAGCAGGTGAAGGTCACTCTCCTGGCCATGGGGTTTGTGGCCGCCCGTAAAGGCGCCGACAAACTGATGGCATAGGTCTGCCCAGGAAGATATGGAGTTTTCCGGCAAGTGCATGAGCCAGGACCTGACGTTGGGTTTGAGCACCAGCGGGAAGTAGTTGGCAAGGATCTTGTCGTCTCGCCCCCCGGCAGCCTGCATCGCGATGGTGTAGATGCTGAGGAACTCTGACGGATGCAACCTGCCGTCGTACTTCTCTGGTACGTCTGGCTTGAAATTCTTCGTGCTGGGCCACTGGACTTGCTGCAGCTCACGAGTAAACGCAGGGCAACCTCCCGCGTACGGCAGGTCGCCTGGTTCCCCTGGCACATGTATGTCGACAGTGGGCCCAGCGCGCCGGTCTGATTGACACCGCATTTCTCTTCGGCGCTCGATGCGGGTACGAGCGTCTTCTTGCTGCCGTTCGTGAAGAACGTGATGCTGATCGCGACGAGTTCGCGGATCTGATGAAGCGGTGGAGTCGCTGTCGCGGTGGACCCGGCGAGTCGGCGATCTTGGCCTTCGGGGCGGGGAGTGCACGGTGGTCGCACCCCCAGCGGTCTTGTCGCCATCGGCTCGCACTTGGCTGGCTTGCTGCGGCTGCGATGTGGTTGGCTGCCGCGGAGTGTCGCCGTTGGCGAAGCCGATGAGGCTCTGAATGGTGGCCCTCGAGTCGTCGATCTTGTCTGGCGTTGGAGGGAAGTCTAGGAGCAGTTGAGCTCGCGCCAAAGCTTCTGCTGGAGTGGCGGGTAGCGGTGGCGAACGGTGCGAGGAGCGGGATATGCTCGGACTTCCAACGACGTTAGAAGGAGCAGTATTCCGTCCAGGCGACCGTGCCTCGCTTGCACCAGCACGTTGGCGTGCATGCTGGCCTTGAGCATCTCAAGATCCACCAGCACGATTTGGGTCCAGTAAACGTATGGTACCGTGAGTACCACGACGCTGCCGGTCCCGCGCTTCCTGAGATGGGCGCGGAGCATCCATCGACGCCCGGTCGTCGTGGGAGCCTGCTACACCGCCGACGGGCAGCGCAGCCTTGTCCTTGGACCTGGTGGCACCGTGGGCTTCTTCGTCGACGCCCGTTCTTCCGCCGGCGTCTTCCCCACCAGCCGTTTGCTCCGGCGGCGGTGGGTTCGACGCGGACGGAGCAGTCGCCTCCGAAGCCTTCTTCTTCGGCGGCATGTCGATGAAGTCAATAAAGATCTAGCTCGTGCGAACGCCGGATCGGGTTCACACAACCTCGATGTCCCCTACCTGGCGCGCCAAAGATGTCGGGGATTCTGACTCCGCGAGCACCTATGGGGACGGAGCCCCTTCTCGGTTCGGCGGGGGGCGGAGCTCGCGCAAAGAGCGGATCGAGGCGAGGCACGCGAGGGGTTTTACCCAGCTTCGGAGCTCTCCGGGGAGACAATACTCCTACTGCTGCTTTGTGGATTGTATTGAGTTCATGCTCGGGAGCGCTAAGTGCTACAGTACACTCCAGCAGCTAATGAGACCGAGCGTGAGTGTTTCACTGTTCGTCCTTCTGGGGGCGATCCTCCTTCTACGTTGCGCATGGGCCTCCTTTTATATGCTCAAGGGGTCTCCAACAGGTGGCAACGTAGGCAAGGGCAAAAATGGAAAGGTGCTGCGGTAGGTACAGCTACCTACACAGTGAATCATACCTAACCCTGACGGCAGGGGACAAAGGCATTAAATGCCTATCTACGTCGCCCAGACATGCAGAAAAGGGACCATCAGGGGCGCCGCCGCTCGCCACGATGGCGATCTTGTCAGCGCCGCATGCCACAGTGTACCCCTGGCTGCACAGCCGCCCGCCACTTACGCCTAGAAGGGTCCCAGAGCGACACGTAGGTGGGTGTGCTGGAGCGCAGGTATAGAGTGGCGGCTGGCCGCGGCAAACGCCTTGCCGGGGCCGTTGTCTTGCCGCGTCTGGGAGCTTGTTGCTCGCCGGGTCCTGCCGGGACGCGTGGCGCGTCGCGGCAAGTTCCTTGAGATGCTCTGGTTGGCCTTCCCGGCAAGCTCCTCTTGCCGGGGTCTTGTGCCTCGAGTGGCCTTCCCGGCAAGCTCCTCTTGCCGGGGACTTGTCTCCTTGGATTAAATACTTTGTTCTTGAATGGCTCCAAAGGAACCATGGAGGACTTTGGTGGTCGCCTGGCAAGCCTTGCCGCGGGACGCTGCGACTGCGCGTGCACAAGTTCGGGATACTAGGGTACCCCTACTCTAGTACACCGACATCCAGCTTGACCTCGTACTTAACAAATATGAGTAATATTCAAGGTTGATGATTACCTCAATGCCAACTATATTAATATAATTACTGGAGGATCTTAGTTAACTTTATAGTCTCTTGTCGAACAAGTGGGCACAACAATAGTTGTTAACATAGCTAATGAACTCATGACCACCAAGAGCTAGACCCAAAACGTGAGAATAAGGTTACATATATATTGTCCAATGTCGAACCATGGAGGATCAACATGGGAGGAAAAAGAGAACTTTACTTGTGTGTGTGTCCACTGAGGTACTCATCAACCTTGAGCCCTCCTTTTCATTGGCCAAATATCCTTGACATATGAGATTTCACTAAATTAGTTAAATATTTCCATTGGAATTTATTCTTTAGAAAAAAAATGTGTTGGAACGGTGCCTTATATGCCCCAAAAGGATGCAAGTGAGGTGAGTGTTGAAGTAAGCTAGCCAACATTATTCACCCACTTAAGTAAATTGATTATGTACTTTCCATTCAATATGGTATCAAGCAAGGTGGACTTGAGTTAAGAACCGGCTCAACGTACTAATTGCCTTCATTGATCCCATGACTAAGGTTATCTAGGCTTCAGACGAGCCTAGACACGACGGGTGTGTGGAAATATGTTGCCCAAGCTTCTTTCTCAACTTAAACTTCTGCGAACCGATTAACATCATGAATTTAGTAGGGGGCATACCCATTGAAAGATTGTACGAGTATCTCTTAAGATACGAGTTTGGGCTTATTTTGATGCACATAATAGGATTTCCCATAAATTCACATTATTGACATGAGTGTCTGCGAGACTCCTATTCTAAACTGATTTCTTTATTTTGAAAGTCATATGAGGAAATAAATAATACACAAATCCAACCTTGTTGCTTGAATCCATAAAATATTTTGGTTGCCAAAGTCAGAGTGATTTTGCTTCCCGTTAGAAAGGCCGACATGTGAGTCACTACCTTCACCATAATTGGCTCACAATAACTTGGTGAAATGCATTCAATTTATAAAGTCAACATATGGTGGCATATGTTGGTATGTAATACATAGGACTTATTGACATCCTAGTGGTGGAATTATAGTGACATGTCTACACCGACTAGACATGCAAGTCAAACATTATTTTCAGGGAGCTGGTCAGAAGGAAAAGAGGCTCCCAGATAAAGTTGTCTAGCCCACTTCAAAACTACAAGGCGTGCGCTAAGGCTTTGACCTAACGGCCTCCGTTTGCTGGAATCAAAATAGTTGAGAACAAAGTGGCGAGACAATAACCCCTCCTGGAACAAATGTTACAACTTTCATAGTACCATGCTCTCCAAAGAGCAACTCTTCTCAATATCTCAAAACAAAAGTGCTGAGTTGTAATCCTATTCTCAAGATACTTGTGCTTCTGGGGAATCCAGATATAGGATAACAAAGAAAGTGTGTACTTGATGGAGGCGACTAGCTTCCGAAGGTCAATTAGTACGGAATATCGTTTCTCCTTGGCAAAAAATGTAACCTTGCTCCTCCCCATTAGTATATATATGTGATTATCAAAGTCACCATATGGCAAACTTTTGATTACATGAAGAACTCCGAGATAGCCATGAGGTGGATTGTAGTGGCACATCTTAATTTAACAATGGACATTATTTGGGCTTACCATCTCTCTTGGACACAAAATGCTAAATCGCTCATATTTTTTTGTACATGTGACCATCAAAGTCACAACATGGGGAACATTAACTTTCCCAATACCAATGACATTGTGCGGTACATTTTCAACGGCGCATATTCCTTGTGTTGGGTTAGACTTTTGATGTAGGCGGTTAATTTTTTATTGTCAATTATTAGGCATGCGATCTCCCCTTGACACAAAAGAGTGACGCATTCCTCCCCACATGCACATGTCATTCGGCAATACTCATTGGGTTTGGAATAGGCAATACACCATATGCGACCATAGATGATGCGCCAAACAGATCCATCTTGACCTCCTATTTAACAAATATGAGTAATATTCAAGGTTGATGATTACCTCAGTGCCAACTATATTAATATAAATACAAGAGGATCTTAGTTAAGTTTATAGTCTCTTGTTGAACAAGTGGGCACAACAATAATAGTTTACATAAGTAATGAACTCATGACAACCAAGAGCTAGACCCAAAACGTGAGAAGAAGGTTACATATATAATGTCCAATGTCGAATCATGGATGATCAACATGGGAGGAAAAAGGGAACTTGACTTGTGTGTGTGTGCACTGAGGTACTCATCAACCTTGAGCCCTCCTTTTCATTGGGGAAATATCCTTGACATACGAGATTGCTACTAAAGTAGTTAAATATTTCCATTGGAATTTAGTCTTCAGAAAAAAAATGTGTTGCACACGGTGCATTATATGCCCTGAAAAGATGCAAGTGAGGTGAGTGTTGAAATATACTAGCCAACATTATTCACCCACTTAAGTAAATTGATTATATACTTTCCATTCAATACAGTATCAAGCAAGGACGACTTGAGTTAAGAACCAGGTCAACGTACTAATAGCCTTGATTGATCCCATGACTAAGGTTATCGAGGCTTTCTACGAGCCTAGACATGATGGGTGTGTGGAAATATTTTGCTGAAGCTTCTTTCTCAACTTAAACTTCTGCGAACTGATTAACATCATGAATTTAGTAGGGGGCATACCCATTGAAAGATTGTACATGTATCTCTTAAGATACGAGTTTAGGCTTATTTTGATGCACATAATATGATTTCCCATCAATTCACATTATTCACATGAGTGTCTGCAAGACTCCCATTCTAAACCGATTTCTTTATTTTGAAAGTTATATGTGGAAATAAATAATACACAAATCCAACATGGTTGCTTGAATCCATAAAAGATTTAGGTTGCCAAAGTCAGAGTGATTTTGCTTCCTGTTAGGGAGGCCGACAGGTGAGTCACTACCTTCACTATAATTGGCACACAATAACTTGGTGAAATGCATTCAATTTATAAAGTCACCATATGGAGGCATGTGTTGGCATGTAATACATAGGGCTTATTGATATCCTAGTGGTGGAATTGCAATGACATGTCTACACCGACTACACATGCAAGTCGAACATTGTTTTCAGGGAGCTGGTCAGAAGGAAAAGAGGCTCCTAGATAAAGTTGCCTCACCCACTTCAAAACTACAAGGTGTGCGCTAAGGCTTTGACCTAACGGCCTCTGTTTGCTGGAATCGAAATAGTTAAGAACAGAGTGGCGAGACAATAACTCCCCAGAACAAATGTTACAACTTTCATAGTATCATGCTCTCCAAAGAGCAACTCTTCTCAATATCTCAAAACAAAAGTGCCGAGTTGTAATCCTATTCTCAGGATTCTTGTGCTTCTTGGAATCCAGTTATAGGATAACAAGCAAAGTGTGTACTTTATGGAGGCGATTAGCTTCCGAAGGTCAATTAGTACGGAATATCGTTTCTCCTTGGCAAAAAATGTCACCTTGCTCCTCCCCATTAGTATATATGATTATCAAAGTCACCATATGGTGAACTTTGATTACATGAAGGACTCCAAGATAGCAATGAGGTGGATTGTAGTGTCACATCTAAATTTAACCATGGAGATTATTTGGGCTTATCATCTCTCTTGGACACAAAATGCTAAATCGCTCTTATTTTTTTTGTACATGTGACCATCAAAGTCACAACCCGGGGAACATTAAATTAAAAAATATCGATGACTTTATGTGGTAAAATTTCAATGGCATATATTCCTTGTCTTGGGTTATACTTTTGATGTAGGCGGTGAATCTTTTATTGTCAATTATTAGGCATGCCATATCCCCTTGACACAAAAGATTGACTCATTCCTCCCCAGAGGCACATGTCATTCCGCAATACTCATTGGGTATGGAATAGGCAATACACCATATCTGACCCTAGATGATGCGCCAGACAGATCCAGCTTGACCTCCTACTTGACAAATATGTGTAATATTCAAGGTTGATGATTACCTCAGTGCCCACTATATTAATATAAATTCAGGAGGATCTTAGTTAACTTTATAGTCTCTTGACGAACAAGTGGGCACAACAATAATAGTTAACATAAGTAATGAACTCATGACCACCAAGAGCTGGACCCAAAACGTGAGAAGAAGGTTACACACTAGTGCATAGAACCAATATCAAATACTAAACAATGAAATAAACGAACCATGTCGGGAAACTAATTTCTTAACAAATAACATTAGTGCCCAGCCATCGACAACTATTTGCTCCTTGTCCTCCCGCCTTTGCAACATAGACTACATGAACCACATGGCTTGTCCATGAAGTGGTAGTCCAACTAAAGCCCAATGCCCATGTAGGATCGGATTTGATTCACATGTTCAAACAAACCACATATCAAAACTATCATGGGAAATGAATAGAAAAGCCATTTCGAGTTGACATGGTGATCATGAGGCAGTATACCAACTCCTGCCCTCAAGTTTAGCAATAGTGTCGGTGTACTAGAGTAGGGGTACCCTAGTATCCCGAACTTGTGCACGGGCAATCGCAGTGTCCCGCGGCAAGGCTTGCCGGGCGACCGCCAAGGCCCTCTATGGTTCCTTTTGAGCCATTCAAGAACAAAGTATTTAAGCCAAGGAGACAAGTCCCCGGCAAGAGGAGCTTGCCGGGAAGGCCACTCAAGGCACAAGACCCCGGCAAGAGGAGCTTGCCGGGGAGGCTAACCAAGGCATCTCAAGAAACTTGCCGCGACGCGCCACGCGTCCCGGCAGGGTCCAATGAGCGACAAGCTTCCGGACGCGACAAGACAACGGCCGCGGCAAGGCTCTTGCCGCGGCAAGCAACCACTCTGTACCTGCGCTCCAGCGCATCCACCTACGTGTCTCTCTGGGACCCTTCCAGGCGTACGTGACGGGAGGCTGTGCAGCCAGGGGTACACTGTGGCAAGCGGCGCTGACAAGATCGCCATCGTGGCGAGCGGTGGCACCCCTGACGGTCCCTTTTCTGCACTATTTGGGCGACATAGATAGGCATTTAATGGCTTTGTCCCCTGCCGTCAGGGTTAGGTATGATACACTGTGCAGGTAGCTGTACCAACCGCAGCACCTTTTCCATTTTTACCCTTGCCTATGTTGCCACCTGTCGGTGACCCCTTGAGCATATAAAAGGAGGCCCATGCGAAACGTGGAGGGGGGACGAAGGGTAGAACACTCACGCTCGGTCTCGTTAGTTGCTGGTGCGTACTGTAGCACTCCGCGCTCGCGAGCAAGAACTCAATACAATCCACAAAGCAGCAGTAGGAGTATTATCTCACCGGAGAGCTCCGAGGGTGGGTAAAAACCCCTCGTGTGCCGCGCCTCGATCCGCTCTTTGTGCGACCTCCGCCCCCCGCCGAACCGAGAAGGGGCTCCATCCCCATAGGTGCTCGCGGAGTCAGAATCCCCGGCATCTTTGGCGCGCCAGGTAGGGGACGTCGAGGTTGTGTGAACCCGATCCGGCGTTCGCACGAGCTAGATCTTCCGGCCGTGGAGCAAACGGCTGGTGGGGAAGACGCCGGCGGAAGAACGAGCGTCGACGAGGGAGCCCACGATGCCGCCAGGTCCAAGGACAAGGCTGCGCTGCCCGTCGGCGGCGTAGCAGGTTCCCACGACGACCGGGCGTCCATGGATGCTCCGCGCCCATCGCAGGAGGCGCGGGACCGGCAACGTCATGGTACTCACGGTACCATACGCTTGCTGGACCCAAATCGAGCTGGCGGATCTCAAGATGCTCCAGGCCAGCATGCACGCCAACGTGATGGCACGAGCGAGGCACGGTCGCCTGGACGGAATACCGCTCCTTCTAACATCGTTGGAAGTCCGAGCATATCCCGCTCCTCGCACCGTTTGCCACCGTTACCCGCCACTCCAGCAGAAGCTTTGGCGCGAGCTCAACTGCTCCTAGACTTCCCTCCAACGCCAGACAAGATCGACGACTGGAGGGCCACCATTCAGAGCCTCATCGGCTTCGCCAACGGCGACACTCCGCGGCAGCCGACTGCGTCGCAGCCGCGACAAATCAGCCAGGTGCGAACCGACGGCGACAAGACCGGGGGGGGTGCAACCACCGTGCACTCCCTGCCTCGAAGGCCAAGATCGCCGACTCGCCGGGTCCACCACGACAGCAACTCCACCGCTTCATCAGATCCGCGAGCTCGTCGCGATCAACGCCAAGTTCTTCACGAACGACAGCAGGAAGACGCTCTTACTCGCATCGAGCGCCGAAGAGAAGCGCGGCGTCAATCAGACCGGCGCGCTGGGCCCACTGTCGACATGCATGCGCCAGGGGAACCAGGCGACCTGCCGTATGCGGTAGGTTGCCCTGCGTTTACTCGTGAGCTGCGGCAAGTCCAGTGGCCCAGTACGAAGAATTTCAAGCCAGACGTATCGGAGAAGTACGACGGCAGGTTGCATCCGTCGGAGTTCCTCATCATCTACACCATCGCGGTGCAGGCTGCCGGGGGCGAGATGACAAGATCCTTGCCAACTACTTCCCGCTGGTGCTCAAACCCAACGTCAGGTCCTGGCTCATGCACTTGCCGGAAAACTCCATATCTTCCTGGGCAGACCTATGCCATCAGTTTGTCGACGCCTTTACGGGCGGCCACAAACCTCATGGCCAGGAGAGTGACCTTCACCTGCTTGCCCAGAAGGAAGGAGAGCCCTTGCGCAAGTACATCCAGAGATTCAGCCAAGTGCAACGCAACATCCCGGATGTCCACCCTGCCGCGGTCATCAGCGCGTTCCACCAGAACGTGCATAACCGCAGGATGCGGGAGGAGATGGCGATGTGCAAGATCAGAGACGTCAGCGAGCTATATGCTCTGGCCGACAGGTGTGCACGCGCTGAGGAAGGGAGGAAACTCCCCGGAGAGAATACAGGAACGGGAGGATCTGACAGCGAGGATGCTGCCCAGGCAAAAAAAAACCGGCAGCGGAACAACAGGAAGAGGAAAGGCAAAGATGTGCTAGTTGTTGAGCAGTCAGGCAACGACGGTGGCGCCAAGAAAGCCAAAGATGGTAGCTCCGGCAAGGAGGTTGCCGCATGCGCCAACTGCCAGGCTGTGACGGCCGCCGACAAGCAGGACGGCACCAACAAACAGTACTGCAAGATCCACCGCACCAAGGGCCATGACCTCCAGAGCTCCAAGAAGGTCGAGCAGCTTGTCGAGCTGCAAAAGGTCGAGTACGAGAGACGCGACAAGGAGAAAACTCAAGAAGGTGCTGGAGGATCCGGTACGAAGCGCACCGGCCGGGGAGGACGCCGCGACAAGGCCAATCAGCGGCAAGGAGACAGACCTCCCCGCGGCCGCGACAAAGATGAAGACGACGACGATGAAGACATGGATGATGACGAGACCAGTGAGCAGGAGTTTCAGATAGCCACAGAGGTCTTGTGTGTTGACGGCGGTGCTTCTCTGCATACTTCGCACCGCCAACTCAAGCAGTGGGTGCGGGAAGTCAATGCGGCAGAACCACCCGTTGAGTCACGCAAGCTTCTGAAATGGTCCAGCACGCCTATCATCTTTGATATTGAGGACTACCCTGATCACACAACTGCGGTCGGGTGTTTTCCGATGTTGGTCTCACCAACTATCCGCAACCTCAAGGTCACTAAGATGCTAGTTGACGGAGGGGCCGGCTTGAACCTGATCTCCTCCGCTGTGCTCCGAAAACTCCAGGTCCCTGACAGCGAGCTCGAAGAGACCGGCACATTCCAAGGAATCAACCCGGGAAGGAGCAAGCCGAAGGGAAAGATCACGCTGCCGGTGACATTTGGCAGCGAGCTAAACTTCAGGACTGAGAGGATCACTTTTGACGTTGCCGATTTTCCATTGCCTTACAATGGAATTCTCGGTCGTCCAGCGCTCGCCAAGTTCATGGCGGCCTCTCACTACGCGTACAACATGCTGAAGATGCCAGGCCCGATAAGTGTCATCTCTGTCCCTGGGGACAAGAAAGATGCTCTTATCTATGCCGACAAGATCTACCCGGAAGCAGCAGCCGCAACGGATCGCGAGACACTTGCCGCTGAAGCCCCCGGGGGGAAGAAGAAGACCAAGTCCGGCAAGAGTTCTAATGCCCACTCCGGCGAGCGCACCTCTTCGGAGTGCTGCGCTACCGTCGAGGACGCACCATCGAGCTCCACCGACAAGTGTAAGAAGACAATGGCAGCTCCGCCAGCGACCAAGAAGTTGTCCGCCAAGGAGGACGGCACTGGTGGTACCTTCACCATCAGTGCCACTCTCGACCCTAAACAGGAAAGCGCGCTCATTGCTTTCCTGCGGGCGAACGTCGATGTGTTTGCGTGGCAACTGTCTGACATCCCCGGTGTTCCCAGGAAAGTAATTGAGCAACACCTTGCCGTCTGTCCTCATGCGCGGCCCGTCAAGCAGAAAGTCAGGAAACAAGCAGTGGAGCGCCAAGAATTCATCGCAGAAGAGATCAAGAAGTTGGAAGCAGCAGGCCTCGTCAGAGGAGTGCTCCATCCTACGTGGTTGGCCAATCCTGTAGTCGTGCGCAAGGCAAACGGGAAATGGAGGCTTTGTATTGACTTTACCGTTGTTAACAAAGCTTGTCCCAAAGATCCATTTCCCTTGTCGCGCATCGACCAGATTGTTGACTCCATGGCCGGATGTGACTTGCTTTCATTTCTTGATGCATACTCGGGATACCATCAGATCTTCATGGCAGAAGAGGATGAGGAGAAGACCGCATTCATCACTCCATGTGGCACGTACTGTTTCGTACGGATGCCTTTCGGTTTGAAGAATGATGGTTCAACATTTGCAAGGGTAGTCCATACTGCTTTTGAACCGCAAATACACAGAAATGTGGAGGCCTACATGGATGACATAGTGGTCAAGAGCAGGGACAAAGCAACTCTGATTCAAGATCTAGAAGAGACTTTTGCAAATCTGCACAAGATCAGCCTCAAGCTCAACCCCGAGAAGTGCGTGTTTGGAGTCCCTTCCGGCAAGCTTCTCGGGTTCTTCGTGTCTCAGCGGGGAATTGAAGCCAATCCCGACAAGATCAAGGCCATTGAGCAGATCGAAGCACCGAAGCGTGTCAAGGATGTGCGGAAACTTGCCGGCTGCGTGGCAGCTCTCAGCAGGTTTATCTCTAAGTCTGCTGAGCATGCCCTGCCATTTTTCAAAATTTTGAAAAAGGCAGGTCCAATGAAATGGACTCCGGAAGCGGAGGATGCGCTGCAGGACTTGAAGAGATACCTGTCCTCCACTCCAATACTTGTTGCACCTAAGCCACAAGAGAAGTTGCTGCTGTATCTGGCGGCAACCAATCAAGTGGTTAGTGCTGCATTAGTAGCGGAGAGGGAGGCTGATGATGAGCCAGCGACCGCGGCAAGCACATCCAGCGACAAGCAGGGGGCTTCCCCGACAAGCTCTGGTCCCGGCAAAGATGGATCTGCGCAGATGTGCGAAGACATACAGCGGAAGAGAATGGTGCAGCGCCCAGTCTACTTTGTCAGTTCCCTTCTGCAGGGGGCTAGGTCAAGGTACTCTGGTGTGCAGAAATTGCTTTTCGGCCTTCTCATGGCCTCGAGAAAACTGCGCCATTACTTCCAAGCACATGAGATAACAGTTGTCACTCACTTTCCGCTGAAGAGGATACTGCAGAATCCAGAAGCAACAGGCAGGATTGTTTAGTGGGCACTGGAACTGTCAAGCTTTGGCCTCAATTTTGAGAGCACTTCAACTATCCAAAGCAGAGCATTGGTAGAATTCATAGCGGAGTGGACGCCAACACCAGATGAAGAAATTCCAGAAACGAGCATCCCCGTCAAAGAAGCAAGCAAAGAGTGGCTGATGTACTTTGATGGTGCTTTCTCGCTACAAGGCGCCGGTGCTGGCGTGCTGCTTGTCGCACCCACCGGAGAGCACCTCAAGTACGTAGTCCAGATGCACTTTCCCAAGGAACAAGCAACAAACAATACTGCAGAGTACGAGGGATTGCTTGCCGGTCTCAGGATCGCGGCAGACCTTGGGATCAAGCAGCTCATTGTCAGGGGTGACTCACAGCTTGTCGTCCGCCAAGTGAACAAGAATTATCAGAGTCCGTTGATGGAAGCTTACGTTGATGAAGTGAGAAAGCTAGAAGAGCACTTTGTCGGCCTACAGATGGAACATGTTCCAAGAGCTCAGAACGACATTGCTGACGGCCTGTCAAAGTGCGCAGCGCTTAAGTTACCTGTGGAACCAGGGATCTTTGTGCTCAAGCTGACTCAACCGTCTGTGACGCCATCAACCGGACAGAGCAAGAAGAGGAAGTTGATTTCTGGTGACTATTCTCCGGCAGAGCTTCCCGAAGCCACCGCCAAGAAGGTCCCCAAAATCAACACCAAGAGTGCTGAGGAGCAGTCTGCTCCGACAAGCCCTAGGGTTTGTTTCGTTGAAGCAGACGCTCCCGACAAGTTTTGCTTCGGCAAGCTTGCCGGGGAACGTCAAGCTCCGGCTGAGCCGCAGGTTCTCGCCGTAGAAGCGGATGTTCCCGTAGCAGCAGATATGCCTTTAGCCCTTGTTGTCGAACCACAAGCTCCAGCATGGGCACAGCAGATCGTCCATTTCCTCCAGACAGGAGAACTTCCCGAAGAGCCAGAAGAAGCAGAAAGAGTAGCCCGACAGTCAAGTATGTACCAGTTTGTCGACAACGCACTGTACAGAAGAAGACTCAACAGTGTGAAATTGAAGTGTATTCACCGGGAAGATGGACAGAAGCTGTTGGCAGAGATACATGGAGGCATATGTGGTCACCACATTGGCGCCAGAGCACTTGCCGGCAAGGCTTTCCGGCAAGGTTTCTTTTGGCCGACAGCCCTCCAGGACGCAACTGCACAAGTAACCAAGTGTGAAGCGTGCCAGTTCCATTCCAAGCAGATACACCAGCCAGCTCAAGCTCTCCAGACGATCCCTTTATCCTGGCCATTTTCGGTCTGGGGGCTCGACATACTCGGCCCCTTCCCCCGAGCAGTCGGGGGCATTGAGTACTTGTACGTCGCAATCGACAAGTTCACAAAGTGGCCGGAAATGGAACCAGTGAGGAAGGTGACAGCACAGTCAGCAGTCAAGTTCTTCAGGTCGATTGTTTGCCGCTTCGGGATCCCTAACAGGATCATCACCGACAACGGTACGCAATTCACAAGCCGCACCTTCATGCAGTACGTCCAAGATCTTGGTGCCAAGGTCTGCTTCGCTTCTGTTGCTCACCCCAGGAGCAACGGTCAAGCGGAGAGGGAAAATGCTGAAGTGCTGCGTGGGCTCAAGACCAGGACTTTCGACAGGCTGCACAAGTGCGGAAGAAACTGGATTGAGGAGCTGCCGGTGGTTCTTTGGTCGATCAGGATGACGCCAAATCGAGCCACTGGCCAGACACCTTTCGCTCTAGTCTATGGAGCAGAGGCAGTTATCCCCACGGAACTCGTATACGGGTCGCCTCGAGTGCTCGCTTATGATGAGCTTGAGCAAGAGCAGCTGCGACAAGATGACGCGCTGCTCCTTGAGGAAGATCGTCTTCAGGCCGCTGTGCGAGCTGCTCGCTACCAGCAAGCTTTGCGCCGCTACCATAGCCGCAAAGTTAACGCCAGAAGTCTCGAGGAAGGCGACCTTGTTCTTCGGCGCGTTCATTCCGCCAAGAATTCCAACAAGTTGACGCCGAAGTGGGAAGGCCCTTATCGAGTGAAACGAGTCACTAGGCCTGGAGCTATCCGCCTTGAGACCGAAGATGGCATTCCGGAGTGCAATTCCTGGAACATCGAACATCTTCGTAAGTTTTACCCGTAAGGCGCGGTTGTCGGACCCTGTTCCGGCAACCATCTTTTTGTACAAGTCTTGCTGCTGTTGCATGTAATCCTTTGTACAAAGCCAGGCGCAGACCCTGAGCATAAGTGAAACGCTGGCGCCCTAAGTTATAGCATGCATGCTAGGTCGGGTCTCATCCTTGGTTAGGGTTGACAGTGCTTAGTAGCGGCTAACCCCTAACTTAGTGGTCGAGTGTGCGTCCTTTTGCCGTTCTTTCGTTTCCCTTGGTTCGCAGGGCTCGCATATCCTGGCCGGACCACTTGAGGACGAAAAGGAGAAAAGAGGACGGACCAGCATCTGGACCCCGGCAAGCCAGTGTTGCCGGGGGCTGCCAGTACAAAGATTAACCCACGGCGAACCAGAGTTGCCGGGGGCTGCAACCTCAGATAAGTTTTTCATACCTTATCATGCATTCTCTTATGAACTGAGGTATGCGAAACCTCCTTTCTTCGTAAAAGCTACCGTGCTCCCTTAACTCTAGGCCCTAGGGCTTGTTCCCGGGGCCAGGTTTGGTCGTAGTCGCGGCAGCGAAGGGACGAAACGAGGAGCGTGAACCCGCCTCCTCCCTGTCTCCGCCAAAAGCGTGAGAAAGGTCGAGCGACGTGGGAAGACGACAGGGCCTGCTGCCGGGAAAAAAGTTTCTACCGTAAAGATATCAAGGATCTGCTCCTTGAAGTGGGTTCCACCCGCAAGACAAGTGACCCGGCAAGCATCCCCTTTTCATTAAAAAACATTCCACTCAGGTACAGTTCATAGAGAATGAAAAACATGAATAATGGGATTACAAGTTTTAAATGCAGCTAAGGCCCGAGGGCTTATAAATTAAAAAGAGATAAGGTGCCCGTAATCCTTTCCTTGGCCCTCTCTCCAGGAGGTAGGGCAAGGAGGCAAAAAGGGCAAAAGGGGCGCCTAGGCGAGCTACGGGAAGCAGAAGACATCAAGAGAACATCTCGGTGGCCGTCCAAAGGCTGGATGGTGATGGCGGCGCCGGAAGCAGGGCTCGAAGACCAGACGGCAGGACGTCAGCACGCTGTCAAGGGCGTCACGCCCTCGTACTCTGAGTTGACGGCCTTGCCGCCCACCTTCTTCCTCTTCCGCAGCCTCCCTACGCCAGCCGCCCAAGGAGACGGCCTCGAGAAGCTCCAGGAGCCGGCGACGCACGAAGCGGCGCCCGACACCTAGTCAGACCCGTCATCCTGCCGCCCGCTACCCTCGTCGTTGCTGTCGCTGTCCTCCTCGTCACTCCCGCCCGAGGAGGAGTCTTCGCTATCGGAGGAGCTCTCCACGCAGCACCTTGCCCGAGTCCCAAAGCACCCGAAGACCTTGACGGAGAGGAGACCGCCCTCCATCAGCTTAAAATGGAGGGTGAGCCCCTCCGTCAGGCGGTGGATACGGGCAAACGTCTTCTACCCTCGACCAAGATACATCACATTAGGGGCTGGGAAGTCAACGTGGACTCGCGCACCGCTGATTCCACAGCCCCTCATGTGCAGCCTCAGTGTCTCGGGCGGATCCAACTCCATCTCGCTCACGAATGGAGTCGGGAGACAAAGGCGACGACGAGGCGGCCGACGCAGCCTGACGAAGAACTCACAAGGGTTGTCCCCAATATGGATCGCTGTGGGAAGAGGAGCCGCTGGCGGAGGCGAGGCCGGCGCGCCGCCCCATCCACCTCTTCCCCGAGCGCCTCGGCCTCGCCCTCGACCTCGCCCACGGCCTCGCCCCCTCGCTCTTCCCACTACGGGTGGCCCTGCCACCACGGGTGCGGGAGAGGGAGGGACGCGTTGTCTAGCGGCGACCCTCGCCACCACCGTTGAAGGACCAGGATTCCCTTTCTCCATTGCAAATGAGAGAGAGGGGAGCAGAAGCTGAAGGAAGGAGGAGATGAAAGAATGCGGACCTCCGTTCCCTCCCCGCTCCTTATAAAGAGGCGGGTGGGGGCTCGGCCGCCCCGCTCAGCTAATCAAGACACAGAAGGAGCAGGGAACTGGGACCGGCCCTCTGCCTCGACACACGACGGCCCAGTTCCCCGCCTCCACCGTTTGCCACCCCAAGCGCATGGAAGCCGTGTGGCAGGAGTGCAGAACCGAGGCGACGGATGAGGCGACCTCTCCTCACCCCGTGATCATGGGGAGTGGACGCCTCGAAAACCACGCCCCTGCCCCTGATTCCCCTGCTTATAGGAGGGGAGGGGGCGGACGTTCCGCCTTTCCGAATAAATAAACCACCCACGACCTCTCCCACAACGCCGCAATCGACGCGTGCCGTTTGGGGAGGGCGCGGTGGATGCGGACTAAGATATGACGTGATCCAGGCCGCGCGTGCCCGTGCCCTGTTTTGGGCCTGGCCCAATAGCGCTCGGCACCGTGTATGGCCCAGGCCCAGGGGCTCCTGTCGGTGTACTAGAGTAGGGGTACCCTAGTATCCCGAACTTGTGCACGGGCAGTCGCAGCGTCCCGCGGCAAGGCTTGCCGGGCGACCGCCAAGGCCCTCTATGGTTCCTTTTGAGCCATTCAAGAACAAAGTATTTAAGCCAAAGAGACAAGTCCCCGGCAAGAGGAGCTTGCCGGGAAGGCCACTCAAGGCACAAGACCCCGGCAAGAGGAGCTTGCCGGGGAGGCCAACCAAGGCATCTCAAGAAACTTGCCGCGACGCGCCACGCGTCCCGGCAGGGTCCGGTGAGCGACAAGCTTCCGGACGCGACAAGACAACGGCCGCGGTAAGGCGCTTGCCGCGGCAAGCAACCACTCTGTACCTGCGCTCCAGCGCATCCACCTACGTGTCGCTCTGGGACCCTTCCAGGCGTACGTGGCGGGAGGCTGTGCAGCCAATGGTACACTGTGGCAAGCGGCGCTGACAAGATCGCCATCGTGGCGAGCGGTGGCGCCCCTGACAGTCCCTTTTCTGCACTGTTTGGGCGACAAAGATAGGCATTTAATGCCTTTGTCCCCTGCCGTCAGGGTTAGGTATGATACATTGTGCAGGTAGCTGTACCAATCGCAGCACCTTTTCCATTTTTACCCTTGCCTACGTTGCCACCTGTCGGTGACCCCTTGAGCATATAAAAGGAGGCCCATGCGCAACGTGGAGTGGGGACGAAGGGTGGAACACTCACGCTCGGTCTCGTTAGCTGCTGGTGCGTACTGTAGCACTCCGCGCTCCCGAGCAAGAACTCAATACAATCCACAATAGGAGTATTATCTCTCCGAAGAGCTCCGAAGCTGGGTAAAAACCCCTCGTGTGCCTCGCCTCGATCCGCTCTTTGCGCGACCTCCGCCACCCGCCGAACCAAAAGGGGCTGCATCCCCATAGGTGCTCGCGGAGTCAGCTTCCCCGACAAATAGCATCAATCAATCGCCAAAAAATAGGAAGCGAGAAATTCAAAAGTTCCACATAAGCCTTCCGATTGTCCTCGGGATAGGGATATTATTTTGATATTTTCTGACAGGGCTACGCTTTTGGCAAAGAGTTATTTTTGCTCACACATGCGGATTTGAGTAGCCTCCAACCATTGTGAATATTAAAGCTCAGTCGGCATCTCATTCAGATCAAAGTTGTGGTTATTCATCATGGAGACCTGAACCCCTCTAGGTGCCATCTTCCCTGCTTCCAAGCTCCCCACTCCTTCACTCTTGACCTCACCTAAAGAGAACATCTGTTAGGGTCAATTGATATGTCTCTCTGCATAGAAAAACACTAACAAAATCACAAAGAAACAAATGTGCACTACGCTAGGGTCCTCGGCTAGTTATCGATCAAAAGTGGCGAGTCACAAAACCCATAAGCAGTGCTACTTAGCACTAACGGCCGGTGGGATTTTCGTGAATGTGACAATAACTAAAATTCTATTTTTGTTGAAAAAGTTTGTAGTGACGGGCCCAATAGGTGGTCCATCAATGATACGTTGTTATCAGTGACACAGGACAATATTGAGGCTAAACATGCTGCTTGTTAGTAATATACAACCCACCACTTACAAGCCCTAGTCATGTCCTGACAGTGACTAAATCATTACCGTCTCATTTACGTGGCAACTTAAAAATAGGAGCCTCAACCAGTAAGCTCATTAGCCCTTTCTGCCATCATTCATCTCTTATCTAGCTACTAGCACACTTGTCTTCACGATTTGTCCTCCACAGCCACGCAAACTTCCCTTGTTAACCGCCCATCAAGTCATAACCTTCCCGCACTTCCTCAAAAGTAATCCCTCTGAGGAAGAAACCTTGCGTTGACCCTCATCCTCCTCAATGTTGTTATATTTGTGCAACATGGCGTGGGTGCCAACTCCACGAAATCATTGAGCTATATGAGAGGAGCAACACACTGGTCCAACTTCCTCTTCCACCCAGATGATGATGGTGCTCAGTTCTGCCTCGGTCTTTGCACCATACGGGTTAGTGCTCATCGGCCAATGGTGCAACATGGTGGAGGCCTTTTCCATCCGGCTTCTTGGATCCAATTCTTCAAACCACTCCCCATCATTCTTTTCTCTATTCGGATCCTCGACTCTATGGTTCTCCAAACATCACACGATGCAATATACTGAGGAAAAGTAGGTTCGAGTAGTGGAGACTAAACATTGTTAGCAAGTGCCGGATTTGGACCGGCCATGGCCCAATTTTCTTTCCCGATTTCTTCACCATCGGTGGGATCGTGCCTGTAAGTGGCTTGTTTCTTCTACACTAAGTACATACTACTAACGGGAGTTGAAAACGTCATTGACATGTGTTTCTGAATGTTCACCAGTTAGGCTTTATGGAGTAGTGTCGGCAGTTCTGGAATATAAAATGTAGAGAGAGAGAGAGCATGAGAATTGGGGCTATATGTAGGGAGAATAACCATTTACTATGTCCCTATTTGAGGTGGAACAACACACGTTGACATGCCTCGAAGGCACATGAACTTCTTCTAATTTCAACATACAAAAACTGATATGATTCTTTAAAACACGCTGACAAAAATACATTCCATATCTATCAAGATTTACACATATTATATTAGTAAAAATTATTTCTTGTTAATACTCAAAGAGCAAGGCAACATTTAAAGATATGGGTTCTCCATAAAGAAGCTAATGTCTTGTCTCTCTTTTTGTGACATTGTTTCTTTGGAAATGATTCGTTTATGGTGGCTCATTCCTTTGTGCGCTCGTTCCCCCTGGAGCTGTTCATATCTGCTGAAATTTGCATTATCCATAAATTATGTACTCTCCATAAAGTTTGCACCTATATGTGTCACACTCTTAGTGTCGTCTTCACATGCGACAAGACTTCTTTCAACATTGTTTGTACACTAGCAAGTGTATTTGCCTTGAAAAAAGAAGAGCTAATGTCGTGTCTTAGTTAGAGGAGACTATATGATTTGGATACAACCGCCATTGTAGAAAGGCAAATGTAGCACAAAGGCTCCAGCGCAGAAAAAAGTACCAATGGAAGGACCCATATAAATACCTAGTGGTGGGCCCACCATGAAAGGAAATACTAAGGGCGACAATAGGCGACCGAGAGGTCGTTCTAGGGTTAGGGTTTTATTCATCTATGGGGTGATAACGTTGTAAACTCCGACATTGGTTGGTCTTGGTGCTTACACTCCTTTGCATGACGATGGGAGAGAAGGCGTGGCTTAGATCGATAGCTCAAGTGAAGCGGGCGACCAATGATCGTTAAGATGATAACCTTCAAAGTCCCTGAAAGACGGAAATGATTCAGGGGAGGAAGCGAATCTCTCAACCAAACAAGGAACCCTGAACATGGCAAAAGAAAGGAACTAATAGATCTCATGTTTGAGGATCAGGATTCCAGACCGACCGAGGCCTACTAGGTGGTCAGTGGTTGGAAAGGCATGCTCACTCCAGCAAATCAACACCAACGTGTTTGCTAGGGCTGTGCTACACGCTTGGGGATTCTACTAGGAAGCCAAATAAGTCACATTGGCAATAATATCTTCTTCTTGAGATTCCAGAACAAAGGAGTCTAGAAGCACGCTCTATATAGTCGAATTTGGCAATTTGGTTTTAATGTGATAGTTTTGAAGGACTATGATGACAAAACTAGGTCGTCGAAGATAATATTTTGTATGATGGATCCATGGGAGAGAATTACAGATCCTCCCCTATATAAACGATCGTATACTTTGGGGAATGCTCTCGGGAGTTAGCGATAGATTTTCATATTCGTTTCACTGGTCCGAGGCTTCTTTCTCCTCTCTTCAGCGAAAGATGAGGGGCCTTGTTTGATTTTCGATTTGAGAAGATACCTCTCTTTTGGATTGACTGCGACAGACTAGCACATGTTGATGGATGATTTGAACCACATGTTGATTCCTCACCTCAGTTGGGTGCACTACTAGGGAAAAGCCTATACACAGAATCTTACCAGTAGCGCTGTATAAAATCAAGCGCTACTGCTAATTAGTAGCAGCGCTCGTAGATAAACCGCGCTACTGCTATGACTTTAGAAGTAGCGCTTACTAGTGGAAAGTGCTGCTGCTATGTTTGAACTGGGCGCACATGGCTAGCCCAACCTAGGAGTAGCGCGTATATTGGCCCAGCACTACTGCTAGTCTCCTTAGCTGTAGCGCGCTTACGTGTAAGGCGTTGCTGCTAATGAAAATAAAATAAAGTGTGAAAACAGAATGGAATAGCTGTAGCGCGTTTCTATGGAACACGCTATAGCTATCTTAGCTATAGCGCGTTTCGGAAAAACGCGCTATTGCTAGTTTTACTCAAATCCCGGCAGCCCGGGCTCAAAATTTCGCTAAGTCCTTCCCCCCTCTCTACTCCCGGCCCCCCTGTCCCCCAACTGCTCCATCGTCGCCGACGCCCTGCCGCCATCGACCACACCGCCACCGCCTGAGGCCGCCTTCGACCACACCGCCGCCGCCCGCCACCTTCGACCACACCGCCGCCGCCCGCCACCTTCGACCACACCGCCGCCGCCCGAGGCCGCCCTCGACCTCACAGCCGCTGCCCGAGGCCATCGTCGACCTCACCGCCGCCGCCCTCGACCTCACCGTCGCCGCCCGAGCCAGAGCCTGCCCTTGCCGCCGACCGTAAGGCTTTGCCTCTACTGTCCCATACCCTCCTCTCTCTCTCTGCTAGGGCAATTTCATATATATGTTGATACTGTGTTGATGTTCATATGAACCCTAGATTTTTTTAGGGATGTAGGCATTTTATAGCATTTAGGAAAAATGACTAGCAGCTTTTTTAGGAAATTAGCTAGGGCAATTTTTATGAAAATGCCTAAACAGTAATTCCATTTAGCTTTAAACTAATAGAGGGTATATAAATAATAGTAGCATTTAGATTTAAATTAACATAGGCTATAAACAAATAACACTTAGCTATAAAAAAAATTGGACTACGGACCTGAATTTGTTCCAAATTTCATTCAAATGAAATTTGAATTATTTGGACTATGGACCTGATTATTTTTGAAGAAATTGGGTGTAGGTACTAAGGTCTTGCTGTGGAAATTTTGGTGAGGTCAGAAGGGTTAGAGAAAATGGAGTTCCTAGACTTTTAGCTTTACACAAAAAACATAAGTATTTGCCTATAAATTAAAAACAGTAGCTATGGCATTTAGCTATAAACAAAAAACATAATTGTTTTTTCTTTTCAAAAACATGGTCAAACTATATATGACTTGTGTTGGAATGATGCTGAGTGGCCTATGTTTTGCCGAAATGTTGATTCATTTCTGTTCCGGCAAATTTCAGGTTCTTGATTTGTCCACTTTTTAGCAAAGGTCATGCCGAAATTTTCCGTGAATTTCGGCATGACTTGTGCTACAAACTAGGACATATCGAGTGCCCGGGATTTGCCGCACCAGGAAGGAGTCAACATTCCTGCAAAACAATAGGCCTTTTTTATGTCATTATTCATTTTATTAGGTCTAGAATTAATTGACTAGATTTAATCATAGGAAACATGGCTAGCAACGATGAAGGACAGGGTTCTGGTGATTGCGACGACGCCTACCGGGCGGCAGACGAATTTTTTAGCCTTACCGACGATTAACCGATGTTATTGTTGGGCCCACCGGTGGCATCGGGGACTGAGACCGACACGTAGACCGGTGCTGAGACTAAGACCGGCGCTCAGACTCAGACCGGCATCGAGACCGGCGCTGAGACTGAGACTGGCGGACTTTCCCCTTGTTGACTTCTTGGCGGGGAGCAGTTCGACTAGCGTTGCACCAGCACCTGCAGCTGCACCTGCTCCCGCACCGGCTCCCGCACCGGACGTGCTAGGCGGTGCTTTGTCTTTGGCTGAGCTCGACGCCCTAACGGTATCTGTCACACCGGCCCCCTTCAATATAAATGTATAATCCCACGTTTTCGTTGCCTTTCGGATGTCTCACGTCGTAGACTTTTCTTAGTAGGCTGACGAAACCCCGTGCACCATATTGTACACCATCGGCGACCAGAAGGTGGACGTGGGGAAGGTGACGATAATGGAACCGAAGGAACCATTGTTCCATAGCCGGACGATCCCCCCGAACGTCTTCAAGGTTTCCGTGGCCAGTGTCAAACCGGGCCACGAGAATTTGCCTCCTCCAGTACTACTGGGGGATGACGACGAGACACCGTGGCGGCTTGGTGATTGTTGCAATGCTGGGTGGGTCCTGTTGTGGCGAAAGAGTCTGCTTCGTCTGGAGGCGGCCGGGAGCACACCCACGAGCACGCAGCCTCAGCAAGGTATGAACATCAACACCCCACCAACCCAATTATCGTCGGGTGTTGGGTTGGGTGATAGCGGACGGGGTAAGGAGGAGGCTCCATTAGTCGCTGATGACGTCGCCATGGATGAGGATGGGGACGACGATGGCGCTGCTGAATAGTATGTCTATACTGGCGCCTCCTCAGGGTTTGACCGTCATGAGTCGGTGCCTGAATTGCCGTCTCAACATATTATGGACGACCTTCCGGTAGTAAAGAAGTTTAGGAAGAGACCGAGGAAAGGCAAAAAAACTGTTTCTATGATCCAGCCGCCTCAGCAGCCTCGGCTTCAGGACCGTATAGATATCCCCAGTGCGGATAAATGGCATATCCCCGGTCAACCAATCCTATCTGCAACAGCGCTACGGGCCAGATTCGGCGATCTAAAGAGACTTCATGACGATGTGCTGCGGGTAGAGAAAGACCTCATCGCCTCGAAAGATCCAGGATACCCACTCTACGTGGTTAACGTTCCGCGGAAAATGTCGTACGTCGACAGCTTCCCCGCGGATAAGTTCTTCCTTCGATTCGATTACATATTCGACATGTTTCACGTGAAGAAGCTGGATTTTACGTTTGTCCGCCTTTATGCCTTGCACATGAACTACATCATCGGGGTTGAGCAGACATCTCATATCTGTGTCGCTGACCCGTACTACATGCACGAGGGCTTCTTGGGAGTCTGCGCAAATCACCGTGAATACGCGAGGGATTACATCGTCAGTTTCATGCTCACCAATAAGGACAAGGGGGCGATTCTCGTGCCTTATCATCTCGTGTAAGTCATCCGCACTGCTATCCTTCCTTCGATTTCAATCATTCATTTGCACGGTGAAGGCTAATTAATTTGAGGACTTATTTTGCGCAGCGGCGGGCACGCCGTCCTCATCATCCTCTACCCCCGATTCTCCCACGCTCTTTACTTGGACACGTCGAAGAACATTCACAAAAAGGATTACACCCACATCAAGGATGTTCTCGACAGTGCTATGTATGGGTGGAGAGGTCAGGGACAAGAAGATGAGGGGCGGCAGGGTCGCCTTCGGCCATAAGACCAACTTCTGCTGCATCCAGCAACCAGACGATTCTCTTAATGATGGATTCTATGTCCTACACCACATGCTGGAGTACAGACGGGATCACCAGAACCTTCGCATGACACCTTCTTCCGGCGATGCCCGTATTCTGCAATGGGCAAAGGACATAGGAGATATCGAGGATCATCGACTTCGAGCTGAGTTCTATAACATCCAACGCGAACTTGCCCAAATCATCATGAAGGAGGTCGTCGGAAAAACAGGGATGTTCTATGGAGAAGGACAAATGTCGCGGGAAGACGTCCGAACATGGATATCCTCCCAGCGTCTCGACCTGAAGCCTTTCACTAGGCTCGGGGACTATCTCCCTAACTTGGATGGATGGAACGACATGTTGGAGTGATTGTCGATATATGACAATGTGTCCGTTTAGTCCATACATTCTGTATGACAAAACTTTGAGTTATGCACGGTGAAACTTTATTTGTGATGTAATTAAACCGTCCTCCTCCTCGACTAGCGAAAATCACTAGTTAGGGCATTTTGGGGTACGATGAACTTTGTTATTTATGCTTATGATATGTTGTTTTTATTTTTGCCAAGTCTGTCTCTTTTTGTTGCTCAACTATATATGTTGCATATCATCGACTCATGTGATGATGCAGGTGCATAGATCATAGATGGCGAAGAAGTGCTATGCCAGGAGTATATATACGACAAGTGGCCGGAGTGTCAGGCCCTTCCGGTTTCCGAGCGACAGGCAGTAGTTAGTTTAGAGGTTCACGCTAATGCGAAAGAGGGATACGAACTCATGTTCTCAAAGTGATAGCTCTTCTCGCGTATATCATTGCTTAGATGGATGACGATGTATTTGCATATCATTCGAGACTTGTATCGCTATTTTCGAGATGATGACGGAGACCACTTTGTGTTGGATGATGATTATGATGATGACATGATTTGATGAGACTAATTGTATGTATATGCTATGATTACATTTGTATGTGTATGATACGCTAAAGATTATTGTATAAAGCCTATTCAAATACAAAACAAATATGCAGGAAAAAAACTAATAAATAAACTAGTAGTAGCGAGGGGGGAAATTTAGCAGTAGCGCCGCATTGTCAGTAGCGCGTCCCAGCAAACAGCGCTGCAGATAATATCAATAGCGCCCTTTCCCAAAGAGCGCTACAGTTATTCATGTATAGCAGTAGCGTGGGACAACCGACACTACTGCTATACGTTAGCTGTAGCGCCTCATTAGTAGCGGCGGTGCCCGCGCTACTGAGAGGCCCAAAACCCTCGCTGCTGCTAGGCTTTTCTCTAGTAGTGGTGAATGATTGAGGGAATCACTTGGACATGGCTCTCATAGACAAAAACAATGTAGAAGGCACATACAGAAAGCATTATCTTTAGTTTTGGGAGCACTAGGTCAAGCAAGGACATCTATGGTCACGGGGTCATGTAGCGTTGCATGTCCTACCATTTAGGCGCAGGTGATACAATGATTATACACCCTCTGTGGACTCTCTCTCACTAGCGAGGATCCTCAAGATGGTCTTGTGGAGGGAGACTATATAAGAAAGACAAATTGGAGGGAGGACCAATGTAGGCAAGATCGATGACATGATTGTGAACTAAGGGATGATTTACACCTAAAAAGGAAGCGGGAGCTGAGAAAGGAGCATGAAAGAAAGAAGACATAAAAAAATCTATACGGGAAAGGGTGCAAGGCGTTTCGGAAAGATGACCCATATACCTCCAAGTAACACAGACGAGGCATTTTTGTTCATAAGACAAGGCAGAGTGATGGTGACCACCAAAGGCGTCACAAGGATTATCAGCTAAAGCTACTAGATAGGAAGAGAGATTCAAGCAAATTTGTGTAGCTAAGGGAGGCTCCAAGAGACTGGATCCTAAAAACACATTTATCCGTGATAATGATACCTCAACAAAGAATTCTTTTAATCACAACAACTAGGAGATTACTTGAGGATTTTCACACAAATGGAGCGCATTGGGGAGAGCATAGCCAATCATAGCTTTTCAAACCTTCGTTTTAGTAGCTACCTATACACATGGGACAATAAGATGGAGGAGGATGAGATCTTTTAAATACATTTGAACAAGGGTCCATGCAATGAAGATTTCATGCATTCATTGTAGGATACACCCATTGAACATGTTCTCATGGAGGACCATACCATGCTTCGCTGGTTAATAGAGCGCTAGAAAACCTAGCCATTACCAAAAGTAAGAAGAGGGCATTAACATTTGAGGAGAGGTGGATGCCCCATGGAGGCATGGAAGTGTGCATGTGATAACAATTCCGGCCAGAGTGAGCTCTACGGGAAGCGTAACAATGTCACCAATGATATGCAACATTGGAGTGTCTTGGTGTTTTGTTTCGTGTGTTGTGAGATTACTAGGCAGGAGGTCTAGCTTAAATGGAAAGGGAGAGAATTGGGATCTAGACATCCTCGCTGAAGATCAGTGAGATTGAAGCGTAGCTTCATGTGGTTCATGTGTGGGAACAAATAATGTATATGCAATGTTCTCGACTGGAATTGCTCAAAGAAGATGATCAAAACAAGAAGGCGGATGGCACGAGTTGTACTATTGACAATGAGATGGGGAAGATTTCGGCCGATTTCTATGCTTAGTTGTTTTCTTCAGAAGGCTCTGCTGAAGCTGACCACATCTTATCTCACATCCGACCTTGTGTGACTAGTGATATGGAGGAGATGGCCATGGACGTGATGGATGAAGAAATTGAGAATGGACTATTCTAAATTGGACTGACAAAAGCGCAGGGCCAGACAACCTCTCGACTTACGTTTACCAATTTCACTATAGTCATTTCTAAAAAATGATGTACGCATAGTAATAGCGGATTGTTTTAATGGAGTTATTTCACCAAACTTCAGTGATACGGTTCTAGTCCTGATCACCCAAATTAACTCACTGGAGATACTTCCTCAAATGGGATCAATTAGCTTATTGAACACACTCAACCAGATTGCTTCAAAGGCCTAGCAAAGAGATAGAAGGTGTCCTATCCATAATGATCACGAAGGAGCAAAGTATTTTCATTCAAGAAATAGAAAAATCCAATGTTCGCAATTAAACTATACATGATGAAGGCCTATAAGAGGGTGGTTTGGACTTTTCTTGATCTGAAAATGAGGGCACTTGGGTTCTCAGATAGGCTGATCTTGATGGTTATGATGTGTGATACCCCGACCAGGTTTTCTATGAAATTGAACTGAGTGTGCTCTGTCATTTTTATACTATCAAGAGGGCTCTGGTAAGGAGAACCACTGTCCCCCTATTTTTTTATTTTCTATGTTGTGAGTTTTTCGGTCTTTCTCATGAATGATCAAAGATAAAGCGATCAATGGTATATCACTTGCAAGCACTAGCCCCCATGTAGCCCATCTTGTTTTTACAGATGATAGTATAGTATTTCTTCAACCATCAAATGGCAACTTTGTAACCTTAAATAGATGCTCTATGACTACGACTGGGCCTCGGGACAAATGGTAAATCTTCAAAAAGCTTCAACTTTCTTTGGGGAGTGAGGCAAACAGGAGGAAAAATTGTTGTAAATATCTTTGCACTGATCCTAAGGCATTGAGCGAGCATTATTTGGGGCTCCCAACCGTGGTGGGCAGGTCAAAGGAAGAAAATTTTAAACATCTTAGAGAAAGCTCAAATGGCAAAGTGGTTCGATAGGCAGGACAAGGTATCTCGAAGGCGGGAAAGGTGGTGCTAGTAAAATCAGCGCTTCAAGCAAAACCTACTTACACCATGAGTTGCTTTCAACTCCCGAGAGAAAATGTGTCGCAACTTAACTATGTGACAGTATATAAAACCGTTAGTAACCATAGTAGGGTGGTGAACGCGGCCGGATACACGAGAAGGGATTTCGCACAAGGGTTTTACCCAGGTTCGGGCCCTCGGTGGGAGGTAATGCCCTACATCCTATATCTGATTTTTATTCATGGTGGAGCACCTTGTGCGAGGAGTTTAGAGTGGAGATGAAGTATAATGCTACCTAGCGTACAGTCTACGAATGTATACGCGAATGAAAACCCCTAGCCCCTCCTTATATAGGTGACGAGGGCAAGGTTTACAAGGAATCCATCAAATCTCATGCTGCCGCCATCTTAGCTTGCGTGCCATGATGCTCTCACAGTCCTTATCTGGCCTATTGAGCTGCCCTCCTGCACCGATCCTCCACTTAGCCTCTTGGGCCCTAAGTCAGGCCTGCTACCGGGCTTCCCACCTACAGGACACCCCAAGTGTATTGCACCTTTAGTATCCCCAGAGCGTGTCTAGAGTTGGAGTTATGCTTAGCTTCAGGATTGAGAACCCAGGAGGCCTCCTTTTGTCTTTTTGGCTATTCACACAAGGCACTTGTGACCTAGTGGCTAGCCTGATTTAACATAGGCAGTCACCCTCCCCTCCATTTAATCTATTTTGACCACATACATTCTAAACTATCATTGTCAGCTCTTTTCCAACTACAGCCGGTTGTCGCAGAGCTCAAAAAATATGGCTCGTGGGGTGGATGTGCAGTTGCTCGCTTATTCAGTAATGTCGATGCTTGGATAAACAAATTTATCGTCTTCAATGTGGCTAATGTTGATACGTTACTGATGTTCCAAGCTCACTCATCTGTATTTACATAAAAATGGAGACAAGGTGTGCAATGTTAACTAATATTGTTGCAAGGCCGACCATCGATCATCGCAGTGCACCAAGCCGGGTGTTCAATGCTGGAAGGCGGTCACGTGATGCAGCAAAGCTATTCGTTAGTGAACTTTTCAATGCTACACGGTGGTTGACATTGCTGCAAGGCCAGGTCATCGATGCTGCAAGGCAGGTCATTGTCATGTTTTTCTTTGTCGAAAAATGGTGCACCAGTGCTACAAAGTTCGGGTTACCTCATGTTGCAACGTTGTGTTTAGTGTTGTAAGGCTGATCACCAATGTGCTTTTCACTAGCCTATCATGGCCACCATTGTCGGCTCCATGTTGGTCTATTGCTGAGAATCATGGGTGTATGTTGCGAAGGGTGAGAATAGGAGACGAGAGGAACAAATAAGTTGGTGGTTGATTGGGTAGTGATGTGTGACCCAATTGAACGGCTCACGGTTGGGCATAACCTAGGAAGAGCCGTTAGATGCATGCCAATGATCCATCGGTTCAGGCCTATATACATTGTGTTTTTTCACTGATTTGTTGCAGCTAATGAGTATGTGTTGTATATCTACAATTTTTTGTATAGACGTGCTCGCATGTTGCGACGTTTTTATGAGGTCTCTCAAAAGAAAATGGAATTATATTCAACAGACCGGATTGAGGGCGAAATGAGTCAGCTTGCTCTAGCGCCAGATGCGGCTTGTTAGTCTTCCTCTCTCTTCACCATATCCATTCATTTTATTTCCACCACGTGCACACCCATCCTTTGTTCCCCTTTCTCTATGACAATGAGTTGGGCTAGCACTGCCACTCAACGATATTGCGACTCTCTGACCATCACTGCTACAAGCCATCGCTATATGCTGAAACAGGAGCACGACGTTTCAAGGCCGTGAGTGTGTTTGTCCATGCTCCATCCGGATAGCCGATGTTGCAAGGCAGTGCTCGCTTATGGTGCTAAAAACACATACTGTTGTTAGGTGCTACAACCATCTTCTCATATGTGCTACAACTACGGCCGATGTTGCAGGGGGATGGTCGCATCATCGCTAGTTTTGTAGGGGTTGTCACAACAATTCCTAAGTTGCATAGATCGCAATGGTGCAACCGCATGTTCCCGCGGGGTGTGTTTTATCCGACGACCAGTGCCAGAAGCCACGATCCATGCGTCAAGGGGTGAGGGTGGTGGTGGCATCAACTACATTGGCTGTAAGACAATGTTGCAAGGACGACGCCGCGTTGGCGCACTGTAATAATACTTGCAGGATATGCAAGCGACATCAAGGATCTCCAGGGCACCGATGCTAGGTGCTGCGAGGGGCTGACGTAATAGTCTGTTGCGACGATGGGGGAGGGGTGGGGGATACACATGTATTGCGGAGGCTATGGAGGAAGACGGGTTCCATTCTCTCTGCCAGTCTGCCGTGTAGTGTGATCCAATGCTCCATGTGTCAATCCGAAGGCTGGCGATCCGACTAATTTCGTTGACACCTAAAACGTGCCCAAAAAATGTATGGAGATGTTTCTAGCCATTGCATGTTTCTTATTTACAGTTCATATGTCTTCCGCGCTGCAACACAGTGCTGGAGTTCGCCTATGTATACACAGCTAGTGACAAAACAAACTTCTCCTAGGTGGGACTTGATTAAAATTAGGTGAGTAAGGCGGCCATCGATGGGCCGACTAACGCGTAGCACCGCCCGACCAACATCAATGGAAAGAAAACATGTGCAGCTTCAGCTAATATATAACAATACTAATGATGACAAAAAGGCCCAGCATGGACAGAGCTAACAAGCTTCAGTCCAATATCAATATACTAATGATGACAAAAAACCACCATGCACAACAGCTAAGCAGCTTGTTTGCTAGTGTAGGCTGCATGGAGACGATGCTGACAAAATAAAGCAGCATAAAGTATACTTACCAACCGCATTTGACGACGCGATGCTCCCCCGCATGCGTGGCACCCCTGGACCGGCGCCATCTCGTTCCTGTCCATCTGCCAGATGAGACCGCAACGATTAGAAAGTCCAAGGATATATACCCAGCACGTAATTCTTGCACACACACATCATGTAGTTCATTAAGCACTAGTACTAATTCACGTGACTAGATTAAAGATTGTCAATAACTCCAGCTCATTAGGCATCGGTTAACTTCAAATCACTAGTAGCAAAGGAAGAGCAAGCGCGGCTCACCATCTTGTCGTCGGAGACAGCGTTTGCATGCAGGGTGGGGGCGCGAGCGCGTCTTATCATCTTGTCGCCGGAGACAGCGTGAGTCCGCGGGGCCCCTGGCGCCGGGAGCACAAGCACCTTCAAGGGGCCTTCCCAGGACTCCCGGGATTCCAGCTCCTCTCTGGTGGCCGCTGGGGGCGGGCTTTTCTCCCGGCTTCTCCCGGACTTGCCCTTGCGAACCACCGGCGCAGGCGCCTGTTGCACATGCACCTTCCCTTTCCCCTGGGCGACGGTGGCCGTAGGGGGCGGGTCGGGGGCCGCCAGGGTCTGCTCCTCGTGGTTGGCTGCAGGTATGGCGTTGATTGCGGAGCTAGATATCGCGGTGGATCGGTTGAGCAGACGTGCGGAGTGGGTCGAGGAGAACCGGATGAGTAGAATGTGAGCCAGGAGCAGAAGCATGTGTTGCCCTTTATGAACTGAAACGGAAGGCACATGTCAAGGTGGGGACCGCGTGTTGAACTACAGATTTATTTATTTAATACCAGTATTTAATAGTAGCATATCTTTGGTATTTTTTTTGCATGGACATATCTTTGGTATATTTCTATTAAATATTCTTATATTTTGGTATATCTTTGGTATACTATTAAATATATATATTTGGTATACCAGTATTTAATAGTAATATTCTTATACTTAGGAACAATGGTATACTACTATTATATACTATTATCTCTGTTTCTAAATATAAGAGTACCTGTGACAGTATTTAATACTAATATTCTTATATTTTGGAAGAGAGGTAATATTATTTAATTGTTGTATATCTTTGGTATACTATTAGATATATCTTTGGGATTCTAGTATTTAATAGTAATATTCTTATATTTATTGAGGAATAAAGATATATCACTACTAAATAATATTATCTCTATTACTAAATATTAGAACAGAGCTAATAGTACTTTATAGTAATGTTCTTATATTTTGGAACGGAGAAGTATGTGTTGCCCTTTAAATACTACTATACCAAAGATATACCTAAATATATGCTTATATTTAGGTATATCTTTGGGATACTAGTATTTAATAGTAATAATCTTATATTTAGAAACAAATATATATTTACTATTCGGTAGTGCATTTATTTGTTCCGGAGGGAGTATCACTAGTAGAAAACGGAGCTTTAGCGCCGGTTCGTAAGGGGCTTTAGTGCCGGTTCCATAACCGGCACTAAAGGGTGGTCACTAAAGGCCCCCCTTTAGTACCGGTTCGGCACGCACCGGCGCTAAAGTGCCACCACGTGGCGTGAGCTCGCGCCCTGGTATGGGGGACCTTTAGTACCGGTTGGTGTTATCAACCGGTACTAAAGGTTTTATTTTTTGAATTTTTTTTTGAAAATTTTGGAATTTTTTTTTTGATTTTTTGGAATTTTTTTGATTTTTTTATTTTTAATCTTTTTGAATTATTTGATGATTTAGTCTCTAATCACCTCTCTTAACTGCTCAAGTGTGGATCACTCATTCCAAATCATCTAACTTCCGGACCAGTCACCCATCCCTCTCACTACTCCAGCCCAAGCACGCTTAACTTTCGGGTTCTATTCTCCTTCGTTTCCAAGTCTGCACTTGTTGTTTTCCTGACAATAGTAAGATGTCAATCCTATTAACCCTCAGGAGTTTAGCTTGAGCATGAAGTCACACATTTCATTGTTTGAGTTTGAAACTATTATTCTAAAAAACAATAATTATTTAGTAAGACTAATATTTCTTGAATAAGTTTGACCATAGTTTGACCATAGTTTGACCAGATTTGACCAAAATTAAAAAAATTGAAATAATTATTTAGTAACACTAATATTCTTGAGTAATTATGTAGTAACATTAATACTTCTTGAATAAGTAGTTTGACCAGATTTAACCATTTTTGAAAAAAAACTGAAATTTGACCATATCTTTTTTTATTTTTAGAATTTGAGGATTCTAAAAAATTCCAAACAGGCCATAGGCCGTTTCCATCGGATGCGAATTTTCGTGCTGAATTTTTTGATATATTATACGTTTTTTTCCGACATTGTCTGCAAAAGTTATAGCCGTTTTACATTTTCCCTACACTTTTTGCAAAACATGTTCAAATATAAGTTCTTAAATTTTCCTAACTAGTAGATGTAGTAATATAACTGCCTCTCGAAGGATTTTACTTTTTGAAGTTTTTATCATTTTCTTTTGATTTTTTCAAAACTGAAATGGCGATAAGGGGGGGTAGAGTTTGAAAATGGTCCTATAATCCCGGTTTGTGTCTCCAACCGGGACTATAGGTCAGACCCGTTTAGTACCGGTTCATGGCACGAACCGGTACTAAAGGTCTAACCTTTAGTACCGGTTCGTGCCATGAACCGGTACTAAAGGTGATCGTGGGGCCCCGGCCTGACGCCAGCCTGCCACAGCCTCTTTAGTACCGGTTCGTGGCATGAACCGGTACTAAAGGTTCGCCACGAACTGGTACTATTGATCGCCGCCACGAACCGGCAGTATTGATCACATTAGTGCCGGTTTTTTTACAAACCGGCACTAATGTGCTTCACATTTGACCCTTTTTCTACTAGTGTATTATAAGTGGTCATGATTTAGTTCCCTAGTCAATTAATGTAATACTAGCAAGTTTTGGACGGAAAATATATCATCTTATTATAGCCACGCATTAAGATATAGACACAAAATAAAATAAATACGTTGATATCACCTTGGTCCTAATTTAAACTCGATTTATTGATAAGGAAAAAGATACATGTAAATAATCGTTTTGAAGATTGTCAGTGTATTCAGAGTTCTCAGTAGTGCAAGAGTTCAAAACGACGCTAGTACAATCCGGAGGTACACTAAGCCTTGTTTTTCACAACTCATGCCGACAACCTTCTTTGCCGAAGATGCAGGCAATGCAATTCACCTCCCTACAAACCCAAGTGATCTTTGACTCAATAAAACTTTGGAGCATGCCCTTCACATCTTCAACCACCGGACCATGGGGTGCGTGCGTGGGTGCTACGTCTCTGTTGGCTAAAAAACGGCTGTGAAATCCTAGTCTGGTGTGGCGTTGTGTATCCAGTTGAGATAATAGAAAAAGGGTCGTTTGAACGCCGGGGCGTTTGTCGCCGGGGCGTTGGTCGCCAGAAAACTATCTCTTGTTCCTTCGTCTACCTCCATCCATACACGTCAAAGAGAGCTAGCTAGGCTTCGGCAACAACAATGTATATAGAGCTTCGGTTCGGGCAATCACCGGCGACCATGGCGTTCGTCCCTCATGGCGGAGGCGTGGGTGGATCGGCATCGATGGCGATACCGATGCTCACGGTGGACAACTACACCGTCTGGGTGATCAAAGCGCAGGCCATCCTCGACGTGCACACCATGTGGGAGGCGGTGGCGCCGGGCGATGCGGCGGTGAACGCGCGGAAGGACAAGACGGCGCGCGTGTTGCTGCTCGGAGCGCTGCCGGAGGACGTGTTGCTGCATGTGTCGACAAAGCTCACCGCTAGGGAGGTATGGGACTCCTTGAAGGTGAGGTTGGTCGGCGCCGATCGGGTCCGCGCGGCAAGGCTGGCGACGCTGTGCGGCGAATTTGACCGCCTGAAGATAGCGGACGGCGAGGAGCTCGACGTGTACGGCGGTAGGCTCGCGGCGATGGTGGCAAGGTATGCCAACCTCGGGGAGACGCTGGGCGACGCGGCGCTCGTCAAGAAGTTGCTGGATACGGTGCCGGATCGGCTCTTCCTCGTCGTCGCCGGCATCGAGCAGTTCCACGACGTGACGACGATGGCGTTCGACGCAGCGCTCGTGCGGCTACGCGCGTTCGACGAGCGAGTTCAGCTTCAGCGTCGACAGGACAGCGGCGAGTGGGCGGACGGACAGCTCCTATTCACGCGGCGCAGTGGCGGGCGCGGGAGCTGCAGCACGGCGGAGCACAGGACGACGACGACGGGCGCAGCATGGCATCGGGGAGCGGCGGCAACAGGCGTAGGCGCTGCTACAAGTGCAGGGAGCACGGGCACTTCCAGCGCGAGTGCCCGCAGCTGCGGAAAGAACCGGCTGCAGAGCAGGCTTTCTTGGCTGGTGCCAACATCGACGACGATGAACCCCTCTAGGCCGTGGCTTATGGGGTGTGTGTGGGAATAAGCCACGGCGTCGGGCTCGTCGGCCTCGTCGGGCGCGTCGGGGAGACGCGCGGGACATATGGGACGTGTGGGACGAAGTAGCGTGGCGTGTGTGTGTCTGGGCATTGTATGGCCTGCGTGCATGTGTGCGTGCGTGTAGGAGTCTAGATTGAGTCGGACTGTGGCTGAGCCTGCGATCGTGTGGCGAGGCAGGCAGGACGCAGCGGTAGCATGATGGCACCAGGTCTTGCGGAGGAGCTGGCTGCGCACGTTCGAGGGAAGACCAGATCGCCATGGACTCCCTGAGGGCTACGTATTGTTAGCTATTAAGCCGGCTGTACGTTTGAGTCTGTTAGTGCGTGCGTGGGTGCTACGTCTCTGTTGGCTACAAAAACGGCTGTGAAATCCTAGTCTGGTGTGGCGTTGTGTATCCAGTTGAGATAATAGAAAAGGGGGCGTTTGAACGCCCGGGCGTTTGTCGCGGGGGTGTTGGTCGCCAGAAAACTATCTCTTGTTCCTTCGTCTACCTCCATCCATACGCGTCAGAGAGAGCTAGCCAGGCTTTGGCAACAACACAGCATTGCCTTAGATCCACCCATGATCTAGCACATGCCATCGTTCCTGCCGCTGAGCCACGACTTGTATGTCCTCCTGTTGGTGTTCCCGTTGTCACTGCTCCACATGAAAGATAGTTTTTTCAGGCACTGATCTGTGGATTTTACTAGTGTAACTCACATCGTTCCTCACTAGTCAGAACTGATAGAAGCCTTGCACAACCCACTACTACAGATCAGAATATCACTGGCCCTCCATTGCTGGCTGACGAATGCCCATACATCATTGACGAGGACGACCACTGACAGGTCTTCCATGGTGCATTAGTGATGAGGTATTTTGAGCTCTACTGCATGCTTATTAGAGAAGGGTTCGAAATTGATCGGTCGGTGATCATGTGTTCCGATCTCCAAAGTGAACGGATATTTGTCACTTGCGGCTGCCACATTTGACCCGTCTAAGTTATTGTTGCAAAGTAGTCGTGTTCGTTTTCTCGCCCGTCCGAGTTGCGTTATATACATTTTATATCTTCTCCGTGCCAATTCTTTGACTCTCACTGCCGCTGGCGTGCCCCTCTCCTATGAGATTGCACTATGTCTAATCGTGGATCCTTTCTGATGGTGCACTATCTGAAGCCCCCGCGGCAACCTAGTCCGACCGTGTCCATTCCCATGCCTTCCTGAGGGGCACTCTCTTGTCGTGCATCACATCAAATGTCGCGGCGGCATAGCCTCTGTCCGACATCTCTGGTTCTGTCCAATCTACCCTTCCGTTCGACGCCAGGTCTCCCATACCATCATATGAGGTCATATATCCGATACTCCTGCCTTACTCTTCAATCATGATGGCGATCATGGTGGTGAGCTGTGCTCCTTTTAAGATTATAGTACTTTTAGGCTTTTCTGTGTGACTAACCTTCATGCAGATGTAATTTTGTAGGGTTAGTTCATGTATTTGGTTATAGAAATCTATAGGGGTTGATGTATTTCCACCACTTTTTTGATGGGTTTGATGTATTTTAACTTATAGATTTTTTGTAGCGTTAGCTATTTCTTTGTAGAAATCTGTTAAGAATTTAGAGTTTAGTGAAATATTATGATGGTGTACCACTACACACTTCTTAGTAGGCAGATGATGAAACTTGTTAACTTTACACATAACAAAGGGACGGCTTGCTTTCACTACTATGTATTGAAGAAAAACTTCAGTTCTTTAACTCATTCTAATCAAGGGAGTAATGTCTTTGATGTGGAGAATATGGTTACTTATGTTATGTTAGGTTTATATAGTCTTGAACAAAGCAGTTATGCCTTTTATGCATCTCTATATAAGTGAAAAAATACACAACAATTATTGTGTTGAAATGGATATCCATTTTAGTTGCAGTGCACATAAAAAGTATTTGACATTTTTGCCGGTAGTTGGAAGGGCGATACTCCAGAAAAAGGTAAGCAACATTTGGACAAACTCCGAGAGTGTCGTCCATTGTAAACACACCACAGCTTAAGTCAATTTCATGGTTAACTAATTGCTTATTTCTTAGAGTTTGCTCTCATTTGATCTGAAATAATAAATTGATGAATATCTTATGCGATTGTCATGCCAGTTTTTGTTCTATGCAGAGTTTTATTTTGGTTGCACTACACAAATGAAGATGATGAGTGGCGCTACAAATTTACCTATTGGTGCAAGCACCGACTGGTTTCATCGGTACTTTCTATACTGGCCATTGGATTTCACATAGAATGGTGAGATAATTATTCTCATCATCTCCTTCCTATTGAGAGCCCGTTAGTTGCTAAGAGGCATGACATACATCGTACTGGAGATTATGAGTAGTTTAGGCATATTTAAATTTATATGTATGTCCTTTGTCAAGTTTGTTAAGTGACTCAATGGATAGACTAATCTTTGCAATGTGGTGGACGTACCTATTTTCCATATATATATGTTGGTTTGTTAAGTGGCTCGATTGATAGACTACTCTGTGTAATGTGGTTGAAGTATCTATGTCCTTTGTCTGCCTCTCAAGCTGCCAAATAACGGTGGCCCCGGGCGCGCCCCACGGTCCACCCATCATGGACCTTCCAGCCGGGTCGCGCAACAGCATTGCCGTCCAGGGAGATTGGATGCCGCATAGAGCCCCCGAGAGGCCCTTGCGGCACCCCACCCAGAAACGGAAGGCGCTGAGAGCTCTCTCGCCCGCAAAGCCCCTACTGAGGCGGTACTCCAGCATCTTTATCAGTGTAATATGTATGGTCCTTTTCTAGTGTGTTAAGTTGCTCGATGGATAGACTACTCTTTGTATGTGGTAGAAGTATATATGTTGGTAGTGAAGTGTGTAACTGCACATTTTTGGTTCTATGGAAAGCAACTTCCGCAAATGAATGATGTATGCATGCGTGTCAGTTCATGTGTTTCTGAAAATTTCATTTGCGTGCCTTTCTGGTACCAACATGAATATAGTCAAGCAATAAAAGGAGCAAATTCAACATGCGATGAACTACTATCACTCACCGGGTAGCAGTCTGTGATGAAGTGTTATCACTGACAAGCCAGGATGCCCGTCCGTGGTTTATGTCTTGCACCCGTAACTGATTGTAGGCATCTCCAGAATACCTTGGAATAATGAAACCTCCAGAAATGGGGCAATAATATAGAGTCACCACATCCACAAGCCACACACAGCACCCCTTCTCTGATAGTCCTATGGTGCAGCTGTTTCCCCACTGCAATCCATTCTTAAGCATTCTCTAGACATAAACCTTCACTTTATTAGGCAGCACATCCCTAAATAGCAACCATCCTCTGTGGCTATGAACCGACGAAGAGGGCCCCACCCGACACGCCTTCCACCAAGTTTGTGCCATGCAAAGATGATACACAAAGCAAACAGTAAACTGTCTATTCGTAGTGAAATTCGATGCTATATAATTCTTAGTGTCTGGCCCACCAATGGCAATCTGCTTAATGTCATGAATGTTTTTGGGAGTAAAAACAACAACCAATTTTATCTCGTCCCCCAACTGGTCCCATGCGAATTTAGTAAGTCATTGACATGGCTGATTTGTTGTGGGTGCCCAACAACTTGTGTTTTAAGGCACCCAACTGTTGTGATCCAATTATTGTGTGCAATATTAATACTAGAACCATTCCTAGTTCTCCAGATTAAGCCCATACGTAGAAGATCCTTTTTCTGAAGAGGATGCTCCTGCAAGTGGAAGAACAACCCTTCGAGCATCTTGACACACAGAAATCTCCTTGAGGGAAATATCTGGCCTTAGCGCTCTAGCGCATAGCGGCTGAGGCACCATAAGCATTCCCCATCCTTGTTTTTTAGTAGCTAGGGCTTGATTGAATGCCCGAAAATCTCTGAATCCCATACCTCCCTCTCTCTTGCTCATGCACATTTTGTCCCAAGCCACCGAATGCACCTTCCCTTCACCATTTGTACCTCCCCACCACGACTTCAAAGAAATAGAAGTCGGGTTCCGACACATATTCTTTGGTTACTAGAAGAAGCTCATAGTGTAGGTCGGTGCATCACGCATGACAATTGTAGACAACACCTCCTTCGCAGCTTTAGAAAGACCTTAAACTTTCCACCCGGTGTTATTTGCACTTTAGCTTTCTTGCACATGTCTGATTGTCACCTCGTTCGATCTACCAACCATGGTCATGGCCCATATTACATGCTACTGCACCTATACAGTAAACACTTAACTGCAGAGGAGCCGAACCCCAGAACCGATTGAGGTACAAACACCAATAGTAGGAAGTTATTATTAAACCTCATGCTAAAATCTCCAGAATGGGAGAATATTTGGTTAATAAATTTCTAGATTTTTCGTAACATATTTAATGCCAAGCGATAAATGCCACTGGTGTTTCTTTCCATCCATCCCCAGGCAGCGCAAGCAGGGCGGCCAGGAGGCTTTAGCTATCTCATTCTTCTCCTCTCACCCCTCATTCTTTGCTTCTTCTCCGACCACATGAACTAATCCTCATCCTTCTCTCCATGCATTAACGAAGAACCATCGACCGTGATGGCCAGCCCTAGCGCGACCAGCACCATGTTCGCAACCAACAACTCCGAGGAACACTAGTAGAAAACAGGGCTTTGGTCATGGCCAGATCAGAGCATTAGTCCCAGTCGTGCTACGAACTGGGAATAATAGGAGCATCAGTCCCGGTTCAAGTGGCCAGGACGCCAGCCGGGCCTCGGCAGGCACCAGTCCCGGTTCGTCTGACCCCTTTAGTCCCAGTTCCAGAAACGAACCGGGACTAATGGGCCTCGCTCCTGGTGCACCCCTATAGTCCCGGTTGGTGGCAGGAGCCGGGACTAGAGGTTAGTCTTCTGTCCCAGTTCTAGCCACAAACCAGGACTAAAGAGATGCCTATATATATGCTTGCCCCTGCCCACTCACTCCTCTGTTTTTTGGCCGGACGGCGTGTGGGAGGTGTGTACTGCTCTGCTCTAACCTCCTATGCACATGAGGTGTTCGATGAAATGCCCGAGCCACAGTTAAGCTTTCTCCTCTCCAAGCTCGACCCCCAAGCTACATTTTCCCCAAGATTTGTCTATGTTTGGGTGCACCAACTACACAAGTGTTCTAAAAGGTTAGCAACTTCATCCTTTCAACTCTCACTGCTAGTTGAGCTCATTTCAAATGCTCTAGAAGTAGAGTGGTTTGTGGATTTTAGTGGAGTGTATGCGGGAGTTCTTTTGATTTATATGCACAATTTGAGCTCAAATTAACTCCTTAGAGTCTGCACATGTGTAGGGTGTCGTCCCGTCCCCGTCCTCGTCCTCACCGCCGTCGACCGCCCGCGCCGATCTTGTTGTCAACAGCACCGTGGTGAGCCTCTTGTTCTTATCTTCTTTTTAAAAGGAAAAAAAATTCTTACTTGTATGATTTACATAGCTACTTGTATAATTTTCTTACTTCTATTATTTTTTGTTATTATATAGTGGCATGGTTTTGGTATCCGCCCCGTCGGCTCTCGTCCGGTCCATGATTCAGATGTGGTATATTATCTTTTATAACTATTTGTTTCATTTCGTTTTTATGAAAATTATGCCGACCAATGTGACATAGATGTTTTTATCTAGGAGGTATGTGAACCAAAAATTCCAACCGATCCTCTTGTCTAGAGGTTAAGTTTGGTTGAAAAAGAAAACGATTATTTGAAAGAAAAATTGAATAGAACTGAAGAGGAGAAAATGAAAATGGAGTTGCATGTTGCCGATGTCGTCGATGATCACAAGATCCATATGGATGCAATGCGCTTGAAGATTAGAAAGATCATAAAATATGCCATTGATAATGAGGCTTGGTATCATTATGCTGTTGGATCAATTGCTACCTTAGTTGCGATTTTGATAGCATTTGTTGTTGTATTTAAATGTTTTACATAGTTGTATGTTAGTTTCAATGTATGTTTTAACTAGATGCTCTAGAGAGTTCTATGTTGTTCTATGCGAACTATGTATGAACATTATGTATTTATTTTTTCAGTAATAACATTTGATCACTAGAGTACTTTGGTTTTAATATGATGATGCACCTTTATTAATTTGGTCACTTCTATTCATGATGTTCTGTAATGGTTTTTGATATACTTAATTATATAATGAACGCAGATGAACCGGCAATGGATGTACACTGGCCGTCGCACCACTGGCTACATCGAGGGCCTGCAAATTTTTTTCGAGGTGGCCGAGGCAAACAAGCAGAATGGATTTATGTATTGTACATGTGTTGTCTGTGAGAATATGAAGGATTGCTCTTCTGCGAAAACACTGCACTTGCACCTGCTTGAGAAGGGTTTCATGCCACACTATAATGTTTGGACCAAGCATGGAGAAAGAAGGGTTATGATGGAAGACAATGAAGAAGAAGAGGATGATGACACTTATCCTATGTTCCCTGAATACGGTGATACTGCAAAGGGGGACGCTGAATACCAAGAGGCACCTGATGTGCCCGATGATGATCTTCATCGGGTCATTGTTGATGCACAGAGAGAATGTGAAAGTGAATGGATAAGTTGAAGTTCAATCGCATGTTAGAGGATCACAAAAAAAGTTGTACCCAAATTGCGAAGATAACAACACAAAGCTCGGTACACATTGGAATTGCTGCAATGGAAGGCAGACAATGGTGTATCTGACAAGGGATTTGGTTCGCTACTGAAAATAATGAAGAAGAAGATTCCATAGGATAACGCATTGCTGGACAGTACATACGAAGCAAAGAAGGTTCTATTCCCTCTAGGATTGGAGGTGCAGAAGGTACATGCATGCCCTAGTGACTGCATCCTCTACCGTGGTGAGTACGAAAACTTGAACTCATGCCCGGTATGTGGTGCATTGCGGTATAAGATCAGACAAGATGGCCCTGGTGATGCCGAGGGCGAGCGTCCCCGAAAGAGGGTTCCTTCCAAGGGGATGTGATATGCTCCTATAATACAACGGTTGAAACGTTTGTTCATAAACTAAGAGAATGCTAAGTTGATGCGATGGCACAAGGAAGATCGTAAGAAAGAGGGGAAGTTGAGAGTACCCGCTGACGGGTCGTAGTGGAGAAAAATCAAGAGAAAGTGGCGGGACTTTGCAGATGATACAGGGACCGTATCGTTTGGTTTAAGTGTAGATGACATTAATCCTTTTGGAGAGCAGAGCAGCAACCATAGCACCTAGCCCTTGACTCTATGTATCTATAACCTTCCTCTTTGGTTGTGCATGAAGCGGAAGTTCATTATGATGGCTATGCTCATACAAGGCCCTAAGCAACCCGGCAACGACATTGATGTGTACCTAAGGCCATTAGTTGAAGAACTTTTACAGCTGTGGAATATCAAAGGTGTTCGTGTGTGGCATGAGCACAAATAGCAGGAATTTGACCTACGAGCATTGTTGTTTGTAACCATCAATGACTGGCTTGTTCTTAGTAAACTTTCAGGAAAGACAAACAAGGGATACCACGCATGCACGCAAAGTTTAGATGATACCAAAAGTATATATTTGGAAAATGCAAGAAGAATGTGTACCTGGGACATCGCCGAGTTCTTACGACCAAGCATCTCTTAAGAAGGTAAGGCAAGCATTTCAAAGGTGAGGCAGATCTCCGGAAGAAGTCCGTCCTCCGTACTGGTGATGATATACTTGATATGGTCAAGGATTTACAAGTAATCTTTGGAAAGGGTTCTGGCGGACAATCTGTTCCGAATGACGCAGAGGGACACACACCCATGTGGAAGAAGAAATATATATTTTGGGACCTACACTATTGGAACAACCTAGAGGTCGCTCTGCAATTGAAGTGATGCGCATGACGAAGAATCTTTGTGTGAACCTGCTAGGCTTCTTGGACGTGTATGGGAAGACAAAAGATACACCAGAGGCACGGGAGGACCAGCAACGTGTGCACGAAAAAGACGGCATGCATCCAAAGCAGTATCAAGGTCCTGCCAGCTACGCTCTTACCAAAGAAGAGAAGGAAATCTTCTTTGAATGCCTGTTAGTATGAAGGTCCCATCTGGCTTCTCCTTGAATATAAAGGGAATAATAAATATGGAAGAGAAAAGGTTCCAGAACCTAAAGTCTCGTGACTGCCACGTGATTATGATGCAATTGCTTCCGGTTGCATTGAGGGGCCTTCTACCGGAAAACGTTCAATTAGCCATTGTGAAGCTACGTGCATTCCTCAATGCAATCCCTCAGAAGGTAATCGATCCAGAAATCCTACCAAGGTTATAGAATGATTTGGTGCAATGTCTTGTTAGTTTCGTGTTGGTGTTCCCACCATCCTTCTTCAATATCATGACGCACGTCCTAGTTCATCTAGTCGACGAGATTGCCATTATGGGTCTTGTATTTCTACACAATATGTTCCCCTTTGAGAGGTTCATGGGAGTCTTAAAGAAATATATTCGTAACCGTGCTAGGCCAGAAGGAAGCATCTCCATGGGCCATCAAACAGAGGAGGTCATTGGGTTTTGTGTTGACTTTATTCCTAACCCTAAGCCGATTGGTGTCCATCAATAGCCATATGATGGGAGACTGAGTGGAAAAGGCGGGCTAGGAACAGATTCAATAATATGTAGGGACAAGCATTCTTGGGCTCAAGCGCATTACACAGTTCTACAGAATTCTACCTTGGTGACCCTGTATATCAATGAACACAAGAATATTCTACGCTCCAAACACCCGGAGCAGTCTCACGACTGGATTACACGTGTACACATCAGGACTTCCGGTAGTTGGTTGCAAACACATCTCATGGGTAACAACATTGTTGGAGATGAGCAGTACTTGTTGGCCAGGACACCATCTTCGACTGTATTGACTTACCAAGGGTACGAGATAAATGGGAATACATTTTACATGATCACCCAAGATAAAAAGAGCACCAACCAAAATAGTGGTGTCCGCTTTGATGCAGCAACCAATAGGGCAAAGGACACATACTATGGTTACATAGTGGACATATATGGGAACTTGACTATGTCATGATTTTAGGGTCCCTTTTGTTTTGGTGCAAATGGGTCAATCTGTCAGGAGGCGGGGTACAGGTAGACCCGCAGTACGGAATGACAACAGTGGATCAAAAATCTTGGGTACACAAACAAACCATTCATCCTAGCCAATGATGTGGCGCGTGTTCTCTATGGGAAAGATATGTCTACCAAACCAAGAGAAAGAAAAGATAAGGAAGCGAGTACATCATATGATGGCCAAAGCGCCACATAGTTCTTTCAGGGAAAAGAAACATCATAGGAGTGGAGGACAAGACAGACATGTCTGAAGATTATGAAAAGTTTCAAGAAATTCCTCCCTTCAAAGTGAAGGCTGACCCAAGTATCCTGTTAAACGATGAAGATTATCCATGTTTACGGTGCAATAAGCAAGGGACAGACGCGGAGAAAAAGTGAAGACTTTCTCTCTAGTGAAGACAACATATCAGATGGTACGATTGTTCAAGTAACTGTTCGACATATACAATATAACCAAATATTTTGCACATTTGATACTGTATTGAAAGCCATAGTTATGTCCACAAATATTCCGATGATGGCTTTGATCTAGAATATCACTGTAGTTACATGTTAAAAATGAAATACCTTTGTAATAGATGTGTTTTCGTCCGGAACCCCGATACTTCGAAAGAGATTCTCAAGTTTCTACATGAAGCGCATCCAGTTTTTGTCGTAACCCTCTCAACTTTTTATCACATGCAATGTGGGTGAAATTATGATACCAGGCCAAGTTCCAACCTTTTCAGAGTTAATTTGTAGTGCCTTGCAATTTCAGACTCGTTTAGCTCAAAAAAATCATTATATGCATGAAAAATAGCAAATGAAGTCAGAAAGGGTTGAAAATTGATGACGTGGCTTTGAATGGTGCATATTGAGCACACAAAAATTCTGGAGTTAAAATAAGTTTAAAAAGTGAAATCACTTTGTAATAGATGAGTTTTCGTCCGAAACCCTGATACTAAGAAAGAGAATGTCCAGTTTGTACACGAAGTGCATCCAATTTTTGTCATAATCCTCTCAACTTCTTAGCACATGCTATCTTGGTGAAATTCTTATACCATACCAAGTTTCAACCTTTTTAGAGTTCATTTGTAGTGCTTTTCTATTTAGGGTCATTTAACTAAAAAAAATCATTAAATGCATGAAAAATAGCAAATGAAATCAGAAAAGGGTTGAAAATAGATGATGTGGCTTTGCATGGTGCATATTGAACGCACAAAAAGTCTGGAGTTAAAATAAGTTTTAAAAAATTAAATCCCTTTGTAATAGATGAGTTTCCATCCGAAACCCTGATACTTCGAAAGAGATTGTCCAGTTTGTACACGAAGTGCATCCAGCTTTTGTCATAACCCTCTCAACTTTTTAGCACATGCTATCTGAGTGAAATTATGATACCATGCCAAGTTTCAACCTTTTCAGAGTTCATCTGTAGTGCTTTTCAATTTCAGGGTCATTTAACTCAAAAAATAATTAAATGCATGAAAAATAGCAGATGAAGTCGGAAAAGGGTTGAAAATTGATGACGTGGCTTTGAATGGTGCATATTAGGTTAACAGAAAAGAAAAATGCTGAACTAATAACATAACAGAAAAGAAAAATACTAAACTAATAACTCAACAGAAAAGAAAAATACTAAACTAATAACTTAACAAAGAAGAAAAATACTAAACTAATAACTCAACAGAGAAGAAAAATACTAAACCAGTAACTTAACGAAAAGGAAAATACTAAACTAATAACTCAACAGAAAAGACAAATATAACATTACTATGTAAACAGAAATTACTAAACTAAAACCTAGCTTTAGTCCCGGTTGGTGGCACCAACCGGGACTAAAGGCCTACCATAAAATATATAAAAAAATGCTGGCCTACTAGGCCACCGCGGCCTGCATACGACTAGAAATCCAATTATGCATGTGCCAGGTTGCATGCGCGCGGGGCAGATAGGCCCCATAGGGCAAAGAGGTTAGGCATGTACTGCCTGCTTTAGAGAGGAGCTCGGGAAGGATGCAAGCGCCCTTAGATTGGCGAGGTGGGACTAAATTTCCACCGACCAGACGCCATGCCAGGAATGGCCCTTTTTCTCGGTTGGTGGCTCCAACCGGGAATAAAAGCCCCCCTTTCGTCCCGGTTCGAGCCACCAATTGGGACTAGAGGCATGGGCTTCCCACCCTTTGGGCTGCTGAAATTATCCTTTAGTCCCGGTTGATAGTTCGGACTGGGAGAAAAGGGGGCCCTTTAGTCCCAATTAGAGCCACCAACTTGGACTAAAGGTATGTGTATATAAGCAACACTTGCAAAAATTCCAAAGGCCATCTGCTCCCCGACGCCCACACACCCACGACGCCGCTAGGCTGCCGGTGTTGGGGAACGTAGCAGAAATTCAAAATTTTCCTACGTGTCACCAAGATCTATCTATGGAGAAACCAGCAACGAGGGGAAAGAGAGTGCATCTACATACCCTTGTAGATCGCTAAGCGGAAGCGTTCAAGTGAACGGGGTTGATGGAGTCGTACTCGCCGTGATCCAAATCACCGATGACCAAGTGCCGAACGGACGGCACCTCCGCGTTCAACACACGTACAGCCCGGTGACGTCTCCCATGCCTTGATCCAGCAAGGAGAGAGGGAGAGGTTGAGGAAGACTCCGTCCAGCAGCAGCACAACGGCGTGGTGGTGGTGGAGGAGCGTGGCAATCCTGCAGGGCTTCGCCAAGCACCGCGGGAGAGGAGAAGGACTTGGGAGAGGGGGAGGGCTGCGCCAGCACAATGGTACGGTTGCCCTCCCACCCCCTTCATATATATAGGGGCAAGGGAGAGGGGGGCCGGCCCCCTCAGATCCCATCTGAGGAGGGGGCGGCGGCTAGGAGGGGGTGGCTTGCCCCCTAAGGCAAGGGGGGCGCCCCCTTCTAGGGTTCCCCCAAACCCTAGGCGCCTTGGGCCCTTGTGGGGGGCGCACCAGCCCACCTGGGGCTGGTCCCCTCCCACATGTGGCCCATGCAGCCCTCCGGGGCCGGTGGTACCACCTGGTGGACCCCCGGGACCCTCCTGGTGGTCCCGGTACGTTACCGATAAAACCCGAAACCCTTTAGGTGACCAAAACAGGACTTCCCATATATAAATCTTTACCTCCGGACCATTCCGGAACTCCTCGTGACGTCCGGGATCTCATCCGGGACTCCGAACAACATTCGGTAACCACATACGAACTTCCTTTATAACCCTAGCGTCATCGAACCTTAAGTGTGTAGACCCTACGGGTTCGGGAAGCATGCAGACATGACCGAGATGTACTCCGGTCAATAACCAACAGCGGGATCTGGATACCCATGTTGGCTCCCACATGTTCCACGATGATTTCATCGGATGAACCACGATGTCGAGGATTCGATCAATCCCGTATACAATTCCCTTTGTCTAGCGGTATAGTACTTGCCCGAGATTCGATCGTCGGTATCTCGATACCTTGTTCAATCTCGTTACCGGCAAGTCTCTTCTTACTCGTTCCGTAGCACATCATCACATGATCAACTCCTTGATCACATTGTGCACATTATGATGATGTCCTATCGAGTGGGCCCAGAGATACCTCTCCGTCACACGGAGTGACAAATCCCAGTCTTGATTCGTGCCAACCCAACAGACACTTTCGGAGATACCCGTAGTGCACCTTTATAGCCACCCAGTTACGTTGTGACGTTTAGCACACCCAAAGTATTCCTACGGTATCCGGGAGTTGCACAATCTCATGGTCTAAGGAAATGATACTTGACATTAGAAAAGCTTTAGCATACGAACTACACGATCTTGTGCTAGGCTTAGGATTGGGTCTTGTCCATCACATCATTCTTCTAATGATGTGATCCCGTTATCAATGACATCCAATGTCCATGGTCAGGAAACCGTAACCATCTATTGATCTACGAGCTAGCCAACTAGAGGCTTACTAGGGACATGGTGTTGTCTATGCATCCACACATGTATCTGAGTTTCCTATCAATACAATTCTAGCATGGATAATAAACGATTATCATGAACAAGGAAATATAATAATAACCTATTTATTATTGCCTCTAGGGCATATTTCCAACAGTCTCCCACTTGCACTAGAGTCAATAATCTAGTTCACATCGCCATGTGATTGCAATGATTCCAACACCCATGGGGTTTGATCATATCTCGCTTGTGAGAGAGGTTACTAGTCAACGGGTCTGAATCTTTCAGATCCGTGTGTGCTTTACAAATATCTATGTCATATCCTAGATGCAGCTACCACGCTCTATTTGGAGCTATTCCAAATAACTGTTCTACTATATGAATCCAGTTTACTACTCAGAATAATCTGGATTAGTGTCAAAGCTTGCATCGGCGTAACCCTTTACGACGAACTCTTTTACCACCTCCATGATCGAGAAAATTCTTTAGTCCACTAGTTACTAAGGATAACTTTGACCGTTGTCCTGTGATCCATTTCTAGGTCACACTTGTACCCCTTGACTGACTCATGGTTTGGCACACTTCAGGTGCGCTACATAACATAGCATACTTTAGAGCCTATGACTAAAGCATAGGGGACGACCTTCGTCCTTTCTCTCTATTCTGCCGTGGTCATGTCTTGAGTCTTGCTCAATACTCACACCTTGTAACACAGCCGAGAACTCCTTCTTTGCTGATCTATTTTGAACTCCTTCAAAATCTTTTCGTGGTATGTGTTTGTTTGAAAGTACTATTAAGCGATTTTGATCTATCCTTATAGATCTTGATGCTCAATGTTTTAGTAGCTTAATCCAGGTTTTCATTGAAAAACATTTTTCAAACAACCCTATATGCCTTCCAGAAATTCTACATCATTTCCGATAAACAATATGTCAACAACATATACTCATCAGAAATTCTATAGTGCTCCCACTCACTTCTTTGGAAATACAAGTTTCTCATAAACTTTGTATAAACCCAAATCTTTGATCATCTCATCAAAGCGTACATTCCAACTCCGAGATGCTTACTCCAGTCTTTAGAAGGATTGCTGGAGCTTTGCATACTTGTTAGCATCTTTCAGGATTGACAAAAATCTTCTGGTTGTATCACATACAACCTTTCCTCAAGAAAATCATCGAGGAAACAATGTTTTGACATCCTATCTGCACAATTTCATAAATAATGCAGTAATCGCTAACATAATTCCAACAGACTCTTAGCATCGCTACGAGTGAGAAAGTCTCATCGCAGTCAACTCCTTGAACTTGTCGGAAAACATCTTAATGACTAGTCGAGCTTTCTTAATGGTGACATTTACCATCATTGTCCGTCTTCCTTTTAAAATCCATCTGTACTCAACAGCCTTACGACCATTGAGCCGTTCTGCCAAAGTCTACACTTTGTTTTCATACATGTATCCTCTCTCGGATTTTATGGCCTCGAGCCATTCATCGGAATCCGGGCCCACCATTGCTTCTCCATAGCTCGTAGGTTCATTGTTGTCTAGCAACATGACTTCCAAGACAGGATTACGTACCACTCTGAAGTAGTACGCATCCTTGTCATCCTACGAGGTTTGGGAGTGACTTGATCCGAAGTCTCATGATCACTATCATAAGCTTCCACTTCAATTGGTGTAGGTGCCATAGGAACAACTCCTGTGCCCTGCTACACACTAGTTGAAGTGACGGTTCAATAACCTCATCAAGTCTCCACCATCCTCCCACTCAAGTCTTTCGAGAGAAATTTTTCCTCGAGAAAGGACCCGATTTGAGAAACAATCCCTATTGCTTTCGGATCTGAGACAGGAGGTATACCCAACTGTTTTGGGTATCCTATGAAGATGCATTTATCCGCTTTGGGTTCGAGCTTATCAGCCTGAAACTTTTTCACATAAGCGTCGCAGCCCAAAACTTATAAGAAATGACAGCTTAGGTTTCTCTAAACCATAATTCATACGGTGTCATCTTATCGGAATTATGTGGTGCCCTATTTAAAGTGAGTGTGGTTGTCTCTAATGCCTAACCCATGAACGATAGTGGTAATTCGATAAGAGACATCATGGTATGCATCATATCCAATAGGGTGCAGTTATGATGTTCGGACACACCATCACACTATGGTGTTCCAGGCGGTACTAGTCGTGAAATAATTTCCACAATGTCTCAATTGTGTACCAAACTCGCAACTCAGATATTCATCTCTATGATCATATCATAGATATTTTATTCTCTTGTCACAACGATCTTCAGCTTCATTCTGAAATTACTTGAACCATTCAATAATTCAGACTTGTGTTTCATCAAGTAAATATGCTCAGTATCTACTCAAATCATCTGTGAAGTAAGAGCATAACGATATCCACTCCTTGCCTCATCACTCATTGGACTGCACACATCAAAATGTGTTACTTCCAACAAGTTGCTTTCTTGTTCCATTTTACTGAAACCGAAGCTTTCAGTCATCTTGCCCATGTGGTATGATTTGCATGTCTCAAGCGATTCAAAATCAAGCGAGTCCAAACGGTCCATCTGCATGGAGTTTCTTCATGCGTATATACCAATAGACACGGTTCACATGTCTCAATCCTTCTCAAAAATGAGTGAGTCCAAAGATCCATCAACATGGAGCTTCTTCATGCGTTTTATACCAATATGACTTACATGGCAGTGCCACAAGTAGGTGGTACTATCATTACTATCTTATATCTTTTGGCATGAACATGTGTATCACTACGATCGAGATTTCCATAAACCATCCATTTTAGGTGCAAGACCATCGAAGGTATTATTCAAATAAACAGAGTAACTATTATTCTCTTTAAATGAATAACCGTATTGTGATAGACATAATCCAATCATGTCTATGCTCAACGCAAACACCAAATAAAAATTGTTTAGGTTTAACATCAATCTCGATGGTAGAGGGAGCGTGCGATGCTTGATCATATCAACCTTGGAAACACTTCCAACACATCTTGTCAGCTCACCTTTAGCTAGGCTCCGCTTATTCCGTAGCTTTTATTTCGAGTTACTAACACTTAGCAACCAAACCAGTATCTAATACCCTGATGCTACTAGGAGTACTAGTAAAGTACACATTCACATAATGTATATCCAATATACTTCTATCGACAGCTTTCTCATCTACCAAGTATGTAAGGTAATTCTGCTCCAGTGGTTGTTCCCCTTAGTACAGAAGCACTCAGTCTCGGGTTTGGGTTCAACCTTGGGTTTCTCCACTAGAGCAGCAGCTGATTTGCCGTTTCATGAAGTATCCCTTCTTGCCCTTGCCCTTCTTGAAACTAGTGGTTTCACTAACCATCAACAATTGATGCTCCTTGATTTCTACTTTCGCGGTGTCAAACATCGCGAATATTTCAAGGATCATCATATCTATCCCTGATATGTTATAGTTCATTACGAAGCTCTAGCAGCTTGGTGGCAATGACTTTGGTGAAACATCACTACCTTATCTGGAAGATCAACTCCCACTCGATTCAAGTGATTGTTGTACTCAGACAATCTGAGCACAAGCTCAACGATTCAGCTTTTCTCCCTTAGTTTGCAGGCCAAGAAAATCGTCGGAGGTCTTATACCTCTTGACATGGGAACGAGCCTAAAATCCCAATTTCAGCCCTCGAAACATCTCATATGTTCCACGACATTTCAAAAATGTCTTCAGTGCCTCAATTCTAAACCATTTATCATTACCGAACTATCATGTAGTCATCAAAACGTGTATGTCAGATGTTCGCAACATGCACAGACCACATTCGAGGTCCAGCACACCGAGCGGTGCATTAAGGACACAAGCCTTCTACTGTTCGCATAATTGCTACTATCAACTTTCAACTATATTTTCTCTAGGAACATATCTAAAACAGTAGAACTAAAGCGCGAGCTTACGACATAATTTGCAAAGATCTTTTGACTATGTTCAGGATAATTAAGTTCATCTTATGAACTCCCACTCAGATAGACATCCCTCTAGTCATCCAAGTGAGTACATGATCCGAGTCAACTAGGCCGTGTCTGATCATCACGTGAGACGGACTAGTCATCATCGGTGAACATCTTCATGTTGATCGTATCTACCATACGACTCATGCTCGACCTTTTGGTCTCTTGTGTTCCGAGGCCATGTCTGTACATGCTAGGCTCGTCAAGTCAACCTGAGTGTATCACGTGTGTAAATCTGGCTTACACCCGTTGTATGTGAACGTAAGAATCTATCACACCCGATCATCACGTGGTGCTTCGAAACGACGAACTTTCGCAACGGTGCACAGTTAGGGGGAACACTTTCTTGAAATTTTAATGAGGGATCATCTTATTTACTACCGTCGTTTTAAGCAAATAAGATGCAAAAACATGATAAACATCACATGCAATCAAATAGTGACATGATATGGCCATCATCACTTTGCTCCTTTTGATCTCCATCTTCGGGGCTCCATGATCATCATCGTCACCGGCATGACACCATGATCTCCATCATCGTGTCTTCATGAAGTTGTCTCGCCAACTATTACTTCTACTACTACAGCTAACAGTTAGCAATAAAGTAAAGTAATTACATGACGTTTATGTTGACACGCAGGTCCTAAATAAATTAAGACAACTCCTATGGCTCCTGCCGGTTGTCATACTCATCAACATGCAAGTCGTGATTCCTATTACAAGAACATGATCAATTTCATACATCACATATATCATTCATCACATCCTTTTGGCCATATCACATCACATGGCATACCCTGCAAAAACAAGTTAGACGTCCTCTAATTGTTGTTTGCATGTTTTACGTGGCTGCTATGGGTTTCTAGCAAGAACGTTTCTTACCTACGCAAAACCACAACGTGATATATCAATTGCTATTTACCCTTCATAAGGACCCTTTTCATTGAATCCGATCCGACTAAAGTGGGAGAGACTGGCACCCGCTAGCCACCTTATGCAACTAGTGCATGTCAGTCGGTGGAACCTGTCTCACGTAAGTGTACGTGTAAGGTCGGTCCGGGCCGCTTCATCCCACAATGCCGCCGAATCAAGATTGACTAGTAACGGTAAGCATATTGAACAAAATCAACGCCCACAACTACTTTGTGTTCTATTCGTGCATGGAATCTACGCAATAGACCTAGCTCATGATGCCACTGTTGGGGAACGTAGCAGAAATTCAAAATTTTCCTACGTGTCACCAAGATCTATCTATGGAGAAACCAGCAACGAGGGGAAAGAGAGTGCATCTACATACCCTTGTAGATCGCTAAGCGGAAGCGTTCAAGTGAACGGGGTTGATGGAGTCGTACTCGCCGTGATCCAAATCACCGATGACCAAGTGCCGACCGGACGGCACCTCCACGTTCAACACACGTACAGCCCGGTGACGTCTCCCATGCCTTGATCCAGCAAGGAGAGAGGGAGAGGTTGAGGAAGACTCCGTCCAGCAGCAGCACAATGGCGTGGTGGTGGTGGAGGAGCGTGGCAATCCTGCAGGGCTTCGCCAAGCACCGCGGGAGAGGAGAAGGACTTGGGAGAGGGGGAGGGCTGCGCCAGCACAATGATACGGTTGCCCTCCCACCCCCTTCATATATATAGGGGCAAGGGAGAGGGGGGCCGGCCCCCTCAGATCCCATCTGAGGAGGGGGCGGCGGCCAGGAGGGGGTGGCTTGCCCCCCAAGGCAAGGGGGGCGCCCCCTTCTAGGGTTCCCCCAAACCCTAGGCGCCTTGGGCCCTTGTGGGGGGCGCACCAGCCCACCTGGGGCTGGTCCCCTCCCACATGTGGCCCATGCAGCCCTCCGGGGCCCGTGGTCCCACTTGGTGGACCCCCGGGACCGTCCTGGTGGCCCCGGTACGTTACCGATAAAACCCGAAACCCTTTCGGTGACCAAAACAGGACTTCCCATATATAAATCTTTACCTCCGGACCATTCCGGAACTCCTCGTGGCGTCCGGGATCTCATCCGGGACTCCGGACAACATTCGGTAACCACATACGAACTTCCTTTATAACCCTAGCGTCATCGAACCTTAAGTGTGTAGACCCTACGGGTTCGGGAAGCATGCAGACATGACCGAGATGTACTCCGGTCAATAACCAACAGCGGGATCTGGATACCCATGTTGGCTCCCACATGTTCCACGATGATTTCATCGGATGAACCACGATGTCGAGGATTCGATCAATCCCGTATACAATTCCCTTTGTCTAGCGGTATAGTACTTGCCCGAGATTCGATCGTCGGTATCTCGATACCTTGTTCAATCTCGTTACCGGCAAGTCTCTTTTTACTCGTTCCGTAGCACATCATCCCGTGATCAACTCCTTGATCACACTGTGCACATTATGATGATGTCCTACCGAGTGGGCCCAGAGATACCTCTCCGTCACACGGAGTGACAAATCCCAGTCTTGATTCGTGCCAACCCAACAGACACTTTCGGAGATACCCGTAGTGCACCTTTATAGCCACCCAGTTACGTTGTGACGTTTAGCACACCCAAAGTATTCCTACGGTATCCGGGAGTTGCACAATCTCATGGTCTAAGGAAATGATACTTGACATTAGAAAAGCTTTAGCATACGAACTACACGATCTTGTGCTAGGCTTAGGATTGGGTCTTGTCCATCACATCATTCTTCTAATGATGTGATCCCGTTATCAATGACATCCAATTTCCATGGTCAGGAAACCGTAACCATCTATTGATCAACGAGCTAGTCAACTAGAGGCTTACTAGGGACATGGTGTTGTCTATGCATCCACACATGTATCTGAGTTTCCTATCAATACAATTCTAGCATGGATAATAAACGATTATCATGAACAAGGAAATATAATAATAACCTATTTATTATTGCCTCTAGGGCATATTTCCAACAGCCGGAGCACGCCGCCGCCCCTGAGCCCCTCCTCATCGTCGCCGCGCCCGATGTCGGACGCCCGCACATCCTCCCCCGTGCCCTTGACCTCGCCATCAACATCGCCGGCGCCCTAGACCTCCCCGTCATCTTGACGTCGCAGCCGAGCACGCGCTGTGAGCCTTATATCTCGTCCCTCTCCCCCCTCTCTCCTCCCTTGAACTGATTGAAGCCCCTCCTTGAGCCCACCCCCACCTCGCCAGCCACCCCTCCCTGAGCCCATCCCCCACTTAGCTAGCTAGCCGCTGCCCCGTCCATCTCCGGCGTAGGAGCGCCACCGGTGCTGGATTTAACACACACACTGATACATCTCCAACGTACTTATAATTTATGAAGTATTCATGCCATTATATTATCATTCTTGGATTACAATCCTTTAGTAGCAACTTTATATCATTTTTCGGCACTAACCTATTGACATAGTGCCCAGTGCAAGTTGTTGTTTTTTGCCTTTTTTTACTTTGCATGAAGTCAAAATCAAACGGAGTCCAAACGCAGCGAAACTTTTTGGACAATTTTTTTTGCACCAGAAGACCCAGGTTGGCCAAAGAAGTTCCAAAGGGGAGGCCCGAGGTGGGAACAACCCACCTGGGCGCGCCCAGGGGGGTTGTACCCCCTCGCTGACCTCCTGCACCGCCTCTTCGCCCTATAAATTTCTAAATATTTCAGAACCCCCAAAAATAACCCTAGATCAGAAGTTCCGCCGCCACAAGCCTCTGTAGTCATGAAAAACCAATCTAGACCCCATTCCGGCACTCCGCCAGAGTGGGAAATCATCATCGATGGCCATCTTCATCATCCCGGCGGCCACCATGATGAGGAGGGAGTAGTCCACCCTCGGGGCTGAGGGTTTGTACCATTAGCTATGTGTTTAATCTCTCTCTATCTCTCTCTCTCTCTCTCTCTCTCTCTCTCGTGTTCTTGAGATGTCACGATCTTGACGTATCGCGGGCTTTGTTAATATAGTTGGATCATATGGTTTTCCCCCTCTCTATCTTGTTGTGAATTGAGTTTTTCCTTTGAGATTTCGTTCTTATCGGATTGAATACTTTTATGGATTTGAGAGCACACTAGTAGAAAACAGGGCTTTGGTCACAGGGCAGTTTTCACATTAGTCCCGGTTCAGTCACGAACCGGGACTAATGTGAGCATTTATCCCGGTTCGTGCGGCTAAGGCATTAGTCCCGGTTCACCTGGGCCCTTTAGTCCCGGTTCGTGCCACGAACCGGGACTAAAGGGTGCGATGCCCATTAGTCCCGGTTGATGGCACCAACCGGTACCAATGGGCTTTGAGGCATTAGTACCTGTTCATGGCACGAACCGGTACTAAAGGTCCCATTTTCAAACTCCCCCCCCCTCCCCGTGGATTGCCTTTTCAGTTTTTTATATGAAAAATCATCTACTCGAAAAGTTACATAGGAATTTAACAGGGGAAACCCGTTAAACATTTTCAAAATCCTCAAAAACCTAACAGAAAAAAGTTACGTGGCTTTTAAGATCTAGAGTGAAAAAAATCGAAAAAATTTCAAACTGTGGTCAAATCTGGTCAAACTGTGGTCAAATCTGGGGGGGAGAGTTTGAAAATGGGACCTTTAGTACCGGAAAATGTGGTCAATGAACTATAAATTCCCCCTAGAAACAAAAAATTACGTGGCACCAATCGAATATTAGTGTTACTAAATAATTATTTCAGTTATTTCGAATTTTGGTCAAATCTAGTCAAATTCTGGTCAAACTGTGGTCAAACTAATTATTCAAGAACTATTAGTGTTACTAAATAATTATTGTTTTTTTAAAACAATAGTTTCAAACTCAAACAGTGAAATGTGTCACTTCATGCTCAAGCAAAATTCCTGAAGGTTAATAGGAAACGAGGGAGAATAGAACCCAGAAGTTAAGCGTGCTCAGGCTGGGGGAGTGGGAGGATGGGTGATTAGAGGATAAATTGAGCAGTGATGAGGCGTGGTGACTACAGACTAGAGGTTAAAATAATTCAGAAATTTGAAAATCAAAATAAAATCACCAACCGGGACTAAAGGTGGAGCTCCACGTGGCCGAGCCCTTTAGTCTCGGTTCGTGTAAGAACCGGGACTAAAGGGGAGAGGCATTAGTAACGACCCTTTAGTCCCGGTTCGAAAACCGGGACTAAAGGGCCTTACCAAACGGGACAAAAGCCCCTTTTTCTACTAGTGGCACTTGATGTATTTCTTGCTATGAATACCCGTGGTGACAATGGGGTATCATATTGATTCACTTGATATGTGTTTTGGCACTCAACTCGCGGATTCCTGAGGTGACAATGGGGTAATCTACGCATAGGGGTTGATGCACTTTCTCGTTTTTGTTTCTCCGATAGAAATCTTGGGGCACTCTTTGAGGTTCTTTGTGTTGGATTGAGTATTATGAATCTGAAATTTTTCAATGCATATCGTATAATCAACTCACGGATACTAGTAATGACATTGGAGTTGGTTGATGTGTATCATATGGTGGTATTTTAGTACGAACTATTGGCTAGATCGATCGGAAAGAATAGCTTGGTGTTATTTTAGTACGAACTCTAGGATAGATTGATCGGAAAGAATATCTTTGAGGTGGTTTCGTACCCTACAAACAATTTCTTCTTATGTTCTCCGCTAGATAAGGACTTTGGAGTGATTCTTCATCGCACATGAGGGATGGTTATATGATCCAATTATAGTAGCACTGTTGAGAGATTACACTAGCGAATGTATGGACCCTAGGCCTCATTTTCAAGTATTGCGATACGTTTGTGCTCACTTTTGTTACCCGCTACCTTGCTGTTTTTTATTGTTCCTATTACAAAAATCAATATCTATTATCCATATTACACTTGTATCACCATCTCTTCGCTGAACTAGTGCGCCTATACAATTTACCATTGTATTTGGTGTGTTGGAAACACAAGAGACTTTTTATTATTTGATTGCAGGGTTGTTTGAGAGAGACCATCTTCATCCTACACCTCCCACGGATTGATAAACCTTTGGTCATCCACTAGAGGGAAAATTGCTACTGTCCTACAAAACGCTGCGCTTGGAGGCCCAACACAAAGTCTGCAAGAACAAGTTGTGTAGTAGATATCAAGCTCTTTTCTAGCACCATTGCGGGTGAGGTGAGTGTTTGAAGGTATACCTTTAGATCTTGCAATCGAATCTTTTAGTTTCTTATTTTATCACTAGTTCGGTTATATATATCTTTTATGTTTTTGTGGCTTCAATAGTTAGTTTAAAACCCAAGCCCACTTTATTTTTAGCATCAAAATATCACCATCTACACGCACATGTGGAATAATTTAAAAAAATTGAAGATTTAAAACATATGAACTGGAGCAAGCCGAGGGCCCTCCTTTGGACCCATGTAGACTAGGTTTGGGGCACAAGGGGACCGCGCATCGGCCCACAGGGGCGCCTCGCCCTCCTCTGTCAGTCGACACCTTAAAAACCTCCTGAAAACTACTCAACTAATTATTTGGATTGTTTCCGTTGCCGCACCTCTCTGTTTGGCCGTGGTCCAATTTAGAAAGATTTTGCCATGATTAATCAGGGCGACCATCTACATCAACCTTCATGCCACCATGTTCGTTTGTGAGTAAATACATCCTCGGTTACAGACCATAATGGAACCCGGCGCGAAGTCTATTGTCTATCCTGCCAATAAGAGTGTTCTTGAGGTGTTCGGAATCATCACTACCCTTACGATCTACAGATGCCTATGCCACTTCTCATGTTTATTTTCTTGAGATGTTTATTATAAAATTATCTTATATTTCTAGCGAAGTGCAAGCAACTTGGATTGTCATAGCTTTGTAGTAGGAGTGTCTACTAGGAGTAGGGCTAGGTGTCACTTTATAGCAACTAGGGATACGGGTTGGGAAACTTGTCAAGTTTCACTTTTCTGAAAAGTTTGTTCATATCTATAATATCGTTACTTCTTTTCAGTGTGTTGTGATACCTAGAGTACCTTATATCATCTGACATTGAACTATGCTTGCAGGACAAGCGCTCAGTGGAATATGCTATATTACAACAAGAGGACGGCCAAGACCGCGCGGGGCCCCTCGTTGAGAGATTGAATTTGGATGATGGTGGTTAATCTAAAGGTTAAGACATTAACCATGGACACAAAATAATATGGAATCTGCCAAATAGTTAGTAATAATATGCATTAAACATTGCCATGACTGCAATAGCAGTACAAAGTACGATGTTGAAATTTTGATTTCCATTGCTATTTTCGTTAAGTTTCGGGTGGTTGCTCTGTGATTCGCATTTTCTCACTCGAGACAATTGTTTTGTTTAGTTAAATACCCTGTGTCAATTCTCTTGAAGGTTTTATGTTTGCATCTACTTGAAACTCGAGGGTTGGATGTTGCGAACTTGCAATGCAAATTATCAATTTAGTGCAGAAATTAATCAATGCTTCCAAGATCCTTCAACATAGGACATCATTTATTCAAGACCAAGTCCTGAAATCATGTTGGGTGCGTCTGAAATTTCTTCTGATGTTGGTTCACCACTGCATATTCTTCTTCCGAAGTTGTATGTCTCATATTTGACGTCCACACTCGTTCCAATCATATATCTCCAACATCCACGATGGCGAGTGGTTGGACGGGAGGACAACGACGGATGCAACCCAAGAGTTAATTTGTTTGTGCAAATTACAATGTATTGATCGGTGCTGCTACTTGTGAGCTGTGTTGCGATTTCCTCGAAGAGGAAAGGATGAAGAAGTACATTAAAGATAAGTATTTCCTTCAGTAAAGAATCAAGGTTATCAACCCACTAGGAGAACCACACGGAACCTCGTTAGCAGTACCTGCACACACAAAAGCAAATGCTTGCACCCAACTCGATCAAGGGGGTTGTCAATCCCCTCGACAGTTAATTGCGAGGATCAAGTCTCATAGTGGTAGATAGATACTATAAAACATAAAATAAAATAACAGCAATAAAATTTAGCAAGGTATTTTGGATTTTATATATGATAAAAGTAGACCCGGGGGCCATAGTTTTCACTAGAGCCTTCTATCCCAAACATAAAGCATAACTATTGAGAGCCCTTTGGTTTGCTAAGAGGCGCGGCAGATAGACAACTCGAGATGCCAGGTAGTTTAGGAATATTTAGATTTACTAAATGCCCCGTTGCACCAATTAGGGCAGACATCAACTGCAGCCCAGAAGTTGATCAACCTTATGTGAAACATAAAATGGAAATCAATTGAACTCTTTGAAGAGACCAACTAACCAACTACAACTCAGAAGTTAAGTGAACTATTCGAAACAAAAATTTAAAGTTAAGTGAACTATTTGAAGAGACCTATTGCAGACATTGGCACGAAACTAAGGCAGCTAAACGACAGACCCGGCTGCATCTGTGGCCCACCCGTCATGAGCACACGAAGCAATCCACCCTGGTCCATGATACGTCTCCAACGTATTTATATTTTTTTTTATTTTTTCATGTTATTATAGTATCAATCTTGGATGTTTTACATATACTTACAAGAAATTATATATAATTTTTGGAACTAACCTATTTAATTAGAGCGGTTCAGATTTGACACCGTCCATATTACAAGTCAAATCTGAACCGCACAGGTGTACGACTACATGCTTTTTTCCGTGTTGTAATACAACTATTGTTGTCATGGAGCTTCTTCGCATGGGTGTAGTCGTACAATGTTATGATGCAGCAATGCTGGAGTTGTTTTGGAGCATCATCGGGCCGGCGGGGTCACGCGATGTTGTGACGGAGCATCACCGGAGTTGCACTGGAGCATCGATAGGGCTGCACCATGTTGCATTGGAGCATCTGATAGGACACCGGTCGAAAACATGGGCGGCCCTGCACGGCCGATGGGGATTGTTCTGGTATGACAAATCAACGGCTGCGGTGCCTTGTATCCGACGGCGTGCGAGGTGACTGATTCCTCGTGGAGGATATGATTCGTAGTAGCCGTCACAATGATGAATGGATAGACCTAGCATCCGTACATGTTAAATTGTGATCCAAATTCTAGTACCGTGTTGGACTAGACATAATGCAACCGGTGTAGGCGTTGCGTTGACATCGACGTGTACGAGTACAACTCATTTACTAGTCCTTCAAGGACTCTTATGTATTGCCCTCATATATACCCCGTGTAGTCGCACCTACGACGGCATGTCGTCTCGTGCTTGTAATACTCTTTCATCATAGTGATTGCGTCTTCATGCGTCCGTGGTTTTTTTTTCGCAACAGTTTTTAACGTTAAATCCGTGTCTCTTGTGTCTCGTTGATCCCGTTTTATCTAACAGTACCTACGCTGACTATCTCGTACATTGCGCAATCTGGCCGGCGGATGGTCGCTTATGCTGCTGACTGCTGTCAAGCAAGCCTCAATCTGTGATTCTGAACAGCATACGAGTAAGAGAAATCGAAGACCTATGTGATTTAGAGCATTGCCTATTTAGCTACTGGCGGGATATTTACGATCGTATCACCGGCAGTGTGGGCCTGGCCGCGTGGTCGCTGCTTGACAGTTGCGGCGATGTGATCTTGTTGAGTAAAGGGATAATGACTATCAGGGGATTTCGGCTGAGCATAACCCAAGCACGTTGATCTCCCTCCATCTCTCTCTCTCTCTCTCTCTCTCTCTCTCTCTCTCTCTCTCTCTCTCTCTCTCTCTCTCTCTCTCTCTCCCTCTCCCTCTCCCTCTCCCTCTCCCTCTCCCTCTCTCCCTCTCTCCCTCCCTCCCTCCCTCTCTCTCTCTCTCTCTCTCTCTCTCTCTCTCTCTCTCTCTCTCTCTCTCTCTCTCTCTCTCTCTCAAAAACAAACTTACTTAATCGATTGTTCATGGTACCAGCTACTACCTGAGACTGTACCAGCTAGGCCACATATATCATGTATGTACGCGTTTGTGAGATATGTGTTTTTTTCCCTCAGGTATATGCATTTATTTTTAATTTGCTAGATGGGATGTACATCATGCATGTGTGTGAGATCACTTGGTTGTGAAGTAACCCTGACACGCACAGCGAGTGTGTTGTCTTTCTGTTATAAAATCCATTAAGAATCTATGGTTATATATAGTCTTTGATAGAATGCTGAACATCTAATGACTATGATCTGCTATAATAAACTTCTAGAAAATGAATTTCCTCATGTTTGGGTTTTATGTGATATTTTTTAGCATATCTCTACTTTCACTAGCGCCAAAGCCATTGCTTGATTTTTATACCATAATCAAACCATACTGCAAATTTTTATATATGGTACACCAAGCAAAAGTTCAAGCCTTTCGGGATATGTTGTACCATATTTTTCTCATTTTAACTAACAATATTTTCCCAATGTATATTCAGTCAATGTACTAATTGATTTTATTATTAAAATGATTACCCCGTTGATTCTAATTCTAAAGGCTGAGATTAAAAGATCAAAAGGTTATGTAAAATATATAGCACGTACAACATTTCCCATCATTGACACATGCATGTTTAGTCCAGCATGGATACATACAAAATTGGACCTATTGGAAAGGAAAACATATAGGAAGCTATAATAAAAAAGACTCAAATATTTCAAATAAAGAAGTACTCGAAACAATTTTTATACGGTAAAAAGGCCATAAAACTAGCACGCTAAAATGTAAAAAAAAGCAGGAAATTAAACAAATTAACTGTGTGTTTCAGTGGCGGACGGAAAGAAGTACGTGCCACTGACGATTACTACTTGTTGTGGGCAATGTTTTGTTGCCCGACACTAGAAATGTTGCCAAACGGCTAACCCGGGATCAAAGAACCAGTGGTGGGCGGCAACTCCCGTTCACCACTGGTTTGTAAATTTTAGTGGCAGGTACGTTTTTTTTACTTGCCACTGCTCATAGGACGAAATATCAGTGCAGGGGCATAGACACTTATAGTCCTTTTCCAGTAGTGTAAAAATCCTAGGAATACCATGTTGTTATTATTAGAGAACTACCTAGTGTATGTTGTTAAACATTTTGTGACGGCTTGTCTGGTTGATATCAGTACATTACTTATCCATGTACTCGGATGACACGTACGTATACACAATTGCTAGGGAGGCTGCCGACTGAATAAGAAGATCATATCAAGATAGAATGTATAGTGTTTAATCTAGTCTAAAGTGGTAGTAGGATGATTATTTTGGTACATAGATTATTTTAACTTATTTTTTGTTACTAATACAGGGCTATAATGGAACTTTATTTTTTTGTGATTCTTTTTGTTCCCTGGCAGTGGATATAGGTGTATCTTTGATAGTGCATTTGTATATAAAGGTAGCAATTAAATGCATGAAATTAATCCGTGTTGCAGAGCATGCGGTCCCAACCTCGCCTTGTTTCAATATTTTATACAGTATTACTCATGTACTTACTTGGTACGTATAGCAACAACAAAAATAGCACGCTATTTCGATGTTATAGCGTCGCAATAGCATATCTGAAAAGGTCACGTTATGTTTTAACTAATTTGCTCGCTACGGTGCTATTTGCGCTATAGCATGTTATTTTTGACACTAAACAAAATCGTTGTAGAGTTTTGGCTTGTACCACAGAGCAGCCCATCAGGCATCACTGCATCGCATCGGTCCAACTCACTCTCACTCTCTCTAAGACACAAAAGCAACACATACAACCTAAGTTAGCCAACTCCTCATCAATTTCCACCAGCTCGTGACTGGGAGTGGCGACAATGGCGGGCATTTCTGTGACTCATCAACAGAGCTAGTGGCGGTAGTTCGTGAGCGGCAGCAGCTCCCCCCCCCCCCCCCCCCCTCCAAGTAGCGGCGCCGGCCACACTTCCATCTCCAACAAGACATGGTCGATGTCAACCACGTCGACGACGCTCGCAAGTCAGTCACCGATGCTTCTCTGTTTAATTAGAAGTGTTCCGTTTCCTTACAAATGAGGAGTATACATGCCTTGAGCCTAGCTCTTGTGTGCTTCTTTGTTTAATCTGGAGTGTCCCTTTCCTTACAAATTATGGAAGCCTTGAGTTTTTGGATATATTTGACATTTTTATGCAGAATGTTGTCTTCCAATATAGCACACTATAACTTGTATAGCATTTCGATAAGGGCGGCGCTAAATCTTAAATGACGCTATTTTTCCATTGACGTATAATCATTTGCTCTGACGGTTGCCGACAGACTACGAAGACCATATCAACATCGAATGTATAGTGTTAAATCTAGTCTAAAGTCGGAGTAAAGATGATTATTTTGGTAAGTATATGTTTTTGTATTTTTTCCGTAGCTATTAATACAGGGCTATGATAGAAGGATATATTTTTTTGCCATTTCTTTCCCTGGCGCGCAGTAAATATATAGGTCTATGTTTGATACGCATTTATATGCCAGGCTAGTAATTAAATGTAGCAAATTAATACGTACTCTGGCCCGCGCGGCCCCGACCTTGCCGCGTTTCTGAAAAATATACGGTATTAATGGCGAGCCATAAATGCCGCGCGAGCCTCGTTTTCTTTGCCCGTTTCTTTCCATTCTCCTCCGGCTGCCTCCTCACACTTCTCTTCTCCGACGCATCACCAAATAACCATCGACCTAATGGCCGACGCCGGGGTTGTCAACGCCGTGCCCTCAGCGGTCGACGCCCAGGAGCACCCCGTCGCCGCGCCGGCCCCCGCCCCCGCTGCTGACGATGGGAAAGGGAAGGCACCCGCCGCCAACGACGACGAAGGAAAAGGCAAGGTGCAGCCCTGGGAAGGGCGCCCGTGCGTGGTGCTTGCCCTCCGGGCGGCGACGGCGCCGGTGGAACCCAAGCCCAAGAGACGCCGCCAGGCCAACCGCGCCCCTGCACCGGCCGCCAACAGAGAGCGGTTGGAGTCCCGAGAGGGCCACGTCGCGGTGCATGCGCTCCCGACGACGCCGGCGCCCCCGCCTGTCTCCGAGAACCACCTGGTGAGTCGCCTCCTCTCCCTTGCTGGATCCTGCACCGTGCGTTGTCCTCGTACCTGGCGATACTACGTACTCTAGCTCTCCGTCCGGTAACTAGACGGCGACCATATTTGGAAGTAATTAACCATCCACTAATGATTTAGCACTAATGATCCCGCTGGTTATGTTAATCTACAGTTGTCCTTAATGAATTGCCTGATGTGTATGTATTCTTGGCTTGTCTAATCGCTTGCAATTTGATCTTGATGCTAAGCAGCCGGGCAACATTCCGAGGAGGCACGCCGGGTATAGACATACATCGGGGTGCGACGCATGCGCGTTAGGTGCGTAGTACTTCATTACTTGGCCATACTTCATTCTATATATTCTACTGTACTTACTGTAGATTGTTTGCTTTACCACCTAGTGTGTGTCTATGGCTCTATGCATGCATCCGTCGCCCTTGCCCCCTTGGGTACAATCAAACAAACTGTTTTTGTCATTCGTTAGTTGTCTTCTTCGGATGAATGTGTTCTGAGGGACTGCAATTTACCGTCGCAATAAAATTCCCCCTAATTGACTGTATTACTTGGCCTTGATATGGATAGCACCGTTCAACATGCTGTCTCGTTTTTTCCCCATTAATTAAGAGTTAAAAGGTAGAAATACATACTTTGGGGGAGTACTAGCAAACATGTCCGTTCGTTGCAACCGGAGAGTAAATATTTTTTATCCGAGCCACTGCTTCCACTTAGATTCAATTTTGGTTCTAGCGCGCAATATTGATGGCGTGCAGCTATGGCCAGACTCAGATAGCAACCAGTCGGTGTCGTTCGACACTAAGGAATACGAATCGACGCCACTACGAAGGAATGACAGATCATGCACCATTGATTTAGGTTGCATCCTGAATAACATTTTTTAAATAGTTAATAGATAAAAAAACAACATCATATTCGGATTCTACACATTTTTCTAAACAAATTTCAAATATAGGATGTTAAAATTAGAGTTAGGGCTCAAAAGACATGATTTATTTAAAAAAAAATTATTGTAGATGGACTGCGGGTTGATTAACGCAAAGACTACCGGCTTTTATGTAAAACTTCAGAAAATGGACGACCAGACCCAACTGAAAGATGGACTGTGGGTTGATTTCAACAAAGTATAAACGTCACGGGGTTTGTGTAAAACTGAAAAAGGACGTCCCGACTTAAAGATGGACTGTGGGTTGATTTTAACAAAGTGCAAGGACTTTTTTGTAAAAGGAGTGAGGGACGACCAGACCCTATGTGTGCTTTATTATTAGGTACAGATTAGCCACCTTAGAACGATGTGAACCGTCTGATCTACCTCGTCCTCCCTCCGCTGCGCTCGCAAGGCAAGGGGGAAAATACCTAGTGCATTGCTCGCGCCGCACGCTACACACCCGCCCGCGTCGCTGCCCCAACAATGGGCCATCAGCCGTCATCGTGGCCATGGTCGTTGAGCTCCGACAGGGTAATGCAAATCGCCGGCGAGGTGGTGCCCTGGCCGGTCGTGACAATCGCCTACCACGGTTGCATCACCGGTGTGGTAGCATGTACCACGGCTGGCCCCTAGGCATGAATTGGTTCACTTGGGCAGAACCACCCGACCAGGAAGTCGCACTGGCATGCCATGTTTGCAGCAGCTTGTCGATGTTGGCTCTAGAAAATCTGGACGACCCACCGCCGCGGTTGGGTGGTCGTAGGACCACATGTCGCCGGTTGCAGCTCGATGTATTGCCCAGCTTATTCGGTGTCGTCAAGAAGAGCGCAACCAAGGTCAGGACGATGAGAGAAGCAATGTCAAGGAAGTGGTGGCGTGATATCTCACCCAACATGGCCGCCCAGGCAATCCAAGAGTTTCTTAGATTGGTAGATCGACTCCAGAGCGTCGAGCTAGTGGACGGAATTGAAGACAAAATTGTCTGGACTTGGGAAGGAGATGGCTTGTTTTCCCCGGGGGAGCCTTGTATAGGATCAGCACTTAGGTGAGATCAATGAGATCAATTTTTTTAAGATAGAGAACATGTTTAAAAATTCTGAAAAAATTTGGAGACACACATTCATGTGTGATGTACAAGCTCAAAAAGTTTCAGCTCCTAATTCGAATACGAAATCAGATGTGAATAGTGTCATGTACTATTCACCACAAAGCTGGCACTATTCATACTCGAATTTGTCTTTTATGAATCTCTAACTGCAGATCAAGTTTTGAGCTGATTTTTTTAAGTTGTAGACATACCTCGCAGGTATGTCGTACATTTTTTTCAGAATTTTTTGGATTGTCTAAATACGAAATGTTTGGGCTGATCCTACGATCTCACCTAAGGGGCTGATCCTATACTAGTCTCCCCCTGTTTTCCCCCGATCAACCTATCATGCTCATTTTGCTGGATGTATGGAGACTGCATGAGCCACCGAGGAAACGATGTTGGACAGCCGACAGATTGCGGAGACAGCTATTGCCACATCCGGCGGCATGCCCGTTCCGCGACAAAGAGCTAGAAATGATCAACCACTTGCTCCTTGGGCGCGTTCTTGCTAGACAAGTCTGGTCCATCATCATGGATAACCGGGGAAAACCTTACTAGACGCCGAAGCAGGAGCCAGAGCTTGTGGGCCAGTGGACCTCCCTGAACATACACAAAAACAAAATGAAGGAAACATGGACGGTGATCACTCTAGTGGCTTGGACATTGTGGAAACACAGGAACGACATCATGTTCGACGGAGCTTCGCCATCCGTGAACATGGTACTTCAGCGGATCAAGGCGGAGGGACAAAACTGGAGGGCCACGGCTTTGTTGCGGGAGGCAGGATTGCTCCCAGTTAGGATAGATTGGTTGAGTAGTAGTGAGTAGTCAACATGCGGTCTCTGGCTCATGTAGCCCTGGGTAATGTTGTAAAAACCTGCCATCTTGGCATCTTCTATCTATGATCTCGATACGTCTACTTGTCTTATCCTTCAAAAAAAATGCCTTGTCGGATGTAGTTCTTTCGGGCTCCGGTTGCAGCTTGCGGCTATGACGAATGCAGCTCCGTCGAGCGCCGGTTGCGGCTCGGCTCCGTGTCGGATGCAATTCCATTGGGCGTTTGTTGCAGCTATGTCGGGCACTAGTTGCAGCTCGCCACCGTGCCAGATGCAGCTAGCAACTGTTCTAGCACGATGTCCTCGGCTTGCACGTACTATGCGTAAACCTGTCAGTACCCTCGGTAGGGTGGAAAACTTGGCTGGAAGTACCAAATCAGAAATGACACGATATAACTAGTCACGAGAATTTGATGTTTCATGTAATTCAAACCCACATCCTACATGGACATTGGGCTTCATTGCAACTATTACTTCATAGTCAAGCTAAGCGGTCTATGTTGCAAAGGTTGGAGGACATGGAGGGAACAGTCATCATTATTTCTCCACACCTTTAATTTAAGGCTTACAATATGCATGACAGAGAAAGACATATGGTGATTCTTGAGGTATCCTATCTAGTAAAGCTAATAAAGGTAGGATTCATCAAAAGGATAATGTTTTGAGCTTCAAATGCAGAATTCTAACATACATAAACTATTCTTGATATAATTCAGACCCACATACTACATGGGCATTGGGCTTCATTCCGGCGACTACTTCATAGTCAAGCTAAGTGGTCTATGTTGCAAAGGACGGAGGACATGGAGCGAAAAGTTGTTGGTGGCTTTGTATCAGATTCAATTGTCAAAAAACATATGTCCTGACATGGGTCGCTTAATTGGTTATGTAGTAGTTGATATTGATTATATATGCTACTATGTAATCTTGTTTTCACACTTTGTGCCCACCTTTTAGTGTCAACCCGTTTGTTACTTCTCTAAACATATATGGCTGTGTACATTTGTTCAAACAAGATAATGGAAAGGGAACTAAGCTCCTCCTCTATTTAGATGAACATAAGTGGAGTTGAGGAGATCATTAACCTTCAATATTACCCATGATTTTCGAACCAGAGGTCAAGCTGCATCCACCCCGTGCATCATCTACGGTCATATATGGTGTATTGCCTACTCTGAATGAAATGAGTATTGCATAATGACATGTGCCAATGGGGTTGAATGGTACGACCTGTTATCTAAAGGAGAGACCCCAGGCCCTAACAATCAACATTATCAAATTACCCATCTTCTACCGAAAGTCTAACCCAAGTCGGTGAAGATGCGATATTGCAATTCTACAACTCCAAGTCGTCCATATTACATAACTGAATGTACCCTATGTTGTAAATTTGATAATGACATGTACAAAAAAAGAGGAGGGATTTGCCATTTCATCTCAAGGAGAGACGATAATCCCAAATGATCAGACACTGTGAACTTAATTGCCTCCATGGCGTCGAACCCAAATGGAAAGATGTGCCATTATAATTCCACCTCAATGCTATCTCTAAGTCCTTAATATTACGTACTAAAATGTGCCCCATACAGTGACTTCGATAATTACCTATATTAATAGGGAGGAGCAAGGTGGCACTTTGTGTCAAGCATAGACGATGTGCCCAAATAACTGTATTAGTACTAAGTGCCTCCATCAAGTGGACCACAAGTCGGTATAGATGAGCCACCTCAATTCCACCACTAGGATAACTCCAAGTCACATGTGTTTCATAACCAACTATGCGCCCATGTCGTAACTTGATACATTGAACATATTTCGCTAAGCTTTTGTATAGAAATTACTGAAAGGGTAATGTCTCACACGTCGGCCTCCTTTTTCGAAAAAGGATAATTACATCTAGCTTTTGTATTGAGTGATGCACACACACATTACATAGTTCAGCCCAAAGATAGCTTCCTGCCGAAAACGGTCGTCCTACCTACAAGATTGATGATGTGCCCTGACCTTGCTTCACACACACCAAGAAATCTGGTGGACTCACCAAGCGGCTCGCCGGCTAGCCGGGAGCACCCACTGGTCTAGCAGACCTTCAGCGTGCACTGCATGTGCACGCTGTAGAATTTTTCGCTGCCTTCTTCCGCAGTCCCACGTTCACGAGCAATCAATGCACTGATCTTGCCATCTGCCCTTCTGTCGTTGACGCCACCATGACACCAAACAACGTCAGCCTCCTGCGTGTGCCCATCAAATGGTATCCAATGCCGAGACCATGCAGGACCTTGCCGCCAAGACTCGCCATCGTTGATACTGTATATGGCACACCGCTCCACCCATATGGGAAGCATAACCATTTTGAATTATGTGTCGGTTTTACCTGGTCAATTTTGGCAACCGGAATCTGTGATCGATTGAAGCAACCATTTAGGGATTGTGTGTTATTTATGTCCATGTATATCTTGACAAATAAATATGAATTTGCTTCTTTGAGACACTCATGCCTATATTGTGGGCTTATAGGAAAACTAATTACGTGCATTGCAAAAAGCCAAAACTCATGTCCTAACAGACACGTGTACAACCAGTTGAGTTGAACCATTCAATGGGTATACCCTCTCTTGAATTCATGATGTTAACCAGTAGTTCCCTAAAAGCTTAAGTTGATGAAGAAGCTTGTGCAATATATTTCGACACACCCCTCATATCTAGGCTCTTCTAAAGCCTACGTGAGCCTAGTCGTGGGATTGATGCAGGCTATTTATTAATAGTTCATTGATTGGGTCCTGAAGTCGAGTCCTCTTTTCCTTGATACCATCAATTTCCAAGCGCCTACTACCCCTGTCCCGTTTATTTGTCCACAGTATCACTAGCAACATATAATTTATATGTAACAAAAATAATATCATTGGGAACTCCTTTCAAATAAAAAGCTATCGATATAATTTTCATGACAAAACTTATATTTTGCTAATCAAATCTAAGGTCAAATTTTAACACAAAATACGAAGGGGGCTTATTAACCTGGACAGAGGTAGTACCTTGTAAACTTAAAGCGGGTGAACAATTGTCGCCAAGATATTTAAAGAGTCACCTCATGTCCATCTTGTAGGGGCGTATCGCATTGGGTCAACAACAAACTTTTAAACAAGTACTTAAATTCTAATGAAATTATATAATTGAGTAGCAGTTTTGTATGTTAAAGATATTTCGCCAATGGAAATAAGGGCTCAAATGCTACTTGTTGGCCCAAAAAAATGGGTTGGTAGGCGTCTTGAACCAAAGCACATGCAGCCAATCTCTCAAGTTGTCTTTTTCCTCCCATGTTGGTTCCTCTGCGGTTCGACTAAGCAATTACTGGGATAAGAAGTTATCTTCACACACCTAGTAGAGCGAGGGATCGAATCCTCTAAACCACCACCCCCTATGATGTTACAGTTTTAATGTGCATATGGTATAATGAGTGGTATCAGGCAAGATTACCATATATAGTATACTTTGGTTGTCGTGCCTACAAGGACAAAAGAGTATTTCTTCAGAGAAAATCATCTGACAATCTGTTTTCTTTTTATGTAAAAGCAATGTGTGTCTTTGCTATGTGTATAAGCAGTTTGAAGTATATTTTTTGAAGAAGTGTTGGCAATCAGCTACTAATAAGCACTACCTTTACTTTTCCTTAGGGGATTTTTATTATTGCCTTATTAATCATTTTATTCATGCCATAATTGGAAAACCATGGGACAGGAATTATTGACCTTGCTGGTTGCTGCCAGTTGAGAAGTTTTCACTTTGGAGATCACGTAGACGAAGTAATATTTTCTTATAGGGCCGGCATATATTGTTCCAACTCTGCACTTGCACTTTGTACTCCATCTAAATTTGGTTTCTTCCTTATTTTCTGTTTGTTTTTGGATGCATTTATCTCAGAGCTAAGGTATACTCCATTAGCTAAGTATAATCATAGAGTGATGTGCTTACCATGTTATGCAAATTAGTAAGTTCTGTACTTACCAAAATGAAGTTACGGGAGCTGAGACTGTGAAACACACATCAAGCGGTGTCCATGTTGATCTTAGAATTATGTTATAGTTTCCCACAAACCAAAGGGTGTCAGTTATTTTCCAACTTTTGAACCATGCTACCACGTGTTCTGCTTAGAATTAACTAATATGTCTAGCAAGGTTATTTTCATATGCTACCACGTGTTCTTCTTAGAAAGTAGGACTAGTTATCACTTCGTAGCGGCTGGGGATACAGGTGGGGAAACTAGTCAAGTATTTCTTTTTTTTAATCCATATTTATAACACCTTTACTTCTTTCGATGTGAAGTGTTGTGAAACCTAGAGTATTTCATCTCATCTAACATTGAACTATACTTGCAGAGCAAGCACATGGTGGAACTCGCTACATTAGGGCAAGAGGAAGGCCCAGACCACGCCGCGCTCCTCGTTGCGAGCTTGAATATGGACGGTGGTGATTGGTCTAACGGTTAAGGGGTTAGCCATGGACAGGACCTGGCCATGGATACAGAATAAGGAGTCTGCCAAACAATTAGTAATAATATGGATAAAACATTGCCATGATTGCAATAGCAGTACAAAATATGATGTTGACACTTTGATGTCCATTGATGTTTCTCGTGGTGGCTCCGTGAGTCGCAGTTTCGCACTCAAAACTATTGTTTTATTTTGGTAAATGCTGTGTGAAAATGCTCCTACAGGTTTGCTGTTTGTTGAAACTTGAGGGCTGGAACTGGAAATTGTGAACTTGCCATGCAAATTTGCAATGCAGTGCAGAAATTAACAAATACTCTGCAAGAGCATTCAACTTGAAACGACTCAGATAACAGGTGTGTAGATGCAAGATGCAGGGCGTAGGGGTCACATGTCAGGTATTCTGGTCTAAGTCCAGAACTGATGTTGGGTACGTCTGAAGTTACGTCTGATGTCGGGTCACCAGTCACCACTGCATATTCTTCTTCCGAAGATGGATGTCCCATACGCGACCCCCACATTCGTTCCCATCATATATCTCAAACATCAGTGATGGATGCAGCATTGGACTTGATTCGTACGCGCAAATTAGGACGTACTGATTGAGCATGCAGGATTAATCACCACTATTTGTAAGCAAAGCGTGCATGCCAAGTTGTACGTTCATACCTGCTACCGATGAAACGAAGAAGCTGTGATGCAGTGTCGTTGCCGGCATCGTCCGTCTCCCGCCGCACCTCAAAAAGCCTCGCCATCCACCTAGAGAGTATATCAGTTCTCTTTGTGCTTTGCCGGCCACACATAAACGGGCTCAGGAGCAAAGACGACATCAAGGGGCCCGACACATCAAATATTGAAATATTTGGATTCCAAAACACTAGTGGAGTCGGCTTATTTGCCAAAGTGACCAGAGTACTCTGTGAAGGCCGCTTTACACTCGGCAAAGGGTGCTCGGCATACTACCTTCAGGCAAAGCGGGGTTTGACGAGTTCCTTCTCTCGGGCACTCGGCAAAGGTTTTGCCGAGTGTCAAATGGGGCTGCATGGAAAACTAAAGTGTCTAACGGTCAGCTAACGGATATGGTGCTAGTCACGTGGTACTTATGTTTGGCGAGTGTCTTCGAGCCCAACTCGGCAAAGATACTTAGCTGAATTTAAAAAAAACGCTGGTTTTTGCCTAAATCTAGACGCTGGTGGGGCGTGGGGCAGCTTGTCATGGACCTCTTGGCGCGTCGAGCGCAATAGAAAGAGTCACTGAGATATGCACCTAATTACCGTGGAAGGGGTAGAGTGGGGGCTATTGGAGCACATGAGAACCGTCCTACTGACGAGATCATTCACATCAAAACTTAATGGATCAAATTCAACATAACACCAGTAAATAGTAAATTTGCGGACACCAATAATCTTATATCTACTAATTGAAGGCTCGAAAGGTGTCATCAAGATTAATTCAGCCATTGAATTTAAAATTTAGGGGTCAAGATCTATTACAAGACCTGTCTTTAGAAAAACACCACGTACGTAAATAATTAGACCCACACGTATAAAAAGGAGACCCTGCCCAACACGTACAAAAGGAGAGTTATTGATGCGAACCAACCTACAGTTGGACAGTTAGAGGGACATTGGTATCCCCAGCCCACTAGGGTTCAAATCCTGGTGCTCGCATTATTCCTGAATTTATTTTAGGATTTCCGACGATGCGCTTCCAGTGGGAGGAGTCGTTCCGTCGACGACGAGGCGCCTACGGTGACTTTGTAAATCTCAAGATGATATGCGGGTTCAATCTCTCGAAGGAGCTCATAGAGGTAGGGGTAGGTGTATGCGTGTATGTATGAGCACTTGCGTCAGTACCGTGTTAAAAAATATTGCCTTACTATAAAAAATAACTCACCTAAGAAGAACAGTCCTCACACAATTAAAAAAAAGGGCCAACTTCACCCACGTTTCCCAATAAATCATGTGCCTTCACCCTTTATAAAAAAGAGAAAAGGGGTACGTACAAACATGTGGCTTCTCATCACAAAAAAAGCAAGCACACACCCCTATTTTCATTTATACAAAAACCATGTGCATATCCTGAAAAATGAAAAAAAAAAAAACTACAAAAGGAGTCCACAAGCCTCACTTTAAAAAGAAGGTCTATGCCCAAATAAAAGAAACATATGCCTGACTAAAAAAGAATTTTTTTTTGCGGGAAACTAAAAATGAAATTTTGATCCCACGTACAAAAAGAAGATACTGTTAAAATAAAATGAATGAGACGTACGTACATAAATCTCTCCAACATATAATCATTGCCAAGGTTATTTATTTAATACATGAAATCATCTAACTGTGACACAAGAAGAAAAATATGCATAAACTGTCACACGTCCAAAAATATTATATGAACTTAAAACCGCTAGGACCCCGCAAAAAAAAACTTAAAACCGCTAGGAAATATAATTGAATGAATATCATTGTTTTCTTGTGGTCATTAAAATATCATTATTTTCATGCTAGAGGTCGGAAAAACAGATCGTCGAGTATTTTAAATTGGGGCATCAACCAGGTCCATTAAATTTTACTTTTCAGAGGTAAACAATTTTTATGTCTTATGACATACGCTACCATTAGATTTGATGTTAGATTGATACATTCTCAGTTACCAAGCTAAAAGCAGATTCCGCATCCAAATTCACATGTAAACAAAAAGGATGTACCCAGCAACTTCAAGTAAGGAAAAATATGCACAAATAAGGAATCTCAAGCTTCATGCTAAAAAAAGCATATTCATGATCAAAAAGAAATTTGAATCACACATACAGAAATCTCCCCTCACAACTATCACCGTGCAATATGTGAAAAATCAAGTACAAAAATATGTATAAATTTTCATGGATTGAGACAATGTAAAAAAAGTTGTACGTGGATGAAGTATTCTACACCATGAAGTAGAATATATCACTATATCTTTATTTCAGCCTAAGTCATATTAAATAGAGAAATATCCACACACATTCTTTTGCGGCTGAGGGAGTCTCAAAAGTGTAATTCTAATATATATCAAGCTCAAATGCCCCTGCTTTAAAAAGCAAATTTCAATAAAATAGCAAACAAATTCAAATTATTCTGAACCGTTTCTCAACAAATATTGCTTTGTTTTTTACCTACGTGCAAAATTTTCCATTATAGAGCATTGCCAAGTGCTCCAAAATGCTTTCGAAAGTACTGTTTGTGGAGTTCCATTTTGGTGCCCATTACGAAAAAAATTTCTCCAAGAAATATAATTTGTTTCCACATATTCCCATTACAGAAAAATAAACATACACTAGTAGAAAACCGGCCTTTTGTCCCGGTTCATAAGGGCCTTTAGTCCCGGTTCATGAAGCGGGACTAAAGGGTCGTTACTAATACGTCCCCCCTTTAGTCCCGGTTCAAACCAGAACCGGGACAGATGGGCCTCCATGTGGCCGCTGCCGGCAGCCCAGGCAGGGGGGCCTTTGGTCCCGGTTGATGACATAAACCGGGACCAAAAGTCTTCCACGCGTCAGCAGCTGGCTGGAGCTGAGATTTTTCTTTTTTTTTAAAAAAAAGTGGCTGTTTTAGGGGTTTAGGGGGTTATTTTTAGGTATTTATTAGCTAGCTAATAGAGAGAAGTGTCCTCTCTTATATCTTCATCCTTGGTTTACCAACGCTACTGCTATGTTCATTTCACCCGCAGATATATATATATATATATATATATATATATATATATATATATATATATATATATATATATATATATATATATATATATATATATATATATAATAACTAATGCATGCTCGCATCATACATCATCATATATAATAACAAGTCCTACTAATTAATCAAGCATCATCATACAACTTCTACTCGTTATTAATAATAAGTCATACGATCATCATCCTCACAGTCATCGAACCCAACCCTACATAATTGTTCTTAGCACATGATCATCAGTATCAGGTACGACCTAAACACACTTAAGGTAAAATAGCATAAAACAATATAGACCCTGACTCTCCATTATGAAGAATGGAGATCATCCTGTCTCCAATTCTTGCGCCTCGCTTCCTTTTGCTTCCAAGAAGCTCATTATGACTGTCCATACATTTTTTCCATTCTTTGATTGTCATGTCTTCACTTTTTTTAGAAATCCGGTATGGACAGTTGAGATTCGTAGGATGACCTGGATATATGTTCAAAACACGAAGGCTGCCGCCATTCTGATACATCAAATGAGGCACACAATCCTCTGGGATTCTCTGTTGAAAAACATAGTAATAACTTCGTAGTTAGCAATGACTAGTCGTCAACCCGTGCACTTGCACGGGCCTGCAATTTAAAGACCACAAAATTAGTATTTGAACAATAGTTCTTCTTGTTTTAGGTAATATTTGTAATCATGCAGTAATATAATTTTGGAATATTGGTACTAAATAATTAGTATTGGTCCACGGAAGGGTAATAAAGAATAATGCATTTAAAAAATTGTCTCATGGTTATACATTCTCGTGGGTTTTGACTTGAATATTGATATTCCAATGGTTCCTACGTAACTCGACATCTCCTCACTACTATGTATAGTCTTGTATTTCTCTTTTTTATGATGTATTTATTTTGACTTTTTAATATGGACAAATACAGATGCATGCATACTTAGAGCATGTCTCAGTCATGTCTACCTTTGGCATAGCTAAGTTTAGGACACATGACCCGTGTCTCAGATTGTTGTGAAGGCTAGCACAACTACAAAAGCCAGGACAAAATTGTAGATAAAAGGAAAATATAGAATAAGAGGTAGATGTAATTATATGAACATTAACGTGCAGAAAATCGCTAAAGCATATGTGTAAATAAAATACATACCTCAGGGTTGGTGCCCTTCATTAAATTAAATCTATGTAATTTATTTTACTTCTACCATTTATATGTATATGAAATCTAAGAAATCGGTAATTCCGTATATATGCATGTGATTTGACCATTAGATAATCTAGATAGATATGTGTCTTGTATAGGTTTTCCAATGCAATACTTTTTTTTGTGAACTTGAGTTTGAATGTATTTCATACAGTAACAATGATATATTGAAAAGGAATCATATCATTACTAATATATCATTGCTAGAAAACCATAGGCCACACATCAGACCAAAAACTGTTACATGCAATTTATACGATATATAAGTACATACATGCATATATGTCAGGCATCAATGGGTCGCACATGGTGCAAAAAGAAAATACTCCACATAATTGTGTTATGAGATTGAGATGACGCACGTAATATGTCATGCAAATAAACTGAACATGTAAACGACCGTTAGTCCATCACCAATTTGCGTTTCTGTTTGTTCCTACTGCAAAACAACTTCCAGTAGACACCCTCTAGTTCAGACATTATTCTTTTAGAAATCCACACACCATGCCGACAATGATCATTGATGTATCTTGATGAGAGACATGGAACACCATGTAATGTCCAACATGTAAAAAAGCTGGGACCATGGGACGTCGTCATCAGGTCGGTGCCTGAGACATTTTGACTTGTTCTTTATTTTGTGAGGTGAGTCTTCGGCCTAAACCAATGATTCGACAACTGAAGCATCTACAATGGAATATGTAATCGTAAGCTTTTAGGACTCAACAAACTAAATCTACGGTACTTGGTTGATCCCAACCACAGAATTTAGATCTTCAGGTTATTATTTTTTTATAGGATAATATGTGTGTTTGTATGGTGCCTTCAATTAGTAAATAGAAAAAAGATTTTATTATCTGAAGATTTCACATTTAAAATAATGACCCCAAGCATCTTTCAATGGCAAAAAGGAACAGTAAATTATGTTAGTCATATGAGACGTGATGATACTAATATAATCTTTTATAATATATAAACCCTAAATATGGCCATAAAACTAAATGTGAGTTGCAGAATTTCTTACCACATCATTAGGTCAGTAAATAATTAACTTTACCTGCCTTCACTTCCAATAATATATAATCAAATTCCAACACTGAAGGAATAAAAGAACAATATATACATACTGTTTGTCTTCCAACTTATGTATTGACGTGTCGATGAGTTGACATATAAATCTGGAAGGTACATCGTATGGAAATTAATTTTTTTATTCTATAGTTTTCATTTCTTATTTATTGGAAGGACGTGCACAATTTGCCATGTATATATATGTTCAGATGGTCAAGCACCCAACTACAAAATATATCACCTAAATGATGCTCAATGTCAAAAAAGCTCTTATATTATTGAACAGACAGAGTAGTTCGGAACTCTTATTCAGTTTCCGGCTTTAAATGCTTTGGTCAAGCAATCAACCACACAATTATCTTGGAAAGAAACTAACAAAGAGAAAGATTTAATGGAAAATGTTACGATCTTTAAGAAAATACCTGTCTAATTAACTCATCAGTACATAAATACATAGCCATCAGGCATGCATGTAATACACAACGTGTTTCACTAATAAAGAAAAGAGTACATCTATTGGGGACAAAAATACCTGATGTGAGTACCAACCACATCTGCAAAGATGCCGTCGCTGGATTAAACGATGCAGACATTGCTATTGTTTTGAGGAGTTGTCTCATGTTTCCGGTGGCTAGATGTGCTCGCCGTTGTCTTGTGTGTCCCAGAAAATAGGACTTAGCTCCTCCATCTGCCGATCTGCGCAGTGGTGCCATTTCACATATCCGCGGGGAAAAGCTGGAGAAGACCATTAGATGGAACGACATTAGTAAAGAGATAATGAGAAGGTCGAGTGTTTTGGACAGAGAGAAAGAGATGAATATCAAACGCATGTGCACATAGCTAAGCTGACTTCCCAAGCAAGTTGATCAATTCCAGTAAGATGCGTTAGTAGCTAGGTACGTACGTACATGTATATACAGGTAACCATGATTGATTTCTTCGTCCACTAAACACAGCCACATGAGAGACATGATTGATCAAAAATTCGCACCAGATCATCATTGTACTGGACAGCAGCATCTGCCTGTGAACAACCCGTGATGTTTGTCCGGCCAGATGCATACGTAGAAAGCTGGCTCAATCTTTGGAAAAAATAACAAAAAGAAGGCTGACTCAATCGCCATAATTATACACGTACAAAACCTCCTAATTAAGGATGCACTTGATTAATCTTACCGGCCAGGAACACAACGCAGGGTAAACATGCACGATATATTTATGTGGATGTGCTACCCATGGCACCAACGCACGGCTCATGCGTGCCCAGATCAATTTTTTACAGAAGTCGGCATCGGCGGCGTGACTCGTTATGTCGAGGAAGAGAGATGGTTCAGGATGAGATCTATATTATGAAAACGCTGCAAATCCTATTTGACGATTATGATGAAAGGAATCTTCTATCGATTCATTTTTTTCCTTGCAAACTCTACGGGAAGATTATGGTGCAAGGAGTCTTCTCGGTTCACCTTTTTTTTTCCTAAATACTGTTTTAGACATGAAGATAAATTGAGAGATCTACACCGTAATAACTCGGTCCCACCAAATGAACGGCTCCTAATATCTAATTAACGTGGGATTTATTAGGGAGTCCATAATTAGTATAGGTATAGATGTACTAGTTTTAGAAGTATGCATAAAGATGCACGGATGTCGTAATAGTAAAAAATCTTACCAGGGTATCTCCATGGTAGTTACCGTAGTTCAACACGTGCACTAGTGGCACGTATTGATCATAATGTTGAGGAGTTCGATTGTAGATATTGTAATTTTCAAGATAATTACAAAATCCAACCAGATGAGTTTTCTCCTTGTAAGTTAACTCAGAGCCATCGGTGTAGTAAGTTCTATCTACCATCTTATGCACATTCTTTGATACTTCAAAATAAGCTGTCAATGGAAATAAGCTGTCAACTATTTTGAAATGAACAAATAAATTAGTTAATAATTAATTATGTTTGAGAAACTCACATAGCGGTAGAACTGGAGGCGTATCAACAAGGACCCAAATGTCCATATTGTCTTGCTCGATTTCAGGATCACCAAGATCCATGGTGACAAGCATACCCTCATCAAAACCATACAATTTGCAAAATGCTTCCCAATTTTTGCAACCAAAATGGGTTACGCTCTCAGCATTATACAACTTTACTGCAAAATCCACATCATGATGGGTCCTTAGGTGAATTTTCTTCGTTTCAAAATTTTCATGGTCTTCAAAATCCATCCTCTCCAAGACATAGCGTCTTGCATGGCATGGGATAAACTATACTCGAATTGTAAAAGATGAAAATTACACGTTGAAATAGTTGAAGTCATGCTTAATTATGAAAAAAAACACTTGTCATCGTTGCGTACCGTTTCAACTTCGAAGGTCTCCTCGAGCTTAATGCTGAAGCGCCGACCATCGTCCAGGTGAGGCCTGTCGCACTGACCTCGATCGTCGTGGCACCAGTCGCACTCCCCCGGGAGATTCCGTCGTCCGATGATGACATTTCCTATACGTTCATAATTCAAAGACTAAATTAGATCATTATTATTCAACTAATCATATGCATATGCCTTGCATAGTGCTCTCCTTTTCTACTAGTGATAATATGTTTTGAAGGCGGGTATGTAATAAACTTCTTTAAATGCTCAACTATGTGTTATTGATCTCAGTAAGTTTTAAGTTCAAACACTATAGTCTTCCATGGCAAAATTACAAAATATCCTACTAGGGTGTATTCAATTTTTGGAACATATAGGTTATAATTGAAAATATTATTTATATCACTTAAGATTTCGCTCCAATGTTTCATATTTACTATTTCTGACCTTATAAACTTTATATATCTGTAGCATTCCTTGTTCTCTGTAGCATCATGTGCATTCTACAAATGCATATTTTAACAATGTTGCACGTTTATACTTTTACGATCACTATAACTCTAAACTCTCTTGCAATGACACAAGAATAAACTTTATATATCTTTGTGACACATTTGATTACTAAAAAATCATGATAAAATTACTACTTGCCACGTTTCATAACAATTCATGAAAACATCTTATTATTGTCAAAAAATTCGTATCGAACAAGAATACATTAAGTATTCAGAAGTGCTAGCCCGTGCTGAGACATGGGTTGACGACTATTTAGAGTTAATTGCACGTTGGTGCCACACTTGGGGCAGCAGTAACGAATCAGTATCACTTTCAAAAAAATTGCATGTCAGTACCATGTTTGGGGCAGTCTACTACAAAACGGTCTAAACCGCGTACAACAGTGTATTGATGGTGTATCTGACCATTGGGGCCTGCCTGTCAGAGGCTGACGTGGCATGTTCTTTTGTGAAAAGTGCCCTTACTTTTTATTTGATAACGCATATATCCCTTGTTTGCCAAAAGGGTCCTGCCAGAAAAACAACTATGAAAAATAAACGCGTGCGTGCCCGCCGGGATTCACAGTGTGCGCTCGCTACCGCAACATTTGCTTCAAGTAGCAGGCGTATCTTTTTTGTACTTCGGGCCGTTTCGTGTTTATTGTATATGTTTTTTTCTGGATTTCTTGTATCCTTTTTCAGATCTTGGGTATTCTTCGGGTCGTACAAAGTGTGGTATCGTATATTGAAAAAACTATACACATATATGTACATCATATATTAAAAATGTTCAATATATATACGATGAATGTTTTTATAATACGAAAAAAGTTAATTTTATATTTTAAAAATGTTCATCTTGTATTTAAATAAGACCATTGTATACTAAAAAATACTTAATATATATACCAAAGGATGTGATGAACATTTTTTTAAAATTCCATACGCTTTTGTAATATACAAAGAACTTTATAATATACGGTGCGATGAACATATTTTTAAATTATATGATGCAATAACATTTTTTAGAATATCATATACCATTTTTAGAATCGTATAACATTTAATAAGAAAATTTTAATACACACAATTTTTGTAATGTACAGTGAACTTTTTTTAGTATTTGATGAACATATTTTTTTTATTATTACAAAATCTATATAAAAACAAAATGTGCACAACTTAAAAAAAGTAAAACCCAAAGAATACCCAAGATCTGAAAGAAGATAATACGTATAATTAAACATAGGACCCTTTTGCGTAGAACATACTTTTTTATTAAAAACGATACTTTTGTCACTGCCCATAATTGTATAATATACGTAGGAACCTTGTTTCTTTGAACAAAGTAGAAAAGCAAGCGCTCATATATACGCGCATACACTCACCCTTATGAATGCACACACGCTCACCCTACCCTATGAGCACCTCCGAGAGATTGAGTCGGCATATCATCTTGAGATTTTACGAAGTCACCGTAGGCGCCTCGTAGTCGACGGGAACGCCTCCTCCCTCTGAACGCGTGTTGCCGGAAATCCTGAAATAAATCCAGGATAAATGCGAGCACCAGGATTTAAACCCAAGTGGGCTGGGGATACCACTGTCCACTTCGTAGCTTCGTAACAACACGCAAAATTGTATAATATACATAGGACCCAATATTGTCAATATTTTCTTAATTTACAGAGAAATTTTTAGTATGCAATATTATTTGTAAATATACACTGGACATTGAACAGTTTTCTATATACAATGATCTTATTTAAATATATGGTGAATTTTTCGTATTATAAAAACGTTCATCGTATATATATTGCATATATTTTAATATATGATGTGTATTTATGTGTATAATTTTTCACCCACGATCTGGAAAAAGATAAAAGAAATCCAGAAAAAAAACATGCAAAAAAGGAACAGCGCGAAGTATAAAAAGATATACGCCTGGTATTTGAAGCAAATGTTGCAATGGCACAACGGCAGCGAGTGCGCACTCCGAACGGCCTGGCTCGGGTTTGAATCTCGGCGGGCGTGCGCACGTTTATTTTCGAAGTTTTGTTTTCTAGCAGGACCCTTATTGCGCATACAAGGGATATATGCGTGATTAAATAAAAAGTAAAGGTGTTTTCCACAAAAGAATATGCCACGTCGGCCCCTAACTGGCGGGCCAACAATTAGATACAATGTCAATACACTGTTATATGTGGTTTAGACCATTTTTTAACAGACTGCTTCAAACATGGTACTGACATGCAAAAAAATATAGAAAGTGGTACTGATTTGTTACAGCTGCCGCAAGTGTGGTGCCTCCATGCAATTTACTCCAATCCCGTAGTTAGATTCCTATCTAAAACTAAGCCTCCTCGGCGATTTGGGATTTCTGGCTGTCGGATCTCTCCCGTGATACGATTTGGGCCGTCGGATCTGCCCCTGGGATGACCTGGACCGTTGGATAACATTCAGAGTCGAAGCAATTAGTAGTAGTTTTGTTTTCTCACCTCGGTATATTGGGCTGATTTCACTGATCTGTTGGATCCGGTGCTCAAGGGCCCGGCCAGCAACGCCTTGGGTGCATATATGCCCAGTGCAGGTGGCTCGTGGTCAAATTCGTGCCACCACATGTAATTCTCGGGTCTCGCGGGCATCACTACTAGGAAAAGGGCTATAGGCAGATTCTTAGTAATAGCGCGGGGTTAACAACACACGCTGCTGTTAAGTAGCAGTAGCGTCGATGCTGAATATGCGCTACAGGTACAAGTAGAACTCAACAGTAGTGTTGGGCTCCCACACACAAGTTGCTGCTAAGTGGGCTCCGTAGTGCCTCCACGGGCTGGCCACACTAGCAGCATGGGTGGCCGGACCGCGCTACTGCTAAGCCCGTTTGCAGTAGCGCGGTCCGGCCACCCACGCTGCTACTGTGGCCAGGTCGCGACCAGCTCCCCGGCCCACTTAGCAGCAGAGTGGGTCAAGGCCACGCGCTACAACTAATAGGATTAGCAGTAGCACGGGCCCGTACCCCACGCTACAGCTAAGCAAGCCCTATCTTCTTCCCCCAAGGCCCGTTCCACTACCTCTCTATCACACTCTCCCCTCACACTCTATCGCTCGCTCCTCCGTCGTGGCTGTTGTCTCCCCCAAGGTATATCCCTCCCTACCTCGTGCCTCCCTCCCTTTCTCCCTCCTCTGGTCGCCCGCCGTCCACGCCCTCCTCCCTCCTGCTCACGCCACCCTCCGCCCTCCTCCTCATTGCCCATCGTCGTCCTCCCTCCCCATCACGGCCTCCTCCCTCTCTCCTGCCTCCCTCCCTCCCATCCTCCCTCCTCCCTCCCCCATCTATGTTTTTTGAATAAAATAGAACATATAGGTTATATGAACAGAATGTAGGCATTTTGAATAGAATAAAATAGAAAATATAGGTAGAATGGAGGTTTTATGAATAGAATAGATAGATAGAATTTTGTTGTAGAATGTACGTAGGTATGTAGAATGGTCTTTTGAAGAGAATAGAAAACTAGTGAATACTTTTTTAATATTAAAAAGTTTTAGTAATAGAAATTTTTAGGTATAGAAAATTTGCAGTTATAGAAATGTATTAGAATGCTATATGAGAAACTTTTAGGTGTCAAATCTAGTAAGAAAAAGTTCTGGTAAGAAAATTTAGGTATAGAAATTTTTAGTAAGTTTTTTCAATATGAAAATGAATTGGACAATTTAATTCTTTTTATGTCATTATCACTTTGTCATCAAAGAATGCTATATGAGATTTGATGATCTAAAATTTTCACTTGGTGGAATATGCAGGCTTTGTAGGGTCGCGTCTCCCTGGAGTGATAGGAGCTACCTCTACTTCTACACCCGAGTCGATTAGCTAAAAGTCCACCTCTTCCTTCTCTACTCCTTGGTGTTGAATAGAGTAGAACTAGTGCATTTAGTTATGCTTCTTAACGAAATGAAGTATTCGGGTTATAAGATATATTGAAATGTTTTTGTCAATATTGAACCATTGAAATGCAATGAGCACCTGTTCGAATGCTCCTGTGGGAATGCTTAATTATTATAACTGATCTGGATAGAGTTTCAAGTTTAAACATCGTTGTATGTGTATGGACATCTTTGTATCGCAGGGAAAATCCGAGTGGCCTATGTTTTGCCGAAGTGTTGATTCATTCCCGTTCCAGCAAATTTCAGGCGCTCTATATGTTCTATTTTAGCAAAGGTCATGCCGGATTTTTCTGTGAATTTTAGCATGACTTGTGCTAGAATATGTAGGAAATATTGAGTGCTCCGGATATTCTCATAGGTTGCTATTTACTAGCCATTTGAAGATTTGGATAGCGTATCAAGCATAGATCACATAGTTATTTTATTTCTGTGCAGGGAAGATCGCCGACGTGCCGCTCGACGACACCCAGAAGATCACCGGCATCCTATAGTCATCCGGTGAGTAAACTAAGATCGACTATCTGTTACTGTGATATGTGGAGTAGTGTTGTGTAGTACTAGCATCTGTATGTTCTTACCCAAGTGCTATGTTTTGTTGGAGTGTTGATTAATCTCACGGGTTGACTTTTATTCTATCGATGCTACTTCAGTGTCCACCATATACTGTCGAAATATCAGAGAGGAAGAATCCCGGCTGTTGTCGTGGGGGCCGCTTCCTCTTCCTTATCTCGTTATATACCTTGGCAATGCACGAGAGAAGGAGAGTAAGAGACCATCATACTGTCAAAATATAACAGAGAAGAATCCCGACTGTTGTCGTGAGGGGAGGTTCTTCTTCATTCGAAGGTGCTAGACATTTTGGTGTAGTGCACTTTTGAATGAACCAAGGAGCTACCATCACCGGCGGTCGCAAATGTCAGTGAGGAAGAATCCCAACTATTATCGTGGGGGTCGCTTCTCCTTCGTTCCTGTGTGCTAGACAATTTGGTGTAATGCACTCGGGGATGAAGGGAGGAGCGGCCATCACCGACGGTCGAATATATCAGAGAGGGAGTGCCCACCATATACACTACATGAGATGAGAATCTTCAAGGAAGACCTGATAGACCGAAAGTCAACCCGTGATGAATAATAATGATCTAATTTAGTTTTGGCAGTACATATATTGAATTTCACAAGTTTAATCTTTGAATTATGAACATAGGAAATGTCTACGACGATAGGATCCCTGAGTTCGACTACTGTGGCGACAACCGGGGTCTGTGCGACAGGCCTCACCTGAAAGACGGTTGGCGCTTCACTATTAAGCTCGACGAGACCTTCGGTGTTTGTACGGTACGCAACAACGACAAGTCTTTTTTCGTAATTAAGCATGCCTTTTGCTTCTTCAACGTGTAATTCCGCTTTTTACAATTCGACTAGTGCATCCCCCACTACTAGGGAAAACCTTATACGCAGAACTTTAGCAGTAGCGTTTGTTAAAAAAGGGCGCTAGTGCTAAATAGCAGTAGCGCGTGCAGGATAAGGGCGCTACAGATACAAACGTAGCAGTAGCGCGCCTAACTGTAAATGCGCTACAACTAAAATTCTCACGACTATGCCTTCTGTCTATTGTAGCAGCGTGTTTACGTAGAAAGGCGCTACTGCTAACGAAAAGAAAATAAATCGAACAACAAATAGAAAAGTAAATGCAAATGAAAGAAATAGAAAAAGGAGAAAGGAAAAAATAAAATGTAATGAAAAATAGATGAGAAAGGAAAAAAGAGACAGGCTTAGCAGTAGCGCGTTTTGTGAAATGCGCTATAGCTAACTTAGGTATAGCGCGTTTCCCTTAACGTGTTACCGCTATGTTTCACTTAACCAGCGGTTTTCCCTCCACCCGACCACCACTTCTCCCCCAAATCCCTCGCCCCCACTTTGCCGCCGTGTCCCCAATTCGCCGTCGCCCCACTTCGCCGCCGTCTCCTGCCGATGTCGACGCCCCCGGAGCCACCAGAGCCGCACGCCGTCGACGCCACCAGAGCCGCCCCCAACGCCACCGGAACCACCCTCGGCGCCACCGGAGCCACCCTCAACGCCCCTTCCTCCCTCGCCACAACTGCCTCCCTCGCCGTCACCGGAGACGCCCCTGCCTCCCTCGCCACCACCGGAGCCATCGTCTGTAAGCACCCCTCCTCTCTCTCTCTCTCTCATGCATAGCACAAACATTGGACATACTAACTAGCTAGGTTAACTAGTTTAATTAGGTTAATTTTCTAGGTTAGTGCAAAATGTAGTTAGTGCTTTCACAGAGAACTAGTTAGGTTAACTAGTTTAATTAGGTTAATTATCTAGGTTAAGAAAAAACTATTTAGGGCTTTGACAGAGAACTAGCTAGGTTAACTAGTTTAATTAGGTTAATTATCTAGGTAAACTAGGTTAACAAGCTAGGTTAACTAACTAACTAGGTTAATTTGGTTCGTTAGGTTAACAAGCTAGGTTAACTAGGTTCGCTAGGTTACAGGAAAATTTTATTTTCGACCACTATTTTTCTAGGAAAAGAATTTAGGCAAGTTTTATTTTAAAGATGATCCCTTCCTAGACTTTTATTTTTTATTATATCTTTTCATTGAAGTGGTCATGTTATATCTTTTCATTGAAGTGGTTCCATTGTGCCCAATTGGTCTTTTGTTGTTTCCAGGGAATGAAGCTGAGTGGCCTATGTTTTGCCGGAATGTTGATTCATTTTCGTTCCGGAAAATTTCAGGTTCTCGATTTGTCCACTTTTTAGCAAAGGTCATGCTGAAATTTTCCGTGAATTTCGGCATGACTTGTGCTACAAGCTAGGACATATCGAGTGCCCGGGATTTGCCGCAGCGGGAAGGAGTCAACGTTCCTGCAAAACATAGGCCTTTTTTATGTCATTACTCATTTTATTAGGTCTAGAATTAATTGACTAGATTTAATCGTAGGAAACATGGCTAGCAACGATGAAGGACAGGGTTCTAGCTATTGCAACGACGTCTACCTGGCGGCAGACGAATTTTTGAGCCTTGCCGATGAATCCATTAATGTTTTTGTTGGGCCCACCGGTCGCATCGGGGACTGAGACCGACACGTAGACCGGTGCTGAGACTAGGACCGGTGCTGAGACTCAGATCGGCATCGAGATCGGTGCTGAGACTGAGACTGGCGCTGCCTCGGGGAGTGGAGCCGGTGTAGAACCAAAAGCAAAGAGGCAGCGGCTTCCTAACAAACTCAGGACTACTAGACTGGTGGTCACGGAGGTGGACGACGGTAATTTTGAGCCAAACGCGCCCGGGGAAGCGCGCGCGCGCTACTGCAATCAAATAGGTTGCATCGTATGGACAACCGCCACCATCAACGATGAGAAACTACAAAAGATAGATAATATGAGGCCCTCCCTCCTAAAGAAGCTGCACTAGATATTCTTGTTCCCGGGCCGGAATGAAAAGGATTATAAAGATCCATATAAGGACCCGGCAATGAAGAAGATAAACAAACACACCATGTCCAAGTTTAGCGATGCGTTGGCCGCCTGGAAAACAAGGGTGAAAGCAAGGATCGACAAAAAGGAACCGTACTTCGAGATTGTAAAGGATAATCCGACAATCACGGCAGAGCACTTTGAAATATGCAAGGCGGCTTGCGAGGCCGAAGATGCCAAAAAAAAGTCGAAGTACATGAAGGGGATTCAACAGAGGAACATTGGGTGCCACCACCTCGGAAGCCATGGTTACGGCGGGAAGAGGTCCATATGGGTGAAGGAGGACGCGGAAGCCGCGAGTCTGGGCATCCCAGACCCCATGGCGGAGTTCACCGTCCCGCAGGAGCGTGACGCCCTCAGGGCCCGACACCGTTGGGACCCAGTGAAGATGGTTTTCGAGACGAACGTGGTCACGACGGAGTTCATGAGACTGCTGGTAATTTTAGTTTCTGATCAATTCGACTACACGTATGTCATATTTGTAAACGATCCTTGTGCCTTTTGCAGAGAGAGCATCACAGGATTGCGGCCGAAAGCAACTCGCTGTCTGAAGCATTGGCGAGGCCCAAGTGGGACACTCCATTCAACCGGGTGTTGAACATAATGAAACGACTCCCGGTGGAGACTCGACCGTCGTATGGACGCGTGCACGGTGTCGGAGACGGCGCCTCGTGGAAGAAGTACTACCGTGAGACCACGGAGGAGAGAAAGGAAAGACGGAGGTTAACTGAAGAAAACATCGACAAGAAGGTTGAGATTGCGGTTGAGAAAAAATCATCTTAGACAGTCGCAACAGCGGTAGCTGCCGCAAGACAGGTGGTTTTAGATATGTCTACTTCCTTGGTTCCGGCCGTTTTCAATTGGACCAGGCAAAATCCAGAAAAAATGCAGCGGACTTTTCCCTTGCTGACTTCTTGGGAAGCAGCTCGACTAGCGTTGCTCCCTCACCTGCTCCCGCACCTGCTCCCGGACCTGCTCCAGCACCGGCTCCGGCACCGGACGTGCTCGGCGGTGCTTCTTCTTTGGCTGAGCTCGACACCCTGACGGTATCTGTCACACCGGCCCCCTTCAATAAATGTATAATCTCCCGTTTTCGTTGCCTTTCGGATGTGTCACATCGCAGACTTTTCTTTGCAGGCCGACGAAACCCCGTGAACCATATTGTACACCATCGGCGACCAGAAGGTGGATGTGGGGAGCGACGATAATGAAGCTGAAGGAACCATTGTTCCACAGTCGGCCGATCCCCCCGAACGTCTTCAAGGTTTCCGTGGCCACTATCAAACCGGGCCACGAGAATTTGCCTCCTCTGGTACTAGCGGGGGATGATGACGAGACCCCGCGGTGGCTTGGTGATTGTTGCAATGGGTGGGTCCTGTTGTGGCCAAAGAGTCTGCTTCGTCTGGAGGCGGCCGGGAGCACACCCACGAGCACGCAGTTAGGTATGAACATCAACACCTCACCTACCCAATTAGTGTCGGATGTCATGCTGGGTGATAGCGGACAGGTGAGGAAAAGGCTCCATTAGTCGCTGGTGACGTCGCCATAGATGAGGATGAGGATGATGATGGCACTCAACAGTATGTCTATACTGGCGCCTACTTAGGGTTTGAGCGTCATGAGTCGGTGCCTTAATTGCTGTCTCCGGAGGCTGAACGTATTATGGACGACCTTTCAATAGTAAAGAAGTCTAGGAAGAGATCGAGGAAAGGCAAAAAAAGATGATTCTACGATCCAGCAGCCTCGGGTTCAAGACCGTATAGATATCCCAGTGCAGATAAATGGCATATCCCCAGTTAACCAATCCTACCTGCAACAGCGCTAGGATCCAGATTCGGCGATCTAAGGAGACTTCATGACGATATGTTGCGGATAGAGAAAGGCCTCATCGCCTCAAAAGATCCAGGATTCCCACTCTACGTGGTTAACGTTCTGCGGCAATTGTCGTACGTCGACACATTCCCCGCGGAGAAGTTCTTCCTTCGATTCGATTACATATTCGACATGTTTCACGTGAAGAAGCTAGATTTTATGTTTGTCCGCCTTTATGCCTTGCACAGGAACTACATCATCGGGGTTGAGTAGATACCTCATATCTGTGTAGCTGACCGTACTTCATGCACGAGGGCTTCTTGGGAGTCTGCGCAAAGCACCGTGAATACACGAGGGAATACATCGTCAATTTCATGCTTGCCAATAAGGGCAACAAGGCATTTCTCGTGCCTTATCATCCCCTGTAAGTCATCTGCGCAGATATCCTTCCCTCGATTTCAATCATTCATTTGCACGGTGGAGGCTAATTGAGGTGTACTTATTTTGCGCAGTGGGGGCGCGTCGTCCTCATCATTATCTACCCCCGATACTCCCACACTCTTTACTTGGACTCGTCGAAGAACATTAACAAAAAGGATTACACCCACATCAAGGATGTTCTCGACAGTGCTATGTTTTACTACGACGCACGGGGTGGAGAGGTCAAGGACAAGAAGAGAAGGGACGGGAGGCCAGCCTTCGACCATGAGACCGACTTCTGCTGCATCCAGCGACCGAGTGATTCTCTTAATGATGGATTCTATGTCCTACACCATATGCTGGAGTACAGACGGGATCACCAGAACCTTCGCATGTCACCTACATCCGGCGATGCCCATATTCTGCAATCGACAAAGAACGTAGGAGATATTGAGGGTCATCGACTTTGAGCTGAGTTCTATCACATCCAGCGTGAACTTGCCCAAATCATCATGAAGGAGGTCGTCGGAAAAACAGGGATGTTCTACGAAGAAGGACAAATGTCGTGGGAAGACATCCGAACACAGGTAGCCTCTCAATGTCTCGACCTGAAGCCTTTCACTAGGCCCGATGACTATCTCCCTGACTTGGATGGATGGCACAACATGTTCAAGTGATTGTCGATATATGACAATGTGTCCGTTTAGTCCATACTTTCTGTATGATGAAACTTTGAGTTATGCATGAAGAAACTTTATTTGTGATGTAATTAAACCGTCCTCCTCGACTAGCGACGATCACTCTAGTTAGGGCATTTTGGGTACGATCAACTTTGTTATTTATGCTTATGATATGTTGCTTCTATTTTTGCCAAGTCTGTCTCTTTATGTTGCTCAACTATATATGTTGCATATCATCGACTCATGTGACGATGCAGGTGCATAGATCATTGATGGCGAAGAAGTGCTACGCTAGGAGTATATATACGATGAGTGGCCGGAGTGTCAGGCCCAGGTGTGCCATTTTTCGGTTTCCGAGCGACAAGCAGTAGTTAGTTTAGGTTCACGCTAATGCGAGAAACGGATACGAACTCATGTACTGCATAGTTCTGCTCTCACTCAAAGTGATAGCTCTTCTCGTGTATATCATTGTTTAGATGGATGACAATGTAGTTGCATATAATCGATACTTGTATCGCTATTTTCGAGATGATGAGGAGAGACCACTTTGTGTTGGATGATGATTATGATGATGACATGATTTGATGAGACTGGTTTTATGTATATGCTATGATTACATTTGTATGTGTATGATATGCTAAACATTATTGTATAAAGCCTATTCAAATACAAAATAAATATGCAGAAGAAAAACTAATAAAACTAGCAGTAGCGAGGGGAACAAAGTTAGCAGCAGCGCTGCCTTACCAGCAGCGCTTCCTGCTAAAAAGCGCTACAGATATTAGCAGCAGCGCTCTTCACTAAGGCGCGCTACTGCTAGCCATGTATAGCAGTAGCGTGGGACGACAGGCGCTACTGCTACACATTAGCTTTAGTGCCTTATCAGTAGCGCGTCTTCCCGCGCTACTGATAGGCAAAATACCCGCGCTACTGCTAGCGTTTTTCCTAGTAGTGCCCTGCCATGCAAGACGTTATGTCTTGGAGAAGTTGGATTTCAAAGATCATGAGAATATGGAGACAAAGATAGTTCACCTCAGGACCCATCATGGTTATGCTTTTGCCGTAAAGCTATACAATACGGAGACCTACTCCCATTTCGGTGGATCAAATTGAGAAGCACTATGCAAGGCGTGTGGTTTTCAGGAGGGTATGCATGTCACCTTAGATCTTGGTGATCCTGAAGATGACATCGACAAAGATAATATCGACATTTGGGTCAATGTTGATACGCTTCCACTTCTACCTCTATATGAGTTTCTCTAACATATTTACTAAGTAATTTATATTGTTTATTTAAAAATATGAAAGCTTATTTCCATTCTTCAAAAAATGTAAGGAAAGTAGTAGTCAAAACCTACTACAGTTATGGGTCTGAGCTAACTTGCGAGGAGATAAATTGTTTTGTTTCATGGAATAATGATGTTGAGACTTTTAAGACGAGTCATCATATCCCTCCAAGTTATGGTAAATACGTGCCACTAGTGCACGTGTTGAACTATGGTAACATCCATCGAGATATCATGGTAAGATTTTTCCTATTATGTCACCAGTGCATTTTTTCATATATTCTTCTTAAGGTAAACTACATTTTGCTAAGTATGTTATTATGATGTTCTTCAACAGAAGCTCCCGACGGATTGCATACCTCGTCTTATGCAAATGAAATGTGACATGAACATTATAAGCTTATAGCCAAGTTCACTACTAGGGAAAAGCCTATACACAGAATCTTAGCAGCAGCGCGCTTTAAAATAAGGTGCTGCTGCTACGTAGCAGTAGTGCGCGCAAACAAAACTCGCTGCTGAAATAAATATAGCACTAGCGCGCCCGCTCTAAGATGCGCCATTGCTATAATTCCCACGATGCCGCCGCGAGGCTAGTTCTAGCAGCGGCGCATTAGCACGAAGAGCGCTACAGCTACGGATCATAGCAGCAGCGCATTTCACCAATAAGCGCTACTGCTAAGTTTACTACAAAAATTTAGTCCCACCTCGCTCCGTGAAGAGTGTTTCTACCATCATAAATATGTTACTTCTCAAACTTTGACAAGCACTTGGTCTTCATTGAACTCTATGTGTAGAATTTGTGGCCGCAATATGAGTCTTCACCAGTTCCTAAACCAGTGAGGACTCATATTGACAAAACAAACTGTACACAAAAAGATCGTTGATGATCAGTGTATTTTTATGTCTATTTTTACATGTTGACACATAGCAGTAGCGCGTTCTTTGTGAAAGGGGTTATTGCTAGGTAGATTAGCAGTAGCGCCTTTCTCTATACCACGCTACTGCTAAGCCATTCCATCTCCCACCCCCCACTCTTCTCTATCCGATCCACTCACACTCACACACTCACTGGATCTCCCCCTCAACCCCCCGCTCCGGTCCTCCCCCATCGCCCCTCCTCCCTCTACGCCGCCGTCACCTCCTCCTCCTCGCTGGACTCGGTACCGGCCTCCTCCTCCATCCTCCCTTCACTCGCCACTGGCCGGCCCCTCCTCGCTCCGCCTTCCTGCTCCTTCCTCCCTCCATTCACCGCCGGCCGGCCCCTCCTCGCTCCGCCTTCCTCCTCTGTCCTACTCTCTTCTCCCTCCTCGAGTCACCCCTCCTTCTCCCCCCTCCCTGCTACATTTTGATTTAGTAGGCCAGTTCATATGCAACATTTTGATTTAGGTAATTTAGAACATTTTGATTTAGTTGATTTAGTAGGCTAGTTGATTTAGTTGATTTAGAACATTTTGATTTAGTTGATTTAGTAGGCTAGTTGATTTAGTTGATTTAGTATGCTAGTGGATTTAGTAGGCTAGTTGATTTAGTTAATTTAGTATGCACCATTTTATTGTTATTTTTTCTGTACATGGATAGGTACATGCTTTTGTTTTTTTGTAATAAGTTATTTTTTGGCAAAATGTAGGTGCCAATTTAGTTAAATTTGCCACTTGTTTTTTTAATCAATTATCTTAGGCAATAGGGGCCAAATTAGATGAAATGTCTTGGTAGGTAGTACCCTGATTTTGTAGATATTTGTGAAAAGTTTTTTCGGCAATAGGTGCCACCGAAATTCTTTGGTAGGTGGTACCTTGTCATCTAATATGTTACTAGATCTTAGGATTATAATTGTCCATCAAATTGCTTCTCGCGGAAGAACCAAAAATATCACATGCCACTGTTTTTCTTTCCTGTGAAGTGGATTGTCGGTGTCAAAACCCCCACCCGAGATCTGCCGGTTTTGACACCGACATGGATCGTTAATCCCTTGCTCATATTGCTTTAGGAAAATGGCGCCACCACCACCACCACTATGTCGACACTGCAAGTCAAGGTGCGCCGGCAACCTTGCAACTGGCAAGCTGTTCGGCATCTACTTCCAGACGAGTTTTCGTCATGCGGCGGTAAGAAATTAGATGAAATGTAACAACTATTTTATTTTTAGTGTTGGCATTACTGCATTGTGTCATTTTGCTTTTTTTACACAGATAGTTCCATGCAATGTGAGGTTGAAATTCAACAAGCTGACAGGAGACATGTGACATTTGAGGCTCCTGGGGGGCGTACACAATGGAGGTCGAGAAAGACGCAATATGTCGCAGATTGGAGGAGATGGATGTGCCCGTTTCCTTGCCCGCATGCGTCTTACTGGTGATGAGTTGATTGGCTTCTCCTTTAGAACAGAAAGACCCAAGCTGGTGGAAGATGATGAAGATGACAAAGATGACGAAGATGATCAAGATGACGAAGATGATGAAGATAATGAGGACCCACTCGATGAAGATGATGAGAACCCACTTCATGAAGCCATTGTTGCTGAAAGAATGAGGCTGCGCAAGGAGGAGGTGTGCAACCTATGGGACATAATTCTGCCACGTGATGACTTTGTCGGGGTGCCATTCGTGACCCGCCTGATAAGTACCATGGTCGATCGGCAGGAAATGGTATGTTATACTGATTGTAGTAATTTGATGATATATATATGCTTTATTGTTATACTTACAAATGCAAATTATCCGATGATATGCTTAGTGAATTTGATGATATGCTTAGTGTAGAGTCCAATGATATGCTTTGTGGAATCTAATCGATGATATGCTTTAGTGTAGAGTCTCATCACATGCTTATTAGTGTAGAATCCAAGGAACTATTAATAGTGTAGATAATCCATATATACTTATTAGTAGAATTCATGATTAATTAGTACAAATGCGTAGTACTGTGTCTTTTGATAGTGCAGAAATCTAGACTTCATAGAAATATATTTGCAAGAGTATGTGCGAGGCTATTTATTAATTGATATGTTTTTCTTCTTCAGAAATTGCCAAAGAACCTATCTTTGTGAACTGGACTACGCCTTACCGCAAGGGGCTCCGTCACCACCTGTACTTACCGCATAGACACAGACGGTCGCACACACTTAAACTCGGTTGGGTGGAAGAGATTCCTCGTTGGCAAGAATCTTCGTGTTGGACAGGCCATCCTAATTACTATCAGGAACACCCACAGCCCAAGCTTGAGGATGATGATTGCCGTCGATATCATCTAGAATTACATATGTGTGTGTGGCTATATCATTTAGAACTACATATGATGATCGTCGTCGATATCATGCAAAACTACATATGATGATTGTCGTCGATATCATCTAGAACTACATATGATGATCGTCGTCGATATCACCTAGTACTGCTTGAGGATGCATGTTGAGTATATATGAAATTCTTATCTAGTACTCCCTCCGTTCCAAATTACTCATAGTGGTTTTAGTTCAAATTTGAACTAAAACCACGACGAGTAATTTGGAACCGAGGGAGTACTACCTAGTACCTATAATGCTTTATGAAATTGATATCTAGTAGTACCTAGTATCTAGAAATTGCCGTTTATTGAAGCTGAAACGGGATAGGAAGCCGGGGGGAAATGATGAAATATAGAGCAGTAGCGCGGGGCTAGGAAATTGCTACAGCCAATTAATAGTTGCACGTTCCGGAAAAGCGTTGTTGATATAGTCAATAGTAGTAGCGCGGGTACAGACCGCGCTACTACTAACAGTTAGCTGTAGCGCCTTATTGGTAGCGCGGCTGCCCACGCTGCTGATAGCCTCAGAACCCGCGCTACTAATAGGGTTTTCCCTAGTAGTGGTTGGTCTACTCTTCACAGTGCATACACGATTCATCGAAGTGATGGCGTCCTCACAATCAAAGTCTGGAGAAAAGTTCTGAATGATCGCAGAGAACTACTTGGGGGCAACATCAAGCGCAACCCACAAATGGGAGACAGGTTCATCTGTATTCTCCATAATGGAGAATCAGGGGTTTACCTGTTTTATGCTATTTTACCTTTGAGAGAGTAGCAGGTCTTAGGTAGTTATGTGCTACATTGTGCTAGAATGATGAGCTAGTTCCAATATGACTATGATGATGAGTTGTTATCATGATGATGATGATGATGATGATGATGATGATGATGATGACGATGATGAGTTATGTGCTACAGTGCTAGAATGATGAGCTAGTTCCTATATGACTATGATGATGAGTTGTATTATCGTGATGATGATGATGAGTTATGTTCTACATTGTGCTAGAATGATGAGCTAGTTACTATATGACTATGAGGATGAGTTATTATTATTATTATTATTATTATTATTATTATTATTATTATTATTATTATTATTATTATTATGATGATGATGATGATGATGATGATGATGATGATGATGATGATGATGGTGATGATAATGAGTTATTATCATCATCATGAGTTATTATATCATTGGGTGGAAGAAACACGGACTAGATTCATGTGACCAAAACTTGGATTAGTAGGATGATCTCCAAAATGGTCATAACTCATCATGACTATTGTATAAAACATGTACAAATACAAAGGAAACATGCAGCAAAAAAACTCAGAAATCAATAGCAGTAGCGCGCTTTAACTTAGGCGATGCAGCTATTAGCAGCAGCGCGGTTTCGTAAAACATGCTACTGCTACCTACATATAGCAGTAGAGCGGGCATACACACGCTGCTGCTAAAAGTTAGTTGTAGCGTCGTAGCAATAGCGCGGCTCCCGGCGCTACTGCTAGGCTTTTCCCTATATTGCATGTGGGTGGATCATTTCAGTGTGTAGGAAAGGAGAGCACCCAATTGGGTGATAACTCAAGCCGCCAGCCCCATCCCCATCGCCCCCCTCCCCCACGCCCTCCTTGCAGCAGCCTTCACGCTCCCATCTGGTTCTCCTCTCCCGTCACTGAGCTCGCCTCTGCCACTGCTATCACATCCCTAGCTTCTGGCATTGCACTAGGATAGCTTCATGTGTGCATCATGTTTAATCTTGAAAGAAACTTGAAATGGGGATTGCCTAACCCCCTAGCATCAAAGGAATTCACTAGGTTCACTTAAAATATTTTCAGTAAATCCAAATGGCTTTCAAGAATGTTCATCATTTATGGAAAAAAGCTGTAAACAGTAACCAGAGGTGATGCACATTTTTCCATGACATATTTGGGCTCTGAATTAAATCATACTCTATTTGCATTTGGGCATTTAAATGCTATAAAATATTTTAAATGTCCAAATAATCATAAACTTAAATGTTTACTGTTGGATATATTCCAGACAGTGGGCTTGAGCAAGTTTCATGATTTTTGAGTGTGCCTAATTATTTTTAATAAAGCCCTGACACTACAGAAGAAATAGAAAATTAGAAAAGAATTAGAAAGAGAGAGAGACAGAGAGAGAGAGAGAGAAAACCCACCTGAGGTTACCTGCACAGCCCACCTGCTGGCCCACTTACCTGGCCCAGCCCACCAGAGCCGCCACCGTCTCCCACCTCGCGCCAGAAGGACGCGAGGCGTGTGGCCACCGCGCACCGGCACGCGTCCGGCCACCTCCTTCCTCCCTGCCTGCCTGGCTCCTCCTCGACACGTCCGGACATCGCCACGCGACCCCCAGAGCCGTCTGGCTCTCCCTCTCTCCCCCCAAACGCTCTCCCCCTCCTCTATTCTCCTCACCGAACGCGCCTGTCGCCGCCGACACCGTTCACCGCAGCCACCATGCACCCCACGCTCCGCCGACGCGACAAGAAGCCCTGCATCATCGTCGTCTTTGTCCACGTCGACCCAAGCAACTGGGGAAGCACCGCATTGCCGTCCCTTACGCCTTCTTCCTCCTCGTCGCCGGAGATCCGCCTCGCCGCCGCACTCGCTCCGGTGCCTCCCCGAGCTTGCTGACCTTCCCTACGTGATCGTCGTGAGCTTATGCTCCCAACCCCTCTCTCCTCCCACTCGATTTCTTCCTCTAACCCCGCTGGCCACCGTGGCTGAAGCTCGCCGCCGCCTGCCTTGTCGTGCGCCGCCACTGCAGCCCGTGCCCATCGTTGCTGGGCATGGCAATGAGCTCCTGGTGCTTCCAGGAGGCTGCCTGCCCCTTTTGCTAGCTCGCCCGTGCCCCGTAGCACCGCTGCCTGCGTGTACCCGAGCGCCGCCGCGTCTTGTTTAGCACCGGCGGCTAATCGTCGTTTAGCTGCCGTGGCTGGTTTAGATTAGGTGCTAACTAACCCCCACAGCCGCTGACAGATGGGCCCCACGCCCTAATTAACCCACTTTTGTTTCTGGTTAGGTTAGTTTAAACCCTAGCGGGACCCACGCGTCGGAGTTGACTGTGCTGATGTGTCTGTTGACCGGACCCACCTGTCATTGACCCTAGGATGCACTTGGTCACTGACCAGTGGACCCCACTAGTCAGGTTTGACCCGGACCAGCCCCTGTTGACTTGCTGACGTCACACTGACGCCAGGCTGACGCAGTAAATCCTTTTCTGGATTTATTCTTATATAGGAAATTCCAGAAAATAGTGTAAACTTCAAAAAATCATAGAAATTAATCTATAGCTCAGAATGAAATAAATTATATATGAAAAATGATCAGAAAAATCCAATCTATCCATCTGTACTGGTTTCATGTATGTTAGAACAATTTATGGCTGCTGTTTAGGCCAAATATTATAAATGGAATTTAAACTCTCACATATGGAGCTTGAATTTGAACCTAGGGTTCAAACCAACTCCATTTAACATGTTGCTAGTTGCATTATCTCAAAACACAGAATATTGACATGTCATGATCATGCATCATATTGTGCACTGCATTGATTGTGTTTTCCTTCTCTGTTGCCGGTATTTGTCCCCTCTCGATAGACGTGCTTCCGACGATGAGTTCGATGACACCGATGAAGAGCTATAATATCTTCAGAAGTGCCAGGCAAGCAAAAACCCCTTGTTCATTCCGATACAATCCCACTCTCTCGCTCCTGCTTTCTTTTACTGCATTAGGACAACAACGATTCAACTGTTACATGCTGCGGTAGCTGAACCCCTTTTCCTCTGCATGACCTGTCATTGCCACAGTAAATAGATGAAACCCACTAGCATGAGTAGGAGTTGTTTGAGCCCTGATGTGCCTACTCATTCATGCTTGTTTGTCGTGCCTGCTATTGCTTAAAGTCGTGTCAGGTCTGATTCATCAGGGATGAATCAAAGGTGTGTGAGCATGTCCTACTGCTGAGAGCTAAGTGTGTGAACACGATTTGGTAAAGGTAGCGATGAGAGGCCATGTAGGAGTACATCGTGGGCTGTCTCATTGAAACCGTCCTCAGGAACTGAGTTTTTTGTTTGTGATCCATGAACAGCTACTACCACACATTGGGATCCTTAATTGACTCTCTCGGCTTCTTAACCACCCTTGTCCTCTGTCCAGGAGTTGCAAGTAGTTTTGGTGTTTTAGTATGCTGGAGGCTGTGGGCAGCGCTGACCAGAGGGGTGGGCTGTGATGCGGTAGGCATGTGGTCGGGCATGCCGGGCGCCCGTTTGGTGTCTCGGAACCCTGTACACATCGTTCAGGGTCGTATGTGGAAACCTCGGCCGGACTCCCTGCGGATGGAACCTGAATAGGCGATAAACCTGGACTAGAGACTTGAGTGTTTAGGTAGGCCGTGGACGACACCCTCGTTGGGCTTCCGCTTGAAGGTTGCCGAGTACATGTCGTGTAAACGGCGATAAGTGGTGAGAGCGTGTGTGAAGAAGTACACCCCTGCAGGGTTAACATCATCTATTCGAATATTCGTGTCCGTGGTAAAGGACTTCTGGGTTGCCTGTACAGTTCATAGACAAGTGAAAGTGGATACTCTAAAACTCGCAAGATAAGCATGAGTGCTATGGATGGTCTTCTCGTAGGGAGACGGAAGTGGATCCATAGTGGTGTATTGATATGGTGAATATGTGGACTCGTGTGCGCCACCTCAAAAGAGTTACTTGCAGTCGTAGTTCAGGATAGCCACCGAGTCAAAGCTGGCTTGCTGCAGTTAAACTCCACCACCCCCTTTGTTGATACCGATGCATATGTAGCTAGTTCTGATGTAAGTCTTGTTGGGTACATTTGTACTCACGTTTGCTTATATTATGTTTTGCATAGAGACGCCAGTCTCGCTAGTAGTTCCGTGTGGACTTCGACGTTTAGCTTGATACCTCAGCTACGATCTTGTGCCCTCGGCAGGATCGGGTAGATAGTCAGGCTTCTCAGCCTTTTTCATTTGTAGATGTTTGTACTCAGACATGTTAAGCTTCCGCATGTGTTTGAATTGTATGCTCTGGATGTTGGGTCATGAGACCCATGTTTGTAATATCTCGCTCCTCGGAGCCTAATGAATAAATACTTGAGTCGTAGAGTTATGTTGTGATGCCATGTTGTATTCACACATATCGAGCATATTGTGCGTATGATTGAAATGCTTGGTATGTGTGGGATCCAACAACCTAGTTGTTTATCCTTGGTAGCCTCTCTTATGGGGAAATGTAGTCTTGTGCTTCCATGAGCCCGGTTCACCGGAGTCCTGTTAGCCCAGTGCTACAGCCCGGATTCGCACGCTACTGACCGACATGCTCAATGTTGATTCATGTATGCCTGTCCCCGTAAGTTAGTGCCACTTTGGGTTCACGACTAGTCATGTCGGCCCGGGTTCTCTGTCATATGGATGCTAGCGACACTATCATATACGTGAGACAAAAGGCGCAAACGGTCCCGGGCCAGGTAAGGTGGCACCCGTGGGAACACCGTGTGTGAGGCCGCAAAGTGATATGATGTGTTACATCATAGATCGGTGTGACTTGGGATCGGGGTACTGACAACTGCTCTCCCCTGTCCCTCTCACGCCACCACACCCAGCTCCTGCCCTATACATGGCGAGCTCGAGGAACAAGGCTGGCATTCGGGCACTGTCGTATGAGGGTCACGCTGAGCATGCCTCGGAGCACGGCGGCCTCTAGTTCCACTTCTCATCTAGATGACACCTCTGCGCATGGGACGACCTGCGTGTCGCCGCTGTCACCACAGACGCAGAGCCAAAGGCAACAAACATGTGTCACCTTCACCGGGACGAGCAGCGGGGCCAAAGGCGACACAGAAAGTTGGAACAGTGATGATGCCGAACCTTGTCTCATTTCTTCTTCATCTTCTCAAGCGAGATAGGCGTTGCTGTTTCTCCACCCACCAGTGCTACCACCGTCACTGGGGCGCTCCACCGCGACGATATGGATTTGGTGGCGGCCGCCGCCACCATTTCCATGGCGATGGATGGCGTCGTGGTACTGCTGGAGAACACCACACTATGGCGACTGCACGCGCCAACAAAGCAGAACTGCTGCCTCTAGATGGTCTAGGCACACCACCAGTGAACGTCGAGGTGGGCCTGCCAAAGCCCACCCTCGCCGCTCCACCGTCACCACAGAAGTATCATGTACACGGATATTGACCGTGCCCGGCATGCTCGGCTAGCACACCCCAGCCGTCACCCACACCAATAGAGGAGGAAGAACGGGAGATAGGCGTCGATGTACCTACCCGCGGCTACAGCCCTCCTGTGACGCACCTTGCCAACGATCGGGGTGACGAGCTCGTCTTCATCCGAACTCCAACCGGCGCCGGACCAAACGCACCATGGGTGCCACCGGACAAAGCGCGGTCACCATCGACAGAGGAAGGGGCACCAGAACAGCGGGACAAGGCAGCGCCACATGGGTGTTCGGCTGCTCCCTTGCTCCTCTCGTCGAACAGGGACTCTTCCTCTTCAGCACTAGTGGGACGCCTGCCACGAACATCACAACCATGAGCGGCAGCGTGGGTCAGCCTCACACCGGCGCGAGCCTCCGTCTCCTCTTCAGGCGCTTCGTCTCCACCATCGACCTCATCTTCGACGCCGTCCGAGAGCATGGAACCTCGCGTCGCTCGTCCTCGTCAATGGACTCCCGAATGGAATCGACACCCCTGACTACACCCCCTTGTCAAACGAGGAGGACTCTATCCCTCCACCACCGACAGCTCCCCAGTGAGCGTGCGTGTGGCGCGGTGGCAGGAATAGGGGTGGGCGGCACTGCCTAGGAAATGGATTGGGACGGTAGGGGAAACATTAACCGTCGGCCCCTTTTATTCAGCGATAAATGTGGCGCTGCGCTAGTTGGGCCGGCGGGCCAGATGGGCTACGACCCGTGCCTCGTTGTGGGCTAAAAAAAAGAAGGGGAAAATGAACATTGGGTCTCTAGTAAAAAAACGAATAATGTACGTGTCATGACAATTGTTGGTAAGACACAGTATTGTTGGTTCTGGTCAAGCTATAATTACACTCCCTATGGATACTAAATTCATAATCTAGGGTGATATAGTGTATCCAGATTATACTCGTGCCTTGCTGAGTTTTAAGGATATCCACAAAAATGGTTTCCATGTGGAAACTAATGAAGAGAGTGGGGCTGAATGCCTACTCATAACTCAGCAAAAGGGATTTTGAAAGGAAATCCTTGAGAATTTGCCTTCTCTATCTTCTGGGTTGTACTATATATGCATACATTAAACCAGAGACGCATATGTCATACAAGATAGTTTTTCAGAATCTTGATAAGTTCAAGACTTGGCATGGTCTCCTGGGTCATCCTGGTATTGGGATGACGAGAAAAGTTATTGATGGTCTTGTTGGACAAAATATAATAGATAAAAAGTTCCCAAAAATAATCGGATTTTGTATGCACAACATGTGCAACTAGGAAATTGATCACAAGGCCATCTTATGTAAAATTAAAGGATGAGCCACTTGATTTCCTTGAACGCATTCAAGCAGATATTTGTGATCCAATAGAACCGTTATCTGGACCATTCAGATATTTCATAGTCCTTATTGATGCATCAATGAGATGGTCAAATGTGTGTCTACTATCAATAAGGAACCATGCTTTTGCAAAGCTAATTGCTCATATCATTAAATTGAGAGCAAATCATCATGACCACAGGACAAAATCCATCATAATGGATAATGCTATGGAATTTTGTTAATGAGTATTTAGTTATTACTCCCTAGCTTTGGGCATTTCTATGTTGCACTTAGTATCTTATGTACATACCCAGACTGCTCTAACAGAATAGTAATCTTCCAGATTCATGTTGGGGACATGCAGTTTTACATGTTGCAGAGTTTATACAAATTCGACCAACTGCATCTCATACAGTCTCCCCATTGCAATTAGTACGTGGAAACCAGCCTACTATTTCCCATCTACAGCAATTAGTTGCGCGGGATATGTACTGATCTCACCACCACAGTGTACATCAATGGGCGCTCATAGACGAATGTGGCCCCTGACAGGGGATATGTTTACAGCCTGGTATGATGATTGCATTTTTTATGAGGACAATTTCTTAGCATTATGGGTAGAGAATAACCATAAAGAATGCCATGAAATAGACTGGGATGTGAAAGGCATCTAGTCCTTAGATCCATGTATGAATGAGTCTGAACTGAGGTTCAGAAGATTATAAATTTGCAATATATTGCAAATAATCTGCAAGATGCATTTACTAATTTTAAAGGTGTCACAAAATCAAATGTTCCCACTCTGAATGTGCGAGAGAGAGTAGATGTGACCCATAGATCTACTCAGCAACCTAACAGGGGAAGGAATCTGGACACAAAGGACAAGGCTTCACATAAACGTCCAAGGGGAATGAGGAATCTTCAAATAGTAAATGCAAGTCAACAAGATGTTGATATTCAACATAGGATTGAAGGACACCTAAAGGATGCTGGTCATCCATAACCCAGCACGAGTGTGCACACAAATTTTGGTGTTGGGACATTGGAAGACCTTGATCAATTGTTGAGGGAAATCACGAAGGATCAAAAGGTATTGATGAGATAGCCATTAAATATATCGGTTCAGGATAATCATACAACAGAAAGACTACAGTTGTCGACAATTATTTCTCCTCTAGAATTGTAGAAGGCCTTGATTTGGATCACGAACATATGTCCATGGCAGAGTGGATGAAGCACTTAGACTGATCCAAATGGAAGGCGGCAATGGAGGATGAATTGCGCTCGCTCATAAAAAGAGGGGTATTTACTACAGTAATACCCATTCCTTAGCATGTGTTCCCTTTGGGAGAAAAATGGGTTTTTGTTCGTAAGAGCAACGAGAACAATCAGGTGGTCAGCTACAAGGTGAGGCTTGTAGCATAGGGGTTCATGTAGAGACCCGGCATCGATTATGTTAAACATATTCTCCTATTATGAGTGGAACATTGTTCTGATATTTAATATCACTGGCAGTGAAAATGATTTTTTCTATCCAAACGATGGATGTTGTGACTGCATATTTATATGGGTCACTAGATTCGGACATTTATATGAAAGTTCCTGAGGGAATGAAGCTTCCGAATCCAAAGGCTAATCGCAACATGTATTGTGTAAAGCTTCAAAAGTCATTGTATGCCTTGAAGCGGCCGAGAGGAATGTGGTATAACCAACTGAGTGTATTCCTTCTTCAGAAGGGTTACTCAAATAATAATGTTGCCCATGTGTATTTATGAAGAAAGCTAAAAATGGATTTTGTATTATTTCTGCGTATGTGGATGATCTAAATATCATTGGGACTACACAAGAAATACATGAGGAAGTCACCCTATTAAAACGGAGTTTGAGATAAAATATCTAGGTAAGACTAAATTTTATTTGGGCTTACAACTTGAACATCTTCCTTCGGGAATACTTTTTCATCAGTCTACTTTTATCCAAAAGATTCTTGGGAAATTTAATATGGATAAAGCATATCCATCAACGACACCAATGGTTGTTAGATCTCCTGATAGAGATAAATGCCCATTTAGCCCTAAGGGTGATGACGAAGAGGAATTAGGACCCGAATTTCCTTACCTCGGTGCAATTGGAGCACTAATGTGTCTAGCAAACTGCGTCAGGCCTGATATATCGTTTGTAATAAATTTATGTGCTATATTCAGTGCATCACCAACAAAGAGGAATTTGGTTGGTGTGAAGAACATTTTCATATACCTTCAAGGCACCAAAGATATTGGTTTGTTATATCAGAAAAATGAAGATAACATCATGGTGGGATATTTTGATGTTGGGTACCTATCTGATCCCCATAATGCTAGATCACAGAATGGTTTTGTCTTCTTGAGTGGGATATTTTTAAGTCGACAAATCAAACCCTGGTGGCTACGCCCTCTAATCATTCTGAAAATATTGCTTTATTTGAAGCATCAGGTGAATGTGCATGGCTTCGCAGAATGATAAACTTTATTGAGAGTTCAAGTGGGATTGGTTCATTGAATCACCCACCATTATCTGTGAAGATAGTGTTGCATGTATTACATAGATGCAAACATGTTATATAAGGAGCAATATTGCAAACCATATTTCTCCTAAATCATTGCATCCCCATGAGTTACAGCAAAGTGGGGAGATAAATATTTTGCAAACGAAGTCATGTGATAATATTATTGATTTTCCTACAAAGTCATTACCAAGTTCTTTATTTGAGAAGTACATCAATGGAATTGGTATGAAACAACTTCGAGACTTGCAAAGTTCAGGAGGAGTGTATCCCTGAATGATAATCTGTTTGTGATCCTCGGATCTTTGATATTGCCCTATATTCCTTTGTAAGTTTTTCTTGAATGGTTTCTTATGGAAGGTTTTTATTGAGGCAATAGCAATGCAAGCATTGTGATAATTTCTCCTTATTTTCCCACTAGGTCTTTGGAAGGAGATTTTTATGGAATATTTTACATATCTCCTCATATTTTTTCTACAAGATTTTTGGAGGAGGCTGATCAAGATGTTGATGATGATGTTTACAAGAACATTTGATGTAGAGATTAGGGGGTGTTACGATTAGTTAATTACTTTAATCAAAGGAAATCCATTCTTAGCAAAACCGACATGCGGTTTCTCTCCTGATGGATCGCGTCCTAATGTAACGGACGCGTCCTTCTAATCCCGTCGCTTGTAGCCATGCGTCTATGTGATGTGTCTCTTCACAGAGTATAAATATATGCATCATCATTATCAATAGACATCGATTGTTACTGTTCATTCACACTATTTCTTGACAGATAGAACACAACTTAGACAAATTCAATCCCTTGATACTGTACATGTACTTTGTATACACTCCAATGCAATAGAACATAAGCGGAATGTAGGGTATTATCTTCTTTGGAGAGCTAGGACATAGGTAAAGCTCGTGTTCACTTATCGTCATGCTAAGTCGCCTAGCTAGTATACCCTACCAAGGGATATAACGGATTCTGCAACAGTAGTGGCCCATACATGACATGCTAGGAGAATGTCCCTGATCGATGGGAGTTCACATTAACACCGAGATCGGTTCCGGAGTGATCAACACGTCGGGTGACGGAGTTGATTTCAAAATATCTCAGGTAGAGGGTCCCTAACTACTAGCCTAGAGGTGATGGTACCGGAGACAAGGGATTTTTCCCAGGTTTGGACTCTCCTAAGAGATAAAACCATACGTCATGCTTATGCTATATCGTTTTGTGATGGAGTACAAAGTATAGGTTGATCTACCGCGAGATCGTTGTGTGTCGTCTATGAGCACTACCACCTTGTTTATATAGGTACTGGGGGTTAGGGTTACAATTAGGTCAGCTATGTAGAAAGTAAAAGTGTTGTAGATGACCTCTAAATCTTGGAGTATTTGCCGAGTCTTTGAGGTAATTACTTCTACGTGCCATGGGATACCTCGACGTGGCCCAGAGGTGCACCGACATGGGGTGTGTAGCCCGGGTCACCTGGCCAGGAGACGATGTGGTGAGTGGCCCCTAATCCAAGACAACCTGAGGCTGACAGCATTGTAGACGATCATGAGTATCATTGCCTGACTTGGATGGAAAACAAACTGTGGTGAAGAATCACAAGGACGAACGGTTTTGGAGACCTCCTCTCCCGCATGTCGATGCACGTTGGTATTTGGGGTGGAATAAACTATAGTGGCGACGCAAATTGCATAATGAGGCAAAACCCTAAGTGTCTTTTGGCATGTCTTTGGCGCCGGCTGGTAAGAATAATATATAGGAGGCCAGGGTGGTGTCGGGTCGCGATCCCGATCTCAACTGACTTGATTTCCTAGTCGTGAACTTATCACACAAGTAAACGATCAACTTGTCTGGCAAGACATCAAAAAATTAAAATGGCAAAAGGAAGTCGCGCCCCTGCAAGGCCACAGACCGGAATTTTGTGGACCACGTGCATGTCACACACACGCACGCATGCGCCACCCGCCCCGAGCCAGGCAAGGCGAACACGTGTGTGTGGTCTTCTCTTTCTCTTCTCAACACATCACTTAGTGTGGTGGGGAGAACTCACTATATAAAGAGGTCTCACACGTCCTCAACTTTTGGGTGAGACTAAACTTTAAGCCACCACTTTCCATTTTATTCATGGGCCAATTGGAGATTTCAGAAATTGTACACGGGTCTGGCCCATTATTTCTAACAAGCCCCCACCAGATATTAAATAACCATTTAGAGATTTGTTTTTTTTCTCACTACTCGTTTAGTATACCAATGTTTTAGTAGAGACTGTTAAGTTTAACTTCTATGGAGCTTTACGCTACATCCATCCACAACTTAACAATGGACTCTTCTTTGAATTGTAAGTTTTATGTAAATAGGTTATACTTAAAGGCATAACCGGTTCCTACCTGCCAATAGGCTGCCTGGTTTGGAACATATACGTCGTACTCCCTGGTCCTGAGTTCTGTGAATATATGTGCTCAACAATTTTTTAATACACATTCAACATTTTGTAAATATACATTGAATAATTTTCAAATACATATTGGACATATTTGTAATATACGAAACAATTTTCAGATACAAAATGAACATTCTGTAGTAAGCGTTGAACAATTTCCTATTATATGATGAACATTTTTATAATGCACATTGAACTTTTTTGTAACATACTGTGAATGTTTTATTAATATAATGTGAACATTTTTATAATGCAAAGTGAACTTTTGATACAAAAAAATAGAAAGGAAAAAAGAAAATAAGAAATAGAAACGGAAAAAACGAAAAGGAAAGAAACAGTGAAGCCGGCCCAAACTTGGGCGTTGGGCGGGACGCTTTCAATGAAGCTGCACCAGAATTGTATTCCGATGAACTTTGCTTATAATGAATAAAGTGAAGTGTGTGTAGACTATAAAAAATGAAGCCTACAAATGTCATATAGGATTGGCCGTGACGTGCGGTATGTAAGATATTGTACATGGGCCTAGCCCATTATTTCTAACAATCCCCCACCAGATCTTAAATAACCATTTAGAGATTTGTCTTTTCTCATTAATCTTTTAGTGTACCAGTGTTTCAGCAAATATTGTTAAGTTGAACTTCTACCTGGAGCTTTACTCTACATTCATCCACAACTTGACAATGGACTCTTCTTTTAATTGTATGTTTTATGTGAACACGTTATACTCAAAGGCATAACTGGTTCCTACCTGCCAGTAGGTGTCGTGGTACTAAGTCTGACAGTAGAATAGCGGGGTAGGAATGTAGAGGCAAGATCTCAGCTATGGAGGAGTTGTACACGCAAGGTTTACAAGTTCAGGCCCTTCTCGGAGGAAGTAACAGCCCTACGTCTCGGAGCCCAGAGGCGGTCGACTGGATTATACGTGTGTGAGTTACAGGGGGTGCGAACCCTTGTCCCAGAGGAGGGGGTGGCTTATATAGAGTACGCCAGGACCCCAACTCCCCTCCGCTACATAGGATTCATTGTACATTAAGAGAGGGGCGTTACTGATAACGCCAGCAATAAAGATGCATAAATGACCATAAAGCTATGACTTAATTCCTGACCATTGCAGAGCAGAGTGGCCTTAGACCTCCCGGTGGTCGAGTGATTGTCTATACGGTCGAGTGTCTTCAAGACTGTCGAGTGGAACATTGCTTCATGGTCGAGTGGATGATGATTCTTCTTCAAATGTTTCTGGTTCTTTTAGGGATGTCCTTGGGGAGGGTATCTTTAATAGGTCCATGACCCTACCCTAGGTACATAGCTTCATCATTAGCCCTCGAATGGATCGAGGTTTGAGTGGGGAAGGAGTTGAGAACACTTCCGACCCATTTTTGTGCTACGAGCGCACTTTGTTCTGGATCAACGAACTAAGGTGACGAAACCAACTTCTTTTTCGGTCACCTTGATCCATTCTTAATTTTTCGTCGAGTGAATTTCTTTACTGGAAGAGCTCCGAGTGACGATGTGGAGGAGATCTTCCACTTGACAAGTTGTTCTGCTGTCTGCGGATTCCGCGGGATTCAAATTTCGGGAAGCGCGTGGAACGGAGGAGGACGCAGTAATCAGATGGGATAAGGCAGGGCCGCCTCGATTTCCATGCCACCTTTTTCGCCACGTATCACGCGCGCGACTGTTGCGGGATTTGATAAGATCGCCCGGGCCTACAAGTCAGTCACTCGGAAGTAACCCCATATAAGGCGTCGGGCCGGGATTTTGGAACAGTGTGTTCCCATTTCCTCCTCTCCTCCTCGGACTTCTCCGCCGTGCTCGCTTTCGCCCTAGTGCCGCTGCTCTGTGCGCGTCTCGCCGGTGACGATGGGGAAAGAGAAGACGGTGGCTCTGGAGCGGGCGAAGAAGGCGACGGCGAAGGCGAAGGGGAAGACGACCAGTCGGGGCGGATCTTCCTCGAGGGACGGCCTGCCGCATGGCTGGATCTAGGGCGAGTGGATCCGCTCGATGATTCCTCAAGAAGACCTCGATGACCTGGCCGATGGAGGACTGATCCCCCATGGATCGGCGCGGCTTCCGGGGAAGGAATCCGAGCCGCAGCCTCGGGAGGGTGAGCGCCTTCTCCTTGCCCCCCATGTCGACCGTGGGTTTTCCTTGCCTCCTCACCCTTTCTCTCGGGGATTTCTGAATTTCCTTGGGGCACAACTCCACCACTTCACACCCAACACAATTGTGTATCTCGTTGCTTTCGTTTCTTTGTGCGAGAATTTCTTGGGTTGTCGACCTCATTGAGGTCTTTTCAAGCACATTTTCACCTGTCGCTCCCAGACGGTGAAAAAGGCCAATCCGAGTGACGAGAGAACACAAGTGATTCAGATGTGCGGGGGTCTTGGGGTTCAAACGAGGGGTAAAAGTTAATTTCCAGCCATGGTCCTTCCCGACTCGGTCCGTGGATGGCAGTCGACTTGGTTTTACTGCAAAGATCAGTCGATGCCAGGACAGTCGACTGGACTCCCTCCTTTTTCCCTGGACCGGGTGAGGAAGCCCTCCCCTTTGAAGGTGATCCCGGAGGAGAAGGCGTAGGTTAAGGTGCTGGTCGAATGAGTTGTCCAGCTTATCCATGACGGGGTGACTGGTATGGATCTCTTGGAGGTCTTCCTCCAGCGATGCATCCAGCCACTTCAAGCTCGAGACCACCCAATGTGGATGTATTCGGGCACTGACGATACCACTCGGATCCACCCGGAGGAGGTCGAGGATGCCATGTTAGAGGGGTGGCTGACGAGCATCACTGGGAACAAAGACAATCCTAGGGGAGCCAGGAGAATTCTTCCATTCGACCAGTCCCACGTACCAGACAAGGTCCAATTCTGATCTTCCGACTATGATTTTAATCGTGCAGCTATTTATGCTTCGTCGACTGACTTTTGTCCTACTTGTTTTTCTTATAGGCCCTTATCGAAATGTACTCAATGCCCAACGGAGAGCAAGAGCCAGACCCGGAAGGGGAGGCGAGCGGCGGCGACTGGCATTCTGACGGAGAGGGGAATGAGGAGAGCGATGACTCAAGCGACGAAGAAGAATTCGAGTCGCCTCCTCGCAGAGAGAGGTGATCCAAGCTCGACCAAGACCGGGCAAGTGCCCGTGAAAAGGAAATTGCCCAGAGTGGCAAGTCTTCAAAGCGTCCCTGGACGTCTTCACCGACCCCGACTGAGAAAGCGCCAAAGCAGCCCAGGGTTGTAGTGCCGAAGCCTCGGAAGGCGTTGCCGAAGATTAAGATTGACATCCCCGTCGCTTCTGTGTGAGTGTCTTCCTTCGTATTCACTCGGCGCTCCGTGCTATTTATTTTTCCCTTGATTTGACCAGATGAATCTTGAAACTAGCAGCGCTGGTACTTCTGGGACTTCAGCTTATAGGGATGAGGATGAGGCAATGGAGGATGCGGTCACCTCCAATCTGGGTAAGATCTCTGTCGTTCTGTCTTTATTTGGTCGATTCAACTGTAATATATACCATTCAGTGATGTAAATTTTGGTGACTGATCTTTAAGCCGCTCCCAACATCATTGACCTCCCCGACAATGATGATGAGGAGCCAGAGAGGCCTTTGACGAGGAAAAATAGGAAAAGTCCTGCACACAGGATGCCACAGTCGACGCCGATGGCGGAACCGGTCGTTCAGGACGCTGGTGATGCCAATCGGGCTTCTGTTACCTTCGTCGTACCACTGTCAAGTGCTCTACCTTCTTCATCGACTGCTCAAGCTCCTGCTGATCCACCTTCAGTTTTTGCCACCCACCACGTCCTAGAAGACAAAGTGAATGCTGCCAAAGAAGCCATACGCCAAGCAGGTATTATGATGGAAAAGATGAAGATGGTGCAGGATGCCAGTCAGGCTGCCTATGATGCCAGCTCGGCTCTCCAGAGCAATGTTCAGGTTAGCAGCACGTCGACTGATTCTCTTGGCTTGTTCTGTTAGGATATGGTACCTGAAAATTCTCTTTCCGAGGATCTTTGTATCTGTACACCCACTGGGTGTTTCGACTTGTAACTGAGTATTGAATTTTTTGGACGAGTGGGGGCACGCTGAGTGCACCCACTCGGTGTAGTCCCCGAGACTATGGTGGACTGCGGGCAGTCGACTGTAGTCTTGAAATTTTGATTCCTTCACTTGGTCTGGTCTGGCCATGTTGAGTGTAAACTGAACCAGTGGGGGCACTCTAAGTGCACCCACTGGGTGTAGTCCCCGAGACCGTGGTCGACTGCTGGCAGTCGACTATGGTCTGAAGAGCTTGTTTTTTTTGGCACTCGCGTCAAAAAGGTCTCGTCGAGTGTTAACTAAACTAGTGGGGGCACGCTAAGTGCACCCACTGGGTGTAGTCCCCGAGACTATGGTGGACTGCGGGCAGTCGACCGTAGTCTTAGTATTTATTGTCTTTGTCTTTTTTCCTTTGTGCAATAACCCATCCTATCTGATTGCAGAAATCTTGTGATCTTGGAGCTCGCTTTGCTGACTTGGAAGAGCAGTAAATTTAACTCAACCTTGACCTGGAGTTGGCCAAGTCAGAGCTGCAGAAGGCCAAGGATGACGCCAATGGTAAGGAAGCTTTGTCGACTAGTTTTTCTTAGACCTGGATTTCATTCTGCTCTTTCTGAACTAAGCATCATTTCTTTTCAGAAAAACTGAACCAGGCTCTGGTGAAGAAGGACCAAGATCTGGCTGCTGCACAGAAGAAGGCTGGCGACCAAACTGCTCTGGCTGAACAAAAGCTGGCTTCAGTCGGTAGATTGGAGGAGGAGAACGCTAAGATAAAGTCTGCTCTGGACGAAGCCAACAAGGAGGTAACCCGCTTGAAGACGGACAAGGTCAACATGAACGAGAAGATGGAAGGCATTGCTCGCAGGAGGGATGATCTGGAAAGCTATGTGAGGAGCCTCGCCAAGAAGTTGTTCATCAATCTTGAAGGTATATACCCTGTTCTGACTGGTTTATCTTTGTCGACTCGGCATACGAATATTGAATCATCCTTGGATTGTGCATGCAGAGTTTTGCCGAGACTTCGAGGAGGAGACTAGGCGAATTGAACCAAGTTTGGACCCCATCAACTCTCCCGTGAAGTATAAAACTGCCATGAACCTTCTCCGACTGGAATCCTGCATCGACAGCATTGTTGACTATTTGGCTCGACTGAAAGTCGCCACGTCGTGGATCGACACAGCACTTTGGCCAAGGGCAACGCTCCAGAACGACCTCGAGTCTCTGACGACTCGACTTAACGAGATCCCTGGTCGAGTGCAGGAGTGGAAGAAGTCTTCTGCCCGGTGCGGTGCTGATGTGGCTCTGTCTTTGGTTCGTGTCCATTGCAAAGAAGCGCAAGAAGATAAGCTGGCAGCGATCAAGGTCGCCAACACCAAGAAGCATGATTTCCGATCCTTTATGGAGACCTTCATTGTTGCTTCCACTCTGATCGCCGATGGTGTCGACCTGGACGAGTTTGTCGAGCCTGCCAGTCCTTCTCCTGCGGAATGAACAAACTTTTATGCCTCACCTTTAAATTTGCCTCGGAATGCCGAGTGGGTTTTGTAACCGTTAAACTCTTTCGGGCTGAACGTCCGAGTACTTTTGATCTGCGCTCTGGGACCTTTAAGATTTATCTAAACTTGGTTTATTTCCGAATATGTTTGCATTTGCCTTCGAGTGAACTTTGTCTTTATGCTTGAGATGCAGCTCTGAGGTGGAAAATCCAGTCGGCCTGCGTTTCATCGTTCTTGCAGGTAGGGATGGAGCACTATCGCAGTCGACCTGCACCTCGTCGACCTTGCGGATCGGTATGGAGCACACGTTGCACTCGTGGCGTAGGTCCGAAGGAGAAGGACCCGCACCTCATCGTCCTTGCGAATCAGGATGGAGCGCACGTTGTGGCGTAGCTCCAAAGGAGAAGGTAGCAGTCGACCTGCACCTCGTCGTCCTTGCGGATCGGGGTGGAGCGCACGTTGTACTTGTGGCGTAGCTCCGAAGGAGAAGGTAGCATTCGACCTGCACCTCGTCGTCCTTCCGGATCGGGATGGAGCGCATGTTGTACTTGTGGCGTAGCTCCGAAGGAGAAGGTAGCAGTCGACCTGCACCTCATCGTCCTTGCGGATCGGGATTGAGAGCATGTTGTACTTGTGGCATAGCTCTGAAGGAGAAGGTAGCAGTCGACCTGCACCTCGTCGTCCTTGCGGATTGGGATGGAGCGCACGTTGTACTTGTGGCGTAGCTCGGAAGGAGAAGGTAGGAGTCGACCTGCACCTCGTCGTCCTTGCGGATTGGGATGGAGCGCACGTTGTACTTGTGGCGTAGCTCGGAAGGAGAAGGTAGCTGTCGGTGTCAAAACCGGCGGATCTCGGGTAGGGGGTCCCGAACTGTGCGTCAAGGCCGAATGGTAACAGGAGACGAGGGACACGATGTTTTTACCCAGGTTCGGGCCCTCTCGATGGAGGTAATACCCTACTCCTGCTTGATTAATATTGATGATATGGGTAGTACAAGAGTAGATCTACCACGAGATCAAGGAGGCTAATCCCTAGAAGCTAGCCTATGGTATGATTGTTGTGTATGGAGTTGATTGTCCTACGGACTACAACCCTTCGGTTTATATAGACACCGGATAGGGTTAGGGTTACACAGAGTCGGTTACAATGGTAGGAGATCTTGAATATCCGCATCGCCAAGCTTGCCTTCCACGCCAAGGAAAGTTCCATCCGGACACGGGACGAAGTCTTTAATCTTGTATCTTCATAGTGCTGGAGTCCAGCGAAGGTATAGTCCGGCTACCCGAACACCCCCTAATCCAGGACTCCCTCAGTAGCCCCCGAACCAGGCTTCAATAACGACGAGTCCGGCACGCAGATTGTCTTCGGCATTGCAAGGCGGGTTCTTCTCCAAATCCTGTGTACCTGTAGGAATAATGTCCGATTTTTGTAATGTAGCGCTCCTCGGCTTCCACGCCCAATAATGGCTGTCTTCCACGTATCAAACAAATGCGAAAAGCCGGGGTGTTTTTACATTCACACCCCTAGCCGTACAAACGAGCCGCCTATTTAACGGGATGGGGATTCAGATCCAAACCACATCTTCTCCTCTCCGCGAGTTATCATCAGAGAGCTCCCAGCAAAGGTCCATTCCAACATGGCCAGTCGTCGTAGCTCCTCCCCTCGCCCCTCCGGTCCTAAACCCGGGGACTGGGAGAGTTGCACCATCTCGCATAGCGAGTTAGTGTCGCTTCAAGCCAAGGGATTTCTTCCTCAGGCATACATGGTCCCGGTCCGAGCCGGTCTCGCCACCTACAATGGCGGAAAACAAGCGGAGAGCACCCCTAATCCCTCTAAAGGAGAGCGGGTGTGCCTCGTCCCCTATCTAATAAGGGGACTGGGATTTCCAATTCATCCATTTCTTCGCGGGCTCCTGGAGTTCTACGGCCTCCAGCTGCACAATCTCACGCCCGCCTCCGTATTGCATATTGCGGGTTTCGTCACCCTTTGCGAGCTATTTTTAGGCGTTGAGGCTCATTTCGCGTTGTGGAAGAGGTTGTTCTGCCTGGTGCCCCGTTCTCAAGAGGGGTCTATATATCAAGTGGGCAGAGCCGAAGTATGGCGCATCGCTGGGACCGGATACCTATCCGGAACCCCAAAGAAGGCGTCCGAGGACTGGCCTTCGGAATGGTTTTACATAGATGACGTCCCGCTACCGGACCCTATACGGATCGGTCTCCCCGAGTTCAACAGTGCTCCATTGAAGAAACGCTTGAGCTGGCGTCCGCGGAGCTCTCAGAGAGAAAATGACAGAGATGTCCTTTACCTGATGGGCCGGATAAGACTGTTGGCTCATTCCGGACTAACCATGATTGGAGTCATGGTCGCATGCATTATGCGGGGGGTGCAGCCACTTCAATATAGAGGCCACCCCATGTGGGATTTCAACTGGGAGGATGACGCCACGCGTTATGGTCGTAAGGGGCCGGCCTCGGCCGTCGCCTTAGTAAAGATCTTGTCCTCTTTGTATAAGGGAGAAAAGGAGGAATTCCTCCGCGTCAACTCGCAGGCCAGATTCACTATGTACGAACCTCCAAGTTGGGTAAGTGAACAATTGCGCTTGCCCATTTGTTTTATACTCCCACGGTAAGATATGTAGTCTAACGACTTCAATGCAGGAACTGCGACAGGAAGTGAAGGATATAAACAGCCGCCCTCCACAACCCGAGGACCCAGAACGGTCCCTCAATCCGGACTCCGAAGAGGATCCGGATATATCAGTGGAGCTTATAGACGGGGTGTTCCATCAGCTAAGCAAGGACAATACCTTGGTAGCCATTACGGCTGATTACCCCGGGTTAATCCCGACCTCCCAGGTGACAGAAACCGGAGTTTTATTCCCCTGAGAGAGATTCCATTTTCCCGTATTCCGGCGTTTCTAACGACAACCGTGTTTTGCAGGGGAGATTTCCGAGGCGGGAGGCCGAACCTGCGGCGGCTAGCCAACGAGGGGCCGCAGGGCCCCGTGGGGCAAAAAGGAATGTAGTCCGGACTGAGATGCCGGCGCAAAGGTATAGCGCACCTTCTGTTTCCCTGGTGTTATTCTGTCAGGGCATATTAACGTTCGTGCTATCTTCAGAACAAAGAGACCTCGCCGGATGTTGCCAATCGCGCCTCCACCAGCCAGGCTCCAACGTCTGGCCAGGAAGCGGAGGCGAGCACCAGGCGCGCACCGGACGCTCCTCCGATAGAGGATGCGGACCGGCTGTCTGCCACAAATTCTGAAGTGGAGAGTGCCATGAACCACAGGCGTCGCCGGACAGATCTACGCGACGCTTGTTTCTCCCAAGAGGCTTTAGGTGCCTTTAATTCGGGAGACGCGTACCTCCGTGCCGCTCAAAATGGTTTAGCCAGAGCCACGGAGCAGTATGTAAAAGACATACGGGTAAGAAAATTTTGATCAAATATATATATATATATATATATATATATATATATATATATATATATATATATACCAGTAGCCCCCGAGACTTGAAACAGTTAAAGTAACTGATTTAAGGATCATTTAATATGCAGGTTCTTACAGAGAAGAACACCGTACTGTCCTAGGAACTGGAAAAGTGCAAGGCCCAACTAGAGGCCGCACTAATCACAACAGGAGAGCCCAAAGGGACCCCCTTAGGTAAGATACACTTCGAAAGATTAGTATTGTGCGGTTTGGGTGCAAATCTGACAAATCACATTGCAGATGGCGCTGGACCCGATCCAGAAAAGCAACAACTCTTACGCCGGCTAAAGGCCGGTGAGAGTACGTTGACAAAGGTGAGGCAAGAGAAGAATGACCTTCAGGATGCCAACACCAAGTTGGGCGTTGAACTTAAAGACGTTCGTGGCCAGCTGTCGGACTCCACGAAGGAGAATCAGCGGCTTCGACGCGGCATATTTAGTAAGTGCTTAAACAAACTTTGAAAAAAGAGTTCGGCGAGGAAGTTGACTAACAGAGTAATGTCTGTAGGTATGCTCACAGGTCGTCCTGCAGAGGAGATGCCCGGTTCGACGGGTGACCTTCTTCCCGAACTCCTGCAACTGCACGAGCGAATTCGGCAGGTGATGCGAGGCGTTGCCCAAGCCTTATGGCCTGCCCACTCCATGCCCGAGGGCCTTGGAGAGCTTGCGGAGAAGCTAAAGGGAGCTCGGCGGCACTTCCGGTTGTGGAAGATATCGGCCTGCCGACGAGGTGCTAGGGAGGCCTGGGCCATGGTGAATACCCGTTTTACGAAGTCTGACCCAAACCACATGGCCGAGGTCGGACCAGTGGGGCCTGACGGGAAGGAGATCCTTGTAAGCTTAGTATACGGCCAAGTAGAGTTAGCCGCAAAGTATTCCCAGCAGGACTGTAAATTGGACAGCCTGTTAGATGGTATAGAGGAGGAATACAAGCAGTCAGAATGACTATGTAATTTTGAATTGACATGTGTAATGCCTTCTAACTGGATTGTAGATCGTTTGTCGTTGCCGACCTTTTCGCTTCAACCTCGGGACCTGACGGTCCGGAGTGTGTCCGAATACCATAGCGGTTATATAAGAACCGGGGAATGCGTGGAGACCAGGCATAGGGGTCATTAGTGCTTTATCAGACAAGTGCCCAACTAGTTATGTTATATTACATGGTTAGTAAGAAACATCTTCCAGAGAGAATAGTTCCGTTAGGGGTTCCTTTCGCTGGGGAGGCATGCCCTAAAGTGCATGTCCGGACTGCGTAAAACGACGCAGAAAAAGCATCTGGGGGCGCATAAAATTAGTAAAAAAAGATCATCTTTTATTTCACCGACCGAATATTCCCTTAAGAACGCTAGCTTTCGGCTTCACCCAGTCTGAGGTACACATCCGGCTGACCCGGCAGTAACAATCGCAGAGGTGCTCCCTTTACCGCCTAGCCGAACAATCGGGAACGTAGGGGTAAGCACAGGAGCCAGGCAACCCAGCTTGGCCAAAACTTAAGTCATATCGATGCATATAATGGTGAAGAAAAAGGTACATGCAGAAGCTTGACACATGTGTTGGGCGTGAAGCCCGTATAAATAAGCTTTTGTTAAAGAAGCCCCCAGGTTTAATGAGCGCGAGTGGCGCGTCACTTGATGAGCCTTTAAGGGCTATATAAAAGAAAAAGAGGGGAAGGAGAGAAATGTAAGACAGAAAAATGTAAAAAATGGACAAAGGAAGGAGACGAACACGGAGTCCGGCACTAGGCATAGAATCTTCGGAGACGGGTGGCGTTCCATGGGTTCGGCTCGAGTCAATTATCCGACGCATCTCGCACGCGGTACGCCCCACCGGTCAGGACTTGGTCGATTATGAATGGACCTTCCCACTTGGGCTTGAGTTTGTCCTTTTTCTTGTCTAGTAGGCGTAGAACTAGTTCGCCAACATTGTAATTTTTGGCCCGTACTTCTATGCTTTGATATCTTCGAGCCTGCTGTTGATAGAATGCGGAACGGGCTTTTTCCACGTCACGCTCCTCCTCCAAGGCGTCCAAGTTGTCCTGCCGATCGAGCTCGGCTTCTCTTTCTTCGTACATGCGCACTCGATGTGAGTCATGAATTATGTTGCAAGGCAGAACTGCCTCTGGGCCGTACACCATAAAGAATGGTGTGTATCTAGTGGTGCAATTCGGCGTGGTCCGCAGCCCCTAGAGTACGGAGTCGAGCTCCTCTACCCAGTGCATGTTAGATTCCTTGAGGGACCGCACTAATCTGGGTTTAATGCCGCTCATGATAAGACCATTTACACGTTCGACCTGGCCTTTAGTTTGTGGGTGATAGACGGAAGCATAGTCGAGCTTGATGCCCATGTTTTTGCACCAAAGTTTTACCTCGTCGACTGTAAAGTTTGTACTGTTATCGGTTATGATGCTGTGGGGGACGCCATAACGGTGTACAACCCTGAATATGAAGTCTATCACCGGTCCGGATTCGGCCGTTTTAACGGGCTTGGCTTCTATCCATTTGGTGAACTTATCCACCATGACCAGTAAGTATTTTTTCTTATGGGTCCCACCTTTAAGGGGTCCGACCATGTCAAGCCCCCAGACCGCAAAGGGCCAGGTGGTGGGGATAGTTTGGAGTGCGGTGGGTGGCATATGGCTTTGGTTGGCAAAAAGTTGGCAACCAACGCATCATTGGACTAGGTCTTGAGCGTCTGCCCGGGCCGTCGGCCAATAAAAGCCTGTACGGAAAGCCTTGCTAACAAGGGACCGAGCAGCAGCGTGATGACCACCGAGTCCGGCATGAATTTCAGCCAGAAGGTTTCGCCCTTCCTCTTCAGAGATACACCTTTGAAGGACTCCGGTAGTGCTTTTCTTATAAATCTCTCCCCCGTGGACTTTATAGGCTTTAGATCGCCGCACTATGCAGCGGGCCTCGTTTGGTCCTCTGGGAGTTCCTGCCTAGTAAGGTATGTTGGGGAACATAGTAATTTCAAAATTTTCCCTACGCACACGCAAGATCATGGTGATGCATAGCAACGAGAGGGAGAGTGTTGTCTACGTACCCTCGTAGACCGAAAGCGGAAGCGTTATATCAACGTGGTTGATGTAGTCATACGTCTTCACGATCCGACCGATCCAAGCACCGTTACTCCGGCACCTCCGAGTTCTTGGCACACGTTCAGCTCGATGACGTTCCCCGGGCTCCGATCCAGCAAAGCTTCGGGGAAGAGCTCCGTCAGCACGACGGCGTGGTGACGATCTTGATGTACTACTGTCGCAGGGCTTCACCTAAGCACCGCTACAATATGACCGAGGTGGAATATGGTGGAGGGGGGCACCGCACACGGCTAAGGAACGATCTCAATGATCAACTTGTGTGTCCTAGGGTGCCCCCCTTCCCCCGTATATAAAGGAGCAAGGGGGGAGGCCGGCCGGCCCTGGGGCGCGCGCCAGGAGGAGGAATCCTCCTCCTAGTAGGAGTAGGAGTCCCCTCTTTCCTACTCCTACTAGGAGGGGGAAAGGAAGGGGGAGAGGGAGAGGGAAAGGGGGGTGCCGCCCCCCTCTCCTAGTCCAACTCGGACCAGAGGGGGAGGGGGCGCACGGCCCACCCTGGCCGCCCCTCTCTCTCTCCACTAAGGCCCATATGGCCCATTACTACTCCCGGGGGGTTCCGGTAACCCCTCCGGCACTCCGGTATTATCCAAAACCACTCGGAACCATTCCGATGTCCGAACATAGCCGTCCAATATATTAATCTTTATGTCTCGACCATTCCGAGACTCCTCGTCATGTCCATGATCACATCCGGAACTCCGAACTCCTTCGGTACATCAAAATGCATAAACTCATAATAACTGTCATCGTAACCTTAAGCGTGCGGACCCTACGGTTCGAGAACAATGTAGACATGACCGAGACACGTCTCCGGTCAATAACCAATAGCGGGACCTGGATGCTCATATTGGCTCCTACATATTCTACGAAGATCTTTATCGGTCAGACCGCATAACAACATACGTTGTTCCCTTTGTCCATCGGTATGTTACTTGCCCGAGATTCGATCGTCGGTATCCAATACCTAGTTCAATCTCGTTACCGGCAAGTCTCTTTACTCGTTCCATAATACATCATCTCGCAACTAACTCATTAGTTGCAATGCTTGCAAGACTTAAGTGATGTGCATTACCGAGAGGGCCCAGAGATACCTCTCCGACGATCGGAGTGACAAATCCTAATCTCGAAATACGCCAACCCAACATCTACCTTTGGTGACACCTGTAGTACTCCTTTATAATCACCCAGTTACGTTGTGACGTTTGGTAGCACCCAAAGTGTTCCTCCGGCAAACGGGAGTTGCATAATCTCATAGTCAAAGGAACATGTATAAGTCATGAAGAAAGCAATAGCAACATACTAAACAATCGGGTGCTAAGCTAATGGAATGGGTCATGTCAATCAGATCATTCAACTAATGATGTGACCTCGTTAATCAAATAACAACTCTTTGTTCATGGTTAGGAAACATAACCATCTTTGATTAACGAGCTAGTCAAGTAGAGGCATACTAGTGACACTCTGTTTGTCTATATATCCACACATGTATTATGTTTCCGGTTAATACAATTCTAGCATGAATAATAAACATTTATCATGATATAAGGAAATAAATAATAACTTTATTATTGTCTCTAGGGCATATTTCCTTCAGTCTCCCACTTGCACTAGAGTCAATAATCTAGTTCACATCGCCATGTGATTTAATAGCAATAGTTCACATCACCATGTGATTAACACCCATAGTTCACATCGCCATGTGACCAACATCCAAAAAGGGTTTACTAGATTCAGTAATCTAGTTCACATCGCTATGTGATTAACACCCAGAGTACTAAGGTGTGATCATGTTTTGCTTGTGAGAGAATCTTAGTCAACGGGTCTTTCACATTTAGATCCGTTATGTATTTTGCAATTTTCTATGTCTACAATGCTCTGCACGGAGCTACTCTAGCTAATTGCTCCCACTTTCAATATGTATCTAGATCGAGACTTAGAGTCATCCAAATAGGTGTCAAAACTTGCATCGATGTAACCCTTTACGACGAACCTTTTGTCACGTCCATAATCGAGAAACATATCCTTATTCCACTAAGGATAATTCTGACTGCTGTCCAGTGATCTACTCCTAGATCACCATTGTACTCCCTTGCTTAACTCAGTGTAGGGTATACAATAGATCTGGTACACAGCATGACATACTTTATAGAACCTATGGTTGAGGCATAGGGAATGACTTTCATTCTCTTTCTATCTTCTGCCGTGGTCGGGTTTTGAGTCTTACTCAATTTCACACCTTGTAACACAGGCAAGAACTCTTTCTTTGACTGTTCCATTTTGAACTACTTCAAAATCTTGTCAAGGTATGTACTCATTGAAAAAAAACTTATCAAGCGTCTTGATCTATCTCTATAGATTTTGATGCTCAATATGTAAGCAGCTTCACCGAGGTCTTTCTTCGAAAAACTCCTTTCAAATACTCCTTTATGCTTTGCAGAATAATTCTACATTATTTCCGATCAACAATATGTCATACACATATACTTATCAGAAATGCTGTAGTGCTCCCACTCACTTTCTTGTAAATACAAGCTTCACCGCAAGTCTGTATAAAACTATATGCTTTGATCATCTTATCAAAGCGTATATTCCAACTCCGAGATGCTTGCACCAGTCCATAGATGGATCGCTGGAGCTTGCATATTTTGTTAACACCTTTAGGATTGACAAAACCTTCTGGTTGCATCGTATACAACTCTTCTTTAACAAATCCATTGAGGAATGCAGTTTTGTTTATCCATTTGCCATATTTCATAAAATGCGGCAATTGCTAACATGATTCGGACAGACTTAAGCATAGATACGAGTGAGAAACTCTCATCGTAGTCAACACCTTGAACTTGTCGAAAACCTTTTTGCGACAATTCTAGCTTTGTAGATAGTAACACTACTATCAGCGTCCGTCTTCCTCTTGAAGATCCATTTATTTTCTATGGCTTGCCGATCATCGGGCAAATCCATCAAAGTCCATACTTTGTTCTCATACATGGATCATATCTCAGATTTCATGGCCTCAAACCATTTCGCGGAATCTGGGCTCATCATCGCTTCCTCATAGTTCGCAAGTTCGTCATGGTCTAGTAACATGACTTCCAGAACAGGATTACCGTACCACTCTGGTGCGGATCTCACTCCGGTTTACCTACGAGATTCGGTAGTTACTTGATCTCACGTTACATGATCATCATCATTAACTTCCTCACTAATTGGTGTAGTAGTCACAGGAACAGATTTCTGTGATGAACTATTTTCCAATAAGGGAGATAGTACAATTACCTTATCAAGTCTTTCTACTTTCCTCCCACTCACTTCTTTCGAGAGAAACTTCTTCTCTAGAAAGTATCCATTATCAGCAACGAATGTCTTGCCTTCGGATCTGTGATAGAAGGTGTACCCAACTGTCCCCTTTGGGTATCCTATGAAGACATATTTCTCCGATTTGGGTTTGAGCTTATCTGGATAAAACCTTTTCATATAAGCATCACAATCCCAAAACTTTAAGAAACGACAACTTTGGTTTCTTGCCAAACCATAGTTCATATTGTGTCGTCTCAACGGACTTTAGATGGTGCCCCTTTTAACGTGAATGCAGCTGTCTCTAATGCATGATCCCAAAACGATATTGGTAAATCGGTAAGAAACATCATAGATTGTACTATATCCAATAAAGTACGGTTATGACGTTCGGACACACCATTAAGCTGTGGTCTTCCAGGTGGCATGAATTTGTGAAACTATTCCACATGGTTTTAACTGAAGGCCAAACTCGTAACTCAAATATTTTACCTCTGCGATCATATCGTAGAAACTTTTATTTTTCTTGTTACGATGATTCTCCACTTCACTCTGAAATTCTTTGGACTTTTCAAACGTTTCAGACTTATGTTTCATCAAGTAGATATACCCATATCTGCTCAAATCATCTGTGAAGTTCTGAAAATAATGATACTTGTCGCGAGCCTTAATATTCATCGGACCACATACATCAGTATGTATGATTTCCAACAAATCTGTTGCTCGCTCCATTGTTGCGGAGAACGGCGTTTTAGTTATCTTGCCCATAAGGCATGGTTCGCAAGCATCAAGTGATTCATAATCAAGTGATTCCAAAATCCCATCAGCATGGAGTTTCTTCATGCGCTTTACACCAATATGACCTAAACGGCAGTGCCACAAATAAGTTGCACTATCATTATTAACTTTGCATCTTTTTGGTTTCAATATTATGAATATGTGTATCACTACGATCGAGATCCAATGAACTATTTTCGTTGGGTGTGTAACCATATAAGGTTTTATTCATGTAAACAGAACAACAATTGTTCTCTAACTTAAATGAATAACCGTATTGCAATAAACATGATCAAATCATATTCATGCTCAACGCGAACACCAAATAACACTTATTTAGGTTCAACACTAATCCCGAAAGTATAGGGAGTGTGCGATGATGATCATATCAATTTTGGAACCACTTCCAACACACATCGTCACTTCATCCTTAACTAGTCTCTGTTCATTCTGCAACTCCCGTTTCAAGTTACTACTCTTAGCAACTGAACCAGTATCAAATACCGAGGGGTTGCTATGAACACTAGTAAAATACACATCAATAATCTGTATATCAAATATACCTTTGTTCACTTTGCCATCCTTCTTATCTGCCATCTACTTGGGGTAGTTCCGCTTCCAGTGACCAGTCCCTTTGTAGTAGAAGCACTCAGTCTCAGGCTTAGGTCCAGACTTGGGCTTCTTCACTTGAGCAGCAACTTGCTTGCCGTTCTTCTTGAAGTTCCCCTTCTTCCCTTTGCCCTTTACTTGAAACTAGTGGTCTTGTTAACCATCAACACTTGATGTTTTTCTTGATTTCTACCTTCGTTGATTTTAGTATCACGAAGAGCTTGGGAATCGTTTCCGTTATCCCTTGCATATTATAGTTCATCACGAAGTTCTACTAACTTGGTGATGGTGACTAGAGAATTCTGTCAATCACTATTTTATCTGTAAGATTAACTCCCACTTGATTCAAGCGATTGTAGTACCCAGACAATCTGAGCACATGCTCACTAGTTGAGCGATTCTCCTCCATCTTTTATCTATAGAACTTGTTGGAGACTTCATATCTCTCAACTCAGGTATTTGCTTGAAATATTAACTTCAACTCCTGGAACATCTCATATGGTCCATGACGTTCAAAATGTCCTTGAAGTCCCGATTCTAAGCCGTTAAGCATGGTGCACTAAACTATTAAGTAGTCATCATATTGAGCTAGCCAAACGTTCATAACGTCTGCATCTGCTCCTGCAATAGGTCCGTCACCTAGCGGTGCATCAAGGACATAATTCTTCTGTGCAGCAATGAGGATAAACCTCAGAATACGGATCCAATCCGCATCATTGCTACTAACATTTTTCAACACAATTTTCTCTAGGAACATATCAAAATAAACATATGAAAGCAACAATGCGAGCTATTGATCTACAACATAGATATGCTAATACTACCAGGACTAAGTTCATGATAAATTAAAGTTCAATTAATCATATTACTTAAGAACTCCCACTTAGATAGACATCTCTCTAATCCTCTAAGTGATCACGTGATCCAAATCAACTAAACCATGTCCGATCATCACGTGAGATGGCTTAGTCTTCAATGGTGAACATCATTATGTTGATCATATCTACTATATGATTCACGCTCGACCTTTCGGTCTCCGTGTTCTGAGGTCATATCTTATATGCATAGCTCCTCAAGTATAACCTGAGTATTCCACGTGTGCAACTGTTTTGCACCCGTTGTATTTGAACGTAGAGCCTATCACACCCGATCATCACGTGGTGTCTCAGCACGAAGAACTTTCGCAACGGTGCATACTCAGGGAGAACACTTCTTGATAATTAGTGAGAGATCATCTTATAATGCTACCGTCAATCAAAGCAAGATAAGATGCATAAAAGATAAACATCACATGCAATCAATATAAGTGATATGATATGGCCATCATCATCTTGCGCTTGTGATCTCCATCTCCGCAGCACCGTCATGATCACCATCGTCACCGGCGCGACACCTTGATCTCCATCGTAGCATCGTTGTCGTCTCGCCAATCTTATGCTTCTACGACTATCGCTACCGCTTAGTGATAAAGTAAAGCATTACAGGGCGATTGCATTGCATACAATAAAGCGACAACCATACGGCTCCTTCCGGTTGCCGATAACTCGGTTACAAAACATGATCATCTTATACAATAAAATATAGCATCATGTCTTGACCATATCACATCACAACATGCCCTGCAAAAACAAGTTAGACGTCCTCTACTTTGTTTGTTGCAAGTTTTACGTGGCTGCTACGGGCTTAAGTAAGAACTCATCTTACCTACGCATCAAAACCACAACGATAGTTTGTCAAATAGACTCCGTTTTAACCTTCTCAAGGACCGGGCGTAGCCACACTCGGTTCAAATAAAGTTGGTGAGACAGTCTCCCGCAAGCCATCTGTGTGCAGAGCACGTCGAGGGAACCGGTCTCGCGTAAGGTTGGTCCGGGTCGTCTCATCCAACAATACCGCTGAACCAAAGTATGACATGCTGGTAGGCAGTATGACTTGTATCGTCCACAACTCACTTGTGTTCTACTCGTGCATAACATCAAACCATAAAAACCTGGCTCTGATACCACTGTTGGGGAACGTAGTAATTTCAAAAAAATTCCTACGCACACGCAAGATCATGGTGATGCATAGCAACGAGAGGGAGAGTGTTGTCTACGTACCCTCGTAGACCGAAAGCGGAAGCGTTATATCAACATGGTTGATGTAGTCGTACGTCTTCACGATCCGACCGATCCAAGCACCGTTACTCCGGCACCTCCGAGTTCTTGGCACACGTTCAGCTCGATGACGTTCCCCGGGCTCCGATCCAGCAAAGCTTCGGGGAAGAGTTCCGTCAGCACGACGGCGTGGTGACGATCTTGATGTACTACTGTCGCAGGGCTTTGCCTAAGCACCGCAACAATATGACCGAGGTGGAATATGGTGGAGGGGGGCACCGCACATGGCTAAGGAACGATCTCAATGATCAACTTGTGTGTCCTAGGGTGCCCCCCTGCCCCCGTATATAAAGGAGCAAGGGGGGAGGCCGGCCGGCCCTGGGGCGCGCGCCAGGAGGAGGAATCCTCCTCCTAGTAGGAGTAGGAGTCCCCTCTTTCCTACTCCTACTACGAGGGGGAAAGGAAGGGGGAGAGGGAGAGGGAAAGGGGGGTGCCGCCCCCCCCCCCTCTCCTAGTCCAATTCAGACCAGAGGGGGAGGGGGCGCGCGGCCCACCCTGGCCGCCCCTCTCTCTCTCCACTAAGGCCCATATGGCCCATTACTACTCCCGGGGGGTTCCGGTAACCCCTCCGGCACTCCGGTATTATCCAAAACCACTCGGAACCATTCCGATGTCCGAACATAGCCGTCCAATATATTAATCTTTATGTCTCGACCATTTCGAGACTCCTCGTCATGTCCATGATCACATCCGGAACTCCGAACTCCTTCGGTACATCAAAATGCATAAACTCATAATAACTGTCATCGTAACCTTAAGCGTGCGGACCCTACGGTTCGAGAACAATGTAGACATGACCGAGACACGTCTCCGGTCAATAACCAATAGCGGGACCTGGATGCCCATATTGGCTCCTACATATTCTACGAAGATCTTTATCGGTCAGACCGCATAACAACATACGTTGTTCCCTTTGTCCATCGGTATGTTACTTGCCCGAGATTCGATCGTCGGTATCCAATACCTAGTTCAATCTCGTTACCGGCAAGTCTCTTTACTCGTTCCGTAATACATCATCCCGCAACTAACTCATTAGTTGCAATGCTTGCAAGGCTTAAGTGATGTGCATTACCGAGAGGGCCCAGAGATACCTCTCCGACGATCGGAGTGACAAATCCTAATCTCGAAATACGCCAACCCAACATCTACCTTTGGTGACACCTGTAGTACTCCTTTATAATCACCCAGTTACGTTGTGACGTTTGGTAGCACCCAAAGTGTTCCTCCGGCAAACGGGAGTTGCATAATCTCATAGTCAAAGGAACATGTATAAGTCATGAAGAAAGCAATAGCAACATACTAAACGATCGGGTGCTAAGCTAATGGAATGGGTCATGTCAATCAGATCATTCAACTAATGATGTGACCTCGTTAATCAAATAACAACTCTTTGTTCATGGTTAGGAAACATAACCATCTTTGATTAACGAGCTAGTCAAGTAGAGGCATACTAGTGACACTCTGTTTGTCTATATATCCACACATGTATTATGTTTCCGGTTAATACAATTCTAGCCTGAATAATAAACATTTATCATGATATAAGGAAATAAATAATAACTTTATTATTGCCTTTAGGGCATATTTCCTTCAAGGTAGGCTAGGAATGGTTCTGTCCACGGGGCGATAACCGCCATTATTACGTGAGCTGAAGGTGTAATTTCATTGGCAGAGCCTCCAATTATGTCAGGTTGTTCGGCGTCGAGTGGTGCGGCTGAGTCCGGGCTGTTAATTGCGGGTTCCCCCTCCCATACTACGGATGGCTTGAACAATCTTTCCAAAAAGATGTTGGGGGGACTGCATCGCATTTTGCTCCGATGCGTGCCAGGACGTCCGCTGCTTGATTGTTTTCTCGGGCTATATGGTGGAACTCCAGCCCTTCGAACCGGGCTGACATTTTTAGGACGGCATTGCGGTAATCTGCCATTTTTGGATCCTTGGCGTCGAAGTCGTTATTTATTTGGGATATCGCGAGGTTCGAATCCCTGCGTACCTCTAGGCATTGAATGCCCATGGATACTGCCATCCGGAGACCATGTAAAAGGGCCTCATATTCGGCTGCATTGTTGGAGTCAGTGTACATAATTTGGAGTACATATTGGACTGTGTCTCCTATGGGGGATGTCAAAACGACGCCAGCCCCCAGTCCGGCCAACATTTTGGAGCCGTCGAAATGCATGATCCAGTTTGAGTATGTGCCGTACTCTTTAGGGAGTTCGGCCTGCGTCCATTCTACGATGAAGTCAGCCAAAACTTGCGATTTGATAGCTCGACGTGGCTTATAGGTTATATCGAACGGGAGGAGCTCAATGGCCCATTTTGCGATCCGGCCCGTTGCATCGCGGTTGTTGATAATGTCATTGAGTGGTACTTCCGAGGCTACTGTAATCGAACACTCTTGAAAGTAGTGTCGTAGCTTTCGGGATGCCATGAATACCGCGTATGCAATCTTCTGATAATGCGGGAACCGTGATTTGCATGGAGTGAGGACAGTGGACACGTAGTAGACCGGCCTTTGAAGGGGGAACTTGTGTCCGTCTGTTTCCCGCTCGACGACGAGCACTGCGCTGACAACTTGATGGGTTGCCGCGATGTACAATAGCATTGGCTCGCCGGTGTTTGGCGCGGCCAGGACTGGGTTCGTTGCCAGTATGGCTTTTATTTCATCGAGTCCGGCCGTGGCGGCATCCGTCCACTCGAAGTGTTCGGTGCGCCAAAGGAGGCGATAAAGGGGCAGTGCCTTTTCTCCCAAGCGGGAGATGAAGCGGCTTAGAGCCGCCACGCATCCGGTTAATTTCTGTATTTGTTTGAGGTCCTTTGGGACATCCAATTGTGACAAAGCTCGGATCTTGGCTGGATTTGCTTCAATTCCTCTACCGGATACAATGAAGCCCAAGAGCTTTCCGGCTGGAACGCCAAAAACGCATTTCTCCGGGTTGAGCTTGATGTCGTATTTTCGGAGGTTATCGAATGTAAGCCTCAAGTCGTCTACTAGAGATTCGACATGTTTTGATTTGATGACCACATCGTCCACATACGCCTCCATTGTTTTACCGATCTGGTTTGCCAGACATGTCTGTATCATGCGCTGATATGTTGCGCCGGCGTTTTTCAGCCCAAAGGGCATTGTGTTGAAGCAGAATGGGCTGTATGGTGTGATGAATGCTGTTGCGGCTTGGTCTGATTCTACCATCTTGATTTGATGGTAACCGGAGTATGCGTCGAGGAAACACAATGAATCGTGTCCTGCGGTGGCATCGATAATTTGATCGATACGGGGGAGGGGGAAGGAATCCTTTGGGCATGCCTTGTTAAGGTCTTTAAAATCGACACACGGGCACCAGGATTTGTCCTTCTTTGGTACCATCACCAGGTTTGCTAGCCAGTCCAGATGTTTTATGTCTCTAACGAATCCGGCCTCCAATAACTTGGCTAGCTCCTCTCCCATAGCCTGTCTCTTTGGTTCGGAAAATCGCCGAAGGGCTTGTTTGACAGGTTTGAATCCTTTTAGGGTATTTAAGCTATGTTCGGCCAGCCTGCGTGGGATTCCTGGCATGTCTGAAGGGTGCCAGGCGAAAATGTCCCAGTTCTCTTGTAGGAACTCTCGCAGTGCGGCGTCTACATCAGGGTTCAGTCGTGCCCCGATGGAAGCTGTTTTATTGGGGTCCGTTGGATGGACCTGGAATTTTACTATTTTGTCTGCTGGCTTGAAGGATGTGGACTTGGATCTCTTATCGAGTATCACATCATCCCTATTAACCGTGGAGCGCAGCGCAGTCAGTTCCTCAGCCGCTAAGGCTTCGGATAGTGCCTCAAGGGCCAATGCGGCTGTCTTGTTTTCGGCGCGGAGTGCTATGTCCGGATCACTAGCGAGAGTGATAATTCCGTTCGGCCCGGGCACCTTGAGCTTCATGTACCCGTAATGGGGTATTGCTTGGATGATTGTAAATGCCTCTCGCCCTAGTATAGCGTGGTATCCGCTATTGGACGGGGCCACCTGGAACGTGACCTCTTCGGACCTATAATTATCCAGCGTGCCGAACACCACATCTAGTGTGATTTTTCCTCTGCAGCGCGCTTCCTGACTGGGATTATTCCTCTAAAGGTTGTGCTGCTTCGCTCGATGTGGTTCCAGTCTATATCCATTTTTTGGAGGGTTTCCTCGTAAATGAGGTTCAATCCGCTGCCTCCATCCATGAGTACCTTGGTAAGGCGAAAGCGGTCCACTATGGGACTGAGGACCAATGCGGCTGGTGCTCGGGCTGTTCAGAATTTAGGTTCATCACTCGCGTTGAAGGTGATAGCAGTGTCGCTCCATGGGTTTATTGTTGCTACTTGATAGACTTCGGCGAGGCTGCGGAGTTTTCTTTTTCGCATATTATTTGATGCAAAAGTCTCGAAGACTGTGAGAACGGTACTGGTGTCCTCGGGCTGGCTTTCTGTGGCCTCCAAAATTAGGAGGTCCTCGCCAATTTTGGCCACCTGCCGGAGTATCCAACATGCTCTAAGGCTGTGAGTTGGTGTGGCGTCCTCTGTACTGTGATTCTACAGGGTCCATCAAGCCACCTTTCTAGTACGGTTCCATGCCCTGTAGAGGGTTTTGGCTTTTTGATATTTAACCCGGGTGTTTTACTATGATGCACCCTCTTAGTTCGGACGGGATTGCTATTCAAGGCCGGATTATCCCAAAATTATATTTTGATTTTCCAGGCGCTTTCCATCGCACAGTACTTTTGTACTATGGACGCCAAGTCAGCGAAGCGTGTAATATCACGACGACTTATGGCGTTAAGTATTCCCTCGTCCGTGCAATTACTGCAAAAGATTGAAATTGCCTCTCCCTCGCGGCAATCCTTTATCCTGTTCATAACCAGCAGGAATCTGGCCCAGTAATGATGTATTGTTTCCTCGGGCTTTTGCCTGATTTGGGAAAGATCGCTTATGTTCGGGCGGGCGGGGGGCGTTGAATCTGAAACCTCACCCAATCCAAGATTCGGAGGCCGAAGAGCTTCCGAACTCTGAAGTTTGGAGCCTTGGATGTTGTCCAATGAATCTAGCCCGTTGCCTGATTCTAAGCTCAGGTCTTGAGTTATATCCTCCCCTCCGCGGGTATCCGGCTTGGAGGGGTCGGGAATTCGGACGTATCTAGTCCTTAAAATAGATGAAGGGTCGCCGCACTGCGCCTCTACCACGGCAACGTGGTGGGTGACTTGGGGAAAGTTAATTTCTCTTAGATCGGGTTTAAGCCCAACCTGGTCGTAATCCGTAGCGACCCCCATGGCAGCGATGCGATCCAAGAGCTCGTTTATAGAAGAGAGCTCCATCGGATCTAGCTGCTCAACAAGCTCCGAGCTGACGTGAAGGTTGCTTTCGATGACCCGAGAGGTCACCGTCGGCGCAACGGCCGAACAGGCGGTCATGAGAAAACCACCTAGCCGGAGGGTTTGGCCGATAGCCAAGGCTCCCTTAGTAACGGCGCCGTCTTTAAAGACGGGAAGAGGCATCCTTCCTGATTGCGACGGCACAGAGGAACCCTCAATGAAAGCACCAATGTCGGTGTCAAAACCGGCGGATCTCGGGTAGGGGGTCCCGAACTGTGCGTCAAGGCCGGATGGTAACAGGAGATGAGGGACACAATGTTTTTACCCAGGTTCGGGCCCTCTCGATGGAGGTAATACCCTACTCCTGCTTGATTAATATTGATGATATGGGTAGTACAAGAGTAGATCTACCACGAGATCAAGGAGGCTAAACCCTAGAAGCTAGCCTATGGTATGATTGTTGTGTATGGAGTTGATTGTCCTACGGACTACAACCCTCCGGTTTATATAGACACCGGATAGGGTTAGGGTTACACAGAGTCGGTTACAATGGTAGGAGATCTTGAATATCCGCATCACCAAGCTTGCCTTCCACGCCAAGGAAAGTTCCATCCGGACACGGGACGAAGTCTTCAATCTTGTATCTTCATAGTCCTGGAGTCCGGCGAAGGTATAGTCCGGCTACCCGAACACCCCCTAATCCAGGACTCCCTCAGTAGCAATCAACCTGCACCTCGTCGTCCTTGCAGATTGGTATGTTTTCCGAACTTAGGCGAGTGCTGGACTGCAGCTAAGCCTCCGAGTGGGAGGGTTGCTCTCCACTCGGTAGGATTTTTTTAAACTTACGCGAGTACTTGGACTGCAGCTAAGCCCCCGAGTGGGAGGATTGCTCTCCACTCGGTAGGATTTTTTTAAACTTAGGCGAGTACTTGGACTGCAGCTAAGCCCCTGAGTGGGAGGATTGCTCTCCACTCGGTAGGATTTTTTAAACTTAGGCGAGTACTTGATTGCAGCTAAGCCTCCGAGTGGGAGGATTGCTCTCCACTCGGTAGGATTTTTAAACTTAGGCGAGTACCTGGACTGCAGCTAAGCCTCTGAGTGGGAGGGTTGCTCTCCACTCGGTAGGATTTTTTTTAAGCTTAGGCGAGTACTTGGACTGCAGCTAAGCCCCCGAGTGGGAGGATTGCTCTCCACTCGGTAGGATTTTTTAAACTTAGGCGAGTACTTGGACTGCAGCTAAGACCCCGAGTGGGAGGATTGCTCTCCACTCGGTAGGATTTTTCAAACTTAGACGAGTACTTGACTGTAGCTAAGCCCCCGAGTGGGAGGATTGCTCTCCACTCGGTAGGATTTTTCAAACTTAGGCGAGTACTTGACTGCAACTAAGCCCCTGAGTGGGAGGATTGCTCTCCACTCGGTAGGATTTTTTTAACTTAGGCGAGTACTAGACTGCAGCTAAGCCCCCGAGTGGGAGGCTGGCTCACCACTCGGTAGGATTTTTCAAACTTAGGCGAGTACTTGACTGCAGCTAAGCCCCCGAGTGGGAGGCTAGCTCACCACTCGGTAGGATTTTTCTTTTAAACTTAGGCGAAGCGGGTTCGCATCTAAGCCTCCGAGTGAGAGGCTGGCTCCGCACTCAGTAGGATTTTAAAAAACTTAGGCGAAACGGATTTGCAGCCAAGTCACCCACTTGGGGATTTCAGAATGTTACCAAAAGCGACAACAATTATTACAAAAAAGAAAAACTGCAAAGCTCTTGTTACTGATAAATAAACTAAGAAGGTACTTCTTATTACATCCCATCCGAATGAGTGCTTAAGTATAAAAGGGGTGGAGCAGCTCCGCATTCCAAGCTCGTGGCTCATCAATCTGGCGATCGATATTGTAAAGATGGTACGCTCCATTATGGAGAACTCTGGTGACGATGAAGGGACCTTCCCAAGTAGGAGCGAGCTTGTGTGGTTTCTGTTGATCCACTCGGAGGACCAAGTCTCCTTCTTGGAAGGCTCAACTCTTCACATTTCTGGCATGGAATCGACGCAAATCTTGCTGATAGATAGTCGATCGGATCATGGCCATCTCTATTTCCTCTTCTAGGAGGTCGACTGCGTCCTGCCGGGCTTGTTCTGCTTCATCTTCAGAGTAGAGCTCGACTCGGGGTGCATTGTGAATCAAGTCACTCGGCAGAACTGCTTCAGCTCCGTAGACCAGAAAGAATGGAGTTCGTCCGGTTGACCGATTAGGGGTGGTCCTCAATCCCCAAAGAACTGATGGAAGTTCGTCGACCCATGTGCCTGCTGCGTGCTTGAGATCGCGCATCAGTCGGGGTTTCAGTCCTTTGAGGATTAGGCCGTTTGCTCTTTCCGCTTGTCCATTTGACTGGGGGTGAGCGACTGAAGCATAGTCGACTCGTGTGCCATGTGAGGCGCAAAAGGCTCTGAACTTGTCGAAATCGAAGTTTGACCCATTATCAGTGATGATGCTATGTGGAACTCCATATCTGAATATCAACTCTCTGATGAAACTGATAGCAGTGCAAGCATCAAGATTCTTGATAGGCTTAGCTTCAATCCATTTAGTAAACTTGTCGACTGCCACTAGTACATGAGTGAAGCCGCTCCTGCCAGTTCTCAATGGTCCAACCATATCCAATCCCCAAACAACAAAGGGCCAGACGAGTGGAATGGTCTTCAAGGCTGACGCGGGTTTGTGTGACATATTGGAGTAGAACTGACATCCTTCACATTTGTCAACTATCTCTTTCGCCATTTCATTTGCTCTTGGCCAGTAAAATCCCGCTCGGTATGCTTTAGCCACAATGGTCCGAGAAGACGCATGGAGACCACAGGTCCCCGAGTGGATATCGTCAAGAATTATTTGACCTTCTTCTGGCGTTATACACTTCTGACTGACTCCAGTCGCGCTTTCCCTGTATAACTGTCCCTTTATCACAGTAAAGGCCTTGGATCGACGGACGATCTGTCGAGCCTCTTCTTCATTCTCTGGGATTTCTTTCCTTAGGATGTATGCGATGTACGGCACCGTCCAGTCGGGAGTGATGACCAAAACTTCCATGATCAGGTCGACCACCGCTGGAACCTCAACTTCAGTCGGATCCGTGGCACTTTTTGGCTGCAGGGCTTCTTCGGTGAAAGGATCCTCTTGAACTGATGGTGTGTGGATGTGTTCTAAAAACACATTGCTGGGAATGGCTTCTCTCTTGGAACCTATTTTTGCAAAATCATCAGCCGCTTGATTTTTCAGTCGGGGTATATGATGAAGCTCTAACCCCTCGAATTTCTTTTCTAGCTTTCTCGCTGCATTGCAGTAACTAGTCATGGCTGGACTTCTGACGTCCCACTCCTTCATCACTTGATTAACCACCAAATCTGAGTCGCCATAGACCATGAGGCGACGGACGCCGAGTGAAATGGCCATACGCAACCCATACAAAAGTGCTTCATATTCTGCTTCGTTATTGGAGGAATCAAAATGAATTTGGAGAACATATCTGAGCTTATCTCCTTGGGGGGAAACCAACACTACCCCAGCACCGGAACCATTCAGCATCTTGGAACCGTCAAAGAACATGGTCAAGTGCTCCGAGTGGACTTGAGTCGGTAGTTGCTGTTCAATTCACTCGGCGAGGAAATCAGCTACTGCTTGGGACTTGATAGCTTTCTTTGCCTCAAACTTGATATCTAAGGGAAGGAGTTCAATCGCCCATTTGGCCACTCGACCAGTTGCATCTCTGTTGTGCAGAATCTCCGACAATGGAGCGTCGCTGACGACTGTAATAGAGTGGTCGGAGAAATAGTGTGCAACCTTCTTCGTGGTCATGTAAATCCCATAAACAAGCTTCTGATAGTGCAGATATCTCTGCTTTGACGGAGTCAGAACTTCAGAAACATAGTAAATTGGGCGCTGGACTTTATAGGCTTTTCCTTCTTCTTCCCACTCGACCGTAAGTACTGTACTGACGACTTGTCCAGTGGCTACAATATAAAGCAGCAAAGGCTCTTTGCTGATTGGAGCAGCAAGCACCGGCTGGGTGGAAAGCAGGGCTTTTAGCTTTGCAAATGTTGCATCAGCTTCAGGAGTCCACTCGAACTTATCTAACTTTTTCATCAGTCGGTAGAGGGGTAGTGCCTTCTCACCCAGTCTGGAAATGAATCGACTTAGGGCGGCCAAACAACCAGTAAGCTTCTGGACATCATGTACACGCACGGGGCGTTTCATTCGGAGTATGGTACCAACTTTCTTGGGGTTAGCGTCAATCCCTCGTTCAGAAACGAGAAAACCAAGTAACTTTCCTCCTGGAACTCCGAATGTGCACTTTGATGGATTAAGCTTGATATTGTACCTTCGGAGGTTGGCAAAGGTTTCAGCAAGGTCAGCCAGTAGGTCAGAACCTTTACGTGACTTGACCACAATGTCTCCATGTACGCTTCCACATTCCGACTGATTTGAGTGAGTAAACACTTCTGGATCATCCGCATGAACGTGGCTCCAGCGTTCTTCAGACCGAATGGCATAGTGACATAACAGAAGCACCCGAATGGGGTAATGAAAGCTGTTTTAATTTCATCGGGTCCATACAGACGGATCTGATGATACCCGGAATAGGCTTCCAAAAAGGACAAACGCTCGCACCCCGCAGTCGAGTCAACTATTTGATCAATGCGGGGGAGAGGAAAGTGATCCTTCGGGTAGGCCCGATTGATATGCTTGAAGTCGATGCACATGCGAAGTGAATCGTCCTTCTTAGGGACCATGACAACATTAGCTAACCACTCGGAGTGGTAAATCTCTCGGATAAACTCAGCTGCAAGGAGTCGAGCCACTTCTTCACCGATTGCTTTTCTCTTCTATACGGCGGACCGTCGAAGATGTTCCTTGACCGGTTTTACCTTTGGGTCGACACGCAAACGATGCTCAGCCAGTCCCCTGGGAACACCTGGCATGTCAGAAGGTTTCCATGCGAAGATGTCCCAGTTCTCACGGAGGAACTGGATGAGCGCTTCTTCCTATTTGGAGGCGAGTGTTGTTGAAATGTGGGTCGGAGCAGCATTGGGGTCAGCCGGGTGGATATGAATCGGTTTTGTTTCTCCGAACGACTGAAATGCTGAATCCGTTGCAAGCTTCTTAGCTCGCAGCAAATCACTCGGATCTGCATTTTTCTGATACTCCTGCAATTCCACCACTGCCATCTGTGCATCGGCGATCTTCGAGCCCTTCTGGAAGCACTCTTCTGCCTTCTTCCGATTGCCAATAATAGTGATCACACCTTTGGGACCAGGCATCTTCAATTTGAGGTACACATAGCATGGTCGAGCCATGAAACGAGCATAATCTGGCTTGCTCAGAATAGCGTGATAAGCGCTCTGGAAATCCACAACTTCAAACGTCAACTTCTCTTTGCGGTAATTCTTGGAATCACCGAAAACCACATCAAGAGCAATTTGGCCGAGTGACTCAGCTTTCTTTCCAGGAATGACTCCATGGAAACTCATGTTACTGGTACTGAGCCTGGACATCGGAATGCCCATCCCTTTCAACGTCTCTGCATACAGTATATTCAGGCCACTGCCACCATCCATCAAAACTTTAGCCAGTCGAGTGCCTTCAACAACTGGGTCGACCACCAAAGCTTGCCTCCCAGGGGTGGCTATATGTGCCGGGTGATCGGACTGGTCGAATGCGATGGCAGTCTGAGACCATTTCAGATAACTGGATGTCGCCGGAGTGACCATAATTATATGTTGAGGGGCTGGCATACACTCGGCGGTGCTGATGAAGGCGGAGATATGAAGGATCTTGGTGGTGGCAACGCCCGAAAAGAAAGGGATCTGAAATGAAAACTAGAGTCCTAAAAATACCAACAGGCGTAGATCTCCAGGTCAACTGGTTCAGGGTTAAGCCGGTCGAGGGCCTTGGGGGTAGCAATGCCACCAGAGAATCGCGCCGGATCCTCATGCATGTCTTAAGGTGTGATGGCATGTTTGAAGAAGCAATACGCGGCTCCGAAGGGTGACCCCCTTCACGGACGGCGCCGCCGTCGACACTTGGAGGGAGGAAACGGCCATGTCGGGTCGACACGGAGGGGATCTGGTGGTGGGTAGGGCCCCGACCTTGTTCCAAAATGTTCCCATGGGCTGACCTATCACAACCAGGTGGAGAAGTCCATAGGTCAAAGCCTGTCTGACGAAAGTCAAAGGCGTAGATCTCCTGGTCAACTGGTCAAAGGTTAGACCGGCCGGGGGCCTTGTGGGGTAGAAATTCCACCAGAGCATTGCATCGGATCCTCATGCATTTCTTAAGGTGTGGTGGCATGTCTGAAGAGGCAATACGCGGCTCCGGAATGTGACCCTCTTCACGTACGGCGCCACCGCTGGCACTTGGAGGGGGGAAGCGACCGCGTTGGGTCGACACGAAGGGGATCCCATGATGGGTTGGGCCCAAACCTTGTTCTGAAGTGTTCCCATGGGCCGACCTAACACAACTTGGTGGAGAAGCCCATCGGTCAAAGCACTTCCGGCGAAAGTCAAAGGGGTAGATGTACAGGTCAAAGTGGCGAGGGTTAGGGCATCGCATCGGGCCCTCACGCATGCCTTAAGGTGTGGCGGGTGTTTAAAGAGGCAACAACAATGTTCTGCGGTTCTGGCGGCCTTAGGGGGGTAGCTACACCACCGAAGCATTGTACTCGGACCAGATAAGACAACCAACACAAAATGCAAGGTCAGCTGAGACACCATGTGCCACTCCAATGTATAGCATGTATGTATGTGTAATAAAAAAAGCAGTAGAAGAATTACAAAAATGAAAAAAAAAAGTATGCTCACGGTTGTGCCCTAAGCATAGGTCGCCATGTGGGAGGCCCATCTATGCCGAAAGCCATAGGCATATGTCTGCCTTATTCGTTCGGTTGATTGTTTTTCCCACTCGTTTCCTCCACTCTCGATCCAATCTCACCCCGCACCCCCGCGCTCTGCTCCGCTGCTCGGTCGCCCTACGTCGCCCGGCTGCCCTGCTCCGCCGCCCGGCCACCCTGCTCCTCCCCCGCCTCGGCCCCGGCCCCGACCCCAGCCCTTCCGTCGTCGGCCCCTGCGTCACCGGCCTCGAGCTCCATCACCGATGTGATGCCCGGATAATTAAGCTACAGTGAACCTTTGCTAATGATGCCACATCACCTCGGTTATTGTTGATAATCTCGCGTCAATTCAAAACCGATTTGAAATTCAACTTCAAAATAAAGTCAAACGATAAAAATTTTCAAATATTAAAACTAAAATGTTCGGATCGCGCCAAATAATGCATGGGTAATTATGGTGAAGAAAGCACATTTTAAAAAAGGCTTAAATACTCTAAAATGAATAAACAGTAGCAAGAGCAATTAATTAAATGCATTTTTCAATTAATAAAATATTAAATTATTTTATTTAGTTGCTCAAATTAATATGGAAGTAATATATTCTTTATTACAAAATTAGGTGCTAGTTGCTATTTTTAAGAAGCTAGATTTAAAAGAAACTAAAAGAAAACAGGCATAAATAAAATAAGTAAAAAGAAGAGACAAAACAAAATTAAAAATAAAAAGAGAGAGAGACCACACCCCCCCCCCCCCCGCCAACTGGGCCAACCGGCCCAGCCGGCCAGCCTACTAACCTAGCTGCGCCCCCTCGCACTCCCCTTAACCCCACCTGAGCGAAACCCTAGGGCCCGATCTCCCCCACTCCCCCCTCGCTCCTCCCGCTCCCCCTCCTGATCTGGATCGGAAGACAACGGCGCCCCTCGCCGTTGGATCGACCCCGCCGTCGTTGCTCGTCTCTGCCGCCCCGACCGTGCCGATCCTCGACGTTGGCCCCGACGCCACCTCGTAGGCGCCACATCGTCGCCCGCCATCCTCACCCCCCTCCGCCAGACCACATCGAGCCACACCGCCCGGATCCCCTGCAACGGGGGTGAGCCACACCCCCCTCTGCCTCCTCTCTCCCGTAGTCGCCGTGGTCACGGCATCTCACCCCGTCGTACCGCTCGCACTCCCCACAGTGGCCATCGCCTGCACCGGCGCCCTGGCCCCGCACCCGCGTCGGCCAAGCCCCACCTGGCCCCCTCGCTGTGCACACCTCCTGCAGCCCCGTTGCTGCTGCGCCCCCTTCCCCTGCTCGCCCTTGCTACGGTCGTCGTCGCCCTGCACCCCCTTTGCTCACCCGGCTCCACACCGAGCTGCCTTGGCCACACCTCTGCAGCGCCCCCGCCGCACCCTCACCGGTCACTGCATGCCGCGGCCGCCCGCGTGTGCCGGTGGCTCCGGCTTCCCTTGCCCAGCTCTACCTCTAGCCATCCTTGGCCGCCCCTGCCCGTGAGGCCGAGCCGCCACCCCCGGCTGCACCACCACCACCATGTGATGCGCCGTCTCGCAGGCGTTCGAATGGACCCACCCGTGCCGCGAACGATTCCATGTATGACATTTCTAGTGAGCTCTTGTGCCGCTGCCGCTCTGTAGCTCGTCGCTGGCGCTAACCCGGTGATGTGGCTGTCGTTAGCCACTAATCCCCCACAAACACTCGCCGACGCCGGGGGCCCACCCACTAAACTAACTCTGTTTTAAAAATAACCTATTAATAAACTAGAGCATGACATGTGGGCCCTGCTAGCTAATTAGAGAAATTTTAAAAGAAATGCCTCATAAATACATGTATCACTGACAGGTGGTCCCCACCTGCCAGTTTGACTAGTCAATGTTGACCTATTGACCGCTGAGTCAGCATCCCCCTAGCCCACTTGTCAGCCTTTGCTGACTAGGTGCTGACTAGGTAGTTGACTTAGTCAACTGTCCCCACCTATCAGCCTCAGGTACACACTTCTGGGTACACTTCATGTGTACCCATAGCATTTAAATACCAATTTAGTTTCCAAATAAATTAGATCCAGAAATTAGAAAATCATTTAAAAACTTTGAAAAATCATATAAAATAATCAGTAACTCAGATGAAAATATTTTATACATGAAAATTGCTTAGAAAAAGGAGACGAAGCCGAATACGCAGTCCGTTCATCTGCCACACGTCCCTAGCATAGTGAACATAACCGTCTCCCTTCGGTTCATCTGTCCGAAAATGCCAAACATCAGGGATACTTTCCCGGATGTTTTCCCCTTCGCCAGTAGCACCTAGTACTGCGTTAGGTCGACTCTAGCACCGCTTAATGTCATGTCTTGCATCATCATGTATCAGTTTGCATTGTATTCATTGTTTCTTCCCCCTCTTCTCTCCGGTAAACTTCAAGACTAACGCCATTGTTGCACCGATCAACTACGGTGTTGACGACCCTTCCTTCTCAGCAAAGCTTCCAGGCAAGCCAACCCCCCTTGATCATCCCAATATCACCTATTCTTTCCCTCTATTGGTTGCATTAGAGTAAGTTTACTGTTTCATCGGTTTGATCCTATTATGCTGCATAGCCTGTCTTTGCTACTACTGTTGATATCTTTACCTGCAATCCTAAATGCTTAGTGTAGGATGCTAGTTTATCATCAGTGGCCCTACATTCTTGTCCGTCTGCCATGCTATACTATCGGGTCGTGATCACTCGGGAGGTGATCACGGGTATATATACTAGACATATTATACTTGATACATGTTGTGATTAAAGTCGGGTCAGCTCGTAGAGTACCCGCGAGTGATTCACGGACAGGGGGCTGAAAGGTCGTGTTTCTCGACGGCACTCTGAGTGGATCTTTGTGGCGGAGCGACAGGGCAGGTTGTGACCACCTAGGAGACAGGTGGGCCTGGTCCCTGGTCGGCATCCGCAGTTGTTTCAAAATAACACGCTTAACAAGATTTGGATATTTGATCTGAGTCGGCCACTGGCCTATACGCACTAACCACCACACGTGAACAATTATGGGCACTCGACGTTGTAGTGTTAGTCGAAGCCTTCTAGACGTCAGCGACTGAGCGGCGCGCGCCAGGTTGGACCGCCTAAAGCACCCTCCTTTGTAATGGAGGTTGCCAGGTCTGCTCACCGGCCGCGCTCGCAACGTGCAGGAGTGCACCGGGCAATGGGCACAAGACCCCTGCGTGCTTAGGATTTAGACCAGCGTGCTGACCTCTCTGTTAGGCCTAGGTAGGGATGCGATGTGTTGATCTTCTGAGGCAGGGCATGACCCAAGAAAGTGTGTCCGGCCAAAGTGATCGAGCGTGTTGGATAATGTGGTGCACCCCTGCAGGGAAGTTTATATATCCGAATAGTCGTGTCCACGGTAATAGGACGATCCAGAGTTGTATTCCGACCTCATGAAAAATAGAACCGAATACTTAATAAAACACACCCAGATAAATTCCAGACATAACCCGGTCATCGCTCTACCACAGGGCGACGAGGAGAGGATCACCAGGTAGGATTATGTTATGCGTTGTTACTTGGTGAACTTACCAGCTACTCTCTTCTACATGCTTCAAGATGGAGGCTGCCAGAAGCTTAGTCTTCGATAGGACTAGCTATCCCCCTCTTATTCTAGCATTCTGCAGTTTTGTCCACAGATATTACCTTTTCATTGATACCGATGCATATGTAGTGTAGATCCTTGCTTGCGAGTACTTTGGATGAGTACTCACGGTTGCTTTGCTACTTACCCTTTCCCGGTTATTGCGATCATATGATGGAGTCCAAGAGCCAAAGGATCTCGAGGATGATTCTATGTTGAGTTCGGCTTCGAGGAGTAGTTAGGAGGTCCCAGGCAGGAGGCCTTGCCTTTTCAATCGTTGCTACTTTTGTGCTAGCCTTCTTAAGGCAGTCTTGTTTAACTTAATGTCTATACACAGATATTGTTGCTTCCACTGACTCGTTTATGTTCGAGCACTTGTATTTGAACCATCGAGGCTCCTGGCTTGTAATATAAAGCTTGTATTACTTTATTTGTGTCTAGAGTTGTGTTGTGATATCTTCCCGTGAGTCTTTGATCTTGATCGTACACATTTGTATGATTAGTGTACGATTGCATCGAGGGCGTCACAGCCGCCCCAAGTGAGCTCCCTCCCTTCCCAAGGTCCCCTTCTGCCACTACTGCATGCTCATGGTCGCCCCGCTGCGGGCTCATGCTGCTTGCCGCTGCCGCTACTGCTCGTCGGGTTGGTCACCATGGTTGTGTGCTGCTGCTGCCTCATGGTGTTGCCTTTTTTTATTTGACAATGCGTGATGCTGCTGCTAGTCGCAAGTGATGAAATGACAATGGATATATAGTAATAGATGAATAGATAGATCGATGAAATGGAAGAGAGTAAAATGTGGAAAAAAATATTCGATGCATAATTTTTTGTTTTCTTTTGTGTAGTTTTACTAGGTTTTTAGATACATACTCAATGTGATAGATAGATGTTTTGTGGAGATGAGATGAGATGGAAAATAACATTTTTAAGGTTTTTTAGATAGATAGACGAATCTTAAAATTTGGATATGATGAGTGGTTACTTCATCATGCTGATCTTGCTAAAAAATGAACAAGATTTCACACTTGACAGAGAAATTAGGATTTGAAGTATCATGATGATCTAAAATCTTCACTAGATGTCATTAGCACTATGAATTTTTTTCCTAGTTTGAAGTGTCAATACTTCATGTGATGTGATGTGACCTAAATTTTTTCACTCGGTGGAATTTAACGGATTTGTGGCGTTGCATCTTCATGGAGTGATCGTCGATGTTGGAGCTGTTGGTCCCCGATTATCCCTCCGCTGATCAACTAAATCCTCTACATCCGAGGGTGAGCTACAAATTCATCTTCTCCTCTACTTTTTTTCATGTCACTAGATTTCATTTCCACGTCAAGTCGCTTAACCTAGGCGTCTCCTGTCTGAAAGGGTTGCATCGATAAATATGCATTCAATTGCATATTTATCACTGTAACTCTTTTAGATTGTCCAGCATTTTCCACGGGCAGCCCGAGAATGTGTAGATTGGGTAGTCCTCCATGCTCTACCCCATTCCAAGACAAAAAAATCAGCACCTCCCCGTTGTTCTCCGGATGCACATTCTCTCGGCTTTTTGCCGAGACATGTATCTGGAGAATAGCGGGGAGGTGCTGCCGAAATTTTATCTCGGAATGGGGTAGAGCATGGAGAATGTACCCAGTCTACACATCCTCGGGTGAGATTAGGACCCATCTTTAACTATTAGAGATGTAAGTGGATTCAATGTCAATTCTCGTCAACTCGGTAGAAAATAGAACATTGATGTGATTAATTTAAATGAATCCTTAATTTTGTTGTGTGACTCCCAATAAAGCAGACATGGCAGATAATCCGTGGATGTACAGTGTTTTTTTCTTCATAATCAAGTAACAACAGAGTGGGCCGAGAAAACCAAGTTATTTTTGAAGGAGATATTCCGTCGTCCAATGAGAATGGTGCCAAAATGCTCCTGTGCACAATGTAGGAGACGTATCCGTAGAGATGAGGATGAGATGACTTTGCACCTTTGCACGCATGGATTTATGCCAAACTTTAGCATGCCTATAAACTTTGCATAGCGGGGCCATGGTAGATAGGAGGTGATACGTGCTATAGATGATAGCAACACTGGGAAGAGCACCTTTTAGCTTGATAATTACTGCGAGAGATCACCCTAATAATTGACTACTACGCAACCAAAGGGTGCAAACAACAAAGGGATAAATATCTCAGGAAATTCATAATGGCATGATATGGTATAGCCCTAGGTGCGGGAACATCTCCATGGTTCTCCAAGGTCTTCATGAAATTTTCCCCGAAAGTGTTGTCGTGGAGAAAATTTTGAAAACAACCGTCATGCCACCAATTTTGTTCTCCTGCACTTTGCAAAGCTTCGGGTCCTCCATGTAACATGTAGGCTATCTCTACGTCCAATACATTAAGGTGGAAATCCCGTGGCTCCATCTATCATGTCGTGACACGCATGCACTTTACATTACAACATATAACGATCTCATACAAAACTCATTATCATGACTAAGGCTATACCACATCATATGCAAACCTGCAAAACCAAGTTAGACATCCTCTAATCGGTTTGCAAAATTTTAATTAAGTGGTTTCTAGGGTTTTCGGATAACACTAACTACCTACGTGCACAATCAAGGCGATAATTCTTGTTGCTAGATTAACTTTCGGGGTGTGTGAGGGAAGAGACTTAATTAAAAATATCTAGCCCCACACTGAACTTCGTCTAATATGCATGACCCCCTAGAAGATCGTTCATCTTCATCGCCATCTTGTGTATGGGGCGGTTGGCTGTTCTTGACTATGATGAAGCCCAAAGAACTGTTACTAGATCGTCAACATCTAGAGCCGAACTATTGTCGGAACTTTGTACAAAGCTACATATCATGCCGTCGATGAACTAAAATGAAGCAACGCCCAAGGGAAGCATAGAAAGAACATCAAACCCTCACATCCACATGTGAACTAGATCGAAACCTACATCTACTCATAGAACTGCTCTAATGCCACTGTTGGGAAATGTAGTAGAAAAAAAATCACCCTACGATCACACAGGAACAATATGAAGATGCTATAGGGTTTGGATCAATGATCGTTACTGACTCCGGAGTGCAATGGAAGTAGAAGAGTCAGTGTAGATTGTACTTGAAGTCCCTCGAACCATTGATGACGATCCCGTGAACCACCCCCAAATGATCCCTTGAACAGAAGACCGAAAGCACGACCTCTCTACTTGGTTGCAAATGTACGGTCTTCACGATCCTGGAGCACTTCGCCTCCCAGAGCTAATTGTTGCCGGAGAATTAGAGGAGGATATTAGAACCACACCGGACTTCTAATTATGAGGAGGAACCAGGTCTACTCTAATTAGTCAACTAGGACCAACAATAACTAGAACTAGATGAACTATAGAAGGCTCTAGAACTTGTGTATTGAAAAGGGCCAATACCTCATGTATATATAGGTTAGAGGGGAGAGGAGGGGCTGCCACCAAGGGGAGAAATCCCTTCCTTGGTGTGCCGCCAAGCCCCCCCCCCCCCCAACACACACACACTCCAATTTGGCCTCCCCACTTGGAAAAGTCGGGAGCCTTCCCTATTGGGCCATGGTGGGCCATTATTCCTTTCACAACTTGCCCTTTTAAGGTCCATTGATGTTAAATTAAATATAAAAGCCCTCTAACAATTACTAGAGTATATTATATATAATTTAACACCTCCGGAAATATTTTTCACTTATATATTATTTATCGGTAATACCCGCTATTGCCCGATAAACTCTGAAACCCTTCTGGTGACCCCAAAACGCTTTCGATTCCTCTTGAAACTATTCTGAATATTGTTGAAACAATTCCACAAATAAATACTTGATATTCTTATACTACTAACACTCAGCAGATCGTGATTACCTTAAGCTTGTCACCCTGTAGGTTCGGCGAATCATTTACATGAATGAAACCCCTTTCGTTCAATGACTGATAGCCTAACCGTGGACATCCATATCGATCCCTGTGATTACATGAATGACATTCGAGTGAACCTTTGGATATTCTGTGATGTTCCCTTTGTTTCACGGTACTTTACAAAACCCGGGATGCATCGGTACCCTCCTGATTCATGCACATGCGTAGTATATCATTGATCTCATTGTTGGTTTTGCTCTTCTTTCTCGTTGAAGTGTTCCGACATCCCCGTGACGTAGTCACCTATGTCTGGCCAGACGATGATGGATTCCGTCACACCGAGAGGTCTCCTAAGAATATATCTCCATCGTCGAGGAGCAAATCCCACTCTCAAGATATCCAGTCCCTTGTCAAACTTTTCGATGAATCCATAATTGTCATCATGATCACCTAGTTACAGATGACGTTTGACCAACCCCAAAGTCCATCGTATGGTAGGAAGTGACTACGATACTCTCATGGTCTGAGGAACTAAAACACATGTTAACACTCCGTGTTATAACAATTGATTTGAGATGATATTATCTCAAAGTATAGCAAACAAGATTGGGTCGATTCGATATGATCGTTCTTCTAACGTCATATTCTCAATATTGTTTGAGGACTATCGTTACACTTTAATGATATCCTAAGATATGGAAAACATGATCACAAACACTTGAGCCAGTCTCAGAGGCAAGATTGGGCACCTATACTTTACCGTTTATTATTCCACACATGCAAATAAATGAGTTTTCCACTGAATCACATATTCCAGTATCACAACACTATGAAAATGGAAATATAATAATATGATATTATTACCTCTAGGGCATATTTTTCCTGCGGGATATAGCCTCATGTTTATTTTGACTGTGTCCAACAAGATATAGCCTCGTGTTTATTCTTTAGCCAAAGTTCATCACTGTCTTCACTTTTCTTTACTTAAAAATTAATTTGAAAAGACCTTTGAATCTATTTGACCGCTTGAATCTAATTGAATATATTTGAACACTAATTCAGTTATAATGCCAAATCAACATCAATCTTATCTTAATGATCTATCATTGTTATACTTCAAATTTGTTTTTGGCGGTAATTCGAATGTTGGCCGTTACAGAAATGTTTGACAGTACAGAAATGTTTGGGTGTTATCTTCTGCATGATCCTAGCACAATTGTCTCACAATTCATATGTTTACTGCTTCTTTTGTGTGTTATCTTCTGAACTTCTTTTCTATGACAAACAACCCCAATAGCAGTATTGGGGCCATTGACTTGCTATCTTTTTTAAGTGCTTTCAGGTGATATAGGGATTAATTAACCATCCATATATGTTCATTTTTTTAGGTGCATGGTGTTCATTTCTTTTTGAAGTACTCCTCTTGAGAAATATTCAGATGATATATGGATTAATTAACCATCCACATCACTAGTTTAAGTTTTCCTCTTTATGCAAAGTTGTCATGATCATTATCAATATTGGAAGAAGAAAAGCCTGAAGAAGAAAAGGAGAGAACTGCATAAATTCAAATTTAGTCAGTACAAGCTTGCGATCATGATCATTATTAATAATGCAAGAAGAAAAGCCTGAAGAAGGAAAGGTTAGCATATCCCGCATTTGCTTTGCTCTGTGTGATTTACTCTAGCATGTGTATAGTTAACTGAATTTGCTCTGTGTGATTTACTCTAGCACTATTGGAGCCATTTGCTTTGCTTTGCTCTGTGTGATTTACTCTAGCATGTGTGTTACTCCTTGAAAATGAATAGGATGGATGTCATACTTAACTGAATGATATAGTAGTAAACTGAATTGTGACAATAGAGTAGACAGGTAACTAAAATTTATGAAACTTGAATGAAAATCACATTAAAATATCCCGAAATGCTGAATAGCAGTGTGAGAATACTCCACTGTAGTTGAAATTTCATAGTGAACATTACAAATATTGACAGAAAACTTATAACTGAAATTGACAGTACTTCACACTCCACTATAATGTTGATGGAACTGGCGGTACGCAAATGTTCAGAAACTTGGCAATGCTCCACTGACAGTACACAAATGTTCTATAATACCAATACTCCACTGTAATGTTCAAAAATTGACAGTACATAAATCAACATCAGTGTTGAGAAATTGACAGTTCAGATCCAGAAATTGTCGATGTTTGAAAGAACGAGGGCGTTTTTGCAAAATTGCCAGTACACTGCCCGCGCGACATTTTTTCGGGGACGGAGGGAGCACTACTTCAATAGGGAGTTTCCACAAGATGCGAATCGTACTATGAATTTTGAGACAAATTTGCATAGCCGCAAGCTAGAAGATCGATCATACAGATTTCCCACACGTTGATCGATCTCCACATGCAATTTTACTTACAGAGGTGGCACGACGACGGTGGCATGCAGCCACAGGTCGGTCTTCCTCCTCGCCGTGATCCCGAACGCCTCCGCCATGTCCAGCTCCTCCGCCCCCCCGGGGAGCTCCCAGTCGAAATGGAAGAGGAGGCTCGCCAGCGCGACCTCCATGACGGCGAGCCCGAACGTGATCCCGGGGCACATCCTCCGCCCCGCGCCGAACGGCACAAGCTGGAAGTCCGTCCCTCTGAAGTCCACCGCCGCCGCGGATTCCTCCTCGAACCTCTCCGGCCGGAACTCCTCGGCGTCCGGCCCCCAGCTCGCCGCGTCCCGGCCGATGGCCCACGCGTTGACCAGCACCATGGTGCCCTGGGGCACGTCGTACCCGAGGACGCGACTGGGCTCGCGGCACTCCCGCGGGAGGAGCAGCGGCACTGCCGCGTGCAGCCGGAGCGTCTCCTTGATCACCAGCCGCAGGTACGGCAGCTCCTGCAGGGCCTCCTCCCGGGCGCGGCTCTGCCCGCCGAGCGCGCTGCGCACCTCCGCCTGCGCCCTCCGGAGCGCCGCCGGTTTCCGCACCAGCTCCGCCATGGCCCACTGCAACGTCGACGCCGAGGTCTCGCTCCCGGCCCCGAAGAGATCCCTCATCATAGCACGGACCGTCCCGATGTCGAGAGGCGCGCCGCCGCCGCCGCCGTCCAGAAGCACGTCCAGAATGTCCTCCTCTTCCTCGCAGCCGGCGCCGGCCGCCTTCCTCGCGCGTTTCTCCTCGATGACGCCGTCCATGAGCCGGGACATCTCCCGGACCGTCTCCTCCACTTGGCGCGCCGTCCTGCTGAGCGCGCGCGCGAGGCGCGACGACGGGAACAGGTCGGCGAGGCTGAACCCGGCGGCCACCCTGACACCCTCGTAAAGGCACGCCAGGAAGGCTTCGCGGTCCGCGATCCGGTCGCCAACCATGGAGCGCACTACGGCGTCGGCGACATACGTGGCGACGAGGGAGCTGACGTTCACAGCGGCTCCGGACGCCGCCTCCACGGCCACGGACGCAACGAGGGCGGCCGCCTCGGCCTCACGCGTCCCTCGGAACGACCGAACCCGCGGCGCGCCGAGAAGCTCCGTGGCGCAGAGCTTGCGGACACGGCGCCAGTGGTCGCCGTGCGGCGCGAGGGCGATGCCGAGGCCGTCTCCAGTGAGCGAAACGATGGTGTTCGTCCTCGGCCGCGTGGCGAAGGCGACGTCGTGGGTCTTCATGATCTCCATCGCCGCGGCCGCCGACGAGGCCACAACGACGGGGAGCTCGCCCATGCGGAGCAGCATGAGCGGGCCGTGCCGGAGGGCAAGGTCGCGCATGGCGCGGTGCGGGAGCGCGCCCACGAGGTGGTGCATGCTGCCGATCACCGGCAGCTGCCATGGCCCCGGAGGCAGGTTCAGCGTCACGCCACCATACTGCTTGCTGCGTCGCCTGAGCTTGACGACGAGGAGAAGAGTGAGAAGCAGGATGGCACCAGCCAAAAGCAGGCCATGGTTCTCGTGGTTCCCCGCCATGGCTATGTCTTGGATTGGAACCAATCGGCAATCGGTCGTAGTTTCTGTCGGAGCTAGTAGCTGTTGCTCTCAAGATGGTGAGGTGATGGATGCCGTTTGAGCAGCCTAGCAGATGCTTGCTAGCTCCGTTCCAAAACAGATGCCATGTTTTCGTTATAGCCGTCTAAATCATCATCAGTTAAGACTAGTGCAGTAGTACGTACGTATACATCATCAGATCAATCATTGTCTCATTTGTTAGTTTGAGTTTATCACTTGTTGCATCTCTTTGTCTCATCAAGAGTATATATATATTGGAGTCAATTACACCGGTGGTGGTAGAACTTGACGTAAACGGTCACTTTAGTGCTAGAACTTGCGGCATACATTAAAGTGGTGCAAAAACTTGACTTGAACGTGTAGATACGGTGCTAATCGTGTTTGTATACACCAATGATGCTGACGTGGCATGACAACATATGATGTCAGTGACTGCATGGTGAAGATGGGCCTGTGGCGTTTTTTTCTTTCAAGAAACGCCTGTATTTTTCTTTCTCTTTTTTTCAAGAAACAACTGTATTTTTATTTTATTTTGTTTTTTCTCATAAAAGGCCCCTGTCAGGTATAGACCTCGGTCAACCACGCGCGCATGGCTAGCACCCAGCCCAGAGTTGAGTTGATTACACACAAGCATATGTGAGGTTTATATCTTCACACTAAACAACATAAATTAAGAATTTCAATCCAGTTACGGGTTTCTAACCAGCGACCCGTGTAAAAGAAGGAAGGCGTGCCACTCCAAGTTATGGAATCTCATGCCTATTTAGAATTGTTGTAGTTTTTTTGTCTATAGCAAAACCTGCCCGTGGGCTACAATTTCTGTTAGTTTCTTTCATTTTTTATTTTCTTAAATACAAAATAATATACAATAAAATATACTAAAATTGTTCACGTATTTAATTTAGAAAATCCATCAAATTAAATTATGAATTATTTTTATAATTTTAATAAGTTTGTGCATTTAAATTAATTTTAGAAGATATATTTAGCAAAAATTGATCATATAAGTTCAAAAATAAAAAGGTTTTAATAAATATTAATTTTTTATATAAAAGTGTTCATGCTTTAGCTTTTTATGGTGTTTTAAAACTGTTCCTGCATTTTAATAAAGTTTATGTGTTTTATAAAAAATGTATTTAAAACAAATATAACTATATGTATGGAAAAAATATGAGCCTAGTGTGCCAGCAGACTATGGATTCTCAAATAAATACATATTTACAACTATAATTGTAATTATAATTTACATATTCTTTACAAATTTGGAAAAATGAAAAGAAAAAATAATACGTTTAAAATCCGTGGCTCGAACTGTAGTCTGGTTTTGTCCAGCGGGCGATCTATCGTAGACATAGATGCTAAGAATCCATTCTAGCTAAGCCAAACCAGTGGTTGTATTGGTAGTTCTTCCTGCTGGTATGGTATCTATCAGGTCGCTGGGTTGAAACCCCTCTGCCCTGTCTTTTTTTTCAATAAAATTCTGGAGTTCATATCATTTAGCTAAAAGATATAAATGGTCACTATCCTAATAGGACATGAATTGTTATGTGGGTTTGTTGGCTAGCTACGCACGTGGGTTATCCCAATGTCTCCAGTTAGAATGCTGGCCGACCTGTTCTTAAAATTCTGATAAATTTTGTGATGTTGGCTCACAGATGAAACCCACCCGATGCCACACATACAATTAGTTTACACCTACAGGGGCCTTTCCATAAAAAATTGAAAAATAAAAATCAAAGGGTTTTTTCGCAAAAGGAGCATGCCACACGCCGCAACTCCACCATGGGGTCACTGACAGTGGGCCTGATGCCATGCTGGCATGACCCGTCAACGTCATCGGTGTATAGAAACACGATTAGCACCGTATTTGCACGTCTGAGCCAAGTTTTTGCACCAGTTCAATGTATGCCGCAAGTTCTAGCACTAAAGTGACCGTTTACGCCAACTTCTAGCACCACCCGTGTAATTGACTCTATATATTGCATCAACATAACTACACAAAGATGTTTTCTTGTATTTGTGATTTCTTTCTTCAACAATCACAGCTTCAGGGTCTCGCATCCGAATCCAGTAGGATGCAGTAGACGCCGGAAGACGTTGGGGTCATGGTGCCCAGATATGTCACTCTGATGATCCGACCGCGCGAGATGCAACGACAGAACATAGTTCCTAACCTGCAACAAGCAACGCAAAACAGCTGATGCGCAAAGCAAAGCCATACGCGGAATAAAGAGATACGTTTTAGACGAGTTTCGCATATCTCTAGCGCCTTGATCCGCTGCTGGTACTTGCCGACGATCTCCTTGAACTGGGACCGTTCCGGCACCATGTCCTGGTAGTCCTTGAGCCGGTTGTGCTTGATAAGAAAGGCCCTCTTCAGGACGCTGTTCTGGTGAAGCGGCCTCCCAGCATCTGCTTCAGTATCTTGTGCTCCTGAACGGGTCGAGGACAGGTGAGCACATTGGTATTTCCAGAACAACATCCCAGAAGTAGCATTTGGGGCGTGTTTGGTTGCAGTTTGCAACAGTAGTTGCATTGCATGTCCATCTTCAGCCAGGCTGATTCTTGAAATGCAGCCTCATATGCAGCAGATGCAACCTGTTTAGTTGCCTGCATCGCATGAAGGGGCACTTATCCCCCTGCTGTTTGGTTGCCGTTTTTGTGCTTAGGGTGTGAGCAGATGCAAACTTCAGTTGTTTGGTTGCGAACAACGTATGTGTTCTGCTCACTCCATTCAAATGTGGTGGCCTTACCACCACATGATCACCACAACAGCAAAACAAAGCAAGCAAGCAAATGAAATCAAACAAAGCAAGCAAGCAAATGACAGCAAACTACTTAACTATATAGCATAAGTCTAGATTAACAGCAGGGCATCCTCCTTCCCTGCTCCACGTTAGGGTGCTGCTCCTGGCCAAAATATGAACAAGTTCCCAGCACAAGTACCCATAAGTCTCGGCACACACCATAAAAGTTCAACACTAACACCTTACTTAACTTAACTACATAGCATGCTCGATGTCACCAACGCAGTTGTGCCTGCTGCAATGAAACCTGCACATGACCGAGGAGTCGTGGTTGTAGATTTGAACCTTCAGACCGAGTCCTGAGATGCGCACAACGACGAGGTCGCCGGGGACAACCCGGTGGGGCGGCAAAAGTAGTTCCAGCCCCGGCCAAGCACCATGTGCCCCACAAAGTTCTGGACCTGCACCCAGAACACGCACCGCTTGTTCGCCGACAGCCTGGCCACGCGTGGGAACCGCTTGATGACCAGCCAGGTGTTTATCACCTCCACGAACTTGCGAGGGATGATGAGCATGGTGAGGTCCTCGTTGTCCTTGGTCTGCTGGTAGAAGCGCAGCGGCTCCCGGGCCCCCTCCTCGTGGCCCTGCCTCGGAGATCGTCCCCTTGAATGAGGCAGGCTCATGAAGACGATCCTGCCAGGCAGGTCCACCGTCCTGAGCCACCCACTACTACAAAAACAGCTATAGCCAATATGGACACTAATGGCGCACTGTACATGTGGTGCGTCATTACTAAATACTGATGGCGCATCATGTGTTGGTGCGCCATTAGTGTGCAAATACTAATGGCGCACCGCATCCATGGTGCGTCATTAGTAAAAGAAAATTTAAAAAAATTTCAAAACTACTAATGGCGCACCGTGGCATGGTGCACCAGTGGTGTGGCGCACCATGCCACGGTGCGCCATTAGTAACTTGGCCACCACTTCCACCGAATGCAACCCCCCCCCCCCCACCCCCGTGGACCGCCTTTTTAGTTTAAATAAAAAATAAAAAAAATGATGGAAATGTCAAAAAAAATAAAAGAAAATAAGTTTCCCATGTGATATGTGGTCTAGTTGTTGTGAAAATTTACAAATAAGTTTCCCATGGAAAATTCACAAATTTGGGAAATAAATGTTGACGGATTTAAAAAAATGAAGTATTTCAGGGGGAAAAGTCTCATAAATTAAAGTAAATACGTTCACAAAAAATTCATGGTTTTGAGAAAAGTACACAAATTTTAAGGAAGTTTCCGAATTTTACAAAACTTCATGCATTTAAAAAAGAAATAAACAAATAAAATGTGAAAGAAAATTTTAAAAATAAAAAATAAAAACCATCCAGAAATCCAAAAAAAACCCCGATCAGAAGCTTCTCAAGACGAAAAAAATATATGTGCGGTCAAAGAAAGGAAAAAAATTAAAATGGGCCGCCCAAGTGGAGGAGATGCTGTGCGCCGGTTTCTGAGATGTACTGGCGTACGCTTATGTCTCGCTTCTTGCGAGACATAGGGAAGGCTTGTTGAAGGTGACCACGAAACTCGGCCCACCCAGAACGCCAGGCCGGTTTTTTATTCTCATTATTTATTTATTTATTTATTTACTTTTCTTTATAGTTCCAAATATTACAAATCTAAATTAAAAAAACATAAAAGATATGAGATATCTTAATAAAGCATTTCAAAATGTTAAGTGTATATAGAAAAAGATTTCTCATGTATATGAAAAACGTAAACAATGTTTATGGAAAAGGTTGATCATATATTTATAAAATGTTAATCCAGGAAAATGTTAATTAAGTATTTAAAAAATGTTCAGTAAGTCGTTTGAAAAAATGTTAAATCTATAATGACAAAATGTTTCGCATGTATACGAAAATTGTATACAAAAAATATATTACTTGTATGAAAAAAATGTTGATCAACTATTTATAAAATGCTAATCAAGTATTTGAAAAAATTATAAATTGGACTAGAAAACTATTTCTCATGTATACAGAAAATATACAATGTGTATTAAAAAATATTGAACATGTATTTAAAAAATGAGTAACGTGAATTAAAAAATGTTCCTGATGTATAAGAAAAATATGCATCCTACATTGAATAAAAGTAGACATAATAAATATATTTTAAAAAATATTAATTCTATGTTTTAAAAATATTAAACATGTATATAAAAATGTTCCAGATATATATGTAAAATATACATATTGTGTGACAAAATATTTTTCCCATTAATAATTGTTCACCTGTTTGTTCGAAAAATGTTACCATGTATTCAAAAAAGGGTTCAAAACTTGTATTTAAGAAAAAAAGATGGACGCCATAGATTTCGAAAACAATGAAAATTAAGAAAGATACCAAGAAAAACAAAGTAAACCAAAGAAAAATAATAAGAAAGTAAATAAGAAACTCAATAAACACGGGTAAAGAACCAAAATAGAATGGGGAAAAACAAAGACCCTTCAACGGTCAAATCCCAAACCCATCATGGGTAAAACAAACTGTCCACCATCCCTTGGTCTCATCCCACACGTCGCGCCGCGTGGTTCCACACGAACCAAATATAAAATAAACATATGAAATCCCAGTTATTCCAATTCATTAAAGAAGAAGGAAACAAATATTTCACTTTATCTTTCTACGACATGACAACCCTCCAACGATCAAATTCTAGACCCATCACAGGGTAAAACAAACTGCCCACCATCCCATTTTCTCATCCCACAAGCCGCGCCGCGCGGCTCTGCCCGCATCAAATACAAACTTCACCTATGAAATCTCAGTTATTCCAATAAATAAATAAATAAATAAATAAATAAATAAGAAGGAAACAAACATGTCACTCTATCTATCTATGACATGGCAAACTTAGAACAGATCCCAGACCAATTACAAGGTAAAACAATCTGATCACCGTCCCTTGGTCTCCTGCCATACGTCATTGACGGTGCCCTATATTAGGGGGTACTCACCACGCCGGCCAATCATTCATGGGTCGGGCCGAGGATCATCGACAATTAAAGAATAGGCCGCATCAGCTATGGCGGCCCTCAGCATACTCAAGATGAAATCGTCCGAAAATTTGGCGTATACTTCAAGGCATATTCAAATATTCGACATGCTTATCTCTAGCTGGAATCGACCTTGTGTAACCCTAAGTACCTCTTGGTCCTCATATAAGCCGAGAGTTTAGTCTGTAGAGCCAAGGTTAGATTCATTCATACGATATCGAGGTAGATCATCATGTACTTTGTACCACATCCACAATCAATATAATACAAGCATGTCGTAGGGTTTTACCTCTTCGAGAGGGCCCGAATCTGGGTAAATATTGTGTCTCTCTGCTTCCTGTTACCATCAAGTCAAGATCACCAGCTCGGAACCCCCTACCTAAGATCTGCCAGATTTACCTCCGACAGCCACACCACGCAGCGCGATTCCGTGCGCACCAAATACAAACTACACATATAAGATCCCAAGTATTCCAATAATTAAATAAAAAGAAAGGACACAAACATGGCACCCTGTCTATCTACTACGCAGCAACCCTTCAACGGTCACATCTCAGACCCATCACCAAGGCAAAATAAACCACAAACCATCCTTCGGCCTCGTTCCACACGCCACGCCGCGCGTTTCTACCTCGCACCTAATACAAACTATGCCTACGAAATCCTAGTGGTTCCAACAAAAGAAGAAGGAAACAAACAGCCCACCGTCCCTTGGTCTCATCCCGCACGCCACGCCTTGCCACGCGGTTGCATGCATGCATCGAATACAAACTACAGTTACGAAATCCAAGTAATTCCAATAATTAAATAAAAGAAAAAGGAAATAAGCATGACACCCGAGCATGGCAACCCTCAAACAGTCGAATCCCAGACCCATCACCAAGGCAAAACAAACCATCTGTCGTCCCTTGGTCTCAATCCACACGTCGCGCCATGTCGCACGTTTTCGCCCGCGCATCGATTACAAACTACATCTACGAAATCCCAGTAATTCCAATAATTAAATAAAAGAATAAGGAAACGAACATGGCACTCTATCTATCTACGACGTGGCAACCCTCCAACGTTCAAATCACAGACCCATCACAGGGTAAAACAAACCACCCACCGTCTCATGGTCTCATCCAACATGCCACGCCGGGCCGCGCCGCGCCCCACAGTTCAGCGCATGCACCGAATACAAATTACACCTACGAAATCCCAGTAATTCCAGTAAATAAATAAAAGAATAAGGTAACACACATGGCACCATATCTATCTACGACGTCCCAACCCTCCAAAGGTCAAATCACAGACCCATCATAGGGTAAAAGAAAACCTCCCACTGTCTTATGGTCTCATCAAACACGCCACGCCAGGCTGTGCGCCGCGCCCCGCGGTTTAGCGTGTGCACCGAATACAAACTACACCTACGAAATCCCAGTAATTCTAGTAATTAAATAAAAGAATAAGGTAATAAAAATGGCACCCTGTTTATCTACGCGTGGGAACCCTCCAAAGGTCAAATTGCATACCCATCACAAGGGAAAGGAAAACCACCCACGGTCTCATGGTCTCATCCAACACGCCACGCGGAGCCGCGCCGCACCCCGTGGTTCAGCGCATGCACCGAATACATATTCTACGAAATCCCAGTAATTACAATAATTAAATAAAAGAATAAGAAAACAAACATGGCACCTTGTCTATCTACTACAGTACGTGGCAACCCTCCAACGGTCGAATCCCAGACCCATCAGAGAGTATAACAAACTGCGTGTCGTCCCTTGGTCTCAACCCATACGGCAGACAACGTTGCGCGGTCCGCCTCGCGCACCGAATACGAACTACACAAATGAAATCCCAGTAATTTCATTAATAATTAAATAAAAAAAGAAAACAAGCATGGCACCATGTCTATCTACTACAGGGCCAACCCTCCAACGGTCAAATCCCAGATCCAGCACGGGGCAAACCAGACCGCCTAACGTTCTTTGGTCTCATCCCACACGCCACGCCACGCCGCGCCGCGCCGCGCCGAATACAAACTACATAGATGAAATCCCAACAATTCCAATAATTAAATAAAAATGAAACAAACATGGCACCCAGTCTATCTACTACGGTACGTGGCAACCCTCCAACGCTCGAATGCCAGACCCATCAGAGAGTACAACAAACCGCCTGCCGTCCCTTGGTCTCATCCCACACGGCACACACCGCCGCGCGGTTCCGCCCGCGCACCGAATACAAACTACACAAATGAAATCCCAGTAATTCCATTAATTAAATAAAAAAGAAAACAAGCATGGCACCATGTCTATCTACTACAGTGCCAACCCTCCAACGGTCAAATCCCAGATCCATCACGGGGCAAACCAGACTGCCTAACGTCCTTTGGTCTCATCCCACACGCCACGCCGCGCCGCGCCGCGCCGAATACAAACTACGTAGATGAAATCCCAACAATTCCAATAATTAAATAAAAATGAAACAAACATGGCACCCAGTCTATCTACTACGGTACGTGGCAACCCTCCAACGCTCGAATGCCAGACCCATCAGAGAGTACAACAAACCGCCTGCCGTCCCTTGGTCTCATCCCACACGGCATACACCGCCGCGCGGTTCCGCCCGCGCACCGAATACAAACTACACAAATGAAATCCCAGTAATTCCATTAATTAAATAAAAAAGAAAACAAGCATGGCACCATGTCTATCTACTACAGTGCCAACCCTCCAACAGTCAAATCCCAGATCCACCACGGGGCAAACCAGACCGCCTAACGTCCTTTGGTCTCATCCCACACGCGGCACCGCACCGCACGGTTCCACCCCACGCACCGAAGACAAACTACGTAGATGAAATCCCAGCAATTCCAATAATTACATAAAAAAATGAAACAAACAGGGCACCCTGTCTATCTACTACGGTACGTGGCAACCCTCCAACGCTCGAATCCTAGACCCATCAGAGAGTACCGCCTGCCGTCCCTTGGTCTCATCGCACACGTCACACAACGCCGCGCGGTTCCGCCCCGCGCACCGAATACAAACTACACAAATGAAATCTCGGTAATTCCAGTAATTAAATAAAAAAGAAAACAAGCATGGCACCATGTCTATCTACTACAGTGCCAACCCTCCAACGGCCAAATCCCAGATCCATCACGGGGCAAACCAGACCGCCTAACGTCCTTTGGTCTCACCCCACACGCCACGCCGCACCGCGCCGCGCCGCACGGTTCCACCCCGCGCACCGAATACAAACTACATAGATGAAATCCCAGCAATTCCAATAATTAAATAAAAAATGAAAACAAACACGGCACCCCGTCTATCTACGACGGTACGTGGTAAACCTTCCAATGGTTGAATCGCAGACCCATCACGGGGCAAATCGAAACCGCCCAACGCGTCCTTTGGCCTCACCCCACACGCCACGCAACCCCCCGCCGCGCCGCGTGTTTCCGCCCCTCGCACCGAATACAAACTCTGCCTACGAAAATCCCGAGGGCTCGAGTAAAAGAAGAAAGAAACAAACATGGGCACCCAATCTATCCATCTACATCTATCTTAAAGCTACATTCACAAGAAGGGAAGATAATAAAGCCCTCGGAGCTGGCCGTTTTGAAAGCACATGGAACACCCTAGCCGTTAAGGCCAGCCCCCCGCGGGCCCCCGGCCGTCGGATCAGCATCGGACGGCCCGGATCCCACGACCGTTGGGGTTCGAACGCGGCTCCGTCTCAGGCAGGCCCCCTATTTTATCTCGCCCCTGCCTCCCCCCGATCCCAATCCCCATCCGCCCGTCTCTCTCCTACGCTCTCCCCGCTCCTCCCCTGCAGCAAGCAGCCGCGGCGGCGAGCTACTCCCGAGCCAGGGAGAGACAGGCGGCGGCAGCAGCTCCCCCTTCTCCCCCTCCCCCGCCCGCCTCGCCGAGCAACGAGGTCCGTCACGGTAGCTTCTTCTTCTTGGATCGACGGATGGGCGGACGGATGCGTTCTTGAACGGGGTTGTTTCTTGTTCTTGACGGGATGGGGTTCTTTGGTGGGTTTCTTGGGGGTTTCTTGCCGGATTTGGTGCTGCGCCCCTCGGATCTCCGGCCTGGATGGATGAATTCGGGGGGAGGCGCTAGCTCAGAGCGCGCGATTGCGTCGGGGCGGCCCACGGCGTGGGTTCTTGGGCGTTCTTGGGGCGGATCTTTGGAGGTCCCGGCTGTTCTTGCTTGGAATTCCAGCAATGGATCGGCAAGAAGCTTGATTCTTGGCAGCGTGGTCTGTGCTGGTCGAGTTCCAGCTGCTCGAACTTTCCTTTTTTGAGTTCCGCGCGTGCGGGGTCTCTTCCTGGATCTCCCCGGCGAGTCCAGAGAGGTTTGGGTCTGATGCAGGGGAGGAGCCTCCAGTAGTGCGTTCTTGCTCGTTTGGGTTTCGGATTCGCGAGGTTTTCCATCGGTTTCTTGGCCAAATCCAGAGTTCTTGGCAGCGATTCGAACCAAAAGATCCCGTTTTTCTCCTTCTGCGGATGCGTTTCCCCTGTTTCTGAATTTGGATTTTTCCTCTTGGTGCAGGGTTTCCTCTTCCGTCAGCAATGGAGAACGTGAGATCCGAGAACCACCGCGGCGCGGCCATGGAGGGCGTCAAGCTCGCGTCGGAGGCGGCGGCGGCGGCCAACACCAACCGCAGGGCCCTGAGGGACATCAAGAACATCCTCGGCGCCCCTCACCAGCCCCAGGCCGTCAGCAAGAGGGGCTTGCAAGAGTGAGCAACCCACCGATCCATGGCTGAATTTCGAACTCCAGTTCAGTCCCGCATGTAGTAATTCAGAACTAGATCTCTAATCGCTCCGAGTTTCCTTCCATGTTTCAGAAAACCCGCCGCCGCCGGTGCCAAGAGCCAGCCGGGCGCCGTCAGCCACCGGCCGGTGACCAGAAAATTCGCCGCCATCCTACAGCAAACGCAGCCTGCAAACGCCCCGCTGGTATAGGCAATTAAAATCCTTGTTGTTTTCATGCTGTTCTTAGCTCTGTACTTTCCAGTTGTGCAAATTTTAGGACCTGTTCGGTGAATTTAGATGCTGGGGAGTGGATCCTGAATGCACTTTGCGATTTGCTATCAGTATGGTTTGAATTACTACACCTGAATCTGTTGCACATGGTAGTACAAATCTTCAGAGATTTGAGCATGCCAAATCTTGCACTATATGGTATATCATTAATGTAGGTTTAGTATAGTTCTAGCAGATTTAGGCAAGTACTAGTGTATCTTATCTAACTGAACTGGGTGCTCTCTTTTATATATGGAATGATATCAGTGTAGGTTCAATTGGGTTAGCTGTAGATTTTCCATCTTTTGCATCCCTGCCCTGTGTTCTAGCAGATTTATTGCACCCCGATTTTGTTCAGATCATTTTACCTTGCCTTGTTTGAACAAAGAATCTGAGCAAAATAGGTAACTGTCAGCTCAAGGATTTGAATTTATTTTGGCAGGCACCAATTGGCAGTGAGAGGCAGAAGAGGAATGCTGACACCGCGTTCCATGCTCCTTCAGACATGGAGTGCAGCAAGGCTTCAGATGATGATCTGGACGAAATGGTGAGCAGAGTAACGCAACTACCATTGCATGATCAGCACGAGTTATCTGCCATTTTGGTGATTTCATCGCTCATCATCCATGCTTTGTTTGTTATACTCCAGATGACCAATGAGCTCAAGGAGATCGACATGGAGGACACCGAAGAGGAGGAAATGCCCGACATCGACAGCTGCGACGTCGGCAACTCCCTTGCGGTTGTCGAATACGTGGATGAAATTTACAGCTTCTACAGAAGGACCGAGGTAATATATCTGCTTGGAACCCCGGTCAAGTTATCTAGTACAGAGCTGTGCACCTGATCTTGTATATGGTAGTAATAATCTCATTGCCGAATTCTCTGTGCTGGTAGGAGTTGAGCTGTGTGTCCCCCACCTACATGGCACACCAATCTGACATCAATGAGAAAATGCGCGGCATTCTGATTGACTGGCTAATTGAGGTAAGGATTCCATTCGACGCTCGGTGGATTCGGCAAAGTTGTCTTATCTTAGCATGCTCTGGAATGGAAAGTTCTTAGAAACCCCAATGTTCCATTGTCCAATGCAGGTGCACTATAAGCTGGAGCTACTGGGTGAAACTTTATTCCTTACTGTCAACATCATTGACAGATACCTGGCCAGGGAGAATGTCGCCAGGAAGAAGCTCCAGCTTGTGGGCGTGACAGCCATGCTGCTGGCTTGCAAGTATGAGGAAGTGAGTGTCCCTGTTGTGGAAGATCTCATCCTCATCTGCGATCGCGCCTACTCCCGGGAAGATATTCTGGAAATGGTAACAATCCTGTTATACGTGCACCTTTCGTCGATTCGATCGGTACGAGTTCTTGTTTTGTCTTCAGAGCATTGACACTAGGATATGGTAATTCTGCAGGAGAGGAAGATCGTCGACAGGCTTGAATTCAACATGTCGGTTCCCACACCGTACTGCTTCATGAGGAGGTTCCTCAAGGCAGCAGGGTCTGATAAGAAGGTAAGATCACAGCTCACCTTGGATCATTGCTCTGTTTGTATGTACTATGAGTGCATTGCTTGTCTGACACAAATGGTGCCGTGTTGTGAATCAGCTGGAGCTGCTCTCCTTCTTCCTAATCGAGCTCAGCCTGGTCGACTACAAGATGCTCAAGTTCCAGCCGTCGATGCTGGCGGCGGCGGCCATCTACACCGCGCAATGCACGCTCAACGGGTGCATGTCCTGGAACAAGTGCTGTGAGCTGCACACAAAATACTCTGAAGAACAGCTCATGTATGTCTTTCATTCAGACCAACCAACTTTCAGTGAGTGAGTGATGCCTTTGTTACTCATAGCTGTTTGGCTCACTGGTTTGCAGGGACTGCAGCACGATGATGGTGGAGCTGCACCAGGGCGCGGCGCGCGGGAAGCTCACCGGGGTGCACCGCAAGTACAGCACCTTCAAGTACGGGTGCGCCGCCAAGTCGGAGCCCGCCGCCTTCCTGCTCGACGCGAGGAGGGCCTGACCGACCGACCGACAACTTACTACATCACCGTGTCTGTAACAACAACTGCTGAAAAGATGGCGAGCTAAAGAAGAGGAGGAAGAGGTGGTGGTGGTGTACATTGAGGTGCTCTGTTCTGATGAGATTTACACCAAGGAAGGAAGAAGGGAGACCAACATTCGCTGTTGGCCGCGTCGCGAGCGTTTTTTACTACTCTCTCGGTATAACTTAACATGGATCCGATCCGAGTTGAGTTTGTGTGTGTGTGTGTTGATGGGTTGGTTCCAATTACATGTGTTGGAATGTGTTGTGTATTTAATTCTTGGATTTGTTGTGCGATGATGACACCTACCTGCAATTGCAAAACAACTTGCAAATAAACATTAATTGAATTTCCTGTTCAGTATATGGTTTCTTCCTTCCTGTTATTCTTTGATTATTGGTCATGTCCTGGTAGCAAATCTGTAATGTTCTTGGGCCCCAGAATTTGAACTTTGACTTGATGTGATGTGTATCACATATATTCTGTGTGTAGGAGTAGGAGGAACCTGAAACATGTGGCTGAGTTGTACTAGAAAATTTAAATGAAAGGGGAGGGAAGATCTGATGGATGTACATGGGGAAAAACTTGTACTACTAAGCAGTACTATACTAAGCAGTACTCCATTTGATGCCAAATTTGAATTCCCTGTTCAGCATCTTTGAATTTCCTGTCAGCAAAATCTGCAAATAATGGTCCCAGAATTCAAATTTTGGCTGTTATTGGTTTTGAATTCAAATTTGGCGTGGGGGGCTTGTCCCAGAACTTTGAGCTTTGACTAGCAGTAAAGAACCCAGTAAGGTGGCACTAGGACCAAGAACCTAGCAGGGTTGTGATATTCTGTAGAGTAGGAGGAACCTGGGCATGTTTGCAGTGTACTTGCTCTTGCTGAGGTGCACTAGAAAATTTGAATAAAGGGGTTGTGAACCGAAGTGGTGTCAACTTGGTTGACTTGGGAAGAACTTGTACTAGTAGTACTAGCAAGGCATTGTAATTTGTGCTAGTACTTGTCAAGCTTGTAGATATGAATCTACTATTGCAAGATCTGGAATGCCAAGGAAAATTAACAGGGTTCGCTTCACTCCATCACACAAACCCCCCTTGAGATGGTTCTCGGCCCCTGGCAGCAAATATCAGTTACCGTTGGAACTAGGATTCGAATTCAAATTCAAATTCGGCATGGTTGGCAGTGCTAGCTGCTACGTAGTACAAAGTGGTCCTGGATTTGTGAACGTTTTCTCCCTTGTGGATGGACTTATTGGTGGTGTCCCTTTGACTTGCAGTGACCTGGGAGTAAGCTATTAGAAGAACCTATACTAGTAGTGCTAGTAGTGGCAGGAACCTGAGACATGTGGGCATGTTTGCAGCGTCTCCGTTGGTTCCCTTCCCTTGCATGTCTACCTTACAAAATTTGAAAGCAAGGGGTGTGATCCGAAGCCAACATCCATGTGAACGTGCAGGTGTGGGTAGTAGAGTGCACCCCTGATCTTGATCTTGATCTTGACCCTGACTTGGTGATGCCAAGCCATGGTGGTTTGTGAACCAACCAGCCAACCCATGGCCTCGTACGAGCCTCACTTTCAGTCATCGATTACAAGCTGGTACGATTGATTCGGCTCAGAGCATTTACAACCGTGACTTCACAAATTTGGCCCCTGTATGTCAGCGCTCGGTCACCCCTCATTTCTCCGTGTCCCCGCAACCACCACCCTCATATCCGAACTCTTAGATCCATGCAACATGATCGAGTAAAATAGTACGTAGGACACAAGGTTCAACATAGCATAGAAGATTATTTTTTTTAAGAAAACTTCTGATCTATATTCATCAAAACAATATGGCAGTACAAAGAACACGAGAAGTAACAAAAGTTATATCCATGTCCATAGACCACCTAGCGATGACTACAAGCACTGAAGCGAGCCGAAGGCGCGCCGTCATCATCACCCCACCCTTAATGGAGTCTAGCAAAAATTGTTGTAGTAGACAGTCGGGAAGTCGTCGTGGTAAGGCCTCAACGAAAAGTGTAATTCTAAAAGGAGTGAATTGCACAGAAGTACCACAACTGGGGCATTGGAAGCAGATTGGTACCATGATTGGTAATTTTTACATGTCAGTATCAAGTTTGGGGCGAGATGTTGCAAAAGAGGCTAAAAGTGTGTTTTATACGTATTGACAGGGAATCTGACCGGTTGGGCCCGCCCGTCAGGTGCCACGCTAGCCAGTGAGGGCGTGCCCGCGCGCTGACTCGGACGAGGCCCGGGTCGAACCGTTTAGGCGCGGCTCGTGCGGCCCGAGCCACCACACCCGCTCATTCCCCCTGCTCTGCTCTGCCTTCTTCTTCCTTCTCTCTGCCTCGCCGTCGCCTGTGCCCGCCCCCGCCGGCCGCCACACGACGCCGCCGCAGCCATGGTTTTGGAGGACGAGAGCAGCGATGACAACTCAAGCCTCCCGTACATGCACTCCGAAACCTCCACCGATGGGCTCAACCAGGTCAGTTACTCCATTAGAGCTAGGGTTAGGGTTAGGTTTAGAAAATTTGGGGATTTTTCTGTGTAGGTGGTCTTTGTTGTGAGGATTTCGTTTGATTTGCTTTGTCCTCGTCCTCTGTGCACACGATGGTAACTTGAATTTTGCTTCGGCAGGTGCCTTTCTCTCTTGAGGACCCGGATTACAAGGGTCTTGAGCTAGATCTAATAGTGTTGTGCGAGAAGCATGGGAAGCCATCAAAGAGGCTTGTTGCATTTGAAGGAACAATGACTGGGAGCAGGTTCTTAGCATGTGCAGAGCCGGTATTTTTCTTGCCTTATTGATTATGCACAGGATGTGTTCATTGACAGTGAAAGAGTCTTGTTTGCCAAGTTTGATTCAGGTATGTCTATGGTAATTTTGTTGGTCATATATGCCCTACTGTAGTGCTCAATAGTGTTGTGCGAGAAGCATGGGAAGCCATCAGAGAGGCTTGTTGCATTTGAAGGAACAATGACTGGGAGAAGGTTCTTAGCATGTGCAGAGCCGGTATTTTTCTTGCCTTATTGATTATGCACAGGATGTGTTCATTGACAGTGAAAGAGTCTTGTTTGCCAAGTTTGATTCAGTTATGTCTATGGTAATTTTGTTGGTCATATATGCCCTACTGTAGTGCTCAATGTAGGAATGTTGAATATTAAGTTCAGTGGAGTGCATTTTTGCTAAATATAGGCTCAAGCATGCTCTGTTGTGTGCACATGATATTTATTTATGCTTGTATGCAGTGTTGCTTAGTACTCACATTAGCCCCTCCATTAGCTGATGTGTTACTCTTAATAAGTAACTGTTGCTTACTGCTGACAGTAGGTAATGTCATTAGCTAGTTTGTTGCTGCAGGCTAATGTACTGTATTTAGCTAGGCTAATGTAGTCTGGTTTAATAACTCTTCATTCAGTGATGTCTATGTTCCATTTGTTAGTGATATATGGCAAAGTAGTTCACTGGTAGAGTGGTAGTGCACATTGTAGGATTCCATTATATTAATGGCCAATTCTAAGTTGGTTATTATGCTAAGTTGAATGGAGTTTTACTCTGCTAAATATATACTGATCACCCATTGTAGGATTACATTAAGTTATTTTACAATGTGCTCCTGTTGCTTAGCACATGGCTGTGCAAATTCAATGTTGGTTAGTACCAACATTAGCTGTGTTGTACTAAATTTTGCCCTTGTTATTTTTCCAGGAAGGTCAGAATTGTGGGTTTGTTCAGTGGGTTGATGAGCAGTGGCCCCCAACAATGGAGAATGCATTGTTGAAGCTTTGGTCAATGGTTGAAGAGAGCAAGTCTGCTAGGGTGAATGATAATCTTGAAAGTGCTTTAGCTATTCACCATTTGACAGAAGAAAAGAACAAGATGGATGCAGACTATGACAAGTTAGTGAAAGATGTGCATCAACTTGTGGACTTTCAGGAGGAGAGGGTTGTGGATTTCAGTTATTTGTAGTCCACCATCACATATCAGCACCAATGCAGAGCTGAATTGGTGGCTGGTATGAAGGCAGAAATGGCAAAGAAAGATGCGGTTACAGAGAAGCTTCAACAGAAGTATGAACTCTTGTGCAACCTGACAAGTGCTCAAGCAACTGTCATCCGGAACCTGAAGTTGAAGAATATTAAAGAGAAGGAATTGCTTAGTGAGGCTAGGATGAATTTGGAGTTGAAGAATGCAGAGTTCACAAAGTTTGAGGAGAAGCTCACCCAAGAGAAGCTAGAGTTGAAGTTTCAGGTTGCTGATCTGCTGAAGCTCAAGGAAAACCATGATGAAGAGAAGTACATCCTACAGCTTAAGATTTGTGAGCTCATGAAGGCAGAGAAGAAGCTTAAGGAGAAGATCAAGGGGATCGAGGCCATCTTACAGAACTGAACAAGATGAAATGAGACTAGTGGGCATTGCAGACCTTTTGGGAAGGATGGCTGTGCAATGACCTAATAACTTAGAATTATGTTTGTGTAATGTATGGTTCTAGTAATTGTGAACTCTGGCTGTTTATGTACCTAGTAGTTATGTTGTTCATCCTTTTGTGAGAAAAGGATGGATTGTGCATTTGAACTCCACTATGTATTGTGAACAATGGTTGTGTATGCTTATAATGTGTTGAACTGCAGTAAGTATTGTTTGCTTATGTTATACTAATGCTGAAAATGGTTGCTAGTTTGTTGCTAAAAATGGTTGCCAGTTTGTTGCTGAAAATGATGACGTACAAAGCATTGGAAAATGCTTATGTTATACGGATGCTTAAAGGCTTAAATGCATTTGCAAATGGAAGAGTTTATCATGCTTAAATGCTTCCTCATCATTCTTTTGTTATGTTGGCACCTAAAACCCTAATTGATAGGTTTAGGTGGTTTCGTCGACCCCGAGCCGCCCTAGGCCCTAGATGATAGGTTTAGGTGTTTTTGTCGACCCCGAGCCACCAAAACCCTAATTGATAGGTTTAGGTGGTTTCGTCGACCCCGAGCCACCCTAGAGCCTAAATGATGGGTTTAGGTAGTTTCGTCGACCCCGAGCCACCCTAGAGCCTAAATGATGGGTTTAGGTGGTTTCGTCGACCCCGAGCCACCCTAGAGCCTAATTGATAGGTTTAGGTGGTTTCGTCGACCCCGAGCCACCCTAGAGCCTAAATGATGGGTTTAGGTGGTTTCGTCGACCCCGAGCCACCAAAACCCTAATTGATAGGTTTAGGTGTTTTCGTCGACCCCGAGCCACCCTAGAGCCTAAATGATGGGTTTAGGTGGTTTTGTCGACCCCGAGCCACCCTAGAGCCTAAATGATGGGTTTAGGTGGTTTCGTCAACCCCTAGCCACCCTAGAGCCTAAATGATGGGTTTAGGTGGTTTCGTCGACCCCGAGCCACCAAAACCCTAATTGATAGGTTTAGGTGTTTTCGTCGACCCCTAGCCACCCTAGAGCCTAAATGATGGGTTTAGGTGTTTTCGTCGACCCCGAGCCACCCTAGAGCCTAAATGATGGGTTTAGGTGGTTTCGTCGACCCCGAGCTACCCTAGAGCCTAAATGACGGGTTTAGGTGGTTTTGTCGACCCCGAGCCACCCTAGACCCAAGTGCTTCTTTTTTACCCTATACCTTAACAACATATCCAGCAATATATCTAGCAAATAGTATATGCACCTTTGTTATCAACATATCAATCATAAAAAGATATAAAAAGAACCATCCACATGAACATAGTCCATTCCAGGCATTGATTAACTAATAAATAACAAGATCACATCCATCCACATGAATAAAGCCAGCTCCATAAATGGTATTAACTAATAAATAGATCCATCCATCCACATGAACAAAAGCCATATATGGCATTTATTCTTAAAGTACATCAGCAAAGTACAATAAGAGCAACAGCAAAGTACACTGAGAGCACCAGCAAGATCACATTGTACCATAGGATGCAATAACACACATGAAGTATCTAGTTTTAAACATTACATGGCACATGTGTCATGTGGTTACCACTTGCATAGAAGTAGGCTCTCCATCCTCTGTTTCTACCATCAGAAGGTGGAGGAGCAGTAGATGTAGAGGGAGCAGTAGATGTGGAGGGAGCAGATTGCCTTGGGGCAGAGAATGCACCTCTCCCTCTCCCAGCACCTCTCCCACCACCTTGTGCAGCGCCTCTCCCAGCACCTGTTGCAGCACCTCTCCTAGCAGCTGCAGCTATAGCACCTCTCCCAGCACCTCCTGTTGCAGCAGTTGGTGCTGTTGGAGGAGCAGCACCAACACTTGAATTCCTTGCAACAGGCTTGCAGAAACATGGAAATGAGTTACCAAATAGTAAAATAATGGAATGTACAAGAAGGAAAACATGTTAGTACTTAAAAGAGGTTTACCACATATTTGTTCTTCCTCAAAGCCAGCTCAAGCTTCAACTGTTTCATGCAACTTGTGTACCTATGTCCTTGCAGTCCACAATTGCCACATGTTATAGTCCCCATTCTTGATGTGTCCTTTGGCTTTGGAACTTCAAATCTCTCCTTGATCCTCTTCTCTTTCTTTCTTCCCCTCTTCACTTTAAATTTAGGTGGTTCAATGTCTAGACCAGGGGTCCTTGTCCAATCATGCTCACCAGGAACTGGATAGATCATTGGTTCATAAGCTGCCACATAGAATTGTTTCTTGAAGAATTTGTTGACATAATCCTATGGTTTTCTTTTGCCCTTTGTTTATTGCTGAGATGGCATGGTTACATGGGATGCCACTGAGGTCCCATTTTCTGCATCCAGATGTGTGAACTTGCAAGTTAACAGCATGAGTTTGCTGCCCACTTGTAACTTGCCACAAGTCCACACCAGCTTGAATAGGTTTGCAAAATTTGGCCCTCTCCTTCTCAACCTCTAACTTCTCACTATAATGGGGTGTTATGTCCCATCTAGCTTTCTTTCCACTCTCCCTATTCCTATGCCACCTCATCATCTGCTTATCCTTTATTCCATCACACATTGTCCTAATTGGTTTCTTCCTAACATCTAGGACATACTTGTTGAACACCTCAGACAAATTGTTAACTACAAGGTCAGTCTTGCAGTTTGTGTCAAATGCATGCCTTGCCCATGTTTTCTTGGGTATTGCACAAAGCCACTTCCAAGCTTCCTCACATTCATTTCTCAGGTCATTCATTGCAATGTTAAATTTGTGTTCACTATATGCATAGGCAACATTATCCATATACTTCTTCAGATCTTCCCCCCTAAACCCAGCATTTTGGAAGTTTGCATATATATATGCCTAAGGCAGAACCTTTGATTGCAATTAGGAAAGACAACATTCACTGCATTTAGTAGGCCCTGGGACAGACAGTTAAACTAGCTAAGCTACTATCTAGCACAAAACAACCATATAAGAACAAGGTGAGATGCAAGCACATACCTTTTGTCTATCTGACATTATTGTATATGGACCAAACTCTCCCACTTCTCCTCCTAGGCAGATTTTTAGTTGGTGTAGAAACCAATGCCAGCTAGGTGTGTCCTCTTGCCCAACAATACCAAATGCTAGTGGGTATATATTGTTGTTGCCATCTCTACTAGTGGTAGCAAGTACTTGAGCACCAGTAGTTAACTTGATGAAGCACCCATCAACACCTGAATGAGATAAAACAATATGTAACTAATGCACTCAAAGATAAAACAATATGTAACTAATGCACAAGGTGAAAAAACTGACCAATGAAGGGTCTGCACCCCTTGAGAAACCCCTCCCTTGCTCCATTGATTCAATAGAACATGGCATGGAATCTTGGGCCTGGATGGGGGATTTTTTCAGTGGGTGTTGGAGTTATAGTAGTGACTACTACTCTACTCCCAGGGTTTGTATCCATCACTGTCTAAGCATAGTCTTTCAACCTAGGGTATTGCTTTTTGTGGTCTCCTAACACAACATCAATAGCTAGGTTCTTTGCCCTATATACCATTGACTTGGGCACATCCACACCATACTTCTCCATGCAAGCATCAATCAAAGTCTGAATGCCAGTTGTTAGATCAGATCTGAACAATGACTCATACTTGTTGGCCAACCACTTGGCACTTACCCTTGTTGTCTCTGTACTAATAGGGCAAGTGTGCTCAATTCTCATCTTCTTAACTACAAATGTAGTTTCACCTTTTATAACTGCTGCCACCATAAAGAATTTGCAATGTTTTTGGTTGCATTCTACAATCATCCTTTGGTCTGAGTTCCTGTGATATTTGAAGTTTCTGCCTTGAGTGATGTGTAAGTTCAACAAATCCTCTCTGAATTGATGTTGATCCTTGAAACACATCTTCAAAAATAATTGCTCATGAGGTTACTCCATTTTCTCATTGTACCATTTTCTAGGAGGCCTCTGCTTTACCCTGCTCTTCCTTTTCTTTGGCAGCACAATGACAATGGCTGAAAACCATCATCATCAGCCTCCTTCAACAATCCTTTCTCTTCTTCATGAGATGAAGGTTTGAAATCAGGCTCCTCCTCTTGTACTACACTTGAATGTGACCTTGTTGTAGGCCCTCTCCTAACTGGAAGCTTCTGTTTCTTCTTCTTCTTCTCTTCATGTACAACTACAGTTTCTTCATCCTGTGAAACAACTTTGTCATCTTCATCCATTTGAAAAAGTTCCTCAACCTCTGTGTCACCCTCATAATGCACCACTTCTTCCTCCTCAGATTCTTCATCATCTGTTTCTTCCTCTTCTATTTCATCATACTCTCTCTGTCTCTTTCCCTCATCCATCTCTATGTCATCAGCATCACCCATATAAAAAGGGTTTCCATCACTGTCATCTTCACCTTCACAATCAGAACCACCACTGCCCTCATATCCCTCTTCTTCTTCTAGCTCCAAAACAACTTCCAGCTTTCCTTTTACATTCTTGCTCTCTTGTATGCAAACACTAGTACCATGAGCTGCACTACAGCTGCTACTCTGACTTTCAAAGACAACTCCTTCTTGATCAACAGCATAGATGGGTGGCTCACTGAGATTAGACCTGGCCATCCTCCGGGCCGGGCCTGACCAAGCCCGAGGTAGAAAACTCAAGCCCGAGCCCGGCCCGACCCGGCCGTCGGGCCTAGTTTTCAGGCCCGAGCTCGGCTCATCACAGCAAAAAACACGTCGGGCCTCGGGCCTCGGGCCGGGCCTCTTCAGTAAATGGCATAAATAGCGGGCCCAGGCCCGGCCCGACCTAGTCTTCGGGCTCAAAACCTAGGCCCAAGCCCGGCCCGGCCCGGGAGCAGCGTCGGGCCGAGTCGGGCCGGGCTTTTTCGGGCCGGGCGGCCCATGGCCAGGACTAACTGAGATTATATAACACAGGCTCTTCATACACAACTGTGGACAATTCTTGCCTCTCAAACTGGCTGCAAGGAGGTGGACATGCCCTCACTAGCAAATTTAGAACCTTACACTCCTCAACCTGCCTCTTTACTATTTGCAACTCAGCATTACTCTCTACCATCTCCAATCCTTTCTCCCCTAAATCTGGATTCTCAATGTGAAACAGCAGATCATATTCACTAAATCCTTGGGTTTCCATCACTGCAATCATATTCAGATATGTTACATCTGAACTGCAGAGCTTCAGCTCAAACATTTCTGAAGCATCAAAATGGAACCTAACATCCAAAATGTCATCATACAAACTACAAAATGAAATAACAGACAAAAATGGTTAACAATTTAACCATGGCTAATAAACAATTTTACTTAACAGATAGGTTAACAGATATTCAGTACCCAAGTTTAACATAAGCATAAAACACTTTTATAGTTAACATTTAAGCTTTCTTCTACTATTCTCAGATATGTTATATTCTCAGGTATATTAACATATAAACACTTTTTAGGCAACATATAAACAAAGCTTTGTTTAAGTTAAAATATAAACAAAGCTTTGTTTAAGTTAACATATAAACAATGCTTTGTTTAAGTTAACATATAAACAAAGCTTTTATTTACCCTTAGCCCTAGTCAACAATTCCAATAAACACAGTTACTACAAATCAAACATATTATGAATAAACTAAGAATATGATAGCAAAGCATAATGATACTATACAATGTAAACAACTAATTACAGAGTGGGTAGTTAACCCTATGACAGCAAACTGATGTTTTCTATTTTCAGAGAAGTAGTTAATAGAATAATGCTACTTTGTTCTAGTTAGTTAACACCTAATCCCAATTTGGACTCAGCAATAACAATGTAAATCATATGCAACAGTAGCAATTAGAGTGCTAAACATGGAGGCAGTAAAACCCTAACCCTAATCCCCAATTTCAATTAGCATAAAATGGAAGAGTGGAGCACTTAAAACACACCAGCGATGCCATGAGTCCACTGATGGGCGGTACTAGGGTTGGCCACCCAAATCCGCGCCATCTGCGGCCTCTGCTCCATCGACAACGCCGGCTCCACAAAATCATCGTCGTCGCTACTGTACTCCGAGGTGGAGTAGCCGCCACTGCCATCGACGCCTAAGCGGGGGAGGTCGCCGCCACTACCACCGTCATTGCCCCGGCCCTCGCTGCCTGCCGGAGTCGCCGACGACATCGTCTCCTAGGGCACAGCAGCCGCAGGGGAGAGGAGGGCGTGAGAGAGGAGCAACCGCGGGGGAGAGGATAACGCCTAAGAAGTTCGAGCCATGGCTGCGGCGGGGTGGTGTGGCGGCCGGCGCGGCAGGCGGGGAGGCAGACGACGGCGAGGGAGCGAGGAGGAGGAAGGGGGTAGAGTATGGGTTGGGGTGTGGCTCGGGCCGCACGAGCCGCGCCTAAACGGTTCGACCCGGGGCTCGTCCGAGTCAGCGCGCGGGCACGCGCTCACTGGCCATCGTGGCACCTGACGGGCGGGCCCAACCGGTCAGATTCCCTGTCAATATGTATAAAACACACTTTTAGCCTCTTTTGCAACGTCTCGCCCCAAACTTGGTACTGACATGTAAAAATTACCAATCATGGTACCAATCTGCTTCCAATGCCCCAATTGTGGTACCTTTGTGCAATTTACTCTTCTAAAAGTGCTCAGGGCATCTCCAACGCCGACCCTCAAACCCCCCTATACGTCCGGGCCACGCGGTCCGGGCATGTTTTGCCATCCAATGCGGGTCTGTATCGGTCCGCCGACCGGTACGGATGCACTTTTCCTGCAAAATTGAAGCAAAGTTGGGGGGGGGAGGTTTGCGGGAGTCCAGACAGTAGCCAAGTAGGACTTCGGCACCCCCAGTGTCGGTGATAAAACCGGCAGTTCTCGGTAGGGGGTCCCAAGCTGGCGATTTGGGAACAATGGTAGCAGGGAGAATAGGCACAGGATATTTACCCAAGTTCGGGTCCTCTCGAAGAGGTAAAACACTACGTCCTGCTCTTGTTATATTGATTGTGCATGGGGTACAAAGTAAAGTATGATCTACCCACCACTGTTGTGCATATTAGCAGTGGCAGACACCTTTGTCGCCCGCCACTTGTAGTGTTGTAGGCATATAGAGAAATTGCTCCCACGACAGTGATATTTTGCTGCCGTGGCAACATTTTAATGGCACGGAAGCAGTATTTTGCACTTGATCATCCCATTGCATTCGAACAATCATATTACAACAGTGATAGAATAATTAAGAGTATTAATGAAGCAAACATACATTATAAGAAGTATAGGCCAACAAATAAACATGCGTTTCTCAACTCATATAATGAACGACGAATCAAGATGTTTTGAAGGAGTGTATCGCTCACAATTGATTAATGCATGACACTTCTCATCGTCCGTCATGATCTTGACGAGGCCACACGCGTGGTGACGGAGCATCCCGAGGCTAGGGAATCACCATGTGATCTCCTTCAAGTCTGCGTGGGCTGCATGGTCGTCGCCGGCCAGATCCTCGATGACCCTCTACCAGATGGGGTTGTTGTCCATGTCGTCGGCAGCGACTTGGAGCTCGGCGGTGAGGGTTTTCTTGAGAGGAGTGGGAGTTGGGGAGCGGGGAGACCGAGGCGATGTGGGTCGAGTGGGGAGGGTAGTGGAGAGTGGAGGAGCAGAGCGATGGGTGGTCTTAAAGACATGGAAAACGAATCGGCAGACCCAACGCATGACCATAGTAATTAGATAGTTTGCTAGCAGTTGAACAAAGCACTACTACTATCCCACTGGCATTGCACTCAACGGTTCTAAGCATAGGTCCTGGGTTTGAGACCTAGGCCAAACTTTTTTTTGTTTTTCCTTTAATACGTTTTTTTTGCATATTCAGTTAACTATAATACTCAGTTAGAAAAAACACCACTTAACTTTAGTTATCAAACATCTTTGTAGTAGTCTAACAAATCACTACTACCATCACATTGGTATTGCACAAAGCTGATCTAGCAAAAATTCCCTAGGCTCACATTTTTTTTCATAGTGATTGGCTCATTTTTAGAACAAAATGTTAACTACAACATCAAAATTTAGTGCCAATTTTTAGTTAACTTCATCCATTTAACATCATAAAATTCAGTTACCTGCAATAGCAAAATTCAGTGGCAATTTTTAGTTAACTTCAACATCAATATTGAGTTAACTACATTTTCAAAATTCAGTGGGAATTTTCAGTTAACTACAACATAAGTAAAATTCAATTAACTACAACAACAAAATTCAATATCAATATTCAGTTAACTTCAACATCAATATTCTGTTAACTACGACATCAAAATTTAGTGGGAATTTTCAGTTAACTACAACATAAGTAAAATTCAGTTAACTACAACATCAATTCAGTTAACTACAAAATAAAAAATTAGGCCAATTTTAGTAATGTAGTTAACTACAACATAAATAAAAACACTTAGCTACATTCATTTAACATCCAACATTTAGTAATCCACTTAACTCCATCATAATATTTAGTTACAAAAAAACCAATTTTCAGTCCAGTGGAAGGCAACTGGGCAATGATCATCCATTTTCTGACAGTTTTCTCTCCACTTTACCTTGTTTGGTGATCTTGCAATGACCCACATATCTTTTTTTAGTAGCTCTCATTTGTGCTTCTCATTAAAAAATTGGTAAATATGCCTCATGCAAAACCTGTGTTCTGAATCTGGCCAAACTTTGTGCACATCATTTATTAATCATTTCTGCTTGTCACTCATAAGTGTGAAAGGAGCATTGTTAGTGATGTTCAAATCATCTCTCGGAGTGGACAGAAACCACTCTTGGGCACCTGTGCATTCTACTTCGACCCAACCCATTGCAATGGGGAAATGCAGTCATTAGGATCAATACCAACAACACTAAGCAGCACTCCTTTGAACCTTGTTTTCATGTGACAACCATCAATGAAGATAATAGGCCTGCAACCCTCAAGACACCATCTCTTACATGCATCATATGACCAATACAATGTTTTCAAATATTTCCTGTCCAATGGATTTTTTTATCTTTCACCAGTGCAGTTGTTAGCAGAAATGTAGACCTAGGGTTCTTGCTCCTTAATTCATGTTCATAATCCCATAGCCTACTGAACTGATCTTTCTCATCACCATGGATCTCATTAATTTCTTACTTTCTAGCCCTAGCTACTTTCCATCAGTTAGGAGTAACATTGAATTCCTTAGTTATTTTCCTTGAAAATGTTCCATGTGACATCTTCTGGTCATCTCTGAACTCGTCCATGAAAAACTTGCACATGAATTTAGCTGTCAAATCCTTTAACTTCCATTTCTTCTAGCACATATGCTCTCCATAGTAGGCCTTGGTGACAAATTCTCCAGTCCTGTTGTCATTGCCAGCCTTAAGCAACCATGGGCAACCTCTCTGACAAACTGCCTCTAATCTTATCTTGTCATTCTTTATCTTCTTGATCCGCACTCTGTTCCTTATTGAATATGTAGTAAGTGCTTTCCTCAGCTCAACCACATCAGCAAATACCATCCCTACTCTATATACAAGGGATTTCATGCCCACCTTGGAATTGAAAACTTTGAACATGTACTTAAGTTGCTCTTGTTCTTCAATGGAGAGGTTCTGATCTTCCTCTTCAACTACATAGTCATGCTCCACCTCTTCCTCCTCTTTCTCAGATTCTTCATCAACATCAAAGTCAGTGTTGTCTTCATAAAGATCATCATCTTCATCATCTATGTCATAATCACTGTCACTGAAATCCGAATCTCAAAGCACTACATCTTTAGACTGCAAATTAGGCTCTGCACCATCAGTCAGCAAGTTCTCTACTTCTGTTCCATCAGTCGACAAGTTTTCTGCTTCTGTTCCATCAGCTGCAACATCTGAAATTGGATCTTCAACATTGACTGAAATGAGGCTGTAAGAAGATGCTGCACTGGCTGCAACAACATTTGAGTTGGCCATTCTGACAGGACTTTGAATTGATGGCACCGTACATATCAACTTCCCTGGAATTACTGTTGAAATTTGAATGGTCGACCATGATTGCAAGCACTTTATGTTAAGCACTAGCTCCGATCATTTGTTGCACATCCTCATCACCTCTAATTCTCACAATCCCATCTAATTTTTTTTTCTCAGGTCTGCACCAATAAATGATGTGCTCATTGACAGGATATCCCAACCATATTAGTTGCTCTTCAATGACTGCATATATATGAGAATGTGCTAGAATCAACATAATCAAGCACCTCCACAGAAGGGTTAAAGTACTCCATGTTATTTCTTGGTCCACAGAAAAGTCCACCATGCTCCAGTTCTATTGTAAAAAAGGAGTATCCACACTTTGTCCCATTGTTGAATCACACACTGTATCAAAAAAGTGCAGAATGTAAGCAGTGAATGTTCAGACACATGTAACTGAATTTTTAACACCGAAAAACCATAGGACTAATATCAAAACCATAGGCCTAATTTCACAGACATTGGGACACCTTCTTCTTCAAAAGCACAACTGAAAGTTCAGAATTCTAGCACTAGCATAAATGAAGTACAAAGTTCAGAATTCTAGCACTAGAATGTATGTCCGCAAAGCTAGGACAAAACCCCAGGCCAAATTTCACAGGCATTGGCAAAGAATTTGCAGCAAGGGTGCATTCACACAATAACCCTAGTTTCTTGGCGGAAACCCCTACTTTACGGCCCAAAACCCTAGACTAAATTCATTGCTCAAAAGTCTAGCTTTACTGCTAGGGAGCACCATATCCACAGCTTAGCACTACACAACCATGAATCGACCTACAAACGCACGGATTTGCCGACAGGAAGCCGCCCGCTTAGCAAAAATTGGAACGGGACAAAGTAGGAACAGACAGAGGAGCAAGTCATCATAGTCTGGAGGGAAGACAGTTGGCGGGCGGACTAGGCGAGCGGATGAACTCCGGCGACGCCACCATGCTTGCTGACGTCAGCAGAAGCAGATCACCCCGATGGAAAGAAGGGTGGAGGAGGGGGCGATGAATGAGCCGCAGCCGATCGTGCCCGACAGAATTAATTCAGGTGCTCGTCACGCTCGAGGCGTCTCACGGGTTGAAATCGATAGACAGCAGGGGGCTAAATGCAAAAGGTGCGACGCTGACCGGCTCGGCCCCACTGGCTCCACTTGGTTGCTTGTGATTGGCAAATGACCAAATGTGCACACATGCGACAAGTTTTAGGAGCAAATAGTTTTTTTTGCAAGTTTAAGCCTTCATTGGTTCATAGGAAGTGAGGTGACATGCATCTCAATTCCCATAGAGAAAGGGATGTCATTTGGTGCATAAGATAGGAATTTTTTCATTGAGTCAAAGCTAATGTTTTTTTCCTCAAAATGTGAAGGATCAATTCCTATCCTACATAGGAATAGGAATTCATTCATACAAACCAAATGACTTCAAAAGAATTTTTCCTCTGCAAATCATAGCCTATATAATTTCTATAAATTTCGTACAAAGAGGCCTTATCGATTTCAACCCGCGGGACGCGTCAAGTGAATGGCGCTGGTTAGGGACGGCAAATTTGACAATTTTGACCTGTGGATGTAATCATTTCACAAAATAAACTGCCTCTAAACAAATTTCACTCAGCTGATCTTTTTTAGTGGCGCCCGACACGAAGGCGCCACACTACACTGTGCAACGCCTCACAGATAGGCGCTACACGCCTGGCCAGCGTCGCACCCGTGTTATCCGAAAATTAGCGTCTAGCCTCTAGGCGTTGCACATTGACTTAGTAAGTTTTAGGCAGTCCGGGGTGCGACGCTGGCCAGGCGTGTAGCGTCTATCTGTGAGACGTTGCACAATATAGTGTGGCGCCTTCGTGTCGGGCGCCATTAAAAAAGATCAGCTGAGTGAAATTTTTTAGAGGCAGTTCATTTTATGAAATGATTTCATTCACAGGTCAAAATTATCAAATTTGCCGTCACGGCCGATGCCGACCGTTGTAGGGGTGTGACGTGACGGGCCCAGAGCCAAAGCCAGAGCCAGAGGCGTGGATAACGTGGAAAGCGACCCCCCTCCCTCCGTCCAGAACGTTGGAAGAAACGGGGTCAGGCTGCAAGTGGGACGACCTGCGGGCGTCCCGCATATTGCCGCATCTTCCCACATAATTATGTGGGACTAAACGGGCTTTCCACATAAATTATATGAGGTTATCTGGGCTGCCGCATACCCACTACATAAAAGAACAGTTGCACTATTGCAGGCTATAACAGTACAATGTTTTAGAAGTCGTAACTGCTGATATTGGTTTACAAATAAAGTGAACTCAAACACACACTAGTATATGTCAAGATTATTAGAGGGTCCTAGCATCAGATCTGATTCAGATGTATAGTAGAATCAGATTAGTACAGGATACTAGTATAATGTTAACATTTGAGAAGCCAGTGACATTCAGTAGACACCAGCACTGCAACGAATTTCAGAAAGTTCAGTATACAGACAAAAATATCAGTCTACTAACCTTCAAACTATACTAGATTGTCACATTTTTTTTTGGTTGGGATAAATCCCAAGAATTTCGCGTGACAGGGGAGTAATCGTAACCTAACATTAGATAGAACAAACAGAAAATTTTGGTTGGGATAAATTCCAAGATTTTTTTACCTTTCACTGATATTTGAGGATTGCAAACAATAGCAATCTTCTTGAACAGCACGCAAGTCCAGATCTCAAGGGGATAATCAGATAACTACCTTGGCATGTTCTTCTTGAACAACATCAATCTTCTTCTTCTTCTTGCATGAAGACCTTGGGAGTTCATGTCGAGGTCGCTTCTTGCGACCATCGCCGGTGACGGCCATAGTGGAGGTAGACGGCAGTGCCGCTGGGGCGGGCATGGAGGAGATGAACAGCTGCTCTGGTCCGACAGTGGAGGAGTTGGAAGGCAGCGCTAGTGCAGCCATGGGGGAGGTGGACTACGGCACTGGTGCAGCCATGGAGGAGGTGGGCGGTGGCGCTGGTGCGGCTACGATGGAGGTGGAAGGCGGCGCTGCAGCGTCCATGGGGATGATGGATGTCGGCGCTGCGACGTCCATGGGGTAGGTGGACGGCGGTGCTAGACCGGCCATGGGAAAGGTGGACGCAGCGCGGCGACGGCGGCGTACCCTGCCATCGTGCAAAGAGGGGAACAACCGAACGAGGAACATAGAGAAGCAAGAATTAAATGGGTTATGTGAAAGACGTGGGTCAGCCCACTTAGCCCACTTTCTAAATCGCAGGTTACGCGCGCGTCCACGAATACAGATTAAGTGGGCTTTTATGCGGGGCGCCGTGGACGGCCCGTGTCCACTTGCAGCCTGAGAACGGGGAAAAGCATGTGATGTGATGTGATTGATGCTTGGCAGGTCAGGTCGCCGCGCCCGCCTCTGTCCCTGTCCCTAACCTGCGCGTCTCTGTCTCACGAGAGAAAATACGGGAGGGAGGGAGGATTGGAGCACCTAACCTTCTCCTCTCCTGTCCTCTTGTCTCATCTATCCTAACCTGACCTAACCCTCCCCCGATCTCTCCCACCCTCGCCGTCGTCGTCGACCCCTCCCTCTCCGGCGGGCCGGGCGCAGATCCCCTCCATCCTTTCCTCAGAGGTACGCGCCCCTTCTCCATCCCCCGCCCCGCCCATGGAGGCCGATTCGACCGTCGCCGCCGAATCAGGGCGCCGCCCGCCCCAGATTCGTGGGGCATTGCCCGATCCACCCGCGTTTCTCCGACGCGAATTCCGCCGCGAGCCGATTGAGCACCCAGGGCTCCGCTTCGTTTTCCACGATCACGAGCTCATTTGTTTCCCTCCCCAGTTGAAATCGCGCCATTGCTGGCCCTTCCCTTTCGATCTGACGGACCGCTCGCCGCCTCGTGTGGACGCCATTTAAAATTCTGCTTGTCTGCAGGGGCTCAAGGAATCCCGCCGAATATTATTAGGCGGAGGAGGAAGGGGCAAAAAACAGGGCACCCCACTCTGCATTTGTTTGGTCTCACCAAAAGGACCTCAGTATCAGCTCTGCATCACTGCGATTATTTATTTCATTTGGAAGGTCAAATTCCTGATATTATGATGCTATATGAACCGCAACCCGGAACAGTGAATCCCGGTCGCGAATGTGCCTCCGGAAGCGCAAGAGAGGAGGGCGCATCGGCTTGAGTACAGACAAGCACCGGGACAGACAGGGCCGATGGCAGTGGCAATGGCAATGGAATTGGCCGACAAATTGCTCCTGGTGCTCCGGAGCTACTCGCTGCCTGTTTGGGCCACCATCATCTCGGGGCTCTTCGTCGCCGTATCGCTCTCGCTGTCCATCTACTTGCTCTTGAACCACCTCTCCGCCTACAAGAACCCAGAGGTCTGTTCTGTTGGTTGCTATCATCCGTCGGTGTTGTTGAATTTCTTATTCTCCATACAGCATGGTAAACTATTGCTGGAGCTGTGTTCGTGTTTGGACTCACCGTTGCTGCATTTCTGCTTTTCCAGGAGCAGAAGTTCCTCGTCGGTGTCGTTCTGATGGTGCCGATCTATGCAATCGAGTCGGTAAGGTGCTATGGCATGTCTTGTTCAGGTGTGCGGTCACAATGTTGTTGGCTGGGAGAGGTCGATCCAGCCGTTAACTGTTGTGTCTTATCCTACTGTTGCAGTATATATCATTGGTGAATCCAACAATTGGTGTAGATATTGAGATTCTGCGAGACGGGTACGAGGCATTTGCCATGTACTGTTTCGGGCGGTATCTAGTTGCGTGCTTAGGTGCGCCTCTGTCTACCATTCCAACTCTATCATCCATGTCTCTGCCCTTCCTTATAATCTAATCTTATTCATGCTAGGTGGAGAAGATAGGACGATTGAGTTTCTGAAGAAGGAGGGCAGTTCAGGTTCTGATGCACCACTTTTAGGCAATGCATCCGAAGAACGACATGTGAACCACCCTTTTCCGATGAATTACATGTTGAACCCATGGCCCGTTGGCGAATGGTTCTACTTGGTAGTTAAGTTTGGCCTTGTCCAATATGTAAGCCGCTCTTTAGCTCCCATTCCATTTGATTTTGCAGCATCTGATGGAAAATCAAACTAATATGTTCCCTTTTTCCTTGGATAGATGATAATAAAGACAATATGTGCTCTTCTTGCGGTGATTCTTGAGTCCTTTGGGGTGTACTGTGAAGGAGAGTTTAAATGGAACTGTGGGTAAGATACACTCATGAGGCAACCTCATTTTTTTTCACTCAACAATCCTTGCATGAACTCATCTCATTCAGCTTTTTCACTCAACAATCCTTGCATGAACTCGTCTCATTCAGCTTTTTCACTCAACAATCTTTGCCTGAACTCGTCTCATTCAGCTTTTTCACTCAACAATCCTTGCATGAACTCGTCTCATTCAGCAATACTGCTATTGTACTACCACCTCTGCTCTTTTCAAATGATGTTTTAGATTGCGACGCTCAGTTAATGACTTAATGTACACACAAGTGTTTGGATATGCCACGTGTAAAACATATTACATGATTTTTCATTAAAACAAACTTTACTCTCATCGTATTTTAAATAATAAAAGTGACATTAATAATCACAAATAACAGTCATCAAAGCCATCTACTGGAGAAATTTTCAGTGTCCAAAATGACAGGTAAAAGAAAACAGAGGTAGTACCATTTTGTTGACAAGTCTTTATTCTAGTGACATTCATGGTCTGTATTGATAATCATGAGAAGATTGTATGGTATATCAAACCCTGTATCCTAGATTTAGTTGTCCTGCAGCTGTCATTCAGTTACAACTTGGAACGTTCATGTTACCATATATTTGTCAAATTTAATACAAATTGCAATTAATGGTTTGATTTTGTTGGCATCAACTTTTCCTCATTAGCACTTATAAATGAATCTAACATGCTATCTTTGGTTTACCAACATAACTAACAGTAAGTTTTACCTGTTCTTTCCTCACATCTGCTTTCATATGTACTGCTAGCGTCATGGAGCCTACTCATGCATCTAATGATGTTTAGTTAAAAATACATTTTCTTGCTACTGATGAACTAGTTCTGTGGGCATGTGGTAGGACCGATGAACCTTTTCGTGCATCTGATGACCCAGTAGTTTCAAACTTTAAATGCATTCTCTGCCTACTTACGAATTGCTATCTTATTTACCAGGTACTCTTACACTGCCATGGCTCTCAATTTCAGTCAGTCATGGGCCTTATACTGTCTCGTTCAATTTTACGCCGTCATAAAGGACGAGCTAGCCCATATAAAGCCCCTAGCAAAGTTTCTGACATTCAAGTCTATTGTGTTCTTAACATGGTGGCAAGGTGTGGCAATAGCGTTGCTCTCCAGTTGGGGCTTGTTGAGAGGCCCTATAGCTCAAGAGTTGCAGTTCAAGTCCAGCATTCAGGACTTTATCATCTGCATAGAGGTGGTGACATGTTCCTGATTATACCATTTCAATTCCTTACATGATGCTGAAAAATCCTTGTTTAAGCATGCTTGCATTCTCAACTTTGCAGTAATCCCAACGAAGTTATATATATTTTTAGATCAATAGGCCTCAGCCCTGTCCCATTTTCCATTGAAAATGAAACAAAGTAACCGAAGTTAATTTTTTATCATCAAATACAGATGGGTTTTGCTGCTGTTATTCACCTGTACGTCTTCCCTGCCAAGCCATACGAGCTAATGGGCGACCGTTACGTTGGAGATGTTTCAGTTCTGGGAGACTACGCTTCAGTTGACTGCCCTCTAGATCCAGACGAAGTTAAAGATAGCGAGCGCCCAACCAAGATTAGGCTTCCCCAGCCAGATGATCATGTCAGATGCTCCACTGCTATAAAAGAAAGCGTCCGTGATGTTGTACTCGGAGGAGGCGAATATGTAAGGAAAAGATGTTATTTGTTCTGTTACCCCCTTCAGCCAAAGTTTCATTTTGACCAACTGTAGCTAAACCTGAAACACATTATCTGACTGAACCTTGCAGATTGTGAACGACCTGAAGTTCACCGTCAACCACGCGGTGGAGCCAATCAACGAGAAGATCCACCAGATATCGCAGAACATGAAGAAGCACGATAAAGACAAAACAAACGACGACAGCTGCATCGACTCGCCGCGGTCCCTGCACAGGGTGATCAGTGGGATCGACGACCCGCTCCTGAACGGGAGCCTCAGCGACAACAGCGGCCCCAAGAGAGCGCGGAGGCAGCAGCGCAGGAGGTTGGGTGCGGTGATCAGTGGCGAGAGCAGCGACCATGGGCTGGGCGGGTACGAGATCCGGGGGCACAGGTGGATCACAAAGGAGTGAGGAGGATCAGGATCGAACCCCGGTCTGCACTGCAGCATCGAATTCCTTTCGAACTGAAGCGCTGGCTGCTATGGGTCTTCAGGACTGCTAAGCCTGAAAGGCAGTGATCAGATCACCTAAATTCTTGATGAATCCAGGAGTCAGTGCTTGCAGAAGCAAGATATGTGTCATCACCCCACGACACGGCGAATCGATTTCTTGGCTGACTATTTCAGCCGCTGATGACATTGAATCTCACATATTGAACAGTATAGCAGGATTACTACAGCAAAGTGAAGGATCGTCATGACAGGTTTAATACATCATCGTGCGTAAACCTTTTGGACGAACATCTTCTGTAATGTACAGACTAATAAGATATAAAAGGATTAATAGATGTTTCGTCGATGAGGCGTCGGGTCTTGCTCAGTTGTCACGATTGCCACACTGTTATTATGGCATGACCCGTCGGAGCAGATGGCGAGGTGTTTATCACCATTGCCTGAAGAATATTTCCGAGTCGGTTTTTTGAACCGCCTGATCTGAATTGAACGGCGATGTGCTTTCTCCTACCTCCAGCCTTCTCCTCCTCTCTTCCCAATTGCTTGTTGTCATCACCCGCTCCTGGCGGCATCTTCCACATCTTTGGGTAGCTCTGGGCCCTCCCTCGGAGGTGCATCTCCTCTTCTCTCTCTTGAATCAAATGAACCAAATTCAAATTCCAGGCAACTTGCATACAGCAAATGTTTGTTCTTTTTTGCCATCTGGAGGTGTGGGTGTACGAACTATGAAGCGGAGGCAAGATGGACACGGCTTGCTGTCTGTTCATCCGCGTTGTTTGTAAGCTTTAGACGGATGATGATGACACGAGCAGCCACCGTCCAAAAGTGCCCAACAGAAACTGCATCACCATCGGATGGACCAAGGAAAATCAAACAGTTGGTGCAAAAAGGCACTTTTTTCATTGGATTTTTGTTAAGTTGAGTGTTTATTAAAAGCAAATCTTGTTTGGCTAGTAAGGACACCAGCCACGTAGAACTCCGACATAAGTAAACATCTTCCGAGTAATAATCTGTCACATGATGCACCCAACCCTCTCGAGACTCGAGTGAAAAGATCAAAGATCATCTCACAAGTAACCAATGAGAGCGTTGAATGTTTTAGCTCTAGTGCAGCCTAGCCTTGCAGCAAACATCAAAGCAGGCCTGTGCATGGACAGCCCGGCCAGGAGGCCTGAGCCTGAAAGCCCGGCATCTGGGCCGGGCTCGGGCTTCACTTTCTTGCCCAAAGCCTGTCCCAAATAGCCTGAAATGACCATATTCTTTATTCAAAATATAGGTATAATAAAATAATATAATAACATGAATATTATTATTTTAACTAAAAACAACACTGTTTATGTGTTTTGGGCCAGGTGAGGCCGTGCTCAGGCTTGGGATTTTCACTTTGGGCTTTGCCAAGTTAGTGAGGAAGCTAATGATGATGATCATGTAACTTCAGATCAAGTTACTACCGAACCTCGTAGGTCAACCAGAGTAAGATCCGCACTAGAGTGGTATGGTAATCCTGTTCTGGAGGTCATGTTACTTGATCATGACAAACCTACGAACTATGAGGAAGCGATGATGAGCCCAGATTCCGCGAAATGGCTTAAGGCCATGAAATCTGAGATGTGATCCATGTATGAGAACAAAGTGTCACTGGTAGAAAAAAGCCCTTTCGTCCCGGTTCGCAACAGCCTTTAGTCCCGGCTGTGCAACCGGGACTAAATATGCGCGACTAAAGACCCCCCCCCTTTAGTCGCGCCTCTTACGGACCGCGACTAAAGGCTTTAGTCCCGGTTCTTGTGGCTGATCGGGACTAAAGGCCCGTCCACGTGGGCGCCCGTGGTCCGTCGAGGCGGAGGACCTTTAGTCCCGGTTCTCGTGGCCAACCGGGACTAAAGGCCTCCTCCGCAGGTTTAGGGTTTCAGCCCCCTAAACCTGGTTTCTTTTTAATTTGTAGTGTTTTATTTGTTTTATATTTTATTTTGTGTTTTATTTTATTTTTGATGAAGTTTCAGTACACATATTCTACGCTACTATATACATGCATATGAAATTTCAAACAAGAAGAATTCAAGAGGAATATATAATATATATTCAATCTCGGGTGACCATATACAACTTCGAACAAGTTTCCATACACAATTAGGATGGATGACCATATACAACTTCGAACAAGTTTCAATCTCGGGTATGCATATAAATTTCTTCGTCCTCGGTATAGTGTTCTCCTTTAGGATTGATGACTTCCCTCATGAAAAATCCTGCTAATTCTTCTTGAATTGGTCGGAAGCGAGCTTCTGGACTAAGCCTCCTCCGCAAGTTATCCGTCGCGTTCCGCACGCTATCTGATGCCTTCCGCTCAGTGGTGTGTCTCCGGATGTTCTCACAAACATAGTATCCACATAGATTGGTCCCTGGTGGCTGCTTATCCACATTAACTAACCTTCTGAAATCTAGCTCATGTTTGAATTCACCGACAATTTCTTCTGAGAACCGTCTCCAAACCCTACAGGGCAAAGAAAATTAAATGAATAAGGGAGTTATTAGTTACTTGATATTAGGAAATGAACGAAAGAGACCGATCGATATAGAGCTCAAATGATTGAAAATAATTACTTTTGCAGCATTTTTCTCATGTCGGCCCAACGCTTTGGATCCGAATCCATAGAGTCCATGATTAGAACTCTGGAGGTGTGAAGTTCAATATTTAGCAGAATCCAGTGGAACCTGCGGACACGTTACATGCACAGTCATGCATAACTCATCGATTAGACATACCATGCATGGAGTAAACAAAAGAGAATGGGCACAAGAGAGAAACACTCATCCAAAATGGTAAGGAAATAGAATATGACTTTTGAGTTGATGCTTTCTAAGAAACTTGTACAGGTCTTTCTCCACGTCTTCGGGGTGATGTTGTAACACATGTCCATTAACGATATGTGGGTCAATGAACCCAACATCATGGATGTTTCTTATTTTGCATTCCCAAATCTTCAATCTGCATAATAGCGTACGCAACAATATAGTTAGGACAATATATATATATATAGTGCAGGCAATGAAGAACGAGATGAGGTAGAAATAAATCACTTACAGAATGTAGCAACTCAGCATAGATTTGTCGAGGTCGCGCAGATTGAACAGCTGGAACAATTCACTCATATGAACTTCTACAGAGTACCGTTTGGTGTGATGCTCATCTGTAACATCCGCATAAACATATTCTTTGTCGGCCCATGTTATGAATTGCTTGTACCAACGTAGCAGATTTCGCATTTGTGGTGGTAGACTCTTTTCCTGCGCAGGCTCGACGAGAGGCCCATTCCGCACATATTGTAATGCTATCTCACATACTGGCGCATCCTCAAGGCCTAAGAAGGCACGAAGAGTCAAACCCATCTCGGACGCTTGTTTCATGGCACCCGCTACAGTCAATCCAAGTGCTGCCGCAGCTGCTATGATCTCGGGGTCCTCTTCCGGACCGGCTTTCACTATGAGCGGGGGGATCGATTGTTTCTTCTGCATCCCGAGCTGGTCAACTTGTTTCCCGCTTTTTTTACTTTCTTCTTTCTCCTCCTTCAATATTTTTGCTTGCCCACGAAGTTCATGTCCATAGTCGTCAGGCATATTCAGCTCGGCTTGGGACGGTGTCGTCAAAAAATCCTTAGCCCACTTATTTTGCTTCTCAGTGAATACTTGCTTGGGCTCAGGCTCTTTTTTCGCCTTCATATCCGCCTTCCATTTCTCATAATCAGCAGACGCGGCCAATTTGGTTTCAGCTTCACTAAGTTCCCCAGGCCTTGGGAGGAGAGGCTTCAGTGATGGCTCCGGTACCCTTGTGGTCTTAGGTACATAAGGGTCCGGGTTAATAGTCCAGGAGCGGGTTTCCTTGCTGTCCCCCTGCTTCTGCTTCTTCGCCGGAGGTGGATTGGGGGGCGTCGTACCCGCCGGAGGAGGATTGGGGGGCGTCGTACCCGCCGGAGGTTGTGGATCGGGGGACGGCGTCGAATGGCGTGAAGGAGGTGTAGGTGAACCACCACGACCACCACCACCGCCACCACCGCCACCACCACCACCACCATCGGAGGGGGTGGACTTGCTAGCCTTGGCGCCTCGCCTGGAAACACTATGTACTTCTTTTTCCATAGAATGAACTGGCGCTTGACATCTCCAAGTCTTCTCTCCCCTTCGGGTGTAGGTTTGTCAATCTCCAGGTCCTCAAACCCTTGGACTATGTCTTCCACCGTGACACGAGCATAGCCATATGCAATGGGGTTGTTGTGGTGGAGTGCTCCAGGTGTACAGGGTAAAGCACTGCCGCTAGCTACCTTCGTGGAAACGTTCCCCACGGGATAATGCAGATCACATTCTTTCATCTCCTTTACATCATCCACGGGGTAGTGAGGCTCCGGTGCACGAATCTCGATCATCGGTGCACTAGCACCAGGCGGGGCATCCGTGGAAGCCATGCTGCTTCTCCGCTGCTGGCTTCCGCGATCCGCTTCATGATCTTCATGCGGCCCTGCAGCCGATTTTTCTTTCACTAGTTCATGCACGGTCTGCTTCAACTCATGGAGTTCCGATGCAAACTTCGTCATAAGATCTGCATCCCGGTCCGTCTTTCTCTTACGGCTTCTGTAACAGTACGGGTCATTGTCCTGGGAAAACCCTACTTTCCACGGAACTTTGCCTTTGCCTCGTACACGTCCTCCGTGTTCATCATTCCCGAGGGCTGTTGTCAGTGCGTCTTTCTCTCTGTTGAACTTGATCAAGCCCTCTTGAGCTTGGGTCATTGCGTCAATAAGGGCTTGGGTGGGAGCAAACTGTCTCTGCCGGTGAACACACACCCCTGTCTCCGGGTCTAGCGATCCCCCATGCCCGTACCACCAGCTTTTGGCCCTTGGGTCCCATCCCTCTGTACCTAGAGGGATTCCTCGCACCCTCAGGTCCTCCTCCATCTTCTGCCACCTAGGCTCCGAAAGGCGGTATCCTCCTGGCCCCATAATATGATGGAACTTTTTCTTACTCGCATTATCCTTATTTTTTTTCGATATTTCCTTGAAATGCTCCGATTGCTTTTGCCTCACAAATTCTGGCCAATCATCTTTCAGTTTCTCATGTTGTCCATTGAAATCCGGAGTCTTGCCCTTGTTGGCATAGTCACGGGTTAAATTTTTCTTGAAGTTCCGGAATGCTTCGCCCATCTTCTGAAGAGCGAACTCTTTAACTAGCCTCCTCCTCTGACGTCCACCCGGAACCTCGTTACCGAATTCATCGACTTTGTTGTATTTCGGAGGTAGAATGAAATGTTCCATAAGCTTTCTCCAGCAATCCTTTTTCGTTCTCTTGTCGACAAAACTGAAACCAAGATGTGCCTTCTTTGGCTCCTTCCATTACTGGACGGTGATCGGGACGTTGTCTCTAACAACGACTCCGCATTGGTTGATAAACTTTGAGGTGTGCTGTAGGGGCTTGCCGGTTTCACTGACAAACTCAATGGCATATGTTTCTCCTGTTTTCATCGCCTTGGATTTGCCACGCTTTGTCGTACTCGATCCGGAGGGCTAAAAAAAGAAAGAGAGTCGCGCGCGTTAATACATATGTATTCACATTTCAGTAAGTTTGTATCACGAGAGGCTCTCAATGTATATATATACCTTGCCGGAGGTGGTTGCTACTTGCAATTCGAGATCGTCGGTTGTTGACGGTTGACCTCCGTCGACAATGTCCGTTCCTTCACCTTCTTGATCATCGACAATCTCTGTTCCACCGTCAAGGTTCAGATAAGAAGAGACTACATCCTCTTGTTGCTCATATTCTGAGCCCGGCACATAAGGAATCTCGTTGTTGATGATGCCCATTAAATAACGTTCAGCCTCCGGATCCCTAAGCGGCTCGGTTCTATCGTCCGCCATATGTCACTCCTGCATGTAGTAAAATTCTTTAAGTATAAAGGAATTAAAAAATAAGATTAAGGGGACATAGAGGAGGAGGAATTAAAAAATAAGATTCTTTAAGTAAAAATTCTTTTTTTCTTCTTCTTCCTTTCTTCTTCCTCTTTCTTCTTCTTCCTTTCTTCTTCTTCCTTTTTCCTTTCTTCTTCTTTCTTTCATCTTCTTCCTTTCTTCTTCTTTCTTTCTTCTTCTTCCTTTCTTCTTCTTCCTTTCTTCTTTCTTTCTTCTTCTTCCTTTTTCCTTTTTCTTTCTTTCTTCTTCTTCCTTTCTTCTTCCTTTCTTCTTCTTTTTTTCTTCTTCCTTTCTTCTTTCTTTTTGTTTTCTTTTGTTTTTTTCTTCTTTCTTTGTTTTTCTTCTGTTTTTTGTTTTCTTTTGTTTTTTTCTTCTGTTTGTTTTTCTTGTGTTTTCCTTTTTTTTCTTCTTTCTTTTTTTCTTCTTCCTTTGTTTTTCTTATGTTGTTTTCTTTCTTTTTCTTTTTTTCTTCCTTTTTCCTTTTTTCTTCCTTTTTCTTGTTTTTCATCTGTTTTTCTTTTGTTTTCTTCTTCCTTCTTTCTTCTTCTTCCTTTTCCCTTTTTCTTTCTTCTTCTTCTTCCTTTTTCTTCTTCTTTCTTCTTCTTCTGCCGGCGCGCGGAGGACGGCAGGCAGGGCCAGCGGGCGGCGGGCGGCAGGGCGTCGGGCGGCGGGCGGCGGGCAAGGGCGCAGGGCACGGGCGGCGGGCAAGGGCAGGCACGGGCGGAGGCGGCGCTCACTGGGGACGGGGGCGGCGGCGCGCAGGGCTTCGGCGTCGGGGCAGGGCTTCGGCGTCGGCGTCGGGGCAGGGCTTCGGCGTCGGCGTCGGCGTCGATCGGCGTCGGGGCAGCGCTTCGGCGTCGAGAGAGAGGAGAATGGGAAGTGGCAAAACTGCTAAGTGCAGTATTTATAGACGCACCTTTAGTCGCGGTTGGGGAGGCGGACCGCGACTAAAGGTACCCTTTAGTCGCGGTCCGCCTCCCCAACCGGGACTAAAGGGTCTGTGCTAGAACTGGCGCTTTCTTTCTTCTGTTTTTCCTTTTTTCTTCTGTTTTTTCTTCCTTTTTCCTTCTTTCTTCTTCTTCCTTTTTCCTTTTAAAATCAGAAAAATAAAACTAATTCATTTTAAAATCTTAAAAATACAATTATATATCAAAAAAATCAGAAAAATAAAACTAATTCATTTTAAAATCCCTTGAAGGTTTGACAAAAGATTTGATACATCATTCAGTTCATCGATCAAATACAAAGTTTGGTATAATAAATTATTGCACATCAATTCTTCCCTTGTGTCCCTGCTTGCTTACGATTGTGCCGTATCCATGGAGCATCCTCATCATTTAACTTAATGCTTGGGTCAGTGTTCACTTTGAAGGGCGGAATTTCACCAAACATATTATAATCTTCTGACATGTCTGTCTTGTCCTCCACTCCCACGATGTTTCTTTTCCCTGAAAGAACAATGTGGCGCTTTGGATCATCGCATGATGTACTGATCGTTTTCTTATCTTTCCGTTTCCTCGGTTTGCTACTCATGTCCTTCAAATAAAAAATCTGAGCGACATCTTTGGCAAGGACGAATGGTTCGTCAAGGTAACCAAGATTGTTGAAATCCACCATTGTCATTCCGTATTGCTCGTCCACCTTTACCCCACCTCCTGTTAGCTTGAACCATTTGCACCGGAACAAAGGGACCTTAAAGGAGGGTCCATAGTCAAGTTCCCATATCTCCTCTATGTAACCATAATATGTGACCTTTTGCCCATTCTCGGTTGCTGCATCAAAGCGGACACCACTGTTTTGGTTGGTGCTCTTTTTATCTTGGGCGATGGTGTAAAATGTATTCCCATTTATCTCGTACCCTTGGAAAGTTGTTATAGTCGATGATGGTTTCTTGGCCAACATGTACAGCTGATCTCCAACATCATTGTCATCCATTAAATGTTTTCGCAACCAACTGCCGAAAGTCTCCATGTGGGCCTTTCTAATCCAGGATTCAGGCTTCCCCGAGTTGTCCGAGCGTAAAATATTCTTGTGTTGCTCGAAGTACGGAGCCACCAAGCTGGAATTTTGCAGAACTGTGTGGTGTGCTTCAGTCTCCCCTCGTGCCGCGATTGAGGAATACCAATCGGCTTAAGGTCAGGAACATAGTCAATACAGAACTCAATTACCTCCTCATTTCCATAGCCCTTGACGATGCTTCCTTCTGGCCTAGCACGGTTACGAACATATTTCTTTAATACTCCCATGAACCTCTCAAAGGGGAACATATTGTGTAGAAATATAGGACCGAGAATGGAAATCTCTTCGACTAGGTGGACCAGGAGGTGCGTCATAATATCGAAGAAGGATGGTGGGAACACCAACTCGAAACTGACAAGGCATTGGACCACATCGTTCTGTAACCGTGGTAGATCTTCTGGATTGATTACCTTCTGAGAGATTGCATTGAGGAATGCACATAGCTTCACAATGGCTACTCGAACATTTTCCGGTAGGAGCCCCCTCAAAGCAATCAGAAGCAATTGCGTCATAATCACGTGGCAGTCGTGAGACTTCAGGTTTTGGAACTTTTTCTCCGACATGTTTATTATTCCCTTTATATTCGACGAGAAGCCAGACGGGACCTTCATACTGCTCAGGCATTCAACCTTCTCTTCTTTGGTAAGAGCGTAGCTGGCACGACCTTGAAACCATTCCGGATGCCGGTCATCTGGGTCTTTCAAAAGTTGCTGGTCCTGCCGTGCTTCCTTTGTATCATTTGTCTTCCCATACACGCCCAAGAAGCTTAGCAGGTTCACGCAAATATTCTTCGTAACATGCATCACGTCGATTGCAGAGCGGACATCTAGGACTTTCCAATATTCTAGCTCCCAAAATATAGATTTCTTCTTCCACATGGGTGCGTGCCCGTCAACTCCCCGCGGAACTGATTGTCCGCCAGGACCCTTTCCAAAGATGACTTTCAAATCCTTGACCATATCAAATATCTCAGCACCAGTACGTTCCGCAGGCTTCGGCCGGTGATCTGCCTTCCCGTTGAAATGCTTGCCTTTCTTTCTTACGTTATGATTTCGGGGAAGAAAGCGACGATGACCCAGGTACACGTTCTTCTTACAATTAACCAAACGTACACTTTCAGTCTCATGTAAGCAGTGCGTGCATGCATTGTATCCCTTATTTGTCTGTCCCGAAAGGTTACTGAGAGCAGGCCAATCGTTGATGGTTACAAAAAGCAACGCTCGTAGGTCAAATTCCTCTCCTTTGTGCTCATCCCAGACACGTACACCAGGTCTGGCCCACAACTGTAAAAGTTCTTCAACTAATGGCCTTAGGTACACATCGATGTCGTTGCCGGGTTGCTTAGGGCCTTGGATGAGAATTGGCATCATAATGAACTTCCGCTTCATGCACAACCAAGGAGGAAGGTTGTAGATGCATAGAGTCACGGGCCAGGTGCTATGGCTGGAGCTCTGCTTGCCAAAAGGATTAATGCCATCAGTATTTAGACCAAATCTTATGTTCCTTGCATCAGCTGCAAAATCTGTGAAAACTCTGTCGATCTTTCTCCATTGCGTTCCATCAGCGGTGTGTCTCAACTCCCCGTCGGACTTACGGTCCTCTTTGTGCCATCGCAACGACTTGGCATGCTTTTTGTTCATGAACAGACGTTTCAACCGTGGTATTATAGGAGCATACCACATCACCTTGGCGGGAACCCTCTTCCTGGGTTTCTCGCCCTCAACATCGTCACCAGGGTCATCGCCTCTGATCTTATAACGCAATGCAGTGCATACAGGGCATTCATTCAAATTCTCGTATTCACCGCGGTAGAGGATGCAGTCATTAATGCATGCATGTATCTTCAGAACCTCTAAACCTAGAGGGCAGACAACCTTCTTTGCTTCGTACGTACTGGCGGGCAACTCGTTATTCTTCGGGAACATATTCTTCAACATTTTCAGCAAATTTTCAAATGATGAGTCACCTACAACTTCCTGTGCCTTCCATTTTAGCAAATCCAGTGTGCAGCCCAGCTTTTTCAGACTATTATCGCATCCTGGATACAACGACTTTTTGTGATCCTCTAACATGCGATCCAAATTCTCCCTCTGCTTGTCAGTTTCGCAGCGTCTCCGTGCATCAGCAATGGTCCGACCAAGATCATCAGCGGGCTCATCATGTGCCTCTTCTTCACCTTCACCTAACCCTTCCCCACCTTCAGCATCATCCTCCATGAAAGTATCACCGAAATGATCATGATAGTTGTCATCGATATCATCCCCTTCTTCATCTTCTTCCATTCTAACCCCTCTTTCTCCATGCTTGATCCAACAATTATAGCTTGGCATGAAACCATGCCGAAGCAGGTGCATGTGAACGTCTCTTGAGGAGGAGTAACCCTTCTGATTCTTACAGACAGCACATGGACAGATAATAAAACCTTGCTGCTTGTTCGCATTTGCCACTACGAGGAAATCTTTCAAACCCGTAGTGAACTCGCCGGAGAGTCGGGGACCGTACATCCATTGCCGATTCATCTGCATTATTATTATATAAAGTATATAATTAACCATCATGCATTTGTTAAACTAACTAGCTAGAAATAATACAAATTAAACAATGAACTACACACATGCGTATTTTATCAATGGCACATGAAAGGTTCAAGTTGCTAACCGCGATCGCGGAGGAAAAATAAATGAGAAAGCTCAAGTGTGGCTCGGACACTTCATATCATGTTTGTTTCAGGCTCTCGGGCATTTCATCAAACACCTTGTGTGCATAGGAGAAACCAAAAGCAAACCCACCACCACCTTCTGAAAATTGTGAAGTGAGCTGAGTCCTATATATAGGGATGGGCCTTTAGTCGCGGTTGGCCAGGCCAACCGGGACTAAAGCCCCTCCCGTCCGCCAGCTGGATGGGCCTTTAGTCCCGGTTGGCCTAGCCAACCGTGACTAAAGGCCTTCGGGGACCTTTAGTCCCGGTTGGCCAGGCCAACCGGGACTAAAGCCCCTCCCGTCCGCCAGCTGTCGACCGAGCGCGCTGGGCCCAGATAGTTGGTCGCGGGTCTTCTCCCGAACCGCGACTAAAGACCCCTTTGGTCGTGGTTCGATTGTTTTGGGGACTAATGGGGGCGTATGGAAGCCTTTTTTTCTACCAGTGTGTGGACTTTGATTGACTTGCTTGATGATCGGCAAGCCATAGAAAATAAATGGATCTTCAAGAGGAAGACGGACGCTGATAGTAGTGTTACTATCTACAAAGCTAGAATTGTCGCAAAAGGTTTTCGACAAATTCAAGGTGTTGACTACGATGAGAGTTTCTCACTCGTATCTATGCTTAAAGTCTGTCCGAATCATGTTAGCAATTACCGCATTTTATGATTATGAAATTTGGCAAATAGATGTAAAGACTGTATTCCTGAATAGATTTCTGAAAGAAGAGTTGTATATGATGCAACCTGAAGGTTTTATCGATCCAAAGGATGCTAACAAAGTGTGCAAGCTACAGCGATCCATCTATGGACTGGTGCAAGCATTTCGGAGTTGGAATATACACTTTGATGAGTTGATCAGAGCATATAGTTTCATAAAGACTTGCGGTGAAGCCTGTATTTACAAGAAAGTGAGTGGGAGCACTACAACATTTCTGATAAGTATATGTGAATGACATATTGTTGATCGGAAATAATATAGAATTTTCTGGAAAGCATAAAGAAGTATTTGAAAGGAGTTTTTCAAAGAAAGACCTCGGTGAAGCTGCTTACATATTGAGCATCAAGATCTATAAAGATAGATCAAGACGCTTGATAAGATTTTTCAATGAGTACATACTTTGACAAAGATTTTGAAGTAGTTCAAAATGGAACAGTCAAAGAAGGAGTTCTTGCCTGTGTTTTAAGGTGTGAAGTTGAGTGAAGACTCAAACCCGACCACGGCAGAAAATAGAAAGAGAATGAAAAGTCATTCCCTATGCCTCAGTCATAGGTTCTATAAAGTATGCTATGTTGTGTACCAGATCTATTGTATACCCTACATTGAGTTTGGCAAGGGAGTACAATAGTGATCTAGGAGTAGATCACTGAACAGCGGTCAAAATTATCCTTAGTGAAATAAGGATATGTTTCTCGATTATGGAGGTGCCAAAAGGTTCATCGTAAAAGGTTACGTCGATGCAAGCTTTGACACCGATCTGGATGACTCTGAGTCTCGATCTGGATACATATTGAAAGTGGGAGCAATTAGCTAGAGTAGCTCCATGCAGAGTATTGTAGACATAGAATATTTGCAAAATACATACGGCTCTGAATGTGGCAGACCCGCTGACTAAACTTCTCTCACAAGCAAAACATGATCACACCTTAGTACTCTTTGGGTGTTAATCACATAGCGATGTGAACTAGATTATTGACTCTAGTAAACCCTTTGGGTGTTGGTCACATGACGATGTGAACTATGCGTGTTAATCACATGGTGATGTGAACTATTGGTATTAGATCACATGGCGATGTGAACTAAATTATTGACTCTAGTGCAAGTGGGAGACTGAAGGAAATATGCCCTAGATGCAATAATAAAGTTATTATTTATTTTCTTATATCATGATAAATGTTTATTATTCATGCTAGAATTGTATTAACCGGAAACATAATACTTGTGTGAATACATAGACAAACAGAGTGTCACTTGTATGCCTCTACTTGACTAGCTCGTTGATCAAAGATGGTTATGCTTCCTAACCATAGACATGAGTTGTCATTTGATTAACGGGATCACATCATTAGGAGAATGATATGATTGACTTGACCCATTCCGTTAGCTTAGCACTTGATCGTTTAGTATTCTGCTATTGCTTTCTTCATGACTTATACATGTTCCTATGACTATGAGATTATGCAACTCCCGTTTACCAGAGGAACACTTTGTGTGCTACCAAACGTCACAACGTAACTGGGTGATTATAAAGGAGCTCTACAGGTGTCTCCGAAGGTACTTGTTGGGTTGGCGTATTTCGAGATTAGGATTTGTCACTCGAATTGTCGGAGAGGTATCTCTGGGCCCACTCGGTAATGCACATCACTATAAGCCTTGCAAGCATTGTAACTAATGAGTTAGTTGCGGGATGATGTATTACGGAACGAGTAAAGAGACTTGCCGGTAACGAGATTGAACTAGGTATTGAGATACCGACGATCGAATCTCGGACAAGTAACATACCGATGACAAAGGGAACAACGTATGTTGTTATGCGGTTTGACCGATAAAGATCTTCGTAGAATATGTAGGAGCCAATATGAGCATCCAGGTTCCGCTATTGGTTATTGACCGGAGATGTGTCTCGGTCATGTCTACATAGTTCTCGAACCCGTAGGATCCGCACGCTTAACGTTCAGTGACGATTTGTATTATGAGTTTATGTGTTTTGATGTACCGAAGGTAGTTCGGAGTCCCGGATGAGATTGGGGACATGACGAGGAGTCTCGAAATGGTCGAGACGTAAAGATCGATATATTGGACAACTATATTCGGACATCAAAAAGGTTCTGAATGATTCGGGTATTTTTCGGAGTACCGGAGAGTTACTGGAATTAGCCGGGGAGTATATGGGCCTTATTGGGCTTTAGGGGAAAGAGAGATGGGAGGCAGCGCGACTCCCAAAGGCCTAGTCCGAATTGGACTAGGGGGAGGGGCTACGCCCCCTCCTTCCTTCTCTTGTCTCTTCCCTTTCCTTGACTCCTACTCCTACTACTTGGAAGGGGGGAATCCTACTCCCAGGGAGTAGGACTCCTCCAGGGCGCGCCATAGGGGCCGGCCCTCTCCCCCCTCCTCCACTCCTTTATATACGTGGTTAGGGGGCACCCCATAGACACACAAGTTGATCATTAATCTCTCTTAGCCGTGTGTGGTGCCCCCTCCACCATATTCCACCTCGGTAATATCGTAGCGGTGCTTAGGCGAAGCCCTGCGTCGGTAGCATCATCAACACCGTCATCATGCCGTCGTGCTGACGGAACTCTCCCGCAAAGCTCTGCTGGAACGGAGTTCGTGGGACGTCATCGAGCTGAACATGTGCTGAAATCGAAGGTGCCGTGCGTTCGGTACTTGGATTGGTCGGATCGTGAAGACGTACGACTACATCAACTGCGTTGTCATAACGCTTTCGCTTACGGTCTACGAGGGTACGTGGACACACTCTCCCCTCTCGTTGCTATGTATCATCATGATCTTGCGTGTGCGTAGGAAATTTTTAAAATTACTACGTTCCCCAACACGGCAATACTCAAGAAGATTTATATAGGCCTAACTCATATATAGTGTTTTCCATCCGGCGGTAGCAAGACAGTGATGTCACCATCGGTATGGAATAAAGTCTATCCACCTTGTCCTCGCTCCCATGATGCTTCTTTGTATCGTCGTGAGGCTGATGGAAGATGATGTGCCCATATTTGGTTTTCTGGGTGTAGCGTTGTCTTCTGCAGGTTTGCCTTAGTCGTGGTGTCCTCAAGAGCGAACAACATGATTTTGCGTCTTGGCGCTCAGGATTATGCGAGTTTGTATCAGTCGTGTTGTCTTGCAAAGTAGACGGCGTGGTTATATGTCTTGGTACTCTAGTTGATCTAGTTTTGACCAACGAAGGTTGGCCAACCTCGACCTCATCAAGAAGCGTGTGAGATTTGTGTTCCGCGGGTCTGTCTGGCTGGGCCTAGGGCGTTCTACAGACCCTCTCCGATGTTTATTTCTCAAGGGCGGCGATTTTCTATGTAGACCGTCACCACCATAGGTAATCTGGTCTACATCGATGAATTTCCTGTGATGCTTCTACAAGCTACTGGGTTTGAACAAGTTCGCTTTGTTGAGACAGAGATTCAATGATGGAAATGAGCTTTATTCATGACGCTTCGCCGATGGATGCAAGAGTAAGAACAGTTCGGCACCCCCATGACATGGGCTCAATTTTTATAAGGGTGCTCTTGAAAGGGTCTATGTTACTTAATATATGTCATTTAGCCTTTCCACAAAAGAAAATGGAAGTATGATGGACCAAGTTAGATATTTCTTAACTAAATTATGGTCTTCGCTAGAAAGATAAAACACAAATTCTCTTAATACATTCTTTCCCAATTTAAAAGAAATACATGCTTTAGCTTGATATCTAACAATACAGATTCATAACAACATATCTTAACACACTAATCATCCCTCTTTCGCATGTATTGAGCGGATCCTTTCTCTCCTCCATATAAGGTGAAAGAACCATGACCCAGTTTCCTCCTACATTTGTCGGCGAGGCCACGGGCTCTCTCCCGCTCTGCCGCTCCGACAGCGAGTTCTTAGCCTCATCTGTGTACTTGGGGTCAGGATATGTGTTCCCTTGTCGTCGTTCAGATGGCAGCGACGTATGCAGTTGGAATAAATTTCCCCCGGTCCTGGCTCCATCTTGGTGGCGCCATGACAACAAGGTCGAGGGATCCATGGGACTTTGTCTTTGGTTGTTCCTTTGGTGTAGGAGATCTGAAGTCGGTGGTGGTTTTCCTAGATGGCATCGTCCATTTGAGTGGGAAGGCGACAATTCAAGAACTACGATGTGGTCTATGTATATATGATGGTGCCTGTGATGTGCCTCAACAACGCCGTCGATAAGTAGTGGTTCCACGATGGAAGGAGTACGGAGACATCCCCCAGTCGACGCGCCACAACGACTTTTGCTCCGCCGCCGACGGGCCTCTCAATTGGCTTGCAAAACACTAGGGACTTTCTTGTATTTTTCTATTTTTGGAGGGATGTTCTGCAAGTGTTTTTTGTTTTTTGAGGCAAGTCGCAAACTGATGAAGGCTTTGGGAGAGAGACACGCGAGGTCCCAAACCTTTTCACTGGCTTTACTGCTGGCCCGTTACGCACGGGCACTCCCCGACCGTCCACGTGGCACCCGGCCCGCCCGGGCCCGCAGATCCGCCTCGTCTTCCTCGTGCCTCCCCTCGTCAGTTGATACCACTCCGCTCTCCACTCTCCCGTTCCGTCTCCGGCGCCACACTCCTCCTCCGGCCGCTCGGCTTCAAAGCGCGCCGGGCCACGAGCCCGGCGGAGATTCTCCGCCGACGCTGACAGCCGCGGCGCCCCGCCGTGCCGTGGACGACGATGCTCTGCCTCGCCTCCTCCTCCTCGCCCTCTGTCCCGCCGCGCCCCTCCTGTCCCGCTGCTGTCCGGCCCGGTCCGGGGATCCCGGTGAGCCACCAAGATCTGTTCCGTTTTGTTTTTTAACGTTCTCTGTTCTGCTTGCCCATGGCGAGGTTCTTGATGGCTCTTATGCGACGATGCTGACCGGTCGCCTGCAGGGTGGCGGCGGCGCCGGCGCCGGCAATGTTCGTCCGAGCGTGGTCCCCATGCCGTCTTCGCTACGGTGCTCGTGGCCACGGAAGGTACACCTCTTCGCTGGAATTCGCTGAGCAAACGGAATCAGATGATGCTTGTGCAAAATATAATAGTACTGTACTACTACTGAACCTGAATTTTGTCCAATGAACACCGTTTTGGGTCCAACATGTTTCAAGAAGTGGATGTGACTTCGATCAAATTCCTTTACGTCTATGTGATCCATAGATATATAGTACTCTACTCCATTCCCTCTGCTGCAGTAACTGAACCGTACTACTTGCTGTACAGCCCAAATTTGTGTAATCTGTTCATCTGTTCTGCTGTATCTCTGCTGCTTGTTCAGTTCTGACCTGCTGCTCGCTCTAACTGTGACTCATATATGCAAGGCCAATAGCAATTTCTCTGTTCCCGAGACTGCGCGGGGAAACAAAACTGTGGCAACAGAAGATGGTGCCAGCCACCTTCCCATATACGATCTAGACCCGAAGTTGGCCGAATTCAAGAACCACTTCAATTATAGGATGAGAAGGTATCATTACCAGAAACATCTGATTGAGAAACATGAGGGAAGCCTTGAAGAATTCTCTAGAGGTTAGCTCTTGTTCATACATTTTTGTGATGCCCACAGCACATAGTAATTAACTCTGTTTCTGGCCTTCGATGTGAACATATCTAGGCTATTTGAAGTTTGGGATCAACGCAGAACCTGGTGCGACGGTATACCGGGAATGGGCCCCTGCAGCAATGTAAGTTCAAATATTGTCATGCAGCTACTTGTTAATGGTCCTGGGTTAACGTACAATTAAAACAGGCAGATCCATGATGCACTACAGAGGAAATATGAAAATATTTTCCCTTATCTGATTTCTTGTTTTTTTAAAGGTGATTTTCTTGTTTTCGACAGTACTTACTTCTCACTGTGTTTAGTAGATCCATGTATTCACTTGCAAGGCTTTACTTTATGGTGAAGGGAAGCACAACTTGTTGGTGACTTCAACAACTGGAATGGTTTTGAGCACATGATGACCAAGGATAATTTTGGAGTTTGGTCAATCAAGATTCCTCATGTCGATGGGAAACCTGCCATCCCTCACAATTCCAAGGTTAAATTTCGATTCAGGCACGATGGAGTATGGGTTGAACGGATCCCCGCATGGATTCGTTATGCAATTGTTAATACCTCTAAATTTGGAGCTCCATACGATGGTGTTCATTGGGATCCACCAACTAGTGAAAGGTCTACCTTTAGTAACTTGAGAGCAGGAAATTTAAGTAAAACCCAATTAAAATGAAATAAAATAAATAATGCCGTGACATGATATTTTTATCTTTGTTTGGCAGGTATGTGTTTAAGCATCCACGGCCACGAAGGCCTGATACTCCACGTATCTATGAGGCGCATGTGGGGATGAGTGGTGAAAAGCCTGAAGTATACAGAGAATTTGCCGACAATGTGTTACCACGCATAAGGGCAAAGAACTACAACACAGTCCAGCTGATGGCAATCATGGAACATTCCTACTATGCTTCTTTTGGGTATCACGTGACAAATTTCTTCGCGGTTAGCAGCAAATCAGGCACTCCAGAGGACCTCAAATATCTTGTTGACAAGGCACATAGTTTAGGATTGCGTGTTCTAATGGATGTTGTCCATAGCCATGCAAGCAAAAATGTGACAGATGGTCTAAATGGCTATGATGTTGGACAAAGCGCACAAGAGTCATATTTCTACACAGGAGACAGGGGCTATCATAAACTTTGGGATAGCCGCTTGTTCAACTATACCAATTGGGAGGTCTTAAGATTTCTTCTTTCCAATCTGAGATATTGGATGGACGAATTCATGTTTGATGGCTTCAGATTTGATGGGGTCACATCCATGCTATACAATCACCATGGTATCAATATGTCGTTCACCGGAAATTACAAGGAGTATTTTGGTTTGGATACCAATGTAGATGCAATCATTTACATGATGCTGGCTAACCATTTAATACACAAACTCCTGCCAGAAGCAACTATCATTGCTGAAGATGTTTCAGGCATGCCAGTACTTTGTCGGCCAGTTGACGAAGGTGGAGTAGGGTTTGACTATCGCCAAGCTATGGCTATTCCAGAGAGATGGGTCGACTACTTGAAAAACAAAGATGACCATGAATTGTCAATGAGTGGAATATCACAGACTTTGAATAACAGGAACAAAGATCAGGTATGTTCTTTCTCATTTGTTGTTGTGCATGGGGCATGTTTTCTCGGGTGGGGTAGCTATTCTATGGACTTATGGTTCAAACTTTCTTTGCATGGTTGGAAATTTTAATAAATGTAAACACTTGGGTGGATGACTTTTAGTACCTTCTTTGCATAGGCTATCAACAATTCTATTCAGACAAATGATCATAGTAACCACTAAGCAACTATTCCCTCCGTCCCAAAATAAGTGTCTTTGATTTAGTACAACTTTGTACTGAATTTGTACTAAGTTGTACTAAATCAAAGACAATTATTTTGGGACATAGGGACTATTACGGACCATAGCATGTCCAAGGATCCAGTGTTGTATATCATTGACTTCGTGTTGATCTGTTGAAACAACAACTTTAATCTTCACACAAATATTCAGTCTATTGTTGGCCATAAGACTATGACATTTCTCTTGATGGACATGGAAACATATGATGGTATGTCGAACCTGGAACCTGCTTCGATCACCTATAATTGATATGTAAAAAATCCACAACTTTGGAAGCCTTTGGATGACTCTAACCATCCAGGGTTGCCCAACAAACTTTAGAGTGACAAGCTTCAGGAAGAACTCAAGGGAAATTCAAAAGGGGCCAAGTGGAATCACAAATCTATTGTTCCTTTTTTCTCTCACTCAAATCAAAGGTTGATGTTTGTAGAGGGAGGATAGAAGCTCAAAGTGCTCAACAATGATAGAAAGCTCATGTATGGTCGCCTCCTTCAGTTGGGGAAGAATGGCAACCTTTCGTATGGTCCTTGATTTTTGAACGTTACTCGGCAATTCAGATCAGCCTGTAGCCTCCCGTGCATCCCAGATACCTTGGGTCCTTCTGGGAAATACTCTCTTAACCTGCAGGATTAAGCCCAAACGTAGACCCCCCCCCCCCCCCCACACACACACAAGCAAGTCGGGATGTTTTGGGGTCCTTTTGCTGGCAAGAATGAAAATTCCTCAGTTCCTAGGGTATCTTTTGGGGTTTGTCACAAGGCTTTTTCGGGGTGTGTAGGATTTTTTAGGTTGTCAATCTCCACTCTTGTTCCTCTCGTAGACTCCTGTCAATAGTACGGCTTCCTATGACTCAAAGATATGAAAAAATATCTATGATTAAATTTAAAGACAGTCTTCTTTTATATTTTTTTCCTTGAGTGGTCTCTACTCTCTAACCATCCTTGCTTCATTATTTCCTTAGGACTAATAAACGACTCATCCAGTCCAGAATATCATTAGTACCGCAATAACTTGTCATTATCACCAAATCCTACTTTTGGGCTAAAGATATCATTTTAGTTTGCAACTGGAACAAGCAAACAGATATTTTTTTGGAGTTGTCACCTCAAAGAAGCAAAAGTATCTTTCTTGGAAAAAAGACACCCAAAAGGCATCTTAGATCTGATAATTATCAACAAAAAAACAGTACAATGCAATGACAACTAGAAACAGAATGACAAGTAGAAAATAAATTACCTTAAAAATCATACTAGCCTCCTTCAGATTGTACACCATCTTTCGGAGATTAAAAATTGCACTCAACCGACAATAAAGGAAAGGGACACCTACAAACACCCTCGCCATACTAGGCTTTAAAGACCGCAATAGCCACTCTCTGCTTGAGAAAAGATCTAAAACACGCTGAAGAAGCATCGGTTGGTGCATCACTCCACGCAGTACAAGAGTTGGAGAAACCAAATCATGCAGCAGAAGAACAAGTAAGAAGATGTTGAAGTCGCTGCACAAATAGCCAACCATTTGCTCTCCTTGATAGGCACATCAATTGTCAAAATCCGAAGATAGTCAACAAATTTGGCGACGCAAACTCTTAGAGGCCCTTTATCGGTGCCTAATTGAACGTCGTTGATGTAGAGAGATGCCGAAGAGACCTTATTCCAATATGCCATCACCGTCAGCACTTCGTTGATGCAGCCAGGTATACAGAAGTAAAGGAAAAGAAAAATTAGACAGATGGGTCCCCACTCCTCTTGCCGTCGATGAGGCCACTGGAGGGGGAAGAAGAGCAAGACCGAGGCGATGGCATGGAGGAAACCTTTGACCAAAAAATGAGGCATGCAACACCAGGCGACTTTCCAGGGCGTCACCCATTCTAATACTACTCTCATCCAAGCACGCTTAACTTTGCTATTCTGATGGGATCTGTTGCTTTACTGTTGGTATAAACCTCGAAGAAGCAAAACGATCTTAGACTCAAGCATATGACTATTATCTTGTAAATGTGTGTCCCTCTTGTATTATTGTATATAAACTCTTTATCATGTTAGAGCAAGTTTGCATCATGTCCATAGGCCAATGATGATGTTTAAAACCTTGGCATAATGAATGTTTGACGATGCTTTGCTTTATGTGTTTGCGGATATATGAAAATCTTAAAACTCAAGCAACACTGAATATGCATTCATTTGACGTCCAGCAAGGTATAATGTGAGGTCTAGGTTGGTAAGTGTTGCTGCGTTTTAGACGTACAAGCACATAAAGTCTAGGCAATCCTTTCTAAAAAGAGTATATCTTATCCCTATTGGTCTAGATGCATCGTGTCATTTTAAGCTAATGCAAGTTCAAGTATAGAAATATAGCTTTCCATGTCTAATTGTAGGATGCAAAATATTTAATATTTAATTTACCATATAGAAGTTAGTATGTTTTTCATGATTCACTGTTGTAACTTATTTCAACCCTACTCATGTCTAGTAACTGAAACTTAATAGGATGCAATTGAAACTACGATTGCACAACAGACGACCCCAAGATCAACATTTGATGCTGTTTCCGAGATACCCTCCCACATAAGTTCCACAAGCACGTTTGAACATAATTCCCAATTAGAGACAAGCCCATCGAAGTTGCCAATTATTCAAGCTCTTGAGGCTCTACTACTGGCTGAAAGACAGGGTGCAGCTGCACTCCGAGATGCAGCTGACATCATGAGGAGGCAAATAGAGCAATCAGATGCACTCCTCACCAAAACCAAACAAGAGATGGATGAAGTTAGAAAGAAGCAAGCGAAGACCGACCAAATTCTTAGGCTTCTAATATCCGGAGCTCAGGGCAATCCCACTTCATAATCTTAGTTGAAACGTTGATTCTCTTTGTGGGCTTGTCATGTGAAGATGTGTATGCATGAACTCTTAGATGTATGTCAAACGTATGTGAGTGTAATACGGGATGAACTAGAAATTATTCATTCTCCAAATTACTGACGGACAAAAATGATGTGGAGGTGGCAATGATGTGGATGTGGAGCCTATGACGAGAAAAAAGATGTTTCATCTAAAAAAACATCTATGGCGCGACATTTTCATCGTGGTGGTGGCAATTAATTCCATGTTGTAAGCATAATACGGAGCATGCACCTTCTCTCTATGGGGAATTCCCAATAGACGCAGGACGAGAAGACCCAGTTTGTCGTACGTATCTAAAAAAAGACCCAATTTGTGTATGTATCTCACTGTTTCGTGAAACTTTCGTGTTGCTTTTCCTTTTCGGATACTGGTGTGTCTCTCATGGCGAGTGGTGATAATGTTTTTTCTCAATGGTGCATTGTAATACTTACCAAAAGAAAAACGCCCATCCTCAAAAAAAAAAACCCCTCTCATGTTGCACACGGGGAAGGAACCCTAGCCGCTCCACCCCTCCCCCCCCCCCCCCCCGCCCCCGGGTTATCTCCCCTCTTCCTCCCACGGCTCCGCCAAAGGGCACGGCCGGGCTAAACCCGACGGGCGTCGCCGGCGGCGGGGCGTCCTCATCTCCTTGCAAGGTGGGATCGATGCGAGCCGGTGCTGCCGATGCAACACATGCGTAGGGGCGCAATGTTGTGCCAGGGCGGTGATGACGCAAGGGGGTGACGGCGGCGTGACGGGCTGCGTGGTGTCGGTGCGTGCCTGAGGTGGCGGCTGCGGCGGGTGCAGCTGGACGTGCCCTGCGGGCGACGCATGGATCTAGGTGGTGGAGGCGGCGACACAGTAGTAGTGGGTTGGGCTCTAGAGTTTCCAGCCGGGAGGCGCAGTCTCGTACAAGCAACTTCTCTTCCTCTTTGGAAAAGTAGCAAAGCGGTGTCAGGTTGCAAGCACGCGGGCCAGTCTGTTCTAGTGCCTCATTGGTTTAGCAGGCTAGGGCGGCTACGGGCAGCTCTTGTGCGGGTGTCTTGGTATTGGGTCGACAACTAGGTAGTGGTCCACGGTAGGTGGCGACAGAGGCTGGCGGAGGTGCGGGGGGTGGTGATGACCGGCGATGCAAGGCTACCCGGCCGCTACAGGTGTTGGTTGCCTGTCTGGGTGCTTTTTACCAGGGGGTGCCACGGCGGTTGTGGCATTCTTCCACTCTTCTATCGTGGAGGGGCCCCATGGGTTCGATGGGAGGTGACTGCTTTCCTTCCTAGTGAGTGGCGTCAACGTGTTTTGGCGTGGGTGAGATGTTTGGCACATGATGTTGGGAAAGCGGCCTCCGATGATGGGCTACCCGGTCGACTCTCCGGGGGACTCCGTGGTGGCGATGGTGGCTAAACTTCTTGATCATGTGAACCACAAGGGGTTTGGCGGCAGATGGCCCTGGCTTGCTTTATATATATAGTCGGACGAAAGCCTAGTTTCTTTCTCAATCCAACCTTATATTCCCTCCGTTCCAAAATAGATGACCCAACTTTGTACTAAAATTAGGAGTCAATTACACCGGTGGTGCTAGAACTTGGCGCAAACGGTTACTTTAGTGCCAGAACTTGCGGGATACATTAAAGTGGTGTAAAAACTTGGGTTGGACATGCAAATACGGTGCAAATCTCATTTGTATACGGCCGCAATGCTGACGAGGCATGACAGCGTGGCATAGGGCCCGCTGTCAGTGACTGCATAGTGAAGGCTGGGCGTGTGGCGTGCTCTTTTTGCAAAAGCACCCTCGGATTTTTATTTATTTTTTCTCACGAAAAGGCACCCGTTAGACGTGTGGCATTTGGTGGGTCTCGCTTCTCAGTGAAACATCACAATTTTTGTTAGAATAAAAAATATGACGCAGAGGGATCCATACTGGTAATCATGGTCTAACCAGCGCGCGGCTACCCACCCGCCCAGAGTTCACTTGCTGATGCATAAGCAAGTGTGTGTGCTTATGCATCAGCAAGGGGTTTCGCCCGTGGGGTTTCGTACGAACTACCCATGTAAAACAAGTAGGAGGGCGTGCCACTCCAACTATGAACTCTCACATGTTTTTTTTTAGGCAAATGGATTCTGATGTGTAATTTTTTTTTGCGAGGAGTGTAAATATAACTGTTACAGTACATGTCTATAACAGAATGTGCTTCTGGGCTACAATTTACCTGTATATTATTACAATTTACATGTCTATAACAGAATATGTATATTATTTATAATTACAAATTTTTGGTTTGATATTTATAGTTATAAAGAAAGTAAATTGTAATTATAAATAATATACATATAAATAAATATATAAACCAAAAAATGCTCACCTATTAATTTAAAATCCATCAAATTAAATTATGATTTTTTTATAATTTTAATTTTTTTGCATATTAATTAAATATCAAAGTTATTTCAGAAAATATTTGTATTAAATAAATTATACTATAAGTTTAAAAAACTATTTTTTTATAAAATAACTATGTTGTATATAAAATTGTCCAAGATTTAGTCTGTTTATGTTGTTTTATAAGTGTTCATGCATTTTTATAAATTTTGTGTGTTTTCTATAAATTATATTTGTATTTCTAGATTAATTTAAATATATGTATGAAAAAAAATTAGCCAGGTGTGCCTCAGACTGCAGATTCTCAAATGAATACGTATTTACAATACAATTTACATTTTTTGAGGCTAAAAAATGAAAAAGAAAAAAATAACATGTTTAAGGCACGAAATGCTAGTGGTTGTATTGCTAGGTCCTGCTGGTGGTAATTGCCAGGCCGCTAGTACGAAATCCCACGGCAGTATCTTTTTTTTCTTTTCAAATTTACATTTCTTATTTTACGTTCCCCGTGTTTTTTTTCCTTCTTCTTATTTTACAATATTTTAGGTCAGGATGTAAAAGGCTTAATATCATTATATGACATAAATTGTTATCTGCTGGGTTGGCTAGCCGCCGCACTCCATTTGACCCAAGCTTCACTGGTTCGAGTAATGCGTGGTTTCCATTTTTCATTCTGAAGCTAATAAAATTTGTGATGTTTGGCTGACAAGTGGGACCATCCGATGCCACACATGCAGTTACTGTGTAAACTTAACAAAGGCCTTTATGTGAGAAAAAAACGAAAATAAGAATTCAAGGTTTTTTTTGCAAAAAGAGCACGCCACACACCCGTCTTTCCAATATGGTCACTGACAACGGGCCCTACGTCACGCTGTCATGCCCTGTCAGCGTTGCCGGCGTATAGAAATGAGATTTGCACCGTATTTGCACATTCGAGCCAAGTTTTTGCACCACTTTGATGTATGCCACAAGTTCTAGCGCTAAAGTGACCATTTACGCCAAGTTCTAGCACCACCGGTGTAATTGACTCCTAAAATTAGTACAAAGTTGGGTCATCTATTTTGAAACGGAGGGAGTACGTTGCTGCTCTACAACCTGCCCTCGCTAACTGACGAAAGCTGTATTTATTTTTGTGCTGTTCTAGACACGTGAGGGCCCAAGCTTGCCCAGAAACGGCACGGGCTCTCCCCCACCGTCCACTGGCACTCTGGCCCCGTCGTCCTCGTGCCTCCAGCTCGTTGCTTCCACTCCACTCTTCTGCCGGAAGCGGCCAAGCAGAAAGAAAAGCCCCTCCTCCGGCCGTTATAAGGCACGCCGGGTCACGAGCTCCACGGAAAATGGGACTTTCGTCCGCCACCGAGGCTGACAGCTCCACCGCCCTCGGTTGCGCCGTCGACGACGATGCTGTGCCTCAGCTCCTCTCTCCTGCCGCGCCCGTCTCCCGCTGCTGACCGGCCGGCTCCCGGGATCATCGCGGTGAGCCGAGATTTGTTACGTTTTACTAGTTGTTTCTGCGTTCTCCGGCGAGGTCCTGATGCGGTGGGTCTCCTCTCGAGCAGGGTGGCGGCGGCGGCGGCGACGGCAAGCGGCTGAGCGTGGTGCCGTCTGTTCCGTTTTTGCTTCGCTGGTCGTGGCCACGGAAGGTAAACATCATTTCCCATTTCTTTCCTTGTGTGGCTGTGTTATCGCTGGGCAGGACACCGTTTTGGGTCCGGGTTCAGGGACTGAACGAAGACTCCCATTAAATTTCTTTGCATATCTGCGGTTCATATTTTATCCCTGCAGTATTTCAAGTTTTCTGCCGTATTACTTGTAAGGATTATGCCCAAATGTGCATATGTACGTACGTACCGTGTCAACATAATTAATTGACTGATACCAGGCACATGATCATGTGCAATGCCAAAAAATGTTGCTTTGTACCATAGTCCACCCTTGCTTACACTCCGGATCACACATTCTCTGACATATTTTTGGAGATATATGTGTCGCTTTTATTGTTAAGTGATGATTGATGCGATGCGGCGTTTTGGCTCCTAGACTCAGATGGCCCGAAAGTGAACAGTAAAATCGTTAAAAATACAAAAAAATCATTTTTTATGGTCAAAGATGCCTGAGTGCGTGATGTTCGTGCCAAATTTCAGAGCATTTGGTATCTGAATATCTCAGCAAAAAAGGCAAATTCGTGGTCTGTGAAAAAGTTTACTGTTTTGTACTGTTAGGACCTGATTTTGTCTTTTTTGTTGAGAGCTACTCGGATCTCCTAATGCTCTGGAATTTGTCACGGATATCACACGCTCAAGCATCTTTCACCACAAACAAATTTGGATTGAATTTTTTCATATTTATTTTGATTTTACTGTTTGTAGGGTGTAGATGAGCTCGGGTTCCGAATTGGGTAGTCGTGATTGATGTACCTACTTAACTCTAACCACTTTATGTTTCTTTTTTGCAGGTGAACCACTCTATGTATTTGAACACAGTATCCAATGTTGTTCCCATTTCTTTTCACGTGTTTGGATTTTTGTTAATGTGTCTCGAGGTGTCATTGTAAATAGGACTTAAAAATCACAAAGATCAAATCTTCATGAATAAAAGAGCAAATATTGTGACCTGTGTTGAGACTTGAGAAACAAGTTTAGCATTCAAAATCTTTTTTAGAACATGTCAAAAACAAAAGAGTTTTGTCATTTTTCTGTGTTTCCTCTGTTGTTAATCCTGGAAGTCCTACTGATGTGCAAACATACAAGTATGTCTTTTTTTAATGACCACACGGTATGAAGTGATATGGTGGCATTTATTTTATTTTATCAACAAGTAGCACTAAAAGAATGGAAAGAAGACTACTTGTCCTAGACTACCTGTATGCTTAGAAGTCTAGCTTAACTCAGGTAAAATCAAACGGATTTGAGCATAGGTGTGGGCTGACCATGATCTAAAAACTCCTTTCAGAATTCTGTGCAATACTAATCAAATGTGAATATGTGTCATGTCAAAATAATTAATTGATGGATATATACTAGACACACATGATCATTTGTTGTATATCCATTGCTTGTTTAGTCCAATATGCCACTATGTCAAAATAATTAATTGATGGATATATACTTCATTTGTGGAAGGCCAAGAGCAAGTCTTCTGTTTCCGTGACTGCACGAGGAAACAAAATCACGGCAACAACTGGATATGGTTCTGACCACCTTCCCATATACGATCTGGACCCAAAGTTGGCCGAACTCAATGACCACTTTGATTATACGATGAAAAGGTACCTTGAACAGAAACATTTGATTGAGAAACATGAGGGAAGCCTAGAAGAATTCTCTAAAGGTAAGCTTTTGTTCATGCATTTTAAATGCACACATCACTAAGGATTTGTTTTTTTTTGCGGGAAAGGAAAATTCGCACATCACTAAGGATTTGTTAATACAAGTACAAACATTATCTACTTTTGTGTTTCTGGCCTTCGATGTGCTGTAGGCTATTTGAAGTTTGGGATCAACACAGAGCATGGCGCATCCGTGTACAGGGAATGGGCCCCTGCAGCAGAGTAAGTTCAACAAATAGCAGCTATTCGTCAATGGTACTTCGGTTAATGTATTAAATACTGATGAGGCTGTCTAAGTATTATTTTCCATACTCGTTCCCTGAGAGGGTTTGTCTTGTCTGGTACTAGTAGCTAGTAAACGATAGATAGTGTTTCAAGTTTTTCACTCACCGCATAATCCATCTCTTTTGTAGCCATAATTAGCTGGCACTCATTTCTTTTATGGCAGTACTTACTTTCACTATCTTTAGTTGATCCATGTATAATTTCTTGTGAGTATTTACTTTATGGGTGCAGGGAAGCACAACTTGTTGGTGACTTCAACAACTGGACTGGTTCTGGGCACACGATGACGAAGGATAATTTTGGCGTTTGGTCAATCAGGATTTCCCATGTCAATGGGAAACCTGCCATCCCTCACAATTCCAACGTTAAATTTCGATTTAGGCACGATGGAGTATGGGTTGAACGGATTCCAGCATGGATTCGTTATGCCTCTAAATCTGGAGCTCCATACGATGGTGTTCACTGGGATCCACCAACTAGTGAAAGGTCTACTTTTAGTAGCTTGAGAGCAATGATTCTAACTAAAAATACAAAAAAAATAATGCAGTGTTATGATAGTTTTATTGTTCATTTTGCAGGTATGTATTTAACCATCCTCGACCTCCAAAGCCTGATGTTCCACGTATCTATGAGGCTCATGTGGGGGTGAGTGGTGGAAAGCTTGAAACAGGCACATACAGGGAATTTGCAGACAATATGTTACCACGCTTAAGGGCAACTAACTACAACACAGTTCAGTTGATGGGAATCATGGAACATTCTGACGCTGCTTCTTTTGGGTATTACGTGACAAATTTCTTCGCAGTTAGCAGCAGATCAGGCACACCAGAGGACCTCAAATATCTTATTGACAAGGCACATAGTCTTGGATTGTGTGTTCTGATGGATGTTGTCCATAGCCATGCGAGCAATAACGTGGTAGATGGTCTCAATGGCTATGATCTTGGACAAAATGCACATGAATCCTATTTCTACACAGGAGACAAGGGCTATAATAAGATGTGGAATGGTCGCATGTTCAACTATGCCAATTGGGAGGTCCTAAGATTTCTTCTTTCCAATTTGAGATATTGGATGGACGAATTCATGTTTGATGGCTTCCGATTTGTTGGGGTTACATCGATGCTATATAATCACAATGGTATCAATATGTCATTCACTGGAAATTACAAAGAGTATTTTGGTTTGGATACCAACGTAGATGCAGTTGTTTATATGATGCTCGCAAACCATTTAATGCACAAACTCTTCCCAGAAGCAATTGTTGTGGCAGTAGATGTTTCAGGCATGCCAGTTCTTTGCTGCCCAGTTGATGAAGGTGGATTAGGGTTTGACTATCGCCAGGCTATGACTATTCCCGATAGATGGATTGACTACTTGGAGAACAAAGGTGATCAACAGTGGTCAATGAGTAGTGTAATATCACAAACTTTGACTAACAAGCGATATCCGGAAAAGTTCATCGCATATGCTGAGAGGCAAAATCATGTATGTTTCTCCCCTTTGTTGTTGTGCGTGAGTGTGTTCTCTTTGAGGGTGGGGTGGTCGTTCTAATGGCGGGTACTTTCTTTGCATGGTTGGGGGGGGGGGAGGGGGGTTACTTCACAAGTTCCAGATAACTAGGGGGGTTGGATAACCTTCATATTAAAAAAATAGCATAGGCTATCACATTTCCATTTGCACAACTAGTGAAAGGACCACTAACCAGCTATTACGAACCATGTAAGCATGTCCAAAGATTCCCATTTGTGTACCACCGACTTTGTGTTTGTCTATTCAAACAACAGCTGAGCAGTTATTTTTTTCACATTAATTTTCAGCCTATTATTGGCGTCAAGACTATGGCCTTTCTCTTGATGGAATGTGAAATGTATTCCGGCATGTCGAACATGGATCATGATTCTCCTACAATTGATCGTGGCATTGCACTTCAAAAGGTCCGATTTTTCTTAAGTATTCCTGAATTTAATTGTTCTATCTAGTTCCAAGTATTGTATTCTTTCTAGCTTTACTTAGTGTTCTGGCCAGCCCTTGAAGATAACGTGTCCTGGTCCCTTTAGGTATATATGACTTATTGTGTTAAAATATTTCAGATGATTCACTTCATCACGATGGCCTTTGGAGGTGATAGCTACTTAAAATATATGGGTAATGAGGTAATATCTAGTGATGTGTAAAAACTTATTTTCGATTTATCTGTTTCATGATACCTTTAAAAAATTTGCTTTGTGGGTACTAACATTTTCCGCAAATGATGCAAACAAAATGGAGATATTTTCAAGTCTTATTATCCTCGATTAAAAAGTTGTCATTCTGATGTTAATGTTTCACAAATAAGGAAAGCTTCTTGCACAAACTTAGCAGTATATATCATATTGGCGCTATCGATAACATTTATATTTCAGTTTGGTCACATATCATGGAATGACTTGGGCTCAAATGTCCTTCCAAAATTCCCAAGACAATGATACAAATCTTCTCTGTTTTTTTGGCGGTGGAACAATGGTCAAAGCTTGGATGTGTTAACCTACTTATTTTCTTGATTCTTACACATTACTAATCTGTAGTATATGCATTACCGATACTTAAATAGGCACTGCATTTTCCAAAATTAACTTGAAGGCTGCTTATTTTGTTGACATGGAGTTATTTTTCTCTGCGCATGATAAATAATATACCCTTTCACTAAAACTTTCATATTATGGTTAGCAATACAACATTTTATTGAGTTGTCACCACATATATAAATTTGAACAGTACATGAATGCATTTGATCAAGCAACGGACACACTCGACGAGAAATGTTCCTTCCTATCATCATCAAAGCAGACTGCTAGCGATATGAATGAGGAAGAAAAGGTAATTAACTATGCAATCTTCAGTCAGCACTTGTTTGAATCATTTGTTTCACTCTTATACGCTTTAGAATAGAACCACTAACTTGCTTGTGCCTCTCACGTGACTGAGAAAGGTGAAAACATATCCATTTCATATGAATACTTGTTGTGTCAAAATGGCCTATGCATTTAATCCAAGTTTCATGGTTATTTTATTTGAACGTGGAGATTTGGTATCTGTCTTCAGTTTCATCATAGTAAAACTTATGTAGGGCAATTCAAGAAAAAGATTAGGCACTGCTCATTGTTCTTTTTTCTCCTTTTGTTTTTGTTAAAGTTTTACTCTCTTTTCTTTTGTGTTTCCCTCTTCTCGGTTTCGGGCCATCATACCTCTGGATTATTAGGATATGTTTTTAACATGTCAATTCTTAATCTCCAATTATCTGGTTCATGTGTACCTAGATGTGTAATTCTTGTGCATAGAACTCGTGTGATAATATATGCTTATGTTAAAGGGGCATATCTTTATACCGTCATATGGTCTTGCACAGTCTAATGACATTGATAAATACACAACACATACAGTTCCACCTTTACACTAGCCTCTCTCTCAGGAAGTGTTCAAACCTAATCGTTTACACAAAGTCATTATCCATATATATTGCTGCAACTAGTCTTGCCGACTGTCCTGCGCTACGCATAGTCTGGATGACCTAGGCGAAGAGCCGGTTGTAGCAAGGAGCCATGGCGTATTATGTGGGACTGATAGGAAGATATATTCTCACAACATTAACTTAAAATGATGCAATCGTAAAGAAATTACTTCCATTTAAGCTAAAAGTTAATCAAACATAGATTTACAAACAAAAGATATCATCATGCATGACCATGCGCTCTCCCATGTTTATTCTAGAAATCATGTATCTCTTTGTTGCAAAATATTGTATCTATCCTTCTTGTCTTTTGTAATGACTCGGGGAAGGTGATTTCACGAAAGGTTGAAGTGAGGCTAGTAAGAGCAACTCTAGCAGAGTTGCTATATTGGCCAAAAATGGCACTTTAGCAGAGTCGCCATATGCCTCCGGGTCACCATAATTTAATGAGCTTGCTCCACAAACAAGCTTCTACCCTCCCAATATGGAGGCCTCGTTTGGTGCTCACTCCATATCCAACCACAAGTGCATAAGGGAAGCTTTAGCTTCTTCGTCCTTGCACCGCTGACGGGATATTACACAGCTCACCATATGTACATGCACTACCGCGAGAGATAATCACCAGAGAGTGGGGCCACACGACGGTTAAGCACCCTCCCATTAGTGGCACACCCGCTCCCCTCGGAATCATGAGGAGGTAGTTTAGATGGCCGTCACATGGCATCACCCTCGACTATAGAAAGCTTGATGGCATAATTGAAACCCTCCTAGTCATCCTCCTTCCCTCTTCGCCACCATCACATCCAATTGTACTGCACCAGCGGTGCGCTCCCCCCCCCCCCCAATGGCAGTAGGCGATCTCTCCTCCCACAATGGCGTGTGTGGCGCTTCCTTCACTCGTGGCTGACTTGTCGGCTCCCATGGCGGCGTGCAGCGTCGATCTGGCGCCTCGGGCGCCATCATACCCGTCAAGGAGGTTGTCCCCATCGACGTCGCTGGCCTATCGCCCCATGAGCCGAAGGTTGAGGACCCGACTGACGTCCTGATGCGACTCTCCACCATCGGAGCTCGCAACGAGGAGTGCGTCGAGAGTTCTGCCCTGCAACCATCGGCGAGGAGGAGTAGCGGGAGCTCACCTCCACCTCTTCCTCAACGATCTCGAGGAGGAGGAGGAGGAGTAGAGGATGTCGACGGTGATAGTACTGCACGTAGTAGAACATAGGAATGTCGAATAGCGACATCGCAAAAATGTGACTCAACGACATTTGAAGTCGCAAAAGATGTAATACGACAACTTTTGGCCAGTAATATAAGTTTATCATGTTTGATGATGATTCGAACTGGTTTGGTTCAACTAAATGTACCTTAAACTGAACATACAAATTTGAAGCAAATGAAGAAAAGGAACAAGTAAAACTACAAATATGGAGGCACATATAGAGACTCCGTGTTTGTGCACAATCGCTGCAGCTGCCAAATGCATATGGAGCATGCTCTATACGACTCTACTAGAGTTGCTTTAAGGCCACTTTTAGCGTCTTCCACTTGTCGCGCAGGGGTGTCCCATGTAGAGAGCGATGGTAGTTGGACTATTTGTTTCCTCTTCTTTCTACAAACTTGCATATGGAAATTCACACACAAACATAGAAAGTGTAAACACTAACATGAGAAGTATGTCTGCACGGTAATTTCATCGAGACCTACCAATATGGGAGATAGTACTGAATATATCGATACGAGCAATGTAACCACTTAAACATTGAACGCTCGTTTTTTTTAAAAAAAAAGGAAGGTATATGATAAAACTCCAACCTAGTCCAACCACATGCTATATGCTTGCTCCATAGGAAACCACGTCTACTATTTGGAGTTTGCCTCAAAACGAAAGTAACATTAGCCAATTTCCATCTCAAAGAAGGAGAGTCAGGTAGCGCGAAGCTCCGAGGCTGAGATGGGGACGAGCATGGCGTCCCTGGAGAGACCTCGCCCAAGATGGGGACATTGCGGTTGACACGAGAGCAGTGAGGGGTTGCGAGGCGCGTGAGACAACAGACGACGAGTCGGGCGGCGGGTTGGCCAAGTAGGGAGAGGAGGGAGAAGAACTAAGGGAGGAAAAAGAGCAGTAGCCGGCGAAACATTGTACACCATTTTTTCCTGGGGCCTAGCGAATAGGCAGACCCTACAAAAACCTCGTTTGGTTCTCTCATCCAGGTTCGAAATAATGATCGCATCCAGCAACTTCACATTGCGGCAATGTCCCCTCCGGCTTCTTCTCCTCTTCAAGCCGAGACTTATGGTTTCATGCTTGCAACCAGGATAGCAGACATACTCAATATTCAAGATCCACACTTCTACACGGATTGCTCAGTACTAGCTTTGGCAGCAAAAGCGACGGACATTCTCTCTGCTCCAGGGCATTGGGAGAACATGCCACTTTTTGCTCAGATACAAAATAGCCCTTCTTTCCAACATCGAAAAAAATTGCTCATATTAGTAGGGAAAAAAAAAATCAAGGCTCATCATCTTGCACGCCTAGCTTTGAAAGTACTCCCTCCGTTTCTTTTTACTCCGCATATAAGATTTGGTCAAAGTCAAACTAAACAAAGTTTGACCAAAGTTATATAAAAAAATATGAACATCTACAATATTAAAACTATATAGTATGAAAATACATTTCGTGATGCATCTGATAATGTTGATTTCATATTATCAATATTTATATTTTTTAATATAAAGTTAGTCAAATTTTACAAAGCTTGACTTTGACCAAACCTTATATGCAGACTAAAAAGAAACGGAGGGAGTACATAATTGATATAGATATGCACTGTTTCGTTGCTTATGTATTGATGCAATGCTCTGTTCAACCAGGGAAACTCTCTCTGTATCCAGCGTGCTTCCTTTCACGCTTGTGTCTGTAAAATGGTCTTAAGATAATAAAATCTTTATGTTCAAAAAAAAACAAACCATACCATAGGTGTCCCACATGTCCTTCTAGTCTTTGCAAAAAGTAGTTATTTTTGCTGGACAATGCAAAGAGTGATATTTTTATAGTTATATTTTTTCTACAAAAAGCAGTCCTTTTATAGTTTCCTTTTGTGAAAGCAATGCCTTTTGAGTGATTGGGACGTTTTTTAGAGCAAAAAAAAAACATCTTCCACTTTTTTCAGAAAATCAACGAAGGCTGGAAAAAAGAAGTGACGAAGGCTGAAAGTGGCGAGACACGTGAGGGCCCATGGCTTTCGTCCGGCCCAGCGGCGCACGACCGTCCACGTGCACCCCGGCCCGCCCGGGCCCGCAGATCCGCTTCTCCCTCGCCCCCGTTTCCCCCTCCCTCTCGTTGCTTCCACTCCACTGTTTGTTGTCCTGTTGAGAGCGGCCACGGGAAAAAAAATCACGCCTTTCCGTTCCGTTGCGTCTCCGGCGGGACACTCCTCCTCCACCTCCTCCGGCCGGCCGCTATAAAGCGCGCCGGGTCACGGGCCCCGCGGACAATGGGACTCCCGTCCGCCGCCACCCACAGCCCCGCCGCCCTCCGCCGCGCCGTCGACGACGATGCTCTGCCTCACCTCCTCGCCCTCTCTCCGTCCCGCTGCTGACCGGCCCGGTCCGGGGATCTCGGTGAGTGGGTCGGGATCTTCATTTCTTGTGTGTTTTCGTCCTCCGTTCTGCCGGAGTTCCCTGATGCGATGCCGCGCGCGCGCAGGGTGGCGCCGGCGGCGGCAATGTGCGGCTGAGCGCGGTGCCCGCGCCCTCTTCGCTCCGCTGGTCGTGGCCGCGGAAGGTGAGCCCTCTCCCCTCTTCATCCAGATTTGCGGCGGAATCTGATCCATGGTGGTTATTGGAAATAATAGTAGGAGTACTTACTAACTAATAGACCTGAGGCTGGGATTCGTCCACTTGACGCCGTTCACTGACGCCTTCCACTGAGAAACAAGTGGACGCGATTTCGATTGGATTTCCCTGCCTTTGTGCGATCCGTACGCAGAATATCCCCTCCTGCAATATTTCAACCGTATTACTTCTGCGCAACCCAAATGTGATAATCTGTGATGAATGTATCAATCAATAATCTGTGATCAAATCAATCTATCAACCAAATAATTGCTGCATTGTGAAAACATGATCTTGTGTTGTGTCTCTACTAGTACTTGTTCAGTCCTAATCTGCCGCTTATCCTAACCGTGGTTCATTGACGGAAGGCCAAGAGCAATTTTTCTGTTCCCGTGTCTGCGCCAAGAGACTACACAATGGCGACAGCTCAAGATGGCGTCGGCGACCTTCCGATATACAATCTGGATCCCAAGTTTGCCGGCTTCAAGGAACACTTCAGTTATAGGATGAAAAAGTACCTCGAACAGAAACATTCGATTGAGAAGTATGAGGGAGGCCTTGAAGAGTTCTCTAAAGGTCAGCTTTCGTTCATGAACTGAAACAATAGTTACATTTTGTGGCGTTCGCAGCACAAAAGACATAATGTAACTCTGTTTTGCAGGCTACTTGAAGTTTGGGATCAACACAGAAAATGATGCAACTGTGTACCGGGAATGGGCCCCTGCAGCAATGTAAGTTCTAGTGTTGTCACACAGCTAATTGTAATGGCCATTGGTTAACCTATGAAGTGCTGATGAGACTGTCTAAGAGTTAGAGTATTTTCAATTTTTGTTTCCAGTGAGGTGGCTTGTCTTTTCTGATTGTAACTAGTAAAGAATAGATAACTATTTCAAGTTTTATCTCATGACTTGTCCTGTGCTGTTGGGTTAAGCATCACAGGTAGATCAGGATGTGTACTACAGAGAAATTATGAAATATGTTTTCCCTTTTCTAGTTATGGTCATAGTTGGCTGGTATTCATTTCTTTTATGGCAATATTTGCTTCTAACTATCTTTAGTAGATTCATGTATTTACTTGCAAGTCATCTCTTTATGGGTGTAGGGATGCACAACTTATTGGTGACTTCAACAACTGGAATGGCTCTGGGCACAGGATGACAAAGGATAATTATGGTGTTTGGTCAATCAGGATTTCCCATGTCAATGGGAAACCTGCCATCCCCCATAATTCCAAGGTTAAATTTCGATTTCACCGTGGAGACGGACTATGGGTCGATCGGGTTCCTGCATGGATTCGTTATGCAACTTTTGATGCCTCTAAATTTGGAGCTCCATATGACGGTGTTCACTGGGATCCACCAACTGGTGAAAGGTCTACTTTTAATGGCTTGAGAGCAAGAAATCTGAGTAAAACCCACACAATTAACTTACATTAATGTGGAGACATGATACATTTATTGCTCGTTTTGCAGGTATGTGTTTAAGCATCCTCGGCCTCGAAAGCCTGACGCTCCACGTATTTACGAGGCTCATGTGGGGATGAGTGGTGAAAAGCCTGAAGTAAGCACATACAGAGAATTTGCAGACAATGTGTTACCGCGCATAAAGGCAAATAACTACAACACAGTTCAGCTGATGGCAATCATGGAACATTCATATTATGCTTCTTTTGGATACCATGTGACGAATTTCTTCGCAGTTAGCAGCAGATCAGGCACGCCAGAGGACCTCAAATATCTTGTTGACAAGGCACATAGTTTAGGGTTGCGTGTTCTGATGGATGTTGTCCATAGCCATGCGAGCAGTAATAAGACAGATGGTCTTAATGGCTATGATGTTGGGCAAAACACACAGGAGTCCTATTTCCACACAGGAGAAAGGGGCTATCATAAACTGTGGGATAGCCGCCTGTTCAACTATGCCAATTGGGAGGTCTTACGATTTCTTCTTTCTAATCTGAGATATTGGATGGACGAATTCATGTTTGATGGCTTCCGATTTGATGGGGTAACATCCATGCTATATAATCACCATGGTATCAATATGTCATTCGCTGGAAGTTACAAGGAATATTTCGGTTTGGATACTGATGTAGATGCAGTTGTTTACCTGATGCTCGCGAACCATTTAATGCACAAACTCTTGCCAGAAGCAACTGTCGTTGCAGAAGATGTTTCAGGCATGCCAGTGCTTTGTCGGTCAGTTGATGAAGGTGGAGTAGGGTTTGACTATCGCCTGGCTATGGCTATTCCTGATAGATGGATTGACTACTTGAAGAACAAAGATGACCTTGAATGGTCAATGAGTGGAATAGCACATACTTTGACCAACAGGAGGTATACAGAAAAGTGTATTGCATATGCTGAGAGCCACGATCAGGTATGTTTTCCCTCCTTTGTCGGTGTGCGTGAGTATGCGTTTTTTTTTCCGGATGGGGCACTGTTCTAAGAACATTCAGTTCAAAGGTGGGACACTTTGTTTGCCTGGTAGTTAATTTTGACGCAAATTTTCAGTCTATTGTTGGCGACAAGACTATGGCATTTCTCTTGATGGACAAGGAAATGTATACTGGCATGTCTGACTTGCAGCCTGCTTCAATTACAGTTGATCGTGGCATTGCACTTCAAAAGGTTCGATTCGTTTTAAGTATTCCTTAATTTGATGGTTCTATTTCTAGATGAGTATTGCAATCTTAGTTGGTTTACTCAAAGTTCTGGTTAGCCCTTGAAGATAATGTGTTCCAGTCCCTTTTGGTTCATTTGGCTTATTGTGTTACAAATATTTCAGATGATTCACTTCATCACCATGGCCCTTGGAGGTGATGGCTACTTAAATTTTATGGGCAATGAGGTAAAATCTAATTATCTGTCAAAACTTGTTTCTGATCAATATGTCAAAACTTCCAAAAAAAAAATCCTTTGCGCAGGTGCAAAAAGTTTAAACCTCTGTTTTCTAAGACCAAGTACACCCCAGCTATTTCCATGTTATTACGTATCATTTAGCTGTGCCGGTAGTTAATCTTTATTCTAATTCATTGTTGGTTTTTAGCGTGGCAGTCTATTGTTGAATATTCCCTGTTTAAAAGATTTTATTTTATACCAATGTTTCTCCGTAAATGATGCAAACATGATAGAGATGTCAGCATGTCTTTCTTAACCTACTCATGTTTTACATATGAAGACAAGCTTCTTGCAGAAAATCAGCAGTATATGTCAAATTGCTGCAACCTGACAAGTTTATATCTGTTTTCTAACTCGTACTGACGGTGCAATTTCCTTTTAGTTTGGCCACCCAGAATGGATTGACTTTCCAAGAGAAGGCAACAACTGGAGTTATGATAAATGCAGACGCCAGTGGAGCCTCGCGGACATTGATCACCTACGATACAAGGTTATGCCTATGTACATTCTTACAGTTTCTGGTCTCGTAGCTCTCTTGGATCTTTGACCTCACTTAGTTCCTTCATCTCTGACTCTGGCTATTTACACTGGGTTCCAACTTCTGTGTTGGGATAAATTCTCCCTTCTAACATTTCATATTAAGCCTTTCAAACTAACTAAATTGCTGACCTGCTAGTTGTTGGTCAGTACGATGGCCAAATCTTGCCTGTGTTAACCTGCTGATTTTATTGATTCTTACACATTATTGACATGCAGTACATACATTATCCATATACAAATTGACATTGCATTTTCCCAAATTTTATTTGAAGGCTGTGTTCTTTTGTTAACAGGAACTTATTTTTCTCTGCATATGATAAATGATAATAGCCTTTCACGAATTTTCTCATATTTTATCCAGCTTTTCTGCATTCAAGCATTTTTTATTTCTCGCCTAACATATATAATTTGAACAGTACATGAACGCATTTGATCAAGCAATGAATGCGCTCGACGACAAATTTTCCTTCCTATCATCATCAAAGCAGATTGTCAGCGACATGAATGAGGAAAAGAAGGTAGCTAACTACACAATCTTTAGTCAGGGCAGTTGTTGCATCATTTGATTCACTCTTACTCCTAAGAATAGCAACTCTGACTTGTGTGTTTTATGTTACCGAACAAGTTGAAACCGTATCTGTTTGATATGAACCATTGTTGTCTCAAAATGGCCTATGGACTCATCCAACTTCCTTTCCAGATTATTGTATTTGAACGTGGAGATCTCGTTTTCGTCTTCAATTTTCATCCCAGTAAAACTTATGATGGGTAACTGATCTCTTGTGCAAGCTTTGCCTTTCAATATTTCTTCTGCTTATAATGTATAATGTGCTTAATCGTTTCCACTTTGAAAACACGTAGTTACAAAGTCGGATGTGACTTGCCTGGCAAATACAAGGTAGCTCTGGACTCCGATGCTCTGATGTTTGGTGGACATGGAAGAGTAAGCAATGTTAATATTGTTCAAGATCTGTTTTGCACACCTATACTCTTCTATAGAAGGGGCCATCAAGGTTGCATCAGATAATCTTATTTGCAGTGTTGATCTGTGCTGCATCGCAGGTGGCCCATGACAACGATCACTTCACGTCACCTGAAGGAGTACCAGGAGTACCTGAAACAAACTTCAACAACCGCCCTAACTCATTCAAAGTCCTGTCTCCATCCCGCACTTGTGTGGTAATGCTAATTACTAGGAGGATTAGTAATAATAAATAAATAACAGCAAAAGAAATCTGCAGCACGATCTCACAAAATGCTCTCGTGTCAGGCTTACTATCGCGTCGAGGAGAAAGCGGAAAAGCCCAAGGATGAAGGAGCTGCTTCTTGGGGGAAAACTGCTCTCGGGTACATCGATGTTGAAGCCACTGGCGTCAAAGACGCAGCAGATGGTGAGGCTACAGGAGGTGACTCCAGCAAGAAGGGAATTAACTTTGTCTTCCGGTCACCCGACAAAGACAACAAATAAGCACCATATCAACGCTTGATCAGAACCGCCTTGTAATATTCCTGCTATTGCTAGTAGTAGCAATACTGTCAAACTGTAGAAAGATAAATAAGCGGTGATGGTGCGGGTCGAGTCTGGCTATATGTGCCAAATATGCGCCATCCCGAGTCCTCTGTCATAAACAAAGTTTCGGGCTTCCAGCCCAGAATAAAAACAGTTGTCTGTTTGCAATATCCTTTTGTCTTGCATAGTTACATTATAATTGATGCATATTGCTATATCTTCTTTTGCTAATAACTGCAGGGCCAAGAAAGCCTAGATTGCATCTTTTTTTGTGCTAATAACTGCAGTGCTGGGGAAGCTTCACTCCTTGTTTCCTTTCCTGAGACAAGGCGTCATGCTGGCACACAAAGGTAAGCCATCTTATCAAGTCCCAAAATTCTCCGGTTGAAAGAAACCCATCACTAACTTGTTCCAGGTGCTGGTTCCTCCACAACCAAAAGGCGACCGTCGTCGTCATCATCGCTCACGGCACTGACCATCGAGGCCGGCACGGTGGGCATGAGAAGTGCGCATCGCCCAAGACTTGGACCGTTTCAAAGTACCGCAAGCTGCCATGCCCATCTTCTTCCTCCTCTCCTTTTGCGCCCGTGGTGCCAGGTGAGTGGCTGCACTGCGTTTTTGGCATGAACAGAGGCGACGCAGGCATGGACTTGACTGGCCGAGATGAGATCGACAGTGGCCTGGGCTGGATGGAAGGGGAAACGGTCTAGATTCTACGCGATGTGGATGGATGGACGGATGGATGCTTGCTGCTGCAGGGCGTCCCTTTCTTGATTTTCAGCAGCAGGCAGTCCAGTCTCCAGTCTATGGCTGTGGCTTGTGACAGTGACACACACACACACACACACACACTAGTCCCTACATGTTTTATTCTGCAGCACAAAAAATAATGTGCATTTCAGCAGCCTAATCGCTTCATCTTTTGCAGGAGAGAATTCTATTCGAGCTGTTTTCTGGGAGGGTTCCGAGGTTGCTTCCCGCGAAGAGGCATAAAAAGACTTCGAAGTTGAAGGCAACTTTGCCTTTTTCCTTCCTTCTCTCCGGCGTCGACCAAGATGCAGCACTAGATTCGGCCAGAGATAGTGGCCCAAATGCAAATGCAACGCACCTAAAAAGGTGGAACCACTTTCATCAAAACCACTATTATTACAGTATATTTTATGTTATTTTATTTTGTTTTAGCATTAGTCTTTGTGTAATGATTTTCCACCTTGAATTTCCTGCTCGTCAACACAGGGAAAAGAGAGGAGGAAAGAAGTTCAAGGCCTTGGAACAATTCAACACGGTTTTCTGCGTTCAGCGACACCGACGGCCGGAGGGACGGACGGAAAAGGATATTTGGAGATATGTGGTGCGGTGTGTCACCCCCTTTTGGAATTTGCTGTGGAAAGTCACGGCCTCTCGCCGCTAGTGGACACGCACGCACCAACGACCTGCTGAAAACCTTGGTGAGCTTTTTCGTTCCTACTCCAGCACTCCAGCACTCCATTGCTGAGGCCGTGAACCATGACGATCTGAGTACGTTTTTACCGTTTCAAAATGCGTCAGTGTCTGCCAGTGGAGCTTACCTGCGACCGAGGCAATGCTTCACCTTCACTGCTCACTTTGCCTGCTGGACCAATCATCTGGATTTGAACGAACAGTGGGGAAATGCTGGCGCGAAATTCGGGCGTTTTCAGCCGGGACGAAATGTTTTTCATGGGCTTGATTAGCACCGGCCCGGCTCGGGTTCAGGATATATAAACTGGTCAAAGATTTGTGCTCGGCAATTTGTTTTCTTTTTCCTGAACCGCATCCATATTTGTTTTGTAAAGTATGTGTGGCTGCGAAAGGGTTGACCCGGGGGTCAAGAGTGGCTTCATTTCTTTTTAAAGTTTGTGTGCTTTGCAGTTGCTGGTCAGAGATTATTCTGCTCCTCATGCCTCTTGACAGCGACCTTGGCCCAATCGGGTTAGCTGTGCTAATCTTCTAATTATCCACTCACAAACTCGCCTCACATCCTTTTAAAAAAAATGCCTTGCCTGATTAGCTGTACTAAGGGTGGAAGTGAATAAAAAAGACGCCACTAACAAGCTGACGTTCCCTTGGGAGGCTTGTTTGAGCGAACGCGCTATTGAAGAGTGTTACCTCAGAAAACCACCACTCTCGACCAGCGTTTATGAATTGTCATGCTATAATAGAGATATTTGTCATGTTGAAAAGAAAAAAAATGCATGCTAGCAGAAAGAATTCTCACGACTTTGCCACGCTGCGGCAGAGCAAATCGCCGTGCGGTTTAAGGGATTTGCCATGATCCAACATAGAGAATTGCGAGGCTAAAATAAAAGCAAAACATTCGACCACATGTCTGGGAATATGTCGTGCTGCAATAGGCCGGACTGCCATGCTACATGGAGGAGTTGCCATACATAGGTGTCATTGTTATACATGAAGCCGTTCCCTCTCAATGGTGCATGGAAGCGAACATTCGCGTCATTTCCTCGAGAGGGTACATGCGAGCTAGCAGAGATTGTCATGTGTGTCACTTTGAGTTTCACATACCAGAGAGCGTTCCCTAAAAAACCACTCCTACAAAACGTCAGTTGATTCCGATAAAAACCCCCCGAACATAAGCCCTTTGTAATCAGACGGTATAGGATATGTTATACATTTGAGGGTTAGGATATGTTATTCACAAATGGTAATCTGATTCATCTAGTTGGATTATTCGGCTCTTTTAAACTGGATAGGCTATACGCAAGTCACCTGAAAATTTTATTTTGGGTAAGTCAGTTATCTGGGCTGTTAGATTAAATGATCTAACATTTCTCCTTCTTTCTTCTTCCTTTAGCTTTCTTCTCTTTCCAACCGTTCCTTCTCCTAAAAAATTGATTTATCCAAAATGCAAATTCAGTCAAATTACATATAGCACTAGTGCTTTTAAATAGTTTTCCTGAGATTAGCACTGCCCTAGTTCAAGATAAACAGGTCAAAGATTTGTGTTCAACAGCTTATTTATTTTTGCTTAACCGCATCCTTTTCATAAAAGAAGTATGGCTGCGAAAGGATTGACCCCAGGGTCAAGAGCGAGTGGCTTCATAGAATATACCATATACTCTACTTTGCTGGTCAGAGATTATTCTGCGCTTCATGCCTCTTGAGAGCGACATAAGCCCAATCGGATTAGCTGCGCTAAATCTTCTAATTATCCAATCACACACTCGCCTGATTATTTTTTGAATGGCGACTCTCCTAAGTTTTATTTAATAATTATACACACACAGGAGGCAAATTTAACGCTTGATTGATTTCTAGATTCTTCCACGACCTTGAGCTGTCAGGGCGGCTCCTGAAAATCTCTGTTTAAGGATGCTGTTCCGTACACATACTCATTCTCCATAATCACAAACTTATGATGGTTGCTGTCAGGGGGGCTGCGAAACTTGTTTCATTATTATAATATAAAAATAATGTCACAAACACACAGAAAACAGGTTCTCTAGCCGGAGTGAAAATAGACAAAAAGAACTGGTTAAAAGAACAGGACTACCATAATCCTCCCTTTTTTTTGGGTATAATCCACCTCAAAGGCTAGCATAGAAGGCATGAACAGGGGAGTACTTAGTTTCCTTTCTGTTTATCCTTTTAATCATTTCCATTAAGCAAACTGAGATGCCTAGGTTCCTTTTGGTCGAATGTGCCCACCTGGGTTTAAGTCTTAGACTTGACATATGTGGTTGCGTTTCCTGAATTTATTACAGGCTTTTCGGTGATATTTATGGTGTGCCCGCTGGCTCAGTCTCTAGGTGCTAACTTGAGAGAGTGTACATGCATGTGTTTATTGGGGTGACTGTGCGTGCGTGTATGTGAATGTCTACGCTTGTGGCGTGTTTCTCAAAATGAAAATCCTCACCATCAAGGGTGAACGTGATTAAAATAAGAATATTGGAGGATTGCATCCGTTAGATCTATTTCTATAGACCTTGTTTGATTTGTACTAGGATAAAAAACAGATTAAATTCCTATGATCTATACTTTGCATGGAATGAAAATTGACATTGAGCCCAATCTTTGCTATGTTTCTATGACAACTTGCCATGCATTAGCCTTTTTGTGGGCAGTTTTGCTTATGAAGCTAAAATGTATTCACAATGTCCAAAAATAAAAAATACCGCAAATTTCTGATTCAAAGTCAAATTTACTCTGTTGATTGCTCTGCAGTGGCTGACCAATCATGATTCTCCCGCTAACTTGGATTGGCTGAGGGGAAACTTCATGATGTACTACAACTTAGTGGATTTTAACAAGGAACCACTACACACAAACATAACTTCCTACCAGTTTCCTTTCTTAATTAATCCCTTTTTTAGAGCCTTGCGTCATCAACTTGAGATGAGATCACACATGAAGATACATCCACAACAGTGTAGATGCAGACCATTGATTCCAAGCTTTTCACCAGTAAACAAATCACCCACAACCAAGTTGGCAGTCAATTAATCAACACAAATTTACACCACTTAAAGAATTCCAAGTCCACACACACACTCACACTCACTCACTCAGTTTGGCCAGTAAAAGTCATGCGAAGACTTGGAATTTGGACAGATGGAGACCCCGGCCATTTCCCTCTTGAGCTTCGCCGCCGGCCTATATATGCTGCAAGCATCCTCTGCTCTTTCCCAGCACATTCATCCAACCACCAACACCTCAAGCTCGATCGGCATCTAGCTAGCTCATCTGATCGATGGAGCGGCGAGGAGCAGCGGCGGCGCCGTCGCTGGAGATGCCGGGGTTCCGCTTCCACCCCACGGAGGAGGAGCTGCTGGAGTTCTACCTCAAGCAGCACGTGAGCAGCAGCAACAAGAAGCAGCAGGTCAGGGCGCCGTTCGACATCATCCCCACGGTGCACCTGTACCGGCACGACCCCTGGGACCTCCCGGGGCTGGCCGCCATCGCCAGCGAGCGCGAGTGGTATTTCTTCGTGCCCCGCGACGGCGGCGCGCGGAAGCACGCGGCGTCCGGCGTTGCCGGCGGCGGGCGCCCCAGCCGCACCACGGAGCGCGGGTTCTGGAAGGCCACCGGGTCCGACCGCGCCGTGCGCTGCGCCGCCGACCCAAAACGGCTTGTCGGGCTCAAGAAGACGCTCGTCTACTACCAGGGCCGCGCGCCCCGGGGCACCAAGACCGACTGGGTCATGAACGAGTACCGCCTGCCCGACCTCTCCGGCGCCGGCGAGCAGCAGGACGTGGTGCTCTGCAAGGTGTACCGCAAGGCCGTCTCGCTCAAGGAGCTGGAGCAGCGGGTGGCCATGGAGGAGCTCGCGCGCGCGCGCTCCTCCCCGCCCACCACCACGGCCTCCCACTCCCCCTCCCACTGCAGCGCCGGCTCGCCCGACGTCTCGTCCGCGTCCGAGCTCGCCCACCACGAGGCCGCCGTGCAGCTCCATGGCCACCACGGGGTGAAGAAGGAGGAGGCGGTGGCGGTGGCGAGGCCGCCGGCGATGCGGCTGCCGCAGCTGGAGACGGCGAGGAGCGGCGGCGGCGGGCTGGAGTGGATGCAGGACCCGTTCCTGACGCAGCTGAGGAGCCCATGGATGGAGGGCCTCTGCTTGTCTCCCTACTACGCCAGCAGCGTCCTCAACTTCTAGTCTGGAACCAAAATTATTACTACTAATCACACCAGTCCAGTAATCCATGGAGCCATCTCGAAATTCAGAGGCGATAAAATACATCAGCCAGCAGAGTATGCAGCGGTCGTCGACGCTCTTTGGATGGAGTCTACTGCTTGGCAAATGAAACTCGATATATGACACAACTAGAGAAAACTAAGACAAAAGGAACGGTGAAATTTCACCATGTGTAGTACAGATAGAGGAGCCAAATTTTCACTACTCTATTAATTACTAGTTCAATGGAGTCTTTTCAGAGTTCATAGATTCGATGGATGCACGATCGCGTACAAGGCATAATGGATTGGGCATGCACGCCAAATTTCACAACCCGAGCTTTTCGGGTGGGGTTTATTGGTGGGTGCATGAGACTCACGATGTTACGTGAGTCGAAAAAAAGGGCATTTTTTTTCTTCAGAATTTTATCATTCATATCACGAATCAGTACAAATTACAAAGTAATTGACCCTTATAAGCACACTGAAACGCAAACACAAAGGACCATGAACACCTAGAGTACCCTAAGACAACCATAACACAAGAAGATCTCCGGAGCCCTGTGTCATCATCCCTGAATCTTGAGAGAAGACCCCTGCAGCAGAAGGATCTGCAACCAGTCGCAAGCAGGTCATCATCTTCGACCTCGGTACAATTGCCGCCACACTGCTTCCTCCTTTCTTGACACCAGCGCTGAGAGGGCATGGACATCAATCCAACATACCTGCAACAGCCGTCGCCATCTTTGGCTTTGAGTACCGCGAAAAGTGTCCCTTTCGGAAGGAAGAGAACTCGAGTCATCCGACGGGTCCAGCACCGCGGCCGGGCCATCCGCCCGGGCAAAGCAGGATCTCCCACCAGCATCAGCGCAGAGGAGGGAGAAGAACAGCAGCAGCAAATCATACCAACAAGGAAGAAGAAGGGTCTTCGTCTCCCTGCATCCATCGCCCATCTGAGGACCCAAACGGCCAGTGCCGATGGACCTCCAGCCACCATAGCCCGCGACCTCGACGAGATTCGGGGATCCCGAACCCCGCTGGCTCCTAGACGAAGGCAAAAGCCTCGCCTGACCGCGAACGGAGCCCGGAGAAACTTATTCGGACGCGACACCACCGTAACGGCCTCGGCAGCGTCTCCCTCAACCCTAACCCTACCACACACCCACCTAGCGAACAGACCCGAGGTTCCCCCTCCCTCCCGCCGCCGGAGCGGCCGACGGAGAGAGAGGGAACCGGCGGCGTCACCGGCGGCGCAGGGAACCCTCGTCGCCTCCTAGATCGCCTCGTGCGATCCTAATCTTTCGGGAAAACGCACGTTCGGAGCCCGGAAAAAAAGGGCATTGATGAGTTAGAAATACATGTAACTCAGTTTAATTTTCAATACAAAGGGTCGATCAGTATTTTTGTTTGGCCCTCTTTGGTTTTGTATTCTTTTTAATGGTAAATGGTGATCTTTTTTTGTAAAATGAAATGATGATCTTGAGTTGCCTTGCATTTCCAGAAGGATAATAATCCACGACTATTGTGCCTTGCTTGTCGGAGGGAGTACGAATGATGCACACAACGGTAAGCCTATCGAAGACAGGTCGCATCCTAGGGTGAAGGTTTCCTGGAAAAAATTTGGAGTGAATAGTCACTTGGCTGGAATAAATTTCGTATCTGTTACTTTTCCTATTTTCGCCCCCATCAAGACACACTCCGACCCGACCTACCTCCTAGGACCTGCTGCTGACCATCCTGCCCTGCTCGAGTGAACCTCCTCCGTTGGCCATGCCATCCATTTAAGCCCCCACCCCACCCCCCCACCCCCCAGGCACCGTGCACCCGCACTTGTCAACCCTCTTTCTACCCACCTTGTAGGAAATCACGACTCTAGGTCGGTCCTGGCTCACCCTCGCCAGGGATGTCGCGACCGGCCATGGCCTCCCCGTCTTCTTCGGCTCGGTGAAATGATGATCTTGAGTTGCCTTCATTTTTAATACAACGAGGGATGGTTCTAGTTGCCTAATCAGGCTGGAACTTATACTTGTCTGGGCCTCGATTGGCAACAAGCAGATTACCTTTTTGGGCTATAAGTTTCACTAAATTTAGGGGGTGAGATCCATATGCGTGATCGGGCTAAAGTTTATGCTAGAATACATCGTCGCTCAACCTGTCGATTTTACAACACAAAAGCTATCTCGCTTATTGCAAGGTACAGCGAGTGATCGCCACTGTCATTCCATCCACGGGCCTTGGCTATTAACACGGTCTTTTTCTTTCTTGTTTCATTTCTTTGTGGAATTTTTTTATTTCTTTTCTACTTTTGTTCTTGATTTTTCCTTTTTCCTTTTTTGTTTTTTGTTTCTTCTTTCGTTTTACTTTTCCCTTTTTATTTTCCGGTTTTCTAACTTAGGTTTATGTTTCATTCCCTTCTTTCCATTTTGTTATCTATTTGCATTTATCTTTTTTTTCATTTTCCTTTAACACTATTTTTATTTCCTTTTCTGAATAATTTTTATGATAAAAAATTATTTAAGACAGGATGCAAGATTTTCTTAATACAATATAACTTTTTGATTATGTGATGCACATTTGTTTCCATATGGGGTGGAATTTGTTCAAAGTACATGATGAACATTTTTTAAATATGTGGTAAACAATTTTAAAACATGTGATGAACATTTCCAAAATATATGATGAATATTTAATAAATACGAGATGAAACGTTTTTCAATATGTGGTGAATTTTTATTAAATACACGATGCACTTTTTTTGAACATGTTGGAACAGTTTTATACGGGAGAAACGTTTTTCCAAATATAAATGAATAGTTTTTGGATACGCGATGAACATTTTCGAATACAGAAAGTAAATGTTTTGGATATGAGGTGCGCATTTTTTGAATGCACGATGTACATTATTTTACATTAGAAACATTTTGAAATATGCAATTAACATTTTCCAAATAAATGGTGAATATTTTTAAAATACAAAAGAATATTTTTTAAATATATTGTGATAAAAACATTATATGTAATGGACAATTTTTATATATGCAAAGATATATTTTTTAGAATATGAGGAGAATATTTTGGAATACACGATGTATATCTTTTGAAATATGCGATAAATATATTTTCTAATATGCGACGAACAATGTTGAAATACATCATACCATGGAAATTTTTTCCACTCTTTTACATTTTTCATTTAAAATTAATTAAATATAGATACTAAAAGTAGTTTCCCAAAAATATCAGTGGAGAATTTCGAAAAGTAGAGGAACAAACACAAACAAAAATATGAAGTGAACATCACAACATGGGCCCGTGTTCCTGCATGCAGGGCTCATGTCGCGCATGGGCGGACATTCTGAACACTTGTTTTCAGATAAAGTTGGGCATTCTCCGGGATGAGATGGGTTCAGACCGGGCTGTACAAAGCCCGACCCAAATTTCACACGCCTGGGCCTCGCTCGGCCTAGTTCGTAGCCCAGGTAAATGGCTGTTTTCTCATTTAAAATTAATAAAATACCTAATTTCGTTTCTATATAAACTATATCATACCTATATTTGTTAATATACCTCAAAAAACATGTTTCATTGGGCTTTTCCCGGGCTTCGGGCAGGGCTATGGGTGATAAAGTGAGGCCCGAGCCTGGCCCAGATGTCGGGCTCAGGGACAAACTTCCAGTTTTTCTTTTTCTTTCCCCTTTATTGTGTATTGCTTATTTTTTTTCTTCTTTTGGTTTGATTATATATTTTCTGTTTCTCTGGTTTTCTAATTTAGTTTTATATTTTTATTCTCGTCTTACCATTTATCTGTTTTGTTTTGTCTTTTTCACCATACTATTTTTTTCATTTCCTTTTTCTGAATATTATTTAAGATACATAATTATTTAAAAAATATTAAAATATTTTTCAATATAAGAATACTTTTGAATGACGTAATGCACATTTGTCCATATTGGGTGGACGTCTTTCTAAGTACGCCATGAACATTTTTTGAATATGTGCTGAATAATAAATATGTGATGACCATTTATAAAATACACGATGAAATATGTAATAAATACATCATGAAACTTTTTGCAATATATGGTGAAATTTCATTAAATGCACGGTGAATATTTTGTTGAACACACAGTGAACAGTTCTTAAATACACAACAATTTTTTTAAATACGCAATGAAGACTTCTTCTAACATGCTTCGAATATGTGGTTCAAATTTTAAAAAAAATACTTGATGTACATTTTCTAAATACATGAAAACATTTTTGAAACATGGAACGGGCATTTTCCAAATAAATGACGAATATTTTTCAAATATGCAAGAAACATTTATCAAATATGTGTTTACCGCGTAATACAAAAGAGAATTATGGCGTACTAAAAGTTGTCATAATGTGTTTAAAAAAGTCCGTTAATGTTTGTTTTGAAAAGTGTTCATGCATTAAAGAAAAGGTTTACGTGATTTGAAGAAAGTATTCACACATTCTTTGTTAATTTAGAGAGTATTCTTGACAAAGGAAAACAAACAGAAAAATATGAAGAATTAAAAACGGTAGAGAAAGAGAACAAAACATGCTGCGCTGCACGTCTGCACATGCACGTACGAAGCAGGCGCAGAAAAAAAAATGAGCATCACTATTTTCGGCCTGGCCCATTGGGGGTGCCCGGTTGCATTGCTTGGGCCGATCATATCTGATCTGTGTTGGGCAGATAGAGTGGCTTGTTCAAGTAATTGGTTTCGGGCTGAAGATGTGACTAAATTGGAGTAGCTTTCATTTATATTGGTCATCTTTGGTTTTGTATTATTTTAATGGTAAATTTTTATATTTTTGTTGTATGTTGCGAGCACGAAGCACGGTGATGTCTCCACGAGCACGAAGCACACCCGCATCTAGTTCAGTGTGGCACTCGAGCAGTACACTAGTATACTTCTTTGCTCTCTCTCTCTCAATCCTATGGGGAATACCGGAACAGGGATCACGGTGAGCACACTAGAAAGCACAGGAACATGCAACGATGGAAACAAATAGGATCTGATGAAGAAAAACAAAAAAATCTGTGGGCGAAATAGAAGAGAATTGTACTCACCATTGCAAATTAAGATGTGAATTGTTGGAAACCGACGAATGGAAAATTTCGTCCCCATTAACTGGTGGAAACGGCAGGGAGCACGCCGTCGTCGGTGATACAGTTTTCATCGGGCAACGGGAGTATTCAGAGATAAGAGAAGGATGTTCGTACAAGCCTCCTCAGAGCTCAGACGAATCTGGCCGTCTGTTGCGTTCGCTTGATGCGTTTCCCGCCGTCGGATCCACCGCGTGGAAGAGCTCGTCCGTCGGATCTGAGATCGACACTATAGAAATGAATAGTTACTGCTTCCAACTGCCTCCACGCGCTGCCGCTTACTCCGTTTGTTCGACCATGCCTCGCTGACGTGTGGGGCCCCTCGCGGGTGGGCCGCGTTTGTCAGTGACCGTGGCTGTGTGTGTGGCATGTTCGTCCCGTCGCGGGCAGCGGCGGGTGAATATCCCGCACCACCGCACGCAATATCTTGCCCCCGCAGAGGATACTTTGGTTTTTTCGCGTCCAGGCCTCGTGCGTGGCCGTGGCTGGTTGGCCCGTCGGTGGATGAGGTGAGGACAACGGCCTCTTCGTCCTCCCATTCGCCCCCTCCCCCCGCCCCTCTCTCTTCCTCGCTCGATCTCCTCTCCAAGCCGCCCGCACACACCCCTGCCATCGCGCCGCCGACGTCGTTGCTCCTCGCGTCTCAGGGCGCGTCGTCGGCTCCCGAGCCCTCCTGCTCCGACCCTGCAGAGGGCGCGTCCATGGCCGGAGCGGAGGAGGAGATCCAGGCGGAGCGCGCCATCTTCATCGCCGCGGCCCTCGGCCTTCGTCGAGCCGCTCATCATCTTCCTCATCCTCGTCGTCAACGCCGCCATCAGCGTCTGACAGGAGACCAACGCTAAGAAGGCGCTCGAGGTGCTGCGCCAGATCCAGTCCGACCACGCTGCCGTGCGGCGCGACGACGAGTGGGCGCCCGCCCTCCCCGTCCGCGAGCTCGTCCCCGGGGATGTCGTGCAGCTCCGCATCTGGGACAAGGTGCCCGCCGATATGCGCGTCCTCAGATCTCTGGGCAGCCGCCACATAGTTTGCAGCCCTGGACCCTGGTTCTTGCCACTGATGCGGCACCTCCTGGTTCAGCATGAATGTATTGCATGATAGGTGTTTGATAAATTGTCAGGGTGGGCTCATGAACAGAGTGGCCAATCAGTTTACGTGATTAAGAAGGGCATTTAGCTTTCCAGTATGTTTTTCTTTTTATTATTCCATATTTTGTTTTTTCTTCCTTTTTCTTCACTCGATTGACACTATTTTGTTTGTGTGCTGCCTAATTTGCTTTTCAGGTACAGATCTTGGTGTGGTTTGGCCTTGCCTTTCCGCAGATAGTGGTTCGGTTGGCTGTCACAGGAGGACGACAACGCGCCGCTCAAGAAGAAGCTCAACGAGTTCGGCGAGGCACTCACCAAGATCATGGGCCTCATATGCATCCTCGTGTGGCTCATCATGTCAAGTACTTCTTGACCTTCGAGCTCGACGGATGGGTGCCCAGGAACATACGTCTTTTCGTTTGAGAAGTGCACATACTACTTTGAGATCGCCGTGGCGCTTGCCGTCGCCGCCATACCCGAAGGATTGCCTGCCATGATCACCACCTGCCTTGCCCTCGGAACCAGGAAGATGGCCGCCAAGAATGTGCTCGTGAGAAAGCTGCCCAGTGTGGAGACTCTGGGTTGCGCCACCGTGATCTGTTCTGACAAGACTCGGACACTGACCACCAACCAGATGTCAGTCTCAAAGCTCGTTGCGATCGGTGATGCCCCACGGAAAGTTAGGAGCTTAAGGTGGACGGCACGACGCATGATCCCCGTGATGGAAAAATTTACTACTGGCCTGCAGGGAGGATGGATGCAAAGCGAAGGTTGCCGCTGTGTGCAATGATGCCAGTGTCTCACATTATTCAAACCAGTATGTTTCCACCGGAATGCAGACCGAGGCTGCTTTAAAGGTGAGGATTGATACAGTTCATGCTATTCTCAGTTTTCTTGAATTGCACAGTATGTTAATTCGAGATTATGGTGGTGCTTACTTGGTCCACAACTGAACACTTTAGGATACAGTTATCACTAGAGTTTTGGTTGTGTTAGTCCAAATTCAGACAGTACTGATGTTGGAAGACATTCCATTCTTAGGCTTCCATGATGATTAATTTGTTTGTTGGTTTCTTGTAGGTCCTGGTTGAGAAAATGGGAGTACCTGAAGGAAAGAACGGTCTGTCGGTGGATCCGTCCGAGACATTAGCTAAGCATCAATGCATGCTTTTGAGCTTAGCATAACATAACTTACTATTTCAATATTTTCTGATACGTGCTGCTGAGTTAAGCTACGGCCGTATACTGTTTGTTTCAGTATAACATAACTTACTTTCTGCTTGCTTGCTTGTTTCAGTTTGGAGGTGAGACGTTGAGGCCCTTTGTGCTGTTGGAGGCTGATTGGTACTGTTGGTGTCGTTTGGTTCATTCATAAGGTAAGCCACACCCTTTGGCTGTACTTTGTGATAAATTGTTCTGACTACGCATGAATGCTTGCTCCTTTATTTGTTCACTCTATTTGTGTGATAGAGTATCAGGGGCTTGCTGTTTTCATATGAGATGCACGTAAACTGAAGATTTTCTTTTTACTTCAGAACTAAAGCGATTATTTTACCTAGCCCAAAGAGAAATTTCTTTGTACATATTGTTTTGTTTATGAGATACACGTTTGTGGCTAATACCTGAAACATATTGTAAGTGCATATAGTGCCACCCCTAGTTGGTTTTGGAGTATTGACGACAAATTTGGTTGAGGGACTAATGTGTTTGTGAGAATTGCAGGATAACACAGGTAGTGTCCCTCATTGATTCGGTTTACCTACCGGAGATGACCCCTAAAAATGTGTGAAGACATTGAAGACAATGGTGGTATATGAAGATCTTCATATTGAAGACTATGACATGAGAAGACACTCTGTGAAGACTATGGAGCGCGAAGACTTAGTTGTTTCGTTATTTTCCTTTTCTTCTTTGTTGAGTCATAGGAACCACCGTACTGTTAAGTGGGGTCCAAGTGAATACAGTCAGAGTGACTGAAGTGATGCTCAACCCAAATCCTATGTCTTCGAGCGAACACAATGAGAGCAAATCTTATCCAGAGCTGGATAAGTCAGCTTTGCTTGTAGCCCAAGTAAAGTTGCCGTGTGTGTTTGAAATCTGACCGTTGGAACACGTGTCAGTTCCTTAGTGACCCAGGGTCATTTCGGACATATCAGGTCGGGTTGCCTAGTGGCTATAAATAGCCCATCCCCTACACCATAAATTGGTGGCTGTTCAGAGTTAGTGCACGGCTTTTGTCGTTTGAGAGCAACCCACCTCGAAGCCTTTGAGAGAGATAAATCCTTGCGAGGACAAAGCCCAAAACACCCAGAGCCAAAGAGTGTTAGGCATCATTGAAGTCTTTCTGTCTGTGTGACCTGAAGACTTATTACACTTGAGGACTGTGTATCCTCCAGCCGGTTAGGCGTCGCGTTCTGAGCATCCAAAAGCCATTGTGGATTGCCGGTGAACGAAGTCTGTGAAGGTTTGGAAGTCTACCTTGAAGACTTACCAGAGTGATTGGGCGACGACTGTGTGATCTTAGCTCAAGGGGAATAAGGTGAAGACACGGTCTTCTGAGTTGAATCTCAGCCACCCTAACCAGATGTACAGTTGTCACAGCAACTGGAACTGGTCAAACAAATCCTGTGTCTTCATTGAGTGACTGGTTCTATTCTCTCTTCCCTTTACTTACTGTTTGTCTTCGTGAAGTCATTGCCTGCCTGCCATACCTGTTTGACTTCATTGCTTGACTACCATTGCTGTTTGGCTTCATACTATCTTCCACCCCGATCCTTACTACCTAGTTGCCATTAGTCATCGTACACACACGTTATTGCATACTTGACTATGGCTTGCCTTGTGTAGTTTATCTTTCGCTGCATATCAATAGGTTCATTTCTGATGTTTGTCTTCGAAACCTTCATGTTTTGAAGACTTTCATAAAAATCGCCTATTCACCCCCTTTCTAGTCGATAACAAGCACTTTCAATTGGTATCAGAGCAAGGTACTCCCTTGTTCTGTGTGATTCGGTTTAACCACCTGGAGTTTTAGCTATGTCGACTGCAGGGATAATCAAAGTCTCCGCTGCTTGCCCCGTGTTCGATGGAACTGAATATCCATACTGGAAGAATAAGATGCGCATGCATCTTGAAGCCATTGATGTCGACCTCTGGTATGTCGTCAAGAACGACGTTCCCAATACTGATGATGGTGTCACCCCTGCTGATGTCAAGAAGTTCATTCAACTGGACTCCACTGCCAAGAACATCATCTGTGGTCATCTGACCAAAGGACAGTATGGCCGAGTGAGTGCTCTGGAGACGTCAAAGCTAGTCTGGGACTGGCTATCCAAGGTCAACGAAGGCGTCTCAACCCAGAGAGATCAAAGGATCAGTGTTCTTCGCAACCTCTTTAACCGCTTCAAGAGAAACGACAATGAGAATGTCCAGCTCACGTTTGATCGCCTCACTGACATCACAAATGAGCTTCGTGCTCTCGGCGCCACTCAGATTACCAAGCATGAAATCGTCAAGACACTACTGAGATCACTTGACAGCTCTTTTGACACCCTTGCCCTCATGATACAAGAACGTCCTGACTTCAAGACACTCGATCCGTCTGATATACTTGAGAGGTTCAACACACATGAGTACCAGCTATCTGAGAAAAGAGAAATCTATGGTCCCAACTATGGCCGAACTCGCGCTTTGAAGGCAAAAGTTGTTTCCTCATCTGAAGAAGAATCTGACTGCAGTTCTGATGATCCTGAAGACATTGGAAAGGAACTTGCTATGCTTGTGAAGAAGTTCCAGAAGTTCACTAAGAAGAAAGGCTTCAGAAAGTCTTCACGATCCATCTCAAGAAATGATGAAGCTTCTACTCATGACTACAAGAAGAGAACTGAAGGAAATATGCCCTAGAGGCAATAATAAAGTTATTATTTATTTCCTTAAATCATGATAAATGTTTATTATTCATGTTAGAATCGTATTAACAGGAAACATAATACATGTGTGAATACATAGACAAACAGAGTGTCACTAGTATGCCTCTACTTGACTAGCTCATTAATCAAAGATGGTTATGTTTCATAACCATGAACAAGGAGTTGCTATTTGATTAATGAGGTCACATCATTAGTTGAATGATCTGATTGACATGACCCATTCCATTAGCTTAGCACCCGATCGTTTAGTATGTTGCTATTGCTTTTATCCATGACTTATACATGTTCCTATGACTATGAGATTATGCAACTCCCGTTTGCCGGAGGAACACTTTGGGTACTATCAAACGTCACAACGTAACTGGGTGATTATAAAGGAGTACTATAGGTGTCACCAAAGGTAGATGTTGGGTTGGCGTATTTCGAGATTAGGATTTGTCACTCCGATTGTCGGAGAGGTATCTCTGGGCCCTCTCGGTAATGCACATCACTTAAGCCTTGCAAGCATTGCAACTAATGAGTTAGTTGTGAGATGATGTATTATGGAACGAGTAAAGAGACTTGCCGGTAACGAGATTGAACTAGGTATTGGATACCGACGATCGAATCTCGGGCAAGTAACATACCGATGACAAAGGGAACAACGTATGTTGTTATGCGGTCTGACCGATAAAGATCTTTGTAGAATATGTAGGAGCCAATATGGGCATCCAGGTCCCTCTATTGGTTATTGACCGGAGATGTGTCTCGGTCATGTCTACATTGTTCTCGAACCGTAGGGTCCGCACGCTTAAGGTTACGATGACAGTTATTATGAGTTTATGAGTTTTGATGTACCGAAGGAGTTCGGAGTCCCGGATGAGATCGGGGACATGACGAGGAGTCTCGAAATGGTCGAGACGTAAAGATCGATATATTGGACGACTATATTCGGACATCGGAAGGGTTCTGAGTGGTTCGGGTATTTTCGGAGGTACCGGGGAGTTACGGGAATACGAGGAAGAAGCAATGGGCCTTGATGGGCCTTAGTGGGAAGGACCAAGAGGTGGCGCGCGCCCCTCCCAAGCCCAGTCCGAATTGGACAAGGGGTTTGGGGCGCGGCCCCTCTCTCCCTTCCTTCCCCTCTTCCCCTCTTTCCCCCCTTGACCTAGTTGGACTAGGAAAGGTGGAATCCTACTCTCGGTGGGAGTAGGACTCCCCTGGCGCGCCCAAACCTAGGGCCGGCCTCCTCCCTCCCTTGCTCCTTTATATACGGGGGCAGGGGGCACCCCATGGACACACAAGTTGATCTTCGTGATCGTTCCTTAGCCGTGTGCGGTGCCCCCCTCCACCATATTCCACCTCGGTCATATCGTTACGGTGCTTAGGCGAAGCCCTGCGACGGTAGTACATCAAGATAGTCACCACGCCGTTGTGCTGACAGAACTCCTCCCCGACGCTTTGCTGGATCGGAGCCCGGGGATCGTCATCGAGCTGAACGTGTGCCAAGAACTCGGAGGTGCCGGAGTAACGGTGCTTGGATCGGTCGGATCGTGAAGACGTACGACTACATCAACCGCGTTGATATAACGCTTCCGCTTTCGGTCTACGAGGGTACGTAGACAACACTCTCCCCTCTCGTTGCTATGCATCACCATGATCTTGCGTGTGCATATGATTTTTTTTGAAATTACTACGTTCCCTAACAGTGGCATCCGAGCCTAGGTTTTTATGGTTTGATGTTATTTGCACGAGTAGAACACAAGTGAGTTGTGGACGATACAAGTCATACTGCCTACCAACATGTCATACTTTGGTTCAGCGGTATTGTTGGATGAGATGACCCTGACCAACCTTACGCGTACGCTTACGCGATACCGGGCCCTCGACGTGCTTTGCACACAGATGGCTTGCGGGAGACTGTCTCACCAACTTTAGTTGAACCAAGTGTGGCTACGCCCGGTCCTTGAGAAGGTTAAAACGGAGTCTATTTGACAAATTATCGTTGTGGTTTTGATGCGTAGGTAAGATGAGTTCTTGCTTAAGCCCGTAGCAGCCACGTAAAACTTGCAACAAACAAAGTAGATGGCGTCTAACTTGTTTTTGCAGGGCATGTTGTGATGTGATATGGTCAAGGCATGATGCTATATTTTATTGTATGAGATGATCATGTTTTATAACCGAGTTATCGGCAACCGGCAGGAGCCGTATGGTTGTCGCTTTATTGTATGCAATGCAATCGCCCTGTAATGCTTTACTTTATCACTAAGCGGTAGCGATAGTCGTAGAAGCATAAGATTGGCGAGACGACAACGATGCTACGATGGAGATCAAGGTGTCGCGCCGGTGACGATGGTGATCATGATGGTGCTGCAGAGATGGAGATCACGAAGCACAAGATGATGATGACCATATCATATCACTTATATTGATTTGCATGTGATGTTTATCTTTTATGCATCTTATCTTGCTTTGATTGACGGTAGCATTATAAGATGATCTCTCACTAATTATCAAGAAGTGTTCTCCCTGAGTATGCACCGTTGCGAAAGTTCTTCGTGCTGAGACACCACGTGATGATCGGGTGTGATAGGCTCTACGTTCAAATACAACGGGTGCAAAACAGTTGCACACGCGGAATACTCAGGTTATACTTGACAAGCTATGCATATAAGATATGACCTCGGAACACGGAGACCGAAAGGTCGAGCGTGAATCATATAGTAGACATGATCAACATAATGATGTTCACCATTGAAACTACTCCATCTCACGTGATGATCGGACATGATTTAGTTGATTTGGATCACATGATCACTTAGAGGATTAGAGAGATGTCTATCTAAGTGGGAGTTCTTAAGTAATATGATTAATTGAACTTTAATTTATCATGAACTTAGTCCTGATAGTATTTTGCAAATTATGTTGTAGATCAATAGCTCGCGTTGTTGCTTCCCTGTGTTTATTTTGATATGTTCCTAGAGAAAATTGTGTTGAAAAATTGTTAGTAGCAATGATGCGGATTGGATCCGTGATCTGAGGTTTATCCTCATTGCTGCACAGAAGAATTATGTCCTTGATGCACCGCTAGGTGACTGACCTATTGCAGGAGCAGATGCAGATGTTATGAACGTTTGGCTAGCTCAATATGATGACTACTTGATAGTTTAGTGCACCATACTTAACGGCTTAGAATCGGGACTTCAAAAACGTTTTGAACGTCATGGACCATAAGAGATGTTCCAGGAGTTGAAGTTAATATTTCAAGCAAATACCCGAGTTGAGAGATATGAAGTCTCCAACAAGTTCTATAGCTACAAGATGGAGGAGAATCGCTCAACTAGTGAGCATGTGCTCAGATTGTCTGGGTACTACAATTGCTTGAATCAAGTGGGAGTTAATCTTCCAGATAAGATAGTGATTGACAGAATTCTCTAGTCACCATCACCAAGTTAGTAGAACTTCGTGATGAACTATAGTATGCAAGGGATGACGAAAACGACTCCCGAGTTTTTCATGATGATGAAATTGATGAAGGTAGAAATCAAGAAAGAGCATCAAGTGTTGATGGTTGACAAGATCACTAGTTTCAAACAAAATGGCAAAGGGAAAAAGGGGAACTTCAAGAAGAACAGCAAGCAAGTTGCTGCTCAAGTGAAGAAGCCCAAGTCTAGTCCTAAGCCTGAGACTAAGTGCTTCTACTGCAAAGGGACTGGTCACTGGAAGCGGAATTACCCCAAGTGATTGGCGGATAAGAAGGATGGCAAAGTGAACATTAGTATATTTGATATACATGTTATTGATGTGTACTTTACTAGTGTTTATAGCAACCCCTCAGTATTTGATACTAGTTCAGTTGCTAAGATTAGTAACTCGAAACGGGAGTTGCAGAATAAATAGAGACTAGTTAAGGGTGAAGTGACGATGTATGATTGGAAGTAGTTCCAAGATTGATATGATCATCATCGCACACTCACTATACTTTCGGGATTAGTGTTGAACTTAAATAAGTGTTATTTGGTGTTTGCGTTGAGCATAAATATGATTTGATCATGTTTATTGCAATACGGTTATTCATTTAAGTTAGAGAACAATTGTTGTTCTGCTTACATGAATAGAACCTTCGATGGTCATACACCCAATGAAAAAAGTTCGTTGGATCTCGATCGTAGTGATACACATATTCATAATATTGAAGCCAAAAGATGCAAAGTTAATAATGATAGTGCCAATTATTTGTGGCACTGCCGTTTAGGTCATATTGGTGTAAAGCGCATGAAGAAACTCCATGCTGATGGGATTTTGGAATCACTTGATTATGAATCACTTGATGCTTGTGAACCATGTCTCTTGGGCAAGATGACTAAAACGCCGTTCTCCGGAACAATGGAACGAGCAACAGATTTGTTGGAAATCATACATACTGATGTATGTGGTCCGATGAATATTAAGGCTCGCGACAAGTATCATTATTTTCTGACCTTCACAGATGATTTGAGCAGATATGGGTATATCTACTTAATGAAACACAAGTCTGAAACATTTGAAAAGTTCAAAGAATTTCAGAGTGAAGTTGAAAATCATCGTAACAAGAAAATAAAGTTTCTACGATCTGATCGTGGAGGAGAATATTTGAGTTACGAGTTTGGTCTACATTTGAAACAATGCGGAATAGTTTCGCAACTCATGCCACCCGGAACACCACAGCGCAATGGTGTGTCCGAACATCATAACCGTACTTTATTGGATATAGTACAATCTATGATGTTTCTTACCGATTTACCAATATCGTTTTGGGATCATGCACTAGAGACAATTGCATTCACGTTTAAAAGGGCACCATCTAAGTCTGTTGAGACGACACAATCTGAACTGTGGTTTAGCAAGAAACCAAAGTTGTCGTTTCTTAAAGTTTGGGATTGTGATGCTTATGTGAGAAAGTTTCATCCTGATAAGCTCAAACCCAAATCGGGGAAATATGTCTTCATAGGATACCCAAAGGAGACAGTTGGGTACACCTTCTATCTCAGATCCGAAGGCAAGACATTCGTTGCTGAGAATGGATACTTTCTAGAGAAGGAGTTTCTCTCGAAAGAAGTGAGTGGGAGGAAATTAGAACTTGATAAGATAACTATATCTGCTCCCTTATTGGAAAGTGGTTCATCACAGAAATCTGTTCCTGTGACTACTACACCAATTAGTGAGGAAGCTAATGATGATGATCATGTAACTTCAAATCAAGTTACTACCGAATCTCGTAGGTAAACCAGAGTGAGATCCGCACCAGAGTGGTACGGTAATCCTGTTCTGGAAGTCATGTTACTAGACCATGACGAACTTGCGAACTATGAGGAAGCGATGATGAGCCCAGATTCCGCGAAATGGTTTGAGGCCATGAAATCTGAGATATGATCCATGTATGAGAACAAAGTATGGACTTTGATGGATTTGCCCGATGATCGGCAGGCCATAGAAAATAAATGGATCCTCAAGAGGAAGACAGACGCTGATAGTAGCGTTACTATCTACAAAGCTAGAATTGTCGCAAAAGGTTTTCGACAAGTTCAAGGTGTTGACTACAATGAGAGTTTCTCACTCGTATCTATGCTTAAGTCTGTCCGAATCATGTTAGCAATTGCCGCATTTTATGAAATCTGGCAAATGGATAACAAAACTACAATCCTTAATGGATTTATTAAAGAAGAGTTGTATATGATGCAACCAGAAGGTTTTGTCAATCCTAAAGGTGCTAACAAAATATGCAAGCTCCAGCGATCCATCTATGGATTGGTGCAAGCATCTCAGAGTTGGAATACACGCTTTGATAAGTTGATCAAAACATATAGTTTTATACAGACTTGCGGTGAAGCCTGTATTTACAAGAAAGTGAGTGGGAGCACTACATCATTTCTGATAAGTATATGTGAATGACATATTGTTGATCAGAAATAATGTAGAATTATTCTGCAAAGCATAAAGGAGTGTTTGAAAGGAGTTTTTCAAAGAAAGACCTCGGTGAAGCTACTTACATATTGAGTATCAAGATCTATAGAGATAGATCAAGACGCTTGATAAGTTTTTTCAATGAGTACATACCTTGACAAGATTTTGAAGTAGTTCAAAATGGAACAGTCAAAGAAAGAGTTCTTTCCTGTGTTACAAGGTGTGAAATTGAGTAAGACTCAAAGCCCGACCACGACAGAAGATAGAAAGAGAATGAAAGTCATTCCCTATGCCTCGGCCATAGGTTCTATAAAGTATGCCATGCTGTTTACCAGATCTATTGTATACCCTACACTGAGTTAAGCAAGGGAGAACAATGGTGATCTAGGAGTAGATCACTGGACAGCGGTCAAAATTATCCTTAGTGGAATAAGGATATGTTTCTCGATTATGGAAGTGACAAAAGGTTCGTCGTAAAGGGTTACGTCGATGCAAGTTTTGACACCGATCTGGATGACTATAAGTCTCGATCTAGATACATATTTAAAGTGGGACCAATTAGCTAGAGTAGCTCCGTACAGAGCATTGTAGACATAGAAAGTTGCAAAATACATAACGGATCTGAATGTGGCAGACCCGTTGACTAAACTTCTCTCACAAGCAAAACATGGTCACACCTTAGTACTCTTTGGGTGTTAATCACATAGCGATGTGAACTAGATTAGTGACTCTAGTAAACCCTTTGAGTGTTGGTCACATATCGATGTGAACTATGGGTGTTAATCACATGGTGATGTGAACTATTGCTGGTAAATCACATGGCGATGTGAACTAGATTATTGACTCTAGTGGAAGTGGGAGACTGAAGGAAATATGCCCTAGAGGCAATAATAAAGTTATTATTTATTTCCTTAAATCATGATAAATGTTTATTATTCATGCTAGAATCGTATTAACAGGAAACATAATACATGTGTGAATACATAGACAAACAGAGTGTCACTAGTATGCCTCTACTTGACTAGCTCATTAATCAAAGATGGTTATGTTTCCTAACCATGAACAAGGAGTTGTTATTTGATTAATGAGGTCACATCATTAGTTGAATGATCTGATTGACATGACCCATTCCATTAGCTTAGCACCCGATCGTTTAGTATGTTGCTATTGCTTTTATCCATGACTTATACATGTTCCTATGACTATGAGATTATGCAACTCCCGTTTGCCGGAGGAACACTTTGGGTGCTACCAAATGTCACAACATAACTGGGTGATTATAAAGGAGTACTACAGGTGTCACCAAAGGTAGATGTTGGGTTGGCGTATTTCGAGATTAGGATTTGTCACTCCGATTGTCGGAGAGGTATCTCTGGGCCCTCTCGGTAATGCACATCACTTAAGCCTTGCAAGCATTGCAACTAATGAGTTAGTTGCGAGATGATGTATTATGGAACGAGTAAAGAGACTTGCCGGTAACGAGATTGAACTAGGTATTGGATACCGACGATCGAATCTCGGGCAAGTAACATACCGATGACAAAGGGAACAACGTATGTTGTTATGCGGTCTGACCGATAAAGATCTTCGTAGAATATGTAGGAGCCAATATGGGCATCCAGGTCCCTCTATTGGTTATTGACCGAAGATGTGTCTCGGTCATGTCTACATTGTTCTCGAACCGTAGGGTCCGCACGCTTAAGGTTACGATGACAGTTATTATGAGTTTATGAGTTTTGATGTACCGAAGGAGTTCGGAGTCCCGGATGAGATCGGGGACATGACAAGGAGTCTCGAAATGGTCGAGACGTAAAGATCGATATATTGGACGACTATATTCGGACATCGGAAGGGTTCTGAGTGGTTCGGGTATTTTCGGAGGTACCGGGGAGTTACGGGAATACGAGGAAGAAGCAATGGGCCTTGATGGGCCTTAGTGGGAAGGACCAGGAGGTGGCGCGCGCCCCTCCCAAGCCTAGTCCGAATTGGACAAGGGGTTTGGGGCGCGTCCCCTCTCTCCCTTCCTTCCCCTCTTCCCCTCTTTCCCCCCTTGACCTAGTTGGACTAGGAAAGGTGGAATCCTACTCCCGGTGGGAGTAGGACTCCCCTGGCGCGCCCAAACCTAGGGCCGGCCTCCTCCCTCCCTTGCTCCTTTATATACGGGGGCAGGGGGCACCCCATGGACACACAAGTTGATCTTCATGATCGTTCCTTAGGCGTGTGCGGTGCCCCCCTCCACCATATTCCACCTCGGTCATATCGTTACGGTGCTTAGGTGAAGCCCTGCGACGGTAGAACATCAAGATCGTCACCACGCCGTTGTGCTGACGGAACTCCTCCCCGACGCTTTGCTGGATCGGAGCCCGGGGATCGTCATCGAGCTGAACGTGTGCCAAGAACTCGGAGGTGCCGGAGTAACGGTGCTTGGATCGGTCGGATCGTGAAGACGTACGACTACATCAACCGCGTTGATATAACGCTTCCGCTTTCGGTCTACGAGGGTACGTAGACAACACTCTCCCCTCTCGTTGCTATGCATCACCATGATCTTGCGTGTGCGTAGGATTTTTTTTGAAATTACTACGTTCCCTAACAAGAACATGTCACAAGTGCAAGAAACCAGGACACTACATCTCTGAGTGTCCACTGTGGGACAACGAGAAGAAGAAGAAGAAGAAGAAGAAGAAGAAGAGCAAGGAATGTGATTCTGATGACAAGAAAAAGAAGAAATCTTCAAAGTCTTCTTCCAAGTCCTCATCAAAGTCTTCATCTCACAAGAAGAGCTCATCTGGCAAGGCTCGTGCTTTTGTTGGGAAGGAAATGGATTCAGAGGAGGAGTCTGCTTCTGAGGAGGCGGAGGTGGAGTCGGAGGAGGAGTCCGACCCTGGTGTTGCAAGTCTGGCTCTAGCCACTGCCTATGTTGCCAAGTCCATCTTCAACACTGAAGACAATGACTCCCACACCAACGCTGAAGCTGATGATAAGGATGATCCTACTCCCACCTACTGCTTCATGGCACGTGGTGCCAAGGTAAAATCACGCGATGCTTACTTTCAAACATCTAGTGAAGATGACTCTGATTGTGAATCCAAGCCTAGCTACAAAACACTTGCTAAAATTGCAACTGAACAACAAAAGGCTATGGAACATACTAAAAAACTGTTAGACAAAAGCGATGACCCGTTGGACGCGGAAATGACTCGTTCATAGTCCTTAGTTGAAGACATAAAAAAACTTCATGCTAAGTATCAAGAACTTGAAAGTCGTCATGATACGCTCACAACCACTCATGAAAAGCTCTCCTATGATTATCTTCAAAGGAAGCAAGAGCTTGAGAAGTTGAGAGCGTTTCATGAAGATCTTCAAAAAGAGAATGAGTCACTACGCGCTTCACAGATCAGTCCCGCTCAGGATGGATTTGAACCACCATGTCTAAAATGCCTTGAGCGTGATATCGCTACCTCTGTTGCTGGATGTTCCACTACTACTGCTGTTGCATTGTCTTCAACTACTGATGTGGTAACTAACCCCTCTGCGGAGGATACCACTACTATTGCTGATGAAAATGCTAGGTTGAAGACATTACTTGAAACAGGGATGTATAAAAGCCTAAAAGGGCATCAGACACTTTGCGATGTCCTCAAAAAGCAGATTCTGAACCGAAACCCTAGGAAAGAGGGTGTTGGGTTCGAGAGGAAAATGAATGTTGATGGTTCCTACTGGAAGCCTGAGCAGTATCCCAAAACCACATGGGTTGTTGCCAAGGGACCTTCAGTGGATCCATCCACCTTATCTGGCTTTACCTGTGCTAACCCTGTCATCATTGATGAATCCTTTGATGTAAACTATAAACTGTTCAAGAATCAGAATGGTGAAGTGTTTGCCAGATATATTGGTACTAACTGCAGGAATGGGCCACCTATGAAGAAGATCTGGGTACCCAAAAGCTGTCTTGAGAAGCTTCCAGTGAATGTCATCATGACACCACCTGGGAAGAAGACAAATCCTAGACCAAAGGCTTCATATGGTCCAAAGGCTTCATACAGACAGAGGACTCACCTGAGTCACCCTAACGCCAATGTTTTGCAGGGAAACCGTACTCAAACCTATGAATATGAGCGTGTATCTTCAAACCGCTATGTTCATAAAACTAAGAACTTTTCTGCTTATTCATATGAGTATCGTTCATCTCCTGCAAGGCTATTTGCTAGGGCTCCAAAGCCGAAGTTCTCAGATGCTGCACTTAGACTCATTGCTTCTAAGCCACCCCTAAAGATGTGGGTGGTTAAGAAGAATTAACTTTCTTTTGCAGGGAAAGGTCTCCAGCCAAAAATCAAAGGCGTCTGATGCTATTGCTGGGGACCTAAAATATCTTGTAGGGCGCAAGATCAAATGCCCAAATGGTCTCACTATGTATTTTGTTCCTGAATCGCTTGCCATTCATCCTATCAGTCCTAATCTTGATCTGAGCTTCCATAATCCTCTTGCTCGTCAAATGTTTATGCTTCACAATTCTCTTGGTGAAGCCTATCCTCCTAACTGCAATGCAGAGTATGACACCTCGTGCTTCAGCATGGATTATGGACAACGGATGCACTAATCATATGACTGGTGATCAAAGTCTTCTCATGGACTCAACCTTACGTCCATCTGATAAGAGTCACACACATTTGCTGACACTGGTAAAAGCAAGGTATTGGGTCTAGGTAGAGTTGCAATCTCAAGGGATCAGCACATGGATAAAGTGATGCTTGTTGAATCCCTTGGCTTCAACTTAATGTCTGTCTCAATGCTTTGCGACCTGAACATGGTTGTAATATTTGGAAAATATCGTTGCCTTGTACTAATGGAATCTGACAAATCTCTGGTCTTTGAAGGGTACAGGAAAGATGATCTGTACATGGTAGATTTCTCAGCAGGTCCACAGCTTGCAAGATGTCTTGTTACAAAAGCTTCAGAATGCTGGCTATGGCATCGGAGGCTAGGGCATGCTGGGATGAGGAACTTACATACACTCGTCAAGAAGAAGCATGTCATTGGCATTGAAGATGTCAAGTTCAAGAAAGATCATTTGTGCGGTGCCTGCGAAGCTGGAAAGATGACTCGGGCCAAGCATCCTGCGAAGACAATCATGACTACGTCTCAACCCTTCGAGCTGCTACACATGGACTTATTTGGCCCTACTCACTACTCTACTCTCACTACGACTGCCTGTCTCTATGGCTTCATCATTGTTGATGATTACTCAAGATACACATGGGTGCACATAATTCTCTACAAGACCGAAGTGCAAGATGTTTTCAGACGTTTTGCCAATCGAGCCATGAACAATTATGGAGTCAAGATCAAGCATATCAGAAGTGACAACGGCACTGAGTTCAAGAACACTGGACTTGATCTTTATCTGGATACAATGGGGATCACTGGCAAGAAGCCAAATGTAAGCTACTTCAAAGTATTTGGAGCACCTCACTGGCAAGAAGCCAAACGTAAGCTACTTCAAAGTATTTGGAGCCAAATGTAAGCTACTTCAAAGTATTTGGAGCACGGTGCTGGATCAAGGATCCCCATCACAAGTCAAAATTTGCTCCAAAAGCTCACAAAGGCTTCATGCTCGGTTATGGAAAGGATTCACACTCTTACAGAGTCTTCAACCTCTATCTCTACAAAATCGTCGAAACTGTAGATGTGCGGTTTGATGAAACCAATGGGTCACAAAGAGAGCTCCTGCCAAGTAATCTTGAAGAAGCTTCACCCAGCGAGTCTATCAAGCTAATGGGAACTGGTGAAATCATGCCTGCTGAAGCACAGCCTGAAGAGGAACTTATCATTTCTGCACCAAACCAATCTGAAGACAATGCTCAGCCTGAAGACAATCCTCCCAATGATGACAATGATCAGCAAGAACAAATTCTTCGCCCAGCTCATCCTCGTGTTGCAAGTGAAGTGCAAATTGAGAAGATAATTGATAGCATCAATGCACCTGGTCCACTTACTCGTTCAAGAGCAACGCAATTAGCAAATTTCTGTGGGCACTTTTCTTTTGTGTCAATATCAGAACCCAAGAAAGTTGCTGAAGCCTTTATGGAACCTGAATGGATTCAAGCAATGCAAGAAGAGCTTCATCGGTTCAAGCTGAACAATGTTTGGGAACTTGTCAAGCGTCCTGACCCTCGCAAGCATAACATTATTGGAACAAAATGGATATATCGAAACAAGCAAGATGAGCATGGCCAAGTCGTCAGAAACAAAGCACGTCTCGTTGCACAAGGATATACTCAAGTTGAGGGGATTGACTTCGATGAAACATTTGCTCCTGTGGCTAGACTTGAAGCTATCCGCATATTGCTGGCCTATGCTAACCACAACAATATCCTGCTATATCAAATGGATGTGAAGAGTGCATTTCTCAATGGCAAGATTGAAGAAGAAGTATACGTTGCACAAACACCCGGCTTTGAAGATCCAAAACATCCTGATATGGTGTACAAACTAAACAAAGCACTGTATGGCCTCAAACAAGCTCCTCACGCTTGGTATGATACAATCAAAGATTTCCTGAAGACCAAAGGCTTCAAACCTGGATCCCTTGATCCTACACTCTTCACGAAGACATATGATGGTGAACTGTTTGTGTGCCAAATCTATGTGGATGACATTATCTTCGGCTGCACCAACCAAAAGTACAGTGATGAGTTTGTATACATGATGCAAGAGCAATATCAGATGTCCATGATGGGTGAGCTGAAGTTCTTCCTTGGTCTTCAAATTCGTCAGCAAAGGAATGACATCTTCATATCTCAAGAGAAATACCTCAAAGATTGCCTGAAACAGTTTGGAATGCAAGATTGTAAAGGTTACACGACGCCAATGCCAACCAAACATCATCTGGGTCCCGACGAAAATGGTAAAGAGTTCGATCAACAGGTATACCGCTCCATGATTGGTTCTTTACTTTACCTATGTGCATCTAAGCCAGATATTATGCTTAGTGTTTGCATGTGTGCTCGATTCCAAGCGGCACCAAAGGAGTCGCATCACCTAGCTGTGAAGCGAATTCTTTGATATTTGGCTCACACCCCAACACTAGGATTATGGTATCCAAAGGGCTCAGAGTTTGATCTGGTTGGATTTTTGGATGCTGATTATGCTGGTGACAAGGTGGATCGCAAGTCTACATCAGGCGCATGTCACTTTCTGGGACGATCACTTGTCTGTTGGTCTTCAAAGAAGCAGAACTGCGTGTCACTCTCAACTGCTGAATCTGAATACATTGCTGCTGGATCTTGCTGTGCTCAGCTTCTATGGATGAAGCAAACTCTCAAGGACTATGGCATCAATCTGAAACAAGTACCTCTCTTCTGCGACAATGAAAGCGCCATCAAGATTGCCAACAACCCAGTCCAGCACTCGAAGACAAAGCACATTGAAATTCGCCATCACTTTCTCAGAGATCATGTCATGGAGAAAGATATTGATATCATTCATGTCAACACTGAAGAGCAATTGGCAGATATCTTCACAAAGCCCTTGGACGAGAAAAGGTTTTGCAAGTTACGGTGTGAGTTAAATATCTTGGAATCCTCAAATGTCCTGTGATCAAGCACACATCCTAACACTTATGCATGTTGATGACTTAGATGTGCAACACACGAAGTAAAGTATATCTTCAATCAATGAAGACTTACATTCTGAGTGTGAATACATTAACATGGAATTTGACTTCGGAGCGCCACGATAATTGTGCACCGTGTCTGGGTCTAATACTTCCTATACGGTGGGTAACGCCACCACCAAACTTTTCTGTTTGAAGTGTTTCACTCATGACGTTGCATTTGAATGTCTTCGTATTTGGTTTGTCTTCAAATTTACTTTATCTTTGTGATTATCTTCACTATGTTGATTCGACTGCTGTTTGATATATATCTACAGTGTTCTGTCCTCTACAACATTCACTTATAGCTATGTTTTCTTGTTGAATCTTTTGAACTAAGTGAATGTGATCGGACCCTAATCTATCTATGCTTCCAATCTCAAACTCTATCTGTCCAAATCATATGCATTCTATTGAAACTGTCGAATGTCTTCTCTGCGTCCTTGTCAGCAGAAGATACAGAGACAAACATTAAATCTGTGTTAAATGTGTCATTCTTATTGCCTGAAGTCCGGAGAAGCCGGAACGTCTATCCGACAAACCTGGCGGGCGTGGGAACGTGGGATAACTCTATGTATGTTGCATGCATGCCACGTGACCGTCAAATGTGAACCGCCAGGGGCACCTGCGCAATTGCGCTGTGTCGCCCATTATAAATACTTGTCCCCTGCGGTAAAATAAACTTCTTCCACCTCTCCACCTCTTCAAAACCCTAGCGCCACCGCTAGCTCTCGACGACGCCGGTGACGAAGCGCTTAGCTGCCGCGACTTCTCCGACGCCGTCCTCACGCCGACCGCTGACATCGTCCTCTCCGCCGCCGCCATAGGTGTCCTCCATCGCCAAGTTAGGGCACGGTGGATTGAACTGCTCGGTCTCCTACTCTTCCCATCTAGCAGTTCTTCGTGTGGTAAATAAAACTCTCTTTTTACCATCTTTTTGATCTTCAAAGATTCATCCTATCTACCAAAATAGGTTTCTGCCTATACGAGTTAGATCCATTCTGTCTGCATCTCATACTGCCTAGCATATTCACTTAAGCTTCATAACAAGTTAGATTCCTCACTTGTACCTATTCGCGGATTCGTACAAATCTGGAACCAACTCTCAACATATAAGTGAATGTCTTCGCATCATGAGGTCAATGTCTTCAAACTAGTTTATCTTCAAAATCTTCTGAGAATGCATATGACCTCTTCCCCTTCCCTCGCATCTCTAATGCTGTCACAGGTACATGTCCGTGGGAGAATCCCTTGGTTCTCATAGTCTGCATTCGTTTGCAAAATTTTTACAGCATCACATAAATTCTCCCGAAGCCAGTTCCTGTTTGTCCAGCAAGCGAAAGCCTTTGAAGCCTTTGAACGTATTGAAACCTTTCAGTTTGAAGTACATGGCTGCAGAGAAATCAGTCAGAAAGGGTGGCAGACAGCGTCGAGGAGGAACATCAAGAGATTTGCCTGATGACCTCTCAGAGCTTTACAAGACAGATCCTGAGGAGGATTACAATCAGCGCAAGACACGAATCCAATGGATTCGAAGATATTGGGCTGAGGACTGGTTCAAGTACCGCTTCGTGACCAAGGAATACGCTGAAAAGAATGCGATAAAGTGTCCTTGGGGAGATATCACTTACAGAGGTCTTCAACCCAAGAGCAAAGCTGAAGCTATTGAACAAGGGTTCTACCCGTGCATGGTCAGAGGACCTCAGCCTGCAAATGCCGACTCCACTTCTCTCTTGTGGTGTCGCGATGACAACCTTTTCAAACGCAACTTTCAATTTGCTAAGGCATCAGCAAAAGAGAACAAGAAGTCACTGGGTTTAAACTTCAACCCTGGCCCATCTGCTCCAAGGGAGGATGGCACTCGTGAAGCTGATCAAAACGAGATTGGCCCCTTCTATGATTTTCAAGGTCTCCTCACCTACATTGCAGTCCAAGGAGCTGCTGTTGGGGATGCTTCTGAAGAGGCTGACACAGATGAAGCACCTCCTGCCCCAAAGCCTCAGAAGCCAAAGAAGGCTAAGGCTTCAAGATCAGCTGTTCCACCAAAAGCTTCACATGCGAAGCCGCTGGCCACTACACCTCCTGAAGACAGTGTGCAGTCTGAAGATTTGTCACGCATCTCCAAGAAGACGGAGAAGAAGAAGAAACTCGTCAAGCATACTGATCAGGCACTGACCCCTGCTGCCATTCTGCGTGAAGAGCACATTGATCTGTCCAGTGATGAAGATCTTGCAGATGATGCCCTTGAGCAACTGATCAAGAGCAAGGAAGAAGCAGAAATCTTCAATGATTTGCCTCTCTTTGATGTGGCAATCATTCACAACTTCATTGATGAGTGGTTTGCCTCACCAAATCTCAGCTTCGACGATCTGCAACTTCCCATTGGGCTCAGCATTTCCTTCAATGGAGCCATTGCTTTAGAGCTTTCTCTTGCTCAGCGCATCGTTGAGCTAAAACACAAGATTGACTATGAGAAAGCTCAGTTCAAGAAGCATATGGAAAAGCTCAGCATGCAAGATGTCAAAAACTTCAAAGTTATGATGCACGAGCTCAAAGAAGCCTTTGTCAAGAAGCGTGAAGAAGCTAAAGGTTCTCGTGAGCGCATGAAGAGCCTGGCTGACAAATGTGTGCAAGCCTACAATGAGGCTGAGAAGTGTTTCCAGATGCCACTCCCACTGTGAACATCTCAGAGTCTGAAGCCAAAGGTGCTGAAGACATTCCGGCTGCATCAGCCGATGAAAGACAAGAAGATGAACGTGTCCCAACTCCCCTCGTTGAAGAAGATGTGGTTCCTGAAGTGAACCTGCCAGTGCCCGACCCTCCAGCTCATCAGGTGGAGGTTGAAAATCCTCAGGCTGCCACCACCAACACCAATGAAGCCAATGGCGTTGTCATGGCTGAAGCAAATGTGGAGCCTGCACCGACAAATGTGCCAGAAGCCAATGCTGCATCTGCACCTGAAGCCACTGTTGACGCCTCTACTCCTGTTCCGCCACCAAGGCCACACACTATCGAGCAAGCTGTCAACTATGGTCAGCTCATTTCTGTCAAATGGCCTGTTCTGACTCCTCCGCCTGCTGCTGCTGGTCCTCAGTTTGAATACCATGTTGAGCACAGGCCACGGGTTCAGAAGCCAACGCCCAGGTTGCCAAGGTTTCCAGGTACTGCATCAGCACCAGGATCATTCAATATCATTGGCTTCAAGGCACACAATACCTTCTTTGACAGTGCAAAGAACCCTTACTCAAAAGCAAGGATCTCTTCTGATCGGTTCTGGAGCTATCAGCAGCGAAGCTATTACTCATGCATTCTGTACAATCAAGGCCGCATTTTCCCACACATGCGTCTTGATACTGAAGCCATCACTGGTCTGCCCTGTCTGGAAGAGGCTCTGGACTGCTTCAGAGAGTCCGGCCTGCTGTAGTTTGTCACTGATAAGGAGCACTGGAACGAAGAATTATTGCTCCAATTCTATGCCACTCTTCATATCCGTGGCTACTCCAAAGACACAAAGACATGGGTTCTTGAGTGGATGACAAGAAATGTTCATCATGAAGCCAAAGCCATTGATGTCATTGAGCTAACTGGCCTGCCCTCCGTAGATGATCTTTATGAGCCTGGCTGTCAGCTTCACAATGATGCTATGGAGAGCATCTTCCACAAGCCTGAACCCAATATGAGTCAGATGCTCAGCATGATGAAGCCATTGCCTCCAGATGCTGAATACCCAAAGGCGTTCTTTGTTGAAGACCTTGAGTATCTGCCCCGCACCATTTATCATATACTCAGGCGAACTCTTTGGCCTATCAAAGGACACTCTCCTAATGCCAAGCTGGAAGGCGCAATGAAGACTTTGGTTTTCCATATTCTTCATGGCAAACGCTTCAATGCCCAAGACTTCTTCATTCGCCAACTTGCTGCATCTGGCTCTGACATTTTTGGTTTGAAGTTCTATGCTCCCTGGATCATGCGTCTGATCAAGCTTCACTCTGCCTTCAACTATCAACCCTCTGCACGCAATCATATCATATTCATGCCAGATGTTGATTTGTCTGTTGAAGCCATATACCCAGAGACGGCAAAGGAACCTCTTAGTCGTCAGAATGCTGAACATCAAAGCTTCACTCAAAATGATGAAGGAGTTCAAGCTGTCGCTCGAGTCTACCCTTTGGCTGGGATTACTCGGATGCCTCATCGTGCGCAAACAGAAGCCACTGAGAGCACCATTGCACAAAGGCCTAAGAAGCACTCCCGCATTCTCAATGACCGAGAGCGCCAAATGCAGAGCCTCTTGGTGGATGTCAATCGCATTCGCAATCTTGCCACCAATAATGCCTTTGTCACGCATGAAACGTGTCGGCAATCATGGAAGAGTTTGACACTGCTCAGTGCTGAAGCGGATCTTCAAGATGATGGCTTCACAGAAAAATTCAAGTTTGACTCCACTCCTCCACGGAATGTTGTCCTACGTCGCACTCCATCTCTTGAAGACTCTGAATATTCCTCTTCTGCTGCAACTGTTAACGCCAAAGTGATCGATGAAGAGGACGACGCTACTTCACCGACCCCTTCTGCACGAATCGACACTGCACCAAGCTCGTCTGCACCGCCAAACGACAACACCAACCCTGCTGCTTCACCTACTCCTCATGGGGACGAGTAGATGCTCTATGTCTTCAAACCTTTTTGGTCATTACTGACAAAAGGGGGAGAACCGTATGAGTTTGATAGTCTTCAAGCGGGTTCATATGGGCGGTTGCTTTATATTTTGCCTAGTGTTTACAACTCTCGCGTTTTAATACATTTGGTTCTTTGAGTTGTAACACTTAAACTTGATGGTCATCTGCTACTTATTTGATATTCTGTGATGCGATGATAAATTCTGCATGTGCGATGATAACTTCCGCACTTAGGTCATTCTGCAGACGTCCATTTTTCATTATGCATGTCATAATCTTCGTTATATCTTATCATGCATGATGAATTGTCGTCATAAGTTGAAGAGGATCTCCACAAGTACAACCTGCCATGTGCATTTGCATTCCAAAAGCAAATTACTTATATGCACATCTTCAGGGGGAGCCTTTAAAACTTATGAAGACAATCCTCTACCCTTTACAATTTCACATACTTTATCCCCGTTGAAAACTTCAACCAGTTTGTCATCAGTCACCAAAAAGGGGGAGATTGTAAGTGCATCTAGTGCCACCCCTAGTTGGTTTTGGAGTATTGACGACAAATTTGGTTGAGGGACTAATGTGTTTGTGAGAATTGCAGGATAACACAGGTAGTGTCCCTCATTGATTCGGTTTACCTACCGGAGATGACCCCTAAAAATGTGTGAAGACATTGAAGACAATGGTGGTATATGAAGATCTTCATATTGAAGACTATGACATGAGAAGACACTCTGTGAAGACTATGGAGCGCGAAGACTTAGTTGTTTCGTTGTTTTCCTTTTCTTCTTTGTTGAGTCATAGGAACCACCGTACTGTTAAGTGGGGTCCAAGTGAATACAGTCAGAGTGACTGAAGTGATGCTCAACCCAAATCCTATGTCTTCGAGCGAACACAATGAGAGCAAATCTTATCCAGAGCTGGATAAGTCAGCTTTGCTTGTAGCCCAAGTAAAGTTTCCGCGTGTGTTTGAAATCTGACCGTTGGAACACGTGTCAGTTCCTTAGTGACCCAGGGTCATTTCGGACATATCAGGTCGGGTTGCCTAGTGGCTATAAATAGCCCACCCCCTACACCATAAATTGGTGGGTGCTCAGAGTTAGTGCACGGCTTTTGTCGTTTGAGAGCAACTCACCTCGAAGCCTTTGAGAGAGATAAATCCTTGCGAGGACAAAGCCCAAAACACCCAGAGCCAAAGAGTGTTAGGCATCATTGAAGTCTTTCTGTCTGTGTGACCTGAAGACTTATTACACTTGAGGACTGTGTATCCTTCAGCCGGTTAGGCGTCGCGTTCTGAGCATCCAAGAGCCATTGTGGATTGCCGGTGAACGAAGTCTGTGAAGGTTTGGAAGTCTACCTTGAAGACTTACCAGAGTGATTGGGCGAGGACTGTGTGTTCTTAGCTCAAGGGGAATAAGGTGAAGACACGGTCTTCTGAGTTGAATCTCAGCCACCCTAACCAGATGTACAGTTGTCACAGCAACTGGAACTGGTCAAACAAATCCTGTGTCTTCATCGAGTGACTGGTTCTATTCTCTCTTCCCTTTACTTACTGTTTGTCTTCGTGAAGTCATTGCCTGCCTGCCATACCTGTTTGAATTCATTGCTTGACTACCATTGCTGTTTGGCTTCATACTATCTTCCACCCCGATCCTTACTACCTAGTTGCCATTAGTCATCGTACACACACGTTATTGCATACTTGACTATGGCTTGCCTTGTGTAGTTTATCTTTCGCTGCATATCAATAGGTTCATTTCTGATGTTTGTCTTCGAAACCTTCATGTTTTGAAGACTTTCATAAAAATCGCCTATTCACCCCCCTCTAGTCGATAACAAGCACTTTCACATATGAATTGAGAGTCGTTCTTTTCTTCCTGGACATGTTGATATCTATCTCCTTTGGTATGTCGTATCCTTTTATTTTATTTAACAAAATTATTTGCTACTAGTGAAATATCCTAAACAATCTAGAAAACGTATAGCTTGAATGGATAATCATGTTCTGCTTAATTAAATGGCATGTTAGCCTACATAGTTTTAAGCCTCATTCAAGTTCTTGCGTTCTGCTTCTACTTTTGCAGGCATTGCAGTTTTCTCAGGTAAAAGAAAATAATTACCAGGAACTTTAACTTAGTACAAGTACAACCTGGCGGTTCACCCTCCTTGGCTCCTTCTCGCGTATGCATCTCATATTCTCTTATATGCTTGCATCCCTGTATATCATGTGCCAAAGTACAAGTTAAAGGAAACATTCATTGACTTTTTCTTGTGTTAAGACTGACCATTTGGATCCAGTTTGAAACTAATTTGCCTGTTGTAGTAGTACAATATTTTTTACGTGTTCGTTGCCGTGAGGCTTGCGAGGAATGTGCTTCAGAAACCACGCCATTACCATATATTACACTAATGCCATATTTAATCATTGACATAACTTTGTAGCTTTAGTTCTGTTAAAAAGATCATGCCATGTGACTGGAAAGTATATATGTTCAGATCATAAATCATATGCAATTTAATATTTTTATTGGATATGGTGATTGGCAATAGATAAATGATATTAGCCTTGCATTGAGGATTATTTCCTTATTTGTGGTTGGCATGAATGTCATTTTCTTACAACTAACCCTTTCTTCCTGTCACTGTAACATCATTCCAGATTGTACATTAATAAGGAAGATTTATCTGAACAATGTGCTGCCTAACACATCCATGCTTTAATCTTGTACTCAATAGTTTAAGCAGTTGCTCTTTGAGATATAATTTTTCTAAACATTGTGCAGCCTAACACATCTATGTTGTTCTATTTGGATATGTTGGTGCAGTGTACGTTATGGGCATGCGGTTTCTGTCATTTGCTGCTGTTGTATAGCCATAAGTAGGAGAGCTGAGTTTAGCTGTATTTCGTGCAATGAGATGTCTACTCCTGCCAATGGCAACTCTATGGGCCGGCAAGGAAAACTTTTGTCGGTTTGCAATCAGTTTTGGTGTTAGTGATCTGCTATTCTACATAACTCCAATGGTGGGTTTTTTGGTCTGTATGGCATCGAGGTTGTTTCTATTCAGGTGTGTTGGTGCAGTGGGCATGCCGTTCCTGTCATTTTGCAAACATTTCTGGTACTATCGAATCTGCTATTCAGCCAATAGCATTACTGTAGCTTGGCAAGGGAAAAAATGTTGATTTGCAAAATTTCTGCTATTAATGATCTGCTATTCTATGAAACCCTAATGTCTGTTTTTCTGCTCTGTCCATGGCATTGATGTTTCCATTCGGATGTGTCGTTGTCTAAGCCATGGGCACGCGGTTCAGGTCGTTTGCCCTGCCCTGTATCCATGTAGGAGAGTCAAGTTTAGTAAAGAAATTATCTGTTTTCCTGCCAATGGTTTATGGCCTGGGAAGGAAAACTTTATCATTTTGTGAATTTATTTGTTGTCTTGCTTCCGAGGCTCTTAGCATATTTTTCGCATTGCTTATGTGTATCAAGTATCATCATGCACAAAGTTGAATAATTTTAGAAATTTCTAATTTCCTGGTCGGTGCTTTTTCTGCATATTTCAGTGTCAGTGCTCAGAAAGTGAGGCTCGCCTGCATGCACTTCCGCCAGTTCTGTGAGGCAAAAAGCAAAGAAGGGTCGGTACTCAATACCTTATTATATATGTTGCACAATAATTATTCTCCACTCTCTGTTGTTCAATTTCTTTATGTAAACTTGCCAGCTTATTTTGTCTTGTATGGCACTATATTTAGCTCATGCCAATAAATATTATTAAGAACGGACCTGCCTGTTCACTTCATCTTCAATCACGTGATTGGTAGAACTTGGTTCATTATCTGAATACGCCTCCTGTAACTTGTTGTTTCTAGACTTCTGCTTATAGCATGACTGAATTCTTAAATAGCTTGATTTTTTATTTTCGAAACAAAGGTTTACAATCTCTGAACCATTTCAGTTCAGTTCGCTTAATCTCTCCGGAATTTGATGGTTTGGTATGTTCGCATTATTTCAGATGCCTCATGGCATTGGCTCTTGGTAGGAGTGAGCTCTGTGATGTGCGCAACAAGTTCCAGACCATTATGCAGGTAGCTCCTTATGTGCCTATCTAAAGTTGTGGAGTCTAGCGGCTGTTCTCTGGTTGCCTATCTAAGACTAATCTGCTCTAAAATATATTTAAGTGTACTGGTGTACTACAACTTCTGTTAGTTCAGCAATCTATTAAGATAATCCCTGTGCAAGGATATTTAGATTGTAGTTGGTAACAAATTATGCAAATTTGATGATCTATCTATATGTTTCACTTTAGAGTTGTTTGAATTTACTCACCCATAATGTTCACCGCATTGCAAAATTAACTTTTACACAGAAAACTATTTGCAAAGTTAACTTCTGACAATTTTGCATGTTCCAGGATATGGAGATCCCTGTCAGAAACCTTCTATTCCTGTTTTTCTTTCTAAGGGGTATTGAAATAGCTACATATATGAGCGAACCAATTATCGTTAGCCAGATAGTTATCTTCTGTTGTTTCATCTTATAATGAAACTTCATTGTCTTATGGAAAAATCATTTCCCTTCCAGTTATGTATGTGCTTAGTCTAATTAAGCGTTTTTAAGTAGCTTTCTCTTTCTGTCAGTTATTATTTCCACATTTCTATAATATTTTGTCATATATGTCATCTGTGATTTATCTTTGTTCTTGTATGACTGACTTGCAAAAGAAATAATAGGTAAACCAAAAAATAGCCTTACGCTGCGTTTGGATGTCTGTAATGAGGTTCTGAATTGGATTTGGTATCCCCTAAATTCCAATTCGGCTGTTTGTCATGCGCACTGAAACATCCGTCGGAAATCAAACGAATACAGGGACGAAATTGTTTGCACGTGCGGAGCCCTCCCACGTTTCCGAGCCCTTCGGCTCTGATTAGGCTGGAAATCTCGCCTCCCGCAAAAGGTAACGCTTCGCTCCTCTTTTTTCCCCTGCTCCGCCGCTCGACCTGGAAAAGAGGAGGCGCCCATGGCAGCTAACCGGCGGCGGCGCCCGGGACCTCTCCTCGCCGGCCCTCCTCCTCCTACTACTGCTACTCCGGCACATGCATCCCCGCCGCCGCAGCTCGTTCTCATCATCCCTTAGTCGCCCCATCTCCTCTGTCGCCCCATCTCCTCCATGGACGCCATGACCTAGACCTAATCCTCACCCGCCGCTCCTACTCCTCTACCCCTGCTCCGGCATCCCTCCCATGCCACCGGACCCTCTCCTCCTCAAACCTTCAGTTCCCATCTCCTCTGCCGCCAAATCCCTTCCTATGCCCCCTCCTTCTTCCCCTTCCATTGCTCCACTTCTTCCTCTTCCTTTCCCAGCCAATTCAAGTAGAGTTTGTCAGCACCCGAGCTTATCATATTTCCCCCACTCCTTTTTGAAATCTGTTTGTACAAGTGTTCTTTGGTGAAATCTGCAACTTTTGTTTTGTACTATGTTCCACATAGTTCTGTACAAGTTACTTCATGTAATTGCTCACTCGAGAGGTCATGATTAGTTCAGGTGAAGAGACGATAAAATGCTCGCATACAGGTGGAGAGTTCATTCAATAGTCACACATTGTACAAACATTGATTTGATGCAAAAAGAACAAAGAACTATGTAATTCCATAGTTTGCCATCCAAACAGAATTTGGTATTGAAACCTCACCAAGATTCCACGAGCCAATTCAATGAGCATCCAAACAAGCGAATTCGTATTCATGTCCATTACAATTTCATTGTTGAATTGGTATTGAAACCAATTCAATACGGAGGCTTCCAATACGGACATCCAAACGCAGCGTTAGTAGATATCAAAGATAAGTTAAAGTGAAAGTGGGTATTTTGTTCGATATTCTTGAACCAATTTGCTGATCCTTTTTTCATCGTGGTTCTGTTTTGCAGCTTGAAATAAGGAATTGGAACTGCAACATCCTGAAATACTTGACAAACTACAGGAAGAAACATCAAGAACTTGCTCCCCATGAAACAACTCCACAATATCATTGTCACATGCTATTTTATTTGCAATGAGCATAGAGATCCTCGCGATCGACCCATACGAAGTAACTTTAGCAAAGCTTGCTCTCTACCCTATTAAAGAATTGTTGTCCTTCTGTAACATGAGTTACCCATTTTTTATTGGCCAGCATACCAATTTTGAGACGTTAAGTGATAATGATAGTGGTTGATAAGTTGTATTGAGTTTTGCCTTACCTGTCCACCCTAAAACGTGTTATCAGCCAATGTGCAAGTGTATATATTGCAATGTAAGGCTCATTGTGGTATATGTATATACATGCAATGGCAGACTCATTGTGGCTGTTATAGTCATGTATTATCGTTTGGGCGGCTGGATATGACGGGTCAGGTTAGGAGTGGTAAGCCGCACTTCCTGTCGAGTGGCTGCGCTTTTGTTTTCGAACTTCCTGTTGAGTGTGACACCCCAAAATTTTTGACCTTGTCTTTTTAATTAAAATTTTGCCAGGAATTAAAACTTTAATTTTCTGAGCTCCCTTTTGTATTTTAACCTTATTGTTATGAGTTCCTCTCAAAGTGAAAACTTTTCAAACATGTTGTTGGACTTGTTTAAACCTCTCTAGAAAAAACTTTTCTTTATTAGTAGAGCTAACTACTTAATTAATTTGCCTGATCTTCATGTTATTGAAAAAAATGATTTCCCTTGTCTATGTGGCCATATTTGTACTTCAACCTCTTTAAAACTTTATTCGAAAATCCCACCAAAATTTGGAGATGTCTTGTGATGTATTTAAACCACTTTTATGCAAAGACATCTTCTGCCCTTTCTTTATTTTGAGCTGTGCACCTGTTCTCCTTCTCTGGTTCAGTGGGCAGTTTTGCACTGCATCTCTTGTAAATATTTGTTCCTAGCTTCCACCAAAATTTTGGGATGACAGTAGGAGTATATCATTCCAGTATATGCATAAATCCAGGGTTGTTCCTTGAAAATTTTGAGTGAAACAACCTCATCTTCATTTCGGTCCAACATGATGATTTGTACAGCAACCATATTTTTGTTTGCTCTTTAGCCCTTGATTCTTTCTCCTACTTGTAGTCCTCCATGTTAAACCCCTAAGTCCAGGAGCATGCAACCATTGGCATATTTTTGATTCATGAAATAATGCCATCCACCTCCTGTCCAGATTTGGAGTTCTGCAAAACTTGCACTAGCAAGTTTGTGCTTTCCACCAACTAACCTCACCACCCTCTTATGCAATCAAAGAGACACTGATCTGGAGAATTTGACCCCTCCAAGAACTACCTAGATGACCTTAGCATTTTATCAAACACCCTGTGGGCATGATCAGTTTTGACATGAGATTTTGTTTGCACTATGGACTTGACCACCTGACCAAGCCACCTTGTCCCTTGGGTTTCCCTCTATCTCTAACCTAGCCCTGTTCCTTGCCAGCCACACCCGCAACCTGTAGCATGCCACGACATTGTGTCGAACGCCTTCCGTGCGTGCACTAGACGCACCCAGAGCGCGCGTATTGCACGAACCTTGCCGAGCCGACACACTGGCCCCCCTGGTTTTGGCTCACTCTGCGGCGCCACGCCACGCACTACCCTCCTCACAGCATCGCGCCAAGCCGCCCTGGCAACCAACAGCGCCACCGCCAGAGCGCTTTTGGCGGCATGCCGGCATCGCCCGACAGCCGCTGCTCCGTCCAGCGTCGCCCAAGCCACCCCGGCTCGCCACCTGGCCCCTGGCACAGCCCGAACTCATCCGTGAGCTTGTCCGCTAGCGCTCGTCGCCGCCACGATGCCCTGCTGCTACAGAATGTCGGTTCGCCGGAAGCTTATCCACAGCCGCCGCGGAACCGCCTTGCCTCGCTTATAAATGGACGCCCCAAGCCGTTCCCACACACTGGCAACCCCAGGCCACCCCAATGACGCTCCCCCAGCTCGCCAATCGACCCATGAAAGCTTTCTTCCCCGTCTCCGGCAACCCTCGCCGCCGCCACTGCCCCGGCCGTTCCGGCACCACCAAGGCCTCCCCCGCTCCGTTCTCTTCACCAGAAAACTCCCCTTCCTCCCACAAACCCAACCCCCTACTCAATTCTGATCGGGAACCACCGTGGCCCAAAAATCACTCCGCTCCCGAAGCCTCCTCCGCCGCGAAGCTCGCCGCCGGCAGCTCCCGCCGCCCCCACCTGCCTGGCGACCACCGGGAGGATCGCCCTGGAGTGGAGGATCCATCCCCGCCCTCGAAGCCCCGCGAGGAGCCGCCAGTCGCCGGCGACGATCGCCGGAGCTCCGCCTCCGCTCGGGACAGAGGAAGGAGAGGGAGAAAGGACTAGTCAAACCTGACTAGTGGGCCCCCTGGACCCACTGTCAGTGGCACCCGCGCCGTCCACGTGTTTAAGTGGAAGCGTAAACCCCACAGTACGTCTCCCCTACACCGAAAGCGTATTCTGTCCGAATCGTTTTCTTTTATATATTTATTTTAAAAACAGATTTGACTAAACTTTGACCGGTTGTAACTTTTTAAATATAACTCCAAATGAATTAATTCTTTTTCCTACATCTCTCAAATTCTGTCTAGTTTATTTTAAGATTTATTTGAAAATTTTCCAAATAACTTTTTTGTACTGTTTTTGAAATATGTGTTGTTTGCATATTTTTTGAACATAGGATTTTGGAAGAGAAGAAAAACTTCCAAAAGTTTTGGAGAGCACCCCCACCTCTCCACACCTTTAAGGCAAGCATTCTGAACCCTGGAATAATATGTTAGTGTGATGATTGGCACGTTTATAAATACCACCTCGTTTCGGAGTAGTGTTATTTCATGTGTTATGATCTTTTGCATGGATGCATTATGTGTATTTCCTTGCTGTTGGAAATAAGCATACTCGTGTAAAGGTAATCATCCTCATGTATCTTGCATGCATGCCGGAAAGGAATCCGAGAAAGCCTTTGCCTTGGGTAGGCATGAGCTTGTCGCCGGTCTCCGTCGGGACGGTTATATCCGGTATGGCATGGTGAGGTACAATGGGTGATGATTTGTTGTCTGGAGTATTTTTTTTGTTGTACTAACCCTGCAGAGTACATTGACAAGCCTCCTGAGTCGGCCATAGATCGAGTCTTGTTCCGGTAACCCCCATACTTGTTTCGTACTGCCACAGGTCCCCACCGTAGGTGGGGTATGGTTCAGTAAGTTGTTAACCCTTGTCTTGGCACACACCGTACAGAGAGGCCATGGTGGAAGATACCGGCTGCATCCGGTAGGCATGCCACCTGGTCCGGGGGCATGGGTGTATCCGGTTGGGACCGAGAGGGGGATACCCCTTAGAGCGCGCAGTAGAAATTTGATCCCATGCTACGTCGAGGTTGTAGCCTCCCCACTTAGAGTTTGCTTGACAGGTGTCGTGGGTGATCCCAGACACCGGCGAGTTGAGCTGGTGTGTGCAAGTCAGGTGTGTTTTTGATTAAAAGACCGTAGACGGAATTAGTTCCGATGGACTAAAGGAATCCGTTACTCGTGGGTAAAGAGTACACCCTCTGTAGAGATATTAAACCTATTCGAATAGCCGTGTCCATGGTTAAGGATTTCAGTCTGGGATGGGTCGAGTGTCGGTCTTAGTGTCGGTCTTCGGAGGTAAAAACTGTTAAACCAGAACGGAAATTTACTACTTGTGACCTGTGATAATTATGATTATCCTTATTGTCGACTAACCCGTGATGTTATTAATATCATCGAGTATCTCTGGGATGGTTCTACCTCCTAGATATTCACTGGCATTTCTTTTAAGGCCCCGTAAGTGGTGTCGCTCAGACGCCCGACGGTGGCATTTCTTTTAAGGCCCCGTAAGTGGTGTCGCTCAGACGCCCGACGGTGGCATTTCTTTTAAGGCCCCGTAAGTGGTGTCGCTCAGACGCCCGACGGTGGCATTTCTTTTAAAGCCACCGTAAGTGGTGTCGCTCAGACGCCCGACTGTGGCATTTCTTTTCAAAGCCCTTTAAGTGGTGTCGCTAAGACGCCCGACTGTGGCATTTCTTTTAAAGCCCTGTATGTGGTGTCGCTCAGACGCCCGACTGTGGCACATTTTGTTTGATTGCCCATGCATACCTTAAATATTTACTCACATACATCATGAACCTTATTTCATAATGATCAGAGTAAATCACAGAATATTTTGAAACATGTTTATCTGTGGCTATATTATACCTGTGTTCTTAATGTTTGCGAGTACATTCAAAGTACTCACAGGCTTGTCCCTGACTATTGTCTTGGCCAGATTACTTGCTTGGAGAAGAACGTCGCGATGACAGCCTCGGAAACCTAAGTAACAGTGATAGAAGCCTCGCGAAGATAGGAGTTAACCTGGTCAGCTGTTCCCGTGGGAAATGGAGTCCCATTGATCGTGGCGATCCACAAACCGCTTCCGCCCTCAACCACTAGAGAGCATTTGATGTACTCATAGGCCACATTGGTCTTGTACTACATATTTTGTACTCTTGCTTGGAATTTCTGTATCAAGTTGTTGCCTCATCAGCTAACAGTAATCCTGGGGCTGATGAGCTCGACGGCCATTTTCTGGAAATTAATGTCCGGAAAACCGGTCGCGACATTGAGTGGCTGCGCTTTTGTTTTCGAACTTCATGTCGAGTGGTCTTATGAATTTCATGTCGAGTGGCTGTGCTTGTTATAGTTTTATGCTGATATTAGCATCACTATGTCCCGCTCCTATCACAATTGAATGTTTCTTCTTCACCGTATTATTATCATATATGAATACATATGCTAAACCTGGATTACTATTGACTTAGCAACAAAAGCGTTGCTACCGTTACCCTCGCGCCGATTACTACTGACTTAGCAACCAAAGCGTTGCTACCGGTACCCTCGCGCCAAGGAGTGTGGACAAAGTGATATATCTAATGGTCAACCATGTAGTTTACTATAGTATTATGCAGTATAGAAAACAGTATAAATAAGTTAGCTGGGACTAATACTATGGCCTGCTTTTGGTTTCTGTCATACCAAACCTTGCTTAGGTATTTCATGTCACATTTTATAACAAATGCGTGGATGGCATGTAGATAGTCATTTTTTAATATATTTTACAGGGTCATTACTGTTGTGAGTATCTACCATCACCTACTCTTTGAGTAATATCAGATATATTTCCATCCTGAGATATATTGAGTGATATCAGCTCTAAATAGAAAAGGAGTTATATCAGAAGTTTGATCATTGAACTTCTTTTGATTAATTCCTTGATACATTTCCATCCTGAGATAGTCTCTACATTTCCATCCTGATATACATATTTTTTTTCTATTACCAGGTTAGCGAAAACGGGATTACGTAGGAGTTGGGGTTTGGCAAGTAGCATCACTTTGATTAAGTCCAAACCATAATTGAAAGGCATTGCAATTGTGGGTCAGTTCATAGATAATGCTATGTTTTATATGGAATACTTCAATGGTTTTATTACCGGGTTGGATATGAGTGCACCCGGATATGGACAAGAGACCAACAATAACAAATAATTGATCAAGCTTTGTAAAAGCGGCGGGGATCAGATAGTATCATATGTGCCATTGCCTTCGAAATTGAAAAGGGGAGACCGTCGTTCACTGTCCATTAGCTTTAAAATCGCAATTGCATCATTGTTTACACATAAATCGTTCTATACAATGTATCTAACGGATTCACAGCATCAGGTTAATGTGGCATGTCGCCTATGAAGTTGATCGACAAGGCAGCTGAATGAAGCAACTTATTAGTATGCCTAATAGCTATGGCTATGTAGTTTTTACCTTTTTATGTGTTCCTGCTCTTGGTACTTCCTCTCTCATGTTCACGATCTTAGTACCAAACTTAATTTCAAGTGGTTAGTTTTTGTGGTCTCATGAGCGCACTAAATCGAATGCTGCCTTATTTCTCGTGACGATGTCAAAGTCAATGATGTTTTGCTCCTATTGCGTGTGAATGTTTCTTCTTCCTATTAGTTTGCTGTATCCCGTTTGTTTGAATACGTACGCTAAACCTGGTTTCCTATTAAATTGAGCATTACCTGTTTGGACACTTTATTGTGACCGGCACCCTTGCGCCAAGGCGCGTTTCCGATCTAGTGGAATGAGAAGCCGAGAGGAGTAGAGGACATAGGCGATGCGCGACAGCCTCGCTGGTCTCTCGATTAAAATTGGTTGCACACACCAACAAGTCAAGGGCCTAAGAGCATCTACAGCCGTGATGGATAAATCCGGTGTCCCTAAACGCCCGCGGGCGCGTCCAGACGCGTTCGCCGACACTGACCGGTCACGCCTTCAATAATGCAATCCACATTTGGATACCTTAAATTAGAAATCTCAAATCCATATTATTATATGCAATGGAGTGATTTTTAAGCGAAGCTCGTCCAGTAGTCGTGGCCATGTCCGGCGGCTGGCTGTGCTCCCCAAAGTGTTGGTCCGGTCACTGGCAAGGTAGAGTAGGACATGGGACACGAGCCGGCTCACGGGACTCAAGGCGCCGCTGTCTCCCATGCCCTACTCCTTCTCGCCGGAGACCGGAACTTGTTGGGTGCTGGTGAACGTCAGATTGATGATGGGTCCATTCTGGGACGAGCGGCGACATCCACCATGATGCGGTGTGGCGCCCGGAGTGGTGCACCATAAGGGGCGCCGGAGAATATGACTCCGCCTCACCGACGTTCACCGCCTCGAGCGCTGCCGCCGCCTCCCGCGCCCGCTGCCTCGCACGGCGGGCACGCCGTGCCATGGTTGCGTCAGACGACGCTCACGGGGCGTGTATGACCTCGACACGCTAACAGAGGGGTTGCGCGTCCGCCTCGTGTTCGGACGCCAGACAGACCGCACCGCCTCCGGTGAGGCAGCGACAGCTGCCCTAGCGCCGGATTCATGAGCCATTTGGGTGGACGCAATGGATTCCCGACGGAAGGAGTCGAGCGCTGCCGTGCACGGACCTCCTCTCGGGAGCGGCGGAGCGCAATCCGGATGACCATCTGCTCTTCGGAGGCCGCGCGGTATGAGCTCGGGTTTGACTAAGCTAGAGGTGAAGGACTCATATCTGCTGCCCGCCATGCCACTGACGGCCGTATGGCGCCGGAGACAAGTTTGGGTAGTAGAGGGGAGTGGAGTGAAGTGGCTAGGGTTTGGTCCGATGAGAGGATGGGGAGGAATATATGTGGCGTTGGTTGGGCTAGCATGGGCCGGGTCCGGCGAGGCAGGCCTGCTCGGGTGCCCCATGTCCGCCCCATGTTTTGGCTGAATGTGAGTGGTGGCGGTCAGCCCGGACGTTTGAGGCCCGTTTAAAGCGTCCGGCTGGGTCGAAATTTCGTGGCTGGTCAGTGACCGGGCGGGCCACACGGGTATTTAAGGAGAGTTTGGGGTGCCCGACTGTAGATGCTCTAAAGCCGCTAGCTTACTATGGGATTTTCAGTCCGAGTTTGTTTTTTCTAACAGGTTAGGCCTACTACTGCTAGCCAATCTATGTCCCATGGTATAATAGATGGCATCAACTAATTAAGGAGTACTCTTTTTTGGAGCCCTCTCAAGAATGACTTGGGGTGGGCTGGAGGATGCCTAAGTGGCACACTCTCAGTCGCCGCCACATGTTGCGCTTTGGGCGTTCTCTTTGGGTCTTTTCTCTATATGCGTTTTCGGCTTTTAGATAATTTTTCTGGTTCATCTCGGCTTCTAGGTTTTCCTCTTGTTTTTCTTAGATTTTGGACCAAAAAATTTGTGCGAAAAAATGTGATTTCTTTTTTCATTCCGCGAGAGGCACAAATTTACTTCTCGTGGAGGCACATACTTGCTTACACGTGAGGCACGACCGTGACTCTCGCAAAATAGAAAAACGGGTTTTCATTTTTCTTTCTTCTTCCATGAGAGGTACGATGCACTTCTCGTGAAGGCACGGATTTGCTTTGGAGAGAGGCATGATCGTGCCTCTTGGTAAAAAAAATGCATTTTTTCCTTTTGCGAGAGGCATAAATTTACTTCTCGTGCCTCGCAAAAGGGAAAAACACGTTTTTTTCGCGAGAGGCACGGATTTGCTTCCGTGGTGCCTCTCGGAAAAGGAAAATAAATATTTTTTGTTCCGCCGTGTGCCCGTGTCTCTCGGAAAAGGAAAAAATACGTTTTTTCGCGAGAGGCACAGATTTGCTTCTGCAAGAGGCACGACCGTGCCTCACAGAAATAAAAAAGGCATCTTCTTTTTTCTCCTTCTACGAGAGGCACGGATTTACTTCTCGTGAAGGCACGGATTTGCTTCCGCGAGAGACACGTGCTTCCTGTTCGGGTTTTTTATGGAAAAAAGTTCGTTGAAACCTATCAACATAGGATCTAGTTTTGAAGATCTCGATGCGAGGAATCCAACAGTGAAAATAGTTCAAGATTTAGCTGTGTCGTTCGAGAGATAAAATGTTTTGAATAAATAAATTTATGGAAAAAGAAAAAAAATCCCGGGTTACGAAAAGTGGCGTATATGCTGTTTGACATTTGGTGCAACCTGGGGAGGTGAGAGTGATTTTTGCAAAGAATACTCCTTGATTAAGAATTTTGATAATTAAAAACCTAGGAGGGGCACTGCGATTTGGGGGTTCTACGCAGTTGCACCGCAGGCACCTGCTCTGATCATCATGGGTTGTGGTTTATGTCTCTATATCCATGCAAGGCAAGGACGCTTGACACACCTCAGTGATACTAGAACTATATATCTAGAGACAAGATGAGTGTGTAGGAAATGGTATGTGAGGGTTACATGGATATTTGCTAACTAGCATCAATGTAGCAGAATTCTCTAGTTGTGATGACATAATTCTTAAATTTTCAAGTGTGACATAATTCTTATTTTTTCTTGGGTATCAGTGTCTTGATCTTCAAGCTCAAAAGTTAAGTTACCTCCCATGTTAATTTTTGTTAAGATTGTTATCTTGTGTTTATATCACACACAAACCTACACACATACCTCCCGCAATGAATCCGTGCTTCTTGAGCCCTTTCGTCTGGTCTAATTCTAGCTCTGACCACAACCTGTCTTGTACCCTTGTGCCTGAGACCCACAACCACTGCGAAATTGCCTCCCACTCTTAACACACCCGCACCCTCCCCCCCCCCCCCCCCCCCCTCCGAGCACGTCGTCTGGACCCAGCCCAACATCATCAATTTCCCGCTCGACAATATCACACTCAGCCACCCCTCCACACCAGCTCACTTTGTATTTTGTAGCGTTGATCGCATCTTTCTGTCGACCTATGCACCCTCTCTCTACGCACCAGCTTAGCCTTGTTTCCCACTTAGCTCCATCCTAGTAGAGCTACCCCACAATGCACACGAGATGGACACACATGGGAAATATCTAGTTATTTCATGACAGAAAGGAAAATTTCATTGTGTATTTTCTCGCCAGTTTCTTCTATTAATTCTTCATATAAAATATCACTCCATGGTCAGAAATGCTATCATGCAATATGTGATGTATTTCATGCTTTGCTGTAGAATAACTCTTGGTATTTGGTTCCTCGTCCAACAATGTGTGAATGCCATCTTTGGGAAATGCATCTTTCGACCCAAATTCAACACCAACATGGTATGTTGGCGAGGTACAAGGTAAGGAGGGGCAGGGGGTGTTCGTGGATTCAATAAATGTGAGGGTGTTGAGTATACCAAGATATTAATCTGATTATCAAATCGACTATTATTCATATGGTGCTCAGTCTTGCCACATCCTCCCTGTGGCAGTATATTTTGAATGAGATCACTGTATCAACCCACATACTAGTGTAGGGATTCTTTTCGAATTGAGGTGTCCGCTCAAGAAAGATTGTTTTGGAAACACATTCTTAGAAAAAGTGAAACTATACTGTATCGACCCACATACTAGTGTAGGGATTCTTTTCGGATTGAGGTGTCTGCTCTAGAAAGGCCTTTTGGAAACATAAAAAATCATAACACTCCGGGTCCGGCACATGCATTAAAATTTGAATCCTAATACATAAGCTGCCCATTTGGTAAAATACCTTTTTCCTTATTGAAAAGACAGGTACTTCTCTGGCTGCTCAATCAATTGATGCACACAACCTTTTTTGCGGAATTTTTGTGTACTTTATTTTCATGATGAAATACCTTGAATTGTGAGCTGCACAAAAATAAGATTATTTACCTTATTTTACACACACACACACACACACACACACACACACACACACACACACACACACACACACACACACACACACACACACACACACACACACACACACACTCCTTTTGGAGTATGTGCGTAAAATTTCATGATGAAATACCTTGAATTGTGAGCTGCACAAAAAATAAAAATCATGGACTTTGGGGATGAACAGAACATGTGTTGAAAAGCACAAATTTGTTATTTTATTTAGCAGTCATTTTAGTGTATTTCATCATGAAAATTTGGACACATGTACACTATGTCTCTGGGTATATGTATCTTTTTTGAAAAGTAAAAGCATGGTTTGAAAATTTCAAAATTAAGGCCTCCATTTGTTATTTGTTGCTCAAGCTAGCACTGTTTATTTGTCAGTTGATCGACCTAATTACATATCCAAGTGACTTGTGTAGGCCTGTGACGTTGATCCCCTCATCATCATGGGCTGTGGTTTATATCTCTATATCCATGCAAGGCAATGACGCCTGACACACCTCGGTGGTACTAGGACTCCATAGCTAGAGATGTTATGAGTGTGTGGAATTGGTAGGTGAGGGTTACGTGGATATTCTCTAACTAGCATTAGTGTTGCAGTATTCTCTAACAGCGAGCAATTATTAATTATGTGTTTATTTTAAGTAGCAAGTGTGACATAATTCTAAATTTTCTTGGGTATTTAATCACAATATCTATAAGAGGTAAATTTGTATGTAACAAATATATATTTTAATTGGTAGGTTCTTCCTTCAAAATATGAAGTCCGATGATCAAATGAATATAAGCCCAATGTTTACACTTGTATCCATGTCCGACTGATAATTGTCATATCAACCTTTCGTCATACCAAATCCTCTAGGATTGCGCTGGATTCAACACACATATCCGTGTCCAGTTGTCTTTCACTGTGTGGGAATCTCTGATGGTCGGATTAGACATTCGAATCCGAGTCGGATTCGGACAGTTGTTTTTGTGTCCAATGTTGTGCAGTGCACTAGCATTATAAATGTATGTCCATGCAGCTGAAAATAGAACGTCATTGGTTTTGAATAACGCTGTATTCAACATACATAGTTTTGTTTCATGGAAATTTGGACTTTTTTTCAGAAATATTTCTTGGCCTCATTGTTCTTCTGATTTCCTATATCGAAACAAGGACACTCTTATAGCGTATATAGAGTCGAAACAGAGCGCTTTAATTACTCCAATGATGCCAATATATCTCCAATATATACATTTGAATCCCATCATTAACTTGGGAAATGTGGTATGTAAGCATGCGACGCACTTCACGTTTCACTAGAAGACATAAATACACAAACTATTTCTATTCTTATTTGCAAAGCCACTTTTGGTTTCCGCCGGTGAAGATAGATTTGGAAATCACAGTACAATTAATGCGTGTATATAGTACTCGGACTAGATCGACCTTTTTATCATCCATTAGTCTGATGCATATACATTCTGACACTTTTAATCCTTCCCTATCTATATGAAATGGGCACAACACCTGGAGAAACAATCTCATGTTATTCTCTTTTGAACTATTGAGAAATCAGATAGTAGATGCTTGCAATATTGAGCTAGCTGTGTATTAATGCAACTCATTAAATAATTCTAAGTCACGATATAAAATTGCTGGAGCTGGACACATGGTAGTTAACCTATAGATCTAATTTTAGATCGGCTAATGTCAAATAAAACAGCACCAAATAAATCAGCTCAAGAAACTAAGAATCACATGAAATAGCCTGAAGAATCTGTTCTAGATGCATCAAAGTATCAAACACAAACTTACACACATATATGGCAAACCATCTTAATTGCAGATTGCAGTCTTCATTTATTTATCTATTGAGCGGGGATCGATCGATCGAGAGCTATTTGCACACCAAATATAGAGAAGCTAAACATGCAAATATAGCACACGCAAGCACAGCTCGAACACCTGTCAACTGAGAACACTAGCAAGCTGCTCGATCGATCTGTTGATCACTCCTACTACTCCTCCTCATGTTCCTCTGCCTCTGGAGCTGGAAGGTTCAGATCAACGTCGAACACGACCGGCTTCCGAGCTTCTTCGGCGGCGGCGAGCTCCTCCCTTTTGAGCCAGGAGCAGCCTTTCTTACCATTGTGGCTAGCACGGTGGCCGCCGAGCGCCTGCCGCGTCTGGAATAGCATCTTGCAGCGGTCACACACGTACGGGTAGCGCCGCCCGTCCGGGCCGAGCTCGCCGAGAGGTTCTGGCCGGGGCGGCTCCATGCCGCGCCAGCTGCGGTCCGTGTGGCTGCGCATGTGGCCATGGACGGCCTTGGCACTAGCGAATGTGCGGAAGCAGATGGGGCACCCGTAGGGCTCTACCGGTGCTCCACGGGCGATGGCAGGGACGACGGCGTCCACCTCGTGCAGGGACTTGAAGCTCCAGGGGTACCTGGGATCGTCGCCTCCTCCGGAGCCTCCCGCGACGAGGTAGTGGACATGGCCGGCGCCGGGCATGATGAACACTTGGGAGCTCGATCCGGTCATCATGTTGTGGGTTCTGGGTTGTGGCTGCCGTTTCTTTATTTGTGTATGTAGACGAAGACGACAACAAACTCTAGCTGCACTTTGTATTTGTGTATCTGCTGCGGCTTGGGACTGCGGCCGTAGGCGTGGTGAGTAGTATCGGTTTGTCTAGTTCATTCATATTAGTGTCGCCCGTGTGGAGACTGTAAGCTTTGCTAAGAAACATTTGCGTAGTTTCACATAGAGACAAAAGATTTTACAATTTCAGTTTCTGGTTGAGAAGAGAGGCCACCCCTGGTTTTTGCAAAAACCGTGGGCTGTTTATTGAAACTGGGCACTCTCCTAACCCTCTCACAACCAGCACGCTTTCGGCGGCCAGACTTTGTAATCTTGCCACCGTGAGGGTTCTAATATGTGGTCCACTCTCGCATGGGCCATCTGGCCACCGTGTGCAGATTCGCAGGCCGTAAGTTCTGGACGAAAGTTTTTCGGGGAAAAAGTGGACCCTATAGGTTAAATGGGCCTCGCTCTCCATCGCACACAGCCCGTTTAGCTGAGGGTTAGAGGAAACAAAGCACCATTGGTTCTCGATTTGCATTGAGAAGCCAACATGATGTCAGTTGCTCTGCTGTAAAGCAAACCGATTCCGCGGGTGTAGGTTTCCATCGAGAGAATCTAAGAGCCTGTTTGGTTCCAATAAGTCACCCGACTTATAAGTCAGGTGACTTAAAACCAGTGACTTATAAGTCACGCCTGTTTGGTTGTCACCTGACTTATAAGTCACCTGACCACACTAAAATAATGCATGTGTTTAATAGATCAATAAATCATGCATAAACCCAGTAATTCATGTATACCAAACAGCAGAATAGATCAATAAGATTATCTGTAGCTATATGTAGAACACAATATGTAGAACATGCATTCAGATCCATATCAAAAAAATTGAGTGCATGCATTCAGATCCATAACGTTCCAAGGCATGCATTGTTCATGCCTTTTGCCATTGTAATAACCACACCTCATTTTACAAATCCATTTCAAATATGCATACATATATCCATACAAGTATCGATACAAGTCATCACTAACAAATACAAATTACATTGTTCGGCACTAGAACAAATACCAATTACCGCCTACTATGCAGTCCTTCCGCTATCCAATCACGAAAAACGTTCATGTTATGATCATCATGCGAGTTTTGCCCCTGTGATTGAGTTGCACGGCTTCGTCGTTGGCGTCGGCGTCGTAGGCAACTAGGCTCATCCACCATTGGAATGAACTCCTCATCATCATCACACTCTCCAAAATCTCTATCCTCCAATTTACTCTCTCTAATGAAATTGTGTAAAGCCATGCATGCTGAAATAATTTTACTTTGCTTTGGTGGTGGATAAGAGGGCATGTGCAATAAAATCCTAAACTTGTTCTTCAGTACTCCAAAGCATCTCTCTATTGCATTGCGAATTTGGGAATGTCTATGATTAAATGTTTGTTTTTTACCTCTTGGCGGTGGACCTTGATTGTACTCTTGAAAATGATACTTCGTTCCTTTGTACGGTGCAAGATAACCAGGTTGGTTAGAGAATCCCGAGTCCACCACATAAAACTTCCCTGCAATGTTAAACTGTTAGAATAGCATCAATCATCGGGCTGATCAAAGAAATGTGTACAGCAATCTAAATGTACCTCGGGGAGGATGTGGGAAGTGGCTGCCAAATTTGTCTAATGCTGCCTTGAACACCCTCATGTCATGAACCGACCCAGGCCACCCAGTAACGATGAAGGTGAATCTCAAGTCAAAATCACATATTGCTAGCACATTCTGAGTAGTAGTTGATTTTCGGTTCATGTGTGTGATGAGGTCTGTCTTTGGCACAACCACCTCTATATGTGTTCCATCAATGGCTCCAATGCAATTGTCGAAGAACGGAGCAAACATTGGATTTTGGACTCTTGGGTGAGATGTGCTAAACTGTGGATCTAGTGGGCGAATTATGTCTCCTGCCAACTTAACCAAACATTCCAAGACTGCATCAAACTTCCTATGAAGTGTCTCCATTGATCGAACAAAACGATTTTCAGTCTGCCGTATAGATTGGGGAGCACCAACCTTCCATAAGAACATGGCTAAAGACTCCACAGATGTCATCTTCGTAGTAGACTGCAATCCATATGACTCTACTAGCAAATTGTGCAGGCTATCAAACACCTCTCTATCCATTCTAAACATGTTGAAACATTGTGTCTTATGATGTAATGTCCTCATCACCCACTCATATCCAGTTTCTTTAGGTTGGCGGTACATATTTTTATTTGCCATGTTCTCAAGGTGGTACGTACCAATGATTTGTGCAGCGCTGAATATTATGTTCTTCCTCCTCTCTGCTGCTGCAGCTTCTTGTTCCTCCTCTTCTTCGTCCTCCTCTGCCCACTGATCCATGGTGGCAGCCATCCATTGCTACAAAAAAGGGTAGAGGATCAATTTAGTACCAACAAGTAACAGAATATGATGGATCATATGCACCAGCTCACAATTATTTCTCCAGTCAACAGAAATATAACACATGACCAATCAAAGTTCAAATTGCAGTTCACATAACACGACATAACATGATTCAAGTTCACATAACACGACATAACATGATTCAAGTTCACATAACACGACATAACATGATTCAAGTTCACATAACACGGCATAACATGATTACTACTAGCATCACACTGCTACAGTTTACTTCTTGGTCACAATTCCTCTCTGCTGGCAGTGCATTTGGATCCACGCAAGCCTTGCTTCAGTAGTCTGCATAGCTCTGAAAAAGGCCCTCTTGTTAGCATCCATGAACAACTCCGAAGCCACCCACATTTCCATGGATGCTTCAGCTACCCCACACTCTGTAGCAAGGGCTACACACTGATCCATCTCTTCTTGAATTGCTTGGCGTTTTTGCACCATGATCTGTGCTTGTGCATTTACAATTGCCCTGGACCGAGCCTCCTCCCTCTTGGCATAATTGTCCTCCTTTTTCTTCCCTTCCTCCCTGTCAATCTTGATTTCATTCACCAGCCCCCTAAGAGCTTTAATCATAGGACTCTTGGTTTTCTTGGAAGGGCTCTCTCCTGTTGTTGCAATGCTGGTGGCCCTCTTGCTGCTACTACTAGCCATCTTGTTAGCACTGCCCATGGGACTGCATGTGTCACCTTCTCCAATGAGATCTGCTGCAACACCATTGTGCGGCTGGTTGTCTTCCTCATCAAATCCTGGACAAAATGCAGATGATCCATCCACTGTCACATTATCGAAGATCAGCATCAAATCATCTAGATAGGGGGGCACTCGATCCTTGAATACTCTGTAGCACTCGGTTCTCCCCTTGGTATTAGCTTGCCACCATGACTCGCTTGCCAGGATTTCACCATTTGGACCTCGGCCTAGTCCACTGGACTTCACCTGCACCTCTTTCCAGAAATTTGCCAAGACCTTTGCTTGGGTATACCTATTCTTCATAGCCTTCACATTATATTTCTGTCCACAAGATCTACGAAAATCTCTGCATATGTTCTTCCACCCAACAGCAGCCATTTGATTGTTTGGGCGGTTCCCATTACTAATCTCGCGAATGACTAATTTTAAATAGAGTTCTAGCCTTTGTTCATTCCATTTAGCAGTATCAAAGCCACGCTGTCATGCATTGCAAATCGATTACAAAACGATACAATGTGATACATTGCAATTGTGAAACACATGAACACTGCAAATATTACCTCATCAGAGTCGTCTTCCTCCTCTTCGGAGTTCTGGAGCATGTTGGAGCTGGTCCAATAGAAGCCTTCCTCGTCGTCGTCCAGGTCAATGTGGCCTTCAGTTTGAGCACTTGCGACATTGGTCAGGGACCTGCCGCGCTTGACACCACCACCACCGCGACCAGCCCCTGACCTCGCTGGACGAGGAGGCATGCCGGCGCTGGATGAGGTTCCTCGGCCACCTGCGCCTCGGCCCGCACCTCGACCGCGTCCAGTCGTGGCCACCACGTGCTTGCCGCTGCGTCGACGGGGAGGGGCCTCCTGGGACTGCAGAACATGCTCGTACTCCGGCAGGCCAGGAAACGCCGCCGCCTCGGAGTTCAGGTCCAGTCCCCCCGGCGCGGGCGGATCGACGAAAGTCGCGGCCTGTGGTGTACTCGGAGCACCCACGCGCGGAGGGAGGCCGGCAACCGCCGCGCTCAGAGCACCCAGGCCTCCAGTCGCCGCGCCCAGGGCACCCACGCGCGGAGAGAAGCCTCCAGCCGCCGGTGGGGAAAACGGAGCAGCACGCGCACGAAGCGGTGGGGAGTAGTTGCCGACCTGGGAGCCGTCACCAAAGAAGTCGTCTTCCTCGTCGGCGCCTTGGGAATCTTGGAAAAGGTTGAGATGCAACCTCGAGTTCCTGCCGGCCATGGTGGAGACCGGGCGGCGAGCGGAGGAGGCGAGCGGATCCGGGCAGCGGCGTACTGGATCTCGAAGGAGGCGTGCTGGATCGGATGGATTGCGGCGGTGGCGAGCGGGCGATGGAGGGCGGCGGCGGCGAGGGTTTGGGTGCGGGGTGGGAACGAGCGGGCGATGGAGGGGGGATGGGTCACGGGTGTGGTCCTGAAGGAGAAAAGGTGGTGGGTCCCACACAAAAGAGGTGACTTATAAGTTTTAAGTTGGGGGTGGAGCAACTTATGACTTATAAGTTGGGGTGACTTATAAGTTAGGGTTGTTTGGGAAAATAAGTCACTTTTTTCACTTTTGAACTTATAAGTTGGTGACTTATTTGGAACCAAACAGGGCCTAATACCATCGTTGTTCTCTCCCAAGGAAAGAGTCGTGTTCAATCAAGGACCGGTTCTTTTTGAGAAGCCCACCCCCCCCCCCCCCCCCGGTCGATAAGATTGAAAACTCTGTGCATATGCCCTTAAACCTTAAATGTTAAAACAACAAACATTTTACACTCGGCCTCCTCTAAAGTTTAGCAGTATGTATGTCCCCCTGCTCGTTCCAGGCTATGTCCCTGGCTAAGACCCGTCATAGTTTACATTGAGAGGTCAAACATGATGTCAGTCGCTCAACTGTAAAAAAGCTGGATTCCGCCGGTGTAGGTTTCCATCGAGAGAACATGGTACCAATCGTTGTACTCTCCCAAGAAAAGAGTCATGGTCTATCAACGACCGGTTCATGTTGAATGTATGCCCATCCAGGGCCAATTCCCCCTGCCCCCCACCAAGATTAAAAACTTTGTAATTATACCCTTCAACCCTAAATGTTAAAACAACAAGCAGTTTCTACTTGCCCCCCTCTAAACTGTAGCGGTATGTATCCCCCCTACTCATTCCAGGCTACGTTCCTGGACAAAATGGCATGCATTCATTTTTTTGTTGTATCCGACATTTGCCGGTTCTGTTTTGTTTTAATTACACTTTTTAAAATTACATGAGCAAATATTAAACAGGGGAAACCTTTCTTTAATATTACATGAACCTTTTACTAAAATGTGTGAACACTTTTTGAAGTTCCATTAATACAGCTTTACAGGTTGTGCACACTTTCTAAATTATAGGACCGGTTTCAATATACATGAGCACATCCTTTAATTACATGAATGCTTTTAAAATACGTTAACACTCTTTTTGAAAAATGAAAGAATATTTTTAAAACTATGACACATTTTATCTACATGAACATTTTAAAAAGTACTTGAACGCTTTTTTGAAATTATACGAACAAACATTTCCTCATACTCTGTATTTACACTTCAATTATTTACTCCCGTTGAAAACCTAATCAATTTGTCATCAATCACCAAAAAGGGGGAAATTGTAAGTGCAACAAGTGCCCCCATAGTGGTTTTGGAGTATTGAAGACAAATAGGTTGAGGGAGCAATGTGTTTGTGAGTGTACACAGGAGATCTAGTCCTTGAAGATTTGGTTTAACAAATGGAAGATGACCCCTAAAAATGAATTTCTTCAAGTGAAGAATTTGGTGATGAAATTGGTACGGCCTTTGAAGAAATTGATATGAAGACTTTTGTCTTCGTAGTTTCTTTCTTCTTATTTGAGTCATAAGAAAAATCATACTGTTAAAGGGGGTCTAGGTGAATCTGTTGAGGAACGTAGTAATTTCAAAATTTTCCTACGCACATGCAAGATCATGGTGATGCATAACAACGAGCGGGGAGAGTGTTGTCCACGTACCCTCGTAGACCGAAAGCGGAAGCGTTAGCACAACACGGTTGATGTAGTTGTACGTCTTCACGATCCGACCGATCAAGTACCGAACGCACGGCACCTCTGAGTTCAGCACACGTTCAGCCCGATGACGTCCCTCGAACTCTGATCCAGCCGAGTGTTGAGGGAGAGTTTCGTCAGCATGACGGTGTGGTGTCGATGTTGATGTTCTACCGATGCAGGGCTTCGCCTAAGCACCGCTACGATATTATCGAGGTGGATTATGGTGGAGGGGGGCACCGCACACGGCTAAGAGATCAATGATCAATTGTTGTGTCTATGGGGTGCCCCTGCCCCCGTATATAAAGGAGCAAGGGGGTGCGGCCGGCCAAGGGGAGAGGCGCGCCAGGAGGAGTCCTACTCCCACCGGGAGTAGGATTCCCCCCTTTCCTAGTTGGAATAGGATTCAGGAGGGGGAAAGAGGAGAGAGAGAAGGAAGGGGGGGGGGGCGCCGCCCCCCTCTCCTTGTCCTATTCGGACTAGGGGGGAAGGGGCGCGCGGCCCAGCCTTGGCCACCTCTCCTCTTCTCCGTAACGACCCACTAAGGCCCATTTATCTCCCGGGGGATTCCGGTAACCTCCCGGTACTCCGGTAAAATCCTGATTTCACCTGGAACACTTCCGATATCCAAACATAGGCTGCCAATATATCAATCTTCATGTCTCGACCATTTCGAGATTCCTCGTCATGTCCGTGATCACATCCGGGACTCCGAACAACCTTTGGTACATCAAAACATATAAAGTCATAGTATAACTGTCATCGTAACGTTAAGCGTGCGGGCCCTACGGGTTCGAGAACTATGTAGACATGACCGAGACACGTCTCCGGTCAATAACCAATAGCGGAACCTGGATGCTCATATTGGTTCCCACATATTCTACGAAGATCTTTATCGGTCAGACCGCATAACAACATACGTTGTTTCCTTTGTCATCGGTATGTTACTTGCCCGAGATTCGATCGTCGGTATCTCAATACCTAGTTCAATCTCGTTACTGGCAAGTCTCTTTACTCGTTTCGTAATACATCATCCCGCAACTAACTCATTAGTTGCAAATGCTTGCAAGGATTAAGTGATGTGCATTACTGAGAGGGCCCAGAGATACCTCTCCGACAATCGGAGTGACAAATCCTAATCTCGAAATACGCCAACCCAACAAGTACCTTCGGAGACACCTGTAGAGCACCTTTATAATCACCCAGTTATGTTGTGACGTTTGGTAGCACACAAAGTGTTCCTCCGGTAAACGGGAGTTGCATAATCTCATAGTCATAGGAACATGTATAAGTCATGAAGAAAGCAATAGCAACATACTAAATGATTGTGTGCTAAGCTAATGGAATGGGTCATGTCGATCACATCATTCTCCTAATGATGTGACCCCGTTAATCAAATGACAACTCATGTCTATGGCTAGGAAACATAACCATCTTTGATCAACGAGCTTGTCTAGTAGAGGCATACTAGTGACACTCTGTTTGTCTATGTATTCACACATGTATTATATTTCTGGTTAATACAATTCTAGCATGAATAATAAACATTTATCATGATATAAGGAAATAAATAATAACTTTATTATTGCCTCTAGGGCATATTTCCTTCAGAATCATGGTTCACATTTACAAGTCGCTTCAAGTGAAGCATTTGGAAATCTCCGGAACAGCTGACGCATTTGCTAGCGATAGTGACAGAGTTCATCTGGACACTGATGAATTTGGTTAGGCTAAGGAGTTAGGAGTTCGCCAGTGCGGTCTGCCTAAAAGTGAGGAAATTGAGTGCCCTGACGAATTTGAGAGTTCAAATTCCGACCGTTGCTGTGCCACGGGCCAGCTATCGAGTGGATCCTTATCCTCCTAATGGTCATATCAGAGAAGGGTATTTATGGCAATTCATGTCGGGTTGCCCTGGCTATAAATAGCCGCCCCACAACCACTTGTTGGTTGGCTGATCAGAGAGAACTTGACACTTGTTATTGGAAAGCAACCCGTTCTCTGACGACTTTGATAGAATCCTAAGTGGGAAAAAACCCAGAGCCAAAGTGATTGGGCATCACTAAAGAGATTGATCTGTGTGATCCGACGCCTTTTACATTTGAAGACTGCCATTCTTCCAGACAGTTAGGCGTCACGTTCTGAGCACCCAAGAGTCATTGTGGTGTGCCAGTGAACAAGTATGTGAAGGTTTTGGAAGTCTACCTTGAAGACTTACCACGAGTGATTGGGCGAGGTCTAAGTGACCTTAGCTCAAGAGGAATACTGTGAGGACTGTGTGTCCTCTGATTTTGTCTTAGCCGCCTCAACCAGACGTACAGCTGATACAACAACTAGAATTGGTCTACCAAATCGTAGTGTCTTCACCGAGCCAACCAGCTGGTTTCAAATTCCTCACCCTTCCCTTACATTATTCCGATGCTGAAGAATTTGTGATCTACAATTTGAAGAACTTGAACTGAAGACTTTCGTCATGTTGTATTTTATTTCTTCAGTTCATCTTCCTCATGGTTGTATGCCTATATGATTGCATGTACTTCACCTGTATGTATCTTGTATGCATGCTTTTCGTTTCTGTGATGATTTAGTTCCCTCACATTTCTATTTCTTAACTCTGATCTTTGTCAAATTCCTCAGAGTTTGACGATTTTCTAAAAATCTCCCATTCACCCCCCTCGAGGAGTTAACCTGCGCTTTCAATGTCTCTATATCCATGCAAGGCACTGACGCTTGAGATGGGCGGTAGGCGTGGTGAGTACAACATCTGTTTATCTAGTTCGGTCTTGTCTTTATTAATTCATTCATACTAGTATCGCCGGTGGGGAGACTGTAAGCCTTCCTAAGAAACATTTGCGTAATTTCACATGAAGACAAAAAAATTACAATTTCAGTTTTTGTTTGAGAAGAGAAGCCACCCCTAGTTTTTGCAAAAACGGTGGGCTGTTTATTAAAACTGGGCACTCTCCTAACCCTCTCACAACCAGCACGCTTCGGGCGGTCGGATTTTGTAATCTTGCCATCATGAAGGGTTCTAATATGGGTCCACTTTTGCACGGGCCATCCGGCCACCGAATGTAGATTCGCGGGCCAAAAGTTCTGGATGGAAGCTTTTCGGAGGAAAAAAGTGTACCCCATAGGTTAAATGAACCTCCCTCTTCATCGCATGCAGCCCGTTTAGTTGAGGTTTAGAGGAAACAAAGCACCATCGGATCTTGATTTGCATTGAGAGGCCAACAGTATGTCACTTGCTCTGTTGTAAAGCAAACTGATTCCACTGGTGTAGGTTTCAATCGAGAGAACCTAGTTCCCGTTGTTGTGCTCTCCCAAGAAAAGAGTCGTGTTCAATCGACGACTGGTTCTTTTTGAGAGGATGCCGATCCAACGCCCTAACAATTGACGAAGATAGGAAAAGGAACAAAAAAAGAATCGAGGAAGAAAAGGAGATAACAAAAAGGTTTTGTCAAATCTGACGTTAGTTTTTCCAGTATCGTCAAGGGTGCCCCTATGTAAGCATTGCAACCTAGTTCATATGGTTTGATCTCAACTACGAAGCTTCCCATGACACACAGTACAGTCTTATCTGACGTTGGTATATCCCTAACATCTTAAATGAACAAAAATAAAATAAAATAGATTTGACTGCAAAATTAGCACAATACAATTCTTCGTAATTTCACATGGAGACAAAACTCTATAGTTTCAGTTTTTTTTGCGGGGCTATAATTTCAGTTTCTGATTGAGGATTTGAGCCACCCCTGGTTTTGCCAAAACCATGGGCTAGTTTGGCATTCTGCAAATATATTTTATGCACATCAATACTGAGCACTCTCCAAACCCCCTCATGACATGTGTGCTTTTTGGCTCCCAGATTTCGTGATGTTGATGTCTTGATGCATTCTAGTGGCCGAGCCTCCAGCTGGGCCGCGTTTTTTCTTCTGTCTTTTTTCGGCTGTATTATTTTGTTTTTCCTATGTGTGGTCTTTTTTGTTTCAGTTTCAGTTTTTTTCTATTTCTCTTTTGAGATTTGGTTTTTCTTCTGGTTTTCGGTTTATTTTTGCACATTAAATTTTACAGTTTTTGCAACATATGTTAAACATTTTTTTTCAAAATAGAATAGTGAACATTTATTTTTTAAACCTTTTTAATACATGGGAACAATATTTTTAATACATGGCAAACAAATCATTAATATATGATGTAAATTTTTTGAATACACACCTAACTTTTATGTAATATACATTGAACAATTTAATATCAGATCAAACTTTTTAAGATATACGATGAACAGTTTTTAATACACACTGATCATATTTTTGTATATATGGTGCATTCCTTTTCAATATACCATGAACATTTTTAATCTACACTAAATTTTTTAAACAGATAATAATTTTTTATTCAAATTTCGAAAATATTTTCAGAAAATTGTTGATAGTTTTGGAAGTTGTTTAAAATTTCAAAATATGTTCAAATTTTAGGGATCTTTTTGTATTTTTGAAGAATATTCATATTCTAAGAAATTATTTGGAAAACGTATTTAAAACTGGCGTGTAAAAATGTGTCGAAAGCTACGGTGCTGCTAAATGGAACGTCCAGACGTTTTACACCAGGGCGAAGGTGCAGCTGTTTTACGCACGTGGGCGTCGTACGGGACCTCTTTTCTAGTGTAGGCGGAGGCCCAGTAACACTAGTTCTTTTCTTCCGTTCCTTTTTTATTTGTTTCATATTCATTATATATGATCCACTTTTTTCTTTACTTTTTCCATTGATTTTTACGTTTTGTGGTTCTATTATTCAATATTAGTTAATTTTATTCTCTATTTCACCCGCAAAAAAAATATATTCTCTCTTTATCAATGTATTAACGTTTGGTTTTCTTTTTTCTTTCCTTTTTCGTTTGTTTCTCTGTTTCCTTTTCATTTTTGAGAGGCATGCACACACATTTTAAAATCGTGAAATATTCTCACACACAAGAACATGTGAAATATATATGTATAATCTTTTGACACACCATAACATGTAACCAAGACGAGTTCTTTCATAGGAAAATTTCCACAACTGCGACATGGAGGAATCCATGGCTGAGTTCTTTGCATTGTGTGCCCAGCACCTCCCTTCAAAACGGCGAAGACGGGAATCTCATTCGGTCCACTAACGATATCATGCACATGGGTATCGGTGTCTTTATCTTCAAACTCATAAACTTAGTGTGCTCCCATGTTAATTGTTTATTAACATTGTTTATATGTTTATACAACACAGTAACCTATACATGGGCCTCCCGTAGCGAATCCTGTGCCTCTTGAGCCCTTTCTCCTGGTCTACTTCGAGCTATGACCGTGATCTACCTCGTACCCTTGTGTATGACACCCACGTCCACTCCAGGATTGCCTCTAACTCTAACATGCATGCGCCACTCCCTTCCGGACACGCAGCTGGACTCAGCCGAAGATCACATGTTTCCCGCTTGGCAACATCACCCTCGGCTCCTGCACCACACCATCTCGTTCTGTCTTTTGTGTCTTTGACCGCATCTTCCCGTCGATCTATGCCAGCTTCTCCGTACGTGCCACCTCAACCCTGTTTCGTACTCAATTCAATCCTAGTAGATACACCACACAATGCACATGGGATGAACAGTACCTATGGGAAATATCGGGCTATTTTATGCCATAGAAGAAAATTTCAATGTATATTTTCTTGGCCATTTCGTCTATTACTTCTTACAAAGTAGCACTCTATAGGATCTGAAATGGTATCATGTAATGCTTGATGCATTTAATGTTGTGTTGCAAAACGACCTTGGTTCCCCGTCCAACATGTGTGAATGCCATCTTTGGGGCGACACAACTTCAACACTAATGGCATGCTGGCAAGGTGCAAGGACCGCGCGGGGGGGGGGGGGGGGGGGGTTCAATTCATGCCTTCACTAAACATGAGGGTGTTGAGCCTGGCGAGATATTAGTCCAATTGTTTTTCATATGGTGCCCAGTCTCGCCACATCCTCCGCATGGCTCGTGTTAGTATCTTTTGAATGAGATCACTATGAAGAAACACATCCTTAAAAAAACATGAAGATTATATTGTATCAACAAACATTCTTGTGTTGCGATCCTTTTCGGATTTAGGTGTCCATTCTAGAAAGACTATTTTGGAAACATAAAAAATCTGAACACTCCGTGTACCACACATGTATTCAAATTTGATTCCTTATATAGAATCTGCCCCCATTTGATATTTCCTTTTGAAAAGGCAGGTACACCCTTAGCTTCTGCATCAATTGATGCACACTACCTTTTTCATTGCGGAATTTTTGCATACATCAAAAGGGAGAATGTATTCTCAACAAAGCTAGGAAGATTACAGCAACACACTTATAGGTTATTCAACAAGATCTTATATAATATTGGGAAGCTCATCAACATGGGCATGTAACATGTGGAATCCCGCATGAACGTGACACTGCAGTCTGGTTAACATTGCATTGGACATGTATTTGCATATGGTCAGGGACACAAGGATGTAATGTATATGTGTGTAAAATTTTATGATGAGATATATTGAATTGTTATTTGCACAAAACAAATCATGAATTTTGGGGATGAACAATACATGTTCTGAAAAGCCACATTTTTTATTTAGGTCTCATTTTAACCTAGTTCATCATGAAAATCTGCACACATGTACATTATCTCTTTCGGTATATGTCTATTTTTTTCAAATAATTTCTTAAATGTAAAAGTATGAATTTGAATTTTCAAAATTAAAGCCTCCATTTGGCGTTTTTGCTCAAGCTTGCACTCTTTTATTTGACAATTATTGAGCTAATTACATTTCCATGTGACCTATGAAGGCCTGTGACGTTGACCTCCTCCTCATCATGGGTTGTGGTTTAGGTCTCTATATCCATGCAAGGCACCCGATGCTTGACACACCTCGGTGGTACTAGGACCATATAGCTATAGACGTGATTAGGGAATGGTAGGTGAGGGTTACATGGGTATTCTCTAACTAGCATTTGTGTAATAGTATTCTGTAATAGCGAGCAATTATTTATTCTGTGTTGTTTTAAGTTGCAAGTGTGACATAATTCTTAATTTTTCTTGGGTAATTATTACAAAAAAATCTATAAGGTATAAAATTATATAAAACCAATATAGGCTTTATGAGGTAGTTTCTCAAAAGAATATTAAGTCAGATGATTAAACAAATATAAGTCCGGTGGTTACACTTGTATCCGGTTCTAACTGATAATTGTCATGTCAACCTTTCCGTCATACCCAATCCTCTAGGATTGTCATAGATTCAACGCACATACCCATGTCAGATTTTCTTTGGCTATGCGGAGATCTCTGATGGTCGAATTAGACACCCGAGTCCGAGTTTGATACGGACATTTGTGTTTGTGTCTGCCGTTGTGCAGTGCACTAGCATTATAACTGTATATATATCCATGCTGCTGAAAATGGAACATTGGTTCTGACTAACACTGTATTTGGCATAATGGTTTTGTTTCGTGAAAATATGATTTTTTTTGTTTAAAAAATATATGTTGGCCCCTTTGTTCTTGAGATTTCCTATATAGAAACAATGAGACTCCTATAACATATATAGAGTCGAAATACAGTGCATTAATTACTCCAATGATGCAAATATATCCCGAATATATACAATGTGGAGCAACATCATTAAGTCTGATGTGTATAGTTGTATCCATGTCCGACTGATAATTTTCATGTCAAACTCAGTCATACCCAATCCTCTAGGAATGCGATGGATTTAACAGACATATCCAGGTCCAATTGTCTTCCACTATGCGGAAATCTCTGATGGCCGAATTAGACATCCGAATCCGACTCGGATTCGGACAGTTGTGTTTGTGTCTAATGCTCTGTTGTGCGCTACATTGTACATGAAACATTGGTTTTGAGTAACAACATGTTTGACATACATGGTTTTGTTTCATGAAAATATGGATTTTGTTTTTCAAAAATATTTTTTGGCCCCATTGTTCTTCTGATTTCCTATATAGGAACAAGGACACTCTTATAGCATATAGAGTCGAAATAGAGTGCATTAATTACTCCGATGATGCCAATATATATATCTCCAATATATACATTGTGAAGCAACATCATTAACTTGGGAAATGTTATTTAAAGCACACGCCACACTTCATGTTTCACTAGAAGACATAAATACTCAAACTATTTATGTTCTTTTTTGCAAAGCCACCTTTTCTTTCTGCTAAGGAGGAAAACATTTGGAAATTACAGTGCAATTAATGAGAGTATACCATACTAGGACTGGATCGACCCTTTTATCTTCCATTAACCTCATGCATATACATGGTGACCCTTTTCCTATCTATATGAAACGGGCACTCCCCCGCAAAAAAAAAAAGAACGAAAAGAAATGGGCACAACACCTGAAAAAAATAACTCATGTGATTCTCTTTGGAACTGTTGAGAAATAAGATATATGCATGCAAAATTGAGCTAGCTATGGATTAATGCAACTCATTATATAATTTCATTCACCATTCAGAATTGCTGGAGCTGGACACAAGGTAGTTAACCTATAGATCTAATTTTAGACCGGCTAATCAAGTAAAACAGCATCAAATCAGCTCAAGAAACAAAGAATCACATGAAATAACCTGAAAAAATATTTCTAGCTGCATCAAGGTATCAAACACAATCGGACACACATATACAACAGCTTAATTGCAGTCTTCATTTATTTGTCTATTGAGCGGGGATCGATCGATCGATCGAGAGCTATTTGCACCCCAAGTCTCGAAACACAAAGTCAAAGAGAAAGAAGGCAGAATAAAATATAGAGAAGCTAAACACCAAATATAGCACACGCAAGCAGAGCTCGAAGAACTGTCAACTGAGAACACTAGCACACGCAAGCACACGCAACCTGCTCGATCGATCTGTTGATCACTCCTACGACTCCTCCTCATGTTCCTCTGCCTCGGGAGCCGGAAGGTTCAGATCAACATCGAACACGATGGGCTTGCGAGCTTCTTCGGCGGCGGCGAGCTCCTCTCTTTCGAGCCAGGAGCAGCCTTTCTTACCATTGTGGCTGGCGCGGTGGCCGCCGAGCGCCTGCCGCGTCTGGAACGGCATCTTGCAGCGGTCGCATGCATACGGGTAACGTGGCCCGTCCAGGGGCGGCGGCCGGGGCGGCTCCATGCCGCGCCAGGTGCGGTCCGTGTGGCTGCGCATGTGGCCATGGACGGCCTTGGCAGTGGCGAACATGCGGAAGCAGATGGGGCACCCGTAGGGCTCTACCTGTGCTCCACCGGGGACGGCGGCCGGCCTCTTGCTGCCACGGGCGATGGCAGGGACGACGGCGTCCACCTCGTGGAGGGACTTGAAGGTCCAGGGGTACCTGGGGTCGTCGCCTCCTCCGGAGCCTCCCGCGACGAGGTAGTGGACATGGCCGGCGGCGGGCATGATGAACACTTGGGAGCTCGATCCGTTGTGCATGTTGTGGGTTGTGGCTGCCGTTTCTGTCTTTGTGTAGGGACACTCTAGATGCACTGTGTATTTGTGTATATGTAGCGGCTTGGGACTGCTGGGTAGGTGGGCCGCACCGCCGCAACAACACCTATCAATGTACTTGTACTTAGAGTATCTGTTTATCTAGTTCTATGTGGTCTTTATTAAGAGAGAGGTGTCTTGGAGGTCGACCTCCATGGAGGCCTTTATTTTTGAAAAATTCAAATTTAAACTTTTATGATTCAAGAAATTCTGAAAACAAATATGCGTGTATGTAAGGATGTAACCCACATATGTGTACAAATTCATGATGAAATACCTTGAGTTGCGACCTGTACAAAAAAGACAAATAACCCACATGTGTGTTAACCATCCCCAGATTTCTCTTTTTTGCACAGCCCTCATTTCAATGTATTTTGAACTGAAAATTTACACACATGTGTGTTATGCCTTCATGTATATCTGTATTATTTTTTTCAGAATTTTTTGAAATGTAAAAATATGAATTTTGATGAAATTCCAAATTTGAATCTGGAGGCGTCACTGGAGGCCGAGCTCCAAAAGGGATTTCCGCTTTATTAATCTATTTTAGTGTCACCGGTGGGGAGACTGTAAGCTTTTCTAAGAAACATTTCCCTTTTACTTGGTGGAAAGATGCCGGTATGTGCGGTGCAGGTGCCATCCTGTTTATGCCCTACGAATCTGGAAAGTGAGAAATCGTCTGTTTACTTGTAGTCTTTTTTCAGTTCGTATTCCCCTTACCCTCGCATACCATCAAGTCTTAGAGCTATTTTTTACCTAATAGACAATAATCTTATAAAAATTCCCCTCTTAAATAATTATAAGTTTGGCTAAAGTCAAACATGCAAAATTAGTTCAAGTACAACAAAGCCAATCACATTTTTTTTCTACAGAGAACCCGCGCCGCTAGCTAGCCTTTTCAATATAAAGGCAGCAATATTTGCAATTACAGCACCCTAACTATTAATCCAGTTAGGAAAAGGAACAAAAAAAAGGATCGAGGAAAAGAAAAGGAGACAACAAAAAGTTTCGTCAAATATGACGTTGGTTGTTCTAGGATCGTCAAGGTTGAGCCTATGTAAGCATTAATGCAACCTACTTTATATGGTTTGATCTCAACTAGGAAGCTTCCCTTTTCGCAAACAAAAAACACTAGGAAGCTTCCATATAGTGCAGCCTTATCCGATGTTGGTATATCGTAATTTCACTTCTAGACGAAAGTTTTTGTAATTTCAGTTTCTAGTTGGGGAGAGAAGCCACCCCTAGATTTTGCAAAACCTGTGGGCTGGTTTGGTATTTTGCACATATATTTTGATGACATCAATACTGAGCACCGTCCTAGCCCTCTTACAAGTTGTGCACTCTCGGCTGTCGGATTTTATGGTCTTACCCTCGTAGAGCATTCTAGTATCTTGTCTCCCCTTGGGCTCCAGCCATGACTTGCATATTCCATAGGAAAAATTATAGCCCATAGGTTAACTAAGCCTCTCTACATCGCAAGAAGCCAACTAACTCACTGGTCTCCATATGTGTGGCGCTCGGTGGACACACCGATCTTTAAAGTAAAAGGAGGACCACTAGATCTAGATTTCCATCTAGAAGAATACGTGATGTCCATTGTTGTGCCGTAGTAAAAACCCAAGACCGCCTGTGTAGGATTCCTTCGAGAAAACCAGTATCGGTCGCTGTGATCCCCTAAAAAATAGACATTGTCGATCAATGAGTGGTTCATTTTGAGAGGGTGCCATTGAGCGCGTGGTCATTGTGCCCACTAAGATTGAGTTTTTACATATACCCTTCAATCGTATATGTAAAAAAGAAACAATTTCTACTTGGGCCACATCCTAGTATGTATCCCCCTCCCTTGGCTCCGTCCCTGGCTAAGCCACATCCTAGTTTTGTGATCATTGCTAACATATACCTCCTCACAAATGGTGTTGGCTCCTTCCCCGTCTCTCACTCCTCACAACGACACACACCATCTTCAGAACACGCCCCCTGCTTTACCATGTGGGACGCCATCTTTGTGATGTTGCTCGGGGCTGAAGCTTCAAAGGATGTTCTCAACTCACAATTCTCTCTCATGTCCCTTTTTTCTGCTACTTGTAAGACTTGTAGTATTTCCGTTGAACAACTAATGGAAAGAGGATTAGCTCTGTTAGAGAAAATATAGTCAACTTACTATTTCACAAAAGAAGGCCAAGTTGTGCACCCAAGTATGACATGTAGTTGGCCTCAAAGTAAAGCTTCTTCCAAAATGTAGATCATGTAGATGATGTAGTAGTTTCTTCGTTGCCAAAAAAGATATATTGTTTTTTTCCTAAATGTTATATATCGCTTATATCAGTATCTAGCACAGGAATCAGACGTTGGTACTCGGTGTGGGCCAATGCCCAATAGCATAGGATTGGATGGCGTGTGTTCCATTTATTTTATTTTATCTTTTGCATCTAGCTTTGCCGGTTTTGCTTCTTTTTCTTCCCTTGATTTTTTTATGTTGTCAGTTTTCCATTTTCCATTTTACTTATTTTTTCTTTTTTATTTTTAGTTTTTCCTTTTATTTTGTTTTGTTCATTCCTATTTAAATTTTCTTATTTTTTACAAGTAATATAGATATATGCTGAAAAACAAGTGAACATTTTTAAAACCAAACTAATTTTTAGAAAAAGTATGTAAACACATTTTAAAGTTACATGATTTTTAAAGGTCGTGAACACTTTAGAAAAAGAATATGCCTATTTTAAAAAATTACATGAAGACTTCTTTTAATTACATGAATTTGAAATACATGAACACTTCTTTGACATTCCATGAATATGATAAACCATATGAAAATTTTATTTAGTTACACAGACATTTATAAAAATACATGTACATCAATATTTTTAGGTGTAAATGAATATTTATTTTTAATATGGTTGGGTATTATTTTTAAAATTAATATCTTTATTACTTCTTTGTTTACTAACAAGTAATATTTTATATTTCTCATAAAAATTGAAAATGAAGAAATGAAGTTGTTTTTGTAATAATCATGTCCCATTTAGGCTCCATGTGGGCGACCGGCAAGCTTCCGCGGGTCCCATTTTCACAAATATTCATGGGCAGCATCTATAGGGATCTCCTAGCTGCCGCAGACTGGCGGGGGTTCGCACATGGCAGTCTTCACCTGGGCCTGCCTACGCAGCAGCAACCAGTACTGGAAAAAAACAATGCAGAAAGATGCGGCAAACTGACGGGACTTCGCACAGGGCAGTCTTCGCCCCGACCGGCCCACGCAAGAGCAGACAAAGGATTTGATCTCGTGAGTCGGCGCTAGTAGAGACAGCCACCTAAGCACTGGAGCTAATCGGCGCTAGTGTTAAACATGCAGAGAAAAAACCTTCAGAACTAACTATATCGGCATATCCAAATATTTTCTCCATTTTCAAGCAATTAATGAAAATTCCGAATACTTTTTAAAAAAATTCTTAAAAATTTTCAAAAACCCGAAAAATTACCTAATATTTAGATTTTTAACCCAATTTTAAAATTGAAATAATTTGTGAAAAAATATGAAAAACAGGAACTTTTTTCAGTTCCAATTTATTTGACAGAAATGAACAGCTTTTGAATTTGCGAACAAATTTATAAACATTTTTTTTTTGATTTTATGACAAATGTTGGAAAAGGGGACCTTTTTTTGAAAACATGAAAATTTTGAACAAAAGGGAACATTATTTGCATATGTGAACAAAATTTGAAACTCTGAACAAAATTGAAAAATGTGAATATGATGAACACTTTTGAATTTGTGAACAAAATTTGAAAACAGGAAGCGTTTTTGAACTTATGAACATATTTTGAAAGACGGACATTTTTTCAAATATGCGAACATTATTTGAAAATCATGAATTTTTATAAATTCTGAACAAAATTTGGAACGGCAACAATGTTTTGAACTTATGACTTTTCTGAAAGTTGTACATATTTTCAATATGTGAATATTTTTTTAAATCACCATTGTTTTTGGAAATTTTTAACAAAAATTTAAAAACAAGAACATTCTTTTCAAGTTCCAAACATTTTTTTGAAATTTCACACAAATATTGTAATTCTAAAAACTAAGAATAGAAATAAAAAACCGAGAAGCAATAGTAACGGTAACAGAAACAGAAGCAGTTTTGTAGTGATTGTAACAGCAGCAACAACGAAAGTAACTTAGCAAATATCAATATATGAAAAGCGTGGGCATTGGATCAGTGATGGATATTTGTGTTGGGTGATTTTCATCATATAACAGCCACAACCTAGAGCGACTCACAATAGCTCCAATTCATCAATGTAATGTAGCCATATAATCCGTATATAGTCATGCGTGCTTGCAATAAGAACTTGCATGGCATCTTTTGTTTACCCACTTGTGGCAGCGGGGTCCATAAGAAACCTACGGCATATTAAGGCCTCCTTTTAATAAAGAGTCGGAACAAAGCATTAACACATGGTGAATACATGAACTTCTCGAATTACAGTCATCCTTGGAGAGTATCCCAATTATTGTCACTTTGGGGTCTATGGATCAGAACAATAACAAGTGCGTACAACTAGCAGATATGATTAAGAACTCAAATATATTCATGAAAACATAGAGGGTTCAGATCTGAAATCATGACACCTGAGCCCTAGTGAAAAGCATTAAGCATAGCAAAGTCATAGCAATATCAATCCCAGAACATAGTGGATACTAGGGATCAAGCCCTAACAAATTGACTCGATTACATGACAAATCCCATCCAACTCCATCACCGTCCAGCAAGCCTACGAAGGACTTACTCACTACCGGCGGTGAGCATCATGGAATCGTTGATGGAGGATGGTTGATGATGACGCTGGCGATGAATGCCCCTCTCTGGAGCCCCGAACAGACTCCAGATCAGCCCTCCCGATGAAGAATATGAGGTGCCCACAGCTCCGTATCTTAAAATGCGATGAAACTTCTTCTCTTATTTTTTTCTCGGTAAGAAGGAATTTATAGACTTGAGATTAGGGTCGGTGGCGCCTCATGGGCCCCACCAGGTAACAGGGCATGCCCCGGGGGGTGGCTGCGCCCTGTTGCCTGATAACCCACAAGTATAGGGGATCGCAACAGCTTTCGAGGGTAGAGTATTCAACCCAAATTTATTGATTCGACACAAGGGGAGCCAAAGAATATTCTCAAGTATTAGCAGCTGAGTTGTCAATTCAACCACACCTGGAAACTTAGTATTTGCAGCAAAGTGTTTAGTAGCAAAGGAATATGATAGTGGTGGTAACGGTAACAAAAGAGCAATGAAAGCAAAGTAATATTTTTGGTATCTGTAGTGATTGTAATAGTAGCAACGGGAAAGTAAATAAGCGTAAACCAGTATATGGAAAGCTCGTAGGCATTGGACCGGTGATGGATAATTATGCCGGATGCGGTTCATCATGTAATAGTCATAACATAGGGTGACACAGAACTAGCTCCAATTCATCAATGTAATGTAGGCACGTATTCCGAATATAGTCATACGTGCTTATGGAAAAGAACGTGCATGCCATTTTTTGTCCTACCCTCCCGTCGCAGCGGGGTCCTATTGGAAACTAGGGGATATTAAGGCCTCCTTTTAATAGAGAACCTGAACAAAGAATTAGCACATATTGAATACATGAATTCCTCAAACTATGGTCATCACCGGGAGTGGTCCCGATTATTATCACTTCGGGGTTGCCGGATCATAACACATAGTAGGTGACTATAGACTTGCAAGATAGGATCAAGAACTCACATATATTCATGAAAACATAATAGGTTCAGATCTGAAATCATGGCACTCGGGCCCTAGTGACAAGCATTAAGCATAGCAAAGTCATAGCAACATCAATCTCAGAACATAGTGGATACTAGGGATCAAACCCTAACAAAACTAACTCGATTACATGATAGATCTCATCCAACCCATCACCGTCCAGCAAGCCTACGATGGAATTACTCACGCACAGCGGTGAGCATCATGAAATTGGTGATGGAAGATGGTTGATGATGACGACGGCGACGAATCCCCCTCTCTCCAGAGCCCTGAACGGACTCCAGATCAGCCCTCCCGAGAGGTTTTAGGGCTTGGCGACGGCTCCGTATCGTAAAACGCAATGATTTCTTCTCCTTGATTTTTTTCTCCCCAAAAGCAAATATATAGAGTTGGAGTTGACGTCAGAGGAGCTCCAGGGGGCCCATGAGGTAGGGGGCGCGCCCTAGGGGGGGGCGCCCCCACCCTCGTGGACAGGGTGTGGGCCCCCTGGTCTTCATCTTTGTCGAGGATTTTTTTATTATTTTTAACTTGACGTTCTGTGGAGTTTCAGGTCATTCCAAGAACTTCTGTTTTCTGCACAGAAAACAACATCATGGCAATTCTGCTGAAAACAGCGTCAGTACGGGTTAGTTCCATTCAAATCCTGCAAGTTAGAGTCCAAAACAAGGGCAAAAGTGTTTGGAAAAGTAGATACGATGGAGACGTATCAACTCCCCCAAAATTAAACCATCGCTTGTCCTCAAGCAATTCAGTTGACAAACTGAAAGATAAAGAAAAACTTCTACAAACTCTGTTTGCTCTTGTTGTTGTAAATATATCAAGCCAGCATTCAAGTTTTCAGTAGAGATTATAACTAACCACATTTGCAATAATTCTCAGGTCTCATGTTTACTCATATGAATAGCATAATCAGCTAGCGAGCGATAATAATAAATCTCGGATGACAACACTTTCTCAAAACAATCACAATATAATATAATAGAATGGTATCTCGGTAGCCCTTTCTGAGACCGCAAAACATAAATGCAGAGCACCTTTAAAGATCAAGGACTGACTAGACATTGTAATTCATGGTAAAAGAGATCCAGTCATAGTCATACCCAATATAAATTAACAGTAATGAATGCAAATGACAGCTGTGCTCTCCAGCTAGTGCTTTTAATAAGAGGGTGATGACTCAACATAAAAGTAAATGGATAGGCCCTTCGCAGAGGGAAGCGAGGATTTGTAGAGGTGCCAGAGCTTGGTTTTGAAATAGAGATAAATAATATTTTGAGCGGCATACTTTCATTGTCAACATAACAACTAAGATATGGCGATATCTTCCATGCCACACACATTATAGGCGGTTCCCAAATAGAATGGTAAAGTTTATACTCCCCCTCCACCAACAAGCATCAATCCATGGCTTGCTCGAAAAACGAGTGCCTCCAACTAACATCAGGTCCCAGGGGGAGTTTTGTTTGCAATTAATTTTGATTTAGTTTGCATAAAGCATGGGACTGGGCATCCCGGTACCAGCCATTTTCTCGTGAGTGAGGAGCGGAGTCCACTCCTCTTGAGAATAACCCGCCTAACATGGAAGATAAGGGCAGCCCTAGTTGATACATGAGCTATTCGAGCATACAAAACAGAATGTTTATTTGAAGGTTTAGAGTTTGGCACATACAAATTTACTTGGAACGGCAGGTAGATACCGCATATAGGAACTAGGAAGGTATGGTGGACTCATATGGAATAACTTTGGGGTTTAAGGGATTGGATGCACAAGCAGTATTCCCGCTTAGTACAAGTGAAGGCTAGCGAAAGACTAGGAAGCGACCAACTAGAGAGCGACAACAGCCATGAACATGCATTAAAATTAATACACATTGGATGCAAGCATGAGTAGGATATAATCCACCATGAACATAAATATCGTGAAGGCTATGTTGATTTTGTTTCAACTACATGCGTGAACATGTGCCAAGTCAAGTCACTTAAATAATTCAAAGGAGGATACCACCCCATCATACCACATCATAACCATCTTAATAGCATGTTCGCACGCAAGGTAAATCATTATAACTCATAGCTAATCAAGCATGGCATAAGCAACTATGATCTCTAATTGTCATTGCAAACATGTTTATTCATAATAAGCTGAATCAAGAACGATGAACTCATCATATTTACAAAAACAAGAGAGGTCGAGTTCATACCAGGTTTTCTCATCTCAGTCAGTCCATCATATATCATCATAATTGCCTTTCACTTGCACGACCGAACGAAGTGAATAATAATAAGAGTGCACGTGCATTGGACTAAGCTGGAATCTGCGAGCATTCAATAAACAGGAGAAGACAAGGCAATATGGGCTCTTGGTTAAATCAACAATAATGCATATAAGAGCCACTTCAACAATTTAATTATGGTCTTCTCCTATCAACCCCTAAAGAAAAGAAAAACTATTTACACGGGACAGCTCCCAACAAGCAAAAGAAGAACGGGAAATATTTTTGGGTTTTTTCCTTTTAAATATTACTACTACAGCATGAAAGTAAACTAGCTAGAAGCTATTACTAAATTTTTTGTTTTTCTTAAGGTTTAACAAACACACAAGAAGAAAGCAGGAAAAAGAAAATAAACTAGCATGGATATTACAGTGAAAGAGTATGAGGACCGACATCTAGCAATGAGTGTGTGTGAACATAAATGTAATGTCGGTGGGAAATATGTACTCCTCCAAGCTTAGGCTTTTGGCCTAAGTTGGTTTATTGCCAGAGATAGCCTGGCTGATACCCGTAGGTGTAGCTGGGATCGTACTGCGATGCAGCGGCTATCGCCTCCTGAGCTGCAATGTGGCGTCGGGCTGCCTCCGCTCTCCTCTTGTACTCATCTGCCTCCTCTCAGGTAATGGTATATCTTCCTTTTGTCTGAGAATCAAAGAAGGCAGGAGCAGGGAGAGTAATACGGACAACATGCCGTTTGTTAAAGATTAGTCGATACTGGAGAGGTGATTCAGTCCTCTCGACAAACTGGTGGGAGACCATAGAATCAAAATCTAAATAAGTAGGAGGCAACTCCATATCTCCCTCACGAACGTCTATCTCAAGAAAATTAGCTAAGCGGGTTGCATAAATTCCTCCAAAGAAATCTTCATTATATCTATTAAGATGCAACCTACGTGCTACAATGGCTCCCATATGATAAGATTGATCTCCTAACATAGCACTCCTAAGAATGCTAAGGTCAGGGACACACATGTGACATGCTTCATCCTTAGCATTTACACATCTACCTATGAAGAGAGCAAAATAATGTATAGCAGGAAAGTGAATGCTCCCTATGGTAGCTTGTGTTATGTCTCTAGATTCCCCTACGGTTATACTAGTAAGAAAGCTTCTAAATTCAGATTTACGGGGATCAATAGTACTACCCCATTGTGGAAGTTTGTAAGCAAAAGTAAAATCCTCTAAGTCCATGGTATAAGATTTGTCATAAAGATCAAACATGACTGTAGGAGAATTACGCGAAGATGAAAACTCAAACCTCCTCACAAAAGAGCTAGTGAGTTCATGATACTGGGGGCATTTGTCTGCTGCAAAGTCCACAAGATCGGCGTTACGCAAATATGCGTTGAATTCCTCTTTGATTCCCGCTCGATCCATAAAATTTTCTGACGACCATTCACAGGGTCGCACTGGAGCGTCCCTTGGGGGCTCCTCATCAGCATCTCGCATTACAAGCCTGGGGCCTTGCTTCCTTGAAGAACCACCCTGGAACATCTTCCTAAGCATATTGTTTTTCTCTGAAAAATTTCTGAAATTTTTAGTAACTTCAAACAAAAGTGAACAAAGCTCAACAAAATTGATAGCAAGTACCCCTACAAGTGCTTAGAGCCTATATCAAGCATTAGAACTACTTGGAACCATATAAATTTGACATGCAATCTCAAGAACATGGTCACCTATGCAGCACAAATTTGCAAAGAATAAAGCACTAGAACAAAAACTAATTGGACCAATGGAGGAGTCACATACCAAGGAACAATCTCCCAAGCAATTTTGCGAGAGGTGCTTTGAGCAAGGAGATCGAAAATCATAGCAAGGTGAGCTAGAACTCGTGCTTGAACCAGATATTCGTGTTTGTGGGAGGAAGAAGAAGAGTAAGGGTGCAGGAATAAGTGGAGGAGGGCCACCGTGGGCCCACGAGGCAGGGGCGCGCCCTGGGGGGTAGGGCGCGCCCTCCACCCTCGTGGCCAGGTGGCAGCTCCCCCCGCGGTGATTTCAGTACCATAAATCCTCAAATATTCCCGAAAAATCATATTAAATTGGCATGGCATTTGGAGGACTTTTATTTTCGGGATATTTTTATAATGCACGGATAAATCAGGAAACAAACAGAAAAATACTAATTTAACTTTATTTGAACTAAATAATAGAAAGTATAAAGAGGGTACAGAAGGTTGTGCCCTCTAGTTTCATCCATCTCATGCTCATCAAGAGGAATCCACTAACAAGGTTGATCAGGTCTTGTTAACAAACTCATTCCGAATAACATGAAACCGGAGAAATTTCAAATGACACTATGTTACCTCAACGGGGATATGCACATCCCCAATAATAAGAATATCATATTTCTTCTTGACAGTAGGAAGAGGAAATTCAAAACCTCCAATAATAATCGATGGAAAATTTTCCAATAGAGTTGATACTATGAACTTGAGGTTGTTTCCTCGGAAAGTGTACCGTATGCTCATTACCATTAACATGAAAAGTGACATTGCCTTTATTGCAATCAGTAACAGCCCCTGCAGTATTCAGAAAAGGTCTTCCAAGAATAATAGACATACTATCGTCCTCAGGAATATCAAGAATAACAAAGTCCGTCAAAATAGTAATGTTTGCAACTACAACAGGTACATCCTCACAAATACCGACACATATAGCAGTTGATTTATCAGCCATTTGCAAAGATATTTTAGTAGGTGTCAACTTATTCAAGTCAAGTCTACGATATAAAGAGAGAGGCATAACACTAACACCGGCTCCAAGATCACATAAAGCAGTTTTAACATAGTTTCTTTTAATGGAGCATGGTATAGTAGGTACTCCTGGATCTCCAAGTTTCTTTGGTATTCCACCCTTAAAAGTATAATTAGCAAGCATGGTCGAAATTTCAGCTTTCGGTATTTTTCTTTTATTAGTGACAATATCTTTCATATATTTAGCATAAGGATTCATTTTCAGCATACCAGTCAAACGCATACGCAAAAAGATAGGTCTAATCATTTCAGCAAAGCGCTCAAAATCCTCATCATCCTTTTTCTTGGATGGTTTGGGAGGAAAAGGCATGGGTTTCTGAACCCATGGTTCTCTTTCTTTACCATGTTTCCTAGCAACAAAGTCTCTCTTATCATAACGTTGATTCTTTGATTGTGGGTTATCGAGATCAACAACAGGTTCAATTTCTACATCATTATCATTACTAGGTTGAGCATCATCATGAACAACATCATTAACATTTCCATTGGTTCATGTTCATTACCATATTGTGTTTCAGCATCACACATTGATATATCATTTGGATTATTAGGTGGTTCAGCAATAGGTTCACTAGAAGTTTGCAGAGTCCTATCATTTTTCTTTTTCTTTCTTTTAGAAGAACTTGGTACATCAATATTATTTCTCTGAGAATCTTGCTCAATTCTCTTAGGGTGGCCTTCAGGTTCTAGTAGCCACTCTAACAGCATAATCATTTTTCTTACTATTCATTTCATCGAGCAATTCTTTTTGAGCCTTAAGTACTTGTTCTACTTGAGTGGTAACATAGAAGCATGTTTGCGAACAAGTTTAAGTTCACCTCTTATATTAGCCATATAATCACCCAAGTGCTTAATCATATAAGTATTTTGTTTTAACTGTCTACCAAAATAAGCATTGAAGTCTTCTTGCTTAAATATAAAGTTACCGAACTCATCCAAGCACTGACTAGCAATTTTAGTAGGAGGGACTTCAGCTTATCATATATAGAGAGAGAATTTACATTTACTACCTGTGTCGGGTTATCAAGATCAGGAGGTTCTTCAATAGGTAATGGATCAAGATCATATGTTTCTTCAACAGGCGGTAAATTAAGACCATGTATTTCTTCAATAGGTGGTAAATTCTTAACATCTTCAGCTTTAATACCTTTTTCTTTCATATATTTCTTTGGCTCTTGCATATCCTCGGGACTGAGAAATAGAACACCTCTCTTCTTCAGAGTTGGTTTAGGAATTGGCTCATTAATTGGAGCAGGAGCTAGCTCAGGAGCTGGCTCAGGAGGTGCACAATTATTTTCATTTGTCAACATATTATTCAATAGAATTTCAGCTTCATCCGGTGTTCTTTCCCTGAAAAGAGAACCAGCACAACTATCCAGGTAATCTCTGGAAGCATCGGTTAGTCCATTATAAAAGATATCAAGTATTTCATTTTTCTTAAGAGGATGATCAGGCAAAGCATTAAGTAACTTAAGAAGCCTCCCCCAAGCTTGTGGGAGACTCTCTTCTTCAATTTGCACAAAGTTGTATATTTCCTTTAAAGCAGCTTGTCTCTTATGAGAAGGGAAATATTTAGCAGAGAAGTAATAAATCATATCCTGGGGACTACGCACATAACCAGGATCAAGAGAATTAAACCATATCTTAGCATCACCCTTTAATGAGAACGGAAATATTTTAAGGATATAAAAGTAGCGAGATTTCTCATCATTAGTGAACAGGGTGGCTATATCATTTAATTTAGTAAGATGTGCCACAACAGTTTCAGATTCATAACCATGGAAAGGATCAGATTCAACCAAGGTAATTATATCAGGATCAACAGAGAATTCATAATCCTTATCGGGAACACAAATAGGTGAAGTAGCAAAAGCAGGGTCAGGCCTCATTTTATCTCTAAGTGATTCCTTGTTCCATTTAATTAATAGCCTCTTAAGTTCACGACTATCTCTGCAAGCTAAAATAGCGGCAGAAGATTCCATATCGAAAACATAACCTTCAGGAATAACATGCCTATCTTCATCATCACTTTCATCAATATAATCAGATTCAATAATTTCTTTCTCTCTAGCCCTAGCAATTTGTTCATCAAGAAATTCACTAAGGGGAACAGTATTATCAGGCATAGAAGTAGTTTCATCATAAGTATCATGCGACATATCAGAACGAATTGCAGAAGCAGGTTTAGGTGTCGCAAGCTTACTCATAACAGCAGGTGAATCAAGTGCAGAGCTAGATGGCAGTTCCTTACCTCCCCTCGTAGTTGAGGGATAAATTGTTGTCTTAGCGTCTTTCAAGTTCTTCATAGTGTCCAGCAGATATAAATCCCAAGTGACTCAAAGAATAGAGCTATGGTCCCCGGCAACGGCGCCAGAAATTAGTCTTGATAACCCACAAGTATAGGGGATCGCAACAACTTTCGAGGGTAGAGTATTCAACCCAAATTTATTGATTCGACACAAGGGGAGCCAAAGAATATTCTCAAGTATTAGCAGCTGAGTTGTCAATTCAACCACACCTGGAAACTTAGTATCTGCAGCAAAGTGTTTAGTAGCAAAGGAATTTGATAGTGGTGGTAACGGTAACAAAAGATCAATGAAAGCAAAGTAATATTTTTGGTATTTTGTAGTGATTGTAACAGTAGCAACGGGAAAGTAAATAAGCGTAAACTAGTATATGGAAAGCTCGTAGGCATTGGACCGGTGATGGATAATTATGCCGGATGCGGTTCATCATGTAACAGTCATAACATAAGGTGACACAGAACTAGCTCCAATTCATCAATGTAATGTAGGCATGTATTCCGAATATAGTCATACGTGCTTATGGAAAAGAACTTGCATGCCATCTTTTGTCCTACCCTCCCGTGGAAGCGGGGTCCTATTGGAAACTAAGGGATATTAAGGCCTCCTTTTAATAGAGAACCGGAACAAAGCATTATCACATAGTGAATACATGAACTCCTCAAACTATGGTCATCACTGGGAGTGGTCCCGATTATTGTCACTTCGGGGTTGCCGGATCATAACACATAGTAGGTGACTATAGACTTGCAAGATAGGATCAATAACTCACATATATTCATGAAAACATAATAGGTTCAGATCTGAAATCATGGCACTCGGGCCCTAGTGACAAGCATTAAGCATAGCAAAGTCATAGCAACATCAATCTCAGAACATAGTGGATACTAGGGATCAAACCCTAACAAAACTAACTCGATTACATGATAGATCTCATCCAACCCATCACCGTCCAGCAAGCCTACGATGGAATTACTCACGCACGGCGGTGAGCATCATGAAATTGGTGATGGAGGAAGGTTGATGATGACGATGGCGACGAATTCCCCTCTCCGGAACCCCGAACGGACTCCAGATCAGCCCTCCCGAGAGGTTTTAGGGCTTGGCAGCGGCTCCGTATCGTAAAACGTGATGATTTCTTCTCCTTGATTTTTCTCTCCCCAAAAGCAAGTATATAGAGTTGGAGTTGGCGTCAGAGGAGCTCCAGGGGGCCCATGAGGTAGGGGGCGTGCCCTAGGGGGGCGCCCCCCATCCTCGTGGATAGGGTGTGGGCCCCCCCGGTCTTCATCTTTGGCGAGGATTTTTTATCCGTGGAGTTTCAGGTCATTCCGAGAACTGTTGTTTTCTGCACATAAAACAGCATCATGGCAATTCTGCTGAAAACAGCGTCAGTCCGGGTTAGTTCATTAAAATCATGCAAGTTAGAGTCCAAAACAAAGGCAAAAGTGTTTGGAAAAGTAGATACGACGGAGATGTATCATTGCCTTGTGGGCAATAGGTGGCTCCCTCCGATGGATCTTCGCTCAAGTAATTTTTTATATATTCCATAAAAATCTCAAAAAAGATTTATTCAATTACGAGAAGTTTTATTTCTGCATAAAAAACAACACCGTAGTAGTTCTGCCGAAAACAGCCTTAGTCCGGATTAGTTTCATTCAAGTCATAAAAATTAGAGCCCAAAATAAGAGCAAAACTATTTGGAAAAGTAGATACGACGGAGACGTATCAACTCCCGCAAGCTTAACTCAAGAGCAAAATGATACCGAAAAAGAGAATAAGGAAGAAAAGAAAAAGAAAAGGCCGCAAATGAAAAACTGAAAACCAAAGAAAATCGGTTCAGGATCCTTCTAAAAGCTTCCGAAATAGACCAGAAACCTTCTAAGAGGTTCCCAAAACCTTAAATGTAGCGAGTGTGTTATCTTTCATCGGGCCGGCCCATCTTGCTCGCTAATCGCTAGCTCTATGCGAATTAGCGACAATTTGTCACAAAGAGCGGCAAATAGGAATTTCCCATCTATACCTTGCTTTGTGCGAGCCGGATGTGCGTAGATGGGCTGCCCTATTATCCCGTCTGATCCCACTAGTGTTTTAAAGAAATGATGGCTGGTATTTTGTAGGCTACATACAGTTCGCTAGTCTGAAAGGATCTACAATTTCTCCTAATTTATATGCTTAAAAAAATATCCTGACTTCATAACTTATTAAAATTTTAGCAGTGTATTAAAAGTTCCATGTCGGTTGGTGGTGGAGCAATTTTAGCGAATCATAAAGTCAAGTGTCGGAGCTAATTTTAGCAAATCTCCAGAATGCATCTAAGGAAATTAAAATGCATATGATATTTCAAGAATACTCATCCGGTTATAAGAAATTGGTCTCCGAGTACCTAGAAAATGTTCATCGTGTATTTAAAAAATGTTCTTCGGGTATCAAAATTATTAGTCATGTATTTAAATTGACTATTGTGTATCTAGAAAGAGTACATCATGCAATTAAAAACTATTTGCCGTGTACTTTATAAAAGGTTCACCATGTTATCCAAAAATAATCATTGCATATTAAAAAAATATTCACAATGAATTTAAAATGTTCGTCGTGTATTGAATGTATTATTTTTTTATCTATAAAATGTTCATCATGTACTCAGAATTGTAATTGTGTATTTGAAAGGTATTATTCCTATATTTTGGAAAATATTAATCGTGTAATACCAAAATTGACTATCATGTACTAAAAGATATTCACCGTGTATAAGAAATGTAACATATATTTAGAAAATGTTCTCAGGTATTTAAAATTTTATTCTGTGCTAAAAAAAGTTGATCATGTATTAAAGAAATGTTCAACATGTATTTAAATTCTTCATCACGGTTTTATGGAAATGGTCATTCGTTAAAAAATGTTCACCATCTATTATTCAAATATACATGTATTTGTCAAAAACTGGGACACGGCTAGCTAGCGCAGCGGCGCCCGTTAGTTGTTTGGAGCACACCCTCCACGCGCGCGCGTTAAACAAAACGACTAGAACACTGCTCCGCGTGATACATGCGTACCTGGCAATCACAACCAGCGCTCCCACCCACCACGTATCCATCCATCGGCAACAGCTAGCCTGCGCGTACGTGTGCATGGCAAAGTTGCTGGTGCGTTAATGTCTAGCACTTGCATGTGCTAGCTTGCTGCTTTTTTGCTTTGCTATGCCTTCTTGAACGTGTGTGATTGCTCGTGATTTCCTACCTTGTTGTGTCGCCGCCCGTCGTCAATACCTCGCCGATCTAATCGTCCTCATAAAGTGTCGAGGGCTACCTCGCCCTCCGATCCGTCCGCATGCCACCTAGCATACCGCTCATTGGCGCCATTGGACTGGAGCCTGGACGACCAATCTAACAGCCCCGACGCTGGACTACGTTTCTCATGTCCGTTTTCTTCCGGGCGTGTATCGAATCACGTCCCTCGCAACCTGCTCTACAATGAACACTACCTAAGCCTTGCATCCCTCCCACACACATGTCCCTTATCCCAGCATCGAGCACACTGGTTTCAAGCAACTATCATGTGTGCTATAAGCAACTTTGTCTATGAAAAAAATGTAAGAAGCTTGTTCAATGCAAAATACAAACAAACTCTGTCCACACAAACTTACGAACTGTTTTTGTTTTACAACAAAAATGTAAAGAAAATGATTATGTCCTACCACTTTAAAAGAAGCAACTTCCCTCTAGTTCCGTTGGGTGCATGTGATCCCGATGATATGATTTAGCGGGCAACTCTGTGGAGTTTTCTGAAAGACTCTAATGTTTTCCTCGGGCGACTAGGTAGTAGTATAGCAGAAAACACACACGGTAAAAGCAGCCAAGCCCCCTCCCCAGTTTTGCTGCTGCCTGTGATCCCGATGATGTGATTTAGCGGGCAACTCTGTGGAGTATTCCGAACAACTCGATTGTTTTTCTTGGGCAACTACCACATATCTCCAGCTAGGACACGTGAAAAAGGGATAAAGAATATGCACATGTTCATTTTTGGAGGGGTTAAGAGAAAAAAATAACCCACTAAGTCATTCGCCCATAGATTTATCTGCACCCCTTCCCCTTCTACGATCATTTGCCAAGTATTTACGATCGCAGCAAAGGATCCCACCAGAGGACAATAAATTATTGACACATCTCTATGACACAAACCTAATCGAAAGGTATCTAAAACCTTTAGATATTGACCAAAATATGGTATTGATAATGTTTTTGCTCATGTTATAGACAACTGGATACATGGTTTTAGGCAACTGTGTGGTTGATTGAGAGAAACTATGACACCTAAAAATGGGATAAAGAACATAAACATGTTCGTTTCTGGAGGGGTTGAAACAAACTTAATCCCCTAAAAACACTTTGTGGTTTTAGTTATATCCCCATGTCTAGCTTCACCCCCTCCCCCTGTACGATCATTCACCAAATATTTACGATCGCACCAAGGATCCCACCACGAGGAAAATAAATTCTTGGCATATCTCTATGGCACAAACCTAATTGAAAGATATCTAAAACCTTTATATATTTGCCAAAAGATGGTCATGGTAATGTTTCTACGCATGAGGATCGGGCAACAAGATACATGGTTTTAGGCAAATGTATGGTTAATTGTGGGCAACTATGACACCTGAAAAAAGGGATAAAAACATACACATGTTCGTTTTTAGCGGGGTTCAAAAAATTAATCCCCTAAAACCACTTTGTGGTTTTTGTTATGACCCCATGTGTAGCTCCACCCCCTCCCTCCACTACGATCATTCGCTAAGTATTTACGATCGCACCAAGGATCCAACACCCAGGAAAATAAATTCTTGGCACATCTCTATGACACAAACCTAATTAAAAGACACTAAAACCTTTAGATATTTGCCAAAATATGGTCTTGTAATGTTTCTGCTCATGAGGATCGAGCAACTGGATACATGGTTTTAGGCACGTGTATGGTTGACTGTGGGCAACTATATATGACACCTAAAAAGAGGGATAAAGAACATGCACATATTCGTTTTTGGAGAGGTTCATAGAAAAACTTAATCCCCTAAAACACTTCCTGGTTTTAGTTATGTCCCCATGACCAACTCCAACCCTCCCCCCTCTACAATCATTCACCAAGTATTTACGATCGCACCAAGGGATCATATCTTGGTAGGCGTGGTGAGTACAGTATCTGTTTATCTACTTCGGTCTTGTCTTTATTAATTCATTCATACTAGTGTCGCCGGTGGGGAGACTGTAAGCTTTGCTAACAAACCTTTGCGTAATTTCACATGGAGACAAAAAAAATTACAATTTCAGTTTCTGTTTGAGAAGAGAAGCCAACCCTGGTTTTTGCAAAAACTGTGGGTTGTTTATTAAAACCATGCACTCTCCTAACCCTCTCACAAACCAGAACACTTTGGGTGGTCGGATTTTGTAATCTTGCCATCGTGAAGGGTTCTAATATGGGGTCCACTCTCGCACGGGCCATCCGCCCACCGTTTGCAGATTCACAGGCCCAAAGTTCTGGACGGAAGCTTTTCGGAGGAAAAAAGTTTACCACATAGGTTAAATGGACCTCCCTCTTCATCGCACGCAGCCCGTTAGCTGAGGTTTAGAGGAAACAAAGAACCATCGGATCTCGATTAGCATTGAGAGGTCAACAGGATGTCAGTTGCTCTGCTGTAAATATGCCTGGCCATCCCTCGGGACGGATTGGGCTTCAAGCCGGGCCAAACCAAGCCCGATGCAAAAAACCTAGGCCTGGCCTGGCCCGGGTGTCGGGCCTAGAATTCAGGCCCAAGCCCGACCCTTCCATGTAAAATCCCGTCAGGCCTCGGGCCGGGCGGCTTCGTTAAATGGCAAATGTGACGGGCCGTGCCCGGCCATCTGGCTCAATATTTAGGCCCTGACCCGGACCGTGAGCAACGTAGGCCGGGTCGAGCCGGGATTTTTCGGGTCAGGTCAGGCCGGGTCGAGCCGGGCTTTTTTAGGTTGGGTCGGGCCGGCCATCCGGGCCGGGCTGCCCATAGCCGGGTACAGCTGTAAAGCAAACTAATTCCAACGGTGTTGGTTTGCATCAAGAGAACCTAGTACCCATCGTTGTGCTCTCCCAAGAAAAGAGTCGTGTTCCAACACCCTAACAATTAATGAAGATAGGAAAAGGAACAAAAAAAGATTCAAGGAGAGGAAAAGGAGATAACAAAAAGGTTTTGTCAAATCTGACGTTGGTTCTTCCAGGATCGTCAAGGGTGTGCCCATGTAAGCATTGGAACGTAGTTTATATGGTTTGATCTGAACTAGGAAGCTTCCCATGACACATAGTGTAGTCTTATCTGAAGTTGGTATATCCCTAACATCTGAAATGAAAGAAAATAGATTCGACTGCAAAATTAGCACAATGCAATTCTTCGTAATTACACATGGAGCCAAAACTCTATAATTTCAGCTTCTGATTGAGGACAGAAGTCACCCCTGGTTTGCGAAAACCATGGGCTAGTTTGGCATTCTGCAAATATATTTTATGGACATCAATACTCAGCACTCTCAAAACCCTCTCATGACTTGTACTCTTTCGACTGTCAGATTTCATGATATTGATGTCCTGATGCATTCTAATGGCCGAGCCTCCAGCCGGGGCACCCTTTTTCTTCTGTCTTTTTTCGACTGCATTATTTTCTTTTTTTCTATGTGTAGTTTTATGTTTCAGTTTCCTTTTTATTTATATTTACATTTTTTTTCTACTTCTCTTTTGAGATCTGGTTTTCGGTTTATTTTTGCACATTTCATTTTTACAGTTTTTGCAACATATGTTAAACTTTTTTTCAAAATAGAATAGTGAACATTTAATTTTTAAACCTTTTTTATAAATGGGGAGATATATATAATACATGACAAACAAATCGTTAATATATGATGTACATACTTTGAATACACACTTAACATTTATGTAATATACATTGACCGATTTAATAGAAGATCAACCTTTTTAAGATATACGATAAACATTTTTGAATACACACTGATCAACTTTTTTTATATTTGGTGGATTTCTTTTCACTATACGTTGAACCTTTATTAATATACACTATTTTTTATTGAAAAGATAATATTTTTTCCAAAAATTTTAAAATATTTTCGAAAAACTTGTTGATACTTTTGGAATTCTTCAAAATTTCAGAAAGTGTTTACATTTTGGGGAAATTGTTTGGGTTTTCGAATAATATTCATATTTTAAGGAATTCATTGGAAAACCCTATTTAAAACCGGTGCATTAAAGTGTATCAAAAGTTACATTGTTGCTAAATGGACCACCCAGACATTTCGCATCGGTGCGAAGGTGCAGCTGTTTGACGCACGCAGGCGTCGTACGGGACCTCCCCTCTAGTATAGGCGGAGGCCTCCCCTCTAGTATGGGCGGAGACCTCCCCTCTTGTTCTTTTCTTCCGTCCCTTTTTTATTTGTTTCATTTTCATTCTATATGATCTTCATTTTATTTTCTTTTTTCCATTTTTTTACGTTTTATGGTTCTATTATTCAATATTATTTAATTTTATTCTCTATTTATCGATGTATTAAAGTTTGGTTTTCTTTTTTCTTTCCTTTTTTGTTTGTTTCTTTGTTTACTTTTCATTTTTGAGATACATGCACAAACTTTTTAATGTCGTGAAATATTCTCACACACAAGAACATCTGAAATATATCTGTATAATATTTTGACACACAATAACATGTAACCGTGACGAGCTCTTTCGTAGGAAAATTTCTACGACTACGACCTGGAGGACTCCATGGCTGGTTTTTTTTTTGCATTGTGTGCCCCCGCACCTCCCTTCAAAATGGCAAAGCCGGGTGTCTCATTCGGTCCACCAGTGATATCATGCACAAGGGTATTGCTGTCTTGATCTTCAAACTCAAAAAGTTAGTGTCCTCCCATGTTAATTGTTTATTAACATTGTTTATATGTTTATACCACACAATAACCTACACACAGGCCTCCCGCAGCGAATCCCGTTCCTCTTGAGCCCTTTCGCCTGGTCTACTTCCAGCTCCGACCGCGACGTACCTCATACCCTTTTGTATGACACCCACGTCCACTCCAGGATTGCGTCTAACTCTAACATGCATGCGCCACTCCCCTCCAAACGCGTCGGCTGGACTCAGCTCAACATCAGCCATTTCCCGCTTGCAACATCACCCTCGGCTCCAGCACCACACTAGCTCGTTTTGTCTTTTGTGTCTTTGACCGCATCTTCCCATCGATCTATGCCATCTTCTCCGTACGTGCCACCTGAGCCCTGTTTCGCACTCAATTCCATACTAGTAGATACACCACAAGATGCATATGAGATGAACAGTACGTATGGGAAATACCGGGCTATTTTATGCCAAAAAGAAAATTTTAGTTTATATTTTCTCAGCCATTTCGTCTATTACTTCTTATGTAGCAGCATTCCAGGATCTGAAATAGTATCATGTAATGCTTGATGTATTTAATGCTTTGTTGCAAAACGACCTTGGTATTTGGTTCCTCGTCCAACATGTTTGAATGCCATCTTTGGGGCATGTATCTTTCAACAGAATTTCAACACCAATGGTATGCTGGCGAGGTGCAAGGATTGGGGGGGGGGGGGGTCATGGCTTCACTAAACGTGACGGGGTTGAGCCTAGCGAGATATTAGTCCAATTGTCAAGCCGGCTATTTTTCATATGGTGCCGAGTCTCACCACATCCTCCCCATGGCACGTATTAGTATATTTTCAATGAGATCACTGTGAAGAAACACATCCTTAAAAAACATGAAGATTATACTGTATCGACACCCATTCTAGTGTTGTTATCCTTTTTGGATTTAGGTGTCCATTCTAGAAAGACTATTTTGGAAACATAAAAAATCGTAACACTCCGGGTACGGTACATGAATTCAAATTTGATTCCTAATACAGAATCTGCCCCCAATTGGTATTTCCTTTTTGAAAAGGTGGGTACACCCTCAGCTACTGCATCAATTGATGCACACAACCTTTTTCATTGCGGAACTTTTGTGTACTTCTTTTTTTAAAAGGGAGAATGCGTGTATTCTCAACAAAACTAGGAATGTTATAACAGTGCACTTATAGGTTATTCAACATGATCTTATATAATATTGGGACCCTCATCAACGACATGGGCATGTAAAATATCGAATCCTGCATGAACATGACACTGTAGTCTGGGTAACATTGCATTGGACATGTATTTACATATGGCCAGGGACACAAGGATGTAATGTATATGTGTGCAAAATTTTGTGATGAGATGTCTTGAATTGTGAGTTGCACAAAACAAATCATGGATTATGGGGAGGAACAATACATGTGCTTTGTTTTTTATTTAGCTCTCATTTTAACCTATCCCATCAGGAAAATTTGCACACATGTAAATGACTTTTTTGTTATATGTCTATTTTCAAATAGTTTTTGAAAAGTCAAAGTATGAATTTGAATTTTCAAAATTAAACCTCCATTTGGCATTTTTTCTCAAACTTGCACTCTTTTATTTGGCAATATCGAGCTAATTACATTTCCAAGGGACCTATGAAAGCCTGTGATGTTGACATCTTCCTCATCATGGGTTGTGGTTTATGTTTTTATATCCACGCAAGGCACCCGATGCTTGACACACCTCGGTGGTACAAGGACTATATAGCTATAGACGTGATTTGTGTGTAGGAAATGGTAGTTGACGGTTACATGGGTATTCTCTAACTAGCATTTGTGTAACAGTATTCTGTAATAGCTAGCAAATTTTTTTTGTGTTGTTTTAAGTTGCAAGTGTGACTAATTCTTTATTTTTCTTTGGCAATTATTACAAAAAAATCTATATGGAATAAATTTATATATAACCAATAGATTCTTTATGAGGTAGGTTCTTAAAAAACATTAAGTTAGATGATCAAATAAATATAAGTCGAGTGGATACACTTGTATCCATGTCAGTCTGATAATTGTCACGTCAACCTTTCAGTCATACCCAATCCTCTAGGATCGCCACAGATTCGACACACATATCCATGTCAGATTGTCTTCGGCTAGGCGGATATCTCTGATGGTCGAATTAGACATCTGAATCCGAGTCTGATTCGGACAATTGTGTTTGTGTCTGATGTTGTGCAGTGCACTAGCATTATAAATGTATATCCATGCTGCTGAAAATGGAACATTGGTTTTGAGTAAGATTGTATTCGGCATACATGGTTTTATTTCATGAAAATATGATTTTTTTTGTTTCAAAAATATTTCTTGGCCCCTTTGTTCTTCTGATTTCCTATATAGAAACAATGAGAGTCCTATAACATATATAAAGTCGAAATAGAGTGCATTAATTACTCTAATGATGCCAATATATCCCCATATATACATTGTGAAGCAATATCATTAAGTCCAATGTTTACAGTTGTATCCATGTCCGACTTATAATTGTCTTGTCAAACTCAGTCATACCCAATCCTCTCGGACTGCGATAGATTTAACACACATATCCAGGTCCAATTGTCTTCCACTATGCGGAGATCTCTGATTTCCGGATTAGACATCCGAATCCGGCTCGGATTCGGACAGTTGTGTTTGTATCTAGTGCTATGTTGCAACTGAAAATGAAACATTGGTTTTGAGTAACAATGTGTTTGACAAACATGGTTTTGTTTCATGAAAATATGGATTTTTTTCAAAAATATTTTTTTGCCCCATTGTTCTTCTCATTTCCTATATAGAAACAAGGACACTGTTATACTCCCTCCATTCCTTTATCTAAGGTGTATATTTTTGGGCACGGTGAACAAGGCAACAAATTATAGATACATTTGTACAAAATTACCCTTGTCAAATTTGTTGGTTACTAGCAAGTAAATCAATTAGGCTTTGAAAGAAAGATATACAGGCAATCAGGGGAGAGATACTTTCCTTCTTTTTCTATAAAGACATAAAAAATAGGGAGAGGGATACTTTCCTTTTTTACAGGGATAAAAAAGAGATTGCGAGGAATTGAAAGAAATGCACCTCACATGGCGGAATTTTATCAAAAAATAAATACACCTTATATAAAGGAACGGAGGGAGTAGCATATAGAGTCCATAAAGAATGCATTAATTATTCCAATGATGCCAATATATATATCTCCGATATATACATTGTGAAGCAACATCATTAACTTGGGAAATGGTATGTAAAGAAACACGACACACTTCATGTTTCACTAAAAGACATAAATACTCAAACTAATTCTGTTCTCTTTTGCAAAGCCACTTTTCCTTTCTGCGAAGGAAGAAAAGATTTGGAAATCACAGTGCAATTAATGAGAGTATATCATACTAGGACTGGATGGACCCTTTTATCATCCATTAATCTCATGCATATACATTGTGACCCTTTTCCTCCTTTTCCTATCTCTATATAAAACAGGCACAACACCTGAAAAAAAAAACTCATGTGATTCTCTTTGGAACTGTTCAGAAATAAGATATATGCGTGCAAAATTGAGCTGGACACAAGGTCGTTAAATAATTTCATTCACCATACAAATTGCTGGAGCTGGACACAAGGTCGTTAACCTATACATCTAATTTTAGATCGGCTAATTTCAAGTAAAACAGCACTAAATCAGCTCAAGAAACAAAGTATCACACATGAAATAACCTGAAAAAATAGTTCTAGCTGCATCAAAGTATCAAACACAATCTGACACACATATATATAGCAGCTTAATTGTACTCTTCATTTATTTATCTATTAAGCGGGGATCGATCGATCGAGACTCTCGAAACACAAAGTCAAAGAGAAGGAAGGCAGAATATAATATCGGAGAAGCTAAACACCAAATATAGCACACGCAAGCACAGCTCCAACACCTGTCAACTGAGAACACTAGCAAGCTGCTCGATCGATCTGTTGATCACTCCTACTACTCCTCCCCCTGTTCCTGATCTGCCTCGGGAGCCGGAAGATTTAGATCAACGCCGAACACGATGGGCTTGCGAGCTTCTTCGGCGGCGGCGAGCTCCTCTCTTTCGAGCCAGGAGCAGCCTTTCTTACCATTGTGGCTGGCGCGGTGGCCGCCGAGCGCCTGCCGCGTCTGGAACGGCATCTTGCAGCGGTCGCACACGTACGGGTAATGGATCTCGCCCAGGGGCGGCGGCCGGGGCGGCTCCATGCCGCGCCAGCTGCGGTCCGTGTGGCTGCGCATGTGGCCATGGACGGCCTTGGCAGTGGCAAACACGCGGAAGCAGATGGGGCACCCGTAGGGCTCTACCGGTGCTCCACCGGGGACGGCGGCCGGCCTCTTGCTGCCACGGGCGATGGCAGGGACGACGGCGTCCACCTCGTGCAGGGACTTGAAGGTCCAGGGGTACCTGGGGTCGTCGCCTCCTCCGGAACCTCCCGCGACGAGGTAGTGGACATGGCCGGCGGCGGGCATGATTAACACTTGGGAGCTCGATCCGTTGTGCATGCTGTGTGTTGTGGCTGCCGTTTCTGTCTTTGTGTAGGGACACTCTAGATGCACTGTGTATTTGTGCATATATAGCGGCTTGGGACTGCTGGGTAGGTGGGCCGCACCGCCGCAGCACCATCTATCAATGTACTAGTACTTAGAGTATCTGTTTATCTAGTTCTATGTGGTCTTTATTAATCTATATTAGTGTCACCGGTGAGGAGACTAAGCTTTTCTAAGAAACATTTTCCTTTTATTAATCTATATATGTGCAGTGAGTGCAGGTGCCATCCTATTTATGCCCTATGAAACATCTGGAAAGAGAGAAATCGTCTGTTTACTTGCAGTCTTTTTCAGTTCGTAGTCCCCTTACTCTCGCATACCTAATAGACAATAACCTTATAAAAAATTCCCCTCTTTAATAATTATAAATGTTTGCCTAAAGTCAAACCTGCAAAATTAGTTCATGTACAACAAAGCCAATCACAATTTTTTTTCTGAAGAGAACCCGCGCCGCTAGCTAGTTTTTTTAATATAACCAGCCTGCAGTATTTGCAATCTCAGTGCCCTAATAACTATTAATGGAGATAGGAAAAGGAAAAAAAGTATTGAGAAAGAAAAGGAGACAACAAAAAGGTTTTTTCAAATCTGACGTTGGTTCTTCCAGGATCGTCAAGGCTGAGCCTATGTAAGCATTGCAACCTAGTTTATATGGTTCGATCTCAACTAGGAAGCTTCCCTTTTCGCAAAAGAAAAAAACTAGGAAGCTTCCATATAGTGCAGCCATATCCGACGTTGGTATATCGTAATTTCACCTTTAGACGAAAGTGTTTGCAATTTCAGTTTCTAGTTGGGGAGAGAAGCCACCCCTAGTTTTTGCTATAAACCTGTGGGCTGGTTTGGTATTTTGCACATATATTTTGAGGACATCAATATTGAGCGCGGTCCTAACCCTCTCACAAGCGGTGCACTTTCAGCCGTCGGATTTCGTGATCTTACCCTTGTAGAGTGTTCAAATATCTTCCTCTTGGGCTCCAGCCGCGATTTGCAGATTCCGTAGGAAAAATTAGCCCATATGTTAACTAAGCCTCTCGCCATCGCAAGAAGCCAATTAACTCACTTGTCTCCACATGTGTGGCGCTTGGTGGACGCACCGATGTTTAATGGAAAAGGAGCACCACTGGATCTAGATTTCCATCGAGAAGAATACATGATGTCCAACGTTGTGCCGTAGTAAAAACCCAACACCGCCTATGTAGGATTCCATCAAGAAAACCAGGTATCGGTTGTTGTGATCCCCTAAAAAATAGTCATGGTTGATCAATGAGTGGTTCATTTTGTGAGTGTGTCATTGAGCGCGTGGTCACTGTGCCCCCTAAGATTGAAAATTTTGTACATATACCCTTCAATGGTATATGTAAAAAAGAAGCAATTTCTACTTGGGCCCATCTAAATTTTAGTAGTATGTATCCCCCACCCTTGGCTCCGTCCCTGGCTAAGCCCCATCCTAATTTGTGATCGTAACTAACAAATACCTCCTGACAAGTGGTGTTGGCTCCTTCCGCGTCTTTCACTCCTCACAATGACACACATCATCTACAAAACGCGCCCCTGCTTTACCTTATGGAACGCCATCCATCCGAAGTTGCTTAGGGCCGATGCCTCAAAGGATGTTCTCAACTCACAATTCTCTTTCATGTTCCCCTTTTTTGCTACTTGTAAGACCTGCAGTATTTCCATTGAACAACTAATTCGGTCAACTTACCGTTTCACAAAAGAAGGCCAAGTTGTGCCCCCAAGTATGACATGTAGTTGGGCTCATAGTAAAGCTCACATGTAGTAGCTTCTTTGTTGCCAAAAAAGAAACATGGTTTTTGCCTAAATGTTATATACTGTTTATAGCAGTATCTACCACATGAATCACACCCCGGTACTCGGTGTGGGTCAAGGCCCAATTGCATGGGACTAGATGGCGTGCGTTCCATTTTTTTGCATCCGGCTTTGCCAGTTTTGCTTCACTTTTTCTTCCTTCCTGCTTTTCTATGTCGTCGTTTTTCCATTTTCAGTTTTACTTTTTATTTATTTTGACTTTTATATTTCCCCTTTTTATTTTATTTTGTTCATTTCTATATAAATTTTTCTAATTTTTATTTACATGTAATATAAACATATGTGAAAAAACAAGTGAACATTTTTAAAACCAACAAATTTTTAGAAAAAGTATTTGAACGCTTTTTATAGTTGCATGATTTTATAAAATAGGTGAACACTTTTTTGGAATAATACATGAATATTTTTCTAAAATGCGTGAACAATTTTATAGTTTCATGACTATATTTTGAAAGGCCATTAACACTTTATAAAAGCATGTCACTATTTTCTAAAAATACATGAAGACTCTTTTAATTACATGAATACTTTTGAAATGCATGAACACTCCTTTGACATTCCTCGAATATGTTAAACCACATGAAAAATTTATCTAATTACACAGACATTTCTAAATATACATGTACACTGTTAGAAATGTACATCCATATTTTTAGGAGTAAATGAATATATATTTTTTTTAAAGTGTTGGATATTATTTTTAAAATTAATATCTTTATTACTTCTTTGTTTACTACTCCCTCTATCCCGTAATGTAAGACATTTTTTTTACACTACACTGGTGTCAAAAAACAACTTACATTATGGGACGGAGGGAGTAACTTGTAATATTGTATATTTCTCATAATAGAATTTTAAAATGAAAGAAAATGAAGCTGTTTTTGTAATAATCATTTCCCATTTAGGCTCCATGTGGGCGACCAGCAAGCTTCCGCTGATCACGTTTTCACAAATCTTCATAGAGAGCATCTCTATAGGGAAGTCTCCGGCAGACTGGCGGGGCTTCACACAGGGTCTTCGCCTGGGCCGGCCCACACAGGAGCAGCCAATGGTGTAGAAAAAACAACACAAAAAAAGAGATGCTTCGTCCAGGATGCAAACTACTGGACCTAATCAACGCTAGTGTTAAACTAGGAGAACGAAAACCTTTAGAACGAAAAATATCGGCAGATAAAAATATTTTCTCTTTTTTAACCATACAAAAGAAAATTCCTATTTTTCAAAAAAAATTGAACAATTTTCAAAACCTAAACAAGTATTTCAAAATTGCCCAAATTTTCGATTTTAAGCCAATTTAAAAAGGAAAGAATGTACGAATTTGTGAAAAAATGGAAACATTTTCTCAATTCCAATTTTTTTGACAAACAGGAACAATTTCTGAATTTTCAAACAAATTAATTAACGGGAACTTTTTTGAAATTATGAAAACTTTTGTAAAAAAGGAAAAAAATTTGGAGAAGAGGGAACATTATTTGTATCTCTGAACAAAATTTGAAACTCCGAGCAAAATTTAAAATGCGAAAATTATGAATATTTATTGAATTTGTAACAAAAGTTGAAAAGAGAACATTATTTGAACTTATGATGATACTTTCAAAGGCGAACATTTTTTCAGATATGCTAACATTTTATAAAAATATTTTCTTTTAATTTTGAACAAAAATTGAAAAGAACATTTTTTGAACTTATGATTTTTTTAAAGGCGAACATGTTTTCAAATATGTGAATATTGTTTTGGAAATTCTAAAAAATATTAAAAAATAACAGAAATATTTTTTGAAATTTTCAACAAATACTGAAATGCTGAAAAATTTAAATATTAAGAAATAAACGAGTAAAAATGAATTATTAAAGAAATTGAAAAACAGAAAAAAGGAAATAGGAAAAATGAAACAGAAAAACGAAAAACGAAGAAAATAACAACAACAAAATATACTACAAATAAAAACATAAAACCACAGAAAAACTAAACCACGTCAAGTGTCAGAGCTGATTTTAGCAAATCTCCGGAATGCATCTAAAGAAATTAAAATGCATATGATATTTCAAAAAATATTCATCTGGTGATAAGAAATTGGTCGCCAAGTACCTAGAAAATGTTCATCATTTATTTCAAAAAATTTCTTCTTCTTTCAAAATTATTATTCATTTATGGAAAATGACTGTCGTGTATCTAAAAGGAGTACATCGTGCATTGAAAAAGTATTTGCCGTGCACTTTAGAAAGTATTCACCATGAATTTAAAATGTTCGTCGTGTATTGAATGTATTATCTTTTAACTATAAATGTTCATCATGTAGTCTGAATTGTAATTGTGTATTTGAAAGATATTATTCCTGTTTTTTAGAAAATATTAACCGTGTAATACCAAAATTAACTATCATGTATTAAAAAAATGTTCAACATGTATTTAGAAAATGTTCTCATGTATTTAAAATTTTATTCTGGGTTAAAAAAAGTGATCATGTATCAAAGAAATGTTCAACGTGTATTTAAAATTCTTCATCATGGCTTTATGGAAATGATCATCCGTTAAAAAAAATTCATCATCTATTATTTAAATATACATGTATTTGTCAAAAACTGTATACTTTCTCCTAAGAAAGAAGATCGATGACTATGATGTCCTAGTTGGTTAGTGTGGTTCTCTCTCAACGAAGAGGTCATGAGTTTGATTCATGTCGCTCGCAGTTTTTTTTAAGTTCTCTTCTGAGAAATCTACTTTTTAAAAGTTTAATAGAAAAGACCAGCGCTGAAGGTGCCAAATAGGAGTCAGAATGGATAAATCGATCTGTGCGGTGGACCAGGGTGCTTCGAGCAGGCTGCTAGGAGGGCTGACCAAGCGGGAATGCAAAGCCCAATCCGTGGGGATTTCGAGATAGACTGCTGGCAGCATGGTCCTGTATGGTGGGAATGTATCTGGTGCATCCGTACTTGTGGTGCTACCGGTGCACCTGATGCCATAGAATATTTTTAAAAATATATAAAAAATCCATCATGTTAACACAATATCACTGTACGATGTCACAAAAATTTGGATAAAAAATTAACTTTTTTAGATACAAAAGTGACAAATTTGACATCAGTGTGATAATGAGCCAAATCTAAAGCCCAAGTTATGTTGTGTACTATTTAGTGTTGAATTTGTCATTTTTGTTTTTCGAGTTATGTTTAGAATTTTGACTTGAAATTTTATGACAACCTATATTAATGTTGCATGAGTGTGCTATTTTTTTTTCAGAATTTGAACATTTTAAAAGCACAATATGAGTCCGACGCACCGGTAGCACCACAAGCTCCGGTGCATCTAGTTTTCCCCCTGTATGGTGGGGGAGCACCTACACCGCGCATTTAGCGCTGGGTAGATAACAGTCTCGCATCTGCCAGTCCATTAGCATCCTGCATGGCTTCGATGATCCATTGAAAACAGTTCCCTCGGTATGCTACAAACATTATATTTCAGCCGTTTGCTTTTTTTCCTAAAAAAAGACGTTTTTTTTTCTTTCGGTTTTCAAAAATAAAATTGTGCAGATATTTATGAAATTTTCTAGGAATTAATAACTGTTAATGAAATTATGAAAATGTTCATAAATTTCAATAATCTACAATCTTTTCACAACTTTATAAAATGTACATACATTGAAAATATGTTCTCAGATTTCAGAGAAGTGTTCCTAAATTTTAAATATGTTTGGGAAATAAAATTTCTCAAACTACAATTTTTAATGAATTTTTAAAACAATCATGTACACAAAAAATGTTCATGGATGTGAAAACAGATCTAAGATTTCAAAAAAAGTGTTCACGAACTTTAAACACACTCACAGATTTCAAAAAAATATTCACAAATTCCAAAATGTGTTTTTTGAAATTCGACAAGAAAACCCGTGTTCAAGTAAATCCGACAAGTAAATCAGGAACTTTAAACTAGCAGGACCATCCTCGTGAGTAATAAGTCTAATTTATTTTTATCCGGTTTTGCTACTTGAACACGACAAGTAAATCAGGAACTTTGGCTTTTACTAAGTGCACGTTGGCTGCAGGGCTTCGCATCTAGAAGCAACTTTGTTAAATATTCCTGGGTTAGCCATACAAATAAAAATCATATCGCCAATAGGTACCAGGTTTTAAGTGGAGAAATTCAATGGGATTGGAAAGTTCAGATTATGGGAGACAAGGAAGAACGATTTGTTGGCGCAACAGGTTGCTTGAAACTGTTGCAGGAAGTCAAGCCAACTAAGATGAAAGTGTAATCTGATAAAACATAATTCGCCGAAGATGGTTTGTGAGTCTAGGGCACGTTTTGTAGGATCATGCACCTACAGGTCGTCAATCAATGCATGATGATGTGCTGGGTCGATATGACACGAAATGCAGCATGGTTTAGTCAGACAAGTTTGGCTGTGGTCAGACACGTATGGTGGATCGACCGGGGAGGGGTGAAGGGGGTTGATCGGAATAGAACATGACTGTGAGACGAGCGAAATAACCTAGGAGCATGATGCCGATGGTGACAGACCATGGTAACACACGGTGCAGGTGTGAGGGCTTGTGCCGTTCAATCTAGCGACAGTGTGGGGTTTATTCAAGATAGTGTATACATGGGAGCTAGAAGTCAAAGGGGCGCGGGAAGCATGGAGTTTGCATTGAAGGTAGAGTTGGAGTCTGATGGTTGGTGCTGATGGAAGGGCTACGACGTAAGAGCTCAGAAGTCGAAGCCTATTTCAGCATGAAAAACGAGAAACACGTGGTTCAGGTTGGAGCTAAGTGGTTTGATGGAGATGTGAAACTTGGCATCGGTCGATGATGATCAGGTTGTTCTCTACAGGGGGTTGAGGAAATCTTGATTCTCGACCTAGGATGCGTGGTCGGGACAACATCTGCTCGACAGGGTGATAGCGGTGAGGCGTTCAGTAAGAATGGTGGGTCAGACATGTAGTAAGAAAACGGCGAATTTAACTCGGGACCACTAATGACGACAGTGAAATTCCTTCAAGTTTCAGATATGCAATCAAGAGTGAGCAATGATGTTGAGTTCATATATATAACCCTCATATGTAGCATCCAAATGAGAGTTGTTCTTTTTCAAACATGTCAAGGAAGGGACTGCCAGGTGACGGTATAATAGTGTTGTTGAGTATGGTGACTCGGTAATCAATATGTGATGGCATTGACGGATACTACGGAAGCTGAGATTGTAAAAGAGAGGGATGAACTTTATTTCACTCGAGCATTGACTGGGATGGAGAAAGAAAGAACTACAAATGAAGGTGGAGTATGTGAGTAGGACTTGTATTCATGATATAATCTCAAGTTCAATCTAATGGAGATTAGACGCATGGTCAAATTCATGGTTGTGTAGTATTTCACCTATGTGAAGATGGTTCAATTTTTTTAGAACATAGACGTCAGGGACGTCCGGCTTTAAATTAATAAAGCCCTCAACATAGGCAGCGTGCACAACCATACAAACCAACAAACGGAACCATAACTAGTCTTCCAGGGTCTCAGACACACCACAAAAGGAGCCGGCGGAGAAATAAAGTGCATTACATGGCGCATCCAGCCAATCATAAGAGCACGCATGCTCGGGGGAAACACGACCAAAAGGGCTGCCCATCCCTATGAGGCAGCGACCGAGGGCGACAGAGCTCGAGACGCCGAGTAGACGGAGCGAAGGCGTGCAAGAGCTTGGCGATGGAGATCAGAGTCTTGTTGTCTTCCCAGTGGGGCCCATTGCTGCAAGGACAAGATGCATTTGAAGATTACGTCAGCGGGGTGTGAGGGAAACACTCCCTCAATAGTAAACTTGTTACGTATATGCCATAAGGCCCAAAACATGGCCGCCGCACACGTCCACATGACCCGGCGCGAAGAGCCTTGGACCAAGGACAGGGATGACACAAGTTTGGAGCGAGAGTGTGGATCCCAATCCACCACCGCGGCCTCACGGACCGCGCTCCAAGCAAAGCGTGCCAAAGAGCACCGGAAGAACCCGTGGTCAGCATCTTCCGGGTCACCACACAAAGCACAAGGACCGGAGGCAAGGCCATTGCGCTTAGCTATATTGATAGATGTAGGTCGGCGATCTTGGCAAAGTTGCCAGAGGAAAACCTTGATCTTGAGCGGAATTCTAGCCTTCCAAAGCCCCGTGGCAGCCCTAGGGCTAAGGCCGCGGGACAGCTCTCTATAGAGGGAATTGACAGTGAACTTGCCAGAGCCCGAAAGTCTCCAAGAGACCGAACCCGCGGTGTTCGACAGGTGCACATCCGCTATCATTGCCCATAGGCGATCCCAAGCCTCCAGCTCCGACCCCGAGAGCTCCCTTCTAAAGTAGATAGGGGGCGGGGAGGACCTAAGAGCTGAAGCGACTAGTTGGTTGGGCTCGACAACGATGGAGTAAAGTTGGCCAAACTCCGACCAACGGGGATGTTGGCCTATCCAAACGTCGTGCCAAAAACGCGTGGAGCGACCATTATTAACCGAGAACCTCGCGCCCCTGGTGAAGAACGGTTTGAGGGATTGGATGGAGTTCCAGAAAGGAGACCCATGGGATGCTGCCTCAAAGAAATTCCCATCAGGGAAGTATTTGGCACGGAGGAGGTCAACCCAGAGGTCGGTCTCTCCTTGAGACAACTTCCAGATCTACTTGCACATGAGCGCAATGTTCATCAACTTAGAGTTGATGATCCCGAGGCCCCCCTGGACTTTAGGTCTACAAACGGCCTGCCATTTTACCATATGGTACTTCCGTTTAGGTCCCGCTCCTTCCCAAAAGAAACGGGCCCGCGAGGTGTCCATTTTGGTGTGGACCCCATCAGCCAACAAGAACAGACCCATCGCAAACATAGGTAGGGACGAGAGGCTGGAGTTAGTTAAGATTAGTCTAGCCCCTGAAGACATAAATCGACCCCTCCACGGACAAACCCGGTCCGCCACCTTAGTGCTGAGAGGTTCCCAATCAGCAATCGAGCATTTCTTCTCTGCAATCGGGAGGCCGAGGTAAGTGAACGGAAACTTCCCAAGTTTGCAATTAAGCAAATTGGCTACCCGCAGACTTTCGTCCGCGTCCATCCCTATGGACACCACTTCACATTTGTGAAAGTTAATTTTTAGCCCATACATGAGTTCAAAGCATAGTAGAATGGCCTTAACCGTTGCGATACTGTGTACGTCCGGCTCGAAAAGGAGGAGTGTGTCATCCGCATACTGCAGGTGTGACACACCCCCTGGGATCAGATTGCCAACCACTCCCCTGATGTGGCCGGCAGTTCGCGCTTTGTCTAGCATGGCGCCCAAAGCGTCTGCCACAAAGTTAAAGAGCAACGGCGAGGCTGGGTCCCCTTGATGTAGCCCACGCTTGTTGCGGAAGAAGTTCCCTAATTCTTCATTCACCGCAATCGCCGTTTGGCCCCCCGAGACCAATTGCATCATGCGATGAACCCATACCGACGAAAATCCTCGGTCCTGGAGGACTTGTCGGAGGAACTCCCAGTTCACTCGATCGTACGCCTTCTCAAAATCTAATTTTAAAAGAATTGCAGGCTGACGAGTGCGTTTGAGCGAGTGAATAATCTCTTGGAGGGCCAACAACCCCTCCAAAATGTTGCGACCACGAATAAAAGCCGACTGGTTCCTACTAATAATACGATGAGCTATCGGAGACAAGCGCGTAGTACAAGCCTTAGAACAGATTTTAAACGGGACGTTAATAAGCGCAATGGGCCGAAATAGTCTAATATGGTCCGCTCCCTGAACTTTGGGGATAAGAGAGAGAACCCCGAAGTTTAGGCGAGAGATATCTACATTACCACGCATGAACCCATTACGTACGTCGAAAATTGTCCCTTTGAGCACTTGCCAAAACCGTTTAAACATCGCCACCGGCCACCCATCTGAACCAGGGGCGGTGTCCGTTTTCATCCCAAGAGCCGCCTTGTCAATCTCTTGGGGGGGGGAGGCCAGCCCCAGGCCCTCATTTTCCTCGTCCGTGACCCGCAATGCTGGTCCCAGACATCCGGCCGCAGCCGAGCACGGGACTCCTCCCTGGAGCCCATCAGTTGGATGTAGAAGTCGTAAATGTGACGGACGATATCCTGTTGTTACAAAAGGAGCCCCTGCTCTGATTGCAGTCTCAGGATGGCGCACTTACGATGCTGGCCGTTAGCGTAGGCATGAAAATATTTAGTGTTCGCGTCACCCTCAAGCGTCCACTTGATACCACCGCGTCTACGCCAGTACTCCTCCTCTGCTCTAAGGAGGGACTCAACTTGGGCTTCTAAAGCGTAGTGCTGAGCCCAGTCTTGCTCCGAGAAAACCTGCACATCCGCAACCGCATCCATACGGGCGAGGTCCGCGATCGGAGCAGCTTATCCTCGCGGCCCTGGTTGGCTCCCCAACCTTTGAGAGCTGCATGCATTCCCGCCCCTGCGGCAATCCAGAACTCCATTGGCCCGCGCGTGTGCCCGATCCGGGCGACGCATGTCTCCCATTTGGAGAGAAAGATTTGCTCCAAGTCCGGAGACTCGAACCATGCGGTTTCAAAGAAAAAACGAGGGCTATGTTTTAACCTTTCCTCCCCTAAGGAAAGGATTAAGGGGACGTGGTCCGACCCGATCCTTGTTTCGGCGTGTAAGGAGCACATGGGAAAAAGCATTTCCCACTCCGCGGACATAAAAACCCGGTCCAGCACAGACCGCACCGGCGTAAGCTGCTTGTTGGTCCAAGTGTAGCGTGTGCCCACGCGAGCCACTTCCCTAAGGGCCATAGATGCTATCGCATTATTAAACAGGGACACCCTTGTCCAGTTAATGATCCCGTTGTTCTTATCCGCTCCCAAACGGATTAAGTTGAAATCGCCACCCACTAACAGTGGCAAGTTACGCACACCCAAGGTCGCAACCTTCTCCTGTAGTTCCCCCAAGAACTCATGCGAGTGCGAGTGGTCGGCCAGGCCATAAACCACAATAACCTCCCACTCGCAGAGGGTCGCACGGTGGCGCACGTGTGCCGACAAGAAGAATCTACCGGCATCCCATGACACCACCTCGTAGCAAACTTGGTTGATGCCAAGCAGCAAGCCCCCCGAGTGACCCACCGCCGACACCCATTGCCACGCAAAACGTTCGAGCGGGTCGACAGCAAGCAGGTCCCTATGAGAAAAATCTGCCTTGATGGTTTCCTGCAAGCCAACTACGTCGATCCCCTCTTCACGTATGAAATCTTTCAACTGGGTCCGCCTCCCAGCGTGGCCGAAGCCTCGGATGTTCCAGAAGGTGAAACACATTATATTATGCGGTTGCGGAGGCGGATACCGCGAGCGGTAACCGCTTTGGCCACACGTCGTGTATTGACATGACAATGGGTTGAGGGGGACGACACAGCCCCTGCTGCTGTGTCCTCCTGATTGAGCCGTGCAACAGGCACCAGAGAAGCCCTGCTTCTTCTCCTGCTGGCGCAACGCGGGCCGCCGCTGCCTGGGCGAGCGCGGCCTGCGCGATTTCCTTAGAGCAGATGAGAGAAAGAAGTTCGCGAGCTTCACCCACAGACATATCAACGCCACTATCCGCTAAAATACCCCCTAAACGCTCGTCAGAATAGTCGTCAAAAATCGTAAAACGGGCAGGGGATTACCTTCGATTTCCATGTTCTTCTGGGCCACCAAGAGTTGGGTGCGCTGTAGAGCTGGAAGGTTGCCCTTGGCGCCCTTCGGGCGCGAGCTTGCCCTCTCCTGCGTCGCCGGAGTCGCCACCACCACCTTGGAGCGCTTGGCCGTGGAGATGGGCACTGCCTTCGTCACCTCCGCCCGAAGCGCATCAGATGAAGGAGGAGCCGGACCCCCAGGAGAGGCCAGCGCCGTCACCACCGGCCGGTGCGAGGCAGGCATGCCCGCACAGACCGAGGAGGGCTCGCCGGCGCCACCGGGGGAGTCTTGCGGCCCGCCGTCTTCTTGTGAAGCCGCGTCCCGTGGCCACCGAGGCCGATCGCGGACTTGGGTGAGCACGTCGCGAAAGCGCGCATCCCACCCACCTCTGCAACCACCGGGGAGATAAGCATCGAGCGGCCCTCCGAGTCGCAGGAAGCCGAGACGCCATTGTCGACATCGAGGCCGAGCGACATGTTGGAGCCATATTGGTTGAAGCCCGTCTCGTTGCTTCCCACTACCGCTTGACGCTCCTCCTGTTCCTTCGCAGCCCCCGCAACCGGAGCCGTGGCCTCGGAAACCTTGTCCTTGAAACCGAGCTTGTCCCAAGTCGCTATATCGATGGAGTCATCACCCATGCTCGTGTCACGATCCTTGTCCTTGCCATCCGGCCCCTTTTCCAGGCTAGCAGGGGGAGGGGGAAGGGCGCAGCACCCTGCAGACCACCCGCCTCGGCCTCCACCCGAATGGTGAAACCCTCACTGTTGAACCACACTTGGACATACCCCCTGAGCTTAGCCGGGGAGCGACACGCGAAACGCATCCGCACTGGTCCGAGCCCCACCAACGACGCCTTGTCCACCTCCATTGGTCGCCCAATCATCACAGTCCCGGCCATGAGGCGATCCACGCTGCGGTGCTTGAGCGGCACACACCACAGCTTGACCCATACATCGGGCATGATCTCGGCCTTGGGCTCCTCCGGAAGCGATTCCTTGATTTCCGCCATGATGTCGTTGAGGGAGAGGTACAACTTGCCGCTGCGAGTCGCCATCCGCAGCATGGCCTTGTTGGGAAAGACGACCGAGAACATATCGTCGCCGATGGCCGTCACCTGCCAGTCCCACTCCCCCTCGAAGAGGTGGGGAGCTCCGCCTCCAAGATGGGGGATCGACAGCTTTCCGGGCGCCGCCGAGATGATCGCAGCGTCCGCCACCAGCGGGGCGCGAACCTCCTCGCCCTCCGTCTCCACGAAAGGCAAGCAGAAGAATCCCTCGCCGGGGATGGCGTTGCCCATGATCTAGAGCATCAGAGGTCGCCCCCGCGTGGGGCAGTGCGCTGACGCGTGCCCCTCCTCATGGCAGACGACGCAGAGGGGCTTGAAGTGGCACATGTTCTGATAATGGCCCACCCGGCCACACTCGAAGCACTCCGGCCCGTCGGACTCCTCCACTGGAATCGGGGCATCGGCCGAACCCTTCGAAGCCGACGGCCCGGCCGGCAGAGACAGCAGCGCCGAGCCGACCCCCTTCTGCTTCTGCTTCTTGGCTAAAGGATCCAAGATGGTTCAAATTGCAATGAATATTTTGTATAAATAGGTTATAGATAGACTTGGAGTTGTATGGGTGTACATAGGGTAAGGAGTCGTCCAAGTAGGACACACGTATCCTACGACTCTTATATAATCTAGGATAGATGGACACAGCTGTTCTAATCCCGAGCTGATGTGAGCTCGGGTGAACAGTAAAATAAAATGCAAAAATGAATTCAGAAAATTCTGAAATTTTTGTGTGTGAAAGATTGACAAATGTTTTGAGAGCTTGCAAATTTCATCAGCTGATGACATTAGTCGAAAATGTAGTGAAAGAAAAACAAAATCGATGCTCCAAAATGTTAATTTTGAACGCATTTTGGAGCATCAATTTTGTTTTTTGCCCACGTCTTGCACGAATATCCTTTCATGGTGAAAGTTTTCAAGTTATGAAAACATTTTTCAGTAGTTCACACAAAAAAAATCAGATTTTTTTTACCTTTTTTGATTTTACTGTTCACCTGAGTTCATATGAGCTCGGTATTACTTTCGGGGGTAGATGTGTTACGAAACCTATGTCAACGCTTTTGAAATGCACTCTATAATTTTCTAGATGCTGATGATTTGGTGGGCAAACTTAGAATTTAAAATGACAGCCTTGATAATTCACTTACCCGTATTTCTTCTATGATGCATATAAACTCTATCCTTACTCCAATTCCACATCAATATAATTCAAACTTTTCACGTTTCAACAACAAACTGCTCAACAACATTACAAATCCCAGTTAGCTTATTTAAACAAACAAATAGGTCAACTACAATAAATATCCAATGGAACAAATAATTTTAGTAAACAGATAATCATGAATTAATGAATTGTACACACACTTTTGTCCATGTAGCTGTCACTGATGCTTAATAAGATCTTTTTGCCATAAAGGGTGGATTTTATTGACTCAAAAAAGCATGAAGAGGATACAATATAATTAGCATACACCGGGCCTCTGCATAACTAGGATGCACACGGCCAACTTAAAACACACACGCACATAAGATCTTCATGGAGCTAATCATGCGAGACTTGATCTTCAATCTTTGGCTACGCCTCAAGAAATTACTTAATGTGGTCTGTGTCCTTACGAGGTCTGACTGTTCGGCCAACATTGTCATACTCTTAGCTCATCGGCCATTGACCTAGCATAATTAGGGATGAGCACATCATGGCCTACTACCCTATTCCGGTGAAACATCATACGACCAGGGCTACCACCCTGCGTACATCACCTTTGGCCCACTTCTCAACATCCTTTGAACAATCATCAATAAAATCTCATCCTGTTCGTCACTGAACAATTCAATATTCAAGTTGTTCGAAGATGACAATGAATCATTAAAACACTGCTATACTATCGTTGACATATACACAAACTGTGATTCCTATACCACCTACACAAATCTACGAGGTGCTAGACTAGTAAACATGAACAAGTTTGAGACAAATATACCTTGGGGCGAGCCGTTGACCACCTTGAGCTCGTGTGCATGCATGAGATGGGGCAAAGCCGGCGTGGGAGATGGAGTTGCCGACGATAGACGGTCGACGTGATGATGGCCTCCTCAGCAAGACGAGGAAGAGAGGGACGTCGGCAGATTCATGCCATCATCCAGCTCCCCTGGTTCGGCCATGGCGTTGGTTAGCGGTGATTGAGAAGCAGGCACGGTCTGCAGAAAGGTATGGTAGGGCCAGCAATGGGTCAGCGGTGGCAAGCGGTGCAGTCCAGCGGCCGGAGGTGACAGCAAACAGCCGCGACACATCAATGTGGGCGGCAGCAGAGTGAGGATGCACGCATCCTCAGACGTCCCTACTCTAGTACCAAATTTTTGGTTAATGGAGGAAGCTCTATGTGCCCTCGGCCAACCTCTAAATATGGTTGCCACAGGTGATTTTTGCAGCGCCGTCTAAAAATTATGCCAATCAGGTGTCGAATAGCCAATATGATAGACCTAATTTTTAAAGAAAAAATGTTATACTACATGTCATTATAGAGTTCAGGCCGATTAGCTAGTATTGCTCTAACGCGGGTGGACAGCGCAGATGCACAGCTAGCGAACTGACTGATCCTCGGTTCTGTCAACAGAAAAATGATGATCAATGATCGATGAATGCCCTGCGTCATCTATATATATCAACGTAAATTCCACATGCATGCAGACAAGCAAACGCTCTCGATCAAGTCACCAAACATGGCTAGCTGTTTCCTGCTGCACTCGGATCTAAGCCGCCAAGTTTGATCTAAGCCTCCCCCAAAAATTTGTTTTTTTTTATTTCATTGAGGAGGAAACAAATCTGCTACCTAGTTCTTTCAGCGAGAAAGGTATATAAATACATGCACTCCCATGGTTTCTCTCACAGAAACACCATTACAACTGCAAGTGCAACACTACAGTTGCCACGTCATACGATGAGAGCGCTCGCGGTGCTAGCCATGCTAGCCACGGCGGCCATGGCTATCGCATGTGCACGCGCTGCACAGTGCGGCTCGCAGGCTGGCGGGGCGACCTGCCCAAACTGCCTCTGCTGCAGCCAGTTTGGCTGGTGTGGCTCCACACCGGAATACTGCGGTGATGGTTGCCAGAGCCATTGCTCTGGCTGCGGCAGCACGCCCGTCACGCCCTACCCCTTCGGTGGTGTGTCCTCCATCGTATCCCGCTCCCTTTTCAACCAAATTCTCCTCCACCGTAATGACCCAGCATGCCAGGCCAAGGGCTTCTACACGTATGATGCCTTCATCGCTGCCGCCACTGCCTTCCCCGGCTTTGGCACCACTGGTAGCATCGCCACTCGGAAGCGCGAGATAGCTGCCTTTCTAGCGCAGACCTCCCATGAGACCACTGGGGGGTGGCCCACAGCCCCAAATGGGCCCTACACATGGGGCTACTGCTACAAGCACGAGCGCACCACCTCCAGCTACTGCACCCCAAGCGAGCAGTGGCCATGCGCCCCTGGAAGGCGCTACTATGGCCGCGGGCCCATCCAGCTAACTCACAACTACAACTACGGGCAGGCAGGCCGGGCCATTGGGGCCGACCTATTGGGCAACCCAAACTTGGTGGTCGTGAACCCAACCGTGTCGTTTGAGACAGCATTGTGGTTCTGGATGACGGAGCAACCACCCAAGCCTTCGTGCCATGCTGTGATCACAGGACAATGGAACCCGTCGCCAACGGACCGTGCTGCAGGACGGGTGCCGGCGTGATCACCAACATCATCAATGGCGGGATCGAGTGCTTTCACGGGTATGATGAACGTGTTCAGGACCGAATCGGATTTTACAAACGCTACTGCAACATCTTTGGTATCGGCTACGGTGACAACCTGGACTGCTACAAACAGAGGCCCTTTGCTTACTAATCAGCTCCATATATGTACTTGCGTACTTTTCTAAAAATGTTATTTTTGTTATTAAAAATTTCAGAAATCTATAACTACTAATAAAGAGAAGTGCACTTCTCCGACTTTTTGGTCCATTTATCGATATTATATTCTTTATCCGAGGTGTCCTTATTTTTCGTGCATCCGTCGTCGCACCTACACGTTGCTAGAAAATTGAGCTGCTCACTTGTGCTTCAAGCTTGCCCCAAAAAAGCCTGGCTGCCTAGTCATAAGAACTAGCTTTCGTTTGGGCTCGGTCCGTCCGTCCCCCACCGCATTTTTTGGGCCAAAAAATATGATTGAGTGAGATAATTTCATCTCGCCTCTTACACAAATTCTAGTCAATTTAAATGCTTCCGTGAGTTCCCTCAAAAAACAAGGAGGCTCCTCGAGAATCAATAAACAAAGATGTGAATCAATAAATTGGATGAAGAAAAGATTGGGCACATGTAAAAAAGTAATTTAAATTAAAAGAAGGATTAAATGTGGCTGGGGCAGTTATCTCAAAAACTTTATCTGGATAAAATTTGAAGAATAATGATAGGTAAAAACACAAGCAACGATACGAGCGTAGATTAGAAGTCAGCCGCCACCAAAGCCCCTTATGCTATTTCTCTATATATATTTGGTGGCCGACAGGGGCAAAAGAATTATGTGACCTAAGCAATGTGCAAGTTGCTTTAAATCCAGTTGTCACCATTTATTGCAGTAACTTTGTTGCCTCCTTGCTGAACTTTTCTTCCAGTTCCTCATATTCACATTCAAAACTTGCATACAGGTTCATTGTAGAAATAAATAAATCACGTTTCTTGCCTTTAGTTGGAGCTCTGGAGGTGGATGGTGTAAATAAATAAATAAATCACGTTTGTTGACCAGCACTGACATACTGTTTTAACACCGGATAGCATATCGAATTTTTCTTTGATTCGTCAATACATTCAACATTCGGGTCGTTTTGGCTCATCAAGCACTAGTACTATCATTTTTTTTGTAAAGACATGTGAACTTCTGGTGCAGTACATGGTCACATAAGAGAGATACCTTTAATTCTTCACTTAAAGGGTGCCTATAAGACCTTATTTCCTGTCACCAACAAAAACAAATTTATAACAAATTTTAAACAATAAAGTCAGTCCCACTCTGCCAGGGCAGCAGGGTTATTTTCCCCCGCTGTAATGCACATGCATTTGTGCTAGTTGATTTTTATAAATATTTCGATCCCAAGTAATCTTTTTGTATATTTGTTGTTGCCAAAGTGAATACCCCAATCTGAATCACATTGCAACATCTTGTTTACCAATAAGCGTTACTCACACATTCATAATCAATAGCTTTAACTAATCGAGCTAGTCTTGATTTTTAGGCTGAGCTAGTCGAGCTTGTCAAGTTGGTCATTTTGAATGAACTTTAGTCTACGTTCCAGCCATGTATATGCTACCTTGTTGGGCTGTTTTGTTGGGAAGTAACATAGGCTTTGGGCTAATATGTCCACTCTTAATTAGTAAGATCAGCGGGATGTGTAAGTCGCTTACTTTCTTAATATGTTGAGTACTGGCCGTGTATGTAGTCATGTTGAGAAGAGCTTAGTAATATAGTTTATGGCAAAAGTTTCAAATAACTTTAATCAACATTATAGCTACTGTTAAGTCAAATCTAGTTTGTAGTTTGTTCGAATTTTAGACTATAATCCAGAGGTTTGATCTATGTCAGGAGATAACCGACAATAGTATTGTCGAGGGGTTCTGGAACCTGGATCATGAACCTGGATCATGTTCTAAATTTTAATGAACTATTTTCTATAGAGAGAAGTCTACTTCACAACCTTGAACTATTTGGTTTGTCTAAAATTAACCCTTAACACAAAACTGGCTAAGAATCAACTCTCAACTTTGAAACTTGGCAAAGATTTGACTCCCCTCTCCCCTGACCCTGGATTTGGCTAGCATATGTCATATTTGACCCGCTGACCGTCATGTTAGCATCCCAATTAGCTACGACATCAGCACATGTACTAAAATAGGGCAGCTGATTGGGATGCTAACATCTGAAAGTATTTTTGGGGAAAGCATCTGAAACTTTAATGATCATTATATTAGTCTTGAGTCTAGAAAACTATTTCAAAACGTTCTTGACACTTCCCTTTTTGGACAACATTTGACAGAAAAGGGGGTCTGCAATTGTAATTCGGGTTATTTTTAAATCTGTTTGGAAAATATCTCAAATTTTCTAGAATTATGAGTACATTATTCTCAATTTTACATAATTGTTTCCAAATTTTCAGGATACTTTTTTTGTATAGAATTTGGCTGAAAAAGGTCCTGAAATTGTAATTTCAGGATCCATATCATTACTCACATAGTTTTGGCCCAAGATTCTAAATTAGTTGGGCTAACACATATTATAGGCAACTGGTCATTCATAGTGGTAAAAGACTGATCATTAATAAAACAGGATAAATCTCAAAAATAAAATAAAATAAAACAAGATAACCCAAATGAACCTCTCCCAAAACCCTAGGTACGCTTGCACAAAACACAATGTGGCTCGCTCGATCTTTGCCGCCGCATCTCTCCCGTCTCCGGCGGCCTGCATCCGCTCACTGGCAGTCCCATGTGCTGGGTGGTACATCACGTGCATACGACCCGGCGGCCGGCAACGGTGACGACGTTGATGTGGAGCTACGGCGCCTCCCGGATCCGATCCTTCGACTCGGCTCCCGCATGATCGGCTCAAGCCGAGGCTTCCATGCCCTGGGCAGCAACATCGACGTCACGACCAAGGACGACGACCTGACCCTCACATACGACACAGAGACGGCGGCGCTGCACACCACGATCAAGGAATCACCACAACAGACAGGTTGCCACCACGCCATGGCCACTGCCAACAATCTGCACACATTCGATTCCGACGCTACATGCTCAACTTTGATGAGTAGGGCTCATAGGTGGGGCTCTGCGGAGGTGGAAGACAGTCTGCTATCTAAAAAATTACAGAATCAGTATGAGGTGACAAACATGGTGGGCTTCTTTCCACGTTTTATTGGGCTTGGTTCATACTTCCTCCGTTCCTAAATATAAGTATTTTAGAGATTGTAAAAAAACTACATACGGATGTACATAGACATATTTTAAAGTGTACATTCACTCATTTTGATCCGTATGTAGTTCCAATTCAAATCTCTAAAAAGACTTATACAGTATCTGGGAACGGAGGGAGTATGCTTGAGAAGTGGATGTTGCTGGCTTACCTCTAGGAATAATGTAACCTTCTATAGATGAAAACATCATGTAGTCCTTTCTTGTGGCAACGTATGGGCTACACGCGATGGAGGTCGCTCGTTCAACTCTCCGGACAAAATATTTTTTATTTGGTAGGCACAAAAATGAATGAAGCACAAAAACTTACAGAATTTTAGTGGCACCTTAGTGAAAATAATTATATATGTTGAACGGACCACAAAATTCGAAGAAATGCACCATCCTTTATTATTATTAAGTATAAATTACATGTGCGGAGATGAAAAGTAAAAAATCACACAAGTACATATATAGATGATTATTAAGCGAAGGGGCTCTGCTTGTAGCAGTCGAGGTTGCCACCATAGCCGATACCGAAGATGTTGCAGTAGCGTTTGTAGAACCCGATTCGGTCGGCAACACGATTATCATACCCGTGGCCGCACTCAATCCCGCCGTTGACAATGTTGGTGATCACGCCAAACCCGGGCACCCGCCCCGCGGCCCGGTCTGTCGCCGAAGGTTTCCATTGTCCCGTGATCACTGCATGACTGGAGGGCTTGGGCGGTTGCGCCGTCATCCAAAACCAGATGGCAGTTTTGAACGACACGGTCGGGTTTGTGGCCACCAAGTTTGGGTTGCCCAATAGGTCGGCCCCGATGGCCCGGCCTGCCTGCCCGTAGTTGTAGTTGTGAGATAGCTGGATAGGCCCGCGGCCATAGTAGCTCTTTCCGGGCGCACATGGCCACTGCGTGCTTGGGGTGCAGTAGTTTGAGGTGGGGTTCTGCTCCTGCTTGAAGCAGTAGCCCCATGCGTAGGGCCCATTCGGGGCTGTGGCCCACTCACCAGTTGTCTCATGAGAGGTTTGTGCTAGGAAGGCAGCCACCTCGCGCTTCCGGGTGGCGGTGCTGCCTGTGGTACCAAACCCAGGAAAGGCGGCGGCGGCTGCAACAAAGGCGTCATAGGTATAGAATCCCCTGGCGTGGCATCCCGGGTCATTACGATGGAGTAGCATTTGGTTGAAGAGGGAGCGAGAGATAACGGAGGACACGCCACCGCCGATGGGATTGGGCGTGACGGGCGTGGCACCGCCGCCGCAGCCAGAGCACTGGCTCTGGCAGCCGTCACCGCAGTATTCCGAGGTGGAGCCGCACCAACCGTAGCGGCTGCAGCAGAGGCAGTTGGGGCAGGTCGCCCCGCCAGCCTGGGAGCCGCACTGTGCAGCGCGCACGGTGCCGATGGCCATGGCCGCCATGGCTAGCACGGCCACCACCTTGAGCGCCCTCATCGTATAACGTGGCAACGCAGCACAACTCAGTTTTTTTTTAGGCAAAGCACAGTTGGTCGCTGGCTGGTGCAACTATAGCGTTACACTTAGACCTGTAGTTGTGTGTGTGTGTGTGTGTGCCAGAAGTGGTGAGGAGTGCATGTCTTTATATACGTTTTGCGCTGCAAGAACTAGGTAGCACATTTGTCTCCTCCTCACTGCCTTCCTTCTTGGCGGCTTAGTTCCGAGTACGGCAACAAACAGCTAGCCATGTTTGGTGACTTGATCGAGAGCGTTTGCTTGTATGCATGCATGTGGAATTTACGTTGATATATAGCCCATAGATGACGCAGGGCATTCATGGACGGACTTCCATGGAATACAATCCTCCTGTTTCCTTTTAAAATTCATTATCCTTTTTCTTTTGAGAGAGCCTAGGATCAATCAGTTGGCTAGCTGCGCACGAATTTTTGCTGCTCACCCGCATTAGAGCAAGTCTAGAAGGGTTGCTATATTGGCCTGAACTCCATAATAACAGCCTGCATAAACTTTGTTCGTCTAAAAGTAGGTTTAGCATATTCGACATTCCACTCTCCATCGGCATAATTTTTAAATGGCTTTACAAAAATCACCACACGTTGGCAGAGGGAACGTAGAAATTTTGGCGCTAGGGGAAAGGACATCTAAGAATTCGTGCACCTTCCCGCTGCCGCCGCCCAAATCGATGTGTTGTCACCTCTGGCTCCTGGACTGCCGCCTTTGGTTTCGCTCCACAACCGATTGTTGACTCTTAAAAGTGGCAACAATTGTAAAGAGAAGTTTGAAACTATAACACGATGAATCTATATCTATACCTATCTATACTAGTAAAGTATGGAGTGCTTCTACCCGTCCGACGTCCGTCATACACTTTATCAAATAGCCCATGTTCTTTTCTTTAAGTAAACGACGGTCCAACATTAAGTGCCCTTTTTATGCTGGGATTCCGCCCAACTTCCGTATCCACTGCCTCATGCGCCTAGGCGGTGGTTAGTATTCCGTGTTCAGCTACAGTAGGCCCAGTTTGCTCTATTTCCAACCTGTTTAGATCATTGGCTTTATTATTTACGGAGACTATGTCAAACATGATCATGCTATAACTTTGCAACCGTGACTCAGATTAAAATAATTTGTATATGTAATTTGATCAGAAAAGTGCGTAGTTTCCAACAGTACTATTATTTGTTCCTGTTAACCACTTTAAAATTCTGTTTAGGGCATAACCTTAATTAAACTAATTAATGCTATGGTGTATTTTGGAAAATGCTCACACAGAATATAACCTCTACATATATGAAGTATTTTAGGAGGGCCTATAAGAATCGGACCGAGTATGAATAATCGGTTTCAATGGGCATATAGGAGTAACAAAGGAAGGAGAGGATAAAATGTGTGATCAGTGGGGATAAAAAAAGAACGGAAGATTCAACAAAAATATGAAGGAGAGAATAACGCAAATGAATTGGTATTAATACTAAGGGCATGGCATGCATGCAATGCAATAATGAAAAGAAACTAATACCAAGGGATGTAGGAGGGGTACGCTTATATGTGTTGTTGCGCAGTGTGTGACCGTTATGTGCAACAGAAATAACACAGCCAGAAAGGTGAGAAGCGCTATGTGAGCATCAAGTTGCGTGCAATGAATTATGGTCGTTTCGCTCATACGTAGACAATTTTGTTATTAATCTTCAAGTGTATGCAGAGATGGCCTAAAACTCATTTAATAGAATCCTTTTATTGAGTTTTTTCTCACGACTTGGTGTAAATTCCAAACATTGCTTCAACTTACAAATAATGCCTTGGTCTGATTTTTTTTTTAAAAAAAAAATAGGCTCTTGAAGATCAGAATAGTCATACAAAAACCATACCAAAAATATTGTATGTGTAGCATGCTTCTTAATGTACTACTGATATGAATGTCTACTAGGCCTCAGCGTGTGCCTCTCTGCCATGGACGAGCACAATCTGGATGCCGTTGGGCCGTATTCACTGATATTTCAGTGGACACGTCAATTATCTCTTTCTCTCCCGTTGCAACACATGGGCGTATGTGCTATTTGAAACTTATGATTGGAAGTCACCATTGGATGGCCCTTTCTGAGAAGACCAAAATAGATATAAAGGTGGTCCAAAACGAAGCTCCTATGGAGAAGTTGTGACAATATTAGCGAACCACTTGTTGACACAAGATTATGGCATGGCATAAAGCGCAATTAAAATGACCTCAAATGAAAAGATTTTAACATGAATAATCTTTGTATCGTCAAAATAGAAGATTTTGACGTTTGGATTGTCTTCATCCAAGGACGTATGCAGAAGAAAGGGTCAAAACTATGCGCTGCAGTAGCATATGACCTGACGTCCGGCCTTGGCCCGGACGTCCAGAGTATTATCCAGGAAGACGATAGAAGGTTGAAAGTTGTGGCCAAATGTTTTGGGTTGGAACCCGGACATCCCAGCAATCATCCGGCTTGGAACCTGCACATCCGGGCAAATATTCAGAGTTTTCTCTGCTGCAAAAGATACAAACTGACCAAAATACCCTCAATATTACCTTGAACCAAAAAACGTTCAGCATGAAAGTTGTTCTCGTTGAAGCGGATAAATTTATTTTTGGGGTCATCTCCATCCGAGATCGTATGCAAATTCTACTGGCCGAAAACTTTACTGTTGTAGGAAAAATGGGCATGAGCGGATTATCTCAAATATTCCTAGAATTACCAGTACATTATTCTAACTTTACATAATTGTTTCAAAATTTATAAATACTTTGTTTATTATGATAAAATTTTCCCAAAAAAGGCCCTGAAATTGTAATTTCATTCAGGGTTCAAATCATGACTTTACATAGTTTTGGCCCAAGATTACTAAATTAGTTGGGCTGCAACTGATCATTATTAAAACATGGAATACAGTTACCTCGTTACTATCTATAGCCAAGAAACAATTTATGCGAACCGATTATCTCCCATTTAATTAGCGGTAGCTAGCAAAGTGTTACCCACACATTCGTAATCTCTATTTTTTCACATAATTGTATGTCTGAATTTTAGTCAAATTTCTCTAATTGTCTCCGTGCCCTAGTAAAAAAATGTATACTCTTTAAGGTTGATGTGTAACATTGAGGTGGTAAGCTCGCCGAATTTGATGGGGTGAGAAGAACATCCCATTGCACACAGCCAAACACTTATGGTTTCCATCTGCTCACCCCCATACCACAGTTGAGGGTAACCAAGCAGCAGACATTAATTTCAACAGCGATATGTGGCAGGCTACAAAACAAACTGCAGAACTTGGTTCATGCCGTGTTTCAGCCCTCCATTAGGTCACACGTTTTTTTTCGAGCAAATTGGGCTACACATGTAGGGAGTTAAAAAAAGAATGAGTAACCAGTCATGGGCTCAAAAGAAGGGCTCAAAAGAAGGGTTAACAAGCTTGCCAAGCTGTGCGAGTATGAAAACGAAGTTGGGCGAGTATAAAGCCAAGGTCGCCAATCTGCGGTATGGCTGCCTTGGCGTGCTCGTAGACACAGCGTGCCCCTGGTCGTCGTCTGCGTGGCAAGGCATGGACACCTGAGCTGTGACCAGCGCAGTGTGTTGCATGGCGTGGGGAGCGCTACAGCATCACTAGCTCGTAAAACAGTGGGCTTGATGACATCATGCATGGAAGAGGAGGCCGGGCCTACTAGGAAACATGCCCGTGCGTTGCAAGGGGAGAAGAAAAAAAACATACTTTCATACCCATAAGATGACCTAAGACCCTTCCCATCGGCTCCAGCCACACACAGGACCACGTCCTCTATTTCAACACGCCCACATCCGTGTTGCCGCTTATCCTCTCGTTCTGTGTGTTTTGTGATCGCAACATTCCCACAAAATGCAAAAGTTGAAAAGCCTATGCAATGAAATCCAACTTCCCTAGAGTTTATGGAAGATTAAAAAATGTCAACATGTTTTTCCAGAAAAAGTAATAAAGTAGAACAACCCCATTCCACAACTTTATATTAATTTTCTATCCACAAAACATTTATACATAACCAAAAGCTGTAATTCATTGTCAACAAATTGGTAAAAGGTTGACATTGATGGGGTGATGGGTTCTCCACAGATCAATTGTTCAACCACTATATTTATCTAGAATATAAGTCATGTCTCTAGTGCTAACTTACTAAGAAGGTTAATGATTACCAAAACAAATAACAACATGAAGCTACAAAATATAGTATGAAGCGGAACTAACATCATGGCTGGATTTGCTAATACAATGAGCAGATGGTGTGCTAATAAGTCTGACATGAATATGTTACAACGCGATGCTAACACATTATTCACAAAACAGGTAATGAGATGTAAGCAGCTCATGCAAATTAGCTAAGAAACTACCCTCGTACAAACTTGAAGCTAACATGTTGTCACAAAACTAATCCAAAAAATCAGATATTACAGCTAAACAACAGGCGTTGACATGTGAACAGACCGTACAAATTAGCTGCGAATTAACATGCTACAGTCTCAAGTTCAGGACAAGCATGCTGTTGGTGGCTGTGAACTGTGATGTACTTCGGTCAAAAATCAGAACTAATACAAGTGTGCAGTGACTGGTGTGTGTTCCGGACCTTGAAATTACAAATTCAAGTTCTTGGCTATGCTCTTTCAGGGTTGGTTTTGGCTAGAGACCAATCACTGTCAGGCATTCAGTTCTAAGTCTGCTTACTGGTCCATATTCTATGTGTGTGCAGAAAGTTTCACGGGAAAACAACGTTTTTCGTAGCCTGTGCAAAAAAGACAAAATTTTGTGCCGTGAAACGCTATTTAGAAACAGTAAAATTTGTCTTCTTAACTGAGACAAAATAAAAATACTTTTTTACACAAAACTTTGTGACGTGGACATACCTTTGCCAACATGTATGCATAATTTTTTATAGAATTTTTGAACATTACAAAATGCGTAAAAAGTACATTTTTAAAAAGCGGGTGCAGATGTATGGCACCATCTCCGTGATCGACTCTCGCGTCCACTTTCTCCTTCCTGATCTCCTCCTCCTCCCATCTTCTTCGATCATCTTCCTGATGTTCTCCGCCTCCTTGTCGTCTTTCCCATCACCGGATCAGGCCCCAGGATGTGATTTACGAAAAAGAGAAGCTTCTAGATGAAACGGGTTCTGATCAAAATTATATGGGCTGGGTGTCCTGGTGTCCGTCGAAGGCTCAATAGTATTGGTGCAAGAGGAGTCTAGCTAAAACTATTTTTTAAATACATTCTTTTTTATGATAGTGGAGCGTGCGCCCAAGCGTACGTGAAGGGGCTGGCCATGCGTGTGAGACCGGAGGAAGGAATCAAGAAAATGTCGGAGCTTGTCCCGCAGTGTTTGGTTATTGCTTATATACGTGCGTAGAGTTATTTTTAAATCTCAACCGTCCATCTTTATATGTAACACAAAACTAACGGATATAAAGAGGTGACGAATGAAGAACTATGAAAGCCTTTGTCCTTTATTATTAGGTAAAGATAGACCCATGACGCACAACGAATAACCCACAATCGTGTGTGTATCGCCTGACCGTTGAAATATCTTGTGTTAGGATTATATTTCTAAATCTCTTATACTCCCTCCGTCCTAAAATAAATGTAGCTGATTTAGTATACAGTTGTACTAAATCAGCGATACTTATTTTAGAATGGAGGAAGTAATAAATAAATATCTCAGAAAAAATAGTCGATACTTTTTTTAGGATGGAGGGAGTAATAAATAAATATCTCAAGAAAAGATTATAGGGAAATGCTCCTGGTTGTAGCAGTCAAGGTTGTCACCGTGGGTGACTCCAAGGATGTGGCAGTAGCGCTTGTAAAACCCGATCCGGTCTGCAACACGCCTATCATACCCATGGCCGCACTCCTTCCCGCCGTTGACAATGTTGGTAATCACGCCAAACCCAGGCACTCGCCCCGCAACCCGGTCCGCTGCTGAAGGATTCCAATGGCCCGTTATCACCGCATGGCTCGAGGGCTTGGGTGGCTGCTCTGTCATCCAGAACCAAATTGCCGTCTTGAATGACACGGTCGAGTCTGTGGCCACCAAGCCCGGGTTGCCTAGCAGGTCAGCCCCGATGCCCCGGCCCGCCGGCCCATAGTTATAGTTGTGAGAGAGCTGGATGGGGCCTCGGCCATAGTAGCGTCTTCCGGGGGCACATGGCCATATCACGCTCGGGGTGCAGTAGTTGGACTTAGCGCGCTCTTGTTTGAAGCAATAGCCCCACGCGTAGGGCCCGTTTGGGGCTGTCGCCCACCCGCCGGTGGTCTCATGGGAGGTCTGCGCTAGGAAGGCGGCCACCTCACGCTTTCGGGTGGCGGTGCCGCCTGTGGTGCCGAAGCCTGGAAAGGCGGCCGCGGCCGCTAGGAAGGCGTCGTAGGTGTAGAATCCCTTAGCTTGGCACGCTCTGTTGTTGCGGTGCAGCAGCATCCGGTCGAAGAGGGAGCGGGAGATGATGGAGGAAACGCCGCCACCAAAGGGGTCGGGCGTGCCGCAGCCAGAGCACTGGCTCTGGCAGCCGTCGCCGCAGTACTCCGGGGTAGAACCGCACCAGCCGAAGCGGCTGCAGCAGAGGCAGTTCGGGCAGGTCGCCCCGCCGGCCTGCGAACCGCACTGTGCGGCGCGTGCGCAGGCGGTGCCCATGGCCGCCGTGGCTAGCAGGGACACAACCGCGAGCGTTCTCATCGTACACTACACAGCTCGGTTGGCCGCTGGCTGGTGCAACTGTGCGTACGTGCCAGAAGCGGTAGAGAGTGTCACGTTGTTATATATGTGTCGCGCTCGCGCTGCAAGATCTAGGCAGCAATCAAACCTGGCGGCTCCGATACGGCCGAGGGGTGAGCTGATCGAGAGCGTGTGTTTGTAACTTTGTATGCATGGATGACAGAAAAATATATAGATGACGCATGGGCAGGCATTCATGGACGGCGTCCATGGAATACAGTTACCTCGTTACTATCTATAGCCAAGAAACAATTTATTCGACGTGATTATCTCCCATTTAATTAGCGGCAGCTAGCAAAGTGTTACCCACACATTCGTAATCTATATTTTTTCCACATAATTGTATGTCCGAATTTGAGTCAAACTTCCCTTATTGTCTCCGTGCCCTAGTAAAAAAAACTGTATACCTTTTTTCCCCAGAGTCAACACCCCAATCCGAGACACATTGCAACATCTCGTGTACCGTTAAGTGTTACTCACACAATCGTAATCAATAGTTTCACCTAGTCGAGCTAGTCGGGTTGGTCTTTTTTTAACAAACTTCAACCTAGGTTCTTATCGCTAAAAAAATTAGTCTACGTTACGAATGTGATATCTTGTTAGCCTTCCTCATTGAGAAGTTACATAGGCCATGTGCTAATATGTACAGACTTAGCAGGGTCACTGAGATGTGTAAGTCACACATACTTTCAAAATATGTGAATAATTGCTCATGTATGTGATACAGTTTCTGGCAAAATTTTCACATAATTTTAGCTATTATTATGTCGAATCTGATTTGTAGTTTGTTCAAGTTATAGACTAGTTTCCACGGCTTGATCTTTGTTGGGAAATAACCGACAATAGTTTTGTAGAGGGAATTTTGGAACCTGCTTCATGTTTTATGTTTTATATTATCTATTTTCTATAGAGAGATCCACTTAAAACCCTCAACTATTCGGTTTGTCCAAGAATGAAGCATCAACTCTAAAACCGGCTAAGAATCAACACCGGGCTCTGCAAAAAAAAAATGGCCCTGATTTTGGCGAGCATGTCAGATTATGACCCGTTGACCATACAATCAGATCCCGATCAGCAACGGCGTCAGCGCATGGACAAAAATAGGACAAAAACAGTTCATAAAATGCACAGAAAAAATAGGGTATTTTAAAATCTATTTGGCCAAAACATCTAAAACAATCACAAAATGATAAATATATTAGTCTTTGGTTCACAAAATTATTGCAATTTTTTCTAGATAGTTTTTTTTTGACAAAATTTGGACAAAAAATTGTAATTTCAGGGTTTTTAAAATCTGTCCAGGCAAAATATCGCAAACTTGCATAGAATTATCAGTATACTATTCTTGATTTTTAGAGAATTGTTTCCGAAATTTTTAAATACTTACATTGTTTGGGGAAAAAGGCCAAAAAGGGTCTGAAATTGTAATTTTGTGGTATTTTTAAAAACAAATTGGCATAAACATGTGAAAGTTTCCCAAAATGACCATTATATTAGTCTTGATTTTATTGCTGGAAATTATTTTGAGATAAATTTTCGAGATACTTTTATTGCTGGAAATATTTTGACCAAAAGGGGCTGAAATTGTTTGGGTCAACTTTGACAAACAGAATAGTTCGGTGTTGTATAGTGGACTTCTCTCCTTTATTATATGCATGTTTTTTTCGTATATTTTGAAATTTTAAGTCAGTTTGTTTTGCTAAACTTTGGTGTCGAGATGATATGGACCAAGGCCAGATCATGACTTTAAATAGTCCCTCCATTCCAATAAATTAGACCCATATTGTATATTTTGTGACTTCAAAATTATATATTATTAAAAAAATTGAATCAAATTGAATGGTATAAATTTTGTCATATATTACTACTCCCTCCGTCCGGTAATATAAGAGCGATTTTTACACTAGTGTAGTGTCAAAAACGCTCTTACATTATGGGACGGAGGGAGTATAATCTAAATTTGGTTGGTCTAATTTTCCTTTTTGGGGTGCATTTGGTTAGTCTAATTTAGATATCACTTGGTTGGTCTAATTTATGATCAAAGTTTAATTAATGGAGGCAGTACTTTTGGGCCAAGATTACTAAATAAGTTGGGCTAACATATAGGCCATTTACCCTTAATAAAACAGGATAAGCCCAAACGAACCTCACCAAAAACCCTAGCGAGCTACACAACGCACACAATGTGGCTCGCTCGATCTCTGCCGCCGCTTGCGCTTCTCTCCCGTCTCCGGCGCCCTGCATCCGCACACCGGCACTCCCTTGTACTGGGCGGTACATCACGTGCATACGCCTCGGCGGACGCCGGTAAATCACCACCGGTGCCCGCCGGAACAGGGCCGCACTTGTGCAACAGCTGCGGCGCGAAAGAGGAGCGGCGGCGGCGGCATCTGTACGTGGTTCTGGATGACTGGAAGCACGGCTTCTCCCTGCATAAGATCAGCTCGGAGGAGCTGGTCGGCGGCGGCGACGAAGGTGGCGTGGAGCCGCGGCGCCTCCCCGATCCGATCCTCCGCTTCGACTCCCGCTCGATCGGCACAAACCCAGGCTTCCACGCCCTGGGCAGCAACGTGGTCGTCACCACAGACGACGGCGACGGCCTAACCCTCGTGTATGACACGGAGACGGCGACGCTGCGCACCGGCAACAGAGACCCCCCGCACGGAGATGGTTGCTGCCACCATGCCGTGGCCGCAGGCAACAATCTGTACACCTTGGATTCCAAGAGCAGCAGCATGCTCAACCTGGACGAGTATGCCGTGCCCCACTGGGAGGTCGGCCGCGGCCCCACAGAGCCCTTCACCCCCTACAAGGACAGCTACGTCTCGGCGTGCGCTTTGCACCCGGACGGGCGCACTATATTCGTCTCCGTCAGGCGCCGCTCCGGCGACTACCGCACCGGCTTTGTGGAGGAAGAACCTGAGCAAGAGGGTGACAAGAAGGATCCGGAGCGGCAGAGCGTGCAGCAGCTGGGGACCTTCGCGCTGGACACGCAGAACGAGTGGGTGCACTGGACGCAGTACGGCACCTGGTACCTGCCGTTCGAAGGCCAGGCGCACTACGACGGTGACCTGGGCGCGTGGGTCGGGAAGACCCACGCCGCCCGCGACGGCCAAGGCTACCGCAACGACGAGCACGAGCACCTCTGCTCCTATGACGTCCCGGACCTCAGGAATGAGGAGGAAGAGGAGGAGGATGAAGGGACCGATGAAGAGGAGGATGAAGGGGAGGAGGATGAAGAGGTGGAAGAGGAGAATAAGCTGGTCGACGGAATCTGCCCGCCGCCGGTGCCTCGCTGGAGTCTGGCCACAGAGAAGCTGACGTTCCTGGAGCCCAAGCTTAAGAGTACGGGGCGTGCTGTGCTCCTCCACACCGGTGGCAGAGGCACGTTTTGCCTGGTCGAGCGGGCCTTGCGCAAGGGTGTCAGCTCCAGCCGCTCCAAAGCCGATGGCGACGGCGATGACTGCCTGCTCCGCGTGACCATGTGCCGCATCAGGTATGGAAGGAACGGCGAGCTCGTGGCTGCGCCGCTCTGGCCTAGTCAGTCATACCTTACATCCCGCTATTCGCCGTACTGGCCTGGTCGATCCTACCTCACACCCAGCGATGTCAAGGATTTTGACGTGCGTGCATTTTGGATATAATCCTAGTAGAAACAAAATAAGTGAAGGAGTGTGATCACATATATTTTCTTCCATTTGTATGCATAGTTGCATACAGATTAGACAAAATAATCCCAACTTCGGTTTATGCTGGTGTGTTTAGGTTATGAACCCTTCAAGCTTTTTTATTTGTGGTGCGATTCTTGTGAAATGTCTTTTCTTTTTTTGCTGGTGTGAAGTGTCTTTTCTGTGTTTTATTTGCACCTAATATTATATATTCTGGCTAGTTTGTATTCGGTCTTCCACGTGAGGATTCTTAGACTGGAATGCTTTATGTACTAAAAGTCTAAAACCAAAGAAGATATGTATTTGTGTTTTAAAGACCTTTGATTATTTGTATTTGTTACATTAATTTTTAGTTAGTATTTTTTGTCTTTATTAGTTTGCTCATTATAAAATTGTGTTGGGTGTTGGCATAAATGTACAATTTTTGGTTTATAAATGTACAGATGGGTGTTGGCATAAATGTACACTTGGTTTATAAATGTACAGATGGGTGTTGGCATAAACGTACACTATTAGATGCAATTTTCGATTTAGAAACGTGTAGCATTTTTATTGTTTGCATACTCTGAAGCCAGAAATTGCACCTCGTTCGGGGTAAAAAAATTAAAATTGAGTGGTTTGCACATTTTAAAGGATGGAAGAGCACACTCTTATTTGGTGCAGGCATTATTTTCTGTTGTTTACCGATAAAAATACGGAAATGATAAATCTCGAACGTTCAGTATTTTCCCATGGCAAATTGAATGTTTTTATAGCAAGTTTAGTTGACAAGCATGGCAATTTCCTGGCACAAAAACAAATTGGGGACAGAATTGCCATGTTTACAAACTAAACTTGCCATCCCCCGCGTATATAAATTGCCCCTAGAAAAATGTTTGATTTGCCATGGGCAAATCCCGAACGATCGAAACTTATGAGTGTCCTAAAAATAATGGTTATGCTCTGATGGACCTATAGACAAGAAATGGGCATGCAGTCCAATGCTACTAGGGCCCTATTTGTGTTGAGATTCTCGTGCAATGTCTTTTCTATGTTTTTATTTGTGTACATATTATTCTGGCAAGTTTGTATTCGGTCTCTTTTCATGTGAAAATTCTTAGACTAGCAGGATGCATTATGTACTAAAACTCTAAAACCAGAGGAAAATTTTCTCTGGCACCCGTTGCCTGGGAGGCCAACCCCAGCAAATGACCCGGTCGTTGTTGCACGTATCTTGATGCAATGACAATGCCACGTAGATCGGCTGAAGAGGCGTGACGCACTTACCAGTTGGGTTGCAGCACGTTTTGTGAATAGATGTACTATACTTGTTTTTATGTGTTTGAAGCTAAATTATTTTAAATTAATTTTTCCTGTAAAAATGCAACAATCCGATTTTTTTCATTTTTCAAAGAACAAAATTTCCCTATTTTTATATGTTTTTCTAAAGAGGTAATATCAATGGAAGTCATAGAACTTGCGTCACATGTTCAGTTTGGTGCTAGAATTTTAAAAATACGATATTATTGAGAGCCTAACATTTTATTATTGTTGGCATGGCATTTTTGTTATCCAGAAGATGACATTTTTTTTCTTAGTAGAGGATGGCAATTTATTTTTATTGGCATGGCAGTTTTATTTTTCTCTGACATGGCATTTTTATGGATTTTTGTACAATGGACCAAATAAAGCAAAGCGATATTCATGGAATTTTATTAAATTAACATGGCAGTTTTATAAAGTAGCATGACATTTTTTCGTATTCATAGCGATTATAGATTTTTATTTTTTTCTCATTTTTATAAGAAATATTTTTTTATCATGGCATTTAAAAAAAAGTAAAACAAAGACTGAATAGTAGGGTCCAAACCACGAAATAAGCTGCTCCCTCCATTCCATGACTCGTGTTGTTGTTTCAGTTCAATTAAAAAACATAAAGTAACACAGGCACAATACCTACTTAAATGTTGGGGTATCTCTATTGCCGTTGTCGAACTCTTTAAAAGGCGTATAGTGTTCATATGAGACCAAGAGCCAATATTGTTGGTAAGATTCAGTACCAAAGCATCCATACGAGATGCCTTTGTTATGTTCCGCATAAAAGGTAACCATAGTTACATCTTACAACATGCAGATAGGAGATGACGCTCTTATTGTATTTCGCGCAGGGCCAAAATTATAATTAACTAAGCGAAGGGCCTCTGGTTGTAGCAGTCGAGGTTATCGCCGTAGCCAACACCGAGGATGTCGCAGTAGCGCTTGTAAAACCCGATCCGATCAGCGACGCGGCTGTCCTGCCCGTGCCCGCACTCGATCCCACCGTTGATGATGTTGGTGATCACACCAAACCCGGGCACCCGCCCTGCGGCCCGGTCTGCCCCTGAGGGCCTCCACTGGCCCGTGATCACAGCATGGCTCGACGGCTTTGGCGCCTGCGCCGTCATCCAGAACCACATCGCCGTTTTAAATGACACGGTGGGGTCCGTGGCCACCAGGTCTGGATTTCTCAGCAGATCGACCCCGATGGCCCGGCCGGCAGGCCCGTAGTTGTAGTTGTGGGAGAGCTGGATGGGCCCACGGCCGTAGTAGCGCTTCCCGGGGGCGCAAGGCCACTGCGCGCTCGGGGTGCAGTAGTCGGCGGCGGCTCCACGTTCCTGCTTGAAGCAGTAGCCCCAGGCGAAGGCCCCGTCCGGTGCGGTCGCCCACCCGCCGGTGGTCTCGTGGGACGTCTGTGCCAGGAAGGCGGCCACCTCGCGCTTCCGGGCGTCGTTGCTGCCGGTGGCGCCGAAGCCCGGGAAGGCGTTTGCGGCGGCGACAAAGGCGTCGTAGGTGTAGAAGCCCTTGGCCTGGCAGGCGCCGTCGTTGCGGTGCAGCAGCATGCGGTCAAACTGTGAGCGCGAGACGACGGAGGACACGCTGCCGCGCGCAGTGCCGATGGCCATGGCCACCGTGGCTACCACGGCCACCACCACCGCAAGCGATCTCATCGTGGGCGGCTAGGAAGCAGAGTACTCCACCGCTGTGTGGTGCAAGTGTAGTGTTACGCTTAGTGGTGTGTGTGTGTGTGGGGGGGGGGGGGGGGGGGGGGGGAGAAGCGGTGGGCAGTGCACGTCTTTATATAGGTGTCGCGCGCTACTCGATCGCCATGATCGACCTGTGTCTATCCATCTACCTCCTCGTGAGTATCCTTCCAGAGCGACATCGTCATGCGATCGACGGATCAAGCTTGGCGGTTTAGATCCGGTGGAGAGGTACAGCGGCGAGCAGCTGGCCATGTGTGATCGAGAGCGTGTGCTAGTATGCACGCATGTGGACTTTTGGTTCGTAGATGACGCAGGGCACTCATCACTCATGGATATTTTCAAAGGTTTATCATTTATCCGTTAAAACAGATGGACAGAGAACCGCACCGCATTCGCACTGCCCACCCGCATTTGGAACCTAAGAGTTCATGTGCGCTCCAGCCGTTCTTTCATTAAAATTCCTTGTCGGTTACCTTTCGAGCAATTTGATAAAATGGTACACTTTTCATGAGACTTTTGATCCCCCCTCCCCCCCCCCCCCCCCTTCACTGGGGATACCTATTGATCGTGCCTAGCCTGAATTTTATTTTTTTGGCGCATTAGTCCATTTCCCACGCATATAGCACCGAGCCAAAGAAGACGGGGAGGCCGTGGCCGGTCGCGACATCCCTGTCGAGGGTGAGCCAGGACCGACCTAGAGTCGTGATTTCCCACGAGGTGGGTAGAAAGAGGGTTGACAAGTGTGGGTGCACTGGGGCGGCGAGGGGGGGGGGGGCTAAATGGATGGCATGGCCAGTGGCGGAGCCAGCCAGCTGAAGGAGCCGGGGCAAAGTCTTTACACAGCGATGTTGCCCAACATTTGCCCAAGTAGTTAGTAATGCTAATCATGATTTCTTTGTATTGTTTAATGAAGAATGGCCGGAGCAGCCCGGGCATCTGCCCCAGGTTGCCGGGAGCTAGCTCCGCCACTGGGCATGGCCATCAGAGGAAGTCACTCGAGCAGGGCAGGATGGCCGGCAACAGGTCCTAGGAGCTAGGTCGGGTCGGAGAGTGGCTTGATGGGGGCGAAAATAGGAAAAGTAACATATACGAAATTTATTCCAGCCAAGTGACTATTCACTCCAAAAAAATTCCAGGAAACCTTCACCGTAGGATGTGACCCGTCTTCGATAGGCTTACCGGTGTGTGCTTCATTCGTACTCCCTCCGACAAGCAAGGCACAATAGTCGTGGATTATTATCCTTCTTTACTTTTTATGTCTTCTTTCATTCTTTTTTTCTTCCTTTTCCTGTTATTTTATCATTCTACTTTATTATATGTTTTGTCATTCATTTATATTTTTCTTGGTTTCTTGTTTATCTTTCTAAAAAATATGTTATCCTTTTTCTAAAATTACATAAACATATACTATAACATGGATAAGCAAATACTCTCAGATATAAGAAACTATTAAAATAAATTTTACTTAATGTGTATGCTAAAATATTCAAAACATATAATATGGTCATCTCCTTTCATATTTTATAGAGAGATGTGAACATGTTTTATTTTTCAATATACAAATACTTTTCATCACTAATGTACAATGTCTTGATTTTATTTCACATACAAAGAAATATATAAATGTAAAAATAGTAAGAGCTAAAGGGCCGCACCACTTACCAGCCCATTATAAATTTAATGGGGGCGCCTATGTCTCGCGTGAGGCCGGTCAATAGGAAGTCTCGCCTCAAGCAGCTGCAAGGTTGGCCTTGCCCACAGGGAGCAAAGAACTCTGTTTTTTATTTCACATGTTTTAATTTATTTTTGATCTATTATTTACTTTTCTTGTATTCCGAAATATTCTGATATTATAAAAATCACTTTATGTACAATAGTTCAAGAATGTTAATCATGCACTTGAAAAATGTTTCTACTGTATACGAGAAATGTCCAATGATTATGAAAAGGTAGACATAAAAAATAAATGTTTTAAAAAGTTCAATCAACTATTTGGAAAATGTTAAAGGTTTATATAATAAATGTTCTTGATGTACAAAAATGTACAATGTTAATGGGAAAATTAGACATAAAATATCACTACTAGGAAAAAGCTTATAGAGAGACGCTTATTAGTAGCGCGGGTTTATACCCTTCACTACTGTTACTTACTAGTAGCGCGGGTTTTCACCCCTCACTACTACTAAGTTGATAGTAGTAGCGCGAGTTTTTACCCCTCGCTACTACTAAGCGGTCTCTACCGTGCGCCCCCTTCCCCGACATGCCATGCATAGTATTAGCGAGGGATGTAAACCCGCGGTACTACTAAGTTGATAGTAGCGGCGAGGGCTAGAAACCCACGCTGCTACTAACTACATGGTTTTTGAAGACCCCTAAAATCCCCATCTCCTTTCTCAAATCCTTCCTCTCCCCCGTCACTCTCTCCCGTCTCTCTGCATAGGCTCTCACATGGACCACCTACGCATGCGCGCCTCCTCCTCCATTGCGCCAAAAGAGGCCACCGCCTCACGCCGCCAACGTACCGGAGCTCGCCGGTCTTCCCCGCATCTCCATGCCACCATGTAGGAGCACCTCACCACCTGCAACCAACCCCGCTGCTACCTCCATGTCCTTCCTCTCTCCCTCATTTTTCTTTTTCTCTCCCTCATTTTTCTTTTTCTCTCCCTCCCTCTGGTTTGACTCACCCTCCCATGTCCTTGCCCGTCCAGGTTGTCGCCATGGACGACCAAGAGCTCGCTGCCTTGGCTGCGAAGAGGATCCCCATGCCGCCACCTTGCTCGACCATGGATATGGGCCCTCTGCAGCAGTCGGCGCTGGATCTGGTCTCCCGCTGCCCTTCCGCAGCTCCGGCGACCCCTGCCGCCGATGGATCGATGCCATTGACAGCACGCACGAGATTGAGATTTTTTTTTTGTTTTTGAAATTAATAGTAGTAGCGCGGGTTGCACCCACGCTACTACTAACAGACATAGTAGTAGCACGGGCGCACCCGCATGAAGGAAATATGCCCTAGAGGCAATAATAGAGTTATTATTTATTTCCTTATTTCATGATAAATGTTTATTATTCATGCTAGAATTGTATTAACCGGAAACTTAGAACATGTGTGAATACATAGACAAAACAAAGTGTCCCTAGTATGCCTCTCACTACTAGGGAAAAGCTTATAGGCAGACGCTTACTAGTAGCGCGGGTTTTTACCCCTCGCTACTGCTACTTACTAGTAGCGCGGGTTTTTACCCCTCGCTACTACTAAGTTGATAGTAGTAGCGCGGGTTTTTACCCCTCGCTACTACTAAGCAATCTCTACCGTGTCCCCCAGGACATGCCATAGTAGTAGCGAGGGGTATGAACCCGCGCTACTCCTAAGTTGCTAGCAGTAGCACGGGTTTATACCCCTCTCTACTACTAAGTAAAAGGTAGGTGAAGTCCCCATATCCCCGGCCGAATCCCACCTCTCTCCCACACTCCCCCATTCCCCTTCTCCTTCCACCCGTGATTCGCATCCTCACCCACCGCCTCCATCGAGATCTCACACCTCGGTGCCTTCCCCAAATTTGGTGACCTCCTCTCCCATCGCAGCCCCCTCCCCAGCCCCTACTTCCTCCTTCCCCGTTGCTGGAAGGAGAGGGAAACTATCAGAGCATCGTCCATGGCGGCGGCCAGATCCACCATGGATGCAGCCACTTGCACCTCCTCGCTGGGAGAAGGCCACCTGAGGACATGCGAGGACCATGGTCAAGGGTCCTACGACAAGCAGTAGCAGGTCACCGGGCTTCATCTAGGCTTCGAGCGTCCGCTCCAACTTCGGCGGCCACCAGTGTGTTCCTCCTCCTACTCCTCTCTATCTCTCTCTTCCTCATTTGTGTGCTATCAAATGTCACAACGTAAAAGGGTGATTATAAAGATGCTCTACAGGTGTCTCCTACTCAACTCCCGAATACCGGAGGAACACTTTGTGTGCTATCAAACGACACAATGTAAAAAAATGATTATAAAGATGCTCTACAGGATTCTCCAAAGGTATTTGTTGGGTTGGCATAGATCGAGATTAGGATTTTTCACTCCGTGTTTCGGAGAGGTATGTTTGTGCCCTCTCGGTAATGCTCATCACTATAAGACTTGCAAGCCACATGACTAATGAGTTAGTTGCCGGATGAAGTATTACGCAATGATTAAAGAGACTTTCCGGTAACGAGATTCAACTAGGTATGATGATACCGATGATCGAATCTCGGGGAAGTAACATACCGATGACAAAGGGAACAACGTATGTTGTTATGCGATTTGACCGATAAAGATCGTAGAATATGTAGGAGTCAATATGAGCATCCAGGTTCCACTATTGGTTATTGACCGAAGATGTGTCTCGGTCATGTCTACATAGTTCTCGAACCCGTAGGGTCCGCACGCTTAACGTTCAATGACGATTTGTATTATGAGTTATGTGATTTGATGACCGAAGATTGTTCGGAGTCCCAGATGAGATCAAGACATGACGAGGAGTCTCAAAATGGTTGAGACATAAAGATTGATATATTGGACCATGTTATTCAGACACCGGAAGTGTTCTGGATAGTTTGGGATAAAAACGGAGTGCCGGAGGGGTTACCGGAACCCCCCGGGGGAACTAATGGGCCACCATGGGCCTTATTGGAGAGAGAGGAGGGCAGCCAGGGCAGCCCCCCCTTAGTAGTCTGAATTAGACAAGGGAAGGGGGGCGGCGCCCCCTTTCCTACTCCCTCTCCCTCTCCTTCCTTCCCCCTCTCTTCCTTGTGGAAGAATCCTACTAGAACTAGTAGTCCTGGTAGGACTCCCTCGGCACGCCCCTAGGGTCGTCCGGCTTCCCCCTCACTCCTTTATATACGGGGGCAGGGGGCACCCTTGAACACACAAGTTTCTCTTAATCGTGTGCGGTGCCCTCCTCTAGAGTTATACACCTCGATCATACCATCATAGTGCTAAGGCGAAGCCCTGTGCCAGTAACATCATCATCACCGTCGCCACGCCGTCATGCCACTACTAGGAAAAGGGCTATAGCTAATATGGACATTAATGGCGCACCATGTATGTGGTGCGCCATTAGTGTCCTCATTACTAATGGCGTGATGTCTACTACATAACCTTCTTCTTGTAGACGTTGTTGGGCCTCCAAGTGCAGAGGTTTGTAGGACAGTAGCGAATTTCCCTCAAGTGGATGACCTAAGGTTTATCAATCCGTAGGAGGCGTAGGATGAAGATGGTCTCTCTCAAGCAACCCTGCAACCAAATAACAAAGAGTCTCTTGTGTCCCCAACACACCCAATACAATGGTAAATTGTATAGGTGCACTAGTTCGGCGAAGAGATGGTGATACAAGTGCAATATGGATGGTAGATATAGGTTTTTGTAAACTGAAAATATAAAAACAGCAAGGTAGCAAGCGGTAAAAGTGAGCATAAACGGTATTGCAATGATAGGAAACAAGGCCTAGGGTTCATACTTTCACTAGTGCAAGTTCTCTCAACAATAATAACATAATTGGATCATATAACTATCCCTCAACATGCAACAAAGAGTCACTCCAAAGTCACTAATAGCGGAGAACAAACGAAGAGATTATGGTAGGGTACGAAACCACCTCAAAGTTATTCTTTCCAATCAATCCATTGGGCTATTCCTATAAGTGTCACAAACAGCACTAGAGTTCGTATTAGAATAACACCTTAAGACACAAATCAACCAAAACCCTAATGTCACCTAGATACTCCATTGTCACCTCAAGTATCCATGGGTATGATTATACGATATGCATCACACAATCTCAGATTCATCTATTCAACCAACACATAGAACCTCGAAGAGTGCCCAAAGTTTCTACCGGAGAATCACGAAGAAAACGTGTGCCAACCCCAATGCATAGGTTCCCAATGTCACGAAACCCGCAAGTTGATCACCAAAACATACATCAAGTGGATCAATAGAATAACCCATTGTCATCACGGTTATCCCACGCAAGACATACATCAAGGGTTCTCAAATCTTTAAAGACTCAATCCGATAACATAACTTCAAAGGGAAAACTCAATCCATTACAAGAGAGAAGAGGGGGAGAAGAAACATAAGATCCAACTATAATAGCAAAGCTCGCGATACATCAAGATCGTGCCAAATCAAGAACACGAGAGAGAGAGAGAGAGAGAGAGAGAGAGAGAGAGAGAGAGATCAAACACATAGCTACTGGTACATACCCTCGGCCCCGAGGGTGAACTACTCCCTCCTCGTCATGGAGAGCGCCGGGATGATGAAGATGGCCACCGGTGAGGGTTCCCCCCTCCGGCAGGGTGCCGGAACAGGGTCCCGGTTGACTTTTGGTGGCTACAGAGGCTTGTGGCGGCGGAACTCTCGATCTAATCTCTGTTCTGGAAGTTTTACGATACGTAGGTATATATTGGTGCAGGAGGTACGTCGGTGGAGCTGCGAGGCCCCACGAGGCAGGGGCGCCCCCCACCCTCGTGAGCAGCTCCCGTATCTTCTGACGTAGAGTCCAAGTCTATCTAGTGGCTTTCCTTTCAAAAATATCTTCTCCAGTTGATTTCGTTCCGTTTCGACTCCGTCTGATATTCCTTTTTCTCGAAACACTGAAATAGGCATAAAACAGCAAATCTGGGCTGGGCCTCCGATTAATAGGTTAGTCCCCAAAATAATATAAAAGTGGATAATAAAGCCCAATATTGTCTAAAACAATAGATAATATAGCATGGAGCAATCAAAAATTATAAATATGTTGGAGACGTATCATGGCGCACGGTGCGCCATTACTAGCAAATTTTAATTTTTTTTATTTTTCCAAAACTATTAATGGCGCACCAGTGCACAGTGCGCCATTACTAGTTTTAACGACGCACCAGACACTCTGTGTGCCACTACTAACATTTTTTTTCATTTTTTTTCAAAACTAGTAATGGCGCACCAGGGTATAGTGCGCCATTACTAGTTTAAACTAGTAATGGCGCACCACAACCACGATGCGCCACTACTAACAATTTTTTTTTTGCAAAACTAGTAATGGCGCACCACGTAATAGGTGCGCCATTAGTGCACCACGTAACAGGTGCGCTATTCCCCTGACCGCCTTTACAGTTTTAAAAAAAATAAAAAAATGATGAAAATGTCAAAAAAAATAAAAGAAAATAAGTTTCCCACGTGATATGTTACAAATATGAATTTCGACTTTATTTACAAAATCTCTCTGGAATTTAGTAAAATGGGCTTAACTTTTGCATACGAACTCGGATTAAAAAAATTATATAAAAAATCATCTACTCGAAAAGTTACATCCGAATTGAACCGGACAGAACGAAAGATACGGGGCTTTTAAGATCTAGAGGGGGGGAATGGAAAATAATTCAAACTTACTAGTGGCGCATCATTTGCTAGGTGCGCCACTAGTAACAAAAAAAAATTGGTTTTGAATTTCTTTTTTTGAAATGTTTTCAAAATATGATACGTAATATGCCCCAAAAGTTTAAAATATTTTTTCAAAATTTCATCACACTCATGAACATGAACAAAGTCCTAGACATCAACACGGTTTAACAGGATTGATATGATAGATATATCAACAAGTGCCTATTAAGTGAGGTGGTGCTGGGGTTGGATAGAACTACGAAGTTAAGTGTGCTCGGGCTGGAGTAGTGTCAAGATGGGTGACCTTCCGGAAATTTTAACCACTTAGTGCGATTTGACTTGAGATTAAGCATATTGACCCGAGATTAAGCTATAGTGACTCAAGATTAAGTAAAAAACAAAAAAAAACTGAAAAAAAATTCTGAAAAAAACTGAAAAAAAATGTTAGCAATGGCGCACTTTTATGTGATGCGCTATTACTAAGTCAGATAGTAATGGCGCACTTCTACGCATACTAATGGCGCACTATATGTGCGCCATTACTATAGTATTTGTTAATAGTGATGTGATAATAGTGGCGCACCTGTAGTGCGCATTAATGGCAAAAACCGGTGCGCCACTAATTAGCCTTTTCGTAGTAGTATGCTGATGGAACTCTCCCTCGACCTCAACTGGATCAAGAGTTTGTGGGACGTCATCGAGCTGAACGTACGTGTGCTGAACGCGGAGGTGTCGTACGTTTGGTACTTGGATCGGTTGGATCGCGAAGAAGTTCGACTACATCAACCGCGTTACTACACGCTTCCGCTTTCGGTCTACGAGGGTACGTGGACCACTCTCCCCTCTCATTGTTATGCATCTCCTAGATAGATCTTGCGTGATCGTAGGGATTTTTTTAAAAATTATTGCGTTCCCCAAAAGTGGCATCCGAGCCAGGTCTATGCGTAGATGTTATATGCACGATTAGAACACAATGAGTTGTGGGCGATAATAGTCATACTGCTTACCTGCGGCGTCTTACTTTGATTCGGCGGTATTGTTGGATGAAGCGACCCAGACTGACATTACAGGACCACATTCATTAGACTGGTTCTACTGACGTGCTTCACACACAGGTGGCTAGTGGGTGTTTGTTTCTTCAACTTTAGTTGACTCAAGTTTGACTACGCACGGTCCTTGTTGAAGGTTAAAACAGCACACTTGACGAAAAATCACTGTGGTTTTGATGTGTAGGTAAGAACGGTTCTTGCTAAACCCGTAGCAGCCACGTAAAACTTGCAACAACAAAGTAGAGGACGTCTAACTTGTTTTTGCAGGGCTTGCTGTGATGTGATATGGTCAAGACATGATGTGATATAATTTTTTCTATGAGATGATCATGTTTTGTAACAGAGTTATCGGCAACTTACACAAGCCATATGGTTGTCGCTTTATTGTATGCAATGCAATCGTCATGTAATTGTTTTACTTTATCACTAAGGGGTAGCAATAGTCGTAGAAGCAATAGTTGGCGAGACAACAAGATGCTACGATGGAGATCAAGGTTTCGCACCGGTGATGATGGAGATCATGACAATGCTTCGGTGATGGAGATCATGAGCACAACATGATGATGGCCATATCATGTCACATATTTTGTTTGCATGTGATGTTTATCTTTTATGCATCTTATTTTTCTTAGTACGGCGGTAGCATTATAAGATGATCCCTTACTAAATTTCAAGGTATAAGTGTTCTCCTTGAGTATGCACCTTGCTACAATTCGTCGTGCCGAGACACCACGTGATGATCGGGTGTGATAAGCTCTACGTTCACATACAATAGGTGCAGGCCAGTTTTGCACACGCAGAATACTCGGGTTAAACTTGACGAGCCTAGCATATGCAGATATGACCTCGGAACACTGAGACCGAAAGGTCGAGCATGAATCATATAGTAGATATGATCAACATAGTGATGTTCGCCATTGAAAGCTACTCCATCTCATGTGATGATCGGACATGGTTTAGTTGATTTGGATCAACGTGATCATTTAGATGACTAGAGGATGTCAATCTAAGTGGGAGTTATTAAGTAATATGATTAATTGAACTATAATTTGTCATGAACTTAGTCCTAATAGTATTTTGCATGTCTATGTTGTTGTCGATCAATGGCTCGTGCTACTGTTACTTTAAATTTTAATGCGTTCCTAGAGAAAGCTAAGTTGAAAGATGATGGCAGCAACTACACGGACTAGATCCATAACTTGAGGATTATCCTCATTGCTGCACAAAAGAATTACGTCCTGGAAGCACCGCTAGGTGCTAGGCCTGCTGCAGACACTACTAATGACGTTAAGAACGTCTGGTAGAGCAAAGCTGGTGACTACTCGATAGTTCAGTGTGCCATGCTTTACGGCTTAGAATCGGGACTTCAAAGATGTTTTGAACATCATGGAGCATATGAGATGTTCCAAGAGTTGAAGTTAATATTTCAAGCAAATGCCCGAGTTGAGAGATATGAAGTCTCCAACAAGTTCTATTGCTACAAAATGGAGGAGAATAGTTCTGTCAGGGAACACATACTCAGAATGTCTGGGTACCATGTTAATCTTCCTGATGATAGTGTCATTGATAGAGTTCTTCAGTCACTGCCACCAAGCTATAAAGGCTTAGTGATGAACTATAATATGCAAGGGATGAACAAGACAATTCTCGAGCTCTTCGCAATGCTAAAGGCTGCGGAGGTAGAAATCAAAAAGGAGCATCAAGTGTTGATGGTCAACAAGATCACTAGTTTTAAGAAAAAGGGCAAAGGGAAAAAGGAGAACTTCAAGAAGAACGGAAAGAAAGTTGCTGCTCAGGAGGAGAAACCCAAGTCTGGGCCTAAGCCTGAAACCGGATGCTTCTACTGCAAAGGGACTGGTCACTGGAAGTGGAACTTCCCCAAGTATTTGGCGGATAAGAAGGATGGCAAAGTGAAAGGTATATTTGATATACATGTTATTGATGTGTACCTTACTAATGCTTGTAGTAGCGCCTGGGTATTTGATAATGGTTCTGTTGCTCATATTTGTAACTCAAAACAGGGGCTAAGGATTAAACGAAGATTGGATAAGGACGAGGTGACGATGCGCATGAGAAATGGTTCCAACGTCGATGTGATCTCCGTCGGCACGCTACCTCTATATCTACCTTCGGGATTAGTTTTAGACCTAAATAATTGTTATTTGATGCTAGCGTTGAGCATGAACATTATATCTGGATCTTGTTTGATGCGAGACGGTTATTCATTTAAATCGGAGAATAATGGTTGTTCTATTTATATGTGTAATATCTTTTATGGTCATGCACCCTTGCTAAGTGGTCTATTTTTTTTTGAATCTCGACCGTGATGATACACATGTTCATGATATTGAAACCAAAAGATGCAAAATTGATAATGATAGTGCAACTTATTTGTGGCACTGCCGTTTAGGTCATATCGGTATAAAACGCATGAAGAAACTCCATGCTGATGGGCTTTTGGAATTACTTGATTATGAATCACTTGGTGCTTGTGAACCGTGCCTCATGGGCAAGATTACTAAAACTCTGTTCTCCGGAACAATGGAGCGAGCAACAGACTTGTTGGAAATAATACATACTGATGTATGTGGTCCGATGAGTGTTGAGGCTCACGACGAGTATCGTTATTTTCTGACCTTCACAGGTGATTTAAGCAGATATTGGTATATCTACTTGACAAAACATAAGTCTGAAACATTTGAAAAGTTCAAAGAATTTTAGAGTGGAGTGGAAAATTATCGTAACAAGAAAATAAAGTTTCTACGATCTGATTGTGGAGGTGAATATTTGAGTTGCGAGTTTGGTCTTCATTTGAAACAATGCGGAATAGTTTCCCAACTCACGCCTCCCGGAACACCACAACGTAATGGTGTGTCCGAACGTCGTAATCGCACTTTATTAGATATGGTACGATTTATGATGTCTCTTACTGATTTAACGCTATCGTTTTGGGGTTATGCTTTAGAGACGGCTGCATTCACTTTAAATAGGGCACCATCAAAATCCGTTGGGACGACACTTTATGAACTGTGGTTTGGCAAGAAACAAAAGTTGTCATTTCTTAAAGTTTGGGGTTGCGTTGCTTATGTGAAAAAACTTCAACCGGATAAGCTCAAACCCAAATCGGAGAAGTGCGTCTTCATAGGATACCCAAAGGAAACTGTTGGGTACAGCTTCTACCACAGATCCGAAGGCAAAATATTCGTTGCTAAGAATGGATCCTTTCTAGAGAAGGAATTTCTCTCAAAAGAAGTGAATGGGAGGAAAGTAGAACTTGATGAGGTAATTGTACCTTCTCCCGAATTGGAAAGTAGTTTACCACATAAATCAGTTCCAGTGATTCCTACACCAATTAGTGAGGAAGCTAATGATGATGATCATGAAACTTCAGATCAAGTTACTACAGAACCTCGTAGGTCTTCCATAGTACGGTCCGCACCAGAGTGGTACGGTAATCCTGTTCTGGAAGTCATGTTACTAGACCATGGTGAACCTATGAACTATGAGGAAGCAATGATAAGTTCAGATTCCGCGAAATGGTTTGAGGCCATGAAATCTGAGATGGGATCCATGTATGAGAACAAAGTGTGGACTTTGGTGGATTTGCCCGATGATCGGCAAGCTATAGAAAATAAATGGATCTTCAAGAAGAAGACCGACGCTGACGGTAATGTTACTGTCTACAAAGCTCGACTTGTTGCAAAAGGTTTTTGAAAAGTTCAAAAGTTGACTACAATGAGACTTTCTCACCAGTAGTGATTCTTAAGTCTGTTCAAATCATTTTAGCAATTGCCGCATTTTATGATTATAAAATTGGGCAAATGGATGTCAAAGCTGCATTCCTGAATGGAGGTTTGGAAGAAGAGTTGTATATGATGCAACCAGAAGGTTTTGTCGATCCAAAGGATGCTAACAAAGTGTGCAAGCTCCAGCGATCCATTTATGGACTGATGCAAGCCTCTCAGAGTTGGAATAAACGTTTTGATAGTGTGATTAAAGCATATGGTTTTATACAGACTTTTGGAGAAGCTTGTATTTACAAGAAAGTGAGTGGGAGCTCTGTAGCATTTCTAATATTATATGTGGATGACATATTGTTGATTGGAAATGATATAGAATTTCTGGATAGCATAAAGGGATACTTGAATAAAAGTTTTTCTATGAAATACCTCGGTGAAGCTGCTTACATATTGGGCATCAAGATCTATAGAGATAGATCAAGACGCTTAATTGGACTTTCACAAAGCACATACCTTGATAAAGTTTTGAAGAAGTTCAAAATGGATCAGTCAAAGAAAGGATTCTTGCCTGTGTTACAAGGTGTGAAGTTGAGTCAGACTCAATGCCCGACCACTGCAGAAGATAGAGAGAGAAAATGAAAGTCATTTCCTATGCTTCAGCTATAGGTTCTATCATGTATGCAATGTTGTGTACCAGATCTGATGTGTGCCTTGCTATAAGTATAGCAGGGAGGTACCAAAGTAATCCCGGAGTGGAGCACTGGACAGCGGTCAAGAACATCCTGAAATACGGACATGACGAGGAGTCTCGAAATGGTCGAGACATAAAGATTGATATATTGGACCATGTTATTCGGACACCGGAAGTGTTCCGGATAGTTTCTGATAAAAACAGAGTGTCGGAGGTGTTACCAGAACCCCTCGGGGGAACTAATGGGCCACCATGGGCCTTATTGGAGAGAGAGGAGGGCAGACAGGGCAGCCCCCCCTAGCAGTCCGAATTGGACAAGGGAAGGAGGGGCGGCGCCCCCTTTCCTACTCCCTCTCCCTCTCCTTCCTTCCCCCTCTCTTCCTTGTGGAGGAATCCTACTAGGACTAGTAGTCCTAGTAGGACTCCCTCTCCTTGGGCGCGCCCCTAGGGCCGGCCGGCCTCCCCCTCCCTCCTTTATATATGGGGCAGGGGGCACCCTAGAACACACAAGTTTCTCTTAATTATGCAGTGCCGCCCTCCACAGTTACACACCTCGATCATACCATCGTAGTGCTTAGCCGAAGCCCTGTGCCGGTAACATCATCATCACCGTCGCCACGCCGTCATGCTGACGGAACTCTCCCACGACCTCAACTGGATCAAGAGTTCGTAGGACGTCATCGAGCTGAACGTGTGCTGAACGCGGAGGTGCCGTACGTTCGGTACATGGATCGGTTGGATCGCGAAGAATTTCGACTACATCAACCGCGTTACTAAACGCTTCCGCTTTTGGTCTACGAGGGTACGTGGACACACTCTCCCCTCTCGTTGCTATGCATCTCCTAGATGGATCTTGCGTGATCATAGGAATTTTTTTGAAATTATTGTGTTCCCCAACACCTTGCTACTACTATAAGTTAGTTGTAGCGTCGTAGTAGTAGCGCGAGCACCCGCGCTACTACTAGCTATTTAACCCGCGCTACTACTATGCTTTTCCCTAGTAGTGTATGTGTTACGTTGTGTTTGGATGTCTGTATTCAAGACCTATGTATTGTACTGGTTTCAATTCCATTTCAACCAGGAAACTGTAATGAACATAATCAAATTCAGTTGTTTGGATGTTAACTGAATTGGCTCACAGAATCCTACTGAGGTTTCAATACGGAATCATGTTTGGATGTCAAACTATGGAACTGTGTGGCAACATTAGTATATGCATCAAAACAGAAGTTGTATAAATGTGTGACTACAATCGGATGATTATATAGCAACAAAAAATTATCAAATATTCTAGAATAGTGGAGGAAGAAGAGGAGCCGTGTTTGATACAGGAAGAAGGGGAGCCGTCTTGGTATTCGGCGGTAGCTAGCTGGGCAGAGGAGTACCAGGAAGAAGGGGATCCATGTATCAGTCCCCGTGGGAGAGGAGATGGGCTCCGGTAGTGGGTCACCGCAGTGTCGGGGACGAAGGGAAGGGCCGGCACCGGAGGGGACTGCAGCCGCAACCATCAGAGGTCAGATGGGATCTGGCCGCGGCGAGCATGGCGGGAGACAACGGGAAGGGGCACCGGAGGAGGGGAAGGATCAGTGGCGGAGGAAAAAGGGAACGGGAGGGCGTCGATCTGCAGGGTGCCATCATCTTCGATCTTCGTGGCCGCCGTCTTCGATCTGCCTGTGTACCGCCGTCCTCTATTTCATGGTGGAGGGACGAAGGGACAGAAGAGAGGCCCAAACCATTTTCTTTTGCAGGCTTGAGCCAATTCGGCTGAAATCATAGGTGCAGCCCTCCGAATTGTCGCAAGGAGTGGGCGCGCGCGAGCGAAAACTGCTGCGTATTTGTTACCGTTTCGGGCTGCTGTTTCAGAGTACACCCAAACACCTGAATTGGAGCAGCCCAATACCAAATCCAATATAGAGAGCCCAATACAAACATCCAAACGCAACATTAAAGAAATGTTAATAATTAATTTTACAAAAATAAAATTGTATATATATATATAATGTTCCTGGTGTACAAAGAAATGTACAATGTGTATAAAAAAACTAGACATCAAAAAAATATAATTTTGCAAAAATGTTAATCATGTACCACATTTGGAAAAGGATGACACCAAAAGAAAACAAAAGCAAAAAAAGCCTAGTAAAAATAGAGGAAGAAAAAGGAAAAGGGAATAAATGAAAAAACAAAGAAAACGATGAAAAAAAATAAAATCTGAAACTGAAAAAGCTCAGTGAAGAAACCAAAAGAAAATGAAGGAAAACAAAAAGGAAAAAAGTTTAAAAAACATCAGCGTCCTAAGCTATTGGGCCGGCCTAATATGCTTGTGCCTTCAGGCCGGACGTGTGTATACTCGCTGTAAGCGAGATATAGCTGGTTAGTGCTGACGGGAGCTCCTCAGTGGCGCCTTAAGCGCCACTTAGAGGGACGGGCACTCACGCACCCTCCTCATGGGCCGGCCCATTAGAACATGGTCAGTAGTACACCCATCCGTTGGCTATATGATGTTACCACATCATCTATAACCAAATTTATTGCCAGCAAGTATAATAGCTGCATGTAAAAATATAATACTTTGTTGATACATGGCCCAACTCACTCTCCACCAAGTGTCTGGAAGTGCGTGCTACAGTGTGTTGTTAATTAGGCCTGCTTCTCGTCTCTCTCCTTCAACTCATAAAAAATATAATATTTATAGTCTTACAGCTCGCCTATATCATCATATTGTACTTCCTCTTAGAAGGTGCGACCGATAGCTTCCCCCCGGTCGCTCGATCGTATTTGAACAGTCGCAGTTGAATTTTCAAAACAAAATCAAAAAAGAGAATAAAAAAATGAAAACAGTAGTGACGTTTGAAATCCACATATTAAAAAAAGATCACAAACTACAAAAAAAGTTCACAAATTTGAAAAGAAATCATCGAATTTTAAAAACAACTTCACAAAAATTGAAAAGAAAGTTCATCCATATTTTCAAAAAATCATTAAACAAAGGTTTATCTAATTTAAATAAGAGTATATTGTTTTTTAGAAAAATCATCGATATGAAAAAATTCCACGCATTTAAACAAAATAAACATAAAAATAACTAAATGTAGAGAACCAAAGTGAAAACACAGAAAAAAAATACATAAATGACAATTTGCCTGCCCGTTACTAGACCTAGTGTACATGGGGTGCGTGCGCCATGTAACATTAGGCCTATAATGAGTGCCATGGGGCGCTGTTTAAGATTTGTCATGGTAATCGGGACCTCTAACAGGGGCCTTCTACGCCGGTTTGCGTTTCGAGCGCCCATGCTCTCTCAATGGTGGTGCCGGTAAATGAAGAAGTGGGTGGACATCAAAGAAGGATGGAATTTGGTGGAGATCCTTCTCTGGTGGCGTCTGGCTGCCTTCTTGTTCCTCTAACTGGCTCCTCCCCTTCACCGAAGTTGTTTGGATTGATAAGGGGGTGGCGGCGACGGCTTGTACAAGCTCTACCAGACGTCATCTTCCCCTCTAGTGCTCCAAATGACAACAAGCTCATAAGTAAAGTTGCTCCAAATGGTTTCCATGACTAGGGCATTGATTTATTTCCTTCCAAATGTGTTCAGACCTGCACATGAAGGAGGAAACCTGGTTTTCTTCACTCTCGGAGGATTATCGTTATTAAATGGCTAGAACCGATAAAAACCCTATGGAAACCAATTAAATACCGACATAAAACCTATAAAAGATCGAACCATCAGCACAAGGTGTTGTTGTTCCAGAACTGGACCAAGTTTTGCTGGAAGCACCACAAGGCTCAGGACGACACCCTCGTCTTAGGGCCTAGAGCTTCAAGGTGAAGATCTACAACGCTAGCACCTCCACTGCTAGGCCCTGTCACTACTCTACCTAGTGCTAGGCGGCCAGATTTGCTGCTGAACTATGTATGTTGAAGTGTCGGATGCACGTGAAATGATGAACTTCTAGTAACACTATAGTAGTGTATATTTCGATCGGGGATGAAACTCCTGATGTTACTATGTTGTGCAGAGTCATGGGATGCCACTATTGTCTGGAAACTTGTTATTCTAATGAGGGGTTTCACCCCCTAATATTACTAGGTTACCGCACAATTAGTGTCATCTTCAAAATCATATTGTGGCCTTCAAGTCATGTTGTTTTGTAGTTGTTAGTGTGCTCTTTAGGGGTGATGTGTTACATTGAGGTGGTAACATCATCATATTTGAAGAGGGTGAGCAGAACATCCCATTGCACACAAACAAACACTTGTGGTTTGCATATGCTCACCCTCAAACCATAGGTATACGTAACCAAACAGTAGACATGAATTTCAACAACGATACAATGCAGAATACGAAACACGCTGCACAACTTCTTCCAGGCCGTGTTCCAACCCTCCGTTGGGCCACGCGTGCAAGAAGTCCAAAAACAGATCGAGAAACCAAACATTCCGCAGGAGGACCAATGGGCTCAAAAGGAGGTGCTAAGAAGCTTGCCACGCTGGTGAGTAGATCGAACTGGGGTGTAAGGCCAGGGTTGCTAGTGTGCGGTACGGCTACCCCCGAGTGCTCACAGACACAACATGCCCCTGGTCGGCGTATGTGAGGCAAGGCAAGGACGCCGGCGCAGTAAAGACCAAGAAATTTTATCAAATAAACAAATTTAGGACTGTATTTCCGAAACTTTTATAATAAACAAACTAGCAAAAAGGCCCGTGCGTTGCAACGGGAGAAAAAAATTCTATCATATCTCTAGCTGGGTCAGTTTGACAAACTGTGTGTGTGGCCAGTTGGCAGGTCATGAGATCGAACCCTCCCATCGACAATTTTATTTTTTGCTAGCTCTCCGAACATGGGCCACAGTGCGCCACAAGAAGGGTTTCTTCCGTTGGGCCAAAACAGGTGACAAGTAATGAAACCAAATAGCGACAAGAAATTAACTGAAGCGGGACCAAACGAAGCGGGACGAAACTAAGAATACCACCTCCCTTTAATAATGGGTTACGCTAACTGCCACACGTATGGCAGGAAGGAAGGCGCACCACACGTCTCTAATGTAAACTGATTGCCACGTCATCGCATGCATGCATGTAGGAATTTTTTTTGGAATTTTAGTTTTTAAAATGTTTTATCTCTTAAACGAAAAATCCGATTGAAAATCCATTTTCACCATTAAATCCCTCGCGATGAGATCTTCGAAACTAGATCCCATGTTGATATGTTTTGATGAAAAAAAAATTGGATTAAAAGTTGTCATGTCTATTGCATATGAATTGCCATGATGTTTACACTGAAGTTGCCATGATATGTTTCAGCTATTTTCTTCTATATTTAAAAGTAATTTTTGACATTTATAAAACGGGGAATTAAGAAACTAGACTTGCCATGAACCATAAACTAAAATTGCCATGATACATGCACGTAAAATTGCCATGGTTCATACAAACAATAATTTTCATGGTCAAAGTACTGGAGTTGCCTTCATCAAAATACTAAAATTGCCATGATCTACAAACTAAAGTTGCCACATGGCAACTTTAGTTTAAGCCCTATGGCTAACATTATGGCAACTTCTGGCAAAAAAAATAATTCGTCGAAACATATCAACATGGGGTCTAATTTTGAAGATCTCGTTGAGACGAATTTAATGGTGAAAACGGATTTTTAGTTCGTTTTTTTATTTATGAGATACAACATTTTTAAGCCGAAACCCAAAAAAAATTCTGCGGATGTCATCTATTCATACGTGGCAAAATGAGTGGTGATGGAGGCGTGTGGACGATGTGCAAACGCCCACACGTGTGGGCGTTAACATTTCCGCTAATAATAGGTATAGATATAGATATAGATATAGATATGTCAAGAAATCATTCTAAAGAAAAGGCTTTGATTGTAGCAGTAAAGGTTGTGGCCGTGGGTGACACCGAGAATGTGGCAGTAGCGCTTGTAAAATCCGATCCGGTCAGCAACACGATTATCATGCCCATGCCCACACTCCTCCCAGCCGTTGACGATGTTGGTTCTCACGCCGTACCCAGGCACTCGCCCTGCGGCCTGGTCGGCCACTGAAGAATTTCAATGACCCGTTGTCACCGCGTGGCTCAATGGCTTGGGTGGCTGTGTTAGAATACAATTTGTAATAGGATTATGACTCCTATTCGGTTTGTAATAGGGCTAGGTCAGATGCGGCTTGCCTTTTATATATATCTTTTGTACTGATAGAATATTGCATCGACAATTATTCAATACAATTGTACATGGTATCAGACTTACGATCCTATGATATGGTATCAATTTAGGTCTTCGATCGATGACTTCCGCCACTGTTCCAATCGGGACGATTGCATCTGGCGCCGCCGCCGCCGGACCGATCGTCACTGAATCCGTCTCCTCTGCCCCGCTGCAAGCAACGCCATGCATGCCCCAGCATGGCCACGGGCCGCACGCTCCTGCCTCGTTAGCACATGGCTACGGGCTGCATGCTGCTTCACCGTTCCAGATGGCTGGCTTTACCCCATCGCCCGTGCATGGCTACAGGCCACACGTCTACGGCGCCATGCAACACGACGCGTCGCCCGCAGGAGCCGCAGTTGGGCACTACTCTGTGTCATCTATGGGGCACTACGCGGCCGCGCCTGTGACTTCGTCCAGTACATCGTCCGCGGCTCTCTGCAACACACCTGCGGCGCCATACAGTACACCGACGATCTACGGCGGCTACCAGGCGGCTCCTCCGATCGCACCGTACTACGATGCTTCTGCTTTGCCCCCAGCTTCATCAACTGCACCACCACCGTCGTCTGAATGGCGCCCAGCTCTTGATCCATGGACAGGGCTAGTCCAGGCGTGGCCTATGCCCTGGTCCGTCCCTATGCCATATGGTGCCCGGCCTGCCTATAATGGTGGCTGGCAGCCAGGTGCTCGCCCTCACACCGGGGCGTCCATCCTCGCGTCCCGACAGCCGACGGCCGCATACCACGCTGCTCCCTCCTCCGCGCCACCGATCTACAACACTAGTCCTTATGCATCCTATGGCGCTCCATCGTCCCCCTGCATGCAGCAGTACAATGATGGTGTCTCTCTCTTTACGCCGATGTCGGCCCTACTGCCGACGCCACCACACCCGCAAGCTCCCATGACTACACCGGCCTCTACTTTGGCTTCGAGCTGGGATCAAGCTGCTTTTCTACAAGCCATGAACAACTTTGTTGCACAAGGGAACTGAGGTACGGATTGGATTTTCGATTCTGGTGCTTCTCGTCATATGTCTGCATTGAGTAATTTGCTTTCTTCTTGCACACCTTCGTCTTTTCTCTCTATTACTCTCGGTGATGGATCTTCTATTCCTATTTACTATGTCGGTCAGGCTCAAATCCAATCCCCAACTAAGCCTTTGCTTCTTCATGATGTTCTTGTAGCTCCTGCCCTTATTAAAAATCTGATTTCTGTTTGCCAAATCACCACTGATAATCTTGTTTCTGTTGAGTTTGACCCCTTTGGTTTGTCTATGAAAGACTACCGGACCAAGGCCGAGATCGCTCGATTCAATAGCTCTGGTGATTTATATTCTCTCCATGGTGTTCCGGCCGCTTCTCCTCCAACATCTATGGTGGCCTCTGTTGATCTGTGGCACTAACGTCTCGGCCATCCCAATAAAAATGTGTTATACGCACTTCTTAGTGAATTTTCAATACCTCGTAATAGAAACTCTCATAATTCTTCTATGTGTTAGTCATGTCAATTGGGCAAACATGTTCGCCTTCCCTTTAGTTCCTCTCAATCCTCTAGTACTTTTCCTTTTGAATTACTTCATTCTGATCTCTGGACATCACCAATAGAAAGTGTATCTGGTTTTAAGTATTATCTTGTGATTTTTGATGATTTTACTCATTATGTTCGGACTTTTCCTTTACGCAACAATTCTGATGTTCATAATATATTCATTAACTTTCAGCGCTATGTCTCGGTCCACTTTTTCCTCCCTATAAGATTCATCCAATGTGATAATGGTCGTGAATTTGACAACTTAAAAAATCGAAATTTCTTTCTACAATATGGAATTCTCTTGGGTTTCTCCTCTCCTTATACCTCCCCTCAAAACGGCAAAGCCGAGCCTTCTCTTCGTACTCTTAATGACATCATTCGCACTCTGTGTTAGAATAAATCCGAGGCATACCGTTGATCATCCAAGGACCAAGCAATCACACGAGTACGGCACCGAGATTTGTTAACGAGGTTCACCGATATGGCTACATCCCCGGGGCATGACTACGGGCGCTCCTCCCCGTGACACCGTCACAATACCGCACACCGGCCACCCGGGCGCCGGCACACGTCGCCGGCTCCCCCTTGCGCGCCTGTGCTATTATGCTGGCATAGGTTACATCGTGTGTCTACCCCCGCTATATAAGAGAGGCCTAGGATACAAGTGTCCTACTAGGACACGACTCCACATCCTATGTAAACACAATACAACTCATAGTCCAACTGTAACCTACCTTGTACACAATATTCGACACAACTCTAACAAACTCCACCTTGGCGAATATTCCATCACCTTGAATTCGTCAATGCGTCAAACTTCCATGTACATTGGACTTGAGCTTATCCCATGAGTACCGCTGCTACTCCAAAGACTCCATGTGACTCCACCTGCAACTTGTAGTCCCTTCTTTTCCTGACCAGAGTCAGCACTCGAGCAAAATTAAGTCCCTCTTTACTCTAGTGTATGCTCCCAACTTCCAGAGCTCCGTTCAATACCATCACACACTGATCACTGACCTGCGTGAAAATGAACAACTCACATATTGGGTGACACACATAAGAGTTACCTGAACTCAACTTCACCGCTCCTTTCTTGACCGCATGTCTGAAACTTGAAGGAATTTCACCGTTGCTTGTTGTCATCCTGAGTCAAATTCGCAGTTGTCTCACCACATATATGACCACCAGAGCCCTGGTCGGTCTCCATGCACCATGCGTACCGCACGCCTCGCCGCTATTACCGCGTCGAGCCTCCGCTGTCCTGATCGAGTCTCAAGGGTCGCGAACCCACACCACTCAACCCCCACTGCAGAGTACCACCGATCATCACCGACCGATGACGAGTTTCACGCTTCCATCAGACCACTGGGCTCCAGTCCGAACTACGTGTCCCTCGCTTTTCCTCGCTGAATAGGCTTCGATTCTCTGGATCCTTTCACCGTAGCCCCTCAATAAGCACCGAGTGAAGTCTTCCAGACTCCAACTCCACCTTCAACACGACTCCACGGTAGATGATCAGTCCACCCACGCGCCCCATCAACTTCAAGCTCCGTGTATACACCACCTTGAATCAACCCCGCGCCATAGTCTTGTCGAAGCCGCACAAGCCTCGGGCATGTGCACAACGTGTTTCCACGCCCAGAAGTCGGTCACCATCAGCATCACGCTCATATGTTGCCGATCCCACACCGTCTTCTGTAACAACCGACTTGCATCGATCCGTCAGACTATTTAGTCCGACCCAGCCGAACTTCTCCGACTGCAACAACACGCTCTAGACTCAAGCCGTCACCGTAACCTCCGCCATCCATACACTAACGTGTACCGACAAAGAAAACCAAAGCAAACTCCCCCATAGCCTTCTCGTGTGAACAGTCCATAAGAGATCAAACTCTTAATTCACCACACATACGTAGCTTCTGGGTCTTTTCCTTTCTTTCTTGATAGCAAACTAGTCACGACCAGACTCTGTCCTTGTACCGTTTTTTCACAAACAAATCTCGCTTGTACGCAGCTCACACATGTCAATCTCCAGCGAACCAGCAATGGTGCACGTTGCCTAGCCCTTCCCTGCTCTTCTGTCGGCAGCGCACCATGGGCCTTGCAGCCGTCCTGCGTGCGCCCTCATATGGGCCTTGGCTCAACCCCATCAGGGCCTAGACCTGTCTGTGCGCTGCTGCGCTTAGGCCGCCACCACCGAGCGACTGCTGCCTCCACGCACGCTTGCCACACACGCACGGATCGATCCGATCAATCCGATCATGTCACAAACTTGCCTGCTACACGTCCCGCCGAGAATCGTGCTTGCCTGCTGCTCCGATTGCTATTACGCCGATTCCGAATAGATTCGTTGCCACCGTTCCGATCTGCCCGATCGGTTTCAACTCCACAACTGTCATCTTTCGACTACGTTTCCTCTAGATCAACAATCCACAGCCTCCGAACAACCTAGCTCTGATACCACTTGTTAGAATAAATCCGAGGCATACCGTTGATCATCCAAGGACCAAGCAATCACACGAGTACGGCACCGAGATTTGTTAACGAGGTTCACCGATATGGCTACATCCCCGGGGCATGACTACGGGCGCTCCTCCCCGTGACACCGTCACAATACCGCACACCGGCCACCCGGGCGCCGGCACACGTCGCCGGCTCCCCCTTGCGCGCCTGTGCTATTATGCTGGCATAGGTTACATCGTGTGTCTACCCCCGCTATATAAGAGAGGCCTAGGATACAAGTGTCCTACTAGGACACGACTCCACATCCTATGTAAACACAATACAACTCATAGTCCAACTGTAACCTACCTTGTACACAATATTCGACACAACTCTAACACTCTGCTTGTTCACTCTTCTCTGCCTCCAACGTTCTGGGCTGAGGCCCTCCACATGGCCACATATTTACTCAATATTCGTCCATCTAAATTTAACCCACAAACTACTCCTTACTTCTCTTTATTTCTCTCTCATCCAAATTACTCCGACGTTCGCGTCTTCGGTTGTCTTTGTTTCCCAAACTCGTACTCCACTTCTCCTAAAAACTTTCCCCGCACTCTATCCCGTGTGTCCGTCTAGGTTTTTCCGACGAGCACAAGGGTTATCGTTGTCCAGATCTTGTTAGTGGTCGTGTTCATGTGTATCGTCATGTAACATTCGTTGAAAATAGTTTTCCCTTTTCCGAGCGTCAACAATTAGATCCCGACTCACCCACGCCGCCCACTAGTCCCTCTCGTCGCAATCATCTTCCCTTCTTTCACCCGCCGACCTATCCAGCGAAACCAGCCGTAGTAACGGATCCTGCCGCCACCACTTCTGTCATCACCTCTGTCCCGGCAGAGGAAAACACATTACACTCTGACGTGGTAGACCTTCTGTTGCCGCAGTCTTCACCGCCATCTCCCGCATCCGCTTCCTCCGCTGCGCCGGACGCGTCCACCACATCTTCCCCCACCCCTCCTGCTCATGCTATTCCCGTTCCACCTCCTACTAACGATCATACCATGCGCACACGTGCCAAGTCCGGGTTTCGTTTACCTGCAGAAGATCGTCTCAATCTTCATGCATCTTTATCTCCTTCCTCTCTACCCAAATCTTACAAATCAGTTCTCTTAGATCCTAATTGGGCGACCGCTATGAAAGATGAATATGATGCCCTTCTGCAGAATAACACGTGGGAGTTAGTTCCTCTTCCTTCCAATACAAATATCGTTTCGAGCAAATGGATTTTTCGCCATAAATTTAATTCTGATGAGAGTCTTGCACGTTATAAGGCTCGATGGGTATGCCGTGCTTACTCTCAGCAACACGGCATCTATTATGGTGAGACTTTCTCTCTACTTTTCAAGCCCAGCACTATTCGCACTGTCCTTAGCATCGCTGTCTCTTCTTCCTGGCCAATTCATCAACTAGATGTCAAACATTCTTTTCTTCTTGGCTCTCTTCAAGAAACAGTCTATTGTCAACAACCTCTTGGCTTCAAACATTCCTCATATCCTAATCATGTGTGTCTTCTTCAAAAATCTCTTTATGGTCTTAAACAAGCACCATGTGCCTGGTTTCAACGCTTTTCTACTTATGCTCAAACCATCGGTTTTACCCCTTCCCGTTCTGACACTTCTCTCTTCACCTTTCATCACAACACCAACACTGCTTACCTTTTTTTATATATTGATGATATTATTCTCACAGCTTCCTCACAATAATTTTTAGATCATATTATCTCTCTTCTTCGCCACGAATTTTCTATGACAGATTTAGGTCTTCTTCACCACTTCTTAGGTATTGCTATTATCCGTGACTCCTCTGGTCTTTTTTTGTCTCAACGGCAGTACACTCTGGATCTTCTTTCTCGTGCTGGTATGCTTGATTGTCAAACTTCTCGCACCCCTGTTGATACAGGTTCCAAACTCTCTGCCGACGGTGATCCTTTCTCTGATCCTTCTCTTTATCGTAGTCTTACCGGTGCACTTCAATATCTCACTCTCACTCGTCCTGAAATTTCTTTTGCTGTTCAACAAGCTTGTTTATACATGCATGATCCTCGTATTTCACACTACAATCATGTCAAACGTATTCTTCGATATCTCAAAGGCACACTAGACTTAGGTCTTCATATCAACAAATCCTCTCCCACCTCCTTGACAGCTTACTCTGATGCAGACTGGGCTGGTTGTCCAAATAATCGTAGGTCCACATCCGGATTTTGTGTTTTTCTTGGTAACAATTTGGTTTCTTGGTCTTCAAAAAGGCAGGTTACAGTCTCCCGCTCGTCTGCTGAAGCTGAGTACCGCGTTGTGGCTCATGCGGTTGCTGATACGGTTTGGTTGCGCCAGTTGCTGTCGGAGCTGCACCGTTCTATTGAGCAAGCTACCATTGTTTACTGTGAGAATATTTCAGCTGTCTACATGTCAGGGAATCCGGTTCAACACCGTCGTACCAAGCATATTGAGATCGACATTCATTTTGTTCGAGAGAAGGTGGCTCTCGGTCAAGTTCTCATTCTCCACGTGCCTACTTCTGCTCAGCTCGCTGATATCTTTACTAAAGGCATGGCGACTACTCCGTTTCAAGACATTCGTTTCAGTCTCAACGTCATCGAGCCTACCGTTGGCACTGCGGGGATGTTAGAATACAACTTGTAATAGGATTAGCACTCCTACTCGGTTTGTAATAGGGCTAGGTCAGGTACGGCTTGGCTCTTATATATACCTTTTGTACTGGCACAATATTGCATCGTCAATTATTCAATACAATTCTACAGGTTGCACTGTCATCCAGAACAGCATCGCCGTCTTGAATGGCACGCTTGTGTCCGTGGCCACCAAGTCTGGGTTGCCTAGTAGGTCAGCCCCAATGGCCCGGCCCGCCGGCCCGTAATTATAGTTGTGAGAGAGCTGGATGGGCCCTCGACCGTAGTAGCGCCTCCCAGGGGCGCACGACCACTATGTGCTTGGGGTGCAGTAGTCGGAGGTGACACGCTCTCACTTGAAGCAGTAGTCCCATGCATAGGGCCCGTTTGGAGCTGTGTCCCACCCGACGGTTGTTTCATGTGAGGTTTGCGCGAGGAAGGCAGCCACCTCGCGTTTCCGGGTGGCGGTGTCGTCCGTCGTATGGAAACCCCGAAAGGCAGCGGCGGTCGCCAGGACAGCATCATAGGTATAGAAACCCTTGGCCTGGCACGCCCTGTTGTTGCGGTGCAGCAGCATCTGGTCGAAGAGGGAGCGAGAGACAATGGAGGACACGCTGCCGCGATCGAAGAGGTTGGGCGTGCGGCCGCCGCAGCTAGAGCACTAGCTCTGGCAGCCGTCCCTGCAATACTCCGATGCGGAGCCGCACCAACAGTAGCGGCTGCAGCAGAGGTAGTTGGGGCAGGTCGCCCCGTCGGCCTGCGGGCCGCACTGTGCGGCGCGCGTGCAGGCGATGGCCATGGCCGCCGTGGCTAGCATGGACACCACCGCGAGCGCTCTCATCGTGGGAGAAGCACACAGCTCGGTTGGCCGCTGGCTGGTGCAAGTGTGTGTGTACGTGAGGAATGTCACGTTTTTATACATGTGTCACGCCATGCTTGCGCTGCAAGAACTATGTCTCTTAGGAAGGTGAGAATACCACCACAAAGGGTCGGTGTGTTCATATATTTGGCCATATATTTGGATGTAAAACATTGTTGAAACCGTCCCTCTAATGCTTACTTTCTCTAAATAGTCAGCTAGGAAGACATGCAGTGTTTTCCTTCCATGCAAAGTAAAAAATAGAAGACATGCTCGTGCAGCAAATTGTAGTGCCGCTGTGCAGAAAATAGAAGACATGCGGCGTTTTCCTTTTTCAAATTAGCCATGCAATTGTTCCCCATCCCACCCGTTATGCTGCCGAAATTTCCCGCTGAAATTCGCACGACTTGTCAAAAATTTGGTCTTGTTTGTAAAAAAACGTAAGTTTTAGGGTGTTGGCTGCAAAATGTTAGGACTTGTCCATATATAAACCATGTTTCTTGCCTTTACTTGGAGCCTTGGAGGTGGGTGTTGTAAATAAATAAATCATTTTCTTGCCTTTAGTTGAAGCCTTAGAGGTGGATACTGTAAATAAATAAATCATGTTTCTTGACCAGCACCGAGGTAGCGTTTTAACACATGGTAGCATTTTTTTTTTAAAAGAGGTCATCCCCCGGCCTCTGCATCGGAGAGATGCATGCGGCCACTTTATTAAAAAGCCGAAAGTAATAGTAGCATATGAATTTTTTTTCTTTGATTCATCAATACGTTCAATCAGGGACGAAGCCAGGGGGTGCTGGGGCCATGCCCCTCCCCCCCCCCCCCCCCCATTTTCCCCAAACAAACCCCTATTTATTAGCTAAATATACTCTTGATGGACGTCCATGGAGTACAATTACCTCGCTACTATCTCCGAGAACAGGGCCGACTCATGTGGAGATTAAGATAAATGACTCGATTAAGATAAATGAGTGTCTGATGGAGTTTATCACATAGAAGAAATGTTGTAAAGACAGCGCTTGAGAATCAATTGGTTAGCTGAAGGAGACATGAACACAAAAATAATTCACCTCCGTGCAAGTGCCAGAAGCGGTGGGGAGTGTCACATTTTTATGTATTTGTCGCCCTCGCGCTGCAAGAACTAGGCAGCAATAAAACCTGGCGTCTCCGATCTGGCTGAGGGGTGAGTTTATTGTCTGTTTGGTATTGATTTTCTGCAAAGTAAAAAATAAGCAAAAAACAGCAACTCACACTGGGCACTATGTCAATAGGTTAGTCCCAAAAAATGATATAAAGTTGCTATAAAATGATTGTAAAACATCAAGGAAGGCAAATACGTTCATACTATATATGATTCTTATCTGCCCCTAATCCTGAAGTAGCATAGGCACCATACCTAGTTAAACCTAGATGTATCTCGTTTGCCATGATTGAACTCTTTAAGAAGCATTTAGTGTTCACCTCAAAGCAAGAGCCAATATTTTTGGTAAAACTCAATACCAAAGCATCTATACTGAATGCTTTAATTGAGTTCCTTATGAGAAGTAACCATAGTTACAACTTATAACATATACATATCAGAGGATGCTCTTATTGCATTTTGTGTGCGGGGTTATGTAAAGCTAATTAATTAAGCGAAGGGCCTCTGATTGTAGCAGTCGAGGTTGTTGCCATAGCCAACCCCGAGGATGTCGCAGTAGCGCTTGTAAAACCCTATCCGATCGGCGACTCGGCTGTCCTGGCCATGCCCGCACTCGATCCCGCCGTTAACGATGTTGGTGATCACGCCAAACCCGGGGACCCGCCCTGCAGCCCGGTCCGCCCCTGATGGGCTCCACTGGCCCGTGATCACAGCATGGCTCGACGGCTTTGGCGCCTGTGCCGTCATCCAAAACCACATCGCAGTCTTAAACGACACTGTCGGGTCCGTGGCCACCAGGTCTGGGTTGCGCAGCAGATCGACCCCAATGGCCCGGCCTGCAGGCCCGTAGTTGTAGTTGTGGGAGAGCTGGATCGGCCCACGGCCGTAGTAGCTCTTCCCTGGAGCGCACGGCCATTGTGCGCTCGGCGTGCAATAGTTGGAGGTGGCGCCACGCTCCTGCTTGAAGCAGTAGCCCCACGCGAAGGCTCCGTCCGGCGCCGTCGCCCACCCACCGGTGGTCTCGTGGGAGGTCTGGGCCAAGAAGGCGGCCACCTCGCGCTTCCGGGTATCGGTGCTGCCCGTGGTGCCAAAGCCCCGGAAGGCACCCGCAGCCGCGACGAAGGCGTCGTAGGTGTAGAAGCCCTTGGCCTGGCAGGCGCCATCGTTGCGGTGCAGCAGCATGCGTTCGAAGAGGGCGCGCGAGACGATGGAGGACACGCCGCCGCCCGATGGGGTGGGCGTGGGAGTGACAGGCGTACTGCCGCAGCCGGAGCACTGGCTCTGGCACCCATCGCCGCAGTAGTCTGAGGTGGAGCCGCACCAGCCGAAGCGGCTGCAGCAGAGGCAGTTGGGGCAGGTCGCCCCGCCGGCCTGGGAGCCGCACTGCTCGGCCACGGCCATGGCGGCCGCCATGGCAAGCACGGCAAAGAACAGGAGCGCTCTCATCGTGCGTGGCAACGAAGCAGAGTACTCGGCCGCTATTTAGTGGTCCAAGTGTAGTATTACGCTTACACTACCGCTGTAGTGGTGTGTGTGGCAGAAGCGGTGGGCAGTGCACGTCTTTATATAGGTGTCGCGCTACTCGATCGCCATGATCGATCTGTCTATCCATCTACCTTCCGGTGAGCTTCCCTCCAGAGCGACATCGTCATGCGCTCGATGGATCAAACCTGGCGGCTCAGATTAGGTCGAGAGGCACGGCGGTGAGCGGCTGGCCATGCATGATCGAGAGCGTGTGCTGGTGTGCACGCATGTGGAATTTTAGTCTATAGATGACGCAGGGCATTCATGGACGGACGTCCATGGAATGCAATTCCAATTTTTCCTTTTCAAAGTTCATCCTTTATCCTCCTTTCCGTTGAAACAGATAATCGTGCACGCATTCGCACTGCCTTGACTTTTTTTTTCCCGCTCCTAGCTAACAACAACATTGCAATGCATGTGTACTCCCTCCGCTCCTAGCGACACTTTGTACTAAATCACCGACACTTAATTTGAAACGAAGGGAGTACATGTTTGCTATTTTTGGGTAGCTTAATAGATTTTTCGCATGTCAGCCAATTCCACTGAGCCGATGATGGCGAAGCTGTGGCTGATCACCAACGAAGACAAGCAAGGACCGAGGAGCCGTGACAACATTGTAGAAGGCTAGGAAGAAGATTGCCGAGTGCGGGTGCATGGTGGAGGCAGTGACCGGAGGGGGAAGGGGCTTAAGGGGTGCCATGGGCGATGGAGGAGGCGAGTCGAGCAGGGAGTGGCTGCATGCTACATCACCTCCTGGTCCAGGTGGTGGGGACTGTAGGTTACCCCGGCATCGGAGGCAGCTCGTGAAGGAAATATGCCCTAGAGGCAATAATAAAGTTATTATTTATTTCCTTATTTCATGATAAATGTTTATTATTCATGCTAGAATTGTATTAATCGGAAACTTAGTACATGTGTGAATACATACACAAACAGAGTGTCACTAGTATGCCTCTACTTGACTAGCTCGTTGAATCAAAGATGGTTAAGTTTCCTAGCCATAGACATGAGTTGTCATTTGATTAGCGGGATCACATCATTAGAGAATGATGTGATTGGCTTGACCCATTCCGTTAGCTTAGCACTTGATCGTTTTGTATGTTGCTATTGGTTTCTTCATGACTTATACATGTTCCTATGACTATGAGATTATGCAACTCCCGTTTACCGGAGGAACACTTTGTGTGCTACCAAACGTCACAACATAACTGGGTGATTATAAAGGTGCTCTACAGGTGTCTCTGAAAGTACTTGTTGAGTTGGCGTATTTCGAGATTAGGATTTGTCACTCCGATTGTCGGAGAGGTATCTCTGGGCCCTCTCGGTAATGCACATCACTATAAGCCTTGCAAGCAATGCAACTAATGAGTTAGTTGCGGGATGATGTATTACGGAACGAGTAAAGAGACTTGCCGGTAACGAGATTGAACTAGGTATTGAGATACCGATGATCGAATCTCGGGCAAGTAACATACCGATGACAAAGGAAACAATGTATGCTGTTATGCGGTTTGGCCGATAAAGATCTTCGTAGAATATATGGGAGCCAATATGAGCATCCAGGTTCCGCTATTGGTTATTGACCGGACACGTGTCTTGGTCATGTCTACATAGTTCTCGAACCCGTAGGGTCCGCACGCTTAAAGTTCTGTGACGATCGGTATTATGAGTTTATGTGATTTGATTTACCGAAGGTAGTTCGGAGTCCCGGATGAGATCGGGGACATGACGAGGAGTCTCGAAATGGTCAAGACGTAAAGATCAATATATTGGACGACTATATTCGGACATCGGAAAGGTTCCGAATGATTCGAGTATTTCGGGAGTACCGGGGAGTTACGGGAATACGAGGAAGAAGCAATGGGCCTCATGGGCCAAGTGGTGGAAGAGAGGAGGCAGGGCGCGCGGCCCTCCTAGCCCAAACCGAATTGGACTAGGGGGCCGGCCCCCTTTCCTCCTTTTCCTCCCTCTCCTTCCTTCTCCTTCTCCTCCTTCCTTTCCACCTCCTAGTAGGAGTAGGAAAGGGGAGTCCTACTCCTACTAGGAGGAGGACTCCTCCTCCTGGCGCGCCCTACAGGGGCCGGCCGGCCTCCCCCCTTGCTCCTTTATATACGGGGGCAAGGGGACACCCTAGGACACACAAGTTGATCAGTTGATCTCTCCCAACTGTGTGCGGTGCCCCCCTCCATCATAATCCACCTCGATCATATCGTAGTGGTGCTTAGGCGAAGCCCTGCGTCGGTAGCATCATCATCACCGTCATCACGCCGTCGTGCTGACGAAACTCTTCGGTGAAGCTCTGCTGGATCGGAGCTAGCGGGACGTCATCGAGCTGAACGTGTGCTGAACTCGGAGGTGCCGTGCATTTGGTACTTGGATCGGTCGGATCGTGAAGACATACGACTACATCAACCGCGTTGTGCTAACGCTTACGCTTTTGGTCTACGAGGGTACGTGGACACACTCTCCCCTCTCGTTGTTATGCATCACCATGATCCTGCGTGTGCGTAGGAAATTTTTAAAATTACTACGTTCCCCAACAGCTCGATGGGGTGGGGAGTAGGAAGTGAAGGGCATGAAGAAGAAGACGGCAGACACGGAACCGACTCACGCAAAAAAAAATATTCCAGGCATCACTAATTGCGATATGTAGCTTGGCATCGCCTCTGGTGCTTCACTAAACGGGTCGGGGCAACAATACAACCACTGGAGCGGTTTTGGGAAGGTTCCTTGGACCGGTTCGAACCGGTTTTAGAACCTTCTATGTGGGTGTTTTTATTTGTTTTTGTTTCTAAGTGTTTTTATTGGTTTTCTTCTTGGGGAAGGGGGGTTCTTTTTCCTTTTTTCAAATAGGTGTCATATTTTTTAATACACATTGTATATTTTTCATATACATGTGTAACATTTTTTGATACACGTTGAACATTTTTCAAATATATGATGAACATTTATTTTGAACCTCATGTTAAACATTTTTTTAATGTGATGAAACATTTCTTTTTTCATTATGCAAAGATTTCTTTTCCATTATATTCATTTTTTTATAAAATGTCAAGAACAATTTTTTAGCATATGTGAACATTCAATAAAATGGTATGGACATTTTTCAGAAAGTAGTGCGAACAATATTTTTACACTGCATGGACATTTTCTAAAAGTGTGATGAACATTTTTAAAGTTTAACTAAGTTAATTTTTGAAATGTATGTGCTTAGTATATTTCAATATATAAACAAAAGGAAAAAATACACATGGCTCCTATACATGTGCATTTGCTCCTACTTACGTGCACAACCTGTGTGAGCACGCATTTTTAGACAATCTCATGAAGTTCTTTATTAACTTGTTACAATGTTTACAGGGACGAAAATGAGATCATTGGGCTGGCCGAACCAAACATAGCAGCCAACCCCTAAAAAGAGAGCATGCTTCGCTAAATTGTGATCCTCAATGTTTGAGCTCCTAAATTCATTTCTAAAGGTGCAACTAGTAACACAACCTTCCAATCAGTCACCTCATAAATCTTCCTCTCATATGGATCATCCGCTAGGGCTAGACCCTCCCTAACTGCTAGTGCTTCAAGAGTCATCTTGGCGCATCTGCAATTATTTTTGTGTGAGCACGCACATGGCTGGCAGAGTGCCGCTGCCTCACATGCTGGGCCTGGCCCATGTATGTGGTCGCGATGCTCTCCTAGCGCTTGCCGAACGCGAGGCATATCAGCCCCATGGTATAGGTGAGAGCTCCTATTTGCCGCATTCTACGGCAAATAGTTGGAGCTACGCACATAGGTGCCTCCACTGGGCCGACCCATCAGCAAAACACGTGCACATCACTTAAAAAGATATGTAAAAAGTAGAAAGGGCGCGAGGATTTGAGCTCACGGCCTCAGATTCGAGGTGAATGCAAAACACCACTAAACCAGATGGGTCTAACTAACTGTAGGTAGCGCGGACGTTATAAGAACTCAATGCCGGGTTCACATATGAAAACATTTTCGGGAAAAATCAAAACATTTCCTGAAAAAACATTATTTCTTTTTTTTAATTAAGAATATTTTTTAAATAGGAACATTTTTAGAAAATGATGAACAATCTTTTTGAAACGGAACATTTTTTGAAAATGATGAACACATTTTTTAAAACGGTAACATTTTTTTAAATTCCAAAATCAAAGTTGGAAAGGTGAACAGAAACTCCTGGACAAAATTCAAAAACATGAGTATTTTTTGAAATTTGTGAACAATTTTTAAACTGCTGAAAAACTGAAAACTTGAACATTTTTTAAAATTTGTGAACATTTTTTCTAACTGAGAACATATTTGAAATTTTGATTTTTTTTTAAATGAGAACGTTTTTTGAAATTTCTGAACATTTTTTGGAATCACAAAAAAATTGTAAAAGTGTACAAATTCTTAAAAAAATATTTATGAAATTCCAAATAATATTTAGAAGATTTGAAAAAATAAACATGAAAATGAAAAAAATAGAACCACAAAAAAGAAAAATAAGCAGGTAAAACAAAAAAGAAAGAAAAACCAAAAAGAAAAAAGAAAAGCCAAAATAACCTAGAAGTAGAAACCAACAAGAAAAAACTGGTCCGCTTCAGGAACCTTCTAGAAAGTTCTCAAAGCCGGTAGAAATACTATACAAAAAAAACTTCGCTAGCAATTGGTCTGGGCACTGCATCGTTCGCTTGCACAACCCTGTGCCAAACGTTGACAGTACAACGCAGTGAGCGGCGCATAAGGTTTTTCGGTATAGAGCACCACCCAACGACAAGCCTGTTATTAAAGTTAGTGTACGTCACCTCCTTATAGCCGACCCAAGAGCATCGGAGATGGCGTAAAACACCCCGCTCCCTGAAAATTCCGGCCCATATGCAGGTTTGGGCATTTTTGTGGCCCGAAAAGGCCTCACATATCCAGTGGGCCTGGAAATACTTTTCGCCCCCCCCCCCCCCCACCCCCACCCCTCCTCCTCCGATATCTCCCCCTCTAGCACTACATCAACGGTACCTGGGGCATTTAGGTTACTGAGGGAGTCCTGGATTAGGGGGTCCTCGGACAGCCGGACTATATACCTTGGCCGGACTGTTGGACTATGAAGATACAAGATTGAAGAGTTCGTCCTGTGTCCAGATGGGACTCTCTTTTGTGTGGAAGGCAAGCTTGGCAATTCGGATATGTAGATCTCCTCCCTTATAAACGACTCTGTGTAACCCTAGCCCCCTCCGGTGTCTATACAAACCGGAGGGCTTAGTCCATAGGACAACAACAATCATAATCATAGGCTAGCTTCTAGGGTTTAGCCTCTACGATCTCGTGGTAGATCAACTCTTGTAATACTCATATCATCATGATCAATCAAGCAGGAAGTAGGGTATTACCTCCATCGAGAGGGCCCGAACCTGGGTAAACATTGTGTCCCCCGCCTCCAGTTACCATCCACCTTAGACGCACAGTTCAGGACCCCCTACCCGAGATCCGTCGGTTTTGACACCGACATTGGTGCTTTCATTGAGAGTTCCATTGTGCCGTCACGATAAGGCTTGATGGCCCGTCTTGTTGTCAAGGACAACATTACCTCGGGGGGAGCCCTGGTTGTAGGACAAACTCTCCGACTAGGCGGCTTCGTCATGACCGCCCGTCCGGCCGCCGCGCCAACGATGACTTCTCGGGTCATCAGAAACAGCCTCCACGTCGGCTCGGGATTCGCCGAGTAGATGGATCCAATAGAGCTCTCTTCCTTGAACGAGCTCTTGGATCACATTGCCGCCCTGGGAGTTGTTGGGGAACGTTGCAGAAAACAAAAATTTTCCTACGGTTTCACCAAGATCCATCTATGAGTTCATCTAGCAACGAGTGATCAGATGCATCTACATACCTTTGTAGATCGCGAGCGGAAGCGTTCAAAGAACGGGGATGAAGTAGTCGTACACGACGTGATCCAAATCACCGGAGATCCTAGCACCGAACGGACGGCACCTCCGCGTTCAACACACGTACGGTCAGCGTGACGTCTCCTCCTTCTTGATCCAGCAAGGGGAGAGGAGAGGTTGAGGAAGATGGCTCCACCAGCAGCACGACGGCGTGGTGGTGATGGAACTGCAGTACTCCGGCAGGGCTTCGCCGAGCTCTTTGGAGGAGGAGGAGGTGTTGGAGAGGGAGAGGGAGGCGCCAAGGCAAAGGGCGCGGCTGCCCCCCTCCCCTCCCCCTTTTATATAGGCCCCTGGGGGGGCGCCGGCCCTGGGAGATTGGATCTCCCAAGGGGGGCGGCCGCCAAGGGCTGGAGTGGCCCCCAAGCCAAGGTGGGGCGCCCCCCCACCCCTAGGGTTTCAACCCTAGGCTCATGGGGTGGGCCTAGGGGGGCGCACCATCCCACTATGGGCTGGTTCCCCTCCCCACTTTGGCCCATGGGGCCCTCCGGGATAGGTGGCCCCACCCGGTGGACCCCGGGACCCTTCTGGTGGTCCCGGTACAATACCGGTGACCCCGAAACTTGTCCCGATGGCCAAAACAGCACTTCCTATATATAATCTTTACCTCCGGACCATTCCGAAACTCCTCGTGACGTCTGGGATCTCATCCGGGACTCCGAACAACATTCGGGTTACTGCATATACATATCCCTACAACCCTAGCGTCACCGAACCTTAAGTGTGTAGACCCTACGGGTTCGGGAGACATGCAGACATGACCGAGACAGCTCTCGGACAATAACCAACAGCGGGATCTGGATACCCATGTTGGCTCCCACATACTCCTCGATGATCTCATCGGATGAACCACGATGTCGCGGATTCAATTAATCCCGTATTCAATTCCCTTTGTCAATCGGTATTTTACTTGCCCGAGATTCGATCGTCGGTATCCCAATACCTCGTTCAATCTCGTTACCGGCAAGTCACTTTACTCGTACCGTAATGCATGATCCCGTGATCAAACACTTTGATCATATTGAGCTCATTATGATGATGCATTACCGAGTGGGCCCGGTGATACCTCTCCGTCAAGCGGAGTGACAAATCCCAGTCTCGATCCGTGTCAACCCAACAGACACTTTCGGAGATACCCGCAGTATACCTTAATAGTCACCCAGTTACGTTGTGACGTTTGGTATACCCAAAGCACTCCTACGGTATCCGGGAGTTACACGATCTCATGGTCTAAGGAAAGGATACTTGACATTGGAAAACTCTAGCAAACGAACTATACGATCTTGTGCTATGTTTAGGATTGGGTCTTGTCCATCACATCATTCTCCTAATGATGTGATCTCGTTATCAATGACATCCAATGTCCATAGTCAGGAAACCATGACTATCTGTCGATCAACGAGCTAGTCAACTAGAGGCTTACTAGGGACATGTTGGTGTCTATTATTCACACATGTATTACGATTTCCGGATAACACAATTATAGCATGAATAAAGACAATTATCATGAACAAGGAAATATAATAATAATGCTTTTATTATTGCCTCTAGGGCATATTTCCAACAGTCTCCCACTTGCACTAGAGTCAATAATCTAGTTACATTGTGATGAATCGAACACCCATGGAATTCTGGTGTTGATCATGTTTTGCTCTAGGGAGAGGTTTAGTCAACGGATCTGCTACATTCAGGTCCGTATGTACTTTACAAATATCTACGTCTCCATCTTGAACATTTTCACGAATGGAGTTGAAGCGACGCTTGATGTGCCTGGTCTTCTTGTGAAACCTGGGCTCCTTGGCAAGTGCAATAGCTCCAGTGTTGTCACAGAAGAGTTTGATTGGCCCCGACGCATTGGGTATGACTCCGAGGTCGGTGATGAACTCCTTCACCCAAATTGCTTCATGTGCTGCCTCCGAGGCTGCCATGTACTCCGCTTCACATGTAGATCCCGCCACGACGCTCTGCTTGCAACTGCACCAGCTTACTGCCCCACCATTAAAAATATACACGTATCCGGTTTGTGACTTAGAGTCATCCAGATCTGTATCGAAACTAGCGTCGACGTAACCCTTTACGACGAGCTCTTCGTCACCTCCATAAACGAGAAACATTTCCTTAGTCCTTTTCAGGTACTTCAGGATATTCTTGACCGCTGTCCAGTGTTCCTTGCCGGGATTACTTTGGTACCTTCCTACCAAACTTACGGCAAGGTTTACATCAGGTCTGGTACTCAGCATGGCATACATAATAGAACCTATGGCTGAGGCATAGGGGATGACACTCATCTCTTCTATATCTGCTGCCGTGGTCGGACATTGAGCTGAGCTCAATTTCACACCTTCTAACACAGGTAAGAACCCCTTCTTAGATTGATCCATATTGAACTTCTTCAATATCTTATCAAGGTATGTGCTTTGTGAAAGACCTATGAGGCATCTTGATCTATCTCTATAGATCTTGATGCCTAATATATAAGCAGCTTATCCAAGGTCCTTCATTGAAAAACTCTTATTCAAGTAGGCCTTAATGTTGTCCAAGAGTTCTATATTATTTCCCATCAAAAGTATGTCGTCTACATATAATATGAGAAATGCTACAGAGCTCCCACTCACTTTCTTGTAAACACAGGCTTCTCCATAAGTCTGCGTAAATCCAAACGCTTTGATCATCTCATCAAAGCGAATGTTCCAACTCCGAGATGCTTGCACCAGCCCATAAATCGAGCGTTGGAGCTTGCACACCTTGTCAGCATTCTTAGGATCGACAAAACCTTCCGGCTGCATCATATACAATTCTTCCTTAAGGAAACCATTAAGGAATGCCGTTTTGACGTCCATTTGCCATATTTCATAATCGTAGAATGCGGCAATTGCTAACATGATTCGGACGGACTTTAGCTTCGCTACCGGTGAGAAAGTCTCATCGTAGTCAACCCCTTGAACTTGCCGATAACCCTTAGCGACAAGTCGAGCTTTATAGATGGTCACATTACCATCCGCGTCTGTCTTCTTCTTAAAGATCCATTTATTTTCTATGGCTCGCCGTTCAACGGGAAAGTCAGTCAAAGTCCATACTTCGTTTTCATACATGGATCCTATCTCGGATTTCATGGCTTCCAGCCATTTGTCGGAATCCGGGCCCGCCATTGCTTCTTCATAGTTCGAAGGTTCACCGTTGTCTAACAACATGATTTCCAAGACAGGGTTGCCGTACCACTCTGGTGCGGAACGTGTCCTTGTGGACCTACGAATTTCAGTAGGAGCTTGATCAGAAGTATCTTGATCATCATCATTAATTTCCTCTCTAGTCGGTGCAGGCACCTCAGGAACGTTTTCTTGAGTTGCGCCATTTTCCGGTTCAAGAGGTAACACTTCATCAAGTTCTACTTTCCTCCCACTTACTTCTTTCGAGAGAAACTCCTTCTCTAGAAAGGATCCATTCTTGGCAACAAAGATCTTGCCTTCGGATCTGAGGTAGAAAGTATACCCAATAGTTTCTTTAGGGTATCCTATGAAGACGCATTTTTCCGACTTGGGTTCGAGCTTTTCAGGTTGAAGTTTCTTGACATAAGCATCGCATCCCCAAACTTTTAGAAACGACAGCTTAGGTTTCTTTCCAAACCATAATTCATACGGTGTCGTCTCAACGGATTTCGAAGGAGCCCTATTTAAAGTGAATGCGGCAGTCTCTAAAGCATAGCCCCAAAAAGATAGCGGTAAATCGGTAAGAGACATCATAGATCGTACCATATCTAATAGAGTGCGATTACGACGTTCGGACACACCATTACGCTGAGGTGTTCCAGGCGGCGTGAGTTCTGAAACTATTCCACATTTTCTTAAGTGCGTGCCAAATTCGTGACTCAAGTATTCTCCTCCACGATCTGATCGTAGAAACTTGATCTTTCTATCACGTTGATTTTCAACCTCACTCTAAAATTCCTTGAACTTTTCAAAGGTCTCAGACTTGTGTTTCATTAAGTAGATATACCCATATCTACTCAGGTCATCAGTGAGGGTGAGAACATAACGATAGCCACCGCGAGCCTCAACACTCATTGGACCGCACACATCGGTATGTATGATTTCCAATAAGTTGGTTGCTCGCTCCATTGTTCCTGAGAACGGAGTCTTGGTCATTTTACCCATGAGGCATGGTTCGCACGTGTCAAATGATTCATAATCAAGAGACTCTAAAAGTCCATCTGCATGGAGCTTCTTCATGCGTTTGACACCTATGTGACCAAGGCGGCAGTGCCACAAATATGTGGGACTATTATTATCAACTTTAACTCTTTTGGTATTCACACTATGAATATGTGTATCATCACGTACGATATTCATTAAGAATAAACCATTAACCATCGGAGCATGACCATAAAACATATCTCTCATATAAATAGAACAACCATTATTCTCGGATTTAAATGAGTAGCCATCTCGAATTAAACGAGATCCAGACACAATGTTCATTCTCAAACTTGGCACTAAATAACAATTATTGAGGTTTAAAACTAATCCCGTAGGTAAATGTAGAGGTAGCGTGCCGACGGCGATCACATCGACCTTGGAACCATTCCCGACGCGCATCGTCACCTCGTCCTTCGCCAGTCTCCGTTTATTCCGCAGCTCCTGCTTCGAGTTACAAATGTGAGCAACTGCACCGGTATCAAATACCCAAGAGCTACTACGAGTACTGGTAAGGTACACATCAATTACATGTATATCACATATACCTTTTGTTTTGCCAGCCTTCTTGTCCGCTAAGTATTTGGGGCAGTTCCGCTTCCAGTGACCACTTCCCTTGCAATAAAAACACTCAGTCTCGGGCTTGGGTCCATTCTTTGGCTTCTTCCCGGCAACTTGTTTACCGGGCGCGACAACTTCCTTGCCGTCCTTCTTGAAGTTCTTTTTACCCTTGCCCTTCTTGAACTTAGTGGTTTTATTCACCATCAACACTTGATGTTCCTTCTTGATTTCTACCTCTGCTGATTTCAGCATAGCAAATACTTCAGGAATGGTCTTTTCCATCCCCTGCATATTGAAGTTCATCACAAAGCTCTTGTAGCTTGGTGGAAGCGACTGGAGGATTCTGTCAATGACCGCTTCATCCGGGAGATTAACTTCCAGTTGAGTCAAGTGGTTGTGCAACCCAGACATCTTGAGTATGTGTTCACTGACAGAGCTATTTTCCTCCATCTTACAGCTGTAGAATTTGTGGGAGACTTCATATCTCTCGACCCGGGCATGAGCTTGGAAAACCATTTTCAGCTCTTCGAACATCTCATATGCTCCATGTCTCTCAAAACGCTTTTGGAGCCCCGGCTCTAAGCTGTAAAGCATGCCGCACTGAACGAGGGAGTAGTCATTGGAACGTGATTGCCAAGCGTTCATAACGTCTTGTTCTGTAGGGAGAACAGGTGCGTCACCCAGCGGTGCTTGTAGGACATAATCTTTCTTGGCAGCTATGAGGATGATCCTCAGGTTCCGGACCCAGTCCGTATAGTTGCTGCCATCGTCTTTCAGCTTGGTTTTCTCTAGGAACGCGTTGAAGTTGAGGACTACGTTGGCCATTTGATCTACAAGACATATTGTAAATATTTTAGACTAAGTTCATGATAATAAAGTTCATCTAATCAAATTATTTAATGAACTCCCACTTAGATAGACATCCCTCTTCTAGTCATCTAAGTATAACATGATCCGAGTCAACTAGGCTGTGTCCGATCATCACGTGAGACGGACTAGTCAACATCGGTGAACATCTTCATGTTGATCGTATCTTCTATACGACTCATGCTCGACCTTTCGGTCTTCTGTGTTCCGAGGCCATGTCTGTACATGCTAGGCTCGTCAAGTCAACCTAAGTGTTTGCATGTGTAAATCTGTCTTACACCCGTTGTATGTGAACGTTAGAATCTATCACACCCAATAATCACGTGGTGCTTCGAAACAACAAACTGTCGCAACGGTGCACAGTTAGGGGGAACACTTCTTGAAATTATTATGAGGGATCATCTTATTTACTACCGTCGTTCTAAGTAAACAAGATGCAAAACATGATAAACATCACATGCAATCAAATAATAAACGTGACATGATATGGCCAATATCACATAGCTCCTTTGATCTCCATCTTGGGGCTCCATGATCATCTTGTCACCGGCTTGACACCATGATCTCCATCAACATGATCTCCATCATCGTGTCTCCATGAAGTAGCTCGCCAACTATTACTTCTACTACTATGGCTAACGCGTTTAGCAATAAAGTAAAGTAATTTACATGGTGTTTCTCAATGACACGCAGGTCATACAAAAAATAAAGACAACTCCTATGGCTCCTACCGATTGTCATACTCATCGACATGCAAGTCGTGATTCCTATTACAATAGCATGAACATCTCATACATCACATATAGATCATTCATCATTCATCACAACTTTGGCCATATCATATCACAAAGCACTTGCTGCAAAAACAAGTTAGACGTCCTCTAATTGTTGTTGCAAGTTTTACGTGGCTGAATTAGGGTTCTAGCAAGAACGTTTTCTTACCTACGTGAAAGCCACAACGTGATTTGTCAACTTCTATTTACCCTTCATAAGGACCCTTTTCATCGAATCCGCTCCAACTAAAGTAGGAGAGACAGACACCCGCCAGCCACCTTATGCAACTAGTGCATGTTAGTCGGTGGAACCGGTCTAACGTAAGCGTACGTGTAAGGTTGGTCCGGTCCGCTTCATCCCACAATACGGCTGAAGCAAGATAAGACTAGTAGCGGCAAGAAAAGTTGACAACATCTACGCCCACAACAAATTGTGTTCTACTCGCGCAAGAAGAACTACGCATAGACCTAGCTCATGATGCCACTGTTGGGGAACGTTGCAGAAAACAAAAAATTTCCTACGGTTTCACCAAGATCCATCTATGAGTTCATCTAGCAACGAGTGATCAGATGCATCTACATACCTTTGTAGATCGCGAGCGGAAGCGTTCAAAGAACGGGGATGAAGTAGTCGTACACGACGTGATCCAAATCACCGGAGATCCTAGCACCGAACGGACGGCACCTCCGCGTTCAACACACGTACGGTCAGCGTGACGTCTCCTCCTTATTGATCCAGCAAGGGGAGAGGAGAGGTTGAGGAAGATGGCTCCACCAGCAGCACGACGGTGTGGTGGTGATGGAGCTGCAGTACTCCGGCAGGGCTTCGCCGAGCTCTATGGAGGAGGAGGAGGTGTTGGATAGGGAGAGGGAGGCGCCAAGGCAAAGGGTGCGGCTGCCCCCCTCCCCTCCCCCTTTTATATAGGCCCCTGGGGGGGGCCGGCCCTGGGAGATTGGATCTCCCAAGGGGGGCGGCGGCCAAGGGCTGGAGTGGCCCCCAAGCCAAGGTGGGGCGCCCCCCCACCCCTAGGGTTTCAACCCTAGGCGCATGGGGTGGGCCTAGGGGAGCGCACCAGCCCACTATGGGCTGGTTCCCCTCCCCACTTTGGCCCATGGGGCCCTCCGGGATAGGTGGCCCCACCCGGTGGACCCCCGGGACCCTTCTGGTGGTCCCGGTACAATACCGGTGACCCCGAAACTTGTCCCGATGGCCAAAACAGCACTTCCTATATATAATTCTTTACCTCCGGACCATTCCAAAACTCCTCGTGACGTCCGGGATCTCATCCGAGACTCCGAACAACATTCGGGTTACTGCATATACATATCCCTACAACCCTAGCGTCACCGAACCTTAAGTGTGTAGACCCTACGGGTTCGGGAGACATGCAGACATGACCGAGACGGCTCTCGGACAATAACCAACAGCGGGATCTGGATACCCATGTTGGCTCCCACATACTACTCGATGATCTCATCGGATGAACCACGATGTCGCGGATTCAATTAATCCCGTATTCAATTCCCTTTGTCAATCGGTATTCTACTTGCCCGAGATTCGATCGTCGGTATCCCAATACCTCGTTCAATCTCGTTACCGGCAAGTCACTTTACTCGTACCGTAATGCATGATCCCGTGATCAAACACTTTGATCATATTGAGCTCATTATGATGATGCATTACCGAGTGGGCCCGGTGATACCTCTCCGTCAAGCGGAGTGACAAATCCCAGTCTCGATCCGTGTCAACCCAACAGACACTTTCGGAGATACCCGCAGTATACCTTAATAGTCACCCAGTTACGTTGTGACGTTTGGTATACCCAAAGCACTCCTACGGTATCCGGGAGTTACACGATCTCATGGTCTAAGGAAAGGATACTTGACATTGGAAAACTCTAGCAAACGAACTATACGATCTTGTGCTATGTTTAGGATTGGGTCTTGTCCATCACATCATTCTCCTAATGATGTGATCTCGTTATCAATGACATCCAATGTCCATAGTCAGGAAACCATGACTATCTGTCGATCAACGAGCTAGTCAACTAGAGGCTTACTATGGACATGTTGGTGTCTATTATTCACACATGTATTACGATTTCCGGATAACACAATTATAGCATGAATAAAGACAATTATCATGAACAAGGAAATATAATAATAATGCTTTTATTATTGCCTCTAGGGCATATTTCCAACAGGAGTCGCTACGGACTATGATCGGATCGGGCTTAAACCCGACCAAAGGGAGATTAAATCTCCATCGGTCACCCATCAGATAGCGGTGGTGGAGGAGCAATGTAGCGATTCTTCCTCTATTTTGAGGACAAACTATGTCCGGATTCCCGAGCTCTCCGAGCCGGATACCCGTCCACGGGAGGACATGGCCCAAGCTTCGAACCTAGAATCAGACAGCGGGCCAGAACTATTGGGCAACATCCCAGAGCCCGAACTGCTAAGCTCGGAAACTCCTCCGCCCCTGGGTCTCAGATCGGGTCAGGGTTTGGACCTAAATCTACCCACCCACCCAGACATAAGTGATCTTTCCCACATTAGACAAGAGCCTCAAGAGATAGTACATCACTATTGGGCAAGATTCCTCCTTATAATGAGCAAGGTTAGGGACTGTCGCGAGGAAGACGCAATTTCATTCTTTTGCAAAAATTGCACGGACAAGGGAATCCTCAACACCATAAGTCGCCGTGACATAGCACATTTCGCTGACTTGGCGGCCATAGTACAGAAGTACTGTGCGATGGAAAGCGTCTGGAAAACCCAAACAAAATTCTGGGATCCTCCGCTCTCACTAAACCCCCCGTCCGAACTAAAAGGGTGTACTCTCGTAAGTTACCCGATCCAATTACAAAGAAACCAAAGCCCACTACAGGGCATGGAACTGTATTGGAGGGATGGCTCAATGGGCCATGCAAAATTCACAGTACACCGGATACCACGCCAACACACAGCCTTAGAGCATGTTGGATACTCCGGCAGGTGGCCAAGAGCGGCGAGGATCTCCTCATCAACAATACAACATAGCACCATCCTGTGCAAAATAACAATACAGTATTGACAGTCTTCGAGACCTTCACCTCAAATAATAGGCGCAAGCGAGCACTCCGCAATCTTGCCGAAGTCTGCCACGTTGCAGCAATAAATCCATGGAACGACACGGCCATAACCTTCAATGCCAGTGACGAACCTCAATCCCGAACAGCCCGAGCACCAGCCGCTTTGGTCCTTAGCCCAATTGTGGACAGCTTCCGGCTTACTAAAGTGCTCATAGACGGTGGCAACAGATTAAACCTAATCTACGAGGAAACTCTTAGCAAAATGGAAATAGACAAGAGCCGCATTGAGCAAAGCAGCACAACCTTTAGAGGAATCATCCCTAATCGGGAGGCATGATGTGCGGGAAAAATCACACTAGATGTGGTATTCGGCACGCGGGAGAATTATAGGTCCGAAGAAATCACATTCCAAGTGGCTCCGTTCAGTAGCGGATACCACGCCCTTTTAGGGCGGGAGGCATTCACTATCTTCCAAGCTATACCCCATTACGGGTACATGAAGCTCAAAATGTGCCTGGGCCCAATGGAATCATCACTCTAGCTAGTAATTCGGACATAGCACTCCGCGCCGAAAATAAAACCGCGCACTAGCCCTCGAGGTGTTATCCGAAGCCTTTGCGGCCGAAGAACTAACTGCGCTGCGCTCAATAGTGGACAGGGACGACATGATACTCGACAAAAGACCCAAGTCCACCTCTTTTAAACCAGTGGCCGAAATAGTAAAATTCCAGGTCCACCCAACGGACCGTACAAAAACAGCATCCATCGGGGGACAGCTGAACCCCACAAATAGACGCTGCACTGCGGGAGTTCTTGCGCGAGAATTGGGACATATTCGCCTGGCATCCTTCAGACATGCCAGTAATCCCCCGAGCACAGCCTTAACATTCTAAAGGGGTTCAAGCCGGTCAAGCAGACTCTCTGGCGTTTCTCTGAGCCTAAGCGACAAGCCATGGGAGAAGAGCTAGCCAAGTTACTCGAGGCCGGATTCATAAGAGAAATAAAATATCCGGACTGGCTAGCAAACCTGGTGATGGTTCCAAAGAAGGACAAATCCTGGCGCCTATGTGTCGATTTCAAGGACCTTAACAAGGCTTGCCCCAAGGATCCCTTCCCCCTCCCCCGCATCGATCAAATTATCGACGCTAATGCAGGACACGACTCATTGTGTTTCCTCGACGCATACTCCGGATACCATCAAATTAAGATGGCAGAGTCCGATCAAGCCGCAACAGCATTTATCACTCCATACGGCCCCTTCTGTTTTAACACCATGCCTTTGGGGCTCAAAAATGCCAATGCAACCTATCAACGCATGATTCAGACATGCCTGGAATACAAATCGGCAAAACAGTGGAGGCATACATAGACGATGTGGTCATTAAAACTAGACACGTCGAATCCTTAATAGACGACTTGAGGCTCACGTTCGACAATCTCCGAACATATGACATTAAGCTCAATCCGGAAAAATGCGTTTTCGGCGTGCCCGCCGGAAAGATCTTGGGCTTCATCGTCTCCAATAGAGGAATTGAAGCAAATCCGGCTAAAATCCGAGCTCTGTCACAGTTGGCTATCCCAACAGACCTCAAGCAAATCCAAAAATTAACTGGATGTGTGGCTGCCTTAAGCCGCTTTATCTCCCGATTAGGAGAAGGCACTACCTCTTTATCGTCTTCTTCGACGCACCGAACGCTTCGAGTGGACAGATGCGGCCACGGCTGGATTGGAAGAGATAAAGGCCGTCTTGGCCAGCAACCCAATCTTGGCCGCGCCAAATATCGGCGAACCAATGCTGTTATATATAGCGGCAACACACCAAGTTGTAAGCGCAGTGCTCGTCGTCGAACGAGAGAAGGACGGACATAAGTTCCCGCTTCAAAATCCGGTATACTACTTATCCACTGTCCTCACTCCATGCAAATCACGGTACCCACACTATCAAAAGATAGCATACGCGGTCTTCATGGCATCCCGGAAACTACGACATACTTTCAAAAGTGTTCAATTACGGTGGCCTCTAAAGTACCACTCAACGACATAATAAATAACCACGATGCCACGGGCCGGATTGCTAAATGGGCTATTGAGCTCCTCCCGTTCGACATAACATACAAACCACAACGAGCCATTAAGTCACAAGTACTGGCTGATTTCGTCACCGAATGGACAGAAGCCGAACTCCCTAAAGAGTACGGTGCGTACTCCAATTGGATCATGCACTTCGACGGCTCTAAAATGTTGGCTGGTCTAGGGGCAGGCGTCGTCCTGACATCCCCCACCGGAGATACAGTCCAATATGTGCTCCAAATATTATACACAGACTCCAACAACGCAGCAGAATATGAGGCCCTGTTACATGGTCTCCGGATGGCAGTCTCCATGGGCATTCAAAGCCTAGAGGTGTGTGGGGATTCGAACCTTGCAATATCTCAAATAAATGGAGACTTTGACGCCAAGGATCTGAAAATGGCGGCTTACCACAACGCCGTCCTCAAAATGTCAGCTCGGTTCGAGGGGCTCGAATTCCACCATGTGGTCCGAGAAAACAATCAAGCGGCGGATATCCTCGCCCGCATCGGCGCTAAGCGCGACCCTGTCCCACCTAATATCTTCTTGGAAAGGTTGTTTAAGCCATCCGTGGTATGGGAAGGAGAGACCGACAACAATAGTGGCCACAACGTCAGATACCGAACATTCTGACGTAATGGGAGGCTCTGCCACCGAAATAACGCCTTCGGCCCAAGTGATTATGGCTGTCATTGCCCCATGGACAGAACCCTTCTTGGCCTACCTAACTAGGCAAGAACTCACTGAGGACCCAAACGAGGCGCGTTGCATTGTGCAGCAGTCTAAAGCCTACAAGGTCCACGAGGGAGAGCTTTATAAGAGAAGTGTTACCTGAGTACTTCAAAGGTGCATCTTCGAAGAGGAAGGACGACAACTTTTGGCAGAAATTCATGCTGGACTCGGCGGCCACTACGCCGCAGCTCGGGCCCTTGTAAGCAAGGCCTTCCGTACAGGTTTTTACTGGCCGACGGCCCGAGCAGACGCACAGGACCTCGTCTAACGTTGCGTCAGTTGCCAACTTTTTGCAAACCAAACCATCTGCCACCTACTGCTCTTCGAACAATCCCCATTACTTGGCCCTTCGCGGTCTGGGGGCTTGATATGGTCGGACCCCTTAAAGGAGGAAGCCATAATAAAAAGTACCTATTGGTCATAGTGGATAAATTCACCAAATGGATAGAAGCCAAACCAGTTAAAACGGCCGAGTCCGGACCAGTGATAGACTTCATATTCGGGGTTGTATACCGTTACGGCGTCCCCCACAGCATCATCACCGATAATGGCTCAAACTTTACAGCCGACGAGGTAAAAACTTGGTGCGACAACATGGGCATTAAGCTCGATTATGCCTCCGTCTATCACCCCCAAACAAACGGTCAAGTCGAGCGAGCAAATGGTCTTATTATGAGCGGCATTAAACCCAGATTAGTGCGATCCTTGAAGGAATCAGATACACACTGGGTCGAGGATCTCGACTCCGTACTATGGGGGCTGCGGACCACGCCGAATCGCACTATCGGATACACACCGTTTTTTATGGTGTACGACGCAGAGGCGGTACTGCCCTGCGACATCATTCATGACTCACCTCGAGTGCGCATGTATGAAGAGAAAGAAGCCGAGCTTGATCGGCAGGACAGTTTGGACGCCCTGGAGGAGGAGCGTGATGTGGCAAAAGCCCGCTTCGCATTCTATCAGCAACAGGCTCAACTGTATCAAAGCAGAGAAGTACGGGCCAAAACTTATAACGTTGGCGAACTCGTTCTACGCCTACTAGAGAAGAAAAAGGACAAGCTCAAGCCCAAATGGGAAGGTCCCTTCATTATTGATAAAGTTCTGACCGGTGGAGCGTACTGTCTGCGGGATGCATCGGACAATCGACTCGAGCCAAACCCATGGAACGCGGCCAGACTCCGAAGGTTCTACGCCTAGTGCCGAACTCTATGTTCGTCTCCTTACCTCCGTCAACTATATATATATACCCGTTATCTGTCCTTTCTTTCTTTCTTTCTCGCCTTTTTTCTTCACGGCCTTAAAGGTTAAAATGTGTCTTGACTACACAATCTTGACGCGCTAGACGGGCTCATTATACCTGGGGGGCTTCTTATACAGGAGCTTAATATAACTATGTTCCGGGCTCTATGCCCCCGCACATGTGTTACTTTTCCACATGTACCTTTTCTTCACCATTATATGCATCGATATGACTTAAGTTTTGGCCAAGCTGGGTTGCCTGGCTCTTGTGTTTATGCCCTACGTTCCCGTTAATTCAGCTAGGGCATAAGGGGAGCACCTCTGCGATTGTTACTGTCGGGTCAGCCGGATGTGTACCTCAGACTGGGTGAAGCCGAAAGCTAGCGTTCTTAAGGGAATATTCGGTCGGTGAACAAAAGATGATTTTTACTTATTTCAATAAATGCCCCCATATGTTTATATCCTGCGTCTCTTTTCGCAGTTCGGACATGCACATTAATGCATGTGTACCCAGGGAAAGGAACCCTTAACGGAACTATTCTCCCTGGAAGATGTTTCTTACTATCCATATAATATAAAATAGCTAGTTGGGTACTTGTCTGTTCAAGCACTTATGACCCCTACGCCAGGTTTCCACGCGTACCCCGGTTTTTACATAACTGAGCAGGTACTCGGATACACTCCGGACTGTCGGGTTCGGAGGTTGAAGCGAAAAGGTCCGCCATGACAAATGATTTACAATCCGGTTAGGGACAATATATGTCACTTGAAGTACACAGTCACTTAGACTGACTAAATTCTTCTTCTATACCATCCAACAGGCTGTCTAGCCTACAATCCTGTTGGGAATACTTTGCAACTAATTTCACCTGGTCATACACCAAACTGACGGGCATCTCTTTCCCATCGGACCCCACAGGTCCGACCTCGGCCATGTGGTTCGGGTCGGCCTTGGTATATCGAATCTTCACCATGGCACAGGCTTCCCTTGCACCTTGTCGGCAGGCAGATATCTTCCATAATCGGAAGCGCTGCCGCGCTCCCTTGAGCATCTATACGAGCTCCACCATGCCTCCTGGCAGGGAGGCTGTTGGCCACAAGGCTTGGGCAATGCCCTGCATCACATGCCGAACTTGTTCGTGCAGTTGTGAGAGCTCTGGCAGAGGATCACTCGTAGACTTGGGCATCTCCTCCGTGGGACGACCCGTCAGCATACCTATAGATATAATTCTGTTAGCCGGTTTCTTTGCCAAACTCCATAGAAGTCCGTTCAAGCACTTACTAAAAATGTCGCGTCGAAGCCTCTTATTCTCCTTTACGGAGTCAGCAAGCTGGGCCCGAACATCTTTCAGTTCAACGCCCAGCCGGGTATTGGCATCTTGGAGATCGATTTTCTCCCGCCTAACCCGCGTAAGCACGTGCTCGCCAGCCTCTGGCTGTCGTTGAGCATGTTGCTCATCCCCCCGTATGACCTTCGGATTCACTATGGGATTATCTGCAGAATCTATTGTTAGATTTGCATGCATGCCGAATACTAACTGGTACATGTCCTTCCTTTTGATAGAAACAAGTGTTACCAGATGGGGCCTTCTCGGACTCCTTCATTGCGGCAACTGTGGCCCGTAGCTGGGCTTTGCACTCCTCCAGCTCTTGAGACAATTGGGTATTCTTCTCCGTAAGAACCTACACAAATAATGATCCTAAAATCAGTTGTGTCAACTGTTTCAAGTCTCAGGGGCTACTAATATACATAATTATCAGAATTTCTTACCCATATATCCTTTACATACTGGTCCGTGGCTCTGGCAAGACCATTTTAAGCAGCTCGGATGTACGCGTCTCCTGAGTTGAAGGCATTGAACGCCTCTTCAGAGAAACCAGGGTCGCGGAGTACGGCCCGACGACGCCTGTGATTCATGGCACTCTCCACTTCGGAATTCGTAGCGGACAACCTATCCGCATCCTCTGTAGGAGGAACATCCAACGCTGTCCCCACATTATCATCTGCCTTTGAGTCTGGCTCTGGAGCCCGACGGGTGGAGGCGCGGTCGCCAGGCTCTCCGGATACCGTCCGGCGAGCGTTTTTCCTGCCAGGAACCATGGACGTTATTATATTCTAAAGACGACAACCACGGAGCAGGATTCTTTTTCATACCTCTGCGACGGCGTCTCGGTCCTGACCGCCTTCCTTTTAAGCCTACCCGGTTTCGGTGGCCCTTGTTGGTGAGTCACTGCGGGTTCGGCATGGCGTCCCGAGGGACTTCCCTGTAAGACACCATATGGGTGCGGTAGGTGAAGTGCAGAAAAAGGGATCCTTCTCGGAAGTCGGGACTCCGGTTTTACTTACATGCAATGCAGGGAGCAGTCCAGGATAATCGGCTATGATGGCCACCAAGGCACCGTCGCAGCTTAACTGATAGAACGTCCTGTCGATGAGCTCCACAAATGTGTCCGGATCTTCTTCGAGTTCGGGGTCGAGGGCCCGGCCAGGGTCCTCTGGTTGTGGAGACGGGCTGTGGACCTCCCTCACAGCTTTTCGCAGTTCCTGCTATGAAATAACAAGGTAAATACTTACGACGAAGAATGCGGGAAGGTCTGGAGTAAAAAGTAGCGGCTCACCCAGTTTGGGGGGTTGTACATGGAGAATCCATCCCGTGGCTTAATGCGGATGAACTCCTCTTCCTCTCCTTTATATAAATCAGATAGTATTTTCGCTAGAGCAGCGACGGAGTCCGGTCCTTTACGACCGCAGTGGGTGGCATCGTCTTCTCCAATGAAGTGCCACATGGGTTGTCCCTGATATTGAAGTTGTTGCACCCCCCGCATTATACATATTGACATAACCTCGATTACTGTCAATCCTGACTTGGCCAGCGTTTTTATCCGGCCCATCAGGTAAAGGACCTCTCTGTTATCTTCCTCCTGGGGGCTCCGAGGGCGCCAGCTGCGGCATTTCTTCAAAGGGGCGTTATTGAACTCATGAAGGCCCATCCAATAGGGTCCGGAAGGGGGACGTCCTCCATATAAAACCACTCCAAAGGCCAGTCTTCGGATGTCTTCTTCAGAGTACCGGAGAGGTATCCGATCCCGGCGATGCGACATATCTCGGCTCCGCCCACTTGATATATTGACCCCTCCTGTGTACGGGGTACGAGGCAGAATAGCCTCTTCCATAGCTCGAAATGAGCTTCGCATCCCAAGAATAGCTCGCAAAGGGCGACGTAGCCAGCGATGTGTAATATGGAGGCGGGAGTAAAGTTATGCAGGTGGAGGCCGTAGAACTCCAGGAGCCCGCGGAGGAACGGATGGATCGGAAATCCAAGTCCTCTTACTAAGTAAGGGACAAGGCATACCCGCTCCCCCATGGATGGGTTGAGAAAGCTCTCTGCTTGCTCCCCGCCATTGTAAGTGGATAGTCCGGCTCGGACGGGGACCATATACGCAGGAGGAAGGAACCCTTGGGTCTGTAACTCTACTAATTGGCTGTGGGGGACGAAACACTTCTCCCAATTGCCTGGCTTAGTGCTACGGGAGCGAGAGGAGGAGCTACGATGGCCGGCCATGATGGGATGGGCTTTTCCGGGCGCGCTCTGATGGATACTCGTTGTGGGAGGATGGTGTGATCTGGATCTGAGGATCCCCGGCTCTTTAAATAGATGATTTACTCACATGGTTAGGGTGGCAAGTGTAAAAATGCCCCGACTTCTCGCATTCGCTCGACACATGGAGGATAGCCATTATTAGGCGCATAAGCCAAGGAGTGCAACATTCATGGGAAGCCGGACACTACTCAACAGGTACTCGGAATCTGGAGAAGAACCCGCCTTGCAATGCCGAAGACAATCCGCGCGCCGGACTCATCGTCATTGAAGCCTGGTTCAGGGGCTACTGAGGGAGTCCTGGATTAGGGGGTCTTCGGACAGCCGGACCATATACCTTGGCCGGACTGTTGGACTATGAAGATACAAGATTGAAGACTTCGTCCCGTGTCCGGATGGGACTCTGCTTTGCGTGGAAGGCAAGCTTGGCAATTCGGATATGTAGATCTCCTCCCTTGTAACCGACTCTGTGTAACCCTAGACCCCTCCGGTGTCTATATAAACCGGAGGGCTTAGTCTGTAGGGCAACAACAATCATAATCATAGGCTAGCTTCTAGGGTTTAGCCTCTATGATCTTGTGGTAGATCAACTCTTGTAATACTCATATCATCAAGATCAATCAAGCAGGAAGTAGGGTATTACCTCCATCGAGAGGGCCCGAACCTGGGTAAACATTGTGTCCCCCGCCTCCTGTTACCAACCGCCTTAGACGCACAGTTTGGGACCCCCTACCTGAGATCCGCCGGTTTTGACACCGACAGTTACCCCCACCTCCCTCTCCCAAACCCTCCGCCACATTTCATCTCCTCCACCACTTCGGTGGTTTTACTCCGGCGAGCAATTAGAGAAAAAATGAAGGGCGTTTTTGGCTGACCTCGGTGGTGCACCTCCTCTGGGTGGTGCAGGCCTCCGTTGTGCACCTCCTCCGGGTTGTGTGGGTGGTGCCGGCCTCGATTGTGCACCTCCTCCGGGAGGTGCGACAAGGTCGTTGCTACCGCTACTGAAGGACCCCGCCTCTGGCAAGGAGTACTCCGACTCCGACGACTCGATCTCCTCCCGCACCGAGCCCACTACTGACGATGAAGCGGGATGAGCTCGCTGCAATCATCAACGACAATACCAATATAGTGTATATGTTTTGTCCGAGGTGTTTCCGAACTGCATAATCGTTTTCGGGTACCCAAAAGTGGTTTTGCGGGACGAGATTTTCCAGTATCTACTAGAGATGCTTTAAGGCGGTATATATGAGTAGACCTCCTATATTTTGACGATCATCACTATATCGGTCATGCGCTGCTAGCCCAGTTCAGCGTGCTTTGCTTCCCAGAGCAAGTGTTGCTATTGTTTCGGAGCATTGTGTTAGTGATTCTGTTTCCATATTTCTTGCTCAAATTTGCATAATAAGTTTTATTAAGCATAATAAAGCATTCATAGTATGTTTAATTTAATGTTCACTATGTGTTAAAAAGTTCATCATTTTAAAAAAATATTCATTGTGCATTGGAGGAATGTTCACCATGTATTTAACAATTGTTCACAATGTTTAAAAAAAATGTTCACCATGTATCAACAAATTAACAAATCTTAACCGCTCATTTCAAAAAAAAGTAAATGTGTACAAAACCTTGTTCAAATGTATACGAACATTGTACAATGCGCATAAAAATAGACAACAAAACATGTATATGAAAAATGTTAATCATATATACAAAAATATTAAAGGTGTATATAATTTTTTTTCCTGATGTATAAAAAAATGTACAATGTTTATGGGAGAATTAGACTTCAAAACATATCTATGAAAAAAAAAGTTAATCATGCATTACAAAAATGTTAAACGTATATATAGAAAATGTCTGTGATGTATGCAAAAAACATACAATGTTTATGAAAAAACTAGACATAAAAACTAAAGTTTAAAAAATGTTAATCATGTGTTTGAAAAATTATAAACACCCATCTACAAAATTTATTGATCTACAAAAAGAATGTAATATCTTTATGGTCAATTTTGAAATCAAAACATATCACGAAAAAATGTTAATCACGTGTTAAAAATGTTAAACATCTATACATAAAATGTTTCTACTTTATACAAAAATTATACAATGTTTATGGAAAAAGTAGTCATAAAAATGTTAATCATGTATTTGGAACATGTTAAACATTTAAATAAGATATATTTCTGATGTATAATTTTTTTTACTATGTGTATGGAAGAAAGTAGACATAAAAAATATGTTTGAAAAATTAATCATGGATTTAGAAAATCTTAAACATGTATATGAAATTGTTTCTGATGTATACAACAAATCTATAATGCGTCTGAAAAAATTGACATAAAATATATGTTTGAAAAAATATTAATCATGTATTTGGGAAAATGTTTCTTTTATTTAAATAAATATTAAACGTGTATAAAAAATTACTTGTTCTATACAAAAAGAGAAAGAAAAAATTATGAAACACAAAAAAGAAACAAAGAGAAATGAAATAAATCAATAAAAATAGAAAAAAAACCAATGCAAAAGAAAGAAAAATAAAATCAGTGAAAACCAAATAGAAACAAAAAAAGAAACCCAAGGAAAACAAAGGAACAAACAAAAACTGAAGAAAAAGAATAAGAAGAAGGTGAACTCCAAGAAAAAACAGTGAAAACGAAAGAAAAAAGAAAAACCAGTGAAAACCGATAAAGAAACAAGGAAAGCCAACAAAGAAAACAATAGACAAAAAACAGGCAACCAAAGAAATTGGTGAAGAAAGAGAGAAAACCGAAAAAAAAGAAAACAAAGCAAATAAGTGTATAGAATGCTGTCAGCGACATCGAGCAAGCGAACGAATGAACGAACGAGAATGGCCTGGCCCAGTACTATAGAGCGCAGAAAAGAATCTTCAACCAAGGGGGAGGATACATCTTACTATAAGCGAGATATAGCGCCTGCAGTGAGGAGAAGCCTTTGCTAGCCTCATGCGCCACCCTAGCATGTATGCAATATGTCATGGTGCAAGCAGTGGCGAATCTACGGAGTAAATGTAGGGTAGGCTCAACTGTAATTATGTCATTGAGATGGGCTGGGAAATAACACTTTTGCTGCACTGGGGCCTAATCTTTGGTAGTAAAAAAGAAATTACTCTTATTGGAGGGCAGGCTTAAGCCTGTTAAAGCATGCCTAGTAGATTCGCCCCTGGGTGCAAGCAACACGTGAAGTAGGATCCACGATATTCATGCTCATGGTTTGGGGTTCTCAAAAGAGAAGAATATCACCTCGCATATCCTTGTGCGTCCTTCAGAATGCCCAAGCACAAGCAGAGGGGTCAGCCCATCTCCATAGGAGCACTTGGTCTCTTGCACACGTTATTTTTACTTTTCATTACTTCTACTTATATTTCTGTAGTGGAAAAAATATTCTTTATATTTAAAAGAATAATCACTTGTTCAAAGAAATGTGACCCTCATGTTTAATTTTTTTGCCATGCAACTACTTAGAAATGTTGATAATATTAAAAGATTGTTGGTCAAACTTTAAAATGTTCCGACATTTTGAAACAAAATACATGAAATTTTCTGAAATTTTTTGTAAGACGAAATAAAATATTTGCATAATTCAAGAATATGTTTCTTACCATTCAAAAAAATGTATGTAAAAATATATTTGAAAAATGTACAATGTGTATGAAAAAATTATACATCAAAACATATGTGTATAAAAAATGCAATTGAAAATATTAAAGACGTATAAAAATGTTCCCGACGTATACAAAAAATGTGCAATGTGTGAAAAAAGTATACATCAAAACATATATTTGAAAGCATTAACAATGTATTTGAATTTTTTTAATGTGTATAAATAATGTTCCTGAAGTATAAAAATAATTTACAATGGGTACAAAAAAGAGGTTTGCGGGATTCGGTCAGTGCTCGTCTTCAGTGGATCTATTTGGATCTTGTCTTTGTTCGTATTTTTTGGGGTGTTTACAGGTTTCATCCTTTTGATCTACAACTTTCTTCATCGGGGATAGTTGTTGTGCTGTGCGTTGGTCCTATGGAGTCTTAGCATGGCGACTTCCCGATTATCTACTACAAGGTTTGCCCGGCTCCAATGGGAGAGGGGTAATGATGGCGGCGTGCCTTTGGCTCGCTCCAGTGTTTGTAGTCATCACTAGGTGGTCCACGAACCTGGTTGTAATTTTATTGTCTCTGGTGTTCTTTGTATTGTCATGATTGAAGATGAATAGGTTGAGAGTTTCTCACACACAAAAACTGAACATGTGTTTAAAAATAATACAAATGAAAAATAAAAATGTTGAAATAAATTGACAAAGAAACACAAAAATCAAAAGAAAACCATTGAAAACAGACACATAAAACCATTCAAAATAGACACAAAAAGCAGGAAAAAAACATAAGGCAACTAGTAAAACCTGATAAAATGAACACAGAAAAAACACTGGGAGGTTCTATAGACCGATCTGTAACCGGTCCAAACTGGTCTATAGGGCCTTTCCTAAGAATGTTATAACAAGCTTGCCCACTAAAAAGAAACGAGCACATGTGCTAGCCCACTAAAAGGGAACGATCCCCTGCGCCGTGTCTATTTCTTGCCTATTGCAAGAGCTATGGTAGGCCTTCTATCAATGCATGCATCTCTAATTTGAGGGCAAAAACAACCCTTCCCTCGCCATCCCGGAGGACCAAACATGATCCATCACTTTCATCTGATTCAAGGAAAGAACCATTTGTAGATAGGGCTAACACATGCCACGCCACCGCAACAACACAAGGAGATGGCGTCAGCAGGACGTCAGCAGTCGGCCTTGCCCAAAGTGGCCGAGGCACACTTAGCAGAATTGGCGGGATGAGATGGTCGTCCAATGCTGACCTCTTCCTTTTATAACTTCCTCAACATTGTCCTAGTGTAGCTACAGATTATCAAATCTGTAGCTATACAAAAGGGGCAGTTTAACATGGTCCCTTACCTGGACGTGGAGTTTCTACACCCAGGAGCAAATGCTCCTGGTGTGAACAGTAACATCAAATAAATTTAAAAATAATTCAAAAAATTCTGAATTTTGTTGTGGCATACTTTCACAAATGTTTGTTGTGCATGCAAAATTTCATCGCAAAATCACATTGGTGGAAGGTATGGTAAAAAGACAAAATCGATGCTCTGAAAATGTTACTTACAAAAGCATTTTGGAGCTCTGATTTTGTTTTTTCGGCATGCCTTCCACAAATGTGATTTCACAATGAATTTTTGCATGCGCAACAAACATTTGTGGAAGTATGTCACAAAAAAATTTCAGAATTTTTTAAATATTTTTTCTATTTTTTATGTTACTGTTCACACCAGGAGCATTTGCTCCTGGGTGTAGAAATGTACTTTCGCTCTTAACTGTTCTTTTTACATGAGAGGTAAGAGTATAAAATAGATCTGAGCCATTGATTTCATTACGCAAGCTCGGCTTGGCATGTGTACGGTCATTACGCACGCTCCAAATCTGCCAGATGGACATGACAATCATTGCTCTAATCTCATCATTCTTGCTATAGAGTAAATGAAAAAAAAATCGATGCTTGTGTTCCTAACCTCCGAACCGCGGGGCAAGTTCCATACCTCTCGCATCGCCGTCCATATTATTAAATTCATGCTCCAGCCAACTTATCCAAAACTTTAAACCGATCGAGAGAGGCAGGCAATATATTTTAACACTCCCCCTCACGTCTTGATTATTTTAGTCCTGGGATGTGGGACCGATGTAGGGCGCATAAACATTTTTTAATATTGCATTGACAAGGTCTTGAACTTGAGACATCTTAACTCTGAGACCATATTGAATTCACGAATGTTAGTCACAATTTAGATTTTTGCGTCATTTTTTTGTGTAGTCATGAACGGTATATGTGTTGGACCTGTGGGGGCAAAAATATATAGCTTATGCTTCACATATTTGTTAAAAGGTGGTGTCACATTATGTCAGCTACAAAAGGTTTCTCTTTTTATGCATCATTTTGTGACATACTTTATACTCCCTCCGTTTTAAAATAGATGACCCAACTTTGTACTAACCTTATACAAAGTTGAGTCATCTATTTTGAAACGGAGGGAGTATGTTTTATGTTTCAAAACATAAACTAAGAACACTCTTATATTTGTATTTTCATTACTCTAATTGTTTAAGCACTTACTGATGCATTTGTTTTAACACGGTTCTCGCGGCAACGCGTGGGCAATCATCTAGCTAAAGTTGACGACAAAAAGGAAAAGAATGCTAAAGCAAAAAGGGGAAACTAATGGAGAGAGGGGACTGAGGAGAAAGAAAAGAAGATCTTGAGGAGGAGGGCAGGTGAGCGAGTGTGTGAGTCCTCCCTTCCATCGGTGGAACTCTCTCGTTCAGTTCTTCTTCCACGGCCCCAAGCCTCACACCTCATACAAACTACCAAACCCCCATTTCCTTCTTTCTAGTCCAAACAAACAAAAAAAAGACCCTATTAATTCTCACCCTCACAAGTGAGCATATGTCGGTACGTCTTCCACTTGTCCCCTGCACCTACACACTTCACTGACCATGTTAGACCGTGATGGTTTTCTTCAGTGAAAATGGACCTCATCTTGTCATGCTTAATTGCACAAAGCATGATCAATTATCATTTTGTTCCCCATAATAACTTGCTCATAATCATGGTAATCAAAGTGATAAATCATGAGCCTCTCATTGTCAGTGAGTCGGTCAGTCGGTCAGAGTTGCTTGCAATTGCAATGTGGACTGAAGAGGTTCAGGGAATTGGTCGAGATATCACAACCCCAAAGCCATCTATGGCCGCCGTCGCATCCACGTCCACAAAAAACCAATCTTTCCCTTATATCTCCTCCCCCCGACCCCAGACTCCGCCGGTGAATCATCAGCGAGCAGCCATGGCGCCCCCTTCCCTCTCCTCCTCCCACCTCCTCATCACCGCGTCCCTCCCCAAGCCCTCCTCCATCCGGCCGCCGCGCCTACCGGTCCCCTCCCGGCCCGTGCCCGCCCTGCTCCTCGCGCTCGCCGCCTCGCCGGCCTTCCCTGCCCTCGCCGTCGACGCGCCCGCGCCCGCGCCGCTGGATGCGGTGGCCCCGCAGCTGCAGCTGCAGGCCGAGGCGCCGACTCCCGCGGCCAACCCCTTCGCCGACACCCTGCTCACCGCGCCCAAGCCTGGGTCGGCGACCCAGGCCGCCGCCGACATCCCTGACGGCGGCCAGTGGCGCTACAGCGAGTTCCTCGCGGCCGTCAAGAAGGGCAAGGTCGAGCGCGTGCGCTTCTCCAAGGACGGCGGCATGCTGCAGCTCACGGCCGTCGACGGCCGCCGCGCCTCCGTCGTCGTGCCCAACGACCCCGACCTCATCGACATCCTCGCCACCAACGGCGTCGACATCTCCGTCGCCGAGGGCGACGCCGCGGGGCCGGGGGGGTTCCTCGCCTTCGTCGGCAACCTGCTCTTCCCCTTCATCGCCTTCGCGGGGCTCTTCTTCCTCTTCCGCCGCGCGCAGGGCGGGCCCGGCGGCGGCCCCGGCGGGATGGGCGGGCCCATGGACTTCGGCCGCTCCAAGAGCAAGTTCCAGGAGGTGCCCGAGACCGGGGTCACCTTCCAGGACGTCGCCGGCGCCGACCAGGCCAAGCTCGAGCTGCAGGAGGTGGTCGATTTCCTCAAGAACCCCGACAAGTACACCGCGCTCGGGGCCAAGATCCCCAAGGGCTGCCTGCTCGTCGGCCCGCCCGGGACCGGGAAGACGCTGCTCGCCCGGGCCGTCGCCGGGGAGGCCGGGGTGCCCTTCTTCTCCTGCGCCGCGTCTGAGTTCGTGGAGCTCTTCGTCGGCGTCGGCGCGTCCAGGGTGAGGGACCTCTTCGAGAAGGCCAAGGCCAAGGCGCCCTGCATCGTCTTCATCGATGAGATTGACGCCGTCGGGAGGCAGCGTGGTGCCGGAATGGGTGGGGGGAACGATGAGAGGGAGCAGACCATTAACCAGCTGCTCACGGAGATGGACGGCTTCTCCGGAAACAGCGGTGTCATCGTGCTCGCTGCGACCAACAGGCCGGATGTGCTCGACTCGGCGCTTCTGCGGCCAGGGCGGTTCGATCGGCAGGTCACCGTCGACCGTCCGGATGTCGCCGGCCGTGTCAGGATCCTTGAGGTGAGCAATCCCTGGTGCTTATCATACTTGTGAAGAATTGTGATTGCTTTGCTTAGTTCATACTGTTCTGAATTCTGAAAACCCAACCCACAAACTTAATTGCTGCTATTCTCTGAAGACTTAATTGCTGTCCATGAATGTGGAAGGGATACTTACATTCTTGCAGCATCATAAGCTTTGTTTCAACTCTAAACCTTGAACAATTTACCTGATATGTTTCATGCCAAATGGTAAAATTTTCAGAAATGTTTGGGTATAACTCAATCTGTATGGTGGACTGGTGTAGATAATCACAACTACAGTTCAACTTGCTTTGACAAAGCCAACTGAAGGGTAGTTTGCCAATATCGTTTGCCAGTATATCCTTAGTAGAGTTGGAGCTTGGTAGTTTACTAGTCTATCAGTTCTTCTTCGAAGAAAAAAAATTATAAAGAGGAATTCATTCAATCGTCGAATCAAGGTGATACAACCACACTGAGTGCAAACATGGCCTCTTGATAGAGCACTTTCTTGCATTGTTGCAAAAATAACTCAAACTCTTTGACCTTACATTCCTAATGGGTACTGATTATTTTGCTTAGACAACTAATTTTATCAGTTTTTATGCTTTTTTGATGTGTAGTTGCTCATCACTTGCTTAGTTTACCCTAAAGATTATTTTCAATTTCTTGCTACTTACATACGTTGTCCAAAACTACAGATCTTTACATAACTAGTTTGGTCAGCATTTCTAGGCTTTAGTTATGCACTTGTTTCTTACTTTCTTAGTTTAACTTGAGCTAAACAAGTTTTGATCTCAGAAACATCACTGAGTATGGTCCAAAAATGAACTCAGTGGGTCATCATCGAAAACTATGAAATCATATCCAAAATTTCTTCATAATCTGTTCCAAGCGGAATATGACTGCAACCTAACTTGATCTTCCTAGCTAACTTCTATAAGATATTTTTTTCAAGTTGTTTCCTCAGTTCTGTAAATCACAAAATTATCACTAGTAATTTATCTGTGCTTTCGGTTGTGTATTTATGAGTTCCATCAAAGTTATTATTTATCGGCAAAAGATCTGCAGTATTATCAGCCAAAATCAATTGCCAACAATCCAGTTCAGAATGGGTATGATAGGTAGCAACTAGCAAGTTAACAACACAACGTGCATAACTTTGGAAGTTTAAGAGCATGTAAAAAATACATTTCAAGATGTCATGTATTGTTGTACAGTATAGTTACATCAGGGTGGAGAAAACTTTCAGTTATTGCCATATCTGGTCAAGACCACTTAAGCCTCCTTTAAATAGTTTGTATCTGTCACACTTTTAAATCCATTACTTCTGTAACACATTTCACCTTTCTACCGGGTGTCTGCGTCTATGACTTCATATTTAATTGTTTATCAACCCTGGCTGGTTCATAACAGTAGGAATTTTAATGTATTAAGTTCTGCTAACCTTCTAGGTACAAGGTGTGCTAAATTTTCTTTGGCTTCCCCTGCTTGATGAGCTTTATCGATCATATTAGTTCTATGCTGCAGCCTACATATCATTTTTTCATCTAATAGGTTCACTCCAGAGGAAAGGCATTGGCGAAGGATGTAGACTTTGATAAGGTTGCCAGAAGGACACCTGGTTTCACCGGTGCTGATCTTCAGAACTTGATGAATGAGGCTGCCATCCTTGCCGCTCGTCGTGATCTGAAGGAGATAAGCAAGGACGAGATCTCTGATGCTCTGGAGAGGATCATTGCTGGGCCTGAGAAGAAGAATGCAGTTGTTTCAGAACAGAAGAGGAAGCTTGTGGCTTACCATGGTAATTTTGTCACCATCAGTTGTTGAAATGATCCTGGAGTGCACAGATTCCTCATATTTATATGTAAACTTTTGGATTTGCAGAGGCTGGACATGCCCTCGTCGGTGCCCTGATGCCTGAATATGACCCTGTTGCCAAGATTTCCATCATTCCTCGAGGTCAGGCTGGTGGGCTCACGTTCTTTGCTCCAAGCGAAGAGAGGCTCGAGTCTGGACTGTACAGCAGGAGCTACCTAGAGAACCAAATGGCTGTGGCACTTGGTGGCAGGTGCGATTTTTGTGGAAATTGTATTTATTTATGCATCCACTGGTTACTGCAACTTTGCCACTGTGATGTCTTGTGTGCTAACAGGTCTAACCTCTTTTGCAGGGTTGCCGAGGAGGTGATCTTTGGCCAAGACAATGTGACAACCGGGGCATCCAGCGACTTCATGCAGGTCTCACGTGTCGCAAGACAAATGGTTGAGAGATTTGGGTTCAGCAAGAAGATTGGGCAAGTCGCGATCGGGTCATCTGGTGGTGGAAACCCTTTCTTGGGCCAGCAGGTATGCCAGTACGACAGGAGTAGATCGTTGCAAGAGAAACAAAACAATGTTATTCTAAAAGCATAATTTATCAAAATTAACCAAGGAACTAGACGTGCAAACTTCAACAACAAATTGCATCTTCCCAACATTTATTGTCCTTTTTTGCTTAGTATCCTGATTGATGAAGTCTCTAGCAGCCTCTATCGAAGGTCATTATCAATTGGCGGTCATTATCTAAGTGTCAGTTTACCTCAGATGACTACCACACTACACTCTTGCTTCCAGCTTACTGCATTCCTGCAACACGTCACTCCTATATATGCTGCCAATCTTGTCATCACCCATGTCTTGTTTCATCGAAGATCTATTCAAAGCACAAAGCAGTGACAAAATGAAACACTACTTTTTCGGATTATTACGCTAGTATCTCATTTTGTGTGGCTGTGAGTAGACCTCTGAATGTCTGATTAGCTTTACTTCTCAGAAATCTCTGTCACTAACAACAAGCAACTGTTCTGGATACTAACCTGACATTTCCGCATTGTATTTTGTCCGCAGATGTCGAGCCAGAAGGACTACTCGATGGCCACAGCAGACATCGTAGACGCCGAGGTCAGGGAACTCGTGGAGACGGCCTACTCGCGGGCGACGCAGATCATCAACACCCACATCGACATCCTCCACAGGCTCGCCAACCTCCTGATCGAGAAGGAGACCGTGGACGGGGAGGAGTTCATGAGCCTCTTCATCGATGGGCAGGCAGAGCTGTTCGTCGCATAAGTCGACTTGTCGTACGTGCCCTGTATGTTTTTCGGTGATTATACGAGGGTCCAACTTGTAGGAACCACATTGATCTAGTAAAAATGTCCTTTCTGCAAACATGTTTGTATAGTTCCTTGTAAAAATGCCTGTACTGACACTGAGCGCGCCGATTAATACAGATCGTTGCTAGTTTTTGCCTGCCTGCATGTTCTGATTAAATTCAGAACATTTTCTAGTGTTTGTGCTTGCTTGCTTGCATGTCCTGCCTGTGTCCAGGCTTAATTTTTTTTTTTTTTTGAATTTCAGTTGCTTAAAATTTTTGTTTTGTTTTGATAAAGAGATGGATGTTAAGACCAGATTCAAATATGTTTTAAGTAGTTCACACAATAGGAAATTTGACCAGATTCAAATATGTTTCAAGTAGTTCACACAATAGGAGATTGAAAGCGAAAGAAGCAAGCTGAAACAACAGCAAATGGGAAGCCCAGGAGAAGTTTTGCTTTATTGGAGGATTGCATCTTCACCCAACAGTAATCATGTGAACTTTTCTTACGCCCTCCATCATTATGCCCATTACTCAGTTGCTTAACTTGGATTCAAATATCACAGTGCCTTGCAAGCAACTTCATCCCAGTTTACGTAGCGCCTAACTGTTCTAATGACGGCCCCTTTGGGTTTTTTTTTTTGTTATTTTTGGAAGAATCTAGCTTGGTTTTTCTTCTTCCTGTTTTGTCCATCAGTTTTCATTATTTCTTCTTTTAATTTCCAGTTCGCTCTAGCCTACCCCAATTTGCTTGGGACTAAACATTTCGCTGTTGTTTGTTAGTTCTTAATTTCTAGTTCGTATTTATTATTTTCCCTTTTTATTATTTTATTTCAATTCATGACATTTTGTTTAATTTGTGAATATTTTCTAAATTCTTTATTGCCAAATTCATGATCACTTGCCAAATTCCCCTATATTTTCACATTTATGATTTTTTCTAAAACTTAACAACATTTTTATAAATTCTTGATTCTTTTTGAACTCATAAACATTTTTAAAATTCACAAGTGTTTTCCTATATTTTTAAGCATTTTTTAACTTCACAGACATTTTTTTATTTTTCATTTTTTATAAATTCTATCTATTCTTTTCGCTTCCCTGCTCTCTGTTTTTTTCATCATCTCTGTTTTTTGTTCCATATCTGCGCACGTCCTCCTGCTCCCAGCTCCCAGTTAGCCGACATTCTGGTCTAAGTTAGCCGGCGTTTCCTATTTGACGCCCGTTGCCTCATATAGGCAGGCAAATGCACAGGCAGCAGAGCACCAGCGAATGTAATCGGCCGGCTCATTTGAAACAATTCCTTACTTAACTCTATCTTAAATTTTGTTTTCTTATTTGACACCGAAAACCTTTTTCTTCACTATGTAACAAAGAGTCTAAATTTTATGCCCTCTATGATGCTTTTGTCCATTTTAAACCTAAATGACACCTAAAAAGACCCTTGTGCCCCTCATGTGGTATGTGTGTGTGTGCGGGGTAGTAGCGCACACATACAACATCAATGCGGGGCAGAAACGCACACACACACGCGCACAGACGCAGCAACACACCCAGCAACACGAGGGGCAGCACACATGCATGCACGTACACACGCAGTAGCACACACAAACACGCAGCATTGTGCGACTCTCATGGCACGCACACACATGTAGCAGCAAGCGCGCGCGCACAAACATACCACATGAGGGGCAAAAGATTCTTTCAGATGTCATTTAGGCTTAAAATGGACAAAAGTGTCATGAAAGGCATACAATTTAGACTCGTTGTTAGATAGAGAAGAAATCATTTGTCAATGTCAAATAGGGCATAAAATTTAAACGCGGTGTTAAGTAAAGAATTCTCTCGGCTCATTTAGGGTAGTACATTTGCATAAACCGGTTTAGAACTTTTTTGATGGTTCCAGTTCGGTTTTCCAGTTTTTTTTTGTTTTTTCTTTAGTGAGTTTCTTGGTTTATTAAAAAAATCGAAAATTTTAAAAAAGTAGAAGTTTAAAAGTTGATCCATATTTTTGAAAATGCTTAGATTTACAAAAAAAAAATCCTAAGTATGCTAAAAAACTGTTTACATTTTTATGAAATGATTACAAATTGTTTAAAATATTTTTTTCAAAATTTTTCAAAATTTGAATAAATATTATTGTATTCGTAAATATTCATAAAATTTAGAAAAATCGCTCTTTTGAAAAAATAGTCACGTTTTAAAAAATGTCTGTTTCCATAAGAACGTTCACAAATTTGAAAAATTGCTTGCATTTTAAAAAAAATGTACACCTTGTTAAAAATATTTTTTTTTCATTCTTTTCAAGATACGCACATAAAAAATACAAAAAAACCAGCCACAGTAACCTGCACGCTACGGTACTCCGGTAGCTACAGAAGCTATATGAGTTCGCCCAATCAGAGGGCGCCTGTGCGTTCGGCTGCCTAATTAACGCGGTTGGCTTTTTGAACCTCGCACCAGTAGTGTTGATTTCAAAAACCAAACAAAATATAGTGTTAATAGTTTCTCGTCCAGTGCAGGCAATTGTAACGGATTGCTGTACTCGCCGAGTGAAGGATTTTGGAGGTTTTATTGAAAAACGAAAAAACCATATTGCAAAGTTTCAAAAATTCTACAAAAAAAACAGTATGTTCATATGGATGTATTAATTCTACAATTGTATAAAACTTTACAATGAAATACATTGACACGTAAGCTACACATAAAAGTTAAATCCATGGATTTTTAATATTGAACAGCAGGTGCGTACTGGTCACCGTTTTTAAAATCATGAATTTGTCTTTTTTGTATAGTTCTCATGTTAATGTATATCATCATAAAACTTTCGATAAATGTAGTATACATCCATATGAACATGTCTATATTTTTGAAATTTTGTCGAAACAATGAGTGTGGTATATTATTGTTATTATTATTTTTAAAAAGGAGCTACATGGAGCAGCTCTAAAATGGTTTTATGCAACTCGCCCTCTTTCTTTTCCGCTTTGTTTTGCATCTCTGTGATCCGTATTTCCGTTATGTGATCAATGGAAAGGTATTCGCCTGGTTGAAAAAACAGGAAAAGAGTTTCCAATAGTTTGCCATGGATCATGTATTTTTGACCAAATTGATGCTCAAAGTTTTTGTTCGCGAAAATGACTTGAATCAATTATAAAGATTCAGAAGAAGTACAAAGCATTGTAAATATAATAAAAAATTATATCGAGACACCTAAACCACCGAATGACCACTACAACCCCGAAAGTAGCAGGACTCCAGGAAGCCATGTAAACAGGGATAGGTGTATAAGTACAAATCTTGTGTCAATCTCTTTTGTGAAGTGAAATTATGATGGCGCTGGATTTGTGGCAAGCACCATCGATTAGCGTCGCGATCCCTCCATCGACCCGACTTCGTCCCCGGTCCTCGATCAGGTTCGATCGACCCCGGGTTAGGGATCGCACCATCGACCTGCGAACCAGGCTACTATGGTTAGGCATAAAATCTGAGAAACCTTGGATATTCAAGCCAATAATGGAATACACTTAGGCCTCGTTTGGCACAAGAGATTTGGAGGGTATTTTCCTCGTGTGGCCCAGAAAATCCGCAAAACCTCGAGGCCCCATTTGGTACGCGAGGTTTCCTCGGCCCATCCGCTCCGATCCCCTCGTTTCCACGCGATTCAGAACCCTCGCCTCCTACCTCACGGAAGCACAGGCACACGCACAAAGCGAGACCCTGTCGCACAGGCACAAAGGGAGACGGCGCCCCTCCCGTCGTCCCTCCTCCACGCCGGCCGGAGACTTCACCCTCCCCTACCGCGCCGCCCCCTACCGCCCCCTTGTCCCCGCTACACCCATCCACGCTGCCCCCTACCACCCCTCTCTCCCCGGTTTGTTCACATCTGGTTCCTCAAGACGGCGGCCAAAGGCGACATGCCCGGTCCGGAGAACCTAGATGCCGCCGGAGAACCGTTGCCTTCCTGCTGTCCAGACGACCCCAAAGCTAGACCTAGCTTGTTCCATCTTCTGTCTTCATTTTGATTCGATCCCCGGCGAGCCCTATACTGGATCGATCCATCTCCTTTTAGTTGCTAGTCTTTTTGCTTTTTATTGAATCCTAGTGGTTGAGTTCTTGGTCCATGGATGGTCTTGATCTGTGTGTGGTTGAGTTCTTGATCCATGGGTAGTTGAGTTGTATTTATCTGCCTGACGGTGCATGTTTTCATTGAACAAAATGTAGTCTGGCTGTGCAAGGGATGTAGCTAACTCATCAGCACATGCATGTAGTCTGGGTGTTTTGATTGAACATATTGTCCAAGATTACTGTACAATTTACAAATAATACACATAAAAAAGTCTGGACAAATATGATTGAACCATATTGATCTCTTGTTAGTACTAAATATGCTTGAACCAGATTAGGGGGCAATGGCCCCCTTTGGCCCCATGAAGCTCCGCCCCTGCAGCCCAACACACAGCGCAATGAACACCACAACCAACACCGAATACCCAATGAGGAAGCTGACACTATGAATCTAGTAAAATACGGCCCACAGGGCATAGGCAAAGAACTCGAGAAGACTCCTTATGCAAATCGACACAGGCATCACCCATGAACTAATGTCCCCACACTCCCATGACACGGACGATGGAACTGAAAGAAGATACCCACCATCGTGACCACACACAAGAGGCCGACTAACGGGGACCACCATAGCTCGGGCCACGTCCAATAACAAACACTGTAAATACAACCGTGCACGCGAGGCGCAGCAATGCATCCCAAACGCAAGTAGGAGGGCTCAAATCCAGATCCGACTAACGCGAAGGAGGCATGGGATTTTATGATCTATACTCTTCTAATTTAGCTATGTTAGCGAAACAATGCTGGAGACTCATTATTGACCCAGATTCTTTAGTTGCAAGAGTTTTGAAGGCTAAATATTACCCCAATGGAAGTAGACTGGGTGCTACCCCAAAAAATGGTTCATCTTTTACATGGCAAAGTATACTAAAGGGTCTCGATACGTTTAAGAGAGGATATATTTGGAGGATTGGTACAGGTGAAGAGGTAAACATATGGAGGGACCCTTGGATCACTTCGAGTTCTGACATGAAGGTCATCCCACCGAAAGGCCAATCAATCCTTACTAGGGTTTGCGAGCTTATTGACCCAGTGACCGGTGAATGGGACGAAGAGCTTCTTGAAAATATTTTTTACCTCGTAGATGTCAGAAGGATTCTCCAAATCCCTATTAACTTCCAAGCTTTTGACGATTTCATCGCATGGCAGCCAAACAAAACGGGTACTTTTCTGTGAAGACTGCTTATCATTTGCAACGGATGCACACTTATAGGGCGGATGCAAATATGATGGAACGGTCGGGTGGATCCACACCTCTGGCAGTACAATAAGACCCTGTTTATGAGAAAAACCAGACCGAAAACCGTACAGGAGAGGTTAAAAGAAGAGAAACCAAACAAAAGACGCCCAAGATAAGGCACGCCTAGCTAGCAAACCGAAGGACATCACCACAAGAGGCACAAGTAGATGAGGGGAGTCGCCGAGGGGTCACAATACCCAGACTTGACAAGCATCCTAACGCACCACAGCGCAACAGAGGAGCATCCACATCAACGAGTGACTAGCACGAACCTTGACAGGGAACTCCGTCATGGTGAAACCGGAAACGATTAGCAAGTTGGGGAGGAAACTTGCGACATCATTGGGCAAAGATGAACCGAGACAACGCCAAGAGTACGAAATTCGTCGCACCACAATGGCAGCCATGGAGGTCTTGAACATGCACATCAATAGGGGCAGCACCGACGAACACCACCACGGACGAACACATACCACCGTCGACCCATCCGGCCGCACCACCATCACCACCATCCCTGCAGCAACACCCACACGTCAACCAAGCAGACCCCAAGATGATGCCTTCAAGAAGGGTCGCGACGTCAATTGCGCCGCCATCATCTGCACTAGGAGGACCTGGGTTAGGGGTTTCCCCGGGGTCTCAATTTCCATCTTTATCTGACCAAGCAAGGCAAGCATTGAACGTTGGCCGTCTGGTCGCCACCCAACAACACCCCGAAGAAGGGAGAGGTGTCATACAGGAACGAGGTGGTCCGGAGAGGATCACACCCCGCTAACCCGGCTTCTGATGGAAGAATCAAACCACTCCATCGAATGGTCGAGCCAAGATGACGCTGGAAGAGCAGCACCTCCTCACCAGCACCGACCACACCACCGTCGACCCCCAGCCAGTCGCACCACCACCACCATCTGACCCGCAGAGAGCAGCGACCACACGAATCCACCAAACTGATGCCTTCAAGAAGGATTGCGACACAAAAATGCGCCGCCATCGACCGTTCCGGGAGGACAAGGAACACGGCTTTCCCCTGGAGCATCGAAGGGAAAGTCACCATGACAACGACGCCTCCAAGGAGGTAAGCGATACCTGCGGGCGTCGCCACCGCCGGCTCCGGTCGGAGCAGAGGCTTTCGCCCAAGTGAGCAGAGCACCTTCGAGGAGCACTGGTAGACCGTGAGACGCTGCTTCATGCACCACCGCAGAGCAAGGTCCACTGTAGCCCGCCGCCGCACATGACCAAATCCAAGCTACCACAGGCAAGATCCAACCTGCCTACGCCGCCCCCACTAGAATCGTGCCAAGCCGTCGCCTGCAGGCACGCCAAGCGCCTGTGCGCACCAACAAGCATCACACCAGCTGAACACGCAGAGGGGGAGGGCGAGCACCACCACACGCGCCTCACAAAGAACACCTCCGCTGCGGAGCAGGCTGCCGGGAGGGAGCAGCGAGCGCCTCCTCACCACCGTCCCCAGCCTCCACCGGCTGAACCGACGCATGCCGGAGTCGCGCCATGCCGGCCGCCGCCACACGGATCTCCCCCAGCCCGTGAGTGCGCCTCACGGGGAACGACTGCCCGCCGTCGCCAGATCCGTGTGGGCTTCGCCCAGCGGGGGTGAGGGAGTCCTGGATTAGGGGGTGTCCTGATAGCCGGACTATAACCTTTGGCCGGACTCCTGGACTATGAAGATACAAGATTGAAGACTCCGTCCCGTGTCCGGAAGGGACTTTCCTTGGTGTGGAGGGCAAGCTTGGCGATACAGATATGTAGATCTCCTACAATTGTAACCGACTCTGTGTAACCCTAGCCCTCTTCGGTGTCTATATAAACCGGAGGGTTTTAGTCCGTAGGACAAACAACAATCATACCATAGGCTAGCTTCTAGGGTTTAGCCTCCTTGATCTCGTGGTAGATCTACTCTTGTACTACCCATATCATCAATATTAATCAAGCAGGAGTAGGGTTTTACCTCCATCGAGAGGGCCCGAACCTGGGTAAAAACATCGTGTCCCTTGTCTCCTGTTACCATCCGCCTAGACGCACAGTTTGGGACCCCCTACCCGAGATCCGCCGGTTTTGACACCGACATTGGTGCTTTCATTGAGAGTTCCTCTGTGCCGTCGCCATCAGGAAGGATGCCTCATCCCATCTTTAAAGACGGCACCGTGGCTAAGGGAGCTTTGGCTGTCGGCCAAACTCTCCGGCTAGGTGGTTTTCTTATGACCGCCTGTTTGGCTGCTGCGCCAACGATGACCTCTCGGGTCATCAAAAGCAATCTTCACGTCAGCTCGGAATTCGTTGAGCAGTTAGATCCAATGGAGCTCTCTTCCCTAAACGAGCTCTTGGATCGCATCGCCGCCCTGGGAGTCGCTACGAATTACGACCAGATTGGGCCTAAACCCGATCTGAGAGAGATTAACTCTCCCCAGGTCACCCATCACGTTGCCATGGTAGAGGGACAGTGCAGTGACCCTTCATCTATCTTAAGGACTAGCTATGTCCGGATTCCCGATCCCTCCAAGCCGGATACTCGCGGAGGGGAGGACATCACTCAAGACCTGAACTTAGAGTCAGGCGACGGGCTAGATTTATTGGACAACATCCAAGAATCCAAACTTCCGAGTTCGGAAACTCCTTGGCCTATGAGTCTCAGATTGGGTGAGGTTTCAGATTTAATTCCACCCACCCACCCGAACAAAAGCGATCTATCCCAAATTAGGCAAAAGCCCGAAGAAACAGTACATCATTACTGGGCCAGATTCCTCGTGATTATGAACAGGATAAAGGACTGCCGCGAGGAAGATGCAATCACATTCTTCTGCAATAATTGCACGGACAAGGGAATCCTCAACGCCATAAGTCGCCGTGATATTACACGCTTCGCTGCCTTGGCATCCATAGTACGGAAGTACTGTGCGATGGAAAGCGTCTGGAAAACCGAAATAAAATTTTGGGACAATCCGGCCCTGAATACAAACCCAGTCCGAAATAAAAGGGTGCATCATCGCCAGACACCCGGGTTAAACACCAAAAAGCAAAAACCCTCCACAGGGCATGGAATCGAACTGGAAGGATGGCTTAATGGACCCTATAAAATTCACAGTACAAAGGGCGCCACACCAACTCACAGCCTTAGAGCATGTTGGATACTCCGGCAGGTGGCCAAAATTGGCGAAGATCTTCTAATTCCAGAAGCCACAGAAAGCCACCCCAGGGAGACCGGTACGGTATTCACAGTCTTCGAGACTTTCGCATCAAATAATATACGAAAAAGAACACTCCGCAGCCTTGCCGAAGTCTACCAAGTAGCAACAATAAACCCATGGAGTGACACGGCCATTACTTTTAATGCCAGTGATGAACCTAAATTCCGAACAGCCCGAGCACCAGCCGCATTGGTCCTCAGTCCAATAGTGGACGGCTTTCGCCTTACCAAGGTACTCATGGATGGAGGCAGCGGATTGAACCTCATTTATGAGGAAACCCTTGAAAAAATGGAAATAGACTGGAACCGCATTGAGCGAAGCAGCACAACCTTTAGAGGAATAATCCCCAGTTGGGAAGCGCGCTGCACAGGAAAAATCACACTAGATGTGGTATTTGGCACGCCGGATAATTACCGGTCCAAAGAGGTCACGTTCCAAGTGGCCCTGTTCAGTAGCGGATACCACGCTCTGCTAGGGCGGGAAGCGTTTACAATCTTCCAAGCAATACCCCATTACGGGTACATGAAGCTCAAGATGCCCGGGCCTAACAGAATCATCACTCTCGCTAGTGATCCGGACATAGCACTCCGCGCCGAAAACAAGACAGCCGCACTGGCCCTTGAGGCACTATCTGAAGCCCTAGCAGCTGAGGAACTGACTGCGCTGCGCTCCACGGTGAACAGGGACGATGTGATACTCGACAAAAGATCCAAGTCCACCTCCTTCAAACCGGCGGACGAAATAGTCAAATTCCAGGTCCATCCAACGGACCCCAATAAAACAACTTCCATCGGGGCACAATTAAACCCTGATGTAGACGCCGCACTGCGAGAGTTCCTACATGAGAACTGGGACATCTTCGCCTGGCACCCTTCAGACATGCCAGGAATCCCACGCAGGCTGGCTGAACACAGCTTAAATATCCTAAAAGGATTCAAGCCAGTCAAACATGCTCTTCGGCGTTTTTCCGAACCTAAGAGACAGGCCATGGGAGAGGAACTAGCCAAGCTATTGGAAGCCGGATTCATCAGAGATATAAAACATTCGGACTGTCTAGCAAACCTGGTGATGGTACCAAAGAAGGACAAATCCTGGCGCCTGTGCGTTGATTTTAAAGACCTTAACAAGGCTTGCCCAAAGGATCCCTTCCCCCTCCCCCGCATCGATCAAATTATCGACGCTACCGCAGGACACGATTCGTTGTGTTTCCTCGACGCATACTCCGGTTACCATCAAATCAAGATGGCAGAATCAGACCAAGCCGCAACAGCATTCATCACACCATACGGCCCATTCTGCTTCAACACAATGCCCTTCGGGCTAAAAAACGCCAACGCAACATATCAGCGCATGATTCAGACATGTCTGGCAAACCAGATCGGCAGAACAGTGGAGGCATACATAGATGACGTGGTCGTTAAAACAAGACATGTCGAATCTCTAGTAGACGACTTGAGGCTCACATTTGATAACCTCCGAACATACGACATCAAGCTCAATCCGGAAAAATGTGTTTTCAGCGTACCAGCCGGAAAGCTCTTGGGCTTCATTGTATCCGGTAGAGGAATTGAAGCAAATCCAGCCAAGATCCGAGCTCTGTCACAATTGGATATCCCAAAGGACCTCAAACAAATACAAAAATTAACCGGATGTGTGGCGGCTCTGAGCCGCTTTATCTCCCGCTTGGGAGAAAAGGCATTACCCCTTTATCGCCTCCTCCGGCGCACCGAACACTTCGAGTGGACGGATGTCGCCACGGCCGGACTCAAAGAAATAAAAGCCATATTGGCAACAAATCTGGTCCTGGCCGCGCCAAACATTGGCGAACCAATGCTATTATACATTGCGGCAACTCATCAAGTTGTAAGCACAGTGCTCGTCGTCGAACGAGAAACGGACGGACACAAATTCCCCCTTCAAAACCCGGTTTACTACGTGTCCACTGTCCTCACTCCATGCAAGTCACGATACCCGCATTATCAAAAGATAGTGTACGCGGTATTCATGGCATCCCGGAAACTGCGACACTACTTTCAAGAGTGTTCGATCACGGTAGCCTCGGAAGTTCCACTTAATGATATTATAAACAACCGCGACGCAACAGGCCGGATTGCCAAATGGGCCATTGAGCTCCTCCCGTTCGACATAACATACAAGCCACTGCGAGCTATCAAGTCACAGGTCTTGGCCGACTTCGTCGCCGAATGGACGGAAGCCGAACTCCCTAAAGAGTACGGCACATACTCAAACTGGATCATGCACTTCGACGGCTCCAAAATGTTGGCCGGTCTGGGGGCTGGCGTCGTTCTGACGTCCCCGACAGGTGATATAGTTCAATACGTACTCCAGATAATGTATACAGACTCTAACAATGCAGCCGAATATGAGGCCCTTTTACATGGTCTCCGGATGGCAGTATCTATGGGCATTCAACGCCTAGAGGTGCGCAGGGACTCGAACCTCGCGATATCCCAAATAAATGGAGACTTTGATGCCAAGGATCCAAAAATGGCAGCTTACCGCAACGCCGTCTTAAAAATGTCAGCTCGGTTCGAGGGGCTCGAATTTCACCATATAGCCCGGGAAAATAATCAGGCGGCAGATGTCCTGGCACGCATCGGCGCAAAACGCGATGTAGTCCCCCCCAACATCTTCTTGGAAAGGCTGTTCAAGCCATCCGTATTATGGGAAGGGGAACCCGGCAATAACAGTCCGGACCCAACCGCACTGCCCGACACCGAACACTCTGACATAATTGGAGGCTCTGCCAATGAAATAACACCTTCAGCCCACGTAATAATGGCCGTCATCGCCCCGTGGACAGAACCATTCCTCGCCTACCTTACTAGGCAGGAACTCCCCGAGGACCAAAATGAGGCACGCTGCATAGTGCGGCGATCTAAAGCCTATAAAGTCCATGAGGGAGAGCTTTATAAGAAAAGCACCACTGGAGTCCTTCAAAGGTGCATCTCCGAAGAGGAAGGGCGGAATCTTCTTGCAGAAATTCATGCCGGACTCGGCGGGCACCATGCTGCAGCCCGGGCCCTTGTAAGCAAGGCCTTCCGTACAGGTTTTTATTGGCCGACGGCCCGTGCAGATGCTCAGGACTTAGTCCAACGATGCGTTGGTTGCCAGCTTTTTGCTAACCAAAGCCATATGCCACCCACTGCCCTCCAAACTATACCCATCACTTGGCCCTTCGCGGTCTGGGGGCTTGACATGGTTGGACCCCTTAAAGGAGGAACCCACAAACAAAAATACCTACTGGTCATGGTGGATAAATTCACCAAATGGATAGAGGCCAAGCCTGTTAAGACGGCCGAATCCGGACCGGTGATAGACTTCATATCCGGGGTCGTACACCGTTATGGCGTCCCCCACAGCATTATCACTGATAACGGCACAAACTTTATGGCCGAAAAGGTCAAACTCTGGTGCAAAAACATGGGCATCAAGCTCGATTATGCTTCAGCCTATCACCCACAAACTAACGGCCAGGTCGAACGTGCAAATGGTCTTATCATGAGCGGCATCAAACCCAGATTATTGCGGTCCCTTAAGGAATCTACTATGCACTGGGTAGAGGAGCTCGACTTCATACTCTGGGGGCTGCGGACCACGCCAAATCGCACCACCGGATACACACCATTCTTCATGGTGTACGGCGCAGAGGCAGTTTTGCCCTGCGACATAATTCATGACTCACCTCGAGTGCGCATGTACGAAGAAAGAGAAGCCGAGCTCGATCGGCAGGACAGTTTGGACGCCTTGGAGGAGGAGCATGACGTGGCAAAAGCCCGTTCCGCATTCTATCAACAGCAGGCTCGAAGATACCAAAGCAGAGAAGTACGGGCCAAAAATTACAACATTGGCGAATTAGTTCTACGCCTGCCGGACAAGAAAAAGGATAAACTCAAGCCCAAGTGAGAAGGTCCCTTCATAATCGACCAAGTCCTGACTGGTGGAGCGTACCGCCTGCGAGATGCATCGAATAACCGACTCGAGCCGAACCCATGGAACGCAGCCCGTCTCCGAAGATTCTATGCCTAGCGCCGGACTCTGTGTTCGTCTCCTTCCTTTGTCCATTTTTTATATACTTTCTGTCTTACATTTCTCTCCTTCTCCCCTCCCTTTCTCTTATAGCCTTTAAAGGCTCATCAAGTGAGGCGCTATCCGCGCTCATTAAACCTGGGGGCTTCTTTAAACAGAAGCTTATTTATACGGGCTTCATGCCCAACACATGTGTCACACTTCCGCATGTACCCTTTATTCACCATTATATGCATCGATATGACTTAAGTTTTGGCCAAGCTGGGTTGCCTGGCTCCTGTGCTTACCCCTACGTTCCCGATTGTTCGGCTAGGTGGTAAAGGGAGCACCTCTGCGATTGTTACTGTCGGGTCAGCCGGATGTGTACCTCAGACTGGGTGAAGCCGAAAGCTAGCGTTCTTAAGGGAATATTCGGTCGGTGAACTAAAGATGATTTTTTTCACTTATTTATTTATACGCCCCCAGATATTTTTCCTGCGTCTCTTTTCGCAGAATGGACATGCACTTTAGGGCATGCCTCCCAGGGAAAGGAACCCCTAACGGAACTATTCTCCCTGGAAGATGTTTCTTACTAACCATGTAATATAACATAACTAGTTGGGCACTTGTCTGTTCAAGCACTAATGACCCCTACGCTTGGTCTCCACGCATACCCCGGTTCTTATATAACCGCGAGGGTATTCTGACACACTCGGACCGTCAGGTCCCAAGGTTGAAGCGAAAAGGTCAGCCATGATAAACAATCTACAATCCGGCTAGAAGGCATTACACATGTCAATTAAAATTACATAGTCAATCTGACTGATTGTATTCCTCTTCAATACCATCTAATAGGCTGTCTAGTTTATAGTCCTGTTGGGAATACTTTGCGGCCAATTCTACTTGGCCGTATACTAAGCTCACATGGATCTCCTTCCCATCGGGCCCCACAGGTCCGACCTCGGCCATGTGATTTGGGTCAGCCTTCGTGTACCGCGTCTTCACCATGGCCCAGGCCTCCCTGGCGCCTTGACGGCAGGCCGATATCTTCCACAATCGGAAGCACCGCCGCGCTCCCTTCAGCATCTCTGCCAGCTCTCCAAGGCCTTCGGGCATGGAGACAGATGGCCACAAGGCCTGGGCGACACCTTGCATCACCTGCCGAACTCGCTCGTACAGTTGTGAGAGCTCGGGAAGAAGGTCACCCGTAGAACCGGGCATTTCCTCTGCAGGACGACCTGTTAGCATACCTACAGACATTACTCTGTTAGTCGACTTCCTCACCGAACTCTTTTTTCAAAGTTCGTTTAAGCACTTGCTAAATATGCCGTGTCGAAGCCGCTGATTCTCCTTAACGGAGTCCAACAACTGGGCACGAACATCCTTCAGTTCAACGCCCAGCTTGGTGTTGGCATCTTGGAGATCGTTCTTCTCCCGCCTCACCTTTGTCAGCACGCTCTCACCAGCCTTCAGCTGGCGTAGGAGTTGTTGCTTCTCCGGATTTAATCCGGCGCCATCTGCAATTTCATTTGTCAGATTTGCACCCACGTCGCACTTCGCAAAATACTTATCTTTCGAAGCGTATATTACCAGAGGGGGTCTCCTTGGGCTCCCCTGCCGCGGCTAGTGCGGCCTCAAGCTGGGCTTTGCACTCTTCTAGCTCCTGGGACAGTTGGGTATTCTTTTCCGCAAGAACCTGCATTATAAATGATCCTTAAATCAGTTATTCTAACTGTTTCAAGTCTCGTGGGCTACTGATATATATAACCATTAAATTTTCTCACCCGTATGTCTTTTACATATTGCTCCGTGGCTCTGGCTAGACCATTTTGAGCGGCACGGAGGTACGCATCTCCCGAATTGAAGGCATCCAATGCCTCTTGGGAGAAACAAGCGTCGCGAAGAACTGTCCGGCGACGCATGTGGTTCAGGGCACTCTCCACCTCAGAATTGGTGGCAGACAGCCTGTCCGCATCCTCTGTCGGAGGAGCGTTTGGTGCGCGCTTCGTGTTCGCCTCCGCTTCCGGACCAGGCTTTGGAGCCTGGCTGGTGGAGGCGCGATTGGCAACCTCTCCGGATATAGTCCGGCGAGGTCTCTTTGTCCTGAAGAGAGCACGAGCATTAGTATGCCTTGAAGGAATAACACCTGGGAATAAGATGGCGCGCTATACCTTTGCGTCGGCCTCTCAGTCCGGACTGCACTTCTTTTCAGCCCACGGGACCTCGCCGCCCCTCGTTGGCTAGTCGCCGCAGGCTCGGCCTCCCGTCTCAAGGACCTCCCCTGCAAAACACGGTTGTTATACGACAATCGAAAACACGTGAGGATATATCCCTTTTCGAAGTGTTGGGACTTCGGTCTCAGTTACCTGTGAGGCTGGGAGTAGCCCTGGGTAATCGGCCGTAATGGCCACCAAGGAGTTGTCCTTGCTCAATTGATGGAACACCCCATCAATCAGCTCCACAGATAAGTCCGGATCCTCTTGGGAGGCCGGGTCGAGGGACCGTCCCGGATCCTCGGGTTGTGGAGGAGGGCTGTTTATTTCTTTAACAGCCTGGCGCAGTTCCTGCGTTGAAGTCGTTAGACTGAATATTTAACGATGGGAAAATAAAACGGATGGGCAAGTAAAAGTGTCCACTTACCCAACTTGGAGGATTGTACATAGAATATCCACCCTGTGGGTTGACCGGAGAAACTCCTCCTCTTCTCCCTTGTACAAAGCGGACAAGATCTTTATTAGAGCGGTGGTCGATTCCGGCCCCTTACGTCCTTGACGGGTGGCGTCGTCCTCCCCGTTGAAGTCCCACATGGGGTGGCCTCTATACTGAAGCGGTTGCACCCCCCGCATGATGCATGCGGCCATGACCCCGATCATGGTCAGCCCGGAATGAGCTAACAATCTTATCCCGCCCATCAGGTAAAGAACGTCCTTGTCACTTTCCCTCTGAGGGCTCCGTGGACGCCAGCTTAGGCGCTTCTTTAGGGGAGCACTCTCGAACTCAGGGAGGCCGATCCGGACAGGATCCAGCAGCGAGACATCCTCTATATAAAACCATTCCGAAGGCCAGTCCTCGGACGCCTTCTTTGGGGTTCCGGATAGATATCCGATCCCGGCGATGCGCCACACTTCGGCTCCGCCCACTTGATATATTGACCCCTTCTGAGAACGGGGCACAAGGCAGAATAGCCTTTTCCACAGCGTGAAATGAGCCTCGTAGCCCAAAAACAGCACGCAAAAGGCTACGAAGCCCGCGATATGCAATATGGAGGCAGGTGTGAGGTTGTGCAGCTGGAGGCCATAGAACTCCAGGAGCCCCCGGAGAAATGGATGAATTGGAAATCCGAGCCCTCTTATTAAATAAGGGACAAGGCATACCCGCTCTCCTTTGGAGGGATTGGGGGCGCTCTCCGCTTGCTCTCCGCCATTATAGGTGGCAAGTCCGGCTCGAACCGGGACCATATAGGCTGGGGGGAGAAATCCCTTGGTCTGGAGCGCCACTAGCTCGCTATGCGGGATGGAGCATCTCTCCCAATCTCCAGGCTGAGGGCTGGAAGGGAGAGAGGAGGAGTTGCGGCGGCCGTCCATGATAGAATGGACATCTGTCGGGTACGCTCTGATGAATACTCGCGGAGGGGAGAGGATGTGGTTTGGATCTAAATCCTTGTCCCTTTAAATAGGCGGCTCATTTAGGCGGCTAGGGGTGTAAATGTAAAAACACCCTGACTTTTCGTATTTGTTTAACATGTGGAAGACGGCCATTATTGGGCGTAGAAGCCAAGGAGCGCTACATTTACAAGAAACCGGACATTATTCAACAGGTACACGGAATTTGGAGGAGAACCCGCCTTGCAATGTCGAAGACAATTTGCGCGCCGGACTCGTCGTCATTGAAGCCTGGTTCGGGGGCTACTGAGGGAGTCCTGGATTAGGGGGTGTCCGGATAGCTGGACTATAACCTTTGGCCGGACTCCTGGATTATGAAGATACAAGATTGAAGACTCCGTCCCGTGTCCGGAAGTGACTTTCCTTGGCATGGAGGGCAAGCTTGGCGATACAGATATGTAGATCTCCTACAATTGTAACCGACTCTGTGTAACCCTAGCCCTCTCCGGTGTCTATATAAACCGGAGGGTTTTAGTCCGTAGGACGAACAACAATCATACCATAGGCTAGCTTCTAGGGTTTAGCCTCCTTGATCTCGTGGTAGATCTACTCTTGTACTACCCATATCATCAATATTAATCAAGCAGGAGTAGGGTTTTACCTCCATCGAGAGGGCCCGAACCTGGGTAAAAACATCGTGTCCCTTGTCTCCTATTACCATCCGCCTAGACGCACAGTTCGGGACCCCCTACCCGAGATCCGCCGGTTTTGACACCGACAGGGGGCTATTGGCGGCGGCGGGGAGGTGTGTATAGTGGAGGGAGGGTTGCCGGGGCAGGGGGTGCCATCGCCCAAGCCGCCCTGGGGAGGACGGCGCGCGCGCGCGGGGGGGGGGGGGGGGACTAGTCTTACAAACTACCAGGACCATAACGAAATGCCACATAAAGCAGCAAAAGATACGATGCTTGATCAAGATAGCACAACATGAGCTCCCATCAAGATCATGCCAACGCCCCCTAAAACGAGGTTCTAAAGACTCCACCATCATCATCCTGACATTTCCTACAAGCCGGGACGGATGTTAAGACCAGATTCAAATATGTTTTAAGTTTTTTTAGAATCAAATATGTTTTAAGTAGTTCGCACAATAGGAGATTGAAAGCAAAAGAAGCAGGCCAAAACAACAGCAAATGGGCAGCCCAGGAAAAACTTTGCTTTATTGGAGGATTGCATCTTCACCCGACAGTAATCGCTGCCGCCGGCACTGGCCGCGGTGGTGGCGGCGCCCGACGCCTAAAGGGCTAGGGTAGGTGGGAAGCGACGGATCTCCCATCAGGCGGCTGCGGGGTCTTCGCGTGGCAGCCACGACGGCGTCCTAGCTGTGCGGCGGCAGCCGGCGAACCCAGGGCTGGCGAGGTCCTCCGGTGGGATTCTCCGCTATGCGATGAGCGGTGGCGGTGGATCTGGCATCCCGGCTAGATCTGTCATGGTTCGGCTATGGCCGGCCGGCGACGCGTGATGGGGCCGGGATGGGGCGGCCGGAGGTCCTCAACCGGCTTTCCGACGGCACCATACGTCTTCATGGCGAGGTTCCGCTCGGTTCTAGCCAGCCGCGAGATCGGGACGACGTGACTTCCGGTGAAAATCGTGTCTTGGCGGACGATGGCGGCGTCTCGGATGTTGTTTCCTTCTTGAGGCATCCTTGTTGCAGGTCACGTCAACCTGATCAGGAAGTTCTAGGGGAAACCCTAGATCTGGGTCTACCGGATCGGACGATGACGGCGCCTTCGGTGTCGTTCTCCCTTCCGGGGGCATCGTTTTGGAGCAAGTGCTGGTTGGAGGGGACAAGAGGAGGAAGGGTGATTTATCTTGCCCATTGATGATGGCGGATCTCGGCGGCGTGACGCAGTGGAGACTCGGCGCCCAATGCGCGGAGATGGACTCGCGCAGGAGGGTGTCGCTGTCTGGCGTCGGCGGCAGCTAGACCAGGCAAGGTAGATGCATCAGTACAGTTTTGAAGATGGATTGGTGGCAGGTGGCTGCGGCGGCCTCATAACCGGCAGGCGTCCTGGTTGAGGACCACGCCGGACTGGTGGGTGCCCATACCCGGCAGGCGTCCTGGTTGGGACCTCAGGTCTTAGATGTTAGGTTTGGTTGCGAGGTCTGTTTGGTATTAGGCCTAGACTATCAGCACCCCTTCATCAACTGGATAGGAGTAGCGACATATGCTGCTTAGACGGTGACTTTAGTCTTACTGTTGTATGACTTTGTAAAGTCTTATGTTAATAATTAATAAAATGGGTGTATGCATCATCCATACGCAGAGGCCGAGGATCTTCCTCCTTTTTAAAAAAAGAATCCTCCATCCCAGCGCAGCTCTGAAGACTTCCCGCGATCATCTCAACTTTTGTTATGCCCTCATCATTATGCCCATTACTTATTTGCTTAACTTGGATTCAGACATCACAGTGCCTTTGCAAGCGACTTCATCCCAGTTTATGTAGCGCCTAATTGTTCTGATGACGGTGGCCCCTGTGGTTTTTTTCTCTTTTTTTGGAAGAATCTAGCTTGGTTTTTCTTTTTTCCTATTTCGTCTGTCGGCTTTCTTTATTTCTTCTTTCTAATTTCTAGTTCGTATTTATTATTTTCCCTTTTATTATTTTAATTGTAATCCATGAATTTTGGAAATTTGAGAATATTTTCTAAATTCCTGATTTTCAAATTCAATAACACTTGCCAAATTCCTCTATATTTTCATATTTATGAACAGTTTTCTAAAATATAAAAACATTTTATAAATTCTTGATTGTTTTCTCGAACTCATAAAAAAATTTTAAATTCACAAATGTTTTCATAAATCCTTAAGCATTTTTAACTGCAGAACCATTTTTTATTTTCCAAAACTTTTTATAAATTCTATCTGTTCTTTTAGCTTCTCTGCTCACGTCCTCCTGCGCCGAGCTCCTAGTTAGCCGGCGTTTCTGCTCCTAGTTAGCGGGCGTTTCTTATTTAATGCTCGTTGCCTCAAATAGGCGGGCAAACGTTTCTTATCTAATTTGCAGCAGAGCACCAGCGAATGTTTTCAGCCGGCCCATTTAAGGTAGTACAGATGCAGAAACTGGTTTAGAACTTTTACGAAATTTCCGGTTCCGTTTTCCCATTTCTTTTTTCTGTTCTTTATTTAGTGAGTTTTCTGCTTTATATTTTTTCAAAAAAAATTCTTTGGAAATTTCAAAATTGGTCCATATTTTTGAAAATGATTGCATTTACAAAGAATTATTCTTAAGTATGCCAAAAAAACTGTTCCCATTTTTAGAAAATGGTTAAAAGGTTGAAAAAATATTATTTAAAAAATGTTCAAAATTTGAATAAATATTTTTTATTCATAAATACTTTTTAAAAAATCGCAATTTTGAAAAATATTTGGGTTTTAAAATATGTCCGGGTTTCCATAAGACCATTCGAAAGTTTGAAAATTTTCTTGCATTTTCAAAAAATGTTCCCTTAAAAATAATATTTTTTTCGTTCTTCTCTGGAAAACTAAATGAAAAAATACTAAAAAAACCCAGCCACAGAAACCCGCTCGCTACCGTACAGATGATATATGAGTCCGCCCAGTCAGATGATATATGAGTCCGCCCAGTCAGAGAGTGCCTGTGCTTTCTGGCTGGCTATTGATGCCGTTTGATTTTGGAACCTCGCCCCAGTAATGTTGATTTCAAAAACCAAATAAAATTTAGTGTTAATTGTCCAGTGCAGGCAATTCTAACGGGTTGCTGTTGATGCCACAACTCGTCGAGTGAAGGATTTGGAGGTTTTATTCAAAAACTTGAAAACGATATTGCAAAGTACCAAAAATAAAAAAAAAACTATATGTTCATATGGATGTGTTAATTGTATAAAACTTTAGATGAAATACATTGACACGTAAGCTACACATAAAAGATAAACCGATGGATTTTTAATAGTGAACAGCAGGTGCTAACTGGTCACCATTTTTAAAATCACGAATTTGTATTATTCATATAGTTCTCATGTTAATGTATATCATCATAGAGTTTTCGATAAATGCAGTATACATCCATATGAACATGTCTACATTTTTTATAATTTGTCGAAACATTGATTGTTATATATTATTGTTATTATTATTTTAAAAAAGGAGATATATGGAGCAGCTCTAAAATGGTTTTATGCAACTTGCCCTCTGTCTTTTCCACTTCCTTTTGCATCTCTGTGATCCGTATTTCCATTTATAATTAATGGAAAGGTATTCACTTGGTTGAAAAAAAACAGGAAAAGTGTTTCCAATAGTTTGCCATGGATCATGTATTTTTGACCAAATTTATGTTCAAAGTTTTTGTTTGCGAAATTGACTTGAATTAATTATAAAGATTCAGAAGAAGTACAAAGCATTCTAAATATAGTAAAAAATTATATCGAGACACCTAAACCACTGAATGAACACTACAACCCTGAAAGTAGCAGGACTCCAGGAAGCCATGTAAATAGGGATAGGTCTTTAGTACAAATCTTGTGTCAATCTCTTTTGTGAAGTGAAATTATGATGACACTGGAATTTGTGGCAAGCACCATCGATCAGGGTCGCGATCCTCCATCGACCCGAATTCGTACCCGGTCCTCAATCGGGTTCGATCGACCCCGGGCCAGAGATTGCACCATCGACCCGCAAACCAGACTACTATGGTTAGGCATAATATCCGAGGAGGTAATAGCACCCCAGATCCAAAACTTGTGCAAAATGTGATGATTTGGTCCAAAACTTGCAAAACTCTACTAAGCCCTCCTTCAACTTGCAACGATGTGATGATTTGGTCCACGGCCTATCACAACGCGACAAGTGGCAGCCAGGGTCGGATTGGTCGGTGCCTGCACTTTTGTTCTATGAAATCAACCCTCGTGCAAAAGTGCAGGCGCTGACCAGTTCGACCACCTGGCTGCCACTGGTCACACTTTGATAGATTGTGGACCAAATTATCACATCCGGCGCAAGTTGAAGGAGGGCTGAGTAGAGTTTTGCAAGTTTTGAACCAAATCATCACATTTTGCGCAAGTTCTAGGATCTAGGATGCTATTACCTCAAATCTGAGAAACCTTGAATATTCAAGCCAATAATTAGAAATATACTTAAGGGTTTCCCTAGAGTAGGGGGCAATGGCCCCCTTTGTCCCCATGAAGCTATGCCCCTGCAGCCCACTACGTAGCGCAATGAACACCACAACCAACACCGAACACCCAATGAGGAAGCTGACACTATGAATCTAGTAAAATACGGCCCACAGGGCATAGGCAAAGAACTCGAGAAGACTCCTTATGCAAATCCGCACGCCCACCCATGGACTGACACATGCAGCATCGATGAACCAATGTCCCCACGCTCCGATGACGCGGACGGTGGAACTGAAAGAAGATACCCACCATCGTGACCACACACAAGAGGCCGACTAACGGGTACCACCACGCTCGGGCCACATCCAATGACGGACGCTGTAAATACAACAGTGCATGCGAGGCGCAACAATGCATCCCAACACGAGCAGGAATGCTCAAATCCAACGGATGGCTCTCCATTCATGTAATGTTCTCTGTAACTCAGGGCCCGCCTACAGTCACCGCATGCAGAATCTCACCGTGTGAGCGCAGCAACCACAATCACACAGCAATCGACCTGAGACGAGCACGCAACCACAACCACAACCACGTGATGGACCGGCAGAGCTATTCGTCCCATAAGTCGAATCGTCGTGCCTTGTATCTTTTCGGTGATTATACGAGGGTCCAACTTTTAGGAACCACATTTATCTAGTAAAAAAGTTCTTTTTCAAACATGTTTGTATAGTTCCTTGTAAAAAAAATGCATGTACTGACACTGGGTGTGTCGATTAATAGAGACCGTTGCTAGTTTTTGCCTGTCTGCATGTTCTGATTAAATTCAGAACATTTCTAGTTTTTGCTTGCTTGATTGCATGCCCTGCTCGCTGAGGATTAAGTATGCATTTGGATTTCAGTTTTCTGAATTTGGATTCAAATACCACAGTGCCTTGCAAGCTACTCCCATCATTCCAGTTTATGGCGTCCAGGAATCTTGAGATTCACATATGATATGATTATATATCTATAGAACGCATTGATGGGCCCATGGTGCTGATGAGGGCAGCCCGCTTCTTTTACTGGAGCTTGATACCTTCCAAAATTAGGCCAAGTGTTTTTGGCGGCTTATGGCATAAAATTAGTTTTTTGTAGGGCTTGACACAAAATTAGTTTAGAAGGGGACTCTAGTTAAGGCCATCCCTGGAGGAAGGTGTAAATCGGCCGGTCCACTTTTGCAAGCCCACTTGAGCAGGTTTTCCCATTTTCCTTATCAGTTTTCTATTTGTTTTTTTTTTTGAGAAACCGATTGTTCGCTATTGTTTATGAAACTAAAATATATTTAATGAACTATTTAAAATTTAAAATATGTTAAGTGTGCATTTAGAAAAAGTTTACCTATTAAAAACATATCCAAAAATACAAAAAATAGCACATATATTTAAAAAGTTCTCCGGTTTTCTACATTTCTTTCTCTATTTTCACTGTTTTTTAATATTTCTTTCCTTTACTTTGTTTTTAGTTGGTTTTTTTGTTTCTTCTCAGTTTCCAATAGCTTTTTTCTTTTCTTTCTTTTTTCCTTGGGTTTGTTTGTTTCTTTCTCATTTTCATCGGTTTTCTTTGTTTCTCTCGTTTTCACTACTTTTGTACACATTTTTAATATATCTAATATAATTTTCTAATACATGTTTAAATTTTCTCAAATAGAACATTAACATTTTTTTAATACATAATCAACATTTTTTCTATACACATTTAACAATTTCAATTGCTTGATGAACATGTTTCAAATATGAGTTTAAGATTTTTCACTGAATACATGGTCAAGATTTTGTTTCTACTTGTTTAACATATTTTTAAATGCTTGGCGTAAAAATGGTTCAATTTTTTTCAGAAACATTGTATATTTTTTGTATACATGAGAAACATTATTTCTATAGAAATTAAATATTTTCAAATGCTTGGTTAACTTTCTTTGGAATGTTTTATGTAAAATGTTTTTTATAATACCTTTATTTAGAATATTTTAAAAGAAGTAGAAAAATAAAGTAAAAATACAAAAATAAAATGGGAAAAACAAAAAAAGGTTGTAGCTTCTCGTGCGCCGGGCCATCCCATCTTGCACCTCCCTTCAGGTGAGGCCTCGGTCTCGCTAGAAGCAAGCTATAACAGCAAACTTATCAAGGGGTAACCCTTGGTGTAGCCACGCAAGGGTCATTTTCATGGGCTGAGAGCACGCCACTTGGTGCGCTGTGAACCACTGTCATGTCGCATGATGGGCGCTCCCTCAGGGTTTTATTTTTTTATTTTTCTTTACACGTTTTCAGGTTTTAGATGATTTTTTCGGGCTTTTGGTTTTCACCCTGTTTTGGAGAAACAAAATAATTTTTTTGCGGAGAGAAAGTCGTTTTTTCGCCTACATGAGGCACAGGTATGTTTCCACGAGAGGCACCGTGCCTTGGAAAAGAAAAAAACATGTTTTTATTTTTTATTTGTTTGCACAAGAGCCTTAGGTTTTGCTTCTCGTAAAGGCAGAGAGTTGCTTATGCGAGAGGTGCCTCTCGGAAAGGCAAAATGCATTTTTATTTCTTTTACTTCCGCGAGAGGCAGACCAGTATCTTTCGGAAAGGGAAAAAAGTTGAAACAAATTCATGCTTTTGGCTTCATTGATTTTCCTTTTTTTCATGATTTTTTAATTAAAATCTATTAACATGGAATCTAGTTTCAAAGATCTCGATGCGAGAAATCCAACAGTGAATATGGTTCGTTATTTGGATGCACGGTTTAAATGATAAAATATTTTAATTAAACTAATTTGTGAAGAAAATAAAACTCATAGGTTGTGACAAGTGAAGCACATGCACTGTGCCATGTCTCCAACCCTCAGAAGGTGGTAGTGCTACCCCTTAATCAGTGATTTCGACTATAGCGGATCCCGTGAATGCGATAGTAGCCAGCGCTCGCCGCCAGGGCTATATGTCGCCTATACCGATTCCTAATAGAAATAGCCTGCGAGTGACATCTAGCGGGCAGGCCTAGTAATGAGGTTCCTTCGCTGTGTGCTGTAGATTTCTGTAGGTACATTTTTTTCTTTCTCATTTTTTTTCTTTGGTTTTATTCAAAATTTCCTTAATATTTTCCATTTTGCCTTTGTTTTTGTTTCCTCATTTTTATTTTTTCTTGGCAGTAGGTTTGTGTAGGTCTGGTTTTCTACAGTTTTTTGTCTGTTTTTCCTTGGTTTTATTTTCTTACAGCGGTTTTCGTCGGTTTTCCTTTTTTTTTTCTCTTCATTTTACTCTGGATTTCTCAATTGTTACTTTGTCTTTCCTATGTTATTGTTTATATATTTCCTTTTATTTTTGTTATTACTTGTTTTTCTTTGTTTTCTTCATGTTTTTCCCTTTTGTTTTAGTTTCTTTGTTGTTTTTTTCATACATACTTTCTTTCTTAGTACATAATGTAATTTTTTAGAGCAGAGCGAAACATTGTAATTATACACTTTGGTAAAAAATTAAAGGCATGATGTACATTTTTTTCTAATACTTGTTTTGAACAATTTTTTGAATATAGTAGCACTTTTTCAAGTACAAGGTGTACATTTTTAATAGAAATAAACCCTTTTAACCTAAGGGAACATTTATTTAAATTGTGTAAACATTTTTAAATATTACAAATAGTTTTTTGTATCTCTGGAAATTCTCTTCAAAATGTCACACACATTTTCTTCAAAATGTCACATGCATATACTACCATGTGGTACTATATATATACTATTTTATTATTTTAAATATGTTCATATACTATATTTAAGATATTTCAAAGTAAGTTACATGAAAAATTGCATATAAGCCCATAGTTTTTGTTATATTTGTGAAATACATGCATATTTGTACGTAAAAAAGAGCATACTCAAAACATGGTATATACTACCTAAAAATTAATATATATATATATATATATATATATATATATATATATATATATATATATATATATATATATATATATATATATATATATATATAGACACACACACACACACACACACACACACACACACACACACACACTATAATCATTGTTATATACTACATACTACACGTACATACTCTCGGTTTCGACAGATACTACATACACCACACAAAATGCAAGTGGTGTGCTTGTAGGAAACATTTGTTAATGTAACACATGGCATTTAATATGGCATGTGCATTTTTTGAACACATGACATTTGTTAATGTAACAAACATTTTTTGTACGCATAATTAATATTTTTCTTCACTAATTTAACATATTTCTATGCATGATTACATTTTAAAGTTTTTTTTGCGTAATATGCCTTTTGTACTATATATATGTAAATATTACGAAATGTTAACAAAAATGAAAAAAAATGTGTGAGAAAAAAAAGACGTGCATGAAGTCATCATGACGTCAGGATGGCGCGGCAGCTCCGAGTTGGCCCGGACCAGTATAGGGGGTGGCTCGACATCGTTGACCAAAACACAATGCGGAAATAGAAAGTTACTATTCAGCACCGGTGCTTTATTGCAACTTGGAAGTGATCATAGAAATTCCAATGAAGCAATGAATGGGCCTATTCTATAAAAAGTTGTCCACTCTGAACTTATTTTTGGAAGCAACTGAAAGAATTGGGCCTGGTTGGGACGTGGAGTTTCTACACCTGAGCTCATATGCTCTTGCTATGAACAGTAAGATAAATAAAATAAAAAAACATTTCAAAAAATTCTGAATTTTTTTTGTGGCATACTTTAAGAAATGTTTGTTGTGCATGCAAAATTTCATCATGAAATGACATTGGTGGAAGGCATGGTAAAAAAACAAAAACGATACTCTGAAAATGTTACTTTCAAACGCATTTTGGAGCTCTGATTTTTTTTGCGATGACCTCCACCAATGTGATTTCGTGATGAAATATTGCATGCACAACAAACATTTCTTAAAGTATGCCACAAATAAATTTCAGAATTTTTTGAAATGTTTTTCTATTTTATTTATTTTACTATTCATATCAGGAGCATATGAGCTCAGGTGTAGAAAGGGACTTTCGGCCTGGTTGCCTTTTGGAACCTCATTGTGTTTGGTTACTTGTGGTGGTTATTTTCTTCCCCTAAAGATAAAGAAACATGTAGTTCTTCCTTTTGTTTTTTGATGATGGTTTTCTGTAGTTCTTCTCTGGCAGTACCTACGGGCACTGATGGCAAAAAAATGCTGAGTGAGGCTTTTTGGAGCCTTTTTTGAAAAATCTGAGAACCATAGTTTAAAGTTTCAAAAGAATTGGAGAAAAATATGTATATATACATATCATTGTATTCTACCAGTATATAATATTTCATTATGAAATTTATTGGCATATGAGCTACAGAAAAAGAAAAAATAATGAATTTTTTAATAGTGACTGTTCATATATTTTAGAACCATGAATTTGCTTTTTTTTTGCATAGTTCACATGTTAATATATATGATCATAAAACTTTAGAGACATGTAGTATACATCCATATAAACTTGAAAAATGTGACTTTTGATTATTCTTTTTCATAAAAAGAGCACCATGGAGCCCAAGCTCTAACATGAACTTTTGCAACTCACACTCTTTCTTTCCGGCTTCCTTTTTCATTCTGTGATTCATATCCCATTATGTCATTATTAATTGAAATGTATTTGGTCGGCTGAAAAATATATATGGTTTGTAAGATGCATGTATTGTGGGCCAAAGTGATGTTCAAATTTTTATTTTATTTTATCTTTTGCGGGGGAAATTGACGTTCAAAGTTGATTGCAAAATACCAGGACGCCATGTAAACAGGGCATGTGTATATAGTACAAATCTTTGTGTCAATCATTTTCATGAAGTTCCCCGCAAAAAAAAAAGAAATCATTTTCATGAAGTGAATATGATGGCACTGAAATTTGGGGCAAGCACCAAAGCTTTCGTACTCCCTCATCCAAAATTGATTGACACAGCTCTAGTATAACTTCGACGTCAATTAATTTGGATCGAAGGGAGTAGTATATTATCAAACAGGAAATGCAAAAACATTGGTTACATGCCCAATTGATGTGTGCCAAATATATTGCAGTAATCCTTTTACCCTGAGGTCTTTGCATGGCAGGAGACTTAATTAAGCTCCAATTATTGATCATAATCTAAATGAATAATCTAATCTCTTAATTAATCTTGTGTGTGTATACTGTATAGCAATGTGAAGCTAAATTGTTGGCGTGTGGATGTTGAGCAGGGAGACCCTGGTGCGCAGGAGGCTGCGGAACACCTTCTCGCTCTCGCTCTCCAGCTCGCCCACGCACTCCTCCAGCTCCAGCAGCCTCGCCGCCGCGTCCCTGTGCGTGTCCTCGCCGGCAGGTGCAGGCTTCTTGCCGCCCACCAGCGCCAGCCGCGTCTTGGGCGAGGTGGCGGAGGTGGACGCCAGTGCCGTGGCCGCGGCGGCGTCGGCGAGGGCGGCGACCTGGAGGAAGACGGAGGCCGAGGCAGCCGCGGTGTCGCCCACGGCCTTGGCCACGGTGCGCGCCACGTCGAGACAGGACGAGGCGGTGGAGGAGAAGGTGTGGACTGACGCGGGCACACACTTGGCGACTGCGGCGGCTAGGCCGGAGAGGTCCTTGGCGGCGCGGCGCTGCTGGCGGGCCGCGGAGGCGAGCTTTGCCGGGTCGCGGCGGCGCACGGCGGCACGGAGCTCGGCGGCATGGCCGCGGAGTGCGAGCAGGGCCGCGAGGAAGGAGCCGTAGGCGTCGGCGAGGGCGAGGAAGCCGTCGAGCAGGGCGTCGGCCGGCGCGAGCGTGAGCGGCAGGTACGAGTGCTCCAGCAGCTCGTCGAGCACGCAGAGGAGCGCGCGGACGTGGGCGAGCGCCAGCGGGTTCTGGCCCGGGTCGGAGGTCCAGGACCGGAGCGCGCGCAGCTGGTCGTCGACGTGGGTCAGCAGCGGGTTCCTCTGGGTCGGCACGCTCGCCGACCGCACGTGCCCGCCCGCCCTGCCGCCGTTGCCGGCGCTCTTCATCATCATCGTCGGCGCCATTGTCGATGGATCGTCTAGCGAGCTAGCCTTTGTCTTGTGATGTTGAAATGGCACTGGCAGAGAGGTCGATCGATGAGTGGGGTAGTGTGGGCGTGCTGGGTTTATATAGCACGCCCGCCATGGTACGGTCGGTGTCCGGAGTAGATGAGGTGTCGTGCTCGTGGCGACTGTGGGGGACGCCATGCATACGGAAGCTTCGGTGAAGATGAAGGCGACGTACGGCTCACATGCATCCCAGACGCTGCACACCGTGTACATACGCGTGCGCGCGCAGGCATATGCATGCATGCAGGGGCACACGATCGGCCTCCACGTGCAGACGCAGCCAGCCTGCAGCCCGCGTTGCAGCGAAGGAACGGGGTAGTCTGCTGCCCTGTGCATGCATGGGGTACTCCGGGGGCCGTCCGATCTTGGGCCAACGGCATGGAGGCCGTCGCACGATCCAGATCTCCCCGAGCTGAGAATCTGAGCTGAGATCGAGAGGGACGACGACTTTGGTGAAGACGACAACGTCGGAGATGCTTGCTATGCTGGCGGGCACCATGCCAGCTATGGATGTCGCGGCGCTGCCGGTGGTGACCGGTGCGCCGGGCGACGGGGCGACGACCCTTAACCTACAATAATCGGCACGAGCGAATCTCGCCGATCGCAAATCGCTCAAACGATGTGTACATTTGCGTGCCCAAGGAAGCTTACAAGCCATGGACATGGAGGTAGCTGACCTACTCGCCGTGCCTTCTCTGTCTGATCCACACTTGAACAGCCTGTCTCCTCTAGGTCAGATCATGGCTACATCGCTCGACCTTCCGGCCTCACAATGTCCACGGCGATGGAACATGACAGGTCCCCAAGCTCGCCATGCGTGTGCGATTGCAAATCTCGTGGCCGTGACAACCCAACCGATCCATGGATACATTCATAGTACATGCCTAGCGCTTCATCCAGTTGCCATTGATTAACTGAGCAACTTGTTGAGTACATGAGCTTGATTAGCTAGTGTACTATTACTACATTCATAGGACATGCTTAGTTTGATCCAATTGCGATTAATTAACGAAGCTAGTTGAGTTAATATACTCCAACTAGCTTGATTAGATAGTACTACCACTTGAACACTTGAGAGCTTCGATCATTGAATCACTTGAATAAAATTAAATAGAGCAACACAGTCAAAAAAATAAATTAAATAGAGCAACTACCTAGCTAGCAAGAATATAGCTTAGATGTAGTCTTGGTCGTGCTGTTTAGATTAATGGCTACTGTCAAGATTGTCAGATTGACAGTGTTGATTGGCTGTAGGACCCTAGGCCGACTGACACTATTAAGCGCCACAAAACGATGTACGGTAATGAATAGATCGATTGAACAAGTCTTCTTTTCTCGTCTTGGCGCAATTCTTGTAAGTCAATAATGTATGTTTCCAGGGGTGAAAACCATTGAGTTGGTCCTCACTGGTCGAATCCGCCGTGGTTGCAAAGCCTAATGCCTTGATGGAGGTATCACTTGATCTATAACTCATCGCTAGGAGAGGATTGGCAGAAATTGTTCAGTACAATGTCCATTGCACATACATCAACATCTTACCAAGAGATGTACACACTAATGGCACTGTCAAAGCGCGAACCAACCTGTGGTTGGATATATAGAAGGACAGTGATATCCCCAGCCCACCAGGGTTTAAGTCCACGTGGTCGCGTTATTTCTGAATTTATTTCAAGATTTACGGCGATGCGTTTTCAATGGGAGGAGACGTTGTATGAGCGCTTACATATGCAAAACCAATTTCCTTTCCCTCTCATGTTTAGTTGTTTTACATGCAGAGTTAGTATTTGTGTGCAATGATAAGTGCATGTCTTTATGAACTTGTGCGATAGCTCAACTGGCATAGACGTAATTTGATCCAGTTTATTAGTGTCAGAAAACTTCCTACACTAGGCTGGGTACCCTAGATAGACCGTAGATCAAACTAGCAAAGACTACAAACTGTTGGACTTTGACTCAATCATTTGGATCAAGCACTGGTGGAAAAAGGGCCTTTGGTCGCGGTTCGCAACTGCCATTAGTCGCGGTTGCACAACCGCGACCAAACAGGCGGGACTAAAGGCTCCACCCTTTAGTCGCGGTTGCTTAAGAACCGCGACTAAAGGCCCGTCCACGTGGGCGCCAGGTGGCCGTCGGGGCGGAGGACTTTTAGTCGCGGTTCTTCTGGCCAACCGCGACTAAAGACCGCCGCAGGTTTAGGGTTTTAGCCCCCCCCCCCTAAACCTGCCCCCCCTAAACCTGTTTTCTGTTTAATTTGTATTGTTTTATTTCTTTTATGCTTTATTTTAATTTTGAAGGAGTTTCACATATTCTACGCTACTACATACATGCATATGATTGTACAATTTCAAACAAATTTGAAATTAGAACCAAAAAGAATTCAAGAGGAATATACAGTATATATTAAATATCATCGATGACCATATACAATTTTGAACAAGTTTCCATACATAATTTAAGGCATATAAAGTTCTACGTCCTCGTAATGGTGTTCTCCTTTAGGATGGAGGACTTCCCTCCTGAACCATCCAGCTAGTTCCTCTTGAAGTGGTCGGAAGCGAGCTTCTGGACTAAGCATCATCCGGAGGTTATTCCTCTGAGCATTGGTATCACTCGGAACCCGCTCAGAGGTGTATCTCCGGATCATCTCACAGACATAGTATCCACATAGATTGGTCCCCGCTGGCTGAATATCCCCAGCATTCTTAGCCTTTGACTTTTTGAATTCTAGCTCTTTTTTGAATTCACCGACCTTTGTATCTACGAACCGTCTCCAGACCCTACGAGGCAAAGAAAATTAAATGAACAAGAGAGTTATTAGTTACTTGATATTAGGAAATGAACGAAATAGGCCGATCGATATAGAGCGCAAATGAATGAAAATAATTACTTCTGCATCATTTTTCTCAGGTCGCCCCAAAGCTTTGGATCCATATTCAGAGAGTCGTGGACGAGACATTCTGAGGTGTCAACTTTAATTACTAGCAGAATCCAGTGGAACCTGCGGACACGATACATGCACAGTACGTCATGCATAACTCATCGATTAGCCGGCCACATACCATGCATGGAGTAAACAAAAGAGAATGTGCTCAAGACAGAAACACTCACCCAAAATGGTAAGGAAATAGAATATCACTTTTGAGTTCCTGCTTTGTAAGAAACTGCCACAGGTCTGCCTCCATGTCGTCGGGGTGATGCCGCAACACATATCCATTAACGATGTGTGGGTCAATGAACCCAACATCATGGATGTTCCTTACTCTGCATTCCTTAATCTTCATTCTGCATGTATAATAGCGGACACAACAATATAGTTAGGACATATATATAGTGCAGGCAATATGAACGAGATGGGGTAGAAATAAATCACTTACAGAACGTAGCAACTGATGATAGATTTGTCGAGCTCGCGCAGATTGAAAAGCTGGAACAATTCACTCAGATGAATTTGTACATAGTAATGTTTGAAGTGATGCTCATATCTAACTTCCGCATAAATATATTCGTTGGCGTTTTTATTTTTTATGTAACCCTTGTACCATTTCAGCAGACCTTTCATTTGTGGAGATAGATCCTGTTCCTGCGCAGGCTCGACGAGAGGCCCATTCTTCACATATGTAATTACTACCTCCTTCACTGGCGCCTCATCAAGGCCTAACAGTTCACGAAGAGTAATACCTAAGTTGGCCGCTTGTTCTCTGGCACTCGTTGCAGTCAATCCAAGTGCTGCCGCAGCTGCTATGATATCGGGGTCATCCGGACCGGCGGCTTTCACTATAAGCGGGGCAATCGATTGTTTACTTTGTTCCCCGAGCTGGGCAACTCGTTTACTTTGTTCCAGATCGGGGTCATCCGCCCGCCCTTTCTTCTCCTTCAACATGAGTGCCTGCCTACGAAGTTCACGTGCATAGTCCTCAGGCAGATTCTTCGCGGCTTGGGACGGTGTGCTCAAAAATGACTTAGCCCACTTCTTTTGCTCATCAGAAAATACTGGCTTGGGCTCGGGCTCTCTTTTCTTCTTGCAGTCCGTCTTCCATTTCTCAAGATCAGCAGCCGCGGCCGTGGCAGTTTCCTCGGCACTACGTTCCCAAGGCCTTGTGGGGAGAGGCTTCAGTGATGGCTTCGGTACCTTTGTGGTCTTAGGTACATAAGGGTCCGGGTTAATAATCCAGGACTGCTTCTGCTTCTTTGCCGGAGGTGGATTGGGGGGCGGCGTCTGATCACCCGCCGGACGAGGACTGGGGGGCGGCGTCTGATCACCCGCCGGACGTTGTGGACTGGGAGGCGTTGGCTGACGTGACGGAGGTGTAGGTGAACCGCCACCACCACCACCACCACCACCGCCGCCACCGCCACCACCACCACCGTAGGGGGGTGGACTTGTTGTCCTTGGCGCCTCGCCTGGAAACTTGATAAACTTCTTTTGCCATAGAATGAAATGGCGCTTGACATCTCCAAGTCTTTTCTCCCCTTCAGGTGTAGCAATGTCAATCTCCAGGTCCTCAAACCCTTGGACTATGTCCTCCACCGTGACACGAGCATAGCCATCTTGAATGGGGTTGTTGTGGTGGAGTGCTCCAGGTAAACATGGTAAAGCACTGCCGATGGCTACCTTCATGGACATGTTCCCGATAGGATAATACAGATGACATTCTTTCCTCTCCTTTATATCGTCCACGGGGTAGCGAGGAGGCTCCGGTGCAGTAATTTCGACCACCAGAGGCTCCGGTGCAGTAATTTCGATCGTCGGTGCATCTGCACCAGCCGGTGGGGCCTTCGTGGAAGCCACGCTGCTTCTCTGCTGCTGGCTATCGAGATCCGCTGGATGATCTTCATGCTGCGCCCAAGCTGCATCTCTTTCGGCTACTAGTACACTCACGGTTTTCTTCATCACATCCATTTCCGATGCCAACCGCGCCACAACATCTGCTTCCCGATCCATCTTTCTCTTACGGCTTCTGTAACCGTACGGGTCATCGTTCTGGGGGAACCCTATTTTCCACGGAATGTGCCCCATGCCTCGTACACGTCCTCCGTGTTCAGGATTCCCGAGGGCTTTTGTCAGTGCGTCGTTCTCTCTGTTGAACTTGATCTTCCCCTCTTGAGCATCCCTCATTGCGTCAATAAGGGCTTGGGTGGGTTTCATTATTTTGCCCTGGTAAACACACTCCCCTGTCTCCGGGTTCAGCGTTCCCCCATGCCCGTACCACCAGCTTTTGGCCCTTGGGTCCCATCCCTCCGTACCTGGACGGATTCCTCGCGCCCTCAGCTCGTTCTCCATCTTCTCCAACCTAGGCTGCCAAAGGCGATACCCTCCTGGCCCCATAATATGATTGTACTCCTTCTTAGCCGCATTTTCCTTATTTTTTTTCGATATTTGAATGAACTGCTCCGATTTCTTTTGCTTCACAAATTCTGGCCAATCATGTTTCAGTTTCTCATATTGTCCTTTGAAATCCGGAGTCTTGTTCTGCTTGACAAAGTCATGGTTTAGATTTTGCTTGAATTTCCGGAATGCGTCGGCCATCTTATGAAGAGCGAACTGTTTGACTAGCCTCCTCCTCTCCTTGTTTTCCTCAATCTTGTTACCCTCCTCATCGAATTTGTTGTATTCCGGAGGTAGAACGAAATGTTCCATAAGCTTCTTGAAGCAATCTTTTTTTGTTCTCTTATCGACAAAAGTGAAACCAGCAATTCGTGCCTTCTTTGGCTCATTCCACTCCTGGACGGTGATCGAGACGTTGTCTCTAACAACGGCTCCGCATTGGATGACAAACTTGATGGCGTTCTTGCGAGGCTCCAGCGGCCTGCCGGTTGCACTGTCGACAACCTCGATGGTGCATGTTTCTCCTTGTTTCATCGTCTTGGTTGCGCCACGCTTTGATGACGTACTCGATTGTTTCGACGATCCGGCCGAGGGCTAAAATAAGAAAGAGAGTCGCGCCCGTTAGTACACACATATTTATTCAAATCAGTTAGTTTGTATCACCAGAGGCTCAATGTATATATATACCTCGGCGCCGGAGGTGGTTGCTACTTCCATTTGAAGATCGTCGTTTATCGACGTTTGTTCGGCATCATCTTGCTGACGGCGCCCTTCATCTTCACCGTCAAGGTTCAGATAAGAAGAGACATCATCTTCTTCTTGTCCGGTCGGCACATATTGAATATCGCCGTTTATGATGCCGAACATATGTGCTTCACCGTCCGGATCATAGTTGTCCATAATCGGGTCAGCTCTATCGTCCGCCATTATGTCAGTCCTGAAAACATGTAGTAAAAACAAATTAATTAAGTGAAGAAGGGGGGCGGTGGCGGTGGCGGTGGCGAAAGGGCGGTGGCAAAAGGAGGGGGCGAGGAAGGGGTGGGAGAGGGTGTCGCGGTAGAGCGCGAGACGGGGCGGCAGACGACGGCGTCACGGAGAGGGAGGCGAGGACAACACACATGTATAACCCTCGCCATTTGGTTAATTATCAAATTTTACGGTTTTTTGTTAATTATCAAGTTTTAAGTTACTTTTTTTCTTCTTCCTTTTTCTTTCTTCTTTCTTTTGGTTTTCATTTGGTTTTCATTTGGTTTTCATTTTTTTCTTCTTCCTTTCTTCTTTCTTCTTCTTCCTCTTTCTTCTTTCTTCTTTCTTCTTTCTTCTTCTTCCTTTTTCCTTTCTTCTTCTTTCTTTCTTCTTTCTTCTTTCTTCTTCTTCCTTTTTCCTTTCTTCTTCTTTCTTTCTTCTTCTTCTTCCCTTTCTTCTTCTTTCTTTCTTCTTCCCTTTCTTCTTCTTTCTTCTTCTTTCTTTCTTCTTTCTTTCTTCTTCTTCCTTTTCTTCTTATTCCTTTCTATTCTTTCTTTCTTCTTCTTTCCTTTTTCTTTTTTCTTTCTTTCTTCTTCTTCCTTTCTTCTTCCTTTCTTCTTTTTTTTCTTCTTCCTTTTTCTTTCTTCTTTCTTTTGGTTTTCATTTGGTTTTTATTTGGTTTTCATTTTTTTTCTTCCTTTTTCTTTCTTGTTTTTTCTTTTTTTCTTCTTCCTTTTTCTTCTTTCTTTTTTTCTTCTTCCTCTGTTTTTCTTCTTCCTTTCTTTTTTCTTCTTTCTTTTTCTTTCTTGTTTTTTTTCTTTCTTCCTTTTTCTTTCTTCTTCCTTTGTTTTTCTTCTGTTTTTTGTTTTCTTTTGTTTTTTCTTCTGTTTAATTTGTTTTTCTTTCTTCTTCTTCCTTTTTCCTTTTTCTTTTTCTTCTTCTTCTTTTTCCTTAAGCAGGGCCGGCCGGCACCGGCCAGCAGGCGGACGGCAGGGCGCGCGATGGGCGGCGGGCGGTGCGCGGAGGACGGCAGGCAGGGCAGCGGGCGGCGGGCGCGGCGGGCGGCAGGGCGTCGGGCGGCGGGCAAGGGCGCAGGGCACGGGCGGCGGGCAAGGGCAGGCACGGGCGGAGGCGGCGCTCACTGGGGACGGGGGGCGGCGGCGCGCAGGGCTTCGGCGTCGGGGCAGGGCTTCGGCGTCGGCGTCGGCGTCGATCGGCGTCGGGGCAGCGCTTCGGCGTCGAGAGAGAGGAGAATGGGAAGTGGCAAAACTGCCAAGTGCAGTATTTATAGACGCACCTTTAGTCGCGGTTGGTGTGGCGGACCGCGACTAAAGCCTAGCTTTAGTCGCGGTCCGCCACACAAACCGCGACTAAAGGCTAGCTTTAGTCGCGGTCCGCCACACCAACCGCGACTAAAGGGTTTTGGCGCCGCTTTGTTCCCGCGCAGGAAGAGCCTTTAGTCGCGGTTGGTGTGGCGGACCGCGACTAAAGCTACCCTTTAGTCGCGGTCCGCCACACCAACCGCGACTAAAGGTCTGTGCTGGCACTGGCGCGGTGCGGTGGGATGTTTAGTCCCACCTCGCTAGCCGAGAGGCTTCGACAGTGGTTTATAAGCGCGGCTGCGCTGACCACTTCGAGCTCCTCTCAAATGCAGGCTTACGGGCCTATTCTGTTACTACTAGCCTGTGGGCCTACTGGGCCTTCCTGCGGGCCTGAATCCTGGCCCAATAATGGGTTTCTAGTCGTATTCAGGCCGTGGTGGCCCAGTAGATGGCATACTTTTTATTTTTTGCCTGTTTTTTGTTTTCATTTTTGCTTTATTTATTTTGTTTTGTTTCTACTTACAACAAAAAACTTATTTATTTTATTTTATTTTGTTTCTAATTACTTATTTATTTTACTTTATGATAATTATTTTTGCTATTAAAGTTTCTAATTACTTATTTATTTATGTTATTAAAATCTTAAAAATACAATTATATATACAAAAAATCAGAAAATAAAACTAATTCATTTTAAATTCTTGTTTTTCTTCTGTTTTTTTCTTCCTTTTTTCTTCTATTTTTTTCTTCTGTTTTTTTCTTCCTTTTTCTTGTTTTTCTTCTTTTTTTTCTTCCTTTCTTCCTTTTTCCTTTTTTCTTCTGTTTTTCTTCTGTTTGTTTTTTTCTTATGTTTTTCTTCTATTTGTTTTTTCTTCTGTTTTTCCTTTTTTCTTCTGTTTGTTTTTTTCTTCTGTTTTTCCTTTTTTCTTCTGTTTTTTTCCTTTTTCCTTCTTTCTTCTTCTTCCTTTTTCCTTTTAAAATCAGAAAAATAAAACTAATTCATTTTAAAATCTTAAAAATACAATTATATATCAAAAAAATCAGAAAAATAAAACTAATCCCTTGAAGGTTTGACAAAAGGTTTGATACATCATTCAGTTCATCGACCAAATACAAAGTTTGGTACAATAAATTATTACACATCAATTCTTCCCTTGTGTCCCTGCTTGCTTACGATTGTGCCGTATCCATGGAGCATCCTCATCATTTAACTTAATGCTTGGGTCGGTGTTCACTTTGAAGGGCGGAATTTCAGCAAACATATTATAATCTTCTGACATGTCTGTCTTGTCCTCCACTCCCACGATGTTTCTTTTCCCTGAAAGAACAATGTGGCGCTTTGGATCATCGCATGATGTACTGATCGTTTTCTTATCTTTCTGTTTCCTCGGTTTGCTACTCATGTCCTTCACATAGAAAACCTGAGCGGCATCTTTCGCTAGGACGAATGGTTCGTCAAGGTAACCAAGATTGTTGAAATCCACCATTGTCATTCCGTATTGTTGGTCCACCTTTACCCCACCTCCTGTTAGCTTGAACCATTTGCACCGGAACAAAGGGACCTTAAAGGAGGGTCCATAGTCAAGTTCCCATATCTCCTCTATGTAACCATAATATGTGACCTTTTGCCCATTCTCGGTTGCTGCATCAAAGCGGACACCACTGTTTTGGTTGGTGCTCTTTTTATCTTGGGCGATCGTGTAAAATGTATTCCCATTTATCTCGTACCCTTGGAAAGTCGTTATAGTCGAAGATGGTGTCTTGGCCAACATGTACAGCTGATCTACAACATCATTGTCATTCATTAAATGTTTTCTCAACCAACTGCCGAAAGTCTCCATGTGGGCCTTCCTAATCCAGGATTCAGGCTTCCCCGGGTTGTCCGAGCGTAAAATATTCTTGTGTTTCTCAAAGTACGGAGCCACCAAGCTGGAATTGGTCAGTACAGTGTGGTGTGCTTCAGTCAGAGAATGGCCGTCCATACATATCGTTGATTTCCTTCCGATCGTGCCTTTTCCACTTAGTCTCCCCTCGTGCCGTGATCGAGGAAGGCCAATCGGCTTAAGGTCAGGAACAAAGTCAACACAAAACTCAATTACCTCCTCATTTCCATAGCCCTTGGCGATGCTTCCTTCTGGCCTAGCACGGTTACGAACATATTTCTTTAATACTCCCATGAACCTCTCGAAGGGGAACATATTGTGTAGAAATACAGGACCGAGAATGAAAATCTCTTCGACTAGGTGAACCAGGAGGTGCGTCATAATATTGAAGAAGGATGGCGGGAACACCAACTCGAAACTGACAAGACATTGGACCACATCGTTCTGTAACCGTGGTAGATCTTCTGGATTGATTACCTTCTGAGAGATTGCATTGAGGAATGCACATAGCTTCACAATGGCTACTCGAACATTTTCCGGCAGGAGCCCCCTCAAAGCAATCGGAAGCAATTGCGTCATAATCACGTGGCAGTCGTGAGACTTCAGGTTTTGGAACTTTTTCTCCGCCATGTTTATTATTCCCTTTATATTGGACGAGAATCCAGACGGGACCTTCATACTGCTCAGGCATTCAAAAAAGATGACCTTCTCTTCTTTGGTCAGAGCGTAGCTGGCACGACCTTGAAACCATTCCGGATGCCGGTCATCAGGGTCTTTCAAACGTTGCTGGTCCTGCCGTGCTTCCTTTGTATCATTTGTCTTCCCATACACGCCCAAGAAGCTTAGGAGGTTCACGCAAATATTCTTCGTAACGTGCATCACGTCGATTGCAGAGCGGACTTCTAGGACTTTCCAGTATTCTAGCTCCCAGAATATAGATTTCTTCTTCCACATGGCTGCGTGCCCGTCAGCTCCCTTCGGAACTGATTGTCCGCCAGGACCCTTTCCAAAGATGACTTTCAAATCCTTGACCATATTAAATACCTCAGCACCAGTGCGTTCTGCAGGCTTCGGCCGGTGATCTGCCTTGCCGTTGTAATGCTTGCCTTTCTTTCTTACTGGATGAATTTTCGGAAGAAATCGACGATGCCCAAGGTACACGTTCTTCTTACAATTTGGCAAATGTACACTTTCAGTCTCATGTAAGCAGTGCGTGCATGCATTGTATCCTTTATTTGACAGTCCCGAAAGGTTACTAAGAGCAGGCCAATCGTTGATGGTTACGAAAAGCAACGCTCGTAGGTCAAATTCCTCTTGTTTGTGCTCATCCCACACACGGACACCAGGGCCCCACAGCTGTAAAAGTTCATCAACTAATGGCCTTAGGTACACATCGATGTCGTTGCCGGGTTGCTTAGGACCTTGGATGAGCACTGGCATCATAATGAACTTACGCTTCATGCACAACCAAGGAGGAAGGTTGTAGATGCATAGAGTCACGGGCCAGGTGCTATGGCTGGAGCTCTGCTCGCCAAAAGGATTCATGCCATCTGTACTTAGACCAAATCTTATGTTCCTTGCGTCAGCTGCAAAATCTTTGAACTCTCTGTCGATCTTTCTCCATTGCGTTCCATCTGCGGTGTGTCTCAACTCCCCGTCCGACTTACGGTCCTCTTTGTGCCATCGCAACAACTTGGCATGCTCTTTGTTCCTGAACAGACGTTTCAACCGTGGTATTATAGGAGCATACCACATCACCTTGGCGGGAACCCTCTTCCTGGGTTTCTCGCCCTCAACATCGTCACCAGGGTCATCGCCTCTGATCTTATAACGCAATGCAGTGCATACCGGGCATTCATTCAAATTCTCGTATTCACCGCGGTAGAGGATGCAGTCGTTGATGCATGCATGTATCTTCAGAACCTCTAAACCTAGAGGGCAGACAACCTTCTTTGCTTCGTACGTACTGGCGGGCAACTCGTTATTCTTTGGAAACATATTCTTCAACATTTTCAGCAAGTTTTCAAATGCCGAGTCAGCTACACCTGCCTGTGCCTTCCATTTCAGCAAATCCAGTGTGCAGCCCAGCTTTTTCAGACCATCATCGCATCCGGGGTACAACGACTTTCTGTGATCCTCTAACATGCGATCCAAATTCTCCCTCTCCTTTTCAGTTTCGCAGCGTCTCCGTGCATCAGCAATGGTCCGACCAAGATCATCAACGGTCTCATCACGTGCCTCTTCTTCACCTTCACCTTCCCCTTCACCTTCAGCATCGTCCATGAAAGTATCACCGAAATCAGCAAGATAGCTTTCATCGATGAAATCATCCCCTTCTTCATCTTCTTCCATTATGACCCCTCTTTCTCCATGCTTGGTCCAACAATTATAGCTTGGCATGAAACCGTGCCGAAGCAGGTGCAGGTGAACTTCTCTTGAGGAAGAGTAACCCTTCTGATTCTTACAATCAACACATGGACAGATAACAAAACCCTTCTGCTTGTTCGCATTAGCCACTACGAGGAAATCTTTCAAACCCGTAGTGAACTCGCGGGAGAGTCGGTTACCGTACATCCATTGCCGATTCATCTGCATTATTATAATATAAAATATATAATTAACCATCATGCATTTGTTAAACTAACTAGCTATAAACAATAGAAATTAAACAATGAACAACACACATGCATATTTAATCAATGACACACATGCATGAAAGGTTCAAGTTGCTAACCGCGATCGAGGAGGAAAAAAATGAATGAGGAACCTCAAGTGTGGCTCTTGGGGCATTTCATCAAACACCTTGTGTGCATAAGAGGAACCAAAAGCAAACCTACACCCCCTTGTGAAGCTTGTGAAGAGAAGTGGCACCAAATGGCTAAGTGAGTGCGCTGAACTGGTATATATAGGGGAGGAGCTTTAGTCGCGGTTGGCCTGGCCAACCGCGACTAAAGGCCTTTGGGCACATTTAGTCGCGGTTGGCCTGGCCAACCGCGACTAAAGCCCCTCACGTGCACCAGCTGGCCACCGAGCGCCCTGGGCGCAGGCATTTGGTCGCGGTTCGTCTGCCGAACCGGGACTAAAGGCTTCATTAGTCGCGGTTCCTACAGTTCCGCGACTAATGGGGCTGGACGGAAGCCTCTTTTTCTACCAGTGAAGTTAACTAGCCACTGGAAAGGCTGGACCTTAGACTTGCTATTTAGATTCCAAGTGTCATGGTTGATCACAGTGCCCATTAGCTATAACAGCGGCCAGGTCCATACTCAGTAGACTGATTCAGATTTGTTATTGTGAATATTGACCCAGTTCAAATTGTTCAGCATAATGTTCATTACAGGTTACATGTTATAATTATTATAATAGAAAAATAAGTACTACCAATTGATTAACTGAGCAACTTGATGAGTACATGAGTTTGCTTAGCTAGCACCACTACATTCATAGGACATGCTTAGTTTGATCCAATTGCGATTAATTAACGAAGCTAGTTGAGTTAATATAACTAGCTTGATAAGGTAGTACTACCACTTGAACACTTGAGAGCCTTGATCGTCGGAGTAGCAAATGCATGCCCCAACTGGATCACTTGGATAAAATTAAATAGTGCAACAACCTAGCTAGCAAGAATCAAGCTCAGATGTAGTACTGGTCATGCTGTTTAGATTAACTGCTACTGTCGAAATTGATCGTGTTGATGAGCTGAAAGACTCAGGCCGACCGACATTATTAAGCGCCGCAAAACCATGTACCGCAGTCAATAGATCGATTGAACAAGTCTTGTTCGCTCATCTTGTACAAATTCTCCTAAGTTCATAATGCCGGTTGCCTGGGGTGAAAACCACGAACCTGATATCCTCACTTGTCGAATCCGCTGCCGACGATACAAAGCCGCATGCTTTGATGGAGGTATCTCCTAATCTATAACTCATCGCTAGGAGAGGATTGGCACATACATCACCATCTTACCAAGAGATGTACACAGTGATGGCACTGTCAAAGCTAGTCAAATAGTGATGAACGGTATGCACATGATCCTGAATTTAGAGTAACAAAAATCAAATATATTTGTGTCACCTCATGGAGCAAAACTACAGACATTTGCCGAACCAATTTTCTTTCCCTTTCATGTTTACATGGAGAGTTAATAGTTGTGTGCAATGATATGTACGTGTCTGTGTGAACTTGTGTGATAGCTCAACTGGCATAAACATAATTTGATCCAGTATATCAGTGTCGGAAACCTCCTACACTAGGACGGGTGCCCTAGGTAGACCGTAGATCAAACTACCAAAGACTACAAACTGTTAGACTTTGACTCAATCATTTAGATCAAGTTAACTAGCAACTAGAAAGTCAAGACCTTAGACTTTCTGTTTAGATTCCAAGTGTCGTGGTTGATCGCAGTGCCGATTAGCTGTAACAACAGCCAGGTCCATACTCAGTAGATTGATTCATATTAATTATTGTGAATATTGACCCAATTCAAATTGTTCAGCACAATGTTCATCATAGGTTACAATATGATCAGTATCATGTTGGCTAGAATTGTACTCCCTCCATTCCAAAATAGATGACTCAACTCTATAGTACAACGTTGAGTCATCTATTTTGGAATGGAGGGAGTACATATTAGTGCCATTATCCAAACCCAACATTTTCCTCTTTGTACAAATTAATTTGTTTTGCATTTGTAACTAGAACTAATATATTTCTGTGCAATCTTTATGGCTGTGTAAGCTCAACCAATACATATTCTGAATGTCTGACGCAATTATGATTTGTTAACGACACAATTGATACATTTTATTAATTAGTGCCAGAAAACTATGTGTTAGTCATGTTTTTACATGTTTGCGCCCAAATCAAGGAAGGCTAGGTAGACTCTAGATCAACCTAGCAAGATTAGAGCTTCTAGGCTGACTTGCTTTGGTGTTAAGATTCCTAGTGTCTCCTTTGAACTTTTGATTAGCAGCGATTCCAAAGTCAATTGAGCAAGCAGGTCCACCACATCGCGCTTAAAAACATAATGTTTTTGTATCACATTACCCCTTTTTGTACTAATTAGTTTGTTTGCTTTGAGGTTGTGAATGTGTGATCAAGTTGCACATTATAACTTCTTGATCTATGGGAGATCACAAGACGGAGGTATGAGTAAATTAGGATTAATTGTAATTTTCTCTTAGAATTATAAAAATGAAATAAATAGATAAGAGTATGCGTATTACCCACAAAAAAGATAAGTGTATGCATGTTCATCGAAGTATAAATAACCTTGTATGGGGTTATATAAGCATGCATAATGTGTGCTTTATGTTGGATATTTCCACTTTATTCATATCTTAGAAGCTTATAAAAACTTAGTCATTTCCCGATTCTTACAAAAAGTGTCATGGTTTTATATTCGGTATATTTGTTAACAGATTTATACGCATATGAGCTTATTATGCTTGTAGCAATAACACCTTTTTTTGCCACTTAACTGAGCTTAACTTTTCATCTTTTTTGCAGAGGTCTATGATTTATTTATGGCTTTATGCCCAATGGTGAATCTACTTAAAACACATACATGTTCCCAATATGGTTGGCTTAAGACTACAAATTTGCGTTCCTTTGAAAATGAAGTTAATTATGTAAAAGAGTACATGTTTGCAGAAGAATACATATTTGCAGAGGAATACATCTCATATGACATTGACATATTCGTTAATAAAGTAATTACTGACGGATAGACATGCAACAATTAATCATTGACGACTTGATAACTACCACTTATACATCAAAAACTATATTTAAATCAAACTTCGAACAAATTTTGGACACAACAAAGTCACTGGAGTAAGTTAACCTAGTAATGGCTGCACAAACTAAGGAATCATTCTAATGAATCATAACTTATACACAATGCATGCTATGATTTATTGGTTACAAAAACACAATATAATTATTATAATAGAAACTTAAGTAAAAGAATTGGGAAAGTTTATAAATCAAGTACACTAGTTTCCCCATAATAAGCTCATTATTATGTTTTCTATATAGGTTGAGTGGTGCCTTAGATATACATATTTGTGTGCAAACTATTCATATAAAAGGAAGGTTTATAGTTTCAGTGGCCTTCGTTGGGCTTGAACTTCATCATGCGAGAATAATATATACTATGATGTTCTCTTATGTATTATTTTCATTAAACTCTAGTTTACTAAATTTATCGATAAGTATCTCAATAGAAGATTCAAGAGTGACTGCATGACCGCCCTTAGTAACACAAACTAACTTAGAGCATGGTTAATAATATAGCCACTAGCTGGCTATATAAACATGACATGTCATCAAGAGTTAGCATTATTAATTACCCATACAATAGAGTTGTCTATAAGGTTGGCTATAAGGGTAGAACTATTTTTAACTTTCTCTCTATCTCTTTCCTCACATTAAATGCTTTTACCTAGAAGCTCGCGTATAGGTTGGCTCTTGCATGTTAGCCCACTCAATCATTTTTTTCTTGTCTCTCTCCTCCACGCAGGCAAAAATGCCATGTAAGCAGGCTTATAGCCCACTATTGTTCTTGCTCTTAGTATGCAATGGTATGAACCGGTAAACATGGTGGTCCCAGGTAAACTAATAGATGTCATGAATTGTCATGTAGAAAGACATGCAAATTAGAACATGTAGGTTAGTGTTATAATTAATTTAGTAAACTGAGTCGCCAATATAGATATATTGTAATTACATGATTTTTTGGGTATAAATACCGAGTACAATGCAGATGCTCACACACACACCATGCCCCCTCCCACATACACACATCATGTTCTGAAAACTTGCTGAGCCTCAAAATCGGCAAGGTCATCATGGTCACCATATGCGACGAACACGTTGCCTTGTATTGAAGAAAGGTCCACGTTCACAAGACAAACACATGCCGTCGAATCTGGAGTTTGATCTCTAGTGGCCTGAGGGTACAACTAACCTCAAACCAATTGCTAACTAATATAGTTGGCATCAACACATTTTGTTGAACCTGAAGAAACTTTCCAAGAAAACATTTTTTTGTCATTAATAATGTTTAGATGGCTAGAACCCTTCAATGTTCATCACATAGACAAAGTTGCTTCCTTAATTCTTCAAGGAAAAATTAAGGATGATTTTACCCCTCGTTCATCACATAGATGGCTAGAAAACTTGCGCACGCGCGGCGGAAAGGATGCAGCGATCGGGGCGGGCAGCGCCGCCGGAGGGGAGGGCGGGGCCGGGGAATCGGGGTCGGACTCCGAGGCCTCGGGGTCGAGGGCCCAAAACTTGTTGGAAGAAGCTAGCGGGCGGAGAGGGGACTGGGGAGTGGACGGCGGAGAGAAGGAGGGGGAGGAGACCACTGGCTGGCGACAGGGAGTGGCGGCGCAGAGGGGCACCGAAGACGAGGGGGAAGGGGGCGTGCACGGTGCCACCGTCGCCCGGACGGGGGAGAGGGAGAGGGGGGAAAGGAGAGCCATCAAACGGTCCTAGCGAAGAAGTACCAGATCAGATCAAGCAAGTCTAAGAAGGGAAACAACATCATCATTCTATATATACTTTGTAAAACATGCTTACATAATTAATTGAAAATAAAATCAGGAAATCTGTGTATATGATTAATCATGCAATGCTATAGACATGCGCAAAACCGGACTTTCTCTCTCTTTCTATTCTCTATTTATATGTAAATTTGATATTGGTAAGTAATAAGTACATATCTTTCTGGTTGTGACAACTCAAGTGGCACATATTGTGATTTAACGACGCAGTTGATATATTTTCTTAATCAGGTTCAGAAAACCGTGTTTCAGTCATGTTTGTACATGTTTAGAGCTAGGTAGACTCTAGATCGACCTAGCATGACTAGAGCTGCTAGACTGGCTAGCTTTGGTGTCAAGATTCCCAATGTCCCCTCTGACATTGTTGATTAGCTGCGATTTCAAAGTCAACTAAGCGAAACTGATGAACTATATTGACGACACGGTCAAAAACATACATGGGTTGTACGATTTTACCCCTTCTTGGACTAATTAGTTTGTTTTCTTCGGGCTGTGAATGTGTGATCAAGTTGCATATTATAGCTGATCGATTTATGGGAGACCACAAGAACAAAGGTGTGAGTAAATTAGGATTAATTAGGGGCTGAACATGTTTGTAAGTCGGCTTGCTAACTCAGTGAATCTGCTTCACAATAGCTTGGCGATTTTTTGCTCAAAATTGTACAAATGAAATATAAGTGTATGCATATATGCTCATGCAAGTATAGCTAACCTTGTATGGTCATTCGGCTTTGATAGACTCTGGTTATCTGAGATGAATTTGGAACTGGAAATTTGTAATGAAGAAATGTGCCATCGAAATGAAGCAAATTGATTAGAGTGTTCGTCATTATGGCCACCCCTATGGTTAGCACAAGGTAAGCTCTAGCAAACAACAAAGGACTCACACAATGTTGAACAGTTTCTGCATCAGTTCCATATTAGCAGAAATTATTTCATTGCTTTGCACACTAGCTAACTGCATCTGTAAATAACAGAATGATAAATTGAGACACCTTGCACTATGTTGTTGAACAGAACTCTGAACATTTGAGCTGTAGCAAAATCCCATTCTCTGCATTAACTTTTTGTGTGTATTATGTGCATTCTGTAGTAACGTTCAGCAAAATATACATGGCCTAACTAATTGAGTTTCTTTTCTTTGTACACATGAGTTCCTAGCTAGATGGTAGGCGTCATAATGTTGAGCACTGAAACTCTGGTCTGCACAACGCTCCTGAACACCATGTCGCAGACGCCGTCGCACTCTTCGAAGCATCGCTCCAGCGCGCACAGCCTATCGACAGTCGCTGTGGCGGCCCTCCTGGCGAACGCAGGAATAAACGTGGCCGTCTTCTTGGAAGATGACGCCACGGTCGACATGGACACGGCGGCCGAGAACACGGCCGCGGAGGCCATGGCGCTGGCAGCCGCCGCCTCCACCAGCAAGTAGACCATTTCGGCCTCCTCGCCGCTAACGGCCACGAGGTTCAGGCGCGCGCTCTTGGAGAAGATGGCAGAGACGGACGCGGAGAGACGGGCGAGCTCCTTCTCTGCACGACGCTGGGACCTGGCGGCGGACGCGAGCCTCCCGGCGTCGCCCCTGCGTAACGCCACACAGGACTCGGTGGCGGCGTGCCTGAGCGACAGGAGGCACTCCTGGAAGCCCTGGTGCGCGTCGTCGAGGAGAAGGAATGCGTCGAGGAGGCGGTCGGCGGCGTTGCTGGCAGGGCACCGGAGCGCGTCCTGGGACTCCAGGAGGAGGAGGAGGTCGGCGAGGGAGGAGTGGAGCGCCTGGATGGCGGCGAGGCCGGCCGGGAGGGATGAGGAAGGGTCCTGCTGGATCCAGGAATGGACGGCGGCGATGTGGGCGTGGAGGTTGGCGAGGAGCGGGTGGGAGGAGGTGGTGCCGGGCAGGCTGGCGGAACGGACGTGGCGAGGCTTGGAGAAGGACCTCGCCGGCGTGAGAGGGAAAGAAATGGAGCGGCCGAAGTTGAGAGCCATTCTAGCTCTTGCTGTTGCTTCTTCTCGAGTTTGTTGTTGCTGCTAGATGTGTGAGATGAGATGTGGTGTGATGGAGGAGACGGTCGATGTTGTATATATGCAGTGGGTCGGAGGCAGCCAGGCCGAGTAGCTTGGAAAGCGGTGGTTGCACGTGTGGGCGCGCAGCAGAAGCACGAGGAGGAGGAGGCTCGCCGCGTTAGCTCGCTGTCATGCACGCACGCACGCCCGGTCAAGATGCATCACTGCTGGCGCCTCCACCAACGGACATTTTTTTTTGCGGGGACATGTGATTGGAGTAGCCAACGCGTTAAGGGCTAGTGATCTAAATGCTCATATATTAGTTTACGAAGGCAGTACTAGTTAACTTTGTAAAATAGTGATCTAAACGTAAATTCACTTCTGAGCCCAGGCTCATCTGCTCCCGCGCCGACGAAACAAATGAAAACAAATAGCAGAAAAATTCAAATTATTTTTTGCATGATAGATTATTTGATGCGTGAGGTCCGCTTCAATTTTTAAATCATTTGAACATCTGAATACCACTCGGCAAAAAAGACAAATGCGGATTGCACATGCGGGCACGATTATCTTGGTGCTGTAGCTAGTACTAACCGGACACGCGGCTGGTGAGACCACTGAGATCGATGGATGATTGGATGACACCTCGCAACAGTCGGATCCGGGCGTGCGTTTGATTTTGTCCCTCTTTGAGTTGCAAGTTGGGAGACATGAGAGATTCCATACGTCGTCGTCGTCGTCGTTTACATTGCTTGCAGCCTTCAGCTTTTTACACACAGGACGTGCACATGGTAGCGAGTAAGCTGCATGATTCTTCCATGGTTGTATTGATTGATTTGAAACTGCCGACCATAATGCATGCTGCACACGAATGAGTTGTCGTCGTCTTCCAATATAATTCTTATCCAAGTACGTACCTGCCGTCTGGCAGCAGCTACCTAAGCCTCAGCAGCTGGTTTGTGCACGCATGCACCGACTTTTGTTTATGTTTTATTATAACAACGATTTGGATCACATTGATCTTAATTAGCTACTACTGCTTGGAAGGTTACTCGTGCAGCTGAATGATTGAATCGAAGGAAATGCGCGGGTATTGGCCAATATAGCCGCATGCTCTGCTTCCTAGTGATTGTGAACTAGTCGTGCTTGTTTGGTAAGCACTTACCATGGTTCGGTGATCAATTTTTTTTTGGATCACCCATGGCAGAGATCCCCATCCATCCCCATCCATACATAGGAAAATTTGGTTCCTGCAACAAATAATTTCATATATTCAATGATTTTCACTTAAACTTTACGGGTTCTGTATGTGCCATTACAGTTTGCGAACAAATCTGTTAGACGCCCCTGCCACTAGTAGAAAACCGGCCTTTTGTCCCGGTTCCCGAACCAGGACTAAAGGGTCGTTACTAATACCCTCACCCTTTAGTCCCGGTTCAAACAAGAAACGGGACAGATGGGCCTCCACGTGGCCTGTGCGCCGAGCCCAGGCAGGAGGGCCTTTGGTCCCGGTTGGTGGCACCAACCGGGACCAATAGACCTCCACGCGTCAGCATTTCTGTGGCTGGAGTTTTTGGTTTTTTTGAGGGGGGGGGGGGTTGGGGGTTTCGGGGGGTTAATTTAGGTATTTCATATATTGTGTTAGATAGCTAATTAATAGGGAGAAGTGTCCTCTCTTATGTCCGTGCTTCGTCGACGCTACGTACTATACATACGTATAGAGAGGACTAGGCACGCTAACTAGCTAGTAAGCAAACGAAGGAAACAGAAGATCGTCATGAACATATATGCATACAGAGAGAAGTGATATCAACCACATCTCCTTCTCCGAGAGATTGGTCGAACAACAAGTTCTCGTATATCTATCGTCCGACACTACCGGCTACATATATACAATAATTATCTTTTACAAATATAATCTCTTAAATTATGGACGCATGGTCCACATAGTATTCTCCGTCTTCAGCGATCACGTGGTCAAGAAAGAATGCCGCCAATTCCTCTTGAATTGCTCGCATGCGATCTGGTCCTAGGAGTTCATTCCGCTGCTGAAACATCTAATTTGAAGAAGGGGGTCAATACATACATATATATATATATATATATATATATATATATATATATATATATATATATATATATATATGAATGAATGAATGAATGAAACTCAACACAAATGATGGTAATAAACAAAAAATGTGAATATTATTTCTTACGCACTTCATATTGTTTCACAGAGTACCCGCCCCGCTCACAGGTCGTGTGGCGGATGGACTCGCAGACGTAGTATCCACAGAAATCATTCCCTTGTTCCTGCCACAACCACTTTACAAGAAATAGAGGTCAATCAAACAGATAAGCAAGAATGCCAAATGATATTGATGAAACTAGCGCTTGAATCAATAGCGAGGAGACGCGCGGAACATGGTACTATAGTACTTACTTTCGGGTATCTAAATTCCAGCTCCTTCGGGAGTCTCGGGGAATTTGTGCTGAATTTTCTCCAAACACTGCCAGACAAAAGAAAACAATTACTTGATATCAGGAAATGAACAAATTTGCTGATATGGTGGATAATGATCGATTTAACTTACTTCTTGAGGATTTCAGTCATGTCCGCATACTCCTGGGGATCTTTTCGTCTCGAGTCCAAGACAGTTACTACTCCCTTCTCAAGCCTAATCTCCAGGAGAATATACTGGAAACTGCGCACGCATGCATAACTCGTCAATTACATTACTATAACCTGGACTAATATATAAGGGAAACCGAATATGCACAAGACAACACTCACTTGAAGGTGTAAGGAAAGAGTATTATATTTTTGTGTTCATTTATTTTGAATGATCGTAGCAAGTTGGCCTCGGTTTCTGCGGCATGATCTTTAACCTGAACTGCATCTATGAGATTTGTGTTAATGAACCCAATATCACCGATTTGTCTTTTCTTCAATTCGGCGATCTTCAATCTGCATAATATAGTGAGGATAATTATAAATACATGCAACGAAAGAGCTGAGCTATATAGAGAGACTTAATGACAGAAGTAGTAGTACTTACAGACAGTAGCAGGTGACCGTTGCTTTATCGAGGGCCAATTGATTGAAAAACTGATAGAACTCCTCAAATGGAACATGCAACAGTTCAATTCCAACGAGGTCATGCTCCGGTTTAACTCTCATATACAAAGTATTCCTCCCCCCAAACTCTCTGCAGGTTTTCATGTACCAATCGTGCAATCTTCGCATCATCATTGTTAGAGATCTTTCATCTTTGACGAGAGACTTCCCGTACTCGTATCTGTGTATCTGCACGTCCAGGAAATCATAATTTACATCGTCGGGCAGGTAATAGTCAAGATTGGTATAACCGGGCGCCATCCTCGGATCGACGCTAGGCACCTTGAGCGGGGGGCACGATTGCTTTGCTTGTTCGCCGAGCTGGGCAATTTGTTTCCCAGCTACTCGTCGTTCTTTCAGCCTTTGATCACTGACTGTACTTCCCGACCGTGACGCTTCGGCCCATGTCTTTGCAATAATGCGCTCATAGTTGCCTTTCGGCGGAGACTTGGGTGGTTTTGCCAGGGCAGCCAGAGTGCGCTTCACTTTCACCGAATCTACCTTCTCCTTCGGAGGTGGATGTCTCTGTGCTTTCAACCCTTGAAACCAGTCATCCTTCTCGGTTCGCGCGATCCTCGCGTTCTCCTCCGGGCTCATCTCGTATGGTAACTTCTCTGGAGACTTCAGAGAAGGACCGAATTTGTATTTTCTCCCGCCTCTGGCTGTACTGCTAGACGCCGGCAGAGCAGACGGAGCGGCAGTCTTCTTTACTGCTTGCTTTTTGCGAGGCGGAGGAGAAGGACTACGACGCACAGGAGCAGCTGCCGGAGCGGCGGCGGGTCTCTTCCGCCCTTGCTGACGAGGCGGAGAAGGAGTAGGCTGGCTGCTCGGGCGCGCCGGCGCAGGCAGAGAAGGAGGCGGAGTGTCGCCACGCGCCGGAGAAGGAGCCGGCCGAGGGCCCTGATCGTCACTCGCCGGAGGAGGAGTCGGTGGAGGAGGCGGAGTGCACTGACTCGCCGGAGGAGGAGGAGGAGGAGGAGGCGTCCAGTTTGGAAGCTTGATGAGCTCTTTCCGCCATAGGCATGGAGCCTTCAGAGCAGAACCCAGCCGAGTCTCCCCTTCTCCGGTAGGGTGGTCAAGCGGGAGGTCCTCAAATCCCTCCGTTATTTCATCCACCATCACCTTAGCATATCGTTCTGGAATCGGCTGGCAGTGAAAAGTTGCGCCGGGTTCATTAGGATAAACAGAGCCAACAGCCGCCTTGACCTTCATATTCATCCACTGCGTCATAAGGTGGCAATTTTGAGCCTCCGTGATAGCATCCACGGGATAGCTGGCACGAGCCGTCAAGACAAGCTCTGGCTGAAGCAGCTCGGTGGAAGCCACGCTGCTTCTCCGCTGAGATGGCGGGGTAGCTTCAGGGGAAGCTTCGGCAGTTCGGTTGCTGCGATTTGCTTCTCGTTCCTCTATCCCGAGTACCCTTGCTTTAAGCGCCTGCAGTTCGGACTATTGCACTTGCTTCCTCCTCTCCCGGCTTTTGTAACCGCCTGCGTCCGGAAACCCAGCCTTCCACGGAATGGAGCCTGGCGTGCCTCGTGTCCGTCCAGGGTGCTCAGGATTCCCGAGGGCCTTTGTGAGCTCGTCGTTCTCTCTGTCTGGAAGGAACGTCCCTTCCTGCGCTGCTTTGATATAGTACCGAAGCTTCTTCAAGGGAATGTCAAGTTGCTCGTCCGTCCAAATGCACTTCCCTGTTACAGGGTCCAAGGTTCCGCCAGCCCCGAAGAACCAAGTCCGGCAACGGTCTGGCCAGCTCATTGTCTCTGGTTCGATCCCTTTTTCAACCAGATCATTCTCAGCCTTGGCCCACTTAGGCCGGGCTACCAGGTAGCCACCTGACCCCGTGCGATGGTGAAGCTTCTTCTTCGCATCATTTTTCTTGTTTGTCTCCGACATCTTCTTACTCTTTTCCGATGTCTTGTGGGCCACAAATGCAGGTGGTTCATCTCTGATCTTCTCATATATGCCCTTGAATTCTAGTGTCTCTTTTTTCTCGACAAACCTATTCAGGTCTTTCTTCCACCTCCTGAATAGGTCTGCCATCCTCTTAAGAGCAAAAGACTTGATTAATTGCTCTTTAACTGGCTTCTCCGGATCATCCTCTGGCGGTAGGGTGAAATTTGACTTCAGCTCAGTCCAAAGATCATTTTTCTGTAGATCATTGACATAAGACACCTCAGGGTCTTCGTTCTTAGGCTTATATAATTGCTGGATGCTGATCGGGATCTTGTCCCTAACCAGAACCCCGCACTGAGCAACAAATGCCTTCTTTGTTCGGATGGGTTCAATAGGTTGGCCGTCGGGCGCGATTGCTATGATCTCAAACCTTTCATCCGGGCTCAACTTTCTCTTTGGGCCTCGTCTCTTTACCTCAGTTGTGCTCGATCCGGAGGGCTAGAAAAAAGAACAAAGACTTAATTAATATGTGTACATACCAAAACAATGAATGCATCAATTAGCTAGTCAGCACAGGCTTAACTAATATATATACCTGGCCGGACTCGGCTCGGTCGCCGGACTCGTTTCGGTCACCGGACCCGTCATCACGTTCTTCTTCTTGCACCGCCATTAGGTCACCGGAGCCAGCTTCTTCACCCTCTCCTTGCAGACCATCGAAGTCGTTGAGATACAACGAGACAGCATCACTTCCTTCTGCGATTATGTCCCTCAACAACGCTTCTCTTGCTTCGTCTCGGGCGATAGTGTCCATAGTTTCTACAAATATTTACAACATGGCAATTATTATTCAAACATGACAAATGGATATATTAGTGGCAAACGTAGAACTAGCTAGCTAATCATAGTAAGGAATCATATATATTAATTAGTGGCCTCGGCGCTGCTTCTCTAGGGTTTGGGGTGGCCTCGACAACGCTTCAAGGGTTTGGGGTGGCCTCGACAACGCTTCAAGGAGGGGGTAATATCGACCCCCCACGTGTTGAAGCTATCGGGAGGGGGTATATCGACAACGACGACACTACATCTATGTCCCTCGACGACCCTCGTTCCTGATAGAAAAAAGAGGAAGAAGAAGAAAAAAAAAAGAACTCCTCTATTCTTTCTCCTCCTCTTTTTTTTTCTTCTTCCTCTTCTTTTTTTATCCTCTTCTTCCTCTCATGTTCGAGAGGATCGCCGAGGGGTCGGGAGGTTGCCTAGTGTCAAAGGATTCAACAAAACCATGTCTTCATCATTAGGCGAAAGTAACAGGTGCATGATGGTACGAAGCTCTCCAAAGTTATTTTGGAACGGAGTCCCAGATAGGATAATTCGCTTTTTGGTACAAAGTTCAGCAAGAACCTTCCAAATATCGTTATTTGGAAGGCCTTTGCTGAAATTCGTACAAAAAGGCAAATTATCCTATCCGGGACTCCATTCCAGAATAACTTTGGAGGACTTCATACCATCATGCCCTGGTTACTTCCGGCTAATGATGAAGCCATGGATTTCTTCAATACTTTGACACTAGGAGACCTCTCTCGACCCCTCGGCGATCCTCGACCCCTGGAACCCTCGACGACCCTGGAACCCTCGACCCCTAGACGACCCTGCTGGAACCCTCGACCCTAGAACCCTCGACCCTGAAACCCTCGACCCTTGACCCCTTAACGACCCTCGACCCTCTACCCTAGTTCCCGACCCTCGACCCCTCGGCGATCCTCGACACCCTCGTTCCCGATAAAAATTAAGAAGAAGAAGAAAAAAAGGAGAAGAAAAAAAAGGAGAAGAAGCTCCTCTATTCCTTCTTCTTCTCCTCTTTTTTTCTTCTTCTTCCTCTTCTTCCTCTCCTTGTCTTCTCCTTCTTCTTCTCCTTCTTTCTATACTTATTTTCCTTTTCCTTATTTTACTTTTTCCTCTCCACTAACATAAAATGCAGTAACCTAAAATGCACTAACCTAAAATGCAACAAACATAAAATGCACTAAATCGATCAACTAACCTAAAATCAGTGATAAAATGCACTAACCTAAAATCGATATCTACTAACAACTTAAAAAATAATACATATATGAAAAAATGCACATATGAAAAAAAAATCATCTCTACTCCTAATGGACGAATTGGTTGAATAGTCCCCTCCACTTTCAACCGGTTTATTTTCAACCGGTTTTTTTTCAACCGGTTTTTCTTCGTCCCACCTCCCACCACCCTCCTCCCACCGGTTTTTCTCTTTCTCATCTGGCCGACAATACCCAACGTATTTATGGTAATCAATCACAATTAATCCACGTATGGTAAGGCTATAAACTTAGAAATCTCAAATATGATAATTATAGTAATAAATCAATCCATGTATGGTAAGGCTATAACTAAGGAAATTTCGAATATGGTAATTATCACCAGAATCAAAGCTTTCCAAAAAAGTTCTTCTTGCCATACCCTAATCGTGACCTCCTCATCTTGAGGCATTATCTCTACTCTTAATGGAGCAATTGCTAGGATTGCGTCCACTGTTATTATTCGTCTGGTTTATTTTCGTCCGGTTTATTTTCATCTTTCCTTTCACCATCCCATGTACCGAAAGCCAAACGGATCAGAACTTTCCATGTGGACACAAATTATTTAGTAATGTCTTTATGGGAGAGAATCAATCACGGTTAATCTCTAATCAATATTTAAAAATCAAATATAAATTAATTAACTTACCATAAGTCGGTACCATAAGTCGGTCAATCACTGATTAATCTTTCCATACGTAGTCAAATTACATCAAAGGAAATGTTTCGATTATAGCAGTACCCTGCTACAAACCGAGCGAGTCGGGCTTTCACTCCGCAACGCATGACTCTTATCTCCCCCTCGCCGCCTCCCGCCTCGGGCCGCTCGCCGTTCGTCTTCCCGAGGGACGCAGCCGCACCACCGCGCTCAGCTGCTCCCTCACCTCCCCCGCCGTCCTCACCCGTAGGACGCCGCCGCACCTCTCCTCTGCATCACCCTGTTGGCGGGATCCAGGTCACGGGGCTGATGACCTCATCATCTCTGACGGCGGATCTGGTCGTCGGCGAGGAGGCCGAGCCTCATGCTTCGGCCACAGCCACCCCGACCTCGTTGTATGTTAGCCTCCTCATCCACCCCCTTCCCTGTCCAATTTTGCTTTATTTTGGTTCGTCTTTCATCCCGTCCAAACCAGACTTTTTACCTTACGATGCCCGCCTCCTATGTTTCTGCATTAACTAACACGACGTCGCGTGATCGTGGAGCAGCAGGGTTGAGAGGATGGGTCTCAGTGACGGGCGGATGGCGTTCGTCGTGTGAGAGAAAATAGTATGTAACTCATGGAGTGCAAGATGTTGTGCGGCTACATGGCGACGCTCGACTGTAGCGTTGAGACGTAGGGCACGTGCGCCATGATGTCGTGCTTCACCATCGCCTCACCATGTGCAATGATTTTAATGAATTTTAATGACCATATTCTACACTTAATGATGATTGATAGTCGATTTATGGTTTCTCCCACTTTAGTAAGAAAGATGTGGTGTACAGAATCTTGCAAAAATGGAGGATATGGATTTGGGGCGCGAACTGTCCCGACAACGGCGGTGCTGCCTACCAACACCATGTGCAAGACTGCCTGACTTGTCCTCTATCTTAATGGTAAGTTTCTCTCTTTTTCTATCTCGTGGTCTCCTTGATTTGTCTTTCGAGAAAGGATTGAAAGTAGTTTGGGTGGTTCAATTAATTCAATGCCCAACAATATCATCAGAAGTTAGGAGTTTGGTACGTACCCCGGTGCAAGGGACCATGGATGCAAAAGGTACTTCTGCTAGAGTAAGATTAGATAGTCAAATTGTAGACAAACAACAGTGTGCATTGGCATTGCAACTTCTGACATGGGATATTTGTGTAGTCAGATAATTAGGAACCTAGACTACAAGGGCAAATGGGAGGCACCTTTCATCGACATTCAGCCCAGGGAACCTCAACTTTCCCACTGTTGTACATTCATACTACTGTCCATGTATCGCTTCTGCTCAACTATAATACACGGAAACATGAAAGCTCATGTTTTTCCCTTGTTTGTGCAGAGTACAAGGATGATTCCTACATCTATGCATTGATATGCTGAACCACATTGGCATTGAGCCAAGCCAGGTTAGTGCTTCAAAAATTCTGAAAAAATCTGTGAAATGTTGTTGACACTTTGTTAAGTATTTGGTTTAACTATGTATGTTTGATTCTTATCCTATGAAGCATAATTAAAGTGTTGACTCTATTTGACATTTTGATGTATTACGTCTAATTAGTAGCATTTGACTTTTGTTTCATTTCAGATGTCTGATGTAGACAACTAAGGCAATGGCTATTGCATTGTAGGACGAGAAGGTCCAACGCGGTGGCGGCGGGTACATACCCAACGCGGCGACCCGTGGGCGCACCGGTTCTAGGGGCTTGAGAGCTGGGGCCGGCATCCAGGCGGTGAACATGGATGGTGGCGTGTGGAAGTGGGCGGTGGTGGGCAGGGAACAATGTGGCCCTGTCGGCGTCCTCTTCGTTTAGCTTGACATGATCGTCGTTCAGCTGAAAACAAGATTACCTGAGGGATATTAAGACTAGAACATGAATGCACAATACTTTTCCGATGTGATTTTTGTAAATGGAATTAACTTTGTAGAGTTGGCATGACATGCGCCTTCACTAGCGTTAATAATAGACCCTCCCTCCTTCCAAATTCCTGACAAATCATTGTTTTTGTAAGGATCCTTCTCGATTTTTGTTAGTTGTTCATCTATTGTTCATCTATGAATGAATTTAACCATGTGGTCTAACTGATTGGTCATATGAACTTATGAAGTAGTTGTCGTGTGTACTAATTGCGACAAATGGAATCCTTTGCTTTTTGCATTGTTCACTAATATCATTAATAGATATGCATGTGTTACCGATATTTCTTAATTTGGCTGACTGAGCATTACTAGGCTATAATTCTTTGTGACTTTTGATTTTGTTTGTTGTTCTGATCCTATGTCGAATCAATCCCGATCCATGGGGAAGAAGATACAAGGGGATCGACCACTGAGTCGATGATGCCGACGATCGAGGACGGCAAACATAATCATTTTGGTGTCATAGGTTCATTGGAGCTGATGCCGCCACCTCCTCGCCCCTTGGTCTCGGAGGTTGTGATGGTCAGGTCAGCGACATGGCCACGTAGTATGCCTCATTTTCTCCTATTGCGTTGTTTCTTTTTTATCATGTGATTTCTATTTTGTTTTTGTTAGCAATAATTACAGCTCCATGAAGCAAAAGAAAGCTTGAGAAATCATTTTTGTTTATACTCAAAGGCTTGGCTACCTAGGGGTGTTATTGACTCCCTACCAAAAGTTGTGTTTATACTCAAAGGCTTATGCATGCTTTCTAAAAAATATGTTGCACAATCACTGTAATTATGGTGTTATGTGAGTTAGAAGATTTCAAAAGTGCATCAATTGAGAATTACACATATTTATACATCGGACAGGGAAGCATGTATTTGATATTTCCTGCTGAAATTCAGCGATTTCTATCGGAGGTCTAAATTTTCATATGCCAGACTTTTAAGTTAGATGGTGTGTATTATAATGATTTTTTATTGGATGTTGTGCTGTATATTTGGGTCTATGTAATATTTGTTAGGAAATTCCATAATGTATTAAGGTTCTGGTTGCAGCATCTTGGAATATTTGTTTAAAGGTAACAAAATGCTCCATCCGTTGTCTTTAATTAATGGTTAATAACAATGAAAATGCTTCGTGAGATGATTGGTCTTAAGCATAAAAGTCATGTAGGGTGCTATCTACCTTGTGTAATATCCTGCACAATAAAGAGTACTATGTTTCTGTACCACTTTCTTTATTTTGTGCATCGCGTGTCTTTCTATGTATACATTATCGAATTACATTTTGTATAGAAGAACATTTTGTGTGATATGGATTTCAATTATGTTTACACGTAAAACTTGATATGCATTATGTTTATATATGCACACGGTAAAAATATTTAAAAGCCCGTGGCAACGCACGGGCCTTCTACTAGTCATATCTAAAAATCTATCTTTTGCATGTATACATCAACATATATATACACTAACCTAAAATGCACACAAATGCTATCGGAGAGGGGGTATATCGACCCCCCTCATGTATCCACATACATACATATATACTTGCATATATGTAATTTTTTTGCATATATAAAGTTTTTCTAAAATCTAACTTTTGCATATATGAACATATATACACAGAGAACATATACATATATACACATTTTTATAATAATGCAAAAAATAAGAGAAAAGGGCGCCGGCGGCCGGACCGAAGGCAGCGGCGTGTGGTCGGGGCAACGACGACGGGGTTGGGGAAGGCGCGGCGCACGCGGCGACGGCGACGGGGTCGGGGAAGGGGCGGCGCGCGCGGCGACGGCGACGGGGTCGGGGAACGGGCGGCGCACGCGGCAACGGCGACGGGGTCGGGGAAGGGGCGGCGCGCGCGGCGACGGCGACGGGGTCAGGGAACGGGTGGCGCGCGCGGCGACGACGACGGGGTCGGGGCAGGGGCGGCGCGCGCGGCGACGGCGATGATGTCGGGGCCGGCAGGAGCGGCGGGCGCGGCGATGGTGTCGGGGCAGTGGCACGGCGGCGGCGACGGCGAGGTGGACCAGCCTGACGGCGTCGGGGCAGGGCTCGGCGGCGACGGCGACGAGGACCAGAAGGCGTCGGGGCGAGAAGAAACAGATGGATTTGGTCGAAAACTGCGAAGTGCTGCTTATATAGCAAGAGCATTGGTCCCGGTTCGTGAAACCAACCGGGAGCAAAGGCTTCTTTTCAGCAGCCCAAAGGGCGGGAATCGGCGGCCTTTGGTCCCGGTTGGTGGCACCAACCGGGACTAAAGAGGGGGCATTGGTCCCGGTTGGTGCTACGAACCGGGACCAATGCCCCCTTTGGTCCCGGTTCGTCCCTCCAACCGGGACCAAAGGCCTGTGCTGCCCCGAACCCAAATATTTAGTCCCACCTCGCTAGTTGAGAGGGAGGCGCACCTGTTTATAAGGTGCGGTGCGCCATCCCTCTCGAGCTCCTCTCTAAAGCAGGCTTTCGGGCCTAACACTGCAATCTGTGCCTGTGGGCCTACTGGGCCTCCCTCGGGCCTGAATCCTGGCCCATGGTAGGGTTTCTAGTCGTATTCAGGCCGTGGGGGCCCAGTAGGTGGCATTTTTTTGTTTTTTTGTTTCTACTTAGAACTAAATACTTATAGTTTTGTAGTGATTTCTTTTTTATTTTAGGTCACAAAAATTATAAACTTTCTGTTAGCGCCATTAGTTTTAAAATTTGAATAGTTTAACTTTGAATTTTTTTAAATTTGTGTGAATCACTAGTTTATGAATAACTTTACTATAAAAAATTCCTGCTATTTAATATTACTGTGTTTTATCATTATTCGTCTTGCTTTATTTTTTAATACTTTTAGCTTTTAAAATTTTTTAGTTTTAGAAAAATTATAAACTTTTAAACTTTCTTGCTTTATTGTTTTAGAAAAATTATAAACTTTCTGTTAGTGCCATTAGTTTTCAAATTGGAAAACACTTTTTTAGTTTTTTTGTTTTCTTTGTTGCTTTATTTTGTTTTTGCTATATTTTTTAATTCTTTTTGCTTTTAGGTCAGCAAAATTATGAACTTTCTGTTAGTGCCATTAGTTTTCAAATTTGAATAGTTAAAATTTGAATTCTTTGAAATTTGTGTGAATCACAAGTTTGTGATTAACTTTAATAAAAAAATTAACATAGATGCACCTACTCGTCTGTTTTCAAATGAACTCTAAAATACTTGGCATAACATACTCGTCTGTTACAAATTTGGCATGGTATCATCATAATAGTCGCGGGAGAAAGTCTTCACTTTTTCTTCGCTTGTGTCATTTGCTTATTGCGCCGTAACCATGGATAATCTTCATCGTTTATCATGATGCTTGGGTCAGCCTTGACATTGAAGGGAGGAATTTCATGAAACCTTTCATAATCTTCAGACATGTCTGTCTTGCCCTCCACTCCCAGGATGTCCCTTTTTCCTGAAAGAACTATGTGGCGCTTTGGCTCATCATATGATGTATTCGTTTCCTTATCTTTTCTTTTTCTCGATCTGGTAGACATGTCCTTCACATAGATAACCTGTGCCACATCATTGGCTAGGACGAACGGTTCATCAGTGTACCCAAGATTTTTCAGATCGACTGTTGTCATTCCGTACTGTGGGTCTACATGTACCCCGCCTCCTGACAGATTGACCCATTTGCACTTAAACAAAGGGACCTTAAAATCTTGTCCGTAGTCAAGTTCCCATATGTCCACTATGTAACCATAATATGTGTCCTTTCCCTTCTCGGGTGTTGCATCAAAGCGGACACCGCTGTTTTGGTTGGTGCTCTTCTGATCTTGGTCAATCGTGTAAAATGTATTCCCATTTATCTCGTATCCTTTCCAAATCAATACAGTCAAAGATGGTCCCCTGGACAACAAGTACAACTCATCACAAACAGTGTTGTCACCTCTGATACGTGCTTCCAACCAACTGCTGAAAGTCCTGATGTGTTCACATGTAATCCAGTCGTCGCACTGCTCTGGGTGTTTGGAGCGCAGACTGTTCTTGTGTTCATCGACATACGGGGTCACCAAGAGAGAGTTCTGTAGAACTGTGTAGTGTGCTTGAGACCAAGAATGCCCGTCCCTGCATATTATTGAGTCCGCTCCTAGCGTGCCTTTTCCAGTCAGTCTCCCCTCATACCGCGATTTAGGGAGACCTATCTTCTTAAGGCCAGGAATGAAGTCAACACAAAACCCGATGACATCCTCTGTTTGATGGCCCATGGAGATGCTTCCTTCTGGCCTTCCGCGATTACGGACATATTTCTTTAGGACTCCCATGAACCTCCCAAAGGGGAACATATTGTGTAGAAATACGGGCCCCAGAATGACAATCTCGTCAACTAGATGAACTAGGACATGCGTCATGATATTGAAGAAGGATGGTGGAAACACCAGCTCGAAACCGACAAGACATTGCGCCACATCACTCCTTAGCCTTGGTACGATTTCTGGATCGATCACCTTCTGAGAGATTGCATTGAGGAATGCACATAGCTTCACAATGGCTAATCGGACGTTTTCCGGTAGAAGCCCCCTCAATGCAACCGGAAGCAGTTGCGTCATAATCACGTGGCAGTCATGAGACTTTACGTTCTGGAACTTTTTCTCTGGGATATTTATTATTCCCTTTATATTCGACGAGAAGCCAGTCGGGACCTTCATACTGAGCAGGCATTCAAAGAAGATTTCTTTCTCTTCTTTCGTAAGAGCGTAGCTGGCAGGACCTTCATACTGCTTCGGAGGCATGCCGTCTTTTTCGTGCAAACGTTGCAGGTCCTCCCGTGCCTCGGGTGTATCTTTTGTCTTTCCATACATGCCCAAGAAGCCTAGCAGGTTCACGCAAAGGTTCTTCGTCACGTGCATCACGTCGATTGAAGAGCGGACCTCTAGGTCTTTCCAGTAGGGTAGGTCCCAAAATATAGATTTCTTCTTCCACATGGGTGCGTGTCCCTCAGCATCATTCGGAACAGCTAGTGCATCGGGACCCTTTCCAAAGATTAAGTGTAAATCATTGACCATAGCAAGTACGTGATCACCGGTACGCATGGCGAGCTTCCTCCGGTGATCTGCCGCCTTTAAAATGCTTGCCTTTCTTTCGACATTGATGGTTGGTCGGAAGAAATCGACGATGGCCCAGGTACACATTCTTCCTGCATTTGTCCAGGTATATACTTTCAGTGTCATCTAAACAGTGTGTGCATGCGTGGTATCCTTTGTTTGTCTGTCCTGAAAGGTTACTGAGAGCGGGCCAATCGTTGATGGTCACGAATAGCAGCGCCTTTAGGTTAAATTCCTCTTTATTGTGCTCATCCCACGTACGTACACCATTTCCATTCCACAGTTGTAAAAGTTCTTCAACTAATGGCCTTAGGTACACATCAATGTCGTTGCCGGGTTGCTTAGGGCCTTGGATGAGAACTGGCATCATAATGAACTTTCGCTTCATGCACATCCAAGGAGGAATGTTATATATACATAGAGTGACCGGCCAGGTGCTATGATTGCTGCTCTGCTCCCTGAAAGGATTAATGCCATCCGCGCTTAAAGAAAACCATACGTTCCTTGGGTCCTTTGCAAACTCATCCCAGTACTTTCTCACGATTTTCTCCACTACGACCCGTCAGCTGGTGCTCTCAACTTCCCGTCTTTCTTACGGTCCTCACTGTGCCATCGCATCGACTTGGCATGCTCTCCGTTTCTGAACAGACGTTTCAACCGTGGTATTATAGGAGCATACCACATCACCTTCGCAGGAACCCTCTTCCTGCGGGGATCGCCGTGAACATCACCAGGGTCATCTCGTCTGATCTTATACCGCAATGCACCGCATACCGAGCATGCGTTCAGATCCTTGTATGCACCGCGGTATAGGATGCAGTCATTAGGGCATGCATGTATCTTCTCCACCTCCAATCCTAGAGGGCATACGACCTTCTTTGCTGCGTATGTACTATCGGGCAATTCGTTATCCTTTGGAAGCTTCTTCTTCAATATTTTCAGTAGTTTCTCAAATCCTTTGTCAGGCACAGCATTCTCTGCCTTCCACTGCAGCAATTCCGGTACGGTACCGAGCTTTGTGTTGCCATCTTCACAATTGGGGTACAACCCTTTTTTGTGATCCTCTAACATGCGATCGAACTTCAGCTTCTCCTTTTGACTTTCGCATTGCGTCCTTGCATCGACAATTACCTGGCGGTAGACCTGGCCATGGGCAGCCCGGCCCGGCCCGAAAAAGCCCGATCCGGCCCGGCCCGACGCTGCTCCCGGGCCGGGCTCGGGCCTAGATTTTGAGCCCGAACGCCGGGCCGGGCCGGGCCCGGGCCCATCATTTTCGTGTTTTTCTGAAGGACGGGCCGGGCCGGCCCGAAGCCCGACGGGCTTTTACGTGTTCGGGCCGGGCTCGGGCCCAGAAAACATGCCCGACGGTCGGGTCGGGCCGGGCTTGGGCCTGGGTTTTTTGCGTCGGGCTTGGCTAGGCCCGGCCCGAAGCCCGGCCCGGCCCGAGGTATGGCCAGGTATACCCGGCGGAGATCATCATCATCGGGCACATCGTCTGGTTCCTCTTCATCTTCAGCAGCTTCACCCGTTGCAGCATCATTGGGCACATCGTCTGGTTCCTCTTGATCTTCACCAGCTCCCCCCGTTGCAACATCACGGTATTCAGGGGGAACGTACTTGTCATCGTACTCTTCTTCTTCGTCGTCTTTCATCATAACCCCTATTTCTCCGTGCCTCGTCGAAACATTATAGTGTGGCATGAAACCCTTGTAAAGCAGGTGGGTGTGAAGGATTTTCCGGTTAGAGTAAGACATCGTATTCCCACATTTAGTGCATGGACAACACATAAAACCATTCTGCTTGTTTGCCTCAGCCGCATCGAGAAACTCATGCACGCCCTTAATGTACTCGGAGGTGTGTCTGTCACCGTACATCCATTGTCGGTTCATCTGTGTGCATTATATATAATTAAGTGTCCAAATTAATAGAAGTTCATCATCACATTAAAACCAAAGTACATACATAGTTCTCATCTAACAACATATAGCTCTCCAGAGCATCTAATTAATTAAACCATACATTAATTAAAACAAAGGCGATCATAATCGCAACCAAGGTAACAATTGATCCAACGGCATAATGATACCAAGCCTCGGTATGAATGGCATATTTTCTAATCTTTCTAATCTTCAAGCGCATTGCATCCATCTTGATCTTGTGATCATCGACGACATCCGCAACATGCAACTCCAATATCATCTTCTCCTCCTCAATTTTTTTTATTTTTTTCTTCAAGAAATTGTTTTCTTCTTCAACTAAATTTAACCTCTCGACAATAGGGTCGGTTGGAATTTCCGGTTCACATACATCCTAGATAAATAAAATCTATGTCACGTTGGTCCGCATAATTATCATAAACAATAAATGAACCAATAGTTATAAAGATTAATATATATACCACATCCGAATCATAGACAGGACGAGGGCCGACGGGGGCGGATACCAAAACCATCGCACTATATAAGATGCAATAATAAAAGTAAGAAAATGATACAAGTATCTATCTAAACATACAAGTAAGAATATTTTTCCTTTCAGAAAGAAGATAAGAGCAAGAGGCTCACCACGGTGGTGTCGGTGATGAGATCGGCACGGGTGATCGACGGCGGTGAAGACAGGGGTGGGGCGTGACGGACCGCTAAATCTAGACAAATCTCGAGGAAAATGGAGCTTTGAGGTCGAGCTTCGAGAGGAAAAAGCTTAACTAGTGTGGCTCGGGCATTTCATCGAACACCTCATGTGCATAGGAGGTGAGCTAGAGCACCACAAACCCCTCCTCTCGCCGGCCCAGAAAAACAGAGCACTCAGTGCTCTGCTCCGGCGCGAGGGGTATATATAGGCGGCACCACTGGTGCCGGTTCGTGTCATGAACCGGGACTAAATGGGAGCCTTTGGTCCCGGTTCATGCCACGAACTGGGACCAATGGTGGTGGGCCAGGAGCCAGGCACATTGGTCCCGGTTCGTCCCACCAACCGGGACCAAAAGGTCCAGACGAACCGGGACCAATGGCCCACGTGGCCCGGCCGGCCCCCTGGGCTCACGAACCGGGTCCAATGCCCCCATTGGTCCCGGTTCTAGATTGAACCGGGACTAATGGGCTAACCCACCCTGGACCGTTGCCCTCTTTTCTACTAGTGTGCAGTTGGAGTCCGTTACTTTGACACATCAGACATAGCAACGAGGAGACTCGTTTGACCGTTTGGGACCCACCACTTTGCCATGTTATCAGCAACCAATGGCTAGTCGCTATATAATTTCCTTTTCTCCAAGGAAGTCAATATATACCCTATCCCTTCCAGAATATAAGGTGTGTCGATTTTCATGCAACTCAAATTTGTGTAGGTTTGACGAAGATTATAGAATATAATATCAACTGCCGCGAGATGGAGGAGTACGACCACCGGCGCGCGTCCTTCTCCTCCGTGAGGTCTTCCTACGCTGGATCCTCCTCGTCCTCCGGCGCGGGCTTTCTCCCCGTGAAGAGGGAGTGGTCGGACGACGAGGACGAGCCGGAGGAGCCGGCGTCGTTCGCCTTCGTCCCGGTGAAGGAGGAGCCCGAGGAGCCCGCTCCGCTCGGCCGCCGCGGAGTCGTCGGGCCCGAGGACTACGTCGCGGACTTCGATGCCGTTGCTGCCGCCATCACCGAGCGAAGCGTGCGCGAGGAGGAGGAGCGCCGGCGCCACGCCGAGGACCTCGAAGCCATCGAGTGGCGGCAGGCGGTCGCCGACAACGTCGCCGCCAATGAGAAGGCTGACGAGTGGCGCCGCATCCGCGCTGAGTAGGCGGCGAAGTACGTCGACCTGTGCAGCTCCAGCGAGGAGGATTGAGCGTCCGGCTCCTCCACGGCGTCGTCCATTTGCCGCGACCTCGCCGCCGTCAGATCCAACCCCTCTAGTACTAGTTTAACGTAGTATGTAGTATAACTATGCTTGTAGTTTGTTGATCATGTGATGAACTATGTAGTATGTGATGAACTATGTTTGTGCAATTTCTCTCGCGAAAGTGTTTTTTCAAATTATGCAGGTTTAGATACGGGTTCTGTTCGGCCACGCATGTTTTTGACCCGCAAACGTGATCTTCGTGAAACCGCAAACGCGTTTTGCGGGCCACATTTTTGCGGGGTCTGCTAGAGTTGCTCTTAGCGCGCATCATAACGCAGTGTGCAACCCAGCCCACAACAGGCCTAACTTAGCCAAAAGAGGTACACTGCATTATAACCTAGACATAGTATCTTCTCCGAGCAGCCCCGCCAACCCTCGCTACCACTAACCCCCCCCCCCCCCCCCGCTTTCTCTCTCTGCCACTGACCTGGGTGTAATGACCCGTAGTTATATGATAGTGGGAGATTCTTTTTTCTTCCCGAATGTGCATCACATTCACGTATACAAACTTTGGGGGGTAAATTCAACACTTCTACTTAAACTTAGATGACTTTGGATTCAAATATAAAATTGGACATGACCTATGCACATTTTTGACTTTTGGTTAATAATTCAAATAATAATATCAATTAAGGACTTAAGCGCAAAAGTACAATTCATATTGTCTATGGGTGTCATAAATACCCTATTGACAGAGGGTCATTAAACCTTTATCGCCAGGGCAGCGTAAGCTCAGCGAGCATGGGGTCGTATAAACCCTACCTATAGTAGATTTTGCGCGACAAGGGGAAGGGGCTTTGGCACACACGGAAGTGTGAAAGACTTGGATCTTAGACCTGGCCACAAATCATGGATGTGATGGGTTACGGACCTGACGGAAAGGCTAAGTTAATCGCTCACGTGTGAAGTAGCACACTTCTACTGACTGTAATGAGTTGTGGCTTGTCCCTTCCTGATGTGGGAAAGATATACGAACGTGGCGGGAAACTCGTTCGTTGCAGATTCTAGCAACCTTTGAAATATGATGATCCTATGAGTTAATCTTTACTTCTACAAGGTATTTGCGGAACTCTTTGTGGTGGTAGCAATAGTATATATCCACCCACAATAAATATGAACTTGTTGAGTAACTCCAGTACTCATCCCTTTCTAATCTACTCTATAAACTCTGACAATACAAGAGAAACATGACTGTAAAGACATTATCATGGGTTCCTAAAGATAGTAAGCGATGTATCTACATAACTGTAGATACACTTTCTATAGCGCCTCATGTGATGCCTATATGTACAATATCTCTATGATTTAGAGTCATTATGTGAAAATGGCTCTACATGACATAAAGTCACTTAGTAGTGGCATAAGTTTATGTATCAACAGGTAGAGGCATCTCAAAGAGTCACTTAGAATGTGTATGCATATATTTGTGAAGGCGCTCAATTTAGTCACTAGATAATGCCTCAACCAATAGAGACAACTTCGTAGGGACAAAGTACTACTCCCTCCGTCCGCGAATAAGTGTACATCTACCTTTTGTCCTAAGTCAAAGTTTTCAAATTTTGACCAACTTTATAGAAAAGAGTAGTGACATATATGACATCAAATTGGTATATTATGAAAGTACATTTCAAAACGGATCTACTGATACTAATTTAGTGCCATAAATGCTGCTACTTTTCCCTATAAAATTGGTCAAAATTTAAATTTTTTGACTTAGGAAAAAAGCAAGAAGTACACTTATTCATGGACGGAGGGGAGTATGCATTTAAGAGACATAGTGGAATTCTCTATGGACATCAATCAACGCCTCTTAGAACTAATAAAGGCATTTATAGAGGCATTCTCAGCCATCTCCATGTACAAATTAGCCGATGACTTCGACAGATCGTAGAGACTTTTGTAGAGGCGTTTATGAAGCATTTTAGGTTCCCAAATAGACATTATTCAATGCCTTCAAAAATCTACTAAAAGTCATTGTTTGAGAATTTTATTAAGTTTTTCAGAGATGGAGGTAAAAATGTCTAGGTAAATTATGATCACTTCCTCAAAACAAAGCTGGAACATTTCAGATCCAACACATATTGTTCCAGATTAAACTGATCAATAAGCTTAATGAAAAAACTTGAGAAAATATGGAATTATCTCTCGTCTGAGTGTTTAGTTTAACAAAGTCTAATTTCGATCCAAATACAAATACCAATAACTAGAAATGATACTGGTAGTTCAAGTTTACATAAATGATAAAATACAAATTAACAAAATCTTCATTACTTGATATGCGCGTGAGGTCGTAGGCTTTCCGGCACACGTGGACTATCCTCTGACTTTTCCCAAATACAGCAACTTATTGAGATTGTTCTTGCCCTCTCCTTCATTGCCTTTAATGTCGAAACCAAACAGTGAGACTGTTAATTATGTATTCTAGTTAACGAATTTCCAGTTGTGTTGTTCAAATATTTTAAAAGGAAAATAAACTAGAATCCTGACACACTTGGAGTTATGCACTTGTATAGTACTCCCACTGCCCCATAATATAAGAACGTTTTTCAAGCTAACATAGTTTGTAAAACGTTCTTATATTTCCTAATAACCTATACTTGAACTGAAAAGCGAGTCAAGCAAATAAAACTTGTGGTACATATCAAATTTAACAATGTGAATGAATTCTGTCATGTGATGTTAGTGGTTGGGAATGCTAATAGTAGTTATGAAAAAGGTTTGCATCTGAACAATCAAAAGGCAACTTGAATGGATCACATTGCATATGATAGTCAAAGTATAGTTGCCTGAACTATGTGTGCAAGCATCGGGAGAAAGGCAGTAGCAACAAGAAGGGTGTTGATTCAAATAGTTTGAGTGACTAAGCTTTAAGGTGTATTGATTTTTTATGAGCATTTCACTATTATTACATTCCAGCTACAACGATTTATGTGAATTGCTCAATCCAACCAACACTTTAGCACGGTGAGCCCGAGCATATTGTTTAATACTTGAGGGAGTTTACACATGTAAAACATGATTACTTAGTTTGGCCACTTTGTTTGGAGTATTATTTCAGTTCTTGAAATTGGTAGCCTCCAAAGACCGTACAAGCATATGACATTGTTTAATGTTGATTTCTCATTGTTAAATAAAATTGGCTATTGTAGAACTCAACTACAAAATTAGGGGAACAACTAATGTGAATGAAAACTTATCACTGGTCAAGAACACATCGTGTATATATATAGTTTACTAGCATACAGCTTCTGGTGACATTAATGCTTATTGAATCTGACAAGGAAGCAACTGGATTTTTTTACTTCCATCATTCACTGTTATATATAATATATCATTTTTAATTGTTAAGAAACTTTAAATAAAGAAAATTACCTCTATAGGATCCGGAAGAGGGTTAGTTGGCTCAGTTTTCTATAACCTTTTTAACCTGCAAGGATACCAGTAAAAACTATGACAACTAGTACACATGCACTTCAATGACTTTGCAACTAACTGATAACCCACAAGTATAGGGGATCGCAACAGTTTTCAAGGGTAGAGTATGCAACCCAAATTTATTGATTCGACACAAGGGGAGCCAAAGAATATTCTCAAGTATTAGCAGCTCAGTTGTCAATTCAACCACACCTGGATAACTTAATATCTGCAGCAAAGTATTTAGTAGCAAAGTAATATGATAGTAGTGGTAACGGTAACAAAAGTAACAATAGCAAAGTAGTATTTTTGGTGTTTTGTAGTGATTGTAACAGTAGCAACGGAAAAGTAAATAAGCGAAGAACAATACATGAAAAGCTCGTAGGCATTGGATCGGTGATGGAGAATTATGCCGGATGCGGTTCATCATGTAACAGTCATAACCTAGGGTGACACAGAACTAGCTCCAATTCATCAATGTAATGTAGGCATGTATTCTGAATATAGTCATACGTGCTTATGGAAAAGAACTTGCATGACATCTTTTGTCCTACCCTCCTGTGGCAGCGGGGTCCTAATGGAAACTAAGGGATATTAAGGCCTCCTTTTAATAGAGTACCGGAACAAAGCATTAACACAGAGTGAATACATGAACTCCTCAAACTATGGTCATCACCGGGAGTGGTCCCGATTATTGTCACTTCAGGGTTGCCGGATCATAACACATAGTAGGTGACTATAGACTTGCAAGATAGGATCAAGAACTCACATATATTCATGAAAACATAATAGGTTCAGATCTGAAATCATGGTACTCGGGCCCTAGTGACAAGCATTAAGCATAGCAAAGTCATAGCAACATCAATCTCAGAACATAGTGGATACTAGGGATCAAACCCTAACAAAACTAACTCGATTACATGATAGATCTCATCCAACCCATCACCGTCCAGCAAGCCTACGATGGAATTACTCACGCACGGCGGTGAGCATCATGAAATTGGTGATGGAGGATGGTTGATGATGACGACAGCGATGAATCCCCCTCTCCGGAGCCCCGAACAGACTCCAGATCAGCCCTCCCGAGAGGTTTTAGGGCTTGGCGGCGGCTCTGTATCGTAAAACATGATGAATCCTTCTCTCTGATTTTTTTTATCCCCGAAAGTGAATATATGGAGTTGGAGTTGAGGTCGGTGGAGCGTCAGGGGGCCCACGAGGTAGGGGGGCGCGCCCCCCACCCTCGTGGACATGGTGTGGGCCCCTGACGTGTATTTTTCTTCCAGTATTTTTCTTATTTTCCAAATAGATGTTCCGTGGAGTTTCAGGTCATTCCGAGAACTTTTGTTTCTGCACATAAATAACACCATGGAAAGTCTGCTGAAATTAGCGTCAGTTCGGGTTAGTTCCATTCAAATCATGCAATTTAGAGTCCAAAACAAGGGCAAAAGTGTTTGGAAAAGTAGATATGACAGAGACGTATCACTAACCATCATATTTTTGAAGTAAATAGTAATAGGAGTGGACGATTGAAACTAACATGAGTACCTAGCCGAGCAATACAATGACCAATAGCATTTTCCATAGTTTGAAAATTTCCTATTGGCCACGACAATCTTTCACTCCCAAGATGATTAACTTCTTGAACCAGGATTCCTTAAAACGCAGAGCCAAGCATATCCCCTCCAACCATATATGCATTGTCTTTACTATGTATTATTCCTTTAGCAACCACCATGCATCGATTTCTTGAGTTCATTGAGAGCAAAAAAAAAGTCCCCTATTTCTGTGAAATAAATGAAACACTTAACAACTGTGATGGATATCCAACAATAAGACTCGTATACCTTCGCTGAAGCCTAATCTTTTAGCAATTTCTTTGTTTTGGATGCCTATAGAAAATCAAACTCAGTGAAATAATGTAAGTGATTAGCACCATGATGGCAGATAAATAGAGAGTTTTGACATGTATGTTAGGTGAGAACCTCTTCAAATCTCTGATCATGTATTGAAGATGATTTCACATAATGCCCCTTATCTTTAGCGTGTGCAACATGTGCCCGCTGCAAATTCGGTGAATGAAGTTTATATTGTGCATAATAACTATTGTGATGCATAAGGTGAAGTGGACCAAACTTGCGATCATATATGCCAGGTGAGAAGAATAATCTACATGTAAGATCTTGTAAAGAATGGAAGAAAGATGAAATGAATACCACCCATACCATAAATGAAATGACATACTAGAATTAGTTAAGACATGCAATTGCCTGTATCCTAAATAGAGAGATAACAAACAACAATATAACCTTTGTACAATTTAGTTCAATTCGCACAACATCGTGGGATTCCACGACATTTTAAACCTCATACTGGATGGCACCATTGGTTCTTTCACCAATATTAATCTACAAGAGAGATAAGAAAAATAATTCATAGCAAAAAAGATTAGGACACTATTCCTCTTTCCGAACAAAATATGGATATCGATTTTATACAAAGCATCCCAAGTAACCATAATCTAGGGATATAAATTCATGTTGTAAATCTTGTCACTTTGGCAATTCCTTTTCTTTGGATGCCTATAGCAGACCAAGCAATGGTGCAAAATGATTCATGCATAACATTGGCAAGGTGCAGCAGACAAGTCAAAAACTCAAATAACGATGCTGCTAGACTGAAAATGAAATTACATAAAATATAGATAGACTTCATGAAACACATTCATAATTTGTTCTTGGTGTGGTGAAGATGAGTTCACGTGATGCACTTTCATCACGGTACCATATGCAGAATTTGCTACCTTTAGTTAAGTCAAAGTTTCTAGATATAAACAATAATTTAGCACATGAAGCTACAAATTATGTTAGCCTAACTTGAGTCTTGTACATACTATTCATCCTTGTACATACTAAAGGGCCATGAATGACTATTAGTACCTTAGATGCTAGATGGAATAAAAAAATTAGGTGTGCATTTACTAATGGTATATAGGTATTTTAAAGGAAACATCTACAATGATACCTTTGGCATTTTCTGATGATGCAATGTTGTCCATGGATTTGTCAATGTTGTCAACCTTGTATGAGGCAACACCAGTAGAAACTATAGTAGGATTATTATCCTATAAAAGGACAAACACAATATTTATAGAGACAAAATAAGTGAAGTAAATGGATAAAAGGAGTGGTATATTGAGGTACTGACATCGTTTTCAGTAATCACTCCATTGTTCATTAGACTAACATTTTCATCTGGAAATTTCTTTGCCATTAAAGCACACATTCTCTCTGAAAGTTTAGTAATCACTTCTCATAGCTTGAAGTTGCTCTTCAAGCCTTGCTTCCCTTGTTGATTGTTCACCAGAAGTAGAACCTTCGTAAGCCCTAGCATTGCCCCAATATGTCTCATCATAACAATCACTAACTGTCAACTCTTTAGCAATTATATCATCAAAAATTTGTCAAGATCTCTTGCTGAAAGGTTCCCCCTTTTACTTCTTAAGTAGTTCTAACTTGAGATGGACTTTATCCTTGAATAAAAAATCAAGTATGAATAGGTATACTAAATTAGATGGATCATATTATCAAATTGTAAAGATAAGAACACCATCAACTGTTGCACATTCTTATTTACAATACTTCCATTCTTTTTCCTATGACCTGCATTCCAACAGATCAATTTTGCTAATAGGTTGTTTCATCTTGACTTTCTATACAATAAAATAAAGCTTACTATTTGGAAAAACTTGAACTAATACAATGTCTCTATCGTATGTTTTTGGTGTAATATGAATATTCAAAGGAAATGCGAGACGACCGCAACAACGTTGTAGAATACTTCTATGAAGAGACGGACCTGTTAGGTAGAGTTGAGGGCTTCGACTAAATCATCACCTATAGTAGATAATGGACTAACACTTCGTGGTGACATATCTATGGGCATACTACTTAAGTACTTGAAAGTTATGCTAATTTACTATCCATCAAGTATCTTCAAAATGAAAGGAACACATATGGTCATTCTTTAAGGGTCTGGATGTGCTACTCTGAATAGTACGAGCGTAGAAATTCTCATGGTTGGAAAGCTTACTAGTACTTTCAGGCAGACCCCCACTACCTACCACTTGGACATCACAAACTATCTTTAGATTAAACTTTGAACAAATTTAGGACACAACAAAGTCACTGGAGTAAGTTGAACCTAATAGTGGTTACACAAATTAATGAAACATCCTAATGATTCGTATCTCATATGTAACGTATGATATGTTTTTGATTATATTCAAAGTCATTTAATGCTTACAAAATACAGTATAATTGTCATAATAGAACATAAAAATAAGGGAAGTTTAGAGATCAAGTATAAAATTTTGCCAATAATAACATTATTATCATGTTTCCTCCATAGGTTGAGTGTTTCCTTCGATATAAATATTTATTTACAAGTTATAAATATAAAAGGAAGCTTTATAGTTTGAGTTGCCTTCACTTGGCTTGAACTTGATCATGAGAGAATAATATATACTTTTATGTTTTCATATACATTATATTCACTGAACTTAAGTGTACTAATTTTGTCATTAAATATCTCAATCGATGATTCGAGAGTGGCTAGATGACCATGTTGGGGAACGTAGTAATTTCAAAAAATTTCCTAAGTACACGCAAGATCATGGTGATGCATAGCAACGAGAGGGGAGAGTGTTGTCTACGTACCCTCGTAGACCGAAAGCGGAAGCGTTATATCAACGCGGTTGATGTAGTCGTACGTCTTCATGATGCGACCGATCCAAGCACCGTTACTCCGGCACCTCCGAGTTCTTGGCACACGTTCATATCGATGACGATCCCCGGGCTCCGATCCAGCAAAGCTTCGGGGAGGAGTTCCGTCAGCACGACGGCGTGGTGACGATCTTGATGTACTGCCGACGCAGGGCTTCGCCTAAGCACCGCGACAATATGACCGAGGTGGAATATGGTGGAGGGGGGGCACCGCACACGGCTAAGGAACGATCACGTTGATCAATTGTGTGTTCTAGGGTGCCCCCCTGCCCCCGTATATAAAGGAGCAAGGGGGAGGGGCAGCCGGCCTGGTTTGGGCGCGCCAAGGGGAGTCCTACTCCCACCGGTAGTAGGATTCCACCTTTCCTAGTCCAACTAGGAGAAGGGGGGAAAGGAGGGGAGAGGAGAAGGAAGGGAGAGGGGGCCGCGCCCCCAAACCCCTTGTCCAATTCGGACTAGGCTTGGGAGGGGCGCGCGCCACCTCCTGGCTCCTTCCCACTAAGGCCCAGTAAGGCCCAATACTCTTCCCCGTATTCCCGTAACTCCCCGGTACCTCCGAAAATACCAGAACCACTCAGAACCCTTCCGACGTCCGAATATAGTCGTCCAATATATCGATCTTTACGCCTCGACCATTTCGAGACTCCTCGTCATGTCCCCGATCCCATCCGGGACTCCGAACTCCTTCGGTACATCAAAACTCATAAACTCATTATATAACTGTCATCGAAACCTTAAGCGTGCGGACCCTACGGTTCGAGAACAATGTAGACATGACCGAGACACGTCTCCGGTCAATAACCAATAGCAGGACCTGGATGCCCATATTGGCTCCTACATATTCTACGAAGATCTTTATTGGTCAGACCGCATAACAACATACGTTGTTCCCTTTGTCATCGGTATGTTTACTTGCCCGAGATTCGATCGTCAGTATCCAATACTTAGTTCAATCTCGTTACCGGCAAGTCTCTTTACTCGTTCCGTAATACATCATCCCGCAACTAATTCATTAGTTGCAATGCTTGCAAGGCTTAAGTGATGTGCATTACCGAGAGGGCCCAGAGATACCTCTCCGACGATCGGAGTGACAAATCCTAATCTCGAAATACGCCAACCCAACATCTACCATTGGAGACACCTGTAATACTCCTTTATAATCACCCAGTTACGTTGTGACATTTGGTAGTACCCAAAGTGTTCCTCCGGCAAACGGGAGTTGCATAATCTCATAGTCATAGGAACATGTATAAGTCATGGATAAAGCAATAGCAACATACTAAACGATCGGGTGCTAAGCTAATATAATGGGTCAAGTCAATCAGATCATTCAACTAATGATGTGACCTCGTTAATCAAATAACAACTCTTTGTTCATGGTTAGGAAACATAACCATCTTTGATTAACGAGCTAGTCTAGTAGAGGCATACTAGTGACACTCTGTTTGTCTATGTATTCACACATGTATTATGTTTCCGGTTAATACAATTCTAGCATGAATAATAAACCTTTATCATGATATAAGGAAATAAATAATAACTTTATTATTGCCTCTAGGGCATATTTCCTTCAGTCTCCCACTTGCACTAGAGTCAATAATCTAGTTCACATCGCCATGTGATTTACCAGCAATAGTTCACATCACCATGTGATTAACACCCATAGTTCACATCGATATGTGACCAACACTCAAAGGGTTTACTAGAGTCACTAATCTAGTTCACATTGCTATGTGATTAACACCCAAAGAGTACTAAGGTGTGATCATGTTTTGCTTGTGAGATAATTTTAGTCCACGGGTCTGTCACATTCAGATCCGTAAGTATTTTGCAAATTTCTATGTCAACAATACTCTGCACGGAGCTACTCTAGCTAATTGCTCCCACTTTCAATATGTATCCAGATTGAGACTTAGAGTCATCTAGATCAGTGTCAAAACTTGCATCGACGTAACCCTTTACGACGAACCTTTTGTTACCTCCATAATCGAGAAACATATCCTTATTCCACTAAGGATAATTTTGACCGCTGTCCAGTGATCTACTCCTAGATCACTATTGTACTCCCTTGTCAAACTCAGTGGTAGGGTATGCAATAGATCTGGTACACAGCATGGCATACTTTATAGAACCTATGGCTGAGGCATAGGGAATGACTTTCATTCTCTTTCTATCTTCTGTCGTGGTCGGGCTTTGAGTCTTACTCAATTTCACACCTTTTAACACAGGCAAGAACTCTTTCTTTGACTGTTCCATTTTGAACTACTTCAAAATCTTGTCAAGGTATGTACTCATTGAAAAAACTTATCAAGCGTCTTGATCTATCTCTATAGATTTTGATGCTCAATATGTAAGCAGCTTCACTGAAGTCTTTCTTTGAAAAACTCCTTTCAAACATTCCTTTATGCTTTACAGGATAATTCTACATTATTTCCGATCAACAATATGTCATTTACATATACTTATCAGAAATGTTGTAGTGCTCCCACTCACTTTCTTGTAAATACAGGCTTCACCGCAAGTCTGTATAAAACTATATGCTTTGATCAACTTATCAAAGTGTATATTCCAACTCCGAGATGCTTGCACCAGTCCATAGATGGATCGCTGGAGCTTGCATATTTTGTTAACACCTTTAGGATCGACAAAACCTTCTAGTTGCATCGTATACAACTCTTCTTTAATAAATCCATTGAGGAATGCAGTTTTGTTGATCCATTTGCCAAATTTCATAAAATGCGGCAATTGCTAACATGATTCGGACAGACTTAAGCATAGATACGAGTGAGAAACTCTCATCGTAGTCAACACCTTGAACTTGTCGAAAACCTTTTGCGACAATTCTAGCTTTGTAGATAGTAACACTACTATCAGCGTCCGTCTTCCTCTTGAAGATCCATTTATTTTCTATGGCTTGCCGATCATCGGGAAAATCCATCAAAGTCCATACTTTGTTCTCATACATGGATCATATCTCAGATTTCATGGCCTCAAACCATTTCGCGGAATCTGGGCTCACCATCGCTTCCTCATAGTTCGCAAGTTCATCATGGTCTAGTAACATGACTTCCGGAACAGGATTACCGTACCACTCTGGTGCGGATCTCACTCTGGTTTACCTACGAGATTCGGTAGTAACTTGATCTGAAGTTACATGATCATCATCATTAGCTTCCTCACTAATTGGTGTAGTAGTCACAGGAACAGATTTCTGTGATGAACTACTTTCCAATAAGGGAGAAGGTACAATTACCTTATCAAGTTCTACTTTCCTCCCACTCACTTCTTTCGAGAGAAACTCCTTCTCTGGAAAGGATCCATTCTCAGCAACAAATGTCTTGCCATTGGATCTGTGATAGAAGGTGTACCCAACAGTTTCCTTTGGGTATCCTATGAAGACATATTTCTCCGATTTGGGTTTGAGCTTATCAGGATGAAACTTTTTCATATAAGCATCGCAACCCCAAACTTTAAGAAACGACAGCTTAGGTTTATTGCTAAACCATAGTTCATACGGTGTCGTCTCAACGGATTTAGATGGTGCCCTATTTAATGTGAATGCAGTTGTCTCTAATGCATAATCCCAAAAACGATAGTGGTAGATCGGTAAGATACATCATAGATTGTACTATATCTAATAAAGTACGGTTATGACGTTCGGATGCACCATTATGCTGTGGTGTTCCAGGTGGCATGAGTTTGTGAAACTATTCCACATTGTTTTAATTGAAGGCCAAACTCGTAACTCAAATATTCTCCTTCACGATCATATCGTAGAAACTTTTATTTTTTTTTGTTACGATGATTCTCCACTTCACTCTGAAATTCTTTGAACTTTTCAAATGTTTCAGACTTATGTTTCATCAAGTAGATATACCCATATCTGCTCAAATCATCTGTGAAGGTCAGAAAATAATGATACTTTGTCGCGAGCCTTAATATTCATCGGACCACATACATCAGTATGTATGATTTCCAACAATTCTGTTGCTTGCTTCATTGTTCTGGAGAACGGCATTTTAGTCATCTTGCCTAAGAGGCACGGTTCGCAAGTACCAAGTGATTCATAATCAAGTGGTTCCAAAAGTCCATCAGTATGGAGTTTCTTCATGCGCTTTACACCGATATGACCTAAACGGCAGTGCCACAAATAAATTGCACTATCATTATTAATTTTGCATCTTTTGGCTTCAATATTATGAATATGTGTATCACTACGATCGAGATTCAACGAACCATTTCGTTGGTGTGTGTAACCATAGAAGATTTTATTCATGTAAACAGAACAACAATTGTTCTCTAACTTAAATGAATAACTGTATTGCAATAAACATGATCAAATCATATTCATGCTCAACGCAAACACCAAATAACACTTATTTAGGTTCAACACTAATCCCGAAAGTATAGGGAGTGTGCGATGATGATCATATCAATCATGGAACTACACACATCATCACTTTACCCTTAACTAGTCTCTGTTTATTCTGCAACTCCTGTTTCGAGTTACTACTCTTAGCAACTGAACCAATATCAAATACTGAGGGGTTGCTATGAACACTAGTAAAGTACACATCAATAACATGTATATCAAATATACTTATGTTCACTTTGCCATCCTTCTTATCCGCCAATCACTTGGGGTAGTTCCGCTTCCAGTGACCAGTCCCTTTGCAGTAGAATCACTCAGTCTCAGGCTTAGGTCCAGACTTGGGCTTCTTCACTTGAGCAGCAACTTGCTTGCCGTTCTTCTTGAAGTTCCCCTTCTTCCCTTTGCCCTTTTTCTTGAAACTAGTGGTCTTGTTAACCATCAACACTTGATGTTTTTCTTGATTTCTACCTTCGTCGATTTCAGCATCACGAAGAGCTTGGGAATTGTTTCCGTTATCCCTTGCATATTATAGTTCATCACGAAGTTCTACTAACTTGGTGATGGTGACTAGAGAATTCTGTCAATCACTATCTTATCTGGAAGATTAACTCCCACTTGATTCAAGCGATTGTAGTACTCAGACAATCTGAGCACATGCTCACTAGTTGAGCGATTCTCCTCCATCTTTTAGCTATAGAACTTGTTGGAGACTTCATATCTCTCAACTCGGGTATTTGCTTGAAATATTAACTTCAACTCCTGGAACATCTCGTATGGTCCATGACGTTCAAAACGTCTTTGAAGTCCCGATTCTAAGCAGTTAAGCATGGTGCACTAAACTATTAAGTAGTCATCATATTGAGCTAGCAAAACGTTCATAACGTCTGCATCTGCTCCTGCAATAGGTCCGTCACCTAGCGGTGCATCAAGGACATAATTCTTCTGTGCAGCAATGAGGATAAACCTCAGATTACGGATCCAATCCGCATCATTGCTACTAACATCTTTCAACACAATTTTCTCTAGGAACATATCAAAATAAACACAGGGAAGCAACAATGCGAGCTATTGATCTACAACATAGATATGCTAATACTACCAGGACTAAGTTCATGATAATATTAAAGTTCAATTAATCATATTACTTAAGAACTCCCACTTAGATAGACATCCCTCTAATCTTCTAAGTGATCACGTGATCCAAATCAACTAAACCATAACCGATCATCACGTGAAATGGCTTAGTCTTCAATGGTGAACATCATTATGTTGATCATATCTACTATATGATTCACGCTCGACCTTTCGGTCTCCGTGTTCCGAGGTCATATCTTATATGCATAGCTCGTCAAGTATAACCTGAGTATTCCGCGTGTGCAACTGTTTTGCACCCGTTGTATTTGAACGTAGAGCCTATCACACCCGATCATCACGTGGTGTCTCAGCACGAAGAACTTTTGCAACGGTGCATACTCAGGGAGAACACTTCTTGATAATTTAGTGAGAGATCATCTTATAATGCTACCGTCAATCAAAGCAAGATAAGATGCATAAAAAGATAAACATCACATGCAATCAATATAAGTGATATGATATGGTCATCATCATCTTGTGCTTGTGATCTCCATCTCCGAAGCACCGTCATGATCACCATCGTCACCGGCGCGACACCTTGATCTCCATCGTAGCATCGTTGTCGTCTTGCCAATCTTATGCTTCCATGACTATCACTACCGCTTAGTAATAAAGTAAAGCATTACATCGCGATTGCATTGCATACAATAAAGCGACAACCATATGGCTCCTGCCAGTTGCCGATAACTCAGTTACAAAACATGATCATCTCATACAATAAAATTTAGCATCATGTCTTGACCATATCACATCACAACATGCCCTGCAAAAACAAGTTAGACGTCCTCTACTTTGTTTGTTGCAAATTTTACGTGGCTGCTACGGGCTTAAGCAAGAACTCATCTTACCTACGCATCAAAACCATAACGATAGTTTGTCAAATAGACTCCGTTTTAACCTTCTCAAGGACCGGGCGTAGCCACACTCGATTCAACTAAAGTTGGAGAGACAGTCTTCCGCAAGCCATCTATGTGCAAAGCACGTCGAGGGATCCGGTCTCGCGTAAGAGTACGCGTAAGGTTGGTCCGGATCGTCTCGTCCAACAATATAGCTGAACCAAAGTATGACATGCTGGTAGGCAGTATGACTTGTATCGTCCACAACTCACTTGTGTTCTACTCGTGCAAATAACATCAAACCATAAAAACCTGGCTCTGATACCATTGTTGGGGAACGTAGTAATTTCAAAAAATTTCCTACGTACACGCAAGATCATGGTGATGCATAGCAACGAGAGGGGAGAGTGTTGTCTACGTACCCTCGTAGACCAAAAGCGGAAGCGTTATATCAACGCGGTTGATGTAGTCGTACGTCTTCACGATCCGACCGATCCAAGCACCGTTACTCCGGCACCTCCGAGTTCTTGGCACACGTTCAGCTCGATGACGATCCCCGGGGTCCGATCCAGCAAAGCTTCGGGGAGGAGTTCCGTCAGCACGACGGCGTGGTGACGATCTTGATGTACTACCGACGCAGGGCTTCGCCTAAGCACCGCGACAATATGACCGAGGTGGAATATGGTGGAGGGGGGGCACCGCACACGGCTAAGGAACGATCACGTTGATCAATTGTGTGTTATAGGGTGCCCCCCTGCCCCCGTATATAAAGGAGCAAGGGGGAGGGGCGGCCGGCCTGGTTTGGGCGCGCCAAGGGGAGAACTACTCCCACCGGGAGTAGGATTCCACCTTTCCTAGTCCAACTAGGAGAAGGGGGGAAAGGAGGGGAGAGGAGAAGGAAGGGAGAGGGGGCCGCGCCCCCAAACCCCTTGTCCAATTCGGACTGGGCTTGGGAGGGGCGCGCGCCACCTCCTGGCTCCTTCCCACTAAGGCCCAGTAAGGCCCAATACTCTTCCCCGTATTCCCGTAACTCCTCGGTACCTCCGAAAATACCAGAACCACTCAGAACTCTTCCGATGTCCGAATATAGTCGTCCAATATATCGATCTTTACGCCTCGACCATTTCGAGACTCCTCGTCATGTCCCCGATCCCATCCGGGACTCCGAACTCCTTCGGTACATCAAAACTCATAAACTCATTATATAACTGTCATCGAAACCTTAAGCGTGCGGACCCTACGGTTCGAGAACAATGTAGACATGACCGAGACACGTCTCCGGTCAATAACCAATAGCGGGACCTGGATACCCATATTGGCTCCTACATATTCTACGAAGATCTTTATCGGTCAGACCGCATAACAACATACGTTGTTCCCTTTGTCATCGGTATGTTTACTTGCCTGAGATTCGATCGTCAGTATCCAATACTTAGTTCAATCTCGTTACCGGCAAGTCTCTTTACTCGTTCCGTAATACATCATCCCGCAACTAATTCATTAGTTGCAATGCTTGCAAGGCTTAAGTGATGTGCATTACCAAGAGGGCCCAGAGATACCTCTCCGACGATCGGAGTGACAAATCCTAATCTCGAAATACGCCAACCCAACATCTACCATTGGAGACACCTGTAATACTCCTTTATAATCACCCAGTTACGTTGTGACATTTGGTAGTACCCAAAGTGTTCCTTCGGCAAACGGGAGTTGCATAATCTCATAGTCATAGGAACATGTATAAGTCATGGATAAAGCAATAGCATCATACTAAACAATCGGGTGCTAAGCTAATATAATGGGTCAAGTCAATCAGATCATTCAACTAATGATGTGACCTCGTTAATCAAATAACAACTCTTTGTTCATGGTTAGGAAACATAACCATCTTTGATTAACGAGCTAGTCTAGTAGAGGCATACTAGTGACACTCTGTTTGTCTATGTATTCACACATGTATTATGTTTCCGGTTAATACAATTCTAGCATGAATAATAAACCTTTATCATGATATAAGGAAATAAATAATAACTTTATTATTGCCTCTAGGGCATATTTCCTTCAGACCACTGTTAGTAACATGAGCTAACTTAATATGCAACTGTATGAACCATAATAATTTCAAATGGTGGTCCAATGTCAACTTTTAGATGGTATGAATTATCATGTAGAACCACATGCATTAGAGCATGTAGGTTAGTATTATAATTAATTTAGTAAATACGATTTCCCAATATTTAGAACATTGAGTAACATGCCTGTACTGAATTGAGCGCGTCGATTAATACAAATCATTGCTAGTTTTTTCATGTGTGCATGATCTGTTTAAATTCAGAACATTTCTAGTTTTTGTGCTTGCTTGCTTGCATGTTCTGCCTGTGTCTAGGCTTAAGTTTTTGTTTGAATTTTAGTTGCTTAATTTTTTTGATAAATAGAGCTCCCCTCTCCGACAAGCCAATCCCCCCTAAAACGAGGTTCTAAAGACTCCACCATCATCCTCGTGAGGTTAAGACCAGATTCAAATATGTCCATTACTCAGCTGCTGAACTTGGAGTCAAATATCACAGTGCCTTGCAAGCGACTTCATCCCAGTTTACGTAGCGCCCAACTGTCCTGACGACGGTGGCCCTTGTGGTATCTTTTTTTGGAAGAATCTAGCTCGGTTTTCCTTTTTCTCTATTTGGTTTGTCGGTTTTCTTTATTTCTTCTTTTTAATTTGCAGTTTGCTCTAGCCTACCCAATTTGTTTGGGACTAAACACTTTGTTGTTGTTTGTTATTTTTTAATTTATAGTTGGTACTTATTATTTTTCCTTATTATTTTATTTTTAATTCATGCCATTTATCTTCATTTTTTATTATATTAAAGTTTGAGAACATTTTCTATTTTTCTGATTTTCAAATTCATGTACACTTGCCACATTCCCCTATATTTTCATATTTATGAACATTTTTCTAAAATTCAAAAATATTTAATAAAATCTTGACTTTTTTACCTTATAAACATTTTTTAAAATTCCGAAATGTGTTCATAAATCTTTAAGAATTATTTAACTTTACGGACTTTTTTATTTCTCAAAAGTTTTTTAAAAATTCTATACGTTCTTTTAGCTTCCCTGGTCTCTGTTTTTTGTTACTTCTCTCTGCGCCGAGCTCCCTCTTAGCCGACGTTTCTGCTCCGACTTAGCTGGCGTTTCCTATTTGACGCTCGTTGCCTTAAATAGGTGGGCCAACGCACAGGTAGCGGAGCATCAGCGAATGTTGTCGGCCGGCCCATTTAGGGCAGTACATGTGCAGAGACCGGTTTTGAACATTTTCGAAGTTTCAGGTTCAGTTTTCCAGTTCCTTTTTTATGCTTTTTTATTTAGTGAGTTTTTTTCTTACTTGTTTTTAAAAAATCAGAAATTATTTAGAAATTTCGAAATAAGTCCATATTTTGAAAATCCTTGTATTCTAAATAATGTTCCTAAGTATGCCCAAAAAACTTTTCACATTTCAAGAAAATGTTTAAAAATTTAAATTCTTAGTTGTTTCAAAAACAATTGTGAATGAATTTTCTTGTATTCATAAATATTAAAATAATGATTTTCCGTATTTTGCAAAAATATTCGTGTTTAAAAAAATGTTCATCTTTCCATAAGAACGTACACAAATTTGAAAATTGCTTGCATTTTAAAAAATGTTCACCTATTTAAAAATATTTTTTTGTTCCCTTCTTGAAAGCGATACGAAGAAAGTACTAAAATTGCTGGCTTAGGTGTCATGCACGAACTCTCGGTCAAGATATATCACTGCTGGCATAGGTGTGATGCTACAATGACGAGGTAATGTTTACGGGTTTACTGTGCGTTTATATTATCGCCTCCATGACGGACATATGATTGGGAGCTTTTTCCACACCTAGAAAAATTTGCTTTGAATATCTATGTAGGGGCTTGATGAGAGAATCTTTGTATCAATTTGACGTAGGTGGAGTATGACTGGAGTAGATAAAGTATCTCCGACGGCGATATTTGCCAAGGGCAAGCCATCCGACACTACCCTTTAAACATGGTGGACAGAGCTATGCAATGTTGACTCATACTAATTTATACTAGATTTTCTTTTACAATGTAAAAGATCTCTAAAACAAATAAATACTACTCTAAATCCTACTCCTCCCCATCGGAGGCGAGGTCGATGTGACACCCGCAACGGAACCGCTGGCCTCGATGTCGTTGGCCTCTAGCGCAAACCCACCGATGCCGCCATTGTGTGCCTTTCTGGCATCGTAATCGTGCATCTCCTTCTCCTCCTTGTCCTCGTCGTCAAGCTTCTTGAAGAGCCAAGCGCGCCGCACATCGTTGATGCGCAGCTGACGACGCTTATGGTCCATCGTGCGGACGCTCCACGGACGAATAGACCGCCCGATTCACGTCGACGAGGAGCGATGCGTCGGCGGCGGCATCCGCATGCTCCGCCTCCAATTGAGCCAGGGCCGCGCAATGCTTGTCCAGTAGCACAAGGCGGATTTTTCTCCTCTGAGTCCGCCATGGAGAATTGGCCGCCTGCCGTGTTGGCCATGGCATGAAGGACTATTACGTCCTCTTGGACGACCACCAGGGCCATGGGGTCACCTCCTTCTCCTCCATTTACTCCTTCTAGGTCCGATCAAGGGAGCTCGGAGGTTGGCCCACCACAATGCGTGCCTAGGAACGGGCGTCTATGGCATGGACCTCAGCCATGATTTCAGCGCGGCACTTAGCATCAACATCTTATACCATGTGATCATGGAGCGGACCATGGCGACGACGAGTGTCGAGAAGGTCGGTGTGGATGGATGGCGCTGGCCACGGTGAAGTGGACGAATGGAAAATGAGAGAAATGTGATGCATGCAAGGTTTTGAACTAGTCGTGCTTGTTTGGTAAGCACTTACCATGGTTCGTTGATCTTTTTTTGGGATCACGCGGCAGATATCCCCACCTATACATATATAGGAAAATCTTGGTTCGTGACACAAACAATTTCATATATTCGATGATTTTCACTTCACGGGTTCAGTATGTACCACCATCGTTTGCGAAGAAAATAGCTATATGCGCCTGTGGCCTGTCTCCGCAAGTTGTCGTATTCTGAATCCTGTTTTCACCTCTGTGGGATCCATCACTTCGACACATCAGACATGGTGATAAGGAGACTCATTTGACAGTTTGGGACCCACCACTTTGCCATGTTATCAACAGGCAATGGGTAGTCACTATATACTTTTTTTTTCAGGGAAGTCAATATACAATGACTGGTGGGTCATACAGCAAAAGGCTGAAGAAATGGCCACCAAGGAAAAACAGCCCCCATCCAGCCCATTAAAGTGCACGTTCGTCGCCGCCACCCCTCAGTCTCCCCCTTCCAACCTCTTCCCTGTCCCCCGCTATTGGAAATAGCCCTGCAGCAGAGCGTGAGATGGGCTGTCGAGGTGAGGCCCATGTTTCCGATGTCACAACCCAAAGAAATTCCTATTTTGGAATGTGAACAGCTAAACTGTGGTTAATTATTATTTTTTGCAAATTTTCTTGTAGTGCTTGAGCCTAGCTGGTTTTCACAAGGTATTGATTTGAATTGATTGTCCTTTACGGATCAAAACGTTTCTGGAATTAGTTAGAACCCTAAAATATTTTTTAGGGAATATATACAATGCGAAATTGAGCTTAAAAAAATATGTGTAATCTTTATTTTAGATTGGGCTAGAAAATATATTCCATATGACCTAGAGATTTATAAGGAAATATTGAAAGCCTAAAAATTTAATTTTGTTATTTATTTGGACCCTAAAACCTTTCTAGAATATTTTATAATATCCCAAAATAATTTTACAATTTTTTATTTAGAAGTTATCATGGAAATCAATTTCTCTAAGCTGTAAATATTAAACGGACCAATGTAGAATTTTCCCAAAAATATTTGAACGAAATTGTTTTTGAAATCAAATTTAAATTAAAAAAAGGAAAAATAAATAGAAATGAGATTGAAAACCTTACCTACCCCGCCCGAAACCAACACGACCCATTTCCTAGCTAACACTTAGCATGCAACACAGTACAGTGCGCACCCCAGCGCACAACCCGCCTAACTTATCCAAAGTAGTAGGCCACTTTATAACCCAGCCATAGGATCTTCTCTGATCTAACGGCTAATAGCACCTTGCCACCCCCCCCCCCCCCCTCTTTTCCACTGACATGTGGGTAATGACCCATAGTTATATGAGAGCGGGGGATTTTTCTCTCCCCGAATACGAATTGCTTTCATGCGTACAATAATTGGGGTAAACTATTTTTTACTTAAACATAGATGAATTTGGATTCAAATATAAAATTTGACATGAGCTTTTCTTATTGTTGAGTTTTAGTTCCAAATTCAAATAAGAATATCACTTAAAACTTAAGTGCAAAACTACAATTCAAATAAGAACTGAAAATTCATTTAACTAAATAAGACAAAGTAATATGAAATGAAAACTTGTTATGAACAGCTGAATAATACAAAGTGATTGTTATATACTTCATTAATTCAGGACAGTAAAACTGAGCCAAATCCTACCCCTCTCACGACCTTGTTGTTTGTGCCCTTTCATTTTTGTGATTCGAGAATTTTCAGCCATCAGATTCGCTGTCCTAAGAGCCAGCTTCTCCACAGGAAAAATCTAAGGTCTCTGGTGAATTGGGCCTTTTCTACCAGCCCAATTGGCTAGAAAGGCCGGCTGCGAGCGAGAGGTGGTCGCTGCGAAAGGGGATCCATCGGTTGTTGTCACACAGAACAATCACTATTCCTCCTTCCTCTCGTGACTCTTCCTCTCCTGTTCTCGTAAAAAAGTAGATGTCAATGGCGACGACGGCGGTGGCGCGGAAGGTTCCGACGGCAAGCTATTCCTCTCCCACGCTTCTGGCAATGGGTATGGCGATGCGGAAGCTTCCCCACGCTCGTCCCAACCACCCCGTTCGCAGATTCTAGTAATAATATTTTGTTGCCTCTTAACTGGTTTTTTTTAATCTTTTTTCAAGGTGTTTGTGATTTATCCATCATTTTATGGAAATGTTGGATCTACTCATAACACTGATTGTTCTTAAAATGGTTGGTTTGAAACCACAAACTTGTGTTCCTTTGGAATTGGAGTTTTATACAAAGATGTACAAGGTTACATATTTGGAGTGGAAGAAAACTCATATGCGATTGACACCTTCGTTAATAATGTAATTATCCACGGGTAGGCATGTAAGAGTTAACCATTGACATCTTGATAACTGCCCCTCCTACACTAAAAACTATATTTAAATCAATTTTTGAACAGATTTTGGACACAACAAAGTCGCTGGAGTAAGTTGAACCTAATAGTGCCTACACAAACTAAACAATCGTTCTAATGAATCATAACTCATACACAACGTATGCTATGACTTTGACTATATTTAAAGACATTTATTGGTCAATAAACACAATATAATTATTATAATAGAAAATTAAGTAAAATAATAGGGTAAGTTTATAAATCAAGTACACTTGCTTTCCTATAATACATTATCATTATGTTTCCTATATAGGTTAAGTGGTGCCTTAGATATACATATTTGTGCGCAGCCTATACATATAAAAGAAAGGTTTATAGTTTCAGTGGCCTACGTTGGGCTTGAACTTCATCATGAGAGAATAATATACACTATTATGTTCTCTTCTGCATTAATTCACTAAACTTTAGTTTACTAAATTTATCAATAAGTATCTCAATAGAAGATTCAAGAGTGACTAAATGGCCGCCCTTGGTAACATGAACTAACTTAGTATGAAATTGTATGAAAGGGTAAACGTTACAAATGGTGCTCCCAGGTCAACTTTTACATAGCATGAAGTATCACGTAAAAAAGACATGCAAACTAGAATGTATAGCTTAATGTTATAGTTAATTTAGTACATTGAGTTGGCAATATTTAGGTATATAGTAATTTGTTTGCAGGGATGTAGGTATATAGTAAGTACATGATCTTTTCTTCTAGAAATATCGACTACAACACAGATGCTCACACACTCACACACACCAAGGCCACCCTCACCCCCCCAAAACACAGAAACACATCATGTTGTAAAGGCTAAAATCGTTGAGCTTCAAATTTGCAAAGTCATCAGGGTCAGCATATGCGATGAAAACCTTATATTGAAAGAAAGATCCGCTTTAACAAGACACACATGTCATTGAATCAGCAGTTTGATCTCTGGTGGTCCGATGGTAGAACTACCCTTGAACCAATTGCTAACTTATTATAGGCCCTGTTTGGTTCATAAGTCCTAGGACTTTTTTGAGTCCCAACTTATAAGTCACAAGTCCCTAAAAAGTTCCTACCTTTTTGGTTCCTGGGACTTATAAGTTCCTATAAGACCATATTACAACTATAAGTCCCTATAAGTCCCTCCTTGAGAGTCTTATTTCATAAGTCTCAAATGCTCACTTTAAGTCCCTATAAGTCCCTCCTGTTTGGTTTAGATGGGACTTATAGGGACTTTTTTAAGTCCCTAAGCCAATAAGTCCCTGGAAACAAACACCCTCATAGTTGGTGTCAACACATTTTGTTGAACCTGAAAAAAACTGTTTGAATTTCAATAAAATGGATGGATTATTAAAAAAAATCACGATTTAGAGAACCTTCACAAATTTGAAAAAATGTTCATTAATTTCATAAAATTTCCACCAATTTAAAAATAGATCATAAATTTGGAAAAATAATATTAACAAATTTCTTTGCTTGCAAATTTAGAAAAATAAAAATAAAAAAGTGAAAAAAAAGAAAAACAGATGAACTAGCAGATTAAAAACATGAAAAAAAAACCGCGAAAGGAACATTCTGCGGCATTGCCAAAACAAAAAATAACCACCCGGTGTCTTTCTGTCACATGGGCTGGCCGGAAGCAGTATATGCGCTGAATATGAAAGTATCGACTCAGAATATGACCGTTTATAGGGACGATGAACTTCGTTACGTCGGCCCACATTGTTACATCTCCAGCTATGAAGATGACCGTTGACAGGGACAATGGGTTCCACGTGGACTTCCAGGCACCATCCGATTGGAAACCTCGATTGCATTATTTCTACACAAGACAGACATGATACAACCAGGTCGGGACTTTTGGGAGACTTACTGAAGACAACGTAGGACATGCTTGGCAGGCACCATGCTAGCTTCGGATCACGCAGCTGCCGGAGGATGACAACGGTTAGTATAATTGTGAGCACGAGAGAAGAAATTACTCTTTGTTTTCGATTTGCAAATCGCTCAAGGATCGGTACATTTGTTTGCATAGGGATTGGCCAAGGGAAGCTTACAACTTTACAAGCTATGGACATGGAGGTAGCTTACCTACTCGCTGCATTTTGTTTGTCTGATCCACACTCGAGCAGCCTGTTTCATGTGGATCAGATCATGGCTACGTCGCTCGACCTTCCGGCCTCACAATGTCCACGGTGATGAGACATGACAGGTCCCCAAGCTAGCCATGCGTGTACAAGTGCAAATCTCATGGCCGTGACAACCTAACCGATCTCCATTGATGCACATTCATAGTACATGCTTAGCTTGATCCACTTGCCAGGTGAATCATTAGCTGAGCAACTGGGTTCATTGGGAAACTTAGATAGTACTACTGCATTCATAGTACCACATGCTTAGTTTGATCTAGTAGTGGTTAATTAGCATATCTAGCCGTGTTCATTAACTAGCCCAATTAGCTAGCTAGTACTACCACTAAAACGCTTGAGGGCCTAGAGTAGAGAGCTAGGCAAGTGCATGCCCCAACTTGACCACTTGGACACAATTAACTATAGCAACTACCTAGCTAATTAGGCTAGAGCTTGGATGTTGTTTAAGATTAATTCCATGTTTCGATCTTGACGGTGTTGATTAGTTGTAAGACCCTAGGCCGACCGACACTATTGATACGTCTCCAACGTATGTATAATTTTTTATTGTTCCATGCTATTATATATTCTGTTTTGGATGTTTAATGGGCTTTATTATACACTTTTTTATTATTTTTGGGACTAACCTATTAATCGGAGGCCCAGCCCAAATTGCTGTTTTTTTGCCTATTTCAGTGTTTCGAAGGAAAAGGATATCAAATGGAGTCCAAACGGAATGAAACCTTCGGGAACGTGATTTTTCGAACAAACGTGATCCAAAGGACTTGGAGTGGACGTCAAGCAACCGACGAGGAAGCCATGAGGCAGGGGGCGCGCCTAGCCCCCTGGGTGCGCCCTCCACCCTCGCGGGCCCCTCATAGCTCTCCTGACCGACTTCCTTCGCCTATATATACTCATATACCCTGGAAACATCAGATACGGAGTCAAAACCCTATTTCCACCGCCACAACCTTCTGTACCCGTGAGATCCCATCTTGGGGCCTTTTCCGGCGCTCCGCCGGAGGGGGCATTGATCACGGAGGGCTTCTACATCAACACCATAGCCTCTCCGATGATGTGTGAGTAGTTTACATCAGACCTTTGGGTCCACAGTTATTAGCTAGATGGCTTCTTCTCTCTATTTGGATCTCAATACAAAGTTCTCCTCGATTCTCTTGGAGATCTATTTGATGTAACTCTTCTTTTTGCGTTGTGTTTGTCGAGATCCGATGAATTGTGGGTTGATGAATTGTGGGTTTATGGTCAAGATTATCTATGAACAATATTTGGATCTCCTCTGAAATCTTTTATGTATGATTGGTTATCTTTGCAAGTCTCATATTGCATGAGTTTATCCCTCTACATCATGTCATCTTGCTTAAAGCGTTACTTTGTTCTTATGAACTTAATACTCTAGCTGCATGCTGGATAGCGGTCGATGTGTGGAGTAATAGTAGTAGATGCAGGCAGGAGTCGGTCTACTTGTCACGGACGTGATGCCTATATACGTGATCATACCTATATATTCTCATAACCATGCTCAATTCTATCAATTGCTCGACAGTAATTTGTTCATCCATCGTAATACTTATGCTATCTTGAGAGAAGCCACTAGTGAAACCTATGGCCCCCGTGTGTATTTTCCATCATATTAATCTCCCGTCGACAAACTATTTCTGGCTCCGTTTATTTTTTGGTTTCTTTACTTTTAGTCTTTATCATAAAAATACCAAAAATATTATCTTATCATCTCTACCAGATCTCACTCTCGTAAGTGACCGTGAAGGGATTGACAACCCCTTTATCACGTTGGTTGCGAGGTTCTTATTTGTTTGTGTAGGTGCGTGGGACTTGAGCATGGTTTCCTACTGGATTGATACCTTGGTTCTCAAACTGAGGGAAATACTTATGCTACTTTACTACATCACCCTTTCCTCTTGAAGGGAAAACAAACGCAGTGCTCAAGAGGTAGAAAGAAGGATTTCTGGCGCCGTTGCCGGGGAGTCTACGCACAAGTCAAGACATACCAAGTACCCATCACAAACTCTTATCCCTCGCATTACATTATTTTCCATTTTCCTCTCGTTTTCCTCTCCCCCACTTCACCCTTGCCGTTTATTCGCCCTCTTTTTCCGTTCGCTTCTTTTTCGCTTGCCTCTTGTTTGCTTGTGTGTTGGATTGCTTGTTTTTCATGATGGCTTAAGACAATACTAAATTGTGAGACTTTACCTATACCAACAACAATGATTTTCTTAGCACTCCGATTGCTTCTCTTACTGATGCGGAATCTTGTGAAATTAATGCTGCTTTGCTGAATCTTGTCATGAAAGATCAATTCACCGGCCTTCCTAGTGAAGATGCCGCTACCCATCTAAATAGCTTTATTGATTTGTGCGATATGCAAAAGAATAAAGATGTGGATAACGATATTGTTAAATTGAAGCTATTTCCGTTTTCGCTTAGAGATTGTGCTCAAACTTGGTTTTCATCTTCCTAAAAATAGTATTAATTCTTGGAATAACTGCAAAGATGCTTTTATCTCTAAATATTTCCCTCCCGCTAAGATCATCTCTCTTAGAAACGATATTATGAATTTTAAGCAACTTGATCATGAACATGTTGCACAAGCTTGGGAGAGGATGAAATTAATGATACATAATTGCCCTACTCATGGTTTGAATTTATGGATGATTATACAAAATTTCTATGCCGGATTGAATTTTGCTTCTAGAAATCTTTTAGATTCGGCTGCAGGAGGCACTTTTATGGAAATCACTTTAGGATAAGCTACCAAACTCCTAGATAGTATTATGGTTAATTATTCTCAATGGCGTACCGAAAGATCTACTAGTAAAAAGGTGCATGCAATTGAAGAAATTAATGTTTTGAGTGGAAAGGTGGATGAACTTATGAAATTTATTGCTAATAAGAGTGTTTCTTCGGATCATAATGATATGTCTGTTGGGGAACGTAGCAGAAATTCAAAATTTTCCTACGTGTCACGAAGATCTATCTATGGAGAAACTAGCAACGAGGGGAAGAAGAGTGCATCTACATACCCTTGTAGATCGCTAAGCGGAAGCGTTCAAGTGAACGAGGTTGATGGAGTCGTACTCGCCGTGATCCAAATCACCGATGACCAAGTGCCGAACGGACGGCACCACCGCGTTCAACACACGTACAGCCCGGTGACGTCTCCCATACCTTGATCCAGCAAGGAGAGAGGGAGAGGTTGAGGAAGACTCCATCCAGCAGCAACACGACGGCGTGGTGGTGGTGGAGGAGCGTGGCAATCCTGCAGGGCTTCGCCAAGCACCGCGGGAGAGGAGAAGGACTTGGGAGAGGGGGAGGGCTGCGCCAGCACATTGGTGCGGTTGCCCTCCCACCCCTCACATATATATAGGGGCAAGGGAGAGGGGGGCCGGCCCCCTAAGATCCCATCTGAGGAGGGGGCGGCGGCCCACGGGGGGTGCCTTGCCCCCCAAGGCAAGGGGGCGCCCCCCTTTAGGGTTCCCCCCAAACCCTAGGCGCCTTGGGCCCTTGTGGGGGGGCGCACCAGCCCATCTGGGGCAGGTACCCTCCCACACTTGGCCCACGCAGCCCTCTGGGGCAGGTGGCACCACTTGGTGGACCCCTGGACCCCTCCGGTGGTCCCGGTACGTTACCGATAAACCCGAAACTCTTTCGGTGACCAAAACAGGACTTCACATATATAAATCTTTACCTCCGGACCATTCCGGAACTCCTCGTGACGTCCGAGATCTCATCCGGGACTCCGAACAACATTCGGTAACCACATACGAACTTCCTTTATAACCCTAGCGTCATCGAACCTTAAGTGTGTAGACCCTACGGGTTCGGGAAGCATGCAGACATGACCGAGACATTCTCCGGTCAATAACCAACAGCGGGATCTGGATACCCATGTTGGTTCCCACATGTTCCACGATGATCTCATCGGATGAACCACGATGTCGAGGATTCGATCAATCCCGTATACAATTCCCTTTGTCTAGCGGCATTGTACTTGCCCGAGATTCGATCGTCGGTATCCCGATACCTTGTTCAATCTCGTTACCGGCAAGTCTCTTTACTCGTTCCGTAACACATCATCCCGTGATCAACTCCTTGATCACATTGTGCACATTATGACGATGTCCTACCGAGTGGGCCCAGACATACCTCTTCGTCACACAGAGTGACAAATCCCAGTCTCGATTCGTGCCAACCCAACAGACACTTTTGGAGATACCTGTAGTGTACCTTTATAGCCACCCAGTTACGTTGTGACGTTTGGCACACCCAAAGTATTCCTACGGTATCCGGGAGTTGCACAATCTCATGGTCTAAGGAAATGATACTTGACATTAGAAAAGCTTTAGCATACGAACTACACGATCTTTGTGCTAGGCTTAGGATTGGGTCTTGTCCATCACATGATTCTCCTAATGATGTGATCCCGTTATCAACGAAATCCAATGTCCATGGTCAGGAAACCGTAACCATCTATTGATCAATGAGCTAGTCAACTAGAGGCTTACTAGGGACATGGTGTTGTCTATGTATCCACACATGTATCTGAGTTTCCTATCTTTACAATTATAGCATGGATAATAAACGATTATCATAAACAAGGAAATATAATAATAACTTATTTATTATTGCCTCTAGGGCATATTTCCAACAGTCTCCCACTTGCACTAGAGTCAATAATCTAGTTCACATCGCCATGTGATTAACACTCACAGGTCACATCGCAATGTGACCAAGATCCAAAGAGTTTACTAGAGTCAATAATCTAGTTTACATCACTATGTGATCAACACTCAATGAGTTCTGGGTTTGATCATGTTGCTTGTGAGAGAGGTTTTAGTCAACGGGTCTGCAATATTTAGATCCGTATGTACTTCGCAAATCTCTACGCTATATTTGGAGCCATTTCAAATAACTGTTCTACTTGGAGCTATTCTAAATTGTTGCTCCATTATACGTATCCGGTATCTCTACTCAGATCTATCCGGATAGGTGTTAAGCTTGCATCGACATAACTCTTTATGTCGAACACTTTATCACCTCCATAACCGAGAAACATATCCTTATTCCTCTAAGGATAATTTTGACCGCTATCTGGTGATCTACTCCTAGATCACCTTTGTACCCTCTTGCCAGACATGTGGCAAGGCACACATCAGGTGCGGTACTCAGCATGGCATAGAGCCTATGACAAAAGCATAGGGGACGACCTTCGTCCTTCCTCTTTCTCCAGCCGTGGTCGAGCTTTAACTCTTAACTTCATACCTTACAACTCAGGCAAGAACTCCTTCTTTGACTGATCCATGTTGAACACCTTCAAGATCATGTCAAGGTATGTGCTCATTTGAAAGTACTATTAAACGTTTTTGATCTATCCTTATAGATCTTGATGCTCAATGTTCAAATAGCTTAATCCAGGTTCTCCATTGAAAAACACCTTTCAAATAACCCTATATGCTTTCCAGAAATTCTACATCATTTCTGATCAACAATATGTCATCCACATGTACTTGTCAGAAATGTCGTAGTGCTCCCACTCACTTTATTGTAAATACAAGTTTCTAACAAACTTTTTATAAACCCATAAACTTTGATTACTCCATCAAAGTGTATATTCCAACTCCGAGATGCTTGCTCTAGTCCATGGAAGGATCGCTGGAGCTAGCATACCTTTTAGCATCCTTAGGATCGACAAAACCTTTCTGATTGTATCACATGCAACCTTTCCTTACGAAAAATGGTAAGGAAACTTGTTTTGACATCCATCTGCCATATTTCATAAATGCAGCTTATGCTAACATGATTCTGACGGACTTAAGCATCGCTACGGGTGAGAAAATCTCATCGTAGTCAACTACTTGAACTTGTGAAAAACTCTTTGCCACAAGTCGAGCTTCATACACGGTGACATTACCATCCACGTCCGTCTTCTTCTTAAAATCCATCTGTACTCAACAGTCTCACGACCATCGAGCCTTTCTGCCAAAGTCTACACTTTGTTTTCATACATGGATCCTCTCTCGGATTTTATGGCCTCGAGCCATTCATCGGAATCCGGGCCCACCATCGCTTCTCCATAGCTCGTAGGTTCATTGTTGTCTAGCAACATGACCTCCAAGACAGGATTACGTACCACTCTGAAGTAGTACGCATCCTTGTCGTCCTACGAGGTACTGTAGTGACTTGATCCGAAGTCTCATGATCACTATCATAAGCTTCCACTTCAATTGGTGTAGGTGCCACAGGAACAACTCTTTGTGCCCTGCTATACACTAGTTGAAGTGACGGTTCAATAACCTCATCAAGTCTCCACCATCCTCCCACTCAATTCTTTCGAGAGAAACTTTTCCTCGAGAAAGGACCCGATTCGAGAAACAATCCCTATTGCTTCCGGATCTGAGACAGGAGGTATACCCAACTGTTTTGGGTGTCCTATGAAGATGTATTTATCCGTTTTGGGTTCGAGCTTATCAGCCTGAAACTTTTTCACATAAGCATCGTAGTCCCAAACTTTTAAGAAACGACAACTTTGGTTTCTCCAAACCATAGTTCAAACGGTGTCGTCTCAACGGAATTACATGGTGCCCTATTAAAGTGAGTGCGGTTGTCTCTAATGCCTAACCCATAAACGATAGTGGTAATTCGAGAAGAGACATCATGGTATGCACCATATCCAATAGGGTGCAGTTATGATGTTCGGACACACCATCACACTATGGTGTTCCAGGCGGTATTGGTTGTGAAACAATCTCCACAATGTCTTAATTGTATGCCAAATTCTTAACTCAGATATTCATCTCTATGATCATATCATAGATATTTTATCCTCTTGTCACGACGATCTTCAACTTCATTCTGAAATTACTTGAACCATTCAATAATTCAGACTTGTGTTTCATCAAGTAAACATACTCAGTATCTACTCAAATCATCTATGAAGTAAGAGCATAACGATATCCACTGCGTGCCTCAGCACTCATTGGACTGCACAGATCGAAATGCGTTACTTCCAACAAGTTGCTTTCTTGTTCCATTTTACTGAAACCGAAGCTTTCAGTCATCTTGCCCATGTGGTATGATTTGCATGTCTCAAGCGATTCATAATCAAGTGAGTCCAAACGGTCCATCTGCATGGAGTTTCTTCATGCGTATATACCAATAGACATGGTTCACATGTCTCAATCCTTTTCAAAAAGAGTGAGTCCAAAGATCCATCAACATGAAGCTTCTTCATGCGTTTTATACCAATATGACTTACATGGCAGTGCCACAAGTAGGTGGTACTATCATTACTATCTTATATCTTTTGGCATGAACATGTGTATCACTATGATCGAGATTTAATAAACCATTCATTTAGGTGCAAGACCATTGAAGGTATTATTCAAATAAATAGAGTAACCATTATTCTCCTTAAATGAATAACCGTATTGCGATAGACATAATCCAATCATGTCTATGCTCAACGCAAACACCAAATAACAATTATTTAGGTTTAACACCAATCTCGATGGTAGAGGGAGCGTGCGACGCTTGATCATATCAACTTTGGAAACACTTCCAACACATATCGTCGGCTCACCTTTAGCTAGTCTCCGTTTATTCCGTAGCTTTTATTTCGAGTTACTAACACTTAGCAACCGAACCGGCATCTAATACCCTGGTGCTACTAGGAGTACTAGTAAAGTACACATTAACATAATGTATATCCAATATACTTCTATCGACAGCCTTCTCATCTACCAAGTATCTAGGGTAATTCTGCTCCAGTGGTTGTTCCCCTTATTACAGAAGCACTTAGTCTCGGGTTTTGGGTTCAACCTTGGGTTTCTCCACTAGAGCAGCAACTGATTTGCCGTTTCATGAAGTATCCCTTCTTTCCCTTGCCCTTCTTGAAACTAGTGGTTTCACTAACCATCAACAATTGATGCTCCTTCTTGATTTCTACTTTCGCGGTGTCATACATCGCAAATATTTCAAGGATCATCATATCTATCCCTGATATGTTATAGTTCATCACGAAGCTCTAGCAGCTTGGTGGCAATGACTTTGGAAAAACATCACTATCTTATCTGGAAGATCAACTCCCACTCGATTCAAATGATTGTTGTACTCAGACAATCTGAGCACAAGCTCAACGACTGAGCTTTTCTCCCTTAGTTTGCAGGCTAAGAAAATCGTCGGAGGTCTTATACCTCTTGACGTGGGCACGAACCTGAAATCCCAATTTCAGCCCTCAAAACATCTCATATGTTCCGCGACATTTCAAAAATATCTTCGGTGCCTCAATTCTAAACCATTCAACATTACCGAACTATCACGTAGTTATCTAAACGTGTATGTCCGATGTTCGCAACATCCACAAACGACGTTTTGGGGTTCAGCACATTGAGCGGTGCATTAAGGACATAAGCCTTGTACTGTCCGCATAATTGCTACTGTCAACTTTCAACTATATTTTCTCTAGGAACGTATCTAACTCAGTAGAACTAAAGCGCGAGCTTACGGCATAATTTGCAAAGATCTTTTGACTATGTTCAGGATAATTAAGTTCATCTTATGAACTCCCACTCAGATAGACATCCCTCTAGTCATCTAAGTGATTACATGATCCGAGTCAACTAGGCCGTGTCCGATCATCACGTGAGACGGACTAGTCATCATCGGTGAACATCTTCATGTTGATCGTATCTACCATACGACTCATGCTCGACCTTTCGGTCTCTTGTGTTCCGAGGCCATGTCTGTACATGCTAGGCTCGTCAAGTCAACCTAAGTGTTTCGCGTGCGTAAATCTGTCTTTCACCCATTGTATGTGAACGTAAGAATCTATCACACCCGATCATCACGTGGTGCTTCGAAACGACGAACTTTCGCAACGGTGCACAGTTAGGGGGAACACTTTCTTGAAATTTTAATGAGGGATCACCTTATTTACTACCGTTGTTCTAAGCAAATAAGATGTATAAACATGATAAACATCACATGCAATCAAATAGTGTCATGATATGGCCAATATCATATTGCTCCTTTTGATCTCCATCTTCGGGGCTCCATGATCATCATCGTCACCGGCATGACACCATGATCTCCATCATCATGATCTCCATCATCGTGTCTTCATGAAGTTGTCACGTCAACTATTACTTCTACTACTATGGCTAACGCTTTAGCAATAAAGTAAAGTAATTACATGACGTTTATGTTGATACGCAGGTCATAAATAAATTAAAGACAACTCCTATGGCTCCTGCCGGTTGTCATACTCGTCGACATGCAAGTCGTGATTCCTATTACAAGAACATGATCAATCTCATACATCACATATCATTCATCACATTCTTCTTGGCCATATCACATCACATAGCATACCCTGCAAAAACAAGTTAGACGTTCTCTAATTGTTGTTTGCATGTTTTACGTGGCTGCTATAGGTTGCTAGCAAGAACGTTTCTTACCTACGTTAAAACCACAACGTGAATTGTCAATCTCTATTTACCCTTCATAAGGACCCTGTTCATCGAATCTGATCCAACTAAAGTGGGAGAGACAGACACCCGCCAGCCATCTTATGCAACTAGTGCATGTCAGTCGGTGGAACCGGTCTCACGTAAGCGTATGTGTAAGGTTGGTCCGGGCCGCTTCATCCCACAATACCGCTGAATCAAGATAGGACTAGTAACGGCAAGAAGAATTGACAATTCGACGCCCACAACTACTTTGTGTTCTACTCGTGCATATAAACTACGCATAGACCTAGCTCTGATACCACTGTTGGGGAACGTAGCAGAAATTGAAAATTTTCCTACGTGTCACCAAGATCTATCTATGGAGAAACTAGCACCGAGGGGAAGAAGAGTGCATCTACATACCCTTGTAGATCGCTAAGCGGAAGCGTTCAAGTGAACGAGGTTGATGGAGTCGTACTCGCCGTGATCCAAATCACCGATGACCAAGTGCCGAACAGACGACACCTCCGCGTTCAACACACGTACAGCCCGGTGACGTCTCCCATGCCTTGATCCAGCAAGGAGAGAGGGAGAGGTTGAGGAAGACTCCATCCAGCAGCAACACGACGGCGTGGTGGTGGTGGAGGAGCGTGGCAATCCTGCAGGGCTTCGCCAAGCACCGCGGGAGAGGAGAAGGACTTGGGAGAGGGGGAGGGCTGCGCCAGCACATTGGTGCGGTTACCCTCCCACCCCTCACATATATATAGGGGCAAGGGAGAGGGGGGCCGGCCCCCTCAGATCCCATCTGAGGAGGGGGCGGCGGCCCAGGGGGGGTGCCTTGCCCCCCAAGGCAAGGGGGCGCCCCCTTTAGGGTTCCCCCCAAACCCTAGGCGCCTTGGGCCCTTGTGGGGGGGGCGCACCAGCCCACCTGGGGCTGGTCCCCTCCCACACTTGGCCCATGCAGCCCTCTGGGGCAGGTGGCCCCACTTGGTGGACCCCTGGACCCCTCCGGTGGTCCCGGTACGTTACCGATAAAACCCGAAACTCTTTCGGTGACCAAAACAGGACTTCCCATATATAAATCTTTACCTCCGGACCATTCCGGAACTCCTCGTGACGTCCGGGATCTCATCCGGGACACCGAACAACATTCGATAACCACATACGAACTTCCTTTATAACCCTAGCGTCATCGAACCTTAAGTGTGTAGACCCTACGGGATCGGGAAGCATGCAGACATGACCGAGACGTTCTCCGGTCAATAACCAACAGCGGGATCTGGATACCCATGTTGGTTCCCACATGTTCCACGATGATCTCATCGGATGAACCACGATGTCGAGGATTCAATCAATCCCGTATACAATTCCCTTTGTCTAGCGGTATTGTACTTGCCCGAGATTCGATCGTCGGTATCCCGATACCTTGTTCAATCTCGTTACCGGCAAGTCTCTTTACTCGTTCCGTAACACATCATCCCGTGATCAACTCCTTGATCACATTGTGCACATTATGATGATGTCCTACCGAGTGGGCCTAGACATACCTCTCCGTCACACGGAGTGACAAATCCCAGTCTCGATTCGTGCCAACCCAACAGACACTTTCGGAGATACCTGTAGTGTACCTTTATAGCCACCCAGTTACGTTGTGACGTTTGGCACACCCAAAGTATTCCTACGGTATCCGGGAGTTGCACAATCTCATGATCTAAGGAAATGATACTTGACATTAGAAAAGCTTTAGCATACGAACTACACGATCTTTGTGCTAGGCTTAGGATTGGGTCTTGTCCATCACATGATTCTCCTAATGATGTGATCCCGTTATCAACGACATCCAATGTCCATGGTCAGGAAACCGTAACCATCTATTGATCAACGAGCTAGTCAACTAGAGGCTTAATAGGGACATGGTGTTGTCTATGTATCCACACATGTATCTGAGTTTCCTATCAATACAATTATAGCATGGATAATAAACGATTATCATAAACAAGGAAATATAATAATAACTTATTTATTATTGCCTCTAGGGCATATTTCCAACAATGCCTTTGTCTACCCTGATTGAGAATAATAATGAATCTATGGATGTGAATTTTGTTGGTAGGAATAATTTTGGTAACAACGCTTATAGAGGAAACTTTAATCATAGGTCGTATCCTAGTAATTCCTCTAATAATTATGGTAATTCCTAAAACAACTCTTATGGAAATTTTAATGAGATGCCCTGATTTTGAGACTAGTGTTAAAGAATTTATGATTTCTCAAAAGAATTTCAATGCTTTGCTTGAAGAAAAATTGCCTAAGATTGATGAATAGGCTAGGAACGTGGATAGAATTTCTCTTGATGTCTCTCAAAGCCATGATAATTTCCATTGATGAGTGCAAGGAAAGAACCGCTAGGATGCGTGCTAAGAAATATTGCTTTGTGAAGGCGTGTTCTTCTAACTTTTATGAGAATAAAGATGAAGATCTAAAAGTTATTGATGTGTCCTCTATTAAATCTTTGTTTTGCAATATGTATCTTGATAATGATGGGACTGGAGATGAGTCAACTTTAGTTAGAAGGCGTCCCAAAAATTCGAAGTTTTTAGATCTTGATGCTAAAATTGGTAAAAGTGGGATTGAAGAGATTAAAACTTTAGATAGCAATGAACTCACTATTAAAATTAAAATTAAAGATCATGAATGCTATGCTTTGTGTGATTTGGGTGCTGGTGTTTCCACGATTCCAAAAGCCTTGTGTGATTTGTTAGGTTTCGGTGAATTTGATGATTGTTCTCTAAACTTGCATCTTGCGGATTCCACTATTAAGAAACCTATGAGAAGAATTAATGATGTTCTTATTGTTGCAAATAGGAACAATGTGCCCGTAGATTTCATTGTTCTTGATATAGATTGCAATCCTTCATGTCCTATTATTTTTGGTAGACCTTTCCTTAGAACGATTGGTGCAATTATTGATATGAAGGAAGGAAATATTAGATTCCAAATTCCATTAAGAAAAGGTATGGAACACTTTCCTAGAAAGAAAATAAAATTACCTTATGAATCTATTATGAGAGCCACTTATGGATTGCCTACCAAAGATGGCAATACCTAGATCTATCCTTGTTTTTAGGGGCGTTAAACGATAGCGCTTGGTGGGAGGCAACCCAATTTTATTTTAGTTTTTTTTCTTTTTGCTCCTGTTTAGGAATAAATCTTTTATCTAGCCTCTGGTTAGATTTGTTTTTGTGTTCTAATTAGTGTTTGTGCCAAGTAAAACCTATAGGATCTTTTTGGATGATAGTTATTTGATCTTGCTGAAAATTCCAGAAACTTTCTGTTCACGAAAACAATTGTTAAAAATCACCAGAATGTGATATAATACTGATTCCAATTGCAGAAGATCAATAAACAAATTATTTAGGTCTTACTATTTTGGTAGAATTTTTAGAGTTCCAGAAGTTTGCGTTAGTTACAGATTAATACAGACTGTTCTGTTTTTGACAGATTCTGTTTTTCGTGTGTTGTTTGCTTATTTTCATGAATCTATGGCTAGTAAAATAGTTTATAAACCATAGAGAAGTTGGAATAAACTAGGTTTAACACAAATATAAATAAAGAATGAGTTCAATACAGTAGCTTGGAGTGGTGTTTTCTTTTCTTTCGCTAACGGAGCTCACGAGATTTTCTGTTAAGTTTTGTGTTGTGAAGTTTTCATGTTTTGGGTAAGGATTTGATGGATTATGGAACAAGGAGTGGTAAGAGCCTAAGCTTGGGGATTCCCAAGGCACCCCAAGGTAAATCGAAGGACACCAAAAAGCCAAAGCTTCGGGATTCCCCGGAAGGCATCCCCTCTTTCGTCTTCATCCATCGGTAACTTTACTTGGAGCTATATTTTTATTCACCACATGATATGTGTTTTGCTTGGAGCGTCCTGTGTGAATTGAGTCTTTGCTTTTAGTTTTCCAAAATCTTTCTCGCTGAACACACTTTTGAGAGAGACTCACATGATCCGGAATTTATTAGAATACTCTATGTGCTCCACTTATATCTTTTGAGCTATATAGTTTTTGCTCTAGTGCTTCACTTATATCTTTTAGAGCACGGCGGTGGTTTGTTTTATAGAAACTATTGTTCTCTAATGCTTCACTTATATTATTTTGAGAGTCCTACAAAACAGCATGGTAATTTGCTTTAATTGTGAAATTAGTCCTAATATGATAGGCATCCAAGATTAGTAAAAAAATTCTTATAAGTGCGTTGAATACTAAGAGAAGTTTGATGCTTGATAATTGTTTTGAGATATGAAGATGGTAATATTAGAGTTATGCTAGTGGAGTGGTTATGAATTTGAGAAATACTTGTGTTAAAGTTTGTGATTCCCGTAGCATGCACGTATGGTGAACCGTTATGTGATGAAGTCGGAGTATGATTTATTTGTTGATTGTCTTCCTTATGAGTGCCGGTCGGGGACGAGCTATAGTCTTTTCCTACCAATCTATCCCCCTAGGAGCATGCACGTAATACTTTGTTTTGATAATTAATAGATTTTTGCAACAAGTATATGAGTTCTTTATGACTAATGTTGAGTCCATGGATTAGATGCACTCTTACCCTTCCACCATTGCTAGACTCTCTAATACCGCACACTTTTCGCCGGTATCATACACCCACCATATACCTTCCTCAAAACAGCCACCATACCTACCTATCATGGCATTTCCATAGCCATTCCGAGATATATTGTCATGCAACTTACCACCGTTCCATTTACTATGACACGCTCCATCATTTTCATATTTCTTTGCATGATCATGTAGTTGACATCGTATTTGTGGCAAAGCCACCGTTCATTATCTTCATGCATGTCACTCTTGATTCACTGCATATCCCAGTACACCGCCGGAGGCATTCATATAGAGTCATATTTTGTTCTAAGTATTGAGTTGTAATACTTGAGTTGTAAGTAAATAAAAGTGTGATGATCATCATTATTAGAGCATTGTCCCAAGTGAGGAAAGGATGATGGAGATTATGATTCCCCCACAAGTCGGGATGCGACTCCGGACTAAAAAAAAGAGGCCTAAAAAAGGAGAAAAGGCCCAACCAAAAAAAATGATGAGAGAAAAGAGAGAAGGGACAATGCTACTATCCTTTTTCCACACTTGTGCTTCAAAGTAGCAACATGATCTTTATGATAGAGAGTCTCTTGTTTTGTCACTTTCATATACTAGTGGGAATTTTTCATTATAGAACTTGGCTTGTATATTCCAATGATGGGCTTCCTCAAATTGCCCTAGGTCTTCGTGAGCAAGCAAGTTGGATGCACACTCACTTAGTTTTCATTATTGAGCTTTCATACACTTATAGCTCTAGTGCATCTGTTGCATGGCAATCCCTACTCACTCACATTGATATCTATTAACGGGCATCTCCATAGCCCATTGATATGCCTAGTTGATGTGAGACTATCTTCTCCTTTTTTTTCTCCACAACCACCATTCTATTCCACCTATAGTGCCATATCCATGGCTCACGCTCATGTATTGCGTGAAGATTGAAAAAGTTTGAGAACACCAAAAGTATGAAACAATTGCTTGACTTGTTATCGGGGTTGTGCATGATTTAAATATTTTGTGTGGTGAAGATAGAGCATAGCCAGACTATATGATTTTGTAGGGATAACTTTCATTGGCCACGTTATTTTGAGAAGACATGATTACTTTATTAGTATGGTTGAAGTATTATTACTTTTATGTCAATATTAAACTTTTATCTTGAATCTTTCGAATCTGAATATTCATACCATAAATAAGAGAATTACATTGAAAATTATGCTAAGTAGCATTCCACATCAAAAATTTTGTTCTTATCATTTACCTACTCGCGGACGAGCAGGAATTAAGCTTGTGGATGCTTGATACGTCTCCAACGTCATGCAATTCTATATTCTGTTTTGGATGTTTAATGGGCTTTATTATACACTTTATTATTATTATTTTTGGGACTAACCTATTAACCGGAGGCCCAACCCAAATTGCTGTTTTTTTTGCCTATTTCAGTGTTTCGAAGGAAAAAGATACCAAACGGAGTCCAAACGGAATGAAACCTTCGGGAACATAATTTTTAAAACAAACGTGATCCATTGGACTTGGAGTGGACGTCAAGCAACCGACGAGGAAGCCATGAGGCAGGGGGCGTGCCTACCCCCTTGGGCGCGCCCTCCACCCTCGTGGGCCCCTCGTAGCTCTCCTGACCGACCACCTACGCCTATATATACTCAAATACCCTGAAAACATCAGATATGGAGCCAAAACCCTATTTCCACCGCCGCAATCTTCTGTACCCGTGAGATCCCATCTTGGGGCCTTTTCCGGCGCTCCGCCGGAGGGGGCATTGATCACGGAGGGCTTATACATCAACACCATAGCCTCTCCGATGATGTGTGAGTAGTTTACATCAGACCTTCGGGTCCATAGTTATTAGCTAGATGGCTTCTTCTCTCTCTTTGGATCTCAATACAAAGTTCTCCTCAATTCTCTTGGAGTTCTGTTTGATGTAACTCTTCTTTTTGCGGTATGTTTGTCGAGATCCGATGAATTATGAGTTTATGATCAAGATTATCTACGAACAATATTTGAATCTCCTTTGAATTCTTTTATGTATGATTGGTTATATTTGCAAGTCTCTTTGAATTATCAGTTTGGTTTGGCCTACTAGATTGATCTTTCGTGCAATGGGAGAAGTGCTTAGCTTTGGGTTCAATCTTGCGATGCTCAATCCCAGTGACTGTAGGGGAAACGACACGTATTGTATTGTTGCCATCAAGGATAAAAAGATGGGGTTTATATCATATTGGATGAGTTTATCCCTCTATATCATGTCATCTTGCTTAAAGCGTTACTCTGTTCTTATGAACTTAATACTCTAGATGCATGCTGGATAGCGGTCGATGTGTGGAGTAATAGTAGTAGATGCAGGCAGGAGTCGGTCTACTTGTCACGGACGTGATGCCTATATACATGATCATACCTAGATATTCTCATAACTATGCTCAATTCTATCAACTGCTCGACAGTAATTTGTTCACCCATCGTAATACTTATGCTATATTGAGAGAAGCCACTAGTGAAACCTATGGCCCCCGGGTGTATTTTCCATCATATCAATCTCCCGTCAACAAGCTATTTCTGGCGCCGTTTATTTTGCTTTCTTTACTTTTAGTCTTTATTATAAAAATACCAAAAATATTATCTTATCATCTCTATCAGATCTCACTCTCGTAAGTGACCATGAAGGGATTGACAACCCCTTTATCGCGTTCGTTGTGAGGTTCTTAGTTGTTTGTGTAGGTGCATGAGACTTGAGCATGGTCTCCTACTGGATTGATACCTTGGTTCTCAAACTGAGGAAAATACTTACGCTACTTTACTGCATCACCCTTTCCTCTTCAAGGAAAAACCAACGCAGTGCTCAAGAGGTAGCAACTATTAGGGTAAAACGGCGCACGGCCTATCAATAGATCGATTTAGAAAGTCTTTCAACTTTCTTGGATGAATTTGTCTAAATTGAGAACATATGTGGTCTGGGGGGTGAAAACCATTGGACTTGGTCCGCAACCGCCACGAAAGACAATGCAAATCAGAATCCCTAAATGGAGGCATATCACCTGATGGATATGTGATCTATCGTTCATCGCTAGGAGATGATGGAAAAAATAAAAATAAAAATAGAATAATTAAATACAATGTCCATCACACATACGACACCATCTTACCAAGAAATGTACACATTATTGTCTTGTCCATGTCCAAGCTAGTCAAACAGTGATGAACCGTATGCACGATTGGACAATCCTGAGTTAACACTACCCCAAAATAACTATACTTATGTCATTTGGTCCATTAAAACTACAAATACATTCAAAACCAAATTGACCGGCCTCTCTTTTTACATGTAGAGTTGATATTTGCGTGCAATAATAAGTCCATGTCTTTGTGGACTTGTGGTTGTCACAGTTCAACTGGTACATACTATTCCGCTCTGGTTTATTAGTCTCCTTGTATTTAGGGTCATATTTTGACCATGATCTTAATTAGCTAATAAAATATAAGTTATGCGTAGCAAAAGTAATGTCATCGGAAACTATATTCAAATAAAAATTTGATGATATAATTTTTTGTGACAAGCATTAACATTCTGTTAGTTAAATCTATGGTCAAAATTTGGCACAAAATACAAAAGGAACCAATTAACAAGACATAGGTAGTACATATTTTGATGTAGTTTATTAGTGACAGAAAACCGCCTAGATTTGGCCGGGGTAAGCTAGCTAGGTAGACCGTAGATCAAACTAGCAAAGACTACAAACTGCTAGACTTTGACTATGCCACTTGGATCAAGTAAACCAACAACTAGTGGTAACGCTAGACCTCAGACCAGTGTGTAGCTTTGATGTTTAGATTCCAAGTGTCGCATTTGACTGTGCTGATTAGTAGCTGCATAAGAACGTGGTGGGATGTTAATCCAAACAGCGGCCAGGTCAATAGATGGACCGTGAAGCCCTCTTGTGTTTTGTTTTGTTTGAGAAGGGTGTAAGTTGCACGTTTAACCATTTTAACTTCAGTCCAACTCCAAACTAAATTTGCCAGCTTAAGAATAATAGTGGTTGTCTGTGTGACAAAGGGCGTAGCTAGAAAATTTCATCATTGGGGTTCACTATGTGGTATAAAAAGTTTAAATTCGTTATAATCAATACATAAATACAAATTATAAAGGGATTTGACAAAGTTCACTGGGTTCTCTCTTAACCAATCACTACATGCTGGCTTCGCCCCTACTGGCTGATATCGATTAATTAGTACTAAATACAATGAATATCGGCCCAAATTATTCAGCACAAGGTTCATCACACAGTACATATATATGATCAGTACCATATTGGCAAGAAGTACAAGATAAGATCAAGCAAGTCTAAGAAGGGAAACAACCTAATCGTTCTATTATATACTCTATAAAACATGCTTATATAATTAACTGAAAATAGATTCAGGAAATCTGTGTATATGACTAATCAAGCAATGCTATAGACATGCGCAAAACCAGACATTTTCTCTCTTTCCATTCCCAGTTTATATGTAAAACGATATTGGTAAGTGATAAGTATGTATCTTTCTGATTCTGACAACTCAAGTGGCACATATTGTGATCCAGTTGCGATTTAACATCACAGTTGATACAATTTATTAATCAGTGTCAGAAAACCGTGTTTCAGTAGTCATGTTTGTACTACATGCTCGCGCCTAGATCACGGAAGGCTAGGTAGATTCTAGATCAACCTAGCATGACTAGAGCTGCTAGACTGGCTAGCTTTGGTGTCAAGATTCCTAGTGTCCCCTCCGACATTGTTGATTAGCTGCGATTTCAAAGTCAATTAGCGAAACAGATCGACTGACGGTGCGGTCAAAAACATATAGGGGTTGTATCGATTTTACCCCTTCTTGGACTAATTAGTTTGTTTGGTTTGAGGGTGTGAATGTGTGATAAAGTTACATATTACAACTGTACGATTTATGGGAGACCACAAGAACAGAGGTGCGAGTAAAATTAGAATTAATTAGGGATTGAATATGTTTGTAGGTCGGCTTGTTAATTTGGTGAATTAGCTTCACAATAGCTTGGAGATTTTTGCTCACAATTGTACAATTGCATCTATGCTCATCAAAGTATAGCTGACGCTGGGACCTGGCAGCAGACGCGAGCCTCCCGGTGTCTTAGATGAGTTGGAACTGGAAATTTGTACTGAAGAAATGTACCATCTAAATGAAACAAATTTGAACAGAGTGCTCATCATTATGGTCACCCCCTATGGTTAGCACAAGGTAAGCTCTACGAAAAAACAAAGGACTCACACAATGCTGACAGTTTTTGCATCAGTTCCATATTAGGACAAATTATTCCATTGCTTTGCACTAGCTAGCTGCATCTGTGAATGTCAGAATGAGCAACTGAAGACACCTTGTACTATGTTGTCAAACAAAACTCTGAACATGTGAGCTGTAGCAAAATCCTCTTCTCTGTATTGATTTTTTGTCTGTATATTATGTACATCGACATCGTGTAGTAACGTTCAGTAAAATACAATGTTTTAAATAGCGGGCTATGCCAAATAGCGGCGGACCTCAAAATCAGCTATAGCGGAGCTATAGCGGGCTATAGCAGGCTATAGCTGAAAATTTGTACATGAGTCCATTTAGCGGCACCCTACTGAAAAGGCTATAGCGGGCTATAGCCGGCTATTTAAAACTATGGTAATAAAATACACATGACCTAACTAATTCAGTTTCTTTTCTTTGTACATATGTCTAGTAGCTAGATGGTAGGCGTCATGATGTTGAGCAGTGAAACCCTGGTCTGCACCACGCTCCTGAACAGCATATCGCAGGCGCCATCACACTCGTCCAAGCACCGCTCCAGCACGCGCAGCCTCTCCACTCTTGCCTCTGCCGTCTCCGGCGCTGCCGTGACGGTCCTCCTGGCGAACGCGGGAATAAACGTGGCCGTCTTCTTGGAAGACGACGCCGCGGACGACATGGACGCGGCGGCTGAGAACACGGCCGCAGAGGCCACGGCGCTGGCAGCGGCCGCCTCGACGAGCGCGTAGGCCATGTCGGCTTCCTCGCCGCTAACGGCCACGAGGTTCAGGCGCGCGCTCTTGGAGAAGATGGCAGAGACGGACGCGGCGAGACGGGCGAGCTCCTTCTCTGCACGACGCTGGGACCTGGCGGCGGACGCGAGCCTCCCGGTGTCGCCCCTGCGCAACGCCGCGCAGGACTCGGTAGCGGCGTGCCTGAGCGACACGAGGCACTCCTGGAAGCCCTGGTGCGCGTCGGCGAGGAGAAGGAATGCGTCGAGGAGGCGGTCGGCGGCGTTGCTGGTAGGGCACCGAAGCGCGGCCCCAGACTCCGGGAGGAGGAGGAGGTCGGCGAGGGAGGAGTGGAGCGCCTGGATGGCGGCGAGGCCGGCCGGGAGGGAGGAGGAAGGGTCCTGCTGGATCCAGGAACGGACGGCGGTGATGTGGGCGTGGAGGTTGGCGAGGAGCGGGTGGGAGGAGGTGGTGCCGGGGAGGCTGACGGAGCGGAGGTGGCGAGGCTTGGAGAAGGACCTCGCCGGCGTGAGAGGGAAAGAAATGGAGCGACCGAAGTTGAGAGCCATTCTAGCTCTTGCAGTTGCCTCTTTGTTGCTGATGTGTGAGATGAGTGAGATGAGATGTGGTGTGATGGAGGAGACGATCGATGTATATATGCAGAGGGTAGGAGGCAGCCAGGCAGGGCAGCTTGGAAGACGGTGGTTGCACGTGTGGGTGCGCAGCACACAGGAGGAGGCTCGCCGCGTTAAGTCAAAACTCAACGCAACGCCGGCGGTGGTATTAGGATCACCTTAGGTGTCATGTTGGGGAGCGACGTGCTAGTACAGGTGTTGGGCACTTGGACATGCACGCACGCACTCGGTCAAGACATATCACTGCTCGCGCCTGTTAGAATAAAAAATTCGAGGCCACGGTAGATCATCGGACCAAGCAATCACACGGGCACGACACTGAGATTTGTTAACGAGGTTCACCGATATGGCTACATTCCCAGGGCCTGACTATGGGCGCTTCTTCCTATGACACCGCTACAATATCGCACCCGGTCGCCCTGGACACCAGCATATGCTGCCGGTTTCCCCTGCGTTCCGATGCTATTATTTTGGCATATGTTACATCGCGTGTCTATCCCACAATATATGAGAGGCCTAAGATACAAGTGTCCTACTAGGACACGACTCTGTACCCTGTAAACACAATACAACTCATAGTCCAACTGTAACCTACCTTATACACTATATTCGACACAACTATAACAAACTTCACCTTCGCGAATATTCTTCACCATCTTGAATTCGTCAATGCGTCAAACTTTCAAGTACATTGGACTTGAGTTTATCCCATGAGTACCGCTGCTACTCCAAAGACTTCATATAACTCCACCTGCAACTTGTAGTCCCTTCTTTTCTTGACCACAGTCAACACTCGAGCAAAATTAAGTTCCTTGTTACTTTGTGCTCCCAACTTCCAGAGTATCCTTCCAACGCTATCACACACTAATCACTGACATGCGTGAAAGTGAACAACTCACATATTGGGTGTCACACATAAGAGTTGGCTGAACCCAACATCACCGCTCCTTTCTTGACTGCCTGTCTGAAACTTGAAGGAATTTAACCGTTGCTTGTAGTCATTCCGAGTCAAATTCGCAGTTGTCTCACCACATGTATGACCACCAGAGCCCTGGCCCGTCTCCATGTCCCGTGCATACCGCACGCCTCGCCGCTACTACCGCGTCGAGCCTCCGCTGTCCTGGTCGAGTCTCAAGAGTCGCGAACCACACCACTCAACCCCACTGCAGAGTACCACCGATTATCACCGACCGGTGACGAGTTTCATGCTTCCATCAGACCACTGGGCTCCAGTCCGAATTACGTGTCACTCGCTTTTTCCCGCTGAATAGGCTTCGATTCCCTGGATCCTTACATCGTAGCCCCTCAATTCAGCTCCACCTTCAACATGACTTCATGGTAGATGATCAGTCCATCCTCGTGCCCCGTCGACTCCAAGCTCTCATGTGCACCGTCTTGAATTAACCCCGCGCCATAATCTTGTCGAAGCCACACAAGCCCTCGGGGCCCGCGCCACGTGTTTCGACGCCCAAAAGTCGGTCACCATCAGCATCACGCTCCTACGTCGTCGTCGTCGATCCTGCACCATTTTCTATACCAACCGACTTGTGTCGATCCGTCACACTAGCAAGTCTGATCCAGCCACCCTTGTCCGGCTGCAACGACACGTTCCAGACTCCTCAAGCCTTCACCGTAACCAACCCCGTCCATACACATAAGTGTACCAGCAAAGAAACCAAAGCAAAATCCCTCACAGCTGTCCCATGTGGGTATATAGCTACTGGACTTATCTTCTTTTTCTTTCTTGATAGCATCCCGGTGTTGACTAGTCTTTGTGCTGATTTTTCCCCCAAACAAATCCCACGAACAGACATTCTACAGCAACGCCTAGCACATCAACCAACAATAATAGCTCATCAATGCCTCCTGCCTTAGAGCATCTCTAGCCGTTGCCCCCCAGGAGGCGCTAAAAATCGCCGTCTGGAAGGCGTAGCGGCGCTAAACCGCGTGCTGGGGCGTGATGCTCCCCACTAGCCGCACCCACATTTTTTTTGAAAAATAAAATTCGACACAAACAAGACGCAAATTCTGTTGGGGAACGTGGCAGAAAACAAAAATTTTCCTACGGTTTCACCAAGATCCATCTATGAGTTCATCTAGCAACGAGTATTCAGATTGCATCTACATACCTTTGTAGATCGCGAGCGGAAGCGTTCACTAGAACGTGGATGATGGAGTCGTACTCGCCGTGATCCAAATCACCGATGACCGAGTGCCGAACGGACGGCACCTCCGCGTTCAACACATGTACGGAGCGGATGACGTCTCCTCCTTCTTGATCCAGCAAGGGGGAAGGAGAGGTTGAGGAAGATGGCTCCAGCAGCAGCACGACGGCCTGGTGTTGGTAGAGATGCAGCACTCCGGCAGGGCTTCGCCAAGCACGTGACAGAGGAGGAGAGGTGTAGCAGGGGAGAGGGAGGCTCCAAGATGCAAGGGGTGCGGCTGCCCCTTCCCTCCCCCCCTTTATATAGGCCCCCTGGGGGGCGCCGGCCCTTGGAGATCTGATCTCCCAAGGGAGCGGCGGACAGGGGGGTGGAGTACCCCCCAAGGCAAGTGGGGCGCCCCCCCCCCCACCCTAGGGTTTTAACCCTAGGCGCAGGGGTTGGGCCTAGGGGGGCGCACCAGCCCACTATGGGCTGGTTCCCCCTCCCAGTTCAGCCCATGGGGCCCTCCGGGATGGGTGGCCCCACCCGGTGGACCCCCGGGACCCATCCGGTGGTCCCGGTACAATACCGGTGACCCCGAATTCTACCGATGGCCGAAACTGCACTTCCTATATATGATTCTTTACCTCTGGACAATTTCGGAACTCCTCGTGACGTCCGGGATCTCATCCGGGACTCCGAACAACTTTCGGATTACTGCATACTTATCTCTATACAACCCTAGCGTCACCGAACCTTAAGTGTGTAGACCCTACGGGTTCGGGAGACATGCAGACATGACCGAGACATCTCTCCGGCCAATAACCAACAGCGGGATCTGGATACCCATGTTGGCTCCCACACACTCCTCGATGATCTCATCGGATGAACCACGATGTCGAGGATTCAATCAATCCCGTATTCAATTCCCTTTGTCAATCGGTATTTTACTTGCCCGAGATTCAATCGTCGGTATCCCAATACCTCGTTCAATCTCATTACCGGCAAGTCACTTTACTCGTACCGTAATGCATGATCCCGTGATCAAACGCTTTGATCACACTGAGCTCATTATGATGATGCATTATCGAGTGGGCCCGGTGATACCTCTCCGTCATACGGAGTGACAAATCCCAGTCTCGATCCGTGTCAACCCAACAGACACTTTCGGAGATACCCGTAGTATACCTTTATAGTCACCCAGTTACGTTGTGACGTTTGGCACACCCAAAGCACTCCTACGGTATCCGGGAGTTACGCGATCTCATGGTCTAAGGAAAAGATACTTGGCATTGGAAAAGCTCTAGCAAACGAATTATACGATCTTGTGCTTATGCTTAGGATTGGGTCTTGTCCATCACATCATTCTCCTAATGATGTGATCTCGTTATCAATGACATCCAATGTCCATAGTCAGGAAACCATGACTATCAGTTGATCAACGAGCTAGTCAACTAGAGGCTTACTAGGGACATATTGGTGTCTATGTATTCACACATGTATTACGATTTTCGGATAACACAATTATAGCATGAATAAAAGACAATTATCATGAACATGGAAATATAATAATAATGCTTTTATTATTGCCTCTAGGGCATATTTCCAACAGTCTCCCACTTGCACTAGAGTCAATAATCTAGTTACATTGTGATGAATCGAACACCCATAGAGTTCTGGTGTTGATCATGTTTTGCTCTAGGGAGAGGTTTAGTCAACGGATCTGCGACATTCAGATCCGTATGCACTTTACAAATTTCTATGTCTCCATCTTGAACATTTTCACGAATGGATTTGAAGCGACGCTTGATGTGCCTGGTCTTCTTGTGAAACCTGGGCTCCTTGGCAAGTGCAATAGCTCCAGTGTTGTCACAGAAGAGTTTGATCGGCCCCGACGCATTGGGTATGACTCCTAGGTCGGTGATGAACTCCTTCACCCAAATTGCTTCATGCGCTACCTCTGAGGCTGCCATGTACTCCGCTTCACATGTAGATCCCGCCACGATGCTCTGCTTGCAGTTGCACCAGCTTACTGCTCCACCATTCAACATATACACGTATCCGGTTTGTGACTTAGAGTCATCCAGATCTGTGTCGAAGCTAGCGTCGACGTAACCCTTTACGACGAGCTCTTCGTCACCTCCATAAACGAGAAACATGTCCTTAGTCCTTTTCAGGTACTTCAGGATATTCTTGACCGTTGTCTAGTGTTCCTTGCCGGGATTACTTTGGTACCTTCCTACCAAACTTACGGCAAGGTTTACATCAGGTCTGGTACACAGCATGGCATACATAATAGACCCTATGGCCGAGGCATAGGGGATGACACTCATCTCTTCTATATCTTCTGTCGTGGTCGGGCATTGAGCTGAGCTCAATTTCACACCTTGCAACACAGGCAAGAACCCCTTCTTGGACAGATCCATATTGAACTTCTTCAATATCTTTTCAAGGTATGTGCTTTGTGAAAGACCTATGAGGCGTCTTGATCTATCTCTATAGATCTTGATGCCTAATATATAAGCAGCTTCTCCAAGGTCCTTCATTGAAAAACTCTTATTCAAGTAGGCCTTAATGCTGTCCAAAAGTTTTATAACATTTACCATCAAAAGTATGTCATCTACATATAATATGAGAAATGCTACAGAGCTCCCACTCACTTTCTTGTAAACGCAGGCTTCTCCATAAGTCTGCACAAACCCAAACTCCTTGATCATCTCATCAAAGCGAATGTTCCAACTCCGAGATGGTTGCACCAGCCCATAGATGGATCGCTGGAGCTTGCATACCTTGTTAGCATTCTTAGGGTCGACAAAACCTTCCGGCTGCATCATATACAGTTCTTCCTTAAGATAACCGTTAAGGTATGCCGTTTTGACGTCCATTTGCCATATGTCATAATCATAGTATGCGGCAATTGCTAACATGATTCGGACAGACTTCATCTTTGCTACGGGAGAAAAAATCTCATCGTAGTCAACCCCTTGAACTTGCCGATAACCCTTAGCGACAAGTCGAGCTTTATAGATGGTAACATTACCATCCGCGTCCGTCTTCTTCTTAAAGATCCATTTGTTTTCTATCGCTCGCCGATCATCGGGCAAGTCTGTCAAAGTCCATACTTTGTTTTCATACATGGATCCTATCTCGGATTGCATGGCCTCTAGCCATTTGTTGGAATCTGGGCCCGCTATCACTTCTTCATAGTTCGAAGGTTCATCGTTGTCTAACAACATGATTTCCAGGATAGGGTTGCCGTACCACTCTGGTGCGGAAGGTGTCCTTGTGGACCTACGAAGTTCAGTAGTAACTTGATCTGAAGTTTCATGATCATCATCATTAATCTCCTCTCTAACCGGTGGAGGCACCACAGAAACATTTTCTTGAGCTGCGCTACTATCCGGTTCAAGAGGTAATACTTCATCAAGTTCCACTTTCCTCCCACTTACTTCTTTCGAGAGAAACTCTATCTCAAGAAAGGATCCGTTCTTGGCAACAAAGATCTTGCCTTCGGATCTTAGGTAGAAGGTATACCCAATAGTTTCCTTGGGGTACCCTATGAAGACGCATTTTTCTGACTTGGGTTCGAGCTTTTCAAGTTGAAGTTTCTTGACATAAGCATCGCATCCCCAAACTTTTAGAAACGACAGCTTAGGTTTCTTCCCAAACCATAATTCATACGGTGTCGTCTCAACGGATTTAGACGGTGCCCTATCTAAAGTGAATGTAGCTGTCTCTAGAGCGTATCCCCAAAATGATAGCGGAAATCAGCAAGAGACATCATAGATCGCACCATATCCAATAGAGTGCGATTACGACGTTCGGACACACCGTTACGTTGAGGTGTTCCAGGCGGCGCGAGTTGTGAAACGATTCCACATTTCCTTAAGTGTGTGCCAAATTCATGACTTACATATTCTCCTCCACGATCTGATCGTAAGAACTTTATTTTTCGGTCACGTTGATTCTCTACCTCATTCTGAAATTTCTTGAACTTTTCAAAGGTCTCAGACTTGTGTTTCATCAAGTAGACATACCCATATCTACTCAAGTCATCAGTAAGAGTGAGAACATAACGATATCCTCCGCGAGCCTCAACACTCATTGGACCGCACACATCAGTATGTATGATTTCCAATAAGTTAGTTGCTCGCTTCATTATTCCGGAGAACGGGGTCTTGGTCATTTTGCCCATGAGGCATGGTTCGCATGTGTCAAATGATTCATAATCGAGAGACTCTAAAAGTCCATCAGCATGGAGCTTCTTCATGCGCTTGACACCAATGTGACCAAGGCGGCAGTGCCACAAGTATGTGGGACTATCGTTATCAACTTTACATCTTTTGGTATTCACACTATGAATATGTGTAACATCACGCACGAGATTCATTAAGAATAAACCATTGACCATCGGAGCATGACCATAAAACATATCACTCATATAAATAGAACAACCATTATTCTCGGATTTAAATGAGTAGCCATCTCATATTAAACGAGATCCAGATACAATGTTCATGCTCAAACTTGGCACTAAATAACAATTATTAAGGTTTAAAACTAATCCCGTAGGTAAATGTAGAGGTAGCGTGCCGACGGCGATCACATCGACCTTGGAACCATTCCCGACGCGCATCGTCACCTCGTCCTTCGCCAGTCTCCGCTTATTCCGCAGCTCCTGCTTTGAGTTACAAATATGAGCAACGGCACCGGTATCAAATACCCAGGAGCTACTACGAGCACTGGTAAGGTACACATCAATTATATGTATATCACATATACCTTTAGTGTTGCCGGCCTTCTTATCCGCTAAGTATTTGGGGCAGTTCCGCTTCCAGTGACCCTTCCCTTTGCAATAAAAGCACTCAGTCTCTGGCTTGGGTCCATGCTTTGACTTCTTCCCGGCAACTGGCTTACCGGGCGCGGCAACATCCTTGCCGTCATTCTTGAAGTTCTTCTTACCCTTGCCTTTCTTGAACTTGGTGGTTTTATTGACCATCAACACTTGATGTTCCTTTTTGATTTCTACCTCCGCTGATTTCAGCATAGCAAATACCTCAGGAATGGTCTTTACCATCCCCTGCATATTGTAGTTCATCACAAAGCTCTTGTAGCTAGGTGGGAGTGACTGAAGGATTCTGTCAATGACCGCCTCGTCTGGGAGGTTAATCTCCAGCTGAGTCAAGCGGTTGTGCAACCCAGACATCTTGAGTATGTGTTCACTGACAGAACTATTTTCCTCCATCTTACAACTGTAGAACTTGTCGGAGACTTCATATCTCTCGACCCGGGCATGAGCTTGGAAAACTAGTTTCAGCTCCTCGAACATCTCATATGCTCCGTGTTGCTCAAAATGCTTTTGGAGCCCCGGTTCTAAGCTGTAAAGCATGCCGCACTGAACGAGGGAGTAATCATCAGCACGAGACTGCCAAGCATTCATAATGTCTTGGTTCTCTGGGATAGGTGCTTCACCTAGCGGTGCTTCTAGGACATATTGTTTCCTGGCAGCTATGAGGATGATCCTCAGGTTCCGGACCCAGTCCGTATAGTTGCTGCCATCGTCTTTCAGCTTAGTTTTCTCTAGGAACGCGTTGAAGTTGAGGTTGACATTAGCGTTGGCCATTTGATCTACAAGACATTTATGCAAAGATTTTAGACTAAGTTCATGATAATTAAGTTCATCTAATCAAATTATTTAATGAACTCCCACTCAGATTAGACATCCCTCTAGTCATCTAAGTGAAACATGATCCGACTCGACTAGGCCGTGTCCGATCATCACGTGAGACGGACTAGTCATCATCGGTGAACATCTCCATGTTGATCGTATCTTCCATACGACTCATGTTCGACCTTTCGGTCTCTTGTGTTCCGAGGCCATGTCTGTACATGCTAGGCTTGTCAAGTCAACCTAAGTGTTTGCTTGTGTAAATTTGTCTTACACTCGTTGTATGTGAACGTTGGAATCTATCACACCCGATCATCACGTGGTGCTTCGAAACAACGAAATGTCGCAACGGCGCACAGTTAGGGGGAACACTTTCTTGAACTTGTTATAAGGGATCATCTTATTTACTACCGTCGTTCTAAGTAAACAAGATGCAAAAACATGATAAACATCACATGCAATCAAATAATAATAGTGACATGATATGGCCAATATCTTATAGCTCCTTTGATCTCCATCTTGGGGCTCCATGATCATCTTGTCACCGGCATGACACCATGATCTCCATCATCATAATCTCCATCATCGTGTCTCCATGAAATTGCTCGCCAACTATTACTTCTACTACTACGGCTAACACGTTTAGCAATAAAGTAAAGTAATTTACATGGCGTTTCCAATGACACGCAGGTCATACAAAAAATAATGACAACTCCTATGGCTCCTGCCGGTTGTCATAATCATCGACATGCAAGTCGTGATTCCTATTACATGAACATGATCTCATACATCACATATATATCATTCATCATTCATCATGACTTTGGCCATATCATATCACAAAGCACTTGCTGCAAAAACAAGTTAGACGTCCTCTAATTGTTGTTGCAAGTTTTACGTGGCTGCAATAGGGTTCTAGCAAGAACGTTTTCTTACCTACATAAAAGCCACAACGTGATTTGTCAACTTCTATTTACCCTTCATAAGGACCCTTTTCGTCGAATCCGCTCCAACTAAAGTGGGAGAGACAGACACCAGCCAGCCACCTTATGCAACTAGTGCATGTCAGTCGGTGGAACCGGTCTCACGTAAGCGTACGTGTAAGTTTGGTCCGGGCCGCTTCATCCCACAATACCGCTGAAGCAAAATAAGACTAGTAGCGGCAAGAAAGTTGACAACATCTACGCCCACAACAATTGTGTTCTACTCGTGCAAAGAGAACTACGCATAAACCTGGCTCTGACACCACTGTTGGGGAACGTTGCAGAAAACAAAAAATTTCCTACGGTTTCACCAAGATCCATCTATGAGTTCATCTAGCAATGAGTATTCATATTGCATCTACATACCTTTCTAGATCGCGAGCAGAAGCGTTCACTAGAACGTGGATGATGGAGTCGTACTCGCCGTGATCCAAATCATCGATGACCGAGTGCCGAACGGACGGCACCTCCGCGTTCAACACACGTACGGAGCAGATGACGTCTCCTCCTTCTTGATCCAGCAAGGGGGAAGGACAGGTTGAGGAAGATGGCTCCAGCAGCAGCACGATGGCGTGGTGTTGGTGGAGATGCAGCACTCCGGCAGGGCTTTGCCAAGCACGTGACGGAGGAGGAGAGGTGTAGCAGGGGAGAGGGAGGCGCCAAGATGCAAGGGGTGCGGCTGCCCCCTCCGTCCCCCCCTTTATATAGGCCCTCTGGGGGGCGCCGGCCCTTGGAGATCTGATCTCCCAAGGGGGGCGGCGGCCAGGGGGGTGGAGTACCCCCCAAGGCAAGTGCCCCCCCCCCACCCTTGGGTTTCAACCCTAGGCGCAGGGGTTGGGACTAGGGGGGCGCACCAGCCCACTATGGGCTGGTTCCCCCTCCTAGTTCAGCCCATGGGGCCCTCCGGGATGGGTGGCCCCACCCGATGGACCCCCGGGACCCATCCGGTGGTCCCGGTACAATACCGGTGACCCCGAATTCTCCCGATGGCCGAAACTGCACTTCCTATATATGATTCTTTACCTCCGGACCATTCCGGAACTCCTCGTGATGTCCGGGATCTCATCCGGGACTCCGAACAACTTTCGGATTACTGCATACTTATCTCTATACAACCCTAGCGTCACCGAACCTTAAGTGTGTAGACCCTACGGGTTCGGGAGACATGCAGACATGACCGAGACATCTCTCCGGCCAATAACCAACAGCGGGATCTGGATACCCATGTTGGCTCCCACACACTCCTCGATGATCTCATCGGATGAACCACGATGTCGAGGATTCAATCAATCCCGTATTCAATTCCCTTTGTCAATCGGTATTTTACTTGCCCGAGATTCGATCGTCGGTATCCCAATACCTCGTTCAATCTCGTTACCGGCAAGTCACTTTACTCGTACAGTAATGCATGATCCCGTGATCAAACGCTTTGATCACACTGAGCTCATTATGATGATGCATTACCGAGTGGGCCTGGTGATACCTCTCCGTCATAAGGAGTGACAAATCCCAGTCTCGATCCGTGTCAACCCAACAGACACTTTCGGAGATACCCGTAGTATACCTTTATAGTCACCCAGTTACGTTGTGACGTTTGGCACACCCAAAGCACTCCTACGGTATCCGGGAGTTACGCGATCACATGGTCTAAGGAAAAGATACTTGACATTGGAAAAGCTCTAGCAAACGAATTATACGATCTTGTGCTTATGCTTAGGATTGGGTCTTGTCCATCACATCATTCTCCTAATGATGTGATCTCATTATCAATGACATCCAATGTCCTTAGTCAGGAAACCATGACTATCAGTTGATCAACGAGCTAGTCAACTAGAGGCTTACTAGGGACATATTGGTGTCTATGTATTCACACATGTATTACGATTTCCGGATAACACAATTATAGCATGAATAAAAGACAATTATCATGAACAGGGAAATATAATAATAATGCTTTCATTATTGCCTCTAGGGCATATTTCCAACAGTCCCTCACTTGCACTAGAGTCAATAATCTAGTTACATTATGATGAATCGAACACCCATAGAGTTCTGGTGTTGATCATGTTTTGCTCTAGGGAGAGGTTTAGTCAACGGATCTGCGACATTCAGATCCGTATGCACTTTACAAATTTCTATGTCTCCATCTTGAACATTTTCACGAATGGAGTGGAAGCGACGCTTGATGTTCCTGGTCTTCTTGTGAAACCTGGGCTCCTTGGCAAGTGCAATAGCTCCAGTGTTGTCACAGAAGAGTTTGATCGGTCCCGACGCATTGGGTATGACTCCTAGGTCGGTGATGAACTCCTTCACCCAAATTGCTTCATCCGCTGCCTCCGAGGATGCCATGTACTCCGCTTCACATGTAGATCCCGCCACGACGCTCTGCTTGCAGCTGCACCAGCTTACTGCTCCACCATTCAACATATACATGTATCCGGTTTGTGACTTAGAGTCATCCAGATCTGTGTCGAAGCTAGCGTCGACGTAACCCTTTACGACGAGCTCTTCGTCACCTCCATAAACGAGAAACATGTCCTTAGTCCTTTTCATGTACTTCAGGATATTCTTGACCGTTGTCCAGTGTTCCTTGCCGGGATTACTTTGATACCTTCCTACCAAACTTACGGCAAGGTTTACATCAGGTCTGGTACACAGCATGGCATACATAATAGACCCTATGGCCGAGGCATAGGGGATGACACTCATCTCTTCTATATCTTCTGCCGTGGTCGGGCATTGAGCTGAGCATTATACGATCTTGTACTTATGCTTAGGATTGGGTCTTGTCCATCACAACATTCTCCTAATGATGTGATCTCATTATCAATGACATCCAATGTCCATAGTCAGGAAACCATGACTATCAGTTGATCAACGAGCTAGTCAACTAGAGGCTTACTAGGGACATATTGGTGTCTATGTATTCACACATGTATTATGATTTCTGGATAACACAATTATAGCATGAATAAAAGACAATTATCATGAACATGGAAATATAATAATAATGCTTTTATTATTGCCTCTAGGGCATATTTCCAACAAATTCAACCAAACTTCGACAAGTTCATAACATATTTAAAATGTTTTACAAAAGAAAAATAACACTACTAGACCCGTTGTCGCCCTCGCCGCTCCTCACCGCCCGCCGCCCTTGAAGCTCTACATGTCGAGGAGCCTGTAGAACTGCATGTAGTCACCGCCGCCGCCGCCGTCGTCGTCTACGTCGTCGCCTCCTCCGCGGCCGCCGTCCCTGCTGCTCCCCTGCCCAGGGTCGCTGACGCGTGGCAGGTTGGACGGTCCGGGGGCGTCCTCGTCCTCGTTGCTGTCGAGGATCACTACGCCGTTCTCATCCTCACGCCCACGCTGGCGGGCGGCTATCTCCTCCAGGGCTCGGCGCTGCCAGACCATCTCGTCGCGGAGGTAGTCGTCCCGCGCCCACCTTAGGCGTCCTCGTCGGAGAAGCCGCGCCGGACTATGGCCTCGTACTCCGCAGGGAGGCCGGGCTCCACCTTTGGCCTGACGAGCCGGGTAGAGGTGGGGGAGGAGTCGGCGATGTGGACACCGGAGCTGCGAGTGCGCTGGCTGATCGGCGTGTCCTGGGGATCCGGCTTGACGGGGAGGATGGAGGGAGAGCCGGACGAGCGGCCGGACGAGGAGGAGGACGCCGGGTCCATGCGTCTCGGCGTCCAAGAGCTCCCACGCCGGCGGGAGAAGGAGGGGGAGCGGGATACTACAGCCTGGGTGTGTTGCCGCCCTTGATGTACTCAAGGACGGCCTCCAGCGTGCGGCCAGGCACGCCCCACCATCTGCGGCAGCCGTCAGAGTTGAGCCTTTCGAAGGGCACGACGCCGTTGGTGGCCTCTAGCTGCTCGGCGTGGTGGCGACGGAAGTACTGCCCCCATGTCGGGGATGTACCTCGGCCCTTCCCTCGCCGCCTCCGGCAAAGAGGACCGGATACGGGCGATCTCCGCACGACGCGCTGCCCCGGTGGGCGGCGGCGGCACCGGGACCCCACAGGCGCTGATCCTCCACGCCACGGGCACCCGCATGTCTGGCGGGACCAGGTACTCGGCCTCATAGAGAGGCAGAGTTTCGTCCTCGTGAAGGTGGCGGCGGCCGAAGCCGTTCGCAGCAGCGCCGTCGCCTGGAAAGCGCTCGGCCATTGGGTGAACTGGAAACGGCGAGAAGAGAGGGAGGAACGGGGGCATCGGCGGTGGAGAGTCTGTGCATCACCGGTGCGGGAGTGGTCGGCTTATATAGGCGGTGCTCGCGTGGCTGCCGTGTGTACGCGTGGCGGGCGAGGGACGCGTGTCGTCCCTTCTTCACTGCGCCGCCCGTGAGGCATCAATGAAGAAGGTTGACCGGCGCGGCAGCGCCCGACAGCTTTGGTATTGATTCTGCTGCGGGAACCGAGGTGATGAGGACGACGAAGCGACGAGAAGGGTCGAGTCGCTGCCAAGGAGGGCCCGCCGTTTTTTCGCGCCAAAAACGATTCGGCCGGCGCCCCCAAGCGCCCCCAGTGTGCCGTATTCGTCCTGGGTCCGCCGGCACCAATTTCAGCCCGAGCCGATGAAAAAGGACCTTTAAGAACGCGACTGGGCCGATTTTTCAGCGCCGGCAGCCGAAAAATTGACTGGGTGGCCTTATTGGGGGCGCGGCTAGAGATGCTCTTAGGCCTTGCGCCAGGCCGCCAGCCATCCCGCAACGCATCAGCCAGCCCTGCCCACATGTGGTTTCGCCTGCCCGACCGCTCTGCCTGGGCCTACAGCCCTGCACCCGCATCTGCCTTACGCTGCCGCGCTGCTTCGGATCGACCCGATTTGCCCCTGCCTATACCGCATGTTCTACCTCTGCATGCTGTTCGATTTCGATGCCACCGCTATCGACGGATTCAATTTCTCTCGTCTGGATTGCTTCCATGAAGATTACAACGCACCACCTCTGCTTCCGAATCGCAACTCGCTGAACGACTTCGTCCCATATTACGATCGCTTTTGCAGATTTCCTGTCGGTGTTCTTTCTCCTCTAAATCAACATCCACAGCCTCTGAACAATCTAACTCTGACATCACTTGTTAGAATAAATCCGAGTCCGCCGTAGATCATCCGAGGACCAAGCAATCACACGAGCACGACACCGATATTTGTTAACGAGGTTCACCGACATGGCTACATCCCCGGGGCCTGACTATGGGCGCTCCTCCCCATGACACCGCTACAATACCACACCCGGTCGCCCTGGACACCGGCACATGCCGCCGGTTTCCCCTGTGTTCCGGTGCTATTATTTTGACATAGGTTACATCGTGTGTCTACCCCCACTATATATGAGAGGCCTATGATACAAGTGTCCTACTAGGACACGACTCCGTACCCTATAAACACAATACAACTCATAGTACAACTGTAACCTACCTTGTACACTATATTCGACACAACTCTAACAGCGCCTCCACCGATACAGTATTTGCTAGGGGCCAACCATCCAACACTACCCTTTAACCATGGCGGACTGAGTTAACCAGGGGGGGGGGGGAGGGCCGGAGGGGAGTTGTTGGTCGGCCTTTAATAGCCGGCCGTGGTAGACTCCTTGTCTGGCTCGCCAGCTGCCCCGCCATGAACGCAGCAGCTGGAGTAGCGAAGCTTCAACGGGGGAAGGCGGGTAGCCAGTGAGACCGTGGATGTAACGAGGGTTGTAGTGTTGCTAGTATTTTGGGTGGGATCATGTTGTCGAAGATCAAAATGATGGATGCCCGAACTTCTCCAAATCGTCCCTCGATTTGCGACCGGCCAAAGGATTTTCAGTCGTCCAGACCGGTCGAGCCTAAATTAAAGGTTCATGTTGGAGTCCTAAAACCGTCCGGTCCAAACATACAGGCAGGCATATAGGTTAACTCACTGCGCATTATGCAGTACACACAGCAGAGCACGGACGGACAACAACGATCTACCGTTGGATGGACGGCTGACCAGGTGATCGTCAACTATGTGCTGTGGCGCGTTTCATCTTCCAGATCGATCCGCCAGGACAGCGCGGATTGCACATGCGGCACGATTATTTTGGCGCAGTAGCTAGTACTAACCGGACACGCGAGTGGTGAGACCACTGAGATCGATGGATGATTGGATGACACCTCGCAACAGTCGGATCCGGGCGTGCGTTTGATTTTGTCCCTCTTTGAGTTGCAAGTTGGGAGACATGAGAGATGCCATACGTCGTCGTCGTTTACATTGCTTGCAGCTTCAGCTCCTTTATACACAGGACGTGCGCATGGTAGCTAGAGCAAGCTACAAGATTCGACATTGCACTGGAAATGCAAGCTGTGGTGCGTGCACATCATGTATAACTTCTTCCATGTCTATCCATGATTGCATTGATTAGCTTGAAACTTTTTTTTTTTTGCATTGAACTCTGATGATTAGCTTGAAACTACCGATCATAATGCATGCTGCACACGAATGGGTTGTCGTCGTCTCCCAGTATACTAATTCTTATTAAACCCTTTAACAGTCGCGTAAGGAGCGCCCTCTTGCGACGTCCACGTGGGCACAAGGGACTGGGCTGTTTTTCTCGTTTCGTTTTATCATTTTCCCCTGCTCGTTTTGTCGTCGCAAGAAAAACCCTAGCCATTCCCGTCCGCATCCCTGCCGCCGCCGCCGCCCTCCCAATTCCCTCTGCTCCTGCTGCTTCCCTCCACCTCTCCCTCCTCCATGCCGTCAGGGGCGCCCCTCAAGCCCCACCTCATTGGTTCCTCACCCCGGGCTCCTTCTCCCCCGCCCATGCTGCTCTCTGTGCGCGGCGACCGGACAGAGGAGGAAGATCAGGAGGGCCGCAGGGAAGAAGGAGGAGGTAGAGCCGTTCACGTCGCCGCCGCCGTCTTCCTCGCCCTCAGCGTGCGGGCCGCAGCGCTCCACCTCCTAGGCATCTCCGTCTGGTCTGCAGGTACACAACCTCCACCCCCATCTCTTCATCTCTCTTCTACTCTCTCTCATCTTCCCTAAAGCTAGAGCCATGGAACCAAGGACTAATTGGGTTCCCTACCATGAGAGAGAAGAGGATGAGAAATAAGGGACGGAAGCAAGATGTGAGGATGTGGAGACGCTATGTTGCCTCCATCCCTGGCCTTCTTCTTGGCGTGTACTCGTTGGTCATGCTCCGCTTCCTCCACTCCCACTCTTCTACTCTGGCTCATGCAGAATAAGTTCTGGTTCAGATTTTTGTTTGGGTTGATCTCCAAATCTACTTATAGCTCAAATTCTTACTGTTTTCCTGAACGCCTTTTTGTTTGTTTGTGCAGTGTTGTTATCTTTTCAGGTATGTGCTGAGAATCCTAGGTGCGGCGACCTCACCTGCGGAATAAGTTCTTCCCGACCACCTCGACACTCACCGCCGCCGAGGAATCCAGGGACAAGACTACCACCAAGTTGCTCATCCGCCTTCAGGTGATTGTTTATGTACTTGTGGTAGACCAAATTTAGGTCGGGGATGTAGGGCTTCACAATTTGGTTTGTTAATCAGGTGTGACCTAATGATTATTCTGGGCTTATTTACTTGCTGTTCACAAACCATTTCTCCTTTCCAGATTATTAGTTCCTCCATTGTATCCCTGCACATTTGCTTCAAATTGCACCATCGTAGTTCTGAGTGTCGTACTCTCAGTTATTCTATTTTTGCATCGTCCCTTTGATTCTACTAGAGTTTGAATGTATGTAAATATGGATAATACATGCATAATTGAATGGGACCATAGCTGATTTGCTGTTTGAGAAATGATTTAAGAATGATAAGAATCAAGCCTCACCATGAGCTTTTCTGGGAACTATGTATTACAGACTAAAATTTATTTTTCCCATCATATGTATTTCTTTTTTATAATATTAGTAACCATATTGAAATCATGGAGCTCAAGTATGTATTGGCATAACAGGATGCACACATAAGGCTGGTTTGGTGATTCCTAACAGAAAGAAGTAAACCATTGTGGCATTGTTGATGTGTCCTCTAAGGTAGCACTCGGATACTGTTTCAGGTTAATAATTTATTAGCGAAACCTGCAGGAAATTATTTACGAATACTTGCAAACCACAAGTATATTTACTAATTTACATGGTTTGATGCTTTTATTTGTTTATAACTGTTGGCACTATTTCTGCACTTATTTATGCCATAGCGTTCCAAATTTTTCTCATCTTCCATCTACTTTTCTATTTCTCTCAATAGATGGAGGTTTAAAACATCTATTGTGCTACCAGGTGCAGACGGTGGGCTTTGCGTGGTCGAACCTAAGGTAGTTCCTTTCAAGGGCTAATACCAATGAGGTGTACCAGGTGCGCTGGCTCATGCCACCGCATCCACCGACAGCAAGGTGGAGAAGGAGGCGCTCAAGGAGAGGGAGGCCAGGATGGTGCTTGTGTCTATACGGTCTGCTACTTTATTTTCAGAGCGATTACCAGTATTGCCAATGTCAGCAGATACTTTATTTATTTTGTGATGCACTTCACTCAAATTATTTTATTTTGTTTAGATATAATTTTAACAAGTGAACCTGGAATTGTTTGTGTTTGCAACAAATACATATTTTTTCGGTTGGCTGAAATTATGCCCCTTGTGATCATGTGAGGTATTTGCTACTAGAAGTTTAGTACAACCCTATTTCTCAAAAAAAAGGTACAACCCTTCATTTTATTTAACTTGGCAAGAAAAGTTGTTTAATTATCTTAAAGTTGCCTCCAAGATGATTATTCAATGTGTTGGAAATATGCCCTAGAGGCAATAATAAATTGATTATTATTATATTTCCTTGTTCATGATAATCGTTTATTATCCATGCTAGAATTGTATTGATAGGAAACTCAGATACATGTGTGGATACATAGACAACACCATGTCCCTAGTAAGCCTCTAGTTGACTAGCTCGTTGATCAATAGATGGTTACGGTTTCCTGACCATGGACATTGGATGTCGTTGATAACGGGATCACATCATTAGGAGAATGATGTGATGGACAAGACCCAATCCTAAGCCTAGCACTAGATCATGTAGTTCGTATGCTAATGCTTTTCTAATGTCAAGTGTCATTTTCTTAGACCATGAGATTGTGCAACTCCCGGATACCGTAGGAGTGCTTTGGGTGTGCCAAACGTCACAACGTAACTGGGTGGCTATAAAGGTACACTACAGGTATCTCCGAAGGTGTCTGTTGGGTTGGCACGAATCGAGACTGGGATTTGTCACTCCGTGTGACGGAGAGGTATCTCTGGGCCCACTCGGTAGGACATCATCATAATGTGCATAATGTGATCAAGGAGTTGATCACGGGATGATGTGCTGCGGAACGAGTAAAAGAGACTTGCCGGTAACGAGATTGAACAAGGTATCGGGATACCGACGATCGAATCTCGGGCAAGTATCGTACCGATAGACAAAGGGAATTGTATACGGGATTGATTAAGTCCTTGACATCGTGGTTCATCCGATGAGATCATCGTGGAACATGTGGGAGCCAACATGGGTATCCAGATCCCCCTGTTGGTTATTGACCGGAGAACGTCTCGGTCATGTCTGCATGTCTCCCGAACCCGTAGGGTCTACACACTTAAGGTTCGATGACGCTAGGGTTATTAAGGAAGTTCGTATGTGGTTACCGAATGTTGTTCGGAGTCCCGGATGAGATCCCGGACGTCACGAGGAGTTCCGGAATGGTCCGGAGGTAAAGATTTATATATGGGAAGTCCTGTTTTGGTCACCGAAAGGGTTTCGGGTTTTATCGGTAACGTACCGGGACCACCAGGAGGGTCCCAGGGGTCCACCAAGTGGGACCACCGGTCCCGGAGGGCCTTATGGGCTGTATGAGGAAGGGAACCAGCCCAAAGTGGGCTGGTGCGCCTTCCCCCCAAGGGCCCATGCGCCTAGGGTTGGGGGAAACCCTAAAGGGGGCGCCCCCCTTGCTTGGGGGGCAAGTCCCCCTCCCTGGCCGCCGCCCCCCCTCTAGATCCCATCTAGAGGGGCCGGCCCCCCTTGCCCCTTCTTCTATAAATAGAGGGGTGAGGGGAGGGCTGCACAACACAACTAAAGGCGCAGCCCCTCCCCTCCCCAACACCTCTCCTCCTCCGTCACGTGCTTGGCGAAGCCCTGATGGAGTACCACGCTCCTCCATCATCACCACGCAGTTGTGCTGCTGCTGGATGGAGTCTTCCTCAACCTCTCCCTCTCCCCTTGCTGGATCAAGGCATGGGAGACGTCACCGGGCTGTGCGTGTGTTGAACGCGGAGGTGCCGTCCGTTCGGCACTAGGATCATCGGTGATTTGGATCACGGCGAGTACGACTCCATCAACCCCGTTCACTTGAACGCTTCCGCTTAGCGATCTACAAGGGTATGTAGATGCACTCTCCTTCCCCTCGTTGCTGGTTTCTCCATAGATAGATCTTGGTGACACATAGGAAAATTTTGAATTTCTGCTACGTTCCCCAACACAATGCGTGCTGGAAGAAGCTTTATCGTGAACTATCAAGCATTGTTTTTTTGACGGTGCTACGGCGGGCTTACGCTAATCTGAACCATTTTCATTATAGATAATGGTTCAGCCTGAACTATCAAGCATTGTGAACTAATTTGGCTTTTGTTCATGTTTTTTAGACGCTTGGTTAGCCTCATGTCTAATTCTATCAGATACATCAGCTGAACTGAGCCACTTCACTGAATATATTGGCGGCCCATGAGGCTCCTAGGCATTTTTTCTGAAGATACATGTCACTTGAGGTTTGGATGGAGTACGGGCAACAATTAATGTCTTAACTTTAGGATCACTCTCTGAGTTCCTAAATTCACATACTTCCATTTTTTTTGCCTATGTTCATTGTCAAAATCCTCTTTTGGTTAGCCTGTTGGATAAGACGTGGTGGGTAATACTTGTGTGGCAACAATTATTATGTTCCCATGAAATTAACCCTTTTCTTCTTTGTTAGTTATCATCTTCCACGAATATTTGTTCCATCTATCTGTTCTTCTAGCTGAAATTGATCATGTTGGATAACTGTCTTTCCTACATCACAAGTTCTATCCTTCTGATAGATTGTCGAAATATTCATCGGTTTGCTTCAAATTCTATTGATCCACCCTGGAAAAAATGCTCTAAAGCTTCTTACTCTATGGGAATCATTTTTATTAGAATATACAGCTATCATGCTTCAAATTGACTGGTTTTATTCATAATTTGCTCATGCCTGACATATTCTTCTTTCCTCTCAGCTGATTTGAGAGAAATGATCCACCTTGTAAGACTTCCATTATGAGAATCTATTGATCCGGCTTGTAAGACTGGCCCTTCTATGTTAATATATAAACCTATTAGTATCTATGGAACTACTAGGCTTGCTTTGCTTTATGAATGGACACTCTTCCTGCTGTAGTTATATTGTTGTGCTCCGTGGGTTGGCATTGGCCGCCAACAACGGCGAGGCTGGCGGCCCGGGCGCGGGGGTCATCAACCTTGATCAGTGTCCTGTTTTTTCTTTGGTTTTTAGTTTTTGTTATGATCAATGTCTTGTTTTTTCTTTTATAAATTGAAATGAACGATCGAAGCTCGATGGATGTCCACGAACATGTTGGTGGTATTCGTTTGCTAATCCTCATTGGAGATGTCCTAATCTCATTGTATTTGAGCTAGGCTGTTTCCGCGTCGAGGAGTTCATTTTGGCAGACGGGTAGGTGCACATGACCCAGATACCGTATCTAAACATAATACCCAGTCTTTTCTTGGACTATGAACTCCATTTGTACTCTTCCTCTCGATTCTTTGTGATTTTAAGGCCATCTCAGGAGTTGTTTCCTGTCTTCTGTTACTATGCAGAACTTTTGAAAGCTAGAATATTTTGGTGAAATGTGAAGGGCTGCTCCATAGTGTTATTTCTAGATGAACAAGGAGTGGTGACATTGTGAGGTGAGCATTCATAAACTAACCTGCTATAAAACCCTGATTATCTTACTGATTGACCACACATTTTGATATATTATATGTTAACATGAGAAAGATTACATGTTATATGCATATCATGTATTTTCTGTAGTAATTGGTTCATAGATGCCAATGAAACTGCCAATGATTTGAATCATAATTTTGGATCCTTCTTTTCCATTTTTGTATGCTTGCAACAAGCGCCTGTCAGAGATTCCCTAGCGCTTTTACCTCTATTTTGTACGTTCTTGGTAGATTCAGAAGGTTATACTTCAGTTTAGTTATTGTGTTCTTAAGATTTCTATACGAACTTTACTCCTTTCTACAAGACTAGCCATCAAATTATGATAACTGAACCATTGAAAAACTATAGAAGGATTAGTGGCAATAAAACCTTAGGTTAGTTCTACCCTTTATTTTGTTTTAATTCCTCTGTTCTGGTAATGAAAAAGATGACCACGCAGATTAAAGGTTTAGAAACTATAGAAGGATCTGAACATGAAGCTTAATCTGCTGAATTTTCACTTCAGTACTCCCTCGGCTTCGAGAGTATACACAATGTTTGATTGTTGCTTCTCAATGATGCTACCAAAAATTGAACACCCTGGTGTCAGAGAGACAGACCAGGAGGCCGAGCAGTCCGTGGTGTCGCCGCCGTCGTCCTCGTCCCTCGTGCGTGGTGACGAAGAGAGACGATCCGTCTGGAGCTCGAGTATAGTTGACCGCGTCTCTTTTCTTTCTCTTCTTTTGCACGTCTCTTTTTCTGTAGCTGTTTGAAGGCATATGATGCATGGTCACTGACTGTATTGGAGATGTAACATGATTTGTTAGGTTCAGCCATTGTGCAATCTGCACTAACAGGCATGTGCCCAGCTAAGAGCAATCTGTAGGATATAATCTAGGATTTGCTGCAATTATCTGCTTCAATTTATAGGTATAAGTACTTCAAATTCCTTCAATGGTTGGGAGACATATGAATTTGATTACACTACTATTTCAATTACTGGATGGTTATTTTCAGTGTTATTTATGACCATTTCTGTACTTAATATGGTATCAAGGTTACAGCCGAATGTATCTTGTACCATACCACCCATGGATCTAAGTACAAATAATAATGAGCAATGATTTCTCAGGCTAAAAAATTTCTGCTATCTCACTCAAGAGCAATAATATACCCACTGAAGACTGACAGAAAACTGTAACCTTACTTTGAGCAGTGCATCTAACAATAACAATTGTCCTCTCTTTTTACATGTTTTAAAAATCTGCATATTTTCTTGTAATGATTTCGGTAACAAAATTGAATTGCTCGGTGTATGCTCACATATCCCCGCTCTTACAAGCTACCATAAGGCATGTTTCAGACTGTTAGTGTATACTATATTGCTTACTCTGACATTGGATTTTGTGTTAACTGCTATATTATATATTTTTGTTTCTTCTCAGGAGCCGCCTCCTCTTTTACTGATAAAAACTGGTCGGAGGGGATCTTCTTTTTCCCCTGATCTTCTCCGCGATTGGGAGCCTGAGCCATGGCTGACCCATTCATTGCTGGTCAGGAAAACCTGTCCGCCTCTTCTTATTTTTCCTCTGTTGTTCTTCTGTTGGACGAAGGGGTTACTAACGTAATCAGGTTGGTTTCTTAGTGCCTACCTCCTTGACGGATTTGGTGATGATGCCAAAGGAAACAATGGGTTGTTGGGATACCCGGAATTATCTTCTATCAGCACTTGCATTCAAAACCCAAACTGACCTTTAATTTAATGGAACGTACGTACATAAACATTCACTGATTTGTATACTTATTATTTTGCCCAGAAGAACATAGATGTTGGTTTCATAATATGTATTTATGGATTGTAACCTACGTTTATTAAGACATCCATTATATGCATACGACAATTTTTATTAAGGTGATCTGGTGCTCTTCTTTTTCTTTCGACTTACGCGTGGTGGTTATAAGCCAAGGAATAGTGGAAGTGCATCACAATTCTCTCTTGTATGATCAACCATGTACATTACCTGATATCATCTAATGCACGTGACTCATTATCGTGCAAATGGCTCCAGCAAAACCTAATAAAAATGCTAATCAGGCTCAAGGTGCACGTTTTCCAACAAGTAAATGTGATGACCCGATGATGGGAGAGGGTTTGAGAAGGGGATCAGGAGAGGAAGGAGAAGGGAGCAGGTGAGAAGAGAGAGCTCGGGGAGAGATGGGGTTCAGACTCAATCTCATTCCTGCCCTCGACCCAGAGTTCCACATCTACTTAAGTAGTACTGGCCCAAGGCCACACTTGCACTACATGGCCGCGGCCCAACACTACAATTGCACCGAGTGCCTCGCTGTACGCTTCAGGGTTCAGTTAACTGCTGGACTGAACCTGAAGGCGTTACAGTAGACTAAACATGTCGGCAAGTAGATACGCTAAAAAAACATGTCGGCAAGTAGAGAAAAAAGGACTGGGAGGGACGATTAAGTTCAACAATAGTTGACATATGCTCATTTGTTTTGCTAATATGGTGTTACGGTGGCGTTCATTTGTCTGTTGTACCATTTGGTCGTGTCGTTGTATGATGGCGTTCCATTGTCTGAATTTGGATCGCGGTGCAGGTCTCAGCAGCACCCAAATATTCACACATATTGGTGATAGTCTGATAGGCCTTTTGGGATTTGCAGTGTATGTGGATCTTGGCAGAGCAGAGTCACTTAGAGCAAGTATAATAGAGTCTACTCAGCAGGCTATAAGCCATTCCAAGTCAGCAAAATCTGAGCTGGAGCAGAGAGAAGCGAAGAGAGAGAAGCAAGCCGGCGCTTCAGCTAGCGCCCGGCTCTAGCGCACCACACGAGGAAAAAGAATTGCATGCAGCCGAGCTGCTTCCTCCCTCCCAATGAGATGCGGTTGCCAACTTCCTCATGCATGCAAACATTAATTACAATAGCCAATGTCTACAGCCAACCTTAGTATATGAAATTTTTTTGTACAGGCTACAAGTGACATGGCATGAGCATAGAGCCAACAGTGGGCTCTTCTATTAACCATGCTCTTAACCCTGTGAGTCCATTATATCATGCATGTAGTGAATGCGTGCATCCAGTCAATGAATAATGGTTGTAACGATAAGTTTGTGTATTTGTTTTATTGATCAATGTGTACGCCGCACGCTGAGTAATCTAACTTCTGAAAGCTATGGCTGTAGTTACAAGTATGCACTAGCATATTGGTTCGTTTTCCGATTCTGGTGGGATTATGTCTTCATTGTATTTCCCAACATTTATAACTGATTACTCTTAATTGGTTAATTGCTTTGCAAAATTTTCTGTCATGACCTACGATGATGAAAGTTGTACTGGGTAAGTTAGTTTTCCTGAGAACTTACCATGGGTCAAATTAGTATTAAGTTAATCAAGTTGTTTGAATTGATATTAGCAGACATGACTCGCTTCATGTTGGTTCTGAATTCTACTCATTGTTAGTTCTCTTTTAGTCGTTTTGTTTCAATGAGTGCCTACAAGGTATCTGCGGAGGTTAACTGAATTATTTTCCCATTTGATGTGTGACATCCGTAACTAGCTACTAGAGATAAATTACTAGATTATATCACTATGTTGAAGTTCTCTTAAATTATCATGCTCTGTCCACGAGTTGGATCACTTGTGTCTTCTGGATAGTTGTTGCTTGAGTTTAATTTTACATTGTGCTTATGAGATGATAGTTATACCTTACATGAGATCCATCATTCATATTGTTGTTTCTTCACACTATTTCTGTTAAAATCTACATTTCTTCTGTACATGAAGTCAAATAGTCAATATTTGTTGGATCATTCAGGTTTTCCTTTTCTTTTTTGTACTATATGAAGTGCGTATATTTTTAATCATTACACCGATTTTGCCGACAGTGCCGGCATACATGTCCCTTTCGTCATTGCCATCATCCTAGCATCTAGAGGTAGATCAAACGTTCGATAAAAGATCCCAGGCCTCTCTTTCTCTCATCAAATTTGAGAACATTTTTTTAGGTCTGTCATCTATTATTATGGTCATAATTTGATCTCTTGATAGAAGTTAAATGAAGGGGGGACACCTGTTTGGAGGAGGGAAACAAGTACATAATATATTTTTCTTTCCTTCATTTGTGCCCTCTAAATACTTGTCATTTCTTTGGCAGGTTAGAGAGTACCAGGGATATAACATCATTTTGAAAATTCGAATTTGGCTAATCCATGTGTACTGGACCTGTTTTTGAAGTTATGTCTCATTTTTGTGAAGGTAATGCCACTTAAATGCTAAAACGTTGTGCAATATGATTAACTACCTAGATTAATGAATACTACTTGAGTTTCATGAGCTTATCATTCTTTTATGATATATGTTAGTGTCAATTTTGAAACATGACAGCATGACAGTGTTCTTATTTGTGCTATGTAGTGAACATGCTTTTGCTAGCTGAACTTTACAAAGAGCTTAGCCTCTTCATCCATCGTGCACTGGTCTCTCTCTCCACCTCATCCTTTTCTTTGGTCTCTAGGTGGGGCTGTGCATTTGATTGGATTTTGTGGTGGCCTGGTTGGGAAAAGGAAGGTGCATCTATTTTTTTTTGCTTCAATTCTCCCTTTTGGATTGAGTTGTTGCTAGCTTGTCATGAAGTTCCTTTACTTGATAAGAAATTTTAGTTTGAAATATGTGGTCATTGGGAGTTCAGAAAAGGTGGCAAGCAGGGAAGTCACTACTTTGTACTTGTATTGTTTCCTTTTACTCAAGTGCCTTCAATACAAGATACTAAGTATTTTTCAGTTTTACCTCATTCGTTGTTACTAAACCACAACAGTACTATGGACTTGCACGTGCCAGTGATTCATGTATGTCGTACTCTGACTCTGATGAAATAACATCACATAGTGCATACAAGAAAGTGAAAAGGACGCTTACCTAACTGGCACCGCCGAGTTTCCTCCCAGGAGGCGCCCCAACCACTAGTCCAAGTACTACGTACCTGCCGTCTGGTAGCGGCTACCTAGCTTCATCAGCTGGTTTGTGCACGCATGCGCCGACCTTTGTCTATGTTTAATTATAACAACGATTTCTATCACACTGATTTTGAGTAGGTGCAACTGCTTTGGGTAGGTTACTCGTACGTGCAGCTGAATGATTGAATGCATGCTCGGCTTCCTAGTGATTGTGAACTAGTCGTGCTTGTTTGGTAAGCACTTACCATGGTTTGTTGATAAAGGTTTTAATCGCCCGGGCAGACATCCCCACCTATAGATGTACAGGGAAATTCGGTTCCCGCCACAAATATTTTCATATATTCGATGATTTTCACTTAAACTTCACGGGTTTGGTGTGAACAAATGCGCAGGTAGGCTTGATACAGATTATAATATAATATCAACATCTACAATACAAAAAAAATAAAATACAAAAAAAATTCGTGATGGATCTAATGATATAAATTTGGTACTATAGACATTGATATTTTTTTCCCTAAAAGTTTGATCAAACATGCACATTTGACTTTTGAAAAACTAATACACCATATATTTTGAAATGGAGGGAGTAATATCTGACGGGTCATATAGCAAAAGGCTGGAAAAACAGCCACCTTAGTAAAACAGGCGCCATCCAGTGCAAGACATTCCATCTGGTACACCGCCATCCAGTCCATTGTGGTGCATGTCCGTCGCCGCCACCTCCCAGCCTCCCCCTTAACACCTTTCCCTTGTCCTCCGCCAATGGAACCAGCCCTGTCGCAGAGCGAGGGAGGGCCTCTCGTGGTGAGACCCCTGTCTCCGGTGTGGGCAAGCCTACAGCATGAGACGTGTAACACCCCCACCCCCACCCCCCACCCAAAAAAAAATTCAATGTTGGAATGTGAACAATAAACTATGCTTAATTTTTAGTTGCAAATTTGCTTGTACTGGTTGAGCCAAGCTAGTTTACACTAAGAATTGATTCGAATCAATTGTCATTTGTGCCTCAGTTTTATTTAGAATTGTTTAAAACCCTAAAATTATTTTTAGGGGATATTTATAATGCAATACTGAGCCTACAAAATGTGTGTATTTTTATTTAATATTGTGCTGGAAAGTAAATTCCATAAGACCTAGAGATTTAGTATGAAATGCTAAAAACCTAAAAATTATTTTGGGAATTTTGGACCCTAAACCATTTTGTGGATATTTAATAATATCCAAAAACAGGGGTTACAAAATTTGTATATAATATTTAGGCTTGAAATCACTTTCTCTAAGTCCTAAATAATAATGGATCTGCTGGGTTTTTTGCCAAAAGAACTGACTATAATTAGTTCTTAAATCAAATTTAAATTTAGATGGACAATGAATTTTTCTTATGTAAAAAACAAAACCTACCCAGCCCAAAACCAACACAGCCCATTCCCTAGCTAACACTTAGCGCACAACAGAACACGATGTGCAACCTAGCCCACAACCCAACAAACTTAGCCAAAGTGGTACACCACATTATAACTTAGCTATAGGATCTTCTCTGCTCTAACCACCGAGAAGCCCCGCCAGCCCTCACTCCCTCTCCCTCCCGCTCTCTCTCTCTCTCTCTGCCACTGACCTGCGTGTAATGACCCGTAGTTATATGAGAGTGGGGAGGTTTTTTTTCTTCCCAAATGTGCATTACATTCACACATATAACGCTTTTACTTAAACTTAGATTAATTTGAATTCAAATAGAAAAATGGACATGACCTATGCTTGTTTTTGAGTTTTGGTTCACATCAAATAAGAATATCTAGTAAGGACTTAACTGCAAAACTACAATTCATATCATCTATGTGTGCCGTAAATACCCTATTAATAGAGCGACGTTAAACCTTTATTGCCAGGGCGACATAAGCTCATCGGTCATGGAGACGCTTAATCCCTACCTGTAGAAGTTTTTTGGGCAACACGGGTCATGGGACACGGGAGTGCGAAACACTTAGATCTTAGATCTGGCCACAAGTCATGGATGTGCTGGATTACAGACCCGACAGAAAGGCTAAGGTAATCGCTCATGGGTGAAGTAGCGGACCTCTACAAACTATAATGAATTGTGGGTTGTCCCTCCCTAATCTGTGAAAAATCTGCGGACGTGGTAGGAGTCTATCAAAGATTCTATCAACCTGCAAAGTATGATGATCTTACGAGTTTAATTAAAATTTTGCTTCTACAAGATATTTTGACTTGTTGAGTAACTCCAGTACTCATTTTTTCTAATCTCTACTCTATAAACTCTAAATATTCAGAGGATATGTGGATGACCCCAACATCGTTGGGGAATACTTTTATGAAGAGTCAGTCCTATTAGGAAGAGTCGAGGGCATCGATTAAATCATCGCCGATAGTAGCTAATGGACTAACACTTCACGGTGGTATCTCTGTGGGCATGCTACTCAAGTACTTGAAAGTTATGGTAATTTACTATCCATAAATTATTTTCAAAATAGAAGGGACACATCTCATTATTTTTCGAGGGTCTGGATTCGTTGCTCTGAATGGTATGACTACATAAATTTTCATGGTTGGAAAAGCTCACTGGCACCTTGAGGCGGGCCTCGCTACTTACCACTCCGACATCACAAACTATCTTTAAATCAAACTTTGAATAAATATAAGACAAAACAAAGTCACTGAAGTAAGTTGAACCTAATAGTGGTTACACAAAGTAACGAATCATTCTAATGAGTCATATCTCATATGTAACATATGATATGATTTTGGTTCTATTCCAAGTCATATAATTATTATAATAGACCATTAAGTAAAAAAAAGGGAAGTTTAAAGGTCAAGTATATACTTGTTTGCAAGTTATAAATATAAAAGGAAGCTTTATAGTTTCAGTTGCCTACATTATGTTTGAACTTGATCATGGCAGAATAATATATACTTTTATGTTCTCATATACATTATATTCATTAAACTTAAATGTGCTAAATTTGTCACTAAATATCTCAATCGAAGATTTGAGAGTGGCTACATGACTACTGTTTGTAACATGAGCTAACTTAGTATGCAATTGTATGTACAAGTAACAATTTCAAATGGTGGTCCAAGGACAACTTTTAGATGGCATGAATTATCATGTAGAACGACATGCAAATTAGAGCATGTAGGTTAGTGTTATAATTAATTTCGTAAATATGAGTTGCCAGCATTTAGGTATATAGTAATATTAATTAATGTTTTCCTGTAGAAATACCGAATAGAACGTATATGCTCACACACGCACCCCCCCACCACCACACACACACACACATGTCATATTCTGAGGACTAAACTCGCAGAGCTTCAACATTGAAAAACTCATCAGGGTCACCACCTGGGAACGTTGGCTTGTATTGAAAGAACAATCCTTTTTAAGAGGACACAGATGTCTTCAAATGTGAAGTTTGATCTCTAGTGGCTTGAGGGTACAACTACACCCCCCCTATCCACCGAACCAATTGTTGATTTAAAATAGTTTGCATCACAACATTTTATTGAAGCTATTTTTTTCAAATAAAACATTTTAGAGAAAATACATTTTAAAGAAAACATTGTGTTGTCACTAATAATGCTTACAAGCCTAAAACCTCTGAATGTTCGTTAGATAAACAAGGTTACACCCTTGAGTAGTTATGGACAAATTTACCAATATGGCCGACTTATAGTGGAGTGCCTCTTCAGCGCCAAACACGCCAGGTAGCACAACAACGCACAGGGCGCCGCCTGCATGGGCCCGGCCCAGTAAATTGGTCACTCAGTTCCCGTCCTGCTCGATCACCGCCTCTCGATTGGTGCATAACCAACCAGTTTTTCACTAAATTTACAAACTTCGTGAATCATAAAATGTTTAAATATTGATAGAATGTTCTAAAAATATTCATGAATTCTTTAAAAATAGCTCTTGAATTTGGAAAAATCATTGAATTTTGAAAGAACTTCTTGAATTTCAAAAAAGTTCATGAACTCGATCTTTTTCCTGAATTTGAATAAGTTGAAGAATTTTGAAAATGGATTAAAGTTTCAAATAATGTTTACAAATATATTCATTTTATAAGTTCATGCATTTTTTTTAAATGTTCATGAATTAAAAAAATCACAAATTTGAAAATTTCACAGTTTTGAATTTGTTTTCTATTTAAATAAAAAATAAAAGTTCGTTTACCATCAGATTAAAAACAGGAAAAGAAAAACAATACCGAGAGCAGGAGGATTCTGGAATGTTCCCAAAATTGAAAATGTCCACTCAGTGTCTTCCGTTGCATGGTTCCGTAGGAAGCACCGATCCGTTGTGTGCGCGGCCTACAAGTAAGGAACTGTTTGGCCCATTTGCATAAATAGGAAATGCCGACCAAGAGTACAAACCTTCAGCGGAATGATGACCTTGGTAATGTTGATGACATTCGTTACGTCCGCCCACATCATTACCTCTCCGATTCAGAGGACGACTCCGCGTGGACTTATTGGCACCATTCGACTGGAAACCAATGGTGCATGCATTGTTTCGTAAGTACAAAAATTGACATATGATCCAAGTCAGGGCATCTGGGAGACTTTGGTGAAGACGACGTAGGAGTTGCTTGCATTGCCGGTGTGCAAGTATGGATGTCGCGGCACTGCCGGTGACCACTCCACCGGACAATGATGATGTTTAGTACTTTCTCTCAGTCTCCAAATGAGTTTAGCTGATTTAGTACGAAGTACTGAGGGAGTATGATGCTGCCCACGAGAGAATTTCTCCAATTACAAATCTCTCAAGGATTGGTACACTTGCATGCCTAGCGATTGACCTAGGGAAGAGGAAGTTTACAAGCTATGGACATGGAGGTAGCTTACATACTCAATGCATTTTGTATGTCTGACCTACACTCGAACAGCTTGTCTCGTGTAGGTCAGATCATGGCTAGATCACACAAGCTTCCGGCCTCACAATGTCCACGGTGACGAGACATGATAGGTCCCCAAGCTAGTTGTGACAACCCTACCAGCCATCGATACATTCATAGTACTACCTCCGTTTCAATTTACAAGTCCTGCGCGTATACCTAGATTATCAATTTTAACACCTTAATATAAACTATACAACACAAAAATTATATCTTTTGAAAGTAGAAACTCCAAAGTTTATGTTGGTATATTTTTTGTAATATATGACTTGTATTACGTTGGTGAAATTAACTACCTAGGGGTACACGCACGCCCTGTAAACTGAGAGAGAGGTAGTACATGCTTAGCTTCATCTAGTTGCCATTAATTAGCAGAGCAACTTGGATTCATTAGCTACCATAAATAGTACAACTACATTCATTGTACATTTTTAGTTCGATCTAATTGCGAATAATTAGCTGAGCAACTTGAGTTCATTGACTAGCTAATTAGCTAGCTAGTACTACCACTACAACATTGAGATCCTAGATTGGAGAGCTAGGCAAGTAAATGCCCAAACTTTACCACTTGGATAAAATTAACTGGCTAACAAACTCGAGCTTAGATCAGTACCTTTTTTGCTGTTTAGATTGACACCTAGTGTTGAGCTTCACAATGTTGATTAGATGTATGACCCTAGACCGGCTCAAAATATTAGGGTGAAACAACAAACGAAGTATGGACAATCAATCAATCGATTGAGCTAGTCTTCTTCACCCGTATTGGGTGATTTTATCTTTATCGAGAAATGTATGTTTCTGGATTTGGAACCATGGTCTTGCACTGTCCTCACTCATTGAACCCGGAGATGACGATGCAAGTTAAGTCGTATCCCTTGATGCAGGTAGTATGTCATGGGCAGACTTTTTTATTCATCCTGGCCGCTGGGAGCGACCATCAAGGATCTTCACTCATCAACCAGGGCATTTTTATTAAGCATCATGCGGTTGAACTAGCTAAGAAATAACTATCTTCTTACAGCTATGGAAGCAGCTCATCAAGACCTAGGAATAATTGACCGTTGGTACCCTCTGCCAAAAGCTCCACAAACACACTTCAGCTCTCAAGGAGGAGAGCCATGAATCTGGCGGATGATCGTATCTCCATGCATCTTCTGAGTGTGGCATGTGTTTCGATTGTTGTGCCAAGGACCCTTTTGGGTTTGTATCGATTGTGTTGTCATTGAGCCCGTCCTTCTGAGGATTTTTTTTAAGTACCTTGTCTTCCATCCTAGTCCAACTATGGTAGATTTAAAACCTTAAGAGCTTCAGTTCCCTAAAGCCGGGGCAAGCGCCTCTTGTCTAAAAATAACTAGGGAACCACTCCTTAGAAACTTGTCATCATTTCAGTTGTGTTATGGACAATGATTAGCACAATGTTCATCACACGTTACAATATGATCACTACCATGTAGGCAGGAAATGTACATATCTGTGGCATTGTCCAAAACAAAAAATTCCCTCTGTGCAAAACAAATCTAGCAAGACTAGAGCGGCTAGACTGACTTGCTTTGGCGTTAAGATTCCCGGAGTCCCCTGTGACAATGTTGATTAGCCGTGGTCTAAAGGCAAATTAAGCAAAACTGATCAACGACATTGGCGGAGCAGTCAGGAACATATAGGCGTTGTATCTCGTTTACCGATTTACCCCTTCTTGGACTAATTAGTTTGTTTAATTTGAGGGTTTCATCAAGTTGCACATTTTAATTGTTCGTTTTCTCGGGAGAACAGTGGTGTGCGTAAATTAGGATCGATAAGGACTGAATAGATCTGAAACTGAAAGTCAGCTTGCGAATATGGCGATTATGCTTCACAAAAGCTTGGATGTATTGCTCTGAATTGTAGGTTGGAAATGAAACGGGTAAGTGCTTCACAAGAGCTTGGAGATATTGCTCTGAGTTATAGGTTGGAAATGAAACAGGTAAGTGTATTCATGTTCATCTAAATATAGCTAGCCATGTTTGGCCATTCTGCTTTGTAAGTTCAGATGAGTTGATTTTCATTCTATTAAATGAGTTGGAACTCGAAGTTGGTTCTGAATCAAGTCTTGAAGATATGCGCTATGTACTTTAACAATGTTTATCATTATAGTTGGCAACTTAAAATCTACTTCCTCTGTCCGAAATCAGTTGATGCTCAAACAGATGTATACAGTGCATCTGTTTGACCGTCAACTAATTCCGGACGGAAGGAGCACCAAACTTGAACACAGTATGAAATTGTTCAAACCACACAGTAATGAACAGTTATGCATGAGTTCCAGATAAGCACAAATCAGTTCATCACTTTGCACCGGCAGGCTTGTCAATAACACGATGAAATTGAAGACATCTTTTGTACATAGTATACACTGTGTATTGCCAGATCAGCAAAATAAACATGGAGTAGCTAATTAAGTTTCTTCCTTTTTCATCTGTGTACACATGGCATGACTAGATAGATGACTAGATCGTGGGCGTCATGATGTTGAGAAGTGAAATCCAGGTTTGCACGGCGCTCCTGAACAACATGTCGCAGACGCCATCACACTTATCGAAGCACTGCTCCAGCGCGTGCAGCCTCTCATGTGGAGGAACGTAGGCCGACGGTAGAGGAGACGCCACGTCCCCATCTTTGATCTCGCCGACATGTACCACTATTGCCCCTTCCAAAATTTCTCTTTTCTCCCCCATCGTTAGCCCTAGAGTTTTTTTTTCCGATGTGAGACATAAAAATAATAAAAATGAAGGAATTGCTGGATTTTGACTTTGATTCTAGGGGTCTTTCATTGTTGAAATGAAGAATTTATGTAAAACAACTGTGGACGTTTTTTTAGAAAACAAATGTGGAAATGAAAAAGATAAACAGCATCGGACCGGAGCTGTGTTGTACTAGCTTGGAACTTCCAGCTAAAAAAAAGCCACAGCGCCCAGCCCGGCCCGAGTCCCACCTAGCCCGGCGTGAAGAAAAAAAAAAAACCACGACCCGTCGTTCTCGATCCCCTCTCGCTACCGCACAGCTAGGGTTCCTCTGCAGGTAGTCGCCGCCGCCGCCAGTCCTCGTCTCAGCTGCTCCCCGCCGCGGCCATCTCCGACGACATGGCCAGCGGGTAGCCCCCATCTCCCGCCGCTGCTCCTCTCTCTGCCTCGACCCCTTAGGCCGTCGCCCCCATCTCCAGCAGTAGTCCGGCCAGCGCACAACTCCGGCGGACGCCGCCCCCACTCTGGCCGACGCACCAGTCCGGCGGACGGAGCCCCGTTGCCCCCCCCCCCTCCTCCCAGTCCGAGGCCTAGAGCCCGAGCCTGAGCTCGTCTGCAAGGTGAGGAACATCCTCTGTTTCTTTGCAAAAATATTCATGTAGATTTGCTATGTAGCTGCTGATTTATGATGTTTTCATCTTGATTTGCTATGTTTGGCTGCTGATATATGAGTAGTCAGTAGATGCTGGATGGATGTTTACATGTAGTATGGTTGCTATCATTGTTTTCATCATAATTTTTTTAGAAGGATTCATTGTAAAATTGATATGGAGGTGTTGCTGCCTTATGGAGTAGTTGCATGATCTTTTCATCAAAATTTTGATATGGAGGTGCTGCTGCTATATTGTTTATGAGTAGCAATATGTAGATGTTGTGTGCTATATTGTTTACTATGCTCTTGAACTCTTTACTGAGAAGAAAGATCGTGATGTCTTCAGTCAAGGATGAACATCCTAGCTAGAGTGAGGCTTGAATGGATGAACAGGTCAACAGGGCATGGAATACATTTATGAAAAAAGATTGGAACATGTATTGTTGGGAACTCATTTGTATTATTGTGCACTTATTTGCTTTGTTGGGAATACATGTATGATATTCGTATGTGAAACAATGATGCTCCTTATGTTTGATTATAACATGTTGTGGTGTTTGGAAATCAAATTTATGTTCATATGGGCAACGAAATGATAAAATAATGTGATGTTGTTTAATTAGAACAACAATATAGTCCAAGGGCATAACAGATTTTTCACTGACCATATCACAAATAAGCTGAAAAAACATGCACCGAAAAGAACTCGCTAGCTTATTATCTAGAGCTTATTTCCATAGGAGCTTATCTGAAGTTTATTTCCACAGGATACCTCAAAATAACGGGCCCTAACTGCGCCGCATCTCCGTCTCCGTGAGCGAGGGAAAGAGAGGGTTCCACGCCACCGCCGCATCGGAGATGGGGGCCAACCAAAGCGCGTTGCCGGCGGCGCCTGCCATCCAAGACGACGACGCGCCTCCAGCCACGCCGATTCCCATGAACCAGCCTCCGGAGCCCTGGGTGGTCCCGGCGGGTCCTCCTGTCTTCAGGGTACCAGCCCCTCCCGTGCCACCTCCCCGCGAACCAGAAGTATTTCCGGATTTCCCTCCGGTAAGTCACCTGTCCTTCAACTAATTGCAAGTTCAATCTATGTTACATGGTACGGCAATGCTGATACGGCGACACGGGAAAACTGCATTTTCTGAAAATAGGTTCACGGGGATACGGCGAGTATATGTATAAATGCGTAAAAAATCAACACCACTAAACAATATTTTTGAGGATGAGAAAATTGACAACAATGATGACCTGATAGTTTTTCATTCATGCTGATCTGAATCATCAGCATGGTTACTCCTGGACCCAGTCCCAGACTCCCAGAACGAGTGACAGAGGGTTAACTGTTCGACCTAGACATCAGTCATTCCCTAACATTTGAGATGAATAGATACCCTTCGTTCTTTCCTAAATCCTAATCCAAAGCATGGAGGTTCAAATGGAGAGCTTGGAGGCATAGATTGAAGCTTATTACTTGTGTACAGATTATCTAAGATAGATGATTGACGAAAACGAGCAGCGAGGCGCTGGCGGCGGCGCCTAGACGGAGCTTCTAGATGCGTCGCCCAGACTTCGATTCATCGCGATATGACAACTGCCAGGTGACGGCGAGAGGATTCCAGGCGATTAGGTTTTGTCATCCATCGAGCTGGCCTTCCGCTGGGCTGCCGATCAAGTGGTCACAGGCCTGTACGTGTCCCAGCCTCTGTTGCAGGGATATGTCACAGAAGTCTCGTATCGGTGCAGGATACTGCACCAGGACGGGGATACGGCACTCATACTTGTATCCTTTTGTGTTAATCTAAAATGCATGTGAAAGCTGAACCTACCATGCATTTTGATTACTTAAATGCAGTATGATCACTGTCATCCTGTTCATTATCTTCACTTAGCATCAAGCCATCAGATTTCCAAAAGCACGCAAAATTAAAATTTGGTTTCCTTTGTTTGTTTGTAGGTTATCAATAGGGTGGGAAATGGGTGGGTGGCTGACCCACCAAACCCTTGTCTCTTGTCTTTGAAATACGTTGGCAGCCCTTGGTATCTGATGGAGTCAAGCAAGCCTGCCTCTCTTATCGTGAAGTCTTGGAGATGCGCTTCATGCAAAAAGTTATTCAAATCTTCATACAACCTGTTTGTCAACATACCGCCTCCAAGATGTGATGATTGTTTGACTGAGAATCAAGCTTCATATTGTTGGACAAGGACCCGAGTCATATTCAATACCATAAGAGTTGATTTCCCTGTTCTATACCAGCAGCGAGGTATTCATGATTTTGTTGATTTCCAAGATATAGCATGAGAACTTGAAATGAAGCATTTGATATTCCAGTTTTATTGGACTATTCAAGTGTCAACTCTTTGCATAGATATCTTCATATTTAATCTGTTGAGTTTGTAAAAACTTTGTTAACAAATAGCTGCAGTTGTGATTCCTTTACATGCTGTGCAAATGGAAATAGTTAAGCTCTTTTACATTGTAGAAACTTCGGACATGAGCTTGTCCTCATGGAAAAATCATTTGTGCTGCAGACATCTCTATTCAAACTCCTGCAAAATTTGCAAGTAGCATTCTGAAAGGTCATTCTGACACATTCATGTGTTTCTGATGGGTCAACAACCAATGACATCCCAACTGCGCATTTTTCTTATGTCCATTTCTGTAGAATTTGCATCCCAGTTAGGCTCTTTAGGTTTACAAGCATATACCTAAAATTCTATACTATGCAATTCATTATTTCCAAACATGGTAATATAAGGAACTGGTGGAAGTTGAAAGTTCTAGCAGTGTCTTAAAATAATTAGACTGGAAATTATCTGTTAGAAGGTAGTCCTGGAGGCATAAGCATTCCTGCAAGAAGAGAAAAAGGAACTTAACATGCTAATATCTGACATTCACGGCTAGAAATCCTCTATTTGATGCATATATGTATGTTATTTAATTCAATCTTCAGTCTTCCTGTTGTTTGGGTTTTGCACAGTTCTGCTGGCATCCATTTCTGTGTAGAGTGACTACATAAGTGACCATATTAATTCTTCTTGATTATACATCAACATTGTTCATTCACCTTTTTGTTCCTGGGGTCCATTTGGGTAAGGTTCCATTTGCTGAAGTAGTAGGAGCATCCATACTGCTAACTTGTAAAGAGAAAAATGAGTATTTATTCTAGCATTAGTTGTATGTGCTGTTTTTGTAAAGCATACTCAAAGGGTCATAATCTGTCCTGTTTTTATTGCCGCTAAACAGAATTACCTTGTTCATCTGTTTTTAGGTGATTTGTGTGTTATATATGCTTTCATGGCCCTGGTGGATTTATTGAGAACTTTGAGAGGGTCCCAAAATGGCTGGCTCGAGCCCGCGAATCTATGTTCATTTGGGATCGAGGCTGTGTACAAAGATGTGCACGGGGTCGAGATTGGACAAGAGAAAAGTTATTATGACAGAAGATTTGGAAGGATGGAAAACCTATTTGCGTGCATGTGCCTGAGGGGTGTGCCGCTTGTGGCAACAAAGTTCAACTTTCATCGTCCTGACCTTCCGCGACACTCATTGAGGCTAAAGTGCTGGTATCTCTCTCTCTCTCTCTCTCTCACACACACACACACACACACACACACACAGAGAACCTTTTTGCATGTGTGTCAGTGATCTTTATATGTGTAGGTTCCGGATTACGATCGAAGATACAGACACGATAGTGAGGCTGCTTGCGAATGGTGTGCCGCTCATGGGAGCCCTTCGTATGGGAGCGCTGTTCGAGTATCTAAAAGCGATGCAAATCTACTATGCACCGGGGCCTTACAAGGGGTTATGGGCACATATCGTTGTGCTCCACGGATCCGGCTTTGCCTCCCCCAAAGGAACATATTACACTTGCCGGAACTCCTATGGGTACAAGGTTCATGGCTACTATGAGAAGAAGGACACCGGAGGCGACTTCAACATATGGAGCTCTGACCTCTACGGCTTCGTGTATGGCTGTGAGTTGGCCTAGTTGTACCTGTTTAGTTCATGCCGCTGATGGTTCCTCCTTCTCCCTGGGACACTGACTAGTTGGCAAAAGTAGAGATTTTGGCGGTGGTGATTGGCTTAGGTGCTGTTTGCTGGATCGACATTGATGAACTGGACTAGTGATTTGTGCCGCGCGTGTGAAGGAAAGAAGTTGGTCCCAGCTCTGTTTCTGTTCCTGTATACAGTATTGATAGATTGGAAGTGACTAGCTTACGTGTGTGCACGCAAGATTAATTAGTCCTCGCCTCGTGTTTCTGATTGTTAATCATAAGCTCACTGCTGTTTTACTGATATCTGCTAGCTGCCATTCATTTCTGTTTCCTTGGGCTAGACATGCATAGTGTCTCTGTTTCTGTTCCTGTATACAGTATTGATGACCGTCTCTGTGTGTGTCTAATCTAAAGGAAAGAAAAATGCATCTCGTTGCCTTATTTTTTTCCCTTGGGCCAAACATGCGTAGTGTCTGTGTGTGCCTGTTGTTGAACCAGACCTTGAACTTGAGGCATGTGCATCGGGACGAAAGAGAACACAAAATTCAGAATGTAGAAGGCTGCAAGTGTGTAGAAAGAAGAGCGAATCTGCAACATTTGAGCCAAAAGGTCTTTCAGTTCACAACTTGCAAGCTTTCCTTTTTCTTTGCATATAAGAAAAGTGATCTCTTATAGTACATCACAAAAGAAAATAAGTTGTGTAGGAAAAGAAAAAGGGAAGAGGTTGTGTAGGAATTAGAATATATCAGCTTAGAAACTCCTACGTCGCTTGGCTTGATCGTGCTATGATAAATCAAGAATGGGGAGCCTAAATCCCAAAAAAGAGCCTCTCTCAACCCTGGCTACCGCCACTGCCGTCAAGTTTCTCCCCCATGCGGCCACAACGGTCTCCCATCTCTTCCCCCTCCGACGGACTCGTTGGCGGCAAGATAAGTGGGCCACCGTCCATCCATTCTGTTTTTTTTTCTCATCAGGTTTTGTTTCTCCGCGATGAGGTGGTGATGGCAATGACATGTTAGGATAAAGTCTCTTCCTAGGTCCTACCTCGACGACACCCGATTTGGCACCGGCGAATGTCATGTGACAATTTGGGTCTCCAGATCTGTTGACTCTCTTTAGATTTTGACAGTTGGTGTGTCCTCCAAGGATAGCAATTTGCTGGCCATTTGTGTGTTTTTCTTTACTATTTGTTCATTGCAATTTTCAATCTCTCACGGGTGACGTACAAGCGGACGAAGAAGAATATTATTATGTTTTGCAATGTAACTTTATTTTATACTGGTCGGTCCGCCTCCAGTTGTCTTTCCATTGGAGTACTGGCTATTGTTTCCAGTTGTCTTTTCATTGGAATACTGGCTATTGTGTTCCTTGATAAATATCAGATATAAAATGATCTTTGAGTGTCTTTCACAAAAGAAAAAGAGAAAACGTGCAGCCTTTTGTTCAACTCCATGCTTCACCCCCTCATCCGAAACACCTCCGACCATGTACCCCTTTTTACGAGAAAAACATCCGATATATTCATCAACTGGCAAGGTACAACAAACACCAGAAGTAAAAATTACATCCAGGTCCCTAGACCACATAGCGATGACTACAAGCACTAGAGCGAGCCAAAGGCGAGCCGCCGTCATCGCCCCTCCATCACCGGAGCCAGGCAAACCTTACTGTAGTAGATAATAGGGAAGTCGTCGTGCTAAGGCACTAGAGGACCAGCGCACCAGAACAACAACCGCCGCAAGTGAAGAGAAACATAGATCAGAAGAATCTAACTTGTAGACACACTGGCATAGGCGAATGAATATTGGATCCAAACGGATCCACCAAAGACAAAAGCCGACCAGATCCCACGAAATCCGCCGGTGACAAACCTCCACATGCCTTCCAATGACGCTAGAAGTATCATCAGGATGGGGCTAGGCGGGTAGGACTTTATTCCATCTTCAGAGAGCTGCCGCCGTCTCGTCTTCCTGAGCAGGACACAAGCCCCACTAAAACTCAAAGAAATACCTAAAAATGGAGCCCTCCCTCGGCTCCGGTTGAACAATATCGAATCTATATCCAAATCCATGAAGATACTATGTGCCCATCCACGAAAAAAATCCATGGGCGAAAAAGTATGCCCATGTCCAAACCCGATGAATATCCATCGGGTTCTGGTAAGACACATACATAAGACAACACAACATTCACACAAGCTCTCAAATTCTCCCAAAATGACATAGCACAAGTGCACGACATCAAATAAGGTCTTAGATTCTCACAAAATGACACAGTACAACTGCACATCACCAAATAAGCTCTCAGTTTCTCACAAAAATGACATAACATCAAATAAACATAAGTGCACAATTCTCCAAGGAACACCTTAAGCTTCGATGGCACCTGAATTTTCCTTAGATATGACCATTCATTGTTCTAACTAGCCGCATCCGAGGTCCCCTCTCTTTCTTCTAGCTACCTTTCCCTACTCAACTTCAAGTTGAAAATCATATTACTCCACGCCTAGAAAACAAGCCTCTTTTATCTACACTCCACGCCTAGAAATCATTCACTTTTCTAGTGCAAAGCAGGATTTGCAGGATAGTTCCTGCATCGAAAGGGGTGAAAACCGATCGGACCTTGTTAGATCGAGAAATAAACGAGACACGAGAGACACGAATTTTTACGTGGAAACCCTTGCGGGAGAAAACCACGGACGCACGAAGGCGCAAACGTATGAGGAGGAGTATTACAAGCACGAGACGACAGGCCATCTGTGGTGCGACTACATAGTGTATATATGAGGGCAATACATGAGAGTCCTTGGAGGACAAGTAAACGAGTTGTACTCGTACGCGTCGATACCAACGCAAAAGGCCCACACCGTATGTACTACGTCTAGTCCAATACGGTAGAATTTGGATCACAATTTAACAATCTCCACCTTGAGCCAAATTCTCTCCAGTAGTCGAAGAAAGTAGATAACTCCATCCAAATCAGTATAAACACCTTGTGCGTCAAAGTCCATAGGGCTAGTGAGAAATACCAACTAAGCCTGAGCAAAGCTCAAACTTATTGGTCGGAACTGGCTTTGTCATCATATCAGCAGGATTATCATGAGTACTTATCTTGCATACCTTCAAATTGCCTTCAGCAACAACATCTCGAATATAATGAAATCTGACATCAATGTGCTTTGTCCTCTCATGATACATTGGATTCTTTGTAAAATATATGGCACTTTGACTGTCAGAAAATATGGTAGGGCAAGATGAATCTCCACAAAGCTCAGTGTACAAACCTCTCAACCAGATAGCTTCTTTGCATGCCTCAGAAATAGCCATATACTCGGCATCAGTAGTGGAACATGTCACAATAGACTGTAAAGTTGCTCTCCAACTCACAGCACAACCACCAATGGTGAAAACATAACCTGTGAGTGATCTTCTCTTATCCAAATAACCAGCAAAATCAGAATCAACAAAACCAACAAGTCCATCTCCAGTTTTCCCAAACTGTAAATAAGCATTAGAAGTACCACGCAGGTATCTGAAAATCCACTGAATTGCTTTCCAATGCTCTTTTCCAGGATTAGCCATGTATCTACTGACAACACTCAATGCATAAGATAAATCCGGACGAGAACAAACCATGGCATACATAAGTGAACCAACTGCACTTGAATGGGGAACTCTAGACATGTACTCAATATCTGCATCTGACTTAGGACATAAAGCTGATGATAATTTGAAGTGTGCAGCTAACGGTGTACTCACCGGCTTGGCATTATTCATATTAAAACGACGAAGAACTTTATCAATATATCCCTTCTGACTTAGATATACTTTTCCAGACGGTCTATCTCTGGATATTTCCATGCCAAGTATTTTATTTGTTGCACCCAAATCCTTCATCTCAAATTCATTACTCAATTGCTTCTTTAGTTCATTGATCTCTGACATACTCTTTGCAGCACCCAAATCCTTCATCACAAATTCATTACTCAATTGCTTCTTTAGTTCATTAATCTCTGACATACTCTTTGCAGCAATAAGCATATCATCAACATAAAGGAGCAAATAAATAGTTGAACCTTTGATTGTTTTGAAATAAACACAACTATCATAATTAGACCTTTTGAAACCTTGAGAGAGCATAAAGGTGTCAAATCTCTTGTACCACTATTTAGGGGATTGCTTCAATCCATAAACTTTAACTTACAGACAAGCTTTTCTTTTCCAGGAATAACAAAACCTTCAGGTTGTTCCATATAAATATCCTGTTCTAATTCTCCATGTAAAAATGCAGTTTTAACATCCAATTGTTCAAGCTCAAGATCATGCATGGCAACAATACTGAGTAAAGTGCGAATAGAGCTATGTTTCACAACAGGAGAAAAGACTTCGTTATAGTCAATACCTGGAATCTGACTGTAACCTTTAGCAACTAACCTTGCTTTATAGCTTGTCTCATCATTAGGAGAAACACCTTCTTTCCTCTTGAAAACCCACTTGCAACGAATATGTTTCTTCTCTCTAGGTAATCTTACTAAATCCCAAGTGCCATTTTTTTTCAAGTGATTCCATCTCATCATGCATAACAGTCATCCACTTATTACTATCACCTGAAATAATAGCCTCGGAATATGAAGAAGGCTCAGAATTACCTTCAATTTCTTCTGCAATAGATAAAGCAAAAGAAACAATATTGCACTCTTCAATTAACCTGTCATGTTTATTAATACCCCGTCTAACTCTGTCACGTGCGAGATTCCAACTGGGCGGAACAATAGGCTGATTTGGAGTGGGAGTGACATTATCATTATTAACGACGGGTTCATCATGTGCATCAACAATTTCATTACCAGATGTATCACCTGAATCAATAACATGCTCCACCTGAACAGTAGGCTCCTGAACAATAGGCTGTTGTTCACTCTCAACGGGAACATTAATAGATGAAACATCATGTAACATAGCAGATTCATTAAAGATAACTGATACGTCTCCAACGTATCTATAAATTTTTATTGTTCCTTGCTATATTATATTCTGTTTTGGATGTTTAGTGGGCTTTATTATACACTTTTATATTATTTTTGGGACTAACCTATTAACCGGAGGCCCAACCCAGAATTGTTGTTTCTTTCCTATTTCAGAGTTTCGCAGAAAAAGAATATCAAACAGAGTCCAAACGAAATGAAACCTTTGGGAATGTGATTTTCGAAACGAACGTGATCCAGAGGACTTGGACCCTATGTCAAGAAAGCAACCAGGAGGGCACGAGGTAGGGGGGTGCGCCTAACCCCCAGGCGCGCCCTCCACCCTCGTGGGCCCCATGTTGCTCCACCGACGTACTTCTTCCTCCTATATATACCTACGTACCCCCAAACTACCAGATACGGAGCCGAAGACCTAATTCCACCGCCGCAACCTTCTGTACCCGTGAGATCCCATCTTGGGGCCTTTTCCGAAGCTCCGTCGGAGGGGGCATCGATCACGGAGGGCTTCTACATCAACACCATAGCCTCTCCGATGATGTGTGAGTAGTTTACCTCAGACCTTCGGGTCCATAGTTATTAGCTAGATGGTTTCTTCTCTCTTTTTGGATCTCAATACAATGTTCTCCCCCTCTCTTGTGGAGATCTATTCGATGTAATCTTCTTTTGTGGTGTGTTTGTTGAGACCGATGAATTGTGGGTTTATGATCAAGTTTATCTATGAACAATATTTGAATCTCCTCTGAATTCTTTTATGTATGATTGGTTATCTTTGCAAGTGTCTTCGAATTATCAGTTTGGTTTGGCCTACTAGATTGATCTTTCTTGCAATGGGAGAAGTGCTTAGCTTTGGGTTCAATCTTGCGGTGTCCTTTCCCAGTGATAGTAGGGGCAGCAAGGCACGTATTGTATTGTTGCCATCGAGGATAACAAGATGGGGTTTATATCATATTGCATGAGTTTACCCCTCTACATCATGTCATCTTACTTAAGGCGTTACTCTGTTCTTATGAACTTAATACTCTAGATGCATGCTGGATAGCGGTCGATGTGTGGAGTAATAGTAGTAGATGCAGGCAGGAGTCGATCTACTTGTTTCGGACGTGATGCCAATATACATGATCATACCTAGATATTCTCATAACTATGCTCAATTCTATAAATTGCTCAACAGTAATTTGTTCACCCATCGTAATATGTATGCTCTCGAGAGAAGCCACCAGTGAAACCTATGGCCCCCGGGTCTATTTTCCATCATATTAATTTTCCAACACTTAGTTATTTCTATGCTCGTATTTATTTTGCTTTCTTTACTTTGCATCTTTATCATAAAAATACCAAAAATATTATCTTATCATATCTATCAGATCTCACTCTCGTAAGTGACCGTGTAAGGATTGACAACCCCTTATCGCGTTGGTTGCGAGGATTATTTGTTTGTGTAGGTACGAGGGACTCGTGCGTGGTCTCCTACTAGATTGATACCTTGGTTCTCAAAAACTAAGGGAAATACTTACGCTGTTTTACTGCATCACCCTTTCCTCTTCAAGGGAAAACCAACGCAGTGCTCAAGAGGTAGCAAGAAGGATTTCTGGCGCCGTTGCCGGGGAGCAATAGCGTGGGGCGAATATTCTCGTGTGTGCTTGTTTGCTTTATCACTAAGTAATTTTTATTTGTTGTTCTTAGTTGTTCTCTATCTTTAGTTACGGATATGGAACACGAAATACCAAAAACATTAGGTGTACTTGCTACCCATGGAGATGAGGAACCTCCTAAAACCCTCGATGCTCGTTATATGACAGATATTATGTACTACTTTGATAATCCCAAGAAAACTCCATTCAATCTAGTAATGGGAGACACATTGGATCAACGTGAATACTTTAGGGATTATCGCTTGACTCAAAAAGGGAAACTATTATGGGATCAAAATTATATTTTGATGTGGTATGCTAGGAAACTATGCTTGAGATATGATTATACTTGTTGCTCTAGGATGAAGTCTCCACACCTTCCCTTTGCATGCAAATTTAATGATAATGAAACCTTGGCTTCTTATGCTAGAGGTATATATGACTACTATGATGTGGAACAAATAGAAGAATTTGTTGCTTTTATGGGTGCTTATGAAATTGAACCTATGTTCAAAGAATATGAACATAAAAATCAACAACTTCGAAGGCACAAATCCAAAGGTGGTGAACGGTCAAAGAATCAAACATTATATCTCAGGTAATCCCATAAATGTTGAAACCAATTTTATTGAAACCATAACCCCTAAGGAATACATAAGGGACACTTTCCAGAACGCTTCAGACTCCGAAAAGGAATAGGTATGTGGTACGGTAAGTAAACCGACTCCAAAACAGTTCTAATGGCAATTCTTCTCCGTTTTGGAATATTTAAGAAAATAGGAAAATAAGAAGTAGTCCGGGAAGGACACGAGGCTTCCACTAGGGTGGAGGGCGCGCCCTACCCCCTGGGCGCGCCCCTGCCTCGTGGGCACCTCGTGTGCCCTCCGGACTCCGTTTTCTTGCACGATACTTCTTTTGGTCGGTAAAAATTCATTATGTAATCCCTCGAAGGTTTTGACCACCGTACCATGCAAATATCCTTAGTTTTTGTTTTGAGCTGTTTCTGCCGCAGATTAGAGCAATATGTCTTCTCAAGAGTTAGTCGGGGAGAGTCGGGTGTCTCATCTGACACCGGGTCCAGGGGCAAACAGCGATGCCTATCACTTTGGGCCATCAACGCAGGAAGAGATGGAAGCCGAATTGAAAAGTATAGATGCCTTGGAGGAGGATTGAAAGTGCGTTATATCGACTAGAGGGGGGTGAATAGGCGATTTTTATGAATTCTTCACTGAAGAATTTGTGGGTGAGGAAATTCCTTAGTGAAGAACTACTTGCAGCGGAATAAGTACTCAGAAGTAAACATAACAGAATACAAGCATGGTCATCATGATGAAATGAAGACAGGCACAGAGTACAGAAAGCGTAATCACAGGATAACACAGGATGAAGACAAACAGATTAAAGAAATTGAACTGAGGAAATTGAGAAAATTTTCAGTCAAAGTCTTCAAACACAGATATGACAAGCACACAACACAGTAATGAGGAAATGAAAGTGTTGAGGAAATAGAACCAGTTGGCTTGGTGAAGACAATGATTTGGTAGACCAGTTCCAACTGCTATCTCAGTTGTACATCTGGTTGGAGCGGCTAGGTAATTAAACCTGAGGACACACAGTCCCGGACACACAGTCCTCACCGTATTCTCCTTGAGCTAAGGTCACACAGACCTCGCCCAATCACTCGTGGTAAGTCTTCAAGTGACTTCCGAACCTTCACAAACTCGGTCACTCGGCGATCCACAATTCCTCTTGGATGCTCTAGACCATGACGCCTAACCGTCTGGAAGAAGCACAACCTTCAAAGGTAACAAGCATCGGATCCACGCAGGATCAATCTCTTCAGTGATGCTCAATCACTCTGGGTTTGTAGGTGTTTGGGTTTGGGTTTTCCTCACTTGATGATTTTCGCTCAAAGTCCTCGGAGGATGGGATGCTCTCAAATGACAAGTGTCAGTTTCTCTCGGAGCAGCCAACCAGCTAGTGGTTGTAGGGGGCGGCTATTTATAGCCTAGGGAGCAGCCAAACATGATAAGACATAAATGCCCTTCAATGATATGACCATTAGGTGGATAAGATATTTTGGGACAGCTGGCGCGTAGCACAACAACGGTCAGAAATTTGAGGCTCAAATTCCTCAGGGCTATCATGTTCCTCACTGTGTAGGCAATCCGCACTGGCGAATTCCTAACTCCTCAATCAGAACAAATTCCTCAGCGACCATAAGAACTTCGTCTCTGTCACTAAAGAAATTGACTGAACTGTATGAGATTTCCAAGGGCTTCACTTGAAGGGATTGGTAGGTGTAGGATTTTGAGTTGAGCATCACATGGAAATTTTTCCTTAGTATTTCCTCGACCCCCTTTAACAGTATGGTGTTTCCTATGACTCAAGAAAGAGAAAAAGAAACTACGAAAACAAAAGTCTTCATGCTTCATATTCCTCGAATGAATACCAAGTCTTCAAGGTCACACCAATTTCTTCACTTTCAAAGTCTTCAGAAAGTCTTCAGAATACCAAAGTCTTCAGTCGAAGAACTTTACTTTTAGGGGTCGACTTTCTCTGTAAATATCAAACTCCTTATAGACTTATAGACCTGTGTACACTCATAAACGCATTAGTCCCTTAACCTATAAGTCTTCAATACACCAAAATCACTAAGGGGCACTAGATGCACTAGGTGTCTCATCTGACACCGGGTCCAGGGGCAAACAGCGATGCCTATCACTTTGGGCCATCAACGCAGGAAGAGATGGAAGCCGACTTGAAAAGTATAGATGCCCTGGAGGCGGATCAAGAACTTACTTCTCATTTCCGGGAAGGATTCACGATGGGGGAACTACAGAGCTCAACTATCCCAAACTCGGTCATCCCCTCCAATGTTAAATTTCTCTCTTATAAAAATATGAAAAAGAGTGTTACTCGTTCTCCCGCAGCTATGCAGCATCCATGGGTGCAAGGAGCTTTAACCGTCACGGGTAAGCTCCGTAAGGAAGTAATGGATCTCAAGCAACAAGTCAATAAGGTCAAGGAAGAGAATCGTATCCTGAAGGGCATCATCGCCAAGAATATCACATCACCACCTCCGAAGAAAGAGATATAGTCACATGGGTATGGGCACTCCCCTTGGCAACTGCCAAGCTTGCGGGAGATGCCCCAGTATCGTATCACCATCACACTCCTATCTTTACCGTTTTTCTTAGTTCGATCCTTCTGGTAATATCTTGATCTAGTAGAATAAAGTTTTAGTATGATTTAGTTTTGAGTTTTGCTTTATAATTCCTCTATGTAATTGAGTCTGTGATCTATATATAATAAAGATTAGTGTTGAGTCAAGGGCTTGATTATCTTGGTATGATCTTGAGAGAAAAAAAAGAAAGAATAAAAAGAAATAAAAGAGATCATATTGATCTTATGGAGAGTAATGACTTCACATATAAAGAGTATGATGAATAAAAGTTGTTGAGAGTTGACAAACATAGTTTTGGTCATCGTTGCAATTAATAGGAAGTAATAAAGAAAGAGAGGTTTTCACATATAAATATACTATCTTGGACATATTTTATGATTGTGAGCACTCATTAAAGTATGACATGCTAAAGAGTTGATGTTGGACAAGGAAGACAACGTAATGGGTTATGTTTTCTTATATCCGAAATAAAGTATATTGTCACGGATCATCCAACATGTTGAGCTTGCCTTTCCCCCTCATGCTAGCCAAATTCTTTGCACCAAGTAGAGATACTACTTGTGCTTCCGAATATCCTTAAAACCAATTTTGCCATGAGAGTCCACCATATCTACCTATGGATTGAGTAAGATCCTTCAAGTAAGTTGTCATTGTTGTATGCAATAAAAAATGCTCTTTAAATATGTATGATTTATTAGTGTGGAGAAAATAAGCTTTATACGATCTTGTGATGTGGAAGAAATAAAAGCGACGGACTGCATAATAAAGGTCCATATCACAAGTGGCAATATAAAGTGACGTTCTTTTGCATTAAGATTTCGTGCATCCAACCATAAAAGCACATGACAACCTCTGCTTCCCTGTACGAAGGGCCTATCTTTTATTCTTGTCATATGCCTTATGCAAGAGTCATGGTGATCTTCACTTTTCCCTTTTTACAGTTTATCCTTTGGCAAGCACCTTGTGTTGGAAAGATCCTGATACATATATCTAATTGCATGTAAGTTAGCATAAATTATTATTGTTGACATTACCCTTGAGGTAAAAGGTTGGGAGGCGACACTATAAGCCCCTATCTTTCTCTGTGTCCGATTTAAACTCCATACCCATAATTATTGCGTGAGTGTTAGCAATTATGAAAAACTAAATGATATGAATATGTGGACTTGCTGAAAAGCTCTTATATTGAGTCTTTCTGATGTTATGATAAATTGCAATTGCTTCAGTGACCGAGATCATAGTTTGTTAGTTCTCAATGAAGTTCCTGATTCATACTTTACATTGTGAATAGATTATTACTTGAGCATAAGAAATCATATGACAATATCCATATATGTTGTTGTTATAAGAATGATCATGATGCCCTCATGTCCATATTTTATTTTATCAACACATCTATCTCTAAACATGTGGACATATTTATCGTTATCGGCTTCCGCTTGAGGACAAGCGAGGTCTAAGCTTGGGGGAGTTGATACGTCCATTTTGCATCATGCTTTTATATCGATATTTATTGCATTATGGGCTGTTATTACACGTTATGTCACAATACTTATGCCTATTCTCTCTTATTTTACAAGGTTTACATGAAGAGGGAGAATGCGGGCAGCTGGAATTCTGGGCTGAAAAATGAGAAAATATTAGAAACCTATTCTGCACAGCTCCAAAAGTCCTGAAACTTCACGGAAGTTATTTTTGGAATTAATAAAAAATACTGGCGAAAGAAAGTACCAGAGGGGGCCCACACCCTGGCCACAAGGGTGGGGGGCGCGCCCTACCCCCCTGGGCGCGGCCCCTGCCTCGTGGGCTCCCTGGCAGGCCTCCGGTGCCCATCTTCTGCTATATGAAGTCTTTCGTCCGAGAAAAAATCATAAGCAAGCTTTCGGGAAGAAACTCCGCCGCCACGAGAAGGAACCTTGGGGAACCAATCTAGGGCTCCGGCAGAGCTGTTTTGCGTGGGAAACTTCCCTCCGGGAGGGGGAAATCATCGCCATAGTCATCACCAACGATCCTCTCATCGGGAGGGGGTCAATCTCCATCAACATCTTCACCAGCACCATCTCATCTCAAACCCTAGTTCATCTCTTGTATCCAATCTTTGTCTCAAAGCCTTAGATTGGTACCTATGGGTTGCTAGTAGTGTTGATTACTCCTTGTAGTTGATGCTAATCTATTTGGTGGAAGATCATATGTTCAGATCCATTATGCATATTAATACCCCTCTGATTATGAACATGAATATGATTTGTGAGTAGTTACGTTTGTTCCCGAGGACATGGGAGAAGTCTTGCTATCAGTAGTCATGTGAATTTGGTATTCGTTCGATATTTTGATGAGATGTATGTTGTCTCTCTTCTAGTGGTGTTATGTGAACGTCGACTACATGACACTTCACCATTGTTTGGGCCTAGAGGAAGGCACTGGGAAGTAATAAGTAGATAATGGGTTGCTAGAGTGATAGAAGCTTAAACCCTAGTTTATGAGTTGCTTCGTAAGGGGCTGATTTGGATCCATATGTTTCATGCTATGGTTGGGTTTACCTTAATACTTCTTTTTGTAGTTGCGGATGCTTGCAATAGGGGTTAATCATAAGTGGGATGCTTGTCCAAGAAAGGGCAGCACCCAAGCACCGGTCCACCCACATACCAAATTGTCAAAGTAACGAACGCGAATCATGTGAGAGTAATGAAAACTAGCTTGACGATAATTCCCATGTGTCCTCGGGAGCGCATTTATCTATATAAGAGTTTGTCCAGGATTTTGGTCCTTTGCTACAAAAAGGATTGGGCCACCTTGCTGCGCCTTATTTACTTTCATTACTTGTTACCCGTTACAAATTACCTTATCACAAAACTATCTGTTATCGATAATTTCAGTGTTTGCAGAGAATACCTTACTGAAAACCGCTTATCATTTCCTTCTGCTCCTCGTTGGGTTCGACGCTCTTACTTATCGAAAGGACTACGATAGATAACCTACACTTGTGGGTCAGCAGGAGGCGCTGATCCGCCGGTGGAAGACGGCAAGCCAATAGGTCCGCTCAGAAAACCACATTGATATCTTATTAGTCATATAGATGGTCAAAGTTTGAAAGAAGTACTACTCCCTCCGTCCGAAAATACTTGCCATCAAAATGGATAAAAAGAGAGGTATCTAGAACTAAAATACGTTTAGATACATCCTCTTTTATCCATTTTGATGACAAGTATTTCCGAACGGAGGGAGTACAAGCTAGAGTCGGATGTTTGCCCAAGAAAAAAGTTGATCAAGGAGACGAGCAACTCCTCCCTTGTTATGCCGGTGAGGCTGTGTGATCTATCTCGACCCGGCCGGCTTTCCGGCGACAGATGGGTGGAATGGAACCCTGATTTTCTGCCTCGGTTGTAGTTAAAGTTAGGTTTAGTTTATTTTGCGTATATTACCATAGGTGCCGCAGACTGCAGGAGCTCGCCGGAGCAGCAAGTCCGTCATCAGTGCTGCAAAGCGTGTCGCACAGCAGCATTGACAGCGCCGTATGTTGCGACAAGGGCGGGGTATGCTGCAACGACGACAAGGCACCGTTGACGAAGGCAGGATGCAAGGCGGGGATGTTGCGAGCGAGCCGACCAACAGTGCAATGGCTGCAAAGTCAAAGATGAGCCTACGCCTAGCAGCGACCAATAATAAAACCGGATGAAGAAGAAAGTAGTAGTTTGTTTTGTGTAAACTTGTTGGTTTTTGGTAGTAGTAGTAGTAGTATTAATAATAATAATAACAACAACAACAATAATAATAATAATAATAATAATAATAATAATAATAATAATAATAAGAAGAAGAAGAAGAAGAAGAAGAAGAAGAAGAAGAGCGAACCAACCTGTGGTTGTATGGTTAGAGAGACTGTGGTATCCCCAACCCACTAGGGTTCAAGTCCTGGTGCTCGCATTTATTCATGGATTTATTTCAGGATTTCCGGCGGTGCACATTCACTGGGAGGAGACGTTCCTGTCAACGACGAGGTGCCTACGGTTACTTCGTAAATTTTAAGATGATATGCCGGCTCAGTCTTTCGGAGGTGTTCATAGAGATAGGGTGTGCTTGTGTGCGTTCATAGGGGTGAATGTATGCGCGTGTATATGCGCGCTTGCGTCTATACTGTGTTTTTTTAAGTACGTCTAGGCGTACCATATTTTTATAAAAGGCAGAGTTGAAATTACAAGAAACTACCACTCGCTGCGAACAACGAGGGTAGCACACACCACACCACTCTAGAATAAGTCCACAGACGGACAACACCGCAAAGCAAGCTACAACACAAAACATCCTATCCTTAGCTGAGACACACACCGCGTCTCGACCGACGCTGGAACCCTCCGAAGACCACCGTCTTCCGTAGAACATCGCTTGTCGACGCACCATCCACTCTGAGCGCCAAAGAGGAAGGAATGACTTGCTCTGATTCGAGGGAGACACCGTCTCGGAGACACCAGCGACGAGCATACATAGCGTCGTAGAGGATCAGAAGAGGACATCAGCAAACACCGGAGGAGAGCAATAAGGACCCAACCGTGTCTCCACACACAAAGCTCCCAACAGAGATACGACATCGAGGACGCCGCCAATGCGCCACCGGGAGAGCACCGCCGCTCACGACACAACACAGAGGTGACCGACCACTCCCTACTCGCCAAGACTCCATCTTGGCCAAGCCCACTCAGCGCCGCCACCACCAACTGTACGTGCGTTCACACCTCCGCCTCCAAGCGGCGCCCGCCGCCACCATAGCTCACCATCGCACGACTGCCAGCTCCGTCCAGGCCCGCCGCCCTCCTGCTGCGCATCGACAGCCAGCCCTCACTCCCGGCCGGCGCGGATCTGACCAGATCGAGCTCCGCCGCCGCCGACCCCCGCGACGTACCGCCACCGAAAGTAGTCAGAAATCTGGACCGTCTGTTCAAAAATAAAAAGAAGAAGAAGAAGAGAGAAAGAAGCAGTAGGACGCGGGTCGGTTGGTCAAAACACCCGCTCCGCAATTCCCCGTCCACCATTTCCCATCGCGAAAGAGAAAAAGAAAAAAAAAGAGGATATTCCCCACCAACCACACTCCCCTTTCCTCTCCAGCATCTCAATCCCGCAACCCTATCCCTCAAATCGAGCCCGCCGCCGGCGAGATGGAGCCCCTGGGGCTGCCAGGCCCGTCCTCAGTCGCCACTCCCCTTTCCTCTCCAGGATTTCGATTCCGCAACCGTACCCCTGACACCGGCGAGATGGAGCCCCTGGGGCTGCAGCAGTTGGCGCTGTTCGACGGCGACGACCAACTCCAGATGATACGCGACCGCGAGACGGAGTTGAGGCGCTGGCCTACAGTCGAGAGGTTGGGCTTCGTGATCCGTCGGCGGCTGGGTCCCTGGATCGATGAGTACGACCAGCTGGTGTGGCCATCCTGCTCCCACGGCGATAAGGGGCTGGAAGTCGTCCGGTCCATGCTGAAACAAGCGACGGACAGGCCCATCGAGAAGGCCTACCTGGAGGCGTTCCGTCGGCTCCCGGTGGACGCCATGCCGGACCTCGCCGAGTGTGCTTATCTCGGTGGGCACTGCATCGGCATCCTTGACCCTGTCTCCAACATCATCCTCAACACCCTGAATTTGCTTTGCCGCCGCCGTGCCGGCATCTACTCGCCGTCCAAGGACCAGCTCCCGCCGACACCTGTCAACCCTCACATCCGCAACACCTGGTCCGGGATTGCATTCGATTCCTATTGTGCCCTCCTCGCCTTCATGCGGGTTTATTTTCGCTATCTCTCCGAGGAGCAGGCCAGGTTCTACATACACCTTGCCAGAGGTGATTTGCTTGTGGCCATCTGCATTGCCGAGATAGAATTGAGACAGTCCAGCACCATCTTTGAAGCAAACCAAATCAAAGTCTGCCACCCTGAACTCTTTCGTGACAGGGCCAAGTTTGCCCTCCGCATTGCAGCAATCAAGGTCGACCACCCGATGCCTGACGATCTCTTGCTGCTCTTCCAGGGGCAGCCCACGGAGGCCATGAGGTCCTTGCTAGTAACACTGGAGGAAGGGCACTGCCTATGTGTCGACGACGTGGAAACCTTCATAAAGGTTTTGCACTACCAGCACCTTATGATTCCCACTGAACTGCACCTCACATTGCCTCGCGCTCCAAGCAGCCCAACGGAATCTGGCTCCCGCTCTTGCCCACGTTACTGTTTCAATCTCAACAACGGAGGAGGCACCATCACAACAACACTTACCTTCCAGCGCCGGCCAGCATTCAACCTTGTCAACTTGCGTTCGTTCGAGGCTGTGTTCCGCAAGATCAAATCCTCCGTCGGCCACATGCAGGGGTTCACCCGACACACTCCTATGGAGGTTGCCGACGCAGCCCCCACGTGCCATCACATTGACTCGATCAAGATGTCCCTCATCGACATCATACATGTGTACTATGTCCAAGCTCTTGCCAAGCTGCCAAGCTCTACTCCCCAAAGGCTTCTTCATGGTATACTGGCGGCAGGGCAATGCTATGGCCTCTTGGACCCGGTCTCCAACATCATCACGCACGCTGTTTGGTACGACGCCACCGCGTCCCCACAACACATCGACTCTCAAATCCAGCCCGATATCCTTTGTTCCACCACCTTACGTCGTCTAGAGCTTAGCTCACTCAATGGTCTTATTGCGGCTGTTCGTGCTGCTGCCGGTTTTTCAGAGCACAAGGCTGTGCAGTATCTCCGTGCCATACGGTGTAATTTGTCTCTCATGTCAGTGATGTGGCAGTCACCATCTAACACTTTCCATGCACTTCGTCATGCTAGCAAGGCTGCAAACCACCCACTGGCAGAGCACCATATATCCAGCCTTGGCATCCTGTTTGAGCTTCGTACCATCCCCTTCCTGGACAGTATATTTAGAGATGGAGGAAACCCTCTCTCTGATGCCACTCTCGCAAAATTATACCTATTCTGTGCAGAAAAATTTTCATCATCATCAGCATATCAGAAGAGTGCTCCAGAAAATATTTTTCTGCCAGAGATTGCGCGCATGAGACACAAGTGGGAGTACAAGCAACTTTTTCTTCGTGAAGAGCTCGGGGAACTCCTTCGACTCTATGCCATTCAGCATCCATGGGTAAGACGCCCCGTCTCATTTTAGTCCCTTTACCTGCAGCACTATTGTTGCTCATCACGTTTGTGTGTTATCGTCTACTCCTCTGTGTGTAGGAACCATTATATAAGGTGAAAATGATTTGTGGTGTGGATGAGCATACCAGATTGTTCTATTCACACTGCTATCACCTCAATTTCTTGGCGGCTCCGCAGGCTTCAGCGCCACGCGTACTTTTTTTCGCTCAGATTCTGAAGTCAACATCTCAAAGCACAGAATCTGATGGTGGTTCGTTTTGCTGCCCGCTTCCATATTATGATGCCAACAATCCGTTTCCTGGTAAGTGCATTCTTTCTTTTTTAAAGCTTTCACATGTCTGATGCATCATCCACCGGGGAACACCTGTTTACACAATTAACGACTTAGGCCAGCCCCTGCCGCCTAAAAACATTCATAAACCAGCAAATGACTCATTGTCTCTAGCTAAACCTCCACATAACCTGCAATCTGTTTCGAGCTGCCAATCCTTCCTGTTTAATTTGTCAGTAGCTCGGATGTGTCCCTGTGCACACATCGAAGCAAAAATTTGAACTTCTGGGACATTCTCGACTTAAACAAGTTCATAATCGGTGAGTCGTGTACCCCGGAGAAATATAGCGCATCATACTACGAATTGATGGGGAAAATACCTTATCCAACGCCCAACTGACCACATCCCTATCCTGCGAAAGCTGAACTAACTTCACTTTTGTACACAGCTCTTGCCAGTCTTCGAGTTCAGCGTTCCCAAAAAAGAATGTCTGAAGCTCAAGTTATGTGTCCCCCCCCAATTAGATCCTTTTGCAGATGTGTTAACCCATCTGTACCAGATCAGGCACCAGCCCTTGCAAGTGTCTAGATCTTTTGGCAACATTGATCACCCGCAACATTAAACAACACTGGGGACAATTGATCACCCTGCGTAAGCCCCTTGTAAGCTCTGAAATGCTGGCCATTTTCTCAATCAAAATGAAAACATATTTTCTCCAGATTATCCTACATTTCACTTAGCATAAAAGCTTTCTTGGTCAACACTTCAATCAAGAAAGACCAATGCACCATCTTATAAGCCTTCTTGAAATCTAGCTTTAGAACCACCCCTGCCTGCCCTGTTTTCCTAAGGGAATGTACCCCCTCATGATCCACCACTAACACCTTGCACAAATGCTGTTTGAGCAGAGGCAATCACCTTAGCAGCAACCAGTGTCAGCTTTTCTGGTCAGCAACTTAGTTATCAGCTTGAAGATCACATTCAAAAGGCAAATGGGCCAATAATGCCTAATCATATTTGCATCCCTGAGTTTTAGCAAGAGAATAATCACTCCAAATTAATTCTGCCCACATCAATGGAATTAGCCCGCAAATCATCCAACATTTCTTTAACCAAATCTACCAAACTTCTGAGCTGTGGCCAAAATTCTTTGTAAAATTGAACTGTGTGCCATCACGACCTGGCACAATATTTTTAAAAAAAAATATCAGTTGCAATACATGAAGTCTTTCTGCCGTCTTATTATTACTTCTAAATCATCATTTATCTATTTTTGTAATAGGACGATGTTCAATGTGTGAGGTCAGTATGAGCAAAATAATACACCCTTCTTCTGGTGCTCACATTGACTCGGTGCACACAGAACCTAAAAGTACAGTAGATTTTGTATATGCGTGTGCGCCAAATTCGATGAAATGCTATCAGACTCGTGGCGGTGACCCCAGTGAATCCAAGGTGACCTACTTTAAGGAACCTGTGGATCTCTTTGCTTGTGCTGAACTTCTGTCCTTGGGATAAAGAAGATGAAGAACGCGACTTTGCTGGTATGGTTTTGTCGACTCATTAACAGCATATATTTCTGAAGCTGGTGTATATTCGTTGGCAACATATATGTCTAACAGTGGCCAAGTTCAGAGTCCTTGAACATGATAGTATTTTCTGTTAATGCCATGATATACATCTTCTAGATCGGAATGGGACAACAAACGTAGATACTAGCTTAGAGTTTGCTCCTTGGGCTATCTCTGAGTCATAATTATTTGTCATCATATTTCTATTACTGCTTAATCTGTAACATAGGTTTCTAATTAATCACTGCTTGATCTGCCAGGGATATGCCTATGTGGTGCCACTCCATCAGAAGCTGCAATGTTGTGACCTCTTTCCAGACTCCCGAAAGTCCCTTCCGGTTTTGGAGAAAAAGATTGTGGTTGTAAGACATGATGGCAGCGGTAGTATGACACTAGGGGAGTTCACTGCATGCACGTATCTTGTAACCTGTGTTTCATGCGCCGGACCACCTAATACTAATACTAATGATGTCCTGTGATGAATGATGGAAACGTTTCTGCTACAATGTGCACATTATGTACTTTTGCCTGCATTACAATTCGAGACAACAAATGAATGAGTTTATTTTCAGTAGAATGCATAATATTGTTTGGTAGAATAAATCAGCAGGCTGTAAAGTTGCATCCATGAATTTGAGGTCAAGCTGAGAAGCAACTGCAAGGTGCCAGGAGGATTCCTTTTTGGTTTTGAAGGATCTTTTTCACTCTTACGTTTGCAGCCTCACATCCAGTCGTGGGCCTATACATGTGCTTTGTCAGTTATACAGTAGTAGTAGTATTTAGTTTACTTGAGGATGACTCCTTTTTGTGCTGATATCGGGAAATAGGTAAGTGGTGATTTCTTTTTTAAGATATGCTATTTTCTATCCAGAACCTGAGTACCTGTAATAGATTAGTGATGTGTTGCGAAGAATTTATTACCAAGTTAAATTTTGCTGAATGTGAATATTCAAAAGACTGAGAGTTTTTTTTTTCCGAAATGGAGGCAAAAGATTTGCCTCATCCATTAAATAAGGGAGAATAGAGTTTTTAGAGTGTTACAAAGCCCGCACATAAAGCAACAGCATGCCAATTACTTGCGCAATACAATGAGCCCTAGTGTCTTTGCACCCGCAGTAACCCAAATCTTAGCCTTTTCAACGATTGCTTTTAGGAGGATTGGCGGCGGCACACTCTTGTGGCGGAAGATACGAGCGTTTCTCTCATTCTATATTGTCCAGGAGACGAGCATTGTGAGAGAGGCCAAGGCACGTCTATTGGGGTTATGGATGTCGGTTCGCTTGTCCCACCACTCCATAACGGACTCCTCCAGGTGCCATGAGGTGGTGTCAATATGCACAAGTCCAAATTCCTGGATGGCCAACTTCCATAGCCGAATGGTGAAGTGAGACTTGTACAAGAGGTGAGCACCTGACTCGCCGTCCCTTCTACAGAGGGGGCAAAGACCGCAGTTTGCCCAGCCGTGTTTCTCCAGGCGGTCGGCAGCCCAGATCCGGTTTTGCAAAGCCAACCAAGCAAAGAATTTGACTTTTGGCGGGGCCTAAGCTTTCCAAACCATGCGGTCTAAGGGTGATAGTGTCAATCCAAGGAATTGGGCCCTATATGCAGTGACCGCTGAATAGTTCCCGTCGTTGGAGTGCTTCCAAACAATGTCGTCCTCTGCCTAATTGTCGAGGTGGACATCATGAAGAAGCATCCAAAGGGTGAAGAATTGGCATATGTGGGCAGCGGAGACGACGAAGTCACGGCCAATCTTAAAGATCCAAGCATTTCCACGGAGGGCCTCCCTTACTTTCCATTTTTTTCTCTTGGAGGCCTGAAAGATTAAAGGGGCAATGTCCTTAGGCTTCCGTCCAAGGAGCCACGGAGAGTCCCAAAAAGGCGTTTTGGTACCATTGCCAACGGTGATGGTCGTCGAGGCGTAGAAGAAATCAAGGTCCTCCTCCGTGCAAGGGTTGCCAAGGCCCACCCAGAGCTTGCGTGGGTCCTTCCATTCATACCATGGCCATCTTAGTCGCAGAGCACGGGCAAACTTGTTTGTGTTGAGAACCCCAAGATCGCCATATTCCTTAGGGCGACAGACCACCTCCCAATTGACCTTGCACTTGGCTCCGGCCGTTTATCAGAGCCAGACCAGAGGAAGGCCCTCTTGAGTTTGTTAATGTTATGCAGGGTGCACGGAGGCACGATGAGAGGTGTGATGGCGTACACCGCTTGGGAGGTGATGAAAGATTTGACAAGGGTCGTGCGCCCGATGGTGGTGATGTTTTGCCCCTCCCAAGTGATCAACTTGCCCGCTGCCTTGTCCCCAAGGTATTGGAAGTCCACCCTATGGAGCTGCCACACCGAGAGGGGGAGTCCCAAGTATTTCATTGGAAATGAGGCTATGGTCACCGACACGTCAGCAAGAAGTTGGTCCAAGTCAATGTGGTTGCACCGAATTGGCACAACGGAGCTCTTGTGGAAGTTGGTACAAAGCCCCGTGACGTCGTCGAAAGCTCCTAAGATGGCAGAGAGGTTGTCAATATCTTGCTTGATAGGAGCCATGAAAACCGCTGCATCATCCGCATATAAGGATGTTCTCAACATGGCTCCCCGCCCACGAATCTTATGGAGGAGTCCCTTTCGAGTTGCCACTTCCAGAATTTGGTGAAGAGGGTCAATGGCTAGGACAAAGAGCAGTGGGGAGAGGGGGTCCCCTTGTCAAAAGCCACTGCCATGCTTGATAGGAGGTCCGGGCAGCCCATTAAGGAGGGACCGGGAAGAGGATGAGTAGAGCAAAGCGGACACCCACTCCCGAAATTTGCTTGGGAACCCCTTGCGCTGTAGAAGGTCAAGGATGAATTCTCACTTGACCGAGTCAAAAGCTTTTTTGATGTCCAGCTTGAAAAGGAGGGCGGGTGTCTTGCTTTTGTACAAGCGGCGAGCAAAATTCCGTACATACATGAAGTTGTCATGGATGCTTCTCTTCTTGATGAAAGGACTTTGGGCGTTGGAGACAAGAGCGTCCATGTGGGGCGCGAGACGCCAGGAGAGGACCTTAGCAATTATTTTGGCGATGCCATGGATTAGGCTAATGGGCCTGTAGTCGGATATGCCCTCCACACCCTCCTTTTTGGGTATGAGAACCACATTGGCAGAATTTAGCCATTGGAGGTTGGACGTGTGTAGGGAGTCAAAACGGCGGATGACCTTCATGATGTCGTGCTTGATGATATCCCAACACTTCTTGAAGAAGATGCCCGTGAATCCGTCCGGTCCCGGGGCCTTATCTCCTCAATAGCCTCCCAGACCTCATCTTCAGTGATAGCATCGTCGAGGCTATGCAAGTCAAGGGGTTGCAAGTTGAGCTCGTCCCAGTTAAAATCCAAGTTACTTGTGCCGCATCTTCCCATGACCTCAGAGAAGTGGTCGTGGATGATTTTCTCCTTTTCCTCATGATCGGTTACCCAACCATGCATATGTTTGATCCGGTAGATGTGGTTCTTTCGTCCCCGAGCATTGATGCGGCGGTGAAAAAACTTTATGTTTGCGTCACCTTCTTTAAGGTTCGCAATCCTAGCACATTGACTTTTTCGAGCTCTCTGAAGCACAGCCAAGCTAATCACTCTCCGCTTGAGCCTCGCGCGGAGATCAAGTTCCTCAGGAGAGAGGGAGCGTCCCTGATCTATCCCCTCTCTCTCCCACGAACTCCATGGCCACTGCCGCCTGATCTGCATCCCCACCGCCCCACCCTTTGTTCTTCTACCTCGCCGCTGTCACCACCGCCCCGGTCTACCTTACCACCGGCACGGTCTACTCGCCTCTGCCACAGTCTTCAAATCACGGCTGCCCCACCTGAAACTCACCGCTGCGAGGCCGAGCCCACCGCTGCGAGGCCCAGCCCACCGCTGCCGCCGGGAGAGGTAGCTCCTTCGCCTCCTCCTCGCTCGGCCGTCCTCACCCCTTCCTTCCCTAGCCCCTCCTTCCTGCCTCGGCCTCTGCGAGCCGCTGCTGCGTGACCAGGGGATGAGCCGCAGCTGCGTGACCATAGATGAGGCCTTGTTGTTGTTTGTACATAGAGCCCTTGTTGTTTACAGAGGGCCTATGCTATGCTTAATTTCTGTACATAGAGCCATATATGGTTTAGACAAAAAATTGCTCCTTTGTTCCCTTATGGTGATGTCTAGGTGGTCAAAATGATTACAGTAGATGTATAACTTTTCATTGTTGTAGCTATTATGCTCATATTTAAGTTTGTTCATTATTTGTCATGTTGAAAAAAATATTTTGTGCTAAGTCTACATTGTCACAGATGGATGAATTGACAAGAAAAGGGAGGCAACTAATTGTGAGAGGAGCCGGTCTAGTGGCTGGATTGTATGCATACATGATGCTCATGTTTAGAAGAGCTATGCAACAAACAACGAGGATAACTGTGGGCAGCGTGGCCGATCGTGCCATGTCTAGAGAGGCAAATTTGAGATATATTTATCACTCTAGTGACATAAATTGTTCAAATCAATTAAGAATGAGAAAAGCTCCTTTTTCCGTTTCTGTGCTATATTTAGAGAGAGAAATTTGTTGTTGGATAGCATCCATACTTCTATGGAGGAACAAGTAGCCATGTTTCTTCTAGCAGTTGGCCATAACTGGAGGTATAGGACATTACAACCGATCTTTAGAAGATCTACCGATGTCATTCGTAGGTATTTTAAGGCAGTGCTTTATGTTGTTCGGGAGTTGAGAGATGAGATGATTCGGCCTCCCTCCAACCATTTTCATCATAGAATACAAGAAAGCACTTGCTTCAATCCATATTTCAAGGTTGCAAACAAAGGCAAACAATCAACAGAACTTACGAATAATAATTATCTGTCTTTATTAATTAGGACTGGGTTGGAGCAATTGATGGGACTCATGTGCTTGCTAGAGTCCCAAAAAGGATCTCAGCTGCCTTTAGGGGTAGAAAGGTGGGGACTACCCAAAATGTCATTGGGAATTATGAATGGCCACTGTTGTGCTACTAGGAATGCCTATTGTTGTGGAAGACAAGGATAAATCTAATGTCATGGAGGAGCAAGGAACAACATATGCGGTATTGCAACATCTTCCTGGGTCTAACTTTGTACTGCTACTGCTAGTGCCACTCAGGACCCTTCACCTACTTAAAATAAGAAGAGAAAGAGGGCACATGGTTTGACTGAGGAGGACTGAATCCAATGTAGCAACATTACTGATGCTATGCGTGAGATTGCAAGTGCTATCAACAACACTTGCCATGCGGAAACACACCCTGACTTCTACTCCCTCCGTTCCCAAATATTTGTCTTTCTAGAGATTTAAACAAGTGACTACATAAGAAGTAAAATGAGTGAATCTACACTGTAGTTCATTTGAAATGTCTAGAAAGACAAATATTTGGGAACAGAGGAGTACAAGGCTGCCATAGACCTTACTGTGTTTGATCAAAATGAATGCTTGTCAATTTTAGATTATCTCACAGAACATAAGGCAAAATGCCTTAACTTTGTGAAGATGAATGAAGTCCATCGAGCATCGTTCAAGCGTATCCTGAAAGCCAATCTTGATCTTCTTCGAGTTGATGTTAGTTGGTGTTTGTTCAGACTATCCCTTTCGTAATGCCTATCATAAAGTGTATTTCGAATGAGACTGTGTAATATGAATCTAGTGATGCACTGCTACAAAGTTATGGTTATTATGTGTTATGTAATATGAATCTAGTGATGCACTGTTTCAAATTATGGTTACTAGTCATCAACCCGTGCTATTGCACGGGCTAGGATTTTTTCAAAATTTATAATATTATACATAAAAAGTTTCAACGAATATTTACATAAAAAGTATTAAATATTTATAATTATTTTTACTACTTATTCTCATAGTGTATAAAATATTATATCTCCATACGCTCTATACTTAAAACATATCGGATCATCATATATCTTTGAAATTTCCGTATTAATCTTTAGGCCACACCAAAAAATAATCACACCATTATACATATTTAATGCTTCCTAAACCTCACAATTACTAAATACATATGAAGATGCCTTATGTTTTAAACATTATTATACATATGTTATCAATGGTTTTGCTTTGTACCACTTACTATTGGCCCAGTTACTCCATGCTTCCTTATGCATACTTGTGATTAATTAGTTCTCCAAAACTTGTGTGACCAACAATCATTGCCTCAGCAATTATTTACGTCGACCACTCTCTTAGCCGCGTTCATGTGTGCTCTTTGTCTGCCTGGACACACACAGACCCTGACCTAATTTGTCACCGCACCCTCCAGCAAGTGCTCATCAGTTCAGCATGCGGATGAGCAGCAGGCCTCGACATGGGTCGCGGCTCAGTTCCAGCGTATCCGTGTACTTTTAAATGTTTGGAAGATCATTGAATTTCTGGAAGTTTATTTAAACTTGTGGAAGCCTTCTATGGCTTTTTAATAATTCACTAAATTTTGATTTTGTTCAGATCATTTTTGTACCTGGACTGTATAGTTCTAGAATCCATCATTGTATTTTTAAAACCTAAACACCAAAATTTGGGAGTCTACTTGAATATTTTTAAATTGCACAAATATTTATAGAAGCTCGCCCCTTTGTTTTTTCCTAACAAATCGCCTAATTATTTTATGTCTGCCGAAAATTTATTGTATATTTTTCTAAATTGAAATTCCAACTAAGCCACCGGGTAAAGTAATTATGATGCTTTTGTTTAGCCCATATCCCAGTCCTTTTTGCTATCGGCCTGTATCTCAGTCCATGATATATAGCTTTATCCACGTGACGCCTATGCCATGAATTTATCTGGAGCACATCTATCCTTTTAATTACTATTAAATTGCATTTTTATCAGGTATAAAAACTCTTGCATTGTGCGTTTATTTCTTGAATATCATATAAATATGAAAGTTACACCCTATGTTTGAACTCGGTGTTTTTCGGATGCACTTGCACGGTTTAGCCATTTTGGATTATTTTTAAAAATGTAATATGGTATTATTTTTCCCCCGCAAAAAAATAAAATATGGTATTATTTTATTAAATATGTTTTCACATAAATTTAGATCCTTTTCTATAGTAATTTCTTTATATTTAGAAAATGCCATGTGCGCATGTCATGCACAGATTTGAGGATATATACTTAAGTGTGATTTATGGGCTGGATTAATATTATACATCCATATGTGAGTTGTACTCAGCTAAAAAATATATGAGTTGTGGTTGTGTACAATACACTGAAGTAGTGTACGCAGATTTTTATGGAAGAGAACATCATCATCCGTGATGTATGTATATTGTTGGCCGTGTTATGCATGGACATGTAACATCATAGATCAGGAAAGAGAATCTTGAACTTGTTAGGTGATTGTAGCTACACTATGGACTCTTTGGCTGATCGGATCTCACTTTTAAACGTGCAGATTTCTAAACATGAGGAAATAGACTTCTCATATCTCATTTAATTCTAGACGTAGGATTAAGATCTAATGGTTATTTATTGGTAGTTTTTGAGGATTAACGTGCAGGCTCATATGGTTATTTCTAGACGTAGGATTAAGATCTAATGGTTATTTATAGATAGTTTTTAAGGATTAACGTGGAGGCTCGTATGGTGCCTCCAATTAAGATTATGTGTTATGTTAATTGTTAATTATTTTCTTCATTTTACCATTGTTCAGATTATGTTGCGGTGATAATGTTTTATTGCTCGAATTGTTTAGTGAAGTGTCGAAATGTTGTTTAAATATTGTCTTGGCACCAAAAATTCCGTTCATGCAGTCTACCACAGATACAGGTTACCAAAGACAGTCTCAGCGCAACATGTCTCGTTTGATGCAGCCTATCAAACACAATTTCATCTCAGCATGCGTCAGTACATACATTACAACCAAACAACTGCAGTGCTGTGCGAGGGTAAAATGCAGTGCTGGATGGGAGGGAGCGAAACAGTGCTACTGCTGCGCCGCGCATATGCGAACATTTTCCCTCGTGGGCTGGGCAGGCCACGGGCCACGGCAGGGTTGCACTGCATGAAGCAGCTACATTAAATGTTGTAGTACTACTACTGTAGTCTGTAGACAGTAGGCATCATGCATGATGGAGCTGCTGCTGCTGCCGCTGCATGTTCATCATGTCAAATGTTGCATGCATCATGGGTGGTGAACTCGGTAGCCGTTGGTTGGTCGACACGTAACTCATACAAGGTACTACAAGGACGGTGTTCATCATCTATGGCTGCACGCATCGGGTAGGCTAGCTGCTACAGTGAATATTCAAGGACACGCGCGTGCTGCAGACCGCACATGCTACACCAACAAGCCGAACGTCCCACTAGCTTACTGGTAGTGGTAGGATACATGCCATTCCTTCTCCGTCTTCGTCTTCTCCGTCTCCAAGGTACTACAAGTAGCAGGGGCGCTAGCTCGCCTCGCCAAACAATCAACCAGTCGACCTGCTGCAACTAGCTTTCTCCCTCTCATTTCTCCTCTCAAGTCGGCATCGTAAGCTTAAGGTACTAGTATTTCTTCACGGCCTTGCTCTCCTGCCTCGTTATGTGCTTTCACTTTGTTTTTTTAATTTGTTTCTGGATAAGGGTAGGATCCCGATGGAACCCGACTGCCATTAGATAGATATATAGATAGTATGTTCATTCTGTTCTAAGGTACAATTGATGCTCCTCCAATGACTCTATAAATCAAGTTAAGTTATTTATGCTACTTCCTATCTTCGAGTTGCAATGCAGATGAGTTCCTCTTCCAAGTCCAACACAGTACGGGTGCAGACAACAAACAAGCAATCGCTAAGGCGCATAAGTCAGCTTGTTGAAAAAAAAGCATCGGTACAAACATAAGTAATCTTTTAGGACACATTTATATTTTCACTTGGCAAATGGTTAATGCTCACATTTTTCTTTGATTTGAAGGTTAAGCACTATCGGATCGGCGAACATAAGGACTTTCACTATATTGACTTCCAGTTTTACACTCGAGAGGAGGCTGACTTTGTTTTCGCTGAGGCTGAAGGATGCTCTGTTTTGGGAACCATGGTATTTCTAACCCATGATATTGAGCCCGTGGCAAATCCAAAAGGTAAGAATCACTAAATTAATTACAACTAATTGTGCGTGCTTTTGTGTCTGTGATGTTAACATCTTTTATATATATATATATATATATATATATATATATATATATATATATATATATATATATATATATATATATATATATATATCATCATGTAGGTGGTTGTACAATGGAGTACGTGGAGACAAAACCGGATGAACGTTAAAGAGGCTCCTCCTTGATATTTGGTGGTCTGGTATGAATTTTACCCTCTCCAACAACATTAACTTTATGTCCTAAACTGGTTGGTTTACGCAGTTGTGTGGTGTAATCTATGAGGCTTTAGTGTATGACTTAAACACATGAAAACCCAGCCAGACTGCCACATTTTCGAACTGGATGGCTAATTTGGCCATCCAAGTTTTGGCTAAAAATCAACTAGAGAGCCAAGGAAAATGCAGCCATTGTATTTTTCTTTATCCAAGTTGAAGTATGTTCCACAAATTAATCAGCAATCAAGTTTGGTACTTGAAGTACATAAAATTTGAAAGATGAAATATAAGTATAGGGAACTGTGTTAATATCTAGCAATCATGCTTGGTACTTGGTAATATAGCTGCAAATTGTAATTTTGATAGTGACCCTGTATACAAAAATGGAGGGAGTACATAAAATTGAGTGGTGATTGTAGAGTTTGAGTAAATTAAACATGCTTAATAATTCAGTCTGATTAATAATGAATTGAGCTAGCAGATAGCTAGTGAAAATAAAAATCCATGGATTACTTCCTTTTTTTCCCTTCTGTTTACTCGTTCATGCACCTGTTTTTTATTCAGTTGTGTTTGCTTATGCATGCACATGTGTTTCATCCATGCATACAAATACAAGATTATGTTGGTTTGTTTTGTCCTATGTACTGTTACTAAGCTTAAGCTTGGCTATCCTTTTTTATTTCTTTGTACTCTCTCTGTAAAGAAATACTATAAGACCGTTTACATCGCTAAAATAGTGATCTAAACGGTCTTACATTTCCTTACAGAGGGAGTATTTTTTAATTAAGTAACTTCTTAATTGCCTTGTTTCTCTTAAGGGGATTCCTAATTACCTTGTTGTACAGCAGGAGAGAAAGGATTCTACATTAGTCGTTCAAGCATGCCCGTCGAAAAGAACCTTTTCTCAGAATGAACTTGTTATGTTAGTGATGTGTTTTATTTGATTAGCCAAGTGTATGGCTTTAGCCAGATGGACGAGGACTTGTTCAGTCGATGAACTATATGTGCGCGCTACCTATTGTAAACTTAATTACTGATGAACTCTGCTTGTGTGCTAGGTATTGTAATAGACTTAACTATGGATGAACTCTAGTGTGTGTGCTAGCTATTGTAATAAACTTAATTATTGACGAACTGTGTGTATGTGTGTGCGTGCTTTTGTACTAGCAAACTTGAGTATGGCATTTATATTCAGGTGGGTTCCTCGTTGAAATTTCAAAAATAGAAATTATGTCATTCGCTTTGTGTCATGAATTGCATCATGGCCTGTGTGTGTACTGTTGAATATATGAGCAAATTACTACGAGATCTAATCCGAATAAACAGAAAGTAAATCATGACAACAATAACATAGATTAAACTAATCATGCGGACTGGCATAGTAGATGAACAAATCGAATCTAGGGTACAGACTAGAAACATGAATTCTACCACGATCTCGAACAAGGAGGACAAGATCGCATACGGTGCAGCTGGAGCAGGAGCACCGGCGTTGATGTTGTCGCCCATGTTGTTGATGAGGAGGTTGCCGAGGCCGGGGAAGAAGTTATCGTTGGCGAAGTCGTCGTTGTCAGCAGTTGCGCGAGTGCGCTCCCCAAAAACCTGATCGCCCCTCTCCCATACAGGATCACGAGAGGCGGGGTTCCGGAGGCATGTTGTCCCTTCTTGCGGTGCACGCAGGGAGGAGGGGTGGAGAAGACTTGCGTGACGGCGAAATGATCTGAAACGATGTGAAACCATATGTTGTGGCGGCGGCTAGGGTAGACGTTCGCCTGACTATATAATGCGGGCCAGGTAGGTTGTGGAGAAAGCTCCACGTCCAAGTAACAGCCCCATGATCCAAAAGAATCGGAAACGGCTGAGTAAATAACGCGTCCATTAATTATTAATTAATGACTTATTAATTATTCCGGAGCAGCAAACATATAGAAAATGTGCATAGCTTTGTCCTCGGCTCGGCTCATTCCCGCGGCGCGGCGAGGCATGGCGAGCCGAGCGAGGAGGAGGAGCACGCGTGTAGGTCTCCTCTTCTCATGCTTATACAAGTGGTAGAAGACCCCACCTTATAAAGAGGTGCAACTCTCTCTCAACACTTCCGGGGTTTAGTCCTGCTAACTAGCTATGCATGAACGGGCAAAGAGAATTTCAGAATTTTAGTTGGGCTTTGGGCCAAAGGCCTACTAACAAATTCCAACAATCTCCCACAAAGTCTTATTGGCACATTTCATCATTTAGTTCTAAAATATTGTTTATATACCGGTGCTTAGTGGATACTGTAAAGTTGAACTTCCACTTAGAGGTTTATGCTACACTAGATCATAACTTGAATAGTGGACTATGCTTTGAACTACAAGTTTTCTGGGAGACTAATTTTACACAAATTCTTGAACGATACTGGGTTGCCGCAAGACTTCCCCGCGGGTGGAGCGTATGTGTCATACTCCAGGGCCTTTCATGAATTTATTAGAAAACACCCAATTCTCACAGACTGCGTCGTTAACAGTCATGTTTATATAGGTGTGTTCCTCAGGAGATGCTCTGCAAGGCAACATCTCTGCTTACCCAATAAGCCACTTGGAACACATTAAGATAAGTATCAAACTTTCATGCATCTCAGGAGAGTATTGCATCTTCACGAAGTGGGATAATTAATATAGGGATACTCTCCTCCCAACTGACCAATAGCTTGTCTCCCACTTCTACCTCACGGGATCTCCGATCACATAGAGTGGATTATCACCGTGGACAACTCGTGCGGTGGGTTCAAACCCATCTCCATCGATGCATTATCTATCACATTACGTGTAAACCCTTTGTGAAGGGATCTGTCAATTTTTTTGACATTTGGATATAATCCAACGTAATAACTCCAAAGTTCTTCAATTTTCTGACAGATTTTAATCTCCTCGTCACATGCCTTGATGACTTCATATTATCCCTAGAACTGTTTATCTCAACGATCAAAGTTTGATTATCATAGTTCATCAGGATAGGGGGTATTGGTTTTTCAACCATAGGTAAGTCCATCAAGAGATCATGAAGCCACTCTGCTTCAACAGTGGCGATGTCTAATGTTGTGAGTTCTGCTTCCATAATTGACCTCGTTAAGATGGTCTACTTGGAAGACTTCCAGGAAACATTGCCACCACTTAGTGTAAAAACATAACCACTCATGGCCTTAATCTCATTAGCATCAGATATCTAGTTTGAGTCACTATAACCCTCGAGTACCCTCGGGTACTCGGTATAGTGAATCCCATAGCTCGTAGTGCCTTTCAAATGGCGCATAACTCTGTCAAGTGCACAATGATCATCTCCTGGATTTGATACAAATCGGCTTAGTTTGCTCATAACAAACGAGATTTCAGGCCTCGTGGCACTAGCCAAGCACATAAGCAAGCCAATAAGCTAAGAATATCTCAATTGATCTCTAGCAATCCGTCGATTCCTTTGAATCAACACACTAGCATCATATGGAGTTGGAGAAGGCTACCAGTCGCTATACCAAAAACGACTCAAGACCTTTTCCACATAGTGGGACTGAAGCAGTGTAATCCCACCATTCTCATCTCTCAACAACTTGATGTTTAAGATGACATCAACTACTCCTAGATCCTTCATCTCAAAACATTGAGATAAGAAATCCTTAACCCCCTTGATAAAATCAAGTTTGGTTCCAAAGATCAGTATGTCGTCGACATACAGACAAAGAATAACTCCTTTGCCCCCACCATGCCGATAGTACACACACTTGTCACCATCATTTACTACAAAGCCTGCAGCAGTTAATGTTCTTTCAAACTTCTCATGCCACTCTTTAGGAGCTTGTTTAAGGCCATATAAAGACTTTAATAACTTGCCCACCATTCCTTCTTGATCAGGTACTACAAAACCATCGGGCTGATCCATGTAAATTTTCTCCTTCAACTCTCCATTGAGGAAAGTCGTCTTAACATCCATTTTATGAACGAGAAGATAGTGTGAGGCAGCCAGTGATAGTAGCACCCGAATACTGGCCAGTCTAGCCACAGGTGAGTAAGTATCAAAATATTCTTCACCTTCTTTCTGGGTATAACCCTTAGCCACAAGCCGTGCCTTATACTTTTCAATCGTACCCTCAGGTTTAAGCTTTTTCTTGAACACCCACTTACATCCTACAGGTTTTCACCCATAAGGACGATCATTCATTTCCCATGTTCCGTTAGCTAAGATGGAATCCATCTCGCGAGGACAGCTTCCTTCCAGTAGTCAGCATCAGAAGATGCATAGGCTTCTGAAATAGTCCTAGGTGTGTCATCCACGAGGTATACAATGGAATCATCACCAAAGGACTTTGCGGTCCTCTGTCTCTTACTCCTTACAAGAGTTTCAATGTCATCCCCAACAGGATTCTCAACATGTTCCATCACAATGGTGGATTCAAGAATTACAACAAATTCCTCACTAGATGGAGTAGGTTATCTCCTGATTAGATGAACTCGACATATCGTTCATAGGAAATATGTCCTCAAAGAAAGTCGCATCATTCGACTCCATAATTGTACCAACATGCATGTCGAATACCTCAGATTTTATTATTAAAAATCTATAGCCAATGCTATGAAAAGCATAGCCCAGAAGAACACAATCCATGGTTTTCGGTCCAAGCTTGCGCTTCTTGGGAATTGGTATATTGACTTTCGCCAAACAACCCCAAGTACGTAGGTAGGAGAGTTTCAATCTTTTCCTTTCCCATTCCTCGAATGGAGTCATGGTCTTACACTTTGTGGGAACTCAGTTTAGGACATGACATGCAGTCATTAGCGCCTCCCCCGACCATGCCTTGGAGAGACTCGATGAGTTTAACATGGCGTTAACTAAATAAGTTAGAGTTCGGTTCTTTCTTTGGGCCACCCCATTTGAATGAGATGAGTAGGGAGGCGTCCTCATGGATTATACCATGTTCCGCACAAAACAAATCAAATTCATTAAAAAAATACTCCCCACCACGATCAGACCTACGCCATTTAATTTTTCGATCAAGTTGGTTCTTTATTTCAGCTTTATTTTTTTTGAAAAAAATTAAAGCCTCATCTTTTGATTTCAGAAGATACACATAACAATATCTAGTGGAGTCATCAATCAACATCATGAAGTATTTATTTCCACCTTTTGTCAACACGCCATTTATCTCACAAAGATCAGAATGTATAAGCTCTAGTGGTGCCAAGTCTCTTGCCTCTGCAGTTTTATGGGACTTGCGAGGTTGCTTAGCTTGCACACATACTTGGCACTTGGAGCCCTTGACAGTAGTGAATTTCATAATTAAACTCATATTGGCAAGCCGCGTCATGCACCCAAAATTAATGTGACAAAGTCCTGAATGCCAAATATTAGACTCATTATCGTGGCAGACATGATTAATAACTTTAGTGCAAATATCTGACAAAGACAGGCGGAACAAACCTCCGCACTCATAGCCTTTTCCAACAAATTGTCCATACTTAGAAATTACAACTTTATTGGACTCTAAACCAACTGAAAACCATCTTGACATAAACGGGAACCGTTGATGAGATTTTTATTGATGGAGGGCACATGATGAACGTTCTTCACGCGCACGATCTTCCCCAAAGTAAACTTCAGGTCGACCATACCGACACCTCGAACAATGGCATGTGACCCGTTCCCCATGAGCACGGGAGAAGTCCTTGTGACCTGGTAAGAAGAAAACATGGAGGAGTCAGCACAAACATGTACATTGGCACTGGTGTCAATTAGCCAATTAGGAGATTGAAATACTGGAAGGATGGTAGAAAAAAATACCATACCTAGATTCCTTCATATCAATATCACCGATGAAAACATTAGTGGACTTGGCGCTCTTCTCACGTTCACGCTCCTCAAAGTTGTTAGGACATCTCGGAGCCTAGTGATTCGGATCACCGCAGACATGGCATAGTCCCTTCCCCTTCTTATGAGAATTCTTCTTGAAGTCGGTAGGATTTAACAACTTGTTCTTTGCATCAAACTTGCCTTTGCCTTGAGTTTTGTTCTTGTTTTTTTTTGAACTTGTTGGGCTGGAAGTTCTTCTTATGTAACATGTGGGCACTACAAGCTCCCTCAGCAACTCGAGAACGTGTGTCTTTTGCTCTCGCCTTCTCTTCAACATCAAGAGTACCAATGAGATCCGAAATGGAAAACTCTTGTCTCTTGTGTTTCAAGGAAGTAGCAAATTTGTTCCATGAAGGTGGAAGCGTGGCAATGATGCCCCCGGCAACAAACACTTAAAGTACTCAAGTTCCTTGACGAGTGACTGTATCTCATGAGCCTGCTGTACAGCCGACCGCTCATCAGTCATCTTGTAGTCATAGAATTGCTCCATGACGTACAACTCGCTGCCAGCATCCGAGGCACCAAACTTGGCCTCGAGCGCAGCCCACATGTCCTTTCCGTTGTCTAACGACATATACGAATCTACAACGGAATCGTCAAGAATACTCAGAAGGGCGCCTTTAAAGAGAGTATCGATCTTCTCAAAAGCTTCTTGCTACGCAGGATTAAGGTTGTGGAGAAAACTGCACATCCAAGTAACAGCCCCATGATCCAAAAGAATTAGCTTTCTCCTCGGCTCGGCTCATTCCTGCAACCCGCGGCACGGACCGTTGTGACGAGGCGAGGCATGGCGAGGAGGAGCACGCATGTAGGTCTCCTCTTATCATGATCATACAAGTGGTAGAAGAGCTCACCTTATAAAGAGATGCAACTCTCTCTCATATTTCGGGATGGCACTAAATTTTAGTCCTACTCACACCACTCACTGTCAATGCACGAATGGACCAAAAGAATTACAGAATTTGAGTTGGGCTTTGGGCCAAAGGTCTACCAACAAATTCATGTACATGCGTACCATGAGGGTGCTCCTATTCAGCGCATTAAGTGCCGAAGAAGGCAACTGGCGCCTACTACAGTGTCTACTGGGCCGAGCCCTGAAAGCACAACTCAGTGGAAAGCCAGAAAAAAGTTGCTTGTACATGGACTCGACCCCGCGCAGCAACTGTGTACGAACTGTCTAGCAAACCAGTACGCCTACCAGTTGACAGTGATGGATTGCAACGCGAACTGTTTAAGAACGATTGTAGCCATGCTAGTTATTAATTATTATACAGTACATAGTAGCATTTAGATTTTTGAATTATTTGGAAAAGTTGTTTTAAATCAAATAAGTTCATCCAATTTCGAAAAAAGTACATCGATTTAAAAAAATCATCAAATTTGAAACAAAAGTTCATCTATTTTGAAAAAGTTCACTAAATTTGAGAAATGTTCACCAGATTTGAAAAAAAGTTCATCATTTTTGAGAAAATTTCATAGAATTCAAAAAAAAGTTCACTGAATTTGAAAAAGTTCATTAAATACAAAAAATCACTGAATTTGGAAAAAGTTCACCGAATTCGAAATTTTTTCACCAAATTTCAAAAATAAGTCCGGCGAATTTTAAATATAATTTTGAAAAATTCTCGCGCATTAAAAAGAAAAAAAAGAAAAAGAAAAAGGGAAAGTTTCACTGACAGAAGAGAATAAAAAGGTGGAAGAATAGAGATTGCATAATCTATCGTGGTGTTGTAGTGGTTATTGCGGTTTGCTATGTAGTCGTGTGGTATCGAGTTCGAACCTGGCTCCCTCTTCTTTCTTTGATCTTTTATAGAAAAGAAAAGAGGTAAATACACCCGTCATAGAACTTGCGCTACTTGGGGGGGGGGGGGGGTTGCATAAACTTGCAAAATACATGTTTCCGGTCATCTAACTTGTCCTTTCGTTCATATATACTGCTTTCTACAGTATCCATTCGTATCCCGTGCATGTGTGGCATGCCAACATGGCGGGGGCCACTGTGTGTAATCCGTGCACACATTTATTTTCGAAAGCCCCCTTGCATTTTATTTATTAACGGTGAAATCCTCAAATAATAAAATGAAAAATGCAGGTGCAATGCCCAGGATTTGGACCCACTACCTGCTGAGTTTCGCCACGCATAGATCTATGAGCAATTTTTTATATATAAGACTAGCAAACATGTCCGTGCGTTGCAACGGGAGAGGAAAAAAAATCACATACACTCCCTCTGTTCCTAAATATAAGTCTTTTAAGAGATTCTACTATAGACTACATACGAAACAAAATGAGCGAACTTATATTTTAAAAGACGTATATATACATCCGAATGTACTCTCTATAGTCGAATGTCTAAAAAGATTTATATTTAAAAACGGAGGGAGTAGTACACACCAACCTCTAGCACCTTCGCCTTCGGCCTGACAATCAACCATCCTCACCACCGGTGCACTGGACCCCACAACAATCTTGCACAGCTGCAGTACCACCAGCGACATTGGCGGCGAGTCGAGGGAGCGCAGAAGCATGCAGGACACGGCTGCCATGAGCTACTTGGTCGCCTTCCCTAAAAAGTTCAACACTAATAGAGGGAATTTGATTAGAATTAAAATAAATTGCAGTTACACTTAGTTGCAGGAGCAGAGATGATTTAGACTTTCAAAAATTGTAACCCATCAACTCTGTTGTTGTTCAAACTATTAGGACATTGCTTTTGCATTACATGTAGATGGTAACGCATACAAGCAGGACCCATATTTTGTTTGTACTATTCAAATCACTAACGATCATTCATAATCACTCGTTTTTCTCCTCATTCCCATACCGTAGGCGCACATGTACACGTACGGCCTATGTCTTGTTGCTGCTATTAAAAATCACTGGTAACAATTCATAAACACCATTTTCTCTCCCCATTCTACAAATAAAGTAGTCCCAACTAAACAATAAATTGTCTTATTTCAAATATACAAAATGCATTATAAAATCCGGACCAAATCCATGAAACGGGAAGAGTCAGATAATTCTGACACCAATCCAAAAAAAATAAGGTTAGGGCAATAACTTCAATATGATTAGATAGACTTGCAAAATAAAGCAGACTTAACTGTTTTGAGCAATACTCCTGATGTTTAAGCTCATATTTATCTTGTGAATAACAATGGAACTCTGATGGACAATAATACCAATATACCGCACTTCACTCACCTGACTTGACATTCTTAGCCTTGTCATGTTTGACAACAAACAGCGGCAGATTCTTGTGTTAAGCCCAATTCCACAGCAGCGCCAACATAATTGGCATGTGGCTCAGTATTGCATTGTGGAAGCAAATGTGGATCAGCTTTATCTCTTATTCTCCATCAACTTGTTTGATACTCGATCTCTTTGAGCAATTTAAAAGATATTCTGTAATTATAAACCTAACATGTCAGACTTGACACACAGAGGTGCTGGGCTTCATAAAACATAAATAACAAACAGAATGGTAGAGAGGCAACCTTCTGGTTCATTCTGTGTTTTATCATCATGCTCAGTGTGTGAGAATTCTAATGGTATCCAAAGACCAAAATCCTCCAGTAGCTCAGTAGAACTCCAGGTTCGTTTTAACAATTCTATATAGCAGGTCGAAACCCAAGTTTTACAGTTGAGAATTTAGGAATAAAAGAAAAGGAAAATCATTAGAAGCACACAATAGGTACCAAATTATTAGACATGAATTTGAACACCTAGAATTGAGTATAAGTTTTAACGGCAAAGCTCACATATGTGCTTCCTCATTGGAGAAACCCAAATATGATGCTGCTGTCTCAACAACACTTCTAGCAAAATTTCAGAAATTCAGATCTTGTATGTAAGAAAAGCAAGTAACGAATAGCAAAAACATGGATTCACTTGTGGTAATTTTTTTTTGAGACAACATGGATTCACTTGTGGTAATTGTACGTGGTAGTTTCAGTCAGGGTGGACGTACCGAGCGGGCTTTTCCGCACGCTCGTGGCCCGCTAAGGACCGGACCAAAGGGTCCCAGAGTGCTGGCATATTCGGCCGGTCTGGTCTGTATAATTTGTCCCGAAAACACCACCGGTCCGAGAATCTCAAGAGCATCATATATTCGCGCAACTACACTGACCCTCCCTACGTGCACAAGAATCTCAAGAGCAGCAATGTCCTCATTCGATGCATGCTTCCGCACGAAGCTCTCAAACTTCGCCCTCGCGCTCGCGATCACCGCCGACACTGAGGTGGATGACCCTGCAATGTAAGTTAACATCTCCTGTCAAACTTCCTTAAACATTCAGTTTCGCCAGACGAGCTGTCAAAGTTCAGTTTAGTCCGTTACTCCGTTAGGCGTGCATGTGCTAAGGCACTGTTCATCAATTAAGCTGTGTGCTTGCCTGCTTGAGGCTAGCTTTGCACGTCCGTGTTGCAGCTTCTGGCAGATTTGATCTATCGATTCAAAATGAACATCTTGTACCTCGCTTGAGTTTGAGTTGGGACTGACAGACCTCGCGTGAGTTTGAGTTGGGGCTGACAGGATGTAGTCCGCACCAAATCCTAACATCTAATGCCGGATGCCCCATCCTAGCCACATATCGGGACTGGGTCACACGCCGGTCCGGCGCACTCAGCGAGGCTGCCGTCGCCTTCTTGCACCGATCCATCTACAGAGCAGGTACTGACGCACAGACCTTGTCAGGCCTGCCGTCGACGCCACCATGGCGCCAGACAGCTCGACCACCCTGCGATCGTCCATCCAGCCGCATCCGTCGTCGATATGCAGCTGCACCATGCCGCCACCACTCGGCGTCAATGATGCGGTAGATACAACGCCGCACCACCTGGCAACCTCCACACCATCGCCGCTGTTGGAGCTACTTGGATCCCACCATCCACAACATCTCTCCCCCGAACAGCAGTTCCTCCCAAGACGTATGGCGCCTCCATGGAGGATATGACACGTAGGACGCCGTCCCCGCCCAATCCAAACTGAATTTTGGACTTTCGTCTGGGAGGGGTTTGGGGGTGGATAGGGGGGACCTCGGCTTCGCCTCCAGGAAGGGTAACGGCGTCAAGTGACGTCGCCGATGCCGGGCCGAACACGCCGACCAAAGTTTCCTCCGGTCCCCATCCTATGCCACCAAACCTCCGTGTACTCCGGATCCGCCAAGCCACGATCCGAAACCAGCAAAGATGAAAGAGCAATGGGGCTCAACCCACCAGAAAGGAGGATCGAGAAGAACTCCTTGTAGATCTCCAGACGCCGAATCCAACGATCCGTCGTGGCCAGCGACGATCATCACCACCCCGCGGCGGCCGACGGAGTCCGAAGAAAAGATCCAGATGGATCCGATCTGGATCCGGCGGCACCCGCGACCACCGGTCAGGCCAACGCAGTCACCACCTCACGACACGCAGGTCGCCACCGCTGCGCCGCGCACGACACCGATGGGAGACCCGCCCACCGCGCCGCCGGACCCCACGTTCGCACGGCGTTCCTCTGGATCCCGCTGTCTCGCGCCAGCCAAGACAGAGAGGATGGGGAGAAGCCCCGCCGCCGCCCAGCCGGCCAGGATTCGCCCGACGGCGCTATGGACGGGGACGAGGAGGGGGAGAGGAGGAGGAGAGTCAAGGGGCGACGGCTAGGGTTTTCCCCCGGGTCGCCCGCGGGGGCGACGCGAAGGGCGGGTGACTACTATTACCTTATTCTTTGCTGGTACTAAGTACTAATATGCAGACGAAAACAACTACATGTTCCCATTGGTTTAGATGGTGTAGGACGCCGAGGTGTAGGACGCCCTGCACTGGATGCTCACACAGCTGGCCTTGCCAAGGACGCCCACCCTTGAATGCCCCAAGTACATTTTGACGCCTAGCCGGTGCCTCAAGTACATTCTTCGCCGTGCGCTCATCGAAGCTGACAGACAGCCATTGTGTGAGGCCATCACGGTGATAGTAGACGGCCGCCTCTCATGGCCGAAATTAGCCTGATTTTGGCAGGATCGTAGGAAAGTGCATGGAATGTTGGGTAAGAAGAACGTGCTGAGAAGGAAAAAACAAGCATAATACTTTCTTTTGTTTCCTTTTGTTTTCACTGCCATGACAACAGTTATACATTACATTCTTCATTGCAACGCATGAACAAATTTCCTTGTGGAAGTAGATGGACATTACGATCAAAGATCCACTGTCAAGTGACTATAGATTTAGCATGCAAGTACATTGGCCGGCACCCGTGCATTTCTTCAATTCAATCATTCATCTACACGAGTAACCTCCCACAACTAGCTAGCTGTAGCTAAAATCAGTATGATTGCGATATACGACGCGTTTGGTACAGCGCAGGTAATGTATTCAGTTTTTCATACCGGAAAGCGCCGCGTCGGAACGTAATACGTTCATTGTTTGGTTCGTGCGCCGGGTCCTGACTTCTAACCCATCCCGATTTGGGCGGTTTCGATTTTCTGAACCGCCATATCAGAAAGCGCTGTTAGGGAAACCATCGCTCCCAAAACAAACGCTCGCTACGGTTTCAGAGAACGCTGCAATCGGAAGACGCGCTTTTTTCAGCGAACCAAATGCGTCGATAGTTGTTGTAAAGTTTTTTTTAGAAAAGGACTGTGCTAATATCCTACTGTTCGGATTATTAGCAATGGATCCGGACGAATTTTCCTCTCCCCTAAAGTAGGTGCATGCATGCGTTGATTCCAAATTTAGGTACGGGTGTGGCATGCATGAATATAAGACGAAAAAGCTAATGTCAGCAAAAATTCTATCTAAATTCCAAAATTGTAAATGTTTTGTAGCTGAAACCATTGGTCCTATTCAAAATCTGTTTTCACCAATAAATCCATCGTGGCGAGGTCTTCGAAACTAGATCCTACGTTGGTATATTTCGATGACTTTTTTTTGTCAAAAGTTACCATGCCTCGGCTACATAAGTTACCAACCTGTTCACTCTATACTTATCGGGCATAAAAAACTGGAAGTTTTTGCACTGTTTCAATGACTTTTTTAGGTCAAATTTTTGCACTCGATACTATAAGGGACCCATACTATTCATATGTTTTTACTGGCAAAAGCATGACGTTGTTCGAGCTACTCGGTGATAGTTATTGATTCCAATACTAGATATTACCATAACCACACATGTAACTACATCACTACTGTAATATTTTGGCTATAACCTAGCAAGCTGGGTAACCTGCATCATGCCATGGTGATAATTATACCATAATCAATCTGGTAACTACGTTAAATTCTTCCTAAACCTAGGGATATTATCAGAGATGCGGCCTCCTAGTTATTTGTCAGAATGGGATATGCCATAACAAAAGCACAAAGGTAGAGTTAAGACCAAGGGGAAAGTTAAGCATGTTGACAGGGTATAAGTTATCAGGCTAAAGCAGTGTGAGTTATGTGGCTAAAGCAGTATGAGTTATCAGGTACAACCAATTTAAGTTACCATGCTAAAAATATGAGTTAAACATGCTACCAAAGTGTGAGTTAAACATACTCGCACTTCATAAGTTATCAAGTTGCATAAAATTATCAGGTTGAAAGTAAAAAAAGTATCGAAAGCGGATCAAGTTAAACTACTACACATGGTATAATTTATCAGGCTAAAACAATATGAATTATCAGGTAGAAACTGTTTGAGTTACCATGCTGAAAAAAATAGAATGAATTAACCAGACTAACAAAAGTGGCTGTTATCATGCTGAATTGATTGATTTATCAGGCTGATATATTATAAGTTATCAGGCTCAAGCTACATAAATAATCAAGTAACGTGAGTGTTGATAGTAGTTTGAGTTAAACATTGTAACACATCACAAATTATCAGACTGACATATTACATGTTATCAGGCTCAAGTTGCATAAGTTATCTTGTTGAAGTAAAATTATAAGTGTTGAAAGCGGTTAGAGAGTTAAACATGCTCACATGATGTAATTTATCAAGCTAAATCAATATGAATTACCAGGTAGAAACAATTGAAGTTACCATTACTGAAAACAAAATGAGTTAAAGAGGGTAACAAAAAAGTGAGTGTTACCATGCTGACACCCTAGAAGTTATCAGGCTGACGTAGTATAGGTATCAGGCTCAAGCTACATAACTTATCAAGAGGAAGTAAAAACACGAGTGTGAAAAAGCAGTTCCTGTTAACCATTATGGCACATCACAACTTATCAGGCTGACATATTATAACTTATGAGCCTCAATTTTCATAAGTTATCAGCTTGAAAGTAAAAAAGTAAGTGTTAAAAGCGGGATTAAGTTAAACGGCTACACATAGTATAATTATGAGGCTAAAAACACTATGAATTATCACGTAGAAACATTTGAATTTACCATGCTGAAAAAAAGTTAAACATGGTAACAAACTAAGTGTTTTATCATGCTAACACACTAGAAGCTACCAGGCTGACAACGTATAAGTTATCAGGATCAAGCTAAGTTAAAACAAAATCGAGTTCAACATATGAACTGTCAAGAGAAACCGTTTTGAGATACCATGCTGAAAAACAGAGCTAAATAGGCGAACACATTACAAACAAAGTGATACTGATTTTGCTAAGCAAAGTGATGCGAGTTGAACACATAGCCGATCAGTAGATCATCAGGTCGACCAACAAAATGTCATGTTCCATTAGCAAAAGATGAAAACAGAAACAACCAGTAAACGCCAGCCAAAAAAAATCTGACTAAGTGTCGCCTACCCTGTCGGAACACACATGGAGAAAGGACTGGAATATCCATGTCTTCCCGTCATAGCGTTGCCAATACCACTGAAGGTCATCTTCCTCAATTCCTCGTATTCGCCTTGTATGTTGTCGAACAACCACTGAAATTCAGGTTCCTCAATTCCCCAATTCCGCGTCTTCGCATTGTATGTCATCGAAAGACCACTGAAGGTCATCTTTCTCACTTCTTCAATTCCTCGCATTCGTTATGTACATCATCGAAAGGCCCTTAAGGTCATGTTCCTCGATTCCTCGTCTTCGCATTGTACGACATTGGTACTGATGCAATAATGAGGTGGTTCGCCAATTACCAAAATAATTTTGCCAACAATGCATATCTCAAGTTACTGGGAACACACATGTGACAGAAAAACGCATACCAAAGCTGGTAGAAGGAGGATAAAGAAAGAACAAAACCTTACCAGCTCGCCAACACTAAAGTTATCAGCCTCCCAACTCTAAATTTAACAGCTGCCCACACTAAAATTTACCAACAAAAAAGCACATGTGTGTTACCAAAGATTGTTTCTATAGGCTTCAAAAACTAGATATTACAAAAGTGATGTTGGTTGGGTAACTATATCACTGATATGTTGGTAGTATGTGCAACTCATCAATGACGTGGTAGGATAACTGAATAAATGAAGTTACTAACAAAACTAATGTGACGATGGTAATGATAGCCTAAATGTGAGGATAACTACATCAATTTTGACATGGTAATAAAATTGCATAGCTGGATAACTACAAAACTAGGATGGTGGTAAACTGAGCCTTGATATCTAGGTAAGTATAAACACAAGCATGTGGTGACAAAAAATGGTAACTATAACCTATATATAGTGGGATAACTGCACCAGTTTTACTATTGTAACTATTTTACAATCAAAGAGTAAATTACTACATCGCTTGATGGGTGATAACTTTAACCTGAACAGTCTGGTAACTCAACCAATCTCTACTCCTAACTAGAAGAACGCCCGTGCGTTGCAACGGGACCATATTAAGTTTAAGAGTATTACATTTAATATTTTCATACATATCAAGTGACATTGGTGACATTTTTTACCATCAAATTCTCACACACACACACTCTCCCTCCCTCTTCCTCACTCTCTCTCCCTCTCTCCCTCTCTCTCTCTAACACACACACATCCATCTTATTGGGTACGGGATCATAATCCATCTATTTCACACGCACATGCGCTAGTGCATAACAATATGGATTATGTGTATTATATTTGCCACCACAACTTATATTTTCCCAAGCAGCGTCGCTACAGACCCGAGCTCCCGAGCAGCGTCGAAGGGGAATGGATAAGGGTGACGCCCTGCCTCCCCTGCCCCCCAATGGCCTCACTCCTCGACGCCCCTCCCAGATCCACTTCTCCTCCTCGCTCGCTCGATCCCGTCGATCTGGACGAAGTCAAAAGCCACGGCCACCATGACCGACCCCGTCCACACAGCCACTGCTCTCCCTGCATGCTAGGAGCTTGTCGAGGAGCTCCGAACTCCTCCGCTACTTCGTCTGCGCCAACGAGATCAAGTCCAGCACCCCCGCATCGACGTCGCTGCCGTCTTCCTCAACCTTCGGCCACCGTAACATTGCCGTTCGATCCGCGCCGCCCCGAGCTCCCCTGTCTTCCCCTAGGGCGCCATTGACACCGCCGTGATCTCCTCTTGCCTTTCCCTTGTTTCCCCTCCTGTTTGCTCTCGTTAGGTATTTCGCCGTGGTTGAGAACCGCCATTCACCATGGCCATTGCAGGGGTAGCCACCGAGCTCCTCGGATTGACCCCGTGTCACATGCCCGCTCCTATGCACGCCCATGCCGGAGCCTGCTGCTCTTCTTCCGCGCCTGCGGGGCTACTCCCTCTCCATGCCCACACTTGTGCCACACCACGTCGATCGCGCCCGCCACTGCCGTCGCGCTCGCTGTAGCCACCGCACCACCGTGACCCGCGCAATGCACACCCTGGCCACGCGTCACACTCTCGCTAGCTGCGCTCGCCCCGTCTGCTACCGCCTATCCCTTCACTCGCCCCGCAGTCGCGCAGATGCCTCGCGCCCCCTCCTATCACGGCCATCTTCTGCCGGCCGCCCCCTCAGCCACGCTGCCCGCTTGCCTCGCCTGCTGACCCTCGGCCCCTCGACGACCCTCGTACCCTCGACCCTCCACCCCTCGACCCTCGAACCCTCGGCGACCCTCGACCCTCTACCCTAGCTAGTTCCCGACCCTCGCCCCTTGAACCCTCGCCGACCGCCCCTCATGTCGAAGTTATCGGGGAGGGGGTATATCGACAACGACATACCTGATAAAAAATAAGAAGAGGAAGAAGAAGAAAAAAAAAGAGGAGAAGAAGAAAGGAATAGAGGAGAAGATCGAAGAAAAAAAGAAAAAAAAGAGGAGAAGAAGAAAGGAATAGAGGAGAAGATCGAAGAAAAAAAAAGAAAAAAAGAGGAGAAGAAGAAGAATTTTCTATTTTTTCTTCTTCTCCTCTATTCCTTTCTTCTTCTCCTCTTTTCTTTTCTTATTTTTTCCTCTTCTTATTTATTTCTCCTCTTCTTCTCCTTCTTCCTCTTCTTATTTTCCCTTTTCCTCTCCTTTTTTTTCTTCTTCTTCCTTCTTCCTTCTTCCTCTTTTCTTCCTTTTCCTTATTTTACTTTTTCCTCTACACTAACCTAAAATGCACTAACCTAAAATCGATATCTACTAACAACCTAAAAAAAAAAATTAATACATATATGAAAAAATATAATATGAAAAAAACATCATATGCACAAAAAAACATCATATGATCATATGAACAAAAAAACATCAATGAAAGGCCGCCTGACCGTAGCGCGGGGCGGTGCGGCGACGGCATTGATCGGGGCAGGGGCGGCGCAGGGCGGTGACGACATCGGGGCGGCGCGGGGCGGTGACGGTGACAGTGTCGGGGCGGTGAGACGACGCGGCGTGGCACGGTGATGGCGTCGGGGCGGTGCGGGGCAGTGACGGCGCGGGGCGGCGACGGCAACGGCGTCGGGCAGCCTGGCGCCGTCGATGAGTTTGATGTCGTCGGTGGGGCAAATGGTCGATGAAACTGAACATTCTCACAAGTCCTGCTTATATACATGAAGCATTGGTCCCGATTCGTGGTACCAACCGGGACCAATGCCCCCCTTTAGTCCCGGTTGGTACCACCAACCGGGACCAAAGGTCTCTTTTCAGCAGCCCAAAGGGCGAGAAGCAGATGCCTTTGGTCTCGGTTGGTGGCACCAACTGGGACTAAAAGTGGGGCATTGGTCCCGGTTGGTGCCATGAACCGGGACCAATGCACCCCTTTAGTCCAGGTTGGTGCCACCAACCGGGACCAAAGGCCTTGTGCTGCCCGTGTCGCATCCAAAAGTTTAGTCCCACCTCGCTAGTTGAAAGAGCTCGAGACTGGTTTATAAGCGCTGTTGCGCCCACCCTTTCGAGCTCCTCTCAACTGCAGGCTTTCGGGCCTAATCTGACACTATGTGCCTGTGGGCCGGTTGGGCCTGCTGTGGGCCTGAATCCTGGCCCATGGTTGGGTTTCTAGTCGTATTCAGGCCGTGGTGGCCCAGTAGGTGGCACTTTTTTAATTTTTTTGTTTTCTTTGTTGTTTTATTTATTTTATTTTGTTTCTACTTACAACAAAATACTTATTGCTGCTATTTTTATTTGTTTTATTAAATTTTATTTATTTTACTTTATTAAAGTTTTTTTGTTTCTACTTGTTTATGTTATTAAAGTTTATTTTATTTTATTTTATTTTGTTTCTACTTATTTATTTTATTAAATTTTATTTTATTTTATTTTGTATCTACTTATTTATTAAAGTTTATTTTCTTTCTACTTATTTATTTTATTTTGTTTCTACTTATTTATTTTATTTTGTTTCTACTTATTTATTTTCTTTTCTTTTTTGCTTTTTATTTATTTTTTGAAAATTATTTTTGCTTTTAATGTTTTGAACAGAAAATACTTTGATAATTTTACTTGCATAAATTTTATATAATTTTAGTTTCAATAATACTAGAGGTTTATAAAAGCTTTTTAGTTGATTACTTTAGCTATTAGAGTTTCATTAAAGTTTTCCAGTTCATTCTTTTTTATATTAGTTCATTCTTTGAGCTAAATGACCCTGAAATTGAAAAGCACTTTAGTTGAACTCTGAAGAGGTTGAAAATTGGCAAGGTATCATCATTTCACCCACATAGCATGTGATAAAAAGTTGAGAGGGTTACAGCAAAAACGGGATGCACTTCGTGTACAAAATGGACAATCTCTTTCGAAGTATCAGGGTTTCATATGAGAACTCATCTGTTACAAAGGGATTTCATTTTTTTTGAACTTATTTGAACTCCAGATTTTTTGTGTGTTCAAAATGAATCATTCAAAGCCACATCATCAATTTTCAACCCTTTCTTACTTCATTTGTTATTTTTCATGCATTTACTGATTTTTTTGAGCTATATGACCCTGAAAATGGAAATCATTACAAATGAACTCTGAAAAGGTTTAAAGTTGGCATGGTATCATCATTTCACCCACATAGCATGTGCTAAAAAGTTGAGAGGGTTACGGCAAAAACTGGATGCACTTCATGTACAAAACGGACAATCTGTATCGAGGTATCAGAGTTTCATACGAAAACGCGTCTGTTACAACAGGCATTTCATTTCTTCACATGTAACTGCAGTGATATTCTAGATCAAAGGCATGATCATAATAGTTGTGGAGAGAAAGTCTTCACTTTTTATTCGCTTGTGTCCTTTGCTTATTGCGCCGTAACGATGGATAATCTTCATCGCTTAACAGGGTGCTTGGGTCAGCCTTAACTTTGAAGGGAGGAATTTCATGAAACTTTTCATAATCTTCAGACATGTCTGTCTTGCCCTCCACTCCCACGATGTCTCTTTTTCCTGAAAGAACTATGTGGTGCTTTGGCTCATCGTATGATGTGTTCGCTTCCTTATCTTTTCTTTTTCTCGGTTTGGTAGACATGTCCTTCACATGGAAAACATGTGCCACATCATTGGCTAAGACGAATGGTTCGTCTGTGTACCCAAGATTGTTCGGATCCACTGTTGTCATTCCATACTGTGGGTCTACCTGTACCCCGCCTCCTGACAGATTGAGCCATTCACACTTAAACAAAGGGACCTTAAAATCATGTCCGTAGTCAAGTTCCCATATGTCCACTATGTAACCATAATATGTGTCCTTTCCCCTATCGGTTGTTGCATCAAAGCGGACACCGCTATTTTGGTTGGTGCTCTTTTGATCTTGGGCGATCGTGTAAAATGTATTCCCAATTATCTCATATCCTTTGTAAGTCAATACTCTCAAAGATAGTCCCCTGGACAACAAGTACAACTCATCACAAACAGTGGTGTCACCTCTGAGACGTGTTTCCAACCAACTGCCGAAAGTCCTGATGTGTTCGCAGGTAATCCAATCGTCACACTGCTCTAGGTGTTTGGATCATAGACTTTTCTTGTGTTCATCGACATACGGGTCACCAAGGTAGAGTTCTGTAGAACTGTGTAGTGTGCTTGAGACCAAGAATGCCCGTCCCTGCATATTATTGAATCCCCTCCTACCGTGCCTTTTCCAGTTAGCCTCCCCTCATACTGCGATTGAGGGAGACCAATCTTCTTAAGGCTAGGAATGAAGTCAACACAAAACCCAATGACATCCTCTGTTTGATGGCCCATGGAGATGCTTCCTTCTGGCCTAGCGCAGTTACGGACGTATTTCTTTAGGACTCCCATGAACCTCTCAAAGGGGAACATATTGTATAGAAATACGGGGCCCAGAATGACAATCTCGTCGACTAGATGAACTAGGACGTGCGTCATGATACTGAAGAAGGATGGTGGGAACACCAGCTCGAAACTGACAAGACATTGCGCCACATCACTCCTTAGCCTTGGTATGATTTCTGAATCGATCACCTTCTGAGAGATTGTATTGAGGAATGCACATAGCTTCACAATGGCTAATCGAACGTTTTTTGGTAGAAGCCCCCTCAATGCAACCAGAAGCAGTTGCGTCATAATCACGTGGCAGTCATGAGACTTTAGGTTCTAGAACTTTTTCTCTAGCATATTTATTATTCCCTTTATATTCGACGAAAAGCCATATGGGACCTTCATACTGAGCAGGCATTCAAAGAAGATTTCCTTCTCTTCTTTGGTAAGAGCGTAGCTGGAGGACCTTCATACTGCTTTGGAGGCATGCCGTCTTTTTGGGCAAACGTTGCAGGTCCTCCCGTGCCTTCGCTGTATCTTTTGTCTTCCCATACACGCCCAAGAAGCCTAGTAGGTTCACGCAAAGATTCTTCGTCACGTGCATCACATCGGTTGAAGAGCGGACCTCTAGGTCTTTCCAGTAGGATAGGTACCAAAATATAGATTGCCTCTTCCACATGGGTGCGCGTCCCTCAGCATCATTCGGAACAGATATTCCGCCGGAACCCTTTCCAAAGATTACATGTAAATCATTGACCATAGCAAGTACGTGATCGCCGGTACGCATGGCGGGCTTCTTCCAGTGATCCGCCTCGCCTTTGAAATGCTTGCCTTTCTTTCGACATTGATGGTTGGTCGGAAGAAATCAACGATGCCCCAGGTACACATTCTTCCTGCATTTGTCTAGGTATATACTATCGGTGTCAGCTAAACAGTGTGTGCATGCGTGTTATCCCTTATTTGTCTGTCCTGAAAGGATACTGAGAGCAGGTCAATCGTTGATGGTTACAAACAGCAACACATGCAAGTCAAATTCCTCCTGTTTGTGCTCATCCCACACACGTACACCTTTTCCAATCCACAACTATAAAAGTTCTTCAACTAATGGCCTTAGGTACACATCAATGTCGTTGCGGGTTGCTTAGGGCCTTGGATGAGAACTGGCATCATAATGAACTTCTCCTTCATGCACATCCAAGGAGGAAGGTTGTACATACATAGAGTCACGAGCCAGGTGTTGTGATTGCTGCTCTGCTCCCCGAACGGATTAATGCCATCCGCGCTTAAACCAAACCATACACTCCTTGGGTTACCTGCAAACTCAGCCCGGTACTTTCTCTCGATTTTTCTTCACTGCGACCCGTCAGCGGGTGCTCTCAACTTCCCATCTTCCTTACGGTCCTCACTGTGCCATCGCATCAACTTAACATGCTCTTTGTTTCTGAACAGTCGTTTCAATCGTGGTATTATAGGAGCATACCACATCACCTTCACAGGAACCCTCTTCCTGGGGAGCTCACCATCAACATCACCAAGTTCATCTTGTCTGATCTTATACCGCAATGCACCGTATACCGGGAATGCGTTCAAATCATCGTACGCACTGCGGTAGAGGATGCAGTCATTAGGGCATGCATGTATCTTCTGCACCTCCAATCCTAGAGGGCATACGACCTTCTTTGTTGCGTACGTACTGTCGGGCAATTCGTTATCCTTTGGAAGCTTCTTCTGCAATATTTTCAGTAGCTTCTCAAATTTTTTGTCAGGCACAACATTCTCTGCCTTCCACTGTAGCAATTCCAGTACGGTACCGAGCTTTGTGTTGCCATCTTCGCAGTTGAGGTACAACCCTTTTTTGTGAACCTCTAACATGCGATCGAACTTCAGTTTCTCCTTTTGACTTTCACACTGTCTCCTTGCATCAACAATGAGCCGGTGGAGATCATCATCGGGAACAATATCGTCTGGTTCCTCTTGATCTTCAGCAGCTTCCCCCGTTGCAGCATCACCGTATTCCGGGGGCACATAGTTGTCATCGTCCTCTTCTTCTTCGCTATCTTCCATCATAACCCCTATTTCTCCATGCTTGGTCCAAACATTATAGTGTGGCATGAAAACCTTATAAAGCAGGTGGGTGTGAAGGGTTTTCGAGTCAGAGTAAGACCTCATATTCCCAGGGCATGGACAGCACATAAAACCATTCTGCTTGTTTGCCTCAGCCACTTCGAGAAAATTATGCATGCCATTAACGTACTCGGAGGTGTGTCTGTCACCGTACACTAGTGCAGAACCGGGCAATAGCACCGGTTCGTAAGGCCCTTTAGTGCCGGTTCTGTAACCGGCACTAAAGTGTGGTCACTAAAGGCCCCCCCCTTTAGTACCGGTTCAGCACGAACCGGTGCTAAAGGCCAACCACGTGGCACGAGCCAGCTCCGGGGGCAGGGAGCCCTTTAGTACCGGTTGGTGGCACCAACCGGTATTAAAATGTTGGGGGGGGGGGGTTGGGGTTTATGATTTATTTTTCATTTAATTTTGTGTTTTCCATTTAATTCTTTTTCGTTTGCTGGTATTTTACGATACTACACATTGTACACGTTATGCAGGTGGGTGTATATATATATATATATATATATATATATATATATATATATATATATATATATATATATATATATATGTATGTATGTATGTATGTATGTATGTATAGGTAAAATGTTTGGGGCACCTAGGTGCCTGGGCACCTAATTCGGATCCGACCTGCTAATTCATTTTCCGCTTACAAATAATTAATATTACCTTTTAAATAATTCACTTTCCCTTTCTACTTGCATGCAATACCATTGATTGTAGATTGGTTTCCGAAAAAACTGCATGCTGTTGATTCTCTCATAAACAATTTCTTTACATAAATAATAGAGTATCATTCAAAATAGGCTGAAACTCGTATTCGGGTATGTATATATACCCTATGATTTTTTAATTTTTTTGCGAATACCCTATGATTTATTCTAGTTATTAGATGTCTTTCCTTAAATACTATAGTATATACCCTATGTTTTATTGTAGGTATTAGATACCTACAAGCATATCCAGTATATTGAAAAGTGGATACTCAAGTTTTCGCAAAAAATAAACAATACATAATGAAGATATATCTGTAAATACCTCAATGTGAAATTTCTTGGTATATACCCATAAGTGTTATTTCCTTTTTATGAGTGAATACATGTACGTAAACTAAAAACCTCGACAAATGATACGTGACGTTCGTGTTGTTATGAACATCCATACAACATACATGGTGGTGATGTTTCCGAGGTATCACTGGTAGAAAAAGAGGCTTCCGTCCAGCCCCATTAGTCGCGGAACTGTAGGAACCGCGACTAATAAAGTCTTTAGTCGCGGTTCGGCAGACGAACCGCGACCAAAGGCCTGGGCCCAGGGCGCTCGGTGGCCAGCTGGTGCGCGTGAGGGGCTTTAGTCGCGGTTGGCCAGGCCAACCGCGACTAAAGGTGCCCAAAGGCCTTTAGTCGCGGTTGGCCAGGCCAACCGCGACTAAAGCTCCTCCCCTATATATACCAGTTCAGCACACACACTTAGCCATTTGGTGCCACTTCTCTTCACAAGCTTCACAAGGGGGTGTAGGTTTGCTTTTGGTTCCTCTTATGCACACAAGGTGTTTGATGAAATGCCCCAAGAGCGTGAAACAAACATGATATGAAGTGTTGGAGCCACACTTGAGGTTCCTCATTTATTTTTTCCTCCTCGATCGCGGTTAGCAACTTGAACCTTTCATGCATGTGTGTCATTGATAAAATATGCATGTGTGTTGTTCATTGTTTAATTTCTATTGTTTATAGCTAGTTAGTTTAACAAATGCATGATGGTTAATTATATATTTTATATTATAATAATGCAGATGAATCGGCAATGGATGTACGGTAACCGACTCTCCCCCGAGTTCACTACGGGTTTGAAAGATTTCCTTGTAGTGGCTAATGCGAACAAGCAGAAGGGTTTTGTTATCTGTCCATGTGTTGACTGTAAGAATCAGAAGGGTTACTCTTCCTCAAGAGAAGTTCACCTGCACCTGCTTCGGCACGGTTTCATGCCAAGCTATAATTGTTGGACCAAGCATGGAGAAAGAGGGGTTATAATGGAAGAAGATGAAGAAGGGGATGATTTCATCGATGAAAGCTATCTTGCTCATTTCGGTGATACTTTCATGGAGGATGCTGAAGGTGAAGGAGAAGGTGAAGGGGAAGGTGAAGGTGAAGAAGAGGCACGTGATGAGACCGTTGATGATCTTGGTCGGACCATTGCTGATGCACGGAGACGCTGCGAAACTGAAAAGGAGAGGGAGAATTTGGATCGCATGTTAGAGGATCACAGAAAGTCATTGTACCCCGGATGCGATGATGGTCTGAAAAAGCTGGGCTGCACACTGGATTTGCTGAAATGGAAGGCACAGGCAGGTGTAGCTGACTCGGCATTTGAAAACTTGCTGAAAATGTTGAAGAATATGTTTCCAAAGAATAACGAGTTGCCCGCCAGTACGTACGAAGCAAAGAAGGTTGTCTGCCCTCTAGGTTTAGAGGTTCTGAAGATACATGCATGCATCAACGACTGCATCCTCTACCGCGGTGAATACGAGAATTTGAATGAATGCCCGGTATGCACTGCATTGCGTTATAAGATCAGAGGCGATGACCCTGGTGACGATGTTGAGGGCGAGAAACCCAGGAAGAGGGTTCCCGCCAAGGTGATGTGGTATGCTCCTATAATACCACGGTTGAAACGTCTGTTCAGGAACAAAGAGCATGCCAAGTTGTTGCGATGGCACAAAGAGGACCGTAAGTCGGACGGGGAGTTGAGACACACCACAGATGGAACGCAATGGAGAAAGATCGACAAAGAGTTCAAAGATTTTGCAGCTGACGCAAGGAACATAAGATTTGGTCTAAGTACAGATGGCATGAATCCTTTTGGCGAGCAGAGCTCCAGCCATAGCACCTGGCCCGTGACTCTATGCATCTACAACCTTCCTCCTTGGTTGTGCATGAAGCGGAAGTTTATTATGATGCCAGTGCTCATCCAAGGTCCGAAGCAACCCGGCAACGACATCGATGTGTACCTAAGGCCATTATTGATGAACTTTTACAGCTGTGGGGCAGACCTGGTGTCCGTGTGTGGGATGAGCACAAAGAAGAGGAATTTGACCTACGAGCGTTGCTTTTCGTAACCATCAACGATTGGCTTGCTCTTAGTAACCTTTCGGGACTGTCAAATAAAGGATACAATGCATGCACGCACTGCTTACATGAGACTGAAAGTGTACATTTGCCAAATTGTAAGAAGAACGTGTACCTTGGGCATCGTCGATTTCTTCCGAAAATTCATCCAGTAAGAAAGAAAGGCAAGCATTACAATGGCAAGGCAGATCACCGGCCGAAGCCTGCAGAACGCACTGGTGCTGAGGTATTTGATATGGTCAAGGATTTGAAAGTCATCTTTGGAAAGGGTCCTGGCGGACAATCAGTTCCGAAGGGAGCTGACGGGCACGCAGCCATGTGGAAGAAGAAATCTATATTCTGGGAGCTAGAATATTGGAAAGTCCTAGAAGTCCGCTCTGCAATCGACGTGATGCACGTTACGAAGAATATTTGCGTGAACCTCCTAAGCTTCTTGGGCGTGTATGGGAAGACAAATGATACAAAGGAAGCACGGCAGGACCAGCAACGTTTGAAAGACCCTGATGACCGGCATCCGGAATGGTTTCAAGGTCGTGCCAGCTACGCTCTGACCAAAGAAGAGAAGGTCATCTTTTTTGAATGCCTGAGCAGTATGAAGGTCCCGTCTGGATTCTCGTCCAATATAAAGGGAATAATAAACATGGCGGAGAAAAAGTTCCAAAACCTGAAGTCTCACGACTGCCACGTGATTATGACGCAATTGCTTCCGATTGCTTTGAGGGGGCTCCTGCCGGAAAATGTTCGAGTAGCCATTGTGAAGCTATGTGCATTCCTTAATGCAATCTCTCAGAAGGTAATCAATCCAGAAGTTCTACCACGGTTACAGAACGATGTGATCCAATGTCTTGTCAGTTTCGAGTTGGTGTTCCCGCCATCCTTCTTCAATATTATGACGCACCTCCTGGTTCACCTAGTCGAAGAGATTTTCATTCTCGGTCCTGTATTTCTACACAATATGTTCCCCTTCGAGAGGTTCATGGGAGTATTAAAGAAATATGTTCGTAACCGTGCTAGGCCAGAAGGAAGCATCGCCAAGGGCTATGGAAATGAGAAGGTAATTGAGTTTTGTGTTGACTATGTTCCTGACCTTAAGCCGATTGGTATTCCTCAATCGCGGCACGAGGGGAGACTAAGTGGAAAAGGCAAGATCGGAAGGGAATCCACGATATGTATGGACGGTCATTCTATGACTGAAGCACACCACACAGTTCTGCAAAATTCCAGCTTGGTGGCTCTGTACTTCGAGCAACACAAGAATATTTTACGCTCGGACAACCCGGGGAAGCCTGAATCCTGGATTAGAAAGGCCCACATGGAGACTTTCGGCAGTTGGTTGCGAAAACATTTAATGAATGGCAATGATGTTGGAGATCAGCTGTACATGTTGGCCAAGAAACCATCTTCGACTATAACGACTTTCCAAGGGTACGAGATAAATGGGAATACATTTTACACCATCGCCCAAGATAAAAAGAGCACCAACCAAAACAGTGGTGTCCGCTTTGATGCAGCAACCGAGAATGGGCAAAAGGTCACATATTATGGTTACATAGAGGAGATATGGGAACTTGACTATGGACCCTCCTTTAAGGTCCCTTTGTTCCGGTGCAAATGGTTCAAGCTAAGAGGAGGTAGGATAAAGGTGGACGAGCAATACGGAATGATAATGGTGGATTTCAACAATCTTGGTTACCTTGACGAACCATTCGTCCTTGCCAAAGATGTCGCTCAGGTTTTTTATTTGAAGGACATGAGTAGCAAACCGAGGAAACGGAAAGATAAGAAAACGATCAGTACATCATGCGATGATCCAAAGCGCCACAATGTTCTTTCAGGGAAAAGAAACATCGTGGGAGTGGAGGACAAGACAGACATGTCAGAAGATTATAATATGTTTGCTGAAATTCCGCCCTTCAAAGTGAACACCGACCCAAGCATTAAGTTAAATGATGAGGATGCTCCATGGATACGGCACAATCGTAAGCAAGCAGGGACACAAGGGAAGAAATGATGTGTAATAATTTATTGTACCAAACTTTGTTGAATGGATCATGTGAATTATATTACCCGTGATGTGTTTGGTGTCCATTTTCGAATGATTCAAGATACCGCTGATGATACATGAAATTTGGAGTGATTTAGTCATACTCCTGCCTAGGCGTATAATATGCATACTCGTAGTCTTCATAGCCGCCGCCGTTGTACTGGTAGTCGTCGCCTTCTAAGTTGCCGCCGTCGTCGTCGATGTCGTCGGGCGGCGCTCGTGGCTCGAACTGAGGGTAGCGCAGGCGGGGGATATCGCCGGCCGTGATGTAGTCCATGACGCTCTGCAGAGTCCGGCCGTACCACCATAGCCGACGGCCGGCCTCGTGGAAGTTCCCAGGAGGCAGACCGTCCTCCTCATACCTAGCGAGCGCCCTCTCACGCCGATTGATGAAGAAGGCGTCCCAAGTATGCTGGTTATCGGGATGCCAGCGGGGATTCATCCGCTGCTCCGGTGTGAGTTTTATTTTTGAATTGAATTAGTTTTATTTTTCTTAATTTTTTGATATATTATTTGTATTTTTAGAATTTTGAATTGAATTAGTTTTATTTTTGTGAATTTTTTGATATAATATTTGTGTTTTTAACATATTGAATTGAATTAGTTCTATTTTTCTGAATTTTTTGATATATTATTTGTATTTTTAACATATTGAATTGAATTAGTTTTATTTTTCTTAATTTTTTGATATATATTGAATTGAATCATAAGCATGCAAGAAGGGATTTTAAAATGAATTAGTTTTATTTTTCTGATTTTTTTGATATATAATTGTATTTTTAAGATTTTAAAATGAATTAGTTTTATTTTTCTGATTTTAAAAGGAAAAAGGAAGAAGAAGAAAGAAGGAAAAAGAAAAAAAAAACAGAAGAAAAAAACAAAAGAAAAAAGGAAAAACAGAAGAAAAAAACAAACAGAAGAAAAAAGGAAAAACAGAAGAAAAAAACAAACAGAAGAAAAACATAAATAAATAAGTAATTAGAAACTTTAATAGCAAAAATAATTATCATAAAGTAAAATAAATAAGTAATTAGAAACAAAATAAAATAAAATAAATAAGTTTTTTGTTGTAAGTAGAAACAAAACAAAATAAATAAAGCAAAAATGAAAACAAAAAACAGGCAAAAAATAAAAAATATGTCACCTACTGGGCCACCACGGCCTGAATACGACTAGAAACCCATTAATGGGCCAGGATTCAGGCCCGCAGAAGGCCCAGTAGGCCCACAGTCTCATAGTAACAGAATAGGCCCGTAAGCCTGCATTTGAGAATAGCTCGAAGTGGTGAGCGCAGCCGCGCTTATAAACCACTGTTGAAGCCTCTTGGCTAGCGAGGTGGGACTAAACATCCTACCGCACCGCGCCAGTTCCAGCACAGACCCTTTAGTCCCGGTTGGGGAGGCGGACCGCGACTAAAGGGTACCCTTTAGTCGCGGTTGTTGTCCCCAACCGCGACTAAAGGGTCTTTCTGCGCGGGAACGAAAGCGGCGGCAAAACCCTTTAGTCGCGGTTGGGGAGGCGGACCGCGACTAAAGGCCTTTAGTCGCGGTCCGCCTCCCCAACCGCGACTAAAGGGTACCTTTAGTCGCGGTCCGCCTCCCCAACCGCGACTAAAGGTGCGTCTATAAATACTGCACTTAGCAGTTTTGCCACTTCCCATTCTCCTCTCTCTCGACGCCGAAGCGCTGCCCCGACGTCGATCGACGCCGACGCCGACGCCGAAGCCCTGCCCCGACGCCGAAGCCCTGCGCGCCGCCGCCCCCGTCCCCAGTGAGCGCCGCCTCCGCCCGTGCCTGCCCTTGCCCGCCGCCCGTGCCCTGCGCCCTTGCCCGCCGCCCGCCGCCCGACGCCTTGCCGCCCGCCGCCTGACGCCCGCTGGCCCTGCCTGCCGTCCTTCGCGCGCCGGCAGAAGAAGAAGAAAGAAGAAGAAAAAGGAAGAAGAAGAAGAAAGAAAAAGGAAAAAGGAAGAAGAAGAAAGAAGGAAGAAGAAAACAAAAGAAAAACAGATGAAAAACAAAAAAAAAGGAAGAAAAAAGGCCACCGGAATTTTTTTCTTTTTTTTTCTTTTTTTTGTTCTTTTTAATTTTAACTAGTTAATTAGTTTAACAAAAACGGTAAAATAACTTAAAACTTGATAATTAACAAAAAAAACCGTAAAATTTGATAATTAACCAAAAAAAACGTATATAAAACTTGATAATTAACAACAAAAAAAGTAAAACTCCGCGGTGTTTTTTTTGGGATCGAGAGGGGGCGGCGAGGGTTATACATGTGTGTTGTCCTCGCCTCCCTCTCCGTGACGCCGTCGTCTGCCGCCCCGTCTCGCGCTCTACCGCGACACCCTCTCCCATCCCTTCCTCGCCCCCTCCTTTTGCCACCGCCCTTTCGCCACCGCCACCGCCACCGCCCCCCTTCTTCACGTAATTAATTTGTTTTTACTACATGTTTTCAGGACTGACATAATGGCAGACGATAGAACTGACCCGATTATGGACAACTATGATCCGGACGGTGAAGCACATATGTTCGGCATCATAAACGGCGATATTCTATATGTGCCGACCGGACAAGAAGAAGATGATATCTCTTCTTATCTGAACCTTGACGGTGAAGATGAAGGGCGCCGTCAGCAAGATGATGCCGAACAAACGTCGATAAACGACGATCTTCAAATGGAAGTAGCAACCACCTCCGGCGCCGAGGTATATATATACATTGAGCCACTGGTGATACAAACTAACTGATTTGAATAAATATGTGTGTACTAACGCGCGCGACTCTCTTTCTTATTTTAGCCCTCGGCCGGATCGTCGAAACAATCGAGTACGTCGTCAAAGCGTGGCGCAACCAAGACGATGAAACAAGGAGAAACATGCACCATCGAGGTTGTCGACAGTGCAACCGGCAGGCCGCTGGAGCCCCGCAAGAACGCCACCAAGTTTGTCAGCCAATGCGGAGCCGTTGTTAGAGACAACGTCTCGATCACCGTCCAGGAGTGGAATAAGCCAAAGAAGGCACGAATTGCTGGTTTCACTTTTGTCGATAAGAGAACAAAAAAAGATTGCTTCAAGAAGCTTATGGAACATTTCGTTCTACCTCCGGAATACAACAAATTCGATGAGGAGGGTAACAAGATTGAGGAAAACAAGGAGAGGAGGAGGCTAGTCAAACAGTTCGCTCTTCATAAGATGGCTGACGCATTCCGGAAATTCAAGCAAAATCTAGCCCATGACTTTGTCAAGAAGAACAAGACTCCGGATTTCAAAGGACAATATGAGAAACTGAAACATGATTGGCCAGAATTTGTGAAGCAAAAGAAATCGGAGCAGTTCATTCAAATATCAAAAAAAATAAGGAAAATGCGGCTAAGAAGGAGTACAATCATATTATGGGGCCAGGAGGGTATCGCCTTTGGCAGCCTAGGTTGGAGAAGATGGAGAACGAGCCGAGGGCGCGAGGAATCCGTCCAGGTACGGAGGGATGGGACCCAAGGGCCAAAAGCTGGTGGTACGGGCATGGGGGAACGCTGAACCCGGAGACAGGGGAGTGTGTTTACCAGGGCAAAATAATTAAACCCACCCAAGCCCTTATTGACGCAATGAGGGATGCTCAAGAGGGGAAGATCAAGTTCAACAGAGAGAACGACGCACTGACAAAAGCCCTCGGGAATCCTGAACACGGAGGACGTGTACGAGGCATGGGGCACATTCCGTGGAAAATAAGGTTCCCCCAGAACGATGACCCGTACGGTTACAGAAGCCGTAAGAGAAAGATGGATCGGGAAGCAGATGTTGTGGCGCGGTTGGCATCGGAAATGGATGCGATGAAGAAAACCGTGAGTGTACTAGTAGCCGAAAGAGATGCAGCTCGGGCGCAGCATGAAGATCATCCAGCGGATCTCGGAAGCCAGCAGCGGAGAAGCAGCGTGGCTTCCACGGAGGCCCCACCGGCTGGTGCAAATGCACCGACGATCGAAATTACTGCACCGGAGCCTCTGGTGGTCGAAATTACTGCACCGGAGCCTCCTCGCTACCCCGTGGACGATATAAAGGAGATGAAAGAATGTCATCTGTATTATCCTATCAGGAACATGTCCATGAAGGTAGCCATCGGCAGTGCTTTACCATGTTTACCTGGAGCACTCCACCACAACAACCCCATTCAAGATGGCTATGCTCGTGTCACGGTGGAGGACATAGTCCAAGGGTTTGAGGACCTGGAGATTGACATTGCTACACCTGAAGGGGAGAAAAGACTTGGAAATGTCAAGCGCCATTTCATTCTATGGCAAAAGAAGTTTATCAAGTTTCCAGGCGAGGCGCCAAGGACAACAAGTCCACCCCCCTACGGTGGTGGTGGTGGCTGTGGCGGTTGTGGTGGTGGTGGTGGTGGTGGCGGTTCACCTACACCTCCGTCACGTCAGCCGACGCCTCCCAGTCCACAACGTCCGGCGGGTGATCAGACGCCGCCCCCCAGTCCTCGTCCGGCGGGTGATCAGACGCCGCCCCCAATCCACCTCCGGCAAAGAAGCAGAAGAAGTCCTGGATTATTAACCCGGACCCTTATGTACCTAAGACCACAAAGGTACCGGAGCCATCACTGAAGCCTCTCCCCACAAGGCCTTGGGAACGTAGTGCCGAGGAAACTGCCGCGGCCGCGGCTGCTGATCATGAGAAATGGAAGGCGAACTGCAAGAAGAAAAGAGAGCCCGAGCCCAAGCCAGTATTTTCTGATGAGCAAAAGAAGTGGGCTAAGTCATTTTTGAGCACACCGTCCCAAGCCGCGAAGAATCTGCCTGACGACTATGCACGTGAATTTCGTAGGCAGGCACTCATGTTGAAGGAGAAGAAAGAGCGGGCGGAGAACCAGGAGAACAAAGCCTTGGAGGAGGCCGAGAAAACGGAATTAGAAAGTAAAAAAGCGGGAAACGAGTTGCCCAGCTCGGGGAACAAAGTAAACAATCGATTGCCCCGCTTATAGTGAAAGCCGCCGGTACGGATGACCCCGATATCATAGCAGCTGCGGCAGCACATGGATTGACTGTAACGAGTGCCAGAGAACAAGCGGCCAACTTAGGTATTACTCTTCGTGAACTGTTAGGCCTTGATGAGGCGCCAGTGAAGGAGGTAGTAATTACATATGTGAAGAATGGGCCTCTCGTCGAGCCTGCGCAGGAAGAGGATCTACCTCCACAAATGAAAGGTCTGCTGAAATGGTACAAGGGTTACATAAAAAATAAAAACGCCAAAGAATATATTTATGCGGAAGTTAGATATGAGCATCACTTCAAACATTACTATGTACAAATTCATCCGAGTGAATTGTTCCAGCTTTTCAATCTGCACGAGCTCGACAAATCTATCATCAGTTGCTACGTTCTGTAAGTGATTTATTTCTACCCCATCTCGTTTATATTGCCTGCACTATATATATGTCCTAACTATATTGTTGTGTCCGCTATTATACATGCAGAATGAAGATTAAGGAATGCAGAGTAAGGAACATCCATGATGTTGAGTTCATTGACCCACACATCGTTAATGGATATGTGTTGCGGCATCACCCCGCCGACATGGAGGCAGACCTGTGGCAGTTTATTACAAAGCAGGAACTCAAAAGTGATATTCTATTTCCTTACCATTTTGGGTGAGTGTTTCTGTCTTGAGCACATTCTCTTTTGTTTACTCCATGCATGGTATGTGGCCGGCTAATCGATGAGTTATGCATGACGTACTGTGCATGTATCGTGTCCGCAGGTTCCACTGGATTCTGCTAGTAATTAAAGTTGACACCTCAGAATGTCTCGTCCACGACTCTCTGAATATGGATCCAAAGCTTTGGGGCGGCATGAGAAGAATGCTGCAGAAGTAATATTTTCATTCATTTGCGCTCTATATCGATCGGCCTATTTCGTTCATTTCCTAATATCAAGTAACTAATAACTCTCTTGTTCATTTAATTTTCTTTGCCTCGTAGGGTTTGGAGACGGTTCGTAGATACAAAGGTCGGTGAATTCAAAAAAGAGCTAGAATTCAAAAAGTCAAAGGCTAAGAATGATGAGGATATTCAGCCAGCGGGGACCAATCTATGTGGATACTATGTCTGTGAGATGATCCGGAGATACACCTCTGAGCGGGTTCCGAGTGATACCAATGCTCAGAGGAATAACCTCCGGATGATGCTTAGTCCAGAAGCTCGCTTCCGACCACTTCAAGAGGAACTAGCTGGATGGTTCAGCAGGGAAGTCCTCCGTCCTAAAGGAGAACACCATTACGAGGACGTAGAACTTTATATGCATTAAATTATGTATGGAAACTTGTTCAAAATTGTATATGGTCATCCGATGATATTGAATATATATTGTATATTCCTCTTGAATTCTTTTTGGTTCTAATTTCAAATTTGTTTGAAATTGTACATTCATATGCATGTATGTAGTAGCGTAGAATATGTGAAACTCCTTCAAAATTGAAATAAAGCATAAAAGAAATAAAACAATACAAATTAAACAGAAAACAGGTTTAGGGGGGGGGGGCTAAAACCCTAAACCTGCGGCGGCCTTTAGTCGCGGTTGGCCAGAAGAACCGCGACTAAAGGTCCTCCGCCCCGACGGCCGCCTGGCGCCCACGTGGACGGGCCTTTAGTCGCGGTTCTTAAGCAATCGCGACTAAAGGGAGGGCCTTTAGTCCCGCCTGTTTGGTCGCGGTTGCGCAACCGCGACTAATGGCAGTTGCGAACCGCGACCAAAGGCCCTTTTTCCACCAGTGTATGATAATATAGGAATCATACCAAAAAAATATGGCTACATTCTAAAAATAATATGTATTATACTCACATACTTTGTGGGTATATACCGTAAACACAACTAGTTATCATAGAAAGAGAAAACTTTTTTTGCTATACTCCCAACGGAGACAGAAAGTGGCAAAATCCACTATTTTTTAAAAGGCACGCTGGCAATACGCGTAAAATTTACAGTGTCTATGTATTAATCTCTACTCCTAATGTCTGGGTTGGTAGGATTGCGTTCACGGCTTATTTTCATCCCACCATTTTGGTCCGGTTTTTTTAGTCTGGTTTTATTTCGTCCCTCCCCACCCCCACGCACGCTCCTCCAGAAAAAACTCGAGTGACGCCATATGCCCATCCCTAACCCGCTCTCGTCTCCCTCGGACGCAGCCGGCCGCCGAATCGAATCCCGCCCGCGGGCTCATCTGCCTCGCCATGGCCGATGAACGCGTCGGCTGCGGCCGCGTCCCTCTCCCAACGGCGGCGTTGATGGAGGGAGCAGCTGGCGCTGGCCAAGCTGCCGATCGATGGACGCGCCGGGCGTCACTCCTCGGGTCCAGCCCCTCCCGCTCCCTGCATCTCTCCCTGTCTCCTCCAAGAGCTGCACGGTGCGCATCCCTCCTCCCCGCACGCTTCTCCTCTCCCTCCCCAAATCGCCATGAATCTCGCGCTGTTGGAGCCCCTCCCCTCCTTCCCCGATCCGCCGTGGATCTTGTGCTGCTAGAGTTGCTCCTCTCCCTTCCCTGGCTGCCATGGATCTCGCAGCCGCCGCCGCCGCCGCATGAAGCCCCACATCCCCAAGCTCGACGGGCTTGGCAGCCGACAACGGGCAAACCCACCACACGTCTCACAATCCCCAAGCCCCTATCTTCTCATTCCCCCTCACGGCTACACTGATGCGGTCTCCTTTTGTAGGAAGTACGTACATACATCCTTGTGAGGAAGATTGATCGGGATGGAGAAATCAGCTGACGCGGAACCACACCAAGCTCCGATACTATCGCCTCGTGTGTTGCCTGCTCCACCTCCTTACGGATATGCTGCTTCTTATCATGTCCCAGCCGCTGGTGTCCACACTGTCCCTTGACTCTATCTAAAGCGAGGCAGACCTTGGCTACAAGCCTCGGTCCAGCGCACGAGTGTTCGTCCTGATTCTTCTAACTGACGAAGCTTTTGTCGATCTTACTATTTTCAGGTGCTACCAATCCAAGTGTTCATCCATTCTGGTCTATTTCTTTGGATAATTTATGGAGGCCGTGGTTCTGGTATTTGTATGTATTCGCAAATTGTTCACAAGGCATGGTTAGTATCTTGGACTGCAAAAGCACATCTCTTAGTTCTTTAATATGCAATTACTTAGATTTTATTGTCCTAAATGTATGTATCCTTAATGCCATGGTTTGTTACTTATGGTTGTTGTCAAAGGAGGAAATAATAGGGAGGATTGGAGATGCACTGGGCATGCCATGGCAACGAAACAAAAGCTTATTACTTCAATTCAATTATGCAAGCTGAAGAAGGTACAAACTATTAACTCCGATCTTCTAATGCTTCCTTTCTTTTTTTTAATGTGGTTTGGCTTGACAAACAATATTTTCTTTGTGGCATACTGCACTAGCTCTAATTTGAGTGCTTCAATTCAACTTAAAGTAGCTTATTTGCCCTCCTATGATTAGTGGGCAATGATATGTACTGTCCTCAAGTACACTGTCGTTTTTTTGCAAGCGATTTGAAGCTAGCGTGCTGTATTTTTGCAGGTGATTGCTTTAATCCAATTTTGCAAGCAATCTGAAGCCAACAAGCTGAGTTTCTTGCCAAAGTGGCGGCGGTTAGAGATCAATAATACATGTGGTGTAAAGTTTAAATTATTTAAGTAAGATTTGATTTTCCCCACACAAAAAAGGAAGACTTGACTTGATGCCTCGATATGCTACCCTGTTAAGCCCAACATTGACCAGATGCCATCGACCGTGGCTTCTCCACATATCCGGATTGTGCTCATCTGCCCCGCCGTTCCCCATCCCTTGTATCGCTGGCGTTAGTGTGGCCCGATTGCCGGCGTTCGGCTAGGCAAGTGCCATTGTTCATGCGGTTGGTGTTATTATTCACTACAGGAATCGATACCCTGGCATATTATTTTGCTTAGTTGCACATTGTGTTTGCGTATTTGTCTTATCCCTCTCACGTTGATGTTTCATACCATGGTAGTTGTTTATTGTTGTAATATTACGACATTGATAGGATAAGAAAAAATGTCTGCTTGTTAAGAAAGTTCAGAGACAAATTACGCATTGTTGGGTCCAAATTATGTCATGGTTTATATGCATGCCATCAATTCTTCATGTAGCTCACTACCTGATTCAGTCTTGAGAATAACAATTGTAGATAGTCTCATTGAAAATGACTTCTGTATGTCTTGCATATAGAGTCGTACATTGAAAATGTCCTCTTTAGGTCCAGCTTCTCCACATTATGTGTTGTGTCACTCGAGGTAAGTAGATACTACCTACTGTAGACAAATTCCATTTGCATTAGGAGGGGAGTGGCAAAGCCGGAGGGGATGAGGTGCCATCGGCATGGGTGCTTGACGGTGTGCCGTAGACCAGGCGGAGGATCTCCTGGTGGAGCTTGGCAGAAGGGAGGCGCTTGGAGGAGGAGACGCCATGGAGCCTGTGCCTGCTGCTGGTGGGACTCCGTGCGGACGTGTGTTGGGAGGAGCTGTGCATGACACACAAACATGGCACCAAGGCCTTCCGTGTCCACACCGAGGTAAGCAATGACTTGTTTCACTGCCAACCCGCTACAAGTGTACAAGGCCTTCCGCATTCAAGCTGAGAGGGCAAGAAAATTCAATTGTTAACAGGAACATAAAAGTGGCTCATCTTCTTTGATAGAATCATAGAAGTACACAATGATTGGCTGAAGCGTTGGACTGCTAAAGTTCTAGGAAAGATAAAAATCCACCTTTTGCGTATTTATTTTGCTGTTATTGGAGATGAGCTTACGAGTAGAAAGATTAAAGATCTGGTAACTGTCCTTAATGCTTCAGCTGGACGTTTTTTATCTCCGCTTTTGGGGCTGCCTTTATGTCAGTCATGGAGGGAGCTGGAGCAAATTTGTGATTTCTTGTGGCCACTTTTCTCTGAAAAGTGCAGGTTGCCTGGTGATCTAAAATTGTGGATCGGAAATGTTCTTCACCAATGCCCGTCCCAGTTGCTGACAATTTTGTTTGCACGCTCAGGTAAGTGTTTTTTTATGGTGATTTACTAAACATGCTTTGGGTCATGACCCCCTTTGACGTAGACGTATGTCTCCTCTACACATTATTGTCAGGTTGCAAAATAGCAAGTAAGGAACTACAGAAAGTGGATTGCTAAGTTTGCCAAGCATATTGATCAATGTATCTACGTCTAAATTTATTATTTCGTGGCAGCGCAAGGAAATTTCTCCTTTGTGTCCTCTGAAATCTTGCGTAAATTTGTTGTGACTCATCATTGAAAGCAGTTAGAGATGATCTAGAAATACTAAAATAAATTAAACCAAAGGTGTGCCCTGAAACTTGTGCATTATTTTTTTAATCTTTTTGATTGATTTCTTTGGGAAGTTAGTCAAACTTTGTGAGTGTGGAAGGAAGGGGGCAACTGTTTCGGACACTTATTAAACGTCTTAGAGCTCATTTCATCATCTTTGTTTTTCTAACAATTAATAATGAGCTCACAGATGATAGAAGCAGAAAAAAAAGACTTGGCCAAATATCATTTAACCAAATATTGTACATTGTAGAATCAGTAGTCTATCTCACTTCATTCTTGTTAGAACCTGCATAAGATTTTGTATGTGATGCTTTTGTTTATTCAATCAAGTGAAATAAGGGCTACAACAAGAGATCACCATTAGGTTATCATGAACCAGCAAAATGGGCATAAGAAGCTATATTCAAGAAAAGATATTTTGCTCATTCTTTACCCAGAGCAAATATGAAGTCGCATACGAACATCTGAAACTAAGAAGTCAACAAATAGATCAGTATATTCCATGTTAAGTGTACAACTCACAAATAGACATTTCCAGTGAGAAAATATTAACTATTTCTAAAATGTCGTGACAAGTTGTTTTTTTTTTGTAGAATTTTATGCTCTTGCTGTTATCTTAGCCTCACAGGATTGTATATTTTGATGGAATATAGTAAGATTTTCTTATAATCACGAGTTCTTTTATAATTGGATGAGAAGATACCATCTAGCGCATCAATTAAGAATTACCCATATTAATACCTCGAACAGGGATGCATGTATTTGATCTTTCCTGCTGAGATTTAGTGTTTCCTATCGGAGGTCTGAATTTGCATATGTGGGGCCTCTCAGTTAGATTGTAAGTATACTAACCATTCTGTAACTGAGGTTGTGCCATATATCTAGAACTGTAGAATATATTCCACATGTTCATTCAGGGACCTTAGAAATTCACTATTGAGGGTTCATTGCCAAGAAGGCAACTCATCTCTTCGGCATTGAATTTATTTGGAGTGTTGCAATTATCGCAATACTCAGTGACAACTACCAGGGTCATGAAGAAGGTAAGTCATCTCCCATGCATCAAATTTAATTGGAATTGTGCAGCTTCAGATTTGCAGTAATTATGATTAAGCACTCTATCTATATAGTTCAAAACTTAGCTATGTATATCGCAAGGGTAACCAATTAAGTTGGTAAAACTTTCATGTATTTTGCAGTCCTAGCTCAACAATGGCTCCGTGAGCTCTAACAGGTGTGGTGGGCTGCCAACGACCTACACATAGTATTGCTTAAATCGGCTGCAATCACTAGATTCTCGTCACTAACTCTGAACTGGTAGAAAGTGGTCAGGTTGGGAAAGGAGTAAACGGAATGCTACTAAAATAGTGGGCCTTTGGGCAACACCTAAAGCATTGCAATAAGCTTCTGATAAGAATTTCGTACAAGAATAGGTGGTTGTAAATATGTTGAATTGTTCATAGTGGAGTTGTTGTACAGTCTCCCAACAGCCATGATTTACAAGGCTCAAGGGACTATATAAAGGCCAAACACTTGGAATTCAAACAAGCTAGGTTCAAAATGGTAACTTTGAGTTATTATTTATGTTGTTTGGCTGGCTTATTTGATGCCGAAGTTGTATGAGGATACGTGTGTTTTAAAATTTTGCTATTGGATTTCACTTTTTTTTTCTTTATCTCTGTCAATTCTCCTTTTGAGAGCAGAATTACTATAATTTGTCTATGGACCAAAGGGTTCGATCAGGATGTGTCAGATTGGTTTTGGGAAGGCAAGCATACAAGTCGCTCGGCAAAACAAATTTGTTGTGTAGATATTGATGTACTACAGATCCATTCCTGTATTTTACTAATATGCATAGTTGGTTATTAGTACTTGTGAAGTTGTGATACGTGAGGCGTAATGTAAGGTGAAGTGAAACATGGTGGACATGGCTTCGTGACGGCGCTCGCGGAGAAGATGTCAGGGGCGGTAGGGGACATGTTATAGAAGATGTTGGTGGAAGTGGCGTCGGAAATGGCCAAATGCGGTCCCTCGATGCCAACGAGAATGAGGCAAAAATGGGGTTCCTCGGCGCTAGCGAGAAGGAGGCTGATGGGTTCCGTGGAGCAATATAATGCGGCGGCAATAGCGTATCAAGGTCCATTTCCAGCCGGAGAAGAACTGATGAATGTTATATGAGTGATTCATACATTCGTTGGTTTGAAGTGGATTTCAACTATTTTTAGTTTATTACTAGCTATATCTTTTTCTATACATATAAAATTTGGCATGTATTATGTTTACCGATGCAACCATTAATGTTTCTAATAGCCCGTGGCAACGCACGGACATTTTACTAGTTACTATAAGATTTTCCTAGTGTTTCACACGTACATGGATCACTAAAATTAGGCAGCTTCTTGTATTGTAAGGATGTGTTGGTGCATGCATCCTAATTAATGCCTACGTCCAAATTAGAGCAAGTAATCACTAATTAACATGTAGTTAAATGGAATTAATTAGGACGTTTCAATAACTTTTCAAATTGAATACTGCAAACGGTTATACCCGTTAGTGTCTACACCACCACAACAGCACACATCTTAATGCAATCCAAAGGTAGACAAACAAGGAGCCTGGACACCTAGGTGTCCCAAATTGTCGTCCTAGGAGCCTGGACACCTAGGTGTTCCAAATTCTATATATATATATATATATATATATATATATATATATATATATATATATATATATATATATATATATATATATATATATATCATCAAATGTCTCACAAACCACCATATTAATTAATTCAGACATACACACATGTGTATATATATATACACACACACACACAATTAGATAGCTATATACAATTTCTCCTACAATGTTGCCTTCGGAGCCAGTGGCATTAGCCTAATTGGTGCCTTCGGAGAACGATGACAATTGAAAGTGGTTCATGGAGGCGGTAGCGGGTAATAGTATTCTCCCTTCGGATCTATGACCTGGTCGAGCAAAAATCCGCATATTTCCTCTTGAAGTGCTTATACGCGCTCCGTTTCTAGGAGCTTGTCCCGCACCTCTGTGAACTGTTAAGAAGGAGATCAAAATATGCATGTGTATTAGTTGTGTGACTAGATATCGATAATGGTGTAAAAATTGTGAATAGTGTTCTGACAAACATACCCATTCATGTCTTTGAGATCTGCTCGTTTCGGACGTCATCATGCGAATGTTCTCGTAAACGTAGAATGCACACAGATCGGTCCCCTGCGCCTGCTGAAGGGACTATACGAGAATGGAATTTGATCAGATAATAATTAATCAAGCATGATAATTAAAGAGATGGCAACTAACTAGCTAGCTAGCTAGTACTACTTAATTACTTACCTTGGGTCGAAACCATTTCAGCTTTGTTTCCATTCGCCTGGAGTGACGCTAATGAACCTTGCCCAAGCCCTGCCCGCCAACAAAGAAAATGAATAAAGGGATTATTAAATAGTTCATATCAGGAAATGATGAACTAAATAGGCCGAGATATATAGTTAATAATGATTGAAATTACCTGTTGACTATCCCAAACAAGTTGTTATAGTCAGATTTTATTTTGAGTAGTGAGTCCAGTATTTCAACTGTTCCGGCGTCTAACTTTAATGATACACAAGATCCAGTGAAATCTGCATGCACACACGTTTGCATGTCTTAATTAAGCGGACATATGTAAGCAGAAACATGTAGCTAGCTAGTAGGCAAAAATAGAGAATTTGTAGTACAAGACAGTGTGACTCACTGGAAGTTGTAAGGAAGTAGTATATCTTCATTGTATTTGAGGCGCTTCAAGAACTCTAGCATGCTGTCCTCTACATGCTTTTCATATCTCATCTATTTTCCATGTGTTTTCATTAACGGTGTTTGGGTCAATGAACCCAATGCCATAGCGTCCACCTTTTTTTATTTCATACATCTTCATCCTGCATAATACCACAGAAAAGAATATAGTGAGGATAATTACAAGTAATTATTGATCAAAAAGATCACTACAGCTAGCTTGAGACTTAAATTACAGAATGAAATCACTTACAGACAATAGCAACTGACGATAGATTTGTCGAGTGCGTCTTGATTGTATAACTGAAACAGTTCATTATACTCAACGGCCACAGCTTTCTGATGGTAGTAATGATCCTTCTTGACTTCCACCATGAGGGACTCTCGATTGGAACTCTTGGTAATGTCCATGTACCATTGATGCAATTCATACATTCTCGTTGGGAGCTTCTTGACCTCGTCTGGCTTGACCAAAGGTTCGCCCGGACATATTTCCGTTTTATTTCCTCCTCTCTAAGCACAGGCATGGGCTCGATCTCGAGGAGTTGTCCAACAGTGATATTGAGAATTTCAGCCTGCATTATATGCTCGTCGGTTATTACCACATTGCCCACCTCGGGAACATAAACTTTTTGCCCACAATAATATTGGGCGCGCGTACTCTCACGTGTTGTTGGCACAACAAGCGAGGGGATCGATTGCGCCGCCTGTTCTCTCAGCTGGGGAACGGTTTTCGTGCATTTTTTGACAGCTGCTTGTTGTTTTCTCGAGCTCGAGCTCGCCTCCCTCTGTAGACGTGCTCGATTTAACTTCCTGATGTGGCGCTCATAGTCTGTGTCAACAGGCTTCGGAGCTGGTGGTTGAGCCATACGAATGAAGTGGTCAATCGTTTCCTCAGGCACTTTCTCCCTTGGCGGCGGTGGCGGTTTCGGTGCAAAATGGGCTTCCACCTCGGCCTTCGATATGGCTGCGTTTTCCTCCTCGGACTTGTCATAAGGCCTCTGCGGAAGAGGCGCGAGGCTTGGACCATATTTATATCGCTTGCCTCCGCATGTACTTCATGTACTACCTCGACTCGTATCGCTACGCACCATAGCTGCGGGGTGTCTCTTCTGCGATTGCTTAGGCGGCGGAGACGACTGACGTGGCTGAGTTGGACGAGGAGGAGTGGCCTGAAGCTGTGCCGGACTTGGAGGAGGAGTGGCCTGAAGTTGTGCCGGACTTGGAGGAGTAGTGGACGTCTGACGCTATGTCGGACTTGGAGGAGGAGGGGCCTGACACTTTGCCGGACTTGGAGGAGGAGGAGTGGCCTCACGCGTTGGTGGACTTGGAGGAGCGGGAGTCTGCTGACTCAGTGGCGGACTTCGACGAGGAGTCGGGTGACGCGGTGTCGGTGGCCTTTGAAAGACGATGCAATCCTTTCTCCATAGGATGGCACGATGTATGGCCTCTCCCAATGTGTGCTCGTCGTCACCTTCAGGAATGTCAAGCTGTAGCCCCGAATATGGGTCCACCACCTCATCAACCAAGACACGAGCATAGCCCACTGGAATCGGGTTGCAATGGAAGGTTGCCTCGGGGGGATTTGAAAAAGCAACGGCGTCCGCCACCTTCATGGATATGTTCTTCATTTTGAAGTGTAGCTCGCAGTTAGTGTTCTCTGTGATGTCATCCACGGGGTATCTATCCAGCATTGCGTCGCCCGGGGCGGAACCCACGCTGCTTCTCGGCATGGATGGGGCAGTGCTATCCAATGCTGGATCATCCGCTAGCTGCAGCAGCTGCTGAGACCCCCTTTGCTGGCTAAGTGAGTCGATCTGCTCCTGCTGCCGCTGGAATTTGACTGCCAAGTCCGCGTGACTTGCTTCTAGGCCTTGAAGGCGTTCATAGTCCTGCTTCCTCTGCTCCTCCTCCATCTTCCTCTTCTTCTCCTCCGCAATCTTCTTTCTCGCACGGGTTCTGTAGTCGGCGTTCTAGTCCGAAAACCCCTCATACCACGGAATAGCGTCCTTGCCTCGTGTTCTTCCCGGGTGTTCAGGATTTCCCAGGGCACGCGTAAGCTCGTCGTTCTCTCTGTTGGGCTGGAACACCCCCGATCGAGCCTCTTCTATTGCAACAAGTAGCGCATCGTCGGCTCCGTTCAGACATGCCTTCGTCGAAACTTTGCCTGTCTTCGGGTCCAACTCCCTCCCATGTGCATAGAACCAAGTCCTGTACCTAGGGGGCCAGCTCTTAGTAACCGGAGTGACACCTGCATCCTCCATCTCTTTCTCAAACTTATCCTACTTAGGCATTGCCACCCCGTAGCCACCTGGCCCCAGCTTATGGAACTTATCCTTTTTTCGGCATTCTTCTTGTTTATTCTCGACTGTTCCTTAGCTAATTCCGAATCCCTGAATTTCACGAAATCGTCCCAATGAGCACTTTGCTTCTCTAGTGTTCCCTCGAATACTGGAGTCTTCCTTCCTCCCTTGACGTACTTGTCCCATTCACGATTCTTGTGGTTCTTGAATGCAACCGCCATCTTCCTAAGAGCATCGTCCTTGACTTTCTGCACATCTGCTTCTGTGAAATGATCTGGTAGGGTGAAATGTTCCATGAGAGTATCCCAAAGCAGACCTTTTTGTCTATTGTCGACAAAAGTAACATCTGGACGTGGCTTTGCTAACTCTCTCCAATCTTGAAGGGAGATCGGGAGTTGGTCCTTCACAAGAACTCCGCACTGACGAACGAACTTGTCCACAATCTTCTTAGGAGCTAATGGTTCGCCATTAGGTCTGATTGCCTCGATATTGTACTTTACGCCCTCCTTCAACTTTTTGTTCGGGCCTCGTTTCGTCCTGTTGCCTGAAGATTTGCTCGATCCGGATGGCTGAAAGAAGAAAGATCGATTCGTTAATATATCTTCAAGTCATTTAAAACATGTGATGATCACCAGATGCCTGCTTATATAAATATATATACCTCGCCGGTCTTTGTTGTTTCAAGATCAACATTTTCTTCATCATCATCATAATCATAGTTCATGACTTCATCAATTCGGTCGTCGCGATCGAATATCATATCACCCTCCCCGGTGTTGTTTAGAAATTCGGAGCCGTCATAATCTTCTTCATTCTGATCATCATCTGGCCCGCGAGGATGGCGTATCATATCGAACATGGCCTGTTCTCCCTCTCTGCCGGTATTGTCCGCCATAGCTTTTATTTAACTAATCCAAAAGAAATATAAAAAAATTTAGTATTCAAATTACATCATCTCGAATAATAGATATAATCTCGAATACATCGTCTCGAATAATAGATATAATCTCGAATACATCTTCTCAAATAATATATAATCTCGAATACATCGTCTCGAATATTATATATCGAATACATCACTCGCTAGCTAGGTAGCTAATAAAGATCGAATACTACAGAAGAATCTAGGACACTCGTGGTTCCTGCGGCGCGGGTGTTGGACACCCAAGGAGAAGGAACCCTCACAGGATCATAGCTGAAGTGAGATCCCTGAAGAAACAGCCAGGTATTGGAGAACCTGCCGCCCTCTAATGCAACCATATAGCGATGGACGTGCTTGTCCTCCTCACTTACACGACGACGTACCACCTCCGGCGGGGCCGGCTCCCTCCGCACCGAAACTGGCCCACGCGAACGCCACCAAACGAGATCAGGGTCGACGATGGGACCCGGGGCCGGGTTCCTCATCAAGCGGCGCGCCCCTCCAGGCAGCACCTCCCAGTGCCAGCCCGGCGGGACCCAGTCCCGGACATGGGTCAGCCGGACGTCGTCATGGACGGGTCGACGGCGAGGATGAGGGCCGGGCATTGTCGAGAACAAATACTAGCTATATGCCCGCAAAAAGTAAAATTTTTTAATGATTGGATTTTGATAACTAAAATTTCTAACATTTCTATATAATTAACATTTCTATAACATTTCTAACAATGCTATATAACTAACATTTCTAATATTTCTATAACTAAAAAACAGAAAAAAAATATAACATTTCTATATATATAACTAACATTTGTATAACATTTTTAATATTTCTATAACTAAAAAAAGAAAAATTTCTAACTTTTTTATAACTATTTCTATAACTAAAAAACAGAAAAATTTCTAACAATTCTAACTTTTTTATAACTACTTTTATAACTAAAAAACAGAAAAATTTCTAACAATTCTAACATTTCTAACACTATGCTATATAACTAACTATTTCTATAACTAAAAAAAGAAAAATTTCTAAAAAAAATGTATGTGTGTGTGTTTGTGTGTGTGCTCACCGGCGAGGCGAGAGGCGACGGAGGGCGGTGCACGACGGGGACGGCGACGGGCGGCGACGACGGGGATGGCGACAACGGGGACAGGGACGGGGCGGTGACGACGGGGACGGGGACGGGGCGGCGACAACGGGGACGGGAACGACGCGGGACGGGCCGGGACGGGGCGGCGGTGACGACGGGGACAAGGACGACGGGGCGGCGACGACGTTGACGGGGACGACGGGGCGGCGATGACGGGGACGGGGCGGCGACGGGGGCGGCGACGAGAGGGATATGGAGACGGGGGCGCGCGGCGGGCGACGGGGCAGAGGAGAAGAAGCAGATGAGAAACTAAAATTTTTGAAGTGTTTAGTTATATAGGAAGGACCTTTAGTACCGGTTGGAGCCACCAACCGGTACTAAAGGCCTGTTTTGGCCAGGCCAAGCGGCGTGAAGCGCACCCCTTTTAGTACCGGTTCATGGCACCAACCGGTACTAAAGGCCCCCCTTTAGTACCGGTTGGTGCCACGAACCGGTACTAAAGGGGGGTGCGCTGCCAGGCGAGGGGCGCAGAGTTTAGTCCCATCTCGCGGCTGCTCCTTTGAGCTCCTCTCAAATGCAGGCCTTTTGGGCCTACCTGTGTTGTGCTGCCCCGTGGGCCTACTGGGCCTTTGCGGGCCTGTATCCTGGCCCAACAACATGTTGGGTTTCTAGTCGTATGCAGGCTGCTCTGTCCCAGTAGACGGGCTTTTATTTATTTATTTTATTGCTTTATTTTTTTGAGTTGTTTTTTTGTGTATTTAGAGTTTCTTTGTGAATATTTTTGCTTTAGGTACAAAAAATTACAAACTTTCTGTTAGTGCCCGTAGTTTTCAAATTTGAATAGTTTAAATTTTGAATTATTTGAAATTAGTATGAATCACTAGTTTGTGAATAACTTAACTTTAAAAATCAGTGAAGGCATGAAAGAATTTGTTTGCACATAAAATTTCTTCGCGTTTCAAATGCCAAAACACATAATTACCCTAACTATTACAGAGATTCCCTCCTAGGTGTGACACACAGAAGAAAGTGATGATAGTGAAGCCGATCACATCCCAGATTTTTGGGTGTGAAACTTTTTCTTCGCGTGTGTCCCTTTGCGCCGTAACCATGGAAAATCTTCATCATTTAACGCGATGCTCGGGTCAATATTCACTGTGAATGGAGCAATTTCATCAAACTTTTCATAATCTTCTGACATGTCTATCTTGTCATCCACTCCCACGATGTTTCTCTTCCCAGAAAGAACTATGTGCCGCTTTGGCTCATCGTACGATGCATTCGCTTCCTTATCTTTTTTTTTCTCGGCTTGGTAGACATGTCCTTCACATAGAAAACCTGTGCCACATCATTGGCTAGGACGAATGGTTCGTCTGCATACGCAAGATTCTTGAGATCCACTGTTGTCATTCCGTACTGCGGGTCTTTCGTTACCCCGCCTCGTGTCATATTGACCCATTTGCACTGAAACAAAGGGACCTTCAAACCACGTCGATAGTCAAGCTCCCATATGTCTTGTATATAACCATAATATGTTTCCTTTCCCGTCTTGGTTTCTGCATCAAAGCGGACACCATTGTTTTGGTTGGTGCTCTTCTTATCTTGGGCGATCGTGTAAAATGTATTACAATTTATCTCGTACCCCTTGAAAGTCATTATATTCGAAGATGGTAACTGGGACAGTAAGTACAGGTCATCTTCAATAGAGGCGTCATGCATGGTACGTGTCTGCAACCAGCTGGCGAAACTCCTGGTTTGTTCACGTGTAAAGACCGCTCCGGGTGTTTGGAGCTTAGCAAATTCTTGTGTTCATCCATATGCGGAGCCACCAAGGCGGAATTCTGTAGAACTATGTAGTGTGCTTCAGTGAGAGAATGTCCGTCCATACATATTATTTGTTCCCCTCCTAGCGTGCCTTTTCCATCCAGTCTACCCTTATGCCGCGATTCAGGAACACCAATCGGCTTAAGGTCAGGAATAAAGTCAATACAAAACTCAATGACCTCCTCATTTTCATGGCCCTTGGAGATGCTTCCTTCTGGCCTAGCACGGTTATGAACATATTTCTTTAAGACTCCCATGAACCTCTCAAAGGGGAACATATTGTGTAGAAATACGGGACGCAAAACGTTAATCTCTTCGCATAGGTGAACTAGGACGTGCGTCATGATGTTGAAGAAGGATGATGGGAACACCAACTCGAAACTGACAAGACATTGCACCAAATCATTCTCTAACCTTGGTATGATTTCTGGATCGATTACCTTCTGAGAGATTGCATTGAGAAATGCACATAGCTTCACAATGGCTAATCGAACATTTTCCGGTAGAAGCCCCCTCAATGCAACCGGAAGCAGTTGCGTCATAATCACGTGGCAGTCATGAGACTTTAGGTTCTGGAACTTTTTCTCTGCCATGTTTATTATTCCCTTTATATTCGACGAGAAGCCAGACGGTACCTTAATACTGAGCAGGCATTCAAAGAAGATTTCCTTCTCTTCTTTGATAAGAGTGTAGCTTGCATGACCCTGATGTATGCCGTCTTTTCCGTGCATACGTTGTTGGTCCTCCCGTGCCTCAGGTGTATCTTTTGCCTTCCCATACACGCCCAAGAAGCCAAGCAAGGTCACACAAAGATTCTTCGTCACGTGCATCACGTCGATTGCGGAGCGGACCTCTAGGTCTTTCCAATAGGGCAGGTCCCAAAATATAGATTTCTTCTTCCACATGGGTGCGCGTCCGTCAGCGTCATTCGGAACAGGTTGTCCACCAGGACCCTTTCCAAAGACCACCTTCAAATCCTTGACCATATCATGTACATCAGCACCAGTACGGTGGCGAGGCTTCCTCCGGTGATCCACCTCACCTTTGAAATGCTTGCCTTTCTTTCTTACGGGATGCCTGCTCGGAAGAAATCGACGATGTCCCAGGTACACATTCTTCTTACAATTAGCCAAATATATACTATCGGTATCGTCCAAACAATGCGTGCATGCGCGGTATCCCTTGTTTGTCTGTCCTGAAAGGTTACTAAGAGCAGGCCAATCATTGATGGTCACGAACAACAACGCCTTTAGGTCAAATTCTTCCCCCATGTGCTCATCCCACGCACGTACACCTGTTCCATTCCACAGTTGTAAGAGTTCTTCAACTAATGGCCTTAGGTACACATCAATGTCGTTGTCGGGTTGCTTAGGACCTTGGATGAGCACTGGCATCATAATGAACTTCCGCTTCATGCACAACCAAGGAGGAAGGTTATACAAACATAGAGTCACAGGCCAGGTGCTATGGTTGCTGCTCTGCTCCCCAAAAGGATTAATGCCATCTGCGCTTAGACCAAACCATACGCTCCTTGCGTCATCTGCAAACTCCTTCCCGTACTTTCTTTCGATTTTTCTCCACTGCGACCCGTCAGCAGGTACTCTCAACTTTCTGTCTTTCTTACGGTCTTCTCTGTGCCATTGCATCGCCTTGGCATGCTCTTTGTTTTGGAACAAACGTTTCAACCGTGGTATTATAGGAGCATACCACATCACCTTGGCAGGAATCTTCTTCCTGGGGCGCTCGCCCTCGACATCACCAGGGTCATCGCGGCTGGTCTTATAGCGCAATGCACCGCATACCGGGCAAGTTTTCAAATCCTTGTACTCACCACGATAGAGGATGCAATCATTAGGGCATGCATGTATCTTCTGCACCTCTAACCCTAGAGGGCAGACAGCCTTCTTTGCTTCGTGCGTACTCTCGGGCAATTCGTTGTCCTTTGGAAGCATATCCTTTATCATTACCAGCAATTTTCCAAATCCCTTGTCAGATACACCATTCTCTGCCTTCCATTGCAACAATTCCAGTGTGGTGCCCAGCTTTTTCTTGTCACCTACGCAATTCAGGTACAACAATTTTTTGTGATCCTCTAACATGAGCTGCAACTTCTTCTTCTCCAAATCACTTGCGCAGTTTCTCTTTGCATCGGCAATGGCCCAACCTAGATCATCAACGGGCTCATCTGATGCCTCTTCTTCAGCTTCTTCCCGCATTGCCGGCTCAGCTTCTTCCCGCATTACCGGCTCAGCTTCTTCCCCCATTGTTGTATCATCGTATTTAGGGAACTCATGGCCAGGATAGCTGTCGCCGTCCTCTTCTTCATCATTGTCTTCCATCATAACCCCTCTTTCTCCGTGCTTGGTCCAAACATTATAGTGGGGCACGCAACCGGACTTAAACAGGTGGACGTGAATGGTTCTTGACTTAGAGTAATTTAATCCATTCTTATAGCCAGCACATGGACAAGGCATACAACCATCCGCCCGCTTGTTTGCCTCAGCCGCAAGCAGAAAAGTTTGCACGCCATTAATGAACTTGGGAGAGCATCGGTCATCGTACATCCATTGCCGGCTCATCTTCAATACACAACACCGAAAACACCAAATTAATACAATACATAAAGTTCATACAACACTTAAATGCAACAAACAAATAACTCTCTAGCTAAAGCATTTAAATGCAACAACAAATGCGATCAAGATCGCAACTAAGGTAACAATTGATCCAACAGCATAATGATACCAAGCCTCACTATCGATGGCATATTTTCTAATCTTTCTAATCTTCAAGCGCATTTTCTCCATCTTGATCTTGTGATCATCGACGACATCGGCAACATGCAACTCCAATTCCATCTTCTCCCCCTCAATTCTTTTCAATTTTTCTTTCAAGTACTCGTTTTCTCTTTCAACTAAATTTAACCTCTCGACAATAGGGTCGGTTGGAATTTCCGGTTCACATACCTCCTAGAAAAAATATCTATGTCAACTTGATGGGCATAATTTGTCATAAACACGAAATGCAACTAGTTTTAAAAGAGAATATATATACCACATCTGAATCATAACAAGGACGAGGGCCCACGGGGACGGATATCAAAACCATGGCACTATGTATAACAAACAACGTACGGGTAAGATAATTATACGAGTAACTATATATCCAAATCACACAAACATCAATTTTTATATAAAATTTCATGAACAAGAGGCTCACCACAAGGTGGTGCCGGCGACGGGACGGTGCGGGCGATCGACGGTGGTTACGGCGGAGATTTTGAAGGCACCAAGTAAACCACACCTACATATGCAAACTAAGTGTTATTTTTGACCTCAAATTGCATATAAATCAAATACTAGCACATATAATTCCTCCCAAATTACTAAACTCACAAATTAAACACTATATAAAGCATTGCAAGAGCTAATCTAGCAATGAGAGATGAAAGGACAAAATTACTAACCTTTGTGATCATTTGAATCGATGGGGACCTTCAAATCTTGACAAATTTTGGGCAAAATGTGTGATGAGCTCGAGAGGAAGAGGGGAAGAACAGAGAGGGAGGGGAAAGGGGAAGAACAGAGCGAGCTCGGCGGATGGACGAAGGGTTTATGTAGGACAACCTTTAGTACCGGATCGTGACACGAACCGGTACTAAAGGTGCTGGAGGGGCCCCAGACTGACAACATCCTGCCACCACTCTCATTAGTACCGGTTCGTGGCACGAACCGGTGCTAAAGGTTCGCCACGAACCGTTACTAATGAGAGCGGCCCGGCTGGCCGTTGGAACCGGCACTAATGGACACATTAGTGCCGGCTCAAATTCAAACCGTCACTAATGTGCTTCACGTTTGACCCTTTTTCTACTAGTGGTACATTCATTGTCGGTTCATCTGCGTGCATTATATATAATTAAGTGTGTCAAAAACCTTTACAGAACATCATGGATAGATAAGTGATCAAATTAATAGAAGTTCATCATCACATTAAAACCAAAGTACATACATAGTTCTCATTGAACAACACATAGCTCTCCAGAGCATCTAATTAAACCATACATTCAAACTATGTAAAACATTTCAATGCAACAACAAATACGATCATAATCGCAACCAAGGTAACAATTGATCCAATGGCATAATGATACCAAGCCTCGGTATGAATGTCATATTTTCTCATCTTTCTAATCTTCAAACGCATTGAATCCATCTTGATCTTGTGATCATCGACGACATCCGCAACATGCAACTCCAATATCATCTTCTCCTCCTCAATTTTTTATTTTTTCCTTTAAGTAATTGTTTTCCTCTTCAACTAAATTTAACCTCCTAACAATAGGGTCGGTTGGAATTTCTGGTTCACATACCTCCTAGATAAATAAAATCTATGTCACGTTGGTGGGCATAATTGTCATAAACAATAAATGAACCAAATAGTTATAAAAGATAATATATACCACATCTGAATCATAGTCAGGACAAGGGCCGACGGGGGCGGATACCAAAACCATCGCACTATAGAATAACAAGCAATAATAAAAGTAAGAAAATTAGACAAGCATCTATCTAAAGTAAGAATTCTTTTTCTTTCAGAAAGAAGATAAGAACAAGAGACTCACCACGGTGGTGCCGGCGATGAGATCGGTGCGGGCGATCGACGGCGGTGAAGACGGGGACGGGACGTGATGGACCGCTAAACCTAGACAAATCTCGAGGAAAATGGAGTTTCGAGGTCAAGCTTTGAGAGTAGAAAGCTTAACTAGTGTGGCTCGGGCATTTCATCGAACACCTCATGTGCATAGGAGGTGAGCTAGAGCAACACAAAGCTCTCCCCTCGCCGGCCAGAAAAAATAGAGCAGTGTGGAGTGCTCTGCTCCGGCAATGGGGTATATATAGGCAACTCATTGATCCTGGTTCGTGGCAGGAACCGGGACTAAAGGCCCCCCTTCTGTCCCGGTTTCAGCCACGAACCGGGACCAATGGCTGTGGGCCAGGAGCGAGGACCATTGTTCCCGGTTCGTGCCTGAAACCGGGACAAATGGGTCCAGACGAACCGGGACAAATGCCCCACGAGGCCCCTGGGCGCACGAACCGGGACGTATGCCCCAGATGGGTCCCAGTTCGTGACTGAACCGGAACTAATGGGTTGCCAGGCCCCAACCAAAGCCCTGTTTTCTACTAGTGTAAGCGCGAAGAAGGCGATCCCCTACTTATTGGATATACGGGCAAAATAGATCCTTACTTGTAGAGAGCGCACACAGGATCATTAGTTCCGGCTGGCCCATGTAACATAAGACATTGGGTGGTTATTTTCGATTGTTGGAATATTCTAGATTCCTCTTCTTTGCGCGTTTTTTTCCTGTTTTTAATCTGTTGGTTCATCGGTTTTTCTTTTTAATTTATATTTTATATTTTTAAATTTTGTGAATGTATTTTAAAATTTTGGGAATATTTTTCAAATTCTTCAAACTCTTTTCAAATTCATATATTATTTTAAATTTTGTGAACTTGTTCAAATTCTATAAAATTTTTGCATATTTTATGAACATTTTTATCAAATGGGCAAACTTTTTTTCAAATCCACATACTTTTTTTATCAAATTCATGAACTATTCAAAATCTATGATCGTTCTAATATCCATGATCACTTTGGCGTGACATATGTTGATGAAATCGACACCTCTTCTGTACCACAAGACCAAGTTGTTCCATCTGAAGCAAACGCTCCTCCCCTAGTGAAGCTGAAGCTCCTACACCTAGCCCAACGGCTCTAGCAACTGTTTCACCAGCTGGCGCAAGGCATACCACGTAAAAGCCTATGCTTCTCAAACCTTTTGGACATTCCGATGACAAAGGGGAGAGGACATAGTGCTAATAGTTTGGGATGGTATTTATCCAGTTGCAATGCTTGCTGTAAATTTGATTCTAAATGTGCTGTAAAACACTTAGTCCGTGATCTGTCGTACCTCCTACACTTTAAGTTCTTCATGCACACCTCATTATAATATATGCATGTTAATATGCATGAAAATATTTCTCCACTGAGAATTACTAGAAGGGCCCCGGGGTTCTCTCATTTACTTTTTGCTGATGATACTATGCTTTTCTTCAAGCCAACCTTGCAACAAGTTACATATGTTAATAACATGCTTCAGGTGTATGAAAAAGGCACTGGGCAGTTGATCAAGCTGGCAAAATGCTCCATTCTTTTTGGTGAATCTTGCCCACATGATGCTATGAGTTCTTTTAAGAACATTATGGAGGTCAAGACCTCTGCTTTCGAGGAGAAATATTTGGGGCTACCTACACCTAATGGAAGGATGACGAAAGGAAAATTCCAGAATCTACAGGTTAAAATGACAAAGAGATTGTTCTCCTATGATGGGACCCCACTCAGGCTGGCAAGGAGGTTTTTATCAAATCTGTTGCACAATCTATTCCTACCTTCCTCACGAGCATTTTTAAAATTCCTTGGGCAATGTGTGACGATCTTAACCGTATGGTTAGTAATTATTATTGGGGTGCTGAAGAAGGAAAGAGGAAAACCCACCGGTATTCACGGAAGAAAATGACAAGGCCCAAATCTCAGGGTGGCCTCGGGTTTAGGGATTTTCGTTTGTTCAATCAGGCTCTACTAGCTAGACAAGCATGGAGTTTGCTAGCCTTGCCAAACAGCTTATGTGTGCGTCTTCTAAAGGCAAAGTATTACCCGAATGGGAGATGGGGGACACATTTTTTTTCTGGAAATCCGTCACCAACATGGCAAGGCATTAGTCATGGTTTGAACTTGCTGAAAAATGGAATTGTATGGAGAACCGCAAATGGGCAGACAGTGTGCGAATTCGGAGGGACTGCTGGTTGGCACACGCGAACCTACTGGTAGTCTGATAACACAAAAAGGGAGGTGCCGATTCAAGTGGGTCTCCGAACTTCTTGATTATAATGGTGCTTGGGATATGACAAAGCTTCAACAGTTTTTCCTTCCAGTGGACATATGCGAGATTCAAAAGATTCGAAGTTCACCTCGTGTTAGCGAAGATTTCATTGCTTGGGTGCCGGAAAAGTCGGGAGTATTTTTCTGTAAGAAGTGCATACCGGCTGGCCATAGACGAACACCATAATGCTTCGATGACCTCATCTAGTGCTCGCCCTGACAGAGTTCGCGATGGCTGGAACACAATCTGGTCAAGCCCAGCCCCTCCGGAAGTCCTTTACTTTGCGTGCCGTTTGGCAACAAACTGTCCCCCGACATGGTGTAACAAGCAGAGAAGAAATCTGGAGGTTGTTGGCACATGCCCTGTATATGGTACCATAGAAGAAGATACCTTCCGTGCGTTCTGCCCTTGCATAAATGCGCGACGAGTTTGGTATGCTATTACTGCTGAATGGGAGACGTAACAATTTTTTTAACCTTTGGGCGATGAATGGTTCATTCAGCATGTTTGCCGCCTGGAAGAATCTATGCGAGTAAGACTTATGATGCTTCTGTGGCGTATTTGGTATGTACGCAATGAGATCGTCCATGCAAAGCCAGCACCTCCTCTGGATGTTTCGTGCAAATTTATGTCAAGCTATTTAGAATCCCTATAGTCTATCGCCTTGGAGCCAGAAGCAGACTTGTCCAAAGGAAAGGCTCCGGACAAAACATGCTTTCCTCTCATGTCGGCTACATGCAATATTAAGGTGATCCCTAGTATTCCATGGTTTCCCTCTGCATCTAGGCGAGTTAAGCTCAACACCAATGGATCGGTGCTCAATGGTATAGCAGACGCAGGTATGGTCCTTAGAGACCACAATGGGAGTATTATCTTCAGTTCATGCCGCCGCCTATTCTCATGTAACGACGTGCTAGAAACTGAGATTCTAGCTATCAAGGAAGGGCTTATGTTGGCCTGTCAATGGAGTATTCTGGCAATAGGTGTGGAGTCGGATTGCCTGGAAGTAGTAAAGATAGCAGTGTGGCTACATGTCAGTAAGCTGAATTTCAAATTCGGGTCAGTCGATTTTGAATGAAGGAAGGAGAAGGAAGGACCTCGCCAGAGAGAAGGAAGGGGCTCGACGTCATCACCATGTTATATATCTTAGGGTTCAAGGTGGGGGCGCGGTGGTGGGGCTGTGCCAAAGAAAAAAATGGATGCAGGCACGGCTAGAGGGATGGCCGGTGGCGATGGCAAGACGGGTGGTGGGAGAAGGTTGAGAGGAGGGCGGTGCGGCGAGGTGGTCACGGGAGCACCGCCGGCCGTGGGCGGCGGTGGTAGCAGGCGGCCCGGCCGGTGGCAGCAGGCCACAGGAGTAGGAAGAAGATGCGTCTGGAAAACGCATGGAGGAAGAATACATAATCTGCGCCGCTCATTTTCCATCTAACACTTCAAACTGATCCAGGCGAAATTGACTGACCCAAATCAAAATTTCAGTCAATTGACTCCTACCTATTCTCTAAAAATAGTGTAGTGTGATGGATCAAACAAATCAAAGTATGCCTTTTTAGTGAAGGAGATCAAGGATAATCTTGAGGAACGTAGTTCTTGTATTACTCATATATGGCGTAGTCAAAACCTAGCTAGTCACTTTATGGCCAACTTTGAGAGAACACAAGTTCGGATAGCTGTGTGGCTTGGATTTGGTCCAGAGGAAGACATTGACATCATATGATGTGATTGTAACACTTGAGTTCGAGTAATACAAGTTTTCACAAAAAAATATCCTCAAATATCGCCGTCGTTTGCAATGTTATATTCTTTATGATATATCTGTACACAAAGCACTCTCTCGGAATCTCCTCATACTTTACCTGCCATGTGCATTTGCATTTAAACGCAAATTCTTCAAATAGTGCACATTATTGCACAGGGAGAGGGGGGGGGGGGGCTAAGCCTTCTATTTCGTGGAACCAAAATTGTCAAGAGTTATTGTTACTATTATCCAATCTTGTGAAGCATTAGCTCATTTTTTTGTCGAATCATCAAAAATGGAGAGATTGTAAGTGCATCTAGTCCTCCCTGAGTGTTTTGGATGATTCCATAGACAAAACAATTAAGAGACTAATTTGCTTATAAGTATACACATGTGATAGTTCCCAAAGATTGTGTAACAAACACACTACAGGAATCAACTAATTTGCCGTCTGTGACCGTCTTTGCCGCCAGTTTTTGGTCGGGCCTGACGGCAAAGACCAATTTTGCCGTTAGCTGCAGACGGCAAAGAAGTACTGACGGCAAAGTAGACTTTGCCGTCTGCCAAAAAACATACAGACGGCAAACAACTCACTTTGCCGTCTCCTAAAAATTTACCGACGGCAAAATAGACTTTGCCGTCTGAAAAAAAAATATAGACGTCAAAGAGCTCACTTTGCCATCTGCCAAAAATTATACAGATGGCAATGTTTTGGCAGACGACAAAGTGAGCCATTTGCCGTCTGTATTTTATTTGGTAGACGGCAAAGAGAAAACACACCACGCGGATCGATCACGCGGATCGCTCACATGGCAAAATCTAAAACGCACATCCCACCCACCGCAACCTTCAGACACACACACACAGCCCCACCCACCCACGAGCACTCCACGCACGCGCCCCCACGATCGGCCCCCACCCCCACGCGCCTGTCTCCTGTCCTTCTCCCCCGAACTCCCTCATCTCTCTCCTTCTCCCGAGTAGAAGCACGCCGGCGGGCAGCACCCTCCTCTCTCCTCCCCCGAGCAGCAGACCCCTGCCGGCCCGTGCCCGCCCGCCCGTCAGACGACCCCGAGCTGCCGCGCGCAGCTCGCTCGCCTGCCCGTCCGGCGCCCTCAAGCAGCCGCGCGCCGCTGGTCAGCGCCCGCCCGTCCGGCGACCCCGAGCTGTTGTGCGCCGTTGGCCTGCTTTCGCCCGTCCGGCGCCCCTGCGACGCTGCGCGCTGCTGGACAGAGGCCGCTTGCCCGCTCGTCCTTCGCCCCCGAGCGGGCGGACTCTGCGCCCCTCGCCGTTCGTCTGGCGCCCCCGCGCAGCCACGCGCTGCTGGCCAGAGGCCGCCTGCCCGCTCGTCCTTCGCCCCCGAGCGGCCGGACTCTGCGCCCCTCGTTGTTCGTCTAGCGCCCCCGCGCAGCCGCGCGCTGCTGGCCAGAGGCCGCCTGCCCGCTCGTCCTTCGCCCCCCAGCGGCCGGACTCCGCGCCCCTCGCCCTTCGTCCGGCGCCGCGCCGGCCCGTCCGCCCATCCCCGAGCCGCCGGACTCCGCACCCCTTATCTGTCCATCCGGCACCGCGGCCCTCGCCCGCGTGCAGCTCTGCCGTCGTCGCCGTGTGAAGCTCCGTCAAGTTGCCAGCGCCGCGTGAAGCTACGGCCCCACTCTCTTCGGCGGCTCCTCCCTCAGGCACGGCCGCCAAACAAACAGGAGGGAACGGCCGACCATCGACGATGACTACGCGTGATGAGGCCCTCTTGGCGTGGGCGGCGAGTAGCTCTGCTTCGGCGAGGTCGGCCTCGGTCCGATTTTGTCGACTACCGATGTTGGGCGAGATGCTCTGCTCCGATGTGAGGCAATTAGTTTTTCTGTTAGCTGATGCATGCACAGTGTACCGTTCACAAATCTGTCAGTCCGTGTTGTATGTTAAGCAATTTTACCCTTTTTTAGTAAAAACAATTCTTTGCCGTCTGTACATTAGTCCGGTTGACGGCAAAGAGCACATTTTGGCTGACAGCAAATACATGGTTTTTGCCGTCTGGTACTCTTTTTGGCCGATGGCAAAGTCAGAGTTTGGCTGACGGCAAAGACTTTGCCGTCTGCCCGATAAAAAGCTGACGGCTAATTACTCTTTGCCGACTTTTCCTTTACCGTCACACTTTGCCGTCAGCTGACGGCAAAATCTTTGCCGTCTGTATTTCAGCCTTTGCCGTCTGTACTTGCCTGACGGCAAACTGTCTGATTCCTGTAGTGACAGTTATGTCCACAAAAATGTTGTGATTGCAGTGCTTGTCCCTAAGGATTATCAAGAAACTAAATATTATTATATCTGTCCGTACAAATGCGCAGGTCACACTGCTAGTTTAGTAATTGTTTAAATAGGCATGCTAACAATATTTATTTAGTTGGCAATAATCTCTCAAACTTTTAAGTCATACTTTGAACCAAATATTATGGTGACACATTGGACATTAAAGTTTAAAATTTTAGTCTGCAAATTATAAATTGGCCAAATAAATATTAGACCATATTTGAGTCTCAAATCCATTGGTATCCAATTATGTAGATTTCCTCAAATTAATTTCAGTTTAGTAGTAGTAGAAGAAGATAGTACTCCCTCGGATCTAAAATAAGTATCATGGTTTTAGTCCAAAATTCTATTTTTTTACAAGGAGAGCAAGCACCGGCCTCTGTATCGAGCGATGCACACTACCATATTATTAATTATTTAACAAAGCTTTGACAAAGAACATGCATCAAACAACCCGAAACCACCACTCACAGCTACAAACTCCACAATAGGGAATGCCCTCACAGCCAACAATTTAGAGCCATGCCAGGAGTATACACCCAGATGCAACAAACCCATAGCGTACAACACATGCACACGCTACAGAAAGACGCCAACATTATCGAAACGTTGACCCATCTCCAAAAAAGAGATCCGCATCATCCATGCTAGGCTGTCTAGCGGCCATGACACCAAAAAGCACCACCACCCGCGCGTGTCCATCATCATGGATCCTCCATCGAGACCCCGCCACACCATGCCATCGGGACTCATCGTCTTCGATGTGGTAGACGCGATGCCACTCCACCTTGGCGAGGATATCTTGCTTGGGAAAAGACCCAAGGGAAGACAAACATCAAGACGACACCCTCAGGATGGGAAGCGACGTGACATCGATGCCGTCATCCGACCTTGCACCGAAGGGTCCAGGCCTTGACCAAAAGATGTGACCCGAGAGCTGAGGTGGTCGAAGAGATCCACGACGACCCTAGGAGGAAAGTGACTTCTGCAGACGTCGCGCCGTCGACTTTCACCTGCAGCAATTCTTCCTCTGCACCCCCATGTTGTCAAATGAATCCAGAAAGACCCGCTGGCACCGCCGGCCTGCAAACCCACCAGCAGAAACACTTTCTGAGCGGTGAGGGTGTCACCACCATGCAGGAACCAATGACCTCACCGCCGGTAGAGCAAACGGGCCAGTTCGGCCCAGATCTGACTCCTCAGGACATTGTCGCGGAAGCTGCGTCATCTAACAACCGGGGAACCGGGCCAGTCGGCCACTGCGCCGGCCGGAGTTGCCGAAGACGAGCCACCCTCCACCACGGGCCAAAACCGGCAGCCAAGGCCGCCACTGTAACCACATAGACACCCGCACAAGAAGCACTCACCTAGAACCGCGGCGGAGGGATACGTTGCCGCCGCCGTCCTCCCTCCGCCCGGGCTTTGCCCGGTGGTGATCCGGTAGCGGCCTACACGTAGATGGGTTTCGGGAGAGAGAGAGGGGTTTCCAAGTGCACGCTTTCAAATTTGAACTAAAACCACGACACTTATTGTGAATCGGAGGGAGTAGTATTGATCAGAATCCATCCTTGCTAATAAGAGTTCTGGAATCAAATCTCTCCGTCTTATTTGGTTGCTAGCTAGCTCTCTCCAAGTACGGCTAATCGGTAGCAAAATTAAGATGATTGCTAGCATGATAATATTGTATAAATTAATAGAAATGGGCATTACGATCAATGATCCGCCGTCAATTGAGTATAAATTGAGCATGCAAATATATTGGACGACACCCCTGCAGTACCTTCAGTTCAATCATTCAGCTGCACGAGTAACCTCTCCCAACTAGCTAGCTGTAGCTAAAATCAGTATGATGGAGATAGTTGTTGTAAAGTTTAAAAAAAATGATGCATGCGTGCACAAACGAACTGATTAAGCTCGGTAGCCGCTACCAGACGGCCGGTGCGGATAGCAATTGATTAACTGATAGACGGCGACGACAACCCATTCGTGTGCAATATGCATTATGATCAGTATAGTAGTGCCAAACTATTCAATACAATCATTCACTGCTCCAACGTATAAAATGCCATCGGCTCGATCTCACATACTGAAACCACATGTGGAACCTTTTGTGTCTCCCAACTTGCAACCCAAAATGGACAAAATCGCACGCACGGATCCGGTTGTTGCGGAGGTCTACTCTATTTCTTTTTTCAAAAAAACTTCCAATCTACTCATCTTCAATCATGACAGTGCAAAGAATATCAGAAATAATAAAAAATTACATCCAGATCCGTAAACCACCTAGCGACGATTACAAGCACTAAAGCAGCCGAAGGCGCGCCGCCGTCATCGTCCCTTCTTCGCTAGAGTCGGGCACAACTTGTTGTAGTAGACAGTCGAGAGTCGTCGTGCTAAGGCCTCATAGGACCAGCGCATCAGAACAACAACCGCCGCCGATGAAGAATAATGTAGATCAAAAGGATCCAAGTCGAAGACACATGAACATAGGCGAACAACAACCAGATCCGAGCAAATCCACCGAGGATAGATCCGCCGGAGACACACCTTCAAACACCCACCAACGATGCTAGATGCACCACGGGAACGTGGGCTAGGTGGAGAGACCTTTATTCCATCTTCAGGGAGCCGTCGCCGTCTCGTCTTCCTGAGCAGGACACAGAACCAAACAAAACGTGAAGGAACGACTAACAACGAAGCCCTCTCGCCGGCCTTTGCCAGAATCCACCACGCCCCATGGCCTTAGGGCCACTGAAAACGAGGCGAACCTGCGGCGGCACCAGCGATAGGCACGAACCCTAGCTTTGTCTTGGAGGAGGCGGCGCCGGCGAGAGGTCTATTCTATTAGGATCATCGACCTGAGTCGCCACTTGCCATCTGAATATGCCATGAGTTATACTCCCTCCATTTTTAAATATAAATCTTTTTAGAGATTCTAGTATGAACTACATATGAATGTTTTTATACTGTACTTAGGAACGGAGGGAGTACAGCACAATTTGTACGTAGCATGTGCTGTGCTAGTGCGCGCGCGTTGAGGAATGAAGATACCTGGTCATCCATTCCATCCAAACGGCAGATCGATCGTTGTAGTAGTCCAGGACAACGGCGTGTAGAGTGCCAGAGTGCGAGCTGCTCTACATGTACGTGTGCGTCACAGCACAGGTCATCTATTTTTTTGGCCGTGGGTGCATGCACGTCTGTCCAACACCTGTGCTACCTCGTGGATCGCCAACATGACACCGAAGCGCTGCCACTGCACATGCACGGCGAACCACCACCGCCGGCGTTGCGTGGCGTTGAGATTTGACTTTGAACGCGTCCCCCACTCACACGTGCAACCACCACTTGCCAAGCTACCCTGCCTCCTCCTGCTCCTTGCATTGCATATATACCACATTGATCGTCTCCTCCATCGATCAGATCTCATCTCATCTCAGCAACAACACACAAAAAGCACAAGAAGCAACTAGTTAGCCGATCCATCAAAATGGCTCCCAACTTCGGGCGTTCAATCTCCTTCCCTCTCACCCCGGCGATCTCCTTCTCAAAGTCACCCCGCCACGTCCGCTCCGTCAGCCTCCCCGGCACCACCTCCTCCCACCCGCTCCTCGCTAACCTCAACGCCCACATCGCCGCCCTCCGTTCCTGGATCCAGCCGGACACTAAGGCCTCTCTCCCTGCCGGCCTCTTCGCCATCCAAATGCTCCATGCCGCACTCGCCGACCTTCTCCTCCTCCCAGCGTCCCAGGCATCCCTTCGGTGCACCACCAGCAAAGCCGCCGACAGCCTCCTAGTCGCCTTCCTCCTCCTCGCCGACGCGCACCAGGGCTTCCAGGAGTGCCTCATGTCGCTCAGGCACGCGGCGGCCGAGTCCTGTGCTGCACTCCGCAGGGGCGATGCCACAAGGCTCGCGTCTGCCTCCAGGTCCCAGCACCGGGCCGAGAAGGTCATCGCTCGCATGGCCGCGTCCGTCTCCGCCGTCTCCTCCAAGTGCGCCCGCCTGAACCTCGTCGGCGAGGATGCAGAGATGGCCGGTGCGATGATGGAGGCAGTCGCTGCGAGCGCCGCAGCCTCCGCGGCCGTGTTCTCAGCTGCCGCATCAATGTCGTCCTCGGCATCCTGTTGCAAGAAGATGGCCATGTTTGTCCCCGTGTTCGCCACCATGAAGGCCGCCGCGCCGGAGACGGCAGAGGCGGCCATGGAGAGACTGCATGTGCTAGAGCGGTGCTTCGACGAGTGCGATGGAGCCTGCAACAGGGTGTTCAGAAGCGTCGTGCAGACCAGGGTTTCACTTCTCAACATCATGACACCCACGATCTAGTCATCTAGTTACTCATGTCATGTGTACATATAGAAAATGAAAAAAGGAAACTTAATTAGCTAGGGCATGTGTATATATTTTGCCAATTTGGCACTGCACAGTGTACACATATATAGAGAAAAAAGATAGTACAAAGAATAAGATTTTGCTACACTTGTTCAGACTTGAATAGTACTACATACAAAAGGTGTATTCAATTTAATCGTGTTATTTACAAGGCTGCCGGTGCAAAGTGATGAATTGATTTGTGCTTATCTACAACTCATGCATAAACTGTTCATCACGGTGTGGTTTGTTCAATTTCATACTCCGTTCAAGTTCGGTACTCCCTTCGTCCGAAATTAAGTTGACGCTCAAACGGATGTATCAGACGTATTAGTTGATCTTAAGCTGCTAACAATAATGATGAACACTCGGCGATCTACGATGTTGACCGAATGCTAGAGGGGTTTGACCTGGAGATAATCCTCTTGTTTTGTGTCATGGCAGGTCATGCCGACATGCCAGACCAGGTTGGAGCACATGCGATCACATGACTCCCTCCCGCCTGCTCGATGTGGGGGCACTAGCACCCTACGTCCTGAACCTTCATGTGTGATTGTCCGGTGTGTAAGGGAGGTGTCACATCAATGTTGTGCACCGGGTATTTAAACATCAGACCGCCCTTTCATTGATAACTCTGGGCCCTATGCTGGCATGTGCGGTATCCAAGACCTCCCTAGGGCGGTTTTCGACGTTGCAGTCATCTGTAGCACGGACGATTTGCGACACTTGTATCATAGGCCCCTTATATATGTGGGGGTAGACACATGATATAACATATACCAATATAATAGCAGAGGCACGCAGGGGGAGCCGGCAGTGTGTGCCAGCGCCCGGTTGGCCGGCGTGCGGTATTGTGACGGTGTCACGAGGAGGGGCCTATAGTCCGACCCCCGGGATGTATCCGGATCGGTGAAACTTGTTAATAAATTTCGGTGTCGTCCTCGTGTGATTGCTTTTAGTCCTTGATATATCAACTATGTGTCTTGAACTAAGTCGCTACAGCGATGGAATGAGATCGAAAGTGCAACGAAAACTAGCCTAGACGAAATGGGTGAGAAATAGGGGAAAAGGCAACAAGTAATTATTAATCCGACTCACCACTCTAATCATGTTTTGCACTACATATAGTATTTGCACTGTAAGCCGAGTGCATTTTATCAAGTACTCGGCTTATACCCACCATTGTCACGGAGCCGTTGGCAGACGACGCGTAGGCCACCTGGCAGTTATTTTTGTCGTGTATGTTCTATAAGCCGGGTACTTTTTGGCGGACCTCACAGATTATTCGGGAATACGCCGAGTATATAATGTGAACCGAATGTCTTCTTAGGTAATACACGCCGTATGTATTCATAAGCCGAGTGGTCTTTTTTCTTCGTGTCTCCTTTTGCAGATACTCAGCTTACATTCGAATAAACCGTGAACCCGTGTTTTTCAAAACAAAAATAAGCACTCAGCAAATGTATAGTTACTAGGCGACCTGTGTGTTTTCCTGTAGTGTGTGTTGGGTACTTGGGGTGAAAGGCATGAAAATTATAGCCACTATGTCAGTGAAGCCTCTAATGCCATGCCAAAATTATAACATCTATCGTCATCGGCTCATGTGCATTAGCGACCATGCAGTACAACATTGTGGCAAGTTTGATTATCCCCAACCAAGGATCCAACTACACCGTAATTGAGAACGCTCAGTAACAGTGGCATAATAAGCATCCCTAACAGCAGTGGGTAGAGCACTCGTACGCACCTCAATCCTGACTTCCTGAGACGTGGTGTCGCTGCAGCAGCTTCCCAAAACTCCCTTGCGGCTTGGACCATGTTTCCTTGGCGTGAACCACAAGTCACGACAGCGTTCATGTGGGTGCCGCCGTCGTCACCACACGAGGTGGCTGCTGGGTACATGTGTGCGCGAGATAGCTGGCGGCGTCCACGTCCACGTCCACGTTCATGCGAAGCGGCGTGGTCTTCCACAGGGGAGATATCATGGACAAGTGATTTTGGGGAACGATCTGCCAGTGATCTCTCTTGCGGTGCAAAACCGGGAGGGATAGTGGGGAGGGGCGAGGAAAACCGACGTGGCGTGGTTGGAAACCAGCGAAGAGAAGAGATATAATTCGTCCGGTCAAAAATCCAGACCCGTTCCCCTCGTCGGTCTCGGACTCCCCTTCCTCTCTACAAATTCCCCAGCGGGACAAACCCTAGTTGTGCCAACCCTCCCGTTTCTCGCCAGAAACTCGCCGGAGAAACCCTATACAGTTAAATCGAGCCGACGGGAGGATGGTCGACGACGGCGAGGCGCAGGCCGTGGGTCTGAAGCGGTTGCTGCTGGACTACTACTACGGCGATAGAGAGATCATGCACGACGAGGTCCGAGACATGGCGGTCGAGACGGAGATGATGCGCTCTACAATTCAGAGGTGGAGCTTCGAGATGCGTCGGCGTGGGAGGAGCCGGATCGAGGACTACAAGCCACTGGTGTGGCCATCCTGCTCCCACGGCGACAAGGGTCTGGAAGTCGTTCGCTCCATGCTGAAAAAGGCGACGGACAAGCCCATCGAGGAGGCCTACCTCGAGGCGTTCCGCCGGCTCCCGGCGGACGCCATGCCGGAGCTCGTCGAGTGTGCTTATCTCGGCGGCCACTGCATCGGCATCCTCGACCCAGTGTCCAACATCATCCTCAACAGCCTAAATCTGCTCTGTCGTCGCCGTGCCGGCATCTATTCGCCATCCGAGTACCTGATCCCGCCAGGACCTATCAACCCTCATATCCGCAACACCTGGTCAGGGATTGCCTTCGACTCCTATTGTGCCCTCATTGCATTCATGCAGGTTTATTTCCGCTATCTCTCCCAAGAACAGGCCCGGTTCTACATCCACCTCTCTCGCGGTGACTTGCTTGTTGCCATCTGCATCGCTGAGATGGAACTGAGACAGTCCACCACAATCATGCAAGAAAACCAAATCGCAGTCTGCCACTCTGACCTCTTCCGCGACCGGGCCAAGCTTGCTCTCCGCATCGCAGCAATCAAAGTCAATCACCCGACCCCCAATGATCTTTTACTGCTCTTCCACGAGCAGCCCACGGAGGACATGAGAACTTTGCTGCTAACATTGGAGGAAGGGCGCTGCCTAGGCGTCGATGACGTGGAAACCTTCATAAAGGTTTTGGACTACCAACACCTCATGGTTCCGCATGACCTGCACCTCACGTTGCCTCGTGCGCTAAGCAGCGAAACAGACTCCGACTCATGCCCTCGTTACTGTTTCAACCTCAATGGCCATGGCCAAGGAAGCAGCATGGCAGCAACACTTACCTTCAAACGCCATGCAGCATTCAACCTCGCCAACATACGTTCATCCAAGACTATATTCTGCAAGATCAAATCCTCCATCAACCTCTTCCCAGGGTTCCACATGCACACTCCGATGGAGGTTGCCGATGCAGAGCCCACGTGCCAGCACATTGAGTCAATCAAGATGTCTCTTGTCGACACCATACATGCATTTTATGTCGAAGCTCTCGCCAAGCTGCCCAGCTCTCATCCCCAAAGGCTTCTCCGTGGTATACTGATGGCAGGGCACTGCTATGGCCTACTGGACCCCGTCTCCAACATCATCATCCATGCTGTTTGGTACGATGCCATCAGGCCCCCACAACATGATGGCTGCTATGAAATTCAGCCCGATATCCTTAGTGCCACCACATTGCGGCGTCTAGAGCTCAGCTCACTTCAGGGCCTTATTGCTGCTGTTCGTGCTGCTACAGATTTTTCGGAGCACAAGGCTGTGCAGTTTCTCCGCGCTATACGATGTGATTTGTCTTTCATGTCAGTGATGTGGCAGTCAACAGATAAATGTGCTAGTGTATTTCATCATGCTAGCAAGGCTGCGAACCACCCGTTGAAAGAGGAACATATATCTAGTCTTGGATTCCTGTTTGAGCCTCATACAGCATCCATCCTGACCAAGATACTTAGAATTGGAGGAAACCCTCTCTCTGATGCCTCCGTCACAAAATTACACCTGGTGTGCAAAGACAATTTATCGTTGCCATTGTATGGGATTTCTCCAAAAAATATTGTTATGTCAAGGTTACCGGAGATTACAGCTATGAAGCAAAGGTTGGAGCAGAAGCAAGTCTTTCTTCGTGGAGAGCTTGACGAACTCCTCCGCCTCTACGCCATTCAACATCCTTGGGTAAGCTGCCTTTCTAATCTTGACCATTATTAAGTGGAATGTGATCAAGTATGGTATTAGCTAGAGATGGCACAAGAATCATGTTACTTGCAGTTCTAATGCCGTTGGCCGTTTGTGTAGGAACCGCTGTATAATCTGGAAATGATCTGCGGTGTGGAGGAACATAGGTCGTATTCTTATTGCTACCATGTTAACTTCCTGGCGGTTCCAGAACGTTCAGCACCACGAGTCCTCTTTTTTGCTCAACTTCGGATGTCAAGATCTCAGAGCGAACAATCTGGTGGTGGCTCGTTTTGCTGCCCGCTTCCTTATTATGATGCCGACAATCCATTTCCTGGTAACCATATTTATTTTTCATAATTTGAATTGCAATACGTAAAGTCTTTCTCCTGCCGTCTTAATACTCAAGCATAATTATCTATTTTTCTGATAGGACGATGCTCAATGTGTGAGGCCAGTATGGGAAAAATAATACACCCTGCTTCTGGTGCTCACATCGGCCCGGTGCACACGGAACCTACAAGTACAGTGGATTATGTATACGCGAATGCTCCAGTGTCAATGAAATGCTATCAGACTGATATGGATGACCTTGTTGAATCCGAATTAACCTACTGTACTGAACCATTGGATTACTCTGCTACTCAATCAGAAGCTACGAAGTTGTGATCTCTGTCCTGAAAGTTCCTTTTTTTTAGAGGAACAAAACCCCATGAAACATGGGGAGGTCACTGAATGATAATCTTGTAACTTGTTTTCCATGTAGCCGGACCACCTAACACTAATGATATGCTTCAATGAATGACACAACATTTCTGCTATAATGTGCACATAATCTACTTTAGATTTAGTTATTACAATTTGATACAACAAATGATTGTTTCTTTGTTCTTTAATATTGTTTGGTAGGATTATTTGGCCGCATGCATCGATTGATGCAAAGGCCGGGGGTTTTAACCTCCTTTAAAAAAAGGATTAAATTAGTAGGCCGTACAAATGCATCCGTAAATTTACGCACAATCTAAGAAGCGTTCACAAGGTGCCAGGAGGATTTCAATCGGGTTTTGAAGGACCCATTTTATTGCAAATCTTGCAGCCTCGTAACCACCCGCGTGCTGCTATGCTTCGTTCAGTTATAAATGAATGATTTGCTTAAGGAAGATTGCTGCTTTCTTGTGCCAGTATCAGGAAATGCATAAACGTCGATTTATTTGAAGATATATTTCTTAACTAGATAGTACTACCACATGATAGTTGTAGCTGCTCATACAACTACTAGGAGTCTGTTGCTGGCGTTAGGAACACTGGCAAAAGGGTTCAAACGAGTCGTAAAGCCCAAGAACAAACTAAACAGGTCACACCTCCCAGAACAGATACCAACTTTTCAGCAAAACAAACAGGGGAGGGGGAGCGCTACTGAAGATCTAAAGCTTCACAGGATACCAACTTTGCATCTGTTATTCAAATTGTTAAAGATTTTTACAGACGAACAAAAATGACTTCTCAGATAGGGTGCAGTAATGTGATGACCCTTTGATTGCCGAGAACAAATTGGCACAATTTCTTATATGCAGTATCACTATTTGTTCTGATGGTGACTAGTTACCCTTTCATGGGTACTAGTGGTTGGGGCCCGCCATTGCGGTCCGCTTCAGAGAAAGCTATGCGCACCTCATGAGCATGCCAAAAATTTTAAAAAATATTCTCGCATCATGTGGACATCACAACCATCTTAAAAGGAAAAAGAAAAACCTAGAAAAAACTTTTCTCAGAAAAAAGTCTCCCTAGAATTTAAAAAAACACTAAAAAAGTGCTTTCTCACTGTGACCAACCAGCATGCGCCACATGGCCTAGCTGGTTGACCACCATCCTAGCGCCTCTTAATCGGTTTAATTTTATTAAATCCGGGTCTAAGCTTGTATATCAACACAAAAATAATTACATCAAGAGATCACATTTCATATACTACTGACCTCACACTTTGTATTTTGAAGTGGTAATTCTCTTGAACTACAAAAGTTACATATCTTTCAACATGAATCATGAAAAAATGATTATCTTATGTCAACATGAATAATAACAAAAGCACTTCAGAAAAGCACACATTGACGTGTGGCAGACCGTAAGCCGAGTGCAGAAACACGGGTACTTGGCTTACATCTAAATAAGCCGAGTATGAAATGAGAAAGGGAAGGCAAAAAACGAAAGTGCCTTTCTACACCCAGGAGCAAATGCTCCTGGAGTGAACAGTAAAATCAAAAAAAATAAAAAAAAATCAAAAAATTCTGAAACTTTTTTGTGACATACTTACACAAATGTTTGTCGTGCACACAAAAATTCATCGTGAAATCACATTGGTGGAAGCCGTGCCAAAAAAACAAAATCGGAGTTCCAAAATGCTTTTGTAAGTAACATTTTCAGAGCATCGATTTTTTTTTACCACACCTTCCACCAATGTGATTTTGTGATGAAAGTTTGCATGCACAACAAACATTTGTGAAAGTATTCCTCAAATAAATTTCAGATTTTTTTGAACTTTTTTTTAATTTTTTTGATTTTACTGTTCACACCAGGAGCGTTTGCTCCTGGGTGTAGAAACTTCACGTCCGGCAAAAAAGTGATTCTCAACTTAATAATTAGATCGAGTGGTTCAAACAAAAGGATCTTGGCTTACCTACGAATCTCGGCGTAGCCCAAAAAGGCACTCGTCCAGCTAGTGCTCGGCAACGGCTGTTGCCACGTGGAAATCATGGAGACTGCAAACAGCTCCGTGACGGAGCTATCTATAAGCCGAGCACCCGGGTAAATGGCACTCGACTTACACGTTCCCAAAAACAATTCTACAAAATTTAGTTTTAAAAGTGGATTCTTTGCAATAGTTTCGCGATAAACGGCACTAGGCTTATAGATAGTACAGAAGGCATAATCCCCCCCAAAGAATTTAAACTATTTGAAGAACTTGCATTTAAATGCAAGTGCACATGGCGGGTAAAGTATGAGGAGATTCCGAGAGAGTGCATTTTGCCCAGATATATCATGAAGAATATAGCATTGCAAACGACGGCGATCTCTGGGAATATTAACATGCATATAATATAATGAGGTAATGCATGACGAACTTAAAGTGTAGGAGGTACGGCAGATCATGGACTAAATGTTTTACAACGCCTTTACAATAAAATTTAAAGCAAGAGTTGCAACTGGATAAATACCATCCCAAACTATTAGCACTATGTCCTCTCCCCTTTGTCATCGGAATGTCCAAAAGGTTTGAGAAGCATAGGCTTTTACGTGGTATGCCTTGCGCCAGCTGGTGAAACAGTTGCTAGAGCCGTTGGGCTAGGTGTAGGAGCTTCAGCTTCACTAGGGGAGGAGCGTTTGCTTCAGATGGAACAACTTGGTCTTGTGGTACCGAAGAGACGTCGACTTCATCAACATATGTCACGTCAAAGTGATAATGGATATTACAACATTCATGCATTTTAAATAGTTCATGAATTTGACAAAAAGTACGTGGATTTGAAAAAAAGGTTAGCAAATTTGATAATATGAAAAAGTTCATAGAATTTTTAAAAGGTTTAAAATTTCATAATTTATGAATTTGATAAAGTTTTGTGAATTTAAAAAACATACCCATATTTTTAATAATGTTCATGAATTTTAAATAATATATGCATGATTTTATAAAAAAAGAAAAACCGGTCAACTAGAAGATTAAAAAGAGGAAAAGGAACACGGGCAAAGAGGGTTCTAGAATATTCAAACAATCGATAATAAGCACCCAGTGTCTCCTGTTACATGGGCCAGCCGGAACCAGCGATCCTCTGTGTGCGCTGGCTACGAGTAAGGAAATATTGGGTCCATAAGGTGGCGATTTCACTAGATGGCACTCGCATCGCTCGCTTCTGTGCCTGCCCAACAACGCGGAGCGCTCGGTTGCTCTTACTGCTAACGCCTCGCTTCGCTCGGCAGGTGCTTATCAACTGGTTGAATGGTTGATCAATTAACTTTAGGGGGGAAATATGATATATTTTGTTGATTTTTTTTTAAAAATGAAATCTAAATTTCTCAAATTTTGGGAACAAATTTGTGAATTCAGAAGAAAAAAAATGATATTTTTTAAAAACATGAATTCAAAAAAATGTGAGATTGAAATATGTTCATGAGTTTCAAAAAAATTCAAAAATAAGATTTTTTTTCAAGATTTTTTAAAAAATATCATGAAATTAAAAAGCTTCATAAATCCAGAAAGAGTTCATGAATTTGTAAGAGGCTCATTAATCTAAAAAAGCCTAAAGAATTTGAAAAAAGCATGAATTTGAAAAAAGCTCAGAAATGTGAATAAAATTTCAAGAAATTGAGAAAAAAAGGTTCACAAATTTTAGAAAAGGAAACAAACATGCCAGTTGTGTTGCTGGCGGGCACCATGATCCAAGTCGGGACATCTGGGAGGCTTTGGTGAAGACGACGTAGGAGATGCTTGTGTTGCTGGCGGGCACCATGCCAGTTACCGATGTCGCAGCGCTACGGAGGACCGCTCCGCCGGACTATGACGACGCTTAATATAATAGTACGCCCGAGAGATTCTCTCCCATTACAAACCGCTCAAGGATTGGTACGTTTGTGTGCCTAGCGATTGACCTAGGGAAGAGTATGCTTACAACTTTACAAGCTATGGACATGGAGGTAGCTGACCTACTCGCTTCTTTTAGTTTGTGTGATCCACACTCGAAGCTAGCCATAGGTACGTGCAATAATAGTGTGTGCAAATCACATGGGTGTGACAACCCAACCAATCCATCGATGCATTCATAGTACATGCTTAGCTTGATCAAGTTCCGATTGATTAACTGAGCAACTTGGATTCATTAGCAACCTTAGCTAGTACTACTACATTTCATAGTACATGATCAGTTTGATCCAATTATGAATAATTAGCTGCACAACTTGAGTTCATTAACTAGCTTAATTAGCCAGCAGGTACTGCCACTAAAACGCTTGAGAGCTTAGATCGGAGAGCTAGGCAAGTGCATGCCCCAACTTGACCACTTGGATAAAATTAACTAGCTAGCAAGGCTAGATCAGGACCTGTTTTGCAGTTTATATCAACTCCTAGTGTCGAGCTTGACAGTGTTGATTAGCTGTAAGACCCTAGACGGGCCGACAATATTAGGGCATGATTGAGCAGATCTTCTCTTCACCCCTCTAAATTGAGAAATGTATGTAGTTTGGTGTGGAAACCATCGGACTTAGTTCTCGCTAGCAACGACGCAACTAAAGTTCTATCCCTCGATGGAGTTATTATGTGATGGGTGGTCTTTTTCCCTTCAGCGCTGGGAGCGGCTATTGGGAATCTTCACTCATCCACTAGGGAATTTTTATTAAGAATTCTGCTGCTGGACAAGCTACAAGATGACTATGTTCTTACAACTATTCAAGCAACTCAGCAAGACCCAGGAATCATCTACCATTGATATCATCTACCAGGAGCTCCGCCGACACGCTTCAGCTCTCAGGGAGGAGAGCCCTTGATCTGGCGGATGATCATATCTTCATGCATTTTCTGAGTGTGGCATGTGTTTCGGCTCTTGAGCCAAGGATCTTTTTGGGTTTGTATTGGGTGTGTTGGCATTGAGCCCGTCCTTCCGAGGATTTGTTTCAAGTACAGTGTATTTTATTCTCATCGAACTAGGGTATGTTAAACCTTAAGGTCGCCGGTTCGCTAAAGTCGGGCAAACGCCTCCTGTCTAAAAATTTTAGGGCAACCATTTCTTGGAACCTTGTCATAATTTCAGTTGTGTTATGGACAATGTTCAGCACAGGGTCATCACACGTACAATATGATCAGTACCATGTTAGCAAGAAATGTACATATCTGTGGAATTTTTCCAAAACCACAATTTCCCTCCATACAAAAAACAAGATACCTAGCATGACTAGAGCTGCTAGCTGCTAGACTGGCTTGCTTTGGTGTTAAGATTCCCAGTGTCCCCTCTGACAGTGTTGATTAGCCGTGGTTCTAATATCAAATTAAGCAAATAGATTAACGACATCAGCGGCGCAGTCAAAAGCATGTAGGCGCTGTATCACGTTTATCGGTCTACCCCTTCTTGGACTACTTAGTTTGAAGGCGTGATCAAGTTGCATATTTTAACTGTTCGGTTTTATGGGAGAAAATTGGTGTGCGTAAGTTAGGATCGATAACGAATGAATAGATCCGAAAGTAAGCTTGTTAATTTGGCAATTATGCTTTGTTTTTTATTTTTTTGGGCGATAATGCTTCACAAAAGCTTGGATATATTGCTCTGAATTGTTGGCTGTAAATGAAACGGATAAGTGCTTCACAAGAGCTTGGACATATTGCTGTGAGTACTATTCATGTCAAGAAGCACAAGTCTGAACAAGAGTAGCAAAATCTTATTCTTTGTATTATCTTCTTTCTCTGTACACTATGTAGTGACAAATCAGCAAAAATATACATGGTCTAGCTAATTAAGTTCTTCCTTTTCTTCTATGTATACATGACATGACTAGCTAGATGACTAGATGGTGGGCGTCATGATGTTGAGCAGTGAAACTCTTGTCTGCACCACGCTCCTGAACACCATGTCGCAGACGCCGTCGCACTCGCCCAAACACTGCTCCAGCGCGTGCAGCCTCTCGACGGTCGCGTGCGCCGTCTCCGGCGCGGTGGCGGCCCTCCTGGCGAACGCGGGAATAAACATGGCCGTCTTCTTGCAAGACGACGCCACAGACGACATGGACGCGGCGGCCGAGAACACGGCCGCGGAGGCCCCAGCGCTTGCAGCGGCCGCCTCCACAAGAGCATAGGCCATCTCGGCCTCCTCGCCGCTAACGGCGACGAGGTTCCGGCGCGTGCACTTGGTGGAGATGGCCAAGACCGACGCGGTGAGGCGGGCAAGGTCCTTCTCGGCCCTGTGCTGGGACCTGGAGGCCGACGCGAGCCTACCGGTGTCCCCTCTGCGCAGCGCGGCACGGGACTCGGCGGCGGCCTGCCTGAGCTCTAGGAGGCACTCCTGGAAGCCCTGGTGCGCGTCGGCGAGGAGGAGGAAGGCGTCTAGAAGGCGGTCGCCGGTGTTGCTGGTGGTGCACCGAAGCGCGGCCACGGACGCTGGGAGGAGGAGGAGGTCGGCGAGCGCAGCGTGGAGCGCGTGGATGGCGGCGAGGCCGGCCTGGAGGGAGGCCGTGTCCTGGATCCAGGAACGGAGGGCGGCGACGTGGGCGTGGAGGTTGGCGAGGAGCGGGTGGGAGGAGGTGGTGCCGGGGAGGCTGACGGAGCGGACGTGGCATGGCCTGGAGAAGGACCTCGCCGGCGTGAGAGGGAAGGAGATGGACCGGCCGAAGTTGGGAGCCATTTCGATGGATCGCCGGCTGGCTAGAGAACTGAGATGAGATGAGACGAAATGTGAGAACTGAGGAGACCGTAGATGTGGTATATATGCAATGCAAGGAGGAGGCTAAGCTGCAAGGTGGCTTGGCATGCAAGTGGTAGTTGCACGTGTGGGTTGCCGGGCAGCGGAGTACGTGGGGGACATGATCCGCCGGTGGAGGAGACACGAGAGGAGGTTGCCGGGACGCGCTCAAAGTCAAATCTCAACGCACCAAAGCAACGCCTGCGAACCACCATGGCCGTGCATGTGCATGTGCAGCGGCCGCGCAGTGTGGATTAGGTGTCATGTTGGGGGTCGAGGAGCTAGCACAGGTGTTGGACATGCATGCACGCACGCACGGTCAAGATGTGTGTATATATGACCTGTGCTGTGGCGCACACAACAGCTCGTACTCGAGCTAGACTCGCACTGCAAGCTGCTGCGCCAGGACATATGATTGGAGTAATGCAAGATGACTCATTGGGCGGGACAATGCAGCGGAACACGGACATCCACGATCTACCGTTGGATGGATCACGGATGGATGACCACTCCAGGTCATCCTCAACGCGCGCTACGTGCAAATTGTGCTGTTGCTCAACAGGTATATTCGGTCCCATCTACTCAAGTTTTGGCATCTACGCACATGCGGCCACGGCTATTTTGGTGTACGTAGGCACGCCAACCGGACACGCGGATGGCGAGTGGCGACGAGATCTATGGGAAAGAGACGACTTACAAGTTAGGAGACATGAGAGATTCCATTTGTCGTTTCGTTCAGCGGAGAGGAAAACACGCACACGACATGCATGAGCTGCATGTTTTGCTAAACCCAGGTGGCTGAAAATTTCGCTCCCGTCACTTGATTATTAACGATGCCGAGCAGGGGAGCAACGCCAGCGAAGATTATCGACCCCAGCGAGGCTGAGCCATGACCTCGCCAGAGACTAAACGCTAGCTAGAGAACTTGAGACTTAGGCCTTGTACAGTGCAAGGTGATTAAGGTAGGTATTTAGAAAAATAAATTAAACTTTACTTAAGCACCGGTACTTATTTATACATCATAGACGCTTAATTAGGCACCCCTCCTGTAGAGATAAACACTGGCGCTAAAGAAAAACTCAGTTTACTTTACCAAGCACCTCTCTAAGCGTCTTGCATTGTACATGGCCTTAGAGGGATAACCGGGATGCCAGTTCATGGGAAGACCATGTAGCAAGGCGCGGGGGAATGGGGCGGGCATAGGCGGGGTGGGACAGTTGCTTTTTCCAAAAGGGCGCTTTAATTAAGCATTATACCCGGCCTCTGCATAACTAAGATGCACAGAGCCAAAAAACATCCTCTCGCACAAACGAAAAATAAAAAGGCCGAATGCAAAGAAACATGTAGAGTCTATATAATGCCTAAAGCGGAGGTGGGCCAATCCTAAGATCATACCATCACCCATGTTGGATAAAAATGTCCCTCGCTATATCTTCCAATCGTGTACGCACCACTATAGTTGCTTAGGCACATGTTGGTTGGTACCACTTAGAGAAACATATCTTGTGGAGGAAGATGTAAAATAAATTGTGCGGAAGACGGAAGAAGCTCATTTGACCCCTTGTTTCAGATCTAACGGCTCACAAATTCGACTACCCGAAACCATTTCCTTAGATAGGTCCTCCCTTATTAATTCTGTAACGTGGTCTAGTTCCTTGTCGGGCTAGATCGAACCTTCCAGGGTTCGTGCCTATCGTGTCTCATTAACACCTCCATGTTAGGGTTTCTTCAGCGTCAAGATATGGACCAGATTATGGTGCTCTCCATTTCCGGCGATGGAGAAGGCCGTGGGTGCTTAGTAGTTGCTGCGAGGGCGGCATGCAGCAGTACAACCATTTGTATTTTTCTTCTTTTTTATTGCTTGTATATGTATCATCTTTTCATCGATTCTATTATGAATACAAGTAATGTATACCTACCGGTGTACATCCTAAAAGTAAAAATGCCGACAAACACACAACTATGTACGCATGGGCGATCGAACAACAGTTAGCTAGCTAACTGCTAAATTAGGCACTCGTTTGGAATCCAACTACCTCCACACTAACTTCTTCCGTATCTTTATCAATCCATTAATCAATTGGGGCGCAATTATACGCTTCAAGCATCCTCAAAAAAATATTAGATGCTTCAAGTAGTTCATGTATGATTGTGTGGATTTGACACTTAATGAATGGTGCATGCGCACGAACGGGTTGTCGTCGTCTTACAACAATACTGATCATACGACATAATGTTGTACACGAATGGTTTGTCGTCGTCCTTCTACTCAATTCTTTAGGAGCGTACCTACCGGTAGTCTGGTAGCTAGCAGCTACTATCCAGATCGACCATACTGATTTTACCATCAATTGAACGTGCATCTAACTAATTGAACTCCAGAAAATGTGCGGGTCTCGGTCAATGCACCAGCTGCATGCTCTGCCTGGCCAATCCTACTAAGCTAATCATGCTGGTTTCGTAAACACTTGATGATCCTTCATTGTTGATATCTCCCTGGATACAATCCTTATTAGTATGCTTGCAGCCACCCCGATAATTAAGCTACTAACTAATCGTACATAGGGACAACTAGCTAACCACCGGGTATCCCAAGAGAGATTTGATTCTTGAAAACTTATTTGTGACAAATCGTGTGACTGGGTTATGCACACTATTAGAGGGGGGGGGGGGGCTGTGTGGTGGTCCAGGTTAATTACATAATTCAGCCATATTTCAAAACTCAAAAAGGGCCAACACAAGGGGATGCTCTCTCCCTTTTATTATTTGATTTAGTTGCCGATGCTCTTGCCATTATTACAAAAAAACTAAGCAAAATGACTTTATGAATGGAGTACTTGGGAAAATTCCACAAATGGGTCAATATGATGATGACACAATCTTTCTTCCTACAAGACGATGTAAACAGCGCTAAAAACATAAAATTCATTTTGAAAAAAAATTGGTTAGATCGGAGTAGGGTATACAGCTAGACCGGAGTAAAGTGCATGCCTAGATCGGAGTAGGATATACAACTAAACTGGAGTAAAGTCCATGCCTAGATCGGAGTAGGACATACAGTCAGAAGACATGAGAGATTCCATTTGCCGTTTCGTTCAGGTGAGACGATAAACGCACACCACATGCATGAGCTGCATGTTTTGCTAAACCGAGTTGAATGAAAATTTCTCTCCCGTCACTTGAGTTTTAACAAGGCCGGTGGCGAGGCTGAGCCATAATCGACCTTGCCAGAGACTGGACATTGGTGATAGCGGCATGGAGCTACAATGTCTTAGATGGATCTGCAGATGCGAGGAAGAGGGGAGGGGTTAGGCAGGCGGTTACGCATGCGTTGGTTGGCGCCGCATAGAGATATTTACCGTGTGGAGGAAAAAGATGTAAAATAAATTGTGCGAAAGGGAGAAGAAACTCATTTGACCCTTTGTTTCAGATCCAACGCACACACATTTGAGTATTCGACTCCCCGAAACGTTTTTCTCTGGCATCCGAGAGATAGTTCCTCCCCTTGTTAATTCCGTAATGTAATGTTCCTTATCGGGCTAGATCCAGCCTTCCGCAGCTCGTTAACGCCTCCTGGCTAGGGGTTCCTTCAGCGCCAAGATGTGGACCAGCTTCTGATGCTCTCCTTTTCCGGTGACGGCGAAGGTCGTGGATGCATAGTAGTTGTGGCGAGGACGGTGTGCAGCAGTACAACCGCTTGTATTTTTCTTGTTTTCTATTGCTTGCATAAGTATCATTTTTTTATTGTTATTATGAATACAAGTAATGTATAACTACGGTTGTACATCTTAAAAGAAAAATTGCCGACAAAACACACAGTACGTACACATTTGCGATCGAACAGCAGTTAGCTAGCTAACTTCTAAATTAGACACTCATTTGGAATCTAACTACTTCCACACAAACTCCTTCCCTATCTTTATCGATCCATCAATCAATTGGGGCGCAATTATATGCTTCAAGCAGTGCGTGTATGATTGTGTGGATCTGACACTTAATGAATGGTGCATGCGCACGAATGGGTTGTCGTCGTCTTACAACAATACTGATCACACTATATAATGTTGTATACGAATGGGTTGTCGTCGACCTGCCATTGGTCTGGCAGCTCGCAGCTTCTATCCAGATCGACCATACTGATTTTAGCATGAATTGAACGTGCAGCTGACTAATTGAATTGCAGCAAATCCGCGGGTGTCGGTCAGTGGACCAGCTGCATGCTCTGCCTGGCCAATCCTAGTAAGCTAATCATCCTGGTTTCGTAAACACTTGGATGATGCTTGATTGTTGATATCTCCATGGATACAATGCTTATCAGTATGCTTGCAGCCACCTCGATAAGATACTCATTAATCGTACATAGGGACAACTAGCTAACCACCAGGTATCCCAAGAGAGATTTGATTCTAGAAAACTTATTTGTGTCACCCGCAAAAAAAAAATTTGTGACAAATGGTGTGACTGGTTAATGACATAATTGGGCCATATTTCAAAACTCACAAAGGGTTAGACATGGGGACACTCTCTGCCTTTTATTATTTGATTTAGTTGCCGATGCTCTGGCCATTACTACGGAAAAGCTAAGCAAAATGACTTTGTGAATGGAGTACTTGGGAGAATTTCCACAAAGGGGTCAATATGCTGCAATATGCGCATGCTACAATCTTTCTTCTACTATAAGACAATGAAAACAACGCTAAAAACTTCAAATTCATTTTGAGTGCTTTTGTAAAAATGCCTACATCAGAGTAGGATATACAGCTAGACCGGAGTAAAGTTCATGCCTAGATCGGAGTAGGATATACAGCCAGACTGGAGTAAAGTCCGTGCCTAGATCGGAGTAGGATATACAGCTAGACTAAAACCAAACTAATGAGCAACTAGGAAGGCTATAGCCCTTAGACCGGCGGATAGTTCTGCTCTTTAGATTTCGACCGTCCTGTTTGGCTGCGCTGATTAACTGTGAAAGACCAACGCTATTAAGCCAAATGGCGAACTGGTCAACAGATACTACCTCCATCTTTATAAACCCTCTTTGTATTTTGCGCTAAATTTTGACTAGATAGTTAACTAAAATAATATTAATGCATGTCACTAAAAGATATATCGTTGCATTCGTTTTTGAAAAAGTTTCCAATTATATTATTTTTTATAACATGCGTTAACATTTTGTTAGTTAAACTTAAGATCAAAATTTGGCACAAAATACAAAGGTGACTAATAAATCAGGACAGAGGTAATAGATCGATAGGCCATACCCTCCTGGATATTTGTTTAGGGGGACGTAATTTCACTCCAAAATAACTAACTTTGACTAGAAAAAATATGCTGACATTTTAATCAAGCAAAACCAAAATTTCGCTACATGTATCGGTTTGTTTTTATTTATACGAAAGTTAATATATTTCCCGCAATAATTTACTGCATGTCTTTCTGCTTGTGACAGTTCAACTATCCATATTTTGATACATGTGTTATTTATTAACAGCATAGTTGATAAAATTTATTAGTATCTTCCCTCGCAAAAAATAGTTTATTAGTGTCAGAGAGAACTGTGTTTCGGTGTATGTCTGCGCCTAGATCAGGGAAGGCCTGCAGATCAAACTAGAACAGCTAGACTGGCACGTTTTGATGTTAATTAAGATCCCCAGTGTCCCCACTGAAAGTGTAGATTAGCTGTGATTCCAAAGTCAAAATAACGCCAAAGATACATCATTATTTGACTTGCTTCAGGTTGCACATTTCAACTGTTCAACAAATTTTAGGGTATTCCCTCAAAACATAAATTAGAGTATGGTGGTGGCGGTAAATTAGGTATTAGGGATGAATAGATTAGGAAATTAGATGGTTATTGTCCCATCTTTTAATTTATTTCGTGTTCTACACCATAATAGCTGGAGATTTTGCTCCTAGTTTGTACGTTGGAGATGAAAACAAACTAAGTACTCCCTCCATCCATATATATAGGGCCTAGTGCATTTTTTTGAGACTGTCGGTGAGGAGGAGGAATGGGTCGAGGAGGTTGTCGCCCGCGATACTGGTGGCGCGGCGGGACTCCGGGAGGAGAAGAATGTCGGCGAACATGGCGCCGAGACCGGCGGGGAGCGAGGCCGTTGTGTGCTGCTGGATCCAGGAGCGGAGGGTGGCGATGTGGGCGTGGAGGTTGGCGAGGAGCGGGTGGGAAGGCCATGCCGCATGGCAGGCTGATAGACCGGACGTGGCGGGGCTTGGAGAAAGACCTCGCCGGGGTGAGAGGGAAAGAGATGGAGCAGCCGAAGCGGTGAGCCATTTCAAAAGGCAGGTAGGCGCTTCTTCTTCTTGTGCTTGTTGCTACTTGCTAGATGTGTGAGATTAAACGTAGTACAGGAGTCGATGAATGTGGTATTTATGCAATGCCAGGAGGATGCACGGTAGCTTGGCATGTGGTGGTTTGCGTGGGGAACATGATCCGCTAGGACGGAGAGGTTGGCGGTGCTTCTGTGCTGCGTTGCCCGCGTTAAGTCAAACTCAAAGCTCGACGCAATGCCATGGCATGCAGGACAGGTGTGGCTTAGGTGTCATGTCCGGAACCGACGAGCTAGCTCCATGGTACGTGTTGAACATAGACAGCGTCAAGATGATCTGTGCTATGACGCACTGCTGGCTCCATTGCTATTAAGCATGGCCGGCCGGACATAGTATGATTGAAGTACTCATTGTGATCTACCGCTGGATGGATGACCAGGTCAGGTCATCAGCAACGCGCAGTAGGTGGTGGCTGTGCGTTCGTGTAAATTGTGCCATAGCCCTAGCCCTAGCCAGTCACCAGCTTGCTACGACGCATATTTTTTTTAGCAAATATTCGATCGCAGCGATCCATCTTGGGTGGCCGCCAAGACTGCCAGGATCACACATGCGAGCACGATTGTTTTTCTGTGTAGGCACGCCAATCAAGACTGAGATCGATTGATGAGACCTCCGCAACAATCGGATCCGAGCGTGCGTGCGGTTTTGTCCCTTTGCATCGCAAGTTGGGGGACATGAGAGATTCCAAATGTGCATGTAGCAGCAGCCTGGATAGCAGCAGCTACCCCTTCATGCCCTCCATCCATCACCATGTGTCAACACTAGCTTCTGCTCGCTCTTCGGTGGTTGAATGGCTAACTAAGACCTTGTAAAATGGGAGGTGTTTAGGAGAGGTGTTTAGAAAAATAAACCTGACTTTTTTTAAGCATCGGTGCTTACCTCCCCCTAAGCACCTTCCATTGTACAAGGCCTAAGAGCACTCCTCAAACTCTTTAAACGTCCGCGGACAGTGACCGTGCGCTCCTCAAATAGTTCGTCCATATTTATGTATCTCATATCCGATCCTCTATATTCATACTAAACCATGCAATGTAGATTAGCAAACGGACATAGAAACGGACATAGGCAAGCACAATACTTTCACCAAAATATCACGATCGGATGTTTAAAGAATCACCAAAGTTAACATAAATGACAGACAACTTGAAACTACGTCTAAAACTTGAATTTAAACCGAAGAGAAGCGGATTTTCACCACTTCCGGTCGCCAATGTAGCTGTAGAAGTCGGCGGTTGGTGGAGGATCGCCAGAATCTTCGGACGAGGAGCCGCCGTCGTCGTCATCATCGGAGGAGGAGACGATGATGAGCCACTTGAGGCGCCGGACAGCCCGATCTTGCTGGCTGTTGAGCTTCGCCAGCTGAGCTGCCAACGTCGCTTTCTCCTTGGCCTTGCACTCGGACTGCTCAATAGCTAGCCGGAGAGCCTTGTCGGTCTTTCGACGCAGCCGCCGAGCGTGCGTCTCCGCCATTGTAAGCGACTAGCGGTCAACCCACGCGAGGAGCCGCTCTTCCTCGTCGGGCTCCGCCGGTGACCCACGGCGGCGGCGGACAGAGCTCTCCGCTGCGTCCCTCTTCCTTGCCCTCTGCTTCTCGCGGTGGGCGCCACACGCACCCATCGGGTTGTCGATTCTCCTTCTTCCTGGACACAAGCTGCTAAGTCCACTATCGACATAGGTTGTTTACATGTATCCTTGAAATTCTGGATAAACCGGGTTCGCAATTGAGCCCATGAACTGATAGAGTTGGCCGATAAACTTTTTAACCAAGTACGGGCCGTTCCTTCGAGCATCATGGTGAAGTACTTTGCACACGCCACATCATCCACATCAAGCATATCTATGGCCATCTCATAGCTCTCCACCCATGTCTCTGGAGAAAAATCGGCAGTGTAATTTGGCACCTTGCGCGGGCCCTTGAAATCCTTGGGCAGGCGCACATTGCGTAAAGCGGGGACAAGACATGGTACCCCCAAAGAACTAGAGGTAACTCCTAGCTCGACCGAGGTAGTCGGACGAACCGGCGTAAGCTGACGAGCCTCATACTGCGCCGCTAACTCGGCCTCCCTGCGCGCTCGGGCCCGGTCCACCACTTCCTGGGCATCACCAACACCACCTGCCGGGTTGTTGCCACGGGGCGCTTCACGGTTTCGTGCATTGCTTGACACGGCCGGTTCATCCACACGCCTACTGTAGCTCCGGCTTGGGCGAGGGGTAGAGTGAATTAATCCAGTCGCGGCTGTATGAATATGCTTCTTGTTAAATCAAAGCTGTTCGAAGAGCTCCTTAACCCGGCGCGTCTCCACTGCCTGCGGAGAATCACCTTCGATCGGCATGGCCTCCAGTCGTGAAGCGGCAGCAACGAGGTTGTCCATCGGATTGGAATAGTGACCCGGAGGTGTCAGGACAGGCTGAGGTACGATAGTGTTCTGACGAGGTAGATTCATCAGGCGCGGCTGAACCGGCGCTCCCGTCCCAGGTGCTTCCGCCCGGTTTACCACCGGCGGGTTACTGGTTCCTGCTCTTGGGGTGTTGAAGAGATCTCTAGCTTCGAAAACCGGAGCCAAGCGAGATCGGTGCTTCCTCTTCAGGACTTCATGTGACGCATTCTGATCCAGCATAAGCCGGTAAGCCTGCGCATCCAAAGCGGCCCGCTCTGCAGTCATCCTGGCATTCTCAGCTGCTAGGTCGGCCTTGGCTTGAGTAATCTAATCCCTCACCTTTGCAATTTCCGCATTGTGGGCGTCCTGATCTGCTGGATTAGCCTCTGCCATAAGCGCAACCAACACATCAAACAGATCAGACAAGGCTTGAGCCGGCGGGTGCACAGGGCCTCCTGCCCCAGCTGTTGTCGTCGTTGCTGACCCGGAAATCATCGCTGTCGCGGTCGAAGAGTGGACCGCCGCTTGCGTACCGGCCATGAATATTCCAACCCGGTTTGGCAGATCAGAAGGGTCCGGAATATTGTCGCCATCGGAACAGCCCCCAATCCGGCCATCTTGTAACTGATATAATGATTCGGTTTCTCCGGTCGAGGACTCGTCGCCGGAATGAACGACGGTCTCGCCACCAGATTCTGAATCGTCCTCGTATTCCCCTCCATGGATGACTCCCATGAAGGCACGCTTCACGGTCGGTTTAACCTGGGCGGATCGTGCACGCTGAGCCGTTTCGACGAGTTCGGTGCAGATGTCCGGCTGAGGTCCCGGTTCACCGATCTTGCCAATGAAGACGTGTATGCCAACAAAGGGGACCCGGTACCCGTACTCAATCGAGCCGGCCTCGGGGTCCCATCCTGCATCATCGATGTAGAGCTTGCCTCGACGACTCTTGGTCATCCGGCCCACAGCGTAGCCCTTGAGTCCTTCGAAGTTGCCCTTCAAGAACTCGAAACCATCGTGCGAGCCCCACGGTGGGCGCCAATTGTCGTGGTTTTGTCACGGCAGATGTCCTCGTGAAAGGACTTAGTCGTGGAGCCATCGCTACGGGTTAGCTTGAAGGGGTTAAAGCGGACACAGGGACGCAAGAGAGTTTATATAGTTCGGCCCCTTCGATGAAGGTAAAAGCCTATGTCTAGTTGTGATGGAATTGATGGGGTTTCGATGACTAGGGAGCAAACAAGCTTCGCCTAAGTCTCGAGTTGTTGTCTGTTGTCCTTGAACCGCCGCCGGGTCGTCCCCTTATATACATGCGTGATGCCCATCGGTTTACAGAGTCCCAATACCGGCTCATAGACGTGCCCGGTTTGGTCTCTACTTATTCCTAACTTACAATACAAGTTACATACCGTCGCCGGTTTACGGCTACAGGCTTTAAACCAATTATGGGTCTTGGGCCCTTATCTACTTTCATGGGCTTTAACATACTTAACTACTGATCAAGTTAACCCGGCCCAGATAGGACGGTTTACGCCCAGTAGTAATATCCCCAACAACTTATGTCCGTTCTGTTGTAGCACGCACGCGGACGAAAAAACCTGTTAAGCCCGGGCTGCCGCCTGCTCCTGGGGCCGTAGGGCCTACCGCCGGCCTCTGTGGCGGCAGGTGACACGTGCTGGCTGCCGCACCTGCCGCCACGGTGCAGCCGGTCCTTTTTGTCAATTTGTTTTAGAGGTGGTATTTTCTGGCAATTCGACTCGGCAGGTGGTCTTTTTGGACAAAAAATCGGCATTGATGATCATCGACTGATTGGACACCTCATGTCACCTAGTTAAGTGACATATTATTGGGCCTTACGCATTTCTAATTAGTGAATTCGACTTTACAATCGCTAAGATTTTATTAATTGATTTAGTATTTTTACAGGGTCCAGATAGTTTTGAATTGCCAATTATCTATTTAAATTTCAGCACCTCATGTCACCTAGTAAAAGTCATGCATCCTGCAATTACAATTACTGGATGAGATTGTTAATGATGCAGTAATAATAGAATGTTATAAGAAATTTCTATGATATATGCATACGTAAGTTGATATGAGTATTGCTTTTGAGTGCACATGACATGATGTTTGGTACATCTCATATATACATATATTCATTTTTTAGAAGTTCATATATTCAATTTTATGTTGTTGTTTATACTAAAGGACCTGTGTGATTTATGGAATCTGGGTATTCTAATTCAAAAAAAGGGGCCCCTTGTTCTAGGTTCGCCCCGGTCCCCGAAAGCTCAAGACCGGCCCTGCACCACACCTCGCTATTGAGGTGAACATAGCCTCCCACCAAAAGAGTTTCTCCCTCAATAAGACACACATGGTGTTAAACTTGGTGTTTGATCCCTGGTGTGGCACTGGTTGGTTCTCAAAATGTAGGGTCTTCAACTGTTAAACATCTTCTTTATTTCAAATTGGGATTTTGCTCATGCCATGAGGCGAATCTTATAGGTTGGCATCTAACATACATCCTCCTGGAGCATTAGTAATGTGTCTGTTAATTGACTGAAAAGTGTAAATACTTCCTCAATTTCATGGAATTCGGGGCATGTCAAAAATCAAGTTTCACCATTTTAACCAACGAAATCTGGGTTATGTGCAACAAGGTTACCGTTGAATTAGAAAAAAGTTTTCAACGGTATAACTAGAAGTCACGTAAATTAGATATTATTTATCTAATTGATGGTCAAAATTAAATCTCGAAATGTCGTCACACCTTATTCATTGGAATGGAGGAGGTAAGAAGTTGAGTGCCCCTATATATGTTCCCCAATGCGGCTTTATTATAGGACTAATATGGTGTTTTCATAACATGATTTTTTTTTTCAAGAACAAGCAACACAGCGTGCAAATTAATCCTTTGGTGCAGGCAAAAATCCAATCTCGACAAAAATTGCCAAATACTCCCTAGTATGTCTTTAAACTTATGCAGAGGACCTACTGAAGTATAGGTATTACTGTACTTATAAAAAAGGATATTACTATACTCCATGTTGTACAATTGTCCGTTGGCCACATGGCCTTGGCGACATACACAAGGCATGGATGTGTGTTCCTTAGCAACAAGAACCGTGATTGGCATCTGGCATGACCTGCGAGGCATGGTGGCTCACATGTGCGCACTTAAGGACATGCGCGTCCAGATCTCAAGGCCGGCTGGGTGACGTATGTTCATTGCCAATAGGACAGCTTTGCCTGCTGGAACTACGAGTTGCATAAGTGGTTAATTAAGTGTGGTGATTAGGTGGTGCTTGTCCCCCATGGCATGCAAGGATCTCCTATGATGACGACGGTAATATAGTATAATCTAGGTTTTGTTAAGTATGGTGATTAGCTGTGGTTTGTTTCCGGTGACCATGCAGGGATCTCCTATGATAACGACGATAATATAAATATCTTGGTTAATTTCAAGGCCGGATCCGCAAGATGAGGAAGAGAAGGGTGATAACAGCCAGCATGTCGGCGGGTGGGGAGATGCTTCCCTATCCAAGTGGAGTATCTACATAACGCGGCGGCAGCCATCGTCGAACTCAGGTCATGAAGTGGCATTGCCATCACCCTACTGATGGGGATTCTCGTGATTTTACATTGTTATTAATGGAACCGGGGCGACGCCTTGTTCTTCTAAAAAATACTGTCTTGATTTGCAAGAGTTGACAAATTTTTTGTGGCGGTTTAAACGGGGCCTGATCGAAAGTGTGGAGAAATCAACTAGTTAAGGCGGCCAATCAAGCAGCCTCTAATAAATAGGTCATATATTTGTTTAAAGGCAACTATGAATACTACTCGGATCGATTCAGTAGCAACCACAGACAGAGATTCCTGCTAGCGAGCCACTCGTGCAGGTTAAGTTGATCCCAACTTTCAAATCCAATTAGCTGGCCAGCTACCCAGCAATGGTAGACTTTGCTGATACTTGATAGACAGAGCAATGCACGTACAGGAGAGTACGTGATAGATAAGGAGAGTAACTAATGCTGATACTTGATAATTAAGGTGTTAAATATTTTTCTTTTCCATTGTGATTTGGCTCACACCATGCAATGAATTTTCCCAGAACTTACATCGTTCGCGAAAGCCTTGGCAATGTGTGTGTGATGACAGGGGGGTATACTTTACCGATGAGACTAAATAAGCTGATTGTTCTTATATTGGTGGAGTTTATTATTATTATTTGTGAATATTGGTGGAGGTTGTGACCCTATATTTGTCAATGTGGCTTTACGAATTGTGGTGCTTTTTATAGCATAAATGCTATAAAGAGAATTATGTGGGTGAAAATCTGGTCTCGATAAAACTTGCCAAAATGTTCCTTACAATACAGTGTTAAAACTTGCCAAAATGTACTCCATATTGTACATGTGGCTGTTGCCCAGTTGACCTTGGCGGGAGACACAAGACATGGATGTGTGCTTCATGGCAACATGAACCGCGATGTGCAGCTGGATCCTGCGTACACGGTGACAAGACATGATCAGCGATACATGGTGTCTTACCCGCGCAGTTAGGGATGTGCGCGTCCAGATCTCGAGTTTGTCCGGCTGCCCTATGTGAATTGCCAGATCAGTCAACTTTTCCTGTTGGTACTACGAGTTTCATAGGTGGCTAAGTAAGTGTGGTGATTAGCTGTGGCTTGCCCCCCCCCCCCCAACCACCACCACCAAGCAAGAACTCCAATGATAACGACGGTAGTATAGTATCATCTAGGTTGCGAACTGGACAAGAGTGTGGGCGCGCACGAGATGAATATAGATCCAATGGTTAAATATAGTATCACCTAGGCTGCGAAAGAAAGAGCATGTTGTATTGTTTATAGTAGATTTGAAAAGGCCTATGACAAAATTAATCGAAATTTCTTGTACTTCTGTATGAAAAAAAGGTTTCTCTTCCAAATTTATTAGTTGGGTTATGCAGATGGTAGAGAAAGGTAAAGTAGTAGTCATGGTCAATGACCAAATTGGGCCTGTATTGAGACCTAAAAAGGGGCCTGAGGCAGGGAGACCCCTTGTCCCCAATTCTTTTTAACATTGTCATTGATATACGTAACTTGATTTCGGTGAAAACTAAAATTTTAGTCCTTATCCCGGTTTTAGTAAAAATTTGATCCCTAATGGTATTAGCATGTTGCAATATGCCGATGATACTATTTTCATGTGTAGAGATAATTGAGAAAATGCTAGATATTTAAAGGTTACCTTATATTTATTTGAGCAATTGTCTAGACTGAAGGTGAATTCTCATAAGAGTGAGTGTTCTGTTTCGGTGAAGCGAAGATTAAATAGGAAAGTTATTCTACTATTTTCACTTATGGTGTAGGAAAAAAGATCCTTTTAAATATCTAGGAATTACTATGAGTCATGCCAGGTTGTGTAATAGTGATTGGAATTAGCATGAATAGAAGATGAAGAAAAAGTTAAGTTATGTGGAAGGGTAGAAAAATATCCTATGGAGGCAGATTAATACTTATTACCTCTAGTATAAGTAATGTTCCTTTATATATGATTTCATTGTTTGAAGTACCCAAGGGCAGTACTAAGAGAATGCATTTTTATATGAAAAGGATGCTTTGGGAGGAGGAGGGAGATGTTTAAAAAATCATCTAGTAAACTGGGAGGATGTTTGTGTTGGAAAATGCAGTAGAAAACAAAAAAATCGTCCTACGAACATGATGAAGGTGCATATAGAGGTTTTGATTGGATCGTTACCAACTTCAAGTTGCAGCAGAAGAAGAGTTGGTGTGGATCATTCTTCATGTCCCTTGAACCTTCCACGATGATCCCTCGAACAAAAGATCGAAAACATGGCTTCTCTATAGATTGCAAGCGTACATGCTTCATGATCCTGCAGCGCTTCGCCGTCCCGAACTAGTCATTGCCGGAGAATTAGAGGAGGGAGAAGAGAACCTCATGGGGCTTCTCTATTATGAGGATTAGAGATAACTAGAACAAGTTCAAGTCTAGATCAAAAACTACGACAAGACAGTGAGGGGGCGCCCATGAGCAAGGGAGAACTAGTGTATCTCAAAGGGGTGCCCCCTTAGATATATATAGGTGGAGGGAGGGGCTAGGCTGACTTGGAGGAGGGAACCCCCGCTGGGTCATGCCAAGGTGGAGGGAGGGACTCCTAGATCATTATCTAAGTCTTCTATGATTTATTTATATTAGGTCCCCGAAAACAATTTCCACCTATGTATCATTTTTTGGTATTACCCGGTATTCCCTGTCGACACCATTTCTTATGTTCCCGAAACTATTCCAAGAATATTTTCTCATAACTCTAATTCCACTAACACTCAACAAATTGTGATTCTCTTAAACTTGTGACCCTGTAGGTTTGGTAAAACATATACATGAACAAAAAGACCTTTCGTTTAGTTACTAATAGCGTACCAATGGACATTCATATTGATCCCTATGAATAAACGAATGATATTCGAGTGAACCTTTGATGATCATGTGTTATTCCCTTTGCTTCACGATAATTCACAAAACCTGAGTTAAGATCTATCGGTATCCTCCTGAGTCATTCTATTGCTCGTATACCGGTCTCCTCGTTACCGGTTTTGTTCTTCTTTCTCGTTGACATGTTTTAGAATCCCTGTGACCTAGTCATGTGTGTCTGGCGAGACAAAGATGGATGTCGTCACACCGAGATGGCCCTAAAAATATCTCTCCATCGTTGGAGGAGAAAATTCCACTCTTGAGCTATCTAGCCCCTTGTCAAACTTTCTGATAAACCCGTAAATTGTCGTTATGATTACCGTGTTACAGATGACGTTTGAGCAACCACAAACTCCATCGTATGGTAAGAAGTAACTACGATACTTTCATCATCTAAGGAACTAAATCATACGTTAATTCTTTGTGTTATATCAATTGACTTGCAATGATAATATCTCAAACTATAACAAACAAACTTGGGTCAATTCGATATGATCGTTCTTCCAACGTCATATTCTGAAAGTTGATTTAGGACTATCGTTACACTTAACAATATCCCAAGATCCAGAAAACGTGATCACTTACAACACTTGAGCTAGCTCTAGAGGCAAGACTAGGAATCAGGTTTTCCTGTTTATCAGTCCACACATGCATATGAGTTCTCCACTGAATCACATATTACAGGATCATAGCAGTTATAGCATAGAATATAAATTCTTAATTATAAACGTGATATTACTGTCTCTAGGGCATATTTCCAATATACTCCCACTTGCAGTAGAGAGTCAATAATCTAGTTAGCGCATTTTCCTTTACGCCAATGGCAAACCGGTGTTAGTTCATGCTTTGCTTGTGGTATAGCTTAGATCTTCTCAAATCTGACAAGTTCAGATCCGAGTGTATCTTTGCATTCCGGTGCATCTTACATGCTTCAAAAAAAACATGATTAGCGTTGAACTAGGTTTTATGTCTTGACTCACTAGTAGGATCTTTGATTACTCGGATAGAGCTATGGAATCATACCAAGTTCCTAAATGAACTATTTGATACATCACCCTCCATTGTTACTTCTAATGCGACAACATATTAACCTTTCATCATAGAATTTGCCATGGTAACCTTCTTGGACCAATTCCAACTTATCGTGCGACCATTTTAATGTATTACGCGCATCCTTTAATTGAAATCGAAAATCACTTGGAGCAATGATGAAGATTCCATCGATGTTACTACTTACAACGATTCTTCTGTTGATGTAACCCCTTCCAACAATCTCTTCATTTTCTGTGTATGCGAGAAACATGTCATCTTTTTACTCTAGTACTTCATAACATTTCCGTTGTTGTACTATGATCAATGCATGCCTTCATCACTTTGGTTACTTGCTCACAACTTTTTTGGAGTACTAGACATATCTGGTTTGTTTACATACCATGGAATACATGATTAATTCAAAACACAACTGAAGTGAAATCTCAATTATGTACTTTGCTCATCAGAATTCCGAATACTGATTTTGCTTAAAAGCTCTTTCCATGTGATATTGGCAAGAAACTCTTCTTGACATTTTCATACTAAACCAGTTTAGTATCTTGTCAATATGTATTTTGGTCGGCGCTATCAACCACTTACTATCTCCATATATTATGCCTAATACCAGGGCTATATTGCCTAGGTACTTTAGTGAACAACTAGTTTCCAATCAACAATGTGTCATGCACACACAATGTTTAGAAATATTATCATGCTCCCACTTACTTTCATGTAAACACAAGCATCTTGGCTTTCCTCGATGAAATTAAATTATTTGACCATTTCATGTGAACAAAGATTCCAACTCCACTATGCTTGCTTCAGTCCATTATAGCATCTCTTGAAGTTTGCACGCCAACTAGCATCCTATGAATTGACAATATTACCTTTGGACCATATCAGGGTGGGGGAACCCATGGGTTCACTAGGGGCCGCTTAGTAAAACTTGGTTGCCTCCCTCTTGCCCCTCATTTACCCTAGGAGGCGGAAGAGCAAACATTCTATCCAGTGACGGAGCTACAATGCCAATTTGGGCGGCCTGATACAAAGTAAGCCCACTATTTTTCTCAAATTGGCCTAGTCTAATCTCAAGCCCCCCATTGTATTTGCTCTGGGCTGGCAGGCCATGGCCCATCCAGGCTTGCTATTGCTCTGCGAGTGATTCTGTCTAGTGCATGGTAAAAGCCTTTTGCTTTGTGTGTAAAATAACGCTTTCGAATGTTACAAACACCTTTCGTGGTGGAATACTTGTATTGTCTCAAAAGACATATTTTTCAATTTGTGGCAAAATGGATGAATGTCACGGACATCTTTCATGATCACGAATGAGTCAACCATTTCCAAATATGAACGTCTGTATCTTGACAAAATTAGGTATCATTTATAGCCTGTGTGCAAGCCTTGCTCTGCTGAATCAAGATCGGAAACCGGATTCTGTTTAGGCGATTGGCTCTGAATTTGTAAGAAAAGAAACGAAGCAAGCTGAAGCCAGAAATCAAGAACGATCGTGACATTACTCAACAACAGTGCCACTTGCCTTGTCTGACACAAAGAACAGTTAAAATCCTCACTGCCTCACCACGCGGGCCTGCCACTACGCGCTCACTCTCTGAATATGGATCCGTAATATATGTATGTAGTGCTCCCTCCGTCCGAAAAAGCTTGTCGTTCAAATGGATGTATCTAGCACTAACTTGCTGCTAGATACATCCATTTAAAATATTAGATCAACACCAGCTGCCTCCAGCAAAAAACTGCCACAGGGAAATTGATTATACATCATAATGCTTGAGTGAGTGTGCTCCCATGATACAGGCTCCTGGAACGTTAGATCATGTATTTGATGACACCGAGGAGCTGCTGGACTGCTGGACCTATGCGCAATTTTCAGACTATTAGGATGTTTTTTTGCGGAAGGTTTCAGAGGTCCTGAGAGCCGCTGGATCCCAGACCCAACGGCTCCCAAGAGCCAATTTCACCATGGCACTTGAGGCACCGGAGCATCGGATATTTTCCACATTATGAGTTGATTGGTTCTGCAGTGTACACGTACCTTCTCTTCCCTCAAACCGATTCTTTACTATGTTTATCAACCAATCTATCATTTGTTGGCTACCTAGCTAATTGGCCTGAGCCTGTGTTTGGAATCAAGTTGGGACAGCCCGCACGAGTGGCTGGTCGGCAGGATTCTCTCTGGCAGCTAGCACTACTAGCGGTGGATAAACAAATCAGGCCCCGTTAATATATAATATAGTATACCTTTGATTGTCAACTCTTGTCATCCATGCGAAATGAATTATCATCCCATCATCGTATCTGATCGATCGATGGCTTGCCGTCTCACAAGTGGCAACGCACGCAGCAAAATCAACAATGGCTGCGCCTGCACACTGATATATAGCATGGAGCACCAGGGACTCAGGGAAGCATCTCCACACCCACCGAGAAGCACCCTCCCCTCACTCGCCTCGCGGATCATGCCTTTTCATAACGGTGAAGTCGATCTATGAACTCCTCCGAACGATCGCTGTCCGCAAATAATTGCTAGGATCACCATCAATCGCAGATCCGTGCAAGCTCGCCGTCAAATTTGGTATTAAACCACTGATCTACGTACACACCTACTGTATATAGGTAGACAGGTAGTACTGTAATATACTGTATAAGTACGAGTCTACCTAACTTCCCACAGTTGTATTAACGTCTAGTGCCTGACAAGAGGTAGGAATGCCGATCTGGCAATGCATATAGGCAGCCTCGAGATCTGGACACGGGGAGGCCACCATACCTCGCGGATCATGTCGCCCTCTAGGTGCTGCCAGCTGCATCGTGCCCTCGATTCTTGTTGCCAAGGAACACACATCTATGTCTACCACTGACTAGTGTCGATCTCTCTAAACGCAGCCAGCCAGCTAGTCCCGTCGGTTCACAAATTTTCGTTGGTTCTAGCTGGCTGAGATTGGTCCTAGACTTACATGGGTGCTCGCATATTTACTGGACTTATTTCTAACTCTTCTGCAATATTCTTTATGTGGTATGATTGGGGAGAATATCATACGGAAACTAATATTTGAAGACAACTTTGTCAAAACCATGTTGAAAAGTTTTTTAAAAATCAGAAAAAAAAATCTGTCAGACTACTACGTGTCTCTCGCGACTTCGGCAAACCTAAGATCTATGAGTTCAGTCTCTCGGAGATACTTCCAGCTTCAATGGTAGGGTTGTGCACGTGTGTTCATAGGGATGGGTGTTCGTGTGTGGTGAGCGTATGAGTCTGTACTTTGTTTGTAGACAAAACACTTTACATCAATATTTTGTTTGACAAGTATACTATAGCATATCCATTTCCAATAAAAATCTTTAGTAGATAATCAAGTGGATTTACAAACCCAACTATCTGGTATTAATGCCCCCCCCCCCTCCGCCCCCTATGTGAATTTGGGTTAAATTATATTCTCCCCAAAATAAAACAATTACAGGGCGACCCCTACCGTATTATTGAAAAAACCTGTGAAGAATATTTTAGAAAAATATTCCTTGTATATATATATATATATATATATATATATATATATATATATATATATATATAGCACCTGATAATAAACTATATGCTATAAGAGCAAAATGATATATATATATATATATATATATATATATATATATATAAAATATAGGGAAAATGCATCCTACTACCGGGTGTAGTTACACCCATTTCTCATATACTATCATGTGATACTATATACTCCACTTTATTATTTTTATTATGTTCATATACTATATCTAAGATACTTCAAAGTGATTTTTATGAAAAAATTGGAAATGAGCTCATAGTTTTATTGTATTTATGAAATACGTACATATTTGTACGCGAGATGGAGTATGCACAAAATATGATACGTACTACCTAAAAAGTAGTATATATACTATCTAAACATTCTTATATAGTACATACTACGTGTACATACTCTCCGATATGATAGATACTATCTAGAACGTACGAAACAAAAGTGGGAGTAAATACACCCGGTAGTAGGAAAATTTGTCCTATATATAGTAATTTTCTAACGATAGACTAAAACACTAATGGTGGCACCAAATTATATACTGTTGCAAAATAATTGTACTCAAGGACCTAGACCGTCTCAACCACCAACGTTGTATTATACAATTATTTTTTAACAAATTGGATCATTTTTAGTGCAAACATGTCAAGGCACACACATAAGCATTCTTGTGGCTATTTTTTATTACGATTTTCTCCAATGAGTCTGAGGATGACAATCCGACGGCGAAGCCGTCACCTCACCTCCAAAGTTGGATGGTGAGAAAACTCTACCCACGCTGCACCCAAGGAATGAAAGGAATGGCTTTCAGCTCCAAAGCAGCTACTCATAGGTCATCACCACGATGTAGTTGGAGATGAGTTGGACGACCGTCCCCGTTTACATGCTATACATGGGGATCTGGGGTCCTCCAGCCCTTGTTCATCATTGGTCGCAGGGGAAACCGGGGCACCTCCCTCTACCCTATCACCTGTTGTACAATGGGGAAAGGGAAGAGAGTCGGTGGAGTCCTTGATGAAGATGTTTTTGACTGTAGAAAATTCGCAGTGTCTTGAAACCTACATCTTCCTCAATTCGGTGCAATATGAAGAACAATGAAAAAATCCATTCATGTTCCCCCCAAAAATAAGAAAACATAAGAATGAGTGAGTCAACCATTTACAAATACAGAAGTGTCAATTTGGATAGTTTGGTAAGTGCTTGGGCTTTATGTTCCGCATTGCAGCCAGCATCTTGATTTCATTCACACGGTCCATTTAAAATCATAAATTGTTTATTACTGGAACAAAATGGTTTGTGGGTCCACGAAATTGAGGGATTTGACTGTAAAGGCTCATTTGTGATGTGCTATTGTAGCCTATTTACGAGGAGGTCCATTGAGCTGCAAAAGCACCATCTTCTCATTTTTCTCAGTCTCTCATCACAAGGCTCACTTGGGGTGACCCAGGGATGGTGACATGCGGCAGATCCAAGAGTTCTAAGGGTTCTCTCCCCATGCCAGATTAGATAGGCGTAGGGCTTTATGCTTGATGGAGACCGAGGACACAAGATCATTTTAGTGGAAAGGTAGTACGGTAACCGGAAGATCATGATAGGCAGTTGAGTCTCTGGAAAGGGAATCTTGACAATGTAGTTTTTGAGGAGGAGTCGCAACCAGCAGATGCCCGACCGTGAGAGTCCATACTAAGAAGGAATACAATGGTTTCTGGTTTCTTTAAACATGCCATCATGTAGGGACTTAGCACAAAAGGTCCTAATTCGGCCTTTGGATGTCAACTCTATACACTACAATTTTCATGCCTTGGAGATTGGAAAAAGGTTATGAATGTTGGTCCTTGGATGTTTCACGGACACAATGGGCTTTTAGCGTCGTATGATGGATTTAACAAAGAGTAAAAAATCTTGTTAAATCACCAAGGTATTTGGATACAAATATCTGATCTCCCTAATAGGTACAACACTTTGATCAAACCATTGGCAGCAAATGTCAGGGAGTTTGCCAACTTCGTATGATTTTCCGGGTAGCTTGTACAGTGCAAGAGTTGAACTCGATGTGTGTAAGCCTCTAAAAAATGTAGTCTCTGTCACTAGAGGAGGTCGAAGACATAGTTTTGTAATCAAGCATGAGCCGTTGCCCGGTTGGTGTGCTATTTGTGGCACGTTAGGCCATGTTTCCAAGGAACATTGCACAACCATCTGTGCCCCCAAAATCCAAGTCGATCCATTTCTGTTTTTAAATAATAGATTGAAAAGAAGTTAAACTTCACCCTCACTAAACCAACCTAGAAAATAGGAATCCCTAGGTTTCCAGTACACTTGGAAGATGACTTTGGAATCAATGTATTTGTTATGTAGGGTCCTGCCAAACTTAGTTTTTGATAAATAAGAAGCTTAAATAACTACTCGGATTGGTTGGCATTATCAAGCTAGCAGGTCAATCTTCCAGAAACTATCCACTATTGAAGATTCATATTATAATTGTTGGCTTCCCTTTAAACTTCCAATAATCCCTCAATATCTTCTCATGTAATCAAATAACAATAAATTTATTCAGATATTGTTGATATGAGTAATGTCTCGGTCACATCCCCACACACACATGCACAATGTCGGGTTGAAATATGTCAGGTTGGAGTTTGATACGTCCCCGACATATCAATAATATTTGATTGTTCCATGCTATTATGTTATCAATCTTAGATGTTTTATATGATATTTTATATTATTTTTGGGACTAACCTATTAACCTAGTGCCCAGTGCCAGTTTTTTTTTGGAGCAGCAGCCGAGTAAGATTTCAAATACATCCATGAGCATTGAAAACACATACATATCTAATGATTCATGATGATTGCAAACGCATGCATATCTAACAATTTGAAACATTGGACTTGGTAGCGATACGTACCGATTCTGACACTCATTGAAGAAAATGTCTATGATGTGGACATGCTCAACCGTCAGCTTCTAGAGTCTCCTGAAAGGACCATCAAGGCCTTGAAGGAGGTGAATGCCACACTAATGGAGGAGAGGGGTCAGCTGATCTCTTCGACAAGACTCTTAATTAGGCCGAAGGGGCATGGGTATAAGTTGATCAAGTAAAGGGATAAGCTAAACAAGGAGAGAAAGCTCCTCAAGGCCGAGAGAAAAGTGCTCAAAATAGATAAAGTTCATTTTAGAAAAGAGATAAAAAAACAATAGGCACAAGATTCGACAGGTCAAGTCAATCCTTGATCAAGAAGTGTGATCGATCACCTAGGCTATCTAGTTTGCTAAGTAGATGATGGTTTGTTAAGTTGAACTAGCTTATTAGTTCTTGAACTCATAACTATTATGTAGTTTGTTAAGTTGAACAAGTTGATGCAAACAGTATCTTAAATAAGTTGATGGATTACCTCGCTGCATGTTTTGTATAAGCGGAAAGTATAATTGCTGGTGTGGCGCCAACAAAGTATGTCAGTGTTAACATATACTTACTGCTGGTGTTGATCACGTGGCACTCCATTAGCGCACAAATAGTCCTGACGTGCGCTCCAACGCCACCAGCAAATTTACCACTAGCGTTGTATTGGTGGCGTTGGCACCCAACACCAGCAAGGCCTAAATTTACGAGCCAACAACGACACACACGCATGCACGCACGCACGCACGCACGCACGCACACAACCACACCAGGCACGGTCAAAGTGAGAAAGTCCAAAACAAACCTTGAACATGTAAAAGAAAGCTGAATCTAACCGTGAACACCTAATCGTTGAAATCAGCATAACAAATTTTCTGATCCCAGTCTATTTTGAACCTTGAGAACGTTCTCAAACAGCAACGAGACATGGACACAAACACACAAGCAACGCCAAAGGGAAAAAGTCCACAACAAACCTTGAACCGGTAATTTAGAATTATTTAGTGTTCATCTACAAGTGTAAGGTTTCTTTTGGAGCCAAAGCGCTGGCTCGATACCAATCCATGCATGGCACGCTTCTTTGGCACGCTCCATCTCCTTCCCCCTCGTCCCCTTGAGGTCTTCCTCCTCCAAGCCGTGGCAGGGGGGGTAGCCTTGCTCTGCTAAATCTCGATCAGAACCTGATTTTGTTCAGGCGATTGATCTGCAATCACAAAAAAGAAGGAATAAAAAGAGAGGCGAGAAACCAAGAAGGATCCTGGCATTACGGTGCAACACTGCCACTTGTTTTGTCTGACACAACGGTACAGCGCTATGAAAACTTCACTCACACGTGCACGCCCGCGTGTCACTGTCAGACAACAGCTCAACTGATATTCGAGGGGGCTCAGCTGGGATTACCGTCTCCATCTTTATAAGCACACACACGCAACGCCACACAGACACAAACACACACGCACCCACCTGCGTACACGAACCATCGTCAAGCCTAGCTATCTAGCTCTGAAGTGTCCAGCTCGGCGACCATGGCGCGCGCCTTCGTGCGCTCCATCTCCTTCCCGCTGAGCCCGTCGAGGTCGTCCTCCTCCTCCAAGCTGTCCGTGCCGTCGTCGTCATACCATGTGCGGTCCGTAAGCCTACCGTGCCGGTCGCACCCGATCCTGGCGCACCTCCACACCCACATCCGCGCCGTGCGCGCCTGGGCGCAGCAGGGACCAGCGGCGTTGGCCGCCTCCGTGGCCGTGGGGCTGGCGCACGTGGACGCACTCCACTCCGCGCTCGGCGACCTGCTGGACCTGCCCGAGGCACAGGCCGCGCTCTCCGGCGCCGGCGGCAGCGTGGACCGCCTCCTCGACTCCTTCCTCCGCCTCGCCGACGCGCACGGCTGCTTCCAAGAGACCGTGGTGGCGCTCAAGCAGGACGTCGCCGAGGCGCTGGCGGCCGTGCGCCGTCGCGACGGGGCGCGCCTTGCCTCCGCCGTGCGGTCCCAGCGCAGGGCCGGCCAAGAGCTCGCCCGCCTCGCCGCCACGGCCAGGGAGTCCGCTGTCCGGCCCTCGCGCCTGAGCATCCTCGGCGGCGGCCAAGGCAGCGCGGCGGAGGTGGAGGTGACGGGGCTGCTGATGGAGTCGGCCGCGGCCACGGCGTCGGCGTCCGCCGCGCTGTTCGGTGCCGTCGCGGCCATGTCCGGGTCCGTGGAGGCCGAGTCGTGCTCGTGCAAGGGCACGGCGGCGCTGGTGTGCCTGGTGAAGAAGAACAAGAAGAAGTCGTCGGCGCCGGGGTGTGGGGAGGAGGGGATGGCGGTGGCGGCCGTGGCGGAGAGGCTGGAGGAGCTGGAGGAGTGCATCGAGGAGCTAGAGACCGGGAGCGAGAAGGTGTTCCGGAGCCTGGTGCAGACCAGGGTCGCGCTCCTCAACATACACACGCTGCACATTTTCTAGCTTTACTACTACCATCCGTGAACCATGATCAATATAGAAGAAGGAATCCAGTGTAAATGTAAATATGTAGATGGCCAATAGAAGGAGGAGATTCTAACTGAATGTTCAGAGTTCAGTGCACTTTTCGTGAAAAAGTGGAGAGTGGTAAAATGTGCAGAGCATACTGAGAATTAATCAATTAAGCATTGATGTGGTAAATTTTTTCATCCCTCCAGTGCTTGTAGTCGTCACTAGATGGTCTATGGACCTGGATGTAAATTTTACATCCAGTGTTCTTTCTACTATCATAACAGTTGACAAAAAAATACATAGTTAGCTGAAAACCACGATCCCTCTGAATTTCACTGCACTCAATGTAGGATCGTTCAGCGGTAAACAATGGGCCGTCAATTCGGAAACTTTTACTTCAAAGGCCCATCTGTAATTTACCGCCCAAGCCCACATAGGGAGAAGTCCATAATGCGCAGTTGCACCATATCAGTATTTTTTTGCTAACAGTGTTCAAAAAGTAAGTGTGTATTGCTTATGCTAACTCAATCGATCAGACAAAAAAAATACTATAATGTGGGGAGATGGTCAGTGAACTCATCTTGCCTAATTTTGCTGCCTGTTTGGAACAGGGAAAAATCTAAGAAATTGTGTGGCCATAGACGCTGCTGCCGAGGCCGGTGATGGCGGCACTATTCAGTGTCGTTCCCTTGTTGAAGGCATCGCTGTTGAGAAGTTTCAGGCCACTATCTGCTACCTCCAGAAGAAACCCTAGATCAGTAGATCGGATGACGGCGGCATTATTTTGTCGGTTTCCTCTTGTGGCGTCATTCTTGGAGGTGTATACGGGCTCGAGGGACCAGTGGACAGAATAATTGGTGGAGCGGTGTTTCATCCCGCATATTAATGGTGGCGTTTCTCGGCGGCGTGACGTAGTGGAGACTCGGCGCCTGATGTGTGGCGAGGGACTCACGCAGTAGGGTGACGTTATCAGGCGTCGTGGTGGCGTCGATGGCAGAGAGACCGAGCAAGGTGGTGCAGCAGTACAACACTGAAGATAGATTGGCGGCAGGTGGCTGCGGCGGCCTCATACCACACGCTTCACATCTTCTAGCTTTACTACTATCATCCATGATGCATCCATCTTGGTTGTACTAATGAAATTACTGCTAGCAATCCAGTGTAACTGTAAATAAGTTAAGTAGATGATGAATAGAAGAAGGAATTTGTGCAACTCCTGCATACGTCTGATTGTCACTCAATGTTAGTCTATATCTATATCTATATCTATACCTACTAATAAAGCAAGCTGCGTTTCTCCGATTTTTTCATCCGTTCACCGACGAAAAAGATATTTTTTATCCGAGGTAGTACTAAATTTTTGTGCAAAAGAAAAACGGATTCTCCAGGATTTCGTACCTGGGCCGTGCGCTGAGGCCCAGCCAAGCCAGACCGTTATTTTCCAGCCCATACAGCTCACAGAAACCTATTTGCTGCACGGAGCATCAAATACCCAAAGCTTCGCACAGGACGCCCAGTACTGAGCCGGCCCAGTTTCGTTTTATCCTGTGTTTTTTTCTGCTCATTTCTCCTTTTCTTTCCTATTTCTTTTTACTTTTTTCCCAGTCCAAGTTTAATTTCATTTTTCCTTTTTTAGTAAAATTGAAATATTCAAAAATCTCAAAATTCGTTTTTTAAGTTTTCGGTAAATGTTCCAAATTCTGAAAATATTTCTATTTTAAAAAATGTTAAGGACTTTATTTTTTTCTTACTTTTTTTCAAATAAACAAATATTACCAATATTCAAAAAATGTTTTTATTTTCCACAATTATTCATTATTTACAATATTTGTTTTGCATATGAAAAAATGTTTCAAATTTGAAAATGTTGTTGTTTTACTGAAAATTTTATGAAACTAAAATAATTTTATTAATTAAAAAACATTTTCAAATTTGTTTTCAATGTTCAAACATTTTACCATTTTAAAAAATTGTTCGCTAATTCAGAAAATGTTTAAGTTATTATAAAAGGTTCATGTTTTCAAAAAATGTTTGTGAATTTCAAAAAATATTCCAATTTAAAATTTTGTTCACATTTCCCCAAATATTTAGAATTTTCAAAAAGCTATTTGGAATTTGAAAAATTGTTCATGTTTAGGAGAATATGCGCCAATTCATTCTTATTTTTTATGATAAGTTCGAAAAAATTCAAAAAATGATTCAAAACTGACGTTGCATTAAATTTTAAAATATTCACGCTGGCCATTGGTTATTAGGACGTGTTTCTTCGACTAGCTAGCAGCACATCGTGGGGTCTTTGATTTATTTGCTGCAGTTAGTAATGCATCCAGTTACACCGTGATAGGAGACGCCAACAAACCCCACCACTATGGAGATCTCGTACGCCAAACATAACCCACGAGAAATCGCAGCTCCTAACTCCGTCGGCTACCACTGCGGAGACTGTTTTCGGAGGACTCATCATTTCTCTCCCGTTGCTTCTCCTAATAAATATCTCCCCCGTTGCAACGCATGGGCAAGTGTGCTAGTAGTACTAATCTTGGATCTGCACATCAATTAATGTTCAGTGTTCAGTACACTTCATGTTGTTAGAGCAAGTCTAGTAGAACCCTCAAACCCCTAAAAATAACTGCTTTTTTTTACAGTTTTCACCGAAAAAAAGCCGTAGACTAGAACCTCTAAACCCTTAAACCCGTAAAACAAATTTAGAGGTCCAACCCTCAAACTGTTTCCCAACCTGTAGAAGTGAGGGTTGGGAGGAAAAACCCCCCCCAACCCGCACTCCTCTTTCCTCCCGCCGCCTCCTCCCGCCACCTCGCCCCGCGCCGGCCATGGAGGCCTCCGCCGTCGCCGCGCCCGCCCCTGCCCCCGCCACCGCACCCGCACCCGCCTGGCACCCGACCATGGCCGAAGTGGTGGCCGCGACCCACATTGGGGCCAAGCTGCGGCGGGCAGGCTTCGCACCGCCTCCTCCCGCCTTCCCGGCTCCCGCCTTGGCCCCCGTCCCCGCCCCGGCGCCCGCCCCCACCGCCGCGCCCACCCCCAAGAAGAGCCGGCCGAAGGCGGCCTCCCGTGGGCCGCGAGGGGATTCCTCCAAGGTCGCCGGCTCGTCCCCGGCCGTGAAGAAGCCGCGAAAGAAGCCTGCGGCCCCGCCCGTGGCCCCGCCCGCCGCCGTCGCCGAACCTCCTCCCGCCGCGCACGAGGTGTTCGAGGAAATGGCAACCCCATCCTCGTTCATGGACCTCCGCCAAGACGCGGAGGTGGAACTCGGGGCTCCGCCTCTACAACCCTTTAGGGTTGGTGACAACTTGGAGGAAGATGAGGAGGATGAAGGGGATGACGAGGAGGAGGTGGACGAGATAGGGGAGGAGGCATTCACCGCCGCTTCCCGCCCACACGCGCGGTCGACAAACTACACCGAGGCGGAAGATATCCTCTTGGTTCGTGCTTGGGCAGCTGTGGGGATGGATGCAAGCACCGGCACCGATCAAACCGGTAAACAGTATTGGCAAAGGATCGAGGACAACTGTTGTAGGATCAAGCCGAAGAATAGTGGGTTCATCTCTCGCACTTACCAGTCGCTTCAAGGCCGGTGGGAGTTGATGAAGCCCGCTTGTGCTTGTTGGAGTGCGGCCATGGACCAAGTGAGGGATGCACCACCTAGTGGAATCGTGGAGAGTGACTATGTGAGTACATATGTCTTCACTATTTTGATTATGTGTGTGTACTATTCTATTGGTGGGTTCTTATGTGATTATGTGTGGTTGATAGGAGACAATTGCCGGCATGAGGTACAAGGAGATGGCCGCTTACAAGGGCAAGCCATTCCCATTTAAGCATGCTTGGGCAATTCTTCAAACCTTTGACAAGTGGAAGTTGAGGGATCAAGAGACCGCACCCAAGAAGTCGGCAATGCTTAGGATGGATGATAGTGAAGATGAGGAGGAGAGAAACTTGGGCAAGCCTGAGGGAACCAAGAAGGGCAAGCTAAGGGTGAAGATGGAAGGACAGGCGTCAAGCCTAAGGGAGAAGATAGAGTACATGATGAAGGCAAGAGAGGAATTGACAACGAAGACATTGGAGACGAAGCTTCTTATCACCGAGAAGAACAAAGAGGTCAAGCTTGCACAAGTTGAAGTAAAGCGTGAAGAAGCAAAGCACAAGGCCGACTTGGAGGAGAGGATGATCAAGCTCAAAGAGGCAAAGGTGTGGAAAGAACTCATGGTGGAAGAGAAGGAGCACATGATGATGTCCAAGAAGGACATGGATGAAGACCAATTGCAATGGTGGAAGGACTACAAGGAGGACATCGCGGAGAGGAAGATGATGTTCCATGGTGCGTCCTCTACTTTTCGAGGTGACACTCCGATGAGTAGTTGTGGCGATGGCGGTGTGGACGACTCCACCGGTGCCTATGGAGATGCTTGATGGAGCCCGCATGTGGTCTAGGAGATGGCGCCGAGGTGCAACTTTTTGGTGATGGTGCCGATGAGAGGGGGAAGATGATGATTTTGTGATGTAAACTATTAAACCATGCATGAATGATTGTCATTTGGTAGTTTGTTTAGAGGTTGATTCACTAGTAGAAAAAGGGTCAAACGTGAAGCACATTAGTGCCGGTTTGTATTTGAGCCGGCACTAATGTATACATTAGTGCCGGTTCCAACGACTAGCCGGGCCGCTTTCATTAGTACCGGTTCGTGGCAAACCTTTAGCACCGGTTCGTGCCACGAACCAGTACTAATGAGAGTGGTGGCAGGACGTTGTCAGACTGGGGCCCCTCCAGCCCCTTTAGTACCGGTTCTTGGCACGAACCGGTACTAAAGGTCGTCCTACATAAACCCTTCGTCCACCCGAGCTCGCTCTGTTCTTCCCCTTTCCCCTCTCCTCTCTGTTCTTCCCCTCTTCCTCTCGAGCTCATCACACATTTTGCCCAAATTTTGTCAAGATTTGAAGGCCCCCATCCATTGAAATGATCACAAAGGTTAGCAACTTTGTCCTTTCATCTCTCATTGCTAGATTTACTCTTGCAATGCGTGTATGGGAAGACAAAAGATACACCTGAGGCACGGGAGGACCAACAACGTATGCACGGAAAAGACGGCATACATCAGGGTCATGCAAGCTACGCTCTTACCAAAGAAGAGAAGGAAATCTTCCTTGAATGGCTGCTCAGTATTAAGGTACCGTCTGGCTTCTCGTCGAATATAAAGGGAATAATAAACATGGCAGAGAAAAAGTTCCAGAACCTAAAGTCTCATGACTGCCACGTGATTATGACGCAACTGCTTCCGGTTGCATTGAGGGGGCTTCTACCGGAAAACGTTCGATTAGCCATTGTGAAGCTATGTGCATTTCTCAATGCAATCTCTCAGAAGGTAATCGATCCAGAAATCATACCAAGGTTACAGAATGATTTGGTGCAATGTCTTGTCAGTTTCGAGTTGGTGTTCCCACCATCCTTCTTCAACATCATGACGCACGTCCTAGTTCACCTATGCGAAGAGATTAACGTTTTGGGTCCTGTATTTCTACACAATATGTTCCCCTTTGAGAGGTTCATGGGAGTTTTGAAGAAATATGTTCATAACCGTACTAGGCCAGAAGGAAGCATCTTCAAGGGCCGTCAGAATGAGGAGGTCATTGAGTTTTGTATTGACTTTATTCCTGACCTTAAGCCGATTGGTGTTCCTGAATCGCAGCATAAGGGCAGACTGGATGGAAAAGGCACGCTAGGAGGGTAACAAATAATATGTATGGACGGACATTCTCTCACGGAAGCACACTACATAGTTCTACAGAATTCCGCCTTGGTGGCTCCGTATATGGATGAACACAAGAATTTGCTACGCTCCAAACACCTGGAGCGGTCTGATGACTGGATTACACGTGAACAAACCAGGAGTTTCGCCAGCTGGTTGCAAGCACGTACCATACATGACACCTCTATTGAAGATGGCTTGTACTTGCTGTCCCAGTTACCATCTTCGAATATAATGACTTTCAAAGGGTACGAGATAAATGGTAATACATTTTACACGATCGCCCAAGATAAGAAGAGCACCAACCAAAATAGTGGTGTCCGCTTTGATGCAGAAACCAAGACGGGAAAGGAAACATATTATGGTTATATACAGGACATATGGGAACTTGACTATCGACGTGGTTTGAAGTTCCCTTTGTTTCGGTGCAAATGGGTCAATATGACACGAGGCGGGGTGACGGAAGACCCGCAGTACGGAATGACAACAGTGGATCTCAACAATCTTGCGTATGCAGACGAACCATTCGTCCTAGCCAATGATGTGGCACAGGTTTTCTATGTGAAGGACGTGTCTACCAAGCCAAGAAAAAGAAAAGATAAGGAAGCGAATGCATCGTACGATGAGCCAAAGCGGCACATAGTTCTTTTTGGGAAGAGAAACATCGTGGGAGTGGATGACAAGACAGACAAGTCAGAAGATTATGAAAAGTTCGATGAAATTGCTCTATTCACAGTGAATATTGACCCGAGCATCCCGTTAAATGATGAAGATTTTCCATGGTTACGGTGCAAAGGGACACACGCGAAGAAAAAGTTTCACACCCAAAGATCTGGGATGTGATCGGCTTCACTAGCTATCATCACTTTCTTCTGTGTTTCACACCCAGAAGGGAATCTCTGTAATAGTTAGGGTAGTTAATTGTGTGTTTTGGCATTTGAAACACGAAGAAATTTTATGTGCAAACAAATTCGTTCATGCCTTCACTGATTTTTAAAGTTAAGTTATTCACAAACTAGTGATTCACACTAATTTCAAATAATTCAAAATTTAAACTATTCAAATTTGAAAACTACGGGCACTAACAGAAAGTTTGTAATTTTTTGTACCTAAAGCAAAAATATTCACAAAGAAACTCTAAATACACAAAAAAAACAACTCAAAAATAAATAAAGCAAAAAAAATAAAAAAAGCCCGCTTACTAGGCTAGAGCGGCCTGCATATGACTAGAAACCCAACCCGTTGCTAGGCCAGGATGCAGGCCCGCAAAGGCCCAGTAGGCCCACGGGGCAGCACAGCATAGGTAGGCCCAGAAGGCCTGCATTTGAGAGGAGCTCGAAGGAGCAGCCGCGGCTGGGTTTATAAACCAGTGCTGCTGCCCTTCGCTAGGCGAGGTGGGACTAAACTTTGCGCCCCTCGCCTGGCAGCGCACCCCCCTTTAGTACCGGTTCATGGCACCAACCGGTACTAAAGGGGGGGCCTTTAGTACCGGTTGGAGCCACCAACCGGTACTAAAGGGGGTCGCTTCCCGCCGCTTGGCCTGGCCAAAACAGGCCTTTAGTACCGGTTGGTGGCTCCAACCGGTATTAAAGGTGTCCCCTATATAAGAAACACTTCGAAAATTTTCAGTTTCTCATCTCCCACTTCTCTCTGCCGCTGCCCCGTCCCGCGCCGTTGCCGCCCCTGTCGCGCCGTCCCCGTCGACTCCGCGACGCCCCCGTCCTCGTCGCGTCGTCCCCATCGACTCCGCGGCGCCCTCGTCACCGGCCTGTCGCCGCACCGGACCGTCGCCGTCCCGATCGCCGCACCGGCCCGTCGCCGATCCCCTCGCTTCGCCGTCGCCATCGCCTTTGGATCGACCTCGCCTCGCCGTCGCCGTCGCCTCGACCTTGCCCGCGCGCGCTGTGAGCCCCTCCCCCGGCCCCTCTCCTCCCTCCAATCGATCAAAGCCACACCGCGCGCCGGCGCCGACCGTAGCGCACACACACGCGCGCGCGCACACACACACTACATGCACACACACACACACACACACACACACACACACACACACTACACACACACACACTACACGCGCACACACACACAATTTTTCTGTTTTTAGCTTTTAGTTTTTTCTGTTTTTCTGTTTTTCATACAAAGTTTTAGATGAATTAATTAATTAGATTAGATTAATGTCAAATAGTATATAGAAATGTTAGTTATAATATATATAATGTCAAATGTTATAGAAATGTTAGTTATATAGAAATGTTAGAAATTTTGGAAATGTTAGTTTTAGCTAGCTAGATGAATTAGATTAATTTCAAATTGTTAGACGATGATCGCTGTTTTTTTAGTTTCTTAAAATTTTAGTTATAAAATTTAGAATTTGCATATATGAAATCATCACAATATCCATCATTTAAAAAATGTTACTTTACTTTTGCGGCATATAGTATTTGTTGTCGACGATGTCCGGCCCGCATCCTCGCCGTCGACACGTCCGCGACGTCGTCCAGCTGACCCATGTCCGGGACTGGGCTCCGCCGGGCTGGCACTGGGAGGTGTTGCCTGGAGGGGCGCACCGCTTGATGAGGAACCCGGCCTCGGGTCCCGTCGTCGACCCTGATCTCGTTTGGTGGCGTTCGCGTGGGCCAGTTTCGGTGCGGAGGGAGCCGGCCCCGTCGGAGGTGGTACGTCGTCGTGTCAGGGAGGAGGACAAGCACGTCCATCGCTACATGGTTGCGTTAGAGGGCGGCAGGTTCTCCAATACCTGGCAGTTTCTTCAGGGATCTCACTTCAGCTATAATCCTGTGAGGGTTCCTTCTCTTTGGGTGTCCACCGCCCGCGCCGCAGGAACCGCGAGTGTCCTAGATTCTTCTGTAGTATTCGATCTTTAATTAGCTACCTAGCTAGTGATGTACTATTCAATATTATATATTATTCGAGACGATGTATTCGAGATTAAATCTATTATTCGAGACGATGTATTCGAGATTATATCTATTATTCGAGACGATGTATTCGAGATTATATCTATTATTCGAGACGATGTATTCGAGATTATATCTATTATTTGAGATTATACTAAATTGTTTTATATTTCTTTTGGTATAGTTAAATAAAAGCTATGGCGGACAATACCGACAGAGAGAGAGAGAGAACATACCATGTTCGATATGATACGCGGGCCATATGATGATCAGAATGAAGAAGATTATGACGGCTCCGAATTTCTGAACAACACCGGAGAGGGTGATATGATATTCGATCGCGATGAACGAATTGATGAAGTCATGAACTACGATTATGACGATGACGAAGAACATGTTGATCCTGAAACAACAAACACCGGCGAGGTATATATATTTATATAAGCAGGAATCTGGTGATCATCACATGTTTTAAATGAGTTGAAGATATATTAACGAATCGATCTTTCTTCTTTCAGCCATCCGGATCGAGCAAATCTTCAGGCAAAAGGACGAAACGAGGCCCGAACAAAAAGTTGAAGGAGGGCGCAAAGTACAACATCGAGGCATTCAAACCTAATGGCAAACCATTAGCGCCTAAGAAGATTGCGTACAAGTTCGTTCGTCAGTGCGGAGTTCTTGTGAAGGACCAACTCCCGATCTCCCTTCAAGAATGGAGAAAGCCAGCAAAGCCACGTCCAAATGTTACTTTTGTCGACGAGAATAAAAAAACTGCTTCGGAATACTCTCATGGAACATTTCACCCTACCAGATCATTTCACAGAAGCAGATGTGCAGAAAGTCAAGGACGCTGCTTTTAGGAAGATGGCGGTTGCATTCAAGAACCACAAGAGATGTGAATGGGAGAAGTACGTCAAGGGAGGAAGGAAGACTCCAGTATTCGAGGGGATACTAGAGAATCAAAGTGCTCATTGGGACGATTTCGTGAAATTCAAGGATTCAGAATTAGCTAAGCAACGGTCGAGAATAAACAAGAAGAATGCCGAAAAAAGGATAAGTTCCATAAGCTGGGGCCAGGTGGCTACGCGGTGGCAATGCCTAAGTGGGATAAGTCTGAGAAAGAGATGGAGGATGCAGGTGTCACTCCAGTTACTAAGAGCTGGCCCCCCAGGTGCAGGAGTTGGTTCTATGCTCATGGGGGGAGTTGGACCCGAAGACAGGCAAAATTTCGACGAAGGCATGTCTGAACGGAGCCGACGATAACATACTTGTTGCAATAGAAGAGGCTCGAACGGGGGTGTTCCGGCCGAAAAGAGAGAACGACGAGCTTACGCGTGCCCTGGGAAATCCCGAACACCCGGGAAGAACACGAGGCAAGGGCGCTATTCCGTGGTATGAGGGGTGAGGGAGTCCTGGATTAGGGGATGTTCAGATAGCCGGACTATACCTTCAGCCGGACTCCAGGACTATGAAGATACAAGATTGAAGACTTCGTCCTGTGTCCGGAAGGATCTTTCCTTGGCGTGGAAGGCAAGCTAGGCATGCGGATATTCAAGATCTCCTACCATTGTAACCGACTTTGTGTAACCCTAACCCTATCCGGTGTCTATATAAACCGGAGGGTTGTAGTCCGTAGGACAACCATCATCATACACAATCATACCATAGGCTAGCTTCTAGGGTTTAGCCTCCTTGATCTCGTGGTAGATCTACTCTTGTACTACCCATATCATCAATATTAATCTAGCAGGAGTAGGGTTTTACCTCCATCGAGAGGGCCCGAACCTGGGTAAAATAAAGTGTCCCCTGTCTCCTGTTACCATCTAACCTTGACGCACAGTTCGGGACCCCCTACCCGAGATCCGCCGGTTTTGACACCGACATTGGTGCTTTCATTGAGAGTTCCTCTGTGTCGTCGCTTTTAGGCCCGATGGCTCCTTTGATCATCAACAACGATGAGGTCCAGGGTGAGACTTCCCTCCCCGGACAAATCTTCATCTTCGGCGGCTTCGCTCTGCGGGCCAATTCGCTTGGTCGTCTGGAGCAGATCGAAAGCTACGCCCCTGGCCATCAAGTCAAGTTTGGAAGCTTAAACTACACGGCAGATATCCGCGGAGACTTGATCTTCGACGGGTTCGAGCCACAGCCAAGCGCGCCGCACTACCTCGAGGAGCATGATATTGCTCTGCCTCCGAATAGTGCCCTGGAGGCCGCACGCGCACCGGCCCCGATCCTGGACTCGGAGCCCGCTGCGTTCTTTGAGGATGAATGGTTGGACGTCACCTCGGGGGCTGCGATCTTGAAGGCGATTGAGCCGAACGCCAGCCCCGCACTCCGCACGGCCCATGACTCCAAGGACTCGGATTCTTCTCCGAACTCCGGGCCTCCCATGCCCCTGCTGATCGAATCCGATTGGGCGCCTATAATGGAGTTCACCGCCGCGGACATCTTTCAGCACTCGCCTTTTGGTGATATCCTGAATTCTCTCAAGTCTCTCTCTCTATCAGGAGAGCCCAGGCCGGACTATGGTCTGCGAGGTTGGGATTCGGACGACGAAGAAATTCAAAGCCCACCCACCACCCAATTAATAGCCACAGTCGATAATTTAACCGACATACTTGACTTCGGCTCCGAAGACTTTGACGGTACGAACGACGAAGGAGGAGACGAACAAGAACCAGCACCTGTAGGGCGCTGGACCGCCACCTCGTCATATGACATATATATGGTGGACCCTCCAAAGGATGGAGATGGCGATGGAACAGCGGAGGATGACACCTTGAAAAAACAGCCAAAACGCCGGCATCAACGGCGCCGCTCTAAATCCCGCCATAGCAGAAACGGTGATTCCTGCACGGGAGATAATACTACCCCGGATAGCGCCAAAGAACACCAAATCCAGCAAGATTCGGCGCAGGAAGATGGAGAAGCCAACCCTCATGAGAGAGCGGCAAAGCGAGAGGTTGAGGATGATAACTACATGCCTCCCTCCGAAGACGAGGCAAGCCTCGATGACGACGAATTCGTCGTACCATCAGACCACGCCGAACAAGAGCATTTCAAACGCAGGCTTCTAGCCCCGGCGAATAGCCTAAAGAAAAAGCAGCAACAGCTTAGAGCTGATCAAGATTTGCTAGCTGACAGATGGACTGAAGTCCTTGCGGCCGAAGAGTATGAACTCGAGCACCCCTCCAAAAATTATCCTAAGCGTAGGCCGCTACCCCAATCAGAGGGGGAAGCACCTACATTACCAATGCATGACATGGCAGACCGGCCACCTCGCGGCCGGGACAGAGAGGCCTGTCGAACCTCTAAACAAGCCATGGCCCGGTGCTGCTCAACTAAGGCATGGGAAAATGAGCCAGTCCTACGAGACGTACTGGAGGATAAAGCAAGGCAAACAAGATCGATCTATGGATCGCGCAGACGCCCGACGACACGTGATGATCTTCACTCCGGACACAATAAATCCGGTCGGGCCGAACACAACAGGCATAGCTCTTCCGAGCTGCGTCGTGGCATAGCCCAGTACAGGGGCGCCGCACACCCACTATGCTTCACAGATGAAGTAATGGATCATAAAATCCCAGAGGGTTTCAAACCCGTCAACATCGAGTCGTACGATGGTACGACAGATCCGACAGTATGGATTGAGGATTATCTCCTTCACATCCACATGGCACATGGCGACGATCTACACGCCATCAAATATCTCCACCTCAAGCTCAAAGGACCAGCCCGGCATTGGCTTAACAGCCTACTAGCGGACTCAATCGGTTCTTGGAAGGACCTGGAAGCCGCATTCCTCGACAACTTCCAGGGGACCTATCTGCGGCCACCGGACGCCGACGACCTAAGCCACATAATCCAGCAGCCAGAAGAATCGGCCACGCAATTCTGGACACGGTTCCTAAAAAGAAAAGTCAGATAGTCGATTGTCCGGATGCAGAGGCCCTAGCAGCCTTCAAACATAACATCCACGACGAGTGGCTTGCCCGGCACCTGGGACAGGAAAAGCCAAAATCTATGGCAACCCTCACGACACTCATGACCCGCTTTTGCGCGGGCGAAGATAGCTGGCTAGCTCGCAGCAACAACTTATCGAAGAACCCTGGTAATTCGGATACCAAGGACAAAAGTGGCAGGACACGTCGAAATAAGCAAAAGCGCCGCGTTAGCAGCGACAGCAATGAGGATACGGCAGTAAACGCCGGATTCAGAGGCTATAAATCCGGTCAGCGGAAAAAGCCATTTAAAAAGAATACTCAGGGCCCGTCCAGTTTGGACCGGATACTCGACCGCTCGTGCCAGATTCATGGCACCCCCGAAAGGCCAGCCAATCACACCAACAGGGATTGTTGGGTGTTCAAGCAGGCAGGCAAGTTAAGAGCCGAACACAAAGACAAGGGGCTGCATAGCGACGACGAGGAGGAGCCCAGGCCGCCGAACAACAATGGACATAAGGGGTTTCCCGCACAAGTGAGGACGGTGAACATGATATACGCGACCCACATTCCCAAGAGGGAGCGGAAGCGTGCGCTACAGGACATATATGCGATGCCAGTCGCCCCAAAGTTCAACCCATGGTCCTCCTGCCCGATCACTTTTGATCGAAGGGACCACCCCACTAGCATCCGTCACGGCGGTTTTGCCGCATTGGTTCTTGACCCAATCATTGACGGATTTCATCTCACAAGAGTCCTCATGGACGGCGGCAGTAGCCTGAACCTGCTTTATCAGGATACAGTGCGGAAAATGGGCATAGATCCATCAAGGATCAAGCCCACAAGGACGACCTTTAAAGGCGTCATACCAGGTGTAGAGGCCAATTGCATAGGCTCGGTAACATTTGATGTTGTCTTCGGATCTCCGGATAACTTCCGAAGCGAAGAGTTAATCTTCGATATAGTCCCGTTCCGCAGTGGCTATCACGCCCTGCTCGGACGAACCACATTCGCTAAATTCAATGCGGTGCCGCACTACGCATATCTCAAGCTCAAGATGCCAGGCCCTCAAGGAGTAATTACGGTCAACGGAAACACTTAACGCTTCCTCCGTACGGAGGAGCACACGGCGGCCCTCGCAGCGGAAGTACAAAGTAGCCTTTCAAGACAACTCTCCAGTCCGGCCGTTAAAAAGCCGGACAATGCAAAGTGCGCCCGGAGTAACCTGCAACACGACCGCCTGGCACGTTCGGAACAAGTGTAGCAATACGGCCCCAACCCCAGCCATCGCAACATAGCGGAGCTAGTACCTCGAGTACACAATTACGCCCTCGAAATTCCATGGGCACAGTGGGAGGGGCACATTAACGGCATGCTTACAATACGGCATCAAACGTACTAGGCGCTGCCGGATTTTTTTTACTTTCAGGACTCCACACTTTGGATAACCTGTTCGGCTTTGCTGCCACACAGACGATGCAAGACCCAGGGAAGCAGACAAAGCTACGCCGCATTACGGAACTCTCAGGTGGTATCTATTTCGAGCGATATATCTGTTTCTAAATTCCGCAGCCTGCCCCTGGTCAGGACATGTTAAATAGTCTAATATCTTTTTGCTTATCGCACTACTAGTATCGTTCGGCTTTGATAAATAGCCTCTCTATAAACAATGCATAGCTTTTCGCCTATTTTTTGCGTTGTCCTCTTTTAATATATATGTTCATTAAATAAACATGATCGCAACCGTACACCATGGTACGGCAAAACACGCCAGGGGCTTCATTACCCTTCTATCTGGTGTGAGAAGTCCGTACACTTTCACAAGTGCGGCACCCCGAACTTATAGCACTATATGCATCGGCTCCGAATCATGATTTTGGTCACATGTTGGGTTTGCCCGGCTCCTATGTTTTGGTGCCTTACGTTCCGCTATATCGGCTAAGGTAGCACTAGGAGAACCACTGCGATTGTGCCCCGGTTCAGCTGGGTTAAGCACCTCAGTGGAGAAAGCTAAAACAGACTGTCATGATAAGGCGTGAGACCGGTCGCTGTTCGAGAGGTTTTTCGAGTCCTTAAAGACTTATGCCGCTTCGAGCGAGGAGCTGGCTATGTCCGGCCAAAGGCATGGATAGCGCCCCGAATTCGGCCTTCCGAACTAGGGGCTTCGCCGAAATTTAAAATTATAACGTTCTATGGCTAAGTGAGAGTGTTCAAGCATTATAGTCCGATTGCCTGGTTCGTTGTGCTGAGCGCCTCCCTCGAAGGACCCAACTATGGGAAAAAGAGCCCTCAGGTTTATCCCGAACACCCCAGCACTAGTGGCATGGGGGCAGAAGCCGACGACTGGCCATCTCTCAATTTTTGATAAACGGCCGCACAGAAAATAATATTTTAAATTCAATAAGCATTGCTTAGCGCATATGAACAAGTTTTCAGTGCACAGGATACAAGCGAGCGAGTTCATTCAAATACTACATCTTTAGTACATTCATCCGCGACAAGGCGGGCTCCGGCAAGAACTTCCTTGTAGTAGTTCTCGAGCTTGCGATGCTCCTTCCCCGGCGGCGGCCCGTCCTTCACCAGCTTCTCTCCATCCAGCTTACCCCAGTGTACCCTTACACGGGCAAGGGCCCTCCGGGCACCTTCAATGCAGGCGGAGCGCTTGATGACCTCAAGCCGTGGACAGGCCTCCACCAGCCGCCGCACTAGCCCGAAATAGCTCCCAGGCAGGGCCTCTCCAGGCCACAGCCGAACTAGTAAGCCCTTCATGGCCTGTTCGGCCGCCTTGTGGAGCTCGACCAGCTGTTTCAGCTGATCGCTCAAAGGCACAGGGTGTCCGTCCTCAGAATACGGAGACCAGAACACACTCTCCGTCGAGCTGCCCTCTTCAGCTCGGTAGAACGCACCGGCGTCGGATACGCTGTGGGGAAGATCGGCGAATGCCCCTGGAGAACTCCGGATTCGGGTAAGTAATAGGTAGTTTACTTTTATATTCGGGTAGAAGCACAGGAAGATGGAGGAGGAGAAGAGGAAGCTGGACTATGAACGCCTTCAAGGCCTAGAATCAGCGCACGCGGACTTGGCAGACAAATTCCAGCGGCAGCAGGAGCAGATCGACTCACTTAGCCCGCAAAGGGGGTCTCAGCAGCTGCAACAGCTAGCGGATGATCCAGCATTGGATACCACCGCCCCATCCATGCCGAGAAGCAGCGTGGGTTCCTCCCCGTTTGATGCAATGCTGGATAGATACCCCGTGGATGACATCATGGAGAACACTAACTGCAAGCTACACTTCAAAATGAAGAACATATCCATGAAGGTGGCGGACGGCGTTGCTTATACAAATTCCCCCGATGCAACCTTCCATTGCAACCCGATTCCAGCAGGCTATGCTCGTGTCGTGGTTGATGAGGTGGTGGACCAATATTCGGGGCTAGAGCTTGACATTCCTGGAGGTGACGAGGAGCACACACTCGGAGATGCCAAACAACGTATCATCCTATGGAGAAAGGATTGCATCATCTTTCGAAGGCCACCGACACCGCGTCACCCGACTCCTCGTCGAAGTCCGCCACCGAGTCAGCAGACTCCCGCTCCTCAAGTCCACCAACGCGTGAGGCCACTCCTCCCCCTCCAAGTCCGGCAAAGTGGCAGGCCCCTCCTCCTCCAAGTTCGACACAGCGTCAGACGTTCACTCCTCCTCCAAGTCCGGCAAAGTGTCAGGCCACTCCTCCTCCAAGTCCGGCACAACTTCAGGCCACTCCTCCTCGTCCAACTCAGCCCCGTCAGCCGTCTCCGCCGCCTCAGCAATCGCAGAAGAGACACCCCGCAGCTATGGTGCGTAGCGGTACCAGTCGAGGTCATAGTACAGGAAGTACAGGCGGAGGCAAGCGATATAAATATGGTCCAAACCTCACTACTCCTCTTCCTGAGAGGGCTTACGACAGGACCAAGGAGCAAACCAATGCCATTGTGCGGGCAGAAGTCGACGCCCATTTTGGACCAAAACTGCCACCGCCACCAAGGGAGAAAGTGCCTGTGGAAGTTATTGACCACTTCATTCGTATGGCTGAACCACCAGCTCCTAAGCCTGTTGACACAGACTATGAGCGCCACATCAAGAAGTTACATCGACAACGTCTACAGAAGGAGGCGAGTTCGAGCTCGAGCAAACAACAAGCAGCTGTCAAAAAATGCGGGAGAACCGTTGCCCAGCTGGGAGAACAGTGGGCGCAATCGATCCCCCTGCTTGTTGTGCCGCCAACAACACGTGACAGTACGCGCGGCCAATATTATTGTGGGCAAACAGTTTACGTTCCCCAGGTGGGCGATGTGGTAATAACCCAGCAGCATATAACGCAGGCTGAAGAACTCAAGATCACTGTTGGACAACTCCTCGAGATCGATGACATGCCTGTGCTTACAGAGGAGGAAATAAAATGGAAATATGTCCGGGGCCAACCTTTGGTCAAGCCAGAAGATGTCAAGAAGCTCCCAACGAGAATGTATGAATTGCATCAATGGTACATGGACATTACCAAGAGATCCGATCGACAGTCCCTCATGGTGCAAGTCAACAAGGATGATTACTACCATGAGAAACCTGTGACCGTTGAGTATTCTGAACTGTTTCAGTTATACAATCAAGACGCACTCGGCAAATCTATCGTCAGTTGCTATTGTCTGTAAGTGATTTCTTTCTGTAATTTAAGTCTCAAGCTAGCTGTATTGATCCTTTTGATCAATCATTACCTGTAATTATCCTCACTATATTCTTTTCTGTGGTATTATGCAGGATGAAGATGTATGAAATGACAAAAGGTCGACGCTATGGCATTGGGTTCATTGACCCAAACACCGTTAATGAATACACATGGAAAATAAGCAAGCATTATGAAAAGCAGGTAGAGGACAGCATGTTCGAGTTCTTGAAGCGCCTCAAATACAATGAAGATATACTACTTCCTTACAACTTCCAGTGAGTCACACTTTCTTGTACTACAAATTCTCTGTTTTTGTCTACTAGCTAGCTAGCTACATGTTTTTGCTTACATATGTCCACTTAATTAAGACATGCAAACGTGTGTGCATGCAGATTTCTCTGGATCTTGTGTATCATTAAAGTTGACGAAGGAACAGTTGAAATTCTGGACTCACTACTCAAAGAAAATACTGACTATAACATCTTGTTTGGGATAGTCAACAGGTAATTTCAATCATTATTAACTACATATCTCGACCTATTTAGTTCGTCATTTCATAATATGAACTATTTAATAACCCCTTTATTCATTTTCTTTGTCGGCGGGCAGGGCTTGGGCAAGGTTCATCAGCAAAACGGAAGATGAATGGAAACGACAACTGAGATGGCTTCGACCCAAGGTAAGTAATTAAGTAGTGCTAGCTAGCTGCCATCTTTTTAATATTATCATGCTTGATTAATTATTATCTGATCAAATTAAATTCCATTCTCGTAAAGGCCATAAAGCAGGCGCAGGGGACTGATCTGTGTGCATACTGCGTTTGCGAGAACATTCGCATGATGGCGTTCGAAAGGAGCAGATCTCAAAGACAGGAATGGGTACGCTTGTCAGAACACTATTCACAATTTGTGCACCATTATCGATATCTAGTCACACAACTAATACACATGCATATTGATCTCCTTCTTAACAGTTCACAGAGGTGCGGGACAAGCTCCTAGATACGGAGCGCGTACAAGCACTTCAAGAGGAAATAGCGGGATTTTTGCTCGACCAGGTCATAAATCCGAAGGGAGAATACTATTACCCGCTACCGCCCCCATCGACCAGGTCATGAACCACTTCCAATTTGTCATCGTGCTCCGAAGGCACCAATTAGGCTAATGCAACTGGCTCCGAAGGCAACATGCATATGTACGAGATATTATATATAGCTATACATGTGTGTATGTGTGAATTAATATGGTGGTTTGTGAGACATTGATGATCTATATATATGATTGGTTCTACTAGCTACCATATATATGCATAACGTTTACAATGTGTAGTATCGTAAAATACCAGAAAATGAAAAAGAATTAAAATGGAAAACACAAAATTAAATGGAAAAGAAATCATAAAACCAAAACCCCCCAAACATTTTAGTACCGGTTGGTGGTACCAACTAGTACTAAAGGGCTCCCGGCCCCCGAAGCTGGCTCGTGCCACGTGGTTGCCCTTTAGCACCGGTTCGTGCTGAACCGGTACTAAGGGGGGGGGGCTTTAGTGCCCACACTTTAGTGCCGGTTATGGAACCGGCACTAAAGGGCCTTACGAACCGGTGCTATTGCCTGGTTCTGCACTAGTGATTGTGTTCTTGTAGTCATAAATTGTGAGATGTCAAATGATAGATTTAAAGGTTGGGGTTGAGGCAAAGACTAGAAACCTCAAACCCAACCCTTAAAGCAGTTTAAAGGTTGGGTTTGAGGGTTCTAGTCTTTGCTCCTGTTTTTCAACCCTTAAAGTGCCAAAAACTGGCACTTCTCAACCCTTAAAACTGCTTTAAGGGTTTGAGGGTTCTACTAGACATGCTCTTAAAACAGAAGTGGAGAGTGGTAGGATATATAGTGCAAAATTACAAGATGTACAGTTGAACGCAGCTTCAGTGACTTACTGCACCCGCCTTTGAGTCCATAACAGGTGGACCCAACAAACGGCTGGCCCACATGTCATACACCTAAAGGCAGGCATGTGTAGTGAAGTCACCCAAGCTCGGTCCTATACAACTCATCTTTCTTCTTAATATGAAGTTTGATGAAAAAAGTATCTTTCACTGCACTAGACATATAATCCTTCAGTAATAGAAGATGGGTTGTGAATCCGGAGACTTTGAATGCAAAGGCCCATGGTGATTTACAACCGAAGCCCATATATAGAGTGGTCAGTGTCCTCTGAATGAAAATACTCCTCTTCTCAAAATATGCGTTTGATTTTGCACGGTCTTTGATGCATGATTTTGATAATCAATATAATACCAAAGCACATGGATTAAACATTTATAAATGTGATTTTTATTTCTGTGCCCCGCTTTTCTTAGTTGTTCTCAGTTTTGTACAAGCCATCTAACATTGCTCACTTTTCCACTCTTCTACTCATCTCTGCCTCACATCCCCTTGTTAGAGTCTGAAGAAAAATGAAGCAATCTCAGGCCATGTGCCCTCTCAGCCATCGGATCGTCTTCCTATTGGAAATATGCCCTAGAGACAATAATAAAAGGATTATTATATTTCCTTGTTCATGATAATCGTCTATTGTTCATGCTATAATTGTATTGTTCGGAAATCATAATACATGTGTGAATACATAGACCACAATGTGTCCCTAGTAAGCCTCTAGTTGACTAGCTCGTTGATCAATAGATAGTCATGGTTTCCTGACTATGGACATGGGGATGTCATTGATAACGGGATCACATCATTAGGAGAATGATGTGATGGACAAGACCCAAACCTAAGCATAGCACAAAAGATCGTATAGTTCGTTTGCTAGAGCTTTTCTGAATGTCAAGTATCATTCCTTAGACCATGAGATTATGCAACTCCCGGATACCTTAGGAGTGCTTTGGGTGTATCAAACGTCACAACGTAATTGGGTGACTATAAAGGTGCACTACAGGTATCTCCGAAAGTGTTTGTTGGGTTGGCATGAATCGAGAGGTATCTCTGGGCCCACTCGGTAAGACATCATCATAATGAGCTCAATGTGATCAAGGTGTTGTTCACGGGATGATGTGTTACGGGAACGAGTAAAGAGACTTGCCGGTAATGAGATTGAACAAGGTATCGGTATACCGACGATCGAATCTACAGCAAGTATCGTACCGATAGACAAATGGAATTGAGTACGGGATTGATTAAGTCCTCGACATCGTGGTTCATCCGATGAGATCATCGAGGAGCATGTGGGAGACAACATGGGTATCCAGATCCCGCTATTGGTTATTGACCGGAGATCGTCTCGGTTATGTCTGCATGTCTCCCGAACCCGTAGGGTCTACACACTTAAGGTTCGGTGACGCTAGGGTTGTAAAGATATTAGTATGCAGCAAACCGAAGGTTTTTGGGAGTCCCGGATGAGATCCCGGACGTCATGAGATGTTCCGGATTTGTCCGGAGGTAAAGAATTACATATAGGAAGTGTCGTTTCGGCCATCGGGAGTGATCTGGGGGTCACCGGTATTGTACCGGGACCACCAGGTAGGTCCCGGGGGTCCACCGGGTGGGGCCACCCATCCCGGAGGGCCCCGTGGGCTGAAGTGGGGAGGGAACCAGCCCATAGTGGGCTGGTGCGCCCCCCCCATGGGCCTACCCCCTGCGCCTAGGGTTGGAAACCCTAGGGCAGGGGGCGCCCCACATGCCTTGGGGGGCAAGCCTCCCCCCCTGGCCGCCCCCCTGGAGATGGATCTCCAGGGCCGGCGCCCCCCCTTAGGGAGCCTATATAAAGGGGGGAGAGAGGGCAGCCGGACCCTGCAGCCTTGGCGCCTCCCTCTCCCCTGTTACACCTCTCCCTCTCTCCGTAGAAGCTTGGCGAAGCCCTGCTGGAACTCTGCTGCATCCACCACCACGCCGTCGTGCTGCTGGATCTTCTTCAACCTCTCCTTCCCCCTTGTTGGATCAAGAAGGAGGAGACCCCATCCCGACCATACGTGTGTTGAACGCGGAGGTGCTGTCCGTTCGGCGCTGGTCATCGGTGATTTGGATCACGACGAGTACGACTCCATCATCCACGTTCTTCTTGAACGCTTCAGTTGCGATCTACAAGTGGTATGTAGATGCTCTCCCATCCCCTCGTTGCTAGAATACTCCATGGATAGATCTTGGTGATGCGTAGGAAAATTTTAATTTCTGCTACGATCCCCATCAGTGGCATCATGAGCTAGGTCTATGCGTAGTTTCTATGCATGAGTAGAACACAAAGTAGATGTGGGCATCGAATTGTCAATTCTTCTTGCCGTTACTAGTCCTATCTTGGTTCAGCGGTATTGTGGGATGAAGCGGCCCGGACCAACCTTCCACGTACGTTTATGTGAAACCGGTTCCACCAACTAACATGCACTAGTTGCATAAGGTGGCTGGCGGGTGTCGGTCTCTCCCACTTTAGTTGGATCGGATTCGATGAACAGGGTCCTTATGAAGGGTAAATAGAGATTGACAATTCACGTTGTGGTTTTAACGTAGGTAAGAAACGTTCTTGCTAGCAACCTACAAACAGCCACGTAAAAACTTGCAACAACAATTAGAGGACGTCTAACTTGTTTTTGCAGCAAGTGCTTTGTCATGTGATATGGCCAGAAGTTGTGATGAATCATGTATGTGATGTGTGAGATGATCTTGTTATTGTAATAGGAATCACGACTTGCATGTCGATGAGTATGACAACCGGCAGGAGCCATAGGAGTTGTCTTTATTTATTTATGACCTGCGTGTCAACTTAAATCGTCATGTAATTACTTTAATTTATTGCTAAAGCGTTAGCCATAGTAGTAGAAGTAATAGTTGACGTGACAACTTCACGAAGACACGATGATGGAGATCATGATGATGGAGATCATGGTGTCATGCCGGTGACGACGATGAACATGGCGCCCCGAAGATGGAGATCAAAGGAGCGAAATAATGTTGGCCATATCATGTCACTATTTGATTGCATGTGATGTTTATCATGTTTTTACATCTTATTTGCTTAGAACGACGGTAGCATAAATAAGATGATCCCTCATTAAAATATCAAAAATGTGTTCTCCCTAACTGTGCACCGTTGCTAAGGTTCGTCGTTCCGAAGCACCACGTGATGATCGGGTGTGATAGGTTCTTACGTTCGCATACAACGGGTGTAAGCCAGATTTACACACGCAATACACTTAGGTTGGATTGACGAGCCTAGCATGTGCAGACATGGCCTCAGAACACGGAGGACCGAAAGGTCGAACATGAGTCGCATAGAAGATACGATCAACATGGAGATGTTCACCGATGATAACTAGTCCGTCTCACGTGATGATCGGACACGGCCTAGTTGACTCGGATCATGTATCACTTAGATGACTAGAGGGGTGTCAAATCTGAGTGGGAGTTCATTCATTAATTTGATTAGATGAACTTAATTATCATGAACTTAGTCTAAATCTTTACAATATGTCTTGTAGATCAAATGGCCCACGCTAATGTCACCCTCAACTTCAACGCGTTCCTAGAGAAAACCAAGCTGAAAGATGATGGCAGCAACTATTCGGACTGGGTCCGGAACCTGAGGATCATCCTCATAGCAGCCAAGAAAGATTATGTCCTAGAAGCACCGCTAGGTGAACCACCATTTCCAGAAAACCAGGACGTTATGAACGCCCATCAGTCACGTACTGATGATTACTCCCTCGTTCAGTGCGGCATACTTTACAGCTTAGAACCAGGGCTCCAAAAGCGTTTTGAGCAACACGGAGCATATGAGATGTTCGAGGAGCTGAAATTGATTTTCCAAGCTCATGCCCGGGTCGAGAGATATGATGTCTCCGACAAGTTCTTTAGCTGCAAGATGGAGGAAAATAGCTCTGTCAGTGAACACATACTCAAGATGTCTGGGTTGCACAACCGCTTGACTCAGCTGGAAGTTAATCTCCCGGATGAGGCGGTCATTGACAGAATCCTTCAGTCGCTCCCACCTAGCTACAAGAGCTTCGTGATGAACTACAATATGCAGGGTATGGAAAAGACCATTCCCGAGTTGTATTCAATGCTGAAATCTGCAGAGGTGGAGATCAAAAAGGAACATCAAGTGTTGATGGTGAATAAAACCACTAAGTTCAAGAAAGGCAAGGGTAAGAAGAACTTCAAGAAGGACGGCAAGGAGGTTGCCGCGCCTGGTAAATCAGTTACCTGGAAGAAGTCAAAGAATGGACCCAAACCTGAAACTGAGTGCTTTTATTGCAAGGGAAATGGTCACTGGAAGCGGAATTGCCCCAAGTACTTAGCGGATAAGAAGGCCGGCAACACTAAAGGTATATGTGATATACATGTAATTGATGTGTACCTTACCAGTGCTCGTAGTAGCTCCTGGGTATTTGTTACCGGTGTCGTTGCTCATATTTGTAACTCAAAACAGGAGCTGCGGAATAAACGGAGACTGGCGAAGGACGAGGTGACGATGCGCGTCGGGAATGGTTCCAGGGTCGATGTGATCGCCGTCGGCACGCTACCTCTACATTTACCTACGGGATTAGTTTTGAGCCTCAATAATTGTTATTTAGTACCAAGTTTGAGCATGAACATTGTATCTGGATCTCGTTTAATGCGAGATGTCTACTCATTTAAATCCGAGAATAATGGTTGTTCTATTTATATGAGTGATATGTTTTATGGTCATGCTCCGATGGTCAATGGTTTATTCTTAATGAATCTCGTGCGTGATAATACACATATTCATAGTGTGAATACCAAAAGGTGTAAAGTTGATAACGATAGTCCCACATACTTGTGGCACTGCCGCCTTGGTCACATTGGTGTCAAGCGCATGAAGAAGCTCCATGCTGATGGACTTTTAGAGTCTCTCGATTATGAATCATTTGACACGTGCGAACCATGCCTCATGGGCAAAATGACCAAGACTCCATTCTCAGGGACAATGGAGCGAGCAACCAACTTGTTGGAAATCATACATACAGATGTGTGTGGTCCAATGAGCATTGAGGCTCGCGGAGGCTATCGTTATGTTCTCACTCTCACTGATGATTTGAGTAGATATGGGTATGTCTACTTAATGAAACACAAATCTGAGACCTTTGAAAAGTTCAAGGAGTTTCAGAGTGAGGTTGAGAATCAACGTGACAGAAAAATAAAGTTCTTACGATCAGATCGTGGGGGAGAATATTTAAGTCATGAATTTGGCACACACTTAAGAAAATGTGGAATCGTTTCACAACTCACGCCGCCTGGAACACCTCAGCGTAATGGTGTGTCCGAACGTCGTAATCGCACTCTATTGGATATGGTGCGGTCTATGATGTCTCTTACAGATTTACCGCTATCATTTTGGGGATACGCTCTAGAGACAGCCGCATTCACTTTAAATAGGGCACCGTCTAAATCCGTTGAGACGACACCGTATGAATTATGGTTTGGAAAGAAACCTAAGCTGTCGTTTCTGAAAGTTTGGGGTTGCGATGCTTATGTCAAGAAACTTCAACCTGAAAAGCTCGAACCCAAATCAGAAAAATGCGTCTTCATAGGATATCCCAAAGAAACTGTTGGGTATACCTTCTACCTCAAATCCGAAGGCAAGATCTTTGTTGCCAAGAACGGGTCCTTTCTAGAGAAAGAGTTTCTCGCGAAAGAAGTAAGTGGGAGGAAAGTAGAGCTTGATGAAGTACTACCTCTTGAAAATCAGAGTAGCGCAGCTCAGGAAAATGTTCCTGTGGTGCCTGCACCGATTAGAGAGGAGGTTAATGATGATGATCAAGATACTTCTGATCAAGCTCCTACTGAACTTCGTAGGTCCACAAGGACACGTTCCGCACCAGAGTGGTACGGCAACCTTGTCCTGGAAATCATGTTGTTGGACAACGGTGAACCTTCGAACTATGAAGAAGTGATGGCGGGCCCAGATTCCGACAAATGGCTAGAAGCCATGAAATCCGAGATAGAATCCATGTATGAAAACAAAGTATGGACTTTGAATGACTTGCCCGATGATCGGCGAGCCATAGAAAATAAATGGATCTTTAAGAAGAAGACAGACGCGGATGGTAATGTGAGCATCTATAAAGCTCGACTTGTCGCTAAGGGTTATCGGCAAGTTCAAGGGGTTGACTACGATGAGACTTTCTCTCCCGTAGGGAAGATGAAGTCCGTCCGAATCATGTTAGCAATTGCCGCATACTATGATTATGAGATATGGCAAACGAAAGTCAAAACGGCATTCCTTAACGGCTTTCTTAAGGAAGAATTGTATATGATGCAGCCGGAAGGTTTTGTCGATCCTAAGAATGCTAACAAAGTATGCAAGCTCCAACGCTCTATCTATGGGCTGGTGCAAGCATCTCGGAGTTGGAACATTCGCTTTGATGAGATGATCAAAGCGTTTGGGTTTATGCAGACTTATGGAGAAGCCTGCGTTTACAAGAAAGTGAGTGGGAGCTCCGTAGCATTTCTCATATTATATGTGGATGACATACTATTGATGGGAAATGATATAGAATTCTTGGAAAGCATAAAGGCCTATTTGAACAAGTGTTTTTCAATGAAGGACCTTGGAGAAGCTGCTTATATATTAGGCATCAAGATCTATAGGGATACATCGAGACGCCTCATCGGTCTTTCACAAAGTACGTACCTTGACAAGATTTTGAAGAAGTTCAAAATGGATCAGTCCAAGAAGGGATCTTGCCTGTATTGCAAGGTGTGCGATTGAGCACGGCTCAATGCCCGACCACGGCAAAAGATATAGAAGAGATGAGTGTCATCCCCTATGCCTCAGCCATAGGGTCTATTATGTATGCCATGCTGTGTACCAGACCCGATGTAAACCTTGCCGTAAGTTTGGTAGGTAGGTACCAAAGTAATCCCAGCAAGGAACACTGGACAGCGGTCAAAAACATCCTGAAGTACCTGAAAAGGACTAAGGATATGTTTCTCGTTTATGGAGGTGCCGAAGAGCTCGTCGTAAAGGGTTACGTCGACGCTAGCTTCGACATAGATCTGGATGACTCCAAGTCACAAACCGGATACGTGTATATTTTGAATGGAGGGGCAGTAAGCTGGTGCAGTTGCAAGCAAAGCGTCGTGGCGGGATCTACATGTGAAGCAGAGTATATGGCAGCCTCGGAGGCAGCACAAGAAGCAGTCTGGGTGAAGGAGTTCATTATCGACCTAGGAGTCATACCCAATGCGTCGGACCCGATGACTCTCTTCTGCGACAACACTGGAGCAATTGCCCTTGCGGAGGAGCCCAGGTTTCACAGGAAGACCAGGCATATCAAGCGTCGCTTCAACTCCATTCGTGAAAGTGTTCAAAATGGAGACATAGAGATTTGTAAAGTACATACGGACCTGAATGTGGCAGATCCGTTGACTAAACCTCTCCCTAGAGCAAAACATGATCAACACCAAAATTCCATGGGTGTGCGATTCACCACAATGTAACTAGACTATTGTCTCTAGTGCAAGTGGGAGACTGTTGGAAATATGCCCTAGAGGCAATAATAAAAGGATTGTTATATTTCCTTGTTCATGATAATCGTCTATTGTTCATGCTATAATTGTATTGTTCGGAAATCATAATACATGTGTGAATACATAGACCACAATGTGTCCCTAGTAAGCCTCTAGTTGACTAGCTCGTTGATCAGTAGATAGTCATGGTTTCCTGACTATGGACATGGGTATGTCATTGATAACTGGATCACATCATTAGGAGAATGATGTGATGGACAAGACCCAAACCTAAGCATAGCACAAAAGATCGTATAGTTCGTTTGCTAGAGCTTTTCTGAATGTCAAGTATCATTCCTTAGACCATGAGATTATGCAACTCCCGGATACCGTAGGAGTGCTTTGGTTGTATCAAACGTCACAACGTAACTAGGTGACTATAAAGGTGCACTACAGGTATCTCCGAAAGTGTTTGTTGGGTTGGCATGAATCGAGACTGGGATTTGTCACTCCGTATGACGGAGAGGTATCTCTGGGCCCACTCGGTAAGACATCATCATAATGAGCTCAATGTGATCAAGGTGTTGTTCACGGGATGATGTGTTACGGGAACGAGTAAAGAGACTTGCCGGTAACGAGATTGAACAAGGTATCGGTATACCGACGATCGAATCTCGGGCAAGTATCGTACCGATAGACAAAGGGAATTGAGTACGGGATTGATTAAGTCCTCGACATCGTGGTTCATTCGATGAGATCATCGAGGAGCATGTGGGAGCCAACATGGGTATCCAAATCCCGCTGTTGGTTATTGACCGGAGATCGTCTCGGTCATGTCTGCATGTCTCCCGAACCCGTAGGGTCTACACACTTAAGGTTCGGTGACGCTAGGGTTGTAAAGATATTAGTATGCAGCAAACCGAAGGTTGTTCGGAGTCCTGGATGAGATCCCGGACGTCACGAGAGGTTCCGGATGGGTTCGGAGGTAAAGAATTATATATAGGAAGTGTCGTTTCGGCCATTGGGAGTGATCTGGGGGTCACCGGTATTGTACCGGGACCACCAGATAGGTCCCGGGGGTCCACCAGGTGGGGCCACCCATCTCGGAGGGCCCCGTGGGCTGAAGTGGGGAGGGAAACAGCCCATAGTGGGCTGGTGCGCCCCCCCCATGGGCCTACCCCCTGCGCCTAGGGTTGGAAACCCTAGGGCAGGGGGCGCCCCACATGCCTTGGGGGGCAAGCCTCCCCCCTGGCCGCCGCCCCCCCTAGAGATGGATCTCCAGGGCCGGCGCCCCCCCTAGGGGGCCTATATAAAGGGGGGAGGGAGGGCAGCCGGACCCTGCAGCCTTGGCGCCTCCCTCTCCCCTGTTACACCTCTCCCTCTCTCCGTAGAAGCTTGGCGAAGCCCTGCAGGAACTCTGCTGCAGCCACCACCACGCCGTCGTGCTGCCGGATCTTCTTCAACCTCTCCTTCCCCCTTGTTGGATCAAGAAGGAGGATACGTCATCCCGACCGTACGTGTGTTGAACGCGGAGGTGCCGTCCGTTCGGCGCTGGTCATCGGTGATTTGGATCACGACGAGTACGACTCCATCATCCACGTTCTTCTTGAACGCTTCCGTTGCGATCTACAAGTGGTATGTAGATGCTCACCTATCCCCTCGTTGCTAGAATACTCCATGGATAGATCTTGGTGATGCGTAGGAAAATTTTAATTTCTGCTACGATCCCCATCACTTCCCGAGCGCGTCCTGTTGGAAATATGCCCTAGAGGCAATAATAAATAGGTTATTATTATATTTCCTTGTTCATGATAATCGTTTATTATCCATGCTAGAATTGTATTGATAGGAAACTCAGATACATGTGTGGATACATAGACAACACCATGTCCCTAGTAAGCCTCTAATTGACTAGCTCGTTGATCAATAGATGGTTACGGTTTCCTGACCATGGACATTGGATGTCATTGATAACAGGATCACATCATTAGAAGAATGATGTGATGCACAAGACCCAATCCTAAGCCTAGCACAAGATCGTGTAGTTCGTATGCTAAAGCTTTTCTAATGTCAAGTATCATTTCCTTAGACCATGAGATTGTGCAACTCCCGGATTCTGTAGGAATACTTTGGGTGTGCCAAACGTCACAACGTAACTGGGTGGCTATAAAGGTGCACTGCGGGTATCTCCGAAAGTGTCTGTTGGGTTGGCACGAATCGAGACTGGGATTTGTCACTCCGTGTGACGGAGAGGTATCTCTGGGCCCACTCAGTAGGACATCATCATAATGTGCACAATGTGATCAAGGAGTTGATCATGGGATGATGTGTTACGGAACGAGTAAAGAGACTTGCCGGTAACAAGATTGAACAAGGTATCGAGATACCGACGATCGAATCTCGGGCAAGTACTATACCGCTAGACAAAGGGAATTGTATACGGGATTGATCGAATCCTCGACATCGTGGTTCATCCGATGAGATCATCGTGGAACATGTGGGAACCAACATGGGTATCTAGATCCCGCTGTTGGTTATTGACTGGAGAACGTCTCGGTCATGTCTGCATGGTTCCCGAACCCGTAGGGTCTACACACTTAAGGTTCGATGACGCTAGGGTTATAAAGGAAGTTTGTATGTGGTTACTGAATGTTGTTCGGAGTCCCGGATGAGATCCCGGACGTCACGAGGAGTTCCAGAATGGTTTGAAGGTAAAGATTTATATATAGGAAGTATGGTTTTGGCCACCGGAAGTGTTCTGGGCGTCACCGGTAGTGTACTGGGACCACCGGAGGGGTCCGGGGGTCCACCGGGAGGGGCCACCAGCCCCGGAGGCCTACATGGGCCAATAGTGGGATGGGACCAGCCCCTAGGTGGGCTGGGGCGCCTCCCACCATGGCCCAAGGCGCCTCCAAGAGGGGAGGGGCAAACCCTAGGGCAGATGGGCCCTAAGGCCCACCCCAGGTGCGCCTCCCCCTTCTCCCCCTTGTGGCCGCCACCCCAAATGGGATCTGGGGCTGCCGCCACCCCTGGGGAGGGAACCCTAGGTGGGGGCACAGCCCCTCCCCTCCCCCTATATATACTTGAGGTTTGGGCTGCCCAATACACGCGATTCAATCTCTCTCTTGGCACAGCCCTGCCTCTCTACTCCTCATATCTCATAGTGCTTGGCGAAGCCCTGCTGGATCACAACGCTCCTCCACCACCACCACGCCGTTGTGCTGCTGCTGGATGGAGTCTTCCTCAACCTCTCCCTCTCTCCTTGCTGGATCAAGGCATGGGAGACGTCACCGGGCTGTACGTGTGTTGAACGCGGAGGTGCCGTCCGTCCGGCACTTGGTCATCCGTGATTTGGATCACGACGAGTACGACTCCATCAACCCCATTCACTTGAACGCTTCCGCTTAGCGATCTACAAGGGTATGTAGATGCACTCTCTTTCCCCTCGTTGCTGGTTTCTCCATAGATAGATCTTGGTGACACGTAGGAAAATTTTAAATTTCCGCTACGTTCCCCAACGGTGGCATCATGAGCTAGGTCTATTGCGTAGATTCTTTGCACGAGTAGAACACAAAGTAGTTGTGGGCGTTGATTTTGTTCAATATGCTTACCGTTACTAGTCCAATCTTAATTCGGCGGCATTGTGGGATGAAGCGGCCCGGACCGACCTTACACGTACACTTACATGAGACAGGTTCCACCGACTGACATGCACTAGTTGCATAAGGTGGCTAGCGGGTGCCAGTCTCTCCCACTTTAGTCGGATCGGATTTGATGAAAAGGGTCCTTATGAAGGGTAAATAACAATTGACATATCATGTTGTGGTTTTGCGTAGGTAAGAAACATTCTTGCTAGAAACCCATAGCAGCCACGTAAAACATGCAAACAACAATTAGAGGACGTCTAACTTGTTTTTGCAGGGTATGCCATGTGATGTGATATGGCCAAAAGGATGAGATGAATGATATATGTGATGTATGAGATGATCATGTTCTTGTAATAGGAATCACGACTTGCATGTCGATGAATATGACAACCGGCAGGAGCCATAGGAGTTGTCTTAATTTATTTATGACCTGCGTGTCAACATAAACATCATGTAATTACTTTACTTTATTGCTAACCGTTAGCTGTAGTAGTAGAAGTAATAGTTGGCGAGACAACTTCATGAAGACACGATGATGGAGATCATGGTGTCATGCCAGTGACGATGATGATCATGGAGCCCCGAAGATGGAGATCGAAAGGAGCAAAGTGATGATGGCCATATCATGTCACTATTTGATTGCATGTGATGTTTATCATGTTTATACATCTTATTTGCTTAGAACGACGGTAGTAAATAAGATGATCCCTCATTAAAATTTCAAGAAAGTGTTCTCCCTAACTGTGCACCGTTGCGAAAGTTCGTCGTTTCGAAGCACCACGTGATGATCGGGTGTGATAGATTCTCACGTTCACATACAACGGGTGTAAGACAGATTTACACATGCGAAACACTTAGGTTGACTTGACGAGCCTAGCATGTACAGACATGGCCTCGGAACAGAAGACACCGAAAGGTCGACCATGAGTCGTATGGTAGATACGATCAACATGAAGATGTTCACTGATGATGACTAGTCCGTCTCACGTGATGATTGGACACGGCCTAGTTGACTCGGATCATGTAATCACTTAGATGACTAGAGGGATGTCTATCTGAGTGGGAGTTCATAAGATGAACTTAATTATCCTGAACATAGTCAAAAGGTCTTTGCAAATTATGTCGTAAGCTCGCTCTTTAGTTCTACTGTTTTAGATATGTTCCTAGAGAAAATATAGTTGAAAGTTGATAGTAGCAATTATGCGGACAGTAGAAGGCTTGTGTCCTTAATGCATCGCTCGGTGTGCTGGACCTCGAACGTGGTCTGTGGATGTTGCGAACATCTGACATACACGTTTTGATGACTACATTATAGTTCGGTAATGATAAATGGTTTAGAATTGAGGCACCGAAGACATTTTGAAATGTCGCGGAACATATGAGCTGTTTCGAGGGCTGAAATTGGGATTTCAGGCTCGTGCCCACGTCAAGAGGTATAAGACCTCCGACGATTTTCTTGGCCTGCAAACTAAGAGAGAAAAAGTCAATCGTTGAGCTTGTGCTCAGATTGTCTGAGTACAACAATCACTTGAATCGAGTGGGAGTTGATCTTCCAGATAAGATAGTGATGTTTCTCCAAAGTCATTGCCACCAAGCTGCTAGAGCTTCGTAAAGAACTATAACATATCAGGGATAGATATGATGATCCTTGAAATATTCGCGATGTTTGACACCGCGAAAGTAGAAATCAAGAAGGAGCATCAATTGTTGATGGTTAGTGAAACCACTAGTTTCAAGAAGGGCAAGGGCAAGAAGGGATACTTCATGAAACGGCAAATCAGCTGCTGCTCTAGTGGAGAAACCCAAGCTTGAACCCAAACCCAAGACTGAGTGCTTCTGTAATAAGGGGAACAGCCACTAGAGAAGAATTACCCTAGATACTTGGTAGATAAGAAGGCTGTCGATAGAAGTATATTGGATATACATTATGTGAATGTGTACTTTAATAGTACTCCTAGTAGCATCAGGGTATTAGATACCGGTTCGGGTGCTAAGTGTTAGTAACTCGAAATAAAAGCTACGGAATAAACGGAGACTAGCTAAAGGTGAGCTAACGAGATGTGTTGGAAGTGTTTCCAAGGTTGATGTGATCAAGTATCGCACGCTCCCTCTACCATCGAGATTGGTGTTAAACCTAAATAATTGTTATTTGGTGTTTACGTTGAGCATAGACATGATTGGATTATGTCTATCGCAATACGGTTATTCATTTAAGGAGAATAATGGTTACTCTATTTATTTGAATAATACCTTCAATGGTCTTGCACCTAAAACGAATGGTTTATTGAATCTCGATCATAGTGATACACATGTTCATATAAGATAGTAATGATAGTACCACCTAAATGTGGCACTGCCATGTAAGTCATATTGGTATAAAACGCATGAAGAAGCTCCATGTTGATGGATCTTTGGACTCACTCATTTCTGAAAAGATTGAGACATGTGAACCGTGTCTGTTGGTATGTACGCATGAAGAAACTCCATGAAGATGGACCGTTTGGACTCACTTGATTTTGAATCGCTTGAGACATGCAAATCATACCACATGGGCAAGATGACTGAAAGCTTCGGTTTCAGTAAAATGGAACAAGAAAGCAACTTGTTGGAAGTAACACATTTTGATGTGTGCAGTCCAATGAGTGCTGAGGCACGCAGTGGATATCGTTATGCTCTTACTTCACAGATGATTTGAGTAGATACTGAGTATATTTACTTGATGAAACACAAGTCTGAATTATTGAATGGTTCAAGTAATTTCAGAATGAAGTTGAAGATCTTCGTGATAAGAGGATAAAATGTCTATGATATGATCATAGAAATGAATATCTGAGTTACGAGTTTGGCACTGTGGAAATTGTTTCACAACTAATACCGCCTGGAACACCATAGTGTGATGGTGTGTCCGAACATCATAGTTGCACCCTATTGGATATGGTGCGTACCATGATGTCTCTTATCGAATTACCACTATCGTTCATGGGTTAGGCATTGGAGACAACCGCACTCACTTTAAATAGGGCACCACGTAATTCCGATGAGATGACACCGTATGAACTATGGTTTAGAGAAACCTAAGCTGTCATTTCTTAAAAGTTTGGGGTTGCGACGCTTATATGAAAAGTTTCAGGCTGATAAGCTCGAACCCAAAGCAGATAACTGCATCTTCATAGGACACCCAAAACAGTTGTGTATACCTCCTGTCTCAGATCCGAAAGCAATAGGGATTGTTTCTCGAATTGGGTCCTTTCTTGAGGAAAAGTTTCTCTCGAAAGAATTGAGTGGGAGGATGGTGGAGACTTGATGAGGTTATTGAACCGTCACTTCAACTAGTGTGTAGCAGGGCACAGGAGTTGTTCCTATGGCACCTACACCAATTGAAGTGGAAGCTTACGATAGTGATCATGAGACTTCGGATCAAGTCACTCCCAAACCTCGTAGGATGACAAGGATGCGTACTACTTCAGAGTGGTACGTAATCCTGTCTTGGACGTCATGTTGCTAGACAACAATGAACCTACGAGCTATGGAGAAGCGATGGTGAGCCCGGATTCCGATGAATGGCTCGAGGCCATAAAATCCGAGAGAGGATCCATGTATGAAAACAAAGTGTAGACTTTGGCAGAACGGCTCGATGGTCGTGAGGCTGTTGAGTACAGATGGATTTTAAAAGGAAGACGGACAATGATGGCAAATGTCACCATTAAGAAAGCTCGACTTGTCGTTAAGATGTTTCCCGACAAGTTCAAGGAGTTGGCTACGATGAGACTTTCTCACTCGTAGCGATGCTAAGAGTCTGTTGGAATTAGCAGGTACTGCATTATTTATGAAATATTGCAGATAGGATGTTAAAATATTGTTTCCTTGTTCTTGAGGAAAGGTTGTATGTGATACAACCAGAAGATTTTGTCGATCCTGAAAGATGCTAACAAGTATGCAAAGCCCCAGCAATCCTTCTAAGGACTGGAGTAAGCATCTCGGAGTTGGAATGTACACTTTGGTGAGATAATCAAATATTTTGGGTTTATACAAAGTTTATGAGAAACTTGTATTTCCAAAGAAGTGAGTGGGAGCACTATAGAATTTCTGATGAGTATATGTTGTTGACATATTGTTGATCAGAAATGATGTAGAATTTCTGGAAAGCATAAAGGGTTATTTGAAAAGTGTTTTTCAATGGAAAACCTGGATTAAGCTACTTGAACATTGAGCATCAAGATCTATAAGGATAGATCAAAATCGCTTAATAGTACTTTGAAACGAACACATACCATGACAAGATTTTGAAGGAGTTCAAAATAGATCAGCAAAGAAGGAGTTCTCGGCTGTGTTACAAGGTGTGAGTATTGAGCAAGACTCAAGACATGACCACGGCAGAATAGAGAGAAAGGACGAAGGTCGTCCCCTATGCTTTAGTCGTAGGCTCTAAAGTATGCTATGTTGTGTACCGCACCTGAAGTGTGCCAAACCATGAGTCAGTCAAGGGGTACAAGTGTGATCTAGAAATGGATCACAGGACAACGGTCAAGGTTATCCTTAGTAACTAGTGGACTAAGGGATTTTCTCGATTATGGAGGTGGAAAAAGAGTTCGTCGTAAAGGTTTACGCCGATGCAAACTTTGACACTAATCCAGATTATTCTGAGTAGTAAATTGGATTCGTATAATAGAACAGTTATTTGGAAAAGCTCCAAATAGAGCGTGGTAACTGCATCTAGGAGATGACATAGATATTTGTAAAGCACACACGGATCTGAAAGGTTCAGACCCGTTGACTATAACATCTCTCACAAACATAACATGATCAAACCCAGAACTCTGTGAGTGTTAATCACATGGCGATGTGAACTAGATTATTGACTCTAGTGCAAGTGGGAGACTGTTGGAAATATGCCCTAGAGGCAATAATAAATAGGTTATTATAATATTTCCTTGTTCATGATAATCGTTTATTATCCATGCTAGAATTGTATTGATAGGAAACTCAGATACATGTGTGGATACATAGACAACACCATGTCCCTAGTAAGCCTCTAGTTGACTAGCTCGTTGATCAATAGATGGTTACTTTTTCCTGACCATGGACATTGGATGTCATTGATAACGGGATCACATCATTAGAAGAATGATGTGATGGACACGACCCAATTCTAAGCCTAGCACAAGATCGTGTAGTTCGTATGCTAAAGCTTTTCTAATGTCAAGTATCATTTCCTTAGACCATGAGATTGTGCAACTCCCAGATACCGTAAGAATACTTTGGGTGTTCCAAACGTCACAACGTAACTGGGTGGCTATAAAGGTGCACTACGGGTATCTCCGAAAGTGTCTGTTGGGTTGGCACGAATCGAGACTGGGATTTGTCACTCCGTGTGACGGAGAGGTATCTCTGGGCCCACTCAGTAGGACATCATCATAATGTGCACAATGTGATCAAGGAGTTGATCACGGGATGATGTGTTACGGAACGAGTAAAGAGACTTGCCGGTAACGAGATTGAACAAGGTATCGAGATACCGACGATCGAATCTCGGGCAAGTACTATACCGCTAGACAAAGGGAATTGTATACGGGATTGATCGAATCCTCGACATCGTGGTTCATCCGATGAGATCATCGTGGAACATGTGGGAACCAACATGGGTATCCAGATCCTGATGTTGGTTATTGACTGGAGAATGTCTCGGTCATGTCTGCATGGTTCCCGAACCCGTAGGGTCTACACACTTAAGGTTCGATGACGCTAGGGTTATAAAGGAAGTTTGTATGTGGTTACCGAATGTTGTTCGGAGTCCCGGATGAGATCCCGGACGTCACGAGGAGTTCCGGAATGGTCCAGAGGTAAAGATTTATATATAGGAAGTATGGTTTTGGCCACCGGAAGTGTTCTGGGCGTCACCGGTAGTGTACCGAGACCACCGGAGGGGTCCGGGGGTCCACCGGAGGGGTCCGGGGGTCCATCGGGAGGGGCCAACAGCCCCGGAGGCCTACATGGGCCAATAGTGGGAAGGGACCAGCCCCTAGGTGGGCTGGGGCGCCTCCCACCATGGCCCAAGGCTCCTCCAAGAGGGGAGGGGGCAAACCCTAGGGCAGATGGGCCCTAAGGCCCACCCCAGGTGCGCCTCCCCCTTCTCCCCCTTGTGGCCGCCACCCCAAATGGGATCTGGGGCTGCCGCCACCCCTGGGGAGGGAACCCTAGGTGGGGGCGCAGCCCCTCCCCTCCCCCTATATATATACTTGAGGTTTGGGCTGCCCAATACACGCGATTCAATCTCTCTCTTGGCACAGCCCTGCCTCTCTACTCCTCATATCTCATAGTGCTTGGCGAAGCCCTGCTGGATCACAACGCTCCTCCACCACCACCACGCCGTTGTGCTGTTGCTGGATGGAGTCTTCCTCAACCTCTCCCTCTCTCCTTGCTGGATCAAGGCATGGGAGACATCACCGGGCTGTACGTGTGTTGAACGCGGAGGTGCCGTCCGTTCGGCACTTGGTCATCGGTGATTTGGATCATGACGAGTACGACTCCATCAACCCCGTTCACTTGAACGCTTCCGCTTAGCGATCTACAAGGGTATGTAGATGCACTCTCTTTCCCCTCGTTGCTGGTTTCTCCATAGATAGATCTTGGTGACACGTAGGAAAATTTTAAATTTCCGCTACGTTCCCCAACACCTCCTGGCCGTCGGATCTTCGGGTGGACCGATTCTAACCATCCGATCGAGCCCGCAGCGACCCTGGCCGTCCGCTCGGAGTCGCCATGCCACCGCCTGTAAATTCGATGCCCCGCCAGGGGTACTTCCGACGTTTCACATGGTGGCATATAAATACAGCAAGCCAAAACCTAGCCGTCGCCTCCCGCACGCGCGCAGCCCCGCTCCGTCCTCTCCCCGTAACCCTACCCCCTCCTCTCCTCTGCGCCGCCTCCGCCGTCGCCAGTCCTCCTCCCCTCACACCGCGCCGGCACGGCCCTCGAGGCACTGCGCTAGATCCAATCTGACCACGCCGCCGTGCGACGCGACGACGAGTGGGCGCCCACCCTCCCCGTCCGTGAGCTCGTCCCCGGGGATGTCATCCAGTGAGTGGGGGAGAGCAGGTGAAGTGAAGCGTCGAAGCAGGCAAGCAGCCGTGAGTCGATGGGGTGCGAGGCGGAGGCGGAGGAGCACGTCTCCGGTCTCCCCGATTCCATTCCGGTGGTGGCGTGAGGGGACCCGTCGACTGGCCGAGCGGGGCAGCAGGCGACGACGACGACTAAGGGAGAAGCCGAGCGGGGCAGCAGGCGACGACGACGACTAAGGGAGAAGCCGAGCGGGGCAGCAGGCGACGACGACGACCAAGGGAGAAGGGGAACGACGCTGCGGCATCTGGAAGGCACGCGGCCACACCCCCGTCAAGCTAGCGCGCCACATCGTGCTCCAGTGGACGGGAGGAGCCAGGTGTCGTCGAGGGGAGGAGCTAGGCGGAGCGCGCCATCTCCATTGGTTGCGCTCTGGGCGACACCAACAGCTCGCTCCATTGGCTCGATACGGCGCTCCTGCATTAGATCGACGAGGAGGGCACCACCACACCCGTCATCAGGCCGGCCCGCATCCACGCGCTGCACCAGGCTTTTTCTTCGCCTCTACTTCCAGTGACCACACCGGCACACCGGCCACAGGTGAGCTTCTTCTCCTCATTTCGTCCTCCTTTTTGGTTAACCTTCTTTCTTCCCGTCTGATGAGAGGGGGCAGTACTAGGCATTGGATTGGTGGTCTAGCTATGTTCTTGTTGTGCGGTTGGTTCTCACTGTTCAGCTAGGTTCCAAATATGGGGATTTTTTGGATTAGTGGTGTAGCTGGATTCCAAAGATGGGGAATTATGGTGCAGACTTGTTTGGAATCAGTGGTGTGTATAGGTTGCAAGGAAAAGGACTTCTGTATCATTCTTCTTTTGATTATTTGGATCGGTGGTCTAGCTGGATTCCAACGATGTTTTTTTATGTGCTGGCTTGATTGGAATTAGTGGTCGAGCTAGGTTCCAGGGAGGAGGGATGTTTGATTATATTTTGGATAAATGTATCAACATGATCTTCGTCTGCTCCTTTGCTTTTAGATGGTTCACGCGGTCATGTCTGCAGCTTCAGAAGAGATTGCAGATCATAAGCTCGCAAGGCTAATTGGTTACCGATTCTTTATCTTTGAGGTTTACGAGGGCCACTTTGCAGGTATAATTTTCATCTCCTTTTTAGAAACATGTATCTTTATTTTGAGAATTATTGCTGTACTACTTGCAGTGTGAATTGTTCTGTGACAAACCTATTTTCTGTAGTATCTGGGCATAGTGATTCGTCCATTAATCTGACAATAGTGGTAGATCTGGCAAGTGTAAACTCCATGTCTGTGTAGCTGTTTTAGTCATATAATTTGATCATGTCGAGGGCAAAGATGCATCACTGTTGCGTCGTGTAGCTTGGGTCTGGGGCCAAGTCAATGTGTCCTAGCTATATCGGGTAAATTGGTTCAGTTCTTCTGATTCAAGAGATAAACCGCCAGGCACTCTGTTTGCCCTTGAAGCTTATTTGCTTTTTCTTTTTGTGAAGAAAAACTTGAGAGTGTTGCTTGAGAAACTGTAATAGACATTTTGTAAGGTGGGGTGGGAAAAAAACTGGGAACTGGCAGCCTTTGTCTACCACCTATTAAGTATTCTATGCAAAATGTGTTTCCAAGTAGATGATGGGGCATCTTGCAGAAATGGATTGAGAATCAGGTGTACAACCATTTTCAATACCAGTCGATTTTTTTAGCTTTGTTCTGTTTCAAATGTTCGTCTCATACTAGAAGAGAAGCGTCAGTTATTTGTTGACGAATTGTCGGATGCTTAGTTCAGTTTAAAATATCATGCCATGTGGCTTTTCATTGTCTATGGCCGTGTTAAGGATCAAAAGAAGACCTGTCTTTTAATTGTTGGCATGTTCTTTCTAAGCCTGCACAAATTCCACTCTCTTGCAGATTTGCCTGTTCGTTTGCTCAGCATATGTTTTTTTGCAGGTGTGTTGTTCGTATACTGGTTACTGAGAATGGATTGACAAGAGAGGGGGGTCCTATTCTGGCCAACGTCCTTCGTTCAGCCACATCCTAGGTATGCCATCCCTAGATCGTCCTCGTGGTCATGGTTTCCCCAGGCCTGGCATGTCTCTGCAACATCCCATGCCATCCCTGTTCCTTTGGCATACCTTATAATTTTGTTGCATAAGTGTGCCAACTGCTGAATTGATTCATGTGCCTGGTTGTTATTGGGCATTTCTGTTTTTTTAATATTTCATTATCACAAGTATAACTTCATGAATCCTGTATACTGCAGGCTCCTGCAGCTGATAATGACGATGACAGCAATGTTGACCTTTTTGTAACCGAAGAAGAGAACAAGGCACCTGAAGAGTGTGCTGCCAAAGTGAAAAATTCTTGCAAGAAGAAAGAATGTATGTTATCCTACATTCTTTGTATTCTACTGACTCATTTATAGCTTTCATGTATTCTTGCTGGTGTAATGTGTTGGTAGTTGGCTCCTTCCTTTTCTCTTCTTTCGCCATGGCACCCATCTTGCCGATCTGATGTGTATCTATCGATTTGATGCAGCGTAGTCGTCTTCTTTGCATGACGGCGTGGTGTCTCAATGTGTGATGGATTCACTCACACGGAGGTAGCTTTTCTCCGCTACTCGGGCGACGGGCATACAAGCTTTTGGGTCCATGGTGCCACCGATAAACAAGGTATGTGATGTTCCGTTGATTGATCAGTTCATCTTGCTTTTAAAATTATTATGCTATGATTTGCTCAAATTCTATCGAGACAATGGTGGAAATCAAATTTATTTATTTTAAATGCATGCCATTTCTCCCTGATCATTAGTTCATCTAACTTGAAGATGTAAACCTTGTGGCGTTTAATCTTTTTCCATAGACCAGGCATTTGGGAGTTTATTGCAAGCTATACCATCTTGATACGTAATTGCAGATTGTGTTCTTGCTATAATTTTTTATTACTTCTATGTTTTATAATATTCCATGTAAATCATAATATCCTTGATGTACATTCCTTGATTTTTTTAATGTTAGGGGCCAATATATATATATATATCCTTAATTAGTTCTGCCTCTGTACAGTGTAGATGATAGTAACCCTTTTATGAATATATTTATTTTAGACTCTAGCTCAGGTCTGTGCTTTATATAAGGAGTTGAATTTGTCGGTTTAAAATATTTGTGCTATCAATCCTTTCTGTCCTTCTAGACAAAAAAGTTATTAGCTTTGATTTTTTTGCTAATTTAGAATATTTCTGCTATCATCAGTGTAGATCGGGAGGGTTAGGAGCTCAACGAGAAATGGCTGTATTGTGAAGGCCTTTAACTAATAAGTACATATTGTTTTTTATAGAAAACACAAGTAAAGATTATGTGAGGTGATTTATCCATTTTTAGAGTTCCCTCATTAGTGTATCCCTCATTGTTAATTGCTATGCCTAATTGCTATGATATTTTAGCCATTTTTATGGAAAACACAAGTAAAGATTATGTTTGGTTTCCCATATTCTTTACCTGCTTAATTGGTATGAATTTTTTCAATGTTAGATTACTATCCACACCTGTATGATTTTCGTCGAAGTATGACAGTTAGCTTGAATTAGTGTCATCTTGGTTATGTGTTGTTTTTCTTTTGATCATTTTCTCACACTCTGACACTATTTTGTGTGTGTGCTGCCTAATGTGTTTTGCAGGTGCAGATCTTGGTGATCAGGAGTATTAGTAGCTATCCCATGTTCTTTGTTCTCATATTAGCTCACAGATAGGTTCTCGACATGAGTAATTACTCTCTAAAATAACAGTTTAGTGGTGTGCTAAGACACTATTGCTATACAAGGATTATCAAGAAAATTTGCTCTAGCATGTACACTTTGTAGTCAAGTCTAATGAACAAAGTAATTAAGATGAAGCAATTTCTTGATTTTCTTAACCTGGAGCTTTTACCATCTCTTCATTGGATCATTATTATAGTAGCATCCAGTCAAATATTTTTTTCTATATGTATATTTGAAGTCTATTAAAAAACTAAAAACATTGAAGGACCGGCAAGCCTTTTGGTATTTTTGTCAAATCTTTTATTATCCACAATAGGATATCTAAATTCAGTTATTCTTTAATCTTAAAATTTTGAGAAGGCACTTTGTTTACCTTGGTTTGTTATCTTGTGTTATGCGCTACTAAAAGATATGATCCTATCTAAGATGAGGATATGCATAGGAAGGGAGCAATTTATTGTGTATGTGACATTATCTTCAAAAGAAAATTACAATTACTTGTATATGCACACGGGCATGGTGGTTCCCTTTTTGCAGCTCCTTAGGGAGGAGGGGTGTGGACGTGCTTGCAGAGTAAAAGGCAAGAGTGACGCATTGCTCGGAGTGCTCCAAGACTTCCATAGTGACTCCGAGAAGTCCAACGCCCATCTGAGCTCCTCCTTTTGGTGATGTCAGCCGATGACTTTTCTCTACACTGCAGCAGATCCATACATTGCAACACCAAGCAAATTTGATGACAAGGCCGTTAGACAAAGCTACCAATCTAATAGTCAACTGTAGTTTATTACTATGCCGTATAAACTATAAAGGCAGTATAAGTAAGTTATCTGGGCCTACCACTATTATGGCCTGCTTTTGGTACATCAGACTAAATCTCCATGCTTTAGGTATCTCATGTTATATTTTTGAACAAATGCACTAGCGACATGTAATAAGCATTGAACAAATGCAATAGAGACATGTAATAAGCATTGATGTATTTGACCATCACTGCTATAACTATCTATCATCTTCAACTCTTTTGAATGATACCACATGTTAGGACATCTACTACATCTTTGATTGCTATACCTTTTTTTGTTAAGGTCCCATCAAAACAGAGGCACTATAGGTGTCTAATTTTTTTTGGTCTGTTCATGGATAGTGCTTTTGTGTAAGATACGACAGCACCCAGCAGGGGTGCGGGGTGCGGCAAGCCGCACTTTCTATCTAGTACCATTGTTAGAGTCCGGAACAAAATGGAGCCTCCCCGTGCGTTTGGATTTTCAGCCATTGGATTGGCTGTCCAAAACGATCCTGACCGTCGGATCTTCGTCGGGAGCGATCCTGGCCATCGGATCTTCACCCGGGGCGATCCTGCCCGTCGGATCGAGCCGGACACTGCTATGTGGTGCCATCGCCCGTAAATCCCGTGCCCCACCGAGGGCATTCTCGTCTTTTCACACGCAGGCGAATAAAACGCAGCACGCCCGTGCGTAACCCTAGCCACCGCTCCTCCCGCACACTCTTCCTCTCCCTCTCGATCGAAACCCTAACCACGCGCGCCTTCCCCTCCTTCCCACCCGCGCCGTCGCCCCCGCTCGCCCTTGCGTCGTCGCTCCCGCTCGTGGTGTCAAGGCGAGGCAGACGCTCGATTGGGTGAAACCCTAGCCGCCACTCCCCATCATGCTCACGCCTTCTCCTTCATTCCTCTTTGCCGTTCGTCTCCTACCGCCGATCTGGCCGCCGCCGCTCTCCTCGCCGAGCTCGCCGCACCCTTACCGTCGTCCGGAGTCAACTCATCCGGGCAGATCCGATCGCTAGGCAGCGTGGGGGCTGCGGATGAGGTCCGCGCCGGCCGGCGATTTCCTGTGGTGCTCCGCAAGAGAGAGAGAGAGAGAGAGAGAGAGAGAGAGAGAGAGAGAGAGAGAGAGAGGAAAAGTGAGAGATTGCCATCCCTCACATCTCTCTCTCTCCCTCGCGTTGACGTCGTCGCCTCCTCCCCTTCTCAGCCTGTGCACTCCCCTCTCTTCCTTGCCTCACCTCGCCCCGCCGCCCGGTGGGAAGCACGGCGAGCGCGGGCCGCCGAGACGGACGTCCGCGTCGCCGTTGTCGCTTTTCTTCGCGCCATAGGATGGGATTGCCACCACTGTGTGCCCCTGTCGAGCTCGTGTCGTAACCTTCAGGTATTATACATCTCTAACACTGCAATTTATTTTCTCATCTCAGAAATTCATCGAGACAACAGGTGAAATAAGTGTTAGTTTTATCATGGGGAAGTTTGATGGCATCCTTTGGTGGCATGGACCCGGATCACTATAAGGGAAACCACACATATGTCCCCGTGAGCCGCAAAGGTTACTCGCAGTTTAACATGGGTGATCTCTTGATTGATGGCCACTCTACCGGCTTCTGTGCCAAAGGTTGTGTTGCTATTGTGGATTCTGGGACTTCCCTGCTGGCTGGCCCAACAGTATGCATCAATATCTTGAAATTAATTATCCAAATATTTTTCGTATTTATTCTGTATTTGTATGATAATGGGCACTGGACCACATGTTTCGTTGCTAAATGGGAGTTATTGATCACTAGATTAATTAGTTTTGAAGGAAGCTGGATGCTAGATAGTGTCTGGTATCTAATTAGTTTTGAAGGAAACTGAATGCTAGATATTGTCTGGTATCTATTCAAGTATGGTGAAGGGTCATCTTCAAGAACTGAACTAGATTATGACTTGTGGCAATATGGCATGACTAAATTGTTGCCTACGTTGTGTTGTTTGCAGGCTATAGTTGCTCAGGTGAAGCATGCAATTGGAGCTAAGGGAATTATCAGCACCGAATGTAAAGAGGTGGTGGGCGAGTAAGGAGAGATGATCCTTCAATTGTTAATAGCACAGGTTTGACATTTTCTTTATTTTTAGTCTCTTGTTCGAAGTTTCCATCCGTGAAAGAGTTTCTCGTGAGATGGTTCTTCTATGCATTAACCCTTAACTGTAAGCTATATTGTAATACCCTATGTTTGTACAGCTACAACCACAGAAAGTATGCAGTCAGATTGGTCTGTGTTTGTTTGATGATACTCACTCTGTCAGGTTAGTTCCTTATGATAGAACGTTGTAATGTACATGAATAAACCTGCCCTTTCTGTACTACTTTTAAACTCCTTTTCACAATGGGATAATGTTTTTGCAGCAATGGGATTGAATCCATTGCCGGTAAACAAAATGTTGGCTCGGATGTCATGTGCACAGCTGTGAGATGGCTGTTGTGTGGATAGAGAACCAGCTCCGTGAAAACAAAACAAAGGAGCTGATATTGCAATATGCTAACCAGGTTACTTCCTCTGTGATTTGCTTTGCCCTTTTCCATTCTCTGCTGCAATGTAATTCATGAAAAAAAGGTGATTGGTGACAAGATTTTTGCCTTTTATTCCATCTGTGCGAGCGTCTACCAAGCCCCAATGGAGAGTCAACAGTCAACTGCCATGAGATGTCAAAGATGCCGAATCTTGCTTTCACCATCGCAAACAAGACTTCCGTTCTAACACCAGAGCAGGTGCTTTTTTGCTTACAGCGCACTTCCTAACTTCAATACCCTTAGTGTTACTTTTACCACATTATGTCCTTAGTAAACAACCAATCGACTTCACCATCTAAATAATTTTCTTAGCGTATTGTGAACAAGTTATCAGTGAAACATTTGTGCAGTTCATACCGTACTTTTGAAGGTTATTTTGAAGTATAGACATTTTCTAGGAATCTTATACATTCAGAGTGAGATAGATATATGTACAAATAAATAGGTTGAATCAAAACTTCAAAACCTATTGATCAAGTTCATAAAAGAGAATCTCTTAGATAAGGACGAGATGATTCGCACATGGCATGTGACTGAATTTTGTTGGAAAGCAAATTCCGTGCATCCTTACACTATGTGAAACCTGTGTTGCAGTACGTTGTGAAACTGGATCAATCAGGGCAAACCGTCTGCATCAGTGTGTTCATGGCATTCGACATACCGCCCCCACGTGGTCCTCTCTGGTATGCAGCGTAACACCTTACACTACCTACATTTTACCTCCTTTTTCCTCTTTCAGTGCAAAATTTGCCATGAACCCTTGCAGGATCCTCGGGGGTATCTTCATGGGCGCTTACCACACTGTGTTTGACTTCGGCAAGGACAGAATCGGGTTCGCAGAATCGGCTTGAGGAGTTGAGAGCATTGTGATGATTCTGAAGGTTTATACGTACATATCCTAGAATAGTTTGGGTATCTTCGACATGGGGGCCATGCTGTAAACGAATTGATAGGTAAAAGGCTGAAACAAAAGAGAGAACTTTTTATTTCTTTCTTAAACAAATAATAACTATTGCCCTGCTCTTATCTTTGCAGCTCGATTTCATACACAGCCATCTCCTATGAGGCATTGGTAAAACATTGTTTTTTTGTTTAGTTCTACTCTACTCGAAGAAAAAATGACTTTCTGATGGAATTGCTTATGTATTTGATCTGTAAAGGCATGCTGCATTTTTTGTTGGTGTTGTGGTGTTACAGTAACCAGCGGTGGCTCTAATCAACAAGTTATAAAGCCTTCTTTTCTTTCATTAAATTGTGCTTTCCTGTGATGACCTATTAGTGTTATCATCTGCTACATAATTTTCTTTTAGGGTAATCATTCTTGAAAAGTTATAAGAGTATATGTAGAGAGTTTGCAGTTCACAAGCTTAGCCTGAAATAATAGTGAAATGGATTCTAGGAGGCCAAGATTTATCCGAAGGAAATCTTAGCTCTTCTGTTTCAGTTCATTGCTATTCCTGTAGAAAGAGCACTCTTGTGGCAACATCTCAAAAAAATAAAGTTTGCCTTAGTACTATTAGATCAAGATATTTTGTTCTCTTCTATGTCAGTTGAATTTGTTGGATGAATTGGGCGTTTTATAGGGAAAGTAATTTTAATCTTTTCACAAGTCAGGGATAGGCCAATGATCTTTGGCATATGGCTGACTTAAATCCCAAGAGCAGAGTTTTCGTCTTCTTCGTTTTGATTTGAATCAAGTGTTTTCAAATAATTAGTATATTATTCTGAAGGAGTAGTATATTGAACCGTAATTAGCATCACTGGATACCAAGTAACATGTCTATGCTATACTCATCGTGTTGTTTATTTATATATGTGATGATTCAACACGTCTCTTTTGCCTCTGTATTCTTATCATACTTTCCATTCCACATTCTAAGTTGTTTACCATTTCCAAACTTTCTGGAGAATGACATCTACTAATACTAAGCGATACTGTATATAATGTGCTCTTTAGTATGGCGTCAAAACAACTAAATTCTCGATCATGAACTATTTTCTTTATTATATTTTTCTACTTGCTCACTAAACAATGCATTGACGTCCAGTTTCTTTCCCATTTTTGTCCTTTCGTCGCTGATCCTTGGATTATTTTGTGCGATGTCCTTGTTTGTAATTTAAGAGTTCTATTTTTCCCTATTCCTGTAGTAACCATTTGGGACTCGGATACAAAGTATTTGGCCTGGGAGGTTAAATTTATAGGGACATGCTATCTTACTTGCCATTATGCCAGCCTATACCATGCTTGTGTCATGGCAGTATTAACCCCTCCATCAAAATTTGCTTAAAATTTAAATGGAATCAGCTCTAATATAAGGGGTTATTTTGAAAATAGAACATCTGGATATGAAATAGCTAATTTATCTTGGTACTGATTTACAACATGTGATTTAGTACTTCCTCCATCAGATGTCCATGTTATTTCTTCACTTCTTTTTGGTTTTTGTGTTGCTCCAGTTTGAGCCGATAGGAAGAATAGGAAGCAGAGTCCACAGGTCATGGATCTATGCAGCTAGCTAGCATTAATAATCTTGTGTGTCTGATGCTTAGCCAAGTAGTGTGTTCCATTCATCTAAAAATAGATCGAGTAGTACTTTGATTTTTCTTATGAATACTTAGCTGGGCAGTGTTTCATTCATCCGAAACTCAAGATTTGATAGTGGCAACCTCAAAGAGATAGTGTTGCATGGGCATAACTCACAATTTGACAAATAATTAAATTCCCTATATTTAAGTGTTTCTTTCTTATTCGTATGCCTGATTCTTGAACTGAACCTCTAACTTTTTCTACAAATTAGGATAGTTAATAATCGGTTGCTTATTTATTTTCTGGGTGTTATATTACTAATGTGGAGAAATACTAGAATGAGAGGAAGTGAGATGTTTGGAACATGCCAATGGCCTTGCGTAGATGTCACGTTCTCCGGGATCTTCTTCTCAACCATTCATCTATACATTAATGTGATGTTGATCTATGATTTGTTCGTCCAACAGAAATGAGAGTTGATGTGACACCATTTAGTATTCACCATGGGAACCTTATAGAGAATATGTGGATGCTGGTTATTTTCCCACTAGGTGATTTATTGTGTTCTTAGGTTCAAATCGATTCATAGAAAAGAAAGAAAGCTTCAACTGATTGCATGGTACGATTGGATTGAGCCTTGATTGATTTTTTTCAATAATATATGTGGCTTCCCTCTGATATATTGACCTTGGGAGGAGATGTTAATTTGCTTGTGTTAATGCTTGCAAAGATGCATTATGCTCTAAATTTTTAGTACAAATTTGATTGATATTCAGACTCTTGCATTGTTGCTATCTTACAAAAGGATCTAAATTTATTGCTTGAGAAGTCTTCAATTAGACAACTAGATCTTGCTTGCATTTTTGTTGCCATAGTTGTTGTCAAAGCCCTTAAATGCATATAAACAAAGAAATCTTATGTTTATGCTGGTATGGGTATAACTGACATGCACCAATTGATTTGGTACAGGAAGACCTATTCAAGGAATGAAAACCAGAAAATACGCTGAGTACTATCTTTTGTCTACCATACTCTATGAGAATAGATTAGGATGAGCCAACTAAATCATGTGCTATGTATTTACTGGTGGTGTACATATCCGGTCTATATCTGAATCTATGAACTATTATATCGCTGATGTCCGGTTATGTCTATATAACATGCCTTCGTATCCTTATTTATATAAGCTCAATGTATTCTGTGTATTATTATTCTTCTTTGACTTAGCACATATGCTCATTTCCGGATACATTTTCATGTGACTACCAATGTTATAATTCAGAATTCTCTTGTTGAGGATGCTTATGTCTGAATTGTTCATCTTTGTCAATATATTCTATCCAATATGTTGTCCACGTCTAAAACCCATCTTAAATTTCATATCTTTTTCATAGATAATAAATTGGTGCATGGCACTTAAGTGAACTAATATCATTGTTATTTTTTATATTTGCAATACTCCTTTGACTATAGTTACTGGTGGTGTACATATCTGGATTGGATATGACAGTACCCGGCAGCGTCGCTGTCGGGTGCGGCAAGCCGCACTTCCTATCTAGTAAGGCCAAAGTGGGGCTTGTTGTCGTGTCAAAGCCATTGATCGTTAGTTCACCTAGTGCTGACGTGTGGTTCCCACATGTATGGTTGCATGCATTCGGGTCGTCGACTGTTTCCAACAAAGTCCGCGACTGATGCATGTGACCCATCGTTACGGCCGCATGCATCATTAATTTCGCGTTGCCGGTTGTTTTCTATACAGTCTTTGAGACATGTGGGGCCCACACGTATGCAAAATTGAATTTGTGTCGCCGGCTGTTTCCCATGCAGTTACTGCTCGTGTTTTCACACACGGGAAATCATGTCATCGGCGCCCATTAATGGTGGCTTAACACTGCATCCAACCCCTCTCACCCCATCATGTGCCATATATGCAGCCAGGGGTTGCCGTTCGGTATAAACCGAAAATTCGGTTTCTACCATTCGGTTTTTTCATAATTTCGGTTTTCAAATTTACTAACCGAAAAGGTCAACCAAAAAGGGCTAACCGAATCTTCACCACAGCCCACAAAAGTGACGCCCATGGTCTCCCTTTGTTGGCTGTACACGGGCTGGATTGTCACGCCCAGGCGGCCAGGCCTACTTAGCGTAGAGTGTTTTCAAAACAAAACAAAAAACTTAGCGTACAGAAGTGGGTGGCTGCGTAAGTACGGGAAACGACAAGCGCTCTTCGTCCAGACTGCTAGAGGCCGAGAGAGTTCGATACCAGTACGTCTGACACGTCCAGTTCGGTGTTATTTCGGTCAACCGAGATACGAACCGAATCAACCGAAGTTAGTTCGGTTATTGCAAGTAGAAACCGAAATTGTCTATACCAAAAAGAAAAATCGAAAATTCGGTTTTTTCGGTTTCGGCTTTGGTCCGGTGTTCGGTTTGTCGGTTTTTATGCCCACCCCTATATGCAGCCCCCATCCCATCTCATTTGCCGCTTGCCTCCACAACCTTATATGTCGTTGCCGCCGCTGCAATACAAATCCTAGCCCTCTTCTCTCAGCTCCCCTTCCGCATCCATGGCCTGGCCGCACAGCATCGCTTTTGATGAACCAGGCTTCTCGCCCGCTGCGGCATCTTGAAGCTGCTTGACACGCGCCTGCCTTTGTGCGAGCCATCGGTAGGTTTTGGGCAGCTGGTGTTGGAGAACGTAGTAGTTTCAAAAAAATTCCTACGCACACGCAAGATCATGGTGATGCATAACAACGAGAGGGGAGAATGTTGTCCACGTACCCTCGTAGACCGAAAGCGGAAGCGTTAGCACAACGCGGTTGATGTAGTCGTACGTCTTCACGATCCGACCGATCAAGTACCGAACATACGACACCTCCGAGTTCAGCACACGTTCAGCCCGATGACGTTCCTCGAACTCCGATCCAGCCGAGTGATGAGGGAGAGTTTCGTCAGCACGACGACGTGGTGACGATGTTGATGTTCTACCGACGCAGGGCTTCGCCTAAGCACCACTACAGTATTATCGAGGTGGACTATGGTGGAGGGGGGCACCGCACATGGCTAAGAGATCAATGATCAATAGTTATGTCCATGGGGTGCCCACCTGCCCCCGTATATAAAGGAGCAAGGGGGGAGGCGGCCGACCTAGGAGGAGGGCGCACCAAGGGGGTAGGACTCCTCCTTTCCTTGTTGGAGTAGGAGAGAAGGAAAGAGGAGGAGAGGAAGAAGGAAAAGGGGGCTGCACCCCTTGTCCAATTCGGACCAGAGGGGGGGCGCGCCTTCTTCCTTTAGGCCTCTCTCCTCTATTCCCGTATGGCCCAATAGGGCACATATACTCCCCGGCGAATTCCCGTAACTCTCTAGTACTCCAATAAATACCCAAATCACTCGGAACCTTTCCGATGTCCGAATATAGTCGTCCAATATATCGATCTTTACGTCTCAACCATTTCGAGACTCCTCATCATGTCCCCGATCTCATCTGGGACTTCGAACTCCTTCGGTACATGAAAACACATAAACTCATAATATAACTGTCATCAAAACGTTAAGCGTGCGGACCCTACGGGTTCGAGAACTATGTAGACATGACCGAGACACGTCTCCGGTCCGATCAATAGCGGAACCTGGATGCTCATATTGGCTCCCACATATTCTACGAAGATCTTTATCGGTCAAACCGCATGACAACGTACGTTGTTCCCTTTGTCATCGGTATGTTACTTTCCCGAGATTCGATCGTCGGTATCTCAATACCTACTTCAATATCGTTACCGGCAAGTCTCTTTACTCTTTCCGTAATACATCATCCCGCAACTAACTCATTAGTTGCAATGCTTGCAAGGCTTAAGTGATGTGCATTACCGAGAGGGCCCAAAGATACCTCTCCGACAATCGGAGTGACAAATCCTAATCTCGAAATACGCCAACCCAACAAGTACCTTCGGAGACACCTGTAGAGCACCTTTATAATCACCCAGTTACGTTGTGATGTTTGGTAGCACACAAAGTGTTCCTCCGGTAAACTGGAGTTGCATAATCTCATAGTCATAGGAACATGTATAAGTCATGAAGAAAGCAATAGCAGAATACTAAACGATCCTGTGCTAAGCTAACAAAATGGATCAAGTCAATCACATCATTCTCCTAATGATGTGATCCCGTTAATCAAATGACAACCAATGTCAATGGCTAGGAAACTTAACCATCTTTGATCAACGAGCTAGTCAATTAGAGGCATACTAGTGACACTCTGTTTGGCTATGTATTCACACATGTATTATGTTTCCGGTTAACCTAGTTCAATCTCGTTACTGGCAAGTCTCTTTACTCGTTCCGTAATACATCATCTCGCAACTAACTCATTAGTTGCATTGCTTGCAAGGCTTAAGTGATGTGCATTACCGAGAGGGCCCAGAGATACCTCTCCGACAACCGGAGTGACAAATCCTAATCTCGAAATACGTCAACCCAACATGTACCTTTGGAGACACCTGTAGAGCACCTTTATAATCACCCAGTTATGTTGTGACGTTTGGTAGCACATAAAGTGTTCCTCCGGCAAACGGGAGTTGCATAATCTCATAGTCATAGGAACATGTATAAGTCATGAAGAAAGCAATAGCAACATACTAAACGATCGGGTGCTAAGGTTAGGAAACAAATGACAACACATGTCTATGGTTAGGAAACATAACCATCTTTGATTAACAAGCTAGTCAAGTAGAGGCATACTAGTGACGTTTAGTTTGTCTATGTATTCACACAAGTATTATGTTTCCGGTTAATACAATTCTAGCATGAATAATAAACATTTATCATGATATAAGGAAATAAATAATAACTTTATTATTGCCTCTAGGGCATATTTCCTTTAGCTGGCGCCGGAGGAGAGGGTGCATACGTACTTCATGCCGAACAACCCATTATGGATGCAGATCCTAGACGAGGACCGCACCGTTCGGATCCAATTGTTTGACGACCCCAACCCGCCGCCGTGCAAAAACATCAATGGACGATGTGCGTTTTGGGATGGCCTTAGGTTCGAGGAAGCGATTGCCGCTTGTCACACGCAGGTTGACAAAGAAGAGTAGTTTCAGCTTCGAGAATAGGGTTCAAATTTTATGTTATTAGAATTATAATTAGTATAAATTTCATTTGAAAGGTTGTATAAGTCCTAAAATTAAAATGAATTTCGAGTTTTTAGCATGCACTTGGAATGGATTATGATATGTATGAATTTCGTTTGAATATGCGTACAAATCAGAAAATTGAAATTAATTTTGAGTTGTTTTCACGTTATTTGAATGAAATTATGAATGGTTGTCATAAGGGATCCCTTGTGATAAAAATGGATCCATAGCACATCTAATGACCAAACTGCACAGCCGATGTCTACTACATAACTTTTTCTTGTAGACTCGTGTTGGGCCTCCAGGCGCAGAGTTTTGTAGGACAGTAGCAAATTTCCCTAAAATGGATGACCTAAGGTTTACCAATCCGTGGGAGGCGTAGGATGAAGATGGTCTCTCTCAAACCACGCCACAACCAAATAAAAAAAGTCTCTTGTGTCACCAACACACCAAATACAATGGTAAATTGTATAGGTGCACTAGCTCGGCGAAGAGATGGTGATACGAGTGTAGTAATGATAGTAGATATTGATTTTTGCAATAGGAACAATAAAAACAGCAAGGCAACAAATAACAAAAGTGAGCACAAACGGCATTGCAATGCTTGAAAACAAGGCCTAGGGTTCACATTTTCGCTAGTGCAATCTCTCAACAATGCTAACATAGTTGGATCATATAACCATCCCTCAACGTGTGATAAAGAATCACTCCCAAGTTGCTATTAGGGGAGAACATAAGATAGAAATTGTTTGTAGGGTACAAAACTACCTCAAAGTTATCCTTTACGATCGATCTATCGAGCTATTCATATAAGTGTCACAAACAACCCAAGAGTTCGTACTAAAATAACACCATATGATACACATAAACCAACTCTAATGTCACCTAGATACTCCAATGTCACCACGAGTATCCGTGAGTTGATTATACGATATGCATCAAACAACTTCAGATTCAAATACTCAATCCAACACAATCAGCTTCAAAGAGTGCCCCAAGATTTCTACCAGAGAAACAAGGACGAAAACATGCATCAACCCGTATGCATAGATTACCCCAATGTAACCTCGGGAATGTGCGAGTTGAGTGCCAAAATATATATCAAGTTCTCTCAAATCCAACAAAGTATTCAATACGATAAAAGTGAAATCTCAAAGGTAGAACTCAATTCATCACAACAAGATAGAGAGGGGGAAACACCATATGATCCAACTATATTAACAAAGCTCGTGATACATTAAGATCATGCCAAGTCAAGAACACGAGAGAGAGAGAGAGAGAGAGAGAGAGAGAGAGATCAAACACATGGCTACTAGTACAAAGCCTCGGCCCCAAGGGCGGACTACTCCCTGTGCATCATGGAGAACATAGGGATGATTAAGATGGCCTCATGTGATTATTTCCCCCTCCGGCAGGGTGCCAGAACGTGCTTCCGATTATTATTTTCGTGGCTACAGAGGCTTGTGGCGGCGGAACTTTCGATATCGGGTTATTTCTTGGGGTTTCTGTATTTATAAGATTTTTTGGCGTTGGTCTCGGTCCGGATGGGCTTCGAGGTTCCCATTACCCACCAGGGCGCGTCGGTGGGGGGTGGCGCGCCCTAGTGACTAGTGGTCACCTCCTGGCCCTCCCACAAAGCTTCTAGTGCCTATTTTGTTTCAAAAAAAAGTCGCCAATAAGTTTCGCTGCATTTGGAGAACCTTTATTTCTGCACACAACACCACGGTAGCTCTGCTGAAAACAACGTCATTCCGGGTTAGTTCCATTCAAATCATACCAAAACCATATAAAATTGTTGTAAACATGGCATGAATAATTCATAAATTATAGATACGTTGGAGACGTCTCAGCATCCCCAACCTTAATTCATGCTCGTCCTCGAGTAGGTAAATGATAAACAAAATAATTTATGAAGTGTGAATGCTAGTATAGTGCATAAGTTTGATCAATGATAATTTCAATCACTTTTCCTAGCATCATAACAAAAACTTTTTCTGATAAAGCTCATCATGATAAAGTAGCAATCAATTCATATCTTATGGTTCAAACAATGCCTTATCTTGAAACTTAACAACATATGTTCTTACTCACCAAACAATTGCAAATCAACTTATTCTAAACAAAGTCTGAGTAAGAGCTCGACATATTCAATCACCATATAGTCTTCTATGATTGCTGGTACTCAAAGCATATTTAGAACAAATGGCATCCATCGAACACAGAGAAAGATAGGGGCTTAATGTTTCGCCTCCGAACTCATTTATCATAGAGATAATTGTCAACAATAATAAACCATGATCAAATATATTTGACTGACCATATGTGCCTAGATCTTTCCCGACCACATGATGCTTGCCAACTAGAGAATAATTGAGGTTGAAATGAGAATGCATACTATTGACTCTTGCATAAAAGTAAATACTGAAAAGTATAGGATAGGCCCTTCACAAAGGGAACCAGAGGTTGTCATGCGCTTTTTATTTTTGGATGCACAATCTCTTAATGCAAAGCAACATCACGTTATATTGCCCCTTATGATAGTAACCTTTATTATGCAGTCCATCGCTTTTTTACTTTGCCATCACAAGTTTGTACAACATTTATTTTCCCTTACAATAAAAGATCAAACATATTTAGGAGCAATTTTTATAGCTTTATGCACCGATGAAAACTTACTTGAGGGATCTTGTGACGCCCTCGATTCAATCGTACACTAATCATGCACGCAAATGTGTATGATCAAGATTAGGGACTCACGGTAAGATATCACAACACAACTCTAAAACATAAATAAGTCATACAAGCATCATAATACAAGCCAGGGGCCTCGAGGGCTCGAATACAAGTGCTCGATCATAGACGAGTCAGTGGAAGCAACAATATCTGAGTACAAACATAAGTAAACAAGTATGCCTTGAGAAGGCTATCACAAACTGGGATACAAATCGAAAGAGGCGCAGGCCTCCTGCCTGGGATCCTCCTAACTACTCCTGGTCGTCGTCAGCGGGCGTCACGTAGTAGTAGGAACCTCCGGTGTAGTAGGATTCGTCGTCGACGGTGGCGTCTGGCTCCTGGGCTCCAGCATCTGGTTGCGACAACCAGGTAGAAGGGAAGGGGGAAAGGGGGAGAAAAGCAACCGTGAGTACTCATCCAAAGTACTCGCAAGCAAGGAACAACACTACATATGCATGGGTATATGTGTAAAGGGCCAAATCAGTGTACTGAACTGCAGAATGCCAGAATAAGAGGGGCATAGCTAATCCTGTCGAAGACTACGCTTCTGGCAGCCTCCATCTTGCAGCATGTAGAAGAGAGTAGATTGAAGTCCTCCAAGTAGCATCACATAGCCTAACCCTACCTGGCAATCCCCTCCTCGTCGCCCTGTTAGTGAGCGATCGCCGGGTTGTAACTGGCACTTGGAAGGGTGTGTTTTATTAAGTATCTGGTTCTAGTTGTCATAAGGTCAAGGTACAACTCCAAGTCGTCCTGTTACCGAAGATCACGGCTATTCGAGTAGATTAACTTCCCTGCAGGGGTGCACCACATAACCCAACACGCCTGATCCCATTTGGCCGGACACACTTTCCTGGGTCATGCCCGGCCTCAGAAGATCAACACGTCGCAGCCCCACCTAGGCACAACAGAGAGGTTAGCACGCCGGTCTAATTCCTATGGCGCAGGGGTCTGGGCCCATCGCTCATTGCACACCTGCACGTTGCGACGGCGGCCGGAAGCAGACCTAGCCTAGCAGGCGTTCCAGTCCAATCCGGCGCGCGCCGCTCAGTCGCTGGCGTCGCGAAGTGCTTCGGCTGATACCACGACGTCGAGTGCCCATAACTGTTCCCTCGTAGTTGGTTAGTGCGTATAGGCCAGTAGCCAGACTCAGATCTAATACCAAGAACTCGTTAAGCGTGTTATTTTGAAATAACCTCGAACGCCGACCAGGGCTAGGCCCACCTCTCGCCTAGGTGGTCTCAACCTGCCCTGTCGCTCCGCCACAAGGATCCACTCGCGGGTACTCCTACGAGCCGACCCGACTTTAGTATATACCCGTGATCACCTCCCGAGTGATCACGGCTCGATAGTATAGTATAACACTGATGGAAAACTAGCATCCTATACTAAGCATGTAGGATTGCAGGTAAAGGTAACAACAGTAGTAGCAAGGACAGGCTATGCATCAGGATAGGATAAACGGAAAGCAGTAACATGCTATACTACTCTAATGCAAGCAGTATAGAGAAGAATAGGCGATATCTAGTGATCAAGGGGGGGCTTGCCTGGTTTCTCTGGCAAGAAGGAGGGGTCGTCAAATTCGTAGTCGAACTGGGCATCAGCAGCGTCGGTCTCGTAGTCTACAGAGAGAAGAGGGGGAAGAAACAGTAAATACAATGCAAACATAAGCATGACGATGCATGACGTGACAATGAGCGGTGCTAGGTGTGCCCTAACGCGGTAGGAGGTGATATTGACAAAGAGGGAAAACATCCGGGAAAGTATTCCCGGTGTTTCGCGTTTTCGGGCAGATGAACCGGAGGGGGAAAGTTGCATGTTTGCTATGCTAGGGATGTGTGGCGGGCGAACGGGCTGCGTATCCGGATTCGTCTTGTCGTTCTGAGCAACTTTCATGCACAAAGTTTTTCCACCCGAGCTACGGTTTATTTTATATTGATTTTAAAAGATTTATATCACCTTTTAGCATTTATTTAATTATTTTCAATCCAACATTATCCAGAACAGTGCACGCTGACATCAGCATGACGTCAGCAGTCAACAGAGGGGTTGACTGGTCAACTGACGTGTGGGTCCCATTCGTCATTGACTGTTTAGTCTAATTAGGGTTTAACTAATCTAATTACTGTTTAATTAAACTAACTAGTTAGTTAGATTAATTAATTAAATAACTAATTAATATTTTAATTAATTAATTTATTTATATACGTTTTTTTAATTAATTTTATTTTTTTAAATAGCGTTCTTGGCGCTGGGGCCCATTGTCATTGGCCCAGAGGGGCCTATCGGGCGAAACGGGCATCGGGCGCCCGGGCATTTGCGCCCGAAGGGCGGACCCGGGGCGCCGCGGGGTGCTAGTGTGTGGGCGAGGCCGGCGGGCGCAACCAGGGCGGCCGGCGCGCGTGCGGGCGCCGGGAACCGGCGGCGAGGGGCGGGGTCCAGGCGAAGGCCTCGTCGCAGAGGGGCGGGGGGCGGCGGCTAGCGGCGATAGGTAGCGGGCAACGAAGGCACGGTGAGGAAGGGGACGACCATGGGCAGCAGCAGCCGGCAGCACGGCACCGGTGGCAAGAGGCAGCAACAGTAACACAGCAGGGGAGCAGCCGAAGCGGATGCGAACGACGACGGGCGTGGTGCAGGCGCAGTCACGCACGGGCGGCAGTGCGCAGGCTTGTCGCGGGAGGGTGCGGAACACGAGCAAGGGGACGGGGATGGATGGATGGATGGGGTGCTCACGGGAGGGGCTGTAGGGCACGGGGCAGCGGTGCTCGAGGTGGGTGACGGGGACGCGGTCGACGACAAAGAGGAAGGCGAGGCGGCTCCGGCGAGCGGCTTGAGGAGGAGACGAGGAGGCGAGATCCGGCGTCGCGGCGTCGGGGAGGCGGAACGAGGCGGCGACGGTGAGCGCCGACGACGGGGTTGGCGCTGGCAACGGCGCACGGCGACAGAGGCGAAGGGATAGGGGTTCGCTGCCCCGATCCAGAACGTGGAGGAGAGTGGGGAACGAGGAAGGGAGTGGGCGTCGTGGGGTGGCGGCGGGTGAGGGAGACGATGGGAGAGGTGGGGATTGTGTGGGGGAGTGGGGTGACCGGGCTAGGGTTCGATGGGGAGTGGGGGGTTAAGCCGAGGAGTGGCGATGGGCCGGCCTGGTTGGGTCTTGTGTTGGCCCAGTTGGGCCGGGGTCTGCTGGGCCGGAGCCCGGAGGGTTCTTTTATTTTTTTGTTTTGTTTTCTTTATCTATTTTCTTTTCCATTTTATTCTTTTAATTTTTGTTTTATATATAAATACAACTCAAAATTAATGTTATAACTTATTCTACTGCCCCAAAAAGTTTGACACCTAAATAAAATAGTTTGCATTATTATAATTTTTAATAGGCATTTAATTAATTGTGATAGCTACTGTTTTAATTACTTTAGAGCCTTTAAACATTTTATAAAAGTGTGGTTTCTCCACTAGTATTATCCATGATTTATTTTGACACATTTTGGACAATTTAGTTTTAATGTTTGAAAACTTTTATTGTTTGCCTGATTTTGAATTTGAATTTGAATCGGTTTCGAACTAACTCGAGTTTATCAACAGTAACCGAGGTGACATGGCACCATTAGCAGAGGTTTACTGTAGCTTGATTATCCGGGCGTCATAGATCTTATTCAATCCATAGGTAGATATGGTGGAGACTCATGGCAAGAACCTAGGTTTAAGGGTTTTTGGATGCACAAGAAGTATCTCTAATTAGTACACATTTTTGGCTAGCAAGAGATCTTAAGCAAACACCACATGTTGGAGGATCTAAAATAATATAATTTCTATGCAAATATGAACAACCATAACTCATTACGTTGTCTTGTCCAACTTCAAATAATTTGCTCAAGTTTGAAAATAATTAATGGGTATTCACAATCATAGATGATGTCCAAGATAATATATTTGTATGTGAAAGTTCTCTTCCTTACACTAACCATTCATGAATTGCTTGTATAACCAATATTGTGATTGTCAAGATTCAATAGATTTCGCTTTCTAAACCTAATATGAAGCTACTACTAGGCATGATACGAACATATAATTTCAACTTCATGACATTCAGCTCATTCAACAATTTAGTCATAGGATATAAGTGAAGCAGAAGAGTAAATGGCAAACTACTCCAAAAAGATATAAGTGAAGATCAGGCAAGTAATTAAGTAAATGGGTAGCTATTTGAGGACTCTCTCTCTCTCTCTCTCTCTCTCTCTCTCTCTCTCTCTCTCTTAATTAAAATTTTTAGATCCAAGTATTTTATTGGAGCAGCAAGAAAAATAAAAAGACATTCGAAGAATAGCACATACCATGTAAGGAAGCAAAAACTTAGGCTGAATAGCTACTAGCCGATAATTGTTCATGAAGAAAGGTGGGATGTCTATCGGGGCATCCCCAAGCTTAGATACTTGAGACTTCTTGAAATATTAATTTGGGATTCCTTGGACATCCCCAAGCTTAAGGTCTCGTCATTCCTTATTCTCCTCATATCAATATCTCACCCAAAACTTGAAAACTTCAATCACAAAAAAACTTAACGGAACTTCGTGAGATGCATTTGTAGAGTAAAATAAATCATCACGCAGGTACTGTCGAAACATGATTCATAATTTTTCTCACACAGTTTCTACTATACTCTATCATTTCCATAATTTATACCCTTAATATAAGCTATGGAAAGACTAAAACAAGCAAATTATGCATTGAAAACAAAATCTGTCAAACCAAAATAGACAATGCCAAGGACTGGAGAGGGTGCCTTATGCTGCATCTATATGGAGGAGTTGGGCGCCATTGAAATGCAAGATCCATGTTTGGCTGACTGTCCAACATTGGATTGGGACGTCGGATCAACGAGCTAGACATGGGTTACAAGATCATCCTTCGGCTTGCTACACGTGTCTGCAAGAGGAAGACAACGCCAAACACATACACATCAAATGCTCCGACGCTAGACAAGTATGGCACAAATGCATCAGTGGCCTAAACTTGGTGGTGCCCCAACCGCAAGGACAAGATAATCTGATGGACTGGTGGTTACAAGCTACACAAAGTTTCTTAAGGGTTGACAAGAGAGCTTTTGACATGCTTGTGATTGTCGTGGCATGGTCGCTTTGGAAGCAAAGAAACGCAAGGCTATTCAATCGGATAAATCAACAGAAAATAGTGGACGAGCTACGCAACCACATCATGGATGAGATCAAAGAGTGGAGGGAGGCCGGTCTAGGTGCTGTGGCGTTAGATAGTTTTGTGAGAGGGTAGACCATGTACTAGGTGTGGGTGTAGGTGGTTTTTCTCTCTTTTTTTGTGTGATGCTCGCATTACTCACAACTTCTTGTAAATATTTCTGCCTTCTATAAAAATATGATACACCTTTGGCGTACTCTCAAAAAAATCTGAAAAATTGTCGCAATGTAGGAAATTTGTATATCAATCATGCAAAAAAAAGTCAGAGCAAAATCACGGTTTAGTGAATTTTATAAGTTCCTTGACTGGGCCCAAAACTTTCTGTTTTTGTACAGAATCAAGTCAACTATCATCCACACTATCCCAAAGGCTTTACTTGTCACTTTATTGAAACAAAAAATATAAAACATGATTACTATAGTACCTTAATCATGTGAAAACACAAAAACAGTAGGTAGAAGCACTGGGTTGTCTCCCAACAAGCGCTTTTCTTTAATGCCTTTTATCTATCACACAAAGCATTCCTTTCATGATCCACAAGCATATAGTTTTTATTTCTCTCCACATAAGCAAATTTCTTCTCATTCATAAAAGTGGGAGTATCATATGAAACTCGAATACTATAAATTGTATCCACATTAAAAGAGTAACGTTTCGTAGAAGGATATTCAAAATTATAAGTAGCAACTTTGTTCTCATCATAGTCAACTGAAACCTCTTTTGAAATAGTGGAATCATTACTTAATAAAATCTTGACCTCTCCAAATCCAATTTTATCATTTTAATAAGAGATATTAATTGTGCTTCTATTAAAAGAATTGGGAGTTGCTCACTGTAGTAGAACTCTGTAGGTTCACTTTGAGAATGTAAGCACCTATTATTGCTACTGATATCATTGGCTCATTGCTGCCTTTGTGCAATGCAGAACTGTTAAGAGTGATTTGGAGGATTCAAGATTCTGTGAAGCTCTTTTGACATTTAAAGCTCAGAACTGAAGGTACTTAATAAACTCAAAAGCATTGATGATAACTCTTGTTGCCTAGAAACAGAGGTAGTTTACATATTGCATTGATGGTGTTTGTTTATGTTCAGAGTTTAAGCATGTGTAGTGTAATGTAGTGTAGTGTAGTGTAGTGTAGTGTAGTGTAGTGTAGTGTAGTGAGCTTGTTCTAGTGTAAAATCAGACTAGTATGGCCCTGGCCAAAATCTGTCAACGTTAGCCTTCTGTGATTTTCAAAACAAGTTAACTGCATTCAGATCTCTTGATGCTGAAAACCTGTCAATTTCTATCAGCTTTTGATCTATCAAGTTGATATTCAATCAAGTTGATGTCAAACTTGACACATAAACAACAGCTTTAATAAACAGAGAGACAAGATGTAGGGTTTTTAGCTGTTGCCACAACACAAAGTGTATAGATGTTGAAGTTGTCAGTATTAATTATCAAATCATTCAGAGTAGATGATGCAAGCAATCAACATTCAGTTTTGACCATAATAGTACACTTGCTCAGAGTTTAAGCATGTGTAGTATACAACTGCTCTACTAGTGTAAGTCATCTTACAATAAGCAATACACTTGCTCAGAGTTTAAGTTTACTGAACCTATTCATTTTTGTGGACTTAGTGAACATGATAAGACAAGCCAGATGCTCTATTTTTAATTAACAGTAATCCATGAAGCAATGAAAGATTGTTTTGTCGACAATTCTCATCTTAATTCGAGGCACTAATGTAAAAAACTAGGCAATAAGCACAATTGCCTGCCTACGTATCTATTGGTCATCGAGTGATGTAAATACTCCAACTACAATTTTTTTTGACGATTCATAACCCCTAATACCTGAACATAATCATACTACACAGACAGAGAACATAAACACCAATGAGTACTCGACAGACAATGAATTACAAACAAAATTGCAATGTGGCAACTACAAATTATCAATCGGGGCCTATTAGCACTGAACAACTTACATGAATTTACTTATAAAATGTAGGAAGCCCCTGCAGGTTCTCCCGGCGTTGGTTCTGACTCCGGCAGCCGATTCATCCGATGGTTAACATGGTGAAGCACCGAATCGAGATCGGGATGGCACACCTGCATGAGAAATTTCTGGAGGTCACATAAGTGGAGAGCACGATGGGGTGGCGAGGAGCAGGGGAAACGGATCTGGGAGTTAGCAGGCAACAGGCGAACGGATCTGGAGAGCACAACGAGGTTGATGTGCTGCTTCACAACGAGGTGAGAAGTAGGCAGCTGGTGATCGCCGGGATCGGGAAGGCCGGGGTGGTGCGGTTGGCGACGACGGCGGGGAAGATTCCCTGCGCGGCGAGGTGAGAAAGGAAGACGAGATACGGGCGAGTGATTTAGGGAGGGAGTTTTTTTTTGAGGGAATTTAGGGAAGGAGTTATTACACGGGTGATTAGCTCCTTTGGCCATCGGGATAAGGCATATCTACAACCGTGCAATTCTAATAGAACCGACGGTTGCCGGATGGTCTGACGATGGTCTAGTATCAGACTACGAATAGTAAGTATTTCCCTTTAAGGATAGTACTACGTCGATGTCTTGCCCATCTCCCCATACGTCCTGTGTTGTCCTCTGTTGTATTGTCCTTCGATTTATGAAACGATTTTCAATTATTTTCTTCAAATGATTTTTCAATTATTGAATGTGGTCTTGATAAGTACCAATTCCTCCTTTTCAGAATATAAGGTATGCTTTATTTATTTTAGTCTTCATCACATAACTAACTGTGAATTTTATTTATTGCACTTCTATAAAAAATAGTGTAAAGATATAAGAAATGTTCTTTTCTTGAAAAATACGATGATACAATTTATAAAGGGATTTCTATTTCTGTACTCCTCCTTTCAAAGTTGTGCTCCACACATCTAACATTGCTCACTATTGCCCTCCTCTACTGACCTCCGCCTTAGAAAAGCTCAAACAGTGGCTTGTCGTGGGGTCAAAGCCATTGACCATTATTTCCCACGGTACTGACGCGCGGGACCCTTGAAATGCTGACAGGTGGGACCAACTAGTAGACAGGGTGGTCATTTGTCTCTAAAGAAACAAGAAGAAACATATCTCTCTCTCTCTCTCTCTCTCTCTCTCTCTCTCTCTCTCTCTCTCTCTCTCTCTCTCTCTCTCTCTCTCTCTCTCTCTCTCTCTCTCTCATTTCGCATCCCCCGCAGCCCAAGAAGCCCACCCACTAAATCCAGCAGCTGCCGTCGGTGATGACGACGCTGTTGGAGATGTTCTACGCAAGTGATGTTGTCTTACTGGAGAAGTGCAAGGAGATTTTCTCCTGGTTTCCAAGCACCAAAGCTCTGGCGTGGCATGCCCTACGGTTGTTCATAGGTACAAGGATGGATGATATCCGACAGATAATTCCTGATTGAGTCAAGGGGGTGACTTGTATCAGGGCTTTTGTCTGGCGATGCGCGAGGCAATGGATTCTTCGGATCCTCGGCAGCGAGCTAGCTGGTATTCATCCGGTCTCTACGCCCGCCGGATCCAGAGGTGGAACAAGAGGTCGTTGGTATCCTGGGGGTGATCTACGTGCAACCTCCCCTTGGTATATATCTAGACATAATTATGCCTAATAATGTGCAGGAGTTTCTGATGACCGTCGAAAGGCCTGCTCTTGACGACGAGCGGATGGTGGAGGAGGATGAGGAAGATGACGAGGATTGGCTGTCAAATCATGCTCCGGCCACCGATGAGCAAATTATGGAGGCGAAGAATGAGGATGCAGAGGAGGATAGGTGATCGTTCATCGCAAACCTATGATGGAAGTTGGCGACGTTTTATCGACCCTCATGTACAAACTGAAGCCCGTCTGCAAGCTGGCGATGTTCAGTAATTATAATTTCATGTATTGAAGTTCCTTTTGTTTACCATCGATTTTTTTAATGTTGTGGATCCGATATGTAGATGCTACCTCATGTACTTAAGTCCTTTTGTTTACCATCGATTGTTCCAATGTTGTGGATCCGATTTGTGGGTACTACATCATGTACTTAAGTCTCTTATGTTTATCATCGATTGTTGCTACGTTGTGGATCCGATATGTGAATGCTACCTCATGTACTGAAAGTCTTAATTTGCAAGCCTAAAAGTATTTTTCAGAATTTATAGGACCAAACTATGGCACACTTGCAGTTCAAATTTGAATTACTTGATTAAATCTCTAGAAATTCAATAAACAATGAAATATAGAAAAAAATACTCTATTATTCATGAAAAATTGGCAATTGGGATCCCATATGGTGTACTTTAGGTGAAAATTGGCACTTGCTTCATAAAAAAAATCTTATACACTTGGAAAATGGAAAAATATTTTTTTAACAAAAACATTAAAAAAATTGGAATTATTAATCAAAATGGTAACACCCTTGTTAGCGCAAAAAATGATCATGCACTACTAGGAAAAGGTATGCTAGTGGCGCACCAATTTTGCCTACTAATGGCGCACTACTCGTGCGCAGCTAGCACCACGCCATTAGAATAAAATACTAATGGCGCACCCCTGGTGCGCCATTAGTATAGCCCACAGTGCGCCATTAGTATGCTTCCCAGGGGCCATATGTACCCATGTGCTTTGGCATACTAATGGCGCACTAGTGGGTGATGCGCCATTAGTGTCATTTCTACAGTGCGCCATTAGTGTCTTGAGTGGTGCGCCACTAGTATGAATATTAGGATTTTTTTTCTTTTTTGATATTTTCACAGGTTACAAAATATATTATTGGACAAAATTTAGACAACACCACACAGAAACAGCACATTCATCGAATACAATAGAAGATTAGTCCCCGAATACAAATCATCATATTAGTCTCCGAATTCAAAAGACCGAACAAAGATAGAACATTACAAGTCTCGAGGCCGCGAGTAGCGAGTTTGTCTTCACATTACAAGTCGATATTGATCATCTAAACTACCATCACATAGAAGAGAGATGCGGTCATCACGATGAGCATAATCCCGATGAAACTGGTCTTCATCTGGTTCCCCCAACGCTCCCTCCTCTCTCCCGCTAGATAGCGCGCGTATCTAGATTTCGCCTCCGCCCTAGTGGTGTACCCTTTGTAACTGTTACCGCTGAAATGGTGAACCTATCTCCGAAACTCCTCCCAGTCGTCGTAGACTCCGGGAACCTTACCCTTGTACACGACATACGACGGCATCTCTATGCACTAGCCAAACAAAACGTTAGTAGCAATTCACAGACAATACCTAAGCAATATATAAGTATGCAACAAAAGGATCGAAAGAGAAAAGCAAGACATTAATAGCATCGATTACATCTAAGTTGAACGACTGTCCAAACCAAAGAGACATACAAGTTCATTAAAGTTTATTTACAACATGAGCCAATCGATGTTTCACAACTACACATAGCATCACTACTTTGGACTCGACTCAAGGGACCGGAGCGTGGATGAAGCCGCCGTCTCTCGTGATGGTCATGAAATCGCGGGCGTTGTCAGCCTGCATTTGTAGCGTTGTGTCTATCTCACTGTTGCACAGTTGATTTCTGAGGTTGAACTGCCCCGAGGTACGAAGGACATCTTGATGGATGATTTCCGCAAACTCCGACTGGATGTGAAAGAATTCTTGTCTGATGTCTGCGTCCTGGATTGCCGATAAGTTCTCGGCCCAATCTTTGAGATTATTTGGTAGCAGAAGGTGATTATGGTCCCGTACGATCGCCCGCATGTGATGGAGGGCGTAGTAGGCATCCTTCTGACCGCCAGGCGGCTGCTTGACGCAGCAGAACATCGTATTGTGGGCGAACACGTGCTTGCCGTACTTACGAACTGCCCTGGTGAAGGTGCCTCCAGATTTGGCGTAGCCGGGGATAACATCATCAAGAACTTTCTTGACATTTGTGTAGTCTTTCTTCGACTGACGGTCCGAGTCGAAATACGTGGCCATGGAATATTTCGGGCTTAAGAGGATGAGTGTGCAATGTGTGTCACTGCACAAAACACGGAATGTAAAAAAATGATCGAAATCTAAGAAATCATATGTTACGGGGCGGTTGAGGGGACGACTTACTCGGGAAAGTAAGGCATGAGGAAGTTATCCTTATCTGGGTTTGCCATAATGACGCCTTCGAGGTAAGAACCCGCGACTTGCCGGTCCCCAGCGCTGCCCAATATCTTGGCACGCATGTAGAAGGGGTCGACTATCACGATGTCCGAGGTCTTGTCTCTAATGATCCGCATATCCATACTCAGCGAAAATAGCCGAACGAAGGTGTAGTGCAGCGGATGAAGGTTAAACATAGCGAAGATGTCATCAAACCGCAGGACGATCGTACCCCCGATGGAGTTATCCACAAAGCCCTTGCCCTCTGGCACCTTGGCCATGAAAACCGGGTATGCCACGTCATTCTCTCTGAGACGCCGCTTCTCCAAAGAAAGAACACTGTCATGGAGACTCCGCTTAGCACCGGTTGCAGCATTGAGCATATTAGGTGGTAGCATCGGCCTACCCGCCACATGCACCCTCCTCGAGATAACCTTAGGTGAAGGTGGCCCGTCCTGAGCACGGATCGTACTCGGTGCCGGCTGGCTCGCACCCTTGTTACTCTTTCTTTTCCGTCCCTTCTTCTTCTGCTGTAATGGGACCAAATTCTGCTCACAGACCGCCTTCTTGAGTATGTTGGGGCTGATAATATTTTGCACCTCGGCTATCTGAGGCTCGGTGAAGTCGGCAGCTGGAGGCGTCTCCTGAGAACTGAACGCCAGACGACGCCTGTTGCAATTGGGTTTCTCCGCGGTACCAGCTAGATCGCGATCGTCTTTTGTAGGGTTGGGTTCTTGAGAGGAGGCCCCAAGAATTCTTCATCGTACCCATGTTCGGCAAAGTACTTATCGATGTTGGTAAATGTACCGTCGTCGTTGTCGTCGTCGTCCGGATCCTGTGCCATATGCATGTTCGGATCCTGTGCCATAGGGATGTCTGGCATGTCCGGTAGCGTTGCGGCGGTCTTGCCATGGCTTGGCGTCGGCACGACTGGCGGTGTTGTCTTTGGGGTGGTGTCCCCCGCCCCAAACGAATCTGGCTCTTCGGCCAAAGCAGGGGCTAGCTTAGGCAGGCGCTGATGGTCATCAGATCATCTTTGTCGGCCCCGGCGGGTCGAATCGGAGGTAACAACTGATCGCAGCCTGGCAGCACCCGAACCAGTTGAACCCTATACACGGTGGGTGGCATCGGATTACCGTGGAACACGGGGTTGCCCGGTTGAACAATTTTTCCTTTGGCGACATCGACCAACTCGTTGTTCACGAAGTGCAGGAGAGTGCACGGAACGTCGACGGCGCCCTGCGAAAACATGTAGGGAGTCAGGGATGTCCAGTCAAAGGCAAGGAGATGAAGTCCTCGGCCGAGAGGCTTAATTAGTTACCGTGATGATGGCGTCGAGCTCGGCTAATGACGAGGCACCGCCAACGGCGGGCGTGCAATTGACGGAGGGGCCGCTTGCTGCCGAGGTGCCGGCCGGCGTACACCCGGGTGCATTAAGCTCAAATGCCCGTGCCGGCGTCGGAGACACCAATACCGCCGCCGCCGGAGACACCAATGGCGCTGCCTGCGCGTTGTGCGAGTTGCTGGCCGTGAAGCTGTGAATCGGGGGCGGCCCCTGTTGGCCGCCCATAATCCACGTTGTCAGCCCATGAATCAAGGTAGGCATAATGCCGGTGAGCGTTGATCCCAGTTGTTGTTGCACTTGCTCTTGGACAATATCCGGAATCCGCGCCACTTGTGCCTTGAGTTCTTGAACCTCGCGCGACTGGCTTTCCGAGCTAGTCTTTCTCTTCTTTCGCCCACCAGCGTTATAGTATGACGACCATTTTGTGGACAAGCCTTTGCCGGCCACACGACCAGCTGACGACGGCTTACTGAGCTTATCTTTGTTTTTCATTACGTTCAACGCCCTATTTATAGTGCTCTCCCAAGGGGTGCTCTGAGACGACCCCGCGCTACTGCTTTCAGTCTCCTTCGCCAGAACAAGCTCAAGCGCCCTGGTCTTCGGATCGGTGGTAAGCTCCTTTGTTACCGGGTCCTCCTTGTACCGGGCCCTGACATAGTTCCTGGTCTGCTTGTCACGGTATTTCTCGAAGCGGGGCAGTAGGCCTTGCTCGGCACGCTCCGCATCCTCCTTGTCCCATATAGGCTCCGCCACTCTGTAACCGCCGGGACCGAGTTTGTGTTCCCCTAAGTTCAACTCCTGCATTTCTTTCCCCCACTGACTTGATTCGGAGGTTGCGCTGCTCTCGCACTTGATCTTGAACTCCTTGTAGTCATCTTCGCTCATCGAAGGATTTTTCGCCTTGATCTTCTCATAACTATCACCTTTGTCAATCATTCTCTTCACCGCGCTTCTCCATGTAGACAGGGCCGTGCTCATCCTCGTGAGGGCGGCACTGTTCACTTTATTCCCCGAGAGCCGTGTGTTTTCAAATTCAGCGGGGAACTTGTATCGTACGTCCAGCTTCGTGAAGAGGAGGTTGCGCAATTTCCCTCAGTCCTTATGCCTTAGGTTCTCGGTGTTGGTCGAGACGGTGCTCCGGAGAATGCATCCGAGCTGAACCGAGTACCCCTTGACTATATGTTTGGGCTCCGTTGGATGCCCGTCAGAGTCCACTTGAGTAAATTCCTCCTTGACGGTGCGGAGCGCGTTCGGGCGCCGGTCCTTCCGTTGCCTCTTCGATTGGCTACCATTTGTGCATGCACTGCCATCATTAGTGGTGACATCCTTGGCGGCACCATCAGTGGTGGCATCCTCGGCTGCACCATCAGTGGTTTCATCACCGACGCCACTATGGGTTGGGTAGTCAGGATCGGTGTCTTCCGTGGCGTCCTCATAGCGGTGAGGTTGTTCCTCCATCTCCTGGGACAGCTCCCAGAATTGCTTGCCGCCCGAATCGCCGGCCTCATCGTTGTGGGCCATGTTTCGCTCTAAATAGGAAAAAAATTTGGTTAAAAAGTTGGTTATTGTCAAGGAACAAGATCATGGTCTCATCATTTAGGGTTTATCGACACCGAGGCATCCTAAAAGATAAGCTTTTATCATTTAGGGTTTGTCAACGTCGAGGCACCCTAAAAGCCTAAGCTTTCATCATTTAGGTTCTTATCGACACCGAGGCACCCTAAAAGCCAAGGTTTATCATTTAGGGTTTGTCGACGCCGAGGCCCATGCATAACACAAGAGGCAGTTGATCCTACTTAATTAAGTACTAAGATACCCCGACCCATGCATTAGTAGCAAGTACCCCATATGTTCGATTTTTAGCAAAGTCATGCTAAAATTCACGGAAAATTTCAGCATGACCTTTGCTGAAAATAGGACATATGGAGTACCCGAATTTGCCGGAACGGAAGTTAATCGACATTCCGGCAAACTGAAGGGCCTCTCAGGGTACCTGCAAAATCATCACGACACGATGGTCGGAGACAAAACCCAGCAAACTAGCACCACAATGTGCCTCTACTTTCATATGGATGAAAAGGCCACACACCATATGGTCCTCTGCTTTCATATGGACAAAAATCAGCTCAACTTATGTGAGCTTCCATTCCAGATCTAATAGGTCACCCAACAAAAAATCATCAATAGTTTTAGCTGGAAAAAAAATCATGGATTGCTGTTAACTGAAAATTAGTGAAAGAAAATGTTGCTGATCTAGGGCATCCACAAATATGCTTGACAGTTGGCAACAGATTCCTATTTCAAGATTTCATGCTTCCAACTAACACTAATTTGGTTGACGTTGGTACTAGTTTTTGCTTCATATTTAATTTTTCATGCTTCGTAAATATCAAACTTGAGCTTCTACATTGTGTTTAGTATTGCTTCCTGTCCATGCCTCGTATTTGCCTGTAGACATCCTGTTTTTTTCATAACTGACAACTAAATCATGTCCTAAATTTCACATATATTAAGGAGAAAATGCATGCAGAAATTATGTTGGGATTGCATAAATTTGATGCATCCCCATTTGAACGACTGTATTTAATTTGATCGACCGTTAGGAAATCTTTTATATCCCCATGTAAGAAAATGCTTCCATCATGTAGAAATTATGTTGAGATTGCATGAATATGATGCATCCAATTTTTCATTATTCAGTTGTATCATACATGTGTTTCCTCATGGTGCACAGTTTGCTTCACATGCAAAATAGTTATGCTTGTTGATTGTTTACGGATTACTTCATGTGCTTCTATATTCTGTTCAGTTTGCTTCATTTCCATGTGTGCGTATTGTTTCATAGGTGTCGTGTTTGTGTCCGAATCAAACTACTCATTCTTCCTAAATTTCTATAGGGCCAACGAGAGTGGAAGATCATGCTTTCCAATGGTGAGCATGTGACGGTCATCGATGGTGGGCACGACGTGCGGCATGAGGTCGAGCATCTCAGTGTCCAATGTTTTGTCATCGTTTTGGAAGCAAACTACCAAGACACACACACTCAGTTCTTAAAGGTCAAGGGTGCCAGCCTAGTTGCTTCTCACTAGACTGAGGGACCGGGATGGAATGGGACTGTAGTGGCGGTGCAACATAGTAGGCTGGAAGTGCACACACTGTACAGATGGAATCATACCAGACAGAAAATAAAGGAAGCACACTACCGAAAAAGAGTTTCCCCCAGCTTTGTATTCCAAAGCAACTAACACCGATACAGGATCGCTGGGGCGAACAGCACAACAAGCCCAAAAGAAAAAGAAGAAGAAGCAAATGCCAATAACGGCAGCTCGACAGAGCACGGATGACCCGCCACCGCTACGCCCATCAGAGACAAACCACTACAACCCGAGGCTCCGGACCACCGCATATAAAACAGCACCTCCAAGAAGGAAAGCGACGCCGACGACGCTGCTGCCCGGACATGTCCTAGGGTTTCCCCGACACGCGGAGGGAGGTGGGGGATGGATATCACCGACACCCTCCAGGAAGGGATGGTGGCACCCGCAGGTGTGACCGCATCGGAGCCGAAGACAGCTAAGGATTTCTCCCGTACTCCAATCCCCGCCGCCCAACGGACCGGAGCCGACCAGCCAGACCGCCGCCCACCACCATGGGTCATCGCGGTTGCGCCGTCACCCACGCCGCCTCACTGCGAACACCAACACGAGGCAAAGAGGACCTGAGTGAGCAGCTCCGCGGAGGGAGAAGCAGCACCAAAGCCGAATGGGAGGGAACCACCTCCACCGCCGTCGTGCAGGAGGCCAGAGCCTCCGGCACCGTCGCGGTAGCCGTTCGAACGCGGCAGCAGGGCATGCCAAGCCACCCCTGGCCCGGCCAGGCCCGAAACGGGCCCGCTAAGCCCCGCCGCCACGCTGCAGCAAGCCGGCGACGGCGCCGCCAACACCCTGTCGCTCATCGCCTCTCCCCCGCCTCCCGAAGCCACAAAGCAGACCCACACCGCCGCCGGCCCGCCCAGACCCAGATGGGGCCCGAAGGCCCTAGATCTGGGCCGAGCGGGCGCCGCCGCGTCGCCCCGCCGCCAACGGCGACGCCGCCGTCCAGAAGCCCGCCCCCGCTCGCGCCAGGAGCCCCCGCCGCCGCGCTGGACCGCCGCCGCCTAGAAGCACCGCCCGGGGTCGCCCCGTCCCGCGCCGGCGGACACCGGAGAGGGGAAAAGCCAGGGGGCGCCGCCACCAGCGTCGCCCGGGCCAGGCCCGCAGCGGGCGCCGGCGACGGCGGCAGAGAGGAAGAGGGAGGGAGAGGCGCGCGAGGGGATGGCTGGGCGCGGCCGGCCGCCCGCGGGGGCGGCTCGGTCGCGAGAGAGGAGGGAAGCACACTACATGACACTGCTTGGAGATGGAAATGACTATGGATTAGGAAGCATGGTTTGTAGTGTTGGAAGCACAATTTTTATACAACGAAAGCAAATTGAGCATACTTGTATTTGTTGGAATCCCTTCCCTAATATATATATGCTTCATGTGTTGTACTCGTAATAATGGATGTTTCCTATCAGAAGGTCTTATTTGGTTACAGCAATCCAGATTTTTTTTATTAGGTAGAGACCAATTTTTTGTCAATCATACAAAGTTTAACATATCATGGAAGAAAAACCATTGATAAACGGACGAAGTTTTATTTCTGCATTATATTGGACAAAAATGTAAGCAAGCAAAGTCATATGAAAATCATCGAACCAAATGTAAATAATATTGGAAGCAAGTTCTGCTTCCTAAGGAAGCAAATAGCCTGACGTGAAAACCATGATTGGACACTTGATTTACGGAGCTAGTGACGGCCCTGATTTGTGGAAGTAATTGATAGGAAACAAACTAGGAAACATTCACACTACCTAATAAAACAAATTTGGAAACCAACCCTTCCGGAGGAACTAACAAACATTCCTTCCTATCTTTGATCTGGAGAGAACCTGTGGCGCAGGAAGCCAGGAAGCAACGTTTTCGGAGGAAAGAACGGCTGGAGAGAGAAGCGGGATTGGAGGCCGTACATTGCGGAAGTAGTTATGAAGGATCAATAAATTAGCGACCGAAGCACCTGATCTCTCGTGTGTTTTAATTACACAGTACGTCCTTCCTTTGATCGGATGGCCTACGACTGGTCTGATGAATGTAAACTAGCAGTAGTCTAATGCCTAGTGATGCCCATTTTTAAATGAGACTCTTAAAAACCTAAGTACAACACTGACCCCTCAAAACATTTCCCACATTTTGTTCCTCGAAGCCATGTCCAATTGTGTGTCGCAATTTAGTTTCGCCAAACGGTTTGGCATCTTTACTTTTACCACATCGGATGTGCTGCCAACACGGATTTAAGTACTGCCAAACCGTTTGGTGTGACTATGTGTGTTAGTCGTGTCAAATGGTTTAGCGCGACGAAGAGGGCACGGGAGGACCTTCTGAAGCAGAATCAACTATATGTGAAGTTGAATAAATGTTCGAGGGATGAAGTTGGATGGACTTTCGGCGTCCTGCCGGCTCGGACGAGAGTACAAGATCAAGGTGACGGTAGACGGCATACCAAGGGAGAGAAAGAAAAACAATTGTGTCAAGCACCCCCACCACCAGCATGTCCACCTCGAATCTCCATGGCCACGCAGAGTGATTCGACCGTGTAACAAGATGACAAAACACACCAGTCAGGGAGCACGCCATATAGGGTCAGCGATTGCCACATGTACATACAATTACAGTTAGAGGTACAGGGCTGTACAAGACGCCAAAATGAGAGGACAGTGTCACGCCCGGCGCACACGGCCTGTCTCCCGCTCCCTCGCAGTGCCGCGATCGGATCGTGTCGGCCACGCACGCGACGCGCCCGGCCGGCCGGCCATGTCCGGGGAGCGACGACACCGCTCGCTGCATATGCTACGGCTGTCGATCGATCGAGATCCACGGATGGGTGACGTGCTAGCGACCAAAGCGCAAAGGAACCAACTAGCGTGCAGGTGCAGGTCAGAGACAGAGAGGTAACGTAAAGTGGGTTTGGGCGTTTGGGTGTGGTTGTCGTTGCCGACGCCGGCGCCGGCTGATGGCAGTGGTCGGTGGTAAGCCATGGCATCCTATGTCTTCGTGTCTCGCGTAGTACGGTGGTATCTCGCCCGGCCGTGACACGCATGGACGGTGGCCGGTCAGCCGGATGATGGTACTCCCCCGGTCTCAAAATACGTGTCTCCATTTTAGTACAACTTTGTGGTCGTGATCGTGTGCTCGCATCGCATGCATGCATGGCTCGGCATGACCCTTCTGGTGAGGCCTTGCTCAGTTGTTTTCATGAGCTTATTCATTGATATGAGTAGCTGTGCTCTGAGGCACTAGTATGCTAAGGGCATCTGCAATGTTTGTGGCTAGTTGGTGGGTTATTATTGTACTCCATGTTGTACATTTGGCCGTTGGCCACTTGACCTTGGGCGGGAGACACAAGACATGGATGTGAGCGAGTTCCTTGGCAACATGAACCGCAATGCGCAGCTGGCGTCTGCCTACACGGCGACGGGACATGTCACCCACGAAGTTAGGGACGCACGCGTCCAGATCTCGAGGCCGTCCGGCTGCCCTATGTGCATTGCCAGATCGGACAGCTCTTCTTCTTGGCACGACGAGTTGAATAGGTGGTTAATTAAGGGTGGTGAAGTGGTGATTATCTGCGTTGAGAGCTGGACAGGGAGTGTTGGCGTGCACACATTTGAACGTCGGAGCCGCAAGGTGAGAAAGAGAAGGGTGATTCACAGGCAGCTTCTCGGCGGGTGGGGCGATGCATTCCTATCCAAGTGGAGTATATACATAACGCGGCAGCAGCCATTGTTGAACTCAGCTCGTGCAGTGGCATTGCCATCACCCCATCAGATATTCCGACACCATAATGATGGGGATTCTCATGATTTTCCATTGTTAATGGAACCGGGGCGATGCCCTTCTTCTAAAACATAATCTCATGATTTGCATGACGGGTGCAACTATGCAAGAGTTATTTGTTTAAGCCTAGTAGGACTGTAGGAGTACCACTGGGTTCGATGCAGTAGTAGCGGTGACAGAGAGAGATTCTAGCGGGCGTGCGGGTCAAGTTATTCCTAACATCCAAACCCAATCTCCCTTAGCTGGCCAGCTACCCAGCAATGGGAGAGTATGTTTTTTTTTTTGCGAGGGGAATGAGAATTCATTAATCAAGCGGCAGCCATGTCGGCAATACATAGGTCAGGTACCTCCTCAGGTCCTGAGCGAAGCCACACCGCAGTGCGCTTCTTTATTCTACCATAGTTCGCTAGGTAATGACTAACAATGTTTTGCTCTCGCTTAATATGCTTGACTAAGAATTCCCTATTCTCCTGAAGAAGTTGCTTAATTTCTTGCACCATCATCATGTGTGCCGATCTATCCTCTCCCGTTTCTGTGATTAGCTTGACGACTTCTGAGCAGTCAGTTTGAATAACAATGGGCAGGGCTGACCACTGAATGGCAAGGGAAATGCCTTCCCAACATGCATGTAGTTCAGACTCCAATGGAGACGCACACCGTCTCAGTTCGCGGCAAGACGAGTAGATGATCGCTCCCCTATCATCCCGAAGGACCATCCCAGCCCCTGCTGTATCATCTTTCTCTGAAAATGAGCCATCAATACTTAACGCCGCCCAGCCCGCCGGCGGCGCGTCCCATCCATGCCTTTTCTTTAGTACCTCACCTGCATGTGATAATGCACGCCTCTCGTACTGAGGTACAGTCACCATCTTGCCTTTAACATGGTCACCATTGGGATTGGCCTGCAAAGCAAGTAAGGAGCATATGTAGCTGGAGAGAAACCGGGCCGATGCCTCCACTGGTGGGGGCCGTTTGTGATGGACGATCTCATTTCTCACGTGCCAGCATCGCCAAATCGTCATGAGCGTGTACAAACGCTCCTCCTCCGGCAACTCCGCTAGCACTTGGAGCAACCACTCCGGCCTTGTATTCACCAGTCGTCGGACGTCCGGAATACTCCATTGCTGCGCCATAAAAAATGTATATAAAAGAATACCAGCATTTACAATACCAAATATATATAATATGAAACTACATTTCATAATGAATCTAATTATATTGATTTGATATTACAATTGTTGATATCTTTTCTATAAGTTTGGTCAAATTAAATAGACTTTGACTTCAAATAAAACCTCTATGCAAACTAAAGACTTTGCTATATGTCAATCAGCTGAAAATTTATTTGGTCCAGTCGATTTTTGAACCATTGATCTCTGGTTCAAGAATCGCGCTACTTGTTTTCTTTTCTGTAGTGTGTGTTGTCAAGTTTTGGGCTGAAAATTTTAACTGACCACTATTTTGAGTCAGTCGATTGCCTATTGGGCCGAACCCATTTCATGTTTCCTCCTGTTGCCTCCCCTTTTCTTCTGTTTGTATGTCTGTTTTTATTCCATCTTTAATCTGTTTTCATGGGGATATGTGGGATGTTGGGTGAGTGTAAAATGTATACACCCAATTATTATATAACATGTGTATAAATTATATTATTTTGAAAATTGCACAATTATATATTTATTTCTTATACATAGTAAAAAAAGTGTAAAATTGTGCGCAAGGTTTTTTAAAGTTTTTTTTTCATTTTCTTTCTTCTTAAAGGTTTGTGCCGATACGACTAATTCATTCTAGCTTAGAAAACTTCACTAATTTCAATATGTTTTACTTTAATTTTATTTTTTTTCTTTAAGGTTGATACCAATGCCACTAATTTATTCGTTCTAAGGAAATTTCTTTTTTCTAAAATTACAGTATTACATGCTTATTCTTGCACATTATAAATGACACAGTTTCTTTGTAAATTGTTTGCAAATTTCCAATTTATTTATTTTATTTTTTATTTTGACTCTTCTTAAAGGTTACTATCAGTGCCACACATTTATTATTCCTTACAAAACTTTATCATTTTTATTTTTTTCAGTTTTCTTTTCAAAGGTTGATACCAATGCCACTAATTCATTCTTCCTCATTTTGTTCTTCAAAATTCCACTATTATTTGATTATTCTTGCTTATTATATAAACAAATTGTGTAAATTGTGAACAAATTTGTCTTTATTTATTTTATTTTATTCATTTTATTTTCTTTAAAGGGTAATAACAATGCCACTAACTCATTCTTATTAAAAAATGATTTCCGATATACTATTATTATATGACTATTCTTACATATTAGTAAAAATAAAAATACATTTTTTGTGTAAATTCAGTGCGAAATTTGTCTTTATTTATTAAATTATTCATTTTATTTTCTTAAACGGTACTAAAAATGCCACTAATTCATTGTAGATTAAAAAATTATGAATTTTTTTGTTTCATTTCCTTTCTTCCTTAAGGTTGGTACCAATACCACTAATTCATTCCTTCTTTGGAAACCTCTTTTTTGCAAGATTCCTCTACTCTATGTTTATTCTTGCATATTATATGAAAGCACAATTTTTATGTAAAATGTGTGCAAACTTTGCCTTGATTTTTTTATTGTTTTTCAATTTTGTATTCTTAAAGGGTAATATCAATGTCACTAATTCATTCTTTCTTAAAAAATCATTATTTTGTTTTTGTTTGTGTTGTCGTTTCATTTCTTTCTTCTTAACGGGAAATATCAATGCCTTAATTCATTCTTCCTTAGAAAAATTTATTACTTTGTTTTTCTTTGTTTCATCTTGTTTCTCCTTTAAGGTAATTATGGTTTATTCACACGTCTTGAAATAGGCTTTTGTTTCACTTGGTAGATAAAAGTCGTAAGAAAACACTCTTAGGCCATCTCCGACGCAGACCCGCAAACTGTCCGGACCGCGGGAGCCATCAAACACGGGCTTGTATCTGTCCGCAGGGAGGTCCGGAAGCGGTTTCCGCTGCAAACCGGAGACAAACGTGGGTGGGGGCGAGGGGCTTTGCAGTAGTCCAGACCGCTATCATGCCCGCTTCTGACTGCCATGGCTCACCCAAACCCCCTCCTCCTTCGGTGCCCGCGTTCCCGCCGCCCGGCGCCACAGCTGCCCGCATTCGTTCTCCTCTAGAGCGCGTCGCCGCACATTCAAGACAGCTCAGGGCGGACACGACCTCTCACTGCATCTGCCACTGAAGCGACACGCTGGACGAGGTCCTCGCCTGCTGCACGCCCGACTGAACACGCCTCCTCACCGCATTTAAACACCTCCATTAACCGCGTGAAAACCAAGTAACCTACTCTGGTCACACATACGTTCACGAGGGGGCCGACATTAACACACAACACCAGGCAAGCTCCTCCCGTCCGCCCGCTATTTAAAGGAGGCCAGACGCCGGGCCAGAACCGCACCAATCTGCCGCTCCCCATCTCCTCCTTCCATCATTTTCTCTATCCTTTCGATGTCAGCCAATGAGCAGGAAGAGTAGTTCTCCGGCATAAAAGCCTGTTGGGTGGTCAATGAAGCCCGCCGGATACGAGCGAGGTAGCTCGCTGCTCCACCTCCCTCGCCGGCCGAACAGAGCAACTTGCCGCACCAAGCCGGCGTGTGCTTCACCAACTAGCTAGCTCGGGGAGGAGGGGTGACCGTGCCAGGCAAGCTCACAGTACCTTGCATCCCGTGCCTACGATCGTGCCATCCTCCGTCAATGCACGTGTAGTCGCGCCCTCATCGAGGAGAAGTCGGATGCTCGAACATCGACGAGGTGGCGGCCAACACGTCCGCGCCGGCCGCCATCATTGAGGATAAGTAGAACACGGGAGGCCGCCGCCGCTTCGGTCCCATGAAGGCCACCGCCAAGGCACCGCCGGCATACACAGCCGATGTCTTGCCCTCTCACCGGCCACCGTCGTCCCCTTACCCAAGAACCAACTTTGGTCTGTGCAGTATAGGGACCCTTCCCCTCCGACTGAAGAATCAGGCGGCGAATCCACTCTGATGAGTGGTGGGGAAGCGAGCCGTCCTTTGCATGGAAGCATATACCTTCGGGGCTCACGGCTGTCGGTCATGGGGACGACGTTAGAGACCCGCCGCGGTCGGTAGTAGACTAGTCGAGGGTATAATGTCGTCGGAATGGATTTCCGCCAACGCCGGCCATAGACTAATACAGTTTCGTTATTAGTTGAAAATATATCCAAAATGTAACCGTTTTCATTCGGTTTGTATGAGATTCATCATGTTTATATAAAATCCAGCCATGTTTGCACGAATTTCATCCGGTTTGTTGTAAAAGAGTTGAATGGCGGTCTCCCGCATCCGTGTCCGCGAACTGATCCTCCCTATCCGTGGACGAATGCGGAAGGATATTTGTGGGTTGCCGTTGAAGATACCATTACATAGTAGATAAAATGGACAACAAACAAACCAACAACATACCATGCACAAGGAATGCCCAAACAGGACACCACCATCTTGTCACCGAGCATGAGCACATGGAAAAAGCAGTAGGCGTAAGCGAGGCGATTGGCCTTCGCCTAGTGCCTAGGCGGTGCTTAAGCGCCCTAGGTACAGCCTAGGCGGTAATATAATTTTTAGTATCAGGGTGTATTTGTGGTATTATATATGTAACGGTATTAACTGAGGTCATATTAATGATTTAACTATCGGCTATTGCCATTTGAATATGGCATGTTTGGCATATCAGTGCAATACGGTAAGATTTCTTACTTGCGTAGATAAATTTTTGCTTGACACAGCCTAGACTTCCACTTGTGCCCTAGGCGAGGCGTTTGACCATCGCCTAGCGCCTAAGCGTGCCTAAACGCCTTCAAGACACTGCCTTTTCCATCTTTTAAAAAGATCGGAGGCAAACAAAACCGTGCAACGCCAGTGCCCAAGAAGATTAAAAAATGCCGAAAGAGGCCACCGCGCAGTGATCTTCCTGACAATACTCTCAAGAGGGTAAAGACGCCACACGCCGACGCCATCGAATTCGATACACCGAACATGGGTTTTCACCCGGATCCCCCAATATACACACAACACCCATAGGCGTTGCCACCGTCGAGGCCGGAGCACTAAGCTTTCGCTCCAATCTCCCACGAACCACCATGGGTTACCTTAGCCACTGCTCACCCCATAGACTAACGAATTCAGAGAAAATACACAAGTACCACGAGAATCGACAACAAACTAGTTTCTCAAATACTTTTTCATGCATGCGTTGTTCAGAATAAACAACCAGCTTAGGGCATCTTCAATGCCAACCTTCAAACAGCGCGCAGCCGTCTGAACCACGCAGTCCAGACGTGTTTTGCCATCCAATGCGGTTTTGTATTAGTCTGACGGCCGAGCCGGACGTCCTTTTTTCCCCTATAAATCGGAAGCAAAACCTGAGTAGGGGGCTTTGCGGGAGTCCGGACCAATGCCACGTTGGCTTCCGACAAACCTGGCGCACCCATAGCCCCCTCCCTCGCCCGCGCACGTTCGTGCCAGAGCGACCGCTTCGCATTGACGCCGACCCAGAGTGGACGTGATTTCTCACTGGTGTTGAAATTGATTCGGCTCGTCGGCCGAGAGTGCCAACCGCTGCAAGCTTGCTGTGCACGCCTTCTCTCCGCATTCAAAGGGCATCCATCTGCCCGTCTACCTCCATTAAACCAGCGCTTGTGCCGAGGAACCTAGTCCGGCACACCCGAGTGCCATACACCTGTCCCTGTGTCAGTCGACATTAAACACCTCTTCGGTTGGCGTCTTGCATCCGTCCCCTATTTAAACTTGGTCAAGCGTCGTACAAGAACCACACCACACCTCCATTGTCCATCTACTCGTTCTACCACACACATCATGGCCTCCAGCTCCAAAGTCTTCTGTGACGACCTATCCACCGAGAAAAAGAGGGAGCTCTGCGGCACAACCGTCTGGGTTGCCCGGCAAGCCCTCCGGGGCATGCAACACCACCATCGCCAGGCCGTCCTTGCCCGTCCAGGCTGGCCAACACCGTCTCCCGGCAAATCCGCAATGTTTTTCTCTACTGCTACTGGTAAGAGGTGTTTGAGAAGCCCTTATATTGCAAACACTTTGTAGACCCCCTTTTGTTTTCTTCTCTGCTGCGTGGTTCTTCAGTTATCTGCCGTGTTTTTCTCTACTGCTGCTAGTAAGAGGTGTCCTGGTCATGTACGCTCTGTTCACAGCTTTGACGGGGAATGACCAATTCTATGCTCAACAACCGGAATCCGAGACCTGCATCTCCTTTGGCACCGACCGGCGGCAAATTTCGTGTTTTGACCCTTTTTGCAAAGAAATTCGAGATCTGACCCCTGTCTGAAACTCTTTCTGGATCTGACCCTTTTTTCTACCGCCAGGAGGGCCGGCGGTAGGTTTGCACGTCCTACCGCCATCAGCAGTGGCGGTAGGCCCTTTAACGGCGACTGACGGCCGTCGGCGCGTACTGACGGGGAAAAGGGCCTACCGCCACAGTCTGCGGCGATAGGGTTCGGTGGCCTACCGCCTGAGGTAGTGGCGGTAGGTACCGAAGAGGCAAGTGATGCTGCGGGTGGGCCCTACCCCACCCACCAGCCCGTTCTTCCTCCTCCCCTATGTTGAGGATAAAGGCATAACAAAATTCGTAGATGGTTAATGTATTGCAAATTTGTGAAGATGGACGTTTTGCAAAATTGGTAGGTGGTCAATGCATAGTGTGAAAATGTGTGTATTTCTATTTCATATAGTTGCAAATGTATGAACCATAGGTTTAGTCTTTCTTATAGCCATACGAGGAACCCTCTCTAGTTGATATGATGAACCCTAGAACCTAGATGAACCCTAGGTTTAGTCTTTCTTATAGCCATATGTGATGATTTCTTGTGTGAATATTGTAGATATTTGTTTTGCTATATATCTCCATATGTGATATTTGTTTAATTAACTTTATTCAATCAATGCTTATATAAGGAACATGGCGCCACCACCACCACTTGATGAGGATGATGACTATGAAGACCCACTTGAGGAAACCATCTGTGCTCAAAGAGTGAGGCTGAGCGAACAGGAGGTGTGCAACCTATGGGACAACTTTCTGCCACGTGCTGAGTTGATCGGGGCGCCATTCATGACCCGTCTGACAACTACCATGATCGATCGACATGACATGTTATGTTATTAGTGTAGAATCCAAGGAATTGTTAATAGTTTAGATAATCCATACTTATTAATTGATATGTTTTTCTTATTCAGAAATTGCCAAAAGAGCATATCTGAGAGTTGTGGCATCGAGGCTGATGAAGAAGGCTATGCTGGAATACGCCTTACCGCAGGGGCCCCGTCACGACTTGTCCGTACGGCATGGACACGGACGGTCGCACAAATTTAAGCACATATGGGTGGAAGAGCTTCCTCGTTGACAAGTATCTTCATGTTGGACAGGCCATCCTTATTACTATCAGGAAGACCAACCGTCAAGGCTTGAAGATGATAATCGTCATTGATATCATCTAAACTATATATGTGTGTGGCTGCTGATGATCGCCATGTTTGATTGCTACCTATGTTGGCTTCGTGAAATTATTTGGATGTGACCAAACTATGTTATGTTTATGTCTATGAAATTGTGATCAAACTATGTTATTTGGTACTTGTTTTTTAATCCGTAATGGCAAAACTAATTATGCTTATGTCTATGAAATTGTGCTTATTGGTTCTTATGTTCAGGGCTCTTGCATATTTCTATGAAATTGTGATCAAACTATTTGGATGTCTATGAAGTTGTGATCAAACTATTTGGATGTGATCAAACTTCTTATGTCTACGAAACTTTACACGAAACACAGGACCCTACCGCCAGGCGACCTGGCGGAAGGGTCAGTCAGCCTACCGCCGTGAGCCCTGGCGGTAGGGTGAACCTACCGCCAGGGCGCTTGCATATCTCGTTACAGAAGGCAAAACCCTGCCACACCTTACCGCCAGAGCCGTTGGCGGTAGGATTAGACAGCTTAACGCCAGGTAGTCTGGCGGTAAGGTAATTATCCACGTCAGCGCGCCGTGACGGCCCCTGTCTCCCTTCGTCACACCCTACCGCCAGGGAATCTGGCGGTAGCCTGTCTAACCCTACCGTCAGGGGCTTTGACGGTAGCAAAAGGGTCAAATCTCGAGAAAAAATCGAACAGGATTAGATCTTTATTTTATTTGCAAAAAGGGTCAAAACACGAAATTCGGACCCGACCGGCCGTTGAGCGCAAGGACAGAGGAACATCGAACGGCGAGTGCGGGCGCGGGACACGGGAGATGCGTACGTACAAGTACAGCTACAGGTACGGTCCCGTACAAAAAAAGACATGCCGGCGCCACTCGCGCTAGCCCACGAGCTGTCCCCGCCGGCCGGTGCACCGATACACACGCGCGTCGCCGTGGTCCAGGGGCGCCCGACGCGAGCGGATCGTGTCGGTCACTAGCTGGCCTCTCACCCGCGCGCAGGGATATGCCACCGTTGTTGTCGATAGAGATCCATGGATGCCTCTCTAACTAGCGTGCTGGTGCAAGGGGTAACGTACTAGAGAGAGGGTACGTGTCGTTGCCGACGCCGGCCGGCCGGTGGTTCAGCGGCATGGCGTGTCTTCATGTCGATCTCGTGCCATGGACGGTGGCCATCCTGCTCTCCTGATTGGTTCCTGGTCGATCTGGTAACAAACGCACGGGGAAGTCCAAACGGTTAGCAAGATGGCACTTCTGGCTCAAACGCTCGCTCAATCAACCACCGTTCAACCGTTGGATCGGTTGGTGGACGTGCATGCCTGCCTCGTCTGAGCCGATGGACCAAGAAGCTAGAGACGAGCCATGGTCGATGTCAGATTGCCGATGCCAGGACGGATGGATGGGAATATTTATTGGAACATCGATGTATCGCCGGGTCGATCTCTGTCGCCACACCGAAGCTACAGGACAACACACGGCATGTTGTTGACGATGCGTACGTACAGCCGAAAGTACAGGGCGCCGTACAAGGCAAAAGACACATGCATGCCTGTCTCCCAAGCGCGCGCATCGGCGTGGTCCAGCGCGCCCTCGGCGGATCGTGTCGTGCGCTGGCCGCGCACGCGACGCGCCGACGCGTCCGGCCTGGCCTTTCGTGCGTGCCTCGGTGCATTCTTGTATGTCCCTGGCACCGCCCTCGCGGACATCACCGCTGTCGATCGAGATCCGTGATCGTTCACGATAAATCAAGCTGCTAGCTAGAGATCGACCAACCATGTAGATGCAGAGGGTAACATAAGGGATCATTGTCAGTTGGCATGGCATGTCATGTCTTCCTGATCGAGCTGGGCCACGGTACGTGGCTAGTAGCTCCGAGACCTCTGTTTATGTGATGAGGCCTGGCTCCGTTGTTTCCTTGTGCTCGATCGTCGACATGATTAGTTGTGCTGCAGGGGTGCACGCACGCAGCGGTGCCCTGTGTTAGTAGCTAGTTGCTCTAATTTAAACGGAGTTCTCTTACTCAATGGTACTAGTAGTAGTAGAATCACAGCCAGTAGGTCCACCCGCGAACGCGCGCCGTGCGTGGAACGTGGTTCAAGGGGAAACGCGTGGTGACATGTGAGCACTCCTACCTGTCTGTCAGGACAAGACAAGTGGCATACTATTGCAGTGCAATGCCAGGATCTTTCTTGGTTTCTGGCCGCCTCGATCTGCTTTTCTTGCTTTCTTTTTTGTGATTGCAGATCAACTACCTGAAGAGAAATCAGGTTTCCATTTGAGATTCAGTAGATCAAGGCTAATTACAGGCTGTAAGTGATAACATAAACTAGGTGCCTTCCAAAGTTGTTTTTGCGTATCTTCATTGAAAGTCTGGAAAAAAGGAACTACTTGATTTTAAATTCTATCGTAAATTGATCATCGCAACTCCCGAGGCTGTATCACTAGTAGAATCAAATGTGAAGCACATTAGTGCCGGTTTGTAAAAAAAAGGTCACTAATGTGATCAATACTACCGGTTCGTGGCGGCGATCAATAGTACCGGTTCGTGGCGAACCTTTAGTACCGGTTCATGCCACGAACCGGTACTAAAGAGGCTGTGGCAGGCCCCACGATCACCTTTAGTACCGGTTCATGGCACGAACTGGTACTAAAGGTCTAACCTTTAGTACCGGTTCATGCCATGAACCGGTACTAAAGGGTCTGACCTATAGTCCCGGTTGGAGACACAAACCGGGACTATAGGACAATTTTCAAACTCTACCCCCTCCCCCCCCCCCGGTGTATCGCCATTTCAGTTTTGAAAAAATCAAAAGAAAATGATAAAAACTTCAAAAAATAAAATCCTTCGAGAGGTAGTTATATTACTACATCTACTAATTAGGAAATTTTGAAAACTTAAATTTGGACATGTTTTGCAAAAAGTATAGGGAAAATGTAAAACGGCTATAACTTTTGCATACGATGTCGGAAAAAACGTATAATATATCAAAAAATTCAGCACGAAAATTCGCATCCGATGGAAACCGCCTACGGCCTGTTTCGAATTTTTTAGAATCCTCAAATTCCAAAAGAAAAAAAAGATATGGTCAAATTTCAGTTTTTTTTAAAAACATTTGGTTAAATCTGGTCAAACTACTTATTCAAGAAGTATTAATGTTACTACATAATTATTCAAGAATATTAGTGTTACTAAATAATTATTTCAATTTTTTGAATTTTGGTCAAATCTGGTCAAACTGTGGTCAAACTTATTCAAGAAATATTAGTGTTACTAAATAATTACTTTTTTTTAGAATAATAGTTTCAATCTCAAATGGTGAAACGTGTGACCTAATGATCAAGCTAAACTGCTGAGGGTTAATAGGATTGACAGCTTACATTTGTCAGGAAAACAAGTGCAGACTTGGAATGTACGGGGAATAGAACTTCGAAGTTAAGCGTGCTCAGGCTGGGGGAGTGAGAGGATGGGTGACCGGCCGGGAAGTTAGGCGATTTGGAATGAGTGATCCACACTTGAGCAGTTAAGAGAGGTGATTAGAGACTAAATCATCAAATAATTCAAAAAAATTAAAAATCAAAAAAAAATCCAAAATTTAAAAAAAAATAAAAAAAAACCTTTAATACCAACCGGTACTAAAGGTCCCCCATACCAGGGCGCGCGCTCACGCCACGTGGTGGCACTTTAGCGCTGGTTCGTGCCGAACCGGTACTAAAGGGGGGGGCCTTTAGTGCCCACCCTTTAGTGCCGGTTATGGAACCGGCACTAAAAGCCTTTACGAACCCGTTTTAAAGCTCCGTTTTCTACTAGTGTATGTTACCTCATGAAACCCGAAAAAACTGGATCCTCCCCCCCTTCCCCCGTCGAGCAACTCTGGTGGATGCAATTCCCGCGGTCGTCGGGGTCGCCGTCTCCTCTTTCCCTTCCCTTCATCGTCGTCGAAGGACGCCGCCGGGCTAAGCCCAGGCGACCGAGCGTGGTGGCGGAGACTCCTCCATTCCCTACGTGAGTGGCTCACACGGAACCTCCTCGCGCGTGGAGGTGGCGCAAGACCTGCGCTAGGGTGGCGCTCGGCTGACTCTTGGCGTTGGCTTGGGCGGCGGCTGGGGTCGCGTAGCGGCGGATCTTGTCGCTCCGGTTCTTGTGGAGAACTCTGGACCTAGGGCGGCGGCCCCGATAGGCGTAGCGGCGGTTCCCTCGGCTGGCGGCGCTTGCAGGTGGTGGATGGACGGATGCTTGATGGCGTGGATGGTGAGTCACCAGTGGATCTCCTCCCCATGCAGCCTCTCTCCCGCTGCACTTGGAGGCTTGCGGTCTCGGTCGTCATCCTCGGTGCGTTGGCGGCGGTTGGTATAGGTCGCTTCGGACTGGAGGAAATTCTGGATGGCTCGCTCATCCCGACGATGGTGATGACCACGGTCGCCGCTCCCGTCCTTGCAGGCACCATCGAGGTCCCTCCCCTCCACCCTGCCAAGGCTTGTGCATTTATCTCTCTTGAAGATGGGAGGACGGAAGATGGCGGCGGCGGATTCTAGAGCGTGTGCATGCGGTGCCTGCTAAGAGTGCGATGGACCGGTTTGTGCTCCAAACCCGATGATGCGGCTTGGTTGTGGCTTCCGGCTTGTGTGAGGTCTAGGCAGGCGGCGCCAACTATGAGCACCCTCCCTTAAGTCGATACGAGCAGCAATAGATGTTGCTAGCAAGGTGGCTTCAGACTTATTGATGTCTTATTTTGTAATGTCTTCACGAATAACTAATAAAATGGTTGTATACATCGCCCTATGAAGAGGCCAGAGGTTATCCTCCTTCAGAAAAAACGTGTATGATATATCACGACTAGCACAGGCGTAATTTTACAGAAATCCTATCTGGCAAATCCTATCGCAACCGTTCCCTAAGAGAGAGGTAGCAAACGAACCCCTTTTGATGATAGTTTTAGTTTTGAGACGTGATCAAATGGTGTGAGTTTAAACAAAAAATTACCATCCCTGACAGAAACTGACGTGACGCTTTGAAGAAACAACCATCCCTCACGAATAAAAATGTCAACGCAATTGTTCGCAAATGCCATCCCCTCCAGGTGAATGTTGCCAACTGGGGGCGGGGGTTCTAATTTTAACCCATGGATAATCTAACTACAGAAAATTGGAAATTAGCCAAGGAAACTAAATAAGAAATTGAGTGCTCTCATAGTGGTCACAATTTGCAGTGGTATGTACGCCAATGTAGCTTTATAGAAATAGTACGGTGTTTTTAAAGCATGGAAGCTAAGGGGTTGTTTGGATTGTGACTATGTTTGCCTTATGTTGCCATATTATTTTTGCCACACTTGTCACACTTGTCTAATTTGAGTTGCTCAAACTTTTAGCCACATTTTGGCTTGCCTAAGGGAATCTTGCCATATTTTTTGTGTCTATGACATGTGGGGTTCATTCCTCATAAAATTTTATTTGCCTTAGTGTGGCTAGAACCAAACATCCACCTAACTTGATCAAACTTGCATAAAGTGAGATATGGCAAAATGTGGCAATATGTGACTGGAAACCAAACAACCCCTAATTCTCTGATACTGATGAAACTCAAATCTGGATGGAAAATTACAAAATTCCGAATACGGCCCAAGACTTGAACGCTGCTTCCCGGCAGATCGCTACTTGAGCTCGCACTTCGCGGGCACTGCCGCCGTCAGGGCACTTGCTTTGCCAACTACTACCTCCGTTCCTTAATATTTGTCTTTCTAGAGATTTCAAATGGTTACCACGTACGGATGTATATAGACATATTTTAGAGCGTAGATTCACTCATTTTGCTTCGTATGTAGTAATTTGTTGAAACCTCTAGAAAGACAAATATGTAGGAACGGAGGGAGTATGTAGTAGAGCGTTATTCTACTTCAATGTACATCTGGCCGTTGGCCATGGGGGGAGACACAAGATATGGATGTGTGTGTTTTCCTTGGCAGCAATGGCAACGGTGCAGCTGGCACGGCCATGGACATGATCCGCGATGCGCGGTGCCTGCGCGTCCGTCCAGCCATGATCTCCAGGGTGGCCGGCATGCCGCACCCGCACGTACATATGCATTGCCAGATCGGCATCCCTGCCTTCTGGCACTAAACGATTTCTTTTCCTGCTATAGATCGAGTGTTTTGTCCGAGGCCGCAGGATCCGCAAGGCAACTTCTCGGCGGCTGCGGCGATGCTTCCCTCCCTCCCTACTTGCGTCGTAGAAAAACGCAAGTCGTCAGTCGGTCGTGCAACCATCAGATACGATCGATGATGAGATCGATTTAGTACTAAACCTCACGATTTGCATGGCGAGAGAGTTGACAAATGAGACTAGGGACTAGTATATGTATCTAAGCTCAATTAGCAGCTGGCGTTTTACACGGGGCCGACCGACCAGTCTCTAATCAAATCAATGGGGTCTCGTTTGTTTAGCTGTTTATCCACTCGTGCGGGTCAAGTTGTTCCCAACACGCTCAATCAGCTACCCACCAATGATAATGTGTTGATAGATAGCGCAGCGCACGTACGGGGAGAGAGAGATAGGCAACCGAAAGAACGAGCCAATTAAGCATGCCATCGAACGATGTTTGATTAATTTGGCATCCGTTGGAGGTTGGACCGGCCATCCATCCACTACTAGCTAGCTAATTAAGCTGGGCTAGACCAGCTAATTTGGCATCGTTCGATCTAGTACATATTGGACCAATCGTTGGAAAAGCATCGTTTGAAGACTGTAGGAGGTCTTCACCACCTCAGCGTGGAACCAAGCTGTCAGTTAGGCTGTTTTCGCGAATCGCGAGGTTATCCAACTATCAATACATTCTGTTATTGGCAAGGCACCAAATTGATGCTTTTGCGTGACTTGTCCAAAAATGTGATACTCCTACTACGTTGCCCCATATGTTCACTCTGTGCGTTCGGTTTATTCGGTTTACATGGTTCGTTTTATACGGTTTTTCGGTTCGTATGGTATTAATACTTCGGTAAATACGGTTCGGTTTCGGTATATACCATAATAACCAAAGTTGGCGCGAATTTGAAAATGACGTCGTAACATTTTACATATTTATGACTCAAAACACATACTATTTTACACAAATACTATATAACTATATATAACTATGTATGTATATATATATATATATATATATATATATATATATATATATATATATATATATGCCTGAATTGATTCATCCCTTGATAATGGACGTGCTTAGCATTTTTTTAAAGAGAAAATTAACTATGTTACAAGAAAAATGTATGTGCTTGGTAGTGAATTTGACTGATGTACAAGAGAAAAATGATAACTTGTATGGTTGTTTGCCTCAAGAAATATAAATTTATTTTTACTTCGGTTTATTTGATTAACCATTCAGTTTTTGGGTATATACCAATAAAAACCAAAGTTCAAAACGGTATGAAAAGTTCATACCATACCAAAATCAGAAACCATAAAAACCGTAAAATTGGTTCGGTTGGTTTATTTTTGGTATGCTTTTGTGTAACTACCTCAAGTACAAGAGCGGTCCAGATTGAGATAATAATACTCCAGCCGGTTTATTCACACTCGTGGGTGCGTTGGAGCTGTCAATTAGCTGTGTTTATGATTGATGGATGGACGATATGATGTTGGGACGGCCCCGTCCCAACATCATATCGTCCTACTAATTCAACTTGCTCACATGGATCCGTCCAATTTAATCCAATCTGTGTTTCTTACACAACCCCTTCATTGCTACTGTATAAAATTGTATAATGATGTATAAATATAGTATAAAAGCAAGGAAATTAAATGCAAGGAAATTAAATGCACACGAATACTAGTAGCATGGGGCCACAACAGGCGCTACTGCTATTTAACAGTAGCGCGAGTCCATCCACGCGCTGCTGCTAAAACCAGTAGCAGTAGCGTTGGTTTGCACTCGCGCTACTGCTAAATATTAGCTCTAGCGCCCTAACAGTAGTGCGCTACTGATAGCCCATAACCCCGCGCTACTACTAGGGTTTTCCCTAGTAGTGACGTAGGGCACATCACTCTTATTTATATTGGACTTTTTATTAATTAATTACCCTACCACTAAACATTGATGTTTATCATTAACACACGTGTTTGGATATAGAATCGTAATTATTAATTGTCATGTACTCCCTCCGCCCGGAAATACTTGTCATTAAAATGTATGTATCTAGATGTATTTTAATTGTAGATACATCCATTTTCATCAATTTTGATAACAAGTAATTCCGGACGGAGGGAGTATAACTAGTAGAATTAACTATGTAGTCGCGCTCTTGTATATAAACATACATATAAATTATATTTTTCATTACAAATGCTTTGCGCTAAGCTGAAATTGTAATTTTTCGTATAATATGTCTTTTTTTAGCTGTTATGCAAATATTTCATTACAACGCATTTCACACTAATTCTTACAAAATAAAGTACAACATAACTCACGGTACACATTTGTGCCAATTGCATTATAATGCTTTTTGTGTCCATATCCACAATATCTCGAAATATCCAGATAACTTGCTAGTGTGTTTAAGAGTGTATGAATCTAGGAAAGCATATGAAAATTCTCTAGGTGTAACTACATAGAGAATATCAAGAGTAAAGTGTATGAAGTGTTAGTAAGTAATTTTTTTCCCAATCCCCTCATTTGCTTTTGCTAGTCTTTACTAAGTCTAATATCATTAAATATCTCAATAGAAGATTACATGCACAAGCTCTCTACTCCATCTATTTTTCTTTTTAGTTGGCATATTAGGTTTGTCTTGAATCAAACTTTCTAAGGTTTGACCAAATTTATATTAAAAAATATCAACATCCACAATTTTAACTAAATACAATATGACAATATAGTCCTCGATGAATCTAATGATATTAATGTTTTCTTCTATAAATGTGATCAAAGTTCAAATTTTTTGACTTAAAACAAACCTAGTATGTGAAGTGAAAAAAGAAATGAAATGGAGATAGTAGTTATAATATGATATTCAATACTCCCATCTTTTGCACACAGAACATCTTAACTTTTAACCTTTTTTGCGTTACAGTGCAGATTTCGAGAGAGTGCTTGCATGAGCATTTATGATCAATGGTTTTTTCTGTGTGTGTGGGGGGGGGGAGGGGGGTATGACCGATGGTTCTATGAGACAATCCATATAAACAACCCTCTGAACTCCTTTTTAAGTTCAATTTTTTTAGTTTTATGCCTCAAAAAATCCTGAAATATTGCATACATACATATATAGAAGTGTACTATAGTTGTGCAAAATTTCATCAATATACGTGTTGGTATGTGAGATATACAAAAAAAACAATTACATGCAAAAAATGAGCTTGTTTTCTTGTTGAGTTTGGGCAAGAATTTTGTATTTTGTGTGTAGTGTATAACATAACATATTATTGAAAAAAATAACAGATACTTAGAGCGCATACATATGTATTTGTGGAAACAAAACAATTTTTTTAAACTGTTAAACACAACGTGCTGCAATGCCACCCGCAAACAAAAACGTGCTCCAATACCCACGTGTCCTGAAAATCCGCTTTTGTTAAACTCATTGCTATGTGATGAAGTGCTCTTTTTTTTTGCAAAAAACTTCCGATCTATTGATCTTCAATCATTGCAGTATAAGGAGCATCAGAAATAATAAAAATTACATCCAGGTCCATAGACCACCTAGCGACGACTACAAGCACTGAAGCGAGCCGAAGGCGCGCCGCTGTCATCGCCCCTCCCTCGACGGAGTCGGGCACAACTTGTTGTAGTAGACAGTCGGGAAGTCGTCCTGCTAAGGCCCCATAGGACCACCGCACCAGAACAACAACCGTGGCCGATGAAGGATAACGTAGATCGAAAGGATCCAATTCGAAGACACACGAACATAGACGAAAAACAACCAGATCCGAGCAAATCCACTGAGGATAGATCCGCCGAAGACACACCTCCACACGCCCACCAACGATGCTAGACGCACCACTGGAACGGGGGCTAGGCGGGGAGACATTTATTCCATCTTCAGGGAGCCGCCGTCGTCTCGTCTTCCTGAGCAGGACATAAACCCTAACAAATCTGAAAAAACGACTAACAACGAAGCCCTCTCGCCGGCCCTTGCCATGATCCACCTCGCCTCCATGGTCCTAGGGCCACCGAAGACGAGGCAGACCTGCAGCAGAGCCGGCGAGAGGCACAAACCGTAGACTTTTTGGTGAAGAAGGAGGAGGCAGCTGCGTTGTCACGCACGACGATGAAGTGCTCCTTTTGAAAGGGAGGGAGTATATGAAGCCTCTTTAAATGATGGGTGTCACTCATTTAAAAATTCAAACTGATGGAGAGTGTCAGGCAATACAGGCTCGTTGTCACCAGCCTTGGCCCTGTTTGGATCCTTAAGCTAGAGTTAGTTTTGGTTAGTTGGGGCTCAAATAACCCAAAAGTATCCAAACATGATGGTTTAGTTTGGGTTAGTTGGATCTAACCCATCCCAAAAAAACTAGCCCACACTAGAGAAGCTTATTTGGGTTAGTTCTCTTGGACCCACTAAAAGAATTAGTAAAAAAGGTTACCCCTCCCATCCAAACATGGTCTAAAGTAGTCAAATGATTAAGAAAGAATATTTATTGTCAATCTAACCCTACCATCCAAACAGCTCTTTGGTTAGAGTTAGTTTAGGGTTGGTTCAAGGTTAGAATCTAACTCTAACCTTTAACCAAGTTAGAGTATTCAAACAGGGCTCTTGTATAAATGTGCGATCAATAGATGACCACGCCACGGCCGGAATATATTTTTGTGGGAGCATCGTCCCGTCAGTCTCTGTCGCCACCGCCGGCCGTCGAACAAGCTAGAGGGCAAAAGACAGCAATCAGGCGCTCCGTACATGGCAAAAGACGTATGCATGCGTGCCGGCGCCCCGCGCGCGCACTGGGCCTGTCTGTCTCCCCGCGCGCCCTGCCACCCGCGGCGGATCATGCCGGGCGCTGGCCGCGCACGCGACGCGTCGGGCCGGTAGCGACGACACCGCGGCATATGCAGGGCTTATATATTTGGCCCTGGCATGCACGCAGCGGCACCCAGCGCGCGCACGGGACGCCATGCACCCCTGTCGATCGAGATCCACGATCCATCATGCACGAGCAGCTGCTGCTAGCCCAAGCGCAGGTGCAGAGGGTAACGTATGTATGTACATGCCGTTGCCGACGCCGGCCGGGTCGGCGGGCATGCACGGCATGTACGTCTTCGTGTCCGGCTCGATGGTAGCCATGGACGGTGGCTGGTCGGGCGGCCGGGAATTGTGATTGTTTCCCGATGGAGCAACAAAAAATCCAACTCAAGTTCTCAACTGGTTCTATCCATCATCGGTGATGGTCGGCGTCGATCAGAGCCGACCGCCGGACAACCGCAAGCGCGCATATCGGCCGTTTCAATGAGCTGCTTCCACAAGACCCAGAGAGATGCGTGGGTACATTATACATATTCCCGTGCTTTTGCTCACAAAAAAAAAATGTTCAAAAAAACATATTCCCGGGCCTCACCGTGATTAATTTTGCATGTTAGTTAGTGATCGTGTGAGCGACCGGTTGCATGAGGACATGACGATGCACTGTGCAAAATACAACGGTTGCTCCATTGTGGTCGACACGATGAGCTGTGCAGCAGGGTAGTAGGTAGAGCACTCCTCAAGATTTGAGTAGTTACCGACTAGCTAACTAGCCATTGTGGTCGACACGATTAGCTGTGCAGCAGGGTAGCAAGTAGAGCACTCAGGATTTGAGTAGTTACCACTAGCTAGCTAACTAGCCGACGAACTCGACTGACAACAAAAACAAATGGGGGACAAGAATATAGGTAGGATCGTGAAGACGCGTGCACATGTACTTGCTGTGTGATTTTGTAACATATGGTGCCCCGGATATGCGGTTCCTGGCCTGGACGTCGATCCACTGCCGACGCAGACATTTTCTGGCCGCTGAATATTTTTCCTTATATTTGTGTGGCTAATGAGCTCATAGAGTATCAGAGTATCGATTTTCTGAAGTACTTACTCCGTTCTTAAATATTTATCTTTTTAGATATTTCAACAAGTGACTACATACAGAGTAAAATGAGTGAATCTATACTTTAAAATATGTCTGTATACATTTGTATGTAGTAGTCCATTAGAAATCTCTAAAATGACAAATACTTAAGAACGGAGGGAGTATATTGTAGTACTTATTGGTTTTTTTATAAAGTTAAACTTTGCAAATTTTAGAGAAAATCTATGTCTACAATACCGACTGGTATTGATTCAATGTTTTAGAAAATATTGATAATACCCCCACAGAAAATAGAAAATATTGATAAATTTTCTATAAACTTACTCAAAGTTGATAAAATTTGATTTTGAGAAAAATCTTGTTTGCATGGAAGATAGGTGAATAATAATTTAAGTGGGGAAGGATATTTCAAGCCACCGCCTCTGGAGGCTTCCATTTGTTATGTCGCTCCAAAAAATTACAACGACAACCACATCCAATTCCCGGACCGCTGCCGGTCCTCTCGCCCCTGTTTTCCCCTTCTCTTCATGTGTTCTCTTTGACAACCATATCATGATTGTGTGGTTCATGTCGAAAGCATAGTGACAGTGGCGCGTGGTCGCTGTTTCCCTTCTTGAAGGGGTTGTGATATGTGAAAGAACCAATGTACTTGTTTCTTAGTGTAGTTCATGTGTCTGTTGTTGGAGTGGGTTTTCACGCTTGGCTGGTTGTGCCAAGCAAGGACTAGTGGTCGCACCTCATGGCTTAGCCAAAGTACCATCCTCTACTCCCATCTTTCGTGTGGAGCATTCGACATTGCTTATGTGTTGTTGTGCAAGTTCAAGTACATACCATCTGTTGTGTTGTGAGTATGCACACCCCCTTGTAAAAGGCTCGGCCCATTCCGGTGCCTGAATTTGTGGGAACATTGAGGTTCACTGGTCGTCTCACACCGTTTATGCTATGGTACTGGTACCATGGCCCTCGTAACTGGATTTGCGGTCAATGCCAATGGCACTAGATGACTTGTGTTTGCGCTTATCCTTGTAGCTGCAGCCCACTAGATCAACGTTTGTTATTCTACTATATGTTTTTTCTTAGCTTAGGGCATCTCCAACTAGAACACTCAAACCGCCCCCAACCGTTTGAACCATGAGGTCCGGACATGTTTTGTCATCCAATGCGGTCCTGTATAGGTCCGCTCGGCGGTCCAGACATCTTTTTTTCTCGCAAACCAGAGGGGGGGGGGGGCTTTGCGTGTGTCTGGATCGCTGCCACCCACGCCTCCGACAACCCTAACCCACCCAAAACCATCCTTTCCCTCGTATGCGCGCTTTTTCCGTCTGAAACTAGCTGCATGCGTTCATGCCACTCCAGAGCGGCCGCTCCGCATTGACGCCGGCCCAAACCGGAGGGTGCACTGGCAGCACAGGCGATCGCAAACGAGAAGCCCGCTAGTTGTGCTTCATATGCGCCGATGGCATGAGGAGAGTGCCCGCTCGTCCATGTCTACCGTCGACCTCACGTCCACCCGTGAAGGAGAGGTCGTGAACTCCGACGAGGAGGGGTAGAGCGTGGGAGGTGGGGCCTCGAGTCCCAAGTGGGCTGTTCTGTCTCCCATGTTCTAATCTTTCTCGTTGGTGACCGCATCTACACTTCACTGGTCTCATCCCCGCCGCTCATGGAGACTGCGATATGGGCCCGGCATTCGCCGGAAGGGTACAACAAGGACAGATCATGGAGGATAGGCGCTATCTTGGGCTAGGTTTAGGTCTGGTCGCCTTTTTTAGTTAAAATTTGTCCAAACTGTAATGAAGGTGCTCTGGTTTAGATGAAAATCATACGGTTTGCATGTTGTAATTCGCCCTGTTTGTTGAAATCCAGGTTGAAATATATGCAAGCATGGTTGAATGGCCGGCTCCCGCAATAGTGTCCGTGTACTGGTCCCCCGGTCCGCAGACGAAAGCGGTGTTCGGTTTCAGGTCAGCGTTGAAGATGCCCATAGTGGTTCTTGTAAGAACTGTTGATTAGTAATGTTTTACTTCCAAGCTAAGCTAGTCTCCCATCCGGTCCATTCATGCGTGGTGAATCATATGCATTGTTCCTTCCGGTGCATCATATGCATTGTTCCTTCCCTTGCACGTAAGTTGTAACAAGTACCTTAGGGCATCTACAGCGGGACCCTCACTTCGTCCGCAACCGTCCGGACTGTGCATTCCGGACGTGTTTTGCCATACAATGCGGGCCTGCGTACATACTTCTTTCCGCAAACAGGAGATAAGCTGGGTGGGGGGGGGGGCTTTGTGAGTGTCTGGACCGCCGCCATATTCGCTTCTGACCACGCGCGTGCTTCTCCACTCGAAATGATCAGCGCCGCTCCAGAGTGTCAGTGCCACATTCATGCCCGGCGAGAGCAGACGTGACGTCCCACTATCGCGGACAGTGACGCAGTGCGCCGGCCGAGAGAGCGTCGTCTGCGCCGCTTCCTGGTGCATGTGACTACTCCGCGTTCAAACAACACCCCGACAGTCCATTGCCCTACATTAATGATATGTGGTTGCCGAGGAACCTACTCCGAAGGCACCCATCCGTCCATCTGCCGCCCACCATTGCCATCCACCCACTATATAAACTCCAGCCCCGGTCATAGCCGCAGTCATTCTCATCTGCTCCCTTTCTCCTCTCCGTACCACATCCATCATGGCCTTCTCGCGCTCCAAAGCCCTCCGGGGCAGCCTCTCGTTCGAACAAAAGGAGATGGACGCCATTGCTACCGGCTAGCAGGCCAGCAAGCAGACGGAGGCCGACGACGTCCCAATGGACGGCGTGGCCCAAGACGAGTCGGCACCATCCTCCTCACTGGTGCATGCTGGCATCACCATCCACGAGGCTCATGCCCACTACCTGGACATGGTGCGGGAGGAGCGGGAGGCCAAGTTCCGGCAAGCGTAGGCCGACTAGACCTACAGCCTCCGTCTCCTTGACGAGCACCAGCGCACGGAGGAGCAACTCACTGCTGGCACAACCATCGCGCCAGACGTGAACATGGTGGAGCAGGTGGCGCTGCTCAACTCCTACCTCTCCGCCCGCGACTGCTTGCGGTACCACCTCTATCAGGCGGAATTACAGGCCACCTACAAGGAGATGGACGAGGTAGCGGATGAGGTCTTCGGCAAGAGCGACGACGAGGAGGACATCGCCGGATCCGCCAAAGCCGCGCCACGCCCCCATGACAACGAAGTCGGCACGTCCGCGAGCGCCGTCGGCAGTAAGGAAGAGTAGTGCATGGTTGGTCGGCGCTGCTCGGGTCCCAAGAAGGCCAGCGCTCTTTCCCTCTCGTTGAAGCCAAGCTTGGCGGGCTCAACATCATCGGCCGATTAGTCGCGGCGAAGGCGGAGACAGAGCTAGAGACCGCTGAGGTGGAACTAGAGAAGGCGAAGGCAATAACCGGAGTTTCGCTTTGCGGGGCTCACGGCCGGACATGGGAAACGGACGCCAGCGGTCACTTAGATTAGGTTTAGAGTAGGGTTTAGTTAAAAATCATTCAAATGTAATGAATTTCGCCTGGTTCATATGAAAATCAACTGATTTCCATTAATTTCATCCGCTTAGTTGAAACCTGGGCTTGAAATTTATGCGGGTAGCGTTGGATAACCGGCTTCCTTATCCATGTCTCTAGACTGGTCTCCGGTGATCAACGTCTAGGAGAGAGAAATTGTGGGTCAGCTATAGCACATAAATCACTGGAAAAGAAAAAGGTATACTAGCACAGAAATGGTTTTGCTTATAGGACAAAAGAGTATCGAGCGGCGAGTGCGCGGTGGGACACAACGAGAGATGCGTACGCACAGCTCGAGGTACGTACATGTCCGTACAAAAAGCGACATGCCGGCGCCCCTCTCGCCGCGCGCGCACCAGCTGTCTGCGCCGGCCGGCGCCGTGGATCGTGTCGGGCGCTGGCCGTTCGTGACCTGAAGCGACGACGACAGCGCGCATACACGCCCATACAGGTATGCCATGATTGCCATCGCTGTTGGATCGAGATCCATGCGTGGATCGATCAACTCGGTGACGTGCGTGCTGGCGACCAAAGCGCGAAGGAACCCAACTGTCGTGCAGGTGCAGGCGCGGGGGGTAACGTAAACGTAATGGAGAGTACATGTCGTTGCCGACGCCGGCCGGTGTCGGCGGGCATGGCATGCCATGTCTCCATGCCTCGTGCCATGGACGGTGGCCGGTCGGCCCTCGTGATTGATTCTAATCCATACTATCCGGTATAATGGCCGTTGCAACATACAAACATGTGCCGGTACATATTCCCGTACTGCGCTGTGCCAACACCGATCGACCAACGGAGAGGACTGTGCCCTCCGATCCCGCACGTCTAGCTTGATTCGCTCCCTCACATATTGGCGGGCAATTCATATATGTACTACCGAGCAACATTCATTTCATCACCTAGTAGTGCAATTTGCTCATGACTCGTTGATCGGCAGTTCCTCACCGACGGACCGTGCGAGCGTCTTCGTTTGCGTGCCATGTGTAGTGATCATGCATGTGCTAGCATGACGTATGAGATACTAATCGAGACGATCGATGCGATGCCATGAGGGTGGTGCATGGTAGTACAAAATAGTGCTAGCTGGCTAGCTCCACTGTGTCCTCGATGCATCGACACGATTAGCTGTCGTGCAGACATGAGCGCTAATTTAACCGGAGTGTCTGCTTAACTTACCCGCTGTCCTTCTCCTCACCGTGCACTATCAGAATCTTCCTCCTCGAGATTCGAGCGGCCGTGCCGATCAGCCTGCGATGAGATTGGTAAGTGCTGCCACTAATTGCCACTCCAGCAAGATTACTTTTAGTGCTAGCTACTCCAGCCAGCGGAGGAGCTCGATCTCGATCTGCACCGATGGGAGACAGGAGTATCGTTAGGATCGCGAAGACGCGTGCACGCAGTGGTTTTCTATTACCCCATGCGTGCGCCAGATCAGTGGTTGTCCGGCGCGCTTGCAGCGCATCCACGGTGCCGATCGAGGTGCACGTGCATTTTTTAGTACCGTATCCCCATCTGTCTGACACTTTTGTCCGTATTTGCTTGGTTAAAGGAGCTCATATTGTGGCACCAGTAAGTTATGTACACTTGTCACTGTGTTCAGGTGTGTGCAGAGCCGTGCTTCCTTGTGCCGTCGGTGTGATGTATATGCATGGCTCCTTGAGGGCATATAGCAAAGTTGATTTGATTGGTCAATAGGTGGGGAGGCGGCCCACCCCTGAAAATCCGGAGGAGGGGGGGGGGGCAAGTTTGTGATTGGTTAGAGGGTGCTTGGATCCAAGGGACTATTTTTAGTCTGACTAAAAATAGTCTCTTTTGGAGGCTAAAGTTCCAAGCACCCCTGACTAAAGAGAGACTAGTACTAGTCTTGAGGCTAAAAAATTTTAGTCATAGGAAACCTACTAAAATGTGTATTAGCTCTCTCTCTCCTTATTTAATTCCTCTACTTTAACACATGCGAGTTCCGGATTGGATGGTTTGAAGGATAATAAATGCTCAATAACTTGATTTTAGTCTCTTTAGTATTTGGATCCAAGCATAGGTGAGGCTAGCAAGTTTTAGTCCCACTACTTTTAGTCATGAGACTAAAACGTATCCAAGCATCTTTTAGTAGATGAAAAAAATCCTAGTCAGCATGTAATTGCGTGTAATTCTTTGTATATTTAGCATTATTGCATAGCGTGGGTCGCGGTGGCGTTGGCGTGGCACACATGCATGACGGACGGCGGAGATTGATTCATCATACGAGCTCTGTGCTAGATTTGAGCCGTGGGCCGTCTGATCTAAGTGCTGAGAGATTGGCAATGCCATCTACTCCAGGACAAGAGACAACGAGGCAGGGAGGGAGGGGGACAGGCCGGCGCCGCTCGTGGGGTGGCCAAGACGGGCAAGCAAGCAACCAACACCCTTTGGCTCCATCGCACGGGTGCGTGCCACCGGCAGCCCGTCGTGCACGAGGAAAGGGAACCGGGTCACATGGTGACCAAGCGGAACCGACCACGCGCTCCAGGTTAGATCCATCGATCGGGACAACGCAACCGGCGGCGCTTCCACCCCCGGATCGGCCGGGCACCAGCAGTCCAGCATGCATCCACGCGTATGGCCAGCGGCACGGCCACACCAACCCCTCGGCGCCCCGGGGAGTCGTGGCGCGCCACGGTCACCACAGCGCGTCCCCGCCGCATGTGCGGTGAGGTGAGCCTCGCCGCGGCACTGGAGCACGCGCTGCAGGTGGATCGACCTCGCTCCAGCAGGCCACCACACCTGCCGGTCCACGCGTCCCCGCGCGCGCCCCGCGGATCCTGTCCCCCGGCACCACCAACCGCCCAGACGTGCACATGCACAGAGCCACAGACGCGCCGCGATGCCATCGGCGCACGCGCTCTCCGCAGTCCCCACCCACCGTGTCGCCCCATGGCCGGCGCCGCTCTCCCGCTTTATATACTCCTCTCCGCCCCATCCCTCTCATCATTCATCACAGCAAGCAAGCGCAAGCAGGCAGCAGCAAGTCAACCATCTAGGCTCCTCCAGCTAGCAAGCTCCGGCAGCAGCAAGCAATGGCGCCCAGCTTCGGCCGCTCCATCTCCTTCCCGCTCAGCCCGGCGCGCGTCTCCAGGGCCCGCGCCGCGGCCTACCACGTCCGCTCCGTCTCGCTCCCCTGCCACTCCCACCCGCTCCTCTCCCACCTCGCTACCCACATCTCCGCCGTCCGCGCCTGGATCGCCGCCCCCAGCGCGCCCTCCACGGGCCTCGCCCGCCTCGACGCGCTCCACGCCGCGCTCGCCGAGCTCCTCCTCCTCCCCGAGGCCCGCGCCGCGTTAGAGAGCGGGTCCAACACCGCCGACTGCCTCCTCGACGGCTTCCTGAACCTAGCCGACGCCCACGGCGCGTTCCAGGAGTCGCTCCTCGAGCTCCGCGCCCAATCCGCCGAGGCGCAGGCCGCGCTCCGGCGCCGCGACGACAACAGGCTGGCCTCCGCCGTCCGGTCCCTGCGCCGCGCCGAGAAGGACCTGGCCCGCCTCGCCGCCTCCGTGCGCGTGGCGGCCAAGTTCCCCACGCCCTCCGCGTCCACCAGCGCGGCGGAGGTCGAGGTGTCCGGGGTGCTCGCCGAGGCCGTGGCCACGGCGGCGTGCGCGTCCGCCGCCGTGTTTTCCGCCGTCGAGGCCGTGTCCTCGGCCGCCACCTCCAAGAAGACCACCGCGGCGTCCTCGCTCAGGGCCCTCGTCATGCGGGCCAAGGCCTCCTCCGACGAGGACAAAGAGGTGGCCGCCCTGGAGCGGCTGGAGGAGGTCGAGGCGTGCGCCGCCGAGATCGAGAGCGGCAGCGACAAGGTGTTCCGCAGCATCCTGCACACCAGGGTCGCCCTCCTCAACATCCAGACCCAGACCTGCTGCTGATCCAATCCCTAGCTAATGTAGCCTAGTGTAGTCTTTTTTTGGAGGATCATTCTGATCCAGTCCAAACCCTCAAGTGTACATACACCAATCGATCGACGGATTAAAGCAAAGCAAAGGCTTTTGTTTGTTCCATTTCCAAAGCATACTGCTGTTGTCTCTTAATTTACTCTCACAAATCGTATATTTCGCTCGCGCATGGAACACACATGATGAACTATCATACCAAAGGCACGAAGGTTTCCCATATCAGTTTGTCTAATTCACATCTAGATGTTTTTTAAGGATGTCACGTCTAAGGTTGCGTTTGGCTGCTCAGTATTTTTGGAGTTTTAGGAGAATACCATGTTTTTTTTGTAGAAACCTCAGTTTTAAATACTTTGACGTGTTTGGCTTCGACAAATACTTTAGTTTTACAAACTGTGGTATATCTAAAACCATGGTTTTTTTGCTGTATCTAAAAAAGAGGTCTCAACATCTTTTTTGTAAACCGAGAAACACTAGCTCAAGTCTATCTTCTTCGGGTCCTCCTCACCCATCATTCCTCCATCTCTTCTGCAGCCAGCAAATCAAGATTACCACATGGGAAACTTCACTACTCTGCTTCAATCGTTGACTATTGGTCCAGTGCAACAGGAAGCAACCCGTACATTAGCTAGTACTAGACGTTCAGTCCTATCAGATGGTGTGTGTAGAGATACAAAACATTTAGCGAAGGCTTAGACCCTGGAGTAGATCAATTGATACTTGGAGTAAACTTATACACAGCAGGCTAAGCTAGCTAGCCGATTGATTCCATGTGGGCAGAGAAACAAGATTACTCAACAACATATCCTAGCATCTAAAGGATGTTCGCGTGCGTGACAAGACTATAGGCATGCAGCGGCCATTAATTAGCACAAGCTGATCAGGTCATTGTATAACTCCTTTGATGTAGCACAATTTGGTTCAGCTAGCTATATCTAGGATTATCCCCGCAACGAGTGGTCAAAACCTAGAAACTAAGAAAAACTGCACTTGCCAAACATATCTATAGTTTTGCTAAAACTGAGAAAAACTGCGGCTTTTAGAAACCGAAGTATTCATTGCCCACACATTGGAATACCGTGGTTTCCAGATACCATGGTTTTGAAAAAACCGTGTTGCCAAACTAGGCCTAAGCTCCCACAAATATATAGTGCAACAACAAGAAACAAAAAAAACTAGGAAGAAAAAATAGGCCACAAACATAGTGGACATCAGCTTAGATGTGACATAACCATGTCACATCTAGATGTGTCTTAGACAGACCCTTCCTATATAGCTCTTCAAGTGTAGATCGTAATCGTGTCAGGTGACTTTTGGATGCGGATATCTTCCCTTTGGATACCTTGGGATTTCAATGGTCGTCTTCAACAAGATCGCGACACCCAAACAAGCCGCGCCGCGCCGCCACATGTGAGAGTACCACTGTCGTCTCTTCAGTCTTCACCCACATAAGAGTTCACCCACAGAAAGTGAAAATCAACTCCGAAGTGTGTGTGTGTGTGTTTGCGAACAACCTCGATGTGTCTGTGATCTGCCCCGTGATTAGCGCATGAGGGCCATTAGGTTCCGTGCTGCCTCCTGCGCCCCCCCCCCCCCCCCCCCCCAAACTGGTTGCGATCAGATTTGACGGCGACCCAGGTGCTGCAACAGGGCGCGCTGCACTCACCAATTCTCCACACTCCAATCAAAATGTGAACACTATCCAGTAACCTGTCTTTTTTCTTTTCTTGCGTGGAGTAATCTATCTCAATTACTGTACAATAATCTCTCTCCGTTCTCATCCCTTTCGTGTCAAATTTATACATCAGATTCTAGTTTTGAGATTTGTAGCTCGACAGTTAATTATGAAGAGAAATCACGAGACACTGTAAACATCAATTCATGCTTTTCAATCCTTGGACATCCCATCTAGCTTCTGCGTGGCAGACTTTTGAGGGCATATGCATCGCTTCGATCGTCTCACTACCTCATACGTCATGCATGCCGCCATGCAAGCACATGCATGATCACTAGTACATAGCACGCAAATCAAGACGCTTGCATGATCGGCAAAAACAATAAATTTGACATCTAGACAAAAATAATTTACAAAGTGAACTGTTTTTGAAAAAATTTCGTTCCGTTGACCCTTTCGTATAGCGCCCGACAGCCAGGCATCACACTGCACTAACGCGTGGCCAGTGTCGTACTCTGAACTGGTTAAAAATTGCTAAGTCAGTGTGCAACGCCTGAAAGTTAGGGTATAGTGTAGCGCTTAGAGTCGTTGCACTAGCCAAATTTATCATGAGATCATCCACCCGCGAAGCATGCATGATTTGCTACATGAGATGAGATGCATGGCGTAAGGTGTCGGAAAGCACTAGTGGCGGCATGCATTCCAGCGTGCTTGCATGCAAAAGCTAACACCAGCGGGGCAGAGACATGCATGCGAGCGCTGCTTGCATCGGAGAAAGGACTAGTGGCCATTAATGCAACGTCTAGATATACATATAGTGTAGCGCCTAACTCTCAGGCGCTACACACTGACTTAACATTTTTCAGTCAGTCTAGGGTGCAACGTTGGTCAGTCGTGTAGCGCCTATCTATGCCTATTTGTCAGACGTTGCACAATGCAGTGTGGCGCCAGTCTATCGAACCCTATACGAAAGGGTCAGCGGAGCAAACTTTTTTTTAGAAACAGTTCACTTTGTGAATTTTTTCCGTCGAGAGGTCAAATTTGTCGTTTTTGTCCACATGGTCCGTCAATGACGACCGAGCTGTAGGTGGCATGCATGCAAGGGAGCGAATCAAGCTAGACGTGAGGGATCGGAGGGCACAGTCCTCTCCTTTGGTCGATCAGTGTTGGCACAGTGCAGTACGGGAATATGTACCCATGTTTGCATGTTGCAACAGCCATTATACCGGCCCCCGAACAAGCAATTTGTCTTGTGGTCGGCATCATAGATATACTCCCTCCGTTCCTAAATATGTAAGTCTTTGTAAAGATCTCACTATAAACTACATATGAAATAAAGGAGTGAATCTACAGTGTGAGCATCTACATACATCTGTATGTGATTTATAATGAAATTTCTACAAAAACTTATATTTAGGAATGAAGGGAATATATGTTAACACATATGGATGAGAACGAAATGTAGACTGCCTTACATTAGTCCCCGCACCTGCACGACAGTTGGGTTCCGTCGCGCTTTGGCCGCCGCACTCACGTCACCGAGTTGATCCACTCATGGATCTGGATCCAACAGCGATGCCAATCATGGCATACCCGCATGAGCTTATATATGCATGCGCGCTGCTGTCCTCGCTTCCGGACATGAACGGCTAGCGCCCAACACGATCCACGGCGCCGGCCAGTGCGGCAAAAAACACATATTTAACCCGAGGACGAAAAGAATTCACAATCTGAACTCCTTTTGAAAAAATTCACCAAGCTGATCGTTTCGAGTGGCGCCCGACAGATAGGCGCCACACTATACTATGCAGCGCCTGGAGCTAGCGCTACACGCCGGTCCAGCGTGGCAATCCGGGCCCCACTCCTGGTTGTGCAGCGCTTAGCTGAAAGGAGTTGCACAGTGTAGTGCAGCGCCTAACCGAAAGGAGTTGCACTACCTTATATTAAAACTGTTGTAACTTTTAATCCGTGCATCCGATGAAAACGTGCCTTATATGAAAGTTGCACATTTTTCCGTGTTCTACGCAATGGTGGCATTTTCATCTATGTTAGAATCAATTTGCTTGGTGAAAACCCTGCTGCAAAAGTGCATCATAATATAACTGACAGAATCTGTTAAAATTTACAAACTTGGCATGATGATAGCCATTCATCTATAGCTCTTACGCGTTTTCAACCTACATGAGTTTTGCACTGCATAATGTGTACTTTCACTCCATGCCTATGCTTGCCATGTTAATCATTCTTAACATGTTCATTTCTTGGATCTAAGTGACTAACATGATATAAGTGAACTTCTGTTACAGAAAGTTACATTTTGTAAGATCCATAGTAATTAATCCTAACATTATATGAATCCATGGCTACTCTGTCCGGACACGAAACATGCCGTGCATGCCCGCCGGCCCGGCCGGCGTCGGCAAGGGCATGTAAATACATACGTGACCCTCTGCACCTGCACGATAGGTGGCGTGGGTGGTTCCTTTGCGCTTGGGCTAGCAGCAGCTGCTCGCGCGTGATGGATCGTGGATATCGGTCGACAGGGATGCATGGCGTCCCGTGCGCGCGCTAGGTGCCGCTGCGTGCATGCCAGGGCCAAATAAGCCGCGGTGTCGTCGCTACCGGCCCGACACGTCGCGTGCGCGGCCAGCGCCCGGCATGATCCGCCGCGGGTGGCAGTGCGCGCGGGGAGACAGACAGGTCCAGTGCGCTCAACGGGCGCCGGCACGCATGCATGCATGTGTCTTTTGGCTTGCATGGAGCGCCGTACTAGAGCCTGTACGTACGTCATCCTGCTATCTTTTATCCTCTAGCTTGTTTTCGCCGGTGGCGGCAGAGACTAACGCGGCGATACACCGACAAATATATATTCAGACCGTGGCGTGGTCACCGATTGATCGTACAGTTATACAATGCTTGTCACAATGGACCCATATATCCAATGTTGAGCAAAGTGTGGGGATAATTAGTGGTCAAATTATGAATTTGGCCATGGGTTGAAATTTCTTGAACGTCCTAATATAAAATCACAATGTAATTGAAATGCTAAACATGCATCAAATGATTAAATCGGACAGTCCAGACACTGTTAGCCCTTCAGCGTTGATCATCAAATCAGGCGGGTCTAAATCCCAGGACCGTCTCCAATCCAGGGAAGATTTAGGGGAGTCCGGACCTTGTCAGTTGAACGGTGTCTCCCAGCAGATCATGTCTCCCACTCATCTCTTTCTCCTCTTGCTTCGCCTGAGCCCAGAAACAAGGATAACATACGGGCTTTTGCCTGGCCGGTTGTCCGCAGGCACATATATTTGGGAACTCTGTTTGGTGATTGCCCTTGAGATGCCCATAGTTGACCGAATCAACCTAGCATTTCATCAGTGGTAGGAGTGATACCATTCATTCAGCGAGTGTTTCATATGCTCCCTCCCTTTCAAAAGGAGCACTTCAGCAAAGCGGATTTTCCGGACATGTTGTGCTTAACAGTTTTAAGAAAATTTGGTTTGTTTACACAACTACATATGCATGCGCTCTTGGTACCTGTTAATTTTGTTATAGTACGTTATGTTATATGCTACATAGAAAATACAAAATTCTTGCCCAAAATCAACAAGAAAACAAGCTCATTTTTTTCATGTATTTGCCTTTTTTGTATATCTCAGATACCAACACCTATATTGATGAAATTCTGCACAGCTGTACTACACTTCTAAATGTGTACGTATGCAAATTTTCAGAATTTTTTGAGCCATAAGAAAAATTGAACTTAAAAAAAAGGCTCATAGTGCTCCTGGTCCAAACAGACTTACACCGACTCGATGCAGCTCAATTTCCTTATCTGTATTGTATTGAATATCATATAGTTACTACTCTCTCCATTTTGTTTCTTTTTTACTTCGTATATTAGGTTTGTTTTAAGTCAAATGTTTTGAACTTTGATCATATTTATATAAAAAAACATCAATATCACGAGGTTCATCGTGAACTATATTCTCATATTGTATTTATTTGAAATTGTGGATGTTCATAATTTTTAATAATTTTAATCAAACTTTAGAAAGTTTAATTCATGGCAAACCTAATACGCCAACTAAAAGAAAAATAGATCGAATAGAGAGCATGTGCTTGTAATCTTCTATTGAGATATTTAATTATATTAAACTTAGTAAAGATTAGCGAGAGCAAATGAGGGGATTGAAAATAATTATTACTTACTGACACTTCATACAATTTACACTTGATATTCTCGATGTAGTTACACCTATACTCGAGAATTTTCATATGCTTTGCTAGATTCATACATTCTTAGGCACACTAGCAAGGTATGTGGATATTTAGAGATACTGTGGTTATGGACACACAAAAACATTATAATGCAATGGGCATGAACATATAATGTTAGTTATGTTGTACTTTTATTTTGTTAGAATTAGGGTGAAATGCATTATAACGAAAGATTTTCATAACAACTTGAAATAAAATGAAAAAATAAGAACTTTTATTAAAAAAATTACAATTTCAGCTTAGCACAAAGATAGGTAATGAAAAATATAATTTATACAAATGTTAATATACAAAAGCCATAGTTAACTCTATTAGTTATATGAGACAACTGATAATTATGATTCTATATCGAAACATATATATTAATGAAAAACAACAATGCAAGGTTATTAATAAATAAAAAAGTTCAATATAAACAAGAGCAAGGATGTGATATCTACAAGGTGCGGTGCCCTATATTTGTGGTTCACTGGACAGAAATATAACGGCGATGTGCTAAGAATATTTAATGCTACATAATGGCATCGAATATTGTAAGTAGCTGTTGTCTAGGGCTTTTTCTGCATACGCTATTAGAACACACACGACCAGTAACAAGTTAGATGGGGATATCATCATGTACTGGTTTAAAATACGATATCTTTGTACTATATGTTCATGAATGTTCTAAGAAAATATTGTAAGAAATGTTTAGTAAGAAATATTTGCGACAGAGGCTAACGCGACGATACACCGACAAATATATATTCAGACCGTGGCGTGGTCACCGATTGATCATATAGTTATACAAGGACGATCACAATGGGGCCCATATATCCAACGTTGAGCAAAGTGTATGGATAATTAGTGGTTAAATTGTGAATTTGGCCGTGGGTTGAAATTTATTGATTGTCCCAATGTAAAATCGCAAGGTAATTGAAATGGTAAACATGCATCAAATGATTAAATAGGGCAGTCCAGACACTAATCATACACGCAAATGTGTACGATCAATATTAGAGAGTCACGGGAAGATATCACAACATAACTCTAGACACAAATTAAAATAATGCAAGCTTCATATTACAAGCCAAGGCCCTCGATGGCTCAAATATAGAAGCTCGAATGCAAACGAGTCAGCGGAATCAACAATATCTGAGTATAGAAATAAGTTAAACAAGGATGCCTTAAGAAGACTAGCACAAAAGTAGCATCGCTCGAAAAGGCAAGGCCTCCTGCCTGGGGCCTCCTAACTACTCCTGTTCGTCGGAGGTCTCCACGTAGTAGTAGGCTCTGTCAGGGTAGTAGCAGTAGTCGATGGGGGTGGCATCTGGCTCCTGGAATCCACCATCAGTAACCAGAAAGAAAGAAGCAGAAGGGGAAAAGGAGTAGCAAAGCAACCGTGAGTACTCATGCAAAGTACTCGCAAGCATCAGATCTATACTAAGTATGCATTGGTATCAAGGGAAGGGATGTATTTGTGGACTGAACTGCGGAATGCCAGAGCAGAAGGGAAAGCCTAGCCTATCGAAGACTAGCATATTCATGTTGAAAAACGTTGCATGGAAAACAAAAAAAATTCTACGCACACGCAAGATCTATCCATGGAGATGCATAGAAACGAAGAGGGAGAGTGTGTCTACGTACCCTCGTAGAACGTAAGCGGAAGCGTTTAGTAACGCGGTTGATGTAGTCGAAGTTCTTCGCGATCCAACCGATCAAGTACCGAACGTACGACATCTCCGCGTTCAGCACACCACTAGTAGAAAACGAGCCTATTGTCCCGGTTCGTAAGGGCCTTTTGTCCCGGTTCCTGAACCGGGACTAAAGGGTCATTACTAATGCCCTGACCCTTTAGTCCCGGTTCAAACCAAAACCGGGACAGATGGGCCTCCACGTGGCCTGTGCGCCGAGCCCAGGCAGGAGAGCCTTTGGTCCCGGTTGGTGGCACCAACCGGGACCAATAGGCATCCACGCGTTAGCATTTCTGTGCCTGGGGTTTTTGTTTTTTTAAAAGGGGGGATTGGGGGTTATGGGGGGGGGGGTTAATTTAGGTATTTCATATATTGTGTTAGCTAGCTAATTAATAGAGAGAAGTTTCCTCTCTTATGTCCGTGCTTGGTCGACACTATGTACTATACATACGTATAGAGAGGACTAGACACGCTAGCTAGCTAGTAAGCAAACGAAGGAAACAGAAGATCGTCATGATCAACATATATGCATATAGAGAGAAGTGATACCGACCACCTCTTCTTCTCCGAGAGATTGGTCGAACAACAAGTTATCGTATATCTATCCGACACTACCGGCTACATATATACAATAATTATCTCTTACAAATATAATCTCCTAAACTACGGACGCATGGTCCACATAGTATTCTCCGTCTTCAGCGATCACGTGATCAAGAAAGAATGCCCCCAATTCCTCTTGAATTGCTCGCATGCGATCTGGTGTTAGGAGTTCATCCCGCATCCGAAACATCTAATTTGAAGATGGGGGTCAATACATATATATTAATGAAAAACAACAATGCAATGAGGAGTTCATCCCGCATCCGAAATATCTTTGTTTTCATTTATTTTGAATGATCGTAGCAAGTTGGCCTCGGTATCTTCGGCATGAAATTCAACCTCAGTTGCATCTATGAGATTTGTGTTAATTAACCCAATATCACCGACTTGTCTTTTCTTCAATTCGACGATCTTCAATCTGCATAATATTGTGAGGATAATTATAAATACATGCAATGAAAGAGCTGAGCTATATAGAGAGACTTAATGACAGAAGTAGTACTTACAGACAGTAGCAGGTGACCGTTGCTTTATCGAGGGCCAATTGATTGAAAAACTGAAAGAACTCCTCAAATGGAACAGGCAACACTTCAATTCCAACGAGGTCATGCTCCTTTTTAACTCTCACATACAAAGTATTCCTCCCCCAGAATCTCTGCAGGTTTTCATGTACCAATCATGCAATCTTCGCATCATCGTTGATAGAGATCTTTCATCTTTGACGAGAGGCTTCCTGTACTCGTATCTTTGTATCTCCACCTCCAAGAAATCATAATGTACATCATCGGGCAGGTAATCTCCAAGATTGCTATAACCGCGCACCATCCTCGGATTGACGATGTCGCTAGGCACCTTGAGCGGGGGGCACGATTGATTCCCTTGTTCGCCGAGCTGGGCAATTTGTTTCCCAGCTCGTCATTCTTTCATCCTTTGATCACTGACTGTACTTCCCGACTGCACCGCTTCGACAAATGCCTTTCCAATAATGCGCTCATAAATGCCTTTTGACGGAGACTTGGGTGGTTTTGTCAGGGCAGCCAGAGTGCGCTTCGCTTTCAACGGATCTACCCTCTCCTCCGGAGGTGGATGTCTCTATGCTTTTAGCCCTTGAAACCAGTCCGTCACTTCGGTTCGCGCGATCTTCACGTTCTCCTCCGGGGTCATCTCATATGGTAACTTCTCTGGAGTCTTCAGAGAAGGACCGAATCTGTATTTCCTCCCGCCTCTGGCTGTACCGCTAGACGCCGGCAGAGCAGACGGAGCGGCTGTCTTCTTACGAGGTGGAGGAGAAGGACTACGACGCGCCGGAGCAGCCGGAGCGGCGGCGGGTCTCTTCCGCCCTTGCTGACGAGGTGGAGAAGGAGGAGGCTAGCTTCTCGGGTGCGCCGGCGCAGGCGGAGAAGGAGGCGGAGTGCCGCCACGCGTCGGAGAAGGAGCCGGCCGAGTGCCCTGATCGTCACTCGCCGGAGGAGGAGGCGGAGTGCCCTGACTCGCCGGAGGAGGAGGAGGAGGAGGCGGAGGCGTCCAGTTTGGAAGGTTGATGAGCTCCTTCCGCCATAGGCATGGAGTCTTCAGAGCAGAACCCAGCCAAGTCTCCCCTTCACCGGTAGGGTGGTCAAGCTGGAGGTCCTCAAATCCCTCCGTTATTTCATCCACCATCAGCCTAGCATATCCTTCTGGAATCGGCCGGCAGTGAAAAGTTGCGCCGGGTTCAGTAGGAAAAACAGAGCCAACAGCTGCCTTGACCTTCATATTAATCCATTGCGTCATAAGGTGGCAATTTTGAGACTCCGTGATAGCATCCGCGGGATAGCTGGCAGGAGCCGTCAAGACATGCTCCGGTTGAAGCAGCTCGGTGGAAGCCACGCTGCTTCTCCGCTGAGATGGCGGGGTTGCTTCGGGGGAAGCTTCGACAGTTCGTTTGCTGCGATTTGCTACTCGTTCCTCTATCCCTTGTACCCTTGCTTTAAGCGCCTGCAGTTCGGTCTGCTGCACTTTCTTCCTCCTCTCTTGGCATTTGTAACCGCCTGCGTCCGGAAACCCAGCCTTCCACGAATGGAGCCTGGCGTGCCTCGTGTCCGTCCAGGTTGCTCAGGATTCCCGAGGGCCATTGTGAGCTCGTCGTTCTCTCTGTCTGGAACGAACGTCCCTTGCTGCACTGCTTCAATATAGTGCTGAAGCCTCGTGACTGGTATTTCCAATTGCTCGTTCATCCAAATGCACTTCCGTGATACAGGGTCCAAGGTTCCGCCAGCCCCGAAGAACCAAGTCCGGCAACGGTCTGGCCAGTTCATTGTCTCTTGTTCGATCCCTTTTTCAACCAGATCATTCTCAGCCTTGGCCCACTTAGGCCGGGCTATGAGGTAGCCACCTGACCCCGTGCGATGGTGAAGCTTCTTCTTCGCAGCATTTTTCTTGTTTGTCGCCGACATCTTCTTACTCTTTTCCGATGTCTTGTGGGCCACAAATGCGGGCCAGTGATCTCTGATCTTCTCATATCTGCCCTTGAATTCTGGTGTCTCTTTTTTATCGACAAACCTATTCAGCTCTTTCTTTCACCTCCTGAATAGGTCTGCCATCCTCTTAAGAGCAAAAGACTTGATTAATTCCTCTTTAACCGGCTTCTCCGGATCATCCTATGGCGGTAGGGTGAAATTTGACTTCAGATCAGTCCAAAGATCATTTTTCTGCATATCATTGACATAAGACACCTCAGGGTCTGCTGTAGCCGGCTTTAACCATTGCTGGATGCTGATCGGGATCTTGTCCCTAACCAGAACCCCGCACTGAGCAGCAAATGCGTTCTTTGTTCGGATGGGTTCAATCGGTTGGCTGTCGGGCGCGATTGCTATGATCTCAAACCTTTCATCCGAGCTCAACTTTTTCTTCAGGCCTCGTCTCTTTACCGAAGTTGTGCTCGATCCGGAGGGCTAGAAAAAAGAACAAAGACTTAATTAATATGTGTACATACCAAAACAATTAATGCATCAATTAGCTAGTCAGCACAGGCTTAACTAATATATATACCTGGCCGGACTCGGTTCGGTCACCGGAGCCGTCATCACGGTCTCCTTGTTGCACCGGCATTGGGTCACCGGAGCCGTCCTCACGTTCTCGTTCTTGTACCAGCATTAGGTCACCGGAGCCATCATAATCATAGCCAGCTGCTTCTTCACCCTCTCCTTCCAGACCATCGGTGTCGTTGAGAAACAACGAGCAGACGACATCACTTCCAAGTGCGATTATGTCCCTCAACAACGCTTCTTTTGCTTCATCTCGGGCGGTGTCCATAGTTTCTACAAATATTTACAACATGACAATTATTATTCAAACATGACAGATGGATATATTAGTGGCAAACGTAGAACTAGCTAGCTAATCACAGTAAGGACTCATATTAATTAGTGGCCTCGACGCTGCTTCTCTAGGGTTTGGGGTGGCCTCGACAACGCTTCAAGGGTTTGGGGTATATCGACAACGACGACATACGTACATGGTAAAATAATATTATCGGGGGGAGGGGGTATATCGACCCCCCCCCACGTGTTGAAGTTATCGGGAGGGGGTATATCGACCCCCCCTGTGTTGAAGTTAAGTTATCTGGAGGGGGTATATCGACCCCCCCCCCCGTGTTGAAGTTATCGGGAGTTTATATCGACACGACATACGTACATGGGAAAATAATATTATCGGGGAGGGGGTATATCGACCCCCCCTCACGTGTTGAAGTTATTGGGAGTTTATATCGACACGACATACGTACATGGGAAAATAATATTATCGAGGAGGGGGTATATCAACCCCCCCTCGTGTTGAAGTTATCGGGAGGGGGTATATCGATCCCCCCACGTGTCGAAGTAAAAAAATAAGAAAAAAAAGAGGAGAAGAAGAAAGGAATAGAGGAGAAAAAAATAGAATATATTCTATTTTCTCTTCTTCTCCTCTATTCCTTTCTTCTTCTCCTCTTCTTTTTCTTCTTTTTTCTTATTCTTATTTATTTCTCCTCGTCTTCCTCTCCCCTCTTCTTCTCCTTTCTTCCTCTTCTTATTTCCTTTTTCCTCTCATTCTTTTTCTTCTTCTTCCTTCTTAAAAATACATGAAGTAGTACTGCTTGTTTTTTTTAAATAATGTTCAAATAGAAATTTTAGAAAAAAAGAATGAGACGTCAGCGTCGGCGTTGAACACTACATCTACGTCCCACAAGTGACGTGGGCGTCGACGCCCGCGTCACTTGTGGGACGTGGATGTAGTGTCTGACACCGACATCCACATGTATCTCACACCGATGATACTTGCTATTTAGGGTTTCCTCTACCGCTTGGCGACCCTCGACGACCCTCGTTCCCGATAAAAAAAAGAGGAAGAAGAAGAAAAAAAGAGGAGAAGAAAGAATAGAGGAGAAAAATTCTTTTTTTATCCTCTTCTTCCTCTCATGTTCGACGACCCTCGACCCCGATAACATTTTTTCCCCAATAACATTTTTCTCTCCGATAGAGTTAGTGTTCCCGAGTGAACCGGAGGGGGACATTGGTCATATCGGATTCGTCATATTTGCTACGAATATTCTATATACATACATCCATCGATATCATTCCATACATACATAGACATCTACATTACATATGAACAAAAAAAATATCAAAATTCATCATACATACATCTACAGTATATATGAACAAAAATTATAACTTTCTCCCCAAATCATACATACATACATATATTTTGCAAAGAGCAGGGGAAGGAAGGAAGGGGGGAGGATGGGGTGGTAGCTACCTCTCCCGGCGGGATCGGGGAGGAGACGCGGGCGGCCGGCGTCAGGGGCGACGGCGACGAGGACGGGCTCGGGGTCGGTGAGGGCGAGGGTGACGGCGGGGCGCATCAATTAAGCTTCGGTTGATTATTAAGCGGTGAGAATTTCTTATTTGCACGTTCATGTTGATAAGCAAGTTCTAGTGTTCTACTGAACAATGACATGTCATTCGCTAAGCATCTATACGTGAGACAAAAGTTGAAGGCAGGAAGCATGATGGATGGATGTATATGCGTACATGAATCCAGGGGAAATGCCGGAAGGAGACGGAGGGCGTGACAGCGGTGTTCATGTGCGCGTCGGAGATGTGGCCGGTGGCGTAGATCACTGCGGTGACAATGAGGCCGCCGACGACGGAGTGGCCGAGCAGGGATACGCGCGTCACATCGGCGCCGTAGATGGACGTCGCCCCGCACATCACGAACACCAGCAGGAACGTCGCCACCACCTCCAATATCACCTGCACACACGCAAGAACCCCTCGGACTGGATACTCAAACTTGTATCTTTGAACCCTATTAATCAACAACTTCAATTTGCAATTTTAACACTGTGCACACGTCGACCAGAGGACGACCGGCGAGGTCCCCAAACGGAAGAGGAGCGATAGGAGAGGGAGGTGCCCAGGCACGTACCTTGGTGCGCGGAGCTGCCGCTGGCGAGCGGGGGGCGGAGAGGATGGCGCCACGGTGTGCTCACGGCCCTGTGCGATACGCCGCTTGCACGCCACTTACATAGCTTCGGAGACAAACGAGTGTGGCGGTGGCAGGGGACGCCGGACGCGCAGGTGGTGGAGGATGTGGAGGCGGCGACTGCTCTGCTGCCACTACTGTCGCGCTCAATCTGCTGCATAGCCGGGGCAGGGGGAGAAGGGGGCGGATGATCTGGTCGAAGGGGGCGGCTGATCTGCTCTGACGGGAGGATGGAGCGGAAGGGACGAGGTCGCGGTGGTGTGCTAGGAGCCGCAGATTGCCGTCGGAAGTCGCCGGGATCGGCCGCCATAGGTGGCGGCGGCGAGGAGTCGTGGGGAGAGAAAGATGGGGTTATCGAGAGGATGGGGGTGTTGTGGGACATAGGGGAGACCGGAGACGGGCAATCAGGTCGCCGGTGGAGCAAGGTGGCTGCCAGATCGGCGGCGCTGGGAATCACGGAATGAGGGGCGGCCTCGATCAGATCTGGGGAAAGGGTGGGTGGGTGGGTTGTGGAGTTGGGGGAGGAGAGGGAGCGTGAGAAGGTGGAGAAGGGAGCGGGGAGGGTGCGGCGTCGCGAGAAATAAGACGGCCGGGAGGAAGGGGACGGGATCGAGAGGAGCTCCGCCGGATCAAGAAGGGCGCGATGGAGGAGAAGAGAGCGAGGGGAAGAAAGGAGGCGGGGGGTGGATGGAAAATTACCACAGAGCTAGGGTTTCGGGGTTAGTGTGGAAGGGCTGAGGACTACCGTTGGATCCCCGAGTATCCGACGGTGTCTGATGCACGATTCGCGTGAGATGTCCATGGACCAATCAGAAAGTAGTACCACGTTATGACCATTTAAATTGGTCGTGGTTGACTAAAAATAGCGTGTTAAAATCATATCAACTATTTTATGACCTGAAAATTCAAAAAGGAAATGGAAAACCTTCTCATTGTGTCACCAAGTGTGAATAAGTTTTTAGGAAAAATAACAAACATGAAATAAGATAAATATCTTTAAAAATGTGTCGTGAGAAATGGGTTTTTTGGCAAAAACAAAAAACATTTTCCATTTTCCAAGTGCCCAAAATGAGTTTTTTGTGAAGAACCTACCATATATTTGTTTCAAAATTGTACCAAATCAATTTTATAAAATACTAGGACATATTTAATGCACAATTGACCAAATGGTCGGGTGTCAAAAGTTTCGAGCCACCTCTCGTGAAAAAGACAAATTTCCCCGATTCAGCACGAAGCGGGTAAATTTTGAACTGCAGCTGCCTCATAGTTTGCTCATTATTTTTTCGAAAAATCATTTCTAGGTACATAAGTATCTATTTAATCACTGAAATATCAAAAGTTTTCCAAGATTCAACCATTAGCTAGGAACGGTCATTCACGCCGTTTTGACCGCATTTTGAAACAGGCATAAAAAATTCAAAAAAAATAAAAAAAATTGGAAACCTTCGCATTGTCTCATGATATGTGGCCAAGTTCCCAGGAAAAATAATAAACTTGTAATACGGAAATTATTTTTAAAAAGTGTTATCAGAAACGAGCTATCACGTGTGGAGATCAATGGCTTTCAAGCGAAATGATCAATCTTATGGCCACATTCATGACATAGTTTGTTCAAATGATCTCATATTGTGCACAAGGGTGCATATTGGAATGGCAAACAATGTTGCCTAAGGAAGTTTTCATTTTCTTTGGACGAAAAAACCATTTTCCATTTTCCGAGTGCCTGAAATGAGTTTTTTTTGTGAAGGACCTACCATATATTTGTTGCAAAATTGGACCTGATCAATTTTATAAAATACTAGGCCATATTTAATGCACAATTGAAAAAATGGTTGGGTGTCAAAAAATTTGATCCACCTTGGTGAAAAAGACAAATTCCCGTCGATTCAGATGGAAGCGGGTCAAATTTGAACTGCAACTGCCTCATAGTTTGCTCTTTATTTTTTTAAAAAAATCATTTCTAGGTAAATAAGTATCTATTTAATCAGAAATACATGGTTTGATGGAGATACATCGAGGTTTGGACGGTGGCCGAGGGCCCCAACTCTAGAGCGCGTAAGCTCGCATGCCCGCCGCGTGGTCACCGCGTGACCGTGGCGTTGCCATGTGTTCTGGGCGGCCTAGGCATGTCTAGTGGGTTGGGCACTCCACAGATAGGTGCTAGGAAGAAAATCACAACATAAGATTCTCACGAGGAGACCGATCGATGCTCAAACATGAATAAGCAGCCAAGTGTTTGATTAGCGGTACGGGAAATGTACATGGCTAATGGGCGTGAGTTTTGGCTGAGGATGATTAGTTACTAAGAAGACCGTCTTCACAAATTTTCAGCTCTAAAGGAGTAGCCTAGGTGGTACTTGTTTTGCAAACCACCACACTGGACATAAATACGAATGTTGAAGCTCGGCTCAAAATAATGAATGGATTGAGCTGATATTTGGTGGAGGATGGTTATTTGGGCATAGGAAAGCACTTTAGAAAATGGATACTATTTGGACATGCCAAAGTGGTACTTCCTTCACAAACTGTTACTCTGAACAGAATAGGAAAATGAATATTTTTGAATTATTTTTGAACTAGGCAAGGAAGATTTTTACATATTTTATGAAGATATGACCCAAAGAATTTATGAGATTTTTTTGGGAATTTTGGGAATGACAGAAATATAGGTTGCTTCACAACATAGGGCAAAAACTGCCACATGAACATGACACATAGGCAAAACTGATGAGTTGGCGCCTATTCATAGCAACCCACCACAATTTACAAGGCTATGACCATCTATATTGGTCGTTAACAACTAGAAATAAGGCAGCTGACTAGCGCTGTTTGCTTTATGACCATTTCGTGTAAGGAAATCACGACCTTTCTGACCAAAATGGTCGCAATGGTTTAGGGTTTGGAGCCCCCCGAACAGCTTTTGACCAATTGGTCTGAAATGGTCATAGATCTATGACCAATTCTTTCAGGGTCACTGACATAAGGTCACAAGTTGACATATTTCTTGTAGTGCGCTTTCGGTCTACGAGGGTACGTGGACACACTCTCCCCCTCTCGTAGCTATGCGTCTCCTAGATAGATCTTGCGTGAGCGTAGGATTATTTTTGAAATTGCATGCTACGTTCCCAACAATGGTTTCATATGCTCCCTCCCTTTCAAAAGGAGCATTTCGCATAGCAAGGAGTTCAACAAAGCGGATTTTCAAGGCACGTGGGCATTGGAGCACGGTGTGCTTAAAAGTTTTAAAAAGAAGTTAATTTGTTTATACAAATACATATGTATGTGCTCTAAGTGCGTGTTATTTTTTTAATAATACACTATATTTTACGCTTCAGACAAAGTACAAAATTCTGGCCCAAAATCAACAACAAAACAAGCTCATTTTTGCAAGTACTCCCTCCGGTCCTTTTTACTGCGCGTACTATTTGCAATGTTTGACCAAATTTATATTAAAAATTATCGACATCTACAATACCAAATATATATATATATATATATATATATATATATATATATATATATATATATATATATATATATATATATATAGACACACACACACACACACACACATAATAAATCTAACAATATTAATTTGGCATTGTGAATGTTGATAATTTTTTCTATAAGTTTTGTCAAGTAAAGATACTTTGACTTTGGACAAAACTTATATGCAGACTAAAAAGGACCGAAGGAAGTATTTGTCTTTTTTGTATATCTCACATACCAACAAGTAGATTGATGAAATTCCGCACAACTATACTACACTTGTATATATACATGTATACAAATTTTCAGAATTTTGTTATCCATAAAAAAATGAACTTCAAAAGAAGGGTTCATAATGCTCATGCTCCATATGGACTTTTCTGGAGTTCAGAGGGTTGTTTATATGCATTGGCTCATAGAACCATTGGTCATACCCCCCACAAATAAAAGAACCATATTGGTCATAAATGCTCATGCAAGCATTGTCTTGATGCAGCTCAATTTCCTTATTAGCGGTGTAATGCAAAAAATGTTAAAACTTAAGATGCACTTTATGCAAAAGAGGGAGAATTGAATATCGAAAAATGCTCCCTCGATTCGTTTCTTTTTACTTCATATATTAGGTTTGTTTTAAGTTAATATTTTTGAACTTTGACCACATTCAAAGAAAACGAAAGCAATATATCATTAGAATTATCATGCACTATATTTTCATATTATATGTATTTGAAATTGTGGATGCACATAATTTTTAATATAAATTTGGTCGAATTTTAGAATGTTTGATCCAAGACAAACCTAATGTGCCAACCAAAAAAAAAGATGAAGTAGAGTGCATGTACTTGGAATCTTCTATTGAGATATTTAATGACATTAAAATTAGCACGGACTAGCGAAAGAAAATGAGGGGATTGAAAAAGCAATTAGTTACTGACACTTCATACACTTTACTCTTGATATTCTCTCTTTAGTCACCTACACTCTAGAATTTTCATATACTTTGCTAGATTTATACACTCATAACAACACTGGCAAGTTATGAGGATATTTAGAGATACTGTGGATATGAACACAAAAAAGAATTATAGTGTAATGGGCATGAATGTATACCATGAGTTATATTGTACTTTTTTTTCTTAGAATTCGGGTGAGTTGAATTATAACAAAAGATTTGCATAAAATACTCCAACTAGAAGGGAAAAAAGATATTTATTCAAAAAATACAATTTTAGATAATTGATAATTATGATACTATATCGAAAAAATACAATTTTATATAATTGATAATTACGACTACATAGTTAATTCTACTTGTTATACATGAAAATTGATAATTCTGATACTATATCCAAAAATGAGTGTTAATGAAAAATAACAATGTTTAGTGGAAAGATATTAATAAATAAAAAGGTTAATATAAATAATAGATAACGAATAGTTTTGGCCTAGGGAGAGCCCATTTCTACAAATATGGGCATAAAGTTGAGTGTGTAGATGCGCAAAATCATGTTATAATTTCCGATGAGGAATTGTCAAGTTGTAGATATCATCATACCTTGTCGATAGGAAAATGGATTATTCGATGATATTTTTTCATTTTTGGGCATGCTCACCTCACTCCACATTGCTGCAAACGCCTCTCTAGTTTTCATTTTCGGTCCTTATTCACTATCCTGCCTCATAGAACTGGCAACAACCGAGCAATTAGGAGTGCAACAATAGAGGGATGGTGCAAAATGATGCGGTCATAAGAGGGAGGAGTGACGATGCAACATGGATGTGAAAAAGGGTGTTCGTTGGTGGTGCTGGTAGACATTGCGGAGCCGGAGATCGAGGCATGAACGACTATGGCGCTGCTCTATTTCTAGTACTGCCTCCGTCCCCTAAAATATTTGTTCTTCAATGTCGATTTTTTACTCTCTTCCTGATACCTACTGAGTTGCTCAATAGTCACCCGAGAAGTGGTTAGGTCTCAATATTCATATTTGTTAATTTTTACTTCATTATGAGCATATTTGCTCGAAAGAGGTGTGACTTCTACGCATGGGCGAAAACCTGGGGGAGGGGGCAACGATCGGCCCCTTCAAAGAATCGGTGCACATGATGAGTATATGAGTATGTAATGTTGTCATATTCCATACTTAGAAGCTGAGTAGTACCATATATTTTCAACCAGTAGTTCCTATACACAAAGGTCCAAAGTCAACTCCCAGGCTGTATGTATCCAAACATAGCCAATCATGTTTCCTCTAGGCCTCCCTTCTGACCTGGCGTCTATAAGTCATTTAGATCGATTTTGATTCTGTACTTGCCTGCCGCCATATGACGACATCTACGCCTTGTCGGGGTGCCATGCTACCCAGGCGGCTATCTCCATTGTGTAGAGCCTGTTGTGACAACAATCGATGTGTCGTGCTCCAGCACATGAGGTCACGACCCGTCATTTACCCCATTTAAGGCTCAAATGCTCAAGTCTAAAGGTACGGTGTAGTTATTTTTCTTACAGATCAAATTTATATGGCTATTTGCATTTGCATGTAATGTTAGACAATTGATTAATTTACAAATTAAATATGGCTTTTAGTCAAGAGAGAATATTTATGCGATTATATTTGCTATAGTGCAAAATAAATAGCTACAAAGTTTAACCAACCGAGATTAGAATTTTGTTCGATGAGCTATGTAGTTGTAGTGGTAAATTTAATGTAGAAATGAAGCCCCTTTTATATTGACACAAATATATTGCTACATTTTGATGTCAATGATATAGTTAGATCGTGATATACATCACACTTTTATCTTCAAAAATTTCTTCTCATACAAAAAAAACACGCGCTGAGATGTGCTCCAAAAGAAATAAAATCCCATGTAGGTCATTGTCTTCTTCGCCCCACACATTTCGAAATCTTGGCTCTGCCCCTACTAATAGGTTTAGATGTGGTAGTAGGTATGCACATGCATGTGCAAAACGAGATCATGAATGCTCTTCGATGCATCCGCCTTGAGATAATGGCGCACAAGTAGTTAGCCGTTGCTGGGAAAGGGTCACCTTCTCGACCCGGTTTAAGCTTGATCAGTCTCGGTCTGGGATCATCGGCTTCTTGCCATCTTACTTCATCTTGTGAGGAGAAGGGGTCTCCAACTCTGTCTAGGTGGGTCTCTGTCATGAGTGCAACAAGCTTTGTGACACTGGCATTAGTGGAAATGCCACAAGCAATAACAATAATTCTGGTGCAACCATATGGCCGCCTATTCATACACTCTTAAACACACTAGCACGTACTCCCTCTGGTCCTTTTTAGTCTAAAGTTAAGCCTCGTAAAGTTTTGACCAACTTTATAGAAAAAAATACTAACATTCACAATATGAAAACAATATCAGTAGATGTGTCGTGACTTAAATTTTCATATTGTATAACTTTAGCATGGTAGATGTTGATACTTTTTCATATAAATATGATCATTCTTATATGCAGAGTAAAAAGGATCGAAGGGGGTAATTATGTGGAGCAGTCCATCCATTTATCATACGTGCAGCTATCTGATGGCTCCAACGCATGCCTGCAACGACGCGCCTGCGTGCACCGTGCAAGTGTGAATAAAGCAGCTGAATCACTCCTGTACTTGAGGTAATTACCCAAAACCATCACATATGGGGCTAGGGTAACAACTTAGTATTCCATCCGTTCCATACTGTAATGCCTATAGATTTTTCTAAAAGTCAAACATTACAAATTTTGATCATATTTATAGAGAAAAATAAGTATATCTAGAATATCAAATGCACATAATCGGATACATCATGAGTTATATTTCCATAATGTACATGTTTGATAGTGTAGATGTAGACAATTTTCTTTATGATCTTAGTCAGAGTTGCCAAAGTTAACTTTTAGAAAATCTATATGCACTATATTATGAAATGAAGGAAGTATCACACTTCAGACAACTCATGAAAAACCATCAATTTTGTGCCCTAGTACCAATAATAGAATTCACTGATAGTCGGATAACCTCGTGAAAAGAGTCTAACTGACAGGTTGGTTCCACGCTGAGGTGGTGAAGACCTTCAACAGTCTTCGAACGAAGCTTTTCCAACGATTGGTCCAATATATACTCGATCGAACGATGCCAAATTAGCTGGTCTAGCCCAGCTTAATTAGTTAGCTAGTAGTGGATGGATGGCCGGTCCAACCTCCAACGGATGCCAAATTAAGCAAACATCGTTCGATGGCATGCTTAATTGGCTCGTTCTTTCGGTTGCCTATCTCTCTCTCCCCGTACGTGCGCTGCGCTATCTATCAACACACTATCATTGGTGTTGGTGGGTAGCTTATTGAGCTTGGATACAGACACAACTTGACCCGCACGAATGGCTGACTAGCTGGCCGGAATCTCTCTCGTGTGGATTAGAGACTGGTCGGTCGGTCCCTACTCTCATTTGTCAACTATCTCGCCATGCAAATCGTTAGGTTTTAGTACTAAATCGATCTCATCATCGACCATATCTAATGATGGTTGCACGATCGACGGGCGACTTGCGTTTTTCTACGATGCAAGTAGGGGGAGGGAAGCACCGCCGCAGCTGCCGAGAAGTTGCCACCAGCTGCCTCGTGGATCCAGCCTCGGACAAACCACTCTCGATATATATAGCAGGGAAAGAAATCGTTTAGTGCCAGAAGGCAGGGATGCCGATCTGGCAATTCATATGTACGTGCGGCATGCCGGTCACCCTCGAGATCAGGGCTGGACGGACGGGCAGGCACCACGCATCACGGATCATGTCCGTGGCCGTGCCAGCTGCACCTTTGTCGTTGCTGCCAAGGAAAACACACACATCCATGTCTTGTGTCTCCCCCATGGGCAACGGCCTAATGTATAACAACACATTGTCGTACATATGATATGACTGCAATCGCGACCATTATAAGTGCACTCAACTTCTTATGTATAGCATCTACAGCCAGGCTCCCCCCCCCCCCCCTCGCCCGGGCAGACGACCCGGTAACCAACCAATCAAAAAAAACCTGAGCACGACGGGCTCCTCATACCGTCCCATACGCTAGGGCCGAAAGGCACCCCTCATACTTAGCTCATATCTGGGGTGGATATGAGGAGGCTTGGGCGCGCCCGGACGAGTCCCCCCCGTCAGACTAACTGTAGGGACCCACACGGAAACACTCAGAAACCCATTGGTCCGACGGGTAGCTTCTTAGAATTTCATACATACGGTGAGGACGCATTCATGGTGGCGCGTTGAGGACCCAAGTCTGGCTACTTAAGTCGGACGGTGACGCATGCATACAATGTCCCTTTCGTCCGCACCACCACCCACCCATCATTTCACAGCTCACCGTCCATGGCTATGGCCCGGCAGCTCATAAACACCTATGCTATGCTCACTCCATAGGGTTGACTAGAGCTCCTAAAACATATCCGAGCACGATGCACTGCTCGGTTTGTAGCTGGCATGCCTCCGGACTCTCGTGGGCATGAGGAGGAGAAGGGCGGGGCGGAGCCATTCCTTCCGGTTTCGCAAGCCGGATTTAGCATGGACAACGTGCTAGCTGGCCGGGTTTGAGGTGGCCCAAGCGGAGGAGGCAGCGGAGCACCAGGCCATTCTATACTCCGTCCGCTTGGTAGGCAAGGATGGAGGCAAAACCACCGCTACATCCATGACCGACTGGCAGAGGTGGAGCCGGAGCCGGTAGGGAGGCGGCCATCCGCTAGGTGGCTGGTCTGCCCCCACATTGGCTGCACAGACGTCGTCTACATCTCTGACTATTAGTATACTAGGTTTCTCTATGTAGCATGTATTTACGTAGCTTTTGTGTCTTGCATCATGGACGCGCCCTGGAGCGTTCCCGGGCGTTTGACGCGCGGGGGGGGGGGGGGGGCAATTTCAGACACATATCACCAACACTACAACGAAGAAATTAGTTACACGCTGCCATGAAAAAAATCGCCGCATGGTGCGAGCCAAATCACAACTGAAAAGAAAAAAGATGCTTAAGAATTGCACAACAAATATTTTGAGCTAGAGTCTAGTTTGGTTTAACTAGAAATATCCATGGGTTAAAATAACGCCCCTTAACTAGTCCTGCAGTTATTAAAGGAAAAAAACCACACTTCATTGAGTGTTCAACAAATCCTGATGGAATTTGAAATCAACCGCAATGCCTTTTTTCAAGGGTTTTATTGAAGACACGCAAAAACAACTTGATGGAACGCACCTAGTTTACGTTATCAGATACGGCCTCTAATTAGCCCTGATCTAGTGAATCTGGATTAGAAACCTGAGTGGTGGATCTGAAATCACAAAAAAGAAACCGAGAAAAGAGGATCGGGGTGGCCAGAAACCAAGAAAGATCGTGGCATTGCATTGCAACAGTATGCCACTTGTCTTGTCCTGACAGACATGTGGGAGAGCTCACATGTAACCACGCGTTTCCCCTCCAACCACGCACGGCGAGCCTAATTAAGAGAGCCCCCTTTAAATTAGTACCACGATGTAGAGTACTGACACAAGGCACCGCTGCGTGGCCCCTGCATGAAGCACAGCTAATCTTGTCGACGATCGACCACAAGAAAAATACGGGGCCAGGCCACATCACATGAACGGAGTAGTGTAGTTCAGCTCGATCAAGAGGACATGCCATGCAACACCCACTGACAATCATCGCTTACGTTACCGCCTGCACCTGCACGGTTGGTCGATCGCTGGCTAGAAGCTCGATCGATCGTGAAAGGTCACGGATCTCGATCGACGGCGAAGGCACGGTGCCAGGGCCATCCAAGCATGCACCCGGGCACGCACGAAAGGCCAGGCCGGACTCGTCGGCGCGTGGCGTGCGCGGCCGGCGCCCGACACGATCCGCCGAGGGCGCGCTGGACCATGCCGATGCGCGCGCTGGGGAGACAGACATGCATGTGTCTTTTGCCCTGTACGGCGCCATGTACTTTCAGCTGTACGTACGCATCGCCAACAACATGTCGTGTTTTGTCGTCTAGCTTCGTTGCGGCGACAGAGCTCGACCCGGCGATCCATCCATGCTACAAAGTCCAAACAAATATTCCGAGCATGCGCGTCCACGGTCCACCAACCGATCAAACGGTGATCGAGCGTCTCAACCAACAGTTCGATCTTGCTAATCGTGAATTTCCATAGTATGTTTGAATTTGAATTTCCTACTTTTCCCCATGAACCAATCAGGAGACACGGCCGGCCGACCGGCCACCGTCGATGCCACGAGATCGACATGAAGACACGCCATGCCGGCGTCGGCAACGACATGCATACTGCAGTACGTTACCCCTAAGCACCAGAACACTAGTTAGAGGCATCCATGATCCGTTCATGGATCTCGATCGACACGATCCGCTCGCGTCGGGCGCCCCTGGACCACGGCGACGCGTGTGTGTATCCGTGCACCGGCCAGCGGGGACAGCTCGTGCGCTAGCGCGAGTGGCGCCGCCATGTCTTTTCTTGTACGGGACCGTACCTCTTGCTGTGCTTGTACGTACGCATCTCTCGTGTCCCGCGCCCGCACTCGCCGCTCGATGTTCCGCTCGTCAACGGCCGGTCGGTGCCAAAGGATGGAGGTCTATTTCGGTGGTTGGATTTAGAATTGGTCGTTCCCTATCTTCAAGGCCGTGAACAAAGCTTGAGGGTAAATGACCAGGACAAGCACCAGTACAGAAAAACACTGCAGATAACTGAAGAACCATGCAGCAGAGAGGAAACACAAAGGGGGCCTAAGGATGGCGACAGAAGATAACTGAAGCATCGATGGATCGCACCGCCTTCACGGATGCGGGAGTCGTCATCACAAGACAAGACACACAGGTTTGTCATGTCTTGTCCTCTAGCTTTGGTGTGGCGACAGAGGAAGCACAAGCGTTGGTTTAATGGAGGTAGGTGGGTAGACGAATGCGCGGAGAGAAGGCGATGATCTCCGCCGGCGAGCCATTTCAATGCCGGCGCAAGTGAGATGTCACGTCTGCTCTGGGCCGGTGTCAAAGTGGAGCGGCCACTTTGGCGGGAAAGAGCGCGGGTGAGGGAGAGGACTTTGGGTGGGCTATGTTTGTCAGAAGCGGGCGTGGTAGCAGTCCAAATTCCCGCAAAGCCCTCGGTTTGCTTCCAATTTGGGAAAAAAAAGACGTCCGGACCAGCCCGTGAAAGGATACAGAACCGCGTTGTATGACAAGACACGTCTGGATCGCATGATCCAAACGGTTGCGGGCGTTGTGACTACTGAACATTACCACAAATTCAGCCATAGGGATAACCCCAAGCATTTTACAAGGTGGGTGCACATACAAACGGCAACTCAACACATGGTATGGCCCTGAACTTGCATGACAACACAAAGGCAACACCAACAGACGGGAGGACCAGATGACAGCATGATGAAGCCATGAGGTGCCTCCATCAGTCCTCGGTTTGTCATCACCGGCTGAGCATAAAGATCCACGCCAATAACAAGAACAAAACATGTACTCCCTCCGTTCCAAATTACTCGTTGCAGAAATTGATGTATTTAGAACTAAAATACATCTAGATACATCCATACTTGCGACAAGTAATTTGGAACAGAGGGAGTACATGCGTTCTTTCACAACCCCTTCAAGAAGGGAAATGACAACCATGCGTCATTGTCACTAAGCGTTCGCCATGAACCACATAATCATGACATGGTTGCCGTAGAAAACACGTGAAGGGGAAAGACAAAGCAGGGGTGAGAGGTCCGCCGGCGGTAAGAGGATGAAAGACAAAGCAGGGGTGAGAGGTCCGCCGGCGGTAAGAGGATTGAGTGGTGGTTGTCGTTGTGATTTTCCTGGGTGTCAACATGGAGAGGAAGCCTCCATACCTACCGTTTTCAATCTCCTTCCCCACTTAAATTAGTTCTCATTTGCTTCAATGCAAACTAGACTTTTCCAAAGTCAATTTTTATAAACGTTGACCTAATTTATAGAAAAATTATCAACATTTCTAGAATACTAAATCAATACCATTAGATTCGTCATGAAAAAAATATGTAGGTATTGTAGATAAGAGATTAGCTCTACAAATTTGATCAAAGTTTATAAAATTTAACTTTTGAGAAAATCAATACAAACTACATTATATATTATTATATATTACTATCAAAACGGCTCGTGCGTTGCAATGGAGTAAAAATTAATAATCTCCAATGGCCATGACCACATTTTGCTGCATCACCAAGATATACTATCACGTTCATTTTCATGAAATTGTGAACAATCTTGAAAATCACGGATAGTTTTTTAGCTCGTGAAGATTTTTATAGATTATTGAACATTTTATAAAATCATGAACATTTTTTGAATTCATGTAATTTTATTCTATTTGCAAACATTTATTTAAAATTGTGAATATTTTTCTTGAATAGGCTAAAATTTCTAGAATCAACAAAAAAAAATTCGTGGATTAATTCCTGAAGTTTATGAACATTTATTGATTTAATTAACATTTTTTTTAAATGTATGATCATTTTTTAAATCAGCGAACATTTTATGAATCAACAAACTATTTAGTAAGTCATAAATGGGTTTAGAATTTTTAGGATATTTTTCAATTCATGAATATTTTTAAAATTGGCGAAATTTTGTTCAATTTCATTAACATTGTTAATACACGAACTTTTTATATAAATCATGAATAATTTTTTTCAATATTGTAAATATTTTTGAATATTGAAAGTTTTTTTAATTCAAAAACATTGTTTGAATCCTCAAACATTTATGAATTATTAAATATTTTATTTTATAATTCTCATTTTTGAAAAAAATTTAAACCTATTTGATTCCCAGATTATTTGTAGTGGAAAAAATGAAGACGTAAAAGGAAAATGAAAAATAAAAAATGAAAATTAAAAAATAGGCCACCCGGACATGGGCCGACCCAAACACGCACGCCGTGTCTTTTTCCAGCGCGCAGAGCGCGTTATAGAAGGTTCGTACTTGGGCGGGCCCAGGTGGGAATTCCCTTACAGGTGGCATCAGTGGGTAATATTTTACAACTTTGGAGGCAATTTGGGTGACGTACCGCCAAAATCAATAGCTTCTTTGTGTGTGTGTGTGTGGGGGGGGGGGGGCGGATAGCCTCTTTATTATTATTAGGTATTGAAAAGACCTCACGGGTTAACCTGATAAAGATAATTAAACTACAAAATCTCATAAAAATTAGAAACATCTGTCCTTCAATTTTATATTTCAAAAATTCACAACCGTTAGATCTACTTTACGGCTAAATAAATAACCCACCATTACCATCCTCTATAAATTACCCACCATTGCCATTGCGTAGAATCTTATAGCCCTAGATAATTTTCCTCACATCTAGATAAAAGAATCAAGAGTCCACGTCAATAAAAAAAATCACGTGTCCTCCAGCGAAAGAAATCACGTGTCAGGTAAAAAAAATGCATCGATTCTCACATATCCAGCTCAAAAGAAAAATCACCCGTCCGTCTAGTTAAAGAAAATCATGTGTCCATGTCCAAAGAAAACACCCATCCTTACGTGTCCGGGTCATAAAAGAGGACCCGTCCATCTAGCTAATGGAAATCACGTATCCAGGTCAAAAAAAAAAATTTACCCATTCAGATATTTGCATACGTACATCCATCAGGTGCATATTACACGCATATGTGTTGCATTGTCTTTCCTACCGGTCGGGGGCAAATCAATCAGGAGCTTGGTTATCCTACATAAGAGGCGAATCCATTTCTTTGCTTCATGTGTGTATACGTGTGTGTTGAGCCTGGGCAAAATCAGACAACTAGCATGGCTACCTTTGCATGGTAGGAACCGGTCAGCTTTGACGCCTCATATGTACATGTGCGTTGAGCCAGATCAATCCAGGATATCTATCATAGTTATATGCATACTGTAATTTATAAAACCATATAACCATGCGCGTATGAATTGAAGCATATGAAAATGAATTGTGCTTAAATAATTTTTTGTTAAATATGGAGAGACTTGGGCCAAATTTTCGCTAACATGTAATGAAAAAGATGAAATCAACCAAACCAAAAGCTCAAAATTCACCGGTTCTAAATGGTCCACTCAAAACTGACGGGAACAGATAATTCTGCAAAATAAAACCGATTTCTCTTCAAACCTAGGTATATTATTTATTACTGTCTAGCAATTATCGGTTGTATCTATCTACACACATACCATTGTGGTAGAAGACAACTTGGTTTTCCACACTATATGAGGGCATCCTAAACAGAGAAAAAATAAAACCTAGGGAAGATCAAAGTAATCGAGATTTATGGAGCAAGCAAATGATGGAGCATGCATGTGGACGCGTGCTGTTCTAAACAGTGGCTGGAGAACCAAGTGTACGTATACATGGATACCGAAGAAGACATCCTAGGATCGGTAACAGGAGCATCTAGGCCTACGCCGGCAAGGACAAGCCGTACCATCTCCGGAGATTTTCACACTGGAATGATATAATTCCTGTCTAGGGTAGTTACATTCTCATACCATGCTCCCTCTTGAGCATGCATTAGTTTTTTCTTAAAGAGGAAAGGGTGATGCAACACAGTAGCGTAAGTATTTTCCTTAGTTTTTTGAGAAGCAAGGTATCAATCCAGTAGGAGGTAACACACAAGTCACCTAGTACCTGCACAAACAAACAAGAACCTCGCAACCAACGCGATAAAGGGGTTGTCAATCTTTTCACGGTCACTTATGAGAGTGAGATCTGATAAATATAATAAGATAGTTTTTTTGGTATTTTTATGATATAGATTGGAAAATAAAGATTGCAAAATAAATGATAATAGAAATAGCAAATTGATATGGAAATAATATGATGGAAGATAGACCCGGGAGCCAAAGGTTTCACTAGTGGTTTCTCTCAAGATAGCAAATTCTATGGTGGGTGAACAAATTACTGTCGAGCAATTGATAGAAAAGCGAATACTTATGAGAATATCTAGGCATGATCATGTATATAGGCATCACGTCCGCGACAAGAAGACCGAAACGATTCTGCATCTACTACTATTACTCCACACATCGACCGCTATTCAGCACGCATCTAGAGTATTAAGTTCATAAGAACGGAGTAACGCATTAGGCAAGATGACATGATGTAGAGGGATAAACTCAAGCAATATGATATAAACCCTATCTTTTTATCCTCGATGGCAACAATAGAATACGTTGCTTGCTGCCCCTGCTGTCACTCGGAAAGGACACCGCAAGATTGAACCCAAAGCTAAGCACTTCTCCCGTTGCAAGAACGATCAATCTAGTAGGCCAAACCAAATTGATAATTCGAAGAGACTTGCAAAGATATTTAAATTATGTATAAAAGATTTCAGAGAAGAATCAAATATTGTTCATAGATAATCTTGATCATAAACCCACAATTCATCGGATCTCGACAAACATACCGCAAAAAGAATTACATCGAATAGATCTCCAAGAGAATCGAGGAGAACTTTGTATTGAGATCCAAAGAGAGAGAAGAAGCCATCTAGCTAATAACTATGGACCCGAAGGTCTGTGGTGAACTACTCACACATCATCGAAGAGGCTATGGTGTTGATGTAGAAGCCCTCCATGATCAATTCCCCCTCCGGCGGAGCGCTGGAAAAGGCCCCAAGATGGGATCTCACGGGCACAGAAGGTTGCGGCGGTGGAAATAGGGTTTCGTGGTGCTCCTGGATTGTGACGCCCGGGTAATCAAGCTACAGTAAAACACTGCTAATGATGCCATGTCACCACCGTTACTGTTCCTAATCTCGGGTTAATTCAAAACCGATCCAAATTCAAAATTTAATTGCAGGATAAACAATAAAAGTTTTCAAACATTAAAATAAAAATGTTCGGGTTATGCTAAATATTACCTAGATAATTATGGTGTAGAAGGTACTGTTTTATAAAATGCATACATAATTTAAATTGAATTAAAACAGAAAAGAAAGAAAATACAAAAAGAAAAAGAAAAAGAAAAAGAAAAAGAAAAAACTAAACTAACAAAAAAACCAGAAGACAGAACCCCCCTTCCCCCGTGGGCCTTGTGGCCCAGCAGGCCACCAGGCCAGCCGGCCGGCCCAACCCCGCCTCCCTTATCCCCCACCCCCTGGCAACCCTAGCCGCCACCACTCCACTTCCCCCCCACCCCCACGTCGCCCCCATTCTCTCCCACTCCTCCCTCTCGCGCTTCCCCGATCTGGATCGGGGCAACCCCCCGATCCCATCGCCCCAGCGCCGCCTCCACGTCGCCGTCACCCCCCCTCGCAGAGCCGGGCCCCTCCTGTCGCCCCACCGGCGCCCCGCCGCCCGTCCACGACCACGCTGACGCGGGTCCTCGCCAGGAGCTACCTCGCCCCGCCGCACGAGGACCGCGTCGCCGGAGCCCCTCACCGCCTTCCTCCTCGTCGGCGTCCTCGTCACCGGACCACCTCGACCCCACTGTCGAGACCCTACGCCCCGCCGTGAGCTCCGGCCTCCCTCCCTTCCTCCCCTGGTTCTCTGTCCCCGGCCATCGAGGCCCACTACTACGCCGCCCCGCCCCGCTCCCTGCTAGCGTTGCCGCCTGCGCGCTGCTCAGGGTCGCCCGCCTCGCGACTGCCCGCACTCCTCTTGCGCCCCTTCCGTTGCGTCTGTCGGGCCGCACCCTTTCCCCACCGCTGGCGCTGCCGCCGGCCACTCCCTCTGCCCCGCTGCTCATCGCCATCGATCCGGCCGACCGCGCCACGGTCGCCGGGATCCGTCCCCGTTCCTTGCCGCGGAGCACCTCGCCGGGCCGCGCCTGTCCCAGCCACCGCCGCACCCGCACCGGCCTCTACTGCAGTGCGCCGGCGCCCTCGCGAGGCCACGGCCTCGCCTTGCCTTGCCCCCACCCCGGGTCGGGCTCGGTCTTCGCACGAGCGACGCCGGTGCCCGTTACCCGAACGCCCGCTAAGGCTCTCACTGAGCCATTGACATGGGGGCCCCGCACAAAACATTTTTTTAAAAGAAAAGGAATTAACAAAAAAAAATAAAAAAAATAAAAATAACAATTAGTTAATTAAATTAAAATAATAATTAGTTAATTAAAGAATTAATTAACTTAAATTAATCCTGATTAGATTAACGTAATCACAAAGTTTAGTTAATTAATCTGTTAGGTTAGTTAACAGTGTATGACAAGTGGGTCCCACTGGACCCACACGTCAGTTTGACCAGTCAACGCCCCTGTTGACTGCTGACGTCATGCTGACGCCATGCTGACGTCATGATGACGTCAGGAAACACTGTTTTGGATAATGTTAGATTTAAATAATTAATTAAATTCCAGAAATTAATAAAATCTTTAGAAAATCATATGTTTTAATCCGTAACTCGGATTAAAATATTTTCAACATGAAAGTTGCTCAGAACGACGAGACGAACCCGGATACGCAGCCCGTTCACCCGCCGCACACCCCTAACATATCAAACTCGCAACTTTCCCCCTCCGGCTCCTCTGCCCGAAAACGCGAAACACCGGGGATACTTTCCCGGTTGTTTCCCCCCTTCACCGGTATCACCGCATACCGCGTTAGCACACCTCTAACGCCATTACTTGTCATGTCATGCATCACTATGCATCTGCTTGCTTAAATATTTATTGTTTCTCCCCCCTCTTCTCTCGATAGACCCCGAGACCGACGTTGCTGCTGCCCCGTTCGACTACGGAGTTGACGATCCCTCTCTCTTGCCAGAGCAACCAGGCAAGCCCCCCCTTGATCACCAGATATCGCCTACTCTCCTCTATACTGCTTGCATTAGAGTAGTGTAGCATGTTACTGCTTTCGTTATTCCTATCCTGATGCATAGCCTGTCTTTGATACTGTTGTTGATACCTTTACCTGCAATTCTACTGCTTAATATAGGATGCTAGTGTTCCATCAGTGGCCCTACACTCTTGTCCGTCTACCATGCTATACTACTGGGCCGTGATCACTTCGGGAAGTGATCGCGGACATATACTACATACTTTACACTGTTACATTACCTGTGATACTGTTCGGAGATGGGGCTGAAGGGGCAGGTGGCTCCATCCCGGTAGAGGTGGGCCTGGGTTCCCGACGGCCCCCGACTGTTACTTTGTGGCGGAGCGACAGGGCAGGTTCAGACCACCTAGGAGAGAGGTGGGCCAGGCCCTGGTCGGCGTTCGCGGATACTTAACACGCTTAACGAGATCTGGGTATTTGATCTGAGTCTGGCCATTTGGTCTATACGCACTAACCACCTACGCGGGAGTAGTTATGGGTATCCCGACGTCGTGGTATCAGCCGAAGCACTTCGTGACGTCAGCGACTGAGCGGCGCGCGCCGGGTTGGACCGCGTAACGTGACTTCCTTTGAAATGGAGGTTGCTAGGTCTGCTCTCCGGCCGCGTACGCAACGTGCAGGTGTGCTCAGGGCGATGGGCCCAGACCCCTACGCGCATAGGTTTAGACCGGCGTGTTGACCGCTCTGTTGTGTCTAGGTGGGGCTGCGACGTGTTGATCTTCCGAGGCCGGGCATGACCCAGAAAAGTGTGTCCGGCCAAATGGGATCAAGCGTGTTGGGCTATGTGGTGCACCCCTGCAGGGAAGTTTATCTATTCGAATAGCCGTGTCCCTCGGTAAAAGGACGACCCGGAGTTGTACCTTGACCTTATGACAACTAGAACCGGATACTTAATAAAACACACCCTTCCAAGTGCCAGATACAACCCGGTGATTGCTCTCCAACAGGGCATCGAGGAGGGGATCGCCGGGTAGGATTATGCTATACGATGCTACTTGGAGGACTTCAGTCTACTCTCTTCTATATGCTGCAAGACGGAGGCGACCAGAAGCGTAGTCTTCGATAAGACTAGCTATCCCCCTCTTATTCTGGCATTCTGCAGTTCAGTCCACTGATATGGCCCTTTACACATATATCCATGCATATGTAGTGTAGCTCCTTGCTTGCGAGTACTTTGGATGAGTACTCACGGTTGCTTTCTCCTTCTTTTCCCCCTATCCCTTCTACCTGGTTGTCGCAACCAGATGTTGGAGCTCAGGATCCAGATGCCACCGTCGACGACGACTCCTACTACACTGGAGGTGCCTACTACTACGTGCAGCCCGCTGACGACGACCAGGAGTAGTTAGGAGGATCCCAGGCAGGAGGCCTGCGCCTCGTTCGATCTGTATCCCAGTTTGTGCTAGCCTTCTTACGGCAAAACTTGTTTAACTTATGTCTGTACTCAGATATTGTTGCTTCCGCTGACTCGTCTATGATCGAGCACTTGTATTCGAGCCCTCGAGGCCCCTGGCTTGTATTATGATGCTTGTATGACTTATTTTTATTTGTAGAGTTGTGTTGTGATATCTTCCCGTGAGTCCCTGATCTTGATCGTACACATTTGCGTGCATGATTAGTGTACGATTGAATCGGGGGCGTCACAAGTTGGTATCAGAGCCGACTGCCTGTAGGAATCCCCCTTCCACACTCCTTGGCCGAAGTCGAGTCTAGACATTGCAAAAACTTTTACTAACATGGCTGTGTGCCTTACGGGCCCACGTCGCCATCGGGTGGTACTTGGATCTTTTACTCCTCGACCTTTACTCTGGGACTCTGAACTCTCTTCTATTCGGGTTAAACGATTTTGCTAAAATCTAACTCTAGGTTCTCGTTACCACTTCCTGCCGGAGAGCCCTTTCATTACAGATGATCGCCGGCTACACCAGAAGATTTCGAAGATACTCTCTGATATTCTCTTGAGACCTTGTGCCCATTGCTTTTGCAATTCCCTCCCATCGAAATATACCTATGGATAAATACTTACACCTGTCGTGCTTACTTTTATTCCCACTCGATCTTGTTATTACAAGATACCCCGAGAATATTTTGTGCCTACTGCCTTGCAGTTCCTTGCCACCTGAATACCCCTAAGAATAAATTCTCGCACTTTCCGAGTATCCGCTCCTCCCCAGTTGTTCAGGTGTTTCACAAAAGTCTTTGAAATACTATTCAATCCCCCGAAAATCCTTAACAGCTTTATTGCTTTGCAAATACTTGTCTCCTTGCATTATGGATGCTTCCCATATATCTGGCAATATTCACTAGTATCTTTTGACACCGTCATTTTGATCCTATTGATTACATGTGTGCGAAAGCACACAATCATCTATCAACCCTTCTAAATTATCTTTCCGGCTCAGACATCATTTTTGAACATGAGCTTGTTCTCGACCAAACTATTTGTCGTCAATTGTGCCTCTGGTCTATCCAACTTATCCATCCTTGATCAGAGCGTCTGCTTCTGATCCTTTGTTTTGGAAATTATAATTCCCTTGCATTTAAGCTTTGAATTATTCAGATGATTCCATAACCTGTTGCATTTAAATTCCTTCCTCTTCTGGTTGAGTATCGATACTCACATCAGATCCTTTGTGGAACATCAAGTCCTTTGTTGGATTGTTATCCAACAGTGTCTTTCACCTTTGATCACTTTGTGAGTTCTCCCCCTGATACATAATGCGTATGTTAAGTTGTATCCTCTGCTTGGCCAACCATGCTCTGCTTTCGGGTTTGTGTTATTTACTCTTGAAACTTTTGGTATATGTTTCTAAGAAGCCCTATGGGTTGAACATAGGCCTTCTCTAAACCATGTGAACCCGAAAGTTTTCACGAGTCACGAGTCATACTCATCTGGTATTTCACCAGGTAAAACTTTCAACACTAATGCCTTTATCAAAGCGAGAAGTGAATGGAAGGTAATACATTGACGAAGTGGGAGTCGACCTTGAACTTTGTGTTCATGCCCATGGACACGATGTAGAACTTATCATGGAAGCTGCTCGTAAAAATAATTACCCCCTTGATAGAAGTTCATCTTGTACTCGTGGTTTGATCTTTTATGATTGTGGTTCCGACCATAATTTCTTTTGATTCCACTTCCCAGACAAGTTAAAGCGCTTGTCTTCTACATATCGATACACCCCACTTCAACATCTCATTTGATATGCCTTCAAGTATTATCCCCTGGTATCTCGAGGATATCATGCCATTGCACTACATCTTATGAATTTGTGCTGGAGTAATACCTTTCCCTATCAGAGTCACTCCACGAGTTCTGGGTTGTCGTCAACCGAGAACATCGAGAAGTGAATTGATTCCGCACTCTGCTTCAGTAACTCTAAGTAATTCTTGTTGCTTACGAGTTTAATAACCCTTCAAGTCATTTCCAAGCCTTATCGGCTATATCATTATCATGCAAACTTTTGACTGTGCTACTTGGTCCTTCTTCCTGTAGCGCAATTTTTGAGGATAAGCTAAGCTTACATCAATTTTCCTCATCATATCATTTCGCCTTGATCAGCAAGCTTGATATCGAGTTTGTGTCGTACCCATGGTTCCAATAACCTCTTGCTTCATCATTCCTTTGACTTGATGTCATCGCTGACCGATTACATCTTCATGAAATCTCTCGACAAATGTGTCGTGGTCATCATCAACATCCTGAGCTCTTCCAAGATATATATCGAATTCTTGATGAGAAATACTATCTTCACCCCTCAATGGTTTGTGTTATCCCCGACCACTTTATTGCCTTCCGTTCAACACAAACTTATTCGTGTTTTGTGTTATACCTTGAGATCCTTGCTATCCAGCATTTTTTCTTCTTTACCTTGGAATATTACCACCTTTTATGTCAAGAATGTCGTGGTAATTTTACCACCTCTTGAGAATTCTTGGTATAATAATATCTCTCGCCTTTTGCGTTCATTTCTTGGTCTCCGTGTTGTTTCTAACCGGAATACCGACAAATGGTCTGTGATGTGTAAATTCTAAACTTCTAGCAACCCTATTGCTTTGAAGTTATTGGTCTACAATTTCATTCTAAGTCTATTGCTTATTTAATCATCATTCGAACATTGATCGTGCTACCTAGACCAGATTCCTGGGTGCACCCTCCTATCATTGTTCAGTTGTGTATGTTTTCCTCGAGCATACATCATTATATCATTTGTTCCGACAAATGATATTTCCTTGTTCACATAATTGTGGAAATCCATCTTTTTGGAAATCTCGATGAGTTGTCGCTGAGTCCATCAGCCACCTCCTCATCCTCTCCTTAGTTTAATGATGAACTCTCGTTTCGGAACTCACTCCCATAGTTCAGTCCCCGAGTCTGAGTTATCCCGACACCAATCAGATCTGAATCTCGGCCAGATATGGTGGCTGGAACATTTTCCAAAAGTGATAACGTTGGTCTTTTTACGACTCGGTAAGGTGATGTCATGCCTAGCACACCTGACCGGAGGACCTATTGTTATAATTTTCCTTTTACCAATGCTATCCATTCTTCCATGAGGAAATTATAAGACTTAATCTATAAGTTGTTCCTAATGGATCCTTTGTGTATCCCAAAATCTGACCTTTGCTTGAATACCTTGTCAATGCTATCTTGAAGCATGTCTGTGGTACTCCGATTTTCAATAAGAGCATTTGAAGCCCAATACTAAATGTCTCCTGCTCAATTATCCAAACACCACTGTATGGGTAATGTCATGAAATTTCTCTCCCCTTTACTAAAGGGTTTTCTACATTATATCCTGTCATGGATATCATGCTCTGCTTGTACTTGTGAAGGCTATACCCCTGAATTATGTGTTTAAACGCATTTTCCTTTCCATTATCCTGCTTAAACCTGATAATCACTTTTCCATTCCCATTGGTTTGTTTAAACCTTCTTGTGATCTATATTGTATAAGCAGTAATATTTCCCTGCTTAGTAAGCACCTCGTTGTACTACTCTGTCAGTAAGACCCTGTTGCTGTTGTTGATGACATTTCGGTAACCACCGATGGACGAGGACCTTGCCTATTGGTCCGCCTCATTTCAACGAGCAGGAAAGTGGTTCTCTTCGTCCCTCGCCCTTGGTACCGATGTTGTTGCCGACATAACTAACAGGCTATCCCCTGACATGCCTTGCTTACATGATCGTGCAAGATGTCACCGCCCTTCCTACTTTTACCCCACATGGTGGGCCCATAACCCACAGGTCCCAGGATCGAAACCTGACTCTCCTGTACAACCCCTATTCCCGAAGTTATTCCTCGCGTGTGGCCTCGTATGTAATTCACGAGCCAAGTCCGAGAGATCATCAATTCTGGTATCAGACACAATACTTATTCCCGCTGCTTGGAACCCCTTTCACGCCTGTTTCAGGCATCGAAAGATTGCCTGCCCGCTCGAAACTTCCCGTGATACCTCCTTACTTCGCTCTCGGTATTTTCTTAAATTTCAATTCGAGAGTTACTTTCCGCCACCTTCCCCGATGTTATCGACCAGATAGTCGACCTTGTAGAGGTCCGTTCTCCCAGTATGCCCACCCTTTATTCTTTCGTAAGTACAATGGAACCCCCGAAGAAAGGATGCCGACTTCATCTTGATGGCTTGAAGCAGAAAAAGGAAGGCATCAATATAATGGATCGCCCACTTCGAGAAGAGGATCACCAAGACCGAGAAGATCCGTTAGAATATCGTAACCAGAACTTTCCCCTTTACTCCCCTCTTAAATCTCGGGACGAGATTTCTTGTAGTGGAGGAGAATTGTGACGCCCGGGTAATCAAGCTACAGTAAAACACTGCTAATGATGCCATGTCACCACCGTTACTGTTCCTAATCTCGGGTTAATTCAAAACCGATCCAAATTCAAAATTTAATTGCAGGATAAACAATAAAAGTTTTCAAACATTAAAATAAAAATGTTCGGGTTGTGCTAAATATTACCTAGATAATTATGGTGTAGAAGGTACTGTTTTATAAAATGCATACATAATTTAAATTGAATTAAAACAGAAAAGAAAGAAAATACAAAAAGAAAAAGAAAAAGAAAAAGAAAAAGAAAAAACTAAACTAACAAAAAAACCAGAAGACAGAACCCCCCTTCCCCCGTGGGCCTTGTGGCCCAGCAGGCCACCAGGCCAGCCGGCCGGCCCAACCCCGCCTCCCTTATCCCCCACCCCCTGGCAACCCTAGCCGCCACCACTCCACTTCCCCCCCACCCCCACGTCGCCCCCATTCTCTCCCACTCCTCCCTCTCGCGCTTCCCCGATCTGGATCGGGGCAACCCCCCGATCCCATCGCCCCAGCGCCGCCTCCACGTCGCCGTCACCCCCCCTCGCAGAGCCGAGCCCCTCCTGTCGCCCCACCGGCGCCCCGCCGCCCGTCCACGACCACGCTGACGCGGGTCCTCGCCAGGAGCTACCTCGCCCCGCCGCACGAGGACCGCGTCGCCGGAGCCCCTCACCGCCTTCCTCCTCGTCGGCGTCGTCGTCACCGGACCACCTCGACCCCACTGCCGAGACCCTACGCCCCGCCGTGAGCTCCGGCCTCCCTCCCTTCCTCCCCTGGTTCTCTGTCCCCGGCCATCGAGGCCCACTACTACGCCGCCCCGCCCCGCTCCCTGCTAGCGTTGCCGCCTGCGCGCTGCTCAGGGTCGCCCGCCTCGCGACTGCCCGCACTCCTCTTGCGCCCCTGCCGCTGCGTCTGTCGGGCCGCACCCTTTCCCCACCGCTGGCGCTGCCGCCGGCCACTCCCTCTGCCCCGCTGCTCATCGCCATCGATCCGGCCGACCGCGCCACGGTCGCCGGGATCCGTCCCCGTTCCTTGCCGCGAAGCACCTCGCCGGGCCGCGCCTGTCCCAGCCACCGCCGCACCCGCACCGGCCTCTACTGCAGTGCGCCGGCGCCCTCGCGAGGCCACGGCCTCGCCTTGCCTTGCCCCCACCCCGGGTCGGGCTCGGTCTTCGCACGAGCGACGCCGGTGCCCGTTACCCGAACGCCCGCTAAGGCTCTCACTGAGCCATTGACATGGGGGCCCCGCACAAAACATTTTTTTTAAAAGAAAAGGAATTAACAAAAAAAAATAAAAAAAATAAAAATAACAATTAGTTAATTAAATTAAAATAATAATTAGTTAATTAAAGAATTAATTAACTTAAATTAATCCTGATTAGATTAACGTAATCACAAAGTTTAGTTAATTAATCTGTTAGGTTAGTTAACAGTGTATGACAAGTGGGTCCCACTGGACCCACACGTCAGTTTGACCAGTCAACGCCCCTGTTGACTGCTGACGTCATGCTGACGTCATGATGACGTCAGCAAACACTGTTTTGGATAATGTTAGATTTAAATAATTAATTAAATTCCAGAAATTAATAAAATCTTTAGAAAATCATATGTTTTATTCCGTAACTCGGATTAAAATATTTTCAACATGAAAGTTGCTCAGAACGACGAGACGAACCCGGATACGCAGCCCGTTCACCCGCCGCACACCCCTAACATATCAAACTCGCAACTTTCCCCCTCCGGCTCCTCTGCCCGAAAACGCGAAACACCGGGGATACTTTCCCGGTTGTTTCCCCCCTTCACCGGTATCACCGCATACCGCGTTAGCACACCTCTAACGCCATTACTTGTCATGTCATGCATCACTATGCATCTGCTTGCTTAAATATTTATTGTTTCTCCCCCCTCTTCTCTCGATAGACCCCGAGACCGACGTTGCTGCTGCCCCGTTCGACTACGGAGTTGACGATCCCTCTCTCTTGCCAGAGCAACCAGGCAAGCCCCCCCTTGATCACCAGATATCGCCTACTCTCCTCTATACTGCTTGCATTAGAGTAGTGTAGCATGTTACTGCTTTCGTTATTCCTATCCTGATGCATAGCCTGTCTTTGATACTGTTGTTGATACCTTTACCTGCAATTCTACTGCTTAATATAGGATGCTAGTGTTCCATCAGTGGCCCTACACTCTTGTCCGTCTGCCATGCTATACTACTGGGCCGTGATCACTTCGGGAAGTGATCGCGGACATATACTACATACTTTACACTGTTACATTACCTGTGATACTGTTCGGAGATGGGGCTGAAGGGGCAGGTGGCTCCATCCCGGTAGAGGTGGGCCTGGGTTCCCGACGGCCCCCGACTGTTACTTTGTGGCGGAGCGATAGGGCAGGTTCAGACCACCTAGGAGAGAGGTGGGCCAGGCCCTGGTCGGCGTTCGCGGATACTTAACACGCTTAACGAGATCTGGGTATTTGATCTGAGTCTGGCCATTTGGTCTATACGCACTAACCACCTACGCGGGAGTAGTTATGGGTATCCCGACGTCGTGGTATCAGCCGAAGCACTTCGTGACGTCAGCGACTGAGCGGCGCGCGCCGGGTTGGACCGCGTAACGTGACTTCCTTTGAAATGGAGGTTGCTAGGTCTGCTCTCCGGCCGCGTACGCAACGTGCAGGTGTGCTCAGGGCGATGGGCCCAGACCCCTACGCGCATAGGTTTAGACCGGCGTGCTGACCGCTCTGTTGTGTCTAGGTGGGGCTGCGACGTGTTGATCTTCCGAGGCCGGGCATGACCCAGAAAAGTGTGTCCGGCCAAATGGGATCAAGTGTGTTGGGCTATGTGGTGCACCCTTGCAGGGAAGTTTATCTATTCGAATAGCCATGTCCCTCGGTAAAAGGACGACCCGGAGTTGTACCTTGACCTTATGACAACTAGAACCGGATACTTAATAAAACACACCCTTCCAAGTGCCAGATACAACCCGGTGATTGCTCTCCAACAGGGCATCGAGGAGGGGATCGCCGGGTAGGATTATGCTATACGATGCTACTTGGAGGACTTCAGTCTACTCTCTTCTATATGCTGCAACCTGGTTTCTCCCCCTTTCCCCCTATCCCTTCTACCTGGTTGTCGCAACCAGATGTTGGAGCTCAGGATCCAGATGCCACCGTCGACGACGACTCCTACTACACTGGAGGTGCCTACTACTACGTGCAGCCCGCTGACGACGACCAGGAGTAGTTAGGAGGATCCCAGGCAGGAGGCCTGCGCCTCGTTCGATCTGTATCCCAGTTTGTGCTAGCCTTCTTACGACAAAACTTGTTTAACTTATGTCTGTACTCAGATATTGTTGCTTCCGCTGACTCGTCTACGATCGAGCACTTGTATTCGAGCCCTCGAGGCCCCTGGCTTGTATTATGATGCTTGTATGACTTATTTTTATTTGTAGAGTTGTGTTGTGATATCTTCCCGTGAGTCCCTGATCTTGATCGTACACATTTGCGTGCATGATTAGTGTACGATTGAATCGAGGGCGTCACATGGATGTTTCGGTGTATATGGGTATATATAGGAGGAAGAAATACGTCGATGGAGCTGCGAGGGGCCCACGAGGGTGGGGGCGCGCCTACCCCCTGGGCGCGCCTCCCTGCCTTGTGGCCTCCTCGCTTCTTTCTTGACGTCCACTCCAAGTCTCCTGGATCACGTTTGTTCCAAAAATAACTCTCCCGAAGGTTTCATTCCATTTGATATTCCTTTTCTGCGAAACACTGAAATATGCAAAAAAAAGCAATTTACAGTGGGCCTTTGGTTAGTAGATTAGTCCCAAAAATAATATAAAAAGGTAAATTAAAGCTCATTAAACATCCAAAACAGATAATATAATAGCATGAAACAATCAAAAATTATAGATACGTTGGAGACGTATCATGCCACTTGATATCTACTATCTTGCTAATCTCACCCTTCGCCAAAATTCATGGCAACATGATAGAACGGCTGGCAGCGACAACCGATCGGGACATCCAAAGTATCCAATCAGCTAGAGAAGGCCATGCAACACATCCTGCTTTCTCAATATATCAAAATGTTGTCATGAAAACAAACTATGTATCTGCACCATCATCGGTTTTCTCACACAATGTCGGCATGTTCTATTGTACAACATATAATATTCCCACAATACAATGCAAGTTCATTATTTATATCATAGGAATATATGAGACATAAATTTGTATGTAGTTGAGCACCAAAGACCTCCTCATAAGTATAATTGCTTGCACTGAATCACCTCCACTACTAGGGAAAAGCCTAGCAACAGCACGGGTTTTCGGCCTATCAGTAATGCGGGATGGAGCGCTACCGGTACAACGCTATAGCTAAAGGTTAGAAGTAGCGTGGGTTAACCCACGCTACTGCTATATCGACTTAGTAGTAGCGTTTTCTCCAAACTGCGTTACTGGTAACTACTAGTAGCAATTCTCCCAGCACGCGCCACTACTATTATTTCGTATTTTTTTATTTTATGTTTTATTCATACACCTTTATACAACTTTTCATACAGCAGCATACACCTTTATACAAGTTTTCATACAACGGCAATTTAGAGATTGTTTTTACATCATAATGAGTTATTACATCACTAGGTGAAAGAAACGTGGGCTAGTTTCAAGTGGATGGACATCCACTTGAAACTAATCTGCGGTTCTTTCACCCAATGATATTATAAATATCATCGTCGTCATCATCATCATCATATCATTAACAACTTATCATCATAATACATCATTGTCATAAAACACCTCCTCATGATCATCGTTTTCATCAATGAGACATCACCTAGCAAGTTGGTCACTAGTCATAATCACAACTACTCCTCATCATCAACTCTAACACATTGTACCACATAATAAATATTGTACCTCATAGGACCTACTACATTCTTTTAGAACCTACTATATTCTCTTAGGTAAAATAGCATAAAACAAGATAGCCTCTGACTCTCCATTATGGACAATGTAGATTATCCTGTCTCCAATTCTTGCCTTTCGCACAATGTTGCTTCCAAGTAGCTCCTTACGACTGTCCATACATTTTTTCATTCTGTGATTTTCATGTCACCACCTCTTTTAGAAATCCGATATGGACAGGTGAGATTTGTGGACGACCTGGCTGTATGTTCAAAACATTAAGGCGACCTCTCTGATACATCAGATGAGGCACACAATCATCCATGATTTTCTGTTGCTAATAACTTCGTAGTTAGCAATGTAGTTAAGTTTTAAAAGAATTTATGCAAAAGGTGCACGGATGTCGCAATAGTAAAAAAAAATCTTACCATGGCATCTCCATGGATGTTACCGTAGTTCAACACGTGCACTAGTGGCACGTATTGACCATAATGTGGAGGAGTTTTATTATAGATATTGTAATTCTCAATATCAGTACAAAATGCGACCAGATGATTTTTCTCCTGATAAGTTAATTCAGAGCCATCGGTGTAGTAGGTTCTGTCTACCATGTTCCGCACATTGTTTGAACAATTAAAATAAGCTGTCAATGGAAATAAGCTGTCAACTATTTTGAAATGAACAATATAAATTAGTTATTAACTATGTTTGAGAAACTCACATAGCGATAGAATTGGAAGCGTATCAACAAGGACCCAGATGTCCAAATTGTCTTGGTCGATGTCACGACCACCAAGATCCATGGTGACAAACATACCCTCTTGAAAATCATACATCTTGCAAACCCAACCCGGGCAATCAAAATGGGATACACTCTTAGAATTGTATAGATTTACCTTAAAATCCATACCATGATGGGTCCTTAGGTTAAATTTCTTTGTTTCATTCCTCTCATGATCTTCAAAACTCATCCTCTCTAAGACATAGCGTCTTGCATGGCATGGGATAATCTAGTCGAATTGTAAAAGAAGAAAATTACACGTTGAAGTAGTAGAAGTCGAGCTTAATTACGAAAAAACACTTTGCATCGTATCTGACCATATCACAATCGAAGGCCTCCTCGAGCTTAATGTTGAAGCGCCGATCTTCGTCTAGGTGAGGCCTGTCGCAGAAACCCCGGTCGTCGTGGCACCAGGAGCACTCCCCCGGGAGACTTTCGTCGTCTGAGTACGACATTTCCTATGTTCATAATTCAAATATTAAAATTGTACAATTTAATATATGTACTAAACGAGTACGACATTACACCCCACGACAACAGTCGGGATTCTTCGGCCTCGACAGACTTAAAGTCAACCCAAAATATCGTTTAATTATCTTTCAAGAAAATCCAGGTCACTCGATATTTCCTACATATTCTAGCACAAGTCATGCCAAAATTCATGGAAAATTCTGGCATGACCTTTGCTAAAATAAGACATATCGAGCGCCTGAAATTTGCCGGAACGGAAATTAATCAACACTCCGGCAGAACATAGGCCACTCGGAGTAACATGAACATGACCGGCCACTTGGTCAACCACATATCCTATTTGAGCAACACAAGATATACATGTTTTTATCTACATCATATCTTATAGGACTCATATTGACATGGAGATTTGGCTGGTCTCACCTCGAGGTCGGAGGGGCTCGGTGACGGGGACGACGGCGGGGATGATGGAGGGGCTCCTTGATTTCTGCAAAAACAAAAGCCCTATAAATAAAACCCTAGCGAACGACATCGATGCGGGAATAATTGCTTAAACTAAAAAAATAACAACAAATGTGACATGTTCAACTAGTTCTATTAATTCAAATAGTTCTTACTAAATATAAACTTACTATACATAGAAATAAACTAAAAATAAACTAGTTCAACTAGTTATATTAATTTTCTTACTAAAAATACATTAGTCCTATTAATTCAACTAGTTCTTACTAAAACTAAACTAGTTCAATTAGTTTATTAATTTACTTACTAATTATTCTAAACACTTACAAAAACAGTAAAAAAATACATTATACAAAGTAGGAAGGAGGGGATGGGAGGAGGAGGAGAGAGGAGGAGGGGGCGGGGGGAGGAGGCCGGTGGCATCGTAGGAAGGAGGGGGCGGGGGAGGAGGGGGAGGGGGCGGCCGGAGGAGGAGGGAGGGGCGGTGGGTGGAAGGGGAGGGGCGGTCGAAGGAAGAGGGAGGGGACGGCCGAAGGAGGAGGGAGAGGGCGGTGGGAGGAGGGTGGCCGGAGTAGAAGGGGGGAGGAGGGAGTACCTCGGCGAGGAGCAGCGCGGCGGCGGCGGACCACGTACAGGTTCGGCGCGGGCGAGAGCGACTGAGAGGGAGTGAGTGTCCAGGGTGAACCGCTCCAGGATAAGGTAACTAAGTAGTAGTGTGTTTCAGAGAAACGTGCTACTGCTACAGGCCATAGCAGTAGCGCTGGTCAGTGGTACGCGCTACTGCTAAGTGGGGCTAGCCATCTGCGCCCAGTACAAATATAGCAGCATCGCGGTTTCGCGGAACACGCTACTGCTAAAGTAGTAGCAGCAGTGCGGTTTATATAAAAACACTACTACTAAGTAGCAGTAGCGAACTGTTTTTTCCAGCGCTACTGCTAAGATTCTATGTATAAGGTTTTCCCTACTAGTGCTCCAACATTGTTTGACAAAAAAAAGAACTATATCCTTCCATCTGTTGTAGTACAACTGAGTTGTACTGGGTTTTTTCTTTGTGAATGTAACACTCAAATTTAACTATGAATTTGCTGGAGTCATATGTTCTAAAGTGTAGACATATAACAAAATCCAAGTAAAAGTTGCAAATCCTCAGATTGCAAGACTACATGAAACACAATAATTTGAAAATATCCATGATGTTTAATCTCTTTCAAAGATGTACCAAATTTAAACTCCAAAAAGACTTCATTGATAGATTTGAAAATTTTCAATAAATATTATTACATCTGGTTATGAAATGATAAATTTATGTTTATCCTTATTAATTAGGTTCTGATTTATTATTTTTAATACTTATGTATTATAAAAATAATGAATGATATTCAAAATATCCGAATGGATTCTAGAATATTTGTAATCTCACATTATATAAAAAGTCTAATGATAAAATATGATGGAGGGTTAAAAGGCATTGCCTGCGCATTGAGTAGGCCACTTCCCTAGATATTAAAAAATATAATACCTAGACACATGCACTTCGAATTTTCTATAAAATATTTATGGATATTAACCTTTCTCAAACTAGCCGAAGCACAGGAGAGGGGATTCAAGAATAATTACTTATGATCACATCATGCCCTTTACACTTGATAGTATATAGTTAGTTACACCTAAACACGAGAGTCGTCATACACTATAATTCTCCAAATGTAGATAATTAAGGATACTCAAAGTGTGGACGTACATAAAAGCATTACATTAAAATGGGAAATATTGTATAGTTTGAGTAGTGTGGTTCTTTAGTTTTATAAGATTCAAGGAGAAATGCCTTATAACAATTATTTACATAAACATCTAGAATTAAAAAGAAAACAGAAAACAGAAAAAAGAAAAGAAAGAAAACAATAACTATAGATTTAGTTTAGCACATAATATTTTTGTTAGGATAATTAATAAAATAAATATGTATTTTATGCAAAAATTTGTGACTGGATAATTTATTCTACTACTTATAAATGCAAAAGAGAAGTAATAAATATAGCTTGTCAAAACTTGTATATGTTAATGAAGACAACATGCATTTAGTATTAACAATAAATTATAACAAAGTATAAATGTTTAATATAACTTGAGAAAACAATTCATTAGAGCATGACTTGAATATAACACATCATGCAGAGCTTAATCTAATTGAATATGCATTAAAAAAATATAATGCCATGAATGGACTGCACATGAATACGTAGATAGCAACTTACTTTTTCTCTTTTTTACCATTATTATTTTGTTATTTATATATCATAAAAAAGAATTATTAAAGACTATATACATTTATATTTATTATAGCATTGGATTTGCTCTTGCACTGTTTTTTTTTCAATTTAATAAATACGAATAAAAATAGATAAAGGGGTACACTTGTTTCATTAAATATTTACCTAATGCATCGCCATCAAAACATCTGATAATTTTTAAAACTTTATATTATCTTAAAGAATTTACTAAATACCTTCTTGCCGTAGAACTTTTATATCTAGAAGTCCTTTTGGATGTTCATTATTTTTTTTCCGCCCAAACAAGAAAAACTTGTCACGAAAGACGAAAACACTAGTAGGAAAACTCTTATAGGAATAGCTAAATTTTTTTGCGATACCAAAATAAAGGACTTGGGAAATTTGTTGTGTGTGTATGCTATTTTCGTACCAGGGGTGTTGGCTGCCAAACATCGCCCTTGGTGTTCATTTAGACGTGCCATGTAAATAATTCTTAAATATATCACTGCATTAGAAAATTGAGAAATGCACATGTACATAATGTAGTTAAAGTTGATTCTACAAACATATATAAAACCTAGTTTATTACATTGGTTGGCAACCAAAATATATTTTGTGCACCAATTTGACGTCAAGGTACCCGATCGGTCATTGTAGCTCCAAATGTACCTTATAGCTAGCTAAATTTGGCTACTTTACTACCCGTGTGCACGTACGGCTCCTTGTCATCTTCCTCCTCGCTCTTGCCGGACGGCCGCACGGGCATTGTGGCGCGCGAGTGTCCGGTGATACGTCTTAAACATATCTATAATTTTTAATTGTTTTATGTGATTATACTATCACAATTTGATACTTTTTCCGGCAATTTATATTTTTTTCGACTAACCTATTCAATGCCGAGAGCCAGTTGCTATTTTCCACAAGTTTTTTATTTTATAGAAAATCGATATCTTCAGACCTACAAATACCTCGGAGATGTTTGAATATTTATTTTGGAGGATGAAGGCACTCCTGAAAAACAAAGACCTATAGATAATCTATAATTAGTGCCGGGCAGGGCAGATCAGCCGGCCACTGCTACTTTTCCAAAATAGCAGTGGTGGTTATTTGATCGTACCCGTGACTGTTAAGGGCAATAAAGTGGGGGCGCGACCTAGAACCCTTTACAGGTAGGCTCGTTCAAATAAGCCCGGGGGATGGAAAGTGTGTCGTGGCGGGCTGTAAGGTAGCACCCGCCACTGGTTCATAGAAATGCAGTGGCGGCTCGAACCTCGCACCCGCCACAACTACACTTTCTTTTGCGGGGGCGCCACAACTACACTTTGGCAAGCCGCGCCAAATAAATCCGCCACAGCTCTGCACGGAGAGTTTCCCTCCCGCGCCCGCCCAACCGTCCATAGCCTTTTTATTTCCACTGTTTCATTTCTCTCTGTCAGTTCCTCTCCTCTCCCCTTACGCGGCGTCTTGCGCCTCGACCACCGCCGCCGTCCCCCTGACCCACCCGCAGCTCCTTCGACGCCGCAACCGCCGCCCTTTCTGCTCATCGCCGCGTCGTCCGTCTCGACCGCGCGCAGCCCCGTCCATTAGCCACACAAATATACGCGCATATACCCCCAGTACTAGAAAATGTCTGCGTCGGCAGTAGATCGATAAAAAAGATCGATACTCCAGGGAACCGCATAGATGGGGCACCATATGTTATAAAATCACACAGTGTATTTACCATTGTGTTCTGCACCGTGCATCCTCATGTCCTCATCTCAGGTGAAGCAATCACGATTCCCGGCCGCCCGACCGCCCACCGTCCATGGCCATCATCGAGCCGGACACGAGGACATGCCGTGCATGCCCGCCGACCCGGCCGGCGTCGGCAACGTACGGCATGTACATACATAAGTACGGTACCCTGTGCACCTGCACGATATGTGGGGTAGGTCGTTCCTTTGCGCTTGAGCTAGCAACACCAGCTCGTGCATGACGGATCGTGGATCTAGATCGACGGGATGCATGGCGTCCCGTGCGCGCGCTAGGTGCCGCTGCGTGCATGCCAGGGCCAAATAAGCCCTGCATATGCCGCGGTGTCGTCGCTACCGGTCGGACGCGTCGCGTGCGCGGCCCCGGCATGATCCGCCGCGGGTGGCAAGGCGCGCGGGGAGACAGACAGGCGCGCGAGGGGCGCCGCCACGCATGCATACGTCTTTTGCCATGTACGGAGCGCTTGATTGCTGTCTTTTGTCCTCTAGCTTGTTCGACGGCCGGCGGTGGCGACAGAGACTGACGGGACGATGCTCTCACAAATATATATTCCGACGTGGCGCAGTCATCGATTGATCGCACAGTTATACAAGGCTGGTAACTGCGTGTTGCTTGTTGAAATATATTGTCTGACCCTCTTCATAAGTTCGGACTTTTGAATGAGTTAGCTGAAGCAAGAATTCAATATGATATCCGAGGCAAAAAGTCTTGAATGATCAGTTCAAATTTTTTAATGAGTTAGCCGAATCATGAATTCTATATGGTATTCGAGGAAAGGGGTCTTGAGTTCAAGACCATGACGACGCAAACAAAATATTTTGCATCTGCATCGATCCCACGTCTAAAAAATAAATAAGATTAGATGTTTGGAGGGTGTTAAAATATACTCCCTCCGTCCCATAATGTAAGACATTTTTGCAAGTGATTCCCGTCAGATGCGGATCGAACGATCCACAACGCTTGGTAAATTTTTGAGTGATAAAAAATCATGCAATATTGATTTTACCCTTTAAGAATGAAACAAAAGCTTATTTCAAGACGTGTGGATAAACAATAATTAACTTAAAAAAGAAAGAAGATGACTTTTTTTTAATTATTAATATTTTTTTCTAAGGAAGAATAAATTAAGGGCATTGATATTGCCCCTTAAGAAGAAAGAAATGAAACAACAACTAAAAAAACAACAAAAATTAAGAAATAATGGATTAGCGACATTGATTTTACCCTTTAAGAACAAACAAAATGAAAAAGAATAAAGGCAAAGCTTGCACTCATTTTACATAGAAATTGTGCTTTTTTATAATATACAAGAATAAACATAGAGTAGAGGAATTTCGCAAAAAGAAGTTTCCTAAGAAAGAATAAATTTGTGGCATCGGTATCAACCTTAAGGAAGAAAGGAAATGAAACAAAAACTAAAAAACAAAATCATGAAGTTTTTTCAATCTAGAATGAATAAGTGGCATTGTTAATACCATTTCAGAAAAATAAAATGAATAAAATAATATAAATAAAGACAAATTTCACACAAAATTTACACAAAAATTGTATTTTTATTTTCATAATATGCAAGGATAGTCATATAATAATGAAATTTTGAAAATAAAAGTTTTTTAAGAAGAATGAATTAGTGGCATTGTTATTACCGTTTAAGGAAAATAAATTGAATAGAATAAAATAAATAAAGACAAATTATTCTTACAATTTTCTATCATACACACATCTATCTTATGGCTCCAACTCACGCCTGCAGTGAGGCGCCTGCGTGCACGATGCAAGTGTGAATAAACCAGCTGGAGTATTATTATCTCAATCTTGATCGCTACCGTACTTGAGCTAATTATTCAAAACCATCACATATGAGGCTAGGGTGTCAACTAAGTATCACATTTCGGAGAACTCACGGAAAGCCATCAATGTTGTGCCCTATCAATAATAGAATTCACTGATAGTCCGATAACCTCGCGAAAAGAGCCTAACTGACAGGTTGGTTCCACGCTGAGGCGGTGAAGACCTCCAACAGTCTTGAACGAAGCTTTTCCAACTATTGGTCCAATATACTAGATCGAACGATGCCAAATTAGCTGGTCTAACCCAGCTTAGCTAGCTAGTAGTGGATGGACGGCCGGCCTAACCTCCAACGGATGCCAAATTAAGCAAACATCGTTCGATGGCATGCTTAATTGGCTCGTTCTTTCAGTTACCTATCCCTCCCTATCAACTCCCTATCATTGGTGGGTAGACGTTGGGAACAACTTGACCCGCACGAGTGGCTGGTTGGCTGGCTGGCCGGAATCTCTCTCTTGTGGAAGTGTGGATAAACGAGACCTCATTGATTTGATTATAGACTGGTCGGTCGGCCCCGTGTAAAACGCCAGCTGCTAATTGAGCTTAGATACATACTATTCCCTAGTCTCATTTGTCAACTCTCTCGCCATGCAAATCGTGAGGCTTTAGTACTAAATCAACAATCATCGATCGTATCTGATGGTTGCACGACCGACTGGCGACTTGCGTTTTTCTACGATGCAAGTTGGGGGAGGGAAGCTCGCCGCACCCGCCGAGAAGTTGCCACCGGCTGCCTCGCGGATCCTGCGGCCTCGAACAAAACACTCGATCTATAGCAGAAAATGAAATAGTCTAGTGCCAGAAGGCAGGGCGCCGATCTGGCAATGCATATGTACGTGCGGCACGCCGGCCACCCTCGAGATCAGGCACCCCGCATCGCGGATCATGTCCATGGCCGTGCCAGCTGCACCGTTGCCGTTGCTGCCAAGGAAAACACACACATCCATGTCTTGTGTCTCCCTCCATGGCCAACGACCGAATGTACATTGAAGTACAATAACACAATATAACGACCCGTATTTTTTTTACATAGTAAATCCACCCTTAACCAGATTATTAAGTTATATTAAGCAAATACATATCAGATTTCTTCAACAAGCATCATAACCACTCAAGTATATATATATATTTATATTCATAAACCTCAGACAGTACAGCTGTACAGGCGTATTACAAATCTTTGGACAACAGCGGTACACCAAACTTAGACCAACACAAAAATATCTGTGGGTCAACCAGGACAGGAGACACGTTTGAGATACACATTTGACCACCACCATCACGTGCATAATATGTATATCAATAGTCAATTGACCAACAGTTGGTCTAGGCATGGGCTGCAACTCCTAGCCAATAGAGAGACTCCACAAATGACTACACTATACAGCAGGGATGGGCAGCCATAACTAGCTAGGTACTAGAAAGAGAGGAGGAGTAACCTGGCTAAGGTTTCACCGTAGCACACTCTTCACTCTGCTTCCAAATAGCCAGACGAAGCTCTCTTCTTCTTCTCAGTAGCATTTCCATTCCCCTGTTCACAACCAACAAAGATCCAAGATCAATAAGTGAAGATGGTGACCTGAGAAATCATCAGTAGACTGAAGGGGACAGGCTGGAGCTACAATCTAGCCTACTGGAGTGGACTTGGAGCGTATGAGCAGCAAGAGTAGGACCAACAGAGAGGGCAAAAGAAGAAAGGTGGGTTCTTCTTCTTCTGCCACTATATATTTCTCACATACACAAAGAAGACCAGCCCAGATGCACACACAAGTCTCATAGTCATTCACAGATGCACGCAGAAGTATCCTAATTATACATAGGTGCACAAAAGTCACAGCAAGAACATCTACCCCAGATCTTGGAAGCAACAGTACTAGGAAACATGGATAAGGCATTAAGATGTAAAATAAAAAGTTCCCAGATTAATTAGGCAGCAGAAATACACCAAGATTATTCAAAGGGGTGAACATGTTCAGAAAACACACACACAGAGGGGGATTAGAGAGTTGAGGCTGAAATTCATGGGGATAATATGGGGATTCACATCAGGGGAGAGAGAGTGTGGAGGATCTAGCAGCGGCATCTTTCCCGTCGCTGGCGGCGGTGCCGATCTGGGAAAGGAGCAGAGGAGCATCAGTCTGTATTATTACTTGTGTTCTCGCTGGACTAGTAGTACTAGTGGGTGCTCTGTTCGGTTGAGGACTACTAGTACAGAACTAGTACAGGGAAGAGAGAGATAGGCTTAGTTTAGAGAAAGGGAGAAGGCACGTGGAGGATAAATTAGCTTAGTAACTTATCCAGGTGCACACCTAGTACACGTACTAATGCAAGCTTAGTAAAAAGACATTAGAAAAAAAAAGTAATATTTGACTGTAGGATGACCACACTGCACCGACGTATATATTTTTATTTTCCTAGTATTCACTCGACTTAGTCTCGAAATATATATTTGCCGAACTGCAGGAAGCGAGTACAGTCAGGAGAAGGAGACGCTACAGAAGCAAACTGAGTCCGGGTCTGAGTACGAGAACTCAGGCAAGCTCTCCTTGATCATGCTGAGTAGAGCTATTTTTGAAAAAAAAAACTATTCTTTGCTGCATCTTATCATCAACTTGCATAAAATGTTTTGGTTATAAATTGTGTGGAGTGACTATTGCCAAAAAGTTGGGTTAGCTGATGGAGCAGCTAATCCATTGATTTATTTATTTTTATAATTATTTGGTGGGTAGAGGGTGCCCTGGATGGACATACTGGAAGGTGGGGCCCTCTACATATGGCTAGTATATTAAGATTAAATAACTTTCACTCGTTTTATGCGCCGTACTACAACCGTATCAACCATGGTCTCGTCTAAGACGAGTTGAGCCCAATACCATCAATGTTTTTATACTCTCCACATGGGTAAGTAGTAGTAGGATGGGCGATGAGTTCCCACGCTAATGCCGGATGGGTGCATTAGCAAGCGCTATATATATTAAGCGTTGGTGGAGTGCGGGTTCTGAAACCCGACACAACGACTAGTGACACTAGCCGGGTGGAGATATAATATACAAATGGGAAAAAGCTTAGGTTCTGAACCATGTCTCGCATCTAAGGAGATGCAGATGGCAATTATAGTTTCGAGCTCTATGGGTAAAGTGATACAAACTCTGCAGAGTTAAAGGAAAACATGAATTCATGCCAGTCTCTTGGATTGGGGATTTTGGGGACCTATTGGTGGTCTATCTCGCAATACGAGTGTTTGATAGTTTTTATAAATTGAAATAAACTTTCTGTAACAAGTGTTTATTTTGAAAGGTGTTGAGTTGAGGTAGGACTTGTTGATTTCTATTGAGCTATCATGAGTGTTGCATTTTGCTATTTGAGCTTGCTGAGTACTTTGTACTCACTCTTGCTATTAATCATCTTTTTCTTAGAGCAAAGCTTGTATAAGAATCCTACTGGACCAAGTGAGGAGAGCAATGGTGATGGCTACAACTACACAGGGGACCTAGATGTGGATCCATCTAGTGCTATGTACGATCTGGATGCCACATATGGGGGTTGGGATGAATAAGTAACTATGATCTAGCTATGTAATCCAGGAACTATTTTATCACCACCTATCTAGTACTGCTAGTTGGAACTCCGGTGTTAGGAGATGTAATAATTTGGCAAACATGTGAGAAGCCTACCTGAGACTTTTAGCCCTGTGTGGCATGGTATTGTAATATAAATGACCATCTCTAGCTATTTCCCTGTTGCATATCTCTGACATGGATTATTATTTGACAAGACAAGATTTTGTCAAGAAATAATCCAAGGACTAGTGTCATTATCTATAATAATAATGACACGGGTCGTCACAGGTGGTATCAGAGCAATGGTTTCGAGGGCCACGCAGATAGTTAGAGACGGTAGAAATACTTTAATTGGAACCCATACTTGCTATATTGCACTACCAATAAATCCCACATCATAATTATTCTGTCCAGTAACTTTAGATGACTACCATGCTAATTAGAAGCTTGTTGCAGGATGGTTCGAATTAGAATTCCACCATCAAGGGTTCGTGGCCAGCATGTCCTACTACTTTGGCAAATGATGCAGGAGCTTGGGGCACCATGTCCTCAATTCTTTGAAGAGATGCCAGATGATGGAACACACTCCTACAGGCATGTAGTTGTGGTGCTCAGCGGTGTTCCATCAGACATGGACTTCTATGTGGAGCTCTCCACAATGCAACGGTCATCCGATGACACTCTACCCATGCAGGAGGTTGCCAAGGAAGCTATGCTTGGACTACGAGCACGCTTTGGAGAGAAACTGCGCACCACCGGATACCGTGACTTGCCAGCACTTGATTCTGGGGGTTTTGGGCAGAACCATCAGCAAGGACCTAGAGGAGCAAGCCTGGGTGTTGGGTCTTCATCAGCTCAGCCTACACCTGTCGCTTCAACAGTTAGCACCACTTCTAGTATGACAATGATTGCTGATACGATGATGTATCATACAATGAAGGAGGAGCTTATTAGACACCAGGAAGCAACCCAATTCTGGTATCAATGCTATCAGATGAGCGAACATGATAGGATTGTGCTTCAGGGAGCACTAAATGCTATGCCTGGAGGTCCTCTTAATCCTATAATAGTACCAGGTGATGTTCAAGAGGAAGAAGAGGAGGATCCAGAGGAAGTAGAACTAGAGGAACAGGAAGAAGTTGAGGGAGTAGAGAACCCAAATGAGCCATTAGTTCCACCCTCACCAAACGTACCACCTGCACCACCCCAGCCGCTACCTGAACATATAGTTGAACCAGAACCAGCCCTACAGCCAGATATAGAGCAGCAGCAGCTACCCCACTTCCCTATTCCACGACCACACCAACCTGACTTTATCCACCCACACATGAGTGCCAGCTCGAGGGAGTACAGGGAGGCTGCTACCTATGCAAGGGTACTTGGGCTTGGAGCGGGTGGCAGCGGCGGAAGCAATGGAAGTGGCAGCGGTAGCAACAATGGCGGTGGCAGCGGCATCGCCTAATCAAGTTCCAATCTTCCAGACTCCTAGGCATGGGACGCCTTGGCCATAGACTAGTCTTTTGGGATCAGCAGTAGTTAGTGTAGTGGCAGCCTGGATATGAGTTTTTATGTAAGATATGTGTGAACTGCAAGGCAGAGTTTGTCCCCTATGTACTAGTAGGAACTGAACCCTATGTGGTGTGTGCTCTAGTTGTAATGCAGTTATGCCCTTAAGCAAGACTTATGTGATGTACTGATTGTAATATAAGTGCGTGTTCTGTAGTATATAACTTGTGTGGATTAGGAGGCTCATAGTACCTTGCTATTGTGTGCTTTAGTGAGTAATCAGAGTGGTATCATTCTGGTTAGCAAGAAGCATTTGCCACCATGATTGCACTTCATGTTGGGTTACTGCAACTTTAAGGACAGCATGCTATTTATTGGTATCACTTGCACCTGTGCTTGCTGATTTGAATCAATAATCATGCAAAGAAGTAACCAACTAACTAGAAGAAAAAAAATTGCAGGATGAATAACAATGGTTTGACTGAGCAAGACCTTGTCTTTCGCTTGGGATCAAGCGCCCATGATCAGCATGGGGGTACTCCAGTTTCAGAAAATCAAAGTGCCCTACCCGGAGCGGTGCAACTTCCAAGCAATCCAGAAGTGGGCAATGCTGGAACTTCTGGACTTATGGGTGGAGAAGGCAATCTGGGGGATGTCCTTAAGTTCATGGAGAATTCTCGAAGGGAGTCCCAAGAGAACCAGAACCGCTTCCTCGAAGCGATACTGACAAGACTAGTTCCTGGAGGAGCACACCTACCCGGTGCAGGAGTTAGCTTGGGAGAATTTTTGAAAACTCAGCCACCCACATTCTCCAAGGCGGTGGATCCACTAGAGGCAGATGACTGGCTGTTAGAAGTAGAACACAATCTGGAAACCGTGGGGTGCTCAGATGAAGAGAAGGTGAGATATGCATCACAACACCTTGGTGGAGAAATTTCAGCCTTAACCGAGCAAATAATCAGCCTATCACTTGGGAGGAGTTCAAGGAGAATTTCCGTCAGACCCATATTCCAAAGGGAAAGATGGATATCAAAAAGAGGGAGTTTCGCAATCTGACTCAAGGTAGCAAGAGGATAAACGACTACCTAAACCAGTTTAATGATTTGGCAAGATATGCTCTGGATGATGTGAATACAGAAGCCAAGAAGGTGGAAAAGTTTATGGAGGGGCTGCATCCATTCATGAAAATGCACCTCTCGATTCACAGGATCACCCAGTTTCAAGACCTTGTCAACAGGGCCTTCATACTTGAGAATGAGCATGCCAACCTAAGTGAAGAGAGAAGGAAGAAAGCAAGGGTAGATCCACGCCCCATGATGCATCACACACGTCCTATGATGCCTGGACCAGTGCGTCCTCATATGCCACCACCACGGCCTAGATTTCCTACTCAGCCAACCTTTGTTCCTAAATGTGGGAAGTGTGGAAAAGGTCATGCTACTCGAGATAGTATGACGGGTACAGGACTTTGCTTCAATTGTGGGAGACCGGGACACCACAAGCTCAATTGCACCTCTCCTCCCGCGAATCCTACAAGGCCACCTATACAGCAGACTCAAGTGCATCGTCCACCAGCTGGGCGAGGACAAGGCGGATCTATGAACTATGCAGCAAGAGGAGCTGGGCGGGGAGGACAAGTAGGAGGACAGCCAAGGCTGAATTATGTAGCTGCAGAGCAACTAGGAGAAGCTACATATGTTGTCATCGGTAAACTACTCGTTCCTCCTTCAGTTGGTACAATTCTTTTCGATACCGGTGCCACACACTCATTTATTTCCCAAGATTTCGTGAATAAGAATGGATTAACATGCACACCATTGGAAAAAGCTTTAGGAGTTAACTCACCTGGAGGGAAGATTACAGTAGAGGCAATGCGCAGAAATCAACCAATAATAATCCACAACACCAAATTTTCAGCAGACATGCATGTTATAGAGATGTCAGGGTTAGAAATAATCCTTGGGATGGATTGGTTAGCTGCTAATGGAGTAAAAGTAGATTGTGAACTAAAAAGTGTATCCATAAGGAAGTCTGATGGCTCTAGGCTGATATATTTTGGAAGTAGAACCAGACCCAACAATCCCTTAGTAATGACAGCAAGTGGACAAAAGAAAGAAATAACTATAGTTTGTGAGTTTCCTGATGTGTTTCCGGATGAACTGCCGGGTATGCCGCCTGATAGGGAGTTAGAGTTCAGCATTGTTTTAATGCCTGGGGCATCACCCATCTCCAAAAGAACCTACAAAATGTCACAGCCAGAGTTAGTGGAGCTAAAGAAACAATTGGATGAGCTGAAGGAAAAAGGATTCATTAGGGAAAGCATGTCACCATGGGGAGCACCAGCATTATTTGCAGAGAAAAAGGATGGAGGGTTGAGGCTATGCACAGATTTTCGAGACCTTAACAAGGTAACTTTAAAGAATAAGTATCCGTTACCGAGAATAAATGATTTATTTGATCAACTCAAGGGTGCATGTGTCTTCTCGAAAATTGACTTGAGATCTGGATATCACCAAATGAAAGTGAAGGAAGAGGATATTGAGAAGACGGCATTTGTATCTCGGTATGGACACCATGAGTACACTGTGGTTCCATTCGTTCTAACTAATGCCCCAGCTATGTTCATGAACTTGATGAACAAGATTTTTATGCAATATCTGGATAAGTTTGTAGTTGTCTTTATTGATGACATATTAATATATTCAAGAAGCAAGGAAGAGCATGCTGAACACTTAAGGATAGCACTGCAAATCTTAAGAGAGAACCAGTTGTATGCAAAATTTAGTAAGTGTGAGTTTTGGCTGGACCAAGTAGCTTTCTTGGGGCACGTAATTTCAGGAAGAGGAGTTGAGGTTGACCCATCCAAAATTGAGACAGTTGTGTCTTGGGCTCGTCCGACCAACCCAAGTGAGATAAGGAGTTTCTTGGGCTTTGCTGGATACTACCGCAGATTTATAAAAGGGTTTTCGCAGATTACAGCACCAATCACCAGATTGCTTAGGAAATAAGCTAAATTTATTTGGACTGAAGAGTGTGAGAGAAGTTTTGAGGAACTAAAGAAAAGGTTAACTACCGCACCAGTGTTGGCATTACCTGAAAGTGGACAAAATTATGTGGTGTATTGTGATGCTTCAAAATCTGGACTAGGATGTGTTCTGATGCAAAATGATAGAGTGATAGCCTATGCTTCTAGGCAACTAAAGACACATGAAGTAAATTACCCTACCCATGACTTGGAGTTGAGAGCTGTTGTGTTTGCACTGAAAACATGGAGGCACTACCTATATGGTTCTAAGTGCACACTGTACAGCGACCACAAGAGTCTCAAATACATATTTACACAAAAAGAGTTGAACATGAGGCAGAGGAGGTGGCTGGAACTAATCAAGGATTATGATCTGACAATTAACTACCACCCTGGTAAGGCAAATGTAGTGGCAGATGCACTTAGTAGAAAGAAGCAATGCAACCACATATCAATTGAAGGGTATGGCAAAGAGCTATTGCAGGATCTTGCAAAGATGGGAATAGAGCTGAGAGAGGCCACATCTAGTGCTAATATAGCAGCCATGACATTTCACCCCACATTGCTAGATCAGATTAAGGAAAAGCAAGCAACGGATGCATTCATCAAAGAGGAAACGAGAAGAATTCAAGCGGGACAGCCTTCACAATTCAGGTTGGACCAGTAAGGAGTTCTTTGGAACCATAGCAGAATCTGTGTGCCAGATGACCTACAGATTAAGGAAATTATTTTGCATGAAGCTCATGACACTTTGTACACTATCCATCCTGGGAGCACGAAGATGTATAAGGATGTGAAGGGGAACTTTTGGTGGCCTGGTATGAAGAGGGAAATCGCAGAATATGTCAGCAAGTGTGACACTTGTCAGAGGGTAAAAGCGGAGCATCAAAGGCCTGCCGGGTTATTAAAGCCATTAGAGACACCAGAGTGGAAATGGGAAGATCTTTGTATGGATTTTATTACTGGTTTGCCTATGACACCAAAGAAGAAGGATGCCATATGGGTTGTGGTCGACCGACTCACTAAGTCAGCACACTTCATTGCTACAAACCAGAAATATTCCTTTGATAAGTTGGCTGAATTATACTTAGAGAGAATAGTTGCCCTCCATGGTGTGCCAAAGACCATAACATCTGATCGAGGTCCCGTGTTTACATCAAGCTTTTGGAAGAGCCTACAGAAGTCTCTTGGAACTGAGCTACACTTTAGCACGGCTTATCATCCGCAAACCGATGGCCAAACTGAGCGGGTAAATCAGATCCTTGAGGATATGTTGAGAGCGTGTGTAATGAACTTTGGAGAATCATGGGATAAGCATCTACACCTAGCAGAATTTGCTTACAATAATAGTTATCAATCCAGCATACAAATGGCTCCATATGAGGCATTGTATGGGAGGAAATGCAGATCACCTATATGCTGGTATGAAGTTGGAGAGAGACCATTACTTGGTCCTGACATAGTGAGAGAGAATGATGAGAAGATCCAACTAATCAAAGAACGACTCCAGATTGCACAAAATAGGCAGAAGAGCTATGCTGACCGGAATAGGAGGGTTATGCAATTGGCAGTAGGAGACTTGGTTTACCTAAAAGTATCACCTATGAGAGGGGTTCGACGCTTTGCAATCAAAGGAAAGTTGAGTCCTAGATATGTTGGGCCATTTAAAATTTTGGAGGAGAAGGGAACATCTTCTTATAAGTTGGAGTTACCAGAACGTTTATCCAGAATTCACAATGTCTTCCACATATCTCAACTTAAGAAATGCAACAAGCCACCACCACAAGTGTCAGACTTGGAGATTGATCTACAACCAGACCTGACCTATGAAGAACGTCCATTGAAGATACTAGAAGTTGAAGACCGCAAGCTCAGGACAAGAACCATTCGGTTCTGCAAAGTGCAATGGAAGAACCACTCCGCTCGTGAGGCGACGTGGGAGAAGGAGGAAGACCTACGAGTAACCTACCCCAACCTTTTTAAGTAAGTTTTCGATTTCGAGGACGAAATCTTTTTCTAAGGAGGGTAGGATGTAACGACCCGTATTTTTTTACATAGTAAATCCACCCTTAACCAGATTATTAAGTTATATTAAGCAAATACATATCAGATTTCTTCAACAAGCATCATAACCACTCAAGTATGTTGGAAATATGCCCTAGAGGCAATAATAAATAGGTTATTATTATATTTCCTTGTTCATGATAATCGTTTATTATCCATGCTAGAATTGTATTGATAGGAAACTCAGATACATGTGTGGATACATAGACAACACCATGTCCCTAGTAAGCCTCTAGTTGACTAGCTCGTTGATCAATAGATGGTTACGGTTTCCTGACCATGGACATTGGATGTCATTGATAACGGGATCACATCATTAGGAGAATGATGTGATGGACAAGACCCAATCCTAAGCCTAGCACAAGATCATGTAGTTCGTATGCTAAAGCTTTTATAATGTCAAGTATCATTTCCTTAGACCATGAGATTGTGCAACTCCCGGATACCGTAGGAATGCTTTGGGTGTGCCAAACGTCACAACGTAACTGGGTGACTATAAAGGTGCACTACGGGTATCTCCGAAAGTGTCTGTTGGGTTGGCACGAATCGAGACTGGGATTTGTCACTCCGTGTGACGGAGAGGTCTCTCTGGGCCCACTCGGTAGGACATCATCATAATGTGCACAATGTGATCAAGGAGTTGATCACGGGATGATGTGTTGCGGAATGAGTAAAAGAGACTTGCCGGTAACGAGATTGAACAAGGTATCGGGATACCGACGATCGAATCTCGGGCAAGTATCGTACCGATAGACAAAGGGAATTGTATACGGGATTGATTGAGTCCTTGACATCGTGGTTCATCCGATGAGATCACCGTGGAACATGTGGGAGCCAACATGGGTATCCAGATCCCGCTGTTGGTTATTGACCGGAGAACATCTCGATCATGTCTGCATGTCTCCCGAACCCGTAGGGTCTACACACTTAAGGTTCGATGACGCTAGGGTTATAAAGGAAGCTTGTATGTGGTTACCGAATGTTGTTCGGAGTCCCGGATGAGATCCCGGACGTCACGAGGAGTTCCGGAATGGTCCGGAGGTAAAGATTTATATATGGGAAGTCCTGTTTTGGTCACCGAAAGAGTTTCGGGTTTTATCGGTAACGTACCGGGACCACCGGAGGGGTCCGGGGTCCACCAAGTGGGGCCACAAGCCCCAGAAGGTTGCGTGGGCCAAGAGTGGTGAGGAACCAGCCCCTTAGTGGGCTGGTGCGCCTCCCACAAGGCCCAAGGGCAGCTAGGAGAAAAAAGGGGGGGGGGGGAAACCCTAGGCTTAGATGGGCCTAAGGCCCACCCTAGGGGGCGCCTCCCTCTCTCCCCTCTTGGCCGCCCCCTTGCTCCCCATCTAGGGCTGCCGCCCCCCTAGGGGTGGGAACCCTAGAGGGGGCGCAGCCCCTTCCCTTCCCCTATATATATGAGGCCTAAGGGGCTGCCCAAATACACATGTGATTCGATCCCTCGTTGGTGCAGCCCTGCGTCTCTTCTTCCTCCTCTCTTGCGGTGCTTGGCAAAGCCCTGCTGGATTGCCACGCTCCTCCATCATCACCACGCCGTTGTGCTGCTGCTGGATGGAGTCTTCCTCAACCTCTCCCTCTCTCCTTGCTGGATCAAGGCTTGGGAGACGTCACCGGGCTGTACGTGTGTTGAACGCGGAGGTGCCGTCCGTTCGGCACTTGGTCATCGGTGATTTGAATCACGACGAGTACGACTCCATCAACCCCGTTCACTTGAACGCTTCCGCTTAGCGATCTACAAGGGTATGTAGATGCACTCTCCTTCCCCTCGTTGCTGGTCTCTCCATAGATAGATCTTGGTGATACGTAGGAAAATTTTGAATTTCTGCTACGTTCCCCAACAGTGGCATCATGAGCTAGGTCTATTGCGTAGATTCTTTGCACGAGTAGAACACAAAGTAGTTGTGGGCGTTGATTTTGTTCAATATGCTTACCGTTACTAGTCAATCTTGATTCGGCGGCATTGTGGGATGAAGCGGCCCGGAACAACCTTACACGTACTCTTACGTGCGACCGGTTCCACCGACTGACATGCACTAGATGCATAAGGTGGCTGGCGGGTGTCTGTCTCTCCTACTTTAGTCGGATCGGATTCGATGAAAAGGGTCCTTATGAAGGGTAAATAGAAATTGGCATATCACGTTGTGGTTTTGCGTAGGTAAGAAACGTTCTTGCTAGAAACCCATAGCAGCCACGTAAAACATGCAAACAACAATTAGAGGACGTCTAACTTGTTTTTGCAGGGTATGCTATGTGATGTGATATGGCCAAAGGATGTGATGTATGATATATGTGATGTATGAGATGATCATGTTCTTGTAATAGGAATCACGACTTGCATGTCGATGAGTATGACAACCGGCAGGAGCCATAGGAGTTGTCTTTAATTTATTTATGACCTATGTGTCAACATAAACGTCATGTAATTACTTTACTTTATTGCTAAAGCGTTAGCCATAGTAGTAGAAGTAATAGTTGACGTGACAACTTCATGAAGACACGATGATGGAGATCATGGTGTCATGCCGGTGACGATGATGATCATGGAGCCCCGAAGATGGAGATCAAAAGGAGCAAAGTGATGATGGCCATATCATGTCACTATTTGATTGCATGTGATGTTTATCATGTTTATACATCTTATTTGCTTAGAACGACGGTAGTAAATAAGATGATCCCTCATTAAAATTTCAAGAAAGTGTTCACCCTAACTGTGCACCGTTGCTAAAGTTCGTCGTTTCGAAGCACCACGTGATGATCGGGTGTGATAGATTCTTACGTTCACACACAACGGGTGTAAGACAGATTTACACACGCGAAACACTTAGGTTGACTTGACGAGCCTAGCATGTACAGACATGGCCTCGGAACACAGAAGACCGAAAGGTCGAGCATGAGTCGTATGGTAGATACGATCAACATGAAGATGTTCACCGACGTTGACTAGTCCGTCTCACGTGATGATCGGATCATGTAATCACTTGGATGACTAGAGGGATGTCTGTCTGAGTGGGAGTTCATAAGATGAACTTAATTATCCTGAACATAGTCAAAAGATCTTTGCAAATTATGTCGTTAGCTCGCGCTTTAGTTCTACTGTTTTAGATATGTTCCTAGAGAAAACATAGTTGAAAGTTGATAGTAGCAATTATGCGGACAATAGAAGGCTTGTGTCCTTAATGCATCGCTCGGTGTGCTGGACCTCGAACGTGGTCTGTGGATGTTGCGAACATCTGACATACACGTTTTGATGACTACATGATAGTTCGGTAATGATAAATGATTTAGAATTGAGGCACCGAAGACATTTTGAAATGTCGCGGAACATATGAGATGTTTCGAGGGCTGAAATTGGGATTTCAGGCTCGTGCCCACGTCAAGAGGTATAAGACCTCCGACGATTTTCTTAGCCTGCAAACTAAGGGAGAAAAGCTCAATCGTTGAGCTTGTGCTCAGATTGTCTGAGTACAAGAATCACTTGAATCGAGTGGGAGTGGATCTTCCAGATAAGATAGTGATGTTTCTCCAAAGTCATTGCCACCAAGCTGCTAGAGCTTCGTGATGAACTATAACATATCAGGGATAGATATGATGATCCTTGAAATATTCGCGATGTTTGACACCGCGAAAGTAGAAATCAAGCAGGAGCATCAATTGTTGATGGTTAGTAAAACCACTAGTTTCAAGAAGGGCAAGGGCAAGAAGGGATACTTCATGAAACGGCAAATCAGCTGCTGCTCTAGTGGAGAAACCCAAGGTTGAACCCAAACCCGAGACTGAGTGCTTCTGTAATAAGGGGAACAACCACTGGAGCAGAATTACCCTAGATACTTGGTAGATGAGAAGGCTGTCGATAGAAGTATATTGGATATACATTATGTGAATGTGTACTTTACTAGTACTCCTAGTAGCATCAGGGTATTAGATACCGGTTCGGTTGCTAAGTGTTAGTAACTCGAAATAAAAGCTACGGAATAAGCGGAGACTAGCTAAAGGTGAGCTGACGAGATGTGTTGGAAGTGCTTCCAAGGTTGATATGATCAAGCATCGCACGCTCCCTCTACCATCGAGATTGGTGTTAAACCTAAATAATTGTTATTTGGTGTTTGCGTTGAGCATAGACATGACTGGATTATGTCTATCGCAATACGGTTATTCATTTAAGGAGAATAATGGTTACTCTATTTATTTGAATAATACCTTCAATGGTCTTGCACCTACAATGAATGGTTTATTGAATCTCGATCATAGTGATACACATGTTCATGCCAAAAGATATAAGATAGTAATGATAGTACCACCCACTTGTGGCACTGCCATGTAAGTCATATTGGTGTAAAACGCATGAAGAAGCTCCATGTTGATGGATCTTTGAACTCACTCATTTCTGAAAAGATTGAGACATGTGAACCATGTCTGTTGGTATATACGCATGAAGAAACTCCATGCAGATGGACCATTTGGACTCACTTGATTTTGAATCACTTGAGATATGCAAATCATACCACATGGGCAAGATGACTGAAAGCTTCGGTTTCAGTAAAATGGAACAAGAAAGCAACTTGTTGGAAGTAACACATTTTGATGTGTGCAGTCCAATGAGTGCTGAGGCATGCAGTGGATATCGTTATGCTCTTACTTCACAGATGATTTGAGTAGATACTGAGCATATTTACTTGATGAAACACAAGTCTGAATTATTGAATGGTTCAAGTAATTTCAGAATGAAGCTGAAGATCGTCGTGACAAGGGGATAAAATATCTATGATATGATCATAGAGATGAATATCTGAGTTGCGAGTTTGGTACACAATTGAGACATTGTGGAAATTATTTCACGACTAGTACCGCCTGGAACACCATAGTGTGATGGTGTGTCCGAACATCATGACTGCACCCTATTGGATATGATGCATACCATGATGTCTCTTATCGAATTACCACTATCGTTCATGGGTTAGGCATTAGAGACAACCGCACTCACTTTAAATAGGGCACCACGTAATTCCGATGACATGACACCGTATGAACTATGGTTTAGAGAAACCTAAGATGTCATTTCTTAAAAGTTTGGGGCTGCGACGCTTATAAGAAAAAGTTTCAGGCTGATAAGCTCGAACCCAAAGCGGATAACTGCATCTTCATAGGACACCCAAAACAGTTGGGTATACCTCCTGTCTCAGATCCGAAAGCAATAGGGATTGTTTTCTCAAATCAGGTCCTTTCTCGAGGAAAAGTTTCTCTCGAAAGAATTGAGTGGGAGGATGGTGGAGACTTGATGAGGTTATTGAACCGTCACTTCAACTAGTGTGTAGCAGGGCACAGGAATTGTTCCTATGGCACCTACACCAATTGAAGTGGAAGCTTATGATAGTGATCATGAGACTTCGGATCAAGTCACTCCCAAACCTCGTAGGACGACAAGGATGTGTACTGCTTCAGAGTGGTACGTAATCCTATCTTGGAAGTCATGTTGCTAGACAACAATGAACCTACGAGCTATGGAGAAGCGATGGTGGGCCCGGATTCCGATGAATGGCTCGAGGCCATATAATCCGAGAGAGGATCCATATATGAAAACAAAGTGTAGACTTTGAAAGAACTACTTGATGGTCGTAAGACTGTTAGGTACATATGGATTTTAAAAGGAAGACGGACAATGATGGTAAATGTCACCATTAAGAAAGCTCGACTTGTCATTAAAATGTTTTCCGACAAGTTCAAGGAGTTGACTACGATGAGACTTTCTCACCCGTAGCGATGCTAAAAGTCTGTTTGAATTATGTTAGCGATTATTGCATTATTTATGAAATTATGCAGATAGGATGTCAAAACATTGTTTCCTCGACGATTTTCTTGAGGAAAGGTTGTATGTGATACAGCCAGAAGGTTTTGTCAATCCTGAAAGATGCAAATAAGTATGCAAAGCTCCAGTAATCCTTCTGAGGACTGAAGTAAGCATCTCGGAGTTGGAATGTACACTTTGATGAGTTGATCAAAGATTTTAGGTTTATACAAAGTTTATGAGAAACTTGTATTTCCAAAGAAGTGAGTGGGAGCACTATAGAATTTCTGATGAGTATATGTGGTTGACATATTGTTAATCAGAAATGATGTAGAATTTCTGGAAAGCATATAGGGTTATTTGAAGAGTGTTTTCAATGGAAAACCTGGATTAAGCTACTTGAACATTGAGCATCAAGATCTATAAGGATAGATCAAAATCGCTTAATAGTACTTTCAAATGAATACATACCGTGACAAGATTTTGAAGGAATTCAAAATAGATCAGCAAAGAAAAGGTTCTTAGCTGTATTACACACGTGAGTATTGAGTAAGACTCAAGACCTGACCGCGGCAGAAGAGAGAGAAAGGACGAAGGTCGTCCCCTGTGCTTCAGACATAGGCTCTAAAGTATGCTTAGTTATGTACCGCACCTGAAGTGTGCCAAGCCATGAGTCAGTCAAGGGGTACAAGAGTGATTCAAGAATGGATCACAGGACAGCGGTCAGAGTTATCCTTAGTAACTAGTGGACTAAGGAATTTTCTCGATTGTGGAGGTGGAAAAGAGTTCGTCTTAAAGGGTTACGCCGATGCAAACTTTGACACTAATCCAGATTATACTAAGTAGTAAATTGGATTCGTATAGTAGAACAGTTATTTGGAATAGTTCCAAATAGAGCGTGGTAACTGCATCTAGGAGATGACATAGAGATTTGTAAAGCACACAGGGATCTGAAAGGTTCAGACCCGTTGACTATAACATCTCTCACAAGCATAACATGATCAAACCAAAAACTCAATGAGTGTTAATCACATAGTAATGTGAACTAGATTAATGACTCTAGTAAACTCTTTGGGTGTTAGTCACATGGGGATGTGACCTTGGGTGTTGGAATCGTTGCAATCACATATCGATGTGAACTGGATTATTGACTCTAGTGCAAGTGGGAGACTGTTGGAAATATGCCCTAGAGGCAATAATAAATAGGTTATTATTATATTTCCTTGTTCATGATAATCGTTTATTATCCATGCTAGAATTGTATTGATAGGAAACTCAGATACATGTGTGGATACATAGACAACACCATGTCCCTAGGAAGCCTCTAGTTGACTAGCTCGTTGATCAATAGATGGTTACGGTTTCCTGACCATGGACATTGGATGTCATTGATAACGGTATCACATCATTAGGAGAATGATGTGATGGACAATACCCAATCCTAAGCCTAGCACAAGATCATGTAGTTCGTATGCTAAAGCTTTTATAATGTCAAGTATCATTTCCTTAGACCATGAGATTGTGCAACTCCCGGATACCGTAGGAATGCTTTGGGTGTGCCAAACGTCACAACGTAACTGGGTGACTATAAAGGTGCACTACGGGTATCTCCGAAAGTGTCTGTTGGGTTGGCACGAATCGAGACTGGGATTTGTCACTCCGTGTGACGGAGAGGTATCTCTGGGCCCACTCGGTAGGACATCATCATAATGTGCACAATGTGACCAAGGAGTTGATCACGGGATGATGTGTTGCGGAACGAGTAAAAGAGACTTGCCGGTAACGAGATTGAACAAGGTATCGGGATACCGACGATCGAATCTCGGGCAAGTATCATACCGATAGACAAAGGGAATTGTATACGGGATTGATTGAGTCCTTGACATCATGGTTCATCCGATGAGATCATCGTGGAACATGTGGGAGCCAACATGGGTATCCAGATCCCGCTGTTGGTTATTGACCGGACAACATCTCGGTCATATCTGCATGTCTCCCGAACCCGTAGGGTCTACGCACTTAAGGTTCGATGACGCTAGGGTTATAAAGGAAGCTTGTATGTGGTTACCGAATGTTGTTCGGAGTCCCGGATGAGATCCCGGACGTCGCGAGGAGTTCCGGAATGGTCCGGAGGTAAAGATTTATATATGGGAAGTCCTGTTTTGGTCACCGAAAGAGTTTCGGATTTTATCGGTAACGTACCGGGACCACCGGAGGGGTCCGGGGTCCACCAAGTGGGGCCACAAGCCCCAGAAGGTTGCGTGGGCCAAGAGTGGTGAGGGACCAGCCCCTTAGTGGGCTGGTGCGCCTCCCACAAGGCCCAAGGGCAGCTAGGAGAAAAAAAGGGGGGAAACCATAGGCTTAGATGGGCCTAAGGCCCACCCTAGGGGGCGCCTCCCTCTCTCCCCTCTTGGCCGCCCCCTTGCTCCCCATCTAGGGCTGCCGCCCCCCTAGGGGTGGGAACCCTAGAGGGGGCGCAGCCCCTTCCCTTCCCCTATATATATGAGGCCTAAGGGGCTGCCCAAATACACATGTGATTCGATCCCTCGTTGGTGCAGCCCTGCGTCTCTTCTTCCTCCTCTCTTGCGGTGCTTGGCGAAGCCCTGCTGGATTGCCACGCTCCTCCATCATCACCACGCCGTTGTGCTGCTGCTGGATGGAGTCTTCCTCAACCTCTCCCTCTCTCCTTGCTGGATCAAGGCTTGGGAGACGTCACCGGGCTGTACGTGTGTTGAACGCGGAGGTGCCGTCCATTCGGCACTTGGTCATCGGTGATTTGAATCACGACGAGTACGACTCCATCAACCCCGATCACTTGAACGTTTCCGCTTAGCGATCTACAAGGGTATGTAGATGCACTCTCCTTCCCCTCGTTGCTGGTCTCTCCATAGATAGATCTTGGTGATACGTAGGAAAATTTTGAATTTCTGCTACGTTCCCCAACAAAGTATATATATATTTATATTCATAAACCTCAGACAGTACAGCTGTACAGGCGTATTACAAATCTTTGGACAACAGCGGTACACCAAACTTAGACCAACACAAAAATATCTGTGGGTCAACCAGGACAGAAGACACGTTTGAGATACGCATTTGACCACCACCATCACGTGCATAATATGTATATCAGTAGTCAATTGACCAACAGTTGGTCTAGGCATGGGCTGCAACTCCTAGCCAATAGAGAGACTCCACAAATGACTACACTGTACAGCAGGGATGGGCAACCATAACTAGCTAGGTACTAGAAAGAGAGGAGGAGTAACCTGGCTAAGGTTTCACCGTAGCACACTCTTCACTCTGCTTCCAAATAGCCAGACGAAGCTCTCTTCTTCTTCTCAGTAGCATTTCCATTCCCCTGTTCACAACCAACAAAGATCCAAGATCAATAAGTGAAGATGGTGACCTGAGAAATCATCAGTAGACTGAAGGGGACAGGCTGGAGCTACAATCTAGCCTACTGGAGTGGACTTGGAGCGTATGAGCAGCAAGAGTAGGACCAACAGGGAGGGCAAAAGAAGAAAGGTGAGTTCTTCTTCTTCTGCCACTATATATTTCTCACATACACAAAGAAGACCAGCCCAGATGCACACACAAGTCTCATAGTCATTCACAGATGCACGCAGAAGTATCCTAATTATACATAGGTGCACAAAAGTCACAGCAGGAACATCTACCCCAGATCTTGGAAGCAACAGTACTAGGAAACATGGATAAGGCATTAAGATGTAAAATAAAAAGTTCCCAGATTAATTAGGCAGCAGAAATACACCAAGATTATTCAAAGGGGTGAACATGTTCAGAACACACACACACAGAGGGGGATTAGAGAGTTGAGGCTGAAATTCATGGGGATAATATGGGGATTCACATCAGGGGAGAGAGAGTGTGGAGGATCTAGCAGCGGCATCTTTCCCGTCGCTGGCGGCGGCGCTGATCTGGGAAAGGAGCAGAGGAGCATCAGTCTGTATTATTACTTGTGTTCTCGCTGGACTAGTAGTACTAGTGGGTGCTCTGTTCGGTTGAGGACTACTAGTACAGAACTAGTACAGGGAAGAGAGATTTAGGCTTAGTTTAGAGAAAGGGAGAGGGCACGTGGAGGATAAATTAGCTTAGTAACTTATCCAGGTGCACACCTAGTACATGTACTAATGCAAGCTTAGTAAAAAGACATTAGAAAAAAAAAGTAATATTTGACTGTAGGATGACCACACTGCACCGACGTATATATTTTTATTTTCCTAGTATTCACTCGACTTAGTCTCGAAATATATATTTGCCGAACTGCAGGAAGCGAGTACAGTCAGGAGAAGGAGACGCTACAGAAGCAAACTGAGTCCGGGTCTGAGTACGAGAACTCAGGCAAGCTCTCCTTGATCATGCTGAGTAGAGCTATTTTTGAAAAAAAAACTATTCTTTGCTGCATCTTATCATCAACTTGCATAAAATGTTTTGGTAATAAATTGTGTGGAGTGACTATTGCCAAAAAGTTGGGTTAGCTGATGGAGCAGCTAATCCATTGATTTATTTATTTTTATAATTATTTGGTGGGTAGAGGGTGCCCTGGATGGACATACTGGAAGGTGGGGCCCTCTACATATGGCTAGTATATTAAAATTAAATAACTTTCACTCTTTTTATGCGCCGTACTACAACCGTGTCAACCATGGTCTCGTCTAAGACGAGTTGAGCCCAATACCATCAATGTTTTTATACTCTCCACATGGGTAAGTAGTAGTAGGATGGGCGATGAGTTCCCACGCTAATGCCGGATGGGTGCATTAGCAAGCGCTATATATATTAAGCGTTGGTGGAGTGCGGATTCCGAAACCCGACACAACGGCTAGTGACACTAGCCGGGTGGAGATATAATATACAAATGGGAAAAAGCTTAGGTTCTGAACCATGTCTCGCATCTAAGGAGATGCAGATGGCAATTATGGTTTCGAGCTCTATGGGTAAAGTGATACAAACTCTGCAGAGTTAAAGGAAAACATGAATTCATGCCAGTCTCTTGGATTGGGGATTTTGGGGACCTATTGGTGGTCTATCTTGAAATACGAGTGTTTGATAGTTTTTATAAATTGAAATAAACTTTCTGTAACAAATGTTTATTTTGAAAGGTGTTGAGTTGAGGTAGGACTTGTTGATTTCTATTGAGCTATCATGAGTGTTGCATTTTGCTATTTGAGCTTGCTGAGTACTCTGTACTCACTCTTGCTATTAATCATCTTTTTCTTAGAGCAAAGCTTGTATAAGAATCCTACTGGACCAAGTGAGGAGAGCAATGGTGATGGCTACAACTACACAGGGGACCTAGATGTGGATCCATCTAGTGCTATGTACGATCTGGATGCCACATATGGGGGTTGGGATGAATAAGTAACTATGATCTAGCTATGTAATCCAGGAACTATTTTATCACCACCTATCTAGTACTGCTAGTTGGAACTCCGGTGTTAGGAGATGTAATAATTTGGCAAACATGTGAGAAGCCTACCTGAGACTTTTAGCCCTGTGTGGCATGGTATTGTAATATAAATGACCATCTCTAGCTATTTCCCTGTTGCATATCTCTGACATGGATTATTATTTGACAAGACAAGATTTTGTCAAGAAATAATCCAAGGACTAGTGTCATTATCTATAATAATAATGACACGGGTCATCACGATAGCTTCCTTCATGCTAGAGTATTTGGTAATTTTTCATCTAGATTTGATTTTCATTTGCATCAAAGAATTATTTTTCATGCTTTGAAAACACCATAGTATTTCTATAAAGCCACGTTGGCCTACATAGTGCCGCAATCATGACCAGTATAAGTGCACTCAACTTCTCATTCGGACTCCTTGGCCACTTTCAAGACACATATCACTAATACATTTTATTTTCTTTTTCTTTTCGCTCTCGCAGGGTGACTAGGGAAAGCCACCCCCCCCCCCCTTACTTCACCGGCGAGCTCGTGGATTTGCATCCCCAATTTGTGCCAATCGAGCAAGGCCGGTTGGAGGGGAGTCCTGGTGCCTTGACTCCGTCTGGTTGATAGGTTAGGGTTTTAGTCCTTGCACGGGCATCACTTCATCTTTGAGTCGGGGCTTCGATCCTTCTTGAGTTTGTTAGTCAAAGAGAAATAGACGGAGCTCCGCGTACATTCCCGCTAACTCCTCCGAGTAGCGAGGTTAGGGTTCTCACAATTTGTAGGCGATGGTGAAATTTGATGTCAGGTTCTTAAGATCCATTCAAGGGGTTCAACTGTGACATCTATGGCTCTAGGGCACTAATCCTTATAGGAACGTGCAGGAAGACTTTTTGGTCGTCATCGACAAGGTCAGGTCGGCTCCGATATGAAAGCAGCGACAACAATGCGTTGGCGACTCGTTCTGGTGGTGACAACGGTGGCTTGATGGTCCGGAGGCCTCGATGTAACTTTTATTATATTTGTGCTGTGTTGCACTTCTAGTGAACCTTATAATAGATTTCGAGTCATTTAACAAAAATAAGATATCAACAACGCTTCAATGAGGAAATTATTCACACGCCACTGTACAAAATTCACCGCACGGCGTGAGCAAAGTCACAATTGAAGAAAACAAATGATCTTTAACAGTTACAGAAGAAATGTTTGAGAGCGTCCAATTTCATTTAGTTAGGTTATCCATTGGTTACAATAACACCCCCATAACTAGTCATGATAAAGTCAAATTCTGATAGTATTTAAAGTCAATTGCTTTTATTTTCAAGGCTTTTATCAAAGCCACGCAAAAGCAACTTGCAGGTACACACCTAGATTTAAGTTATTATTTACAGCCTGTGAATAGCCTTGATCTACGGAATCTCGATCAGAAACCAGATTTTTGCTCAGGCTATTGATCTGTAATCACAGAAAAAGAAAACCAATAAAAAGCAGATGGAGCTGGCCAGAAACCAACAACGGTCCTCGCATTACACTGCAACAATGCCACTTGTGTTAGCTCTGACAGACAGCTAGGAAACCTCACAAGTAACCACGCGTTTCCCCTCCAACCACGCACGGCGAGCCTGAGTAAGAGAGCCCCGTTTAAATTAGTACCGCTAGCCCGTAGAACTAAGAGCATCTTCAGCCGCGTCCCCAACAGACCGTTTCCATGCAATTTTGCCGCGCCGGCGTTGAAAAAAACGGCCCAGTCGCCCCCCCCCCTCCCAGAAGCCCGTTTTTCGCCGGCTCGGGCCGAAACTGGTGCCGGCAGACCCAGGCAGAACCCGGCGCCCCGGGGGCGCCTAGGGCGCCGGCACAAGCGAAAAGGGCGTGTGGGTCCGCCCTGTCGGCGAGTCCAGCGCCTATTCCCGCTGTTTCTTCTAAACCCTAAACCCTGGCGCATCGAAGGGCGGCCGGACGGCAACAAAGGTGCCAAGAAGGGGAAACACGCCGACGTGGCCACCGCTCGAGTGCAGGAGTCCATCGAGCACTGCCTCACTGACACGCAGGCCGGGCCGTCCTTCGTGAAGAGAAGACCGACGCGCGGTGGTCGGCGTTGATGTTGAGCAGTGCCGTCAAGCTCGACCTACTCCGGACCAACGTCGCCGCGAAGGAGAGAAACACCGACCTGGCTTTCCTGCTGGGCGGGGCAGACATGCTCGAGAGCAACGACGAGGCGGTCAAGGCGTGGTACTTGGTGGATTGCGGCCTCATCCTGAACCAGTTTCCCTTGACGACGCTGCCAACGCCGCCGCCGCCGCCGCCGCCGCCGCCAAGCCCGCGTGATGACGCCTCCACGACCCCAGCAGCACCGAAGCCGCGCCGACATCGCTCAGCGCAGAAGCAGCTCCGGCACCGCCAAGCCCACGCACGCCGACTCCGCCGACGCCTGGGGCCGACCCCGCCGAGTGATGTGTTGCGCACGCGAACTTGTGCCGCTCTATTTTTTGTACGTCTGACTATATCCGATCGCCGAACTGTGACTTGTGATCGCAGGACTTGTGGCGTCTTTTGTGAGAGGGAACGAGCAAGTTCGAATTTCCGCGTCCTGGGGCCGGCGCCTGGAGGCGTGACTGGGAGCTAGGTTGCCCCCAGGGGCCGAACTAGCGCCGATTCGCTCCCAGACCGCTCTTTTTTAGCGCCCTGGGGGGCCGAACGGCTGGAGATGCTCTGACGAAGGGCACACCTAGTCTTGTCGACCATCCAGCACAAGAAAACAACGGGGCCAGGCCTCATCACATGAACATAACATAGGTCATGCTACTAGTCACGTACTGTAGTTCAGCTCGATCGATCAAGAAGACATGCCATGCCATGCCCACTGACACTGCTCTCTTACGTCGCCGCCTGCTCCTGCGCTGTCGGTCGATCGTGAATGGTCACGGATCTCGATCGACAGCTAGCGACGGCGTCCGTGCGCGCGGTGCCAGGGCCATATACACCCGGGCACGCACGAAAGGCCAGGCCGGACGACGTGTCGGCGCGTCGCGGGCGCGGCGGCCGGCGCCCGACACCGTCCGCCGAGGGCGCGCTGGACCACGCCGATGCGCGCTCTCGGGAGGCAAGCATGCATGTGTCTTTTGCCTTGTACGGCGCCATGTACTTTCAGTTGTACTGTACGTACGCATCGTCAACAATATGCCGTGTTTTGTCCTCTACTAGCTCGGCCTCGGCTGTGGCGACAGGGTCCGACCCGGTGATCCATCTGTCGCTAGCTTGGTCCATCGGCTCTCAGCTAGCCCGCACTCCACCAACCGATCCTACGGTGGTTAGCCGAGCCTCGGTGCCAAGAGTTCGATCTTGCTAATCGTTTGAATTTGCACAGTATATGTTTGAATTTGAATTTGCAATTTTCCCATGGGTTTGTTACAAAATCGACCAGGAACCAATCAGGAGAGCCGGCCGGCCGGCCACCGTCCATGGCACGAGATCCACATGAAGACACCGGCGTTGGCAACCACATGCACACCACTCCATTACGTTACGAGCAACCTTTACACCAGCAGGCTAGTCAGAGGCATCCATGATCCATCCATGGATCTGGATCGACAACCTAAGAGCATCTCCAACCATTGGCCTCCCCAGGGGCGCCTAAAATCGCCGCCTGGGGAAGCCGACGCAAAAAATCGACATGGGCACGAGTTAGTCCTCAGCCGCCCGCCCCAGGGCCGACCCAGGCGCGTTCAAAAAAGGTAAATATATAGCTAATTTTAACAAAGTTCGCCGGAGTTCGGCATATATTACATAATAATCGCGGATTTTTATTACATATTATATCGAATTAAAAAAGAAACTGGCCGAACGCGGAGTAGTCGTCGTCGCCGCCGCCATCCTTGCCGCCGCCATCGTCGTCGGGCTTCTCCTCCTTGACGCGGCCGTCCCTGGTGGACCCCTGACCGGCGTCGCCAACGCGGGCTGGTGGCGGTGGCGCGTCATCGTCGTCGCGGTCCTCGGTGACTCCTCCTCCTCCTTCGTCGCGGCCCCGGCGGCGCTGCGCGAAGCACCGCGGGGCGGCGCACTGGCGCTCCCTCGCCATCTTCAAGGAGTCCGCGCGCGCCCATTCCAGGGTCGCGTCGTCGTCGAGCTCGACGTCGCCGCCGTGCTCCGTCTTCACCGCGGGGAGCCCCGGCTCCGTCTTCACCGGCGCGAGCCCCGACTCCGTCTTGGGCTTGACGAAGCGCGGAGGAGCCGACGAGGAGGCGCGCCAGCCCCCCTCGTTGATGACGATGCCGGCGCTGCGACTGCGCCGTCCGAGCGGCGTCTCCGCCGCGGGCTTGGCCTTGAAGCCGAGCAGCGCCGGAGAGCCGAAGGAGTGCGAAGAAGAGCGTGATGAGAAGGAAGAAGAGGAGGCGCCGAACCTCCTGGGCAACCATTGCCCGTCGCGTCGGCGGTGAGCCGTGGCCGTGGCGGCCGCCCTTGCCGGGGGGTATGCCAACGGCGGGTCGTTGCCCTCGAGGTACGTCAGAACGCCCTCGAGGGTGCGGCCGGGGATACCCCACCTATGTGGCATCCCTCGCTGTTCTTCAGGCCGGCCACCACCGGGGCGCCGTTGGTGGACGCCATCCTCTGCTGTTGCCGGCGCTGGGAGTACGCCGTCCACGCCGCTTGGTTGTCGGCGGCGTACTGGGGGAGGGCGAGCTGGGCGTCGGAGAGGGAGGCGCGCACGACCTCGACCTCGTCGGCGAAGTAGGAGGGTTTCGCCACGGCGTCGGGCAACGGGGGAATGGGTACTCCCCCGTTGCTGAGCCTCCACCCCGTCGGTCCGGCGCGCATGTCTGGCGGCGCCGGGATGTTCGCCTGAAACAAGAGCCAGGACTCCTGTTCGCGGAGGGAGCGGCGGCTGAAGCCGTTGGCCGCCGCCTCATCTCCGGGGAAACGCTCGGCCATCGGAGAGGGAGGGCTCGACAGCGGCGCACGGGAGAGGGAGGGCTCGACGGCGGAGCACGGGAGAGGTAGAGCTCGGCGGCTAGGGTCGGTGTCGCCAGAGGAGAGGGAGGCCACCGGCTTATATAGCCGCGCCGCGCCCATGTGTACGCGCGCGAGGGAGGGGAGGCGTCGGCACGCCGCTCCGTGATGCGCTGCCCGTGAGGAATCAATGGTAAGGCTGACCGGCGGAAGGCTTGCCATTGATTCCCTGCGGGAAACCGAGGCGTTGGGGGAAGACGACGCGCGGTGTCGCTGACGCGCCGGGCCCGCGGCTCTTTCGCGCCGAAACCGCTCGCCCCAGCGCCCCCAGCGCGCCTGGTTCGGCTTGGGTCCGACCGGCGAAAATCGGGCTCCTGGGACGCGACTGGGCTGATTTTTAGCGCCGGCACGAAAAAAATCGTTCGGGAAGGCTTTTCTGAGGACGCGGCTGGAGATGCTCTAACGATGCCATATCCGCGAGCGCGCAGTGTCGTCGCTCCCGGACACGAATGGCCAGCTGGTGCGTGCCCGACACAACCGGCTCGCGTCGGGCGCCCCTGGACCACGGCGACGCGTGTGCATCGGCGGCAGGCGCAGCTCGTGCGCGCGCGGCGGTACTGGCGCCGGCATGTCTTTTTTGTACGGACCGGTACATCTAGCTGTACTTGTACGTAGGCATCTCTCGTCGCGCGCGCGACCCCGCAACCGCCGCTCGATGTGCCGAAGGATGGACGTCTCAGATTTCGGTAGCTGGACATAGAACACTGGTTCCTGTTTTAAGGGGACAAATTCATTGTTTTGACTTTTTTTTCTTAAGAGTCAATTACATCACCGATGCTTAAACTTGGCGAGGAAAATCAATTTAGTATCAAAACTTGCGTCATACATTGAACTGGTGCTACAAGTTGGCTCGTCGTGCAAATACGGTGCAAAACTCGTTTATATACGCATGTGGCGCTGACGAAGCATGACAACATGGCGTGAGGGCCCATTGTCATTGACCGGGCAGTGTAGACCAGGCGTGTGACGTTTTTTTGCGAAAAAACCCTCTACTTTTTTTATTGCGTAAAAAAGCCTTGACAGGTGTGGGACCCATTATCAGCGAAAGAGCACAAGTTATGTTAGAATGGAAATATTGCAGGCTCGAGGAATCGTACCGCGACCTCCCCTAACCGAACCGCGCAGCTAACCAACCCACAAGGATATACACTTCATGCCTTACAAGCATACTTCGTCATTATATCGTTGCATTTAACAACATAGATTAAGACTTTTAATTCCAACAAAAAGATGTGAACATGAGGGAAGCAGCTCGCCTGACGTACGGCACCTGCCATTGGAGGCACTGACATGTGGGACTGATTCCCGGCGGGCCCACTTGTCAGTGGCCGAACGGTAGCCTGCCGCACGGCAGAGGATCCTCGTCTGGACATGAGGGTTAGAACACGGGCCTGCGGTACACAATCTGACGGGAATGACCACCACAACAAAGGCATTTTTGTCTCTACATACGATTGTTACATTTTATGTCCACAACCGACCGCGCTCATGGGCGAAAAATGGACTGCAGTTAATACGACCTATTTTCAACGTGTGTTTCGTTTTTCTTTTAATTTTTAAAGTTGTAAAAAATATGTGAATCCTTGTTATAAAAATATATGTGAATCCTTGTTATAAATGGACCGCCGCACCATCTGCAGGTGACACATTAGGCTCATATATTTTTACCATACATCTATTTGTATTTAGTTAATTTATTTTTCCACACAGACAAACTTTATCAAAACACATAAAAACTTACAAAGAAACATTAGAAACAATTCAAGCATGAACTCTTTTATATACTACATGAATATTTTATTTACAAACTTGTGAAAGTTAAAACTTGTAAGTAAATTTATTTACATATATATTATAAAGTTAATTTATTATTTCTATTTAATATGCAAACACTTTTCAAAATTATACAAACATTTGTATAATTCGTAATTTAATTTTATGGATATTTGTAAATTAATAGGTGGGCATTTTTTGGAATTAAATGAGCATCTTTTGTGTAATTTATTTTATTTATATGTATATTATTGATAATTCGGATTTATATATTTATCACAAATTCTAAAAATGAAGACAAACACAGTATGTTTTGGCTCATATTAGATCCCCCAAGGCAGTGTTTTTTCAGATTTAGTAAAATTATTAATATATGTTGTTTAAGCAAAAGATATAACATATGTGTATCCACCAAGCCGTCAAATGGTGTAGAGGTTGGGTGGCTAGCCGAGCGAGTGGATGGTCCAAGTATGCAGTTCAAGTCTTCGTCTTAATTTATGTTATTTTTCATTCTAATATAAAATTTGTGCTACAGCTGGTTTTCGCAAAAGTCAGGGGCTTTCTCGTGCAAAGAAATAAAATTCCGAGTTTTTTTTTGCAAAAGCAGCACGCCACACGCCTACTCTACATGGGGAGGTCACTGGCAATGGGCCTCATGCTACGCTGTCACGCCTCATCAGCGCTGCATGCGTATTCAAACGAATTTTGCACTGTATTTGCACGCCCGAGCCAAGTTGTGGCACCAGTTCAATGTATGCGGCAAGTTTTGGCACTAAAGTGACTTTTCTTGTCAAGTTTAAGCACCGGTGGTGTAATTGACTGAACTTAAGCACGATTTGACCATATGTGCAAAAGTTTTTCAGATTAATCATTTTTCTACCGTCATTGTCTTTGACGATACGATAGCACATCCTACTGCCAAGGCCTTTGACGGTAGGACTTACTTACACTGTCTCATTCGTTCTGTGTGAAAAAGACCATAACGCCATGATCTTTAATGGCAGGGGCATGCATTTAATTATAATAAGGGCACGCATGCAATAAAAGATCTGTTTTTTGCAAAAAAGAGGCTATGACGGTAGGTCTTTTTTTTTGCAAAATATTAGAGGTGGCGGTGCAGGTAAATCCAAATACAATGACGTTAGAAAAAGGGTCAGATCCGAAATAATTTTGCACATAGGGTCAGATTATGCTAAAGTAGTGGAAAAGGGTCAAAACAATGAATTTGGCCTCTTAAGGGCATCTTCAAGGTGGATCTTAAACCGTCCGGACCGCAGAAGCCATCAAGCACGGTCCTATATCGGTCCGAGGCGTGGTTCAGACGTGTTTTCTCACATAAACCAGAGACAAATGTGATGGAGGTTTATGGGAGTCTGGGCCGATCCCAAGCCCGTTTCTGAACGCCTTGTCGCACCAAAAAACCCTCCTCCTTCCCGCGTGTGCTTTCCGTCCGGTTCCAGCTGCTCGCATTCATGCCATTGTAGAGTGTGCCGCTCCACATCAAAGGCGGCTCAGGGCTGACGCGACCTCTCACTGCCTCCGTCGTTGAAGCTACGCTCCGGGCGACGGTGCCGCCCGCTGCACGGCCGGCTGAACAAAGCCTCCTTGTAGCATTCAAAGGCCTCAATTAAACCCACATGGAAGCCGAGATATCTACTCCGGCCACACGTCCGTTCATGAGCGGGCCGACATTAGACGCAACGACGACCGAGCTCCCCCCGTCCACCTCTCCCCATCTCCTTCACCACTTTCTCCACTCTTTCGATGGCTTTCAAAGAGCAGTTCTCCGACATACAAGCCGACTAGGTGGCCCGTCGATCCCACCGGATACAAGCGAGGCAGCTTGCTACTCCACCTCCCTCGCCTAGCCCGACGGAGCCAGTTGCCGCCCAAGACGGCGCGTGGTTCAGCAACTCGCTGCTCGAGGTCAGCTCGATGAGGAGTGACGAGTTGCTCCACGTCGGCACTGCGGGGAGCACGGTAGCACGGGCATCGCCGCATCATATTGCGCCTCCCGTGTCCGCGATCGCGCCTCTCGTGTCTGCGACTGCGCCTCTCGTGTCTGCAACCGTGCCACCGGTGCCTGTTGTCGTGCCTCCCGTGCCTGCGACTGCTTGTCCTGTGCCCGCGGCCGCACCATGCAGGAAGTGACAGAAGTCGGGTGTGCGGAGAACGACGAGTCAGTGGCCAGCGCTTCCGCGTCCGCCGTCATCATCCAGGAGAGGTAGAACATGGGAGGCTGCAGCCGCTTGGGTCCCATGCAGGCCACCGACGACGTGATGCGATGTAAACATCCAGTGTCTTGCCCGCTTCTTCTTTTGCGAGGATGTTAATTGAGCACGCATGGGCTCCACGGAAGCGCAGTCGGCCTCTTCCCCTCCTGCTAAAGTATTAGCCGGGGGATCCACTTCGATGAGCGGTGGGGAAGCGAGTGGTCCTTCCGCTGAAGCATATACCTCCAGGGCTCCCCGACAGTCTATTGATTGGGCTGCCGGACTAACTATAATGAAATTCGTCATGTTTATTTCAAATCCCATTGTCTTTGCATGAATTTCGTCCGGCTGGTTTGAGTTGTTGTGAAAATGTATGCGACTACGGATGGATAGTGTCCTCCCGCACCTGTGTCTGCAGAATGGTCCCCCCTTCCGCTGACGGATCCGAGAGGAAATTTATGGGTCGTCGTTGCCCGTTGGAGATGCCCTAAGGTTGTGAACGAAGATTTTTTTCTTTGAAAAGGAGGAAATCCTGGCCTCCGCATGCGGTTCTACAGAGTCTAAGAAAATAAATAGAAAGATCAACCTAAACTAACCTACGAGGCGCTGTCTTTCATGCGCTAGATGTAACACAGCTCCATCTGTTGGCCCCTCCAGTGAACATTTGCTCCAAAACAATGCTCCCAAGAGGGAGAACCATACCATAGTCTCCCTCATCATCTAATCCGGGAGACCTTGACATAGAGTTTGCCCCAGAAAAAGTCCTCCTTGGATGAAGAGGGGCATGCCATCTGTAACTACCCACGAACCCAAACGGTGCCCACCACGACATATCTCTCATGAAGACGCCTCTAGTAGAAAAGGGGGCAAAGGTCCAGGCCGGGTCAGCCATTAGTCCCGGTTCAGTCTAGAACCGGGACCAATGGGGGCATTGGACCCGGTTCGTGAGCCCAGGGGGCCGGCCGGGCCACGTGGCCCATTGGTCCCGGTTCGTCTGGACCTTTGGTCCCGGTTGGTGGGATGAACCGGGACCAATGGGCCTCGCTCCTGGCCCACCACCATTGGTCCCGGTTGGTGGCATGAACCGGGACCAAAGGCTCCCCTTTAGTCCCGGTTCATGCCACCAACCGGGACCAGTGGTGGTGCCTATATATGAAGGAAATATGCCCTAGAGGCAATAATAAAGTTATTATTTATTTCCTTATATCATGATAAATGTTTATTATTCATGCTAGAATTGTATTAACCGGAAACATAATACATGTGTGAATACATAGACAAGCAGAGTGTCACTAGTATGCCTATACTTGACTAGCTCGTTGATCAAAGATGGTTAAGTTTCCTAGCCATAGACATGAGTTGTCATTTGATTAACGAGGTCACATCATTAGTTGAATGATCTGATTGACATGACCCATTCCATTAGCTTAGCACCCGATCGTTTAGTATGTTGCTATTGCTTTCTTCATGACTTTTACATGTTCCTATGACTGAGATTATGCAACTCCCGTTTACCGGAGGAACACTTTGTGTTCTACCAAATGTCACAAGGTAACTGGGTGATTATAAAGGTGCTCTACAGGTGTCTCCAAAGGTACTTGTTGGGTTGGCGTATTTCAAGATTAGGATTTGTCGGTAATGCACATCACATAAGCCTTGCAAGCATTGCAACTAATATGTTAGTTGTGAGATGATGTATTACGGAACAAGTAAAGAGACTTGCCGGCAACGAGATTGAACTAGGTATTGGATACCGACGATCGAATCTCGGGCAAGTAACATACCGATGACAAAGGGAACAGCGTATGTTGTTATGCGGTCTGACCGATAAAGATCTTGTAGAATATGTAGGAGCCAATATGGGCATCCAGGTCCCGCTATTGGTTATTGATCGGAGACGTGTCTCGGTCATGTCTGCATTGTTCTCGAACCGTAGGGTCCGCACGCTTAACGTTACGATGATAGTTATTATGAGTTTATACATTTTGATGTACCGAAGGTAGTTCGGAGTCCCGGATGTGATCACGGACATGGCTAGGAGTCTCGTAATGGTCGAGACATAAAGATCGATATATTGGAAGCCTATATTTGCACATCGGAATCGTTCCAGGTGAAATCGGCATTTTACCGGAGTACCGAGGGGTTACTAGAACCCCCCGGGGGGTTAATGGGCCTTCATGGACCATAAGGGAGAAGAGAGGGGCCGGCCAGGGCAGGCCGCGTACCCCCTCCCCCCTAGTCCGAATAGGACAAGAAAGGGGGGGGCGGCGCCCCCCTTTCCTCTTCTCCTCCCCCCTTTCCTTCTCCAACAAGGCAAGAGAGGGGGAGTCCTACTCCCGGTGAGAGTAGGAATCCTCCAGGCGCACCCCTTGGGGCCGGCCGCACCTCCCCCTCCCTCCTTTATATACGGGGGCAGGGGGCACCCTAGAACACACAAGTTGATCTTCGTGATCGTTCCTTAGCCGTGTGCGGTGCCCCCCTCCACGATATTACACCTTGGTCATATTGTAGCGGTGCTTAGGCGAAGCCCTACGATGGTTGAACATCAAGATCGTCACCACGCCGTCGTGATGACGGAACTCCTCCCCGAAGATTTTCTGGATCGGAGCCCAGGGTGCGTCATCGAGTTGTACGTGTGTCAAGAACTCGGAGGTGCCGGAGTAACGGTGCTTGGATCGGTTGGACCGGGAAGACGTACGACTACTTCCTCTACGTTGCGTCAACGCTTCCGCTTCGGTCTACGAGGGTACGTAGACAACACTCTCCCCTCTCGTTGCTATGCATCACCATGATCTTGCGTGTGCGTAGGAATTTTTTTTGAAATTACTACGTTACCCAACAATATATACCCCCCTCGCACAAGAGCAGAGCGCACTGCTCTGTTTTTCTGGCCGAGGGGGGGAGGGCTTGGTGGTGCTCTAGCTCACCTCCTATGCACACAAGGTGTTCGATGGAATGCCCGAGCCACACTAAATAAGCCTTCTCCTCTCCAAGCTCGACCTCCAAGCTCCATTTTCCTCAATATTTGTCTAGGTTTAGCGGTCCTTCACGCCTTGCCCCCGTCTTCACCGCCTGTCTATGATTCGGATGTGGTATATATATTATCTTTATAACTATTGGTTCATTTATTGTTTATGAAAATTATGCCGATCAATGTGACATAGATTTTATTTATCTAGGATGTATGTGAACCGGAAATTCCAACCGATCCTATTGTCGAGAGGTTAAATTTAGTTGAAGAAGAAAACAATTTCTTGAAGGAAAAAATTAAAAAATTGAGGAGGAGAAGATGATATTGGAGTTGCATGTTGCGGATGTCGTCGATGATCACAAGATCAAGATGGATGCAATGCGCTTGAAGATTAGAAAGATTAGAAAATATGCCATTCATACCGAGGCTTGGTATCATTATGCCGTTGGATCAATTGTTACCTTGGTTGCGATTATGATCGCCTTTGTTTTCGCATCTAAATGTTTTACATAGTTTCAATGTATGGTTTAATTAATTAGATGCTCTGGAGAGCTATATGTTGTTAGATGAGAACTATGTATGTACTTTGGTTTTAATGTGCTGATGAACTTCTATTAATTTGGACACTTAATTATATATAATGCACGCAGATGAACCGGCAATGGATGTATGGTGACAGACACACCTCCGAGTACATTAAGGGCGTGCATGAGTTTCTTGATGCGTCTGAGGCAAACAAGCAGAATGGTTTGATGTGTTGTCCATGCACTAAATGTGGGAATACGATGTCTTACTCTAACCGGAAAATCCTTCACACCCACCTGCTTTACAAGGGTTTCATGCCACACTATAATGTTTGGACGAGGCACGGAGAAATAGGGGTTATGATGGAAGACGACGAAGAAGAAGAGTACGATGACAACTATGTGCCCCCTGAATACGGTGATGCTGCAACGGGGGGAGATGGTGAAGATCAAGAGGAACCAGACGATGTGCCCAATGATGCTGCAACGGGTGAAGCTGCTGAAGATCAAGAGGAACCAGACGATGTGCCCGATGATGATGATGATCTTCGTCGGGTCATTATTGATGCAAGGACGCAATGCGAAAGTCAAAAGGAGAAGCTGAAGTTCGATCGCATGTTAGAGGATTACAAAAAAGGGTTGTACCCCAATTGCGAACATGGCAACACAAAGCTCGGTACCGTACTGGAATTGCTGCTGTGGAAGGCAGAGAATGTTGTGCCTGACAAAGGATTTGAGAAGCTACTGAAAATATTGAAGAAGAAGCTTCCAAAGGATAACGAATTGCCCGACAGTACATACGCAGCAAAGAAGGTCGTATGCCCTCTAGGATTTGAGGAGGAGAAGATACATGCATGCCCTAATGACTGCATCCTATACCGCAGTGCATACAAGGATCTGAACGCATGCCCGGTATGCGGTGCATTGCGGTATAAGATCAGACGAGATGACTCTGGTGATGTTCACGGCGAGCCCCACAGGAAGAGGGTTCCTTCGAAGGTGATGTGGTATGCTCCTATAATACCACGGTTGAAACATCTGTTCAGAAATGGAGAGCATGCCAAGTCGATGCGATGGCACAGCGAGGACCGTAAGAAAGACGGGAAGTTGACTGCACCCGCTGCCGGGTCGCAGTGGAGAAAAATCGAGAGAAAGTACTGGGATGAGTTTGCAAAGGACCCAAGGAACGTATGGTTTGGTTTAAGCGCGGATGGTATTAATCCTTTCGGGGAGCAGAGCAGCAATCACAGCACCTGGCCTGTGACTCTATGTATGTATAACCTTCCTCCTTGGATGTGCATGAAGCGGAAGTTCATTATGATGCCAGTTCTCATCCAAGGCCCTAAGCAACCCGGCAACGACATTCATGTGTACCTAAGGCCATTAGTTGAAGAACTTTTACAGCTATGGAATGGAAACGGTGTACGTACGTGGGATGAGCATAGACAAGAGGAATTTAACCTAAAGGAGTTGCTGTTCGTGACCATCAACGATTGGCCCGCTCTCAGTAACCTTTCAGGACAGACAAACAAAGGATACCACGCATGCACACACTGTTTAGATGACACTGAAAGTATATACCTGGACAAATGCAGGAAGAATGTGTACCTGGGCCATCGTCGATTTCTTCCGACCAACCATCAGTGTCGAAATAAAGGCAAGCATTTCAAAGGCGAGGCAGATCACCGGAAGAAGCCCGCCATGCGTACCGGTGATCACGTACTTGCTATGGTCAATGATTTACACGTAATCTTTGCAAAGGGTCCCGGCGCACTAGCTGTTCCGAATGACGCTGAGGGACACGCACCCATGTGGAAGAAGAAATCTATATTTTGGGACCTACCCTACTAGAAAGACCTAGAGGTCCGCTCTTCAATCGACGTGATGCACGTGACGAAGAACCTTTGCATGAACCTGCTAGGCTTCTTGGGCGTGCATGGAAAGACAAAAGATACACCTGAGGCACAGGAGGACCCGCAAAGTTTGCACAAAAAAGACGGCATGCCTCCGAAGCAGTATTAAGGTCCTGCCAGCTACGCTCTTACGAAAGAAGAGAAAGAAATCTTCTTTGAATGCCTGCTCAGTATGAAGGTCCCGACTGGATTCTCGTCGAATATAAAGGGAATAATAACTATGCCAGAGAAAAGTTCCAGAACCTAAAGTCTCATGACTGCCACGTGATTATGACGCAACTGCTTCCGGTTGCATTGAGGGGGCTTCTATCGGAAAACGTCTGATTAGCCATTGTGAAGCTATGTGCATTCCTCAATGCAATCTCTCAGAAGGTGATCGATCCAGAAATCGTACCAAGGCTAAGGAGTGATGTGGCGCAATGTCATGTCAGTTTTGAGCTGGTGTTCCCACCATCCTTCTTCAATATCATGACACACGTCCTAGTTCATCTAGTCGACGAGATTGTCATTCTGGGGCCTGTATTTCTACATAATATGTTCCCCTTTGAGAGGTTCATGGGAGTCCTAAAGAAATATGTCCGTAACCGCGCTAGGCCAGAAGGAAGCATCTCCATGGGCCATCAAACAGAGGATGTCATCGGGTTTTGTGTTGACTTCATTCCTGGCCGTAAGAAGATAGGTCTCCCTAAATCGCGGTATGAGGGGAGACTGACTGGAAAAGGCACTCTTGGAAGTGACTCAATAATATGCAGGGACGGATATTCTTGGTCTCAAGCACACTACACAGTTCTACAGAACTCTACCTTGGTGACCCCGTATGTCGATGAACACAAGAACAGTCTGCGATCCAAACACCCGGAGCAGTGCGACGACTGGATTACATGTGAACACATCAGGACTTTCAGCAGTTGGTTGGAAGCACGTCTCAGAGGTGACAACACTGTTTGTGATGAGTTGTACTTGTTGTCCAGGGGACCATCTTTGACTGTATTGATTTACAAAGGATACGAGATAAATCGGAATACATTTTATATGATTAACCAAGATCAAAAGAGCACCAACCAAAACAGCGGTGTCCGCTTTGATGCAACAACCGAGAAGGGAAAGGACACATATTATGGTTACATAGTTGACATATGGGAACTGGACTACGGACATGATTTTTAGGTCCCTTTTTTAAGTGCAAATGGGTCAATCTGTTGGGAGGCGGGGTACAGGTAGACCCACAGTATGAAATGACAAAAGTGGATCTGAAAAATCTTGGGTACACTAACGAACCGTTCGTCCTAGCCAATGATGTGGCACAGGTTATCTATGTGAAGGACATGTCTACCAGACCGAGAAAAAGAAAAGACAAGGAAGCGAATACATCATACGATGAGCCAAAGCGCCACATAGTTCTTTTAGGAAAAAGGGACATCCTGTGAGTGGAGGGCAAGACAGACATGTTTGAAGATTATGAAAAGTTTCATGAAATTCCTCCCTTCAATGTCAAGGCTGACCCAAGCATCCTGATAAACGATGAAGATTATCCATGGTTACGGCGCAATAGGCAAATGACACAAGTGAAGAAAAAGTGAAGACTTTCTCCCGCAACTATTATGATGATACCATGCCAACTTTGTAACACACGAGTATGCCATGCCAACTTTTTCAGAGTTCATTTGAAAACTATGAATTTAGGTCGAATTTTCTCTATAGGTGCATCTATGTTCATTTTTTTAGTAAAGTTAATCACAAACTTGTGATTCACACAAATTTCAAAGAATTCAAATTTTAACTATTCAAATTTGAAAACTAATGGCACTAACAGAAAGTTTATAATTTTTCTAAAACTAATGACACTAACAGAAAGTTTATAATTTTGCTGACCTAAAAGCAAAAAGAATTAAAAAATAAAGCAAAAAACAAAAGAAAATAAATAATACAGAAAACAAAACAAAAAACTGGAAAAAACAAAAAACTAATGGCACTAACAGAAAGTTTATAATTTTTGTGACCTAAAAGAAAAAAGAAATCACAAAAAAAGTAAGTATTTAGTTCTAAGTAGAGATGAAAAAATAAATAGCAAAAAAGAAAAAAATGCCTATAATATTTGTTATGACTAACCAAAATTACCAAATTGAGTATAATGATAAAACACAGTAATATTAAATAGCAGGAAAACGAATGACTCAAAAATCAATTTTTATAGTAAAGTTAGTCATAAACCAATGACTCAAAAACAAAAGAAAGTTTATAATTTTTCTAAAACTAAAAGCAAAAAGAATTTAAAAATAAAGCAAAAAACAAATGAAAATAAATAATGCAAAAAACAATACAAAAAAACTAGAAGAAAATAAAAATAGTGCCACCTACTAGGCCCCGCGACCTGAATACGACTAGAAACCCTACCATGGGCCAGGATTCAGGCCCGCAGGAGGCCCAGTAGGCCCACAGGCACATTGTGACAGATTAGGCCCGAAAGCCTGCAGTTGAGAGGAGCTCGAGAGGGTGGGCGCAACAGCACTTATAAACCACTCTCGGGCCCTCTCAACTAGCAAGGTGGGACTAAACTTTTGGGCACGGGGCAACCGAAGGCCTTTGGTCCCGGTTGGTGGGACGAACCGGGACCAAAGGGCGAGAAGCGGCGGCCTTTGGTCCCGGTTGGTGGCACCAACCGGGACTAAAGGTGGGCACTGGTCCCGGTTTGTGCCACGAATCGGGACCAAAGCCGTTGCTATATAAGCAACACTTGGGAATTTTTCACAGTTTCCCTTGCCAGTTGCCCCCGACGACGCCGACCTCATCGACGCCGCCAGGCTGCCCCGACGCCGTCCGCCGCCCCTGCCGTCTCCCCCGACCGCGCCGTCGCCGTCGCTCGTGCCTCGTCGTCGCCATCTCCGTCGTCGTCGCCGACGTCGTCCCCAAGCCCGCGCACCCCTGCCCTCGCCCCCGAGCGCGCGCGCCTCCGCCGTCCCCGAGCCTTCCTCGTCGCCGACGCCACCTCGGGGTGAGGGCCGCCCCGTTCCCCTGCTCCTTCCCCTGTACTGGCCGCCGCCGCCGCGCGCTGCCATCGCGCCGCCGCCCCTGCCCTTCGCTGCCACCTCGCGCCGCCCCTGCCCTTCGCTAACGCCGCCCCTGCCCTTCATTTTTTTAGTTTAATTTTTTTTCATACGTGTATGTATATTGTATATGTGTATGTATAATGGATATGTGTATGTGTATGTATAATGCATATGTGTATGTATAATGTTCATATATATATATAATGTATAATGTATAATGTTCATATGTGGTTAGTTTAATTTTTTTTATTCATAGAAATTTTGTTCATATATATATATAAAGTTTTTTTTCATAGAAAGTTTTTTGTTCATACATAGAAAGTTAGAAGAAAATTTAGAATATACTAAAATTTAGAAGAAAAAGAAGGATAGGAAAGAAGAAAATAAGAAGGGTAAGAAAGAAGAAGAGGAAAGGAAGAAGAGGAGAAATAAATAAGAAGAGGAAAAAAGAAGAAAAAGAAGATGAGAAGAAGAAAGGAATAGAGGAGAAGAAGAAAAAATGAAATTTTTTCTTCTTCTCCTCTATTCCTTTCTTCTTCTCCTCTTTTTTTTCTTTTTTTTCTTCGATCTTCTCCTCTATTCATTTCTTGTTCTCCTCTTTTTTTTCTTCTTTTTTTTCTTCTTTTTTCTTCGATCTTCTCCTCTATTCCCTTTTTGTCGTCGTCGCTATACCCCTCCCGATAACTACAACACGAGGGGGGGTCGATATACCCCTCGGATAACTTCAACATGAGGGGCGGTCGATATATATACCCCTCTCGACTGTGATAACTTATACCGCGGGAGTACCCCTCGACCCTCTCGCTCGACCAAAACTCTCGAGGACACCCAAACCCTAGAAAAAAAGATGTCGGTTTCCTACCCCCTCCCGCCGCGCCCCTACCCGACAAACTCTCTCGAGGCCACCCCAAACCCTTGAAGCGTTGTCGAGGCCACCCCAAACCCTAGAGAAGCAGCGTCGAGGCCACTAATTAATATATATGATTCCTTACTATGATTAGCTAGCTAGTTCTACGTTTGCCACTAATATATCCATCTGTCATGTTTGAATAATAATTGCCATGTTGTAAATTTTTGTAGAAACTATGGACACCTCCCGAGATGAAGCAAAAGAAGCGTTGTTGAGGCACATAATCACAATGGGAAGTGATGCCATCTGCTCGTTGTTTCTCAACGACACCGATGGTCTGGAAGGAGAGGGTGAAGAAGCTGGCTCCGGTGACCTAATGCCGGTGCAAGAAGGAAAACATGAGGATGGCTCCGGTGACCCAATGCCGGTGCAAGAAGGAGACCGTGATGACGGCTCCGATGACCGAACCGAGTCCGGCCAGGTATATATATTAGTTAAGCCTGTGCTGACTAGCTAATTGATGCATTCATTGTTTTGGTATGTACACATATTAATTAAGTATTTGTTCTTTTTTCTAGCCCTCCGGATCGAGCACAACTGAGGTAAATAGACGAGGTGAAAGCACAAGTGCTCCTCAGGTGGTTTTGGTAATTAATGTCAACATATCTCTTGTTGGACTAATGTTTCTATCTAGTATATTTAAGATAAGTTCAACAATGGAGTGGCATGAACTAAAGGTTGTGGGAACTCCTTCATGATGCTAAGGACAAGGGATTGGCTAAAGCTTCAAGCTCAAGACTCTTCATTTTACACTTTTAGTGATCCAAGATCACATTGAGTCTATAGGAAAAGCCAATACTATTAAGAAGGGATGAGGTGCTGCTTAATGAGCCTTTTCCTCTATGTGCTTAATGATATGCTCCAGAATCCTCAACTACTTTCCCACTTCCACATATGACCTAAACCCAAAGCCAAACTCCGCCCCACCGACTCTTTCTATCCGGCGCCACCGAGTTTCATATGTCATAAGCCACTGCCAAAACCCTAGCAAATCGGTTCTACCGATAGGGATCTCGGTCTCACCAAGATGGGATTGCAATCTCACTGTGTATGTCCATTGTTGACATCGGTCTCACCGAGTTTAGGCAATCGGTACTACCGAGATTGCATTGCAAACTCTCTGTTTCCCATTTGTAACTTTTCGGTCTCACCGAAAGAGCAAATCGGTCCCACCGAGTTTGCCTGACCAACTCTCTGGTTAGCTAATTACCAAATCGGTCTCACCGAGTTTGTGTAATCGGTCTCACCGAGATTACGTTATGCCCAAACCCTAACCATATCGGTCCTACCGAGATGCATGTCAGTCCCACCGAAAATCTCTAACCGTCACTAGGTTTACCATTTCGGTCCGACCGAGTTTATTGATTCGGTCCCATCGAGATTGGTAGATTGTGTGTAACGGTTGGATTTTAAGTGGAGGCTATTTATACCCCTCCACCTCCTCTTCATTCGTGAAGAGAGCCATCAGAACACACCTACACTTCCAATTCATATGTTCTGAGAGAGGAACCACCTACTCATGTGTTGAGACCAAGATATTCCATTCCTACCATATGAATCTTGATCTCTAGCCTTCCCCAAGTTGCTTTCCACTCAAATCTTCTTTCCACCAAATCCAAATCCTGTGAGAGAGAGTTGAGTGTTGGGGAGACTATCATTTGAAGCACAAGAGCAAGGAGTTCATCATCAACACACCATTTGTTACTTCTTGGAGAGTGGTGTCTCCTAGATTGGCTAGGTGTCACTTGGGAGCCTCTGACAAGATTGTGGAGTTGAACCAAGGAGTTTGTAAGGGCAAGGAGATCGCCTACTTCGTGAAGATCTACCGCTAGTGAGGCAAGTCCTTCGTGGGCGATGGCCATGGTGGGATAGACAAGGTTGCTTCTTCGTGGACCCTTCGTGGGTGGAGCCCTCCGTGGACTCGCGCAACCGTTACCCTTCGTGGGTTGAAGTCTCCACTAACGTGGATGTAGGATAGCACCACCTATCCGAACCACGGGAAAAACATCCGTGTCTCCAATAGCGTTTGAATTCTCCAAACCCTTCCCCTTACATTCTTGCAAGTTGCATGCTTTACTTTCCGCTGCCTATATACTCCTTGCATACTTGCTTGATATGTATTGTGTATGTTGAAATTGTGCCTAAAACATCACTCAAACCAAAAAGGCTTAAAAACTACTACTTTAGCACTAAGTGTCTAATCACCCCCCCTAGACACATACACTTCTAGATCCTACAAGTGGTATCAGAGCTTTGGTCTCTATTGCCTTGGTTTAATCACCTTTGGAGGAAGATGGATGTGTCTACTTTAGGGAGTCTTAGACATAGAGTGCCTATTCTTGATGAAGAGTATTTTCATGAATGGAAAAATGAGATGCTTGTGATTTTCACTCAATACCATTTGAACAAGTATATTGCTAGTCCTTGTGCTCCTCATGTTGATCCTATGCATCCCACTCTAGATGAAGATATTGACATGATTCACAATCTTAGAACCGCTGAGCTCATCATTAGAGGATTGCCCAAAAACTTGATTGCTAGTTTACCCACTCTTAAATGCGCCTATACTACATGGAAATTTCTTGAGGAACGATTCCCCAATTATTCCTTGAAAAATTTGGATGAAATTTTCCATAAATCTATTGCCTTGAGTAAGATGAACTCTAGTGATCCTAGTTTTGGTAATTGTCTATTTGAGCTTACTAATCTCATGCGTGATAAAGGAAATGTTGGAATTATTGGTGATATCATAAACGAATCCATAAGAATTCATAAAAGTGACCACTTTGATGATCATTTATCTAATGAATTACCCTCTCTAGGATATGATCAATCACAAGAGGATGTTGAACATGGATACTATGATGAAGATGATGAGAGTGACTCCGATCTTGATGATGCAATGAGACACTTTGGTCTTATGGCTAATCTTCGAGGATATGTGTCAGGAGGAAAGGAATGGGTTCTCGACAGTGGATGTACCGATCATATGACCGGAGATGAAGAGATGTTCCGTGAGCTTGCTGAGAATGACGGCCCTCGAAAATATGTCACCTTTGGTGATAATTCAAAGGGTAAGGTGGTTGGCCTTGGTAAGGTGGCCATCTCACATGATAGCTCCATTCAAAATGTCATGCTCGTTGAATCTCTTGGGTACAACTTACTTTCAGTATCTAGACTTGCTGATTTCGGTTTGAATGTCCTATTTACTGAGGTAGATTGCCAAGTGTTTCGACGAGACAATCATAAAATGCTCTTTACCGGTATACGTAGAGGTGACCTTTATATTGTCGATTTCTCAAAAAGGGCACAACCTAAAACTTGCTTTATTGCTAAATCCTCAAAAGGTTGGTTGTGGCATAGACGACTAGGACATGTTGGCATGAGAAACCTTGACAAGCTTATTAAAGGAAATCATATCCTTGGAGTTAACGATGTCATATTTGATAAGGATAGACTTTGCAGTGCTTGTCAGGCAGGTAAACAGGTTGGAGGAAGGCATCCCGTGAAGAACATCATGACCACAAGGAGGCCACTTGAGCTACTTCATATGGATCTCTTTGGTCCCAATGCCTACAAGAGTCTCGGTGGAAATTTCTTTGGTCTAGTTATAGTTGATGATTTTTCAAGATTTTCGTGGGTGTTCTTTCTTGATGATAAATCGCAGGTCCAAAAGATCTTCAAAAACTTCGCTAGAAATGCCCAAAATCAGTTTGGTGTGAAGATCAAGAAGGTTCGGAGCGACAACGGAATGGAGTTCAAGAACGCAAATGTGAATACCTTTCTTGATGAAGAAGGGATTTCACATGAGTTCTCGGCTACCTACACACCTCAACAAAATGGAGTTGTTGAGAGGAAGAACCGGACGCTCATCAAAATGGCGAGAACGATGCTTGATGAGTACAAGACACCGAAGCACTTCTAGGCAGAAGCGGTTGAGACGGCTTGTCATGCAACAAATCGCTTGTATCTTCACAAGCTACTCGGCAAGACGGCATACGAGCTCCTCACCGGTAACAAACCCCAAGTTGGATACTTTCGAGTATTTGGCTCAAAGTGCTACATTCTAGATAAGCATCGTCGTTCAAAGTTTGCTCCTAGGTCTCATGAAGGTTTCCTACTTGGTTATGGATCAAACTCTCACACTTACCGTGTCTACAACAATTTCACCCGAAAGGTTGAAGAAACGGTAGATGTGAAGTTTGATGAATCTAATGGCTCGCAAGTAGAGCAATTGCCAATTGATGTAGGAGACAAAGACCCTTCGGAAGCAATTCAAGACTTGTCGATTGGCAAAATTCGTCCAACGGAGGTGAAGGAGAGTACCTCGTCTGTCCAAGTGGAAGCTTCTACTTCACGACAAGGTGAACCAAGAATTGACACGGAAGCATCCACAAGTGGGACACACCAAGATGAAGAAAACGAGGAAATACGTCAAGACGAACATCAACAACCTCCTTCTCCACCACGACAAGAGAACAACAACGTCAACAATGGAGAAGATCATGAAGAAGAACAAGATGAAGAGGAAGTTCAACGAAGTCCCAAGCAAAAGCTTTCACGAGTTCAAGCAAGAATTTCCAGAGATCATCCCATCGAGCAGATCTACAATGATATCCAAACCGGGAGAATCACTCGCTCAAAAACTCGTTTAGCTAACTTTTGTGAAAACTATTCATTCATCTCTAGCATTGAACCTATGAAGGTTGAAGAAGCATTGGAGGATCCGGATTGGATAAATGCTATGCACGAAGAGCTACACCACTTTGAGAGAAACCAAGTTTGGACATTGGTTGAGGAGCCCGACAACAACCACAACATCATCGGTACCAAATGGGTGTTTCGTAACAAGCAAGATGAAGATGGACAAGTGGTTCGCAACAAATCACGTCTCGTTGCCCAAGGATACACACAAGTCGAAGGTATGGACTATGGTGAGACATATGCTCCCGTTGCTAGACTTGAGTCCATTCGCATCTTACTTGCCTTTGCTAATCACCACAATATCACCTTGTACCAAATGGATATTAAAAGTGCTTTTCTAAATGGTGAAATAGAGGAGGAAGTTTATGTCAAACAACCTCCCGGCTTTGTCAATCCTAAGAAACCTAATCATGTTTACAAACTTCACAAAGCACTTTACGGTCTCAAACAAGCTCCTAGAGCATGGTATAAATGCTTGACTAAGTTCCTTATTGCAAGTGGTTTTGAAATTGGAAAAATTGATTCTACCCTTTTTACTAAAACAGTTAATGGAGAATTATTTGTATGCCAAATTTATGTTGATGATATCATATTTGGTTCTACTAACCCTCTTTTTGGTGAAAAGTTTGGAAAGCTTATGTCAAAGAAGTTTGAGATGTCTATGATGAGTGAACTCAAATTCTTTCTCGGTTTTCAAATCAAGCAAACTAAGGAAGGTACATTTATCTCTCAAACGAAGTACACCAAAGACCTATTCAAGAAGTTCAATATGCAAGAATGCAAAGGTATGTCTACACCCATGCCTACTAGTGGACATAATGATTTGACCAAAGATGGTGAACCGGTTGATCAAAAGGTTTATCGCTCTATGATTGGTTCATTGTTATATCTATGTGCCTCTCGTCCCGACATTAAGCTAAGTGTGTGCATGTGTGCACGATATCAAGATGCTCCTAAAGAATGTCATCTTAAGGCCGTGAAAAGGATAGTGAGATACTTAATCCATACACCAAATTTTGGCATTTGGTATCCTAAGAGGTCCTCTTTCGGTCTTGTTGGGTATTCTGACTCGGATTATGCCGGAGACAAGGTTGATAGAAAGTCCACTTCGGGTACATGTCAATTTCTTGGTAGATCTCTTGTGTCTTGGTCCTCCAAGAAACAAAACTCGGTATCCTTATCCACCGCCGAAGCGGAATATATTGCAGCTGGTTCATGTTGTGCTCAATTACTTTGGATGACCCAAACTCTTAAAGATTATGGGGTCTATGTGAAACATGTTCCATTGGTTTGTGACAATGAAAGTGCTATCAAAATTGGTCATAATCCTGTGCAACATTCTCGAACTAAGCATATTGAAGTTCGTCATCATTTCATTCGAGATCATGTTGCTAAGGGTGACATTGATCTTAAGCATGTACGCACCGATAAGCAATTAGCGGGTATATTCACTAAACCACTTGATGAGAAAGTGTTTTGCAGGTTGAGAGGAGAATTGAACATCATTGATGCTTCGAACTTGGAGTAGAAACTCCATTGGATACATGCAAGACATGAGCTTATGACTAATCCTTGATATATCTATTATGATGACTATCCAATGTCTTGGATATATTTGCATCTTGCATGTTATCTAACCCATGTAGGTACTTGGTTGAATCAAATTCTATGAGATTGCAACTCACTCACATCTTGAGCAATCTCTACATCACCAAGTCTCTACACAACGGTGGTTGACGACAAGGAAGCACGAAACCACTCAAACATATCCTTGACTAATTCTATGATTGAGCTTCATGATTATCATTTTTGGATATACAAGTGTTTTTCCTTGCAAGAACTAACCCATGTAGGTAGATGAACTCAAACTCTAAGTTGTGCTCCCAACTCTTGATGAGCTACATCAACCTCGAGCACCCACACAAGTTCAACTACATGAGCAAGATCCACACCACCACCCAAGGTATGTTGTTCCATCTTAGAGAAGCTTTACTCCAAGTCATGAATTAAAGCAACTCCACAAGATGTGAATACATCAAGATGCTTAAACGAAAAATGGTAACCCCATTTTGAGCTTAAACGATGAGTATGACCTATGATCAAGTGTTCTCACTTGACTCCTAAGTCAATATACTCTAACATAGGTGACTATGTCACCGCCCAATTCTAGGTGAAGTTCTCTTGTGTTCTTTTTTGTGTTATTGCATTCATCCCTTGCATATTTGTTTCTCTCTTCTTACACAAAAAAACTTCATCTAGAACCTTTTATTCTTTTCTGCTTCTTTTTGTTCTGCATATTCTGCATAAAATTCCTTGCAAATCTTTTAGTTAATTCATTGCAAATCTTTGTGAGATCTTATTTGACTAGTGAGCTGAGGTGACAAGTATTTTCTCTGAAGTAAACTCGGTTCCACCGAACTGAAATTTTCGGACCAACCGAATTCTTTCGGTACCACCAAAACTTGACGCTCGGTGTCACCGAATTCGCAACAGGAAAACAGTTTGCCACTTATTCTATATTTCTTCTGATCCAGCTCCACTGGATGAATCTTATCCTCTACAAGCATCACAGTTTTACCATTGCTTTATGCTGAATCTCAAGGACCAAACCCTTTCGACAAATTCCAGTAAGACCTTCTTGGAAATTGATGTCAAAGGGGGAGAGAGAGATCACATCAAAGCTTATCATCAGGGAAAAAGAGAGGAAGTACCAAGGGGGAGAGAATACTCAAGGATCCCAAATATTAAAGGGGAGAAAGAGATCTCCAGGGGGAGAGAATACTCAAGGATCCCAGATGCTTTATGATTAAGAGGAGAGATGCCACATGTCTTTTTGGGGGAAAGACATGCTCATATGCTCATTTGAATTAAGTTCTATTCATATCTTTCAGCTCTGATTTTCTGTTCCCTATCTTCTCCCAATATACCATGTCAGATTCAGGGGGAGCAAGACACCTAAGGGAAAAAAAATCATTCAAAATCATTGCATATCTTTACTCTTGGGGACATGTCTAATTCAATATGTACTCTGTACTCACTCTTCACATGTCATCCCAGTCTTGGTACTCTTGTGGTTTCTTTTGTTTGCTCTGGCTAGTGGATGTATCTGTGTTATCTAACCTTGTTTGTGCAGGTTCATTCCATCCTAAGCCAACTTAAGACTACAAGGTAAGTATATGCATCAGAATCATGAGTATGAGGAATTCTTGCTTTTGTACATACTATTTGCAAGAAGGACTCATAAGCATGAAGGTATTTCTCTTAATAATAATCTTTTGCTCTGATGCATATGGCCAAGATACATGTAACACATTGCCTACTCTGTCATGACTATGCTCTCACATGCTTCTATATTCTGTATTCACATGATTGCATACATGTAGGGGGAGCTTATGCTTGTTACATGTCCATCCAAAGCTTTGCTTGCTATTCTTTATATCCTAATTTAAAGCTTTGATGTATGTTGTCATCAATTACCAAAAAGGGGGAGATTGAAAGCACAAGTGCTCCTCGGGTGGTTTTGGTAATTAATGTCAACATATCTCTTGTTGGACTAATGTTTCTATCTAGTATATTTGAGATAAGTTCAACAATGGAGTGGCATGAACTAAAGGTTGTGGGAACTCCTTCACAATGCTAAGGACAAAGGATTGGCTAAAGCTTCAAGCTTAAGACTCTTCATTTTACACTTTTAGTGATCCAAGATCACATTGAGTCTATAGGAAAAGCCAATACTATTAAGAAGGGATGAGGTGCTGCTTAATGAGCCTTTTGCTCTATGTGCTTAATGATATGCTCCAGAATCCTCAACTACTTTCCCACTTCCACATATGATCTAAACCCAAAGCCAAACTCGGCCCCACCGACTCTTTCTATCCGGCGCCACCGAGTTTCATATGTCATAAGCCACTGCCAAAACCCTAGCAAATCGGTTCTACCGATAGGGATCTCGGTCTCACCGAGATGGGATTGCAATCTCACTGTGTATGTCCATTGTCGAAATCGGTCTCACCGAGTTTAGGCAATCAGTACTACCGAGATTGCATTGCAAACTCTCTGTTTCCCATTTGTAACTTTTCGGTCTCACTGAAAGAGCAAATCGGTCCCACCGAGTTTGCCTGACCAACTCTCTGGTTAGCTAATTACCAAATCGGTCTCACCGAGTTTGTGTAATCGGTCTTATCGAGATTACGTTATGCCCAAACCCTAACCATATCGGTCCTACCGAGATGCATGTCAGTCCCACCGAAAATCTCTAACGGTCACTAGGTTTACCATTTCGGTCCGACCGAGTTTATTGATTCGGTCCCATCGAGGTTGGTAGATTGTGTGTAACGGTTGGATTTTAAGTGGAGGCTATTTATACCCCTCCACCTCCTCTTCATTCGTGAAGAGAGCCATCAGAACACACCTACACTTCCAATTCATATGTTCTGAGAGAGGAACCACCTACTCATGTGTTGAGACCAAGATATTCCATTCCTACCATATGAATCTTGATCTCTAGCCTTCCCCAAGGTGCTTTCCACTCAAATCTTCTTTCCACCAAATCCAAATCCTGTGAGAGAGAGTTGAGTGTTGGGGAGACTATCATTTGAAGCACAAGAGCAAGGAGTTCATCATCAACACACCATTTGTTACTTCTTGGAGAGTGGTGTCTCCTAGATTGGCTAGGTGTCACTTGGGAGCCTCCGACAAGATTGTGGAGTTGAACCAAGGAGTTTGTAAGGGCAAGGAGATCGCCTACTTCGTGAAGATCTACCGCTAGTGAGGCAAGTCCTTCGTGGGCGATGGCCATGGTGGGATAGACAAGGTTGCTTCTTCGTGGACCCTTCGTGGGTGGAGCCCTCCGTGGACTCGCGCAACCGTTACCCTTCGTGGGTTGAAGTCTCCACTAACGTGGATGTAGGATAGCACCACCTATCCGAACCACGGGAAAAACATCCGTGTCTCCAATAGCGTTTGAATTCTCCAAACCCTTCCCCTTACATTCTTGCAAGTTGCATGCTTTACTTTCCGCTGCCTATATACTCCTTGCATACTTGCTTGATATGTATTGTGTATGTTGAAATTGTGCCTAAAACATCACTCAAACCAAAAAGGCTTAAAAACTGCTACTTTAGCACTAAGTGTCTAATCACCCCCCCTCTAGACACATACACTTCTAGATCCTACACGAGGCCTGAAGAAAAGTTGATCTCGGATGAAAGGTTTGAGATCATAGCAATCGCGCCCGACGGCCAACCGATTGAACCCATCCGAACAAAGAACGCATTTGTTGCTCAGTGCGGGGTTCTTGTTAGGGACAAGATCCCGATCAGCATCGAGCAATGGTTAAAGCCGGCTACAGAAGACCCTGAGGTGTCTTACGTCAATGATATGCAGAAAAATGATCTTTGGACTGAGCTGAAGTCAAATTTCACCCTACCGCCAGAGGATGATCCGGAGAAGCCAGTTAAGGAGCAATTAATCAAGTCTTTTGCTCTTAAAAGGATGGAAGACCTATTCAGGAGGTGGAAGAAAGAGCTGAATAGGTTTGTCGATAAAAAAGAGACACCAGAATTCAAGGGAAGATATGAGAAGATCAGAGATCACTGGCCCGCATTTGTGGCCCACAAGACATCGGAAAAGAGTAAGAAGATGTTGGCGACAAACAAGAAAAATGCTGCGAAGAAGACGCTTCACCATCGCACGGGGTCAGGTGGCTACCTCGTAGCCCGGCCTAAGTGGGCCAAGGCTGAGAATGATCTGGTTGAAAAAGGGATCGAACTAGAGACAATGAACTGGCCAGACCGTTGCCGGACTTGGTTCTTCGGGGCTGGCGGAACCTTGGACCCTGTATGAGGGAAGTGCATTTGGACGGACGATCAATTGGATATATCAGTCAAGAGGCTTCAGCAGTATATCGAAGCAGCGCAGCAAGGGACGTTCGTTCCAGACAGAGAGAAGGACAAGCTCACAATGGCCCTCGGGAATCCTGAGCACCCTGGGCGGACACGAGGCACGCCAGGCTCCATTCCGTGGAAGGCTGGGTTTCCGGGCGCAGGCGGTTACAAATGCCAGGAGAGGAGGAAGAAAGTGCAGCAGTCCGAACTGCAGGCGCTTAAAGCAAGGGTACTCGGGATAGAGGAACGAGAAGCAAATCGCAGCAAACGAACTGCCGAAGCTTCCCCCGAAGCTACCCCGCCATCTCAGCGGAGAAGCAGCGTGGCTTCCACCGAGCTGCTTCAGCCGGAGCATGTCTTGACGGCTCCTGCCAGCTATCCTGTGGATGCTATCATGGAGTCTCAAAATTGCCACCTTAGGACGCAATGGATTAATATGAAGGTCAAGGCGGCTGTTGGCTCTATTTATCCTTCTGAACCCGGCGCAACTTTTCACTGTCGGCCGATTCCAGAAGGATATGCTAGGGTGATGGTGGATGAAATAACGGAGGGATTTGAGGAGCTCCCGCTTGACCACCCTACCGGTGAAGGGGAGACTCGGCTGGGTTCTTCTCAGAAGACTCCATGCCTATGGCGGAAGGATCTCATCAACCTTCAGAACTGGACGCCTCCGCCTCCTCCTCCTCCTCCTCCGGTGAGTCAGGGCACTCCGCCTCCTCCACCGCCTCCTCCTCCGGCGAGTGACGATCAGGGCACTCGGCCGGCTCCTTCTCCGATGCGTGGCGGCACTCCGCCTCCTTCTCCGCCTGCGCCTGTGCGCCCGAGCAGCCATCCTCCTCCTTCTCCGCCTCGTCAGCAAGGGCGGAAGAGACCCACCGCCGCTCCAGCAGTTGCTCCGGCGCGTCGTAGTCCTTCTCCTCTGCCTCGTAAGCAAGTGAAGAAGACAGCCGCTCCGTCTGCCCGGCCAGCGTCTAGCAGTACAGCCAGAGGCGGGAAGACATACAGATTCGGTCCTTCTCTGAAGACTCCAGAAAAGTTACCATACGAGATGAGCCCGGAGGAGAACGCGAAGATCGCGCGAACCGAAGCGAAGGAATGGTCTGAAGGGTTGAAAGCAAAGAGACATCCACCTCCGGAGGAGAAGGTAGATCCGGTGAAAGCGAAGCGCACTCTGGCTGCCCTGGCAAAACCACCCAAGTCTCTGCCGAAAGGTAACTATGAGCGCATTATTGGAAAGACATGGGCCGAAGCGGAGCGGTCGGGAAGTACAGTTAGTGATCAAAGGATGAAAGAACGACGAGCAGCTGGGAAACAAATTTCCCAGCTCGGCGAACAAGGGAATCAATCGTGCCCCCCGCTCAAGGTGCCTAGCGACATCGTCGATCCGAGGATGGTGCCCGGTTATAGCAATCTTGGAGATTACCTGCCCGACAATGTACATTATGATTTCATGGACATGCAGATACACAGATACGAGTACGGGAAGCCTCTCGTCAAAGATGAAAGATCTCTATCAACGATAATGCGAAGATTGCATGATTAGTACTTGAAAATCTGCAGAGAGTCTGGGGGGGAGTACTTTGTACGTGAGAGTTAAACCCGAGCATGACCTCGTTGGAATTGATCTGTTGCCTATTCCATTTGAGGAGTTCTATCCGTTTTTCAATCAATTGGCCCTCGATAAAGCAACGGTCACCTGCTACTGTCTGTAAGTACTACTACTTCTGTCATTAAGTCTCTCTATATAGCTCAGCTCTTTCATTGCATGTATTTATAATTATCCTCACTATATTATGCAGATTGAAGATCGCCGAATTGAAGAAAAGACAAATCGGTGATATTAGGTTCATTAACACATATCTCATAGATGCAACTGAGGTTAAATTTCATGCTGCGGATACCGAGGCCAACTTGCTACGATCATTCAAAATAAATGAAAACAAAGATATAATACTCTTTCCTTACAACTTCAAGTGAGTGTTACTGTCTTGTTCATATTCGGTTTCCCTTATATATTAGTCCAGGTTATAGCAATGTAATTGATGAGTTATGCATGCGTGCGCAGGTACCACTATATTCTCCTAGAGATTAGGCTTGAGCAGGGAGTAGTAACTGTCTTGGACTCTAAACGAAAAGATCCCCAGGAGTATGCGGACATGACTGAAATCCTCGAGAAGTAAGTTAAATCGATCATTATCCACCATATCAGCAACTTTGTTCATTTCCTGATATCAAGTAATTGTTTTCTTTTGTCTGGCAGGGTTTGGAGAAAATTCACCAAAAAATCTCCGGGACTGCCGAAGATGCTGCAATTTAGATACCCGAAAGTAAGTACTATAGTAGCATGTTCCGCGCGTCTCCTAGCTATTGATTCAAGAGCTAGTTTCATCAATACCATTTGGCATTCTTGCTTATCTGTTTGATTGACCTCTATTTCTTGTAAAGTGGTTGTGGCAGGAACAAGGGAATGATTTCTGTGGATACTACGTTTGCGAGTCCATCCGCCACACGACCTGTGAGCGGGGCGGGTACTCTGACGAACAATATGAAGTGCGTAAGAAATAATATTCACAATTTTAGTTTATTACCATCATTTGTGTTGAGTTTCATTTATCCATATATATATATATATATATATATATATATATATATATATATATATATATATATATATATGTATGTATGTATGTATGTATGTATGTATGTATGTATTAACCCCTTCTTCAAATTAGATGATCCGGATGCGGGATGAACTCCTAGCACCAGATCGCATGCGAGCAATTCAAGAGGAATTGGGGGCATTCTTTCTTGACCACGTGATCGCTGAAGACGGAGAATACTATGTGGACCATACGTCCGTAGTTTAGGAGATTATATTTGTAAGAGATAATTATTGTATATATGTAGCCGGTTGTGTCGGATAGATATACGAGAACTTGTTGTTCGACCAATCTCTCGTAGAAGGAGAGGTGGTCGATATCACTTCTCTGTGTATGCATATATGTTCATGACGATCTTCTGTTTCCTTCGTTTGCTTACTAGCTAGCTAGCGTGTCTAGTCCTCTCTATATGTATATAGTACGTAGCGTCGACCAAGCACGGACATAAAAGAGGACACTTCTCTTTATTAATTAGCTATGTAACACAATATATACCTAAATTAACCCCCAAAAACCCCAACCCCCCCCCTTAAAAAAAACAAAAACCCCAGCCACAGAAATGCTGACGCGTGGATGCCTATTGGTCCCGGTTGGTGCCACGAACCGGGACCAAAGGCCCTCCTGCCTGGGCTCAGCGCACAGGCCACGTGGAGGCCCATCTGTCCCGGTTCTGGTTTGAACCGGGATTAAAGGATCAGGGCATTAGTAACGACCCTTTAGTCTCAGTTCTGGAACCGGGACAAAAGGCCCTTATGAACCGGGACAATAGGCCCATTTTCTACTAGTGCTTAAAGAAGGGCATGCTGCCATAAGCACCGCCACCGCCGACTGCAGTTAGGATTTTCACCTGAGAAGCAGTGAGATGGGAAGAGGTAGGGCGGATCCAAACGACGTCTCCAAGAAGAAGCTCTGCATCCTCGGGCGTCATCGCCGTTGCGGCTAGCAGGTGCCCACTAGAGAATTATCGCAATCTGGATCCTCACCTCCCGCTCCAGCCTGGTGACTGGCTAGCGGCGCAGACATGTTCAGTGAGATGGGGAGCACCTAGCAGGGATGAAGGTAGAAACCGATGGGTACCATTAGCTGTTGGAGCACAGCAAGCCACGACACTAACCCACTGGTAGATCACCGGCCCCCGACAACCCACCAACCCTGTGATGACACCGGATATGGCGGCCACACTAGGGGGTCGCCACCCCAGAAAGATCCTCTGCCATGAGGGAGAAGCACGGGACCGGCCGGTCAGCCTATCCAAATCCAAGGCCCTCCAACCCTTCCATCAAACGGAGCAGGGTGACCCCGTCGCCACCTTCCTTGGCCGCGGCTCAGACTTGGCCGGCACCAGCCTCAGACGGCGGCGAGGGATCTGGTGGAGGACGGACCCTAGCGGCGCTAGGGCTGTCGCCCTCAAGTCTCTCATGCGGAGCTATGAACAAAGCTTGCCTAACAGAACGTACGAGTGGCCAGGAAACCTCTTAGGCGATTTAATCTCAATCACAATCTTCTGGTTCAAACGGAGGGAATGAGACTATCATCTGCAGTAAGGGAATTTCAGACGCTGACCCGCAAACCGACACTGCATCCGTCCACAGATAGGGGGACCAGTTCTCGGACACGAATACGGGAGTCAGTCATCCAACCGTAGCCGCATGCATTCATAACATCTGGCTAAATATTTGGCTAAATGAACATACTGGAAGAAATACTTGGCTAAATGAACCTACTAAAAGCAAACATTTGGCTAAATGAACCTACTAAAAGCACTAGGTATCTGATTAAGTGAAGGCCACTAACCACACCACCATTTGGCTACTATGCTTCCACACCTTCATCCAAATGACTGCCTAATTTGCTTCATAAAAATATATTAATTAGCACCTTTCGCAAAATGCGCATTACTACCTTTCCTCAAAATGCTAGCTATCCGCAGCAGAGAGGAAAAGAGAGGGGGTCTACATTCTACGAAGTGCAAGCATAACCTGGTTGGACTTGCAATCTTGCATGGAGGGCAATCTTGCTCTGTTCTGAACAACGCATGCATGAAAAAGTATTTGTGCAACAAATTTGGTTGTCGTGGTGTTCATGTATTTTCTCTGTATTCATTGGTCTTCGTGGAAATTAATGCCACGTCGAACAAGAACCTGTTCCGGCCATCTGGTTGCTTGCTGTGATCTCCATTCCCTTAAAGAGAAGGCCACTTCGTTCTTTTGTCAAAATTTGACCTATAATTTTTGTCAATAAAATATGAATTATATGTCTTATCAGATATATCATCGGATAGTTCTTTTGAATGTGTATCTAATGACTTACTTTTTGTGGCATATAAGCCACTTTTTAGGGCGTCTGTTGTCTCTGCTTCCACACGACATCCCAGTCTGAAGTGATGGTGCAGTTCACTCTGGATGATCAGATTACACTGTTGCAAGGCTGTTTGGCACGGGTTGAAAGTTGTGTGGAGCGAGCAGAGGCTGCTCTGAGTGGACTCTCCGTTGCGTCGGCTATGTTGCAGACTACTCTGCCGTCACATCCTCCTTGTGCAGATGGTGTTTGCTGTGTAGTTATTCGGATGTTTCCCCCTGTTGGTGGAGACAATTCAGCATCGATGTCTACCTCGGCCACTATATTGTCTTCCACTGAGGGCGAGTCCATTGCCGTTGTCGTGGCACAGTGTCGCAGATCATGAGCGAGCTTAGGGAGCTTTGCCTGAGTCTGTCAGTGGATAGTGCTCACATTCTTGTGTCGTGGTTGTGACTTTGATCCTCTGAGTTGTTGTGTCGGTGTTCTCACCAAGTGTTGAGGGCTGTGAGTGTTGTGTGTTAGGAGCATTAGGCAGGCAGCCTATGTGGTCATGGTGTTTCGTGCTTTGTGAGTAGCCCTCTCTTGGGTTGTTTGTACCGATTTTCGCTCGGTTTTTCGTCAATTAACTGGGCAATTCTCTTCTTAATTAATCAATGCGGTAATTCTTTTGCCTCCGTTTGAAAAAAATATTTAAAAATATGAAGTGGTCTTGTATAAGGGAATGGAGGGAGTATATATTTACGGATGTTACCGACTTATCATAGACTCTAAGAAATCCTTTGACAACTTATGAATGTAGACTAAACTATGATTCTCTTTGCACCATATATTAAACAAAATTATGCTTTCGCATGTGTGGTTGTTGAAATATATGTTCCCCTCTTTCCATCAGTTTGGACTGATGGGTGAACTAGTTAGGTGCATACGATGTGCAACTAAAAGCTTCAGGGTTCAAAACTCAATAAACACAATAAATAATTGTGGACTGCCGCCACTTCTGCTTCCCACGTCATATCTCCTTAGGACTTTGGGAGCAACTAGCTGGAGCATGAATTCAATAATGATACAGATGCAATTGGCACAATCACATTAAGGTCTTTCGAAAAAGTATGATTTTTTTGTGAAGATATGGACTAGCGAAATATAAATGATACGGATTGTATTATTGGATCGGTGTTGAAAAGAAGTTTTCCACTAATTTTCCTATATATAACATATATTTTATTGAAAATTTTATTATTAAAATTAGGTCCCAAATGTGAGATTCGTCAATAAACAAGAATGGGAGGAAGTACATGCTATAAAATGCGAACTACCACGTGGCGGCAAGGTAAGAAATCTCCAAATCATTCAAAAAATGCAATAACATGTGAATTTGTAAATTTCATGAGGAAATGTATACCGAGTCATTTTAGGTCCAAAGTTGAACAAAAATAGTCATCTGATATCCCCTGCGCCTAGAACGAGGCAGAACGGAGCTGGAAGAATTCAAGGCCTCCTTTTGTTTGAAGAAATTCCATAAGATGGGATTTCCATAGAAAAAATCCTTTTGAGCATAGGAATAGAACCCTATTCCTACGGAGGAATTCTTCCTCTCCTCCACATTTTGTAGAAAAATAAATATTAGCCTAGGATCAATGGAGAACAAATCCTATGATGTGAATCAAAGGGCATCTTCTTTTTTATCCCTATTCATAGAATTTGAGATGTACGTCATTTCATTTCCTATGACTTCCATATTCATACTATTTTTCTACCCTATGAACAAAAGGAGTCCAAAAAGGATGGGTGTGTGTGTGTTTCCATATATGCATGTATACACATGGCAGCTTCCTTTTTATTTATAAAACACGTCAAAATCAAGGCATAGTGTGAGAATATGCATGTCAAATAAACTCCTTCTATCCCGCATGACCAGTAACTACTCCGAGAGAATATGATCATCCATACTGGGACTAAGACACAGCCCAGACTCCTACGGGGGGTAGAAGTGGGAATTTTTCCGCAATGGGCAAAATCCTGACAGACTGATTTCTTGTGGAGGTGAAAGGACTACAAGTCGTCAATTTCTTTTTTCGGAGAAGAAATGGTGACTGTATCTGAGGAATAAGCAACAACTATCTCTGTCCCAAGTTGTCCTCATTGGGCATTTGTCTCCTAGAGTAGTTATCCCTCCTCTTCCCTTTCCTATTGCCTTTGTTTGCCGAACCGTCAGATAAAGCTTCGTCCGGTAGGGAGCGACAACAGGGATGCCGTCTACGCCCTCGTGGAGTTCTTTGATGGGACCGGAACCCTAGACCGAGTTGTTTTCGGTCACACTAGATAGGTCCCCTTCCTGCGTGGTGCCGGTGAGTCGTCATTTGTCGAGGGTGGGGTGGTCCTGTCTTGAAGGGCCAAGGGCCATCTTACCCCGCTATCCCGAGAGGCAAAATTTCGTGTTTTGACCTTTTTCTGAAACCTATTCGAGATCTGACCCTAGTTTGAAATTTTTTCGAGATCTGACCCTTTCGCTACCGCCAGGGTCCATGGCGGTAGGGTGTAAGAGCCTACCGCCAGGGTCCATGGCGGTAGGGTGTAACAGCCTACCGCCAGGGACCTTGGCGGTAGGAAACATCCCTACCACCAAACATACTGGCGGTAGCATGTACAACCTTACCGCCAAGGTGCTTGGCGGTAGGCACGAGCACGCACTGTGTTCAACACTTAGAAGAAATTTGCAGTAGGGCATGCAACCCTACCGCTAGGGACCTTGGCTGTAGGTTGTTAGACCCTACCGCCATGGACCTTGGCGGTAGCAAAAGGGTCAGATCTCGAAATTTTATCAGACTGGGATCAGATCTCAAATAGATATCAGAAAAGGGTCAAAACATGAAATTTAGCCATCCTGAGATCCCACGCTGCCAAGATCGGGGCTGGGGGTCGCTAACTCAAGTTGGTGGTCCTGGCCATGAATGTCATCGCCACCGCATACCGCTCCAGGGTTAGGGGGGGGGGTGCGTCAGACTTGCCCTTAATTTTTTGGTTTTATGTGTACATACATCCATGTCAAGACGAATTTAAGACAATAATTTTGAGATTAAGGGAGTACTATGTTGGGGTCACCGGAGGATTGGACCATGTTCAGATATGGTTGCGGTCATGGCTAGAGTTGGCCTGTGGTTCGGTTGGCTGTGCCATGGTGACGTTCTCATGTGGGTGCATATCTTTAAGATCCACAACAGTGTGAGGGTCGGCATTCTCCGATGTCCCGTTGGCGGCCCTGGAAGACTGGTTGTACGGTTTGCTCTGAAGCGAGCAGCTTGGCGGCGGTGTTGGTTGCTTCCCTTCTTTGTGCAAGGAATGACAGGAGTGATGGTGGGTGGTCCTGACGTGGTCGCTGTTGCTGGGGGTGCTTGAGCAGAGTCCAGAGGCCTAGACCTTGTTGAAGTACACCCCCCTGGGTTGGGCTGAATGGCTAAGGTGCCTCTAGGTGGTTTTGAGCCATCGAAAGCTCAGTGCTCCATGAATTACGCAGCCGCACATCTAAAGACGCAGCCGCCACCACCTCCTCCTCCTCAAAAAAAACAGCCAGGGTTTCTGCCTCTCGCCGGCGCCGACGCAGGTCCACCTCATTTCCGGTGGCCCTAGGACCATGAAGGCGCGGTGGATCCTGCCAAGGGCCGGCGGGAGGGCTTCGTTTTTAGTCGTTTCTTTCAGTTTTGTTAGGGTCTATGTTCTGCTCAGGAAGGCGAAATAACGGCGGCTCCCTAAAAATGGAATAAAGGTCTCCCGCCTAGCCCTCGTTCCAGCGGTGCGTCTAGCATCGTTGGTGGGCATGTGGAGGTGTGTCTCCGGCAGATCTATCTTTGGTGGATTTGCTCGGATCTCACTGGTGTTCGTCTACGTTCGTGTGTCTTCGGATTGGATCCTTCCGATCTACATTATTCTTCATCCGCGACGGTTTCTGTTCTGATGCACTGGTCCTATGGGGCCTTAGCACGATGACTTCTCGACTGTCTACTACAAGTTGTGCCCGACTCCGACAATGGAGGGGCGATGATGGCGGCGCGTCTTCGGCTCGCTTCGGTGCTTGTAGTCGTCGCTAGATGGTCTACAGATCTGCATGTAATTTTTATTATTTCCGGTGTTCGTTGTACTGTCATGATTAAAGATGAATAGATCGAAAGATTTTCTGGAAAAAAAAACTCAGTGCTCCGGCCTGGACGGCCCAGTGGCTAGAGTACCTTCACTCGACTTGCCTTGCCCGTACGTGCATTGCTCTATCTATCAAGTATAAACACATTGTACAATCGTTGGGTAGCTGGCCAGCTAATTGGGAATGGGTTTGGAAGTTGGGAACAACTTAACCCGCACGAGTGGCTCGCTCGCAAGAATCTCTCTCTGTCGCTGCTACTACTACTACTATGATCCCACTAGCCTTAAACAAATGAGGCCCCACTGATTAGAGACGGGTCGATCGGCCTGCCTGCTCAGCGCTCCTCTCGATCCGGCCCCGTTTAAAACGCTACATAAATTTTGTCAACCGTTGCATAGTTGCATTCATCGTGTAAATCATGAGAATATTTGTTAGAAGAACAGGGCATTGCACCTGTTCCATTAACAATAGAAAATCATGAGAATATCCCATCACTATATCTGAGTTCAGCGATGTCTGCCGCCGTGAGATGTATATACTCCAGTTGGATAGGGAAGAAGCATCGGCACACCCGTCAAGGGCCTGCCCTTCCTCGCCTCGCGGGTCTGAAATTCGAATTCACCAAGGACCTAATACAATCCGTACGTGCCCACACTCCCTGTCCAGGTTGCAACGCAGATGATAATATATTACCGTTGTTATCATAGGAGATCGTTGCGCTGTCACAAGGGGACAAGCCACAACCAAGGTTTCTAATTTCAGAAACGGAAATTTTTCGGAAGTCACCTGATTTAAATTCTTTTGGATTTTGAGTTTCAAATTTTAATGAATTGTAAACTAATTTAAATTTTAGATTAAATCTTGCTCGAAATTTTGGGGTTACATGTATTTCGGACCCACCGAAATACTTGAAATTCTGGAAACTTCATTAAAATTTCGAACCTTGGCCACAGCTAATTATCACACTTAACAAAGTCACTATAAATATAACTTATACTGCCTAGTACATCTATAGTTGGTGTGGTGGTGTTAACGTTTAGTGCCAAGGACATTTCAGGATAGAAAATGTTTAGTGCCAGGAGCAAGATGTCCGATCTAGCGTGGAGCCAGCCGGCCTCGAGATCTGGACGCGTGCGTCCCTAACTGCGCCGGTAAGCCACCACGTCTTACGGATCATGCCCCAACACCATGCTACGCAGGCGCCAGCGGCGTTGCCATTCATGTTGATGTTGCCAAGGAACTCACTCACATCCATGTCTTGTGTCTCCCGCCAAGGTCAAGTGGCCAACGGGCCAAATGTACAACACGGAGTACAATAAGAACCCACTTGCCTCCTCCTCCAAGTTTTAAAACTGTATTGTATACGAACCTTTTTGGCATTTTTGTGACATCTGATTTTTGTTTCATGCTATAAAGAACACCACAGTGGTCTTATAGAAGCCGCATTGGAGACCATAGGATTGCAGCCTTGACATGGGTAGGAGCACTCAACTTCTTATTAGTCTCATCCGTAAACTACCACACACATCACCAATGTAAACCAAAATAGGTGTGCCAATGTAAACTAGATGCCACTCTAAATAAATCGTGGCACAGCGTCAGCAAAATAACAAGAGAAAAAAAGTGTAGCAGTTGCAGAACCAAGATTTTGATCTACCGTTAACTTTAGTTAAATTGAACTAGTCCTGTGTATTATTTTTCAATAAATTCTAACTGAAGAAAATGGTTTTTGTAGTGTTACAATCAAGCCACGGAAATACAACTTGGTGGAACGCATTAGTTTATGCCATTGCTCACAGATTGCTCTTAGGCTTTATCTTCTGAAGCTCGATCAGAAACCTGATTTTTGTTCAGGCGATCCACCTGTAATCACAAAAAAGAATGCAACACAAAACATAAGCCAGAAACCAAGAGCGATCCTGGCATTATGGACTGACAGCAAAAAATCTCAAATTTCACCACGTGTTTACCTCGACAACACGTGCACGCGCGCCACCATCAGACCACACTAGTACAGCTTAACTGATACTAGTTCTACTTGACATCTGAGAATAGGCTAATCAAAGTGGGAGTAACATATAGTAACATAACACGTCTCAAGACAAGTTCACTTATATGACAAGTAGTTAATGAGGAGAGAGGTATTTATGATAATATAATATGTTACTGTAATATAACAAACTCTAAGGCTGGTTGTAATGGGGAGTATCATATACTAGTATCATGCATACGATGGTGTATCATAAGTTAGTATATTAGGTTGCCTTATTAATTGTCATGCATGACACAAACTAGTACAATATTTAATATGATACAATATCATAATATGATAGCACATCCTCTCTTTCTTTATTTAATTGTGTGCCATATCATCAAAAAAATCTATTTGGCATGCATGATACCGCTTATGATATTCCATTTCGACCAGCCTAAGGCAAAATGAGTCTATATATCTAAATAAAAGATGACTTATATGACACCCAGGGCCGTCTCCAAGAATTCGGGGGCCCGGGACGAAATACAATGGAACCTTAAATTTTTAAAAGTTTCATAACCAAAGGACAATACCAAATTATACATCATAACTGTCCAAAAATACCTCATTCAAAAGCTTACAAAAATTTGCTCGATTTCATGTTGAATTGATAAACTCAATGCTTAACGATCGAACCAAATAGATAAAACATAACAAAACAATGGATATAAAGAAGTACCAGATTAATAGTTGCCTTCATCTATGCATCCCATATGTGTCAACACTCCTGTGTTGCTGACACATGACAAACTATCTTCATCTTCTATTCTACAAGACAAAATAAAAATGATATAAAAATTGCATCAATTTGGGAGTTCGATGGATACTTACACAAGGTTCTTTTTTCAATTCAATATCAGTTCAATCTTCCCGTGCATCAATTTAGAAATTGACACCAAATCAATATATACAAGATGTCATATCAAATGCATCTTATATTTTTGTCTGCATGTCTTTTTAGACTCTCTGTCCAACAAATTACCCAATGATCAGTGGTCGGCGAGCAGCTTTGAAGGCGCAACAAGTCCTGGGCGTAGCAAAGGCAAGAGCCGACGCCCATGTAAGCAATGAGACGGTTGGGGCGCTTGGGCGGAGGCCGAGGAGCACTGCTGCTGCCGAGAATGGTGTTGTGGCGCGTCGAGGAAGCAGCTACCAGGCGGTGCTGGACTAGAGGCGAGCAGTGGCCGGCGGCGGACGGCGCGAGCGTGCATGGCGCAGGGCCGCGGCAGGGAACGCCCTAGGGCACATGGTTGTAGCCGGCGGCGCGTAGATTGCAAGCGAAAAGCGACGATGTCAGCTATCTAGACACGGGACTCAGCAGGCTCCCAGGTGGGCCGTGACGTAGCTTTCCTTCAGTTTTCACTTCGATCGGGGGCCCCATAATTTTGGGGGCCCTGTGCGGTCGCCCAACTTGGCCTCCCTCATCGACGGGGCTGATGACACCACATATGTTACTATCCACTTTGAAGATAGTAACATAGAATAGGGCACGTACCTGTATGCCCAGCTAATCATATTAGGCCTCAACACAAACACATAGGTCATACCGCGTCATGGATGGGATGATACACATGGTAACTACTATCACGCAGCCGGCCGCATGCAAATTACTTCGTCAGTTCCTAAATATAGTCTTAATAATGGAACGGAGTGAGTAAGGGCATGTACAATGGTTGATAAGGTAGTTTTATCTTAAGTCTTGCATATAATTTAGAGATGACAAAATATTTTGTCTACAATGGGTCATCTCTTAGCCTTATCTTTAATAACTAGTCATTCCTAAAAATGTGATGAGACATATTGTGCTAAGAGATCATCTCTTGTCTTCTCTTAAATAAGAGAAGACAAGCCTTTTCTTATGAGTTCTTTCTCCTCCACCTCATCACTTATCCTACATGGCACTGATAAGATAGCACCACTGTACATGCCCTAACATGTACGACAAGCTTGCATTGTTTCTTAATAATGGTGACCGTCATTGCCCATCAAGCATGCATATGCATGAGCACGGAGCCCGCCCGACACGATCCGATCGTGACACAGCCAGAGCGGCCGTGTGGGGGAGCGGGGAGACATGCCGTGTGCGCCAGGCGTGACACTGGCGCCGACATGTCCGACTCAATTTTCGTTTTGTACGGCGTGGCTTGTACTTGTACTGTCATGTCCCTTACATGGCGGCTTGGCGTGTTTTGTCATCATGCTCGGCGGTCGAATCATTGGGCGTGGGGATGCAGGGGTGTGCGCGCGCGCTTGACACAATAAAATTTTCAACTCTCACGTGACATGGCGTCTTGGCCACATACCCTCGTCGGCACTGGTGGGATGTCGACGATCCAGCTCTGTCCAACCCTCTGTCCCTTCCGTGCTCCGTCTACTGCGGTCTTGCCCAACTCCGGCGGCTCCTTGCATATCAATATTAACGGTTTTGCTAATATTAACTACTTTATGCCAGCAAAGTAGAAGATGCACCGAACGCTTACGTTTGTTGATTTCTGAACCGATTTTCTTTTTTGTCTGACTGATCGAGTTACAAAAACAATACTGATATGTTCTCATCAGGCTAAACACCCTTCATTTTATTTTTGTTAATCAGTAACAATGTTCATCGGAATACAATGTAGGTCGTGAAGAAGGACGAGACACAAGTGGCGTCCCTCAAAAATACCAAGAGCGTGTTAAAAGGTATTGGGCCTCGATATTAGACTCCCTTCCTGGACATGAATTGATGAGATGTAGCAATAATCTCCCTAATGATACTTCCATCTATGCCTCTAGCACCATTCCCGATACCAACGATGATGTCTTTACAGTCCGTAGCAATCTCTATGTTAGTGATAGACACGTCAAAGGCTAGGGCCAATGCACCCCGCAATGGCAAAGCTTCAAGTGAGTAGGCCCAATAATGCTCGCACACTTTATTGCAGAGGTGCCCAGATATGTGCCCGAAGAATCCCTGCAAACATCGCTATAACAAGCTTCACGGGTAGCTCGTGAAATGACCCGATCCACTCAAATCTTGGAAAACCTGCTCATCTAGTCCTTTCCTTCTCACATGCCAGATGGCCCAGAGGGTTACTAAGATAGTTAAGACATCAGCCTGTGGGAGAGCATCAATTAGGAAGAACATCCATCGTTTAGCATCAGGTTCATTGCTTCTCGTTAGTACCTCCACTAATTCGGGGTCTTCAAGGGCCCATACATAGAGACATGTTGCATTCCAACAATGAGTGTCTCTAGGCATTGTTGGCACCGCATAGGCTGCAATTTGTCACAACTGACATGTTACATGACACAACAAATTAGCCATGGGTATGGACTGTTGGGCGAGACTTCATAAGATTTTGATCTTTGATGGGACCTGAGTCTTCCACATATAACAGTCCAACATTTGTTCTCACCCATTGAGTTTAATGTGTCTGCATGTTTGGGTGCCACTAACATTCGGTATGCCGAGCGAACCTAGAACAAGAACTTCCGCTCAAAATTCCATGACCAAAAAATGTCAATTTGCCTGGTGCATGATCGAATTGGGAGTATCGCTTCAGTGTCTATGGGCACGCAATTTCCGAGATTTTTCCCTGTTCCAGGCAGCAAAATTAGGCAAGATGAGTTCACTGACCATCTCGCCACATTATAGTTCCATCTTAGTATTTTTTTTTGTCTGAGCGATTGAGTTAGCATAAGCAATACACACTTACTTTTTGAACACCGTTAGCAAAAAAATACTGATACGGTGCAACTGCGCATTATGGACCTCTCCCTATGTGGGCTTGGGCGGTAAATTACGGATGGGCCTTTGAAGTAAAAGTTTCCGAATTGACGGCCCATTGTTTACTGCTGAACGATCCTACGTTGAGTGTAGTGAAGTTCAGAGGGATCGTGGTTTTCAGCCAACTATCTAGTAAAATTTACATCCAGGTCCGTAGACCGCGCCTAGTGACGACTACAAGCACTGGAGCGATGAAAAGATTTACCACATCATGCTTAATTGATTAATTCTCAGTATGCTGTGCACATTTACCACTCTCCACTTTTTCACGAAAAGTGCACTGAACTCTGAACATTCAGTTAGAATCTCCTCCTTCTATTGGCCATCTACATATTTACATTTACACTGGATTCCTTCTTCTATATTGATCATGGTTCACGGATGGTAGTAGTAAAGCTAGAAAATGTGCAGCGTGTGTATGTTGAGGAGCGCGACCCTGGTCTGAACAAGGCTCCGGAACACCTTCTCGCTCCCGGTCTCCAGCTCCTCGATGCACTCCTCCAGCTCCTCCAGCCTCTCCGCCACGGCGGCAACCGCCGTCTCGTCCTCCCCCAAACCCGGCGCCGCCTTCTTCTTCTTGTTCTTTGTCACCAGGCACACCAGCGACGCCGTGCCATTGCAAGAGCACGTCTCCGACGCCACGGATGCCGACAAGGCCGCCACGGTGCCGAACAGCGCGGCGGACGCCGACGCCGTCGCCGCAGCCGACTCCATCAGCAGGCCCGTCACCTCCACCTCCGCCGCGTTGCCTTGGCCTCCTCCGAGGATGCTCAGGCGCGAGGGACGGCTGGCACTCTCCTTGGCCGAGGCGGCGAGGCGGGCGAGCTCCTTGCCGGCCCTCCGCTGCGACCGCACGGCCGATGCCAGGCGCGCACCGTCTCTGCGGCGCACGGCGGCCAGCGCTTCGGCGACGTCCTGCTTGAGCGCCACAACGGCCTCCTGGAAGCAGCCGTGCGCGTCGGCGAGGCGGAGGAAGGAGTCGAGGAGGCGGTCGACGGTGCCGCCGGCGCCCGAGAGCGCAGCCTGAGCCTCGGGCAGGTCGAGGAGGTCACCGAGCGCGTTGTGGAGTGCGTCGACGTGCGCCAGACCCGTGGCCACGGAGGCGGCCAACGCCGACGGGCCCTGCTGCGCCCAGGCGCGCACGGCGCGGATGTGGGTGTGGAGGTGCGCCAGGATCGGGTGCGACCGGCACGGCAAGCTCACGGACCGCGCGTGGTACGACGACGACGGCGCGCGTGGCTTGGAGGAGGACGAGGACCTCGACGGGCTGAGCGGGAAGGAGATGGAGCGCGCGAAGGCACGCGCCATGGCTTCCGGTGGAGCTAGCGCTTTGACGGTGGTTGGTGTTGACAGCTGCTTGCGTGCGTGAGAGGCCAGTTTGTGTCTGTGTCTGTGAGGCGTTGCTGGCTTATAAAGATCCCAGGTGAGCTCTGTGGAGTATCAGTTGAGCTGGACATGGTTTGTTGTCTGACAGTGACACGCGCGTGCACGTGTCAATGAGGTTTTCAGCTGTACCGTTGTGTCAGACAAGTTGAACTGTTGCACCGTAATGCCAGGATCTTTCTTGGTTTCTGGCCTCGGTTTTAATTCCTTATTTTTTTGTGATTGCAGATCAATCGCCTCAGCAAAATCAGGTTTCATGAACGAGATTCAGCAGAGCAAAGTCTACAACCAACACGCTGGAAATTGTACCCACCAAATTCAATCAAGATTCAAACTCTTCTACATGGAAGCTATTTTTCTACTTCCTCAAACTGGAGTTACTTGCATGAAAATCGATAAAAATGATCTATCTAGAACTAAAATATATTTAGATGCATCCATTTCTCCGACGACAAGTAATTCTGGACGGAGAACGTATATTTAGATGCATCCATTTCACAAGTAATCCTTTTTTCACTAAATTGAGGAAGACATCTCTTTGTAGACGATACAAGTATCCAATACTTGAAGAACTGTCGGGTCCAAAAATTAATTTCAAAATAAGTGAGCTCCTTTTTTTATGTAAAATCAAAGAGAAGGAGAGTTATGGCCTGTTTGGGACTGCCCCGCTTCACCAAAATCAGCTTTGCTCCACTAAATTCACTTTCGAGTAGTTTTATCCAGAAGTTGTAGCACTATCAAAGAGAATGTTTGGCTTCCATCTAGCTCCAGCTTCAAGAATGGGAAATTTGTTGGAAAGGATCTATTTGATTGGTTGAGGGGGAGGGGGGGGGGACGAAAATCAGATTTCCGATTGAGATGCAAAACATGAAGCCTAAGCACTGGCTATAAACAATAGTTGCCAAATTATCCATATTCAAACTTCTTTATTTGTACATGGTTAACTCGCTCATTCTAATGAAATTCAATTTTTGTTTGTTTTCCCTTTTATTTTATTTGTGGGAACATGTAGCTTTTTACAATACTCATCATTTTGCGTTGAATTGAGGATGGCTATATTTCAAGACCTTTATCGAAAAAATTATTTAATCAATGACACTACGAGTTTTCCACAATCAAAAACATTTTAATGAAGGACACCACCAACTCTCTTCCCTTTCCCCATTGTACAATAGTGAGAGGCCAGAGGGGGGTGGCCTCATTTCCCCCGTGATAATTGATGAACAAGGGATGGGGAAACCCGGCGAATATTAAGATGTATAGCATGTAAATATGGACGATCGTCTGCCTTGGCTGCAACCACATTGTTCTGATGACCTACGAGTCGCCACTGTGGAGCTGAAGTCCATATATTCCTTTTGTTCCTTGGGCGCAGCGAGGATAGAGTTTTCTCACCATCCAAGTTTGCACGTGAGACGACAGCTTCCCCGCCGTATCGTGCTCCTCAGACTTGTTGGAAAAAAATATTAATGAAAATAGGCACATCAATGATTTTGCATGTGCCTTGAGAGATTTGTACTAAAAAATGATATGTTATTTCAATAATAAATGTATAATACAACCAATCATTATACCTGGTGTAAAACTGAAAGCTTTAGGGTTTAACATGGTCTAGATCCTTTAGTAGCATATTATTTTGCGACAATATATAATCTGGTGCCACCATTGGTGTTTATTTCATAGTTAAACATTTTATTAAATGAAATGAGATAAATATATTGCACCTGTTAAGAAAAACTCTGTTATAAGAGAAGACTGATGCGCAAAGAATATTTTTCTAAAATATTTTTCATGGTTTTGTTAATAATATGGTAGGGGTGGCTCTGCAATGGTTTTATTTTTGAAGAATATAATTTAACCCAAGTTCACGTAAGTGGGGTCACTAATATGAGGTCATTGGGTTTGTAAATCCATTTCATTATGTACTAAAGAAATATTTGTCAGAAATAGATATTCTATAGTATACTCGTCAAATAAAATATCACTGTAAAGTGGGTTTTTTTAGAAACACGGCACAGACTCGTATCCTCACAACACATGCGGACTCATCCCTATGAAAACATGCATGCAACCCTACGACAGAAACTGAAAGCATTTCTGAGGGACTGAGCTGACAGATATTGGGTTTGACGAAGCCGCCAGAGACACCTTGTAGTCGAGAAACCACATCACTGAAAGAATAGCTCAGAAGGGTCTGAAATAAGTCCAGAAAATATGCATCCATGTCTATGTCTAGGATCAATCTCAGCCAGCCAGAAGCAAAAAAGTTTGAGAAACGATGGCACTTGCTGGCTGCCTGCGTTTAGAGAGATAGACACAAGTGTAACACCCCGGATGTAACTTGCCACATTTGTACTCCAACTCTTGCCATTTCCGGCTATGTGATATGATATTTCCTCCGTGGTTGGGTTTCCCTTCATTTTGCATTTTGTCCTTGTCATGCATTTCATGTCATGTCATCATGTGCATCGCATTCGCATACGTGTTCGTTTCATGAATCCGAGCATTTTCCCCGTTGTCCGTTTTGCAATCCGACACTCCTATGTTCCCCGGCGTCCCCTTTTACCTTTTTCCGTGAGCGGGTGTTAAACTTTCTCGGAATGGACCGAGATTTGTCAAGCGGCCTTGGTATAGCACCGGTAGACCGCCTGTCAAGTTTCGGGTCATTTGGAGGTCGTTTGATACTCCAACGGTTAACCGGGTAACCGTGGAAGCCTCTTTTGGGTTGCAGCCCAAAACCCCTCCAAAACAGCCCAATAACCCATCTAAGTCACTCCCATGTCCATCGCCGTTCGATCACGATCGTGTGGCCGCAAACCATGCTCAATTTGGAACCTCCTAGGTCCTCCTACCTATAAATATACCCTCTCCCCCGAAATCCCGGGTCCAAACCTACCCTAACCCTAGCCCCGCTCCCCTCCGCACCGCCGGACACGTCCGGATCGGACCGGACGCGTCCGCCGCCGCCCCCGCGCCAATCAGAGAGCGCCACGTCGTCCCCGCCGCCGCAGGCCCGCGAGCCCGCGCCGGGCCCGCGCGAGCCCGCGCACCTGCCGCCCGAGGCTGTCGTTGCGCCGCCGCCTCGCCGCCTCCCCGCGCCCCGCCTGGCTCCCGCGCCGCCCGCCGCCTCGCCTGCGCCGCCGCGCGCACGCGCCCGCCGCCTTCCTCCTCGCCGCCGCAGCTCCTCCGTCGCCTTCCGCCGTCGCTCTCCGGCGAGATCCGCGCCCCGGATCCAGATCCAGCCCGGGGTTGACTTTCTCCTCCCCCCGAAATCCTTTGTCATTTTTCTGTCAGATTTTGTTGCATGTTCATCGCATCATAACTTGCTGCATACTGCTCCGTTTCATGCGTGTAATATGTCAAATTGTTCGCCTCGATGAGTACATCATTTCATCTGATTGCATCATTTTCATTTGAACTCATCTTGATGCCTGAAATGCCATTGGAAGAGGGCTATGTGATGTTAGTTTCAGATCTGTTTCAGTAGATGCACTTTTGTCATTTTTGCCATGATTGATGGGTGCACCCTATGAAGTTGAGTCCTACATGTGTTTTGTAATATGCCATGCCATCTTTACAGGGGTGTATGCCATGTATTTTTGTGATATTTGTGGTGACTAGCACAAGCATGCAAACTAGAGATCATATTGTTGCCGATTTCAGGGACTTGGTAATTTCACCAAGTCATTCCCTGTTGTTATTTTTATGCCATGTGTTCATGTTGTTTCAGAGAGATCTATGCCTCTTTTGAGCATGATCAGTAAGGATGTTTTGAACATATGGATTTTCTTTATCCATCCATGCCTTTGTTTGTAATTATGGTGAGCCATAGCTTGAGTCAATCGAGCTCTACTTTTGCTATAAATTGTTACTGGCAGTCTGTTTACATGTTATTCGATTTTACCAAGCTTGTTGTAGTTGATCTTTACATGATATGATGTTTTTCTTGCCATGTATAGCTTCTATGCCATGTCTTCTTGACGGGTGTATGCTTATTTTATCATAAAAAGCTCTGTAGTGAGTGCGTCGAGCTCGTAAACATGCCTACTTGTTATCTGTTTTTGACATGTCCAGTTTTCTGCAAAGTCTGAAATCTGTAACGAAACTTGCTTAATTGACATGGGTGCTATTATATTTTCTTGTCCTTTTTGGCTCATGGTCAGTAAGGCACTTTTGTTCAATGATTTGAGTAGATCCATGCCATGCCATATTTGGCTATGTCCTGTTCTTGTAGAATGTTGTTTCCTTGCTCTAATCATGTCATCCTGATGTTAATTTCTGGCATGATAGTATTTTCACTAAGTCTGTGAAGCTGATATGTTTTGCACTTTTGCCATGCTTGTTTGAACCTGTTGGGTTGTGATTTAGCCGTAGCTCAGTGTTCATCTTTTGTCAAGCATCTTGAGTAGATCACTTCCATATGCTTTGCTGATATGTTTGAGTGCAGTAGCTTAATTTCTTGTTGCATGCTAAGTGGCATCATGCTGTTAAACGCAGAAATATGTCATTCTTGTTTTGCTTGTCATTTGCAAACCGTGCATCCGATTCCGGTGATCTTTATATCGATTTCAACCGAAATCACCTCACCTATCCAGTGGCATACTTGTTTTGCCAAGATTATGCCTTATTCATCTTTTTCCTTCCGGAGCACGCATATGCATTGCATACCACATCTCGCATTTCATGCCATGTTTTGCATCATGTTGTTTGCGCATTGCATCGTGGTTGATAGTTGTCCCTTTGCTTGTGTTCTTGTTTTGGGTGATTTATGGGACCCCCTTGACAGTTCGCTTTGAATAAGACTCCTCCAGCAAGGCCCAACCTTGGTTTTACCATTTGCCACCTAAGCCTTTTTCCGCCGGATTTTCACGAGCCCGAGGGTCATCTTTATTTTAACCCCCCCGGGCCAGTTCTCCTTCGATTGCTGGTCTAAACCGAGCGATGTCCGGCGCCCCTTGGGCAACCAGGGTCTATGCCAACCCGACGTCTTGCTCATCCGGTGTGCCCTGAGAATGAGATATGTGCAGCTCCTACCGGGATTTGTCGGCACATTCGGGCGGCTTTGCTGGTCTTGTTTTATTACTGTCGAAAAGTCTTGTAGTCCGGGATTCCGAGACTGATCGGGTCTTCCCGATAGAAGGAATATCCTTCGTTGACCGTGAGAGCTTATAATGGGCTAAGTTGGGACACCCCTGCAGGGTATTATCTTTCGAAAGCCGTGCCCACGGTTATGAGGCAGATGGGAATTTGTTAATGTCCGGTTGTAGAAAACCCGAAGTTGACCTTAATTAAAACACATCAACCGCGTGTGTAACCGTGATGGTCTCTTCTCGGCGGAGTCCGGGAAGTGAACACGATGTTGGAGTTATGTTTGACGTAGGTTGTTCTAGGATCACTTCTTGATCACTTCTAGGTTCACGACTGTGCTTTGCTTCTCTTCTCGCTCTCTTTTGCGTTGTTAGCCACCATATATGCTAGTCGCTTCTGCAGCTCCACCTCACAACCCCATCCTACTTTTAAGCTTAAATAGTCTTGATCTCGCGGGTGTGAGATTGCTGAGTCCCCGTGACTCACAGATTCTACCAAAACAGTTGCAGGTGCCAACGATGCCAGTGCAGATGACGCAACCGAGCTCACGTGGGAGTTCTACAAGGAACGTGGTCGTTACTATGTGTCTTTTCCTGATGATCAGTAGTGGAGCCCAGTTGGGACGATCGGGGATCTGTTTAGCATTTGGGGTAGTCTTCTTTCATTTTGGTTCCGTAGTCGGACCTTGAGTGTAATCTGGATGATGGATGTTTATTTATGTATTGTGTGAAGTGGCGACTGTAAGCCAACTATGTACCTCTTTCCCTTATGTATTACATGGGTTGTGTGAAGATTACCTCACTTGCGACATTGCTTTTAATGCGGTTATGCCTCTAAGTCGTGCTTCGACACGTAGGAGATATAGCCGCATCGAGGGCGTTACAACAAGGTAAACATTGACGTGTGTTCCTTGGCAACATGAATCGCCAAGGGCATGATCCATCTGGTAGCACCTTAGGATGCATTTGGTTGCAGGCCTATCCTCACAGGAGTATTTAACCAAAAACTACCACATTTGCCGGAAATGTGACGAAAAACTATCACTTTACAAATTTGTGCCGAAAACTACCACTTTTTCACTAATCTTTGACTAAAAGCTACCATATCGCGAAAGTGCCCGATTCGCCTCTTCTAAACGCGTTTCTGACAGGACGGGCCCACTTGTCAGCATCAATCTTCTTCCTCCTCCTCCTCCTCTCTCTCTCTGACATTTTCTCGAACACCTCGTGTGCACTCCGGTGACCCTCTCGCCCGCACAACCTTTCTTCCTCCTCACGCTCAGTTGCCGCACCAACACCGTGGTCGAGCGGCGGAGCTCGTGCTCCGAGCCGCACCCGCACGCGCGCGCCCGCTCCATAGTGCACCTCACAGTTCCTCCTCCCTAGCCCCTCTCGCTCGCTCCCGACCACCTCCGAGTGGGCTCGTCGCTCCCACATCGCTGTTGTCGTGCCCACCAAGCTCCTGGGGCCCCTCGAGTATGTCCAGGACCTCCGTCGTGCGCCGCTCCTTCGACTACTACTTTAGATCGAACCCCGAGGGCCTCTCCGACGACGCGCGCATCACTTCCTCGCCGTTGGCCACCGCCCATAGCCGCGTCAATCCATCGCATTCCAGCGACCCCAGCTACACCGAGCAACTTCTCGACACCACTATGAGTCGCGCCTTCCCTTTGCCGCCTCCCTCGATCTTGGACCCGAGATCCGGCGCGCGCTCAGCCGTAACTATAGCTACATCGCCATCGCACCTTGCCGCTGCCATGGCGAGGGCTCGTGTCTATTGACGCCGAGCGCGACAGCGCACTCCTGGCCCTCCCAGGAGGCTAACGAGCCCCTCTGCCAGCCGCTAACCCCCTCTCCCGCAGCCTCGCGCTCGTTCAAGGCCGAGCACCGGTCGCCGCTCCGCTCGCCGCAGACACCGCTTGGATGCACCTCCGGCAACCGCACGACCACCGTTGGACGCGGGTCGCCGCGGGAGCCGCTCGCCGTGGGTCAGCGCTGGAGCCGCCGCGGGTCGCGCTGGAGCCGCCGGAGCCGCCAGCTCCGCGCCCCTCGCCGGCGGCCGCGAGCTCCTCGGCCGCCATCAAACAGATTTTGCTAATGTGCCACGTCAATGCTTGGCCCATCCTGTCAGAAACATGTTTAAAAGAGGCAAATCGGGCTCTTTTTAGACATGGTAGTTTTTAGTCAACACTAGTAGAAAAGGGGGCAACGGTTCAGGGCAATATTCACATTAGTCCCGGTTCAGTCACAAACCGGGACTAATGTGAGCATTGGTCCCGGTTCGTGCGGCTAAGGCATTAGTCCCGGTTCACCTGAGCCCTTTAGTCCCGGTTTAAGACACGAACCGAGACTAAAGGGTGCGATGCCCTTTAGTCCTGGTTTGTGTCTCAAACCGGGACTAAAGATTAGACCTTTAGTCCCGGTTTGAGACACGAACCGGGACTAAAGGGTGCGATGCCCTTTAGTCCCGGTTTGTGTCTCGAACCGGGACTAAAGGTCCCATTTTCAAACTCCAACCCCCCTTGGACCGCCTTTTCAGTTTTAGAAAAAACAAAAGAAAATGATGGAAATGTCAAAAAAATAAAATAAAATTAGTTCCCCATGTGATATGTGGTCTAGTTGTTGGGAAAATTTACAAATATGAATTTCGACTTTATTTACAAAATCTCTGTGGAATTTGTAAAATGGGCATAACTTTTGCATACGAATTCGGATTAAAAAGTTTTTTATATGAAAAATTATCTACTCGAAAAGTTACATCCGATGGAGACTGCCTACAGCCTGTTTGCAAATTTGTAGAATCCTCAAATTCCAAAAGGAAAAAAGTTATGCTCAAATTTCAGTTTTTTTAATTTTCATTAAATCTGGTCAAACTATGGTCAAACTACTTATTCAAGAAGTATTAGTGTTACTAAATAATTATTCAAGAATATTAGTGTTATTAAATAATTATTTTAGTTTTTTTTTGAATTTTGGTCAAATCTGGTCAAACTATGGTCAAACTATGGTCAAACTACTTATTCAAGAAATATTAGTGTTACTAAATAATTATTGTTTTTTAGAACAATAGTTTCAAACTCAAATAGTGAAATGTGTCACTTCATGCTCAAGCAAAATTCCTGAAGGTTAATAGGATTGACATCTTACTATTGTTAGGAAAACAACAAGTGCAGACTTGGAGCGAGGGAGAATAGAACCCAGAAGTTAAGCGTGCTCAGGCTGGTGGAGTGGGAGGATGGGTGACCATTCGGGAAGTTAGATGATTTGGAATGATGAGGGGTGATTAGAGGATAAGTTGAGCAGTGATGAGGGGTGGTGATTACAGACTAGAGGTTAAAATAATTCAGAAATTTGAAAATAAATAAATTTCAAAAAAATTCAAAAAAAATCATAAAATTTCCTTTAGTCCCGGTTGGTGTTACCAACCGGAACTAAAGGTGGAGCTCCACGTGGCCGCGCCCTTTAGTCTCAGTTCCTGTTTGAACCGGGACTAAAGGGGAGAGGCATTAGTACCGACCCTTTAGTCCCGGTTCAAAAACCGGGACTAAAGGGCCTTATAAACCGGGACAAAAGCCCCTTTTTTCTACTAGTGCAAGGATTAATGAGAAAGTAATAGTGTTTGGCACAAATTTGTAAAGTGGTAGTTTGTAGGCACGGTTCCATAAAATGTTGTAGTTTTTTGTTAAATACTCATCCTCACAGGGACAGGGATGGCCCCTTTTTACAGTGGTAGCCACTTATTTGGATCTGAGCCAAAGAGGGATAGAGGCAGCCAGATGCTTCGAATATTCCAAAAAATGGGGCTGGGACAGCCGTGAAAAAAGCGACGGGTCGCGGCAACCACCCCGCGCGCACTCGCGAAACAATTTTTTTTTTTGCTATTGACTCGTCCTCACCCCCTCCCGAACACCCATTACCCGGGCTCGTCTCTCTCGCTCGTGCATGGCGGCAGTGGCGGCGCGGCGGCGTCGCATCTAGCAGAGAGGCCAGCCGTTGCGGAGGGTCCACACGGGAGATGCAGGACGGGGTATGCGGCGGCGGCAAGGTTGGATCTCGAGATGGCCGGCGGCTGGATCTCGACGAGCCAGGCGGCGGCGCGGCTAGATCTCGAGGAGCCTGGCGGCTGGGGCCTGAGGAGACACGCGACCGGTGATTGAGGTGGGCCGGCGGCTACGGGCATGGGGCTGGTCCGCTGGTGGATGCATGAGATGATGAATCAATATTTCTATCTTCAGTTTGCTAATCTATCTTCAGTTTGCCATCGTGTGTTTTGCGCTTTTGTAGTTTTGCTGCCACTGTATTTTCTGCTGCTGTATGCACCGAGGCGTGCTTGATGTATGGTGGCCGTGCGTTGGTGCTCAATCAAAAATGCAGATTATGGGCTAATCTCATCACCTCAAGCAAAAATATCATTACAACCCTTATTATTCATACCTTGAACCAAGCACTTCAATGGCTATCCTCAACCACCCAACCAAACAAAAACAAGGGCTATCCCTAACCAGCTGGTCGGGGATACCCACAACCACCCTAGCCTATCCTTCAAACCAAACACATTCTTAGAAGGCGACATGATCCGCGAGGTGTGGTGGCCTCCGCGTGTCCAGATATCGAGGCTACTTATATACATTGCCAGATCGTCATTCCTACGTCTTGTCTGGCAAATGTTAATACAACTGTGAGGAGTTAGGTAGACTCATAGCTATATATTACTGCCTTTATAAACTAATATTAGACGTTATTTAATCACTAAGTAGTGATCTAAAGCGTCTAATATTAGTTTAAGGAGAGAGTACTACCTATATACAGTAGTTACGTAACGTGGATTAGTGGCAAAGCTGTGACGGTGTGTTCTGGCTTGTCCCCTGGCGAGCTTGCGCGGATCTCCTACGATAGCGACTGATGATCATCCGAGCAATTATTTGCGGTGCGAGAAGGAGAGGAGCCAGGACAGCGAGCGTGTGCGTGCGCACGTACGGGTGAGTATGAAGGAGGGTGGCAACCGGCAACTTCTAGGTGGGTGTGGAGATGCTTCTCGAGTCCCTCGTGCTCCGTGCTACTCCCTCCGTTCGGAAATACTTATCGAAGAAATGGATAAAAATGGATGTAATTAGAATTAAAATTCATCTAGATACATTCATTTCTCCGATAAGTATTTCCGAACGGAGGGAGTATATGTCAGTGAGCAGGCGCAGCCATTGTTGATTTTGCTGCGTGCGGTGCCACTTGTGAGACGACGAGCTAATAATTCAGTTCGCTTAGATGACAAGAGTTGACAATGAAGGTGTATAGTACTTATCCAAGCTGCGGTGAGCTAGCTAGCTATCGTTTTTAAATGTGCCCGAGCCAGAATATAACCGTGCCGACCAGCCACACGTGCGGGTTGTTCCAACTTGATTCCAAAGATAGCCTCTGATCAATTAGCTAGGTAGCCAACCAATGATAGAATGGTTCATAGACATAGCAAAGAATCGGTCGAGGGAAGGTAAGGTACGTGTACTCTGCAGAACCAAGCAACGCATTATGATGGATGATCGATTTCGCTCTGGCATCTGTTTGCTGGAGGCAGCTGGTGCTGATCCAGTACTACTACATCCATTAGGATTCCATATTCAGAGAGTGAGCGCACAGTGGCAGGCTCGCGTGGTGTGGTAGTGAGAGTTCCAACTCTTCTGTTATGTCAGACAAGGCAAGTGGCACTGTTGCAGTGTAATGGCATGATCTTTCTTGGTTTCTGGCTTCTGTTTGTTTGGTTTCTTTTCTTACAAATTCAGATCCATCTTCTGATCGTAATTCATCAGAACAAGGCTGGCATAGAAGGCTGTAAACGATACTTAGGGCATCTCCAGCGTTGACCCGTCTCTCCCGTGTCTATCCACGGACAGATGGACCAGTCCATAGACACGGATGTGGGAGTTGGTCATCCAATATTGTCTCCATACATTTTAAGCCGGGTTTTAACTAATAGGATGGAATTCATGCAAACATGGTGAATTTTCGTATAAACCGGAGCATATTCATAGCAATTTGGATATTTTTATATAAACCGGACGAAATTCGTTATATTTTGGACAATTTTAAACTAAACCCTACTCTAAACCTAATATGAATGATCGCCGCCGCCGGTTCCCCATGTCTGGCCATGAGCACCGAGAACTGAAGCTCCGGCTATTGCCTTCGCCTTCTCCTGTTCTGCCTCGACGCTCTCCAACTCTGCCTCCGCCTCTACAGCCTGAGTGACTAATCGGCTGACCATTTTTAGTCCGCCAAGTTTGGCTTCAATGGGAGGGGAAGAGCGGTGACCATCTTGAGACCCGAGCGGCGATGACCTACCTGCACTGCTCTTCCCCGCTGCCAGCGGGGCCCGCAGATGTGTCGGCGGGGCGCGGCCTTGGCGGAGACGGTGATGTCCACTCCCTCGTCCCTCTTGCCGAACATCTCATTCGTCGCCTCGTCCAGCTCCTTGTAGGCATATTGTAATTCCGCCTGGCGGTACCGCCAACGGTGTCGCGGATGTCGCGGGCGGAGCGGTAGGAGTCGAGCAGCGCCACTACTCCGCCATGCCGGTGGCGAGTTGCTCCTTCGCCTGCCGGCACTTGTCGAGGAGACGGATGTTGTAAGCCTAGTCAGCCTGCGCCTCCTGGAACTTGGCCTCCTGCTTCTCCCACACCATGTCCATATAGTGGTCACGGGCCTTGCTGATGGTGATGTCGGCATGCACGGGTGAGGAGAGTGGAGCCGGCTCGTCCTCGGCCACATCCTCCATTGGGGCATCGTCGGCCTCTGTCTGCCCGGCTATCTCCTTCTTCTGGTTGGACAAGAGGCTTTCTCAGAGGGCTTTGGAGCGCAAGGAGCCCATGTTGAGCGTGGTGCAAAGAGGACAAATAGACCGGAGAAGGATGACTGTGGTATGGCAAGGGCTGGAGTTTATATAGTGGACAAGTGGCAATGGTGAGCGGCAGACGGACGCACGAGCGGCACTGAAGTAGGTTCCTCGGCAACCGCATATCATTAATGCAAGGAGACGGACCATCGTGGTCTCGTTTGAACATGGAGCAGCCACGTGCACCGGGTAGCAGCGTGAGCGGCGTTCAGTCGGCCGGCGTGCCGCTTCAATGCCAGCAGCAGTGAGAGGTCGCGTTCGTTTTGGCCGGGCATGAATATGGCACACGCTGATCGTTTCAAGCGGGAAGCGCACACGGGCGAGGAAGGGTGTTAATGGTGAGCCAGGGCATTCAGAAGCAGCCGACGTGGCAGCGGTAAAGCCCCCCTGGAGTGTGGAGATGCTTCCCGAGTCCCTCCGTACTATATACCAGTCTGCAGGCGCAGCCATTGTTGATTTTGCTGGCGTGCGTTGCCACTTGTGAGACGGCAAGCCATCGATCGATCAGATACGATGATGCATGATGGGATGATAATTCAGTTCGCATGGATGACAAGAGTTGACAATCAAACGTATATATATTAATGGGGCCTGATTTGTTTATCCAGAGAGAATCCTGCCGACCACCCACTCGTGCGGGCTGTCCCAACTTGATTCCAGTCACATGCTCTGACTAATTAGCTAGGTAGCCAACAAATGATAGATTGGTTGATAAACATAGCAAAGAATTGGTTTGAGGGAAGGCAAGGTACGTGTACACTCTGCACTTCTGCAGAACCAAGCAAAACATCATGGGGAAAATATCTGGTGCTCCGGTGCCTCAGATGCCACCATGATATGGGCTCTTGGAAGTCGTTGGATCTGGGATCCTACAGGTCTTAGGAGATCTGGAACCTTTCGCTAGGAGTTTGAAAATTGCGCATAGGTCGAGCAGATCCAGCAGCTCCTCCGATGTCATTCAATACGTGATCTAACGACCCAGGAGCCCGTATCATGGGAGCACCTGATACTCACTAAAGCATTATGATGTATAATTGATTTCTCCGTGGCAATTATTTGCTGGAGGCAGCTCGTGCTGATCTAGTACTACGTACATATATTACGGGTCCATATTCAGAGAGTGAGTGTGCAGTGGCAGGCCCGCGTGGTGAGGTAGTGAGGATTTTGACTGTTTTGTTGTGTTAGACAAGGCAAGTGGCACTATTGCAGAGTAATGTCAGGATTGTTCTTGATTTCTGGAATTTGTTTTCTTCGTTTCTTTTCTTACAAATTCAGAGCCAATTGCCTAAACAGAATCCGGTTTTCGATCTTAATTCAGCAGAGCAAGGGTTACACACAGGCTGTAAATGATACCTAATTTCATCAAGATAGGACGTTCATATTTGGAAATGCTTGACTCATTCATGCTCATGAAAGATGTTCGTGACATTCATCCATTTTGCCACAAATTGAAAATTATATATGTCTTTATACAAGTATTCCACCACGAAAGGTGTTTGTAACATTCGGAAGCGTTATTTTCCAGACAAAGCAAAAAGCTTTCACAATGGACTGGACATAATCACTCGCAGAGCTATAGCAAGGTTAGATGGCCCATGGCCTGCCTTGCCCAGAGCAAAGACAGTGCGTGGCTTGAGATTATACTAGGCCAATTTGAGAAAAATAGTGGGCTTACTTTGTACGGGCCCGCTCAAATTTGGCATTGTAGCTCCGTCACCGGACATAATGTTTTCTCCTCCCCCTCCTAGGGTAAATGAGGGGCAAGAGGGAAGCAACCAAGTTTTACAAAGTGGCCCCCGGCGAACCCATGGGTTCCTTCACACTGATACGGTCCAAAGGTAATTTTATCAATACAGAAGATGCTAGCAGGTGAGCAAACTTCAAGAGATCCTATAATGGACTGAAGCAAGCATAGTGGAGTTGGAATCGTCGTTCACATGAAATGGTCAAATAATTTGATTATATTGAGGAAAGCCAAGATGCTTGTATTTACAGAAAAGTAAGTGGGGACATGATACTATTTCTAAACACTATGTGTGCATGACACATTGTTGATTGGAAATTATATAAATTTCTTGAATAAAATTAGGAATTTACTGGAAGTAGTTTTTTCAGTAAAGTGCTTAGGCAATATAGCCCTGGTATTAGGCATAATCTGTGAAGATAGTAGTGGCTGATAGTGTTGAGCCAAAATACATATTGATAAGATAATAAAATGGTTTAGTATGAAAAGGTCAAGAAGAGTTTCTTGCCGAGGTCACATGGAAAGAGTTTTAAGCAAAATTAGTATTCGGAATTCTGATGAGCAAAGTACATGATTGATATTTCACTCACAATTGTGTTTTGAATTAATCATGTGTTCCATGGTATGTAAACAAACCAGATACGTCCAGTACTCCAAATAAGTTGTGATTAAGTTAGAAAAGTGATCAAGGCATGCATTGATCATAGGACAATAGTAAAAATGTCATTAACTACTAGAGTAAGGAAGATGGCATGTTTCTCGCATACGTAGAAAATGAAGAGATTGATGATAGGAGTTACGTCAACAGAGGAGTCATTTTAAGTAGTTACATCAATGAAATATTCATCAGCGCTCCAAGCGATTTTCGATTTCAATTAAAGGATATATGCAATACATTACAATGGTGGCACGGTAAGTTAGAATTTGTCCAAGAAGGTTACCATGGCGAATTCGGTGATGAAAGCTTAGTATGTTGTTGCTTTAGAAGCAACAATAGAGGGTGATGGATCAAATAGTTCATTTATGAACTTGGTATGATTCCATAGCTCTGTCTAAGGAATCAAAGATCCTACCAGTGATTCAAGACATATAAACCTAGTTCAACGCTAATTATGATTTTTTTTGGAAGCATGTAAGATGTGTCGGAATGCAAAGATACACTCAGATCTGAACTTGTTAGATTTGAGAAGGTGAAGTCTATACCACAAGCAAAGCATGAACTAACACCGGATTGCTATTGGTGTAAAAAGGAAAATGTGGTAACTAGATTATTGACTCTAGTGCAAGTGGTAGTCTATTGGAAATATGCCCTAGAGGTAATAATATTGTATTATTTATTTTCATGTTTATAATTAAGAATTTATATTCTATGCTATATAACTGCAATGATCTTGCAATATGCAATTCAATAGAAAACGCATATGCATGTGTAGACTGATAAACAGGAAATCATGATTGCTAGTCTTGCCTCTTGAACTAGCTCAAGTGTTTTAAGTGATCATGTTTTCTGAATCTTGGGATATTGTAAAGTGTAACGATAGTGCCAAAACAACTTTGAGAATATGATGTTGGAAGAACGATCACATTGAATTGACCCAAGTATGTTTGTTATACTTTGAGATATTATCGTCACAACTCAATTGATATAACAAAGAGAGTTAATGTATGATTTAGCTCCTTAGATATGAGAGTATCGTAATTACTTCTTACTGTACCATGGACTTTGGGGTTGCTCAAACGTCATCCGTAACACGGAAATCATAAAGACAATTTACAGGTTCATCGGAAAGTTTGACAAGGGGCTAGGCTCAAGAGTGGTATTTGTTCCTCCAACGATGGAGAGATATTCTTAGGCCCTCTCGGGTGACGACATCCATCTTCATATGGCGAGACACGGGCGACTAGGTCACAGGGATTCTAGAACATGTCAACGAGAAAGAAGAACAAAACCGGTAACGAGGAGACTGGTATAGTGAGCAATAGAATGACCCAAGAGGATAACGACATATCTCACCTCAGGTTTCGTGAGGTGTCGTGAAGCAAAGGGAATAGCACACACGATAACCAAAGGTTCACTCGAATATCATTCATTTATTCATAGGGATCAACATGGATATCCACGGTTCTGCTATTGGTCATTGAACGAAAGGTGTTTTTGTTCATGTCAAAGTTTTACCGACCCTAGATGGTCAAAAGCTTAAGGGAATCATGATCTTTTGAGTGTTAGTGGAATGAGAGTTATGCGAAACTATTCTCGAAATAGTTTCGGTAACATAAGACATAATTTTGAGAGAAACCAGAAGCATTTGGGGGTTACCGGAAGAGTTTCGGAGAATACCAGGTAATACCGAAATATGATATATAGGCTGAAATTGTTTCCGGGAACCTAATATAATAACAGAGGAGTTAGATAATGATCTAGGAGTCCCTATAATTTACTTACATTCAACAGGCTAAAGAAAATATTAGTTGGCCTATTAGTGGATAGCTAATGGGCCTTGAAGGCCCGTGTAGGGATGGCACCCCCTTTTTAGCTTATTGGACAAGCTAAGGAGGCGCACGCGAGTTGGAGGAGGACTCCTCCACCTTGGCCAGACCCAAGGCGGGGTTTCCCTCCTCCAAGTCAGCCTAGCCCCACCCTCCACCTATATATATGTCGGGGGGCGCCCCCTTTGAGTTACACAAGTTCTCCCTTGATCTCGGGCTCTCCCTATCTCGCTAGTTTTAGTTTTTGATCTAGACTTGAACTAGTTCAAGTTATCTCTAATACTCATAATAGATAAGGCCTGTGAGATTCTCTTCTCCCTTCTCTAATTCTTCGGCGATAGTTAGTTCGGGACAATGAAGCGCTGCGGGATCTTGAAGCCTGTATGCTTGGAATTGGTAGGGTGGTCGTGCTTACGATCTTTTGTTCGAGGGATCATCATGGACGGTTAGAGGGACTTGAAGAACAATCTACACCAACCCTTCTTCCACTACAACTCGAAGTTGGTAACAATCCAATCTAAACCTCTATATGCATCTTCATCGTGTCCTGGACCGTGATCGTAAGACGATTTTTTTGTACTATGCCCAGTTTACTAGATGATATTTTTCAACATCTCCCTTCCCCTGCCAAAGCATCCTTTTCATATAAAAGTGCATTCTCTTAGTAGCGCCCTTGGGCAATTCAAATACAGAAATCATATATTAATGGACATTACTTATACTAGAGGTAATGAGTATTAATCTGTCTCCATAGGATCTGTTCCTACCCTTCCATAGACTTAACTTTTTCTCCATCTTCTATTCAGGCCAATTCCAATCACTATTACACAACCTGACATGACCCATAGGAATTCCTAGATATTTAAAAGGAATTTTTCCTACGCCACAAGTGAAAATAATCGAATAAGTTTCCTATTTAATCTTAGCTTCACCTAAACAGAACACTCGCTCTTATGAAAATTCACCTTCAGTCGAGAAAATTGCTCAAATAAACATAAGATAAGATTTAAATATCTAGCACTTTCTAAATTATCTCTACACATGAAAATAGTATCGCCGGCATATTGTAACATGCTAATACCATTAGGGATCAAATTCTTTACTAAGCCAAGGATAAGGACTAAAATTTTAGCTTCACCAAAATCAAGTTACGAATAGGAATGACAATGTTAAAAAGTATTGGGGACAAGGTGTCTCCCTGCCTCAGGCCCTTTTTTTGTCTCAATACAGGCCCAATTTGGTCATTGACCATGACTGCTACTTTACATTTATCTATTGTCCGCATAACCCAACTAATAAATTTGGAAGAGAAACCTTTCTTTTCCATATTGAAGTACAAGAAATTTCAGTTAATTTTTTCATAGGCCTTTTCAAAATCTACTTTAAACAACATTGCATCCTCTTTCTACCACTCCCTAGATGATACTATATTAACCATTGGATCTATATTCAATTCATGTGCGGCCACACTCTTGTCCAGTTCGCAGCCCAGATGATACTATATTACCATCGTTATCATCGGAGTTCCTCGCTTGGTGAGGGGGGCAAGCCACAGCTAATCACCACACTTACTTAACCACCTATGAAACTTGTAATACCAACAGGAAAAGATGTCTGATCTGGCAATTCACATAGGGCAGCCAGACAACCTCGGGATCTGGACGCGCGCGTCCCTAACTGCACGGGTAAGCCACCATGCATCACTGAACATGTCATGTCACTGTGTATGCAGGCGCCAGCTTCACATCACGGTTCATGTTGCCATGAAACACACATCCATGTCTTGTGTCTCCCGTCAAGGTCAAGTGGCCAACGGCCAAATGTACAACATGGAGTACATTTTGGCAAGTTTTAACACTGTATTGTACAGAACATTCTGGCAAGTTTTGTCAAGACCTGAATTTTTGCCCACATACTTCTTGTTCATGCTATAAAAAGCAACACAATTTGTAGTTCCACATTGGCAAATATAGGGTCACAACCTCGACCAATATATATTCGCATACAAAAAAACCTCCAGCAATATAAGAGCACTCAAGACTCAACTTATTTAGTATCATCAGTAAACTACCCTCCCCCCCCCCCCCCCCGCCCGCTCATCACACGCTCAGCAGAAATTCAAAATTTTCCTACGTGTCACCAAGATTCTATCTATGGAGAAACCAGCAACGAGGGGAAGGAGAGTGCATCTACATACCCTTGTAGATCTCTAAGCGGAAGCGTTCAAGTGAACGGGGTTGATGGAGTCGTACTCGTCGTGATCCAAATCACCGATGATCCTAGTGCCGAACGGACGGCACCTCCGCGTTCAACACACGTACAGCCCGGGGACGTCTCACATGCCTTGATCCAGCAAGGAGAGAGGGAGAGGTTGAGGAAGACTCCATCCAGCAGCAGCACAACGGCGTGGTAGTGGTGGAGGAGCGTGGCAATCCTGCAGGGCTTCGCCAAGCACCGCGAGAGACGAGGAGGGAGAGAGGTATGGCTGCACCAACAGGGAGAGATCAAATTGTGTCTTTTGGGCAGCCCCTAGGCCTCATATATATAGGGGAAGGGGAGGAGGGTGCGCCCCCTCTAGGGTTCCCACCCCTAGAGGGGCGGCAGCCCTAGATGGGTTTGAGGGGGGCGACCAAGAGGGGGAGGAGAGGGAGGCGCAGGGACCATGGGCCTTAGGGCCCATCTGCCCTTAGGGTTTGCCCCCTCTCCTCTTCCCTTGCGCCTTGGGCCTTGTGGGAGGGCGCACCAGCCCACCTGGGGCTGGTCCCCTTCCACACTTGGCCCATGCAGCCCTCCAGGGCCGGTGGCCCCACTTGGTGGACCCCCGGACACCTCCGGTGGTCCCGGTACACTACCGGTGATGCCCAGAACACTTCCGGTGGCCAAAACCATACTTCCTATATATAAATCTTTACCTCCGGACCATTCCGGAACTCCTCGTGACGTTCGGGATCTCATCCGGGACTCCAAATAACATTCGGTAACCACATACAAACTTCCTTTATAACCCTAGCGTCACCGAACCTTAAGTGTGTAGACCCTACGGGTTCGGGAAGCATGCAGACATGACCGAGACGTTCTCCGGTCAATAACCAACAGCGGGATCTGGATACCCATGTTGGTTCCCACATGTTCCACGATGATTTCATCGGATGAACCACGATGTCGAGGATTCGATCAATCCCGTATTCAATTCCCTTTGTCTAGTGGTATTGTACTTGCCCGAGATTCGATCGTCGGTATCCCGATACCTTGTTCAATCTCGTTACCGGCAAGTCTCTTTACTCGTTCCGTAACACATCATACCGTGATCAACTCCTTGACCACATTGTGCACATTATGATGATGTCCTACCGAGTGGGCCCAGAGATACCTCTCCGTCACACGGAGTGACAAATCCCAGTCTCGATTCATGCCAACCCAACAGACACTTTCGGAGATACCTGTAGTGTACCTTTATAGCCACCCAGTTACGTTGTGACGTTTGGCACACCCAAAGTATTCCTACGGTATCCGGGAGTTGCACAATCTCATGGTCTAAGGAAATGATACTTGACATTAGAAAAGCTTTAGCATACGAACTACACGATCTTTGTGCTAGGCTTAGGATTGGGTCTTGTCCATCACATGATTCTCCTAATGATGTGATCCCGTTATCAACGACATCCAATGTCCATGGTCAGGAAACCGTAACCATCTATTGATCAACGAGCTAGTCAACTAGAGGCTTACTAGGGGCATGGTGTTGTCTATGTATCCACACATGTATCTGAGTTTCCTATCAATACAATTATAGCATGGATAATAAACGATTATCATAAACAAGGAAATATAATAATGACTTATTTATTATTGCCTCTAGGGCATATTTCCAACAGTCTCCCACTTGCACTAGAGTCAATAATCTAGTTCACATCGCCATGTGATTAACATTCACAGGTCACATCGCCATGTGACCAACATCCAAGGAGTTTACTAGAGTTCATAATCTAGTTCACATCACTATGTGACTAACACTCAATGAGTTCTGGGTTTGATCATGTTGCTTGTGAGAGAGGTTTTAGTCAACGGGTCTGCAACACTCAGATCCCTATGTACTTCACAAATCTCTACGCTATATTTGGAGCCATTTTAAATAACAGTTCTACTTGGAGCTATTCTAAATTGTTGCTCCATTATACGTATCCGGTATCTCTACTCAGAGCTATCCGGATAGGTGTTAAGCTTCCATCGACATAACTCTTTATGTCGAACTCTTTATCACCTCCATAACCGAGAAACATATCCTTATTCCTCTAAGGATAATTTTGACCGCTATCTGGTGATCTACTCCTAGATCACCTTTGTACCCTCTTGCCAGACATGTGCCAAGGCACACATCAGGTGCGGTACTCAGCATGGCATAGAGTCTATGACAAAAGCATAGGGGACGACATTCGTCCTTCCTCTTTCTCCAGCCGTGGTCGAGCTTTAACTCTTAACTTCATACCTTACAACTCAGGCAAGAACTCCTTCTTTGACTGATCCATCTTAAACACCTTCAAGATCATGTCAAGGTATGTGCTCATTTGAAAGTACTATTAAACGTTTTTTATCTATCCTTATAGATCTTGATGCTCAATGTTCAAATAGCTTAATCCAGGTTCTCCATTGAAAAACACCTTTCAAATAACCCTATATGCTTTCCAGAAATTCTACATCATTTCGTATCAACAATATGTCATTCACATATACTTATCAGAAATGTCGTAGTGCTCCCACTCACTTTATTGTAAATACAAGTTTCTAACAAACTATGTATAAACCCATAAACTTTTGATTTCTCCATCAAAATGTATATTCCGACTCCGAGATGCTTGCTCTAGTCCATGGAAGGATCGCTGAAGCTAGCATACCTTTTAGCATCCTTAGGATCGACAAAACCTTTCTGATTGTATCACATACAACCTTTCCTTACGAAAAACTGGAAAGGAAACTTGTTTTGACATCCATCTGCCAGATTTCATAAATGCAGCTTATGCTAACATGATTCCGACGGACTTAAGCGTCGCTACGGGTGAGAAAATCTCATCGTAGTCAACTACTTGAACTTGTGAAAAACTCTTCGCCACAAATCGAGCTTCATAGACGGTGACATTACCGTCCATGTCCGTCTTCTTCTTAAATATCCACATGTACCTAACAGCCTTACGACCATCAAGTAGTTCTTCCAAAGTCTACACTTTGTTTTCATATATGGATCCTTTCTCGGATTTTATGGCCTCGAGCCATTTTTCGGAATCCGGGCCCACCATCACTTCTCCATAGCTCATAGGTTCATCGTTGTCCAACAACGTGACCTTTTAAGACAGGGTTACCACTTAGAAGTTGTACACACCCTTGTCAACCTATGAGGTTCGATAGTAACTTGATATGAAGCTCCATAATCATCGTCATTAGCTTTCTCTTCAACTGAGGCAGGGGCCACAGAAACATTTTTCCTGTGCTTGCGCTACTCTCTGCCTGAAGTGAAGGTTCAACAACCTTATCAACTTCTATCCCACTCAATTCTTTCGAGAGAAACTTTTCCTCGAGAAAGGACCCGATTCTAGAAACAATCCCTATTGCTTTCGGATCTGAATTAGGAGGTATACCCAACTGTTTTGGGTGTCCTATGAAGATGCATTTTATCCGCTTTGGGTTCGAGCTTATCAACCTGAAACTTTTTCACATAAGCGTCGCAGCCCCAAACTTTTAAGAAACGACAACTCAGGTTTCTCTAAACCATAGTTCAAACGGTTTCGTCTCAACGGAATTACTTGGTGCCCTATTAAAGTGAGTGTGGTTGTCTCTAATGCCTAACCCATGAACGATAGTGGTAATTCGATAAGAGACATCATGGTACGCATCATATCCAATAGGGTCACAACCTCGACCAATATATATTCGCATACAAAAAAACCTCCAGCAATATAAGAGCACTCAAGACTCAACTTATTTAGTATCATCGGTAAACTACCCTCCCCCCCCCCCCGGCCCGCTCATCACACGCTCAGCAGAAATTCAAAATTTTCCTATGTGTCACCAAGATCTATCTATGGAGAAACCAGCAACGAGGGGAAGGATAGTGCATCTACATACCCTTGTAGATCGCTAAGCGGAAGCGTTCAAGTGAACGGGGTTGATGGAGTCGTACTCGTCGTGATCCAAATCACCGATGATCCTAGTGTCGAACGGACGGCACCTCCGCGTTCAACACACGTACAGCCCGGGGACGTCTCCCATACCTTGATCCAGCAAGGAGAGAGGGAGAGGTTGAGGAAGACTCCATCCAGCAGCAGCACAACGACGTAGTAGTGGTGGAGGAGCGTGGCAATCCTGCAGGGCTTCGCCAAGCACCGCGAGAGACGAGGAGGGAGAGAGGTATGGCTGCACCAACAGGGAGAGATCAAATCGTGTCTTTTGGGCAGCCCCTAGGCCTCATATATATAGGGGAAGGGGAGGAGGGTGCGCCCCCTCTAGGGTTCCCACCCCTAGAGGGGCGGCAGCCCTAGATGGGTTTGAGGGGGGCGACCAAGAGGGGGAGGAGAGGGAGGCGCAGGGACCATGGGCCTTAGGGCCCATCTGCCCTTAGGGTTTGCCCCCTCTCCTCTTCCCTTGCGCGTTGGGCCTTGTGGGAGGGCGCACCAGCCCACCTGGGGCTGGTCCCCTTCCACACTTGGCCCATGCAGCCCTCCAGGGCCGGTGGCCCCACTTGGTGGACCCCCGGACACCTCCGGTGGTCCCGGTACACTACCGGTGATGCCCAGAACACTTCCGGTGGCCAAAACCATACTTCCTATACATAAATCTTTACCTCCGGACCATTCCGGAACTCCTCGTGACGTCCGGGATCTCATCCGGGACTCCAAATAACATTCGGTAACCACATACAAACTTCCTTTATAACCCTAACGTCACCGAACCTTAAGTGTGTAGACCCTATGGGTTCGGGAAGCATGCAGACATGACCGAGACGTTCTCCGGTCAATAACCAACAGCGGGATCTGGATACCCATGTTGGTTCCCACATGTTCCACGATGATTTCATCGGATGAACCACGATGTCGAGGATTCGATCAATCCCGTATTCAATTCCCTTTGTCTAGTGGTATTGTACTTGCCCGAGATTCGATCGTCGGTATCCCGATACCTTGTTCAATCTCGTTACCGGCAAGTCTCTTTACTCGTTCCGTAACACATCATACCGTGATCAACTCCTTGACCACATTGTGCACATTATGATGATGTCCTACCGAGTGGGCCCAGAGATACCTCTCCGTCACACGGAGTGACAAATCCCAGTCTCGATTCATGCCAACCCAACAGACACTTTCGGAGATACCTGTAGTGTACCTTTATAGCCACCCAGTTACGTTGTGACGTTTGGCACACCCAAAGTATTCCTACGGTATCCGGGAGTTGCACAATCTCATGGTCTAAGGAAATGATACTTGACATTAGAAAAGCTTTAGCATACGAACTACACGATCTTTGTGCTAGGCTTAGGATTGGGTCTTGTCCATCACATGATTCTCCTAATGATGTGATCCCGTTATCAACGACATCCAATGTCCATGGTCAGGAAACCGTAACCATCTATTGATCAACGAGCTAGTCAACTAGAGGCTTACTAGGGACATGGTGTTGTCTATGTATCCACACATGTATCTGAGTTTCCTATCAATACAATTATAGCATGGATAATAAACGATTATCATAAACAAGGAAATATAATAATGACTTATTTATTATTGCCTCTAGGGCATATTTCCAAAAATATCAACGCGGTTGATGTAGTCGTACGTCTTCACGATCCGACCGATTCTAGCACCGAACGTACGGCACCTCTGTGTTCAGCACACGTTCAGCTCGATGACGTCCCTCGTACTCTTGATCCAGTTGAGGCCGAGGGAGAGTTCCGTCAGCACGACGGCGTGGCGACGGTGATGATGAAGTTACCGGCGCAGGGCTTCCCCTAAGCACTATGACGATATGACCGAGGTGTGTAACTGTGGAGGGGGCACCGCACTCGGCTAAGACAAATCTTGAGTGCCTTTGGGTGCCCCATGGTCACGTATATAAAGGAGGGGAGGGAAGAGGTGGCCGGCCCAATGGGGGTGCGCCAGGTGTGGGGAATCCTACTAGGACTCCCCAGTCCAAGTAGGATTCCCCTTCTTTTTCCTTTTCGGTGTGGGATAGAAGGAAAGAGAGGGAAAGGGAGAAGGAAAGGCGGGCCGTGCCCCCACCTCTTGTCCATTTCAGTTTGGGCAGTGGGGAGGCGCGCGCCACCTCTTGGCCCTTCTCCCCTCTCTTCACTAAAGCCCAATAAGGACCATTACTTCTCCCGGCGAATTCCCGTAACTCTCCGGTACTCCAGAAAATACCCGAATCACTTAGAAACTTTCCGATGTCCGAATATATCCTTCCAATATATCGATCGTTATGTCTTGACCATTTCGAGAATCCTCGTCATGTACGTGATCTCATCCTGGACTCCGAACAACCTTCGGTACATCAAATCACATAACTCATAATATAAATCGTCATCGAACATTAAGCGTGCGGACCCTGTGGGTTCGAGAACTATGTAGACATGACCGAGACACATCTCCGGTCAATAACCAATAGCGGAATCTGGATGCTCATATTGGCTCCTACATATTCTACGAAGATCTTTATCGGTCAAATTGCATAACAACATACGTTGTTCCCTTTGTCATCGGTATGTTACTTGCCCGAGATTCGGTCGTCGGTATCACTATACCTAGTTCAATTTCGTTACCGGCAAGACTATTTAGTCGTTCTGTAATTCATCATCCCGCAACTAACTCATTAGTCACACACTACTAGGGAAAACCTTATACACAGAATGTTACCAGTAGCGTTGTACAAAATCAAACGCTACTTCTTCTTAGTAGCAGCGCGCGTAAATAAACCGCGCTACTGCTATGACTTTTGCCGTAGCGCGTACTAGCGAAAAGCGCTGCTTCTATGTTTGAACTGGGCGCACATGGCTAGCCCAACCTAGCAGTAGCGCGTATACTGGCCCATCGCTACTGCTACGCTCCTTAGCTGTAGCGCGCTTACGTGTAAGGCGCTGCTGCTAACGGAAATAAAGTAAAGTGAAAAACGAGTATAAAAGTAAATGAAAATGAAATAAAAAGAAAAAGGAGAAAGGAAAAAAAATAAAATGTAAAGAAACATAAAAGAAAAAAGGGGAAAAGGAGAAAGGAATAGCAGTAGCGGGTTTAAGGAAACGCGCTATAGCTAACTTACCTATAGCGCATTTTCGGAAACTCGCTACCGTTACGTTTCACTTAAACAGCGGTCCCCCCCCCGCCCCCCGTCCACCACTTCTTCCCCAAATCCCTCGCCCTCGCCGCCGTCTCCCCAATTCGCCGTCGCCCTACTTCGCCGCCGTCTCCTGCCGGCGTGGACGCCCGCAACCTCACCGTCTCCCCCCGAGGCCGCCGTCATCCTCACCGCCGCCGCCCGAGGCCGCCCTCAGCCTTACCGCCGCCGCCCGAGGCCGGCCTCGACGTCACCGTCGGCGCCCTCCACCTCACCGCCTCCCGAGCCCGCCCAGGACCGCCGTTGCCCATGCCCGAGCCCGCCCTCTCTGCCCATGCCTCCGTCATCGAGCACCTCCCCGCCACCGTCTATTCCCTCTCTGCAAGTCCCCCACCCCTCCCCCCACTCATCTCTCTCTGCATTTTAGAGAAAAATTAGTAGAGCAAAAGTTTGTTTATAGCAAAAAATTTAGTTTAGAGCAAAGGATGTTAAGTAGTAGATGTTAGAGCAAAAATTAGTTTAGAGCAAAAAATTTGGTTTACAACAAAAGTTAGTTAGGGCAGTAGGGTTTAATTAGGGTAGATGTTGCTTGTATAGTATATAGTGATACTAGTATATGTTAATTAGGTTAGGGCAATAGTGGTACTAGTAGATGTTAATTAGATGTTTTTGATTTAGGGCACTAGAGTTTTGCTAGGTTAATTAGGTTAGTAGTGCTGCTAGTAGTAGTGATACAGTAGGTTAATTAGGTGATGTTAAATGAATAACCTAAATGAATGAAATTAGTAGTTAAGTGAAATTTTTTCCTTTCATCATTATAGAGCACTAAAGTTAACTGAATTTTGTTCTATTAGTAGTTAAATGAATTTTCTTCTACACTTTGTTTTTGAATTAGCTTGTGAAATTTGGACATGTGGTTGCTCGTGTATATTTGGACATGTGTTGCGGTGTCGAAGAGGGATATTTGAACACTGTTTCCAGGGAATGATGCTGAGTGGCCTATGTTTTGCCGGAATGTTGATTCATTTCTTTCCCGGCAAATTTTAGGTTCTCGATTTGTCCACTTTTTAGCAAAGGTCATGCCGAAATTTTCCGTGAATTTCGGCATGACTTGTGCTACAAACTAGGACATATCGAGTGCCCGTGATTTGCCGCACCAGGAAGGAGTCAACATTCCTGCAAAATAATAGGCCTTTTTTATGCCATTATTCATTTTATTAGGTCTAGAATTAATTGACTAGATTTAACCATAGGAGACATGGCTAGCAACGATGAAGGACAGGGTTGTGGTGATTGCGACGATGCCTATCGGGCGGCAGACGAATTTTTTAGCCTTACCGACGATCAACCGATGTTATTGTTGGGCCCGCCGGTGGCATCGGGGACTGAGACCAACACGCAAACCGGTGCTGAGACTGAGATCGGCGCTCAGACTCAGACCGGCATCGAGACCGGCACTGAGACTGAGACCGGCGATGCCTCGTGGAGCGGAGCCGGTGTAGAACCAAAAGCAAAGAGGCAACGGGTTCCTAACAAACTCAGGACTACTAGAGTGGTGGTCACGGAGGTGGACGACGGCAATTTTGAGCGAACGGCGCCCGAGGAAGCGCGTCGATGCTACGGCAATCAAATAGGCTGCATCATACGGACAACCGCCACCATCAAAAAATGAGAAACTACAGAAGATAGAAAATATGAGGAGCTCCCTCCTAAAGAAGTTTCACCAGATATTCTTGTTCCCGGGCCGGAATGAGAAGGATTATAAAGATCCAGATGAGGACCCGACAATGAAGAAGATAAACAAACACGCCATGACCAAGTTTAGCGACGCGTTGGCCGCCTGGAAAAATCGAGTGAAAGCAAGGATCATCGACAAGAAGGAACCCTACTCCGAGATTGTAAAGGGCAATCCGACAATCACGGAAGAGCAGTTTCAAATATTCAAGGAGGCTTGCGAGGCCGAAGATGCCAAAAAAAGTCTAAGTACATGAAGGGGCTTCAAGAGAGGAACTTTGGGAGTCACCACCTCGGAAGTCGTGGTTACGGCGGAAAGAGGTCCAAATGGGCCAAGGAGGACGCGGAAGCCGCGAGTCTAGGCATCCCAGACCCCTTGGCGGAGTTCACCGTCCCGCAGGAGCGTGACATCCTCAGGGCCCGGCACCGTTGGGACCCAGTGAAGAAGGTTTACGAGACAACACCGGTCATTACGGAGTTCATGAGACTGCTGGTAATTTTAGTTTCTGATCAATTCGACTGCACACATTAGTCATATTTGTAAACGATCGTTCTGCCTTTTGCAGAGAGAGCAGCACAGGATTGCGGCCGAAAGCGACTCGCCGTCTGAGGCATTGGCGAGGCCCAAGTGGGATACTCCATTCAATCGGGCGTTGAACATATTGAAACAACAACCGGTGGATACTCGACCGTCGTATGGACGCGTGCACGGTGTCAGAGACGGCGCCACGTGGAAGAAGTATTACCGTGAGACCACGGAGGAGAGAAAGGAAAGACGGAGGTTAAATGAAGAAAACATCGACAAGAGGGTTGATATTGCGGTTGAGAAGAAATCAACTCCGACAGTCGCAACAGCGGTAGCTGCCGCAAAACAGGTGGTTGTAGATATTTGTACTACATTGGTTCCGGCCGTTTTCAATTGGACCAGGCAAAATCCAGAAAAAATGCAGCGGAGTTTCCCCTTGCTGACTTCTTGGCGGGGAGCAGCTTGACTAGCGTTGCACCAGCACCTGCAGCTGCACCTGCTCCCGCACCGGCTCCCGCACCGGACGTGTTAGGCAATGCTTCGTCTTTGGCTGAGCTCGACGCCCTCACAGTATCTGTCACACCGGCCCCCTTTAATATAAATGTATAATCTCCCGTTTTCGTTGCCTTTCGGATGTCTCACGTTGCAGACTTTTCTTTGCAGGCCGACGAAACCCCGTGCACCATATTGTACACCATCGGCGACCAGAAGGTGGACGTGGGGAAGGCGACAATAATGGAGTCGAAGGAACCATTGTTCCACAGCCGGCCGATCCCCCCGAACGTCTTCAAGGTTTCCGTGGCCAGTGTCAAACTGGGCCACGAGAATTTGCCTCCTCCAGTACTACTGGGGGATGACGACGAGACACCGCGGCGGCTTGGTGATTGTTGCAATGTTGGGTGGGTCCTGTTGTGGCCAAAGAGTCTGCTTCGTCTGGAGGCGGCCGGGAGCACACCCACGAGCACGCAGCCTCAGCAAGGTATGAACATCAACACCCCACCTACCCAATTAGCGTCGGGTGTCGGGTTGGGTGATAGCGGACGGGGTAAGGAGGAGGCTCCATTATTCACTGATGACATCACCATGGATGAGGATGAGGACGACGATGGCACTGCTGAACAGTATGTCTATACTGGCGCCTCCTCAGGGTTTGAGCGTCATGAGTCGGTGCCTGAATTGCCGTCTCAACGTATTATGGACGACCTTCCGGTAGTAAAGAAGTCTAGGAAGAGAGCGAGGAAAGGCGAAAAACTTGTTTCTATGATCCAGCTGCCTCAGCAGCCTCGGCTTCAGGACCATATAGATATCCCCGATGCCGATAAATGGCATATCCCCGGTGTCGTGGATTTGTCACGGCAGATGTCCTTAGTGTCAGGACTTAGTCGCGAGGCCAACGCATCCATGTGGTAGCTTGAGAGGGGTTGAGTGGGACGAGAGACGCAGGGCGGATCAACACGCAAGACAAGGGTTTAGACAGCTTCGGGCCCCGGGAAACATCATCCGGTAAAAACCCTACATGCTGTTTGAGGCTAGGTCTCATTATCATCCCGAGGGAGACGCCGTAAACCGGCTCTTGTGTCTAGCCCTAGAGATTATTGATTGCTTGTCGCTTGTAGCTTCTAACTCCTCCCTCTTTGGGGAGCCCTGCCCCTCCTTATATATGTTGAAGGGGCGGTTTACATGTGGAGTCCTATTAGGATTAGGACTAGTCTATCTCTAATACAAACCGGATACAAGTCCTGGTCTTAACTCTTTGTAAGATAAATATTCCTTTCCTCTTAAACCGGCCCACCATAGTTGAACCGGCCTTCTAGGCCTTGGGTCTTGTCATCCGTCTGATCCGCCCGTCGGTTTACCAGTGAGTCATAACGACCAAGCGGATTGCTTGTAAACCGCCAAGGTCAGGGCGGGTCTTTAGATAAACCGCCAAGTCCGGCCGGGTTAACTTCCGGCCGGTTTACACCGCGGGGTATATCCCCGACATTAGCCCCCAAGTTTAGCTTGGATTCATCCATGGTAAACTTATGCTGATCATCCTTAAGTCCTTGTCATTCCTCCTTCTAGAAAATCCAGGTTAATAACCAGCTTCATACTCAAATTGCTGACATTGGTTTCTCATAGAAAAATATTGTAAAGAATAATCCACTTGAGTTGGCTTCCAAAGCGCCGGTTTAAGAAATATTGGTCTTGTAATACTCATCTGATATTCAGCCGGTTTGAAAATGTAGACTCGTCGGTTTATCATTGTCAAGATTGCCGGTTTATAAGAACTGAATTCCAGGTCATGATTATTTCCAATGTCGGTTCATGATTGTTGTAGACACCGGGTCATAATGATTGGCTCAAAACAGAAAATTGGAAGATATTTCTCCCTTATATCCATATTACCTGTAGCCCCCAAGTGTCGGGTTGTCATGCTTGCAGCAACCTGGGACTTGTAATTGACTGATGCCCATAAAACTTCAACCAATGTAGCCCCCAAGGGCCGGCTCATTATGTAATAATCAGCAGGGACTTTGTAAATATAATCTTTTAAACTTTGAACAGCAGCATGTAGCCCCCAAGGGCCGACTCAGTAAGATAATATTGAGCTGGGACTTTGATATACACTTCAATGAAAATAACATCATATGATGTAACCCCCATCATGGGGCTTGAATCCACGTCCACAAGGTTAAGAGCCTTGTGCTTTACCAACTGATCAGTGGACCCTTCAATATAAAAAAATCTTTGTACCTTGAATAGTTGACGGGAGCAATTGGTAGCCCCCAAGTGTCATGGTGCATGCTTGCAGCGACATGAGACTTGCATATTTGATATAATCTCAACTTTGAATAATGTAGCCCCCAAGTGCCGGGTTGTAAGCCTGCAGCAACTCGGGACTATTCCTTCAATTGTAGAAAATGATAACCATTGCGCTAAAGCGACTTTGAAAACCTTAATCATAATATTAATAACCATAATAAAAATCCAGCCATGTTGGCTATTCAAGATAATATAATCTGGTATGAAAACCTTATTCATCCAATATCATAATGAAAATTCAGCCAAGTTTGGCTATTTGAATAATATAATGCAATAATTTATAAGCGCATGATTCCAATGGCGCAATCCAAATATATACTGGCGACTTATAGTCCAAAGCCAGACCGGTTTAATAAACACTGGATAATTTCTCATCATATACTGGCAACTTTATCGTTTTAAAGCCAGGCCGGTTTAATAAACACCGGATAATTTATAACCATGCGTTATTCAACCTGTTTCTGCATACAACAAGTTTAAAGCGTCCTGGCGGTTTACCGTCGGACGGGTCATAATGCCCAACATATAACCTGGGTTTATAACCAAGGCTGCACTTAAAAATATGAAATATATCATACCTGTGACATTGAATCACATCGTTGGTTTACCAACTTTTTGTAGTAAGAGTGATAACCCCAATCTTGAGTAATGATAACTCCTTCCATATTGTGCCGGTTTAGGATAAAACCGGACCGGGCTGTGATAAACGCCGGATTAACCATATATAATACTGGTGACTTGTAGCCAAACCAGACCGGGCTGATAATCTCCGGATTATAATTTGATCATGCACTCACAACTTGTAGTTGAAAGCCGAGCCGGGTTGATAAACACCGGTTTACTCCATAATAGGATGGTAACAGAAAATCAAACCGGGCAGATAATCTCCGGTCTAAAAATGGACCGTGTTCCGCCAATTTAGCTGTTTGAACCGGTACAAAATACTGTCGGTTTAAAAAACGCAAATGAAATAGCAACTTCTCAAGAAAGGCTATTAAAGCAAAAGCAATGGCAACAACTTTTTGCAAAAGAAGAGCTCTACTGAGCTTGGTCAGATGGAATTACCATGGTCAGACGCAACCAAGCCCCCCGAAGGCGTAGCGATGGTGCCAGTCAGCCAGGACCCCAAAATGACGCGTGGCGTTTACGCCGGCCAAGTGGCATTGCATTGGTTCGGATTCGACCAAGCCCCCAAGTGACTCAGTGGCCTAGGGCCGATCAAGTGGCATTGCATTGGTTCGGACACGACCAAGCCCCCAAATGACTTATTGGCTGTTTAAAAGCCGATCAGAAGGCATTACCATCATCAAGACATGACCGAGCTCCCCTAAGGTGTAACTACGGTTCAAGTCGATTAGGTCCCCAACTGACTTAGTGGCAAATGTGCCAGCCAGAAGGCATTACCGTCGTCAAGACATGACCAAGCTCCCAGGAGGTGTAGCTACGGTTCAAGTCAACTAGGTCCCCAACTGACTTTGTTGCTCTTCTGTGAAGCGACCTCAAGGGGTAAACCAGAGGTTGCCCTAAAGCGAATCAACTCCGTGTAACCACGCATGGTATAAAGAATAGATACCCCGCTTTACAAAGCGGGAGCCCCCATGGGATAAATAATATGTCAAGCCAATACGGCCGGATACCCATGTTTGAACCGCGCATCATGGCAGCAGGTCCTCTTCGGTAATTTTTAACCTTTTTGCAAGAGGTAAATTCTTCTTGAACCGGGATCTTGAACCGGATATTGAAAGCTTCAAAGCTGTGGGAGACATCTTTCCCTTGACCCGGATTTTAAACCGGAATCTTCATTTTCAGCCGGAAATTTTCTGACGGCCTTTAAACTCGAACTTTGCGAGAAGTTAATTCCTTTTTGAACCGGACATTGTTAAACCGGATCTGAGCGCTTCAGAACTTTGTGGGAGAATAGATTTCTCTTGAACCGGATCGTAAACCGGATATTTGAGAGCTTCAGTGATACTGACTTCCCTTCAGCCAGATTTCAAACCGGAATCCTTTCTGACGGCCTTTAAATTTTCATCAATATAACAGTAGCCTCCGGAACCGGGTTATCTTTCCCTCCAAAAGTTCTGCATTCTTAAACCGGCTGAAACTGGCAAGAATTGCTGAATCATGTCATTGTAGCCCCCGAGTCTCAAAGGTGACTCGAGGAGTTGGCTTGAGACTCTTCATATTGACCGTGATATAAACCGGCATAACTTTGTATATCATTGGCGTTTGATAGCACGATGTGAATCCATAGAAGGTTGAGGTGACTGCGGCGGGTTGTAAATGATCTCGTATGAACCGTGTCAGCAACTTGGCCAATGGTTCCTTCCAACTGGTGATTTGAAGTTAACCAAACTGTAGCGGCGGCGACTTGTGCGCCTGCCCATTGATCCATCCAGTGCAGACGGCGGTTGATATTATATGATAACTTGCCTCCAATTTGAAAAAAAACCGGGCTACCCAAGCTGTGACTTGCTCATACTCAATAACTAGCTCATGCAGACAGGTGCGGCCCGGTATATTGATGTAGGCCGGACTGCGAGGGATGACAGCCTGTGCACGCGCTATTGGGTAATTCGCATGGTCCTAACGAGTTGACGCGGACTGGACCGCGATATAAACCGGCATGGATTATCCAATAACTCAGCGATATAATAATCCCTTTTTGCAATAGACAATTTGTCCTGCATTGAAAAACTTGCAAGCCAGAATAATTGCTCTTTTTAAAGAAAGCAATATGTAATATGAAAATATAATGGATGGCTTTCACCTGATATGTTTAGCCAAAAGGTATCCATCGCGGAGTTGATGATCACCACAGTGAAATTGAAATCAATTATGGACGAGTCGTCCATGCGAGCAAACAGATGAATCGGCCGTGGTGTTGTAAACCGGCGCAGACGAGCAAGTTGCCCTTCGTGTTGTAAACCGGCGCGGATGCATGAAACGGCGGCGAGGGCGGACGGGCGAGTCAACCGGCGTGTCGACGTAAACCGGACCGCGATACTCGTGTCCGTGAATGGCATAAAATTGTCCTGTGCAAAAATATTACAGGACAGAGTAATTGTTCTTTGACAAGAAATAAGTTGTAATACATAATTTTAGATGAATACCACCTGATGTTTGGGCGGAAGGTAAACCACCGCAGCATCAGAAACGGCTTCAGAGTGATGAGTCAGCCGCGGCCTTGTAAGCCGGCACAGGTAGGCCAGTTGTCCTCCGCGTTGTAAATCGGTGCGGACATGTGAACCGGCGGCGAGGGCGGACGGGCGAGTCAACCGGCGCGTTTGATGCAAACCAGACCGCATGGGCAACGGTTGTCTGGCATTTTTTGTCGGATCAATGGGTATATTGGTACTCGACAATGCTGGACGTAGCGAGACGAACAAAATAGCCCGCGTCTGGCTCAAATGATCTTATATACTCCGCTAACCCCACGTGGTCTTCTCTTGTCTTGATGTGATCATGAACCGGTCGTAGTATTGTACTACTCCAAGAACATGTATGTACTCCTGGCAGCAGGTGTTGATTCAATGCGAGGGCGTGAGGCGCGGCTCAAGGCCAGCCACAACTTGGAGGCGGCGGCGACTTGGCCGTGGAGGTGCGGGGCTGACCGCACCGATGCAAGGTAGCAGCGCGGGGCGCAGCCGGCCGGGGTTGATTCAATTGCATGCCAACCCGGTAAGAGTCTTCCTCCAAGTCGTCAACTGTTGTGGATGTGTGAACCGAACGGGTCCTCCCCCAGATCGCGGTCCCTATTGATTGGGCTACCAAATCCTTCCTGTGCCTGTTAGTGCTTTATCCTGATCTGATTTAATGTTTTGACACAGTGCGCAGTAATAGCAGTAAGGCAACAGTTTCAGAACTCGAATCGAATCTGGGTACGTTGATTGCCATGGATGTATCTGCTTCATGTGCACTACTACTTGCAGTAGTACTTTTCCTTTGATCCTTGCTCCACGCTCGTGGAAGTAGCAGCAACAGCGTACACTGATAGCCTTGGGACTTGATGCGAGCGCCCGGATGATTGTTTCTCAGATCCAACTTGTACTAGTCGCACTTGTCCCGTTTAAAAAATTGGCAGCAAGCCTAAGGTGCCACGCCATGCAATAGTGATGCTCCGAGTTAGGTTTGGACACGGACGACAAAAACGTCAAAGTCTTTCGGTCTCGGTGAGTTGCACGTTGTATCGATTGATTTCAGATGCAAGATTTCGGCCCTCAGCGACAATGGAAATTAATCACGGCCCCGACGGATCATCTGGTGATGTGTGCTGGCGCATAAACACGACCCTAATATTCTCCTTTGGTCTTTAAATCTTGTATACGTCGCTTTGACCGTTGTGACTGGCGACCCGTCACACTGCTTGCGGGCAGTCGGTCCAGAGGCGAACCCAGACGGCGGTTTAACAGGACTGCGGACGTAGTGACTTGCAGATCAGCAGGTTGGTGGCGTGGCTGAACCGACGACGAGTTGGAGAGGCGCGGCCGCGGGTCGTTGATGGCGACCCAGAGGAGGCGAGGCGCGGCCGAACCGGCGATGGGTTGGAGAGGCGCGGCCGTGCTGGCAATGGGTTGGCGCAGGCGCAGTCTGAAGTGACTCGGCGCTGCTGTTTGTTGAAGCGGAGGCTGGCCAGCGGCTCATGGCGCAAAGCGGCTCAAGCTGAGGTGAGCGATGGCGGCTCACGGGTCCGGCGGGTCACGGCCTTGATGGATTTGATTCTGATCCGGAGTGTTGACCGATCCACGAATATGGAGACTTGATCTTTGATGATAGCTGATGTTGACGTAACAGCCATTGGATCCGCCTTCGTAATTTCTCTGATGAACTTGAAAACTGTTGTAGATCCTTTCAAACCGGCTCTTATTCATCCGAAAAATTGCAAACTTCTCAATCCGTTAAAGAAATCCCTTCAAGAACACAACACCACCGTGCGCAGGCCCCACGGTGGGCGCCAACTGTCGTGGATTTGTCACGGCAGATGTCCTTAGTGTCAGGACTTAGTCGCGAGGCCAACGCATCCATGTGGTAGCTTGAGAGGGGTTGAGTGGGACGAGAGACGCAGGGCGGATCAACACGCAAGACAAGGGTTTAGACAGCTTCGGGCCCCGGGAAACATCATCCGGTAAAAACCCTACATCCTGTTTGAGGCTAGGTCTCATTATCATCCCGAGGGAGACGCCGTAAACCGGCTCTTGTGTCTAGCCCTAGAGATTATTGATTGCTTGTCGCTTGTAGCTTCTAACTCCTCCCTCTTTGGGTTGCCCTGCCCCTCCTTATATATGTTGAAGGGGCGGTTTACATGTGGAGTCCTATTGGGATTAGGACTAGTCTATCTCTAATACAAACCGGATACAAGTCCTGGTCTTAACTCTTTGTAAGATAAATATTCCTTTCCTCTTAAACCGGCCCACCATAGTTGAACCGGCCTTCTAGGCCTTGGGTCTTGTCATCCGTCTGATCCGCCCGTCGGTTTACCAGTGAGTCATAACGACCAAGCGGATTGCTTGTAAACCGCCAAGGTCAGGGCGGGTCTTTAGATAAACCGCCAAGTCCGGCCGGGTTAACTTTCGGCCGGTTTACACCGCGGGGTATATCCCCGACACCCGGTCAACCAATCCTACCTACAACAGCGCAACGGGCCAGATTCAGCGATCTAAAGAGACTTCATGACGATGTGCTGCGGGTAGAGAAAGACCTCATCGCCTCGAAAGATCCAGGATACCCACTCTACATGGTTAATGTTCCGCGGCAAATGTCGTACGTCGACAGCTTCCCCGCGGATAAGTTCTTCCTCCGATTCGATTACATATTCGACATGTTTCACGTGAAGAAGCTGGATTTTACGTTTGTCCTCCTTTATGCCTTGCACATGAACTACATCATCGGGGTTGAGCAGATATCTCATATCTGTGTCGCTGACCCGTACTACATGCACGAGGGCTTCTTGGGAGTCTGCACAAAGCACCGTGAATACGCGAGGGATTACATCGTCAGTTTCATGCTCGCCAATAAGGACAAGGGGGCGATTCTCGTGCCTTATCATCCCGTGTAAGTCATCCGCGCTGCTATCCTTCCTTCGATTTTAATCATTCCTTTGCACGGTGGAGGCTAATTAGTTTGAGGACTTATTTTGCGTAGCGGCGGGTGCGCCGTCCTCATCATCCTCTACCCCCGATTCTCCCACGCTCTTTACGTGGACTCGTCGAAGAACATTCACAAAAAGGATTACACCCACATCAAGGATGTTCTCGACATTGCTATGTATTACTACCAATCAATGGGTGGAGAGGTCAGGGACAAGAAGATAAGGGGCAGCAGGGTCGCCTTCGGCCATAAGACCGACTTCTGCTGCATCCAGCAACCGAACCATTCTCTTAATGATGGATTCTATGTCCTACACCACATGCTGGAGTACAGACGGGATCACCAGAACCTTCGCATGGCACCTTCTTCCGGCGATGCCCATATTCTGCAATGGGCAAAGGACATAGGAGATATCGAGGATCATCGACTTCGAGCTGAGTTCTATAACATCCAGCGCGAACTTGCCCAAATCATCATGAAGGAGGTCGTTGAAAAAATAGGGATGTTCTATGGAGAAGGACAAATGTCGCGGGAAGACGTCCGAACATGGATAGCCTCTCAGTGTCTCGACCTGAAGCCTTTCACTAGGCTCGGGGACTATCTCCCTGACTTGGATGGGTGGAACGACATGTTGGAGTGATTGTCGATATATGACAATGTGTCTGTTTAGTGCATACTTTCTGTATGACAAAACTTTGAGTTATGCATGGTGAAACTTTATTTGTGATGTAATTAAACCGTCCTCCTCCTCGACTAGCGAAAATCACTCTAGTTAGGGCATTTTGGGGTATGATGAACTTTGTTATTTATGCTTATGATATGTTGTTTCTATTTTTGCCAAGTCTGTCTCTTTCTGTTGCTCAACTATATATGTTGCATATCATCGACTCATGTGATGATGCAGGTGCATAGATCATAGATGGCGAAGAAGTGCTACGCCAGGAGTATATATACGACAAGTGGCCGGAGTGTCAGGCCCAGGTGTACCGGTTTCCGATTTCCGAGCGACGGGCAGTAGTTAGTTTAGGTTCACGCTAATGCGAGAGAGGGATACGAACTCATGTTCTCAAAGTGATAGCTCTTCTCGCGTATGTCATTGTTTAGATCGATGACGATGTATTTGCAAGTAATCGAGACTTGTATCGCTACTTTCGAGATGATGACGAGAGACCGCTTTGTGTTGGATGATGATTATAATGATGACATGATTTGATGAGACTAATTGTATGTATATGCTATGATTACATTTGTATGTGTATGATATGCTAAAGATTATTGTATAAAGCCTATTCAAATACAAAACAAATATGCAGGAAAAAAACTAATAAATAAACTAGTAGTAGCGAGGGGGGAATTTAGTAGTAGCGCCGCCTTATCAATAGCGCGTTCCAGCAAACAGCGTTGTAGATAATATCAGTAGCGCCCTTTCCCAAAGAGCGCTACAGCTATTCTACGTTAGCTGTAGCGCCTTATTAGTAGCGCCGGTACCCGCGCTACTGAGAGGCCCAAAACCCTCGCTGCTGCTAGGCTTTTTCCTAGTAGTGACATTGCTTGCAAGGCTTATAGTGATGTGCATTACCGAGAGGGCCCCGCTGAGATACCTCTCCGATACACGGAGTGACAAATCCTAATCTCGATCTATGCCAACCCAACAAACACCTTCAGAGACACCTGTAGAGTATCTTTATAATCACCCAGTTACGTTGTGACGTTTGATAGCACACAAGGTGTTCCTCCGGTATTCGGGAGTTGCATAATCTCATAGTCTGAGGAACATGTATAAGTCATGAAGAAAGCAGTTGCAATGAAACTGAAATGATCATAACGCTAAGCTAACGAATGGGTCTTGTCCATCACATCATTCACTAATGATGTGATCCCGTTCATCAAATGACAACACATGTCTATGGTTAGGAAACTTAATCATCTTTGATTAACGAGCTAGTCAAGTAGAGCCATACTAGGAACACTCTGTTTGTCTATGTATTCACACATGTACTAAGTTCCGGTTAATACAATTCTAGCATGAATAATAAACAAATAATAACTTTATTATTGCCTCTAGGGCACATTTCCTTCAAAATGCCAAGTATCAGCATTGCTCTCCGTATCTATCATGTATGTGCATTGCGCGTACCATTGCTGGGTAGTTGCCCAGTGAACTGGGTTTGAAAGTTGGGAACAACTTAACCCGCACGGGTGGATCGTTAGCAATAATATCTCTCTCTCTGGCTGCTACTGAATCGAGCCGACTAGTATTCCTAGTTGCCTTAAACAGATATATGATCCTATTTATTAGAGGCTGGTCGATTGGCCACCTTAACTAGTTGATGTCTCCACGCTTTCTATCAGGCCACGTTTAAATCGCTACATAAAATTTGTCAACTCTTGCAAATCATGAGAGTTTTTCGGGAGAACAAGGCATCGCCCCGGTTCCATTAACAATGGGAAATCATGAGAATTCCCATCATTAGGCTGATGGCAATGCCACTGCATGACCTGAGTTCAACGATGGCTACACCGCATTATGTATAGACTCCACTTGGATAGGGAAGCATCGCCCCACCCGCCGAGATGCTTCCTGTTATCACCCTTCTCTTCCTCACCCCGCGGATTCGGCATTCGAATTAAGCAGAGTATCTATATTCAATCTGTGCGCGCCCACACTCCCTGTCTAGCTCTCAACACAGATGATACTATATTATCGTTGTTATCATAGGAGATCCTTGCGTGGTCACGCGAAACTAGCCACATCTAATCACCATACTTAACAAAACCCAGATTATGCTAGATGCCACCCTATAAGATTATCATCGTCATCATAGGACATCCTTGCATGCCATGGGGGACAAGCACCAGCTAATCACCACACTTAATTAACCACCAATGCAACTCATAGTGCCAGCACGCAAAACTGTCCTATCTGGCGTCACACAGCCGGCCTCGAGATCTGGACGCGAACGTCCTTAATTGCACCGGTGAGCCACCATGCCTCACAGGTCATGCCAGATGCGCATCCCGGTTCACGCTGCTAAGGTACCCACATCCATGTCTTGTGTCTCCCGCCAAGGCCATGTGGCCAACGGCCAATGTACAACATGGAGTATAGTAATATCCTTTTTTATAAGTACAGTAATACAGACTTCACTAGGTTCTCTGCGCAAGTTTAAATACATAGGGAGTATTTGGTAATTTTTGTTGAGATCAGATTTCTGCCTGCACCAAATGATTAATTTTCATGCTGCGTTGCTTGTCCTTGAAAAAAAAAAGATTTAATTTTCATGCTATGATAACACCATACTAGTCCTATAATAAAGTCGCTTTGGGAAACATCAGGGCACTCAACTTCTTAATTCCTCCATTCCCATGAATAAGAACCAACAACCCCTGCCAAGGTCTAGATGATCATCGACGACGCCGCCCTGCAGCTCGGAGAGGGACCAAATCCATGATCGCACTTAGCCTCTGGCGAATCTGGATGGAGAGGAACGACTACGCATTCAAGGGAAAGATACCAAGCGCGCACAACATCATCAGGCCCTGCCTCTCCGATATAGAGCAATGGAGGATCGCGGGAGCTGCATGCTTAGAGTACCTTTGGGCATGTAGCGTGACATATTAGCCTGATACCCCACCCTTTTTGTTTTGTTGTTTTCCTCCATTCACCGATCACTTGATCAAATACCTTTGTGGCTCTCTCCTGCTAAGCTAATGAAAACCAACAATTGCTGGCCAGTTCAAAAAAAGGGTGTGACCGCATTTCGAGATTTAATTTTGACCATCAATTAGATAAAAAATATCTAATTACGTGACTTCTGGTTATAGCGTTGAAAACCTTTTTCGAATTCAATGGTAACCTTGTTGCACATAACTCACATTTCTTTGGTTAAAATGATGAAACTTGATTTTTTGACATGCCCCTAATTCCCCGAAATTGAGGAAGTATTATAGACAGATGATCGATGCTCGAGGAGGATGTAAGTTAGATGCCACCCTATAAGATTTGCCTCATGGCATGAGCAAAATCACAATTGGAAATAAAGAAGATGTTTAACGGTTGAAGAACCAACATTTTGAGAAGCAACCGGTGCCACACCAGGGATCAAACCCCAAGATTGACATCATTTGTGTATTATTGAGGGGGATACTCTTTTGGTGGGAGGCTATGTTCACCTCAATAGCGAGGTGTCTGTCTTGTCTTCATCAATCTCAAGATTTACCGGACCAGTCGCTCGTTCATAGGGATTAGTGTATTTGCGTTTATGTGAGCGTCTGTGTTTGCCATTATCTGAAGAGAAAACTAATCTACCCGCATTTTTGTGAGAGTTCAATAAATCATTTTTTACGGGAACTGTAAATCCTAATATAAGTAAAGGTTTTTGTAGGCTTTCATTGAAGCCACGGAAATATAACTTGGTGGAACACACCAATTTAGTTATTGGTTACAGCCTGTTCATAACATTTATCTTCTGAATCTCGATCAGAAACCTGATTTTTTGCTCAGGTGATCGATCTGAAATCAGAAAAAAGAAATTGAGAAAAAACAGAGGCCAGAAACCGAGAGCAGATCTCACCACGCAATACAATGCCACTTGCCATGTCTGACAGACAGCTCAAAACCTCACGTAGCGTTTCACTGTCAGGCCACATTACGGCCCGACTGATAGTAGTACTACTTGAGATGTACTAGTATATTAGTTTAGCATATATTATCCGCTTAAAATTAGTGCCTCAGAGCACCGCTGCGTGCATGCCCTCTGCAGCACAGCTAACCCTGTCCACGATCAAGCACAAGAAAACAACGGAGCCAGACCTCTCACCATGGTCATACCGCGCCATGCAAGCGATGTGAGCACATGATCTCTACTAGCATGCATCCGTGTGCAAATTACTCCCTCCGTGTAGTTTACCTCAACGACAAGTATTTCGCTATAGAGATAGTAACACGCGAGCATGGATGGCTCGTTAATGGCGTTCGTCATGTCCATCAAGCATGCATATGCATGAGCACGTTGGCGCGGACAAATATGGTACGGCCCAGGGATATGCATGCTCCGTCTCTTGACTCTCTAGCAGTGCCAGTACACCTCCTGGAACAATGGATATATATAGATACTTCAGCTCGTTCCGGCCGACCGGTCACCGTCCATGCATGCCCATGCATATACTGCGCGAGACACGAAGACATGCATGCCCATGCCTGACCGCCGACCGGCCGGCCGGCGTCGGCAACGACAGCCATACCCAAGACCATTTAACGTTACCTCTGGGCTTTGGGGTCACCAGCACGTCATTCGATCTTGATCGATCGACAGCGATGGCATATGCCGCGAGCGGTGTCGTCGCTCCCGGACACGAACGGCCGGCCGGGTGCAAGCCCGCCCGACACGATCCGATCGCGCGCGCAGGTAGAGTGGCCGAGCGAGGTAGCGGGGAGACAGGCCGTGTGCGCCGGGCGTGACACTGTCTTCTCGTTTTGACGTCTTGTATAGGCCTAACTCTGCAATTGTATCATTGTATGTACATGTGGACAATCGCTGACCCCATATGTCGTGTCTGTGCTAACCAACTGCTGTGTTTTGTCTTCTTGTTAGACGGTCGAATCAATCCGCGTGGCCATGGAGATTCGGAGGTGGACATGCTGAGGTTGCTTCACACTATTGTTTTTCTTTCTCTCCTTTGATATGGTGTCTACCTTCATATCTTGGTCTCCTACTCTCGTCCGAAACTGCAGGACACCGAAGATCCAACTTCATCCCTCTCACCCGTATTACCTTGGCCGTGCTAAACCGTTTGGCACGGCTAATTCATATAGTCAGACCAAACGGTTTGGCTACCCATCCATGGCGATATCACCGCCTATTCTGGCTTATCTTTGCGGCGATCTCGTGGACTTTATGAACGGCATGTAATAAAATGGTGATTGAGCATATCTTTTCGAGGCAGGCGACTCGTTCAAATTTTTTTACTTTTCTGCAGCACTGGCACCCGCTCTCTATGCAGCAAGACCAGGACTAGTTTGGGCTCATGCTGGATGGGCTACTGGCTAGAGGGCGTCGACTATCATCTTTATAGGGCCGCTTGTTGGCAGCCACTAGGTGCCTTTTTCTTCTTCTTATTTCTCTTGTTTTTTTGGCGTGATTGTGTTGTTGCCCAGCTGTCGTTCTTGATTCGGATTTAGATGTTGGTTGTATGGATTTTTACTTTATCTATAAAGCGCGAAAGCCTATTTCGAGACATAAATCCGGGTTGGCAGCCCATTAGATATGGGAAAAGTAAAGATGCCAAAATGTTTGGAGAAACTAAATAAACCCAATTTGACACGTCTTGCGAGCCTCCGCTACACCGCCTGCGAGCCTCCGCGTGGCTGCCCCGACCTGCGAGCCTCCGCTACACCGCCTCTTCGGGTTGTAGAGCTGCGGCATGCGGTCACCGCCGCCGCCCGAGGCCGTCCCCGCGGTTGCACCGACCTGCGAGCCGCCGCTACACCACCTCTTCAAGCTGTAGCACTGCGGAACGCGGTCCACGACGCGGCCCGCGGTCCACGCCGCCGTCATCGCGCGTCGATCTCCCGTGGTATGCGCCGCGCCGTCTCCCTTGGAGCGGGAACGCCACCGTCCGCGCCGGTCTTCGTTATGCTGTCAGGGTTCTTCGCCTACTTCGAGTACCGCCGCCGCACTCCTAACCTAGCCGCCGCCGTCAGGCCGCCGCGGCCGCTCTTCTTTGGCCGCCGCCGCCGCTACCTTCGTAGCCGCCGCCGCCAGTCCACCCCCTTCATCTTCGTCCAAGCACCAGCCCGTCGCCAGCGTCGCCGTCATCTACCCCGACCACTTCGTCTACTCCGACCACCGTTGGTGACATCGGCCCTGCGCCGATAGACGCCGCAATGGTCATCGAGTTCTTCTCTGCTGGCCCCTCCGACTTCTCCGACATGGCGTACAACTCGTGCAGGTCCCTCGTCTACGCATGCCCGGTGCTGGCAACACCGATGCGTGCCTTCATCCACGACGTGTCCCCGGGCCTGGCAAGCCTGGTCGGCGCTTCGTCAACTTCGTCTTCGTCCGTCTACGCATGCCCGATGCTGGCAACACCGGTGCGTGCCTTCATCCACGATGTGTCCCCGGGCTTGGCAAACCCGCCACGACGCGTCGTCAACAACATCTTCTTCCCGGCGCACCACTACTTCGACACCATTGCGTCCATGCTAACTCGGAGCCCCCTTGCGCCCGCGGCTCCACGGCGACCTCCTCGACACCAGCCACCTCGACTCGACATCGACCACGGCATTCTTCACACGGCTACCTCGACCACGGCCACACCATCCTACGCTCTTGGCATCTTCGACATCGGCACAAAGGGCTATCATCCGCTTGAGCAACTCGTCGGCTTCCTCTACAGTCAACGCGTTCGCGACGCGACACTGTTCATGACGCTACCGCTACGACTGCGGGGGGATGTTAGAGATATATTTGGGTTACATGTATTTGGTAGTTTAGGATTCCTACCTTATCTCTAGGAGAGGCGTCTTGCCCTCCAAGTCTTGTACTCAATATATACTCACCCTCGAGGTTCAATAATACATCCATCATATTCCGCACCAAATCCCTCCCTCCCTTCTAACACGTTTGGCACGACTAATTCATATAGCACCAAACGGTTTGGCTACCCGTCCAGGGCGATATGGTCGCCTATTCCGGCTTATCTTTGCGACGATATCGTGGACTCGATGGACGACATGTAATAAAATGATGATCGAGCGGATCGTTTCGAGGCAGGCGTCTGACTCCTTCAATTTTTTTTATTTTCTGTAGCATCGGCACCCGCTCTCTAGGCAACGAGACCGCGACCGGCTTGGGCTCATGCTGGATGCACTACTGGCTAGAGTGCGTTGACTATCATCTTTGTAGGGGTGCTTGTCCGCAACCACTAGGTGGTTATTTCTTTCTTATTTCTCCTGTGTTTTTGGGGTGTGATTGTGCTGTTGCCCCAGCTGTCGTTCTTGATTCGGATATAGATGTTGATTGTATGGATCGTTGCTTTATCTAGAAAGCGAGGCGATAGCGTATTTCGAGACTTAAATCTGCGCTGGCAGCCCATTCGATATGGTGAAAGTAAAGATGCCAAAATGATTCGAGAAACTAAATTAACCCAATTTGATACGTCTTGGAGGGACCGAATGGGGGAATAAGTTGTCCGAGGGCCAGAGATGTACTTAAGTTTAAAATTTGGCCATTTAGGGATAATACTACGTCGATGTCTTGCCCATCTCCGGGGGCTCCCCATGCATCCTATGTTGTCCACTTCTGTCTGCTTGTCCTTTGATTTCTGTACGATTTTTGTTGTCGTCTACTAGGAAGGACGAGGTTAGGGTTTCTCTTTGAACGTGCGTGATAGTGAGATCTTAGGCACTTCAAATTGATTTAAGGTTCAACGACAATAACTAGGGCTCAAGGGAGCTGATCCTTAGAGGTACATGCATGAAGACTTTCCGGCTGTCATCGACAAGGTCAGGCCGGCTTCAGTATGGGAGCGGCAACAGTGGCGCGTCGGCAGCCCATTCCGGCGGTGGTGGGGGCCGTCCGATGATCCATGGACCATGATGTAAATTGTTATTGTATTTGGGATGCTTTGTACTCCTGCTGAAATCTTATAATAGATATATGCCTTTTCACACAAAAATTGTTTCCGAACGATTTTCATTTATCTTTTCTAGCCGATTTTTCAGTTATACGATGTGGTGCTGCTAAGTACCACTCCCTCCTTTCCCGAATATATGGTACACTTTATATTTTAGTCTTCATCATACAACTGACTATGAATTTTGTTTATTGCATATCTATAGAATTAGTGTAAAGACATATGAAAGTGAAATTGTTTTGAAGACAAATACGACGATACAATTAATAAATGCCCAATCCATGTGCTTTGCTATACATATTGATCATCAAAGTCATGCATCATGCAAAATCAAGTGTGCCTTGTATTTGAGAAGCGGAGCGAGTATTGTGTTTTTCATTCAGAGGACGGTGCATCTGTTCTGTATGGACCTCTCTGTACATGGGCTTCGGCAGTAAATCACAGATGGGTCTTTGCAGTCAAAGTCTCCAAAATCACGGCCCATCTTCTATTGCTGAACCAGCATACGTGGAGTTCAGTGAAATTCTGAGGAGATCCAAACTAGTACTATCTCCGTCCCATATTTTAGCACTCTTCACATTTGTTTTAACAACATAAAATGTGTACTGAACTCTGAACAGTAAGTGACAATCAGACGTACTAGTATGCAAGAGTTGCAGAAATTCCTTCTTCTATTCATCATCTACTTATTTACAGTTACTGCCACTAATTTCACTAGAACAGTCAAGATGGATGCATCATGGATGGTAGTAGTAATACTAGTAAAGCTAGAAGATGTGCAGAGTGTGGATGTTGAGGAGCGCGACTCTGGTCTGCACCAGGCTACGGAAGACCTTCTCGCTCCCGGCTTCGAGCTCCTCGATGAACACCTCCAGCTCCTCCAGCCTCTCCGCCATGGCCGCCGTCACCCTGTCCTCTTCCCCCGACCTCGGCATCGGCGCCTTTTTCTTGTTCTTCGTCACCAGACACACCAGGGCGGCGGTGCCTTTGCACGAGCACGACTCCGCCGCCAAGGACCCCAACATGGCTGCCACGGCCCCGAACAACGCGGCCGAAGCCGAAGCCGTGGCCGCGGCCGACTCCATCAGCAGCCCGGTCACCTCAACCTCGGCCGCGCTGCCTTGGCTGCCGCCAAGCATACTCAGGCGCGACGGCCTGACGGCGCACTCGCTGGCCGCGGCGGCGAGGCGCGCGAGCTCCTTCCCGGCCCTGCGCTGCGACCGCACTGCCGAAGCCAGGCGTGCCCCGTCGCGACGGCGCACGGCCGCCAGCGCCTCGGCGACGTCCTGCTTGAGCGCCACCACGGCCTCCTGGAAGCAGCCGTGCGCGTCGGCGAGGCGGAGGAAGGAGTCGAGGAGGCGGTCGACGCTGCCGCCGGCGCCGGAGAGCGCGGCCTGCGCCTCGGGCAGGTCCAGCAGGTCACCAAGCGCCGCGTGGAGCGCCTCGACGTGCGCCAGTCCAGTGGCCACGGAGGAGGCCAACGCCGCCGTGCCCTGCTGTGCCCAGGCGCGCACGGAGCGGATGTGGGTGTGGAGGTGCGCCAAGATCGGGTGCGAGCGGCACGGCAGGCTCACGGACCGCCCGTGGTACGACGAGGACGGAGCGCGCGCCTTGGGAGACCTAGAGGGGCTGAGAGGGAAGGAGATGGAGCGCGCGAAGGCACGCGCCATGGCTGCCGCTTTGACGATGGTTGGTGTTGGCAGCTGCTTGCGTGTGTCTGTGTTTGTGCGGCGTTGCTGGCTTATAAAGATCCCAGCTGAGCTGAGCTGCGCTCTCTCGAGTATCAGTTGAGCTGGACGTGGGTTGATGTCTCACAGTGACACACGCGCTTGCACGTGTGCCTGTGTGGTCGAGGTACAACGCGTAGTGAGGGAGTGAGGTGGTTTTCAGCGGTTGTGTCAGACAACACAAAGTGGCACTGTTGCCGTGTAATGCCAAGATCGTTCTTGGTTTCTGGCCTTTGTTTTAATTCCATTTTTTTGGTGATTCCAGATCGATCTGCCCAGCATAATCAGCCTTCTGATCGAGATTCAGCAGAGCAAGGCCTCAACACAGGTTGTAAGGACACTCCCCAACTTACATCCAGATTCACATTTCTAAATTTGAAAGAAAATTCTTTTGTTTCATCTTTTTATCACAGATTAAGCGAGAAATATGTTTAGATATGATACAAGTATCTTGCCGTTGAGTCGTATATATATTAGCAACGAGGGCTCAACCCCCTTTCCCCCTTCCTCCTAGTTGCAGTAAGTGTGAAGCGAGAGTAAGCCGACACGGTTTTCGGCGACCCTCGATGAACTCATGGGATCCCCTTTGTTTGTTCGAAGCTCCGGTAACAAGAGGGGTGAGGAACTTATGAACACATTACACACTATACAGTTGGTAGAATTTATTTATTTGTCGTTACAACTAAATTTGAGACTCCTTGTAAACTCTAAAACACTCTACAAGGTTTGGATATTTAAGGACACTAAGGATATGGAAAGACATAAAAATGCTATAATATAATCTATAGAAATGTATACTCAGAGAAATGTTATATATTCGTTCTCTTAGATTTATGGAGAAATGTATTGTGATAAAAGATTTGCATAAATATCTCAAATTAAAATGAAAATTATGTAATTTTTGGATAAAAATATAGTTTAATCTTTAACATGTGAAAACTTTTTTGATAATGATAAATAATAAAAACATATGAATGTTATTATACTAAAGCAGGACTATATAGTTAATTATACTAGGTGTACAAAAAAATATTAGTCAAGATAGTATGTTGAAAATTGCGTGTATTAATAAAATATTATGTGGTTACTAATAAGATAAGGCATATAGTATTAAAGTAAAGATGTTTAATATAAATAAAGGAAAACAATTTGTCGGATTTCGGGTGCGCGCGGAGATTTCGCCTTCTACCTACCTGCACCCCACCGCCTCGCTAAGATCTAAGCTATGGAAAGAACAGCACAACAGACATAGGGTTTATACTAGTTCGGGCCACCATTGTGGTGTAATACCCTACTCTAGTTTGTGGTGTGGTGGATTGCCTCTTGGGCTGATGATGATGAGCAATACAAGGAAGAACAACCTCGCGAGGGTCTGTTCTTGGCTGGGGCGATGAACTGCTAGGGGGAGTTCAGTCACCCCTCTCTCTCTGTGTGTGATGCTACTCGATCCGATCCCAGCTTGTTTCTGGGTTGGCCGATCCGCCGATTGCCTCTACCCTGTGGGTGGCTAGTCCTATTTATAGGCAAAGGCCCTGGGCCTCTTCCCAAATATTGAGCGCGAAGGGCGCCAACAATTGGCCATTTTGAAGGGGAACATCTGGTACACTTATCCTGACTAAAGTTGGTCCTCGCCTGCCAAAGGCTCTGATGGTGACGCTGGCTTGGGCTCCACAATGACTTCCTCCCTGCCGTTGGGCATAATCAGCCTTCTGATCAACACAGGTTGTAAGGATACTCCCCAACTTACAGCCATATTCAGATTTCTATATTTGAAAGAAATTTTTTTTGTATTCATCTTTTTTTCACCGATTAAGCGAGAAATCTCTTTAGAGACGATACAAGTATCTTTCCGTTGATTCGTATCACTAGTAGAAAACGGGCCTATTGTCCCGGTTCGTAAGGGCCTTTTGTCCTGGTTCCTGAACCGGGACTAAAGGGTCGTTACTAATGCCCTGACCCTTTAGTCCCGGTTCTAACCAGAACCGGGACAGATGGGCCTCCACGTGGCCTGCGTGGTGAGCCCAGGCAGGAGGGCCTTTGGTCCCGGTTGGTGGCACCAACCAGGACCAATAGACTTCCACGCGTCAGCATTTCTGTGGCTGGGTTTTTTGTTTTTTTTTGAAAGAATGGGGGGGTTGGGGGTTTTGGGGGGTTAATTTAGGTATTTCATATATTGTGTTAGATAGCTAATTAATAGAGAGAAGTGTCCTCTCTTATGTTCGTGCTTGGTCGACGCTACGTACTATACATACGTATAGAGAGGACTAGACATGCTAGCTAGCTAGTAAGCAAACGAAGGAAACAGAAGATCGTCATGAACATATATGCATACAGAGAGAAGTGATATCGACCACCTCTCCTTCTCCGAGAGATTGGTCGAACAACAAGTTCCCGTATATCTATCCGACACTACTGGCTACATATATACAATAATTATCTCTTACAAATATAATCTCCTAAATTACGGACGCATGGTCCACATAGTATTCTCTGTCTTCAGCGATCACGTGGTCAAGAAAGAATGCCGCCAATTCCTCTTGAATTGCTCGCATGCGATCTGGTGCTAGGAGTTCATCCCGCTGCCGAAACATCTAATTTGAAGAAGGGGGTCAATACATATATATATGAATGAATGAAACTCAACACAAATGATGGTAATAAACTAAAATTGTGAATATTATTTCTTACGCACTTCATATTGTTCGTCAGAGTACCCGCCCCGCTCACAGGTCGTGTGGTGGATGGACTCGCAAACGTAGTATCCACAGAAATCATTCCCTTGTTCCTGCCACAACCACTTTACAAGAAATAGAGGTCAATCAAACAGATAAGCAAGAATGCCAAATGGTATTGATGAAACTAGTGCTTGAATCAATAGCTAGGAGACGCGCGGAACATGCTACTATAGTACTTACTTTCGGGTATCTAAATTGCAGCATCTTCGGCAGTCCCGGAGATTTTTTGGTGAATTTTCTCCAAACCCTGCCAGACAAAAGAAAACAATTACTTGATATCAGGAAATGAACAAAGTTGCTGATATGGTAGATAATGATCGATTTAACTTACTTCTCGAGGATTTCAGTCATGTCCGCATACTCCTGGGGATCTTTTCGTTTAGAGTCCAAGACAGTTACTACTCCCTGCTCAAGCCTAATCTCTAGGAGAATATAGTGGTACATGCGCACGCATGCATAACTCATCAATTACATTACTATTACCTGGACTAATATATAAGGGAAACCGAATATGCACAAGACAGTAACACTCACTTGAAGTTGTAAGGAAAGAGTATTATATCTTTGCTTTCATTTATTTTGAATGATCGTAGCAAGTTGGCCTCGGTATCTGTGGCACGATGTTGAACCTCAGTTGCATCTATGAGATATGTGTTAACGAACCCAATATCATCGATTTGTCTTTTCTTCAATTCGGCGATCTTCAGTCTGCATAATATAGTGAGGATAATTATAAATACATGCAATGAAAGAGCTGAGCTATATAGGAAGACTTAATGAAAGAAGTAGTAGTACTTACAGACAGTAGCAGGTGACCGTTTCTTTATCGAGGGCCAATTGATTGAAAAACTGATAGAACTCCTCAAATGGAATAGGCAACAGATCAATTCCAACAAGGTCATGCTCCGGTTTAACTCTCACATACAAAGTACTCCTCCCCCCAGACTATCTGTAGATTTTCAAGTACCAATCATGCAATCTTTGCATCATCGTTGATAGAGATCTTTCATCTTTGACGAGAGGCTTCCCGTACTCGTATCTGTGTATATGCACGTCCATGAAATCATTATATACATCGTCGGGCAGGTAATCTCCAAGATTGCTATAACCAGGCACCATCCTCGGATCGACGATGTCGCTAGGCACCTTGAGCGGGGGGCACGATTGATTCCCTTGTTCGCCGAGCTGGGCAATTTGTTTCCTAGCTGCTCGTCGTTCTTTCATCCTTTGATCACTGACTGTACTTCCCGACTGCTCCGCTTCGGCCCATGTCTTTGCAATAATGCGCTCATAGTTGCCTTTCGGCGGAGACTTGGGTGGTTTTGCCACGGCAGCCAGAGTGCGCTTCGCTTTCACCGGATCTACCTTCTCCTTCGGAGGTGGATGTCTCTGTGCTTTCAACCCTTCAAACCATTCCTTCGCTTCGGTTCGCGCGATCTTCGCGTTCTCCTCCGGGCTCATCTCGTATGGTAACTTCTCTGGAGTCTTCAGAGAAGGACCGAATCTGTATGTCTTCCCGCCTCTGGCTGTACTGCGAGACCCCGGCCGAGCAGACGGAGCGGCTGTCTTCTCTACTTGCTTACGAGGCGGAGGAGAAGGACTACGACGCGTCGGAGCTGTTGCTGGAGCGGCGGCGGGTCTCTTCTGCCCTTGCTGACGAGGCGGAGAAGGAGGAGGCTGGCTGCTCGGGCGCGCAGGTGGAGAAGGAGGTGGAGTGCCGCCACGCGCCGGAGAAGGAGCCGGCCGAGTGCCCTGATCGTCACTCGCCGGAGGAGGAGGCGGTGGAGGAGGCGGAGTGCCCTGACTCGCCGGGGGAGGAGGAGGAGGAGGAGGCGGAGGCGTCCAGTTCTGAAGGTTGATGAGATCCTTCCGCCATAGGCATGGAGTCTTCAGAGCAGAACCCAGACGAGTCTCCCCTTCACCGGTAGGGTGGTCAAGCGGGAGCTCCTCAAATCCCTCCGTTATTTCATCCACCATCACCCTAGCATATCCTTCTGGAATCGGCCTGCTGTGAAAAGTTGTGCCGGGTTTAGAAGGATAAACAGAGCCAACAGCCGCCTTGACCTTCATATTAATCCATTGCATCATAAGGTGGCAATTTTGAGATTCCGTGATAGCATCCATGGGATAGCTGGCAGGAGCCGTCAAGACATGCTCCGGCTGAAGCAGCTCGGTGGAAGCCACGCTGCTTCTCCGCTGAGATGGCGGGGTAGCTTCGAGGGAAGCTTCGGCAGTTCGTTTGCTGCGATTTGCTTCTCGTTCCTTTATCCCGAGTACCCTTGCTTTAAGCGCCTGCAGTTCTGACTGCTGCACTTTCTTCCTCCTCTCCTGGCATTTGTAACCGCCTGCGTCCGGAAACCCAGCCTTCCACGGAATGGAGCCTGGCGTGCCTCATGTCCGCCCAGGGTGCTCAGGATTCCCGAGGGCCATTGTGAGCTCGTCCTTATCTCTGTCTGGAACGAACGTCCCTTGCTACACTGCTTCGATATACCGCTGAAGCCTCTTGACTGGTATATCCAATTGATCGTCAGTCCAAATGCACTTCCCTGATACAGGGTCCAAGGTTCCGCCAGCCCCGAAGAACCAAGTCCGGCAACGGTCTGGCTAGTTCATTGTCTCTGGTTCGATCCCTTTTTCAACCAGATCATTCTCAGCCTTGGCCCACTTAGGCCGGGCTACGAGGTAGCCACCTGACCCCGTGCGATGGTGAAGCGTCTTCTTTGCAGCATTTTTCTTGTTTGTCGCCGACATCTTCTTACTCTTTTCCGATGTCTTCTGGGCCACAAATGCGGGCCAGTGATCTCTGATCTTCTCATATCTGCCCTTGAATTCTAGTGTCTCTTTTTTATCGACAAACCTATTCAGCTCTTTCTTCCACCTCCTGAATAGGTCTGCCATCCTCTTAAGAGCAAAAGACTTGATTAATTGCTCTTTAACTGGCTTCTCTGGATCATCCTCTGGCAGTAGGGTGAAATTTGACTTCAGCTCAGTCCAAAGATCATTTTTCTGCATATCATTGACGTAAGACACCTCAGGTTCTTCTGTAGCCGGCTTTAACCATTGCTGGATGCTGATCGGGATCTTGTCCCTAACTAGAACCCCGCACTGAGCAACAAATGTGTTCTTTGTTCGGATGGGTTCAATTGGTTGGCCGTCGGGCGCGGTTGCTATGATCTCAAACCTTTCATCCGAGCTCAACTTTTTCTTCGGGCCTTGTCTCTTTACCTCAGTTGTGCTCGATCCGGAGGGCTAGAAAAAAGAACAAAGACTTAATTAATATGTGTACATGCCAAAACAATGAATGCATCAATTAGCTAGTCAGCACAGGCTTAACTAATATATATACCTGGCCGGACTCGGTTCGGTCACCGGAGCCGTCATCACGGTCTCCTTCTTGCACCGGCATTGGGTCACCAGAGCCGTCCTCACGTTCTCCTTCTTGCACCGGCATTAGGTCACCGCAGCCAGCTTCTTCACCCTCTCCTTCCAGACCATCGGTGTCGTTGAGAAACAACGAGCAGACGACATCACTTTCCATTGCGATTATGTCCCTCAACAACGCTTCTTTTGCTTCGTCTCGGCGGTGTCCATAGTTTCTACAAATATTTACAACATGGCAATTATTATTCAAACATGACAGATGGATATATTAGTGGCAAACGTAGAACTAGCTAGCTAATCATAGTAAGGAATCATATATATTAATTAGTGGCCTCGACGCTGCTTCTCTAGGGTTTGGGGTGGCCTCGACAACGCTTCAAGGGTTTGGGGTGGCCTCGAGAGAGTTTGTCGGGTAGGGGCGCGGCGGGAGGGGGTAGGAGACCGACATCGTTTTTTTCTAGGGTTTGGGTGTCCTCGAGAGTTTTGGTCGAGCGAGAGGGTCGGGGGGTGCTCCCGCGGTATAAGTTATCACAGTCCAGAGGGGGTATATATATCGACCGCCCCTCATGTCGAAGTTATCCGAGGGGTATATCGACCCCCCTCGTGTTGAAGTTATCGGGAGGGGTATATCAACGACGACAGAAGAAAGGAATAGAGGAGAAGATCGAAGAAAAAAAGAAGAAAAAAAAGAGGAGAAGAAGAAAGGAATAGAGGACAAGATCGAAGAAAAAAAAGAAGAAAAAAAAGAGGAGAAGAAGAAAAAATAGAAACTTCTTTTTCTCCTCTTCTTTTTCTTCTTTTTTCCTCTTCTTATTTATTTCTCCTCTTCTTCCTCTCCTCTTCTTCTTTCTTCCCCTTCTTATTTTCTTCTTTCCTATCCTTCTTTTTCTTCTAAATTTTAGCATATTCTAAATTTTCTTCTAACTTTCTATATATGAACAAAAAACTTTCTATGAACAAAAAAACTTTATATATATATATGAACAAAATTTCTATGAACAAAAAAAATTAAACTAACCACATATGAACATTATACATTATACATTATATATATATATGAACATTATACATACACATATACATACACATACACATATACATTATACATACACATATACAATATACATATACATATACATACACATATGAAAAAAAATTAAACGAAAAAAATGAAGGGCAGGGGCGGCGCGCGGCGGCCGCGCAGGGCAGGGCGGCGCGAGGCGGCAGCGAAGGGCAGGGGCGGCGGTGCGATGGCAGCACGCGGCGGCGGCGGCCAGTACAGGGGAAGGAGCAGGGGAACGGGGCGGCGCTCATCGCGAGGTGGCGTCGGCGACGAGGAAGGCTCGGGGACGACGGAGGCGCACGCGCTCGGGGGCGAGGGCAGGGGTGCGCGGGCTCGGGGACGACGTCGGGGACGGCGACGGGGACGGCGACAGCGATGGCGCGGTCGGGGGCGACGGCAGGAGCGGCGGACGGTGTCGGGACAGCCTGGCGGCGTCGATGAGGTCGGCGTCGTCGGGGGCAACTGACGGGGGAAACTGTGAAAAATTCCCAAGTGTTGCTTATATAGCAACGGCTTTGGTCCCAGTTCGTGACACAAACCGGGACCAATGCCCCCTTTAGTCCCGGTTGGTGCCACCAACCGGGACCAAAGGCTGCTGAAAAGAGGCCTTTGGTCCCGGTTCCTGGCACCAACCGGGACTAAAGGGGGCATTGGTCCCGGTTTGTGCCACGAACCGGGACCAATGCCCCCCTTTGGTCCCGGTTCGTCCCACCAACCGGGACCAAAGGCCTTCTGCTGCCCCACGCCCAAAAGTTTAGTCCCACCTCGCTAGTTGAGAGGGCTCGGGAGTGGTTTATAAGCGCTGCTGCGCCCACCCTCTCGAGCTCCTCTCAACTGCAGGCTTTCGGGCCTAATCTGTCACTATGTGCCTGTGGGCCTACTGGGCCTCCTGCGGGCCTGAATCCTGGCCCATGGTAGGGTTTCTAGTCGTATTCAGGCCGTGGGGGCCCAGTAGGTGGCACTAATTTTATTTTTTTCTAGTTTTTTTGTTTTGTTTTCTGCATTATTTATTTTCATTTGTTTTTTGCTTTATTTTTTAATTCTTTTGCTTTTAGTTTTAGAAAAATTATAAACTTTCTTTTGTTTTTGAGTCATTAGTTTATGAATAACTTTACTATAAAAATTGATTTTTGAGTCATTCTTTTTCCTGCTATTTAATATTACTGTGTTTTATCATTATACTCAATTTGGTAATTTTAGTTAGTCATGACAAATATTATAGGCATTTTTTTTCTTTTTTGCTATTTATTTTTTCCATTTCTACTTAGAACTAAATACTTATAGTTTTTTTGTGATTTTTTTTCTTTTAGATCACAAAAATTATAAACTTTCTGTTAGTGCCATTAGTTTTTTGGTTTTTTCCAGTTTTTTGTTTTGTTTTCTGTATTATTTATTTTCTTTTTTTTTGCTTTATTTTTTAATTCTTTTTGCTTTTAGGTCAGCAAAATTATAAACTTTCAGTTAGTGCCATTAGTTTTAGAAAAATTATAAACTTTCTGTTAGTGCCATTAGTTTTCAAATTTGAATAGTTAAAATTTGAATTCTTTGAAATTTTAGTGAATCACAAGTTTGTGATTAACTTTACTAAAAAAATGAACATAGATGCACCTATAGAGAAAATTCGACCTAAATTCATAGTTATCAAATGAACTCTGAAAAAGTTGGCATAGCATACTCGTGTGTTACAAAGTTGGCATGGTATCATCATAATAGTTGCGGGAGAAAGTCTTCACTTTTTCTTCACTTGTGTCATTTGCTTATTGCGCTGTAACCATGGATAATCTTCATCGTTTATCAGGATGCTTGGGTCAGCCTTGACATTGAAGGGAGGAATTTCATGAAACTTTTCATAATCTTCAGACGTGTCTGTCTTGCCCTCCACTCCCAGGATGTCCCTTTTTCCTGAAAGAACTATGTGGCGCTTTGGCTCATCGTATGATGTATTCGCTTCCTTGTCTTCACAATGGCTAATCGGACGTTTTCCGATAGAAGCCCCCTCAATGCAACCGGAAGCAGTTGCGTCATAATCACGTGGCAGTCATGAGACTTTAGGTTCTGGAACTTTTTCTCTGGCATATTTATTATTCCCTTTATATTCGACGAGAAGCCAGTCGGGACCTTCATACTGAGCAGGCATTCAAAGAAGATTTCTTTCTCTTCTTTCATAAGAGTGTAGCTGGCAGGACCTTCATTCTGCTTCGGAGGCATGCCGTATTTTTCGTGCAAACGTTGCAGGTCCTCCCGTGCCTCAGGTGTATCTTTTGTCTTTCCATACACGCCCAAGAAGCCTAGCAGGTTCACGCAAAGGTTCTTCGTCACATGCATCACGTCGATTGAAGAGCGGACCTCTAGGTCTTTCCAGTAGGGTAGGTCCCAAAATATAGATTTCTTCTTCCACATGGGTGCGTGTCCCTCAGCGTCATTCGGAACAGCTAGTGCGCCGGGACCCTTTCCAAAGATTACGTGTAAATCATTGACCATAGCAAGTACGTGATCATCGGTACGCATGGCGGGCTTCTTCTGCTGATCTGCCTCGCCTTTGAAATGCTTGCCTTTCTTTCGACATTGATGGTTTGTCGAAAGAAATCGACGATGGCCCAGGTACACATTCTTCCTGCATTTGTCCAGGTATATACTTTCAGTGTCATCTAAACAGTGTGTGCGTGCGTGGTATCCTTTGTTTGTCTGTCCTGAAAGGTTACTGAGAGCGGGCCAATCGTTGATGGTCACGAACAGCAACGCCTTTAGGTTAAATTCCTCTTGTCTGTGCTCATCCCACGTACGTACACCGTTTCCATTCCACAGCTGTAAAAGTTCTTCAACTAATGGCTTTAGGTACAGATCGATGTCGTTGCTGGGTTGCTTAGGGCCTTGGATGAGAACTGGCATCATAATGAACTTCCGCTTCATGCACATCCAAGGAGGAAGGTTATACATACATAGAGTCACAGGCCAGGTGCTGTGATTGCTGCTCTGCTCCCCAAAAGGATTAATGCCATCCGCGCTTAAAGCAAACCATACGTTCCTTGGGTCATTTGCAAACTCATCCCAGTACTTTCTCTCGATTTTTCTCCACTGTGACCCGTCAGCGGGTGCTCTCAACTTCCCGTCTTTCTTACGGTCCTCACTGCGCCATCGCATCGACTTGGCATGTTCTCCGTTTCTGAACATACGTTTCAACCATGGTATTATAGGAGCATACCACATCACCATCGCAGGAACCCTCTTCCTGTGGGGCTCGCCATGAACATCACCAGGGGCATCTCGTCTGATCTTATACCGCAATGCACCGCATACCGGGCATGCGTTCAGATCCTTGTATGCACCGCGGTATAGGATGCAGTCATTAGGGCATGCATGTATCTTCTCCACCTCCAATCCTCGAGGGCATACGACCTTCTTTGCTGTGTATGTACTGTCAGGCAATTCGTTATCCTTTGGAAGCTTCTTCTTCAATATTTTCAGTAGCTTCTCAAATCCTTTGTCAGGCACAGCATTCTCTGCCTTCCACTGCAGCAATTCCAGTACGGTACCGAGCTTTGTGTTGCCATCTTCGCAATTGGGGTACAACCCTTTTTTGTGATCCTCTAACATGCGATCGAACTTCAGCTTCTCCTTTTGACTTTCGCATTGCGTCCTTGCATCGACAATGACCCGGTGGAGATCATCATCATCAGGCACATCGTCTGGTTCCTCATGATCTTCAGCAGCTTCACCCGTTGCAGCATCATTGGGCACATCGTCTGGTTCCTCTTGATCTTCACCAGCTCCCCCCGTTGCAGCATCACCGTATTCAGGGGGCACATAGTTGTCATCGTACTCTTCTTCTTCGTCGTCTTCCATCATAACCCCTATTTCTCCGTGCCTCGTCCAAACATTATAGTGTGGCATGAAACCCTTGTAAAGCAGGTGGGTGTGAAGGATTTTCCGATTAGAGTAAGACATCGTATTCCCACATTTAGTGCATGGGCAACACATAAAACCATTCTGCTTGTTTGCCTCAGCCGCATCGAAAAACTCATGCACACCCTTAATGTACTCGGAGGTGTGTCTGTCACCGTACATCCATTGCCGGTTCATCTGCGTGCATTATATATAATTAAGTGTCCAAATTAATAGAAGTTCATCATCACATTAAAACCAAAGTACATACATAGTTCTCATCTAACAACATATAGCTCTCCAGAGCATCTAATTAATTAAACCATACATTGAAACTATGTAAAACATTTAAATGTGAAAACAAAGGCGATCATAATCGCAACCAGGGTAACAATTGATCCAACGGCATAATGATACCAAGCCTCGGTATGAATGGCATATTTTCTAATCTTTCTAATCTTCAAGCGCATTGCATCCATCCTGATCTTGTGATCATCGACGACATCCGCAACATGCAACTCCAATATCATCTTCTCCTCCTCAATATTTTTATTTTTTCCTTCAAGAAATTGTTTTCTTCTTCAACTAAATTTAACCTCTCGACAATAGGGTCGGTTGGAATTTCCGGCTCACATACATCCTAGATAAATAAAATCTATGTCACGTTGGTTGGCATAATTTTCATAAACAATAAATGAACCAATAGTTATAAAGATAATATATATACCACATCCGAATCATAGACAGGACGAGGGCCGACGGGGGCGGATACCAAAACCATCGCACTATATAAGATGCAATAATAAAAGTAAGAAAATAATACAAGTATCTATGTAAACATACAAGTAAGAATATTTTTTCCTTTCAGAAAGAAGATAAGAACAAGAGGCTCATCACGGTGGTGCCGGCGATGAGCTCGACGCGGGTGATCGACGGCGGTGAAGACGGGGACAGGGCGTGACGGACCGCTAAACCTAGACAAATATTGAGGAAAATGGAGCTTGGAGGTCGAGCTTGGAGAGGAGAAAGATTAAGTAGTGTGGCTCGTGCATTCCTTCGAACACCTTGTGTGCATAGGAGGTGAGCTAGAGCACCACCAAGCCCTCTCCCCCTCGGCCAGAAAAAACAAAGCAGTGTGCTCTGCTCTTGCGCGAGGGGGGTATATATAGGAACCACCACTGGTCCCGGTTGGTGGCATGAACCGGGACTAAAGGGGAGCCTTTGGTCCCGGTTCACGCCACCAACCGGGACCAATGGTGGTGGGCCAGGAGCGAGGCCCATTAGTCCCGGTTCGTCCCACCAACCAGGACCAAAGGTCCAGACGAACCGGGACGAATGGCCCACGTGGCCCGGCCGGCCCCCTGGGCTCACGAACCGGGTCCAATGCCCCCATTGGTCCCGGTTCTAGACTGAACCAGGACTAATGGGCTGACCCGGCCTGGACCTTTGCCCCCTTTTCTACTAGTGTATATATGTATGTGTGTGTGTGTGTGTGTGTGTGTGTGTGTGTGTGTGTGTGTGTGTGTTAGCAACGAGGGCTCAACCCCTTTTCTCCCTTCCTCCTAGTTGCAGTAAGTGTGAAGCGAGAGTAAGCCGACACGTTTTCGGCGACCCTTGATGAACTGATGGGATCTCCTTCCTTTGTTGCAAGCTCCGGTAACCAGAGGGGTCAGGAACTTATGGACACATTACACACTATACAGTTGGGATAATTTATTTGCAGTTACACCGAAATTTGAGACTCCTCGTCAACTCTAAAACACTCTACCAAGTTTGGATATTTAAGGATACTAAGGATATAAAAAGACATAAAAATGCTATAATGTAATCTGCAGAAACGTATACTTGGAGAAATGTTATATATTCGTTCTCTTAAATTTATGGAGAAATGCATTGTGATAAAAGATTTGCATAAATATCTTAAATTAAAATGGAAAATATGTCATTTTTGACAAAAAAATATAATTTAATTTTTTAATGTGAAAAATATTTTGATTATGATAAATAATAAACAAATATGTATGTTCTTTGTACCAAAGCATGAATAGATAATTAATCATACTAGCTATACAATAATATAGTATTCAAGATATTATGTCAAAAATTGCGTGTATTAATGAAAACAATATGAGTTTGTTATTAAGATAAGATATAGAGTATCATCAAAGTAAAAAAGTTTAATATAAATACAGAACAGAAAATTAAATTTAGCACATCAAAAAAATTTCAAATGGATGTACGTAATAACAAGATAAAGAATTTTTACAAATAGCATAACTTGATATCAATTTTATAAAAAAAACATTCTGACATTAATTTAATTGAAGCAAAATAATATATCTCTACTCGATAACGAATAAAGAGGACCCAATATATTTTCTATTCCTCTCACTATTATTTTATTTCACTTTATAAATTAGAAAAATTGTAATTAGAGAGATGTGACTGTTTGTCTTACAAGAATACACCCTTTTTCCCAATTTATTAGGCGTATTACTATTCGCATTCAATGTCAGTATTTAAGTCGAGTGTAGACTACTTCCTCTCTCAAGCAATTATAATATGCTAAATAATGGCTTATTTCTAGAGATCGTGGTAAAATAAGATCGTGCATGTCTCCCTAATGTTTTTTAGTCATGGATTCACCCTCTGTCAACAACCTGTACGATGGTTCAACTAATGATCAATGTGCGCTAATTTTGTGCTAAGAACTAGCACGCCTAATAATATGGGAAGGAGGGAGTATATATTTACCGCAACACTTTTCCTTCGTTTATAAATAAAAAGATACCTGCATTTTTATTATAAATTCGACGAAATGTATTCTCACCATAAAATTTCACAATTTAATAACTTCAGTGATATTTGATATGTTATTAAATAAATTGTGCCTTAAAATAATTTATATTTCGAAGACTTTTACATTCTTTTGTTTTAGCCAAACCGAGAAACATGTCGGATTAGAGAGCATATGAGAAATCAACATTTGTGTGGTCATGGATTGGATGAATCATGGTAGACACAATCCGGTGGAAAATCAGCGTTACTTGATGAATACTTGGTGGATTCGGCATTGAAGAGCGAAATGGCTAAGCTCTCACGAGTATAAAATGGCATTGATAAGCGAAGTGGCACTGTTGCGCTGTAATGCCAGGATTGTTCTTGGTTTCTGGCCTCCGTTTTTATTCCATCTTTTTTGCGAGCGCAGATCGATCTCTCCAGCATAATCAGGTTTCTGATCGAGATTCAGCAGAGCAAGGCCACTGCACAGGCTCTAAGGATACTCCCCAACTTACATCCAGATTCAGATTTCTACATTTGAAGGAAATTTATTTTGTATTCCACTTCTTTTCACCGAAGTGAGAAATCTCTTTTGATATGATACAAGTATCTTACAGTTGAGTCGTATATATTAGAAAGGAGGGCTCAACCGCTTCTCCCCCTTCCTCCTAGTTGCAGTAAGTACGAAGCAAGAGTAAGCCGACATGGTTTTCGGTGACCCTCGATGAACTCATGGGATCCCCTTCCTTTGTTGGAAGCTCCGGTAACAAGAGGGTTGAGGAACTTATGGACTCATTACACACTATACAGTTGGTAGAATTTATTTGTTTGTAGTTACAACTAAATTTGAGACTCCTCGTACACTCTAAAACACTCTAACAAGTTTGGATATTTAAGGATACTAAGGATATGGAAAGACATAAAAATGCTATAATATAATCTACAGAAATGTATACTCAGAGAAATGTTTTCTCTTAGATTTACAGAGAAATGTATTATGATAAAAGATTTTCATAAATATCTCAAATTAAAATGAAAATTATGTCATTTTTTATCAAAATATAGTTTAATCTTTAACATGTGAAAACTATTTTATAATGATAAATAATAAAAACGTATGAATGTTACTATACCAAAGAGTGACTATATAATTAATTATACTAGATATAAAAAAATACCAGTCAAGATAGTATGTTCAAAATTGTGTTTATTTATAAAATAATATGTGGTTACTACTAAGATAAGGCATATAGTATTAAATTAAAAAGTTTAATATAAATAAAGGAAAATAATTAAGTTTAACACGTCATATATACCATTCACATTGGTGTATTTAATTAGAAGACGGAGTATTTATATAGAGAACATGACTTCATCTCTATCAGAAACATATTGTTATTAATAATTTCAAAGCAGAATATTATATTTTTACTCGATGGCAAACGAAAAGGACCGAATTTGTTTCTATTCCTCTTAGTTTTATTTTTTCTTTCGATTTTATAAATTTTAAAATATAATAACAAAGATGTGTCTGTTTGTCTTAATAAAATATATTTTCATTGCAACCTTTTTTATTTGTTTATAAATAAAAATATAATTACATTTTTTAGTAGATATTTGACGAAATGCATTCTCACCATAAAATTTCTTAATTTAATAATTTCACTGATGTTTGACATGTTATTAAATGAATTGTGACTTAAATTTTTTATTTATTTGGAAGGCTTATTTACTTGTTTCTTTTTCTTTTAGCCACATTTAGAAACATGTCGCTTCAGAGAACATATGAGAAAACAAAATTTGCCTGGCCATGGATTGCATGAATCATTACAGACATGAACTGCAGGAAATTCATTGCTACTTGATGAGCATTGAAAGCGAAATATACGGGGCCTACTTTATCATCGATCCAACAAACTATTTTTTAAAAATCCATCCTCTTCCTTTAAACAAAAACTCTTGGCTGCACTCATCCATTTTTCCTACAAAAAACAATTTGTACACGAGAACCTCCACACCCCCCCCCCCCCCCACGCGGAAGTGTCGGGGTTAGCCAACTTGTGCCATTTGGTAGGTTTGAAAGGGAGTAAACAAATTGACAACCTACATTATTTTCAAATGATTTTCTCTGAGAGGTTTGTGAATCTATTAAAGATTGTCTAGGGCTTACCGGCTTGCATTGACTAGGAAGGAGCGATCTCATTGGCCAATTTGTGGATAAAGTTCATGAAACCAAGAATCTAGACAAAAAATGGTCACATTAATATTATTTATGCATGTGTCTTATAGATTTGCACCGAGAAGAATGCTAGAGTGTTTAGAAATGCATCCATCCTCGTCATCATCATTATAGGCATTGGGGAACATTATTTATTGGGAGTATAGGCTTTGACACCTCCATTGTTGTTATATTTCTAAAAATTGTTACCAAATGAAGCAACGCAAATATTTTGCATCTATTTTCTATAAAAAAAACTCATTATACAAGAAAAATAATGGTAAATAATTTTATTGAAGTAAATATCCGTTAAAGAAATTGAAAACAATGCGGTAGGGCGAGGGGGAGGGGCTTGATAAGAAAAAAGTGTGAACTAAGCATATCTTAAGGCATCTCCAACGCGGTCCGTCAAAGCACACCTAAATGTTCGAACCGCGTGGTTCGGACACGATTTGCCCTCCAACCCCGTGCATCAAATGTTCGCTGACCAGTCCATATGTGCCAACTCCCACATATGCGGACAAACCTTGGGATCTTTGCAGGTGCCCAGAAAGTCTGCGCTTGGCCCACCGTCAGTTGGGCCACATGTCCTCACAGCCCATGTGATTTTTTTCTCTAGCTCCACCTAGACCATCAAGCTGTCCAAGTTGATGGTTTTTTTATGCATAAGGTTGGATAACTGCCTCCCTTACCGTTGTCCGCGGCACGTTTGGACGTGTTCATGGACATTTGGTATGTCCATTTTGGGGTACAACATTGGAGATTCCATTAAATGGTTAGGTTACTTGTGGTATAATCAACTAACCTGGATTCAGGTCCTAGACTTGACATTGGTGCTCCTGTATTTCCTAAGTTGTTTTCATGCATTTTGACGCTATTATTTCAATGGTATGATTTGTGTTTCGATTACGAGGTGTTGATAGGGGTATATAGGGTATATGTGCATGCGTCCATAGTGGTGAGTGTATGTGCAAGAGATGGAATCTTTGTCTGTTCTATGTTTCCAAATAAAATGGCAACAAGTACCACTAAAAAGTTTGGTGCAATGGAAGAAATACCATTTTTCTTATCCCCACTAGAACAATTTTTACAAGGGGAACAATCCAAATCGGCTCACCGGTCGCGTCGTGCATCTGTCGCTCAGTCGAGATGCACGTGGGCTCACTTACTACCTACCTTACTGCGAAGGGAGCCACGTTCGGTCACTTGTTTTCCCCGTAGCTTCTCCCCTTCTCCTTCGCATGCTCTCTTCTTCTCCGGCTAGCTCATTCATGTTTCCCTCTGTCCTTCCCATAGCAATCCTCCATGGATCGCGCAAGAACGAGCTCGTTCATGTTTTACCATCTCTCCTTCCCCGCAGAAATCCACCTTGCATGGTCCTCGCAAGGTTGAGCTCAATCCACCACGTGGTGCACACAAGGGCTGGTCATGCGGAAGGCAATGGTTTTTTTTGTGCGACTTGGAGGGGATGATGCTGTGAGCCGCCTGCTGTTGCTGCCAGCTAAATGGTGTGCTACAACGTCGACAAGAGTACTACGAGCAAAGGCCACGACAAGCGGCGGGGCTGTGACAGGTTGTCGTCGAGGTTGCGAGCGCTAGCATGTGGAGCTGCAACTAGAGGCGCCAAATGCTACCATAGGTCACAGTTTATGCTGGGACTACAGGGAGCGGGGGTGCTTCCGCTCTGCTACCCTGCGCGGTCTCTCTTCAGCTCTTCGACCACCCTTCCACTCCATGCATGTGGGGGTGGGAGTACAAACATGGGGAGGGGTGGATGAGGATTTTTGTCCTCCACTAGATGTGCAAGGAGGGGGAGATGGCAGGGGCGTACGAGGAAAATGCACAAAACCACCACAACCATGTCACATTTAGAAAAAGAAACTACCACCTTACAAAAAAAGTTACATTTTGCACCATAGTGAAAATCTTACACCATTTTTAGCACGTTCTGACGTGGCCAATCGTCCGTGAGCCGACAGGGGAGACAATTCGTGTAACGACCATTAACGGCCAGTCCGACAAGCGCGGTCGGAACGTTCCCGTAAAGAGATACAACTCTCGTGGCCACATCACTCACTCGCCTCTGGCACTCCCTCTCCTCTCTCCACCTCTGCGACGCTGCTCACCCTCGCCGCTAGGACGCAATGCCTTCCTGGAAAGATAGGGACGAGAGCAATGACGACGACATGGTGCAGTTCGACTCTAAGGTAAGCATCAACTGTAATATGTAATATGTCTGCTAGGCTAGGGCTAGGGTCATGGTTGTTGGTAGGATTTGGGAATTTTTAATTTGGGGTGATTTCAATTGGATCCGGTGCATTTGACCACTTCCAATTCCTTCTGAACTCAATCCAACCCCTCATAACCATAGATAACTTGGACTTTGAAGGCTACGCTTGGGCTGGGCCGCTATGTTGTGAGCATGAGACGTGGGCTGTGATGAGCTTGGGTCCTGCTGCTGTGCTAGACGGTGCGGTCTCTCATCAGTTGTTCAACCACCCATTTTCTCCATGCACGTGGGTTGGGAGTAGGGACGTGGGGAGGGGTGGATGATGATTTTTTCCGCTAGATGTGTGTGGGAGGTGACGGCAGTGGCGTACGAGTAGAATGCACAAAATCACGATAATCGTGTCACAATTAGCGAAATACCACCACTTTACAAAACATTACATTTTGCACCACACCAAAAATCTGACCTTTTTTAGCACATTTTGACGTGGCCAATCACCCACGTGGCGAGAAGGCTGACAGTGCGTGTAACGGCCGGTCTGACCGGCATGGTTGGAACGTTCCCGTAAACGAAAGTAGCTCCCGTGGCCACCTCACTCCCTCGCTCAGTCCCCTCTCGCACTCCCTTTCCTCTCTCCACCTATGGATTGCCATTGACGGTGTCACTCACCCTTGCCGTCGGGCCACAATGCCTTCTTGGAAAGACTGGGAGGAGTACAACAACAACGACATGGTACAGTTCGACTCCGAGGCAAGCATCCGCTGTATTCAGTCTAGTAGGCTCGGGCTAATGATAGGGTTGTTGGTAGGATTTGGGAAGTTCTGATTTGGAGTGATTTGGACCGGATCCAGTGCATTTGATCACTTCCAATTCCTTTTGAACTCAATCCAACCCCTCATAACCATAGATGACTCGGACTTTGAAGGCTACACATGGGCTAACCGAATAGTGTGCGGGGTAATTGATATCGCAATCAGATCGGCGCCCGATGCATAGCACTGACCTTGTTGCAAAGTCATCACAGAATTATGTGCACCGGCAGGATATGAAGTGAGTCACAAGTTACATATAAGAACATAAAAGGGGGTTATTATTTTCATTCTATTTAGAAATAGCTATTTCTTCTTTGCACCAATCTCACCCTGCCAGAAGCAACATATCTCGGTGAATGGATCTAACTAGCCAGTTGACCGTTGGCATTAGAGGGGAGACATATGCAAGTAGCTACACATGGAGTGTGGCATTTTGAGACCAGACGTATTTACAGTTATTTGCAAGTTTCAGAAAAAATGACTTTTTTTGCACGGATACATAGAAATGTTATTCACAGTTCTGTAAAATTTCGTTAAATAATATATTGATCTGTAGCCTACGCAAAAAGAGAAAAATATGGCCAAAGAAAACAATGAAAAGGCCCAATTTTATACATGTATTTTACCTTTTTTGTGACCCAAAATATATATTTTCATGAAAATGCAAACGTATGTACTACACATGTATATGTACAAGCACATTCTTTTTCCCCTAAAAAATCACATTCTTTTTTCAGAATTTGTTGTGAAATGGAAATAAAGTTTTCTGCCAAAATAAATAAATAAAGTGCTCCCGAGAGCCTAGCTTTCAGAACATATTAGCGGACATGGCCTTGTGTTCGGTGGCAACTAGGGATGAAAACAGAGTGAAAACTTTTCGCTTTTTCAGATGAAAAACGGAAATGGACAGGAAATACAAATACGAAAACATAAATTTGCAAAATGGAAACGAAGATATTTTACGTGGAAAGGAAACAAAAAAGGAACAATGTTTTTCGTTGGAATAGACTAATGGAACTTTCATATTCTGTGAATATGGAACTTCCATTTTTACTACATGTGCTCCTATGGCTACATGTGCTCCTATGGCTGGTTTGTAGCTCAACCACCAAACAACAACCAAAGACACAATGCACAGAATGGCTCATATAAGGCCGGCCTTCTACTACCATGCACATAGTCAACTAGGTTCAATACATAGTTGTCCAGTGCTATTACAATACTATGCTAAATCACTAAACTAATCATATTATTTTGTAGCCATGTTAACAATTGATAAAGTTTTTTGGTTTACTTGTGTTTTTCTTTATGGTTCAAGGGGTTGAAGTTCCGGTCAACACCTGCTTCCGTTGCCATGTCCGCTCCGTATTCACTTTGTGTTTGTTTTTTATAGTATTTGTTACCTCCCTAAAAAAATATAGTATTTGTTTCCATATCCGTTTTCGGAGTTTTCGTAATCACATTCGTTTCCGCTTCCAAAAAAAATATGAAAATAAATATGGTAGCGCCCGGTTCTCTTTGTTTTCACACTGTTTTAATCCCTACTAGCAACAGGAATCACAAAGGGCACGGCCTGCATGATCCACGGGGCGTGGTAGTCTCCGCGCGATTGTGTATGTATATGCATTGCTAGAGCGGCATCGTCGTCCGCCTCCTGGCACTACACGTCAATGTACCACATTACGCCTGATAGCAAGCAGACAATGTATAGATTAGTTGTGGTTTGGGTGTGTCAATGAGTTGGGTCCTATCCTGTCCTCTGGCGAGCTTGCACGGATCTCCTGCGATAGCTATTTGCATCGCGAGCAGGACAGGACAGCGAGTGTATGCGCGCACACGTACATACTACCTTTGTACCGAAATATAAGATGTTTTTGTAGGCTAATGTTTTATATTTTGATATGAAGGGAGTACATAGATCGACTTCACCATTTTGAGAGGAGGGTGGTGGCAACCGGCAACTTCTCGGCGGGAGTGGAGATGCTTCGATGCCCTCGTGCTCCGTGCTGTATATCGGCGCGCAGCCATGGTGGAATTTGATGAGTGCATTGCCACTTGTGTGCCACGACAATCAAGGTAGCCATCAATCAGATATGGTGATGATGGATATTATAATCATTCACATGTTAGAAGAGTTGACAATCTAGTAGCCAGCTAATCCGTAGTATCGTTTTAAACGGGGCCCGAGATAAGCCCAGCGCTGGCGAGTCTCCAATCAGTAGTGCTAGCTACCAGAGAGATTCTGACCGGCCAGCCACTCGTGCGGGTTGTTCCAACTTGATTCCAAACCCACCAGCTAGCATACTTGCCAAACAAATGATATCTTGGCTGGATATATCGTGGTGAGATTTGCAATTGTCTGTCAGAATAAGTTAACTGGCACCATGGGTAGTGCGCATGAATGCTAGGATCGTTCTTGGTTTCTGGCCTCTATTTTCTTCATTTCTTTTCTCATGAGTTCAGATCCATCGCCTGAATGAATTCAGGTTCCTGATGGAGATTCAGCAAAGCAAGGCTAGCACACACGCTGTAAATGGTAGTCGCCAAATTCCATCAAAGTTTAAACTTCCATGTTTAGAAATGGTTGACCCATTCATTTTTCTTCAACAAAGGGTGGGTTTTACTGAATTAAGATGGCGCATCAAGATGATGCATACACAATAAGCACACATCCGATCTTTGCATAGTTAGGATGCACATAAGCAACACCAAGGCGCGCACACAAAAAAACATGCCAGCAAACAACAATCACATAAAATCAAAGTTATGTTTTTAGAAAAGGAGGATTCCCCTGGCCTCTGCATATATGCAAGTGAGGAAAAAACCCAAAGGGATTAGATCCGCGATCGGCAAACTACAACAACGATCATATCCACATCAACCATCTCATGACATCACACAGATAACAAGGTTATTCAGCAAGGAAGGTAGCGATTCTCAAGCATTGTCATCACCGGATCGAACCACCCAAGAACAGAGTCTTGGTTTTCACCCTAAAAAACGAGTATGAGCATATCCGAGAAATGTCTTCAACAAGGTAACGACGTAAACATCGCCATTACCAGGTCTAACCAAAACTCGGGTTATATGAAAGGTTTTTTAATATTCATCTCTTTGTGCCAAATCGAGGGAGATGTGTTTCTTAAGAGAATACAAGTATTCTATGTTGAAAGCATTTCCATCAAGGACTCGACTTGTTGTTTCTCCCCAGCCCCTTTTTTAGAGCATCTCCAGCCGTTTGGCCCCCCAACGTACCCGGCGAAGGCCTTTGTGCGTTTGCGCCAGCGTTTTTTCAGCTTGGGGGGCACACGTTTCCAGCCGCGCCCCCAGGTTTCGGCCCCCAAACGCACAAAAATTTAAAGTTCTCTTTCCCGCTACCAAAAAACAACACAAGTTTGTCGATCATCATGCCACATGTCGGCGATCGAACATAGCCAAAGTCTGGCGTTTCGTCTTGCGTGCGAAACCCGCGGCATGAAGGGGCGGTGGCTGAGCCGTTCGTGATGACCTCGTTCATCTCGGCGTCGATGCTACTGAACTGTGGCGTCGAGCTTGGTGTGAAGGGTAGGGTCCACGGCGTAGAGCCGGCGCAAGCGAGCTTGAGTACGTCGGCGACTAGCCGTACTGGGTGTTGACGCCAGCGGTGAGCGCGGAGGGTGTGCGCGGGTCGGGCGGATGAAGATGGAGGCGGCGCGCGGCGCAGAGCAATGTGGGAAGGTGATGTTGGGGTTGAAGCCGCCGAGCGCGACCGTCGGCGTAGTAAGGCGAGGGCGAGTACCCCCCCCCCCCCCACTCTGGCGGCGAGAAGTTGGCCTGTGACGCGACGCTCTGCTGTCTACCCCACGTGCCTTGTGGGTACTGGCCTGCCTGTTGAGGCGGAAGGAGCTGGCGCTCGTCCGCCATGGCCAGGCGAGATGCCTCCTCCTGCTCTACCGCCAAGTCCCTGGCCTTCTTGATGTTGAGCCTGTTTCACCGATCGTTGGTGAGCGTCGCCTGGCGATCAACGTCGGCCTTCCACTGGGTGTTTCTCAAACCCGAGGGCCTTGCCATCGGCGCCCTCTGTCGTGGTTCTAACTCTGACAGTAATGTAGGGGGGTATGAACGGAGAGGCTAGATCTTAGCTATGGAGGAGTTGTAAGCACACGAGGTTTACGAGTTCAGGCCCTTCTCTGAGGAAGTAACAGCCCTACGTCTCGGTGCCCAGAGGCGGTCGATTGGATTAGGAGTGTGTGAATAACAGGGGTGCGAACCCTTGATACTGAGGAGGGGGTGGCTTATATAGAGTTCGCCAAGTCCCTCTAGCCCTCAGTAATGCAGGGTTTAAAGTACATTAAGGCTGGGCGTTACTGGTAACGCCCCTAATAAAATGCCATGATGACCATAAAAGCTACTTAATGACCGACCGTTTGAGTGCGGAGTGACTTTAGATCTCCTGGCAGTCGAGTGGTTGATTTCGTGGTCGAGTGATAGCTTCGTGGTCGAGTGTCTTGAATCCGTCGAGTGGGATACCTTCAAGTCGATTGAAAGGTGACTTCTTCTTAGGATGTCCTTAGGTAGGGTACTTAGGACAGATCCGTGCACCTACCCTAGGTACATAACTTCATCATTAGCCCCCGAATGGGTTGAGGTTTGAGTGGGAAAGGAGTTGGGGGATCTTTCCGCCTGGTTCTTCGTGTTATATGAATGCCTTGTTTCGGATCAATTGTCATGGATGACGTCGTCAACTTCTCTCAGTCGCCTTGATCCATTCTTGGTCTCTTGTCGAGTGAACTTCTGTACTTGTGAAGTTCCGAGTGATGGTGCGAAAGGGATCTTCTGTTTGACGGGTAGTTCTGTAGCCCGCGGATTTTGCGGGATCTGAATTTCGGGAAACGCGCGGGACGGGGGCGGTCACAGTAATCGGATGGGATAAGGCGGAACCTCCTCGATCCCCGCGCCACCTTTTTCGCCACGTACAGCGCGCGCCTATTGCGGGATTTGACGGGATTGCCCGGGCCTACTAGTCAGTCACTCGGAAGCGACCTCTTATAAGCCGCTGCCTCGGAACCCCCGAACAGTGCGCCTTCACTTTTCCCCCTCCCTTCACGAGATCCTCCTCCACCTCCGCTCTCACCTCCGTGCAGTAGGTCTGTTCGAGCTTCGCTGTCGACGATGGGGAAGGAAAAGACATCGGCTCTGGAGCGCGCGAAGAAGGCGGCGGTGCAGGGGAAGGGGAAGAAGTCCGCTCGGGGCGGATCTTCCTCGAGGACTGCTCTGCCCAAGGATTGGATCCAGGGTGACTGGATGCCGTCGGCGATTCGGTAGGATGATCTCGATGATCTGGTCGAGGGGCGATTCATTCCCCACGAATCTACGCGTCTTCCAGGGAAAGAAGTCGAACCCCAGCCTCTTGATGGTGAGTGCTGAAGGAAATATGCCCTAGAGGCAATAATAAAGTTATTATTTATTTCCTTACATATCATGATAAATGTTTATTATTCATGCTAGAATTGTATTAACTGGAAACATAATACATGTGTGGATACATAGACAAACAGAGTGTCACTAGTATGCCTCTACTTGACTAGCTTGTTAATCAAAGATGGTTAAGTTTCCTAACCATGGACAAAGGAGTTGTCATTTGATTAACAAGGTCACATCATTAGTTGAATGATCTGATTGACATGACCCATTCCATTAGCATAGCACCCGATCGTTTAGTATGTTGCTGTTGCTTTTATCCATGACTTATACATGTTCCTTAGACTATGAGATTATGCAACTCCCGTTTGCCGGAGGAACACTTTGGGTGCTACCAAACGTCACAACGTAACTGGGTGATCATAAAGGAGTACTACAGGTGTCACCAAAGGTAGATGTTGGGTTGGCGTATTTCGAGATTAGGATTTGTCACTCCAATTGTGGGAGAGGTATCTCTGGGCCCTCTCGGTAATGCACATCACTTAAGCCTTGCAAGCATTGCAACTAATGAGTTAGTTGCGGGATGATGTATTACGGAACGAGTAAAGAGACTTGCCGGTAACGAGATTGAACTAGGTATTGGATACCGACGATCGAATCTCGGGCAAGTAACATACCGATGGACAAAGGGAACAACGTATGTTGTTATGCGGTCTGACCGATAAAGATCTTCGTAGAATATGTAGGAGCCAATATGGGCATCCAGGTCCCGCTATTGGTTATTGACCGGAGACGTGTCTCGGTCATGTCTACATTGTTCTCGAACCGTAGGGTCCGCACGCTTAAGGTTTCGATGACAGTTATATAATGAGTTTATGAGTTTTGATGTACCGAAGGAGTTCGGAGTCCCGGATGAGATCGGGGACATGACGAGGAGTCTCGAAATGGTCGAGACGTAAAGATCGATATATTGGACGACTATATTCGGACATCGGAAGGGTTCTGAGTGGTTCGGGTATTTTCGGAGGCACCGGGGAGTTACGGGAATACGAGGAAGAAGCAATGGGCCTTGATGGGCCTTAGTGGGAAGAACCAGGAGGTGGCGCGCGCCCCTCCCAAGCCCAGTCCGAATTAGACAAGGGGTTTGGGGCGCGGCCCCTCTCTCCCTTCCTTCCCCTCTTCCCCTCTTTCCCCCCTTGACCTAGTTGGACTAGGAAAGGTGGAATCCTACTCCCGGTGGGAGTAGGACTCCCCTGGCGCGCCCAAACCTAGGGCCGGCCTCCTCCCTCCCTTGCTCCTTTATATACGGGGGCAGGGGGCACCCCATGGACACACAAGTTGATCTTCGTGATCGTTCCTTAGCCGTGTGCGGTGCCCCCCTCCACCATATTCCACCTCGAATATATCGTTGCAGTGCTTAGGCGAAGCCCTGCGCCGGTAGAACATCAAGATTGTCACCATGCCGTCGTGCTGACGGAACTCCTCCCCGAAGCTTTGCTGGATCGGAGCTAGGGGTGCGTCATCGAGCTGAACGTGTGCCAAGAACTCGGAGGTGCCGGAGTAACGGTGCTTGGATCGGTCGGATCGGGAAGACATACGACTACTTCCTCTACGTTGCGTCAACGCTTCCGCTTCGGTCTACGAAGGGTACGTAGACAACACTCTCCCCTCTGGTTGCTATGCATCACCATGATCTTGCGTGTGCGTAGGAAATTTTTGAAATTACTACGTTCCCCAACAAGTGCGTCCTCCTCGCCACCCATATCGATCGCGGATTCTCTCTGCCTCCTCATCCTTTTTTCCGGAGCTTCTTGAACTTCTTCGGAGCACAGCTCCATCACTTTACTCCCAATTCTATTGTGTATCTTGCTGCTTTCGTTTCCTTGTGTGAAAACTTCTTGGGTTGCCGCCCCCATTGGGGACTCTTCAAGCACATCTTCACTTGCCATTCTCAGTCGGTCAAGAAGGCCAAGTCGAGTGACGAACGGACGCAGGTGATCCAGCTGTACGGGGGCCTGGCGATCTAGATGAGAGGAAAAAGTTCTTTTCCGTCTATCACTTTTCCCGAGTCAGTCCGTGGGTGGCAGTCGACCTGGTTTTACTGTAAAGACCAGGTGACCCCAGGACAGTCGACTGGGCTTCCCCCTTTCTCTCTGAACCGAGCACAAAAACCTGCCTCTCTGAAAGTGACGCCGGAGGAAAAGGCGCAAGTCAAGGTGCTAGTCGGTCGAGTGGTTCAGCTTGTCCGCGAGGGTGTGACTGGCATGGACTTGTTGGAAGTCTTCCTTCGGAGGCGCATCCAACCGCTTCAGGCTCGTGACCATCCGATGTGGCTGTACTCGGGTCTCGAAGACACCACTCGGATTCACCCAGAGGAGGTCACTGACGAGATACTGGAAGGGTGGCTGTCGAGTATCACAGGGAACAAGGACAACCCCCGAGGAGCCAGGAGGATTCCTCCACTCGACCACACATACGAAGTGGACAAGGTCTGACCTTGTGTTTCCGACTGAGATCTTGCTTTCTTTATTTGTTCTTCTTTGGATCAGTCGATTGACTTTTGTCTTGTTTGCTGTCCTCTAGGCCATTACTGAGCTGTACTCGACGCCCAATGGTGCACAGGAGCAGACCAAGGAAGGAGAGGCGAGTGGAGGCGAAAGTGGAGACGAGAGGGAAGAGTGGGAATCTGACGGCGAAGGAGAGGGGGATGACGACGATGACTCTAGCGAAGAAGAGGAGGAAGAAGTCCAACCTCCCCGCTCGGAAAGGCGATCCAAGCTTACACACGACCCTGCGCGGGAACGTGGTAAGGCGACTGCCCATGTTGGGCAGTCGTCGAAGCGACCTCGAACCTCTTCCCCAGCGCCGACAGAAAAAGCTCCCAAGCACCCACGCGCGACGCCGTCCAAGCCACCCAAGGCCTTGCCTAAGATGAAAATGACTGTCCCCACCATTTCTGGGTAAAAGTTGCACTTGTTTTCCTTTATTGAACGTGACGGGCTCTTGGTCGACTCATTGGATAAGCTGACTGACTTTCGAAACTTGCAGTGCTGCTACCTCTGAGATCTCTGCCAAGGACGATGATCAAGAGATGGAAGATGCCGTTACTTCCAACCCCGGTACGATTGTTGATGCTCTGCTTTTAATCGACTGACGATTTCTCATAACTCCGGTCGATTGAATTTTTCTTGTAGCTCCTCCTCATGTCATTGACCTCCCTGACGACGACGACGAAGTGCCGCTGAGGGCGAGAAGGAACAGGAGGGCGCCGGCTGGCAAGACCCCACAAACTACTCCGGCGCCTGAGGCCGTAGTTCGTGAGGGTGGTGATACCACTCGGGCTTCTGTGACCTTCGCTGAGCCTCTGACGAGTGTCCGGCCTTCAACGTCGACTGCAGATCCGCCTTCGCTTTTCGCCACACACCACGTCCCTGAGGACCAAGTGTGAGGGAGTCCTGGATTAGGGGGTGTTCGGATAGCCGAACTATATCTTCAGCCGGACTCCAGGACTGTGAAGATACAAGATTGAAGACTTCGTCCCGTGTCCGGAAGGTTCTTTCCTTGGCGTGGAAGGCAAGCTAGGCGTGCGGATATTCAAGATCTCCTACCAATATAACCGACTCTGTGTAACCCTAACCCTATCCGGTGCCTATATAAACCGGAGGGTTGTAGTCCGTAGGACGAACACATCATAACCATCATCATACCCATAGGCTAGCTTCTAGGGTTTAGCCTCCTTGATCTCGTGGTAGATCTACTCTTGTACTACCCATATCATCAATATTAATCTAACAGGAGTAGGGTTTTACCTCCATCGAGAGGGCCCGAACCTGGGTAAAATAAAGTGTCCCTTGTCTCCTGTTACCATCCGACCTTGACGCACAGATCGGGACCCCCCTACCCGAGATCCGCCGGTTTTGACACCGACATTGGTGCTTTCATTGAGAGTTCCTCTGTGCCGTCGCGATCAGGAAGGATGCCTTTTCCCGTCTTTAAAGACGGCGCCATCACTGAGGGAGCTTTGGCTATCGGCCAACCCCTCCGGCTGGGTGGTTTTCTCATGACCGCCCGTTCGGCCATTACGCCGACGGTGACCTGTCGGGTCATCGAAAACAATCTCCACGTCAGCTCGGAATTAGCCGAGCAGCTAGATCCGGTGGAGCTCTCCTCCATAAACGAGCTCCTGGATCGCATCGCCGCCTTGGGGGTCGCTACAAACTACGACCAGGTTGGGCCTAAACCCGATCTAAGGGAAATCAACTCTCCCCAAGCCACCCGCCATGTTGCTGTGGTGGAAACACAATGCGGTGACCCTTCATCAATCTTAAGGACGAGTTACGTCCGAATTCCGGAACCCTCCATGTCGGATATCCACGGAGGGGAGGATACGACCCAAGACCTGGGCTTGGAACCAGGCAAACCGGAAAACATACAGGACTCCAGATCTCAGAATCCGGAGGTCGTTCGGCCTCCGAACAGCAAACCGGGCGAAGTATCAGATCTAATGAATTCCGCCCGTCCGATCTTAAGCGATCTCTCCCAAATCAAGAAGATGCCCGAAGAAACAGTACATCATTACTGGGCCAGATTCCTCCTGCTTATGAACAGGATAAAGGACTGCCATGAGGGAGACGCGATTTCAATCTTCTGCAGTAACTGCACGGACAAGGGGATACTCAACGCCATAAGTCATCGTAATATTACGCGCTTTGCTGACTTGGCGTCCATAGTACAAAAATACTGTGCGATGGAAAGTGCTCGGAAAACCGAAATTAAATTTTGGGATAATCCGGCCTTGAATAGCAATCCCGTCCGAATCAAAAGGGCGCACTACAGCAAAACGCCCGGATTAAATAAAAAATCAAAACCCTCTAGGGGGCAAGGAACCGTGCTAGAAAGGTGGCTCGATGGACCCTGCAAGATCCGTAGTACAGAGGATGCCACCCCAACTCACAGCCTCAGGGCATGTTGGATACTCCGGCAGGTGGCCAAAATTGGTGAGGACCTCCTAAATCCAGAGGTCGAAGGAAACCAGCCCGAGAATTTCAGTACCGTTCTCACAATCTCCGAGACTTTCGCATCAAATAACATGCGAAAAAGAACACTTCGCAGCCTCGCCGAAGTCTAGCAAGTAGCGACCATAAATCCATGGAGCAATACTGCCATCACCTTCAATGCGAGCGACGAACCTAAATTCCGAACAGCCAGAGCGCCAGCCGCATTGGTTCTCAGTCCCATAGTGGACGGTTGTCGCCTCGCAAAGGTACTTATGGACGGAGGCAGCGGATTGAACCTCATCTACGAGGAAACCCTCCAAAAGATGGAAATAGACTGGAACCGCATTGAGCAAAGCAGCACAACCTTTAGAGGAATAATCCCCAGTCAGGAAGCGCGCTGCACCAGAAAGATCACACTAGATGTGGTATTCGGCACGCCGGATAATTACAGGTCCGAACAAATCACGTTCCAGGTGGCCCCGTTCAGAAGTGGATATCACGCTATATTAGGACGAGAGGCATTCACAGTTTTCCAAGCCATACCCCATTACGGGTACATGAAGCTTAAAATGCCGGGGCCAAACGGAATTATCACTCTCGCTAGTGATCCGGACATAGCACTCCGCGCCGAAAACAAGACAGCCGCATTGGCCCTCGAGGCACTATCTGAAGCCTTAGCGGCCGAAGAGCTGACGGCGCTGCGATCCACGGTTAGCAGGGATGATGTGATACTCGATAAGAGATCCAAATCCACATCCTTCAAACCAGCGGACGAAATAGTCAAATTCCAGGTCCACCCAACGGACCCGAATAAAACAGCCTCCATCGGGGCACAATTGAGCCCTGATGTAAACGCCGCACTGCGTGAGTTCCTACGAGAGAACTGGGATATTTTCGCTTGGCACCCCTCAGATATGCCAGGAATCCCACGCAGGCTGGCCGAGCACAGCTTAAATATCCAGAAAGGATTCAAACCTGTCAAACAAACCCTTCGGCGTTTCTCCGAACCAAAGAGACAGGCCATGGGAGAGGAGCTAGCCAAATTATTGGAGGCCGGATTCATTAGAGATATCAAACACCCGGACTGGCTAGCAAACCTGGTAATGGTACCAAAGAAGGACAAATCCTGGCGCCTGTGTGTCGACTTCAAAGACCTTAATAAGGCCTGCCCAAAGGATCCCTTTCCCCTCCCTCGAATTGATCAAATCATCGATGCCACCGCAGGACACGATTCCCTGTGTTTCCTCGACGCATGCTCCGGTTACCATCAAATAAAGATGGCAGAATCTGACCAAGCTGCAACAGCATTCATCACGCCATACGGCCCATTCTGCTTCAACACAATGCCCTTTGGGCTCAAAAACGCCAGCGCGACATATCAGCGCATGATTCAAACATGTTTGGCAAACCAGATCGGCAAAACAGTGGAGGCGTACGTAGATGATGTGGTCGTTAAATCAAGACACGTCGAATCTCTAGTAGACGACTTGAGACTTACATTCGACAACCTGCGAAAATACGACATCAAGCTCAATCCGGAAAAATGTGTTTTCGGCGTCCCAGCCGGAAAGCTCCTGGGCTTCATTGTATCCGGCAGAGGAATTGAAGCAAATCCAGCTAAAATCCGAGCTCTGTCACAATTGGATGTCCCAAAAGATCTCAGGCAAATTCAGAAACTCACCGGATGCGTGGCGGCCTTAAGCCGCTTCATCTCCCGCTTGGGAGAAAAGGCACTACCCCTTTACCGCCTCCTTAGGCGCACCGAACACTTCGAGTGGACGGACGCTGCCACGGCCGGACTCGAGGAAATAAAGGCCATCTTGGCAACAAACACCGTCCTGGCCGCGCCGAATACCGGCGAACCCATGCTATTGTACATTGCCGCAACCCATCAAGTTGTTAGCGCAGTACTCGTCGTCGAACGGATAACGGACGGACATAAATTACCCCTTCAAAGGCCGGTTTACTACGTGTCCACTGTCCTCACACCATGCAAATCACAGTACCCGCATTATCAAAAAATCGCATACGCGGTATTCATGGCATCCCGGAAGCTACGACACTACTTTCAAGAGTGTTCTATTACAGTAGCCTCGGAAGTACCACTCAATGATATTATCAACAACCGCGATGCAACAGGCCGGATAGCAAAATGGGCCATAGAGCTCCTCCCGTTCGATATAACCTACAAGCCACGGCGAGCAATTAAATCGCAAGTCCTAGTCGACTTCGTCGCCGAATGGACAGAGGCCGAACTCCCTAAAGAGTACGGTACGTACTCAAACTGGATCATGCATTTCGACGGCTCCAAAATGCTGGCCGGACTGGGGGCTGGCATCGTTTTGACGTCCCCTACAGGAGATACAGTCCAATATGTACTCCAAATTATGTACACGGACTCCAACAATGCAGCCGAATACGAGGCCCTTCTACATGGCCTCCGGATGGCGGTATCCATGGGCATTCAACGCCTGGAAGTACGCGGGGACTCAAACCTCGCGATATCCCAAATAAATGGCGACTTCGACGCCAAAGACCCAAAAATGGCAGCTTATCGCAATGCCGTACTAAAAATGTCAGCTCGGTTCGAGGGACTGGAGTTCCATCACATAGCCCGAGAAAATAATCAGGCAGCGGAAGTCCTGGCACGCATTGGAGCAAAACGAGATGCAGTCCCCCCCAACATCTTCTTAGAAAGATTATTCAAACCATCCGTAACATGGGAGGGGGAACCCTCGGATAATAGCCCGGGCATAATCGCACAACCCAATGCCAAACAATCAGACATAATCGGCGGCCCCGCCACCGAAATTACACTCTCAGCCCACGCAATAATGGCGGTCATTGCCCCGTGGACGGAACCATTCCTAGCCTACCTTACTAGGCAGGAACTCCCCGAGGACCAAAACGAGGCACGCCGCGGACTCGGTGGCCATCACGCCGCGGCTCGGTCCCTTGTAAGCAAGGCTTTCCGTACTGGCTTCTATTGGCCGACGGCTAGAGCAGACGCTCAGGACCTAGTCAAACGGTGCGTCGGTTGCCAGCTCTTTGCCAACCAAAGCCATATGCCACCCAACGCCCTCCGAACTATCCCCATCACTTGGCCTTTCGCAGTCTGGAGGCTCGATATGGTGGGACCCCTTAAAGGCGGAACCCACAAGAAAAAATACTTATTGGTCATGGTGGATAAATTCACCAAATGGATAGAAGCCAAGCCTGTCAAGACGGCGGAATCCGGACCTGTGATAGACTTTGTATCCGGGGTTGTACACTGTTATGGTGTCCCCCACAGCATTATCACCGATAACGGCACAAACTTCACCTCTGATGAAGTGAAGTTGTGGTGCAAAAACATGGGCATTAAGCTCGACTACGCTTCTGTCTATCACCCACAAACTAACGGTCAGGTCGAACGTGCAAATGGTCTCATCATGAGCGGCATCAAACCCAGACTAGTGCGGTCCCTCAAGGAATCTGATATGCATTGGGTAGAGGAGCTCGACTCCGTACTCTGGGGGCTGCGAACCACGCCAAATCGTACCACCGGATTCATGCCACTCTTTATGGTGTACGGCGCTGAGGCGATTCTGCCCTGCGACATAATTCATGACTCACCTCGAGTGCGCATGTACGAAGAAAGAGAAGCCGAGCTTGATCGGCAGGACAACCTGGACGCCTTAGAGGAAGAGCGTGACGTGGCTAAGGCCCGTTCTGCATTCTATCAACAGCAAGCTCGAAGATATCAAAGCAGAGAAGTACGGGCCAAAAATTACAACGTTGGTGAACTAGTTCTGCGCCTGCCGGATAAGCAAAAGAACAAACTCAAGCCCAAATGGGAAGGTCCATTCATAATCGACCAAGTCCTAACTGGTGGAGCGTACCGCCTGCGAGATGCGTCGGACAACCGACTCGAGCCGAACCCATGGAACGCCACACGTCTCCGAAGATTCTATGCCTAGCGCCGGACTCTGTGTTTGTCTCCTTCCTCTGTCCATTATTTACATCTATACCTTTTTTTACTTTGTCTACTACTCTTTTCTTTTCTAGCCCGTAAAAGGCTCATTATATGACGCGCTATCCACGCTCCTTAAAACTGGGGGCTTCTTTAACAGAAGCTTATCTATATGGGTTTCACACCCAACGCATGCGTCAGACTTCCGCATGCACCTTTTCTTCGCCATTATATGCATCGATATGACTTAAGTTTTGGCCAAGCTGGGTTGCCTGGCTCCTGTGCTTACCCCTACGTTCCCGATTGTTCGGCTAGGCGGTAAAGGGAGCACCTCTGCGATTGTTACTGCCGGATAAGCCGGATGTGTACCTCAGACTGGGTGAAGCCGAAAGCTAGCGTTCTTAAGGGAATATTCGGTCGATGAACTAAAGATGAACCTTTTTATTTCATACATGCCCCCAGATGATCTTATGCATTTGCAGTTCGGACGTGCACTTTAGGGCACGCCACCCCAGCGAAAGGAACCCTTAACGGAACTATTCTCTCTGGAAGATGTTTCTTACTAACCATGTAATATAACATAACTAGTTGGGCACTTGTCTGATAAAGCACTAATGACCCCTACGACTGGTCTCCATGCATACCCCGGCTTTTATATAGCCGTTATGGTATTCGGACACACTCCGGACCGTCAGGTCCCGAGGTCGAAGCGAAAAGGTCGGCAACGACAAACGATCTACAATCCGGCTAGAAGGCATTACACATGTCAATTATAAATTACATAGTCATCTTGACTGATCGTATTCCTCCTCTATACCATCTAACAGGCTGTCTAATTTACAGTCTTGCTGGGAATACTTTGCGGCCAGCTCTACCTGGCCATACACCAAGCTCAGAGGGATCTCCTTCCCGTCAGGCCCCACTGGTCCGACCTCGGCCATGTGATCGGGGTCAGACTTCGTAAAGCGGGTCTTCACCATGGCCCAGGCCTCCCTCGCGCCTTGTCGGCAGGCTGGTATCTTCCACAACCGGATGCGCCGCCGAGCTCCCGTCAGCTTCTCCGCAAGCTCTCCAAGGCCCTCGGGCGTGGAGTGGGCAGGCCATAAGGCCCGGGCAACCCCTTGCATTGCCTGCTGAATTCGTTCGTGCAGTTGCAGGAGTTCGGGGAGAAGGTCACCCGTAGAACCGGGCATCTCCTCTGCAGGACGACCTGTGAGCGTACCTACAGACATAATTCTGTTATTCGTCTTCCTCGCCGAACTCCTTTTTTTCAAAGGGTTCGCTCAAGCACTTACTAAATATGCCGCGTCGAAGACGCTGATTCTCCTTCGTGGAGTCAGATAGCTGGCCACGAACGTCTTTCAGTTCAACATCTAGCTTGGTGTTGGCATCCTGAAGATCATTCTTCTCTCGCCTCACCCTTGTCAACGTACTCTCGCCAGCCTTTAACTGGCGTAAGAGTTGTTGCCTCTCCGGATCTAGTCCGGCACCATCTGTAACATTAATTGTCAGATTCGCACATAAGCCGCACAATACTAATCTCTCAAAGTATATCATACCTGAGGGGGTCCCTTTGGGCTCACCTGTTGCGGCTAGTGCAGCATCTAGTTGGGCCTTGCACTTTTCCAGCTCCTGGGACAGCACGGTGTTCTTCTCAGTAAGAACCTACATATTATATGATCCTTAAATCAGTTAGTTTAACTGTTTCAAGTCTCGGGGGCTACTGGTATATATATATTTAAATTTTCTTACCCGTATGTCTTTCACATACTGCTCCGTGGCTCTGGCTAAACCATCTTGAGCAGCACGAAGGTACGCATCTCCCGAGTTGAAGGCATCTAAGGCCTCTCGGGAGAAACAAGCGTCGCGTAGAACTGTCCGGTGACGCATATGGTTCATGGCGCTCTCCACTTCTGAATTTGTGGCAGATAGCCGGTCCGCGTCCTCTGTTGGAGGAGCGTCCGGCGCAAGCCTGGTGTTTGTCCCCGCCTCCGGACCAGACGTTGGGGCCTGGCTGGTAGAGGCGCGGTTGGCGGCCCCTCCGGATATAGTCCGGCGAGGCCTCTTCGTCCTAGAAACAGTACGGATGTTAACATGCCCTGACAGAATAACGCCAGGAAGACAGAGGGCGCGGTATACTTTGTGCCGAACTCTCAGTCCGGACTTCATCCCTTTTTACCCCACGGGGCCCGGCGGCTCCTCGTTGGCTAGCCGCCGCAGGTTCGGCCTCCCTTCTCGGAAATCTCCCCTGTAAAATACGGTTGTCGTCAGAAACACCGGAATATGTAAGGACGGAATCTCTCTTGCGGGAATAAACACTCCGGTTTCTGTCACCTGGGAGGCCGGGATTAACCCAGGATAATCAGCCATAATGGCCACCAAGGTGTTATCTTTGCTTAACTGGTGGAACACCCCGTCGATGAGCTCCACCGATATGTCCGGATCCTCTTCGGAGTCTGGATCGAGGGGCCGTTCTGGGTCCTCGGGCTGTGGAGGGCAGTTGTTGATATCCTTTACCTCCTGTCGAAGCTCCTGCATTGAAATCACCAGATCACGTATCAAGTCATGGGAGCATTAAATAAGCGGGCAAGTGCAATTGTTCACTTACCCAACTTGGAGGTTCATACATAGTGAATCCGGCCCGCGGGTTGACGCGGAGGAAGTCCTCCTTTTCTCCCTTGTACAAAGATGTTAGAAGCTTTACTAGAGCGGCAGCTGTGTCTGGCCCCTTGCGGCCGTAACGGGTGGCGTCATCCTCCCCGTTGAAATCCCACATGGGGTGACTCCTATATTGAAGCGGCTGCACCCCCCCCCCCCCCCCCCGCATAATACATGCGGCCATGACTCCAATCATGGTTAGTCCGGAATGAGCCAACAGTCTTATCTGGCCCATCAGGTAAAGAACGTCTCTGTTGCTTTCTCTCTGAGAGCTCCGCGGACGCCAACTTAAGCGTTTCTTTAAGGGATCCGCGCTGAACTCAGGGAGGCCGACCCAGACAGGGTCTGGCAGCGGGACATCGTCTATGTAGAACCATTCTGAAGGCCAGTCCTCGGACGCCTTCTTTGGGGTTCCGGATAGGTATCCGGTCCCGGCGATGCGTCATATTTCGGCTCCGCCCACTTGGTATATAGACCTCTTCTGAGAACGGGGCACCAAGCAGAACAACCTCTTCCACAGCGCAAAATGAGCCTCGACGCCTAAAAATAGCTCGCAAAGGGCAACGAAGCCTGCAATATGTAGCACGGAGCCAGGCGTGAGGTTGTGCAGCTGGAGGCCGTAGAACTCCAGAAGCCCGCGGAGGAATGGATGAATTGGAAATCCCAGACCCCTTAATAAATAAGGGACGAGGCACACCCGCTCTCCTTTAGAAGGATTGGGGGTGCTCTCCGCTTGCTTGCCGCCGTTGTAGGTGGCGAGTCCGGCTCGGACCGGGACCATATATGCTTGGGGAAGGAATCCTTTGGCCTGCAGTGACACTAGCTCGCTGTGTGGGATGGTGCAACTCTCCCAGTCTCCGGATTCGGGGCTGGAGGGGCGAGGGGAGGAGCTACGACGGCTGGCCATGTTGGAATGGACCTTTGCTGGAGACGCTCTGATGATAACTCGCGGGGAGAAGAAGATGTGGTTTGGACCTAGATCCCCATCCCGTTAAATAGGTGGCTCGTTTATATGACCAAGGGTGTGAATATAAAAACACCCCCGGGCTTTTCGCATTCGTTCAACACATGGAAGCGGGCAATTATTGGGCACCGAGACCGAGGAGCGCTACGGATATTATTCATACAGGTACACAAGATTCGGAGGGGGAACCCGCCTTGCAATGCCGAAGACAAATTTGCGCGCTGGACTCGACGTCATTGAAGCCTGGTTCGGGGGCTACTGAGGGAGTCCTGGATTAGGGGGTGTTCGGATAGCCGAACTATATCTTCAGCCGGACTCCAGGACTGTGAAGATACAAGATTGAAGACTTCGTCCCGTGTCCGGAAGGTTCTTTCCTTGGCGTGGAAGGCAAGCTAGGCGTGCGGATATTCAAGATCTCCTACCAATATAACCAACTCTGTGTAACCCTAACCCTATCCGGTGCCTATATAAACCGGAGGGTTGTAGTCCGTAGGACGAACACATCATAACCATCATCATACCCATAGGCTAGCTTCTAGGGTTTAGCCTCCTTGATCTCGTGGTAGATCTACTCTTGTACTACCCATATCATCAATATTAATCTAGCAGGAGTAGGGTTTTACCTCCATCGAGAGGGCCCGAACCTGGGTAAAATAAAGTGTCCCTTGTCTCCTGTTACCATCCGACCTTGACGCACAGATCGGGACCCCCCTACCCGAGATCCGCCGGTTTTGACACCGACAAAGTGGGTGCCGCTAAAGAAGCTATACGCCAGGCGGGGGTCATGATGGAGCAAGTGAAGGTGGTTCGGGAAGCCAGCCAGGCAGCTTATGACGCGAGTTCAGCTCTTCAGAGCAACGCCCAGGTCAGTCGATCGCAGCTTGTTTTGTTAGGATATGATATCTGAAGAATCTCTTTTCCGAAGATCCTTAGACCTGTACACCCACTGGGTGTGTCGATCAATCTTTTCGGTCGAGTGGGGGCACGCTAAGTGCACCCACTGGGTGTAGTCCCCGAGACTACGGTGGACTGTTTGCAGTCGACTGTAGTCTTTATATTGTGTTGCTTTAGTTGAACTTCTTCACTCGGTCTGGTCCGGCCATGTCGAATGGAACTGTACACGGTCGACTGCGGGCAGTCGATTTTTTTTTGGTCGAACCAGTGGTGGCACGCTGAGTGCACCCACTGGGTGTAGTCCCCGAGATTGTTGTCGAATGTTTTTGATTCAGCTGTAGTCTTAGAAACGCCACCATTGTCTCTTGGTTACTCGGAAGCAACCCATCTTTGACGTTTGTCGACTGGTTTTTCGCAGAAATCCTGTGAACTTGTGGCTCGCTACACCGAGTTGGAGAACAAACAGATCCAGCTCAACCTTGACCTGAAGCTTGCTCAGGAGAACTTGCAGAAGGCGAGAGACGAGGCGAAAGGTATGGCTGGTGAGCTTTTGACAACTGTCCTTTCTTTCTGGCCTTTCTCGATGTTGATCTCACTTGTCGTTCCACAGACAAACTGGAGGAGGCTCTGAAGAAGAAGGACCATGACCTTGCCAAAGCACAGAAGGAAGCTTTGAACAAGACGAAGCTTGCTTAAGAAAAACTGACTTCAGTCGGAACTCTTGAAAAGGAGAACTCCAGACTGAAAACTGCTCTTGATGCGGCTAACCAAGAGGTCAGTCGTCTGAAGAATGACAAGATAGCTCTGGGTGACAAGGCCAGTGAATTGGTGGGGAAGAAGAACGATATGGAGGCTTATCTCGGAGGACTCGCCAAGAAGCTGTTCGTCATGCTTGAGGGTAATTGCTCCGATCCGACTGACTTGTAGTCACCAGGCTCGTGTAGAGCCACTGACTTGTCCTTGAATTGTGTTTGTAGAATTCTGCCGGAACTTCGAAGAGGAGACCAGTCGAGTGGAGACAAGCTTGGACCCCATCAATTCTCCAGTGAAGGACGAGGCTGCTATGAACGTGCTCCGACTGGAATCTCACGTTGCCGGCATTGTTGACTATCTTGCCCGGCTGAAGGTTGCGATGTCGCGGATCGACATGTCGCTCTGGCCTAGGACGGCGCTTCAGAATGACCTCGAGTCCCTGATGACTCGACTAAATGAAGTCCCAGGTCGAGTGGTGGAATGGAAGAAATCTTCTGCTAGATGTGGCGCTGACGTTGCTCTATCTCTGGTCCGCGTCCACTGCAAGGAGGCGCAAGAGGAAAAGTTGGCCGCCATCCAAGTTGCCAATACCAGGAAGCACAACTTTCAGGACTTCATGGAGACTTTCATTGCTGCTGCCACCCGCATTGCAGACGGGATCGACTTGGACGAGTTCGTCGCCCCTTCCAGTCCTCCGCCTGAGGAATAAAAGATTTTTATGCTTCACTTTAAATTTGCCTCGGAATGCCGAGTGGATTTTGTAACCGTTAAACTCTGTCGAGCTGGAGGCTCGAGTACTTTGATCTGCGGTCCAGGACCTTTGGATCTTATCCGAACTTGATTTATCGTTGAATATCTTCATGAATTATCTGTTGAGTGGAACTTGTTCTTCTCTCGAAATAACTTTGTATTTGTGATGCAACTCCGAAGGAGAAGGTAGCAGTCGATTTGCACCTCGTCGTCCTTGCGGATTGGGATGTGTTCCGTACTTAAGCGAGCACTGGGCTGCAGCTAAGCCCCCGAGTGGGAGGTATGCTCTCCACTCGGTAGGATTTTTTCAAACTTAGGCGAGCACTGGCTGCAGCTAAGCTCCCGAGTGGGAGGTATGCTCTCCACTCGGTATGATTTTTTCAAACTTAGGCGAGCACTGAGCTGCAGCTAAGCCCCCGAGTGGGAGGTATGCTCTCCACTCGGTAGGAATTTTTCAAACTTAGGCGAGCACTGGGCTGCAGCTAAGCCTCCGAGTGGGAGGTCTGCTCTCCACTCGGTAGGATTTTTTCAAACTTAGGCGAGCACTGGGCTGCAGCTAAGCCCCCGAGTGGGAGGTATGCTCTCCACTCGGTAGGATGTTTTCAAACTTAAGCGAGCACTGGGCTGCAGCTAAGCCCCCGAGTGGGAGGTCTGCTCTCCACTCGGTAGGATTTTTTCAAACTTAGGCGAGCACTGGGCTGCAGCTAAGCCCCCGAGTGGGAGGTCTGCTCTCCACTCGGTAGGATTTTTTCAAATTTAGGCGAGCACTGGGCTGCAGCTAAGCCCCCGAGTGGGAGGTCTGCTCTCCACTCGGTAGGATTGTTTCAAACTTAGGCGAGCACTGGGCTGCAGCTAAGCCACCGAGTGGGAGGTATGCTCTCCACTCGGTAGGATTTTTTCAAACTTAGGCGAGCACTGGGCTGCACCTAAGCCCCCGAGTGGGAGGTCTGCTCTCCACTCGGTAGGATTTTTTCAAACTTAGACGAGCACTGGGCTGCAGCTAAGCCCCCGAGTGGGAAGTCTGCTCTCCACTCGGTAGGATTTTTTCAAATTTAGGCGAGCACTGGGCTGCAGCTAAGCCCCCGAGTGGGAGGTCTGCTATCCACTCGGTAGGATTTTTTCAAACTTAGGCGAGCACTGGGCTGCAGCTAAGCCCCCGAGTGGGAGGTATGCTCTCCACTCGGTAGGATTTTTTCAAACTTAGGCGAGCACTGGGCTGCAACTAAGCCCCCGAGTGTGAGGTCTGCTCTCCACTCGGTATGATTTTTTCAAACTTAGGCGAGCACTGGGCTACAGCTAAGCCCCCGAGTGGGAGGTCTGCTCTCCACTCGATAGGATTTTTTCAAACTTAGGCGAGCACTGGGCTGCAGCTAAGCCCCCGAGTGGGAGGTCTGCTCTCCACTCGGTAGGATTTTTTCAAACTTAGGCGAGCACTGGGCTGCAGCTAAGCCCCCGAGTGGGAGGTCTGCTCTCCACTCGGTAGGATTTTTTCAAACTTAGGCGAGCACTGGGCTGCAGCTAAGCCCCCGAGTGGGAGGTCTGCTCTCCACTCAGTAGGATTTTTTCAAACTTAGGCGAGCACTGGGCTGCAGCTAAGCCCCCGAGTGGGAGGTCTGCTCTCCACTCGGTAGGATTTTTTCAGACTTAGGCGAGCACTGGGCTGCAGCTAAGCCCCCGAGTGGGAGGTCTGCTCTCCACTCGGTAGGATTTTAAACACTTAGGTGAAACGGGTTCGCAGCTAAGCCTCCGAGTGGGAGGCTGGCTCTCCACTCGGTAGGATTTTCTTTTATATAGACTTAGGTGAAACGGATTCGCAGTTGAGCCACCCATTGGGGGATTTCATACATAAACAAAAGCAACAACAATTACTGGAAAAATTGTAACACTCTTGTCTTTAATAAATAGACTACAGAAGTTTCTCTTATTACATCTCATCCTAATGGGAATTCAGGTGTAAAAGGGGCGGAGCAGTTCCGCATTCCAAGCTCGTGGCTCATCAATCTGGCGATCGACATTGTAAAGGTGATACGCGCCATTGTGGAGGACTCTGGTGACGATGAAGGGGCCTTCCCAGGTAGGAGCGAGCTTGTGTGGTTTCTGTTGATCCACTCGGAGGACTAAATCTCCTTCTTGGAAGGCTCGACTCTTCACATTTCTGGCATGGAATCGACGCAAGTCTTGCTGGTAAATGGTTGATCAGATCAGAGCCATTTCTCTTTCGTCCTCCAGGAGATCAACTGTGTCTTGTCGGGCTTGTTCTGCTTCAGCTTCGGAGTAGAGCTCGACTCGAGGTGCATTGTGAAGCAGATCACTCGGCAAGACGGCTTCCGCTCCGTATACCAGAAAGAACGAGGTTCTTCCAGTCGACCGATTCGGGGTGGTCCTCAATCCCCAAAGAACTGATGGAAGCTCGTCGACCCATGCGCCTGCTGCATGCTTGAGATCGCGCATCAACCGAGGTTTCGGGCCTTTGAGAATCAGACCATTTGCCCTTTCTGCTTGTCCATTTGACTGGGGGTGAGCGACCGACGCGTAGTCGACTCGTGTGCCTTGCGAGGCGCAAAAAGCTCTGAACTTGTCTGAATCAAAGTTTGACCCATTATCAATGATGATGCTATGCGGGACTCCATATCTGAATGTTATCTCCCTGATAAAACTGATAGCAGTGCAAGCATCAAGATTCTTGATAGGCTTAGCTTCAATCCATTTGGTAAACTTGTCGACTGCCACAAGCACATGTGTGAAACCGCTCCTGCCTGTTCTCAGTGGACCAACCATATCCAGTCCCCAAACAGCGAAGGGCCAGATGAGTGGGATGGTCTTCAGGGCTGATGCGGGTTTGTGGGACATGTTGGAGTAGAACTGGCACCCTTCACACTTGTCGACTATCTCTTTTGCCATTTCATTTGCTCTTGGCCAGTAAAATCCCGCTCGGTATGCTTTATCCACGATGGTCCGAGAGGACGCATGGTGACCACAGGTCCCCGAGTGGATATCATCAAGGATTATCTGACCTTCTTGTGGTGTTATACACTTCTGACTGATTCCACTCGCGCTTTCTCTATACAACTGTCCCTTTATGACTGTAAAGGCCTTGGATCGACGGACGATCTCTCGAGGCTCTTCTTCGTCGTCCGAGAGTTCTTTCCTTAGGATATACGCGATGTACGGTATCGTCCAGTCGGGGGTGATTGTCAAGACCTCCATGATTAGGTCGACCACTGCTGGAATTTCGACTTCAGTCGGATCTGAGGCACTCTTTGGTTGCGGGGCTTCATCTGTGAAAGGATCCTCCTGAACTGAAGGCGAGTGGATGTGTTCCAGAAACACATTGCTAGGAATGGCTTCTCTCTTGGAACCTATCTTTGCCAAATCATCAGCTGCTTGATTTTTCAGTCGGGGTATGTGATGAAGTTCTAACCCCTCGAATTTCTTTTCTAGCTTTCTCACTGCATTGCAATAACCAGTCATAGTTGGGCTCCTGACGTCCCACTCCTTCATCACCTGATTAACCACCAAATATGAGTCGCCATAGACCATGAGGATACGGACGCCGAGTGAAATGGCCATGCGTAACCCATACAAAAGTGCTTCGTATTCTGCTTCGTTATTGGAGGAATCGAAGTGAATCTGGAGAACATATCTGAGCTTATCTCCTCAGGGGGAAACCAATACTACCCCGGCACCGGAACCATTCAGCATCTTAGATCCATCGAAGAACATGGTCCAGTGTTCCGAGTGAACTTGAGTCGGCAGTTGCTGTTCAATCCACTCGGCGACGAAATCTGCAATTGCTTGGGACTTGATAGCCTTCTTTGCCTCAAACTTGATATCTAGGGGAAGGAGTTCAATTGCCCATTTTGCCACACGACCAGTTGCATCTCTGTTGTGAAGAATCTCTGATAGTGGGGCGTCGCTGACGACTGTAATGGTGTGGTCAGAGAAGTAATGTGCAACCTTCTTCGTGGTCATATAAATCCCATATACGAGCTTCTGGTAATGAGGATATCTTTGCTTTGAAGGAGTCAAAACTTCAGAAACATAGTATACTGGGCGCTGAACATTGAAGGCCTTTCCTTCTTCTTCCCGCTCGACCGTAAGTACTGTACTGACAACTTGTCTCGTGGCTGCAATGTAAAGCAGCAAAGGCTCTTTGCTGATTGGGGCAGCAAGCACCGGCTGGGTGGAGAGCAGGGCTTTGAGCTCTGCAAACGCTGCATCAGCTTCTGGAGTCCACTCGAACTTGTCTGACTTCTTCATCAGTCGGTAAAGAGGCAATGCCTTTTCACCGAGCCGAGAAATGAATCGACTTAAAGCGGCCAAGCAACCTGTAAGCTTCTGGACATCGTGCACGCGCACAGGACGCTTCATCCGAAGGATAGTTCCAACCTTTTCAGGATTGGCGTCGATTCCTCGTTCAGAAACGAGAAAACCGAGTAACTTTCCACCTGGAACTCCGAATGTGCACTTTGACGGATTGAGCTTGATATCGTATCTCCTGAGGTTGGCAAAGGTTTCGGCTAGGTCAGTCAGCAGGTCGGAACCTTTCCGTGACTTGACCACAATATCATCCATGTATGCTTCCACATTCCGACTGATTTGAGTGAGCAAATACTTCTGAATCATCCTCATGAACGTGGCTCCGGCATTCTTGAGGCCGAAAGGCATGGTGACATAACAAAAGCACCCGAATGGAGTGATGAAAGCATTTTTGATCTCGTCGGGCCCATACAGATGGATCTGATGGTACCCGGAGTAGGCGTCCAGAAAAGACAATCGCTCACATCCCGCAGTCGAGTCAACTATCTGGTCGATGTGGGGGAGAGTAAAATGATCTTTCGGGCAGGCCCGATTGATATGTTTGAAATCAATGCACATGCGAAGCGACTTGTCCTTCTTGGGGACCATGACAACATTGGCGAGCCACTCGGAGTGGTAAATTTCTCGGATGAACTCAGCTGCTAAGAGCCAAGCCACCTCCTCGCCAATGGCTTTCCTCTTCTGGACGGCGAACCATCAAAGATGTTCTTTCACAGGTTTAACTTTCGGGTCGACTCATAGACGGTGCTCAGCCAGCCCCCTGGGAACTCCAGACATGTCAGAAGGCTTCCATGCGAAGATGTCCCAGTTCTCACGGAGGAACTGGATGAGCGCTTCTTCCTATTTGGAGTCGAGCGTCGTTGAGATGTGGGTCGGAGCAGCATTTGGATCGGTCGGGTGAATGTGAACTGCCTTTGTTTCACCGGACGACTGAAAAGCTAATTCTGAAGCTGGCTTCTTAGCTCGTAGCAACTCACTCGGATCTGCAGTCTTCTGATATTCTTGCAGCTCGACCACTGCCATCTGAGCGTCAGCAATCTTTGAGCCTTTCTGAAAACACTCTTCTGCTTTCTTCCGATTGTCCGTAACAGTGATCACACCTTTGGGACCAGGCATCTTCAGTTTGAGATACACATAACATGGTCGAGCCATGAAGCGTGCATAAGCTGGCCTGCCCAAAATAGCGTGATAAGCACTTTGGAAGTCCACAACTTCGAATGTCAACTTTTCCTTGCGGTAATTCTTGGAATCACCGAAAACCACATCAAGAGCAATTTGGCCGAGTGACTCGGCTTTCTTCCCAGGAATGACTCCATGGAAGCTCATGTTACTGGTACTGAGCCTGGACATCGGAATGCCCATCCCTTTCAATGTTTCTTCATACAGTATGTTCAAACCGCTGCCACCATCCATCAGGACTTTGGTCACTCGAGTGCCTTCGACAACTGGGTCGACCACCAAAGCTTGCTTCCCAGGGGTGGCGATGTGCGTAGGGTGATCAAACTGGTCGAATGTGATGGCAGTCTGAGACCACTTCAGGTAACTGGGTGTTGTCGGAGCAACCATATTCACCTCATGATTGATAACCTTCAGTCGACTTTTGCTTTCAACGTCGGCAAAAATCATCAAGGTGGAATTGACCTGGGGGTAACCATCGTCACTATGTTCCTTGTCCTCAACTTTGTCCGACTCCTTTTCCTTATCTTTGGACTGCTTGCCCCGAAACTGCTGGATCAGGAGCCGACATTGTCGAGTGGTATGCTTCGGGTAAATGAGTTTACCCTCTTCATCTTTCTTGGTATGAATATGACACGGCAGATCCAAAACATCATTTACATCTTGGTCTTTAACTTTCTTAGGGTTCCAAGGCCCTTTGGGTTTCCCCTTAAACTTTCCTTGGGTTACGGCCAGGGCCTCCCCGGGAGCAGCTGGCTCTGCTTTCTGCTTCTGTTTCCGACTGGAATTTCCTCCGGTTTCCTGGGCGACTGACTTAAGCTTGCCACTCCGGAGTCGATCCTCATCCTCACCATTAGCGTATTTGGTGGCAATCTCCATCATCCGATTCAGAGACATTTCTCCGGTTCGACCAAACTTCAGATTCAATTCTCTGTACTTAATGCCTTCTTTAAAGGCACAAACTGCTTGATGATCTGGTACATTTTCCACTATGTGATGCAATGTGATCCACCTCTGGATGTAATCCCTCAGGGTTTAATTCGGTTTCTGCACGCAAGACCGCAATTCAGTAAGACCCGCAGGTCGCTTGCATGTTCCTTCAAATGTTGTGACAAACACTCGGGAGAGATCCTCCCAAGTGTAGATGCTGCTGGGTGCTAACTGATTCAGCCACGCTCTGGCTGAGCCCTCCAACATGAGAGGCAGGTGCTTCATAGCTACCTCATCATTGCCACCGCCAATCTGGACGGCCACTCGGTAATCTTCGTGCCAAGTGTCGGGCTTAGACTCACCGGTGAATTTACTAACTCCAGTCGCCAACCTGAAGTTGGGAGGAATCACATCGGCTCTGATGGCTCGACTGAAACACTCTGGCCCTGAAACATGTACTCTGCTACTGGTAGGCGCATCTCTGTCGTGACCTTCTCTGTGAGCTCTGTTCCTGTCGACCAGACCCTGAACGAGAATGGATCTCGCATCAAAGCCCGGTTCCCTGGGGTCGACTGAAATTCTCCGCCCAACACTATGAGGGCGTTTGTCATCCTGTTGTAGAGGCGCATATGATCCACTCCTCGGGGGAGGAGTTGGCACTCGACGTCGATCATCACGATCGAATCGGTGATCGTACTGCACGTTCCTTCTGTGCTGATCATGCCGGTCTCCACTTCCCTCATGCCTCGGGGGCGATCTTGGGCTGTGAGCCGACTGGACTGTATCCGCTGTAACGGATCGACTATGGATCCTGTTCCGCGACTGAGAAATGGCGGAATTCTAGTTTCCGCTGCCCGGAGCAACGCTCTGATTTGCAACAAGCCTCTGCCAGCCTCTGACTGGGAGGGTTGAATCGACTCTGCTATACGGGTCGCAGCCGCCAAATTCTGAATCGGAGTTCGATATACCTGCGGGGGCGGAAAAAGCTGACGTCGACTGGATTCTGGAGCCCGTTGACGCGCTCGCTCGTCGAGTACTCGCTGGAGATTCTCCAGTCGAGTGCGCTCGGCCAAGTTAGCCAAGCGCGCATCCTCCAAGGCCCGGGCCTCGGGGGTTTCTCCAACGATAGGAGTGTGGAGTGCATCCATGTTCCGGCGGCGAAGCTCCTCTCGCTGCACTGACGTAAGAGGCTCGGGCAGATACTCTTCGTGGGGATGCGACGGGTCGCCCCACCCGTGCCTCGGTCGGTGCGGGGAAAACCGGGAGGACTGCGTGGCCCATCGATCACCAGAACCTCCGCCGCTGGGTCACTGCTGTCGCATTCGGATGCGGTCTCTGCGGAGCCAGTCGATAGATCAAACAGACTGTAGAGGGATTCGTCGGGCTCGATCGCCGCGACTTGTGGGGCGGCCGACTGGCGGGCCACCGCATGTCTCACCCACCTCTGAAGCCTCGATCGACCGGATCGCTTGCGCCGGTGAGAGATAGGGCGGGAGGACGTCACAGGAGCCAACCGATACTGGGTCGACGGCTGCCGCAGGAGGACACCACGGACGCACGCGCGAAAGTGTGTCGCCCCATGGACGGGGAGCGCATCGACGTCAAGTGGGGCCTCCTGAAGTCATCGGCGATGAACGTGAGCGCGCCAAGACGGATCTCGCGGCCCTCTACCAAGGCTTCGCCCGAAACCATGATCAAAGAGATCGGAAAAATCGCAACTTCTCCAACTAGGCGCTAAGACTCCTAGCCCCACGGTGGGCGCCAACTGTCGTGGTTCTAACTCTGACAGTAATGTAGGGGGGTATGAACGGAGAGGCTAGATCTTAGCTATGGAGGAGTTGTAAGCACACGAGGTTTACGAGTTCAGGCCCTTCTCTGAGGAAGTAACAGCCCTATGTCTCGGTGCCCAGAGGCGGTCGATTGGATTAGGAGTGTGTGAATAACAGGGGTGCGAACCCTTGATACTGAGGAGGGGGGTGGCTTATATAGAGTTCGCCAGGTCCCTCCAGCCCTCAGTAATGCAGGGTTTAAAGTACATTAAGGCTGGGCGTTACTGGTAACGCCCCTAATAAAATGCCATGATGACCATAAAAGCTACTTAATGACCGACCGTTTGAGTGCGGAGTGACTTTAGATCTCCTGGCAGTCGAGTGGTTGATTTCGTGGTCGAGTGATAGCTTCGTGGTCGAGTGTCTTGAATCCATCGAGTGGGATACCTTCAAGTCGATTGAAAGGTGACTTCTTCTTAGGATGTCCTTAGGTAGGGTACTTAGGACAGATCTGTGCCCCTACCTTAGGTACATAACTTCATCACCCTCGGCTTCCTCGGCTTTGGCTAGGTGGGATCGGTGGCTAGGCGAAGGGCCGCGTACTTCTTAGGCGGCATGGCGGGCAGATCTGGAATGGCGGGAGCTGCGGGGGAGATGGGGATTGGTGCGGAGGAAAAGGTAGGGAAAAGCGAAAAACGGCTAGTGTCAGCAACAGTGCGGGTCCATGCACCTTTTCGCTTCAGCCGGTGCCCCCAGGAGCCCCCAGGTGCGCTCGGTTCGGCTTGGGTTCGCCGGATGTAATTTCGGCCCAAACCGGCAAAAAATGAGGATCTGGGGGCGCGGCTGGGAGATTTTCGTTCTCCCGGTGGAAAAAGGCACCCTAGGGGGTTGTTGGGGGCGGCTGGAGATGCTCTGACTTGCTATATGTTAAGTGAGAGGTTACATGGAGGCCATCCGGTTTCCCTAGCAACTGTCGATGAACCATCGGGTTCCTTTCCCCTCCATTGATAGCTCCGGTGATAGGAGGGGTCTGATACGTCTCCAATGTATCTATAATTTTTTTATTGTTCCATTTTGTTATATTATCATTTTTGGGATTTTATATTTATTTTAGCAACTTTATATCATTTTTTGGGACTAACCTATTGACATAGTGCCCAGTGCCAGTTGATGTTTTTTGCTTCGCGGAATATCAGTATCAAACGAAGTCCAAATGCCATGAAACTTTTTGGAGATTTTTTTCTGCCTGGAAGACAACTTGGGAGACAAGGAAGTTCACGAGGGGACACCCGTGGGGCCCACCACCCACCTGGGCGCGCTAGAGGCCTCTGGCGTGCCCTGATGGGTGGTGGGGCCCATTGAGGTCCTTCCAACTGCCTCTCAGCTCTATAAATACCCAAATATCCCAGAAACCCTAGGGGAGTGATACGTCTCCAACGTATCTATAATTTTTTTATTGTTCCATGATGTTTTATAATCATTTTATAGTAATTTTATATCATTTTTTGGTACTAACCTATTGACATAGTGCCAAGTGCCAGTTGTTGTTTTTTGCATGTTTTTTACATCACAGGAAATCAATACCAAACGGAGTCCAAACGCAGCGAAACTTTTGTGGATTTTTTGGACCAGAAAACATCCAATGGGCCGGAGAAGCGCCTGGGGGGTGCTCCGAGGGGAGCACAACCCACCAGGGCGCGCCAGGAGGCCCAGGCGTGCCCTGGTGGGTTGCGCCCACCTCGGGTGCCCCCTAAATCGACTCTTTGCTCTATAAACACCCCAATATTCCAGAAACCCTAGGGGAGTCGACGAAAATCAATTCCAGCCGCCGCAGAGTCCAGAACCACCAGATCCAATCTAGACACCATCACGGAGGGGTTCGCCACTTCCATTGGTGCCTCTCCGATGATGCGTGAGTAGTTCTTTGTAGACCTTCGGGTCCGTAGTTAGTAGCTAGATGGCTTCCTCTCTCTCGTTTGATTCTCAATACAATGGTCCCTTGGAGATCCATATGATGTAACTCTTTTTGCGGTGTGTTTGTTGGGATCCGATGAACTTTGAGTTTATGATCAGATCTATCTTTTTATCTATGAAAGTTATTTGAGTTTCTTTAATCTCTTATATGCATGATTGCTTATACCCTCGTATTTTTTCTCCGATATTTGGGTTTTGTTTGGCCAACTTGATCTATTTATCTTGCTATGGGAAGAGGTGCTTTGTAGTGGGTTCGATCTTACGGTGCTTGATGCCAGTGTCAGCAGGGGAACCGACACGTATGTATCGTTGCTACTAAGGATAAAACGACTATATAAGCTAAAGAGTACTGTTTTAGTTAAAATCCTAATTTAAATTATTCTAAAAATAACCAAATAAATCTTTCTGTGACAAAAATCTAACATGTGACTAGGAGCAAAAAGAATTAAATTAAAAACTATTTTTAAACTCAAATTATTCACAATCTAGGATTTGAAGCAAATTTGAACAAATTCAAATTTAGATCATTCAAATAATGGCATAAACAGAAACTAGACAATTTTTTAAATCTAATGCAAAAAGAATCAGTCAAAAACATCAAATATCCAAAAAGATATAAGCAATTTAAAATAGAAACTAAAAACAAACAAAAAATAAAAAATAAAAAAGAAACTTTCAGAACCCCTATAGTCCCGGTTGATGGATCCAACCGGGACTAAAGGTTAAAACCCCTTTAGTCTGTTTCCCACGTCTTATTCCCCTTCCCTAACACTACCAAACACGCTCTGGGTGTTAAGGCTGGATTTAGTGACCACGCGTGTAGGGGCCATTTCCTGTGAGCAGATTATGGAGAATCTCGGTCAGAAAAATCTTTAGCCAAAAACAACTCGATTGCCTCTCCAAAATCATCAGAGGATTCTGCAGAATACTAATGCAATCCAAAATCTCCAAAATAGTTGGATTTTTCCCATAATCCGAGGATTTTGGCTAGTCCCTCATCAAAAGAAAAGAGGTAACAGAGTGCCCCCTATTGCAACAGGTTATTACCACAAGAATGCCACCGGGCCCGCACGACTTGTACAGAGAAAACGAGCGCCCCTGCCTCGACTCGACGCCTCATCTGTTCGCTCGGCTCGAACTCGAGCAGGGCCAGCGCTAGGGTTCCAGCGCCGCCGCCGCCGCCGGCCCGGTCCTCGCCGCCGCCGGGACCCACTCCCGCCGCAGCCCAGCTTCCTCCGCGGCCGTCTGCCCCTCCGCCCTCTGCCGCAGCCGGGACAACGGGTAGCCGCCGCCGCCGCCGCGCCCCTCTGCACCGGCTGCCCACGGCGCCCCCGTCCCGAAGCTGCAGATCATCCAGTCCTCCACTCCTCCACGGTGAGCCATCCTCTCTCTTCCAACTCTCTGTTCTGCTTTTTTTAGCTGTAAATCGGATAGATGGGAAAACTTTGTTGCATAGATAGATGGATGAATCGATGTGTCAATTGGATAGATGGATGGATTGATTGATTGCTTAATTTGTTAGATGGGATGAATGATGCCAGATTTTTCTCGTTGATATCGTCAGTGCTATATATTGGTCCTGTTCCTAGATATTGGTACTGTGAATCTTTGCTACGGTATGAAGATTTCGTTACATTATTTAATTCTGCTTTTCAATGCTAATGTGAGAATGGTGAATGGTAATGGTAGATGGAGAAAGTCAAAGAACCCAAAGCAAATTGGGATAGTGCTACTCATACAATAATATCTCTGGTTCTATTAACCCTGCCCCACTTACGCCTCCCAGCACAAGCCCTAAGACTTTGAAGTTGAACTTGTTTATGTGGTTGAATTTGTAGATACATAATAGATCAGTCTCTTATTGGGAAGTGCGATTATTTTATTTCCACTAGATAGTTTGCTTTTGAGAAATGGAATCATTTTGTCGCCAATAAACAGTCTGCTTCTGGGAGCTGGTATCAGTTCAGTTGTGCTGTTTGTTAGTTCATACTGAGAATGATTGCCTCCACTTTCGGACATTAGTTGTAAAATATTGTCGAATGGAATTTCAGGTTAAGATGACTTGTGCATAGATCGAGCTTCAGTCTGATGGATTCTGACGACAAGAAGTTTGGCAAAGGTACTGCTTTTGTCAAAATGCAGAAAAGTAGCATTGGCAAGCATATTCATCTCCGCTAGGGAACTTTGCCTCTGTAATTAACTATGGGTGTTTATACCACACATTATTGGAAGTTTAAAGGATTTCTCACCATTGAAGATGAAACCGGCCGGTTGGGAGCATCCTCTGCTTCATTAAGCATCTACTTTACTTGATCTCCTTTGTTAAGTACTGTGATGTTGCCATGCCTATTTGTGTTTGTTATCTGATGATATTCCCTTTGTTTCCTTCTCTGTCTTTTGACCGCCCTGATTCAAGTTTTAACCAATAATAAATAATCCAATATTACGTGGGTTACTGGGTTATGTTACACATTTGATGCCATTCGACTTGTATACAAAAGTACTTCTCTATTACTGTAGTTATGATTGTTATCTTGTAGCCATCAGCAAAATATTGCACAAGAAATATAGATTCGACGTTCAAACTTGGACAGTCAATCTTTGTCCTACATTTGATACCTTAAGCTCGCAGCATCTCTGGAACCGCCAAAATTTCCTCATGTTGAAATTTGTTGGTCTATATGCTGAACAACGGGGTTTTCAAGTCGACGAGTCGTTCTGGGGTAGCGACTCGGAAAAAGTTGAGCCTGCAGTTGTGACTAGTCGCAACTCGAGTTGCTAGTCGACACTAAGTTTAGTCGACATTTTTTTTGCGACTCATCGACTAGTCGCGCAACGCGAAAACAATGGAACAACCACATTGTCTTTTGTGCCCCCTGATAAGCTACTTTATTGGACCCTACCAGAGAAATAAGTGCCCATTGTACTTGTATGCATGAGTGCGTTTTCCTGGCATGGTTCTTGACGCGCATCCTTCTCCAAATTGCCTTGGTTATATGCAATGCTGGTAGTCCATAATATGACTCTTTCTGTTTCAGGACCTAGGGAGCTCACTGGTGCTGTTGATTTAATAAGTCAGTACAAATTGGAGCCGCACCATGATTTCTTTTGCAAGAGGCCTTTGCCACTTGCAATCTCAGATACACATTACCTTCACAATGTAGTGGGGGACACTGAAATTCGGAAAGGAGAAGGAATGGAGCTAGATCAACTCGTTCAGAATGCATACTTAAGGGATAAGCCTCCTCATATTAAGCCCTTTGATATGGAAACACTGGGGCAAGCATTTCAGCTTCGAGAAACTGCTCCAGTAGATTTACCCTCTGTAAGACCTTTTTTGCCATCCTACTTGCTTTATGGTGTTATATTGCATTTTCCTATCATACACTTGACAATTAAACCAATCAACAGGCTGAAAAAGGTATACCTACCATTTCGGGCAAACCGAAAAGTGAGTCCAAGGACAAAGAGAGAAAACATAAAAAGCACAAAGACAAAGATAAGGACAGGGAGCATAAGAAGCACAAACATCGACATAAGGATCGGTCTAAAGACAAAGACAAGGACAAGGATAGGAAAAAGGATAAGCATCATGAGAAGGTCGCTGCATTTTCTCTATGTTTAAAACTTCAGTATCTCCAAGTCTTACTCATCACTTAGCTATACTTTATATGTCCGCAAATTGTTCAGAAGAGGAAGCATGAGGGGACGGAGGATTTGGCAGACGTGCATAAGCACAAAAAAAGCAAGGTGATATACAATTATTATTTGCTTCCTGGTACAACAAATTTCCTTGCAGCACATTTTGTTGGTCTGTTAACATGACTTACCTATGGCAGCATAAGAGTTCCAAAACCGATGAGATGGGTAATGGACTTAGTTAGCTACAGGTTTTCTTCTTACTTCTGTTGTCAATCAATGTCATATTCTGTTAGAAGGAAGCTCAAAAGATTTCCGTCACCAGACCCGCTGCAGATCAATTGGTACGTGCTTCTTGAACTTTTATTTGCTGTTGGGTAGATGCATAAATTGATTATTTTGTATTGCTTTTCTTAATTCTTTGTCTTTCGGTGAAACATGAATTCAAATGTTTCAGATTTAAGCTGCATAGTGAGCTTGTGTTTTTTAGTCAACCTAGATTTTATTTTATTATTTGGAGCCTAAATGATGAATATTTTAACCTTTGGTGAATTATTTATTACTCATTCAAGAGAATAAGATCTGCCTTTTGCCTGACTTTGTAAATATTAGTCTCATTTGATTTTATCTGCATCTTTTTTTTGTGAACAATTTTATCTGCATCTGTACAATATGTGTGATGTTAGGGACGGTTGCCCTGACATTACTTTATGTCCACTGTCAGTTTTAGACCTGGGCCAATTTCATTTCTTCAGTCTCACTTGACTTGAGAAGTACAGTTAGATTATTTCCTTTGATTGGCATCTCTAGTGGTATTAATATATCAGTTATGATGGGCCTGCTGACTTTCTATACTATGTGGCATGATCTGGTTAGGCCTGACTTGCATCATAAATTCATAATGTAGTCACTAGTCGTATACGGTTTGCAGTTTACCAACACTTTGACCATACCATATGGTGATTAATTGGAACATGATGAACTATAAAAAAGATCACTCGCAGTTTACTTAGTGATGTTTCTTTCGAAATCGCCGTATGCCATTTGCAACTCTTCAACGTCTGCACCTTGTATAATCTTCACAATTATTGTCCAGTTAAAATAAGATATGGAAAACACTGCCAGATGAACACCAATGGGGAGAAACATTGGCAAACAGTAGGCTTTTGTTTCATCTGTGATAATCCATGACTCTTAACTCTTTACTTTTATGTGGGTGATGCAGATATCATGAATGGCAGTTTATTTGAAGGTGCTTCAGATGAACGTCTTGCCTGCTGCTAATTATGTTGTTCTTGCAGTGTGGACCATGTGGACAATGTAACTTGTAACAAAGGGACAATCCAACTGTATTTTGCAACCTTTTGTCCCTCGCTGACTAATGGGTTGCCTTGTAGGAACATTTAGATAGGACTTCTAATGAGATTTTGCCCCCCAAAGATCAGGAAATCTGAGTAGGTGTTTTTGGTGAGATAATTTTTAAGACTAGGATCAGTAAACAATTTCATTTAGATTGAACTTTTAATGAGATTAATTTAAAAGATTAGGACATTTTGGTATAGGTGTCTTTAACGAGACATTTATCAAAGGCTTGGAGCAGTCCATTCTGTTAACCAGGCCTGTGATAAAATAGTTGATGTAGCATGAGATAATGGTAAAAAAATATATTGTATGATATGGAAATGAAGCTTCGTTCGTCGTACTGATGAGGAAACTAGTTAATTCACCACCGCCTGGACTTGTTTTGAAGTGAAAGTAATCAATTTATTTTGTCTTGTGTTTTCAAGAACATGCAAAGGTGGTCAGGAATTAGACACTAAACCCTGTTTTCTCCTAGAACTGTGTAATGTTCTGCTTCTGCCTTGACTGATATACATTGGCTGTTTGGTTCTAGGCCTTGCGTTGCCACACTTTGTCGCACATTTTTGCCAAGCTTGTCTAAGGTTAGTTCAACAAAGTGAGAGCCACAAGTTGGCAAGCCTGAGAGAATTTTGCCATACTTTTTGTGGTATGCCATGTGGGGTCCTAGTGTGGCCTGCCTAAGGTGTGCCTTGAACCAAACACTCATGTAAGTTGGTCAAACTTGTCTAACCTTAACCTTTGGCAAACTTAGTCACAAATCAAACAGCCCCACTGTATTGCAGACCCCAAGACCGAACACATATTAAAACATAAACAAAACAGACTAAACCCAAAACATGATATTCTCAGTGTCGAATCGTGCTGCTTACTAAGTATTCCTGGGCCCTCTCATTCCTAAATATGTTGAGGAAACTTGAGTGGTCATATCATTTCATTAGAGCCAGTCGAGGAGGATGTATATATTCTTCACACTGAACAAATGAGACATGTGATAGAGCAATAAGAATCTGGGATCCTTTATCTCATCTCTAGCTATATGTTTAGTTGAGCAAACAAAATGAGATGGCAAAAGGAAGAGAGAAGATGTAAGACAAACGCGGATCCATTCTCTTGTGAAGGTATGCGAATCAGTAAATGGTTATGAGAGGGCATCCAATCAATGTAATATAAGCAACCCACAATGGTACTAATTAAGTGATGCCTTCACCAATAGAAGCAAGGTTTGCGGCTGGCCCCATTAACGACTTGCTAGTAAGTTTCGCATTTTACACCACCAAAACGTAAAGGAAGTTTGTGTGGGCTTCGCATCCACCAAGCTCTTTTTTAGAAAATAATTCACTAGTGGAATGATGACCTCAGTGCCATGCCCCAAGTAGCATTGCTATCGCCTGATGATTAATTTTCTTTTGATCGAATGTTAATCAAACAAGTATTCTTTGACAAATTGGAACATATCAAAGTTCTGCATTCATTACCATTGCGCAACAAACTATTCCATGTTCAAAGACTGTCACGCTGTCCTGAGCATCCCACATGGACCCAACTAACATCGCAGGCCAAATAGATCCTCGTGCCATAACTCTCTAATCGCTGTAGTGTTCATCCCAGAGCATTGCTCCCTCTGCACAGAAAATGAAACTTGTTAGCTGTTTCAAGTGTTTGATCAGCCATACTATTAACCGTGATTGGTTATTCCAACAATTGTAATTCCTGCACAACTAGATTAATCTGTCTCGCAAGTGTCATTAACCATTTCTTATTGGCGATCGAAGATTAACTCCTATTGGCTAACAGAGAGTGTTGTTTAAGAACAATCAACTAGGACCACAGAGCCATGGCCAAGCAAAACAGCTACATGTTGGCACATTGAGTAGTGGATGAGCTCATAGCTCAGTGGTGTTGCCCCATTCACCTGTGTTCGACCCCTCTCACATTCTCTCTTTAATACAACTACATAACCACCGGATGAGCAAGGCGTACAGCTAACCAAAACCCGAGTTAACCCAGGTGGCGCTGCACGGGGCTCTAGTTTGGACCAATGCTTTTCTTGGGCGCTGGCCCTAGTTATTTTTAAAATACCGCGGGTGATATCAACTCCCGATGCAAGTTTTATGTGGGCAAATTTTAGTACCAATGTTGTGCCTTCCTGGAAAAGTTCAACGCTAGAGCAAGTGATACAAGGGGGGCTCATAAACCCCACACGTGTTAGGAGCGCTCATCAAGGAACATAACACCAGTATTACAGAAACTAGGGTGGCAAGAGTGGGGTAAAACGCCAGGGCATAGGCCTAAGCCTTCCACCCTTTACCAAGTGTATAGTCAAGATTAATTAAATAAGCATGATATAATGATATCCCAAAATATCCATGTCCCAACATGAAATGACCTGCACCTGCAACTAGCAAAGCTATAAGAATGGTTGAGCAAGCGGTAACATAGCCAAACAAAGGCTTGCATAGATGGTGGAGGTTAGAGGCTTTATCGTAGCAATTGCGAGGCTTGCAAACAAGTGGTAGGTAGTGAGACCAAACGATAGCATCGAGACATCCAGCAAGAAAAGGTAGTAATGGTGTCCAAGGTAATGAGCATTCTTGCATGTGAGTTCTTCCATGGAATGGTAGAGCTGCTCCTCGGGGTAGTCACTCGGTTCCTCAAACTCCGAAACAGTTCCCGACTCTACCGATAAGAACCAAACCGAAAAATAGCAAACGATATGGTAAACAACCATGGCATGGCATTATGCTTCAACCAAATGCATGCATTTCAGTTTAACAGATTTGGCATGGGAACCTACAACTATCAACATTAAATGAAGCTTTGATCCATTGGTGTAATGAATCAGGTAGAACTTCATGTGCAATTTAATTGAATTAAAGATTCTGGACAGAAAAGTAGGTATATGTTGTTAATGATTCATGAGCATGATAAAACATGATCTACACATGACTCTAGTGCAAATGCATATAAAGAACATCACAAACGGAGTTACGTAACTCTAGATATGATCGGAACGAGTTTCGGAAGGTTACGAATGTAACAACGAATGAAATGATGTTGGGGGAAACAAATTGGAAAGCCATTTGCATTTCTGGAACACATGGTTTGAGTAGGCCCAAATGCATATAAAATACATAGGGATTGAATTTAGAATGAGAAAATTGTGTAGGACAAAGTGAGGGGGTGTTTTGCTCAAACTTTAGACAAACATGAATTTGGTTTGCTCAAACCTAAGAACAAAGTGCACCAACAGAAACATAGCAAAATGCTATTCAGGATACACATATCATCTGTCCAACTCCAATCAAGTACGGAGAACTTGAGAAATTGGCAAATGATGGGGACTAAAATGCAAAAGTACATGGTCCAGGAATTTTAACATGCTCAAAACAGGAAACAAATTGCATATTCAGATTCAGTGGATTTTTCTAGCTCATTTAGATATATAATATGCCTATGCTAAAGTTTGGATTAGGCAGATTCAAATCATGCAAATTTTAGATACTTTAAAATGTTTTAGCAAAATCCAGAAAAGAATAATTCAAAAAGAAAACAAAAACCAGAAAAGAAGAAAATGCTACGGCCACCCCGGTCCAACACAGCCACTGAGTATGACCAGTGGGCCAGGGATGCCATGTGTCAAGTGTGTGTATGTGCATGTCAAGTGGGGTCCACCTGTCGGCTCGAAAAATATTACAAAAATATGGGCGCGTTCGTCCTCTCTTTGCGCCCGAGGGGATTTAAACCCCGGTGGTTCAAGAGAGAGAGAGAGAGAGAGAGAGAGAGAGAGAGAGAGAGAGAGAGAGAGAGTGGGGCTCATGCCACTAGGCTAGGAACGTGCATCTGCTCGAGCATAGCCGCGATGAAATTTGAGTTGGATCTAGAGCCTGATAAAGTGGTCCAATGTGGCAGTGACAGAAGGCAGTGGTGCAGTGAAATGGTACAAAGCCTTCTAATCCCAACCGTGCATCTAAGATGAGCTCACATTGAAAATGAAACAGGGGAAACAGAGGAGGTGCGGGCGGCAACCAAACATACGGCGGAGCACTCGCCGGAGTTGAATTCCGACGTGCTCTCGAAGCGTGAGTGTGTGCAAAGGGTGCAATGTGTAAATCCGCAACCCAGACAACCAACCATGGCGCCAAACGTCGATGGGAGCGATAGTGGCGACATGCCGGAGTTGGGGGCGCTCGGGTGCTCATGGAATCGACGCTAAGACCAGCAAATGAAGAAACTAACGCTGACACACTACTCTACGAATGCATGCGAGTGCAGCGATGCAATGGGGACGAACCAGAGGTCGTTGGGGCGTGGCCGGCGACATGGCCGCACGGAGGAGCTCTCGGGCTCGAGGTGAATCGGGCAAAACCGAACACAATCGAAGGGGGGGAAGGGGTAGGAGGTGTGCAGGCATACCACAAGCATGGCGGTGTGCTTGGTTGGCCGAGAGGTGGACAGAGTAGACGACAATTGACGAAGGCGCGGTAGCGGCCGAATGGGAAGTAGAGGAAGAAGACTGCGGCCATAGGCGTTCTCGCTTTGCGTCCGTGTAGTAGTCGACGTAGACGAAGCATATGAGTCAACCAGACATGAAGACGACGGTGGAGGGGAGCTCAGGCTACGTGGGCGCCATGGACGCGCTCCAGGAGCTTTTGAGCTCCTAGGGTTTCTGTGGCCGAGGGAAAGGAAGTGGAGGCGAGGGATGAGTAGATGGCGAGCTGCAGGAGAAGATAAGGCTGAGCTGCATGGGCCAGTGCGGCGTTGGGCGCGCGGTCCCCGTTCTCTGGCTGGAGCTAGACGGAAAGATGGGTATGTGCGCCCTATAGAGAGAGGCTGACAGGTGGGGGCCACATCGACACGTGGGCGAAGCGTTGCGAGGGTATGTGGGTTAGCCGGTGAGAAAAGGGGGCGAGCGCAGTAGCTGGGCTGGAGCGCGCGCTTGGCCTCTCTCTCCCTCTTCTTTCTTTTTCTTTTTCCTTTTCCATTTCTTTAAACACAGAAAATTGAGAGAAAGAAACAAGGGTTAGAAAAGGAATTTGAGAAGACTATATATTTCTTTGACTCAGAAAAATACGTTGTATTTAATAAAATTGGTTTGAGATTTTTTGGAAGATGAAAATTTGCACAAGTTTGAATAAAATTCAAAATATTTTAATTTTCAAAACCATTCAAATGAATTCCAAATGGACTGAAATTTAAGAGGGTAGCTCAACACATTACTTGTGATTTATGGGCCAAAGTTGGACATTTTTGGAAGAAGTAAAAATGTCACTTGAAAATATAGAAATTGGAAAAGAAAGAAATGGAGTTGCATTGGAAACTTTGGAAGTTGTTAGGGAATTAGGGAAGTTGAGCAACACAAAACTTAAAGCATGAGAATGAAGCACATGACAAACATAAATATAGCATCCAAGTTGATTAATATTACAAAGATGGCAGGGTAACACTTCTGGGCTGTTACATCTATATAATCGATATGACTCTTGTCCGAAAGGAAAGATGTCCAATGTCTCACCCTATCCCGTGTCCACAATGGCTTCCACTAAATTCAAGGGGCGATGTTGAGTACAATTATAAACCATGCCACATTCTCAACAAAACTGCTAAGGGTCGGAAGATTAATTAAAAATATCCTTACTCGAAAGTTGAAGGTCCAACTTGTTAACATTTAAAGTTGAGAGACGAAACCCACACAACTATTTAATACGAAGATATCAACCTCTATACCAAATGATGCACATTATAAAAAAAAATGACCAAATGGCAGCATAGATAAGAACATACAAATAATTTTACAAACATCTCGTTCTCTTGCGACAACACTCCCTTTGGAGGACAAGCGGACCATACGACCCTTTTCGACGGCCCTAATGCGGGCTACCGCTGAAGCTTGGAGCGGATGCTGATGTGTGTTGGCTGAACACCTCCCTTTTGCTAGTGTTGTTTTGTTTGCGATTATGACATAACCAGTGTTGCATCACCCAACCACCTACATCTTAGATAGCTCATCCTTGTGTTGTGTTGTAACTGGTGCCCGGTGTTTCGTTGTGTGTGTGTTCTTCATGTTTCTTGTCTCCGCAAGATGTATTGCCCCTCAGGCTATATGAATTTTGATCCGGTTTTTCACATAAATTGGATCATGATTTTTGACCCAGTTTCCGCTTGCCCCTCAGGCTATATGAATTTTGATCTGGTTTTTCACATAAATTGGATCATGATTTTTGACCCAGTTTCCACATAATAAACCGGCTCGATTCTTTTGAATTGATAGCAACTACTACTAGATGTTACATCAAGGATTCAGAAGAGTACATACATACAAGTATAAATTTGTTATATATCCACTAGGCTCTGCATTGCATGCGTGAATTCAGTCGCTTCATATTTAGTTGCTAGAACGATCAATGCACACACTCACAACTGCATCAGGAGCTGCAGAGTTTACCAGACGGCCAGAACTAACAAGCTATATGCAGCTCGCTCGCGCATCCGCCATATGCAAAATGAATATATTTGTGATGGCACAGGGTACAGATCATCACCAAAACAGACGGCTGCAGGAGTTCGAACATCGGGGCTCGCTTAGGCATGCTTGCTACGAGACACTGGCCAGTGAAAGTTAAGACTGTTAAACAGCAGTAACGCTCATAAACGACACGCTGGGTTTGCAATGAGCTACTTGAACGGAATACATATGTTGTCAGAGGATTTCTCAGAGCACGCGACAACAGCTGCAGCGATCACAATAAGCAACAACACATGCACGCCGAAGCATTCCCACCGACGCCACAGCTCCAAACCAAAATACACAACAAAGCCAGTTTGTGTGCTAAAAAAAAATACTTGCAAACAACAGGGGTGAACAATGATAGTTGTGATTGTTTTTTTATTAGCAGAGACTTGCGTCGAAACATGCGACGCGCCAGGGTCTCTGTCAGCCGCTTTCAGCGTTGAGCTCAATGGGACGGCGATGATGACGATGAAGCCTGCGTGGAAGAACAGGGCTGCATTAACTCTTAGGTTTATCTCTCAGAAGGCAAACAAAAAAAGACGTTGTTGCATTGGCTTATCATGAACATAATCAATTAGGCGTGCTAGATAAGCAAAACGTAGCTTTGACCTCGGTTGATAAACTGTCTAAGAACTACCAAGAGGATGTAGAACATCGATTACCACTACTTGGTAGTTCTAACTCCCTACAGACACGCATAAACATAGCATGCCATTGAAATGATTATGCAGCAAGGTTAAAAAATGATTATGCAACTTACAACATGTGATAAATTTGCTTTCCTGAGTTGTAATGATCTGTCAATAAGTCTCTAAACTTGATAACATTGAAGATGGTAAGATATGCCGAAACCAACATTTCTCTAATCTTGCAATATTTCTACTACTACGGTTCTCACATTATCAAAAGTAAAACTGCTGAAAACAACAATACAAAGCAATTCATAGCAAAAGAGAAGAACAGTCAGATCAAGATGACAAGATAACAAACAGACTGTTAACAAGACCAGGAATGAAACAGGAGCAACCATTTCAATTCGTTCACAGAAAGTTAAAGTACAAAATTAAAGCACATACAAAAAGAGTGGAGATGTGATCTGAAGCTAATACCTCATGCTCGTGTGCATGTCCATGACCATGCGCGTGATCATCATGGCCATCCCAAGGATGACGCAGACCCTGAAAACATTGATATCATTAACAATGTGTGCAAGTAAATCAAGAACATGTGTAGAGTGGAAGGACGAAAACCGAAATAGGATAGAGCAATACCAAGAGCACAGCGCCGTCCTGTTTAGCCCTGTAGAAAATCCAAAACCTGCAGAGAGGTTAACTTTGATTAAGTTTGTAACAGCAAAAGCTCACGTGATATCAAAATAAATGGATGACGGATCTAAGGATATATAGAATGATACTTATGCCTGGATATACTTAAAAATACAGAGCACAGGCACAATCAACATACAATCGAAGATGGCAAGTTTGAATTTGAAAAACATAGCCAACTTTGATATTTTGATCTAGAGCATTAATGCAATTACGCTAGTCTGGTTATGGTAAACTACGCAGGAAGAATCTGGACATGGGCGGTGAAAGACTTGATGACTAAATGGAAAATAACAAAAAGGATTCAGCAGGTTGAAGAAGAAAAGCTGATTGGAACAAAAGCCTTAACATGCTTCTGTGGCATGTGTGTGTTCTTTTTCCTGAAGTCATGGCATTTTGGTTGCGAACTGATAATTGCTCCAGTTATGATGCAGATAACGGTCAATGGATTCAACCATACGTGTTTCTTGTACAGTTGATTGGTTGTTATAATATAGGTTCCAGATGTCTTGTGTAATGAAGATACAAAGGTTATACACTCCTAACACCAGACGCCTCTTTGACTTCACATAAGGTTGTAAAGATATACCAGTACCAGTTTGCTCAAATTTAATGCTCACCATTAGACCTTCACACTGAAGGCATTACCCTGAACCTTGGTAACATGATTACACACTTGTTTGCTAACCTGGGTAGATGGTCATCCTCATGTTGCATGGTTGGAAACCGATAAAAATGACACGCACCACAGTTACTACGGTTGAAGGTACCAGAGTATATGATAACCTGTGTACACGATCAACCCCGCTTGCTTGCTAACCTGGGTAGATGATCGCCCTATTGTCGTAACGTTGGGAACCGAAAAAAACGGCACAGTCCACCGCTTGCTACCGCTGAAGGCGAGATTTCTTTTTGGTCTTTGTTCAAGAATAACACACGGGAAATGCAACTCGAGGTGGTTGCCTTCCTAGTATAAGAACCTGAAAGACCAAATCTGAACAACTCCCTATGAAACCTCCTACTACAATCGCCACTGCTCCGGCGACGGAGCGGCCGGCGAATCGCATGGCCGAGACAGAACCAGATCGGATAGACGGCACGCGCGACCGAGCACCTCCCACTCTAGATCCCCAAATCATGCGTTTGGAACAAAGAGTTCCCAATCAAATCCCCCCGCGGACGGCGGATCCCGCCCGCGTCCCCATTCGGGCCAGGATCAACCGGGGAAAGCGGGCGGCGGGGGAGGCGCGCGGGCCGGGGGAAGGGAAGGGAGGGGAGGGGATGCAGCGGGCGGGCGATTACCACATGGTGGCGCAGAGGCCCTTGCCGGCGATGGTGTGCCAGCGCTTGTTGTGGGGGATGGTGTAGCCCTTGTAGGTCGTGCCGCCGTGCGCGCCGCCGCCGCCGCCCATCGCCGTCGTCCGCCTCTTCTCGGTCCGGTGTCGCCTCGTCTGGGGGATTGTCTCCGCCTCTGTGTGTGTGTGTGTGTGCGTGGTGGCCGGCGGGGTTGGGGGTGGGTGGGTGGGATGGATCTGGCTCACTGCCGCAGTGCGCGTGTTGGGCCAGATGCTTCAAGGCCCGTGGAGGTTGCCTTGTTAGCGGCCTTGTTCTATGTGTCCCCTAAGATATTATTGCACTTTCCCCTAAAAAAAAGATATAATTGCACTTGGAGTCATATGGCTCATGTGTGATTTTTGCGCATGTAGCAACACGAAACACATGATATAGAAGATGATTTTTATAAAATGTGAAGACACCATCATCTTACATTTCTCAAGAAGTTACGGCCAGGATGCTATACGCATACCTTCATTATATATTACCAAGCCATTTTATCTTATCCATATGGATTACGAACATTATGAAAATGAAATGTCTGTTCATTATCTAGTACATTAAGAGGTACTGGCAAAAGACATTTTTAAACTACATCACTTAAAAGCCTCCAATTTCATTTGAAGACCAAAAGTATAGTGATATTATTTCAGGATATTATATGTTTCTGAAGACGATGTAGATAGTATCTATCTCATTTCATTCTGCGAGGTTATTATACAAAAATTTCGCCTGAATTGCATAAACGCAAATAGCAATAAGAATTTTTCATCACAAACCTGATGAGAATTACTCCCTCCGTTCCAAAATAGATGACTCAACTTTATACTAAAGTTAGTACAAAGTTGAGTCATCTATTTTGGAACGGAGGGAGCACATAGCAAATAACATAACACCAATAGATTATCATCACAAATTACCTGATTTGGTCCAAAAATTATGCGGGCAGACTTGCCTTGTGTATGTTTTATAAATAATTTTACTTTTATCCAAAAATGTGTGTGTAATTTATCTATCCTTCATAATATACTTATTACTCCCTCTGTCCCCAAATACATCGCACAAAATTTAGTCAGAAAGTCAATATTCTCTAAGTTTGACCAAATATATAGAATAAAATATCAACAACTATAATGTTGAATTAGTCCATTATGAAAATATATCTAAAGATGAATATATTGATATTGATTTGGTATTGTTGATTTTAATATTTTTGTATATACATTAAGAGGTACTGGCAAAAGACATTTTTAAAATACATCACTTAACAGCCTCCAATTTCATTTGAAGACCAAAGGTATAGTTATATTATTTCAGAAGAGTACATGTTTCTGAAGCCGGCGTAGATAGTTTCTATCTCATTTCATTCTGCGAAGTTATTATACAAAATTTTACTCGGAGTTGCATAAATACAAATAGCAATAGTAAATCCTCATCACAAACCTGATATGAAGTACATAGCAAATAAAATAGCACAAATAGATTATCATCACGAATTACCTGATTTGGTCCAAAAAATTATGTGGTCAATGGCCTTGTGTGTGTTTTATACATGATTCTTTATGTATCAAACAGTGTGTGTGTAATTTATCTATCCTTCATAATATACTTATTAGTACACCGCACTCCAAAGAAGGATAATTTTCATAATGTAAAATTAAATTATATTTCAAGGTGTAACACAACATAAATAGGTCAATTACACTGCACTGAAAGAAAAAAAATTCATATACCACATGCCAAATAAAATCAAAGACATATCATTCTATCTACAAGTAACACAGGAATATAGTCTTCATTTTTTTACCTTCAAGGAAACTTCATTTATTTCTACAACATCACTCCTAATCGACATTTTTAAGTAAGCAATCAATCAGTTAAAACCATAGGAATAATGTATAGTATGTCAAATGTGCACTAAGTTGCAACTCTTTGTGTCCACGTGAAATACATGGCACACAAACGAATTAAGGAATTATATAATTTGTTTTCTCTTTTCTGTGTGTGTTTGCTTTATATTTCTCATCGATTTTATTTCATTTCACGTTTTTCTTTATGTTTTTCATCGATTTTCTTTGGGTTTTGTAGGGGTTTTCGTTTCTTCTTTCCTTCTATTGGTTTTCTGTATAGTTTTCATCGCCTTATCTGTTTTCTCTTTTGGTTTTCTCTATTGTGTGTTTTCCTTACGATTTTCATCGGATTTCTTTTGGTTTTGGTTTTCTGTGTTTCTCTACCTGATTTTATGTCTTTCCTTTTTTTGTTGTTGTTTTTAACACATGCCTACTACTTCCATACACATGTACATTTTTCTATAAAACAGGAGCATTTTTTAAACATAGTGAATATTTTTCAAATACATGATTCATAGTTTTCAAATATATGTTTTGATGTCTAAGTTTTCCATATATATTGTACATTTTTCATATACATGTGAAAATTTATGCATTTACATTTCTCAAATACATGATTTTTTTTTCAAATATAGGTGTTGATGTCCACCCTTTTTCACACACATTGTACATTTTCCATATACACATTTTTATACATGTTTAACAATTTCCAAATACAGGATTAACATTTCTCAAACACATATTCATGATCAATTTTTTAAAACATTGTGTTAAACATTTTTCAGGTAGATGTTAGTTTTTTTTCATGAGACGAAACATTTTTAGACTACATGAACACTTTTTCCCATTATATGAAAAAATTTAAAAAAATTATCACGAACATATTTTTTAAATATGGAATGCTATCAATTTTTTAAAACTATGCTCACATTTTTACATTTCTCAAACTTGCGGTTTATAATTTTTTTAAAGTTTATTTATGTTTTTGGAATATACATGTTTTTTAGAATAGTTTCGAAAACATAAACAAAAAGAAAGGAAAAAAATGAACGGATGAAAAAAAAACAAAAGAAAACAAACTTACCTGTAGGTAACTACTTGGTTGGCCCAATGATAACAATTGGAGCAACGACATATAGTCGAGCCTTTCAATGTTACATCCGTCTGGTAAAGGCATAGTTGACAGACGTGAAATGGTTTACCGCTTACTAGATAATATAATTAGAGTTGGATGATATTGGATAAGGGTACTACTATAAGAACACATATATGTAAACATATAATGAGAGGGGGGATGCCCCCCCACCCCTTGAAGAAAAGGATAAATCATAGTAGTTCATTCTCTTATTTTCATTTTGAAATCTTAAATATTTGTGTGTTCTGATCAGAACATAGACTGTGTTCATGTGTCTTCTGATCTTTAGTGAGCTCCACTTTGATTGTGTGTGTTAGCATCGACACGTGTGTAGTACTGCTGTGTTTGTGTTAGCATCTGGTCTCTCGTCAGGGTGGTCAACACGTGTGTGTCCTGCTAGTTACAAGATTCCCATTTGCTCCCCTAGTTTTCGTCTCTTAGTGTCAATGTCGACCCAGCAGAGTGCTTTCGCCGTTGGTGTTCTTTCCGATCTCAACACATTTCACTGCTCCACCGGAAAATTCCCTCTGGCCCTCCCGAGCCGATCTTACCTTTGCTCACAAACCCCAAGTTTGTCTATAAAGAGCTAATATAATTGTATTTTTTTTGTAAATTGCACGGTATGATAGGAATAGATAGATACATAGATAAAATAAACAAAAAGCACAACAAAGAATATTTTTGGTGACGTTTCCAGTAAAGTAAAATAGACCCGATCGGGGGCCATAGGTTCACTATTGGCATCTTTCCAAGAATATAAGTGTGGTGTGGTGAACAAATTACAATTGTGCATCGATTAAATTACAATATTTATATTTATAACAATGAATATTCACGGTATAATCTCATGTAACCATTACGTGTTATCCAACTACATCTACAACTAATACTTCACCCCAAGACCTCTATCCAGAATGCATCTTGAAGTATTAAATTTGTGACGAACAAAGCATTGCAATAAGCATGATGACATAATATAGCCAGTAAGAATATCATCGAAATGTGATAAAAGAAACCACCGTTTACCCTTAGTAGCAACAATACAATACATGCATTGATACGTCTCCAATATATCTATATTTTTTTTGTTTCATGCTATTATATTATCACTTTTGTATGCTTTATGTGCCATTTTATATTTTTTTGGACTAACCTATTAATTTAGTGCCTAGTGCCAGTTCCTATTTTCTACATGTTTTTTTTTCGCAGGAAAACTATACCTACAGAAGTCCAAACACGACGAAACTTTTTGACGATTTTTTCTTGATAATAAGAGACCCTGAAAGTTTCAAGGAAGGACCAGAATACTCACAAGGCGGCCACAAGGAAGGGGCCGCACCCTGGAGGTAGGGTGCCACACCCTGGCTTGTTGGCCCCTCATGACTCCATTTGCCCTTCTTGGCCAATAAATTCCCATGTATTCAAAAAAAACCCGAAGGAAGACAAACAATTCTTCCGCCGCCGCAAGCCTCTGTTCTTCCGCGATTCCATCTGAAAGCCTTTTCTGGTACTCTGTTAGAAGGGGGAACCATTGGGGAGGCTATCTTCGTCAACCTTGTTGCCTCCATGATGATGTGTGAGTAGTTTAGGCACACATTTGTATTATTGCTACTATGGGTAAAACAACGGGGTTTGGTCATATTAGTTGCCCTTATCCTGTCTACATTATGTCATCTTGCTTAATGCATTACTCTGTTTGTCATGAACTTAATACTTTGAGATGCATGTTGAATACGGTCTTGGGGTGGAGTAATAGTAGTAGACGTAGGTAAGTTTAATGGTCTACTTGTCACAGACGTAATGCCTATATATTGATTATGTTTTGGATGATCATCATAACTATCTGCTTTTTTCCTAATTGCCCACAACAATTTGTTTACCCACCGATGCCATTTATGAGAGAGATGCCTCTACTGAATCTATGGCCCTCCAGTCCATTCTCAGATATATTCAAGCGATCTTACAATTTTTTTTTGCTATTCTACTTTACTTTTATTATTATATCTATCACTACAAGATTGATACATGCAACTAGCAAGAACAAGGGGAGTGACCACCCCCTTGCCTTTGTTGGGTGCAAGCATTTGCTTTGTGTGTGTGCATGTGCTGTTAACGTTGTCTGTGTGCCGTCTCCTTGTGGTTCGATAATCTTGGTTCTTAACTGAGGGAAATACTATCTGCTACTATACTACATCACCCTTCCTCTTCGGGGAAACCCAGCAACTATCACAAGTAGCAGAAGAATTTCTGGCGCATTCCCGGGGCGGCTTCATCAGACAAACCAGGTACCTTCACACAAACTTATCAATTTGCTTGTTTTTATCTTATTTTCCTTTTTCCTTTTTATTTGCCTTCTTCTTTTTGTTTGCCAAAAGTCTAAAAAAATACCCCCCAAAAAATCTTGTGTTGCTATCTCTGCTTATGTTGCCATGTGCCTTCTATTTGCTTGCATCCTCACTTGCTAAAAATATATTGATATAGATCCTTGTCCACTAGTCGGGCTTTTCAAAAATCCTAATTATGATAAACCAATTGTTGGTGATGAAAATTCTATAAGATCTTTGAAAGAAAAGATGATTTGGAGTGTACTTCATTTTATTTATGAAGTTTTTGTTGTTAATCTGAACATTGTTATGAAGTGTTAAAAGAAGAATTTTACAAAGTGATTCATGATAGTTCCTTGAACGAAAAGCATGATTTCAATGATGTTGGTATGAATTCCATGAATGTCAATTGTGCTGATGATATGCAAAGCTACAAGCTTGGTGATGATGAGTTTGGTGGGCATGATATTTTTAGTCCCCCTACTAATGAAGAAGTTATAAAAGAAAAATATGATAATTCTTATGACTCAAGTGATGAAGATGATACAATTGATGAAAATATTGCTTTTTATTGTGAAACTATGTCGGTAGGCACTATTGATGATCATTTTGTTATGCCTACTACTTATTGTAATGATGATAATTATGATGCTTCTTGTGATATTGAGAGTTTATGCGAGCCTCATAATGAATACGTTATTGATAATAATGTTTGCCATACTATTAAAGTGGGTTTGGAAGAGAGTCGACTTTATGTAATAATGATCCCACTACTTCGGATAATGATCAATCTTATGAAATTTTTGATAAAAGTGGGTTTGAAGATGTCATGACTTTGGTTGATATTAATCCCACTATCTTGGAAAATTATAGATTTTGTATGCATGTGGATCATGAAGAAAATATTTTATATGATGGATATATTGTTGTATCCGATATTGATCCTACATGTAATTATTTCGAGAGAGGCAAACATTGTTATAAAAAAAATCATGTTCCTAAATTACCTCTCGTTATGTTGAGATTGTCAATGTTTCATTCTTCTTCCTTGCGTAAGCTAGATATTTCTTGTCTTAGTAATTTCTTTACTTATAAGATGCATATGCATAGGAAGTGGAATAGACTTAAATGTGCTTGTTACATGCTTTTTGATGCTCTCTTTATACTTCAATTCTTGTTACTCCCTCCGTCACAATTTACTTGACGTGCATGTTGAATCTCTGGGACCTAGGTAATCAACGGTTGGCTCTAATTTCGTTTGCCTAAGACATAAAAATATCACCATTTAGTTAGGCTCGTAACTGCCACAACACCTAATTATCTTTGCCATTTATTTGCTAGTTAATCCTTTAGGCCAGTAATCGACGGGAGGGCACTGCATGCAGATTCCCACCCATGTACACACCAGCGTTGTGGAATAGGAAAGGAGAGGAGATTGCGGCTGATTTTGGTTCATCATTGATGGGGGACGTTGCATGGAAAACAAACAAAAATCATACGAAACACCCAAGATCTAATCTATGAAGATGCTACCAACGAGAGGGGAGTATGTCTATATACCCTTGTAGACCAAAAGCATTAACGATCTAGAGATCGTGGTTGGCATAGTCGTACTCCTTCGCGATCCAATCCAATCCGAGCACCGCACAAACGGCATTTCCGAGATGTGCACACGTACGGCGGGGTAATGTCTCCTCCTTTTTTATCTAGCAAGAGGAATAAGAGGTAGATGGGATCTGAACCAACACAATGGAGTGGTGGTGGTGGTAGCGGAATTCCGGCAGGGTTTCGCTAAGCATGTACTGGAGAGGGGGTGGAGGGAGATGGGAGAGGCGGCGGTTAGCAATGGATGGGCCGCCGTCTCCATGCACCTCCCCTCTCTTTGTATAGGCTAGGGGGCAGGAAGGGGCTGCCAAAACCCTCCTAGGGCCGGCCACAAGGGAGAAATCTTTTTAAATTTAGAGATAAGATATTATCTCTAGATTTAAACCTTTAAATTTAGCTATAAGACCTTATCTCTAGATTTAAATGACATGGGCCTTGGGGCTTGGTGCGCCTAGCCCATGTGGGTTGTTGCCTGACTCCTCGGTCCATGTGGGCCCTTCCCAGGTCGTTGGGCCCCACGGTGGAACCCCTAAACCTTCACAAAAAAATTCTGAACTTTTTCGGAACCCTGAAAAACACTTTCGTATATAAATCTTTACCTCTGCACCATTCCGGAGCTCCTCGTGATGTCTCGGGTCCATTCGAGACTCCGAACAATATTCGGTCTCGCCAGTATGAATATCCCAATACTACCCTAGTGTTACCATACGTTAAGTGTGTGATCTTACGGGTTTGAGAACATGCAAATATGACCGAGACACCTCTCCGATCAATAATCAATAGCGGGACCTGGATGCCCATATGGACTCCCACACATTCAACGAAGATTTTTATCGGTTTGAACCACGATGTCGAGGCTTTAGTTAATCCCGTATACAATTCCCTTTGTCCGGCGATATGTTCATTCTTTATTAGGAAAGTTTACTATTGACCCACAACCGGATAGGCAAGAAATGATTTTCGGCAAGTGTTTTGATGTGTGGATTTTATTCATACCTCTTTCAGTTTGATGTATGGATTTGCACAGCAAGAAACTCTTTCAGTTTGTTCATTATAGATGCAAACTATTATTTTGAGCTCACTAAACAACCGAGCATATCGATAGTTCATGAGTATTTGTCTGATTGCAATCTGCTCAACTGTGCCACAACATCTCATTCATACTTGATGCAAACACATCCCTCAGCAACATGCGGGGTATCTTCTAGTTTTTCACTGTTGTTTTGATTAATTTCTTAAGAAAAATTGTGGAATAAACACAGCACAACACAATGCAATACAGTTAACTTAGTTTTAAAAGGTATAATTTTTGTGTTATATAGTTTACATTAGAGTGATAAAATTGACGACCTAGTTATACGCGCAGGACTTATAAACTGAAACGGAGGGAGTAATAAGAATTGTTAGTGGGGATCACCTATTTAGTGTTAAGATGGACCTTCTCTAACCAGATTTTCTCTATTTTGTGATTAATTTCATATGACAAATTACAAATTAAGCACAGCGGAAATTAATATGATACGGTACAGTTAACCTAGTCTTAGTCGGCAACCGATCAATCTTAATCAGCCCATGCAATCAACCTACAATAATGCTCTTCTACTATGCCAAAGAGGAAGAGGACGAGCAGCCAAAACAGTAGTGCTGTCATGTGATTCCAAGACCAGAACAGAGCCATCTACATGTTGTTCTCTGCATTAGTCCCTTCCCCCCACACGTGAAGCTACGCGCCAATCTCCTCTGTTTAGAGCGGGGCAATGGAGGTTTTGTCCTAACCGGAACTCGTCGTCGACCGTGCACACATGCATGCATGTCGTACGTTGCGATGTACACGTCTCTGTACAGTGTACATGCAGCTTCAACCAATATTCCGGCGGCCGGCCGGTGGAGATGCGCGTGTCTGTTTTCGCCGTAGGCGTGCAGGGCGGCTCCATGGACCATCGATCGGTCACTGGCTCATCCGTGGATGCATGCAAGGGGAGCGTGTCATCGGAGCTGCTCGGCGTCGTCGCCCTCGTCCGTGGCGGAGCAGGAGGCGCCGCCGCAAGTGTTTGCGGCGACGTCGGTGACCCGCAGGCCGGTGTCGTAGACTGCACCGGGCTGCCACTCCGCGGGGAGCACTGGGCCGTTGGTGCGCAGCCACTTGCCGCCGGAGCCCGCGGTGACCACGAGCCGGAGCTGCAGCGGACCGGCCGGCACGCGCGACGTGCGCCACACCGACGGGGACGCCTCGCGCCGGGTCATGTACTGCCACAGTGTCTGCAACGGTGCTGCGTCGTTGTTGGTACCGATCGAACCGGTGACCGCCTGCGCGACCTCGACGGCGGCGATGTCGGTCTGGCCGCCCTGGTAGAGGAAGCGGAGGGCGAGGTAGCCCCGGCCCCTGCTGCTCGTCTCCTCCACTTTAACCGCCAGGTTCTTGCTCCTGTAAACGCAGGGAATCCTCCTGAAGTCCACGTCGACGTCAGGGTCTGGCGTCGCCAAGGCGGCGAAGGCGTCCTTGGTGAGCAGAAACCGCCCACCGGCACCACCACCGGTCATGTTCGTCTCTGCCACGTCGGCGACGACGACGACCTTGACGCCGCCCGCCGCGCACGCGCTCCGGCCCCTACACCTCAGCTGGTAGCAGGCGCCGCAGGCCCGGCCGCCGCGGAAGAAACCGGCGCTGACGGCGGCAATGTGGAAGCCCCCGTCGATGGCCATCTCCGCCGCAGACGCCGGGCCACCGTAGCCGCACGCGGCGCCGGTGAGCGCGCCGGCGTCGGGAGGGAGGAGGGAGGCGGTGGACCTGCGCGGGCACCAGCCGCAGCGGTACGTCGCCGATGACGATGACGAGGAGGCGTGAGCCCGCGCTCCCGGCGCCGAGGCCACCAGCAGAAACAGGACGGCGGCCACCGCGGGGAAGAGGGTCAGAAGCAGCTTCGGCAAGGCGGCCATGATCGCCGTTGGTTGTTGTAGATGGAAGATATGACGAACTGATGATAGCCTAGAATTAGTCCCGTCCAGCGGATCGATGGATAAGGCAGCTGAGACTGGTTGGAGATGCCGGGGGTGCGGTGCCTGCGTGGTGGTTTAAAGCGAGCGAGCGGCATGGGGCGGGGACGTGGGGAGCACGATCCAAGGTGAAGGTGGCGCGAATGCGACGTGACGTCGCTCTCATGCGCGCGCGCAGAAACGGTCGTAAACTCGATCGCGAGTTGGCTAGTGCGCGCGCGAGCGAGACTTTGGACACGGGTCGAGACGACTCGAGATTCGAGGGTAAATGAATGGCCGTCGACGTCGACCGACCTTGTCCCGTTGTCCGATCAGGACAATTGTACGCGTACGACGACAGACGGGTCGACGGACGTCGCTGTAGGAAAGCGAGCCCACACCATGAGTAACGAGCGCATGCATGCTGCCAGCCAACCAGGGCTGTGTTGATCCCGTCCGTGATCTTGGAGCGAGTGACTGCGTGCATTGCACTCTCGTTCCTGACGACAATAATTAATTTCCATGCGACAGCTACTCGTGCACTTACATTAGTAATACTACATGGAATTTAACGGCCAAGCATATGCTCAGATTTCAAATTCGGCGTTTGATTGCATGCACGCGTGAAACAGCGGTCTCGCTGTTGCGTGTGTGTGATGAGTAGTGGGCACCTACAGTGCACACACGGGCTCTCTCAAGCCCGAACAGCTCCGAATTAAGTGCCGGTGGTGGAGCTGAACGAGTGAGACTGGCAGCAAGGAATCTTTGGACTTGGATATGACCCCCGCCGGACGGAGACGGGACAACGTCGATCTCGCCCCTCGCGATCATGGCCGACCAGGCCGTGCCGTACGTGGAGCACAGATTGGTTACTCCGCACAACATTTAAATAAGAAAAACTCAGAATCAAAGATCTTCACAGCTTCCTTTTCGAACGAAATATACCAGTACAACTGTTGTGCGAAACATTTAAATACGTACTTATAACAGCTACTATGAGTATGACAGTGACAGATCTTCACAACCGAACTTTTAAAAACTTATTATAACAGCTGCTATGAGAATCGGCGATCCTGAATTATTAGCTAACTCCACCACAAAAAAAATATGAAAATTCAACTAATTATTTTATTGATGGAACTAATTAAGTAATCAGAGCTGGAAATAGATCAACAACATCGGTTGATGGACGTGCGTGCGTGCATGAATGAGCTTACATATACTACTCGAGCATGAAACCCATGTGCTAACAAAAAACCTCCTAGCTAGTACTCCCTCCGTTCCGAATTACTTGTCAACTAATTCGGAAAGGAGGGAGTAGCTAGCTAGCGCAGGGCTAGCACAACAATAATTCGCACTAGGCAGCTGGAGATCAACAATAGAGACAGACCGATCTCCATGATTTCGCCTGCCTATCCTCAAGGCTGTCTTCGACAGCATGTATGCCAATATACATATTCGACTTCTCTAGGATGCATGCCAGTATATTTATTCATCTTTGTCTGCGGATTATAGTATCAATCCCGAGAGATCGGCCAATATACTTACTTAAATTAGCAAGGTGGCCGTTGTAATAAACTGCAAGTGTACGCCTGAAGTTCCGGACTGGTATGTAATTATGTAAATAAATATTTAGGATTGCTACAAATTGAACGTCATATTTTTTAGCACGGCAAATCAAACGTGAGGTGGTAAATTATGCTGCGGCGACGATGCCACTTTTCTTTAGGAAGCAGGGCAAATCCTTGTCATCTTCAACTTTTGCCAGGATTTTCATGCTTGCTAAAAGAAATTGCCATCCTCGCGACAACATACTTGACCATAAAAATTGTTTGATCTGCCACGCCTAAATCTGATTTAGATTTTTTTATTTTCCTTTATCTCTGGACTGGTTGATGTATTTCCGTTATTCACTTAATGGGAAGGGGTTATGCCCGGTTGAAAGAATTTTTTTTTACATTTCTGAATGTTTAATTAGCTACTATGGATATGAATGACAACATATTCCGGAGCAAGCTATGTAGACTGATAATTCTCTATCAATCTTTTTTTCATACATATATATTTAAAGCAAACGGAATTCTACATCCCAGTTTTGGCCATGATTTCATGTATATGTAGTTCATATATTGAATTGTATGCATTAAAGCCCTAGAGTTGCACTTAATTGCCAGTATATATCAAACGGAACTTGAAAAAGTCCAAAACATGACATGTGTGATGAAATCGTGTAGGTTGATTGTAGAAAAAGTTTCAAGGCCGATGGAGGCACTGGTTCGATACTTCGCATTCAAACCTGGCCGATTCCATCTCGAGACCTAGATGCTTCCTCGGTGATGGTCCGGTTTCTAAACAGCTTCCCGCCTGAAAGTTATAAATCAACTTTTCGAAACGAGTGTCCATGATATATATCATTTTATGCTAGGAATACCAAATATATATTACTGCAGGTGACATTTGATGTGTACACGTTATTCTAGTACCATATGATTGCTTGAAGTCTTGACAAACATACTTTTAGAGGTACTTAATCATTGTATTATTCTAGCTATGCTCCATAATTATAAGACGTGAAGTGGTAAGTCATAGATCAGTTCAAACAGTATGGTATTTATTTGTTCCAAGGGATAGTTGCCTTGTATACAAACACAGAGGGAGTATATACTCCCTCACTTTCGGTTTATAGGGCTTATCTCATTTTTTTAGTTTTTCCAATTTAAAGGGCTCAACTCCATCTCATTTTAAGATTCCGAGGGGCATTAAATCTTTGCATGCAAGAATTAAAAAGGAACACACCAATGCATGTACGTAATGTTCCTACTCATCTAGTGGCCAAGCATGCTGATAACCCACAAGTATAGGGGATCGCAACAGTTTTCGAGGGTAGAGTATTTAACCCAAATTTATAGATTCGACACAAGGGGAGCCAAAGAATATTTGAAGGTATTAGCATCTGAGCTGTCAATTCAACCACACCTGGAGATTAATTATCTGTAGCAACATGATCAGTAGCAAAGTAGTATGCTAGTTTTAATAATAGTAGCAATAGCAATAGCAACGGTAACAGTGATAGCAGTATTTTTGTGGCAAGTGCAATAGTAACGATAGCAGTAGTAACTTAGCAAGAATAATATAAGATAAATTCGTAGGCATTGGATCGGTAATTTATTGGATGATATTCATCATGTGGCAGTCATAACCTAGGGCGATACAGCACTAGCTCCAGTTCATAAATATAATGTAGGCATGTATTCCGTAAATAGTCATACGTGCTTATGGAAAGAACTTGCATGACATCTTTTGTCCTACCCTCCCGTGGCAGCGGGGTCCTATTGGAAACTAAGAGATATTAAGGCCTCCTTTTAATATAGAACCGGAACAAAGCATTAGCACATGATGAATACATGAACTCCTCAAACTACAGCCATCACCGGGATTGGTCCCGACTATTGTCACCCCGGGGTTGCTGGATCATAACACGTAGTAGGTGACTATAACTTGCAAGATCGGATCTAGAACATGGATATAATGGTGATAACACAAACGGTTCAGATCTGAAATCATGGCACCCAGGCCCAAAGTGAAAAGCATTAAGCATGGCAAAGTCATAGCAACATCAATCTCAGAACATAGTGGATACTAGGGATCAGGCCATAACAAAACTAACTAGATTACATGATGAATCTCATCCAACTCCTCACCGACTAGCGAGCCTACGAAGGAATTACTCACTCCCGATGGGGCGCACCATGGAATTGGTGATGGAGAAGGGTTGGTGATGATGAAGAACAAAGATCCCCCTCTCCGGAGCCCCAAACAGACTACAGATCTGGCCTCCCGATGAAGAACAGGAGGTGATGGCGGCTCCGTATCGTGTATCATGATAATTCTTTCTCCTGATTTTTTTATAGCGTCGGTTTCAGGGTCTGCGGGGCCACCACGTGGGGACGACCCACCTGGGAGGGCAGATGCGCCCTGGTGAGTTGTGCCCACCCAGTCGCCCCCCTCCGGTGGCTCTTGGCTCCAGAAATTCTCTTTACTGATATAAAAAATCCTCGCAAAATTTCGTTCCATTCTGAGAACTTTTATTTCTGCACAAAAACAATACCATGGTAGTTCTGCTGAAAACAACGTCAGTCCGTACAAGTAGATACGTTAGGAAAAGTAGATACGTTGGAGACGTATCAACTCCCCCAAGCTTAAACCTTTGCTTGTCCTCAAGCAATTCAGTTGATAAACTGAATGTGAAAAAGAAAAACGTTTACAAACTCTTTTGCTATTTGCATAAATAAGCTTAAACAACACCCAGGTTTTCAGCCAACATTATAACTAACCATGTCGACAATAACTCTTAAAAATTATATTAACTCATATCAATGACATAATCAGCTAGCGAGCAATAATAAGATATCTCAAACGGCAACACGTTTCAAAACAACCATGATATAATATGACAATAGTGGTATCTCGCTAGCCCTTTCTGAGACCGCAAAACATAAATACAGAGCACCTCTAAAGTTCAAGCAGCGACTAAACATTGTAATTCATGATAGAAAAGATCCAGTCATGATGCACCCAACATTAGCTACACACAATGCATCAGCACGACAGCAGTGCTCTCAGGTTCTGGCGCTTATTTTAGAAGGTGATGGCACAACATAAATGTAAATAGACAGTCCCTTCACAGAGTGAAGCAGTGATTTGCAGAGGTGCCAGAGCTCAAGTTTTTAAAACAGAGGTAAATGATATTTTGAGACATGCACCCTTCTTGTTTACTTCACGACCATCAGTTATCAATATCTTCCATGCTAAGCACGCTCGTGGCAGTTCCCAAGTGATAAAAGTAAAGGTTTTGACTCCACTGGGAGTTTTTGTTTGATTATTTGTAAGCTTTTTCTGTACTCCAGTTTGGGGCTGGGCATCCCTAATACCGCCCTTTTCTCGTACGATGGTGAGTGAATAAACACTCAACCCGAGAGTAACCCGCTTAGCATGGAAGATATCGACCACCTCCTGTCATTCCATGAACGATCCAGACACAGAAAAATGATATTTATTTGAAGTTTTTAGAGGTGGCACATGCAAATTTACTTAGGACGGCAGGGTAATATTGCATATAGGTAGGTGTGGTGGACTCATCTCGAATAACTTGGGTTCAAGGTTTTTGATGTACAAGCAGAATTCCGACTTAGTACAGGCGAAGGCTAGCAATTAGGTTGAGAAGCGGCCAGCTAGAGAGCAACAACAGTCATGAACATGCATTATGCATAAGTAACATTGGACACTAGCATGAGTAGGATATGAACACCATGAACATAAATATCATAGAGGCTATGTTGATTTTGATTCAACTACATGCATGAACATGTGCCAAGTCAAGCCACTTGAACATTCAGAGGAGGATACGATATCATCATACTACATTACAATCATTTTAACGCAATGTTGATATCCAAGACAAATCATTATCCACTCCTAGCTACTTATGCATGGCATGAGAAACTATAACCTCTAATTGTCATTGCAAAAAAGTTTAATCATAATGGGCTGAATCATGGATACTAGGTTAAACATATTTACAAAAACAGAAAAAGTCAAGTTCATACCCGTTTCTCTCTACCACGGCCAGTTCATTGAATATCGTCATTATTGCTTGTCACTTGCACGACCGAACGAAGTGAAAATAATAATAGTGCAAGAGTGCCGTGGACTAAACTGGAATCTGCAAACATTTTATTCAACAGGAGAAGACAAAGTAAAATGGGCTCTCTGTTAAATCAACAATTATGAAAATGAGAGCCACTCAACATTTTGATCGTGGTCTTCTCCTCGGTACGACTCGAATAAAAAGAAAAGAAATTCAGAGAAACACACTGAAATATTTTTGGAGTTTTTGGTTTTCTTGAACAAGCAAATAAAAGGGAAAAGCAAAAATGAGAAAAACTTTTTACACGGGAAAGCTCCCAACAAGCAAAAGAAGAACAAGGAAATCTTTTTGGGTTTTCTTTTCAATACTACAACTAAGCATGCATAGAAAGTAAACTCACTACAATTATTTGTTTTGGTTTTTCTAAGGTTTTTCAAACACACAAGAAGAAAGCAAGAAAATAAAATTAAACATGGATGATACAATGAAAGTGTGAACACCGACAACTGGAATGAAACATGTGAGCATGAATATAATGTCGGTGCAGAACACATACTCCCCCAAGCTTAGGCTTTTGGCCTAACTTGTTAATCAATCAGTAGCTTGGATAGTAGTCGGAGTGGTAGCTCATGGAGGCTCTCAGTGCGGATGCCTCAGCTTGCCGTGTCACCTCAACTGCCGCGTTGTGAGCTCGGGCCTCGCTCTCAAGAACAAAATATCTTCCCTTGCTGTGATAATCAAAAAGAGAAGACGCAGGAAAAATATGTGTGCACAACGGAGTCTTGGTTAAACAGCAGTTTGTAAGTAAAATTATGAAAATTTCCTTTAAGGATCTTATGATTTTTCATAGCATCAAAGTCTGAATACTGCGTGGGTAGAATAGGGTCAAAGGGCAAAGGTGAAACACCCATCTCTCTTGCTAAATGTGTGGCATAAATTCCACCATAGAAATGGCCACTATTAGCGTTGTGTTGTAACCTGCGTGCAACAATCGCCTCAAGATTATAACTTCTATCACCGGTGAGAGCTGTGCGTATGAGGCTCAAGTCTGGAGCACAAAGTGTTCTACAATCTTGCTTGTCTACTATACATTTTCCATTAAATAAAGCAAAGTACTGAATTGCAGGAAAATGAATGCTCTTTATCCTACCTTGCGACACTCCCCTCGTCTCACCGTAGCAAAGACTAGATAAAAATGATTGGTACTCAGCCCTTGGCGGTTCATCAAGCGAACCCCAGAATGGAATTTTGCAGCGGTGAGGAAATCTCTCTAGTGATATGGTAAATGGGTTTTCATACAGTTTAAATGACACCCTAGACTCACAGGGATGAAATTTAAATCCTTTGACAAATGATTCAGTGAGAGTGTGGTGTTGATCGCACTTATCTGAAATGCAGGGACCGAGGCCGGCATTATGAACATATTGCTCAAATTCCTCCTTAATGCCCACACGCACCATATAATCATTGCATGGCCATAGGCATGTTTTGGTGGCGGCATCTCGAATGGAACTTTTAGTTGGTTCAACATAAGACCGGCGAGCAGAGTTGTCACTAGAAGATGCCCATGAGGATCTCCTCCACGAAGAACTCCTTCCAAAAGGTTCATCATGTTCGCTTACAATTTTCTAAAAAAATTTGGGTGACAAAAATTTATCAACAAAACTTTATAAGATTGATAACAACTACTCATAGGGATACATAGAGGCCATAGCCATATTCAAACTACTTAGAACTCTAAGAATTCAACATGCAAGCTCATGTACAGGGCAGCACCAAGAGTAACTAATTATTCAAAATATAAACCACTAAAACAAAAACTAATTGGACAAACGGTGGAGTCACATACCAAGCAACAGTTTCAGAAACGGAGCTTCGACCAAAGAGATCAAAATCCGCGGGTTTGAGAGCAAGAACACGAGAGAGAGAAAGAGAGAGCAATGGTGAATTTTTTCTGGAGGTAGGTGATGATGTGGTGTGAAGAGATAAGTGAGGAGGCCCACGTGGGGACCACAACCCACCAGGGCGCGCCTGGGGGTTCTCGCGTGCACAATTGGGTTGTGCCCACCTGGTGCACCTCCCTCTGATATTATTTGCTCCAGAAATTCTTAAATAATCAGAAAAAAATCGTATTAAATTTTCAGAGCATTCTGAGAACTTTTATTTTTGGGTCATTTTTTATTGCCCGGCAAATTTAGAAAACAGACTAAACATGGCATTTTATTTTATTTAACTAATAAAAACATGAAACAAAAGATAGGGACAGAAGGTAGTGCTTACTAAATTCATCAACTTCATACTTGTAAAAAATGATCCATTAATAAGGTTGATCAAGTCTTATTAACAACCACTTTCGATTAGCACGAAACCGAAGAACTTTCGTAAATCACTAAGTTACCTCAACGGGGATATGGCTGTCCCCAACAATAAGCATTTCATATTTCTTTTTGGCAGTAGGTAGAGGTATTTGAAAACTTCCAATAGTGATTGTCGGAGATTTTTCAATAACATTAATACCATTCACTTGGAATTGTTTCTTTGGAAAGTGCAATGTATGCTCATTACCATTGATCTGAAAGGTGACCTTGCTTTTATTGCAATCAATAACAGCCCCTGCAGTATTCAAGAAGGGTCTACCAAGGATAATCGACATGTTGACGTCCTCGGGCATCTCAAGTATAACAAAGTCAGTCAAAATAGTAACATTAGCAACAACAATGGGCACATCCTCACAGATACCGATAGGTATGGCAGTAGATTTGTCAGCCATTTGCAAAGATATTTCAGTAGGTGTGAGTTTATTCAAATCAAGTCTTTTATATAAAGAGAAAGGCATAACACTAACACCAGCTCCTAAATCACATAAAGCAGTTTTCGCATAGTTCTTTTTGATAGAGCAAGATATAGTTGGTATTCCCGGATCTCGAAGTTTTTTAGGTACTCCATCTTTAAAAGTATAATTAGCAAGCATGGTGGAGATTTCAGCTTCCGGTAGTTTTCTCTTATTAGTGATGATGTCTTTCATGTACTTTGCATAAGGAGGCATTTTCAAGATACCAGTCAAGAGAGTACGCAAAAAGACTGGCCTCAGCATTTCAGCAAAGCGTTCAAATTCTTCACCATCTTTCCTTTTAGTTGAATTAGGTGGAAATGGCATAGGTTTTTGAACCCACCGTTCTCTTTGTTTACCGTGTTTTCTAGCAATAAAGTCTCTTTTATCATATCTTTTATTCTTAGGTTGTAGGTTATCAAGATCAACTGCAGGTTCTATTTCAACATCATTATCTGGTTCTTTTTCATTGTTTGGTTGAGTATCTTCTTGAACATCAGCATTATCTTTTTCATTATCACTAGGTGAATTTTCATTACCAGATTGAGTTTCAGCATCAGAGATAGAAATTTCATTATCATTATCAGGAGGTTTTTCTACTTCATGTTCACTAGAAGCATGCAAAGTCCTATCATTTTTCCCTTTCCTTTTCTTTTTAGTAGGACTATGTGCATCAGTGTTAGCTCTTTGGGAGTATTGTTCAATTCTCTTTGGGTGTCCCTCAGGATAAAGTGGTTCCTGAGTCATTTTACCTCCTGTAGTTGCTACTCTAACAGCAAAGTCATGTATGTTATTGTTTATTTCATCTAGCAACTCTCTTTGAGATTTAGCAATTTGTTCTAACTGGGTTTGAACCATAGAAGCATGCTTTCCCACACCTCTAACATCATTTGAGATTCTAAATAATAGGTCACTCAAAGCGAGCAATCATATCAGAATTGTATGTCAATTGTTTCATAACATTTGCATTGAAGTGATCTTTTTTTCTAATGTAGTTTTCAAACTCATAAAGGCATTGGCTAGGGTGCATATTATGAGGATTGTCATTACCATTGAACTTCATTAGAGAATTTACCTCTACCACCTTAGGCATTGGTGGTGTATTAAGCCCATGTATTTCTTCAATATGAGGTAAATTTTTAACATCCTCAGCTTTAATACCTTTTTCCTTCATAGATTTATTTGCCTCTTGCATATCTGCAGGACTGAGATATAATATACCCCTCTTCTTCAGAGTGGGTTTAGACGGTGGTTCAGGAAGATTCCAATCATCATAAATCTTCAATATATTATTCAGTAATTCTTCAGCTTTCCCAACAGTTTGTTCCCTGAAAACACAACCAACACAACTATCTAGGAAGTCCCTAGAAGCATCAATTCGTCCATTATAGAAGATATCAAGTATTTCATTTTTCTTAAGAGGATGATCAGGCAAAGCATTAAGTAATTGGCAAAGCCTCCCCCAAGCTTATGGGAGACTCTCTTCTTTAATTTGCACAAAGTTAAATATTTCCTGTAAGGCAGCTCGTTTCTTATGAGCAGGAAAATATTTTCCAGAGAAGTAATAAATCATATCCTGGGGACTACGCACACAACCAGGAGCAAGAGTATTGTACCAAGCTTTAGAATCACCCTTTAATGAGAAAGAAAATAATTTGAGAATAAAGTAATAGCGAGTCTTCTCATCATGAGTAAAAAGGGTGGCTATGTCATTCTACTTAGTAAGATGTGCCACAACAGTTTCAGTTTCATAACCATGGAAAGGATCAGATTCAACCAAAGTAATTAACTCTCGGTCGACAGAGAATTCATAATCCTTATATCATCAATAAAGATAGGTGAAGTAGCAAACTTAGGATCATATTGCATTCTAGCATTCGGAGATTTTTCTTCATACTTGCATAACAATTTCTCTAGATCATCTCTATCCTTACAAGCAAGGTCTCTAGTTGTCTCTTCATTCATAACATAGCCTTCCGGTACCTTAGGCAATTCATATTTAGGAGGGCTAGTTCCAGGTGTTTCAAGATTTTTAGTTTCAAGATCATCATCAGATTCAACAACATCATGTTGTCTTACTCTAGCAATTTGTTCATCAGGAAAATCACCTAGTGGCACATCATCACCAAGAAAGGTACTAGCATCATCATAAGTATCATTCATAGCAGAAGCATCATCATCAATAACTTGTAACATATCAGGATTAATAGCATGTGGTGGTGTTGCAAGTTTTACTTATAACAAAAGGTGGATCTAAAGAAGAACTGGATGGGTGAGGGAGTCCTGGATTAGGGGGTGTCCGGATAGCCGGACTATACCTTCAGCCGGACTCGTGGACTATGAAGATACAAGATTGAAGACTTCGTCCTGTGTCCGGATGGGACTTTCCTTGGCGTGGAAGGCAAGCTTGGCGATGCGGATATTCAGATCTCCTACCATTGTAACCGACTTTGTGTAACCCTAACCCTCTCCGGTGTCTATATAAACCAGAGGGTTTTAGTCCGTAGGACGAATCCCAAGATACAACAATCATACCATAGGCTAGCTTCTAGGGTTTAGCCTCCTTGATCTCGTGGTAGATCTACTCTTGTACTACCCATATCATCAATATTAATCAAGTAGGACGTAGAGTTTTACCTCCATCAAGAGGGCCCGAACCTGGGTAAAACATTGTGTCCCTTGTCTCCTGTTACCATCCGCCTAGACGCATAGTTCGGGACCCCCTACCCGAGATCCGCCGGTTTTGACACCGACATTGGTGCTTTCATTGAGAGTTCCTCTGTGCCGTCGCAATCAGGGCGGATGCCTCTCCCCGTCTTTAAAGACGACGCCGTTATTAAGGGAGCCATGGCTGTCGGCCAAACTCTCCGGCTAGGTGGTTTTCTTATGACCGCCTGTTTGGCTGTTGCGCCGACGGTGACCTCTCGGGTCATCAAAAGCAATCTTCACGCCAGCTCGGAATTCGTCGAGCAGTTGGATCCAATGGAGCTCTCTTCCGTAAACGAGCTCTTGGATCGCATCGCCGCCCTGGGGGTCACTACGGATTACGACTAGGTTGGGCTTAAACCCGATCTAAGAGAAATTAATTCTCCCCAAGTCACCCATCATGTTGCCATGGTAGAGGCGCGGTGCGGCGACCCTTCATCTATCTTAAGGACTAGTTATGTCCGGATTCCCGATCCCTCCAAGCCGGATACCCGCGGAGGGGAGGATGTAACTCAAGACCTGAACTTAGAATCAGGCAACGAGCGAGATTCATTGGACAACATCCAAGAATCCAAACTTCAGAGTTCAGAAACTCCTTGGCCTCTGAGTCTCAGATTGGGTGAGGTTTCGGATTTAATTCCACCCACCCACTCGAACATAAGCGATCTATCCCAAATCAGGCAAAAGCCCGAAGAAACAGTACATCATTACTGGGCAAGGTTCCTCCTGGTTATGAACAGGATAAAGGACTGCCGCGAGGAAGACGCAATCTCAATCTTCTGCAATAATTGCACGGACAAGGGAACCCTCAACGCCATAAGTCGTCGTGATATTACACGCTTCGCTGACTTGGCGTCCATAGTACAAAAGTACTGTGCGATGGAAAGCGCCTGGAAAACCAAAATAAAATTTTGGGACAATCCGGCCCTGAATAGAAACCTCGTCCGAAATAAAAGGGTGCATCATCGTCAGACACCTGGGTTAAAAACCAAAAACCAAAACCCTCTACAGGGCATGGAACCGTACTGGAGGGATGGCTTAATGGACCCTGTAAAATTCATAGTACAGAGGACGCCACACCAACTCACAGCCTTAGAGCATGTTGGATACTCCGGCAGGTGGCCAGAATGGGCGAAGATCTCCTAATTCCGGAGGCCGCAGAAAGCCACCTCAGGGACTCCAGTACAGTCTTAACAGTCTTCGAGACTTTCGCATCAAATAATATGCGAAAAAGAACACTCCGCAGCCTCGCCGAAGTTTATCAAGTAGCAACAATAAACCCATGGAGTGACACGGCTATTACTTTTAATGCCAGTGATGAACCTAAATTCCGAACAGCTCGAGCACCAGCCGCATTGGTCCTCAGTCCAATTGTGGACGGCTTTCGCCTCACTCATGGATGGAGGCAGCGGATTGAACCTCATTTATGAGGAAACCCTTCAAAAAATGGAAATAGACTGGAACCGCACCGAGCGAAGCAGCACAACCTTTAGAGGAATAATCCCCAGTCGAGAAGCGCACTGTACAGGAAAAATCACACTAGATGTGGTGTTCGGCACGCCGGATAATTACAGGTCCGAAGAGGTCACGTTCCAGGTGGCCCCGTTCAGTAGCGGATACCACGCTCTGCTAGGGTGGGAAGCGTTTACAATCTTCCAAGCAATACCCCATTACGGATACATGAAGCTCAAGATGCCCGGGCCGAACGGAATTATCACTCTCGCTAGTAATCCGGACATAGCGCTCCGCGCCGGAAACAAGACAGCCGCATTGGCCCTTGAGGCACTATCCGAAGCCCTAGCGGCTGAGGAACTGACTACGCTGCGCTCCACGATAAACAGGGACGATGTGATACTCGACAAAAGATCCAAGTCCACCTCCTTTAAACCAGCGGATGAAATAGTCAAATTCCAGGTCCATCCAACGGACCCCAATAAAACAGCTTCCATCGGGGCACAATTAAACCCTGATGTAGACGCCGCATTGTGAGAATTCCTACGTGAAAATTGGGACATCTTCGCCTGGCACCCTTCAGACATGCCAGGAATCCCACGCAGGCTGGCCGAACACAACTTAAATATCCTAAAAGGATTCAAACCTGTAAAACAAGCCCCTCGGCGTTTCTCCGAACCCAAGAGACAGGCCATGGGAGAGGAGCTAGCCAAGCTACTGGAGGCCGGATTCATCAGAGATATAAAACATCTGGGCTGGCTAGCAAACCTGGTGATGGTACCAAAGAAGGACAAACCCTGGCGCCTGTGCGTTGATTTCAAAGACCTTAACAAGGCTTGCCCAAAGGATCCCTTCCCCCTCCCCCGCATCGATCAAATTATTGACGCCACTACAGGACACTATTCGTTGTGTTTCCTCGACGCATACTCCGGCTACCATCAAATCAAGATGGCAGAGACAGACCAAGCCGCAACGGCATTCATCACACCATATGGCTCATTCTGCTTCAACACAATGCCCTTCGGGCTCAAAAACGCCGGCGCAACATATCAGCGCATGATTCAGACATGTCTGGCAAACTAGATCGGCAAAACAGTGGAGGCATACGTGGATGATGTGGTCGTAAAAACAAGACATGTTGAATCTCTAGTAGACGACTTGAGGCTTACATTTGATAACCTCCGAACATATGACATCAAGCTTAACCCGGAAAAATGCGTTTTTGGCGTTCCAGCCGGAAAGCTCTTGGACTTCATTGTATCCGGTAGAGGAATCGAAGAAAATCCAGCTAAGATCCGAGCTTTGTCACAATTGGATATCTCAAAGGACCTCAAACAAATACAAAAATTAACCGGATGCGTGGCGGCTCTAAGCCGCTTCATCTCCCGCTTGGGAGAAAAGGCACTACCCCTCTATCGCCTCCTTCGGCGCACCGACCACTTCGAGTGGACGGATGCTGCCACGGCCGGATTCGACGAAATAAAAGCCATATTGGCAACAAACCCAGTCCTGGCCACGCCAAACATCGGCGAACCAATGCTATTGTACATTGCAGCAACCCACCAGGTTGTCAGCGCAGTGCTCGTCGCCGAGCGGGAAACGGACGGACACGAATTCCCCCTTCAAAAGCCGGTCTACTACGTGTCCACTGTCCTCACTCCATGCAAATCACGGTACCCGCATTATCAAAAGATTGCATACGCGGTATTCATGGCATCCCGGAAGCTACAACACTACTTTCAAGAGTGTTCGATAACAATAGCCTCGGAAGTACCACTCAACGATATTATAAACAACCGCGACGCAACGGGCCAGATTGCAAAATGGGCCATCGATCTCCTCCCGTTTGACATAACCTATAAGCCACGGCGAGCTATCAAGTCGCAAGTTTTGGCCGACTTCGTCGCAGAATGGACGGAGGCCGAACTCCCTAAAGAGTACGGCACATATTCAAACTGGATCATGCATTTCGACGGCTCCAAAATGTTGGCCGGACTAGGGGCTGGCGTCGTTTTGACGTCCCCCACAGGAGATACAGTTCAATACGTACTCCAGATTATGTACACGGACTCCAACAATGCAGCCGAATATGAGGCCCTTTTACATTGTCTCCAGATGGCAGTATCCATGGGCATTCAACGCCTAGAGGTGCGCGGGGATTCGAACCTCGTGATATCCCAAATAAAGGGAGACTTCGATGCCAAGGATCCAAAAATGGCAGCTTACCGCAACGCCGTCCTAAAACTGTCAGCTCGGTTCGAGGGGCTCGAATTTCACCATATAGCCCGAGAAAACAATCAGGCGGCAGACGTCCTGGCACGCATCGGCGCTAAACGCGATGCAGGCCCCCCAACATCTTCTTGGAAAGGCTGTTCAAGCCATTCGTAGTATGGGAAGGGGAACCTGGTAATAACAGCCCGGACCCAACCGCACGGTCTAGCACCGAACAATCTGACATAATCCGACGCTCTGCCAATGAAATTACAACTTCAGCCCATGTAATAATGGCCGTCATCGCCCCGTGGACAGAACCATTCCTAGCCTACCTTACTAGGCAGGAGCTCCCAGAGGACCAAAATGAGGCACGCTGCATAGTGCGGCGATCTAAGGCCTATAAAGTCCATGAGGGAGAACTTTATAAGAAAAGCACTACCGGAGTCCTTCAAAGGTGCATCTCCGAAGAGGAAGGGCGGAACTTGCTGGCTGAAATTCATGCCGGACTCGGTGGTCATCACGCTGCAGCTTGGTCCCTGGTAAGCAAGGCTTTCCGCACAGGCTTTTATTGGCCGACGGCCCGGGCAGACGCTCAAGACTTGGTCCAACGATGCGTCGGTTGCCAGCTTTTTGCAAACCAAAGCCATATGCCACCCATCGCCCTCCAAACTATCCCCATCACTTGGCCTTTCGCGGTCTGGGGGCTTGACATGGTTGGACCCCTTAAAGGTGGAACCCACAAGAAAAAAAATACTTACTGGTCATGGTGGACAAGTTCACCAACTGGATCGAAGCCAAGCCTATTAAAATGGCCAAATTCGGACCGGTGATAGACTTCATATCCGGGGTCGTACACCGTTACGACGTCCCCCACATCATCATCACTGATAATGGCACAAACTTTACGGCTGACGAGGTAAAACTCTGGTGCAAAAACATGGGCATCAAGCTCGTTTATGCCTCCGTCTATCACCCACAAACTAACGGCCAGGTCGAACGTGCAAATGGTCTTATTATGAGCGGCATCAAACCCAGATTAGTGCGGTCCCTCAAGGAATCCAACACGCACTGGGTAGAGGAGCTCGACTCCGTACTTTGGGGGCTGCGGACCACGCCGAATCGCACCACCGGATACACACCATTCTTCATGGTGTACGGCACAGAGGCCGTTTTGCCTTGCGACATAATTCATGACTCACCTCGAGTGCGCATGTACGAAGAAAGAGAAGCTGAACTCGATCGGCAGGATAGTTTGGACACCTTGGAGGAGGAGCGTGACGTGGCAAAAGCCCGTTCCGCCGTTTCGCATAGACTCCTCTCACGAAGGGATCCATTGGGAAGCCTAACCCCCGAAGGAAGTGAGACACGAACACCATGCTCTCACCGGGTTGGGGACTGGGAATAGCCTGCCCTTGAGCAGGCAGCCTATGCGAAATTTCGCCGGTCAAGAACTTGGCCTCTCTCAACTTTAGCACGTCCTCCTCCGTGACGGAGGAGGGCATCCATCGGACTTGAAGGTCGGAACCGGACATTGTCGAAGGTCCGAAGCGCCTGGAATCTGGAGCCTAGGGTGTTGGAACTCGAGGCGACGGGCGAACTCGTTTGAGATTGAAAGAAAGGAGTAAGGCCTTGGTCTCTTTATAAGAGGCTGAATTCCAAGGGCCCTCCCCGTAACCGTTTGGGACACGCCTTTAATCCAGAAAACATGCTAACGGGCACGATTGGGTTACCCACGTCCGTATTGATGAGAATCCCGTAAATAAAGGGGACACGATCTCTGCTTTGACAAGACGTGCCAAGGAAACCGCCTCGCAAAACGCGCTGAGGTGGGGGGGGGGGTAAAAACGATTCGAATAAAGGCTTTGCCATAGTGTGATGTCACACTATGGAATACGTCAGCAGATTAGATTTGTGTAAATATTATTCTCTCTATGGCAATATGTGGAAACTTATTTTGCAGAGCCGGACACTATCCTTAGTGTTTACAAACTTTTATGAAAAACTTGGAGGAGGAACCCGCCTTGCAATGCCGAAAACAATCTGCGCGCCGGACTCGTCATCATTGAAGCCTGGTTCAGGGGCTACTGAGGGAGTCCTGGATTAGGGGGTGTCCGGATAGCCGGACTATACCTTCAGCCAGACTCCTGGACTATGAAGATACAAGATTGAAGACTTCGACCCGTGTCCGGATGGGACTTTCCTTGGCGTGGAAGGCAAGCTTGGCGATGCGGATATTCAGATCTCCTACCATTGTAACCGACTTTGTGTAACCCTAACCCTCTCCGGTGTCTATATAAACCGGAGGGTTTTAGTCCGTAGGACGAATCCCAAGATACAACAATCATACCATAGGCTAGCTTCTAGGGTTTAGCCTCCTTGATCTCGTGGTAGATCTACTCTTGTACTACCCATATCATCAATATTAATCAAGTAGGACGTAGAGTTTTACCTCCATCAAGAGGGCCCGAACCTGGGTAAAACATTGTGTCCCTTGTCTCCTGTTACCATCCGCCTAGACGCACAGTTCGGGACCCCCTACCCGAGATCCGCCGGTTTTGACACCGACATTGGTGCTTTCATTGAGAGTTCCTTTGTGCCGTCGCAATCAGGGCGGATGCCTCTCCCCGTCTTTAAAGACGACGCCGTTATTAAGGGAGCCATGGCTGTCGGCCAAACTCTCTGGCTAGGTGGTTTTCTTATGACCGCCTGTTCGGCTGTTCGCCGACGGTGACCTCTCGGGTCATCAAAAGCAATCTTCACGCCAGCTCGGAATTCGTCGAGCAGTTGGATCCAATGGAGCTCTCTTCCGTAAACAAGCTCTTGGATCGCATCGCCACCCTGGGGGTCACTACGGATTACGACTAGGTTGGGCTTAAACCCGATCTAAGAGAAATTAATTCTCCCCAAGTCAGCCATCATGTTGCCGTGGTAGAGGCGCGGTGCGGCGACCCTTCATCTATCTTAAGGACTAGTTATGTCCGGATTCCCGATCCCTCCAAGCCGGATACCCGCGGAGGGGAGGATGTAACTCAAGACCTGAACTTAGAATCAGGCAACGAGCGAGATTCATTGGATAACATCCAAGAATCCAAACTTCAGAGTTCAGAAACTCCTTGGCCTCTGAGTCTCAGATTGGGTGAGGTTTCGGATTTAATTCCACCCACCCACTCGAACATAAGCGATCTATCCCAAATCAGGCAAAAGCCCGAAGAAACAGTACATCATTACTGGGCAAGGTTCCTCCTGGTTATGAACAGGATAAATGACTGCCGCGAGGAAGACGCAATCTCAATCTTCTGCAATAATTGCACGGACAAGGGAACCCTCAACGCCATAAGTCATCGTGATATTACACTCTTCGCTGACTTGGCGTCCATAGTACAAAAGTACTGTGCGATGGAAAGCGCCTGGAAAACCAAAATAAAATTTTGGGACAATCCGGCCCTGAATAGAAACCTCGTCCGAAATAAAAGGGTGCATCATCGTCAGACACCTGGGTTAAAAACCAAAAACCAAAACCCTCTACAGGGCATGGAACCGTACTGGAGGGATGGCTTAATGGACCCTGTAAAATTCATAGTACAGAGGACGCCACACCAACTCACAGCCTTAGAGCATGTTGGATACTCCGGCAGGTGGCCAGAATGGGCGAAGATCTCCTAATTCCGGAGGCCGCAGAAAGCCACCTCAGGGACTCCAATACAGTCTTAACAGTCTTCGAGACTTTCGCATCAAATAATATGCGAAAAAGAACACTCCGCAGCCTCGCCGAAGTTTATCAAGTAGCAACAATAAACCCATGGAGTGACACGGCTATTACTTTTAATGCCAGTGATGAACCTAAATTCCGAACAGCTCGAGCACCAGCCGCATTGGTCCTCAGTCCAATTGTGGACGGCTTTCGCCTCACTCATGGATGGAGGCAGCGGATTGAACCTCATTTACGAGGAAACCCTTCAAAAAATGGAAATAGACTGGAACCGCACCGAGCGAAGCAGCACAACCTTTAGAGGAATAATCCCCAGTCGAGAAGCGCACTGTACAGGAAAAATCACACTAGATGTGGTGTTCGGCACGCCGGATAATTACAGGTCCGAAGAGGTCACGTTCCAGGTGGCCCCGTTCAGTAGCGGATACCACGCTCTGCTAGGGCGGGAAGCGTTTACAATCTTCCAAGCAATACCCCATTACGGATACATGAAGCTCAAGATGCCCGGGCCGAACGGAATTATCACTCTCGCTAGTAATCCGGACATAGCGCTCCGCGCCGAAAACAAGACAGCCGCATTGGCCCTTGAGGCACTATCCGAAGCCCTAGCGGCTGAGGAACTGACTACGCTACGCTCCACGGTAAACAGGGACGATGTGATACTCGACAAAAGATCCAAGTCCACCTCCTTTAAACCAGCGGATGAAATAGTCAAATTCCAGGTCCATCCAACGGACCCCAATAAAACAGCTTCCATCGGGGCACAATTAAACCCTGATGTAGACGCCGCATTGTGAGAATTCCTACGTGAAAATTGGGACATCTTCGCCTGGCACCCTTCAGACATGCCAGGAATCCCACGCAGGCTGGCCGAACACAACTTAAATATCCTAAAAGGATTCAAACCTGTAAAACAAGCCCCTCGGTGTTTCTCCGAACCCAAGAGACAGGCCATGGGAGAGGAGCTAGCCAAGCTACTGGAGGCCGGATTCATCAGAGATATAAAACATCTGGGCTGGCTAGCAAACCTGGTGATGGTACCAAAGAAGGACAAACCCTGGCGCCTGTGCGTTGATTTCAAAGACCTTAACAAGGCTTGCCCAAAGGATCCCTCCCCCCCCCCCGCATCGATCAAATTATCGACGCCACTACAGGACACGATTCGTTGTGTTTCCTCGACGCATACTCCGGCTACCATCAAATCAAGATGGCAGAGACAGACCAAGCCGCAACGGCATTCATCACACCATATGGCCCATTCTGCTTCAACACAATGCCCTTCGGGCTCAAAAACGCCGGCGCAACATATCAGCGCATGATTCAGACATGTCTGGCAAACCAGATCGGCAAAACAGTGGAGGCATACGTGGATGATGTGGTCGTAAAAACAAGACATGTCGAATCTCTAGTAGACGACTTGAGGCTTACATCTGATAACCTCCGAACATATGACATCAAGCTTAACCCGGAAAAATGCGTTTTTGGCGTTCCAGCCGGAAAGCTCTTGGACTTCATTGTATCCGGTAGAGGAATCGAAGCAAATCCAGCTAAGATCCGAGCTTTGTCACAATTGGATATCTCAAAGGACCTCAAACAAATACAAAAATTAACCGGATGCGTGGCGGCTCTAAGCCGCTTCATCTCCCGCTTGGGAGAAAAGGCACTACCCCTCTATCGCCTCCTTCGGCGCACCGACCACTTCGAGTGGACGGATGCCGCCACGGCCGGATTCGACGAAATAAAAGCCATATTGGCAACAAACCCAGTCCTGGCCGCGCCAAACATCGGCGAACCAATGCTATTGTACATTGCAGCAACCCACCAGGTTGTCAGCGCAGTGCTCGTCGCCGAGCGGGAAACGGACGGACACGAATTCCCCCTTCAAAAGCCGGTCTACTACGTGTCCATTGTCCTCACTCCATGCAAATCACGGTACCCGCATTATCAAAAGATTGCATACGCGGTATTCATGGCATCCCGGAAGCTACAACACTACTTTCAAGAGTGTTCGATAACAGTAGCCTCGGAAGTACCACTCAACGATATTATAAACAACCGCGACGCAACGGGCCAGATTGCAAAATGGGCCATCGATCTCCTCCCGTTTGACATAACCTATAAGCCACGGCGAGCTATCAAGTCGCAAGTTTTGGCCGACTTCGTCGCAGAATGGACGGAGGCCGAACTCCCTAAAGAGTACGGCACATATTCAAACTGGATCATGCATTTCGACGGCTCCAAAATGTTGGCCGGACTAGGGGCTGGCGTCGTTTTGACGTCCCCCACAGGAGATACAGTTCAATACGTACTCCAGATTATGTACACGGACTCCAACAATGCAGCCGAATATGAGGCCCTTTTACATTGTCTCCAGATGGCAGTATCCATGGGCATTCAACGCCTAGAGGTGCGCGGGGATTCGAACCTCGCGATATCCCAAATAAAGGGAGACTTCGATGCCAAGGATCCAAAAATGGCAGCTTACCGCAACGCCGTCCTAAAACTGTCAGCTCGGTTCGAGGGGCTCGAATTTCACCATATAGCCCGAGAAAACAATCAGGCGGCAGACGTCCTGGCACGCATCGGCGCTAAACGCGATGCAGTCCCCCCAACATCTTCTTGGAAAGGCTGTTCAAGCCATTCGTAGTATGGGAAGGGGAACCTGGTAATAACAGCCCGGACCCAACCGCACGGTCTAGCACCGAACAATCTGACATAATCCGACGCTCTGCCAATGAAATTACAACTTCAGCCCATGTAATAATGGCCGTCATCGCCCCGTGGACAGAACCATTCCTAGCCTACCTTACTAGGCAGGAGCTCCCAGAGGACCAAAATGAGGCACGCTGCATAGTGCGGCGATCTAAGGCCTATAAAGTCCATGAGGGAGAACTTTATAAGAAAAGCACTACCGGAGTCCTTCAAAGGTGCATCTCCGAAGAGGAAGGGCGGAACTTGCTGGCTGAAATTCATGCCGTACTCGGTGGTCATCACGCTGCATCTTGGTCCCTGGTAAGCAAGGCTTTCCGCACAGGCTTTTATTGGCCGACGGCCCGGGCAGACGCTCAAGACTTGGTCCAACGATGCGTCGGTTGCCAGCTTTTTGCAAACCAAAGCCATATGCCACCCATCGCCCTCCAAACTATCCCCATCACTTGGCCTTTCGCGGTCTGGGGGCTTGACATGGTTGGACCCCTTAAAGGTGGAACCCACAAGAAAAAAATACTTACTGGTCATGGTGGACAAGTTCACCAACTGGATCGAAGCCAAGCCTATTAAAATGGCCAAATCCGGACCGGTGATAGACTTCATATCCGGGGTCGTACACCGTTACGACGTCCCCCACATCATCATCACTGATAATGGCACAAACTTTACGGCTGACGAGGTAAAACTCTGGTGCAAAAACATGGGCATCAAGCTCGTTTATGCCTCCGTCTATCACCCACAAACTAACGGCCAGGTCGAACGTGCAAATGGTCTTATTATGAGCGGCATCAAACCCAGATTAGTGCGGTCCCTCAAGGAATCCAACACGCACTGGGTAGAGGAGCTCGACTCCGTACTTTGGGGGCTGCGGACCACGCCGAATCGCACCACCGGATACACACCATTCTTCATGGTGTACGGCACAGAGGCCGTTTTGCCTTGCGACATAATTCATGACTCACCTCGAGTGCCCATGTACGAAGAAAGAGAAGCCGAACTCGATCGGCAGGATAGTTTGGACACCTTGGAGGAGGAGCGTGACGTGGCAAAAGCCCGTTCCGCCGTTTCGCATAGACTCCTCTCACGAAGGGATCCATTGAGAAGCCTAACCCCCGAAGGAAGTGAGACACGAACACCATGCTCTCACCGGGTTGGGGACTGGGAATAGCCTGCCCTTGAGCAGGCAGCCTATGCGAAATTTCGCCGGTCAAGAACTTGGCCTCTCTCAACTTTAGCACGTCCTCCTCCGTGACGGAGGAGGGCATCCATCGGACTTGAAGGTCGGAACCGGACATTGTCGAAGGTCCGAAGCGCCTGGAATCTGGAGCCTAGGGTGTTGGAACTCGAGGCGACGGGCGAACTCGTTTGAGATTGAAAGAAAGGAGTAAGGCCTTGGTCTCTTTATAAGAGGCTGAATTCCAAGGGCCCTCCCCGTAACCGTTTGGGACACGCCTTTAATCCAGAAAACATGCTAACGAGCACGATTGGGTTACCCACGTCCGTATTGATGAGAATCCCGTAAATAAAGGGGACACGATCTCTGCTTTGACAAGACGTGCCAAGGAAACCGCCTCGCAAAACGCGCTGAGGTGGGGGGGGGGGTAAAAACGATTCGAATAAAGGCTTTGCCATAGTGTGATGTCACACTATGGAATACGTCAGCAGATTAGATTTGTGTAAATATTATTCTCTCTATGGCAATATGTGGAAACTTATTTTGCAGAGCCGGACACTATCCTTAGTGTTTACAAACTTTTATGAAAAACTTGGAGGAGGAACCCGCCTTGCAATGCCGAAAACAATCTGCGCGCCGGACTCGTCATCATTGAAGCCTGGTTCAGGGGCTACTGAGGGAGTCCTGGATTAGGGGGTGTCCGGATAGCCGGACTATACCTTCAGCCAGACTCCTGGACTATGAAGATACAAGATTGAAGACTTCGACCCGTGTCCGGATGGGACTTTCCTTGGCGTGGAAGGCAAGCTTGGCGATGCGGATATTCAGATCTCCTACCATTGTAACCGACTTTGTGTAACCCTAACCCTCTCCGGTGTCTATATAAACCGGAGGGTTTTAGTCCGTAGGACGAATCCCAACATACAACAATCATACCATAGGCTAGCTTCTAGGGTTTAACCTCCTTGATCTCGTGGTAGATCTACTCTTGTACTACCCATATCATCAATATTAATCAAGCAGGACGTAGGGTTTTACCTCCATCAAGAGGGCCCGAACCTGGGTAAAACATTGTGTCCCTTGTCTCCTGTTACCATCCGCCTAGACGCACAGTTCGGGACCCCCTACCCGAGATCCGCCGGTTTTGACACCGACAATGGGAGTTCCTTACCCCCCTCGTCTCAGAGGGATAAATCTTAGTCTTAGCATCCTTCAGATTCTTCATAGTGATAAATTGTTAATAATCCCAAGTGAATCAACAAATATAGCTATGCTCCCCGGCAATGGGCCAGAAAAAGGTCTTGATAACCCATAAGTATGGGGGATCACAACAGTTTTTGAGGATAGAGTATTCAACCCAAATTTATAGATTCGACACTAGGGGAGCCAAAGAATATTTGAAGGTATTAGCAGCTGAATTGTCAATTCAACCACACCCGGAAATTAATTATCTGCAGCAACGTGATCAGTTGCAAAGTAGTATGATAGTTTTGATAATAGTAGCAATAGCAATAGCAACGGTAACTGTGATAGCAGTATTTTTGTGGCAAATGCAATAGTAATGATAGCAGTAGTAACTTAGCAAGAACAATATAAGATAAATTCGTAGGCATTGGATCGGTAATTTGTTGGATGATATTCATCATGTGACAGTCATAACCTAGGGTGATACAACATTAGCTCCAGTTCATAAATATAATGTAGGCATGTATTCCGTAAATAGTCAGACGTGCTTATGGAAAGAACTTGCATGACATATTTTGTCCTACCCTCCCGTGGCAGCGGGGTCCTATTGGAAACTAAGTGATATTAAAGCCTCCTTTTAATAGAGAATCAGAACAAAGCAGTAGCACACGGTGAATACATGAACTCTTCAAACTACGGCCATCACCGGGAGTGGTCCCGACTATTGTCACCCCGGGGTTGCCGGATCATAACACGTAGTAGGTGACTATAACTTGCAAGATCGGATCTAGAACATTTATATAATGGTAATAACACAAACGGTTCATATCTGAAATCATGGCACCCAGGCCCAAAGTGACAAGCATTAAGCATGGCAAAGTCATAGCAACATCAATCTCAGAACATAGTGGATACTAGGGATCAGGCCCTAACAAAACTAACTAGATTACATGATGAATCTCATCCAACTCCTCACCGACCAGCGATCCTATGAAGGAATTACTCACTCCCGATGGGGCGCACCATGGAATTGGCGATGGAGAAGGGTTGGTGATGATGAAGAACGAAGATCCCCCTCTCCGGAGCCCCAAACAGACTATATATCTGGCTTCCTGATGAAGAACAGGAGGTGATGGCGGCCCCGTCTCGTGTATCATGATAATTCTTTCTCCTGATTTTTTTGGAAAAATAGGATTTTATAGCGTTGGTTTCAGGGTCTGCGGGGCCACCACGTGGGGACGACCCACCTGGGCGCACCTGGGAGGGCTGGCGCGCCCTGGTGGGTTGTGCCCACCCAGGTGCCCCCCTCTGGTGGCTCTTGGCTCCAAGAATTCTTTTTATTGATATAAAAATTCCTCGCAAAGTTTCTTTCCATTCCGAGGACTTTTATTTCTGCACAAAAACAACACCATGGTAGTTCTGCTGAAAACAACGTCAATCCGGGGTTAGTTTCATTCAAATCATGCAAATTAGAGTCCAAATCAAGAGGAAAAGTGTTAGGAAAAGTAGATACGTTGGAGACATATCACATGCATGCACTGCAATTAATTCAAATCAATGCAGCAGTTTAATTTGGGTAGTTTTGTAAAGTACGAGATACATTCCTCCACTCACCATATGCCTTGGTAGATGTGATTTCAGATTTGAGCCCTATAAACCGGAAATGAGGTAGTACATTATTAGATGCGCATTGCCCTGGTTAAATGTTATTCTTGTATAATTATCATCCTCATATGATTACTCATATTCTTCACACATACCACTCTTATCTTCATATGATTACTCAATTGTCCACAAACCATATTTATATTTGGGCATTTTTAGATTGTAGGGCCATTAGCCTTGGTTAGTGAAGGACTAGCGAAAGAAAAGAGTTTATTTAGACAATTATGGATTCGAATAAATTTCCCTTACTCTGACAAACATGTTCTAAATATATTTTCTCAACCACACAAAATAATCCTTTTGAGTTTACAAGACTCACCATGTGGGTCCCTAGACTTGCACCTTATTGGTGTAGAATTCGGTTACATGAGATATAAATTGTGAGTCTAGGAATGGTCAAAACTCATCACTACAAAACAATTCAATCTCGTGCTTTATTATTTTATGTGCAATCTGATCATAATGGCGCAACCCATGTCGCAACTAGCTATGATGATTCCTCAATGGTTATATCTTTCTAACATGTTTATATTCAAGGATTTTTATAATGGAAGCCTTGCAAGTTTCCTAGCTAAGAGAATAAAATTTCAACCACACTTAATAGTCATGTTTTTTTTCCAAGAAGGCGACTCCAATATATACCATCAGGAATGACTTGAGGTTGGTCATGTGATTTGGATGGCAATTTTGGAAATTCTAAGGCATAGATGATAATGAATCTTTGTTTTGGCTTTAATAGAAAGCATGCCTAATATCGGTGGCAATCTTGACGGTATATCTACTTCATCAACTAAGACATGAACGTTCAATTGTGTTGAAAATTTTGACCATGGACCCCTTTGGCCCTAGGGAAGCACCACCTATAACTTCCTTGTAAATTTTATTATACTTGTAAATTACAAGTACATGAACTCACACACGAAGGCCCCCCGAATTGTTTGGTGCTTCATAGGTCTATCTTCCCTAACCGCCAGCGATCTATCTTCATAAGTCCATCTTCAATGGCATCAGAACTATAACTTGTACAACCAATCTACCTCGAATTCCACATATATAAGATGAGGACGACCTGACTCATGAGTTCAAATGAAAATGAAAATAGATGTGACTCCCGCTTAGGCCCAAACGAAACCAGCCCGCTCTCTGTTCCTTCGAATGTGGGCATACGACTAGGATTGGCTCAAGAGGGGTATCCATCCATGGGAGGCGTCAATTGACCAATCAAGAAGCAACAATCCACTGACTTGTAGGTGCAACAAAACTTCTTTTCTCCGGATGTTAAAGAAAACAACGGTCGGCACGCCACCGTCCATTGGTGCATGTATTTATGTGTTCACTATGCATTAGTAATCGCGTGCTTCGGTGCCTACCCGCTCCTTGGATGATGGTGCACACTACAAAACAAGTCATTCTCGTGTTTTTATTATTTTATGTACAATTCGATAATAGTGTTGTGAGCCATGTCACACCTAGATAGGAGAACTACTCAGTGGACATAACTTCCTTACGTGCGTACATCCAAGAATTATTATGATGGAAGCCATGCAAGTTTCCCAGGCAAGAGAATAAAATTTCAACCACACGCAATACTCGTGTTTTTTCCAAGATGGGTGATGTGAATGTATATACTATCATGATGACTTGATATGTTCATGTGATTTGGGTGAAACTTTTGGAAATAAGAAGGCACATGTGATAATAAATATTTGTTTCAACCTCAATTAGATAGACACATGTGATTATATTTGTCACAACATACATGCCTCACATGGATGAGAGTGTTGACGACATATCTTGTTCTTCAACTAAGACATTTATGTTAAATTATGTTGAACTTTTTTACCATGATACCATTTGGCCCTAGGGAAGTTTTGCCCATGACTTCACTATAAATTTTATTAAACTTGTGAATTACAAGTACATGAACTCAGACAAAAAGGCCTCACGAATAGTCCGATGTTTCATAGGTCTATATTCCCCGACTGCCAACTGATTTATCTTTGTAAGTCTATCTTCATAGCATAGATCTACAACTTCTACAACCACTCAACCTCGAGCTTCACATATATACGACTATGATGCCCCATATAGGCGGTGATGAACCCAAACCGCAACGGATGTTCGCCCCGAGCTACCTCCTCATTTTCTCTGTTTTGCAGCTCAGTTGAATTTCCCGTCAAAATATTTTGGGCCTGGCTCCCATTAACCTAGCCACGACATGTGCCAAGCAACTACTACTCCTTGTTGTGGAATTAAGCTAGACGCTCCCGCTGAATTATTTTAGATGACAAGATTATTTTTGCGAAAATATAACATGGCTCGCTCCTACTCCTCCTGTTCCTGCACAAATGTGGGCATACGTCTAGGATCGACTAGAAAGGGGGATCGATCCGTGGAAGAAGGCGGCAGTTGACCAATTAGGGAGCACCAATCCACTCACTCGTAGGCCCAACAAAGCTTTCTTTCTTCGGAGAGAGAAACCCCTACCAAGTCACAGCCATCCCTCCACTGATTCGGAGAGGATCTCTCCCCACATCTGTGTTGTAGACATTGAGTGGGGAACACATGACATGAGCAATAGTTGCACCCTTTCTTTCACATAAAATAACTAACGGTCGATACATGTGGTGGGCGGCATGCATGAACCCATCCAAAGTGCTCATAAAAAAGGTCGGTTCGCCGCCGTGCATGCCAATGATCATGCTTCTTTTGGCTCCCATATTTTATGTAATCATGAGGCATTAGTAATCGCGTGCCTTGCTTCTTGAATGACGGTGCACACCACACTCAATGTATGAGGAAAAGGATGTGTGGTGGGCCGCATGCATGAACCCATCCAAAAGGTCTGCCTGCCGCCGTGCATGCCAATGAACATGCTTCTATTGGCTCCCTTATTTTATGTGATCGTGATGCATTAGTAATCGCGTGTTGCTTGAACGACGGTGCACACCACACTCAATGTATGAGAAAAAGGACGTGTGGTGGGCGGCATGCATGAACCCATCCAAAGTGCTCACAAAAAAGGTTGGTCCGCCACCGTGCACGCTAATGGCCATGCTTCTGTTGGTTCCCATATTTCATGTCATCTCGATGCATTAGTGATCGTGTGCCTTGCTGCTTGAACGACGGTGCACACCAACCTATTTTAGAAAAAAAATGATAATTTGTGAGTGGAAAGAAAATGTATTCCAACTTGATTAATTCATTGTACGAGAAAAAGGAAAGATATTGAAATATCTCCTCCCGCCACTAATTCCTAGAGGATCTCTCCCGACATCTGGGCGGTAGACGTTGAGCGGGAAACACATGACATGAGCAATAGTTGGACCCTTTCTTTCACATAAAATAACTAATGGTCGACACGTGTGGTGGGCGGCATGCCTGAACCCATCCAAAGTGCTCATAAAAAACGGTCAGTCCGCCGCCATGCACGCCAATAACCATGATTCTATTGGTTCCTGTATTTTATGTGATCGCAATGCATTAGTAATAGCGTCCGTTGCTGCTTGAACTACAATGCGCACCAACCAATTTTAGAAAGATTGATAATTTGTGAGTGGTAAGAAAATTTATTCCAACTTGATTATTTGCACATGTATGAGAGTTGAAACTAAAAATGTGTGAATTCGTAATATGAGAGCTGAAACTGAAATATACATATGATTATTTAAACAATGTATTCTTTTATTAACATAAGTACCATAACAGAATGAAAAGATTTTTTCATACGCGGTTGCATGTTGAGGTGAAACTTTTTCCACATATGGTTGCATGGTAAGGCGACATATTAGTGTCGAATTGCTCATTACGTAAATCACATAATAAGAATTACGTAAGTGTAGCATTGCTCTATTAGTGTATGGAGAAACATTGTTAGTGGGGATCACCTATTTAGTGTTAAGATGGACCTTCTGACCAGATTTTCTCTATTTTGTGATTAATTTCATATGACAAATTACAAATTAAGCACAACGGAAATTAATATGATACAGTACAGTTAATTTAGCCTTAGTCGGCAATTGATCAGTCTTAACCAGCTTGTGCAATCAACCTACAATAATGGTCTCCTACTATGCCAAAAAGGAAGAGGACGTGCAGCCAAAACAGCAACACTGTCATGTGATTCTGTTACGGACCAACCTACCACCACTGCTACAGCGGCCCGTCAAGGTGATGGAGTGCAGCAACGGGCCCTGAGAGCCCACGAGCCCAACAAGCGCTACACCGGCCCAGAGTGGATGACCTGACTACTTAAGCAAGCGCCGAACGGGAGGAAAGGCAGGCAGGAACGAGACACTGGCGGCGGCTCTCTCTCTCCCGATCCCCTTTTCCCTCCTGTATCCAAGAACCCTAGATCGAAACCTTCCAATTCCTTTGTATTAAGCTAGTGATTGAGTTAAGGTACCTAGTGGGAGCGTAACATTTGGTATCAGCAGCCTTTTCCCCCACCACCTCAACCCTGGCCGGTCGATTTCCTTCGATCATCCAAACCCGCCGCGGCAAGCACACAGCCATGGAGGAGACCAACAAGGCCCTGGCCGATCTGACAGCGGCGACCATCGGCATATCGGCCCAGATCGGCGAGATCCACCCCATCGTCCTCGAGCTCCAGGGGTGGCGACCGGCCGTCGAGCCCTCGGTGGAGGACCTGCGCTTGGAGGTGGGCGAGCTGCGACATCGACTCAAGGAGGTGCGGCCAGAGACCGCGCCGATGCCCGATCCGGCATCCGCGGCAGCTACGGAGTTGGCGCAGCCAATTCGTCTCACGGATCTGCCTCCACTCCTTCCATCGACAGCAATACCGCCACTCAAGCCTGCTCCGATCGCGGACGCGCGTCTTCTTCAACCCAGCGAGCGCCTCTTGCCTCGCGGTGGAGACGGCCACGGGCCTGCTGGCCACGGCAGGACGCAAGATCACCGGGGGCTATCGCCGGGGGAACGGACCCCGCGGGCACCTCCGGTCACGGGTATGGCCGATTCCTACCCTTTTGCTGCAGAGAGTTCGTTTATGGGAGAGCGTCAATTTGGATTCGCCCGATTTCCACCTCCCCACGTTTTGATTTTCCTCTGTTCGATGGCGATGGGCCACGAGCTTGGCGTTTGAAATGTGAGGCGTATTTCAGAGTCTGTACGCTTAGTCCTGACACTTGTGTGAGCTGCGCCGCGAGGTATTTCATTGATGGGGCACTGTCTTGGTTGCAATCCACCAAGGCGCACCTAATATATACAGACTGGGGTACGTTTGCAGAAGCAGTGTGTGCACAGATTGGGAGAGAGGAATTCCAGTCCCTGTTGCGACAATTCAACCGTCTGCAGCAGAGCGGTTCGGTGACTGAATATACAGAGAAGTTCACGCAGTTCATGCACAATTTGGTGGCACACCATGAATCATGGGAGCCCTCGTATTTCATTACACACTTTAATGGGTTGAAAAAAGATATTAGAGCTGCAGTAGTTTTACATCGACCAAAAACGCTTGATACTGCTGTCGATCTTGCCTGTTTACAGGAGGAGGTGCTCAAAGCAATGTGCAGAGAGGACAAGAAGGACGATCGCCGGTACTCAACACCGGTATCGTCTCGAGCGGTGCCGCGCACGGCCCTGCCCCTGCCTCCATCGCCGGTCTTCGCTCCAACCAAGCCTGCGGTGCCCGTGGAGGGGCGCAGCACAGACCGTCGCGCACAGGAGGCGGCGCACTCGCAACCAGCGGAGGACAAGATCGCGGCTCTTCGCGCATATCGGTGTGCGCGGGGACTCTGTTTCACCTGTGGCGAGCGCTGGGGGCGCGACCACCGCTGTGGACCGATCGTGCAGCTACACGTGGTGGAAGAACTGCTGGCGATGATGCACAGCGAGCCAAGTGACTCCAACGACCTGAACCAAGACGAGACGGCAAGCGAGCAAGGGGCAGATTGCTGCGTCCTTTCCAAGGAGGCTCTCGACGGAGGGGAATCCAGCACCACCATGCGCCTCCACGGCTGGGTCCAAGGCCAGGAGGTGTTCATGCTCGTCGACTCGGGTTCCTCTCACAGTTTCATCTGCGAATCCCTCGCCGCGCGGCTGCAAGGTGTGTTCAAAGCCAAGCACACGTTGGCAGTGCGAGTGGCCAACGGTGGTGTCATGCGCTGTGATCAAGAACTGCCGAAGTGCCAATGGCAGACCCAGGGAGTCACCTTCAACACCACCCTTAAGGTACTTCCATTGGGGTGCTATGACGTCATTCTTGGCATCGACTGGCTAGCACAGCACATCCCCATGAAAGTGCACTGGCTGGAGAAGACGATGGATTTTGAGTACCAAGGCTCCACCATCCACCTCCAAGGGGCGAAGGAAGATGTTAGCCAATGCAAATCCCTCTCCGGCGAGGAACTGGCTGAGTTGCTGCTTTGCGCTCGGGTCGTGCACATGGTTCAGCTTTGTGCCACCATGCAAGGGGAGCCAAGCTTGACAGAAATGCCGGTGCCTGCGGAGATTGAGGAACTGATCAGCGAGTTTGAGCACCTATTTGCAGAACCGAAGGGTCTACCACCGCAGCGTTCGTTCGATCATACCATCCCTCTGCTTCCGGGAGCAAAGCCAGTCAATGTCCGTCCATATCGCTACAGTCCAGCTCAGAAGGACGAGATTGAGAAGCAGGTAGCAGACATGCTTGCTCAGGGGATTATTGCGCCTAGCTCCAGCCCGTTCGCGTCGCTAGTACTGCTAGTCCAGAAGAAGGATTTGTCTTGGCGTTTCTGTGTAGACTACCGCCAGCTCAATGCCATAACAGTCAAGAACCGTTTTCCATTGCCGGTCATCGACGAGCTTCTGGATGAACTCACGGGGTCCAGGTGGTTCACTAGCTTAGATCTCCGAGCCGGATACCATCAAATACGTATGAAACCCTAGGACGAGTACAAGATCGCTTTCAAGACCCACCATGGGCATTTTGAGTTCAAGGTGCTAGCGTATGGCCTGACAGGTGGACCTGCTACCTTCCAGGGGGGAATGAATATTGTGCTAGCTCCAGCTAATCGCAAGGGGGTGCTGGTGTTTATCAACGACATCTTGGTGCACAGTGCCACACTAGAGCAGCACCGGGATAAGCTGCGACAAGCGTTCCAACTATTGGACGAGCATCAGTTAAAAGTCAAGAAGAGCAAATGCACGTTTGCCAGCCCGAGCTTGCTGTACTTGGGGCATGAGATCAGTGGGGAGGGGGTGCGCACCGACAACAAGAACATTGCTGCCGTTGAGAAATGGCCAACACCCTCCACCGTCAAGGAAGTGCGCGGTTTCCTTGGTCTCGCGGGTTATTACCGCAAGTTTGTGAAGAACTTTGGCATCATCAGTCGCCCCTTGACAGACCTACTCAAAAAGAACACCGTGTTCCGCTGGACATCCTTGGAGGAAGCAGCCTTCCAAGAGCTTAAAAAGGCGCTGATCACTGCACCAGTTTTGGCATCGCCAGATTTCAAGGTTCAGTTTGAATTGGAAACAGATGCTTCGGACAAGGGTATTGGGGCAGTCCTCAAACAAGGCAAGCATCCAGTGGCATTTCTGAGCAAGGCTTTAGGCCCGCGCAACAGCGCCCTGTCCACCTACGAGAAGGAGGGACTGACAATCCTGTTAGCGGTGGAGCACTGGTGCCAATACTTGCAGAGTGATGAGTTCCTCATTCATACGGATCAGCGCAGCTTGGTCCACCTTGAGGACCAGCGGTTGGCAATCCCGTGGCAGCAGAAGATCATGTCAAAGCTGCTTGGTCTGCGTTACAGAATTGTCTACAAACACAGCGTGGACAACCGGGTGGCTGATGCACTATCCAGGCGGCCCGGACCAGCTCAAGGAGACCTTGCGTCGATCACAGTAGCAGTGCCGGCATGGTTGGAGTCAGTTCAGCAAGGATATAAGGACGATCCTATAGAGCGCAAATGGCTAACACGACTGGCCACAGGAACAGCCAACACGGATGGATTCACATTGGACTCTGGAATCATTAAGCAGCACGGACGAGTTTGGCTCCGCAACAATGTACAACTTCAGAAACAGGTGTTGTCTGCGTTACATGCAAGTGCCATTGGTGGACATTCAGGTTTCAACGTCACCTATCACAGAGTGCGACGACTTTTTACTTGGCCTGGGTTGAAGCAACATGTGCGACTGTTTGTTGAGGAATGCCAGACTTGCAAACAAGCTAAGCCAGAACGGGTCCGGTACCCTGGCCTCCTGGAACCACTGCCGGTGCTTAAACAGGCTTGGGAAGTTATCACCATGGATTTCGTGGAAGGGTTACCGCAATCAGCAAGATACAACAGTGTGTTGGTGGTGGTGGACAAATTTTCCCGGTATGCCCATTTCATTCCCTTGTCGCATCCCTTCACGGCATTTCAAGTGGCTCAGGTGTTTGTCAACAACATCTACAAACTCCATGGACTGCCAACAACAATTGTTTCAGACCGCGACCCCATCTTCACCAGTACTATGTGGAAAGAGCTGTTCCGACTGACTCACACCGAACTCCGCATGAGCACGGCACGACACCCGCAGACAGATGGGCAGTCCGAGCGAGTCAACCAATGCCTGGAGACCTATTTGAGATGTTTCGTCCACGCTTGCCCGACCAAGTGGTCCCATTGGCTGGCCCTCGCCGAGTTCTGGTACAATACTTCCCCTCACTCTGCCCTTGGAACATCCCCATTTGAAGCCTTGTATGGGCATGCGCCACGGCATTATGGCATCATCGACCCCATGTCGTGCGCGGCGCCGGACCTGGACGATTGGCTGCAAGACCGGGCGCAAATGGAGGCCTTGCTCCGGCAACACCTGCTTCGAGCTCGTCAGCAAATGAAGGAGTCCGCAGACAAGAAGAGATCAGTCCGCGTGTTCGCAGTGAAAGACTGGGTGTTCCTGAAGATTCAACCGTACATTCAACGGTCGCTGGCTATGAGAGCTAACCAAAAACTGTCCTTCCGGTATTTTGGTCCCTTTCAGGTGGTGCAACGAGTCGGCCAAGTCGCCTACAAGCTTCAGCTTCCCGCCTCATGCAGCATCCACCCTGTCTTTCACGTGTCCCAGCTGCGCCGGGCCTTGCCGCCGGCGGAACAAGCCCTGGACGAGCTGCCAGCGGAGGCGGCGCCCAACCCCGAACCCGTGGAGATCCTCGACACCCGCCTTCACCGTCGCGGTACGGCTCTGGTTCCTCAAGTACTCATTCGCTGGACGGGGCAACCGGCTTCTGTGGCGACTTGGGAAGATCGCGAGGAGCTCCAACACCTTTACCCAGCCGCTCCAGCTTGGGGACAAGCTGATTCTCAAGAAGGGGGGAATGTTACGGACTAACCTACCACCACTGCTACAGCGGCCCGTCAAGGCGATGGAGTGCAGCAACGGGCCCGGAGAGCCCACGAGCCCAACAAGCGCTACACCGGCCCAGAGTGGACGACCTAACTACTTAAGCAAGCGCCGAACAAGAGGAAAGGCATGCAGGAACGAGACACTGGCTGCGGCTCTCTCTCTCCCGATCCCCTTTTCCCTCCTGTATCCAAGAACCCTAGATCGAAACCTTCCAATTCCTTTGTACTCAGTATTAAGCTAGTGATTGAGTTAAGGTACCTAGTGGGAGCGTAACAGATTCCAAGACCAAAACAGAGCCATCTACATGTTCTTCTCTGCATTTAGTCCCTTCCCTCCACACGTGAAGCTACGCGCCAACCTCCTCTGTTTAGAGCGGGAGATGGAGGTTTTGTCCTAACCGGGACTCGTCGTCGACCGTGCACACATGCATGCATGTCGTACGTTGCGATGTACACGTCTCTGTACAGTGTACATGCACCATCGACCGATATTCCGGCGGCCGGCCGGTGGAGATGTGCGTGTCTGGCGTCGGCGTCGGCGTCGGCGTGCAGGGTGGCTCCGATCGACCATCGATCGGTCACTGGCTCATCCGTGGATGCATGCAAGGGGGGCGTGTCATCGGAGCTGCTCGGCGTCGTCGCCCTCGTCCGTGGCGGAGCAGGAGCCGGCGCCGCAGGTGTTTGCGGCGACGTCGGTGACCCGCAGGCCGGTGTCGTAGACCGCGCCGGGCTGCCACTCCGCGGGGAGCACCGCCCCGTCGGCGCGCAGCCACTTGCCGCCGGAGCCCGCGGTGACCACGAGCCGGAGCCGCAGCGGACCGGCCGGCTCGCGCGACGTGCGCCACACCGACGGGGACGCCTCGCGCCGCGTCATGTACTGCCACAGTGTCTGGAACGGTGCTGCGTCGTTGTTGGTGCCGCTAGAACCGGTGACCGCCTGCGCGACCTCGACGGCGGCGATGTCGGTCTGGCCGCCCTGGTAGAGGAAGCGGAGGGCGAGGTAGCCCCTCTCCCTGCTGCTCGTCTCCTCCACTTTAACCGCCAGGTTCTTGCTCTTGTACGCGCAGGGAATCCTCCTGAAGTCCACGTCGACGGCCGCGTCCGCGAGCTCGGCGCCACGGTATGGCGTGGTCATGGCGGCGAAGGCGTCCTTGGTGAGCAGAAACCGCCCACCGGCACCACCACCGGTCATGTTCGTGTCCGGCACTTCGCCTACGACGACGACCTTGACGCCGCCCGCGGCACACGCGCTCCGGCTCCTGCACCTCAGCTGGTAGCAGGCGCCGCAGGCCCGACCTTTGCTGAAGAAACCGGCGCTGACGTCGACCGACCTTGTCCGTCGACGTCGACCGACCTTGTCCGTTGTCCGATGAGGACATTTGTACGCGTACGACGACACACGGGTCGACGGATGTCGCTGTCCGAAAGCGAGCTGCCTGCATGCCCACGGTGAGGAGTCAGGACCCAATACATTATGAGGAGTCAGGACCCAATAGGAATAGGAAATTACAAACCAGACCCTAACTTTTACAAGGAGAATCCGAACGGAAAAAAAGAAGATTGCAACCATGTCCAAATCCACTCTCGGTTGGATCCAGTTGCAATGTCGCCGAGCACAAAAACCACTTGGGATGCCACAAACCCCCACAACACCACCAACAGGACGTGGACCCCGAGTAGAAACTTCATTGCCTTCCTTTTTAGCTCATGGGCTGCGAGGAAGATAGATGATTGTCTTTCGACAAGATAGTTCAACGGCATGGCGACAATGGCCAGCAATCGACAACGGCGGCACACATTGTAGTTTTTCGAGGATGCCATTGATGATGTGCTCTTTCCTATGTATGCTATCCAGCTCTCCACAACTCCTCCGCTCCTTATCCATCTCCACGATGGCTTATAGAGTTGAGGCCGAGCAGAGGGCTCTCCTCCAAATCAGGGTGACCGACAAGTTTATTGCAGGAGATGCCAGTGTTGTCGCGGCTGACTGAAGGAGGCACCGCACCACCACCATCACTAGCCAGATAAGTTGTGCTAGCCACTAGTCACCACTCGCATGTGACGGTGGCGCACTCCCTAACATCAACGCCACATGCCTCTGAGGCAGACTCAACCTTACTTCTACTACCTACACAAGAAACCAACACTCTTCTCCCATATCCATATCGAGTTCCGGCGCCACCGGTGAAGAATGGGGAGAGAGCAGGGGCGCCTCTCAACACAAGCGAGAGAGGGGGCGCGGGGTTTCAAAAAATGCCAGATTTTTTCATAAAAAAATGTTCACCCAATTAAAAAACTCTTCATCTAGTGTAAAGAAAATTGTAGTTGAAAAGAATAAATCCTACACAGATCTTAGTATTATCAATTGACTGAAAATTGGCAAGTCTGATAGTGCTACTTATCTTGTCGGGATTATCACTGATTCATGAGCGGTAGTTAAAGGACAAGTCATGCATGTACAATAAACTACTACTCATACCATAATATAAGAATATTTTCAAGCTATGTTAGCTCGAAAAACGTTCTTATATTATGAGACGGAGGGAGTAGAGATAAGTGGTTGTTTGGATAACTAGTATTTAGAACTAGTTTTAGCAAAATCAGTTTTAGGAGTATTTTTAGGAAAATCAGTTTTAAGTTGTTGTTTCATTAAAACTAGTTTATAGAATACTTCGTTTGGACGTCTCTTCCGGGTCATCCTCAACCTTGAGAAAGATTCCAGGCCGTTCACATGGCGCCGCACCAAGCCAATCGACCACGTCACAGTGCGTGCTACTCTCGACGGGCCTATGACGAACATGAAGCTGGGCGCTCTTGATTACGTCATGTCCATCAAATTGCTGGCCGCTACTGGTCCTGGTGCATGCGGCCGCCGGAGAACTCGGGCACCACGTCATTGAGCTGCGCCATGGTGGTTGTGAGCGTCGAGGAGATGGAGGCCATGACAGAGACACATGGTGCTGCGTGGGAGGGTGCTGCGCACGGTCGATGTGACGTAGGCCGCACTGTTCCTCGCGTCCGACCAGGCCGAGACGCCGGTGGCCACAAGCTCGTCTACGGTGGCGCCACCACTGCTATGAACCCCACCATGCTGCGCTCCGTCGGCTTCGTCTTCATCCATCTACATCTCGTCTCGTCACATACACAACGGCCGCAGCGGCGGCGAGTACGCCCATGGTCACAGGAGAAACGCCGTCGTCGTCCTCTCCGAGGAGCAGCAGCCAGGGCACCTGGAACGGGGCTAACTTTGCCCTAGTAGACGTACTTGACCGCTGCCCACCAGCGCAGGTCTCATGAAGCTAGACTGTGCGATTGAAACGAGCGATAAACTAATCTGGTTTGTAGAAAAACGAGTATTAGTCGTTTTTTCAAATACTCGTTTTCCTGGTTTATGGGAAACCAAGTTTTTCTTATCCGGAGATTCGTTGGACCAACCAAACAGAGTTTTAGGCGGTTAGAATCCTAAACACGATTAGTGGAAACAGGTTTGGCATAAATCCCGTATCCAAACAACCCCTAAGTGTCACCAAATTAATTCCATAGAGAAGACGGTGGAACAAGAACCAGCAATGGCCGCACGATCTTTGGACTTGGACCCACCGGCTAGATGCCGAATGCCTAATGCCGATAGCTCACCCACCCACTCATGTAGTGCATGCATGAGTACAATGACAACGATCTCAATTCTCAAGCGTGTCTATGTATAGCCCACTAATATGCACTAGCTACTTGCTAGTGTGGTCAATGGCCGCCCGTCATGGTGGAACCACAATCATGGAGCACGCGCCATTTCTTCCGGCGGAGCTTCAGCGACGACGACGACGAAAAGTTGTAGGCGATGAAGGGGTCTAGGTTGGAATATCCCAAGGGCGTCGTTGCGACCTTCCCTTTCTTTCGGGTTCCTTTTCGCTGTTATGCCTCTTTCTCCGTTTCTCTTCCCTTTTCCGCGTGTGCCGCGTGTCGCGATGTAGATGCAGCGGAACACGTACACATCCGTGCAGTGTACATGCAGCAGCAGCAGCAGCAGCAATGCATCATAGACCTTCCCGGCGGCTGGCCGGTGGCGTGCAGGCCGGCTCCGATGGGCCGTACTAGGGTCCACGATGGATGGGAGCGTGGGCGTCATCTGAGCTCCTACTCGTCGTCGTGGTTGTCGTCCCCGGCGCCGCAGGAGGCGCTGCCGCAGGTGTTTGCAGCGACATCGGTGCCGCGCAGGCCGGTGTCGTAGACCGTGCCAGGCTGCCACTCCGCGGGGAGCACAACCCCGTCAGCACACAGCCACTTGCCGCCGGAGCCCGTGGTGACTACGAGCCGGAGCTGCAGTGGGCCGGCCGGCGCGCGCGAGGTGCGCCACACCCCGGGCGACCCCTCGCGCCGCGTCATGTACTGCCATTTCGTCGGCGACAGCGCGGCGGCGCTCTGAGCGGCGTCAGGAGGCGTGGCCTTCGCCACCTCGACGGCGACGATGTCGGTCTGGCCGCCCTGGTAGAGGAACCGAATGGCGAGGTACCCCCTGTCCCTGCTGCTCATCTCATCCACCCTCGCCGCCAGGTTCTTGCTCTTGTACACGCAAGGTATCCTCCTGAAGTCGACGTCGACGGCCGCGTCCACCACGCTCGCGAGCTGACCGTCGTCACGAGAAGCAGTCAAGGCAGCGAACACGTCCCTAGTGAGCTGGAACAGGCCGCCGACTGTCCTGTTGGTGTCCGTCGCTGGCTTCGCCACGTCGGCGATGATGACCCTGACGCCGCCCTCCGCGCAGGCGCTCCGGTCCGTGCACCTCAGCTGGTAGCAGGCGCCGCATGCCCGGCCGCCGCGGAAGAATCCAGCGCTGACGGCCGCAATGTGAAACCCCCCGTCGGCGGCGAGCTCCGCTGTGTCACCGTATCTGCACGCGGCGCCGGTGAGGACGCCGGCGTCGGGAGGGAGGAGGGAGGCGATGGAGCGGCGCGTGCACCAGCCGCAGCGGTACGACGACGAGGGAGCCCCAGAAGCGCGCACGGGCAGCGATAGGGCGAGGGCGGCAGCCACCGCGTGGACGAGGACGAGGAGAAGGCGCGGCATGGTCAGTGGATCGATGAGGCTAGAGTCTAGAGAGCAAGATTAGTTAGTCGATGAGTATCGGGAAATACGCAATGGTTCACGGGGACATCTGTCCCCGGAATCTCACCATTCACTCAGCCCTGATCTCTGACCTGCCTATTAGTAGTATTTTTTCTTTCTTAGAACCATTTCTGTTCGTATTAGATGCCCTCAGACCTGTACTACTCTGCTCGGCCGTACAAGCGCATTGATCACACCTGCTACAAGCCGGCCAACTCTCCCTGACACGCAGGTGCTTTTCGCTGGTACACGCTACATTTGTTTTCACACTTGCGACAATTTTTCAAACTCCTGAACGAAGTAATTTAGTTACATCTCTGGCGCATAATTACTTGCCACATGTATCAGACGACTTACTGTTCATCAATCGTTGTTTACTAACACCGTATCACCTTTTGGATACAACCACACATGTTTTAATATTGAAATCGGTAAATATCTGGAGCCATCACTCTACAACTTACGCACCACATTTTTTTCCGGATATTTGAATATTTATATTTCAAACAACGTATATCCAAAAACTTCTGGAATAAGATAATGTTTTTTTTGTGGAACAACTTTCATGATATTCTTGGTGGAACAATGTAAAATTAACACTATACAAAAGTTAACATTCACACTTTTTGTACTAGATTTTTTGATTTTTTTTCTCTGATGCCGATGGGAGTTTTTCCATCACGAAACTTTTTATACGAGTACAAAAGAAGATGAAGTTTATTTCCAAAAAAGTTTCAGATTTTTTTGACTTTTTTCATAGTTACTACAAAAGTTCCCATATCTTATGTACATACACTTTTTATACGAAATTTTGTTGGAATAACTTTAATATTTCTTTTGGTGGAACAAAAGAAAACCAACCGTGTCACCCATCTCTTTCTTATTTATTATTACTACATTATATATTTTCGCCGTGTCTTCGTTGTTTTCACGTGCTTGTGCTTAACCAAGCCAAGAATACCAATATACTATGCATGAGACTAGGACCGTTTCATATAAAATAACAGCATAATTTAGCCACCGAAACATATTTAAAAAAATTAAGAAAAATTGACATAAGTTAGAAGTTCAATTTATATTACTAACGTCCATATTTCCAGGAGACAGGACTCTGACAGCGGCCACCTTAGAACATGACCAAACGTGTTTCAGAAGAGTGGCATTTATTCGTCTCAGAATGGATTGCTTCAATACACTGTACAGGATCCTGTTCTAGCCTGTACTCCTGACTGTACAACACTGTTGCAGCAGTGTATAACGCGCTTTATCCCCTCAGATGTCTGCCCGATTTCCTTATTCACTACTTTAGCTACTGATCGCAAAGCCTCTTCACACGCTGTAGACACCGGGGACATATATCCCCATAGACCAAACGTCCGCCTCCATGAGTATCCTCCTACCGTGCAGATGGATGGATAACGTGGCTGAGAATGAAGGGGTGTGTGGTTGAAGGCTCCCTTTAAGCACCAAGCTACACCTACGTCTACGTGGGGGGCATGAACGAAGATGATATCGAAGCAAAGGATCTTTTCAAGTCCACATGGGCGCCAAGAATAGTCTGGATAAAGTATTAAACTATATACTCTTTATATAAAAAAGCAAATGCACCTTACATTGTGAAATTTTATCAAAAAATAAATGCACCCTCTATATAAAGGAACGGAGGGAGTAGTAATTAACTGGCTATCAGTTGGAGGGGATCACGAGAGGATTTCATGTGCGTACGTCGTGTCTGCCTGATTCGGACGTGCACGATGGACGGACCGATGTGTTCATGGCTGTCCTTGTACGAAAGCTAAGCTGCACAGGCGCATGCGTACGTTGTGCCGGACCGGCGGGCACGTACAGTTCACGACCCCAGCCTGGTACGGTGTCGCCGTCGGCATATTCCAAAACTCCCGTGACTAGAAGCTAAATTGCCGAAAAAGGAGTGAATAGCAAAAAACTACCACATTACGGGCTATTGTTTCGAAAAACTATCACTTTTTTTAATTTTTCAAAAAACTACCACAAAAGTGGCTGGTTGTTCCCAAAAACCCAAGTGGCCGAACGGTTAAGTTTTAACTGGGGTTATGACATGTGGGGCCCGCCCGTCAGGGTTTTGTCGGCCATAGTGCTCACGGTACGTGGGTGACGGCCGTTAGGGCGCACGGGCCGTCCCGACCAGGTAAAAACGGATCCGGCCCTCACTCTGTCTCCCTCGCGCTCACTCACTCTCACTCTCCCCCCTCGCTCTGTTTCCCCTGGCCGAGCTCACATCGTCGCCGACCACCTTAGTTCCTCGTCGCCGGCCAGGATGCCTTCTTGGAATGATGGGGATGAGAGCTCTGACGACAACATGGGGGGCAACCTGATGGACATGGAGTACTTTGTAAGCCTCATCCTCTTCCTCTCTGTCATTATCTAGGGTTAGGGTTAGGGTTAAATCGATTTGGGAATGAGGGTTGATGAGTTGCATATTTGTATGGATGGATTCGTTTGGTTTGGTTATCTATTAGTTTTGATCTAGGGTATGGATGGCATTGTGATGTCTGATCTGACCTTGAGCAAGGCAAAGCTTGACACAAGTTGAACTAGTTGATGCATTGGTTCTGATCTACCTTTTACTGCATGTAGGACACACCTGACACCATCCCTGAGCCACTCTGGTGTGGTGCTCCCATGGAGGAAGTTGCCAAGTGTACTCTAGACGATATGAAGCCTAGGAAGTGTGTTGCTTTTGAAGGTGCTAACACTGGGAGGAGGTTCTATGGATGCCCTGTTCAGGTGAGTAATTGAGTATGCTGGGTGGATTCAGTTATGCCTAGTGGATTCAGTTAATGTCTAGATTCAGTTATGCCTAGTGGAATCAGTTATGCCTAGTGGATTCAGTTATGCCTAGTGGTTACTGAATTTGTACATTAACTATGTTTGAACTGAATTTATGGTTACATGTCCTCCTTGTGTACCAATCCTCCTTTTGAATTTAAGTTAGAACTGAATTTATGCATTTTCTGAAGTATGTGTTCTCTGATCAAACTACAGGGAGGAGTGAATTGTGGTGTAGTTCAGTGGGTTGATTCTGCCTGGCCTATGTACTTAAGAACTGCCTCATCAAGTTGTGGGAAATGTTCCATGAGCAAAACCTTGGAAGGATTCAAGACAAGCATGCATATGAGGATGATGTTGCCAAGTTGAAGAAGGACTATGATCATCTCTGCACTGAGTATCATAAAATGGTTGATGATGTTAGCAAGATGTTTGACTGGCAGGATGGTGTTGGCAAGATTGACTACCAGAAAGCAATGGATGCCGAGGAATTTGAGAAGCAAAAGGAAGAGCTAGAGCTAGAGATGAAGATGGAGAAGCTAAGGCTAGCAAAAGAACAGAGGTGTATCCTTCAGGCCCAGGCAGACATAATTCACAACACCAGGAAGGCAATGAAAGAGATAAAGGTGGACAGGGATCTTCTTGCACAAGAGAAGACAGAGCTTGAGAAAGTAGTTGCTGATCTGCTGAATGCTGGCCATGGGAGCAAGGAAAAGCTTGAGAAAATCAAGGCCATACTGGAGGCTTGAAGATTTGGACAATGGTGGTTAAGTAAGTAAGGTGGCCTACACATATAACATGCCTTGCAAGATGATGGTAGGAGTATATTTTGTGCAGTCCTATATGAACTGTTTAAGTTATGGTAACTAGAGTGGTGGAGAACCTTTGCTAATTAAGTCTGGCTTATGTTATTGTACTGTTAAGAACCTATCTATCTTAAGTAATGCAGTGAAGAACTGTTTTATTTCTTTAGGTTGTTTTCCTGAAACTAGCAATGTTGAACTAGTATATTTTTGGGCCTAAAAACCATTATGTATACATTGTGGGCCTAGACTGGGTTGTTTTATTACTCCACCTACCTACCACCAACCATTAGTAGTCTATAAAGCCCACCCCTTGGGTGAAACCGCAGTCAATCCCCTCATCCCCACCCTTCTCCACCCCCACCCGCCAAACAAACCCTAGAATCCCAGGGAGAGATGGATCCTGGAGAGCTCATAGATGGAGAAGAAGAGGTGCCCAGGCAAGCCAGGAGCAAAGATGCAAGGAGGAGGGTGAGAAGGCAACTTGCCGAGATGATCCTTGCAGCACGCAACCGCAAGGACATATATTAGCTCCTGGAGGCATTCCCCCTCTCTCCAACCCTAGTGATGATGATATCATCTACTGGGCAAGGAGGAGGGCAAATTTCCATCCTTTTCAGGTCACTAGGCAAAGGTGGACTAGGATTTTGTACCCATGATGCTGCTGTTATGTTTCTGTGTTCCTAGATCTGTCTTTCTATCTATGTGATGTTTGAGGTTGGTGTGAGAACAATGTTGAATGAGTTATGTATGTGATGAATCAAGTTGTCTATGATGCAATGCAATGTAGGAAGCTAGTGAAAGAAAAATGTTGAATGACCTATCTATGTGATGAATCAATCTGTCTATGATGCAATTTATGAGTGAATCTTTTATCTATATTTGTATGTATGAATGAATTGATTTGGTGATCTTGATGTTTTAAGTTAGACTAGTCGTCAACCCGTGCATTCGCACGTGCTAGTCTGTTAACATTGTTTAGTTCTTCTATTATCAAATATATTTTTCTTATTCAAAGGGCTAATGTTAGAATCACTATAATGTGTTGTGTTGAAATTATTTTGCGAGTTGTTATGGTAAAGTTGTTGTCAAAAGTTGATGCCACATATGTTTGGAGAAACTGATTGAAATCAAGTTGTTGTACAAACTGAAGAAATTTTCCCTCAGGGGTGAATTTTCCTATATTCCTTCAAATCCTATCTAATAATTGTATATATTATATGAAATGAAGATATGAAACGGATTTTGACCTATAGGGGAATACAAAATTTGGAAATTAGTATTTGTTACTCCAGAGAAGCTTCCAAACCCAAGGATTTAATTGGAAAGAAAGTAATAACAAACTTTCATTATCGTGTAATGTGAAAGCAAAATTTGAAGATTGGTATTTATTATTCCGGAGAAGCTGACAAACCCAATTTTTTAATTGGAAAGAAAGGAATTGTAAACTTTTATTAGTTGTTGGTTATTGTGTAGTATGTAAACAATAGGAGCTGCATAGTATAATGATCTGATTCGAATTTTGTATATCAAGTTTCATCTAATCAGTAGAACAAATAGGCGCTAGAAAAAATTATGAGAGTAGGCGATCTGCTAACCTGCACAGTTATTGCCATTGATTGAACACAACCTTCACACCCTGTGGGAGAAGCTTGACCAATAACAATGTTGACAACCGACATGAGGCTCCTTGATACAGTTTGTTTGGGAAACATGTTTTGCTTATAAGCTCACCAGACAGGAGACTGAATCCATGGAAAATAAACACGGTCCAACAACACGACTGAAAACACTTGAATTCATATCCAATAAAAAGTTTAACTTAAAACGATTTTATATTCATGTAAGAATATTATTTTATTATTTGTATTTTCCATCTTATCCGTCCAGGCATCTACCAATTTTCAGTGAATATGCATCATGGTCACCTGCAACATCATTTAGTTTTTTCTCCATTACCAAATATTTTTTAATCCATATGTGCTTGTAGTCTGTCCGGGTGAGACATCAATTCTTTTTTTAACGGAGTTAGACACCAAGGCTGGATTAGTCGGTGTCACTGATTTCTGAGCTGTATGACGGGCCTCGAATAGTCATTTATTAATAAAAGCATGCCATGAAAGAAGCTTTCAAGTTATTTGCTTCTTATTCCTCCCATCCACGGGCAAATAAAATGAAGCAAATACTGGTAATGAATACTTCGTAGGAATTTTAATAATGTAAGTACATAGACAAATCTAAGAGGTAGTGTGACACAACAACCATGATCGATTCAACTAAAGTACTAAACAGAGGTCACTTAGTAGTTAACATGATAATTACCTTTTTTTAAAATTACCTAGTCAGTTGATCTGTGTAAGCATAGATCTTGCATCTGCCCACTCTCCTAATTTTTATACCATGTATATGTATAGGTTTTGGGGAAACGAAAGGCATACAGTGATTCATCTTTCCGGAAACAACATACAACTGTAGGACCAAATAGTATGTATTTAGATGTTTATGAAAATATGAACAATGCCAAATAGAACTATACAATAGTATTCTGCAAACATGGCATGCCTTATTAGTGGAAGGCAGAGAGTATTGCCATACGTAGAACCAACTCAACAAACATGAGCACGGAGTTGCTGACAACCTGACATACTAATATGTTTACAAACACATTATTTCTTCATGCATACACATACTATATTAATTCAGTCGAATTGCTGAATGGTAGAATGCACCCTACATCACAAATATAGTGAGTCTGAATTTCTATATCCAAATAAATCTATCACCATTACACATTTAGCAGTACGTACTTCTAGTAGAAAAAAACATACGAAAAATTGGCAAACAGTTTGCCTCCACATATATATATTCTTCTATACCTGAAGCATGCATGGAATTGGAGAGATTTGGTAGTGCCAAATTGAACAATTTGAGGGCTCTTTTCAGGACAAAAGTTCTTGTGGGGAGCAATCTCTCTGATGTTTTGTCATGCACACCACATCAAAAAATCTTGAAGAAAACTGGAATAATTGTGGCAGCAACAAAGAGAAAAACATAGTGTGGATGAGTAAGATATTTTTTCTCAACGACATACCTACAAAAAATAAAATATCTTATAGAAGAGTGCCAAGATAGTGTGGATATACCATAAGAAGCTAAGTTAACCATATTTGTTAGTGTTACCTTACTGAAGGTTTGTAACACCAAGTAGACCTTATAGAAGAGTTCCAATATGGACATCCTACTCAAGTATAACTTACCATGGAAATGGGAAGCATGCATAACTTGAAAAATATTCACAAGAACTAATCCATATGAAACCAAAAGAGTTCATGATATAGTAATTAATCTAACTAAGATCATCCAATGAACACATATGCCAAGATTAAATCTGAATTGAAATATTCGCAAGAACAAATCCTTATAAAATCAAAAGAGTTCATGTTATAGAAATTAAGCTAAGTAAGGTCTCCCATGAACAGATATACTTTGATTAAATCTAAAGAATTTCATTATGAATATCACTGGGACAATTGTGGAACAACGAAACACAGAAGACTATAAGCTCAACATAGCAAACTCTAATCTGAAACACGTCCTCCTACTAAAAAGGCACATGAGGCGCGTGCAAGCGAGTCCATGCTTAGTTCTCCTATAAATTTCATTGAATACATGACATAGATACTGGAAAACAGAGTACTGATTGTTGGAGAGCAGACCAACACCTAAAGAAACAGGTTCATACCAAGGGCGGAGTTCTGTCAAGGGTGCTTTCTCCAAGATGATGCAAATCGGACAAATGCAGCCACGCAAGTATGAACGAAAATAATTCTGTTGTGTCTTGTAGATCAAAGCATCAGAGGATCTGATGGGGAAAAGGTAATACTGCTACTGGGACCTTTGCACTTGACCCGGTTTACGCTAGATTGGATTCAGATCCAAGTAGAGGGTGCACCGAAACCACTACGGCTGATGGCTGCTGCACCACGGAGGAGCTATCTGTATGTGATTTGCCGATATATTTTTTTCAATATGAAGTCATCCTGATCGATTTCCTCTGCTTCCGCTCCAAGAGCAGACCATGGTTGTCTCCTCCAACCCCGGCGGAACTCAGCCTACTCGTCGCTGCTTCAACTTGGGCCATGTCCAGGTCCCTGCGTCGGCAACTCGGCATTACATGAACTATTATCAGGGGCGTATCATGAGGATGGTTGCCGATTCTAGCTCATCGCCGCAGGGTGGAGCCATGGAGGCAAAAATTAGAGACCACACCAGATCGCCTCCAGATGTCCTTCTTTTTACGTAGGTTGAGACAGAAAGAGAGGCATGGCCGTAGGAGAAGAGTCGCATCTATATCAAACTTGAGCCCACCTGAACAAAGAGATTCCGTACAGGAGGAAGAGATGTGAAGTAGTTAGATAGATTGAGATAGGACTTTTTATTGCTATGGTTGTTAGATCGTATCTCTTTTGTTTTTTTCTTTTGGCTTTTATTCGACCAATTGTAAGTGAAAGCACTCTGGCCATCTAAGGTTATTTTTTCTTTTTGACTTCTATCTAAAAGCGTGGAATAGGACTACATGGGTTAATATAAACTGCTGTTTTTTTTCTTTTTGACTTCTATCTACAATCGTGGAAGAAGACTACAGGGGTTAATCTAGACCGTAATAACTCGGTCCCATCAGATGAGCGGCTCTAATTTTCTGATTAACGTGGTAATTTCTTGGGAGTCAGTAATTAGTATAAGTATAGATATAGATAGATATGTTATGGTTTGGTCAGATGGCCAAATCTTGTTGTTTCAGGTTTGATCTCTTAGGGTTTGGTGCCTAGATGGGAAAATCTTGATGTTTTAGCTTTGATATATTAGGTTTTGGTCCTAGATAGCCACTTTGGGGTTGGTCGACAAGTAGCCACCCAAAGTGGCCAAATTTGGGTGGCTTTAGGGTTGGTCGACAAGTTGCCCCCCAAAGTGGCCAAATGTGGCCACTTCGGGGTTGGTTGACAACTAGCCACTTTTGGGGTTGGTCGACAAGTAGCCACCCAAAGTGGCCAAATGTGGGTGGCTTTAGGGTTGGTCGACAACTAGCCACCCAAAGTGGCCAAATGTGGATGGCTTTAGGGTTGGTCGACAACTAGCCACCCAAAGTGGCGAAATGTGGGTGGCTTTAGGGTTGGTCGACAAGTAGCCACCCAAAGTGGCCACATTTGGCACCTTTGGGGGTTGGTCGACAAGTTGCCCCCCAAAGTGACCAAATTGACCTAATCATATCAATCAATTATCAACAAAATAAATAACTTGATCTACATAACAATGATCAGCATAAGAAGTAATTTCATATGAAACAATTCATAACCTAGGGCATATCAAATCAAAATAGAGCTTGACAACAGATAACTTAATTGTTCCAAGCAGTTCAAACACAGACCACATAACTTAATTGTTCAAATGAAAATTCACATCCATTGTTCCTCTCTGGGCACCAAACAATAACCCTTAATGGTTCATTCCTATGGTACTGAAAGTTTCTCAAAGTCCTAACATGAAAATTTCTCAATGCCTTTCTAAAGTCATACACATTGGTGAAGCAAAGGTCCTTGCGCAGCTGCTCATGTGCATCAGGTGCCTTTGGGTCATACCATTTCCTCTCTTTCTTCTTCTTCAATCTTCTCTTTCTTCTAGAAGGTAGTCTTGGAGTCTCTCCATCTGAGTCAGAAATGCCCACATCACCAGGGAAGCAATACTCATCAGTTTCAGGTACAAAATCTTGAAACTTTGGGATCTCTGGCTGACCGTGAGCTCTGGAAGTTGGACCTGGATTTGCTGGTGCTCTTCTCACAGGCTTGAGTTTCTCAGGCCTGCATTTTTCCACAACTATTTCCTCTCCACTGTCAGCCTCTTTCTCCTCCTGCCAAAACTCTGAAACATCACTGTCACCTTCAAGCTATGGTCTGTCTTCTACATCATCTCTTTCTTCTTCATTTCCAATATTTTCTTCACCTCTCTTCCAAGCCCTGTAAGACATCTTTATCCCTCTATAGTCACCCCTATCAATCTCAAAGTCTGAGGATGATTTGTCAATATCATCATCCTCTTCACCAGCAGCCTGTCCATCATCATCTCCATCATGAGCTTCTGAAATGTTCAAGTTACAACTTTATTGTGTGTTCAAATTAACTTCAAGAGGGTGGACGACTCCATCTTGACAGACTTAACACAAAACCAGGACCCCCCACTGGACTGCCTATTGGTATTTGTTCTTCACAAACATTGTGAGTCCTGTTACATTCAACATCTCTATCTTCATTTGCCTTGGAAACAATGATATTGAGCACTGTGAAATCTGAGTGGTCTATCATTTCTTCAGCTGCATCTTGACTGTCCAGAAGCAATAAAGCTTCCTGTCCAATCCCTTGTTCTTTTACCCAGTACATGTAGTCATCTGACCCATAGCCTTCAGCCTCAGTAAGTGCTACCAAGTTCAGAAAAGTGATGTCTGAAACAGAAAACCTCCTTTCCATGTTATCTCTGCCCTGGAAATGCAGCCTAACCTCCCAAATTTCAACATCCAGCCTGCATTACATAATATGTTATTTGAAAAGCCCAACTAACTAAGTATTTTTTGCTACAAAATTCAGTGCACACTAACTATAAAATACAGTACGGAATCTGAACCCAACAAATGCTTCTCTGAATCCACCATGCATTTCTACTAAATCTAACCAATCCTTCAGTGCTAAGTGATACTGTTGCATCCAAAATATGCTGCAGAGTGTTTGCTCAACCTTTATTCAGTGCATGTTCATGTTCTAAGATGAATCACAGCAGCATCAACCTAGGGTTTGGTCAAAAAACTAACTAACTTATGCTATGTTGTTTGAAATGAACAAGCAGAAATGCAGAAACTGTTGAAGGAGCTCATAAGAGAAAAAAAACTTACTCCACCCCTCCAAATGCAGAGGCCCAATGCTGGGAGTTGGCCGGATCTGCCTGCACAACGCTAGCAAGAGACCTCGCTCTGTACTCAAGCGAGAACTGGCAATCATCAAGCGACAACGGTGTAGACTGTGGCGTAGGAGCCTACATCAGAGCTGTAGCCTGTGGTGTCCAATGCGGCGACGGCGGCGCCGCCGGCTGGGTTGTGAAGCTAACGCTCCCCAGCCAGTTATCAACCTCTGAGAACTCGTCGCCTCCATCCCCCCTTCCACCTCCACCCGTTGAATGGCCGCCATCGCCAGGTTTCGCCGCCGCCGACGCCATCGGAGAGGGAGGCGCGCGCGAGAGAGAGGGAGACAGAGAGGGGGAAGACAGAGTGAGGGCAGGCCGGGTCCGTCTTGACCGTGCGCCCTAACGGTCGTCACCCGCGCGCCGTGCGCACTGTGGCCGACAAAACCCTGACGGGCGGGCCCCACATGTCATAACCCAAGTTAAAACTTAACCGTTCGGCCACTTGGGTTTTTCGGAACAGCCAGCCACTTTTGTGGTAGTTTTTTGAAAAATTAAAAAAAGCGGTAGTTTTTTGGAACGATAGCCCGTAATGTGGTATTTTTTTGCTATTCACTCGCCGAAAAAGGATTCCCCCCCGCTTTGTATTAGAAGGCAACTAACCAAACCATACGGGGATAGGTGCTGGGGCGGAAGCAGCATAGTCACACCCAAAAGAAACGACAGAGAAAGAGCAAAAGAAACAAATGCCGACAACAGCGGATCAACAAAAACGAAGAAGCCTCGCGATCGCTGCGCCCACTGGGATCTTCCACTAGGCTCCAAGACTCCGAAGCACCGGCACCTATCAACACCTCCAAGAAGGATTGCGACGATGACGACGCTGCTGCCATGGGTTTCCATCGGTACACGACGAGGCGAGAGGAAGGGTAGCCCCCGACGCCCTCCCGAAATGTCAGGTGGCACCCACAGGCGCCACCACGCCGGAGTCGGCCATGCCGACAGGGGTTTCCCCCGATCCCAACCCGCACCTCGGGCGCTCCGGAGCCTGCCACCAAACCAACCACCACCCTGCGCCAACGTGGTATTGAGGCCCACCGCGAAGTGAGGACAGCACAACGAAGAATCAGAGGCGAGACTAGGGCAACAACACCGTCGGCACGCGGGAGGGCCCCACCTCCACCATCAGTGACGGTAGTCGTCCGGACGCAATAGCAGGAGCACACCAGGCCCATGGGCCCACAGGCCCGGCCGAGCCCTCGTGGGCCTGTAAAGCTCCCGCCCTCGTGCTGCTGCCGGCACGGCATCGGTGCCGCTGCCCCAAATCCGAGCTGCACCTCCTCCTCACCGTGCCGCAGACAACGAGGCCACGCCAGGGAGCTGTCCCGCTAGGACGGCCAGGGGCGTGACGCCGGCCACCCAGCTCCACCACGCGGCCCTGCCGCCAAGGAGCGGCGCCGACACCACGCCTGCCGCCGGCCGCTGCCGTAGGGGTGCCGGACCGCAGCCAAATCGGGCTGCACCGCCGCCGCCTCCCTGCCCCGGGAAGGGAGCACGCGCGCGCGGGGACAAGAAGGCGCGCCGCTGCCGGCACCACCCGGGCCAGCGCCGGGGGTGTTCGCCGGCGGCGGAGGGATGAGACGCGGGAGGAGGGAGCCCGCGGGAGAGGAGCTCGAGCTCCGCCTCAGCCACCTCCCAAGGAGGCGGCGCGAGGCGGATCTAGACGGGGGAAGGAGGGGGCGGAAGGGGACGGTGGCGGGGGACTAGGCCGGCGGCGGCGGGAAGGGAGGAGGGGGAATCCTAGTCGCCTCTCAGGGAGGAGGAGAAATTCAGAGGCGAGCAACCATGCATTCTCAATCATGCACATACGAGGGGCCGGTCTTGACGTCTTGTGGCACCATGTGAGCGACGGTGGGCACCTACGGGCACACGGGCTAAGTATGAACAGTTTTCTAGCAGTAGCTGCCAACTGAGGTTCCGGCCGTTGGGGGCACCGTCGTGGAAGAAGAATAGCGGGCAGGAAGGGATCTTGGGATTTCGACCCACTGGACAGGGCGGCGACGACAGCCACCAGACTCGCGCCTCGCTCCTTCACCCACAAGCTAAATAGAGAAAAAAATTTCTTTCCCGGTTAATTATTGGGCCCTTGCCATTTCCATTGGTCGGTCGACGTAAATAAACAAGAAACAAGGGAAAACAAGTTAGGTTACGTTGTTTGTTTTCAAGTTCCAAAAGTCCATATCACCCAGCAGAAAAACTGCCGGTGAACTCCTCACGTTACACAGCCAGGACGGAAAGGGTGGCCATGACCATGACATTTTCCCAACTAGTGGATGCATTACTCCGGAATAATGAAGTCGGGGTACTACATAACCTCATCAACACGTAGGTGTACATGCATGCACAGGGTTTCTCTCCATTATTAAGGAACAATCTCAATACAAAGTGCACAGTAGAGCATGTACTTATTTGTCCCTTCATTATCATTATTTTGAGAACACCGGCTATATGCAAGTTATTTGAATTTGTAATTTGGGTAAGTTGATTTCGTGGAAAAAAAAGTTAGGAGGCAAGCTGGAGCATGAAAGCTGAAGGGAAAAAAAGGAGAACGGCCTATTGAATCTTAATCCCATGGTTAAGAAAATTGACTTATCCGAAATAAAATTTCAGGTGACTGAGATTTAAGACTTGCTTGGGAATGCTCCGCTCCCTAAAATTCAACTCTGCTTTATAAAACTAGAGCCAAATGGGGAAGCTCCACGAAATGTCGCTCCAAAAAAAAAAGATTGTAAAGTTCTTTATGGGGTGCTCCAAAAACTCTAGAAACTGGAGTTGAGGAAAAATTACCCAACACTGCCACCGGTAAGTGGATACCCCTTTGTTTTTCTCAGTGATCCAATCAAACAGATCTTTTCAATCAAATTTCCCATTTCTGAAGTTGCAGCAACTCCGGTATAAAACAGCTCCAAAGTGGACTTCATAGAGTGAAGCTAATTTCGGAGCGGAGTAGTGCTAAAAAGGCCCTAGTCCACATTTGATATCGGTATTTGTTCCTTCATGGCATCGATGGTCAGTTAATTATCATATTTATGTGTTACTATGCATACATGCGTCCAGAGGAGACACATGATAAAGGTTGGAATAAGACACCAATCGCTTCAACTTTAGTTAAAACAACTGCCATGATAAAGATCTTGCAAGTTGAAACAGATGGAACTAATCAATCAAAGTTGGAAGTAGCTGGATCAACAGGAATCCTATGCCAACTAGAAACTAGTAGTAATACAATAAAAAGTTTCAGGCATGCAGCTCGGGAACAAAAACTCCCTGGTTTTGAATATATTGTCGCTGAAACTGTTTGCGATAACAGCCATAATCAATTCCAGTATGGCACCTCGCTGAAAATAATACAACCCCTACTGTATTGATACTGCTCCTGGGGGATTTGATCCCAGCTTCATATTCTATCCATTAATATTTAAACAACAACTAGGCTGAAATGAACTAATTAAAGAAATGCTCCAATCCATGAATATTCATAGTACTACTAAAGTGCAAGTGTACCCGATTGTCGGATTGGATTGGATCGATGATACACAGTTATGCTAACACATTGATTGATTAGCAGCTACACACATATATAGTTGCAGTTCCTTGTGATGATTAGCCCGATCTCTCAGCTTTACCCACCCACTTTGCGTCCTAGCATGCATGAGTACACAATGGCAGTGATCTCGAAGTCAAGTGTGATGGTCACTAATATGCACTAGCTAGCCGGTTTCTAGTGTATTGGTCAATGGCCGCCATGATGGAATCAGAATCATGGAGACGCACCGTTCACATATACCATATATGGCATCACATATACGATCCCGTTTTAAAACAAGTGTCGTGGTTTTAGTTCAAATACTAAAACCACAACACTTATTTTGGAACGGAGAGAGGATATTATATACAACCACATGTATGTGTTGATAAATAGATATGATCTGCAATTCTAAGTACGATGTGCCTACCATGATAATGGTGCTGTCCACACCTAATCTTGCTAAGGGCAGTTGGAGAACAGACCTCCGTGATTGATTATAACAAATCATCATATCAACTAGTTTGATAACGACCGAATCATCAGTTGAAGCAGATAGCGACAATGGTTTAAATTTGTCCCAAGAGATTTGGTCCTTGAATAAGAATATCAAACCCAAATTGCACAAAAGGGTGTGTCAGCAATAGTTGCACATGCTGGACCAATGCAAGGATGTGCACTTGCAGAGCACAACACAACAGGCACGCAGCATGGCAACATTGTATATCACAAGAGGGGCTCTCCATTTGAACCAGGGCATCAACAATTAGAAATTCAGCACGAGCATGTGTTTAGTCGAGAACCACCCATATCATCTACTAGTCTATCTATCTATCAATCTATCAATCTATCAATCTACCTATCTATCTATCTATCTATCTATCTATCTATCTATACCTATACTAATTCTAGACTCCCCAGAAATTCACACCTAAATTAGGTTTTACGAGCTGTTCATCTGGCGTGGGACTGAGTTATTACGGTGTAGATCCAATCATAAAATCCTGAGCCAAAAAGAAATAAAATTAAAAAATAAAAAACATTTCTCAATCTATACCTATACCAGTTATTACGGACAACTTTTGATAATGTAATTACTGCCTAAAAATTACCACGTCCATTGCTCAGCCTCTCCCAATCTCTCATGACTCTTTCCTTTCTATAGGCCCCCTTTCGATATCTCACATCTCACGACTCTTCTTCCTCTATTCTCTAGGTCAGCAAAGGAAAAAAAGAATCACGATCTCAGAAGCCGCCCAACCCTCCTCGGCGGCGACCGTCCTCTCTACCGATATGATGGGAGTTCTTCATCGTCTATAGCTCCCCGTCAGCGATCTCAGAAACCTAGCCCATGGCGTGACACCTTCTACCAGCACTCCCCCACGGCTCCATGCCTAGACACAAACATCCTCGGGATAGGAAAGGAGCAAAAATTGCCTAAAGACTAACGACCCTCAGGTTAGATCTTACAATCTTCCGTGCCAAGTTAGTCATCTATGCTACAAATTTGTGCATATAACTCCATGGCTCTCCCCATCAAGGTTTTGGGTACCGCCTGAGAAACTCGGATACCGGGCGGTACCCACGTTTGTCACCGCCCCACCAGAAATACCTATCCCGAGCAAAAAAATCTGAACTGTTTGAATATTTTGAATTTAAAAGCTCAAAGTATATTAAATTAACATAGTCTCTGAAACAAATCAATAACTTTAGTGTAGCATAGCGGTAACCAGAAATTTGCTTCGGCACATGGGAACGCACGCTTCTATCACCGGAAAAAATATTTCAAAGTGTGAAAAAATTCAAACAAAAATATGGTGCATACATCTCGGCATTATATGTGTGCACATTAAGTTTCAGAGAAAACCAACATTTTTTGTGTCTTGTGTAAAAAAGACAAAAAGATGTCTCATGAAAAGCACTTTTTAACACCAGATTTTGTCTTTTTTCACATGCAACACATCACTTGTCGGATTTTTACGGAATGCATTTGTGAGAATATAGAATATCGAGATGTACGCGTCAAATTTTTGTTTTGATTTTTTTGACATTTAAAACACATTTTAAATACGAGGAGCACGCGCTCCTGTGTGCCAAAAAGCCACTCTCAGCGGTAACCATCTATTGTCCTTGTGCAAGAGGTAGCTGGTTCGAGTCCTTTTTTGCACTTTTTTGTTTATTTTTCAGTAGGTAAGTAGAAAACGTGAAAAAATGAGGACCAAAAGAATAGAACACGTGACCTCAAACATGGCTAGCGCCTACGTAGTTCACGTTCCACTGAGCAACTACCTCTTTTATGAATAATATTAGTTCAAGCTGTTTTTATATCTATTTAAAATAATCTGAATTCAAAATTTGTTTGTAAATTTTGTCCAAAATTTGTTCGTTATTTCTCGGTAACGCGGCGGGGAATGAGATTGAGATATGGAGGTGTGTGGCTAAAGGCTCTCTCTTTAAGTTTAAGCGTGATGGAGCGGCATGGAGACGGAGCTACACCTACGTGGGGGGCATGAAGAAGATCATAGAGTTATTTACCCCAAACCTCCACACTTGGAGCTAGGGTAACAACTTGGTACCAGATTTTAGCCATGGCACAAAAAACCACCGAAATTGTGCCTCATCTGTAACGGAGAGCACTGATTGTCTGATTTGCTCGAGAAAACAGCAAAAATGCAAGTTGGGCCCACCTGTCAGGCTGAGTTTGCATGCCTATGTGGACAAAAAAATCTGACGTGGTCGGCGCACCCATCTGTCAGCGTCATTCCCCTTTTCTTTTCTATTCCTTGTCTCTGGCTTTCTCTTCCACGCCACATCCCTCTTTGCTCCGACAAGCACGCCGCTGTCCTCCTCCCCCCCTCTCTATCCTGGCCCTAGCGGCGGCGGCCACCTATCTCCCCCTCCCTCGCCAGCACTCCATGGAGAGGCAGACAAGCTGCGGCCGCCCCGATGATCCCCTGACGCCACCTCCCTGAGCTCGGGCATGCAGGCTCAAAACGATGGCCGGTGGCACGACGTTGACCGCGGCAAGGTCGCTGCGGTGGATAGAGGTGGACCATACGAAGGCAAGCATCCCGACGGCGAGCTCGCTCTGGGCGCTGGCGACCTCGCGTTGTGGTTGCCTTCGCCGGCGGATCCGCGGGCCTCCTCCTATCCTGGCGCAAGAGCGCCCACCACGTCCGTGCTCCATGGCTGCTCCACGCCTGCCCTGCCGATGCTCCATGGGGAGGCGGACGAGCTTCCGCCGCTCCCCATGACTCCCGGCACCACTCCTCCCGGAGCTCGGGCGCGTGGCGCACGACGGTGGCCGATGGTAGGATGGTGACTGCGGCGAGGTCGCTCCAGTGGAGGGGAAAGGACCACGTTCACAGACACAACTGGCCTTGAACGGCACGACGCGTGCGGCGGCGCCGCCGCGGCCGGCGACTCCGGTTGACTGGCACGGAGCTTCTCCATGGCGTCGCTGGTTCTGCCAGGAGACGGGCGCCATCTAGAACCTGTTTGACGAAATGCCCGTACGAAGAAGGAGGTGTAAACAAAAATAAAAAATGAAAAAAGGAGGCACTGAGTCAATGACATGTGGGTCCATGTCCACCTCGTTGTATTTGTCCATATAGGCATGCCATGTCAGCCCGACAGGTGGGTCCAACTTGTCAGTTTTTCTGTTTTCCCGAGCAAATCAGACAAGTACTCTCTGTTACAGATTAGGCGTAGTTTTGATGGTTTTTTCTGCCCGGCCTACAATCTGGTACCGAATTGTTACCCTATCCCAAGTGTGATGGTTTTGGATAAATAACTCAAGATCATACGAAGCAAAGGATCTTTTCAACTCCACATGCGCGCGAAGGATTACTTAATTCTCTTAATAAACTCTTAAACTAATTAACTGGCTACCGGTTGGAAGGGATCACGAGAGGATTTCAGCAGCCCGTGGGCTGGCCGTACGTCTCGTAGGTCGCCGGAGCCAAGCGTCGTGTCTGCCAGATTGCGACGTGCACCATGGATGGACCGGTGTGTTCATGGCTGGACCGGTTGAAGCTGACCCACACCCCCATTTCATCGTCTTGCGTGCAACGCGAGAAGCATGCGTACGTCGCGCCGGGCCGGCCGACCGGCGGGCACGTCGAGTTATCGACCCCAGCCTGGTACGGTGTCGCGGGTCGGCTTCATGCATGCCGTCTGCATATTCCAAATCCCGTGATTAGAAGCTAAATTCAGAGGCGAGCAACCACGGCATTTCCAATCATGCACAAACGAGAGAGGCCGGTCTTGATGTCTTTTTACGCGCTATGTGAGTGGTGGTAGGCACCTATAGCCACACGGGCTCCAGTATGAACAGTTTTCGTAGTACAATAGCTGCCAATTGAGTTGCCGGTGGGGGCACCGTCGTGGAAGAAGAAGAGCGGGCAGGAAGGGATCTTGGGATTTCCCGACCCGCCGGCCAGGGCGATGGCGACGGCCATGAGACTCGCTCCCTCGCTCGCTCACCCACTAGCTAGCTAGATACATTTTCCTCTCCGAGTTAATGGACATGGTTAGGTCTCAGTCGATTAAGATTTGCATATAACATATAAGAAAGAATATAGAAAAAACTAAAATAAAAGTTTTGCATGAATCTCATAAATATAGCATCGACGGAGAAATAATCAAGTCTCGGCCGACTAAGATTTATCAACACAGTTAATTATAAGCACCTTTCGATTTCAATTGATCGGTCGATGCAACCAGCTTCTTCTTGTGATAAAGACGCAGCAAAGGGAAACAAGTTAGGTTACTTTGTTTGTTTTCAAGTTCAAAAGTCCATATGACAAAGCAGAAAAAGCTGCCGCCAGGAAAGAAAGGATAGCCATGACCATGACATTGTCCTACTAGTGGATGCATTACTCCGGAATAATGGAGTGGGAGTACATAACCTCATCAACACGTACGTGTGCATCCATGCACATGGTTTCTCTCCATTAATAAGGAACAGTTTCGATACAAAGTGCACAGCAGAGCATGGACATACTTGTTCCTTCATTACCATTATTTTGAGAACGATGGCTATATGTAAGTTGTCATCCTACGGAAGGTGCCTTGCGCTCGCACTGCCCCCAGGGGGGCGGCTCGGGCAAACCCTAGCCGCCGCCGCCCCCAACCCACCCCGAACCATCCTTCCTCGCCACCGCCGGAGGAAGCCGGCGAGCAAAGCTCGTCCGGCGGACGGCGGTGGCGGGCTCGCCCTTCATCCTGGGGGCGGACTCGGGCTGCGCGCGACGGCGACCCGGGACGCCAGGCATGGCGGCGGAGATCGGAAGCTGGAACGGCAGCTTCAGGCTTTTCGGCGGGGCTGTGCCTCCATGACTGTTGGGGCAGCGTGGTGGCCAGCCATGGCGCGCAGTGGCGGCGGATCTGGGCGCCCTCTGCCCAAGTTCGTCCTGCCGTGAGTGGTGGCGGCTCGTGGTGTCGTCGGTGCCTGGCTGCGCATTCGGGGTGATTCTTCACTCCGGCGAGTGGAGGTGGTCATCGGCGCGGCGCGCGCATCGGATCTGGGTGCGGCCAGATCTGTGGCCGGCGTTGTCGGAGTCGGCTTGCTCGGTTGCCGGTGCTCGCGGGTGGTGGGTTCTAGCGCCAGATCTGGCCGCAGTCATCCGACCTTGATCGGTGGACTTCTCTTCTACGGGTTCCTGACGGTGCCAGTGTGGTTGTCGGGACCCCGACCGCGGGAGAAGCTGGTGGAGGAGATCCAGATTGGGGGAAACCCCTTGGTCGGCCCCGGCCGGCTGCGCCGCCGCCGACGCTTAAGGGCGCCGCTTTTCTTCTTGGAGACGTCAGTCTATGTATGCTCCTTCATTTCCCCCCATTCTGCCTTTCGGGTGAAAACCCTTACTACGGTGGGCAGCGGCGGCGTCCTTGACGTCGTGACCTTCCTGAAGGCGTCGCCTTGAGGGCTGAGTGGTGGTGGGCACTGTGTTGGTCGTAGACGGTTGCTGGTGATGGGCACTGCTTCGGGGGAAACCCTAGGATCTGGTTTTCCAGATCGGACGATGGCGGTATTGCGGTGCCGTGTCTCTCCTGGGAGCATCGTTTGTGGAGCAGCGCTGGAAGACACAGGCAAGAGGTGGAGCGTCTCCGTCTTGCACGGAGTTTCGGTGGAGCTGTCAAGTCATGCCTGGCCGACAGGTGCTACGCTGAGTCATGCCTGGTTGGCAAGTGCTACGCACGACAGATCTTCCAGATTCTTCGCCTCTGGACGAACGAGTGCAGGGCGGTGGCGCCGTTGGGCGCCGTGGTGGCGTCGACGGATGTCCGGACTGTCAAGAATGATGCGGATATATCTTCTGAAGATGGGTCGGTGGTTCGACGAAGATGTCGGCTTCTAAAACGTGTGCAAGCGGTGTGCGCTTTAGGTCTGCTGCACCGGCTGTTAGTCCCGATACGCTATGTGGATGGATCGGCGACGACACTGGTTTTAGATATGAGGAGTGAGAGCACTCCTCATTATCGTATTTGTAGGTGTGAGTGGTGGCTTCGGGTGATTTTATGTATGTTCTTGTCAGACCTTTGTGGAATAATCAATAAAGATGGTTGTATGCATCGATTGATGCAGAGGTGGGGGTTTAACCTCCTTTTCGAAAAAAATGTAAGTTGTCTGAATTTGCAATTGGGGTAAGTTCATTTTGTGGGAGAAAAAGGAAGGAGGCGAGGTTAAACTGTTAGGTCGAGCCAGAAACAAGGGGGAGCGAACTTGAGGTGAGGAGTGAAGAAGAACCATTCAAGGAGAATGAAAGTTAAAGAAAAAACAATGGAGAGCGGCCCTTTGGATCTTAATCCAATGGTCCAAAAAATTGACTTGTCCGAAATAAAATTTTAGGTGACTGAGATTTAGGGCAATGGTTGGGAATGCTTCGCTCCCTAAAATTCAACTCTGCCCTATAAAACTCAAACCAAACGTGGAAGCTTCACGAAATGTCGATCCATAAAAAAAAGAATTTGAGATACAACTCCCTGTTTTCTTTGAAGTTCTTAGTGGGGTGCTTCAAAAACTCTAGAAACTGGAGTTGAGGGGAAAATACCCATCACTGCCACACTAGTAAGTGGATACTTCTTCATTTTTCCTCACGTCATCCTATCAAATATAACTTTTCCACCAAATTTCCCATTTTTAAAGCTGAAGCTAGCTGGAAGCCAAACATGATAAACTGCTCTTTGGTGGAGCCACAACTCCTGACGTCGACCTCTCGTGGTATGCGCCGTGCCGTCTCCCTTGGCGCGGGAACGCCACCGTCCGCGTCGGTTTTCATCACGCTGTCAGGGTTCTTCGCCTACTTCGAGCATCGCCGCCGCACTCCTAACCTAGCTGTCGCCGCTGTCAGGCCGCCGCCGCTCTTCTTTGGCCGCCGTCGCCGTTACCTCCGTAGCTGTCGCCGCTGCCCGTCCACCCCGTTCGTCTTCGTCCAGCACCAGCCCATCGCCAGCGTCGCTGTCATCTACCCGACCACTTCGTCTACTCCGACCACCATTGGTGACATCGGCCCCGCGCCGATGGACGCCGCAGTCATCGTCGAGTTCTACTCTGCTGGCCCCTCCGACTTCTTCGACATGGCGTACAGCTCATGCAGGTCCCTCGTCTATGCATGCCCGGTGCTGGCAACACCGATGCGTGCCTTCATCCACGACGTGTACCCAGGCTTGGCAAGCCTGGTCGGCGCTTCGCCAACTTCGTCTTCGTCCATCTACGCATGCTCGGTGCTGGCAACACCGGCGCATACCTTCGTCTACGACGTGTCCCCGGGTTTGGCACACCCGAAGCGACGCGTCGTCAACAACATCTTCTTGCCGACGCACCACTACTTCGACACCACTGCGCCCATGCTAACTCGGCGCCCCCTTGCGCCTGCGGCTCCACGACGACTTCGTCGACACCGGCTACCCGACTCGTCATCGACCACAACATTCTTCGCATGGCTACCTCGACCACGGCTCCACCGCCCACGCTCTCGGCTACCTCGACAAACGGCACAAAGGGCTATCGCCTTGCTTGAGCAACCTCGTCGGTTGCCACTCCAGCCACGACTTCCGTGATGCATCGACCATCATGACTGTGAGGGGGTGGGGGGGGGTCCGTCTGCTTACCTTTGGATTTTTCTCCAGTCTCACCGTCTGCGTCGCTACCGTTGTGGCTGCGGGGGGATGTTGAGTATCGTGATTATTAGGAAAGTTAGGATAGCGTAGGATACTATTCTACCTTGCCTTGTACTCCAAGATGATCGTGTACTCCTATATATATGCCCACGAGGCTCAAGCAATACAACAAACAATTCCACCAATCCTCTCTCTCCCATCTAACAGTATGTGCCGATAAATAGATATGACCTGTAATTCTAAGTATGACGTGCCTGCCATGACAATGGTGCTCTCCATACCTAATCTTGCTAAGGGCAGTTGGAGAACAGATCTCCTTGATTGATTATAACAAATCATCATATTAAGCTGTTTGATAACGACCAAATCATCAGTTGAAGCCGTTTGATAACGACGGCTGCTTAAATTTGTCCCAGGAGATTTGGTCTCTGAATAAGAATATCAAACCAAAATTGCACAAAAGGGTGTGTCAGCAATAGTTGCACATGCTGGACCAGTGCAAGGATGCGCAGCACAACAAAACAGGCACGTAAGATGGCAACATCGTATATCACAAGAGGGTCTCTCCATTTGAACCAGGGCATCGACAATCAGAAATTCAGCCCAAGCATGTGTTTAGCCGAGAACCGCCCATATCATCTACTCCCTCCGTTCCCAAATAATTGTCTTTCTAGCCATCTCAAATGTACTACAACATACGGATGTATGTAGACATGTTTTAGAGTGTAGATTCACTCATTTTGCTCCGTATGTAGTCACTTGTTGAAATCTCTAGAAAGATAATTATTTAGGAACGGAGGGAGTACTAGTGCATGTACCCCGCAAAAAAATTCTACTAGACTACTAGTGCATGTAATCCTCACTGCAAAAGTATCTAACATGCAGTTATGCAAAATACTGTGATGAATTGGCAGCCGTATATCGTTGTAGCTTCTTGTAATGATTAAGCTCGGTCGCTACCTTCAGTTTCACCCCCCCCCCCCCCTCCCCTGAGTCACCCCAACCGAAGTGTCGATCAGGTGTTGCTCGTGTGTTCCGACAGAGACACGTATTCTTTTTTATGCAATCATCATGATTACCTACCAAAATAAACTTTAGCTATCAATTTAATCAAGACTTGTGAACTGAGCTTAGCTTAGATGGTTATGTTTCTTGTGGTGGAACGAGGCCATCAGGGTTCAAGTCCTAGATTGGCAGGGGTGCTCGCGTTTTCCTGGATTTATTCCGGGGTTTCCCGTGATGTTCATTCAATGCGAGAAGACGTTCCTGTCGACTACGATGCACCTGTGATGAATTTGTCAATCGCAAGATGTGGTGCGCAACTCAGTATCTCGGACGAATGTATCGTAGGGGTAAGGTGTGTGCGTGCATTCATAGCGATGAATGTATCCGGTCATCTGCAATTGTATGTTCATTTTTTTAATCAATACTTATTGTCTTATCAAAGAGACACGTGGCAGTTCAAGCGGTCTTCGACAAAGATCAATGGAAAAATTAATTGTCTTAATGCAGTCTTAAACTATATAATTAACTGGCTACCAGTTGGAGGGGATCACGAGAGGATTTCATGTGCTGATGGGCTGGCCGTACGTCGTGTATTGTGATGTGCACGATGGATGGACCGATGTGCACGATCATGGTTGTCCTTGTACGAAAGCTAAGCTGCAGCTGCAGCTGCAGCTGCACCCCCATTTTCTTCCGTCTTGCGTGCAACGCGAGACGCATGCGTGCGTTGCGCCGGATCGGCCGTGGTGGGCACGTCGAGCTCGCGGCACCAGCCTGGTGTCGGGTGCCGGCTGCATGCCATCTGCGTATATATTCAACCATGGCATTGCCAATCATGCACATACGAGAGGGGCCTGCCTTGACGTCTTGTTGCGCGCCATGTGAGTGCTGGTGGGCGCCGCACCTACCTACGGGCACACGGGTTCACGGGCTCAACTATGCAGTGTTTTCTAGTACAGTAGCCGCCAGTTGAGTTGCCGGTGGGGGCACCGTCGTGGAAGAAGAACGTAACAGCGGGCAGGAAGGGATCTTGGGATTTCGATCCGCCGGCCAGGGCGACGGCGACGGCGACGGCCACGACCCACTAGCTAGCTAGATACATTTTCCTCTCCAGGTTAATTAGGCCCTTCTCGATTATATTGATCCGTCGATGCAACCAGCTTCTTCTTATAATAAAGACGAAGCAAAGGGAAACAAGTTAGGTTACTTTGTTTGTTTTTGAGTTACAAAAGTCCATACGACCAAGCAGAAAAACTGCCCGTGAACTCACGTTACACAGCCAGGAAATTAAGAAGACATTGTCCTACTAGTGGATGCATTACTCCGGAACAATGGAGTCGGAGTACATAACCTCATCAGCACGTACGTGTGCATGCATCCACATGGTTTCTCTCCATTAATAAGGAGCAGTTTCGATACAAAGTGTATAGTAGAGCATGTACATACTTGTTCCTTCATTAAAATTATTTTGAGAAAAAAGGAAGGAGACGATGTTGAACTCTGTGGTCGAGCTAGAAACGAGGTGGAGCCAACTGGAGGTGAGGAGTGAAGAAGAACCATTTAAGGCGGACGGAAGCTTAAGGAAAAACAATGGAGAGTGGCCTGTTGGATCTTATCCAATGGTTCAGAAAATTAATTTATCCGAAATAAAATTTTAGGTGACTGAGATTTAGGACTTGTTTGGGAATGCTCCGCTCCCTAAAAATTAACTCTGCTCTATAAAACTTGAACCAAACGTGGAAGCTCCACGAAATGTTGCTCGATAAAAAAACTAGAATTGGGGTTCAACTCCATGTTTTCTGTGAAGTACTTTATGGGGTGCTTCAAAAACTATAGAAACTGGAGTTGAGGAAAAATTACCCATCACTACCCCCAGTTAGTGGATACCCTTTTGTTTTTTCTCATGTCATCCAATCAAATAGATCTTTTTCATCAAATTTTCCATTTTTAAAGCTGCAACTAGCTGGAACTGCAACTCTAGAATAAAACTGTTCCAAAGTGAACTTGATGTAGTGAAGCTGATTTTGGAGCGGAGTGGTGCCAAACAGGCCCTAGTCCATATTTGAGATCCCTATTTGTTCCTTCATGGCATTGATGGTCAGTTATATCATATTTATGTGTGTTACTATGCATACATGCATGCAGAGGAGACACATGATAAAGGTTGGAATAACTCACCAATCGCTTCAACTTTAGTTTTTTTTTATAAAGGAAACAACTACCATGAGAAAGATCTTGCAAGTTGAAACAGAAGGAACAGGAATCCATGTGCCAACTAGAAACTAGTAATACAATAATATTTTTCAGGCATACATCTGGGGAACAAAATCTCCGTGATTTTGACTACGTCGTCTCTGAAACTGTTTGCGATAACAGCCGTAATCAATTCCTTCCCCGCAAAAAAAAGCCATAATCAATTCCAGTATGGCACCTCTTTGAAAATGATACAACCCCTACTGTACTGATACTGCTCCTGGCGGATTTGATCCCAGATTCATATTCTATCCATTAATATTTATATAAAGCAACAATTATGCTGAAATGAACTAAATAAAGAAATGCTTCTCCTATGAATATTCATAGTACTACTAATTAAAGGGCAAGTGTACACAGTTGTTTGATTGGATTGGATCGATGATACACGGTTATGCAAACACATTGATTAGCCCGATCTCTTAGCTCACCCACCCACTCTGCGTCCTAGCATGCATAGGTACAAAATGGCAGTGATCTCCAGGTCATGTGTGACGGCCACTAATATGCACTAGCTAGCCGGTTTCTAGTGTATTGGTCAATGGCCGCCGTTGGAGATGCCCTCACACAAGAAGTTGGCAATGACATATTACGATATTGATCAATCTCGAGTGCATGCAACTGGCCTCTAGCCACTAAGTAACGTCCATGCGCTAGCACTAGCTAGTTACCATGATGTCATGCATGTAAGATGGAACCCGCACCATACGTGCGACTTGCCCACCGCACTAACAAAGTATAGTAGTAGATTGTTTCATCGTTTCAACCATTACTGCAGTCCATTTCATACCCATTTTCGGCTGATTTTGCTTTGGGATTACAATTTCAGACATGGAGGATAACTATTGGGAATGTTACTCACTAATCACAGAGAGCTAATCACATATGTTCTTCCCCGCAAAAAAATCATATATGTTCTGAACGGCGTCATCATATTTGGCACAATTGTTCAATAATTATGTAGCTTTCAACTACATATGCCCGTGCATTGCAATGAGTGGAAATTTATCCATGTGTACCTAGTATAATAAGCATTGCTCAAGACGCTCTACTGAAGAAAAGCTCTTCTCCTCCCGTTGGTCCGCCCCATCTTCGATGGCCTCTAGGCCATGGAGGTGCGGAGGATCCCCCCCACCCCCCGCCGGCGGGAGGGACCCCGTTCTCGTTCTAGTTAGGTTCAGCGTCTTGGTTGGGGCTGTGTGGCGGCGGCGACGTCCCTTAGTAGGAATAATGCCTCCCACATTATATCCTCGTCCCGATGGTGCATCTAGCATCATCGGAGGGAGTGTAGAGGTGTGTCTCCGTCGGATCTCGCAGAATTCGGTCGGTGCTGGTCTTCGGTAAATCTGTTTGGATCCGGTCTTCATTCAGGTGTTTACAAGTTTGATCCTTCTGATCTATGAGTTTTTTCATCGGTGATAGTTGCTACTCTGGTGCGCTGGTCCTATGGGGCTTTAGCACGACGACTTTTCGACTGTCTACTACATGAATACATGTACTACCACAACACGCCACCGTACACATCACATACACACAGCACCACACACGCGTACACGTACACATTCCATGAAAAAATCCATGCAAAAAATACTTACACAACACAACACACGTGCGACATGCACAAGATATTCCATGCAGAAAAAGGTACACACAAAGCACACGTCCACAGCATACACATACGCGCTGACATACATGGCCCACGTGTCATTAAGACAAAAATATGATGGGGACCACTTTCGGAGGCTTTGTAAAATTATAGCAAGTGGTCTCTCCACTTTGCAAATATATAAAGTCTGGGTGCAAGTATAGCAAGTTTTGTAAAAAAATTGGCTGGGGACCACTTATACAGAGGCTCTTGGAGAAAGTTTTTTGGCCAAGATTACTAAAATAGCAATTGAGTGCAAAAATACAAAGGCATTGAAGATGCTCTTACAAGCTAAATTCAGAGGCGAGCAACCATGGGATTTCCAATCATGCACCCACATCTGAGGGGACGGTCTTGACGTCTTGTGGCACCATGTGAGCGATGGTGAGCACCTAGGGTACACGGGCTAAGTATGAAGTTTCTAGTAGTAGCTTCCAAATGAGGTTCCGGTGGGGCCACTGTCGTGGAACAAGAGCGGGCCGGAAGGGGTCTTGGAATTTTGACCCGCCGGACAGGGCGACGACGACAGCCACCAGACTCGCCCCTAGCTCCTTCACCCACAAGCTAGTTAGAGAAAATTGTCCTTTCCAGGTTAATCATAGGCCCCTTGCATTTCCATTGATCGGTCGACGCAAATAAACATTAAACAAGGGAAACAAGTTAGGCTACTTGGTTTGTTTTCAAGTTCCAAAAGTCCATATCACCCAGCAGAAAAACTGCCGGTGAACTCCTCACGTTACACAGCCAGGAAAGAAAGGATGGCCATGACCATGACATTGTCCTCCTAGTGGATGCATTACTCCGGAATAATGGAGCTGGAGTACAACATAACCTCATCAACACGTACGTGTGCATGCATGCGTGCACAGGGTTTCTCTCCAGTAATAAGGAACAGTCTCTCGATACAAAGTCCACAGTGGAGCATCTGCATATTTGTTCCTTCATTTTCATTATTTTGAGAACGGCGGCTATATGCAAGTTGTCTGAATTTGCAATTTGGGTAAGTTGATTTCGTGGGAGAAAAAAAAGGAAACGAGGTTGAACTCCGAGGCCGAGCCGAGGGGGGGGGGGGGGCTTCACGGAGAGTGGCAACGAGGTGTGGGGACACAGGCGAGGAAGAGCTAGGAACGAGCCGGAGCAGGCCGGGAACTAGAGGCGATGAGTGGATTCAGGGAGGGTGAAAGGTGAAGCAAGAAGAAAGAAAAACATCATGTTGGATCTGATTCCAACGGTCCAGAAACTTGACTTACCCAAAATAAAATTCCAGACGACTTAGTCCCTACTTCGAGATCGGTATTTGTTACTTCATGTCATCTGTGGTCAATTAACTCTAGTATTTATGTGTACTATACATTCATGCATGCAGAGGAAGACACATCACACATGCTAAAGGCTGTAATGAGACATCGTACCACTTTGAACTTTAGTTACAACAGCTGCCATGAGAAAGATCTTGCAAGTTGAAACACAACGAACTAATCAATCAAAGTTGGAAGTGGACGGCTCAACAAGAATCCAAGTGCCAATTAGAAACTATAGTACTAATGCAGTAATATTTTTCAGGCATGCAGCTGGAGAACAAAATCTCCCTGATTTTAAATATGTTGTCGCTGAAACTATGTGCAATCGCATATTTAGTTGGTGTATGTCATCTATTTGAAAATAATACAACTACGGCTGCATTGATACTGCTCCTGGTAGATTTGATCCCAGCTTCATATTCTATCCGTCAATATTTAAAGCAGCAATTTGGCGAAATGAAGTAATTAAAGGAATGCTCCAAGCAGTAAATATTCATATGGTACTACTAAATTGAAGGTGTACACAGTTGTTGGATTTGGTAGACTCGCAAATATGCAAACACAATGATTGATTAGCAGCTACGCACATAGTTGTAGTTTCTTGTGATGATTAGCTAGCCCGATCTCTTAGCTCACCCACCCACCCTGTGTCCATGCATGCATTAGTCTAAAATGACACTCATATGCACTAGCTAGCCGGTTTCTGATGTATTGGTCAATGGCGCCGTGATGGAATCAGAATCATGAAGCACGCATCGTTTATGTATTGGTCAATATGCGATTGCATCGTTTATTTAGTACTAACAGGTCTGGAGAATGATACCCGCGTGGACCAATGATCAATTGCGGATGGAGTTGGGAGTATGTACCCCTGGGAGTACTAACCCATTTTCCTATATATATATATATATATATATATATATATATATATATATATATATATATATATATATATATATATATATATATATATATATATGCAATGCCATAGCCATATGTATGTGCCTACAAATAGACAATTCTAAGTACGACGTGCCTGCCATGATAATAATGTTGTCTTGTATGATTATATCTAATCTCGCTGCTAAAAAACTGGCTTAAATGAACTTAGCAAAGCAGTTGGAGAACAGATCTCTGTGATCGATCATTACCAAATCATCATTTCAAATAGTTTGATGATGACCAATCATCATTTGAAGCAGTTTGATAATGACCGATGGTTTAACTTTTGTCCCTCAATATGGAGTATCAAACCCAAATTTGCACAAAAGTGTGTGTCAGCAATAGTTCCACATCATGGGCCATTGCAAGGATGGGCAACACAACACAATAGATACACAACATGGAAACATTTTATATCACAAGAGAGGCCGTGCACTTGACAATTAGAAATTCAGGAGAAGTTCAGTTGAAAACCACCCATATCATCTACTAGTGCATGTAATCCATGTGCCAATTAGAAATTAGTCGTACAAAGATAATTATATATCTAACATGCAGTTATGCAAAAATACGGTGATGAATTGGAAGCCGTACATTGATGCAGTTTCTTGTGATGATTAAGCTTCACTGCTATCTTGGGTTACGCCCCCTAGCAGGGCCGTATATAAGCATGTGCAACTGGAGCGACCTAACAGGGCCCCCAGCACCATAGGGGCCCCATTTTTTTTGTTAGTCAAGGTGTTAATTGAAGCATTAGGTATTACAGTAAAGAACTGCTTGAAATATTTTACGACAAGCCACCCTACGCATCTCTCTCTAATCACAATCCATCAGTTCCTCTCAGCTCTTTCAATCTCACAGCTCTTCCAAAATAGCATAATACAACTAAAAAAAGCAGACTAGGTATGTACTATTTACTGTCATTAAAACTTCTGCTTCCAACTGGTGTAATTATTTGTGAAAAACCACACTAGTTGATAAAAATATTATTGTTTTTTTTTCAAACATAGGGGCTAATTGTTGCACAGGGCCTCTGATTTCCCCGGTACGGCCCTGCCCCCTAGGCACCGCAACCCCCCCCCCCTCCCCCGCGCGAGCGAAGTGTTGAAAAGGTGTTGCATGTGCGCTATGACGGAGGCACACATACTTAGTCCCTAGGTAGTCCATGGATTTGGTTGTAATTTTATTATATCAGGTGTTCTTTGTATTGTCATGATTGAAGATGAATAGATTGAATGTTTCTCACACAAAAAATTTAAAGAGACAAGCATGGGGCAGTTGAATCAGTTTTGGAGAAAAAAAAGATGGAAAAATTTGTCAAAACCGAGAATAAAGATGGGATGAGGATAAAATAGATCCCCATCCCATCTTTGTTTTCTTGGAAATGATTATTTGGGCTGGTCTCCCCTAGTTGATTTTAAGATGAAAGCATCGAGCATTTTCAGGGTGATGATAAATTTTAAGATATCCAAGATTAACAGAAGGGCCAATAAGGTGGCGCACGAGATTGCAAAGTTCAGTTTTGATAATAGGTCGGATGGTGTGATTCTTAATAATGTTCCGCCCTGTGTTGCTAAATTTATAACGGATGATTGTATGAACGTTTTTTAATTAATTAATATATGGGAGCGGTTTAAAAAAAGATGGGATGGGGAGGGAGCACGAAAAAAAGAAGTGTAAGACAATGCCATGCAATGCACACAACACACTTGATAAGTAGATTCGCAAAAAAAAACACTTGATAAGTGTCTCCAAATTCCATAGAGAAGCATCAACAATGGCCGACGCAAGGCATGTGCAAATTCCTAAAAACCCTCCGGCCGGCCGGGATATACATATCATGAGACATGAGGGATTAGACTAGATGCCGATCGATAGCTCACCCTCACACTCATGTAGTCTATGCATGAATACAATGACAATTATAGGATCTGAAGTGTGTGCCTCTATCATCTATAGCCCACCAAAATTCCGAAAATTGATAATATGCACCAGCAACTTGCTAGTGTGGTTAACGGCCGCCAGTCATGGAGCACACACCATTTCTCTCGGCGGAGCTTCGGCGACGACGACAGTTAAGAAGAGCATGCGATGAGGCGATCTTTGTACATTTTCCTTCTTGGGGGCTCTTTTCTGCTGTTATGTCCCTTTCTGCGTTTCTTCTCGGTGCATGCAGCGGAACACGCACACACTATCTGTGGTGTACGGTGTACATGCATGCAGCAGCATCGACGTTCCCGGCGGCCCGCCGGTGGCGTGTAGGCCGGCTCCGACGGACCATGGTCACCACGATCCTGAATGGATGGGAGCGTGCTTGTCATCTGAGCTCCTACTCCTCGTCGTCGTCGTTTCCGGAGGCGGAGCAGGAGGCGCCGCCGCAGGTGCTTGCGGCGACGTCGGTGACGCGCAGCCCAGTGTCGTAGACCGCGCCGGCCAGCCACTCCACGGGGAGCACTACACCCTCGGTTCGAAGCCACTTGCCGCCGGAGCCGGCGGTCACGACGAGCCGGAGCCGCAGCGGGCCGGCCGGCGCGCGCGACGTGCGCCACACCCCCGGGGCCCCCTCGCGCCGCGTCATGTACTGCCATGTAGTCGGCGACGGTGTGGCCGCACTCTGGGTCGTGGCACCAGGAATTTCCGCCCGCGCAACCTCGACGGCGACGATGTCGGTCTGGCCGCCCTGGTAGAGGAACCTGACGGCGAGGTGGCCCTTGTCCCTGCTGCTCGTCTCCTCCACCCTCACCGCCAGGTTCTTCCCTTTGTAGGCGCAAGGTATCCTCCTGAAGTCGACGTCGATGGCCGCGTCCACCGAGCTCGCCAGCTGACCACCGTCACCGGCAGTAGTCAAGGCGGCGAAGGCATCGTTGTTGAGCATGAACCGCCCGCCGCCTCCTGTGCTGTTCGTCTCCGGCACGTCGGCGACGACGACGACCTTGACGCCGCCCTCCGCGCACGCGCTCCTCCGGCCCCTGCACCTCAGCTGGTAGCATGCGCCGCAAACCCGGCCGCGGCGGAAGAATCCAGCACTCACGACCGCAATGTGGAATCCCGCGTCCGCAAGCTCATCCGCCACCGCCGCCGGGCCACCGTACCCGCACGCGGCACCGGTGAGGGTGGCGTCGGCGGCGTCGGGAGGCAGGAGGGAGGCGGTGGACCGCGGAGCGCACCAGTCGCAGCGGTACGATGGACTAGCAGAGTAGCAGGCCACAGGGGACACCAAGACGAGGAAAAGTAGAAGGTGGGCAAATGCGACGGCGGTGGCCATGATGGAAAATGGGGAATGGAGAAGATAGCTAGCTATGGAAAGGAAGGTGGAAGGTGCTTAATTAGTCTCGTCCGATTAGGACATGGATACACGATATATAGATGGATGGATGGATGTGCCTGTCGCTGTATGAAAGCTGGTCCGCCATTTTATTTTGACTAGTACGTATAACCAACCGTGTAGTACTAGTACGTGCAGATTGTATGGCCTCTCGATCATGTCCATGGTATCTTTTTTCTTTTCTTTTTTGATGGAGTGTCCATGGTGTCTGATAAAAATATATGACATGCACAGGGAAATAATTGCAATTTCATGTCAAATTGCACTAGATTTTAATATCCGACAATAATTACATTATAAGTATATTTTGTCCAAAACCGTTGGATATACGATTTCTTCGAAAGTTCAGCAGCAATGCCTAAGGACGGTAAGGGCATCTTCAATGTTGACCCGCGAATTTGCTCCGGCATCTGTCCATGGGCTGGGGACCAGTCCGCGAATCCGGATCCATCAAACGTTGTCCACATACATTTCAAACACCTATTCAACTAGCCAGACGAAATTCAGGCAAACACGGTAGATTTTCATATAAACCGGAAGAGATTCATGCAAACAAGGACATTTTTATTACATTTCGAACATTTATTAAAGAAAGAGTGTTCCGACCCCAAACCTGTCCTATGACAGCGATCGGCGTCGTCCACTTTCTTTGTATTCCACATCGGCGACAACGTCCTCCATCTGCCGTCTTCATGAATGGTGGAGGGGTTCAAGACCCATGAAATGGAGGTGTGGTCTCCGGCGGGAAAGAGTAGAACATGGGAGACGGACCGGCCCACTTGGGAGACAATGCCCTGCTGCTTCGATTGCCCTACTCATCCTCAGAGGAGTCTGCGACCTGTCCGTCGCCGGCGCTGGTGCACTGAGGTCGGTGATGGACCTGGAAGGTCCGTCACTGTCCACCTGCCACGTGCAACCCCGAAAGGTGGACGGCGGTGGGTAGGACGCGCAGCTGGCGGTCGCATTCGCGTCCGGCTGTCTTGGAACTTCTTTGCGAGTGGCGCGCATAGCCTCGTAGAGCGTGTGTTGCTCCACTACGAAGTTCGGGCGAGCCGCGGCCACGGCTACCTTGGTTACTCGCTCGCCGTAGATTTGGCCCTCCGCCATCCGGTGCTGCTCGAGGACGAATCGGTTGTACCTCTGCTCCTCATGCGTCTACCAGAACACCGATATAGGAGCCCGCGCAGGCTGCTCCACCTCCGCCATGGCGGCGTCGTAGTGTACCTGCACATGCTCCATGGTCAGGCCGGCAAGCACCAGCGCCATGTCGTCGGAGCACATGGGGTCGTCGTGAGACCTCAGACGAGCTGGCCGGCATGCCCTGCTTGTTTCGCCTGGCATGGCGGGACTACCAGGTGGCTCCAAGGGTGGCCACCTCATGCTTCATCTCTGGTGAAAGACTATCCCACAGAGCTTGACCACTCGTGGTCATAGCGGATGTGGAGCAAAGGAGGATGTGTTCTTGTGCGTAGTTAGCTAGATGTGGCCGTCTTTAAATAACGGATTCCGGTGAGGCCAAGTGTTTGGGTGCGTCAATGCGCAGCGCAGGAGTTGGTTCCTTGGTGAGGGAGCCTGCTTAATGGCGGCATATAGACGGACGGACATTGAATGGACGTGCTAGATATATGTCCTGTCCCGTATAACATACATCTCTCTGGCATTGAACAGACGCGGACACCGGGGACGCGGCGCCGGCGGCGCTGCGGAGCGGCTGCTCTACAGCAGCATGAATGCGGGCAGCTGGCGCCGGACGGAAACACACGCATATGCGGGAGGAGGGTTTTTAGTGGGCCAGAATAGTCAGGAGCGGTTCGCACGCCCGCTATGCCCCCCCCCCTCCATACTTTGTCTCTGGTTTGCGGGAAAAGTGGTTCTGGACCGCTTCGCGGGCCGATACAAGCCCGCGTAGGATGGCTTCCGTCGTCCAAACCGCATGATCCGAATGTATACGAGTGATTTGAGGGTCGGCGTGGGAGGGACAAAAAAAATTAAAAAATGCTAGACTTACGTACGGATGTTAGGTCACCTATGTAAACTTCCATTCCCTCTAACTAAACATTCCCGCTCCCCGCAAAAAAGAAAAAAGAAAGAAAAAATAAACATTCCCTCTGATTTTCAGGTGAGCCCCAACCCTCTCTAACGCCCAATTAAAGCCTGCCAAATCATCCCATACGTAGGTTAAGTAAGAACTTCTTCATAGATGTAGCATTGCTCCAAAAAGATAAGATAGGGAGCCATTGTCACGGGAAGCTGGGGGGCCAAACTGAGCGGTGTATTATTTGACACATGCGAACGGTGGGCACCGACGGCCGTACGTACGTACATACGCACACACACGGGCGGCAGAAGTGCCGCAACACCGCTGGTTGAATTGGGGGCCGTACGTTGAAGGATGAGCAGGCCGGGAATCATCGGCGACGTCGACCGGCCGGCCGGCCGACCACGGCATGTATTATTGTACAACACGTATTGAACTCGAAGTTTAACTAAAACAAATGTTGGTTGATTAGTCAACCAAGGAAGATCTTCACAGCTGCATTAACAAGAGATGAATGGATCGACCGAGTTAAATTTTTTTTTTGCGCTGGTAAAATAGCTTTATTCCATATGCATAGTTGGAAGCAGGAGTAGATCAGATCGTCAGGAGAGCCTCTGTTAGAGCTGTGAGCTAAGCGTGGCTTAGATGTTTTTCGATGCCACTAACTAGCGAATGTCAGATTTTTAAGCAATCTCAGCAAACGCCCTTAGGATTGTCGGATCTCGATCGAATGCATGAAACTCTTTTTTATTCTACATGGCAATTTTTGCTTTAGATGGCAAATCCCTTGTAACAGCATGGCCATTTTATCTATTTTCACATGACAATTCTGGGCATTCGCTGAGAAATCAATCTTCGTTTTTTAAACATTTTTTATGTTTTTTCAGGGGAATCTTAGATGGTTAGGTTCCTTATGATGAAACCAGCCCATCCGAATTTGAGTTTTAGACTTGATATGGATGATCGCATATTTTATTAATTTATTTCAGCCGCTGCGGCGCTATTAATTATTTCAGGGGTATGACGTGTCTGCCGGCTAAAGATCTGCATGTCGGCTCAGTCTTTTCGAATGTGCTCATAGACATAAGGTTTATGTGTGTGTTCATAAAAGTAAATGTGCGTATACGTCTTTTTCATAAAAGAAAACAGTGCGATTAATGTTGCTCATTTGCACGGAGAACTGGAGATCCCGTAGCTGTGTCTGAAAAATGCTTTACTCGATCAAGAGGCTGCTTAGTATTCTGACGCTGGCGCTGCAGATATCGGTCCTGGCAGATTTGATCCCCGAAGAATATACGACTACTTGCTACCTGAATGCACGTCACCTTAGTGGTCTACTAGTGGCGATACGTACACTTCCAACGAGTCAATGATGTTCAACGATATGCATGGGCGCGAGGTATCTCTAGGATTTGGACCCGATGAGCTTGATTTGGCCGGCGCCCGACTCACGCGCACACCCACCCACCCACTATATATGTCTGCGTGCACGTCCCATTCAGAGAAGAAATGCACGGCAATGATCAGTCTCGGGTGCATGCAACTGGCCACTAACGTCCACGCACCAGCACTCGCTAGTTCCCATTGTGTCATGGAGGCCGCACTATTTGTACGACTAGCCCACCACACTGGCCGGCTAAATATCCCATGTGTTACCACGTGAGACATGTAATAAGCAATCTAAACTATTTAAAAGGAAAACTACTCGTGAGTTGTGACGGATTAACAGTCTGTTCCACGCCCTTGTCCTCGGATTACAATCTTTACTTTGTGAAAAACGGCAAAGACCATATATTAAGTAGTAAACCATTATGAACATATCTTTATCAAAATTAAAAAATAGGACCAAATTCTTGAAGGCGCCAAAGTCTTCTTCCTCCTGCATCCACCGATGACACGCCACGAGCAAAGCTCGTTGCTGCCTCTAAGCCTTAGTATCAAGGGAGCAAACTTGTTGAAACCCAACAACGTCTAGAAGTTGTGACCAGAAAGTTGTCTGTTTACCGCAATCTACATCGTAAATCGTTGTCCCAAAGAAGAAACACTACAGAGAGCCTAGATAACACCAAAAACCAAAACAAGAGCCCTCCCACATGCAAAGGCCAACATCCACTGCGCCTCCATGGCCCAGAGGCCACGTAATCTTACCTGTTCTCTGCTGCCGCCATCAGCTAATCTTCTTCCATCTGCTGGTGATCACGTTTGTATATGTACCGAGAGCCACATGCACAAACCGTCCTAGAAGTATATTCACAAGTATGGCGTGTCTGCCATGATGATATCTAATCTATGTGCTAAAACTTGGCATAATAGTTTCCTAAGGCAACTGGTAAGAACATATCTCCATGATTACGCTAAACCACCTTTGAAACAACACATATAGATTATACTTAACTACATGTCTCGAGGATCATGCCATCTTTGTTTGATAGTATCTGATTCCTGAATACTTGAAATAGCAAGAGTAATCAATGGTTGATACTCAGTCATGATTAGTTAGCAGCTATGGACGGTTGCTTGCACACAATTGTTTTTTCTTAATCTCATTTTATGGAGAAAAAACACAGGTCCCAAAGGAGATCTTTTCTGTTCCAAATTGCAAGTATTGGTTCTTCATTTCAACTAGGGAACCAACACACCGATATATCTCCGGGGTGGTTTAGTATTTATCATGACATATTTGATTCCTCTGATAAGAAAAGAAAATAGCCAACATATCAGCAATGCCACATGCTGCACCAACACAACACATGCTCCATATCACAAATCGAAAGTATCCTAATGAAAAATAAACCATACACAAAACTATCCTAACATGTTATAAATGTGTATGTGATATGGAGCATGGCACATTTGAATGCTATGCATGCGTGCCCACTAATTTCGTAGGATTTCAGACGCATCTGTATCGCAATGGCTTTTCTCGTATGGATGTGGTATGATTCACAAGATTTAGACCCTTGTTTTTTTGCTAAGTTCCTATTTTGGAGAAGAAGTATCATTCACTAAATTAAACATATTCTTAAACTTTTCATTGTTTTGCTGTCGTTTTCTCAATTGGATGATTTAAAGATACATAACATTCCAAACATGTATTTTCGTTGTTGTCGTGAAAATCATGAATTCTTTTTCTTCATATTCCTGTGTGTTTAGAAACCTCGTTCTACATGTGGTTCAGGGTTAAGGCCAGTTCTTTTGAGACTTATGGGTACAGTGGCAGAGCTACGCATGGGCAAAGGCGCAAAGCTGTGCAACGGCCCGCCCAACACACACGAAAAAAAGTGAAACGTGAGGGCAAATTAGGCTATCGAGGGCAATTTGTATATGTTTTTCTCTGTCCTAGCTCGCACATGCCTGCCTAGGTTTTCCTAGCTAGCTCTGCCACTGTATGGGTAGCTGCCAAAATAAGTTACCCTGTACCCAGCTTATTCTGCCTCTACCCAAAAATAAACAAAACATGTGTGCGCACGTATTGAACACAAAGTTTACTTGACTAAAGCAGTTTGTCGAAACAACGTCGTCATCAGATTTGCCATGAAAAATAGTTTTGCACATATAAATCATTTAATCACTTGTGTTTACAAAAATAAAAATTGATCGCTGGAGACCACACAAGGCCGAAAGCGTGATCCACTTTGACATGATCTTAACTGCTAATCCGGCGTCGCCTTCAACTAATATTCTGTGATCCGCTGGTAATCCGTATTTGTATACTAGGCCACACGCGCTAACCCAAAGTATCACAAATCACATGTAGACGACGTGCCTCCCATGATGACACTTAATCTTATCTTTGTGCTAAAACCTGGCATGATAGTTTTCCTAAGGCAGCCGGTGAGAACAAATCTCAGTGATTATGACCCACCACCTTTGAAACAACACATACGAATTGTACTTAACTACATTTCTCGAGGATCATGCCATCTTTGTTTGTTGATATATGATCCCTGACAGGTTTAGATCCCTGAATACTCCAAATAGCAAATCCTAATCAATGACTCATTCGCTATTATATACAAATGATTGTTAGCAGCTATGGAGAGTTCCTAGCACACACTTTTTTTAATCTTATTGAGTCAATTACACCCAGATGTCTGAACTTGGCGATAAAAGTCAGTTTGATGCTAAAACTTGTTGCATACATTGAATTAGTGACAGAACCTGGCTTGGGCGTTTAGCTACGGTGCTAATCATGTTTGTATACGTATAGAGTGATGATTAGGCGCGCCAACATGGCGAGGGACCTAGTGTCAGTCACGGAAAGGCACGGCAAGGCGTGTGCTGTATTTTTTTGCGTAATCCCTCCTAGAATTTTATTTTTCTCACAAGAAAACCCCTCAATGTTTTATTCTTGAAAAAACAACTTAACGTCACTATGACAATTGGGCCCCACCCGTCGGGGCACATTACAAAGAGGAAATTGGGATGCAAAATGTTGCGCCGCACAGGGTCGAACGTACGAGCTGTTGTCAACTGGCCGGACTAAGTCTCACTTTCTGTTCAAATGGGTTTTCTACCCTTAACGGCCTGCAGCCGAGTATGCACATAAGACTTAAATGGGCTGCAGTCACCACGGCCCATTTACACACGTTAGTTTTCTTTCTTTCTTAGAATTCTATAAAAATATGTAAATTAAAATAATATACATACCTATAAATTAAATTACTTAAAATAATGTTCATGTAATTTAAAAAACATTATTTTGAAACAGTGTTCACATAATTTTAAAAAATCTTAGTTAAAATATGTTCATGTTATCCTTAATAATATTCACATATTATTTATCATTTTTATATAACTAAAAACAATATTTAAGCATTAAAGTAATTTTCATGAATTATGATAAAATTATTAATGTATTCAGAAAAATATTCATTATTTTCAGCCTATATTTATGCATTCGCAAAACTATTCTTGTATTCACTTTACGAGAAATATTATTACTAAAAATAATATTCATGTAATTTTAGAAAATAATAATTTATTATTTGAAAAAACTATTTTACATAATTAAAATAATAAATATGAATTATAATAGTATATATGAATAAAAAACTATCATGTGAAAAATTGGTCGCATTTACTGCAACCCATTTAAGCCCCATGTTTGTGGTTGCCTATAGGTCAATAAGATGGCCGCCCCTATTTCTCGCTTTAGGCACCTCCTATACGCCGCATTATGAAGTCGGGGCTTCGCATAGGGCAGACTCCGACTGGGTCAGCCCACACATGAGCTGCGAGCAGTGTAAAGAAAGTAAGAAAAAGGCAGAGGCTCACACACGATTCAATCTGGCGATCACTGTGCTGCAAAGATAGGTAGCTAGCCACTGCGCCTTACTAGTCTTAGTGGTACACATGCAACGTATTTTCTCTTTTTTAGTCATTTCATGAAAATACTAAATAAACATTTTCTAAAGGAGGCGACTAACGGCCGGACGGCAGGAAATTAACAACGGATCCGCACGATCTAACCCCACCTCGCTCCCGCGACTTACGATATCACTAATCACACATGCAGTGCAAACTTCCTCGCGTGCATATGTAAACTCCCTCCTGTTAGAGAATAGTTGCATGCAGAAAAAACAAAAAAGATGAGGTCATCAAAGAATCCATCTAAAAATAATATTCAAAATGATTTATAGCTCAAACTGCCACTCCGATCAAAGAATTGTTTTTACATAAAAGATTCGCCATGACGAGACTTTTTTTAGGTCAAAAATTACTAGACCCGGACTAAGTAAGTTGTCACGTCTATGATACATAAGTTACCTTCATATTTACAAAGAAATTACCGGGCCATCAAAAGTGATCCTCCAATTCTCCCATATGCAAATGAATTAGAAGACCGAAACGTTGATGTCATCCTTGATTCCCCCTTATTTTCAAACTTCAAAATGTTTTGTAGCTCAAACCTTCGGTCCGGTCAAAAAAATCGTTTTCACATAAAAACACGCCACGGCGAGATCTTCAAAACTAGATCCTATGTTGATACACTAGTAGAAAAGGTGGCAACGGTCCAGGCCAGGTCAGCCCATTAGTCCCGGGTCAATCTAGAACCGGGACCAATGGGGGCATTGGACCCGGTTCGTGAGCCCAGGGGGCCGGCCGGGCCACGTGGGCCATTGGTCCCGGTTCGTCTGGACCTTTTGGTCCCGGTTGGTGGGACGAACTGGGACCAATGGGCCTGGCTCCTGGCCCACCATCATTGGTCCCGGTTCGTGGCATGAAACGAGACCAAAGGCTCCCATTTAGTCCCGGTTCATGCCACGAACCGGGACCAGTGGTGCTGCCTATATATACCCCTCGCGCCAGAGCAGAGCACTCCAGTGCTCTGTTTTTCTGGGCCGGCGAGGGGAGGGGTTTGTGGTGCTCTAGCTCACCTCCTATGCACATGAGGTGTTCGATGAAATGCCCGAGACACACTAGTTAGGCTTTCTCCTCTCGAAGCTCGACCTCAAAGCTCCATTTTCCTCAAGATTTGTCTAGATTTAGCGGTCCGTCACGCCCCACCCCCGTCTTCACCGCCATCGATCACCAGCGCCGATCTCATCACCGACACCACCGTGGTGAGCCTCTTGTTCTTATCTTCTTTCTGAGGGTACGTAGACAACACTCTCCCCTCTCGTTGCTATGCATCACCATGATCTTGCGTGTGCGTAGAATTTTTTTTTAAATTACTACGTTCCCCAACAGTGGCATCCGAGCCTAGGTTTTTATGGTTTGATGTTATATGCACGAGTAGAACACAAGTGAGTTGTGGGCGATATAAGTCATACTGCCTATCAGCATGTCACTTTGGTTCGGCGGTATTGTTGGATGAAGCGGCCCGGACCGACATTACGCGTACGCTTACGCGAGACTGGTTCCACCGCCGTGCTTTGCACACAGGTGGCTGGCGGGTGTCAGTTTCTCCAACTTTAGTTGAACCGAGTATGGCTACGCCCGGTCCTTGCGAAGGTTAAAACGGAGTCTATTTGACAAACTATCGTTGTGGTTTTGATGCGTAGGTGAGATTTGTTCTTGCTTAAGCCCGTAGCAGCCACGTAAAACTTGCAACAAACAAAGTAGAGGACGTCTAACTTGTTTTTTCAGGGCATGTTGTGATGTGATATGGTCAAGACATGATGCTAAATTTTATTGTATGAGATGATCATGTTTTGTAACCGAGTTATCGGCAACTGGCAGGAGCCATATGGTTGTCGCTTTATTGTATGCAATGCAATCGCCCTGTAATGCTTTACTTTATCACTATGCGGTAGCGATAGTCGTAGTAGCATAAGATTGGCGAGACGACAACGATACTATGATGGAGATCAAGGTGTCGCGCCGGTGACAATGGTGATCATGACGATGCTTTGGAGATGGAGATCAGAAGCACAAGATGATGATGGCCATATCATATCACTTATATTGATTGCATGTGATGTTTATCTTTTTATGCATCTTATCTTGCTTTGATTGACGCTAGCATTATAAGATGATCTCTCACTAAATTATCAAGAAGTGTTCTCCCTGAGTATGCACCGTTGCCAAAGTTCGTCGTGCCCAGACACCACGTGACGATCGGGTGTGATAAGCTCTACGTCCATCTACAACGGGTGCAAGCCAGTTTTGCACACGCAGAATACTCGGGTTATACTTGACGAGCCTAGCATATGCAGATATGGCCTCGGAACACAGAGACCGAAAGGTCGAGCGTGAATCATATAGTAGATATGATCAACATAATGATGTTCACCATTGAAGACTAATCCATTCCACGTGATGATCAGTTGTGGTTTAGTTGATTTGGATCACATGATCACTTAGAAGATTAGAGGGATGTCTTTCTAAGTGGGAGTTCTTAAGTAATATGATTAATTGAACTTTAATTTATCATGAACTTAGTCCTGGTAGTATTAGCATATCTATATTGTAGATCAATAGCTCGCGTTGTTGCTTTCATATGTTTATTTTGACATGTTCCTAGAGAAAATTGTGTTGAAAAATGTCAGTAGCAATGATGCGGATTGGATCCGTATTCTGAGGTTTATCCTCATTGCTGCACAGAAGAATTATGTCCTTGATGCACCGCTAGGTGACAGACCTATTGCGGGAGCAGATGCAGACGTTATGAACGTTTGGCTAGCTCAATATGATGACTACTTAATAGTTTAGTGCACCATGCTTAACGGCTTAGAATCGGGACTTCAAAGACGTTTTGAACGTCATGGACCATACGAGATGTTCCAGGAGTTGAAGTTAATATTTCAAGCAAATACCCGAGTTGAGAGATATGAAGTCTCCAACAAGTTCTATAGCTAAAAGATGGAGTAGAATCGCTCAACTAGTGAGCATGTGCTCAGATTGTCTGGGTACTACAATCGCTTGAATCAAGTGGGAGTTAATCTTCTAGATAAAATAGTGATTGACAGAATTCTCTAGTCACCATCACCAAGTTAGTAGAACTTCGTGATGAACTATAATATGCAAGGGATAACGGAAACAATTCCCAAGCTCTTCGTGATGCTAAAATCGACGAAGGTAGAAATCAAGAAAAACATCAAGTGTTGATGGTAGACAAGACCACTAGTTTCAAGTAAAGGGCAAAGGAAAAAGGGGAACTTCAAGAAGAACAGCAAGCAAGTTGCTGCTCAAATGAAGAAACCCAAGTCTGGTCCTAAGCCTGAGACTAAGTGCTTCTACTGCAAAGGGATTGGCATTGGAAGCGGAACTACCCCAAGTATTTGGTGGATAAGAAAGGATGGCAAAGTAAACAAAAGTATATTTGATATACATGTTATTGATGTGTACTTTACTAGTGTTCATAGCAACCCCTCAGTATTTGGTACTAGTTCAGTTGCTATGATTAGTAACTCGAAACGGGAGTTGCAGAATGAACAGAGACTAGTTAAGGGTGAAGTGACGATGAAAGTTGGAAGTAGTTCCAAGATTGATATGATCATCATCGCACACTCCCTATACTTTCGGGATTAGTGTGGAACCTAAATAAGTGTTATTTGGTGTTGAGCATGAATATGATTTGATCATGTTTATTGCAATACGGTTATTCATTTAAGTAAGAGAATAAATTGTTGTTCTGTTTACATGAGTAAAACCTTCTATGGTCATACACACCAACAAAATGGTTTGTTGGATCTCGATCGTAGTGATACACATATTCATAATATTGAAGCCAAAAGATGCGAAGTTAATAATGATAGTGCAACTTATTTGTGGCACTGCAGTTTAGGTCATATTGGTGTAAAGCGCATGAAGAAACTCCATGCTGATGGGATTTTGGAATCACTTGATTAGGAATCACTTGATGCTTGCGAACCATGCATTATGGGCAAGATGACTAAAGACACCGTTCTCCTGAACAGTAGAGCGAGCAACTGACTTATTGGAAATAATACATATTGATGTATGCGATCCAATGAGTGTTGAGGCTCACAGCAAGTATCATTATTTTCTGACCTTCACAGATGATTTAAGCAGATATGAGCATATCTACTTGATGAAACATAAGTCTGAAAAGTTCAGAGTATTTCAGAGTGAAGTGGAGAATCATCGTAACAAGAAAATAAAAGATTCTACAATATGATCGTGGAGGAGAATATTTGAGTTACGAGTTTGGTCTTCAATTAAAACAATGTGGAATAGTTTCACAAACTCATGCCACCTGGAACACCACAACATAATGGTGTGTCCGAACGTCATAACCGTACTTTATTGGATATAGTACAATCTATGATGTTTCTTACCGACTAACCAATATCGTTTTGGGATCATGCATTAGAGACAGCTGCATTCACGTTTAAAAGGGCACCATCTAAGTCCGTTGAGATGACACAATCTGAACTGTGGTTTAGCAAGAAACCAAAGTTGTCGTTTCTTAAAGTTTGAGATTGTGATGCTTATATGAAAACGTTTCATCCTGATAAGCTCAAACCCAAATCGGAAAAATATGTCTTCATAGGATACCCAAAGGAGACTGTCAGGTACGCCTTCTATCACAGATCCGAAGGCAAGACATTCGTTGCCAAGAATGGATCCTTTCTAGAGAAGGAGGTTTCTCTCGAAAGAAGTGAGTGGGAGGAAAGTAGAACTTGATGTGGTAACTGTACCTGCTCCCTTATTGGAAAGTAGTTCATCACAGAAATCTGTTCGTGTGACTACTACACCAATTAGTGAGGAAGCTAATGATGATGATCATGTAACTTCAGATCAAGTTACTACCGAATCTCGTAGGTAAACCAGAGTGAGATCCGCACCAGAGTGGTACGATAATCCTGTTCTGCAAGTCATGTTACTAGACCATGACGAACTTGCGAACTATGAGGAAGCGATGATGAGCCCAGATTCCGCGAAATGGTTTGAGGCCATGAAATCTGAGATAGGATCCATGTATGAAAACAAAGTATGGACTTTGGTTGACTTGCCCGATGATCGGCAAGAAATTGAGAATAAATGGATCTTCAAGAGGAAGACGAACGCTGATAGTAGTGTTACTATCTACAAAGCTAGAATTGTCGCAAAAGGTTTTCGACAAGTTCAAGGTGTTGACTACAATGAGAATTTCTCACTCGTATCTATGCTTTAGTCTGTCCGAATCATGTTAACAATTGCCGCATTTTATGAAATCTGGCAAATGGATAAACAAAAACTGCATTCCTTAATGGATTTATTAAAGAAGAGTTGTATACGATGCAACTAGAAGGTTTTGTCGATCCTAAAGGTGTTAACTAAATATGCAAGCTTCAGCGATCCATCTATGGACTGGTGCAAGCATCTTGGAGTTGGAATATAAGCCTTGATGAGTTGATCAAAGCATATAGTTTTATACAGACTTGCGGTGAAGTCTGTATTTACAAGAAAGTGAGTGGGAGCACTACAACATTTCTGATAAGTATATATGAATGACATATTGTTGATCAGAAATAATGTAGAATTATTCTGCAAAGCATAAAGGAGTATTTGAAAGGAGTTTTTCGAAGAAGGACCTCGGTGAAACTGCTTACATATTGAGCATCAAGATCTATAGAGATAGATCAAGATGCTTGATAAGTTTTTTCAATGAATACATACCTTGACAAGATTTTGAAGTAGTTCAAAATGGAACAGTCAAAGAAAGAGTTCTTGCCTGTGTTACAAGGTGTGAAATTGAGTAAGACTCAAAGCCCGACCACGGCAGAAGATAAAAAAGAGAATGAAAGTCATTCGCTATGCCTCAGCCATAGGTTCTATAAAGTATGCCATGCTGTGTACCAGATCTATTGTATACCCTACACTGAGTTAAGCAAGGGAGTACAATGGTGATCTAGGAGTAGATCACTGGACAGCGGTCAAAGTTATCCTTAGTGGAATAAGGATATGTTTCTCGATTATGGAGGTGACAAAAGGTTCGACGTAAAGAGTTACACCGATTCAAGTTTTGACACCGATCTGGATGACTCTAAGTCTCGATCCAGATACATATTGAAAAGTGGGAGCAATTATCTAGAATAGCTCCTCGCAGAGTATTGTTGACATAGAAATTTGCAAAATACATACGGATCTGAATGTGGCAGACCCATTGACTAAGATTCTCTCACAAGCAAAACATGATCACACCTTAGTACTCTTTGGGTGTTAATCACATAGCTATGTGAACTAGATTATTGACTCTAGTAAACCCTTTGGGTGTTGGTCACATGATGATGTGAACTATGGGTATTAATCACATGGTGATGTGAACTATTGCTGTTAAATCACATGCTAATGTGAACTAGATTATTGACTCTAGTGCAAGTGGGAGACTGAAGGAAATATGCCCTAGAGGCAATAATAAAGTTATTATTTATTTCCTTATTTCATGATAAATGTTTATTATTCATGCTAGAATTGTATCAACCGGAAACATGATGCATGTGTGAATACATAGACCAACAGAGTGTCACTAGTATGCCTCTACTTGACTAGCTCGTTGATCAAAGATGGTTATGTTTCCTAGCCATAGACATGAATTGTCATTTGATTAACGGGATCACATCATTAGGAGAATGATGTGATTGACATGACCCATTCCATTAGCTTAGCACCCGATCGTTTAGTATGTTGCTATTGCTTTCTTCATGACTTATACATGTTCCTTTGACTATGAGATTATGCAACTCCCGTTTGCCGGAGGAACACTTTGTGTGCTACCAAACGTCACAATGTAACTGGGTGATTATAAAGGAGCTCTACAGGTGTCCCCAAAGGTAGATGTTGGGTTGGCGTATTTCGAGATTAGGATTTGTCACTCCGATTGTCGGAGAGGTATCTCTGGGCCCTCTCGGTAATGCACATCACATAAGCCTTGCAAGCATTGCAACTAATGAGTTAGTTGCGAGATGATGTATTACGGAACGAGTAAAGAGACTTGCCGGTTACAAGATTGAACTAGGTATTGGATACCGACGATCGAATCTCGGGCAAGTAACATAGCGATGACAAAGGGAACAACGCATGTTGTTATGCGGTCTGACCGATAAAGATCTTCGTAGAATATGTAGGAACCAATATGGGCATCCAGGTCCCGCTATTGGTTATGGACCGGAGACGTGTCTCGGTCATGTCTACATTGTTCTCGAACCGTAGGGTCCGCACGCTTAAGGTTTCGATGACAGTTATATTATGAGTTTTGATGTACCGAAGGAGTTCGGAGTCCCGGATGAGATCGGGGACATGACGAGGAGTCTCGAAATGGTCGAGACGTAAAGATCGATGTATTGGACGACTATATTCAGACATCGGAAAGGTTCTGAGTGATTCGGGTATTTTCGGGAGTACCGGGGAGTTACGGGAATACGGGGGAAGAAGTATATGGGCCTTATTGGGCTTTAGGGGAGAGGGAGAGGCAGGCCGCGCGCCCCCCCCCATTGGCTAGTCCGAATTGGACTAGGGGGAGGGGCGGCGCCCCCTCCTTCCTTCTCTTCCCTCTTCCCCTTCCTTGTCTCCTACTCCTACTACATAGAAGGACTCCTAGTTGGACTAGGAAAGGGGGAATCCTACTCCCGGTGGGAGTAGGACTCCCTAGGGCGCACCATAGAGAGAGGGCCGACCCTCCGCTCCTCCACTCCTTTATATACGGGGGCAGGGGGCACCCCATAGACAAGTTGATCTTCGTGATCGTTCCTTAGCCGTGTGCGGTGCCCCCTCCACGATATTACACCTCGGTCATATTGTAGCGGTGCTTAGGCGAAGCCCTGCGACGGTTGAACATCAAGATCGTCACCACGCCGTCGTGCTGACGGAACTCCTCTCCGAAGCTTTGCTGGATCGGAGCCCGGGGTGCGTCATCGAGTTGTACATGTGTCAAGAACTTGGAGGTGCCGGAGTAACAGTGCTTGGATCGGTTGGACCGGGAAGACGTAGGACTACTTCCTCTACGTTGCGTCAACGCTTCCGCTTCGGTCTACGAGGGTACGTAGACAACACTCTCCCCTCTCGTTGCTATGCATCACCATGATCTTGCGTGTGCGTAGGAATTTTTTTGAAATTACTACGTTCCCCAACAGTATACCCTCTAGGATTGGAGGTGGAGAAGATACATGCATGCCCTAATGACTGCAACCTATACCGCGGTGCATACAAGGATCTGAACGCATGCCCGGTATGCGGTGCATTGCGGTATAAGATCAGACAAGATGACCCTGGTGATGTTCACGGCGAGCCCCGCAGGAAGAGGGTTCCTGCGAAGGTGATGTGGTATGCTCCTATAATACCACGGTTGAAACATCTGTTCAGAAACGGAGAGCATGCCAAGTCGATGCGATGGTACAGTGAGGACCGTAAGAAAGACGGGAAGTTGAGAGCACCCGCTGACGGGTCGCAGTGGAGAAAAATCATGAGAAAGTACTGGGATGAGTTTGCAAAGGACCCAAGGAACGTATGGTTTGCTTTAAGCGCGGATGACATTAATCCTTTCGGGGAGCAGAGCAGCAATCACAACACCTGGCCTGTGACTCTATGTATGTATAACCTTCCTCCTTGGATGTGCATGAAGCGGAAGTTCATTATGATGCCAGTTCTCATCCAAGGCCCTAAGCAACCCGGCAACGACATTGATGTGTACCTAAGGCCATTAGTAGAAGAACTATTACAGCTGTGGAATGGAAACGGTGTATGTACGTGGGATGAGCACAGACAAGAGGAATTTAACCTAAAGGCGTTGCTGTTCGTGACCATCAACGATTGGCCCGCTCTCAATAACCTTTCAGGACAGACAAACAAAGGATACCACGCAGGCACACACTGTTTAGATGACACTGAAAGTATATACCTGGACAAATGCAGGAAGAATGTGTACCTGGGCCATCGTCGATTTCTTCCGACCAACCATCAATGTCGAAAGAAAGGCAAGCATTTCAAAGGCGAGGCAGATCACCGGAAGAAGCCCGCCATGCGTACCGGTGATCACGTACTTGCTATGGTCAATGATTGACACGTAATCTTTGGAAAGGGTCCCGGCGCACTAGCTGTTCCGAATGACGCTGAGGGACACGCACCCATGTGGAAGAAGAAATCTATATTTTGGGACCTACCCTACTGGAAAGACCTAGAGGTCCGCTCTTCAATCGACGTGATGCACGTGACGAAGAACCTTTGTGTGAACCTGCTAGGCTTCTTCGGCGTGTATGGAAAGACAAAAGATACACCTGAGGCATGGGAGGACCTGCAACGTTTCCACGAAAAAGACGGCAGGCCTCCGAAGCAGTATGCAGGTCCTGCGAGCTACGCTCTTACGAAAGAAGAGAAAGAAATCTTCTTTGAATGCCTGGTCAGTATGAAGGTCCCGACTGGCTTCTCGTCGAATATAAAGGGAATAACAAATATCCCAGAGAAAAAGTTCCAGAACCTAAAGTCTCATGACTGCCACGTGATTATGACGCAACTGCTTTTGGTTGCATTGAGGGGGCTTCTACCAGAAAATGTCCGATTAGCCATTGTGAAGCTATGTGCATTCCTCAATGCAATCTCTCAGAAGGTGATCGATCCAGAAATGGTACCAAGGCTAAGGAGTGATGTGGCGCAATGTCTTGTCAGTTTCGAGCTTGTGTTCCCACGATCCTTCTTCAATATCATGACGCATGTCCTAGTTCATTTAGTCGACGAGATTGTCGTTCTGGGGCCCGTATTTCTACACAATATGTGCCCCTTTGAAAGGTTCATGGGAGTCCTAAAGAAATATGTCCGTAACCGCGCTAGGCCAGAGGGAAGCATCTCCATGGGCCATCAAACAGAGGATGTCATCGGGTTTTGTGTTGACTTCATTCCTGGCCTTAAGAAGATAGGTCTCCCAAAATCGCGGTATGAGGGAAGACTGACTGGGAAAGGCACGCTAGGAGCGGACTCAATAATATGCAGGGACGGGCATTCTTGGTCTCAAGCACACTACACAGTTCTACAGAACTCTACCTTGGTGACCCCGTATGTCGATGAACACAAGAACAGTCTGTGCTCCAAACACCCGGAGCAGTGCGACGTCTGGATTACATGTGAACACATTAGGACTTTCAGCAGTTGGTTGGAAGCACGTCTCAGAGGTGACAACACTGTTTGTGATGAGTTGTACTTGTTGTCCAGGGGACCATCTCTGACTGTATTGATTTACAAAGGACACGAGATAAATGGGAATACATTTTACACGATTGACCAAGATCAAAAGAGCACCAACCAAAACAGCGGTGTCCGCTTTGATGCAACAACCGAGAAGGGAAAGGACACATATTATGGTTACATAGTGGACATATGGGAACTTGACTACGGACAAGATTTTAAGGTCCCTTTGTTTAAGTGCAAATGGGTCAATTTGTCAGGAGGCGGGGTACATGTAGACCCACAGTACGGAATGACAACAGTCGATCTGAAAAATCTTGGGTACATTGACGAACCGTTCGTCCTAGCCAATGATGTGGCACAGGTTATCTATGTGAAGGACATGTCTACCAGACCGAGAAAAAGAAAAGATAAGGAAACGAGTAGATCATACGATGAGCCAAAGCGCCACATAGTTCTTTCAGGAAAAAAGGACATCCTAGGAGTGGAGGGCAAGACAGACATGTCTGAAGATTATGAAAGGTTTCATGAAATTCCTCCCTTCAATGTCAAGGCCGACCCAAGCATCCTGATAAACGATGAAGATTATCCATGGTTACGGTGCAATAAGCAAATGACACAAGCGAAGAAAAAGTGAAGACTTTCTCCCACAACTATTATGATGATACCATGCCAAATTTGTAACAGACGAGTATGCTATGCCAACTTTTTCAGAGTTCATTTGAGAACTATGAATTTAGGTCGAATTTTCTCTATAGGTGCATTTATGTTCAAATTTTAACTATTCAAATTTGAAAACTAATGGCACAAACAGAAAGTTTATATTTTTTCTAAAACTAATGGCACTAACAGAAAGTTTATAATTTTGCTGACCTAAAAGCAAAAAGAATTAAAAAATAAAGCAAGAAACAAAATAAAATAAATAAAGCAACAAAGAAAACAAAAAAACTAAAAAAGTGTTTTCAAATTTGAAAACTAATGGCACTAACAGAAAGTTTATAATTTTTCTAAAACTAAAAGCTAACAGAATTAAAAAATAAAGCAATAAACAAAAGAAAATAAATAATGCAGAAAACAAAACAAAAAAACTGGGGAAAAAAATTAAATATAGCAACAATAAGTATTTAGTTCTAAGTAGAAACAAAAAAGCAAAAAAACAAAAAAGTGCCTCCTACTGGGGCCCCACGGCCTGAATACGACTAGAAACCCTACCATGGGCCAGGATTCAGGCCCGCGGAAGGCCCAGTAGGCCCACAGGCACAGATTGCAGTGTTAGGACCGAAAGCCTGCTTTAGAGAGGAGCTCGAGAGGGATGGCGCACCGCACCTTATAAACAGGTGCGCCTCCCTCTCAACTAGCGAGGTGGGACTAAATATTTGGGTTCGGGGCAGCACAGGCCTTTGGTCCCGGTTGGTGGCACCAACCGGGACTAAAGGGCGGCATTAGTATCGGTTGGTGCTATGACCCGGGACCAATGCCCCCCTTTAGTCCCGGTTGGTGCCACCAACCGGGACCAAAGGCCGCCGCTTCCCGCCCTTTGGACTGCTGAAAAGGGACCTTTAGTCCCGGTTGGTGGCACCAACCGGGACTAAAGGTTGGCATTGGTCCCGGTTTGTGCCACGAACCGGGACCAAAGGCCTGGGTATATAAGTAGCACTTAGAAAATTTGACGAACTCATCGCCAGTTGCCCCCTGGCCCGCCCGACGACGTCGAGCACATCGACGCCGCCAGGCTGCCCCGACGCCGTCCGCCGCCCCTGCCGTCGCCCCCGACCGCGCCGTCGCCGTCGCCGTTGCCGACGTCGTCCCCGAGCCCGCGCACCCCTGCCCTCGCCCCCGAGCGCGCGCGCCTCCGCCGTCCTCGAGCCTTCCTCGTCGCCGACGCCACCTCGCGGTGAGCGCCGCCCCGTTCCCCTGCTCATCCCTCTGTACTGGCCGCCGCCGCCGCCGCGCGCTGCCATCGTGCCACCGCCCCTGCCCTTCGCTGTCGCCTCGCGCCGCCCCTGCCTGCGCGGCCGCCGCGCGCCGCCCCTGCCCTGCGCGGCCGCCGCGCGCCGCCCCTGCCCTTCGCTGCCGCCGCCCCTGCCCTTAATTTTTCTTGTTTAATTTTTTTTTCATATGTGTATGTATATTATATATGTGTATGTATAATGTATATGTGTATGTGTATGTATATGTATGTATATGTCTATGTATAATGTATATGTGTATGTGGTTAGTTTAATTTCTTTTGTTCATAGAAATTTTGTTCATATATATATATATATATATATATATATATATATATATAAAGTTTTTTGTTCATAGAAAGTTTTTTGTTCATATATAGAAAGTTAGAAGAAAATTTAGAATATGCTAAAATTTAGAAGAAAAAGAAGGATAGGAAAGAAGAAAATAAGAAGGGGAAAAAAGAGCAAAGACTTAATTAATATGTGTACATACCAAAACAATGAATGCATCAATTATTCCTTTCTTCTTCTCCTCTATTCCTTTCTTCTTCTCCTCTTTTTCTTCTTCTTTTTTTCTTTGATCTTCTCCTCTATTCCTTTCTTCTTCTCCTCTATTCCCTCTCGCGATAACTTCAACACGAGGGGGGGTTGATATACCCCTCGGATAACTTCGACATGAGGGGCGGTCGATATATATACCCCCTCCCGACTGTGATAATAACTTATACCGCGGGAGCACCCCCCGACCCTCTCGCTCAACCAAAACTCTCGAGGACACCCAAACCCTAGAAAATAACGATGTCGGTCTCCTACCCCCTCCCACCGCGCCCCTACCCGACAAACTCTCTCGAGGCCACCCCAAACCCTTGAAGCGTTGTTGAGGCCACCCCAAACCCTAGAGAAGCAGCGTCGAGGCCACTAATTAATATATATGATTCCTTACTATGATTAGCTAGCTAGTTCTACGTTTGCCACTAATATATCCATCTGTCATGTTTGAATAATAATTGTCATGTTGTAAATATTTGTAGAAACTATGGACACCGCCCGAGACGAAGCAAACGAAGCGATGTTGAGGGACATAATCGCAGAAGGAAGTGATGTCGTCTCGTTGTATCTCAACGACACCGATGGTACTCTGGAAGAAGAGGGTGAAGAAGCTGGCTCCGGTGACCTAATGCCGGTGCAAGAAGAAGAACGTGGGGACGGCTCCGGTGACCCAATGCCGGTGCAAGAAGGAGACCGTGATGACGGCTCCGGCCAGGTATATATATATTAGTTAAGCCTGTGCTGACTAGCTAATTGATGCATTCATTGTTTTGGTATGTGCACATATTAATTAAGTCTTTGCTCTTTTTTCTAGCCCTCTGGATCGAGCAAAACTGAGGTAAAGAGACGAGGCCCGAAGAAAAAGTTGAGCTCGGATGAAAGGTTTGAGATCATAGCAATCGTGCCCGGCGGCCAACCTATTGAACCCATCCAAACAAAGAAGGCATTTGTTGCTCAGTGCGGGGTTCTGGTTAGGGACAAGATCCCGATCAGCATCCAACAATGGTTCAAGCCGGCTACAGAAGACCCTGAGGTGTCTTACGTCAATGATCTACAGAAAAATGATCTTTGGACTGAGCTGAAGACAAATTTCACCCTACCGCCAGAGGATGATCCGGAGAAGCCAGTTAAAGAGAAATTAATCAAGTCTTTTGCTCTTAAGAGGATGGCAGACCTATTCAGGAGGTGGAAGAATGACCTGAATAGGTTTGTCGAGAAAAAAGAGACACCAGAATTCAAGGGCATATATGAGAAGATCAGAGATGACTGGCCTGCATTTGTGGCCTACAAGACATCGGAAAAGAGTAAGAAGATGTCGGAGACAAACAAGAAAAATGCTGCGAAGAAGAAGCTTCACCATCGCACGGTGTCGGTGTCAAAACCGGCGGATCTCGGGTAGGGGGTCCCGATCTGTGCGTCAAGGTTGGATGGTAACAGGAGACAAGGGACACTTTATTTTACCCAGGTTCGGGCCCTCTCAATGTAGGTAAAACCCTACTCCTGCTAGATTAATATTGATGATATGGGTAATACAAGAGTAGATCTACCACGAGATCAAGGAGGCTAAACCCTAGAAGCTAGCCTATGGGTATGATGATGGTTATGATGTGTTCGTCCTACGGACTACAACCCTCCGGTTTATATAGGCACCGGATAGGGTTAGGGTTACACAGAGTCGGTTACATTGGTAGGAGATCTTGAATATCCGCACGCCTAGCTTGCCTTCTACGCCAAGGAAAGAACCTTCCGGACACGGGACGAAGTCTTCAATCTTGTATCTTCATAGTCCTGGAGTCCGGCTGAAGATATAGTTCGGCTATCTGAACACCCCCTAATCCAGGACTCCCTCAGTAGCCCCCGAACCAGGCTTCAATGACGTCGAGTCCAGCGCACAAATTTGTCTTCGGCATTGCAAGGCGGGTTCCCCCTCCGAATCTTGTGTACCTATATGAATAATGTCCGTAGCGCTCCTCGGTCTCGGTGCCCAATAATTGCCGTCTTCCACGTGTTGAACGAATGCGAAAAGCCCGGGGGTGTTTTTATATTCACACCCTTGGTCATATAAACGAGCCGCCTATTTAACGGGATGGGGATCTAGATCCAAACCAAATCTTCTTCTCCCCGCGAGTTATCATCAGAGCGTCTCCAGCAAAGGTCCATTCCAACATGGCCAGCCGTCGTAGCTCCTCCCCTCGCCCCTCCAGCCCCAAATCCGGAGACTGGGAGAGTTGCACCATCCCACACAGCGAGGTAGTGTCACTGCAGGCTAAGGGATTCCTTCCCCAAGCATATATGGTCCCGGTCCGAGCCGGACTCGCCACCTACAACGGCGGCAAGCAAGCGGAGAGCACCCCCAATCCTTCTAAAGGAGAGGGGGTGTGCCTCGTCCCTTATTTATTAAGGGGTCTGGGATTTCCAATTCATCCATTCCTCCGCGGGCTTCTGGAGTTCTACGGCCTCCAGCTGCACAACCTCACGCCTGGCTCCGTGCTACATATTGCAGGCTTCGTTGCCCTTTGCGAGCTATTTTTAGGCGTCGAGGCTCATTTTGCGCTGTGGAAGAGGTTGTTCTGCTTGGTGCCCCGTTCTCAGAAGGGGTCTATATACCAAGTGGGCGGAGCCGAAATATGGCGCATCGCCGGGACCGGATACCTATCCGGAACCCCAAAGAAGGCGTCCGAGGACTGGCCTTCAGAATGGTTCTACATAGACGACGTCCCGCTGCCGGACCCTGCCCGGGTCGGCCTCCCTGAGTTCAGCATGGCTCCCTTAAAGAAACGCTTAAGTTGGCGTCCGCGGAGCTCTCAGAGAGAAAGCAACAGAGACGTTTTTTACCTGATGGGCCGGATAAGACGGTTGGCTCATTCCGGACTAACCATGATTGGAGTCATGGCCGCATGTATTATGCGGGGGGTGCAGCCGCTTCAATATAGGAGCCACCCCATGTGGGATTTCAACGGGGAGGATGACGCCACCCGTTACGGCCGCAAGGGGCCAGACACATCTGCCGCTCTAGTAAAGATTCTAACATCTTTGTACAAGGGAGAAAAGGAGGACTTCCTCCGCGTCAACCAGCGGGCCGGATTCACTATGTATGAACCTCCAAGTTGGGTAAGTGAACAATTGCACTTGCCCGCTTATTTAATGCTCCCATGACTAGATACGTAATCTGGTGATTTCAATGCAGGAGCTTCGACAGGAGGTAAAGGATATCAACAGCTGCCCTCCACAGCCTGAGGACCCAGAATGATCCCTCGATCCGGACTCCGAAGAGGATCCAGACATATCGGTGGAGCTCCTCGACGGGGTGTTCCACCAGTTAAGCAAAGATAATACCTTGGTGGCCATTATGGCTGATTATCCCGGGTTAATCCCGGCCTCCCAGGTGACAGAAACCGGAGTGTTTATTCCCGCAAGAGAGATTCCGTCCTTACATATTCCGGCGTTTCTGACGACAACCGTGTTTTACAGGGGAGATTTCCGAGGAGGGAGGCCGAACCTGCGGCGGCTAGCCAACGAGGAGCCGCTAGGCCCCGTGGGGTAAAAAGGGATGAAGTCCGGACTGAGAGTTCGGCACAAAGGTATAACGTGCCCTCTGTCCTCCTGGCGTTATTCTGTCAGGGCATGTTAACATCCGTACTGTTTTCAGGACGAAGAGGCCTCGCCGGACTATATCCGGAGGGGCCGCCAACCGCGCCTCTACCAGCCAGGCCCCAACGTCTGGTCCGGAGGCGGGGACAAACACCAGGCTTGCGCCGGACGCTCCTCCAACAGAGGACGCGGACCGGCTATCTGCCACAAATTCAGAAGTGGAGAGCGCCATGAACCATAGGCGCCGCCGGACAGTTCTACGCGACGCTTGTTTCTCCCGAGAGGCCTTAAACGCCTTCAATTCGGGAGATGCGTACCTTCGTGCTGCTCGAGATGGTTTAGCCAGAGCCACGGAGCAGTATGTGAAAGACATACGGGTAAGAAAATTTAAATATATATATACCAGTATCCCCCGAGACTTGAAACAGTTAAACTAACTGATTTAAGGATCATATAATATGTAGGTTCTTACTGAGAAGAACACCGTGCTGTCCCAGGAGCTGGAAAAGTGCAAGGCCCAACTAGAGGCCGCACTAGCCGCAACAGGGGAGCCCAAAGGGACCCCCTCAGGTATGATATACTTTGAGAGATTAGTATTGTGCGGCTTACACTACTAGAAAAAGGGCTATAGATGGGATTGACACTAATGGCGCACCAGACAAGAGGTGCGCCATTAGTATATACTAATGGCGCACCACCTTTTGATACGCCATTAGTGTTGAAACTACTAATGGCGCACCTAGTCAAGGGTGCGCCATTAGTATCATTTTTTTTTGAACTAGCGCGCCTGTTCAAACATACTAATGGCGCATCCGGGCACAGTGCGCCATAACTAGTTGCAACTAGTAATGTCGCACTTGTCCCACAGTGCGCCACTAATGTTGTTTTTTTTAATTATATTTTTTATTCCTTTTGTTGCAAAACTACTAATGGCGCACTGCTCCACCGTGCGCCATTACTAGTTCAAACTAGTAATGGCGCACTGTGAAGCAGTGCGCCATTAGTATGATATTTTTTCTTTCTTTCTTTTTTTTTTGCAAAACTACTAATGGCGCATGAGATCTAGATGCGCCATTAGTAACCTGGATTACTAATGGCGCATTTGTTGTTGGTGCGCCATTAGTAAGTGGGCAGCAACAAGATATTTTGGGCAGCCTCTCCTACCCACACTCACTTTCTCCCCCACTTCATTCTCTCCACCTCCTCCTTGTCTCGGGTGCCTCCTCTTTTTCACCTCATTTCCACCATAGATTCATTCAAATTAAGTGGTTAAATTACCTTGTTTTGATAGGTAAGTAAGGGGGGAAGCTATATTTATGTTGTTCTCCCTACAACAATGTGCACACACACTTTTTATGGCCTAGCTAGATCTATGTATGTTCGTGGTATTGCATATGTTTGTGGTGTTGCATATGTGTTTGTGGTTGGAGGTGTACCGGTATTTGAAATGCGATAGTTGCCAATATTTTGCCGGAATGTTGATTCATTTCCGTTTCGGCGATAATTTTGGCATTAAGCATTCTTTTTGGTCCTATTTTGGAAAGTCATGCCAAATTTTTTCTTGGTTCTAAAATATTGTTTTGCTCTACCCCGCAGGCAACCATGGTCCGCACGATGACTGAAGGCCTCGTGAATAGGTTTTTGAGGTCCGCGAAGGCCGAGATGCTTCAAAAGAACGAGACGGAGATAAGATGTCCGTGTCGAAGATGTAAGCTGGAGAGCCTTATTGCGGACCCGGATTCCGGGCAGGTGCGGGACCACCTGCTCTTGCGTGTTTTCATGGATGGCTATCGGTGGCAAGGTGATGAAGATGACTACGAAGTCGTCCATGGGGGCCGGGCAAGAAATGAGGAAGGGCAGCAAGACAACCACCGCGGCTCGGGCGGGTGAGAAGACGAAGAATCCCCAGGAGATGATCACGACGGTGATGCTGTACACAGTCATCATGTAGAAGATGCAGGACATGATGATGAGGAAGATGCCGGAGCAGACGACGGGCATGATCATGAAGATAATGATGCCGGCAGAGCAGACGACGGTGGACCATCGATGGGCTGGGTGCAGGACCCTTATATTCAAGAGCTGCTTCTCAAGCAGACGGATAACGCAAGAGCTGCCGCCCGAGAGAAAGCCAAGGTGGATCAACTTGAGTTAGACGCGGTTAATCCATTGTATGAAGGATGCAGGCCCGAGGATACCCGCCTGAAAGTAACGCTCATGGCTCTGGAGATGAAGGTAAAACACAAAATGACCGACGCATGCTTCGACGAGAACATGTCATTCTAGCACGAACGTCTTCCAAAGGGGAACAAGTGCCCGACCAGTTTGGAAGAGGCGAAGAAAATCGTGTGTCCTCTGGATTTACCGCACGTGAAATACCATGTCTGCATGAACAATTGTATCATTTATCAGGACGAGCACGCGGAGTCTACCATATGTCCGGTGTGCGGCGTCACTCGATACAAGAAGAGGAAGAAAGCTCCTCGAAAAGTGGTGTGGTACTTTCCGATCACTCCTCGTCTGCAGCGGTATTTCGCGGATCCTAAGGTAGCAAAGCTCCTGCGTTGGCACTCGGATAGGGAGGAGAAGAAGCGAGAAGATGACGCAAATGATCCGTAGATAGATAAAAAAGACAAGATGCTGAGTCACCCTAAGGATGCGAGCCAGTGGCAAGCGTTGGATTTTGAATACCCAGAATTTGGGAAGGATCCAAGGAACATCGTGCTGGGCGCGAGCACCGATGGAGTCAATCCGTTTGGCAGCCAGAGAAGCACACATAGCACCTGGCCTGTGTTTGTGTGGATGTACAACCTTCCCCCCTGGTTGTGCATGAAGAGGAAGTACATTCACATGAGTATGCTAATTGAAGGGCCGAAACAACCAGGGAACGACATCAATCTGTATCTGGGGCTGCTGAAGGAGGAGCTAGACACGCTGTGGAAAACGCCAGCCAATACGTGGGACGTCGAAGAGAAAGAATATTTCCCTATGAGAGCCGCACTGCTCACGACGGTGCACGACTATCTCGGTTACGGATATCTTGCGGGGCAGGTAGTCCACGGATTTTCTGGATGCGTACGGTGCATGGATGACACAACGTATCGCCAGCTAGATAGAGATCCCGGGTCTTCGAAAACCGTGTTCATGGGACATCGAAGGTGGCTTCGCGACGATGACCCGTGGAGGAAACGCAAGGATCTGTTCGATGGTGAAACCGAACCCCGAAAACACCCGTGTACGAGGAGCGGCGAGGAAATAGACAAGTTGTTGGAAAATTGGAAAGACTGCCCACTGCCGGGAAAGAAGCAAAAGGCGCCAGAGCCGGGAAAGAAGCGAAAGGCGCCAGAGCCGCTGCTGAAGGTATGGAAAACGAGGTCTGTTTTCTGGGACTTGCCGTACTGGAAGATCCACCGTGTGCCTCACAGCCTTGATGTCATGCATATCACGAAGAACGTGTGCGAGAGTCTGCTTGGTACCCTGCTCAACATGCCAGAGAGGACCAAAGATGGGCCGAAAGCAAGGGCAGACTTGATATCAATGGGCATCAGGAAGGAGCTTCACGCTATATATGATTATGATGATGATGATGATGATGATGATGATGATGATGATGATGATGATGATGATGAGGCGAGGCAGGACACAGAAAGTCGTCGCAAAGGCAAAAAGGCCAAGAAGACCGGAAATGACTACCCTCCCGCGTGCTTCACTCTAAGTCAGGAGGAGATCGAGCAGTTTTTCACCTGCCTCCTAGGAGTAAAACTTCCTTACGGTTACGCGGGGAAGATAAGCAGATACCTAGACCCAGCGAAGCAGAAGTTCAGCGGGATGAAGTCTCACGACTGTCACGTGCTGATGACGAAGATACTTCCAGTTGCAATCCGTGGGATCATGGACGCGCACGTCCGTGAAATGCTATTTGGCCTATGCAACTTCTTCGACGTCATCTCTCGGAAGTCGATTGGCGTGAGGCAACTCAGAAGGCTACAGAAAGAGATCGTGGTGATACTATGCGAGCTTGAGATGTACTTCCCGCCCGCATTCTTCGACGTTATGGTGCATCTGCTGGTCCATATAGTGGAGGATATCATCCAACTCGGGCCGACGTTCCTGCACAGCATGATGCTGTTCGAAAGGATGAATGGTGTCATCAAAGGATACGTTCGCAACATGTCACGTCCAGAGGGAAGCATAGCCAGGGGCTTTCTGACCGAAGAGTGCATCTCGTACTGCACGAATTATCTAGGCATCGAGAACCCCGTTGGTCTGCCCGTCAACAGGCACCTCGGCAGGCTCGCTGGATGGGGTCACCGTGAGGGTCGCCGCGAAATGCATGTCGACTTCGCGGGTTGACTCGCCCACTTTGAAAGAGCAAACCTAGTCGCGCTACAACACATAGACGTGGTCGATCCTTGGGTGGTAGAGCACAAAACCTTTATTAAGAAGACGTACAATGACCGAGGCCAACAGAGGATGGACGGAGATATACTCAAAGAGCACAACTCATGTTTCAGGCGTTGGTTCAAGCAGAAGCTTCTGTCGTACCCTTTACATGAGGATTCTTCCGCGGAAGAACAACTCATATTCGCCTTGTCACAGGGCGCCGAGCACAACCTGATGACCTATGAGGCATACGATATCAACGGCTACACATTCTACACCGAGGCCAAGGACATGAAGAGCGATGGTTATCAGAAGTCCGGGGTAACGATGGAATCCTACACCGGTAACGACAAGGACAGATACTACGGAAGGATCAAGGAGATCTGGGAGCTGAGCTACGCTGGAGAGAAGGTCCCGATGTTCCGTGTCAGATGGACCAAGAGCGTCCTAAAAGAAGACCAGTATTTCACCACCATGGTTATACCCGAAGCCAAATCCAAGACCGCGGGCGCAAACGTCACCGCGAAAAATGAGCCATGGGTACTGGCTTCCCAAGTGGACCAATGCTTCTTCATTACCGACCCGTCAAAGACCAGTCGTGTTGTCGTGAGGAGAGGCAAAAGGAAGATCATCGGAATGGATGGAGTAGCCAATGAGCAAGACTTCGACATGTACGGCGACCCGAGGATCGAACATGACGACGATGATGAAGTAGCAGCATACACCACAATAAGAAGCAGGACCGCCCTACCTAAAGGACGTCCGTTCCACAGAAGAACTCCATTTGCGAAAAAGAAGGGCAAGAAGATTGTTAACAGATAGCTAGCTAAGATCGATTGTATTTAAATCGTAGCCTTCATTTCTCGATTGTATTTCATGGGCACTTTTTAAACTATCATGAATATTTTTAAATTTCATGGACACTCGATCTCGATCCCCCTCCATCTCGATCGCTATCCCACCTCGCCAGATCCGGTCCCCCTCGCCGCCGAGCACCCCCCGGTCCACCGGCCGCCGCCGCCGACCCCCCGCACCCTCGATTCCCCTACTCAACCGCCGCCGCCGACCCCCCACACCCCTCCCCTACTCAACCGCCGCCACCGACCCCCCCTTTTGAAATTATTACCGTCTTATAAAAAAATTATTGTTATGATTTAAACAAGTTTGAACATATTTAAACAGAAATAAGTATCAAACAGCATTTTAAATGCATAAAAAAAATTGTGGAGCCTGGGAATCGAACCCAGGACCTCCTGGTGTGAGAACTGGCACCTGACCCGTCGAGCTAGTAGAGGGGAGTTGATGTGGATAAGGTCAGGTGGGAGATAACCTGTTGGCTCGAGCGGAAATAAAAAAAATACTAATGGCGCACCAGCTCGAGGTGCGCCATTAGCATGTATATACTTATGGCGCACCGAGGGATGGTGCGCCATTAGTATTGTGCCCCCCTAATACTAACCCAGGATCCCCTCTCTCTCCCTTGCCCGAGCCCTCGCCCTCGATCCCCTCTCTCTCCCTCGCCCGAGCCCCTCGCCCTCGATCCCCTTCCCCTCTCCTCTCCCGACGCCGCCGCCCCGCCGCCCTCGACGCCGACGCCGCCGCCCCGCCGCCCTCGACACCACTGCCGCTCAGGAGCGCCGCTGCCGCTCAACGGGACGCTCGCCCTCTGCGGCAACGCCCCTGGCGGCACCTGCTGCGACGCCGCCGCCGACAAGGCCCTGCGGGACCGGCTCCAAGCCGCCAACGTCTCCGACCAAGCCTGCGCCGCCGTCCTCAAGTCCCTCCTCTGCGCGGTGAGTGCCCGCCATGTGCTCGACGCTTTGCTTCGCTGGGCGTTTCATCAGCAGCTATTTAAATAGTGTTGTTAGCTATACTGTCTCCTGGCTCCACTCAAAGCATCCATGCGCATCATCAGACGAATCCACATGGGGCCATGTATGTGGGTTCAGACGAATTCACTCCTGGCAACACTTGTTTTTCACCGTCTAGACGAGTTCATGTGTATCCAGCCGCCTAGGCGACAGGCATGATTTTCACCGTCGCCGTGCACAGGCGACCAGCTAGATCTATCGTACTTACTTACCTCGCTCCACTGTCCTACTAGTGGTTCCTAGGCCATTAGCTCCGGCTTGCTTGCTTGCTGCACACTGCTCTGCCTGACTGACAGTGATTAACCACCCAGGATTTCCTTCTCTGCCAAATTAAGTTTCAGCTTCACAACACTAGCTACACATACCGCTGCCAGTAATAGCTCTTTAGAGGGTAGAGTACTTTCTTGTCTTAAAACATGCTACAACGAGCAAAGCACGGATGATTGGCTACACCAGAAAGGGGAGAATGACAGGCATGTATAGTATGTGGTAAAGCTGATGTCTGTCTTTCCTGCTGAGACGAGATTCATCCCACTAACCAGGCCCGACTGCTTCCTTTTCGGGTGCGAATCAGCCATGCGACGTGTATGATCGGTCGTCGTGATCATCCGGATCCTGTTGCTGTTAGGGTGGATTTGGTAGATGACCAGATGCCAGCTGCGCGATTGTTAACCTGTGCCGCCATTAATTAGTGTTAACTCTAGTATAATCAACTTCAACTTCAACTTCAAAGAGTGTCACACTCAGTTCAGTAGCTGGCAGACCAAGCGGCGCTCTCAACTTGTCTTTATCTCCATTTTTAAGCACACACCTAATTATGTATCATGTACAGTATGTAGTAGCAACATGCTGATGGAGAGGTGCAGCAGTATCATGACAAAATCTGTTGTTATCTTATTCCAGGATGCACATCTTCTCTGAAACTGACATGTTCTTAATATGGACTTTGTTTGATGATAGAGTAGAGGTGTAGCAAGTTAAGTTTTAAAAACCAAGATAGTTTAGTAGTACAACAAGTAGATGCAGCAACAATGCCATCATTAAATAAACAAGCTGGTGCTATGATTGTTAGTGACGATCCCATAAAAACTATTACTAGGCTGGTCCAGAAATTAGTATATATATGACTAATAAACCTAACATATAGTGAGTCCAAAGTCCGAGCTCTCAATATTATCAAGAAACCAACATGTGTTAGACAATCTCATGAAGCACGTTGCAACTATCTATCTAACTTCTAGATTACTTGAAATAATTAAATTTTCAGTTGAGCAGTGCACACTGTAGTTCTGTTTGGATTAAATTCAGACAATAAAATCACACCACTCTGCTGCAAACATGTCTTGTCTGTAGAAAAGCATATCGGAAGTTGTTCATGTATTGTTTGGACTAAAGAATCCTCAAGTCCTCCGGATATATGTTTGGATGCTAGATGGTTCATGCATATTTCTGTCAACTTCATGTAGAATTAGATGGATGTATATGTCTGTCTACTTCTTCTAGAACTAGTGTATTACCAAGATTCCAACACTATTTATGTTGTATCCAGATTGAAAATACCAAGTAGCATTTTGCATTCTCTTTCAGATTCAATGTGACTAGAATTCACTTGTTCTTATATGGGTGAAACTTCACTTGTTTTTAGGCTAGTGTATGGTGTTTGCTTTATTCTGTCATCATTTGTAACTATGTCACAAATAAATTGTTCCTTCTTCTGTATTTGACAAGTAATGACTGTTGATAAGCTGAGGCATGTATTAAGCTGTTTCTTTGCTCTGAATTACTTGTGATGCCTCTGAATTACTTGTGATCACATTGAGAAAGACTTGTAAAGATGATGATCATCTTTTACAGAAAACAATTTGTGATGATTTTGCTAGTTTGCTGGGTTTTGTCTCCGACCAGTGTGTCGTGATGAATTTGCAGGTACCCCGAGAGGCCCTTGAGTTTGCCGGAATGTCGATTAACTTCCGTTCCGGCAAATTCGGGTACTCCATATGTCCTATTTTCAGCAAAGGTCATGCTGAAATTTTCCGTGAATTTTAGCATGACTTTGCTAAAAATAGGACATATGGGGTACTTGTGACTAATGCATGGGCCGGGGTATCTTAGTAGTTAATTAAGTAGGATCAAGTGCCCCGGGGTACTTGTGACTAATGCATGGCTTTTAGGGTGCCTCGGTGTCGAAAAACCCTCAATGATAAAAGCTTAGATTTTAGGATGCCTCGGTGTCGACAAACCCTAAATGATGAGACCATGATCTTGTTCCTTGACAATAAACAACTTTTTGACCAAACTTTGTTTCTATTTAGAGAGAAACATGGCCCATAACGATGAGGCCGGGGGTTCGGGCGGCAAGGCATTCTGGGAGCTATCCCAGGAGATGGAGGAACAACCTCACTTGTATGAGGACACCGCCTTCCCCACCGATCCTGAGACCACTGATGGTGCCGCCGAGGATGACCCCACTGATGCCACCACTGATGGTGCCGCCAAGGATGCCACCACTGATGATGGCGGCGCGCGCATAGATGGCAGCCAGAAGAGGCAACGGAAGGACCGACGCCCGACCGTGCTCCGCACCCTCAAGGAGGAAGTTACTGAAGTGGACTCCGACGGGAATCCAACGGCGCCCGAACGAATAGTCAAGGGGTACTCGCTTCAGCTCGGGTGCATTCTTCGGAGCACCGTCTCGATCAACACCGAGAACCTGAGGCATCCTGACCGAGGGAATTTGCGCAACCTCCTCTTCACGAAGCTGCACGAACGATACAAGTTCCCCGCTGAATTTGAAAACACAAGCCTCAAAGGGAATAAAGTGAACAATGCTGCCCTCACGAAGATGAGCAAGGCCCTGTCTACTTGGAAAAGCAATGTGAAGAGAATGATCGAGAAAGGTGAGAGTTATGAGAAGATCAAGGAGAAAAATCCTTCGATCACCGAAGATGACTACAACGACTTCAAGATCAATTGCTCGAGCACCGCACACTCCCAATCAAGTCAGTGGGGGAAAGAAATGCGGGAGCTGAACTTAGGGGAACACACACTCGGTCCCGGCGGTTATAGAGTGGCGGAGCCTATATGGGACAAGGAGGAGGCGGACCGTGCCGAGCAAGGCCTACCGCCCCTCTTCGATAAATACGGTGACAAGCATACCAGGAACTATGTCAGGGCCCGGTACAAGAAGGACCCGAAAACAAAGGAGCTTACCACGGATCCGAAGACCAGGGCGCTTGAGCTTGTTCTGGTAAGGAATACACCCCCGCGTAATTAGCTCCATATGGTTGCATTCTAATTAATGAAGCCAAATTTCTAAATGGTTCACATTCCTTCCGCAGGCGACTGAAAGCAGTAGTGCGGGGTCGACTAAGAGCAACCCTTGGGACACCACTCTAAATAGGGCGTTGAATGTAATGAAGAACAAGGATAAGCTCAGTAAGCCGACGTCAGCTGGTCGTGTGGCCGGCAAAGGCTTGTCGACAAAATGGGGGTCATACTATAACACTGGTGGGCGAAAGGAGAAAAAGACCAGCTCGGAAAGCCAGGCGCGCGTGGTTCAAGAACTCAAGGCACAGGTGGCGCGGATTCCGGAGATTGTCCATGAGCAAGTGCAACAACAACTCGGAGCGACGATCACCGCCATTGTGCCTACCTTGATCTCGGGGTTGAGTGCGTGGATTGCGGGCGGCCAATAGGGGCCGCCCCTGATTCCTAGCTTCACAGCCAGCAACTCGCAGAACGCGAAGCCGGGGCCATTGGTGTCTCCGGCGGAGGCGGCATTGGTATCACCGACGCCGGCACGGGAGCTTAATGCACCCGTGTGTACGCCGGCCGGCACCTCTGCAGCAAGCGTCCCCTCCGTCAACTGCACGCCCGCCGTTGGCGGTGCCTCGACATTAGCCGAGCTCGACGCCATCATCACGGTAACTAATTAAGCCTCTCTCGGCCGAGGACTTCATCTCCTTGCCTTTGACTGGGCATCCCTGACGCCCTACATGTTTTCGCAGGGCGCCGCCGACGTTCCGTGCACTCTCCTGCACTTCGTGAACAACGAGTTGGTCGATGTCGCCAAGGGCAAAATCGTTCAACCGGGCAACCCCTTGTTCCACGGTACCCAGATGCCACCCAACTTGTTTAGGGTTCAACTGGTTCGGGTGCTGCCAGGCTGCGACGAGTTGCTACCTCCGATTCGACCCGTCGGGGCCGACGATGATGACGTGATGACCCTCAGCACCTGCCTGATCGGCTGGCCCCTGCTTTGGCCGAAGAGCCAGATTTGTTTGGGGGCGGGGGACACCACCCCAAAGACAACACCACCAGTCGTGTCGGCGCCAAGTCGGCCCCATGGCAAGACCGCCGCAACGGTGCCGGACATCCCTATGCCACTGGATCCAAACATGCATATGGCACAGGATCAGAACGACGACGACGACGATACATTCGGCAACGTCGATCAGTACTTTGCCGATCATGGGTACGGTGGCGACTTCATGGGGCCTCCTTCTCAAGAACCCAACCCAACAAAAGACGTGCATGATCTAGCTGGTACCACGGAGAAGCCAAGTTGCAACAGGCGTCGTCTGCCGTTCAGCTCTCAGGAGACGCCTCCAGCTGCCGACTTCACCGAGCCTCAGATAGGTCAGGTGCGAAATATTCTCAGCCCCAACACACTCAAGAAGGCGGTCTGTGAGCAGAACTCGATCCCATTACAGGAGAAGAAGAAGGCATGCAAAAGAAAGACAAACAAGGGTGCGGGCCAGCCGGCACCGAGTACGATCCGTGCTCAGGACGGGCCACCTTCACCTGAGGATTTAATGAGAAGGGTGCATGTGGAGGGTAGGCCGATGCTACCGAGAAATATGCTCGATGTTGCAGCCGGTTCTATGCGGAGTCTGCATGACAGTGTTCTTGCTTTGGAGAAGCGGCATCTCAGAGAGAAGGATGTGGCATACCCGGTTTTCGTGGCCAAGGTGCCAGAGGGCAAGGGCTTTGTGGATAACTCCATCGGGGGTATGATCGTCCTGCGGTTTGATGACATCCACGCTATGTTGAACCTTCATCCGCTGCACTACACCTTCGTTCGGCTATTTTCGCTGAGTATGGAGATGCGGATCATTCGCGACAAGACCCCGGACATCGTGATTGTCGACCCCTTCTACACGCGTGCCAAGATCTTGGGCAGCGCTGGGGACCGGCAAGTCGCGAGTTCTTACCTCGAAGGCGTCATTCTGGCAAACCCAGATAAGGATAACTTCCTCGTGCCTTACTTTCCCGAGTAAGTCCTCCCCTCAACCGTCCCGTAATATACGAATTCTTAGATTTTGATCGTTTTTCTTTTAACATTCCGTGTTTTCTGCAGTGACACACATTGCAAGCTCATCCTCCTAAGCCCTAAATATTCCATGGCCACGTATTTCGACCCGGACCGTCATTCGAACATAGACTACACAAATGTCAAGAAGGTTCTTGATGATGTTCTCCCCGGCTACGCCCAATCTGGAGGCACCTTCAACAGGCCTATTCGAAAGTATGACAAGCACATGTTCTCCCACAATACGACGTTCTGATGCGTCAAGCAGCCGCCTGGCGGTCAGAAGGGTGCCTACTACGCCATCCATCACATGCGGGCGATCGTACGGGACCATCATCAACTTCTGCTACCGAGTAAACTCAAAGATTGGGCCGCGAGCGTGTCGGCAATCCAGGACGCGGACATCAGACAAGAATTCTTTCGCATCCAGTCGGAGTTTGCGGAAATCATCCATCAAGATGTCCTTCGTACCTCGGGGCAGTTCTACCTCAGAAATCAACCGTCCAACAGTGAGATAGACGGAATGCTACAAATGCAGGATGACAACGCCCGTAATTTCATGACTCCCACGATAGATGGCGGCTTCATCCACGTTCCGGCCCCTTGAGTCGAGTCGAAAGCAGTGATGATGTGTCTAGTTCTGAAACATCGATTGGCTCATGTTGTAATTAAACTTTAATGAACTTGTAGTATGTTTCTTTGGTTTCGAGAGTCGTTCAACTTAGATGTAATCGATGCTATTAATGTCTTGCTTTTCTCTTCCGATCGTTCTGTTGCATACTTATATATTGCTTATGTATTGTCTGTGAATTGGTACTAACGTTTCGTTTGGCTAGTGCATAGCGATGCCGTCGTATGTCGTGTACAAGGGTAAGGTTCCCGGAGTCTACGACGACTGGGAGGAGTGTCGGAGACAAGTTCACCGATTCAGCGGAAACAGTTACAAAGGGTACACCACTAGGGCCGAGGCCGAATCTAGATACGCCCGCTATCTAGCGCGAGAGGGGAGGGAGCGTTGGAGGAACCGTATGAAGACGAGTTTCATCTTGATGACCGCAGCTCTCTTCTATGTGATGGTAGTTTAGATGATCGATATCGACTTGTAATGTGAAGACAAACTCGCTACTCGCGGTCTCGAGACTTGTAATATAATGTTCTATCTTTGTTCGGTCTTTTCAATTCGGAGACTAATATGATGAATTGTATTCGGAGATTAATATGATGAATTGTATTCGGAGACTAATCTTCTATTGTATTCGATGAATCTGTTGTTGATGTGTGCTGTCTATATTTTGTCCAATTATACATTTTGTAACCTGTGCAAAAAAACAGAAAATAAAAAAATAAAAAAAACCTAATATTCATACTAATGGCGCATCACATAACAGTGCGCCATTAGTATTCCAGAGGATACTAATGGCGCATCCCTAAGCAGTGCGCCATTAGTATGCCGAGGTTACTAATGGCGCATCACGTTGTGGTGCGCCATTAGTATGCCAAAGCACCTGGCTATACATGGCCCCTGGGAGGCATACTAATGGCGCACCGTGCCCTATACTAATGGCGCACCGGTGGTGCGCCATTAGTATACCAGATACTAATGGCGCACCAGTGGTGCGCCATTAGTAAATATTATTAATGGCGTGCTAGTAATGGCGCACCACTAATGCGCCATTAATGGCCAAATTAGGTGCGCCATTAGTAGCCCTTTTTCTAGTAGTGTTATGTGCGAATCTGACAATTAGTGTTACAGATGGAGCCGGACTAGATCCGGAGAGGCAACAACTCTTACGCCAGTTAAAGGCTGGCGAGAGTACGTTGACAAGGGTGAGGCGAGAGAAGAATAATCTTCAGGATGCCAACACCAAGCTAGATGTTGAACTGAAAGACGTTCGTGGCCAGCTATCTGACTCCACGAAGGAGAATCAGCGTCTTCGACGCGGCATAGTTAGTAAGTGCTTGAGCGAACCCTTTGAAAAAAAGGAGTTCGGCGAGGAAGACGAATAACAGAATTATTTCTGTAGGTACGCTCACAGGTCGTCCTGCAGAGGAGATGCCCGGTTCTACGGGTGACCTTCTCCCCGAACTCCTGCTACTGCACGAACGAATTCGGCAGGCAATGCAAGGGGTTGCCCGGGCCTTATGGCCTGCCCACTCCACGCCCGAGGGCCTTGGAGAGCTTTCGGAGAAGCTGACGGGAGCTCGGCGGCGCATACGGTTGTGGAAGATATCAGCCTGCCGACAAGGCGCGAGGGAGGCCTGGGCCATGTTGAGACCCGCTTTACGAAGTCTGACCCCAATCACATGGCCGAGGTCGGACCAATGGGGCCTGACGGGAAGGAGATCCCTGTGAGCTTGGTGTATGGCCAGGTAGAGCTGGCCGCAAAGTATTCCCAGCAGGACTGTAAATTAGACAGCCTGTTAGATGGTATAGAGGAGGAATACGATCAGTTAAGATGACTATGTAATTTATAATTGACATGTGTAATGCCTTCTAGCCGGATTGTAGATCGTTTGTCATTGCCGACCTTTTCGCTTCGACCTCGGGACCTGACGGTCCGGAGTGTGTCCGAATACCATAACGGCTATATAAAAGTCGGGGTATGCATGGAGACCAGGCGTAGGGGTCATTAGTGCTTTATCAGACAAGTGCCCAACCAGTTATGTTATATTACATGGTTAGTAAGAAACATCTTCCAGAGAGAATAGTTCCGTTAAGGGTTCCTTTCGCTGGGGTGGCGTTCCCTAAAGTGCACGTCCGTACTGCAAATGCAGAAGATCATCTGGGGGCATGTATAAAATAAAAAGGTTCATCTTTAGTTCACCGACCGAATATTCCCTTAAGAACGCTAGCTTTCGGCTTCACCCAGTCTGAGGTACACATCCGGCTTATCCGGCAGTAACAATCGCAGAGGTGCTCCCTTTACCGCCTAGCCGAACAATCGGGAACGTAGGGGTAAGCACAGGAGCCAGGCAACCCAGCTTGGCCAAAACTTAAGTCATATCGATGCATATAATGGCGAAGAAAAGTTGCATGTGGAAGTCTGACACATGCGTTGGGTGTGAAACCCATATAGACAAGCTTCTGTTAAAGAAGCCCCCAGGTTTAAGGAGCACGGATAGCGCGTCACATAATGAGCCTTTTAAGGGCTAGAAAAGAAAAGAGTAGTAGACAAAGTAAAAAAAGGTATAAATGTAAATAATGGACAGAGGAAGGAGACAAACACAGAGTCCGGCGCTAGGCATAGAATCTTCGGAGACGTGTGGCGTTCCATGGGTTCGGCTCGAGTCGGTTGTCCGATGCATCTCGCAGGCGGTACGCTCCACCAGTTAGGACTTGGTCGATTATGAATGGACCTTCCCATTTGGGCTTGAGTTTATTCTTTTGCTTATCCGGCAGGCGCAGAACTAGTTCACCAACGTTGTAATTTTTGGCCCGTACTTCTCTGCTTTGATATCTTCGAGCTTGCTGTTGATAGAATGCGGAACGGGCCTTAGCCACGTCACGCTCTTCCTCTAAGGCGTCCAGGTTGTCCTGCCGATCAAGCTCGGCTTCTCTTTCTTCGTACATGCGCACTCGAGGTGAGTCATGAATTATGTCGCAGGGCAGAATCGCCTTAGCGCCGTACACCATAAAGAATGGCGTGAATCCGGTGGTACGATTTGGCATGGTTCGCAGCCCCCAGAGTACGGAGTCGAGCTCCTCTACCCAGTGCATATCAGATTCCTTGAGGGACCGCACTAGTCTGGGTTTGATGCCGCTCATGATGAGACCATTTGCACGTTCGACCTGACCGTTAGTTTGTGGGTGATAGACGGAAGCGTAGTCGAGCTTAATGCCCATGTTTTTGCACCACAGCTTTACTTCATCAGAGGTGAAGTTTGTGCCGTTATCGGTGATAATGCTGTGGGGGACACCATAACGGTGTACGACCCCGGATACGAAGTCTATCACAGGTCCGGATTCAGCCGTCTTGACAGGCTTGGCTTCTATCCATTTGGTGAATTTATCCACCATGACCAATAAGTATTTTTTCTTGTGGGTTCCGCCTTTAAGGGGTCCCACCATATCGAGCCCCCAGACCGCGAAAGGCCAAGTGATGGGGATAGTTCCGAGGGCGTTGGGTGGCATATGGCTTTGGTTGGCAAAGAGCTGGCAACCGACGCACCGTTTGACTAGGCCCTGAGCGTCTGCTCTAGCCGTCGGCCAATAGAAGCCAGTACGGAAAGCCTTGCTTACAAGGGACCGAGCCGCGGCGTGATGACCACCGAGTCCGGCATGAATTTCAGCCAACAGACTCCGCCCTTCCTCTTCGGAGATACACCTTTGAAGGACTCCTGTAGTGCTTTTCTTATATAGCTCTCCCTCGTGGACTTTATAGGCTTTAGATCGCCGCACTATGCAGCGTGGCTCGTTTTGGTCCTCGGGGAGTTCCTGCCTAGTAAGGTAGGCTAGGAATGGTTCCGTCCACGGGGCGATGACCGCCATTATTGCGTGGGCTGAGGGTGTGATTTCGGTGGCGGGGCCGCCGATTATGTCCGATTGTTCGGCATTGGGTTGTGCGGTTATGCCCGGGCTATTATCCGAGGGTTCCCCCTCCCATGTTACGGATGGTTTGAATAATCTTTCTAAGAAGATGTTGGGGGGGGACTTCATCTCGTTTTGCTCCAATGCGTGCCAGGACGTCCGCTGCCTGATTATTTTCTCGGGCTATGTGATGGAACTCCAGTCCCTCGAACCGAGCTGACATTTTTAGTACGGCATTGCGATAAGCTGCCATTTTTGGGTCTTTGGCGTCGAAGTCGCCATTTATTTGGGATATCGCGAGGTTTGAGTCCCCGCGTAGTTCCAGGCGTTGAATTCCCATGGATACCGCCATCCGGAGGCCATGTAGAAGGGCCTCGTATTCGGCTGCATTGTTGGAGTCCGTGTACATAATTTGGAGTACATATTGGACTGTATCTCCTGTAGGGGACGTCAAAACGACGCCAGCCCCCAGTCCGGCCAGCATTTTGGAGCCGTCGAAATGCATGATCCAGTTTGAGTACGTGCCGTACTCTTTAGGGAGTTCGGCCTCTGTCCATTCGGCGACGAAGTCGGCTAGGACTTGCGATTTAATTGCTCGCCTTGGCTTGTAGGTTGTATCGAACGGGAGGAGCTCCATGGCCCATTTTGCTATCCGGCCTGTTGCATCGCGGTTGTTGATAATATCGTTGAGTGGTACTTCCGAGGCTATTGTAATAGAACACTCTTGAAAGTAGTGTCGTAGCTTCCGGGATGCCATGAATACCGCGTATGCAATTTTTTGATAATGCAGGTACCGTGATTTGCATGGTGTGAGGACAGTGGACACGTAGTAAACCGGCCTTTGAAGGGGTAATTTATGTCCGTCCGTTATCCGTTCGACGACGAGTACTGCGCTAACAACTTGATGGGTTGCGGCAATGTACAATAGGATGGGTTCGCCGGTATTCGGCGTGGCCAGGACGGGGTTTGTTGCCAAGATGGCCTTTATTTCCTCGAGTCCGGCCGTGGCAGCGTCCGTCCACTCGAAGTGTTCGGTGCGCCTAAGGAGGCGGTAAAGGGGTAGTGCCTTTTCTCCCAAGCGGGAGATGAAGCGGCTTAAGGCCGCCGCGCATCCGGTGAGTTTCTGAATTTGCTTGAGATCTTTTGGGACATCCAGTTGTTACAGAGCTCGGATTTTAGTTGGATTTGCTTCAATTCCTCTGCCAGATACAATGAAGCCCAGGAGCTTTCCGGCTGGGACGCCGAAAACACATTTTTCCAGATTGAGCTTGATGTCGTATTTTCGCAGGTTGTCGAATGTAAGTCTCAAGTCGTCTACTAGAGATTCGACGTGTCTTGATTTAACGACCACATCATATACTTACGCCTCCACTGTTTTGCCGATCTGGTTTGCCAAACATGTTTGAATCATGCGCTGATATGTCGCGCCGGCTTTTTTGAGCCCAAAGGGCATTGTGTTGAAGCAGAATGGGCCGTATGGCGTGATGAATGCTGTTGCAACTTGGTCGGATTCTGCCATCTTTATTTGATGGTAACCGGAGTATGCGTCGAGGAAACACAGGGAATCGTGTCCTGCGGTGGCATCGATGATTTTATCAATTCGAGGGAGGGGAAAGGGATCCTTTGGGCAGGCCTTATTAAGGTCTTTGAAGTCGACACACAGGCGCCAGGATTTGTCCTTCTTTGGTACCATTACCAGGTTTGCTAGCCAGTCCGGGTGTTTGATATCTCTAATGAATCCGGCCTCCTATAATTTGGCTAGCTCCTCTCCCATGGCCTGTCTCTTTGGTTCGGAGAAACGCCGAAGGGTTTGTTTGACAGGTTTGAATCCTTTCTGGATATTTAAGCTGTGCTCGGCTAGCCTGCGTGGGATTCCTGGCATATCTGAGGGGTGCCAGGAGAAAATATCCCAGTTCTCTCGTAGGAACTCGCGCAGTGCGGCCCTTTACATCAGGGCTCAATTGTGCCCCGATGGAGGCTGTTTTATTCGGGTCCGTTGGGTGGACCTGGAATTTGACTATTTCGTCCGCTGGTTTGAAGGATGTGGATTTGGATCTCTTATCGAGTATCACATCATCCCTGCTAACCGTGGATCGCAGCGCCGTCAGCTCTTCGGCCGCTAAGGCTTCAGATAGTGCCTCGAGGGCCAATGCGGCTGTCTTGTTTTCGGCGCGGAGTGCTATGTCCGGATCACTAGCGAGAGTGATGATTCCGTTTGGCCCAGGCATCTTAAGCTTCATGTACCCGTAATGGGGTATGGCTTGGAAAACTGTGAATGCCTCTCGTCCTAATATAGCGTGATATCCGCTTCTGAATGGGGCCACCTGGAACGTGATTTGTTCGGACCTGTAATTATCCGGCGTGCCGAATACCACATCTAGTGTGATCTTTCCGGTGCAGCGCGCTTCCTGACTGGGGATTATTCCTCTAAAGGTTGTGCTGCTTCGCTCGATGCGGTTCCAGTCTATTTCCATCTTTTGGAGGGTTTCCTCGTAGATGAGGTTCAATCCGCTGCCTCCGTCCATAAGTACCTTTGCGAGGCGACAGCCGTCCACTATGGGACTGAGAACCAATGCGGCTGGCGCTCTGGCGGTTCGGAATTTAGGTTCGTCGCTCGTATTGAAGGTGATGGCAGTATTGCTCCATGGATTTATGGTCGCTACTTGGTAGACTTCAGCGAGGCTGCGAAGTGTTCTTTTTCGCATGTTATTTGATGCGAAAGTCTCGGAGATTGTGAGAACGGTAATGAAATTCTCGGGCTGGTTTCCTTCGACCTTTGGATTTAGGAGGTCCTCGCCAATTTTGGCCACCTGCCGGAGTATCCAACATGCCCTGAGGCTGTGAGTTGGGGTGGCATCCTCTGTACTATGAATCTTGCAGGGTCCATCGAGCCACCTTTCTAGCACGGTTCCGTGCCCCCTAGAGGGTTTTGATTTTTTATTTAATCCGGGCGCTCTGCTGTAGTGCGCCCTTTTGATTCGGACGGGATTGCTATTCAAGGCCGGATTGTTCCAAAATTTAATTTCGGTTTTCCGAGCACTTTCCATCGCACAGTATTTTTGTACTATGGACGCCAAGTCAGCAAAGTGTGTAATATTACGACGACTTATGGCGTTGAGTATCCCCTTGTCCGTGCAGTTACTGCAGAAGATTGAAATCGCGTCTCCCTCGTGGCAGTCCTTTATCCTGTTCATAAGCAGGAGGAATCTGGCCCTGTAATGATGTACTGTTTCTTCGGGCATCTGCTTGATTTGGGAGAGATCGCTTAAGATCGGACGGGCGGAATTCATTAGATCTGATACTTCGCCCGGTTTGCTATTCGGAGGCCGAACGACCTCTGGATTCCGAGATCCGGAGTCCCGTATGTTTTCCGGTTTGCCTGGTTCCAAGCCCAGGTCTTGGGTTGTATCCTCCCCTCCGTGGATATCCGGCATGGAGGGTTCCGGAATTCGGACGTAACTGGTCCTTAAGATTGATGAAGGGTCACCGCATTGTGCTTCCACCACAGCAACATGATGGGTGGCTTGGGGAGAGTTGATTTTCCTTAGATCGGGTTTAAGCCCAACCTGGTCGTAGTTTGTAGCGACCCCCAAGGCGGCGATGCGATCCAGGAGCTCATTTATGGAGGAGAGCTCCACCGGATCTAGCTACTCGGCCAGTTCCGAGCTGACGCGGAGATTGTTTTCGATGACCCGAGAGGTCACCATCGGCGTAATGGCCGAACGGGCGGTCATGAAAAAACCACCCAGCCGGAGGGATTGGCCGATAGCCAAAGCTCCCTCAGTGACGGCGCCGTCTTTAAAGACGGGAAAAGGCATCCTTCCTGATCGCGACGGCATAGAGGAACTCTCAATGAAAGCACCAATGTCGGTGTCAAAACCGGCTGATCTCGGGTAGGGGGTCCCGATCTGTGCGTCAAGGTCGGATGGTAACAGGAGACAAGGGACACTTTATTTTACCCAGGTTCGGGCCCTCTCTATGGAGGTAAAACCCTACTCCTGCTAGACTAATATTGATGATATGGGTAATACAAGAGTAGATCTACCACGAGATCAAGGAGGCTAAACCCTAGAAGCTAGCCTATGGGTATGATGATGGTTATGATGTGTTCGTCCTACGGACTACAACCCTCTGGTTTATATAGGCACCGGATAGGGTTAGGGTTACACAGAGTCGGTTACATTGGTAGGAGATCTTGAATATCCGCACGCCTAGCTTGCCTTCTACGCAAAGGAAAGAACCTTCCGGACACGGGACGAAGTCTTCAATCTTGTATCTTCATAGTCCTGGAGTCCGGCTGAAGATATAGTTCGGCTATCCGAACACCCCCTAATCCAGGACTCCCTCACATGGGGTCAGGTGGCTACCTCGTAGCCCGGCCTAAGTGGGCCAAGGCTGAGAATGATCTGCTTCATAAAGGGATCAAACCAGAGACAATGAGCTGGCCAGACCGTTGCCGGACTTGGTTCTTCGGGGCTGGCGGAACCTTGGACCCTGTAACAGGGAAGTGCATTTGGACGGATGAGCAACTTGACATACCCTTGAAGAAGCTTCGATACTATATCGCTGCAGCGCAGAAAGGGACGTTCCTTCCAGACAAAGAGAACGACGAGCTCACAAAGGCCCTCGGAAATCCTGAGCACCCTGGACGGACACGAGGCACGCCAGGCTCCATTCCGTGGAAGGCTGGGTTTCCGGACGCAGGCGGTTACAAAAGCCAGGAGAGGAGGAAGAAAGTGCAGCAGTCCGAACTGCAGGCACTTAAAGCAAGGGTACTCAGGATAGAGGAACGAGAAGCAAATCGCAGCAAACGAACTGCCGAAGCTTCCCCTAAAGCTACCTCGCCATCTCAGCGGAGAAGCAGCGTGGCTTCCACCGAGCTGCTTCAGCCGGAGCTTGTCTTGACGGCTCCTGCCAGCTATCCCGTGGATGCTATCACGGAAGCTCAAAATTGCCACCTTATGACGCAATGGATGAATATGAAGGTCAAGGCGGCTGTTGGCTTTGTTTTTCCTACAGAACCCGACACAACTTTTCACTGCCAGCCGATTCCAGAAGGATATGCTAAGGTGATGGTGGATGAAATAACGGAGGGATTTGAGGACCTCCCGCTTGACCACCCTACCGGAGAAGGGGAGACTCGGCTGGGTTCTGCTCTGAAGACTCCATGCCTATGGCGGAAGGAGCTCATCAACCTTCCAAACTGGACGCCTCCGCCTCCTCCTCCTCCTCCGGCGAGTCAAGGCACTCCGCCTCCTCCACCGCCTCCTCCTCCGGCGAGTGACGATCAGGTCCCTCGGCTGGCTCCTTCTCTGGCGCGTGGCTGCACTCCGCCTCCTTCTCCGCCTGCGCCGGCGCGCCCGAGCAGCCAGCCTACTCCTTCTCCGCCTCGTCAGCAAGGGCGGAAGAGACCCGCCGCCGCTCCGGCAGCTGCTCCCGCGCATCGTAGTCCTTCTCCTCCACCTCGTAACCAAGTCAAGAAGACTGCTGCTCCGTCTGCTCTGCCGGCGTCTAGCAGTACAGCCAGAGGCGGGAGAAAATACAGATTCGGTCCTTCTCTGAAGACTCCAGAGAAGTTACCATACGAGAGGACCCCGGAGGAGAATGCGAGGATCGCGCGAACCGAGAAGGATGACTGGTTTCAAGGGTTGAAAGCACAGAGACATCCAAGTCTCCGCCCAAGGAGAAGGTAGATCAGGTGAAAGTGAAGCGCACTCTGGCTGCCCTGGCAAAACCACCCAAGTCTCCGCCGAAAGGCCACTATGAGCGCATTATTGCAAAGATATGGGCCGAAGCGGAGCGGTCGGGAAGTACATTCAGTGATCAAAGGCTGAAAGAACGACGAGCTGGGAAACAAATTGCCCAGCTCGGCTAACAAGCAAAGCAATCGTGCCCCCCGCTCAAGGTGCCTAGCGTCGATCCGAGGATGGTGCCCGGTTATAACAATCTTGACGATTACCTGCCCGACGATGTACATTATGATTTCCTGGACGTGCAGATACACAGATACGAGTACGGGAAGCCTCTCGTCAAAAATGAAAGATCTCTATCAACGATGATGCGAAGATTGCATGATTGGTACATGAAAACCTGCAGAGAGTCTGGGGTGAGGAATACCTTGTATATGAGAGTTAAAAAGGAGCATGACCTCGTTGGAATTGAACTGTTGCATGTTCCATTTGAGGAGTTCTTTCAGTTTTTCAATCAATTGGCCCTCGATAAAGCAACGGTCACCTGCTACTGTCTGTAAGTACTACTACTTCTGTCATTAATTCTCTCTATATAGCTCAGCTCTTTCATTGCATGTATTTATAATTATCCTCACTATATTATGCAGATTGAAGATCGCCGAATTGAAGAAAAGACAAATCGGTGATATTGGGTTCATTAACACAAATCTCATAGATGCAGTTCAGGTTAAAGATCATGCCGCAGAAACCGAGGCCAACTTGCTACGATCATTCAAAATAAATGAACACAAAGATATAATACTCTTTCCTTACAACTTCAAGTGAGTGTTATCTTCTGCATATTCGGTTTCCCTTATATATTAGTCCAGGTTATAGTAATGTAATTGATGAGTTATGCATGGGTGCGCAGTTTCCACTATATTCTCCTGGAGATTAGGCTTGAGCAGGGAGTAGTAACTGTCTTGGACTCGAGATGAAAAGATCCCCGGGAGTATGCGGACATGACTGAAATCCTCAAGAAGTAAGTTAAATCGATCATTATCCACCATATCAGCATATTTGTTCATTTCCTGATATCAAGTAATTGTTTTCTTTTGTCTGGCAGGGTTTGGAGAAAATTCAGCACACAATCCCCGGGACTGCCGAAGGAGCTGGAATTTAGATACCCGAAAGTAAGTACTATAGTACCATGTTCCGCGCGTCTCCTAGCTATTTATTCAAGCGCTAGTTTCATCAATACCATTTGGCATTCTTGCTTATCTGTTTGATTGACCTCTATTTCTTGTAAAGTGGTTGTGGCAGGAACAAGGGAATGATTTCTATGGATACTACGTCTGCGAGTCCATCCGCCACACGACCTGTGAGCGGGGCGGGTACACTGACGAACAATATGAAGTGCATAAATAACAATATTCACAATTTTATTTTATTACCATCATTTGTGTTGAGTTTCATTCATTTATATTTATATATATGTATTGACCCCCTTCTTCAAATTAGATGTTTCGGATGCGGAATGAACTCCTAGCACCAGATCGCATGCGAACAATTCAAGAGGAATTGGCGGCATTCTTTCTTGACCACGTGATCGCTGAAGACGGAGAATACTATGTGGACCATGCGTCCATAATTTAGGAGATTATATTTGTAAAAGATAATTATTGTATATATGTAGCCGGTAGTGTCGGACGATAGATATACGAGAATTTGTTGTTCGACCAATCTCTCGGAGAAGGAGAGGTGGTCGATATCACTTCTCTCTGTATGCATATATGTTCATGACGATCTTCTGTTTCCTTCGTTTGCTTACTAGCTAGTTAGCGTGCCTAGTCCTTTCTATACATATGTATAGTACGTAGCGTCGACCAAGCACGGACATAAGAGAGGACACTTCTCTCTATTAATTAGCTATCTAACTCAATATATGAAATACCTAAATTAACCCCCCAAAACCCCAAACCCCCCCCCCCCCCCGCCCTTTCAAAAAAAAAACCAAACACCCCAGCCACAGAAATGTTGACGCGTGGAGGTCTATTGGTCCCGGTTGGTGCCACCAACCGGGACCAAAGGCCCTCCTGCCTGGGCTCGGCGCACAGGCCACGTGGAGGCCCATCTGTCTCGGTTCTGGTTTGAACCGGGACTAAAGGGTGAGGGTATTAGTAACGACCATTTAGTCCCGGTTCGGGAACCGGGACTAAAGGCCCTTACGAACCGGGACAAAAGGCCGGTTTTCTACTAGTGATATGTTTCGACGACTTTTATTCGGATCAAAAGTAACACTTATGGGCTAAGTAATTATCATGCACGTGCTACATATGTTAGCGTGTTGTTTACACAAATAATACCAGGGCATAAACACTAGTAGAAAAAGGGTCTTTTGTGAAGCACAATAGTGCCGGTTTGAATTAGAGACGGCACTAATGTGTACACTAATGCCGGTTTGTGGCGGCAATCAATAGCACCGGTTCGTGGAGAACCTTTAGTACCGGTTCGTGCCACGAACCGGCACTAAAGAGGCTGTGTCAGCCCGCGGTCAGGCTATGGCCCCACCATCACCATTTAGTGCCGGTTCCGACCACGAACCGGTACTAATGACGTTGTGGCAGGCTATTTTTAGTCCCACCTCGCCCCCCTAACAAGCCTTTTACCACCTTAAATATGTTATTTCTCAAACTATCACAAGCACTTGGTCTTCATTGAACTCTATGTGTACAATTTGTGGCTGCAATATGAGTCTTCATCGGTTTATAAATCGTTCATGAGTCATATTGACAATTCAGATTGTACACACAAAGATCATTGATGATCAAAGTATTTTTTATGGTATAAGATCATATTGACAATGTAGACTGTAAAGAAATAATGCTCTTATATTTTTTGCGTTCAGTATGCACCATTCAAAGCGACGCCATCAACTTTCAACCATTTCTGCCTTCATTTGCTATTTTTCATGCATTCAATGATTTGTTTTGAGAACTAAATGACCTGGAAATTGAAAAGCACTACAAATGAACTCTGGAAAAGTTGAAACTTGGCATGGTATCATCATTTCACCCACATAGCATGTGCAAGAAAGTAGAGAGGCTTACGGCTAAAACTGGATGCACTTCGTTTACAAACTGGACAATCTCTTTCGAAGTATTCAGGTTTCTGACGAAATTAAACTCATCTGTTACAAAGGCATTTCATTTTTTTAAACTTATTACAACTCCAGAATTTTTGTGCATTCAGTATGCACCATTCAAAGCGACGCCATCAACTTTCAACCATTTCTGCCTTCATTTGCTATTTTTCATGCATTCAATGATTTGTTTTGAACTAAACGACACTAAATTTTGTGCAGGCATAGCACACCTTTAGTACTGGTTGGTGGCTCCAACTGGTACTAAAGGGTGACCAGTACTACATGCTCTTTTTTAGTAGAGGGACTAGGAGCGGTTTATAAGCCCTGAGTGCAGAGACGATGAAGAAGAGGCTCAATACTCACGTTGCTTAGCTTCAAGCCTTCAGGAATATGGTAGATTGCACGGAGCTACGCGCAGTGCAGTTTACACTATTCCGAAAGGCTTGAAGCAAATTAATGAAGCATTGCACCTCTTTTTTATTTTTAATAACTTATTACAACTCTGGACTTATTACACTACACGTCGGCATTTCTTTTTTTATAACTTTGGTATTTGCTATTTTTCAATCGTTCACAAAATGACCGTGAAATTGAAAACTACTCAGAAATAAATAGAAGAAAAAATAAAGCAGAAAAAAAAAATGTATTTGCTATTTTTCAATCATTTACAAAATGACCGTGAAATTGAAAATCACTATAAAATGAACTCTGAAAATATTGAATTTTGGCAAACTAGATGAAAAACTACTCACAAATAAATATAACAAAAAATAAAAAAACTATACAAAAAACTACGCAGAAATAAATAGAAAAAAATAAAGCAGAAAAGAAAAAACAAATAGAAGAAAATAAAGCAGAAAAGAAAAACAAATAAAAAAATTTGGGGCGCTGCCCTGTGGGCCTGCTAGGCCGCGGGCGTGCAATTACAGGCCTTATAGGCCCAGCAGACTCACAGGTCAGCGCGCAGAGTTTAGGCCCACAAGCCTGCTATACAGAGGAGTTCGAAAGGGCAGCCGCGGCTGGGTTATAAACAGTGCGGCTGCCCTTTGCCCGGCAAGGTGGGACTAAACTTTGTGCAGGCAGCGCGAGGCCTTTAGTACCGGTTGCTGGCTCCAACCGGTACTAAAGACCACCCTTTAGTACCGGTTGGAGCCACCAACCGGTACTAAAGGCCTTGTCTTCCCGCCTCCTGGCCTGGCCAAAGTTGGCCTTTAGTACCGGTTGGAGCCACCAACCGGTACTAAAGGTCTCTCCTATATATACAGCACTTACGTAAATTCAGTTACATCTCCCCACTTCTTCGTCTCCAACCTCTCGCGCGCCGTCGCCCGTCGTCCGCCCGTCGCCCGTCGTCGCCGCCGGCCACGCCCGTCGCCCGTCGTCGCCGCTGGCCGCGCCCGTCGCCCGTCGTCGCCGCCCGCCGCGCCCGTCGCCCATCGTCGCCGCCCGCCTCGCCCGTCGCCCGTCGTCCGCCCGGAGCCCGTCGCCCGCCGCCCGTCGTCGCCCGCCGACCGTCGTCGTCGCGCTGCGGTCCGTACGTACTCTCTCGCTCTCGCGTACCCGCGCCGCGCGCGCACCCGGCCCGTACGTACGCCGCCGCCCCCGCCCCGTACGCCGGCGCCCCCGCTCATACGTACGGGGCGGCGTATGAGGCCGCGCACTGCAGTGTATATACGTATATACGTACACGACACACACATATATACACACATACACACACATATATACACACACACACGCATACACACACACACACATTTTTTACTTATTTTCTGTTTTCTGTTTTCTGTTTTTTAGAAAATTTAATTAGATATTAAATAGCTAGGTATGTGAGCTTGAACTAGTTGACTAATTAATATAACTAGTTTATTTTTAGTAAGAAAATTGTCGAACTAGTTTATTTAGGTATATGAGATTTGAACTAGTTGAATAATTAATATAACTAGTTTATTTTTAGTAAGAAAATTGTCAAACTAGTTTATTTAGGTATATGAGATTTGAACTAGTTGAATAATTAATATAACTAGTTTATTTTTAGTAACAAAATTTAGGTATATGAGATTAGAACTAGTTAGATATATTAATGTGAAATGTTAGATGAATATATATTTGGCTACATATAGGTGTTTAATAGAACTAGTTTATTTTTTTAGTTAAAGCAATTATTTCCGCATCGACGTGGACTATATATGCTTAAATTAAATAATTTTGCGATTTGATTTTTCTTATTGAATGCTTAAATTGGAGAGCACTATTTGCAACGCATATGCATATGATTAGTTGAATAATAATGATCTAATTTAGTCTTTGAATTATGAACGTATAGGAAATGTCATCATCGGACGACGAAACTCTCCCGGGGGAGTGCGACTAGTGCCATGACGATCGAGGTGAGTGCGACAGGCCTCACCTGGACGATGGTCGGCGCTTCAGCATTAAGCTCGAGGAGACCTTTGAAGTTGAAACGGTACGCAACGACGACAAGTGTTTTTTTTTTCATAATTAAGCATGGCTTCAACTATTTCAACGTGTAATTTTCATCTTTTACAATTCGAGTATAGTTGATCCCATGCCATGCAAGACGCTATGTCTTGGAGAGGATGGAGTTTGAAGACCATGAAAATTTTGAAACGAAGAAAATTCACCTAAGGACCCATCATGATGTGGATTTTGAAGTAAAGCTGTATAATGCTGAGAGCGTAACCCATTTTGGTTGCAAAAATTGGGAAGCATTTTGCAAATTGTATGGTTTTGATGAGGGTATGCTTGTCACCATGGATCTTGGTGATCCTGAAATCGAGTAAGACAATATGGACATTTGGGTCCTTGTTGATACTCCTCCAGTTCTACCGCTATGTGAGTTTCTCAAACATAGTTAATTATTAATAGAACTTATATTGTTCATTTCAAAATAGTTGACAGCTTATTTCCATTGACAGCTTATTTTAAAGTATCAAAGAATGTGCAGAAGATGGTAGATAGAACTTACTACACCAAGGGCTCTGAGTTAACTTACAAGGAGAAAACTCATCTGGTTGGATTTTGTAATGATATTGAGAATTACAATATCTACAGTCGAACTCCTCAACATTATGGTGAATATGTGTCACTAGTGCACGTGTTGAACTACGGTAACTACCATGGAGATACCCTGGTAAGCTTTTTTACTATTACGACATCCGTGCATCTTTTTGCATACTTCTAAAACTAGTACATCGATCATTGCTAACTACGAAGTTATTACTATGTTTTTCAACAGCTTATCCCAGAGGATTGTGTGCCTCATTTGATGTATCAGAATGGCGGCAGCCTTCATGTTTTGAACATATATCCATGTCATCCTACGAATCTCAACTGTCCATACCGGATTTCTAAAAGAAGTGGAGACATGACAGTCAAAGGATGGAAAAAATGTATGGACAGTCGTAAGGAGCTTCTTGGAAGCAAAAGGAAGCGAGGCGCAAGAATTAGAGACAGGATGATCTCCATTCTTCATAATGGAGAGTCAGGGTCTATATTGTTTTATGCTATTTTACCTTAAGTGTGTTTAGGTCCGATCCTACCTGATACTTGATGATCATGTGCTAAGAACAATTATGTAGGGTTAGGTTCGATGACTATGAGGATGATGATCGTATGACTTATTATTAATAACGAGTAGAAGTTGTATGATGATGCTTGATTAATTAGCTAGTAGGACTTGTTATTATATATGGTGATGTATGATGCGAGCATGCATGAGTTATTATATATATATCTGCGGGTGAAACAAAAAAAGAATTAAAATGGAAAACACAAAATTAAATGAAAAAGAAATCATAAAACCAACCCCCCCCCCCCCAAACATTTTAGTACCGGTTGGTGTTACCAACCGGTACTAAAGGTCTCCCGGCCCCCGGAGCTGGCTCGTGCCACGTGGTTGCCCTTTAGCACCGGTTCGTGCTGAACCGGTACTAAAGGGGGGGGGGGGGCTTTAGTGCCCAAACTTTAGTGCCGGTTATGGAACCGGCACTAAAGGGCCTTACGAACCGGTGCTATTGCCCGGTTCTGCACTAGTGAAATCTTCTAATCTTCTTATCAGCTCGGGTTAATATTATTGCGGTGATTGTGCATGTGTTATCACGTATACGATGCGTATAGTACCAAAAAATTTACACGAAAGTTATCGGCGATATGTTTTTAAACAACTCCCACACCAAAGTTATCAGGACCGAGGCACATAAGTTACATGGTCTGAGATGTATGAGTTGCCATGCTATTCACATAAAAGTTACTGAGTTGATATTTCATCAACCCCTCCCCCATGCTAAAGTTATCAGGACCGAGGTACACAAGTTATCAGATCTGTGATATGTGAGTTACCATGATATTCAGATAAAAGTTAACGGTGGTATATTTCATCACCCCCCCCCCCACCCACACACACCATGCTAAAGTTATCAGCGACGGGTTACACAAGTTATCAGGTCTGCGGTTGAAAGTTACCGCGGTGCTTGAACGTGGGTTATCAGTTTTGATGTGGGTGTGTTAACATGCTATTTAGACAAATGTTTTCAAGTGGTATATTTTTCAAAAAAAAACTGGGTCAAAAGTTATCATGGTGTTTTTTGTCCTCTAGTTTATTTGCATGTGAGGGGAAGGTTGGATGACCATTTTTATGCCTCGGTAATATCAGAATGGTAACTTATGTACCACAAGTGTGAAAACTTACGTAGCACATACGTGGTAAGTTTTGAACTGAAAAAAAGTCGTCGGAACATATCAGTATGGGATCTAGTTTCGAGGGTCTCGTCACGACGAATCTTTTATGGGAAACGGTTTTTCAATCAAACCTACGGTTTAGGCTACATATAATTTTGAATTTTTTGCATTGGGAAGAATCTTTGATGATATCATCATTTTTGTTTTCTTCCCATGGATGCATGCATACATGTAAGTCAGACAGTCGACATGCACACGGAGTGCTTTGGCTGAAATTGGCATGCCCGTGTGATTAGGAAAAAAGAAAATGACATGCGCATGATTAGATAAAAGGAAACTGTCATGTGTGTGATTAGCAAAAACGGTGCAAACACATGCAGCCCTTGATACAAAAATCTGATGGCAACGCATGCGTGTGGATCTGCTGCAATCTACTCCCTTCGTTCCGAATTACTTGCCTTAAATTTGTCTAGATACGGATGTATCTAGCACTAAAATAAGTCTAGATACATCCGTATCTAGACAAATCCAAGACAAGTAATTCAGAACGGAGGGAGTACCAGTCGGCAGGATTTTAGCTTTTCATTTTCTAAATGACGAACGTTTTTGCCAAGCACGCACGAATTTCAAAACTTGTGATTTTTTCTGGAATTTTTAACCAAATTTGTAAAATGGGATTGATTTTGAAGATGTGTACAAATTTTGAAAAACAGGAACTATTTTACAAAATGAGAAAAATAATTGGATTTCTGAACGAAATTTAAAGCATGAACATTTTTTGAATTTCTGAACAAATCTTGAAAACAAGGAACCTTTTTTTAAAACCGATCAATTTATGACAATCACGAACAAGTTCGAAAAACAGTGAACAATTTTCGACTTTGTGGACATATTTTCAAGAATAGGAACATTTTTAGAATTTGTGAACAAATCTTGAACAACAGGGACATTTTCTAAAAACTCCAAAAGAATTTTTGAATTTGTGAACAAATTTTCAAAACGGGAAAGTTTTGATTTGGTGTACAAATTTGCAGAACAAACTTCAAAGCATAAACAATTTTTTAAAGCATGAATATTTACTGAATTTGGAGAACAAATTTTGAAACAGAGAATAGTTTTGAAAAATTCTGAACTAATTTGGAAGCATGAATTTGTTTCGAATCCATGAACATAAACATTGAATCCGGTACATTTTCTGAATTCGAAAGTTTTAAACTTTTCTGTCTAATGAGAACAATTTTATAATTTCGAGAACATTTTTTTTGAAAACTGAACATTTTTTAAAACAAGAACGTTTTGTAATTTGTCAATTTTTTTAAAGCATGAACGTTTTTTGAATCTTGAGAACAAATTTACAAACAGAGAACAAATTTCGAAGCATGAACAATTTTTTAAAGCACGACCATTTTTTGAATCTTGAGAATTTTTTTTGAAACAGAGAACAATTTTGAAAAATCCTGAACAAATTTGGAAGCGTGATTTTTTTGAATATGTGAAAAAAAAATTGAAATCCGATACATTTTCTGAATTTCTAACGTTTTGAAGTTTTTTGTGTAATGCGAACAACTTTTGAATTTTGAGAGCATTTTTTCGAAAATTGAACATTTTCTGGAAACGTGAAGAAAACTTGAATATTTTGAAAAAAATGAAAAAATGGAAGGAAAGAAAGAGAAATGAAAAAGCAAAGAAAGAAAATTTATTGAAAAGAGAAAGTAACTTGAAAAGGAAAACTGAAAGAAAACAAAAAAGTAACTAAAAGTAAAGAAAACAGAACAGAAAATGGTAGAAGAAAAAATAGAAAGAGTAAAAAAATAAAAAGAAATGGAAAATAAAAAACCAGTTCAGGAACCTTCTAGATGGTTCCCGAAACCAGTAAAAACTGGCTAGGAACGCCCTAGAAAGTTCCCCAAACCGGAACCTATACGGACGCTACAGATGAGCTAGCCCAAAACGCTGGCTTGTCGTATCCCTATGCGATTCGTCGACAGTTTAAGGCAGTGTGCATCAAATAGGTTTTTCGAAATCACTAGTGAAGGAGTACTCGTTGCAATGATCAACATAAGGGTTTTCCCTTTTTTTCTTAGATTCGTTTATTTATAATGTTTTATCTCTTTAACCATGCGTCCAATCTCGAACCGTTTTCACATTCGGATTCCTCGCGTCGAGATCTTCAAAACTAGATTCCATGTTGATAGGTTTTAATGAACTTTTTTTCATGAAAAAAAACCAGATGAAAACAACCGGACGAAAAAACCGAACTGGGACCATGGATTTTTTTCCTTTCCGAAAGAGGCACGTACGTGGCTCTCGCGAAACCACAATCGTGCCTCCCGTGGAAGCAAAACTGTGTCTCTTGAGGAAAAAAATTGAAAACACGTTTTCCTCCGTTTTCGAGGAAGCATGCCCTTGCCTCTCGCGAAAGTACAACCATGCCTCTCGTGAAAGTAAAAACATGCCTCTCGTGTAAACAAAACTGTGCCTCATGAAATAAAAAAAACAGAAACACGTTTTTTTGTTTCCGACAGGCACGGCCATGCCTCTCATGAAAGCACAACTGTGCCTCTCGTGAAAGCAAAACCGTGCCACTCGCGGAAGCAAAAAAAAACAGAAAACACTTTTTTTTTGTTTCCGAGACGCACGGCCGTGACTCTCGCGGAAGCACAACCGTGCCTCTCTCGGAAGCAAAACCGTGCCTTTCACGGAAGAAAAGAAAACAGAAAACACGATTTTTTTTGTTTCCGAGAAGCACGGCCGTGACTCTCGCGAAAGCAAAAGCGTGCCTCTCGCGGAAGCAAAACCGTGACTCTCGCGAAAGGAAAGAAAACATGTTCTTTCACAAAAACAAATTTTGAAAATTTTTTTGGTCCAAAAGTTCAGGAAGACTGGTGGAAAAACGAAACGTCGAAAAAAACAGGAACAACCATTTAAAAAGCTGAAAAGACATGCAGAAAAATAAACTACAAATAAAATCCGGAGGAACCGTCCAAAGCGCGATACGTGGTGGGGGGCTGGGAGCGCGCCAAGTGGCGCTGATCGTTGCGAAGCTCCCGAAGGAGCGCTCGTTAATTAGTTGATCTCTAGGTTTCTCCCTCCCTTTAAGCGAGTGCAGGGCGAAGCCTCGCATGGGTGGAGCCCCAGATGGTCCGACCCATCCGTGCGGGAGGTCGCGACCTGTTTTTAGTTTTTATTTTATGCTTTATTTTCTCATTTTTTCTTTATTTTTGTACTTTTCTTTGTACTTTAAAATATTCTACATATTTATACAAAAAAACTCTTCAAAACACTATTAAAAATGTAGAACAATGTTAAATCAGTATTAAAAAAATGTTGAGTAAGCACTTAAAAAATGTTAAACAACTATTTGAAAATGTTGAATAAGTATTAAAAATGTTAACAAGTATTTGAAAAATGTTGAATAAGTACTAAAAATTGTTGAAAGAGTATTTGCTAAATTTGGTCAATTATTTTAAAATTGTTGAAAGAGTATGTGAAAAATATTGAACAAGTATTTGAAAATGTTGAATAAGTATTAAAAAATGTTGAACGAGTATTTGAAAAATGTTGAACATGTATTTGAAATTTTTTGAGTAAGTATTAAAATGTTGAACAAGTATTTGAAAATGTGAAATAAGTGTTCAGACAATGTTGAATGTGTACAAAAAAATATTGATCAGTAATTAAAAAATTGTTTTTTGACATATACAAAAACGTAGACTAGGTCATAATTCGCGGGACATTCTATACTTTTAGTCAAAGGAGGTAGAGTGAAAGATTTGCCATGTGTGAAATCCCATCGTATTCGAGGAGTCAAGGATTTGAAAACGAAAACAAACATAAGGAAAACAAAAAATGGAGAAGAAAAAAGAAAACGAGAAAAAACGGAGGAGGAAAAAAAAGGAAAAAAAAGAAAATGCAAAAAATAAACCAATGTAAAACCAACTCTTTGAACCTAAGTAGGACACACCCTAATAGTTTACAGGAAGTTGATGTTGGCTTAGTGTCTAGCAGAGTCGCACTGCAACCTGGATTCCCGGGTTTGAATCTTGATTTCCCACCTTTTTCTTTTAAAAGCGCGCTAACAGGCCAGCCCAATAGCTCCAGTATGGGGGAATCGCTTCAGGGAGACAACAAGCATCACTTGCTTAAAGCAAGAAATAGTCGTTTTCTTTTAAAAACGTGCGAACAGCCCAATAACTACAGTGCAGGGGAATTCGCTTCAACGGGACAAGAAGCAGCACTCGCTTAAAGCGAGAAATAGTCGTCCGCAAAAGATTAGCTATCCAAATCCAAGATGGACGATAAGCCTTGGGTGGGTGGCTAGTACGACCGGCTCGTTTTGTACCCAACTCTTTTAAAGACGTAGCTACGTTTCAGGTGTTTGTTTAAGAAAAAAATCGAGGGTCTTTTCCGTGATGAAAAAATTCCTGGGTATTTGCCGATAGAAACCAGGCCTTCCTGTCACTAACACCGGGTTTCATGCCCGTTGGCGTGCCTGGTCAGCACCCTGTGCGTATACAAACGTTATTAGCACTGTAGATGCACGCCGTAGCCAAGTTATGTCACTGACTCAATGTATGCCACAAATGTTGATTTGATTCCTCTGATAAGAAAAAGAAAACTGCACATGGGGCAACAATGCAACACGAAAAAGACACACAACAGGGCAACATTTTTACATATATCACAAGATGGGCACTCCATTTCAGGAGGGCACCAGTATAGCATTTCAGTCTAAAACCCTCCCCTCCATTTCATCTACTGAACAAGAGGAAACTCGGAGGCCGTAACAGTACATGCAGAAACTAGGATATGTGAGGATTGGTGATCAGCTTTCATCGTTACCCACAGGACAACATCTTGCGGATACCACAAGCGCATAGAGAGATTCCCAAAATTCGAGGCCTGGGGCAAGGATCGGTATCGCGTACAGGAACTACGATAGCGTCTGGATCGTACACCTCGTAATTTCCTTCTTCAAATGCGTGGGTTGATATATATGTTTATCTAAAGTAATTGTCGTCAAGAGGTCTGTTTAACTCGCCCTGTCGTTCCTCTAGCCCCTACCGAAGTCCGCCTTGTAGTTGGCGCTGGACTCCAGCTTCTTCAACTCCGTCAGCTTCCTCACCCCCTGGTAACAGCCGTTGCAGAAAATCAAAACATTATGATGGATGCCACATGTTATCTGTAGTTAAATTAGAAAGCGCTCCAAAATACCACAAGTACCTTCATGAAGCCCTCGGTAGTCACGCTCCGCTCGGATCGCCGCCATGCCGGCCTCTGTGCAGATGTTGCGCATGTCAGCCACGTTGAATCCCTGAAACGCAATGGCGGAGTTTACAAGTGAAGCTTTGAATGGAATGGGAGCTTTGCGTAAGTTAGGCGAGCGACTCACCTCTGCTAGCTTGGCAGCAGCTTCATAGTTGACTTCGCTGTGCTTGGCCATCCTAGCTGCATGGATCTTAAGGATTTTCAGCCTCGCTTGCTCGTTATGAAGAGGGATTTCAATCTTGCGATCCAGACGCCCAGGGCGTAGGAGAGCAGGGGCATCGTTTTGGAGTAAGTGTTGGCTGGAGGGAACAAGAGGAGAAGCGGTGTGGTATCTGACATGTCGACAACGGCGGGTCTCAGCGGCATGGAGCAGGGTCTCGTCGGTGTGTGTGTGATGATGGACAAGCGTAGGATGGTGGCGTTGTCTGGCGTCGTGGTGGTGTCGACGGCAGTTTGACCTGGCAAGGTACATGCAGCAGTACAACACTAAAGATGGATTGGTGGCAGGTGGCTGCGGCGGTCTCATACCCGGCAGGCGTCTAGGTTGAGGAGTGTGCCGGACTGGTGGGTGCCCCACCAGGTCTTAGATGTTAGGTTTGGCTGCGAGGTCTGTTTGGTATTAGGCCTAGATTATCAGCACCCCTTCATCAACTGGATAGGAGTAGCAACAGATGTTGCCTAGACAGTGGCTTTAGTCTTATTTTTGTATGACTTTATAAGGTCTTGTGTGAATAATTAATAAAATGGCTGCATGCATCGTCCAGATGCAGAGGCCGGGTCCTCCTTCATTTCTACAGAAAGAACATCCGAACAGTTTGGTCGCCATGATTATCTTCACCTGAAGGTAACCAGGGATGAAAATATGTTTAGACCGAAAATAAATCGTATGGAGGCAGTCACAACAAGGAAATGCATACCTTGAATATGTACAAAGAGGGTAAGTTTATGTAAGCGACGAGTACAAAAGCAATTACTTTCCTGAGAAGTTCAACATATTTTTAGCCACAAAGATAACTGACCACAAGAACAAATGTTCAGATTTCAAGCATGTTGAATAACTAAACATACAACCAGAAAGCAATATAATCAATGGAAACATTCTGAAAATTACTTACCACTGACAGAAAGGTTCAGATTTCAAGCATGTTAAATAACACACGTACACCTTTGATATCCCACAACTGTAAAAGTTTTTCAACTAATGACTTTAGGTACACATCAATGTCGTTGCCGGCTTGCTTAGGGCTTTGGATCAGCACTGAGATCATAATGAACTTTCCCTTCATGCACAACCAAGGAGGGAAGTTATAGATACATAGAGTCACGGACCAGATGCTATGATTGTTGCTCTGCTCCCCAAAAGGATTAATGTCGTCTGCACTTAAGCCAAACCATATGTTTCTTGTGTCATCTGCAAACTCCTGCCACTTTCTCTTGATTTTTCTCCACTGCGACCCATCAGCGGGTACTCTCAAATTCTTGTCTTTCTTATGGTCTTCTTTGTGCCATCGCAACAACTTGGCATGATCTTTATTTCTGAACAGACATTTCAACCGTGGTATTATAGGAGCATACCACATCACATTGGAAGAAACTCTCTTCCTAGGGCGCTCGCCTTCAACATCACCAGGGTCATCTCGTCTGATCTTATACCGCAATGCACCGCATACCGGACATGCGTTCAAATTCTATTACTCACCACGGTAGAGGATGCAGTCATTAGGGCATGCATGTACCTTCTGCACTTCGAATCCCAGAGGGCATAGAATCATCTTTCATCTTTGCTTCATACGTACTGTCACACAATTCATTATCCTTTGGAAGCTTTTCTTTTTATTTTCAGTAGCGAACCAAATCCCTTGTCAGATACACCATTGTCTGCCTTCCATCGCAGCAATTCTAGTGTGGTACCGAGCTTTTTATTGTCATCTTCGCAATTTGGGTACAACCATTTTTTGTGATCCTCTAACAAGCGATTGAACTTCAACTTCTCCCTCTCACTTTCGCATCCTCTTTGTGCGTCAACAATGATCATCATCGGGCACATCTGGTGCCTCTTGATTTTCAGCTTCCCCCATTGCAGTATCATCATATTCAGGGAACAAAAGATAGTTGTCATCATCCTCTTCTTCTTCATTGTCTTTCATCATAACCCCTCCTTCTTCGTGCTTGGTCCAAACATTATAGTGTGGCATGAAGCCCTCCTCAAGCAGGTGGAAGTGAAGGGTTTTCGAGGAAGATTAATCTCGCGTATTCCCACAGACAGTACATGGACAGTACATAAAACCATTCTGATGGTTTGCCTTAGCCACCTCGAGAAAATTATAAAGGCCCATAATGTAACCGGAGGTGCGTCGGTCACCGTACATCCATTGCCGGTTCATCTGCATGCATTATATAATTAAGTATATCAAAAACCAATACAAAACATCATGAATAGAAAAGTGACCAAATTAATACAAGTTCATCATCACATTAAAACCAAACTACATCAGTGATCAAATGTTATTACTAAAAAAATAAATACACAAAGTTCATACATAGTTCTTATAGAACAACATACTCTCTAGAGCATCTAATTAAAACATATATTGCAACTAACATACAACTATGTAAAACATTTAAATGCAACAACAAATGCGATCAAAATTGTAACTAAGGCGACAATTGATCCCACATCATAATGATAGCAAGCCTCATTATCAATGAGATATTTTCTAAACTTTCTAATCTTCAAGCGCATTGCATCCATATGGATCTTGTGATCATCGACGACATCGGCAACATGCAACTCCAATTTCATGTTCTCCTCTTCTATGCTTTTAAATTTTTCTTTCAAATAATTAATTTATTTTTCAACTAAATTTAACCTCTCGACAAGAGGGTCGGTTGGAATTTTCTGTTCACATACCTCCTAGATAAAAACATCTATGTCACATTGGTCGACCTAATTGTCATAAACACTAAATGAAACAAATAGTTATAAAAGATAATATACCACATTCGAATCATAGATCGGACGAGAGGCGACGGGGGCGGACAGCGAAACCATAGCACTATATAATAACAAATAATAATAAAAGTAAGAAAATTATACAAGTAGCTATCTAAATCATACAAGAATTTTTTACTTTTAAAAAGAAGATAAGAACAAGAGGCTCAGCATGGTGGCGCCGGCGACGAGATCGGTGCGGGCGATCGACGGCGGTGGCGACGGGGACGGGGACATGACGACACCCTACACATGTGCAAACTTTAAGAAGTTAATTAGAGCTCAAATTTTGCATATCTAAATCAATTGAACTCCCACATACACTCCTTCACTAAAACCCACAAACCACTCTACTTCTAGAGCATTTGAAATGAGCTAAACTAGCAGTGAGAGATGAAAGGATGAAGTTGCTAACCTTTTAGAACACTTGGATAGTTGATGCACCGCCAAACCTAGACAAATCTTGGGGAAATGTAGCTTGGAGGTCGAGCTTGGAGAGAAGAACGCTTAAGTGTGGCTCAAGCATTTCATCGAACACCTCATGTGTATAGGAGGTGAGAACAGAGTACCACACACCTCCAACACGCCGGCCGGCCAAAAAATAAAGGAGTGAGCGGGCAGGGGCGAGCATATATATAGGCATCTTTTTAGTCCCGGTTCATATCTAGAACCAGGACTGAAGACTGGCCTTTAGTACCGGTTCGTGTCTAGAACCAGGACTGAAGACTGACCTTTAGTCCCGGTTCGTGTCTAGAACCAGGACTGAAGACTGACCTTTAGTCCCGGTTCAAGACACCAACCGGGACTAAAGGGCCTCACTAGGAGCGAGACCCTTTAGTCTTGGTTGGTGGTTGGAATCGGGACTAAAGGTCCCAGCCGAACCGGAACTGGTGCATGCCGAGGCCCGACCGGCGTCCTGGCCGCTCGAACCGGGATTGATGCACGCATTAGTCTCGGTCGTAAGTCGACCGGGACTGTTGCTCTGATCTGGCAAAAACCAATTCCCTGTTTTCTACTAGTGGGGATTGAAGGAAATATGCCCTAGAGGCAATAATAAAGTTATTATTTATTTTCTTATTTCATGATAAATGTTTATTATTCATGCTAGAATTGTATTAACCGAAAACATAATACATGTGTGAATACATAGACAAACAGAGTGTCACTAGTATGCCTCTACTTGACTAGCCCGTTAATCAAAGATGGTTATGTTTCCTGACCATAGACAAAGAGTTGTTATTTGATTAACGGGATCACATCATTAGTTGAATGATCTGATTGACATGACCCATTCCATTAGCTTAGCACCCGATCGTTTAGTATGTTGCTATTGTTTTCTTCGTGACTTATACATGTTCCTATGACTATGAGATTATGCAACTCCCGTTTACCGGAGGAACACTTTGTGTGCTACCAAACGTCACAACGTAACTGGGTGATTATAAAGGAGCTCTACAGGTGTCTCCAAAGGTACATGTTGGGTTAGCGTATTTCGAGATTAGGATTTGTCACTCCGATTGTCGGAGAGGTATCTCTGGGCCCTCTCGGTAATGCACATCACATAAGCCTTGCAAGCATTGCAACTAATATGTTAGTTGTGAGATGATGTATTACGGAACGAGTAAAGAGACTTGCCGGTAACGAGATTGAACTAGGTATTGGATACCGACGATCGAATCTCGGGCAAGTAACGTACCGATGACAAAGGGAACAACGTATGTTGTTATGCGGTCTGACCGATAAAGATCTTCGTAGAATATGTAGGAGCCAATATGGGCATCCAGGTCCCGCTATTGGTTATTGACCAGAGACATGTCTCGGTCATGTCTACATTGTTCTCGAACCGTAGGGTCCGCACGCTTAAAGTTACGATGACAGTTTCATTATGAGTTTATGTATTTTGATGTACCGAAGGTTGTTTGGAGTCCCGGATGTGATCATGGACATGACGAGGAGTCTCGAAATGGTCGAGACATAAAGATCGATATATTGGACGGCTATATTCGGACACCGGAATTGTTCTGAGTGGTTTCGGATAAAACCGGAGTGCCGGAGGGGTTACCGGAACCCCCCGGGGAAGTATTGGGCCTTAGTGGGCCTGAGGGGAGAGAGAGGGCAGCAGCCCAGGAGGTGGCGCCCCCCCTCATGGGGAGTCCGAATAGGACTAGGAGGGGGGCGCGGCCCCCCTTTCCCTCTCCCTCTCCCTCTCTTTCCTTCCCCCTCTCTCTTCCCAGTTGGACTAGGAAAGGGGAGTCCTACTCCCACTAGGAGGAGGACTCCCCCCTCCCTTTGGCACGCCCCATAGGGACGGCCGGCCTCCCCCTCCCTCCTTTATATACGAGGGCAGGGGGCACCCTAGAAGACACAAGTTGATCTTCGTGATCGTTCCTTAGCCGTGTGCGGTGCCCCCCTCCACCATATTCCACCTCGGTCATATTGTAGCGGTGCTTAGGCGAAGCCCTGCGACAGTAGAACATCAAGATCGTCACCACGCCGTCGTGCTGACGGAACTCCTCCCTGAAGCTTTGCTGGATCGGAGCCCGGGGATCGTCATCGAGCTGAACGTGTGCCAAGAACTCGGAGGTGCCGGAGTAATGGTGCTTGGATCGGTTGGATCAGGAAAACGTACGACTACTTCCTCTACATTGTGTCAACGCTTCCGCTTCGGTCTACGAGGGTACGTAGACAACACTCTCCCCTCTCGTTGCTATGCATCACCATGATCTTGTGTGTGCGTAGGAAACTTTTTAAATTATTGCGTTCCCCAACAGGGATGAGTCGCAGAAAGTTGGCATTGGAAAGTTTGTTGATAACATGAAGGTGGAGTACCATACACCTTAATCGACCATACCGTGAATTGAGAGGAACACTCAAATTACTATAGATGAAAGCAACACAAAAATTTGAAAACATTATATGACATTGTTTTTATAAGACACACGTCGCACACACATAGAGACATACTCCCCCTGTCCCAAAATAAGTGTCTCAATTTTGAATATATTGTATATTTTTGGCCACATAAATGTGCACCAATACATAAAATCTCGAGAAAAAAGGTCGACTTGGAGATCAGTCTGCAATTTTTAGAAATAGATACATATATGTCATCTTCCATGTATGACAATATTAAGATCGGACTAATAACAGCCTTTGTGGTTCTTCTACCATTTGACAACTGGGATTCAAGGCAGTCAAACTCTAGCTTACATCTTCAATTTCCAACATGCATGCCTTTTGTTGCTCAGACTGCATTACAATAAAAAATGATTAATGAGATGTGTTAAGGAAAAAAAATCAAGTCATGTACTCATGTGATGTAGCCAAAGAGCTTCGAGGTGATGTATATATATACTACAAAATCTATACACACTGTAGCATTTTGAAGTGTTCAATAGGGCATGACCACAAATAATAAATATCTAAAGGTCACTAAATGTATGGATTTTCATTCTTATGATGTTTTCTTGCCCCTTTGATTGGAGTACATTTAGTACAACAGGTTACTCTATTTAGCATATATATGACCAAAGGTAGCAAGTTTTCACGTACATAAAAAAATAATCGCAGCTACAAAATGTTGATCTAAAATACGATTCAGAAGTTGGAGCGTATGTGATTCACTTTTAATCAGTTCATGCCTTTAAATTTATCTTTTGATCAAGCAATCAACAACATCAAGTAGATGGGGAGAAATAAACCATCTGACGCATGTTGATGCCAACTTTAAGAAAGTAGTACTCTAACAAACCATCGATACATAAAGATTAGACATAGAGCGGCCTCACCATGCACATGAACAATGATCCCAGGAGCACTATAATCATAGCACAAACTGGTTATGAACGTCTAATTAAGTATCATTAAACATATTAGATGATTGCATACCTCAACATCTATGTATAGAAATTCTGATTTGTCTGGCCTATTGAAATGGACGTACAGAAGCAACCTGTGTGGTGTGGAAGATCAGCAGCCCCAGGTTGACTTGCGGCCTCCTATCATCACCACATGATCAACACCGCTTTCTCAAACTTCTGGTGGGACATCGTAGCATGCATTAATTCATGCTATGTTGACAACAAAGTTGCATGCAGACTTTAAAGCATCTCCACTCGTTCGATCCCCCCGGGACTTGAAATAGCGCTGCCTGGGGGCACACCGGTGAAAAAATCGACGTGCGGGCGGTCGGTTTCCCAACCGCCGCCCCAAGGCCGCCCCAGACAACGGTTTTTTGAAAACCAAACTCGGCCAAACACGACACAAATTCGGCCAAACTAAACGATTTCATTGATATTCGTATAAAAACCGAAAACATAACTAAAACTAAAACGAACTAACTAAAAAACGAACTACTGCGCCGTCGCCGCCGCCGACGCCTGCCTTCTACATGCCGAGGAGCCTGTAGAACTTTGTGTAGTCGCTGCTATCGTCGTCGTCGCCGCCGTCCCTACTTCACCCTTGACCAGCGTCGCCGATGCGTGGGGGGTTGGACGGCCCGGGCGCCTCGTCGTTGCTTTCGTCGAGGATGACAACGCCGCTCTCCTCACGCCCGCAGCGCCGAGTGACTATCTCCTCATGGGCGCGGTGCTGGCGCACCATCTCCTCACGGGCCTTGTCCTTCCACGCCCACTTGAGGGTGGTCTCGTCGTCGGCGGCCATGGCCTCATGCTCCTTCTTCACGGGGAGTAGCCCCGGCTCGGTCTTCAGCCGGACGAGGCGGGAAGAGGGACAAGAGGGGCCAGGGCCGCCCTCGTTGACGACAAGGGCGCCGCCACGGGTGCGACGCCGGAGCGGCGTCTCCTACGGCTCTGGCTTGACGGGGCGGAGCGCCGGCGATCCGGAGGAGAGGGAGCCGACGAGGAGGATGTCACCGTCCCCATTCGCTGCGGCGTCCAGGAGCTGCCGTGGAGGCAAGAGAAGGAGGGGGCATCGGGTACTCCAGCCACGGCGTGCCGCCCTCGATGTACTCGAGGATGGCTTCGAAGGTGCGGCCGGGGACGCCCACCATTGGCGAAGCCCCTCAGAGTTGAGGCGGCTGCGGGCCTCGACGCCGTTGGTCGAGGCGAGCTGCTCCTCGTGGTGGCAGTCGAAGTACACCGTCCACTGCGCACGTCGGCGATGAGAGGTCGAGAGGGGCGTCAGCGGGAGAGGGTACTGTGGCGATGGAGTGTCCGTCCACCGGCGAGGGAGGGATGGCTAATTTTATAGCCGTGGGCGGGCGGCGAGAGGGCGGCCGTCGTGTATACGCATGGCGGGGGGGGGGGGGGGACGCGCGTCGCCGCGCCTTCACTGCGCCGCCCGTGAGGCATCAATGGAAGGCTGACCGGCGCGGTAGCACGGCAGCCTTCGCGGGCTCGGCGGGCCCGCTTGTTTTCGCTCCAACAATCATTTCCCACGGCGCCCTCGGGCTCCCCAGCACGCCGGGTTCGGTCTGGATCCGCCGGCGCCAAAATTCGGCCCTAACCGGTGAAAATGGGCTTCTGGGAGCGCGATTGCATCGATTTTTCGGCGTCGACGATAAAAAAGGGCCTTGGGGGGGGGGGGGGGGCTGTTGGGGGGAGGGGGGCTGCTGGAGATGCTCTTAAATGCTTGCATTCAAGACGGCAGCTTCCCACTCAAACGTGATGGCATCCCATACTGTCAACTGAACTCACTCAGGTCTGCTAAATGCTAATAGAACACTCTTGCTAACGTAGCATTGAAATAACAAACCTCATGAAGATATGCCCAGTTATCACTTTGATGTGTCAACGCAGCAGTCCAGACTGCACAGGCAAGTATAAACTCTGCTGACATTATGAAAAACAGAGGAAAGGAACTAAGAATCTGGGAAAGAAGTGTAAGACCTTTGGATGCAATATTTCAAGTCAGACTGATATTGTCAATTTTCTTTTCAAAAACTGCAGAGAAGAAAATTGAACCAAATTAGGGATTCCTATCAAACAAAAATATGAAGAGTAGAGAATACTCGGTACTGTTTATTACCTCTTGCATGCGGTTGTGAGAAAACCAATGGGCTACAAAACAGAATATATTATAGGACTGTGCTAATTTCCTAACGTACTGAATTTAAGCAATAGATCCGCACACATTTTTATTTGATTCAATTAAGCATGCGCGTGTAGCCGCACATTTTTTTAGCGCTCCCCTCTAATTAGCCCTCATTTATCAATTAAGTATGCATGCATGCATGTGAGACAAAATTACTAATGTCAGTAAAGATTCCAACAAAATTTAAAATTCAAAATGTTTTGTAGCTCAAACTGTTGCTCCGATTGAAAAACTGTTTTCACATAAATGATTTGTCGTGGCGAGACCTTCGAAACTAGATCCCATGTTGATATGTTCCGACATTTTTTTTTTCCGAGTAAAAAGTTACCACGCCTCTGCTACGCAAGTTATCATGTCAGTTGGGCACAGGTTATCACGTGGTTTACACGAGAATTACCGCGGCATAAAAAATATTTGCTCCAACCTTCTCTTCACATGCACATGCCTGCATGCAAATAAGGGGAAAATTGATGTCATCTTAGATCTCTATTTCAAAACTTCAAAATATTTTATACCGCAAACTGTCGGTCTGATCAAAAAATCATTTCCACGTAAAAGTTTGTCGCAACGAGACCTACGAAACTAGATCACATGTTGATACGTTCTGACGACTTTTTTTATGCAAATAGTTACCAGTTTTGGGCTACATAAGTTATCAGCTCTGATGTATGTATAGTATCATGCTTTTAAAACGTGAGTTACCATAGTACATTTTCAACTTGTTTTTTCGGGATAAAAGTTACTGCGGTGCTTGTGCGTGAGTTAGCACGTATGTGGTCCATATATTACAACGCTTTTTACAAATAAGTTATCGAGGATATGTTTCAAACAACTTCCTCTCACCTCCCCCTGTTCAAAGTTACAACGGCGTTTTGTACGTGAGTTATCAAGTTTACATTGTGTACATTACTGGGTTTGCAGTGTGCGAGCTACCATGCCATGCACGCAAAAGTTATCGAGGGTATAGTTCATCACCCCCCCCCCCCTCGCCAAAGTTATCAGGACCAAGGCACATAAGTTATCAGGTCTGCGATGTGTGAGTTACCGTGCCACTAACATTACAGCCCCCCCCCCCCCCCCCGCGCCAAAGTTATCAGGACCGAAGCACATAAGTTATCAGATCTGTGGTGTGTGAGTTATCATGCTATTCACACAACAGTTACCGGGGGATACTTCGTCCCCCCCCTCCAAAGTTATCAGGACTGAGGCACATACGTTATCAGATCTGCAGTGTGTGAGTTACCGTGCCACTAACATTTCAATTACCGTGTGTATATTTCATCACCCCCCCAATCGCCAAAGTTATCAGGACCGAGACACATAAGTTATCAGATCTGCGGTGTGTGAGTTATCATGATATTCACACAACAGTTACCCGGGGATACTTCATCACCCCCCCCCCCCCCGCCAAAGTTATCAGATATACGGTGTGTGAGTTACGGTGCCACTAACGTTACAGTTATCGTGTGTATATTTCATCATCCTCCCCCCTCATCAAAGTTATCAAATCTGCGGTGTGTGAGTTATCATGCTATTCAAACAATAGTTACCGGGGGATACTTCATCAGCCTCCTCCCCCCCCCCCCCCCCGGTGCCGCCAAAATTATCAAGACCGAGGTACATAAGTTCTCAGGATGTCTCAAACTACAACATACAAAAAAGACTGAAATCAAACTGTAAGTATATGCTAAAAAGGGACACAAATCCCACCAGCTGCATGAGGTGCATAAATTAACGTGCTATTTACACATAAATTATCAAGGGTATATTTCAATAAAAAATCCATGTGAAAAATCATGTATATATGACTAAAAAATGGAATGTTCATCGTATACCTATTTTTAAGCCGTCAATAAAACAACTAGGCATGTGTTTTTTCTTCAATTTCGTATTAGAATGACGTACAAGTAAGTTACCTACGCTTACCTCGCAAAAAAAAGTTACCTACGCTTAGGCATCAAAGAAAATTAGCTGGGCTGGTTGGATCCTAGTACGTCATTTAGTAGGTCACACAGACTCAAATTAGCTGGTTGCATCTTTTTCTTTTCTTCTTCACTCGCATTTAGTATAGTTGAAAGGTCAAATAGCGCAGTTATTTGAAAAGTTGCAGCAAGAAAGCATTGTTGGGCTGGTTATTGATCTCGTCGTACTGCGAAGCGCCCGCGGTTCGATTCGTACCGGAGGCATATATATTTGCAGGCGAGGAGATCATCTCGGGACGTACGATCGAAATCTGACGACTCTGACGTCATCTGATCATATGTCAAAGTAGCATGCTAGCATCTAATAGTACCTGTCGTACCTTCCTTCAAATGCACCATCTGCATGTTGTTTGGTTGCCTGCATGGCCTCTTGCCTGTATGGGCAGAACCACACTGCCTGGTGTTTGGTTGCCTGCATGTTAGTGGACAGACCCAAGGCATGGTGTTTGGTTGTATGCAACGCCTGGTGTGTGGTAACCTCTTTGGCTAGTTGGTGAGGTTACCGCCACACTTCGGCTGCATACATCATAAGCACAACAAAGTATAAACAGAGCATCAACTAGCATAATTCAGATATAAGCAGTACCACACTTCATAACAGTTCAACTCATAAACCATAAACATGTTCAAAGCAGACTCGATAGTACGCTGGAAAGAGGTGGCCCGGCCCTACTCCTTGGCGGCAAAGGCTTCGTCGTGCTTCCCGCACTTGTTGACGACCTCAATGCCATCCTCATCGAAGATGATGACCTTGAGGGTGTCGGGAGTGAGGAGCTTGAACGTCACCATGCAGCCGATCTTGATCTGATGAATGGCTGCGTAGGTGGCCCAACCCTGATCCAGGGTCGCCCTGCCGTTCATCATCTTGACCGTCACCTTTGAGGAGCAGCTGGTGTTGTTCGTGAGCTTGAACTACGTCGGCACCGCGACAAAGTGCTTTGTGAAGTCTAGGGGCATGGGGATGCACTCAAGCTTCGGTGCAAGGATGACCTTGCAGAAGTGAGTTGGGCCATCCTCCTGATGATAGTGGCCGTAGTTGCGGTGCTTGTTGCTGGGGGGCTCCTCCATGCCCTCGTCGTCGTCACCCTCAGTCGTCTTCGGGTCTTCCTCGGTGGTGGGCGGCAGCACAACCTCATCGGGCATTGGGTGAAGGCGCTGCTTGCCCTTGTTGTCAAGGGCCGGGAGTACCTTCATGCCCATCTCATTACTCTCCTCGATCTGCACACAATTCATGGAGTCAAGCACAACACATAGTTCATGGATAATTGAAGAGCATGTAGTTAAAACAAAATGACTGTCACTCTTCTCCTCCTCTCCATCCCCCCTATATTTACTCACCATGCCCACCACTACTTACCCACCCCCTCTCTTTTCTCACTGACAACCTTCCTCTCCCCATCGCCATGAGCTCTAGCTCCAGCTCCAACGTCAACCCCTTCCCTTGGGGTATTGGCTGGAGGGCCTTCTTCCTAGGGTGGTCGGCTGGTGACCACACCAAGTTCGAGAGCACCATGGAGGTGTGCTCGAACTTCGGCTCCATGCCGGACATGCAGAACGACTCTAATGCAATGCTCATGAAGGCCACTAAAGAAGAGCTGAAGACGCTGATTCCTGACCCAGCGAACGGCGCAATGGCAGTTGACATCATTCGCTGGGCCATGAATCAGGCCGTCTCCGACGATGCTAAACAGGGGAAGAAGTGGTGCAAGTACAAGATCTACTGGGCTCCTAATGACCGTCGTGCCGCAGTGTACTTGGAGACGGCTATCGCGCCGCCGGTGGTCATCGCTGGGGAGCCTAAGGAGGAGGAGGAAGAAGCGGTGCACATGCCAGCGAGGGCGCCGGAGCTAGGCCGTCGTACCTGGCAGATCGACCTCGACTCGCAAAGGATGACGACGATGACCCGCCGGCCCGCACGGCGATGAAGAAGAAGATGAAGGCCAGCGACTCGACCAGCCGCTCCGCACGCCGGTGACGGCAGCCGCTGTCAGCCGGTTTTCGTTGTGTATCCCCCTATCCCCCAATCCCCCTTCTGCATTCCGATCTTGCATGTATGAACTCGTATGAACTGCTATGAACTACTATGAACTACCCCTATGCTTATCTACCTCTATTCCCCATTTCCCTCCGCCGTGGATCGAATCTATCGCCGTGGATCGAATCTAGCGTGCATGTCAAAGAGAGAGAAGTGCTTACCGCCATTGATGGAGTCCAGTGGTCTTCTTCCTCTGCGCCGATCCGCCGCTGCCGGTGATGGAGTACGGTGGTCTTCTTCCTCTGCTCCGATCCGCCGCCGCCGATGAGAGTTGGGAGAGTGGGGAAGAGTGGGGAGAGGGAGCGGTGAGGGGCGGTGAGGCTAATAACTGCCGGCGCTTCGGGAAGCAACGCGGCTTCTTGGGCGTGGCCGCGCGCGTGCAGCCGCCGCCCACGTGCACCGCTCGGGTCTGGCCCTGGAGAAACTGCTGATTCGTGTGTTTTCAGTGAGCCAGGCCCAGAGGTGCTTTAAGAAGCGTGTGATGTAGGCCCAATAGTGTATGCGGGCTACCAAACAGGTTGATTACTTCCCCCGCGGGCCTGGTCGAGGCCTATGCAGGCAACCAAACACGCCCTATGCTACTTTTATGTGCCGATCGCGGAGGGCATGTACTCCCATCTGACCATAGGAGCACCCCACAACAGGATGTGGAGCAGGCTATTTCCAGCTGACTCCCAACAGAGCATCCTCTGACAAGGGCCATGATATTTGCTAGGTAGTTCACGCGGTAAGCATCGAGTACATAACCGGCCAGTTTCCGGTGCTTTGGGATGTGGATTGGTATAACCCATGATCTGATGAATCCGTTTTTGTCCCTATTGTCAAAGGTATTGGCAATTCTGTACCCATACTACCACCCTCAATATAATCTCTGTTGCATCTGCAATGGCGTCCAGGATAGGTGGATGACGCTGATGGAGGCACATGATGTCGTTGGATTTAGATGGAGAATAAGAGAGAGAGCCCATGCATAGATATCCAAAATATCAAGAATTGGCGCTGGATGGCGGCCCCTCATACCTTGTCTATTGTTGCAGAACGGATGGAGAGGCAGCTAATGAGGCAATCAATCGAAGTTGTGTTCTTCTTGGTCTCGCTTTTCTCATATAAATTCAACACACCTGATATAGCAGGAAGAAATTGGTGGAAGATCCGGGAGGCGCCATTTGCTGCCGATCGAACTCACCGCCACAAGATTGCTAGGATCGGGGTGGGGAGGATAGGAGCGAGGCGAGCTATGAATGAGGGATAACATAATAGGGATCGTAGAATTTTCTTTTGCAGCGTGTAGTCCTTTTTTCAGGGTGCGGTTCATTTTTAGAGGTTGGTAGAGAGATTTCTTTCTTTAACATGGGATAAATTGTGAGGACTAATGAGGCAATCAATAGTATGAAAAACTTTCTTGCAGGCAAGCAATTCGAATGGCAATATCGAGTCATGGATGGCAAGGAACAAAGAAGAAGAAAAGATAGAGAGCGGTATGTATGGATGACCAATGAAGAAAAAACGAACTAAAAAACGTCGTGGAGCCTATCAACTATACAAAAGAACTAAATATTTGACCCAGATGCAAAAAATACACACAGGAAAGAAGAAAAATGCAAACATGAAGCCAACACAAAAGTTAACAAAGCATGCATAAGAAAGGCAGAAAGACGCAAATATGCAACCAGAAGTCCAGAATAAAAGAAAGCTAGAATAGAGCACATTACAGCTAACCGTGAATTGAGACGCAACACACTAAGGAAAGATTCAATTGCGATGGAAAATCCTGGATATATCACGAACACGAAGTTATACATCTATACGACAAGGACTTCATGGTTGGCACACACACACAACATGCTTGGGCGCTAAGCGAAGTATACGCCATTTTTATTGTGTGATATCAATAACTCAACAACATAAGTGTTGCATGTATTATTATTTTTATCATCACTACGATGTTTAAAATACTGGTGAGATGCATGTTGTCACTATATATTGACGGTCTAATACAATGTCTTATTCAAGTGAGGCGAGAAACATCATGTGTGCTCTAACTTCAAAAACCCTTTCAATTGGTTACTACTCTTGAAGAATGTGCTTCAAAGTCGGGAAAAATTACACTCAGCGGAAGTCCTCCATGCACCACCCTCTCTCCAATCACTGCCCCTCCATCCCGTAGCAACGCATGTGCATGTCTCCTACTCTATTCATTAACGGCTCTCGAAAGATGGAAATTTCCAACTCAAAAAAGAAAGAAAGATGGAACTTCCACATACTTGTTTTTGTCAAACACTCATATGCACGTGCATGACCAAGAAATTACATGTTCGCACTTAATGGACAGGGATATATTTGTGTCTAGGCAGCTTGTGGAATCTTCTGTGCCATGGAGACACGCAACTTGCTTCCCATTAATTATGTGGATATATACATACCGGTCGATATACTCGATCACGACAGCTACCAGCTGTACGCTGAGCACGATGATTCATGCAAGGCGGTGTTCGGTCCATATCACATGCTTAGACTATTCATAATGAAAGTAACATAGATAGTAATATCATACATATCTAGATAAAATAGATGATGTAGTAAGTAATAAATGAAGAAAGAAAGAAAAATAATAACATGGCTAGTTACTAGTAGTATGAGTAACATCACACATATATCAAGGTAAAATGTGTCTATAGCTTAATAAATAAAGTGTTGTATGTTACCACACATATGTTACTCCCCGCTGTAGAGATCGTAACATAGACTAGTAACATGGACATATTACTAATCTATGATGGCTAGTCTTATAAAAACTTCTTTTGAGGGTGTGGAAAATAGTGGTGCGGCAAGTGGGGGGACTATTCCCCTTAGCCGCCGGAGCGCCGGTGGTGGGCAATATTATACGGTTGTTTGTATGGAGGAGGATGTACGCCTTCTTCAACTTTGTTTTGGCAGAACAGGTGTAGATATTTTCTATGATGCTATCGATGGAGAGAGTGCATATACATGTCGAAAGCCTCGGAGAAGTCTATATATGTGGTCGAAAAAGTTTGGAATCTCACAGGCATGCAACGTCCTTCACAGCACATATCAAAATGGAGGACACCACCTCCCAGTACTACTCCGTCTACCTCGGCTGGGCTCTCGTCCTCGCGCCCCTGGCGCTTGCACTTACATGGAGAAAGAAGGCAAACAACGGCCTGCGGCTCCCGCCGGGGCCGTGGCAGCTGCCGGTCTTCGGAAGCCTGCACCACCTCGTCAGGCAGCTCCCGCACCGTGCCTTGCGCGACCTGGCCATGCGCCACGGGCCGGTCATGCTGCTCCGGCTCGGCTCAGTGCCCACACTGGTGCTGTCGTCGCCAGACGCAGCGCGCGAGGTGCTCAAGACCCAGGACCTGGCGTTCGCGACGCGGCGGCTCACGGCTACCATGGGCGTCCTCACCTGCGGCGGCCGGGACATGATCTTCGCGCCCTACGGCGACTACTGGCGCCAGCTCCGGAAGATCGCCGTGACGGAGGTCCTTACGGCGGGACGCGTGCGCTCCTTCCGGGCCATCCGCGAGGAGGAGGTCGCCACCATGCTGCGCACCGTCCAGTCCGCCGGTCCCGAGGTGGAGCTGCGCGCTCTGCTCTCCGCGCTCGTCTCCGACGGCACGTTCCGTGTGGTCATGGGCAGCCGGTGCGACTCCAAGCAGCGGGACCTCTTCCTGCATGAGCTTGACAGAATAGTCCGCCTTGCCACCGGGCTTAACACGGCGGACCTGTGGCCGTCATCGTGGCTCGCCGGACGGCTTAGCAACGCCCTCCGCCGTGCCGAGGAGATCCATGCCAGCGTGTTCGGGATCATCAAGGGCATCATCCACGAGCATCTGGAGAGGAGGGAGGAGGGCCAGGGCGGCGAGGAGGACGTGCTGGACGTGCTCCTCAAAATACACAAAGACGGTCTCATCGACATGGTTGCCGTCGAAGGCGTCATCTTTGTGAGCATCCCATCCATATTGTATACTCCCTCCATCCGAAAAAACTTATCCCTCAAATGAATATATCTAGCACTAAGTTGGTGCTAGATACATACATTTGAAAAACAAGATCGGGACAAAATTTTCCGGACGAAGGGAGTATATTGCACGGATCTCCGCCGTGTCTTCTAATTAACCCCTCCTCATCAATAGTGATTTGACCTGCGCGCAGGACATCTTCACCGCCGGGAGCGAGACGTCGGCGACGACACTAGAGTGGGCGATGGCGGAGCTGGTGAAGAACCCAGCAGCGATGGTGAAGGCGACGGCGGAGGTACGGCGAGCCTTCGAGGGTGATGGCACGGTCGACGAGGGCAAGCTCGGCGAGCTCCCGTACATGCGCCTGGTCATCCGGGAGACGTTCCGTCTGCACCCGCCGCTGCCGCTGATGCTCCCGCGCGAGTGCCAGGAACCATGCAAAGTTCTGGGCTTCGACGTGCTCAAGGGCACGCAGGTGATCGTCAATACCTGGGCACTAGGCCGTGACGAGCGATACTGGGGACCCGACGCGGCCGAGTTCCGGCCGGAGCGCTTCGAGTCCGGCGCTGGGGTAGACGTGGACTTTAGGGGGACAGACTTCGAGCTGCTGCCGTTCGGCGCTGGGCGGAGAATGTGCCCCGGGATGGCGTTCGGCCTGGCCAGCGTGGAGCTCCCGCTTGCTAGCATGCTGCTCCACTTTGACTGGGAGGCGCCGAACATCTCAAACCCGGCCGATTTTGACATGACAGAGCAATTCGGTGTCACCGCTCGGCGAAAGGCCAACCTCTTGCTGCGCCCTTCGCTTCGCGTGCCACTGCCAACCTCACCACCTCTTTAAGATCCTGCTGAGTGTACATGTTGTTGGAGTTATGTCGAATATAGTGTACGAGATAGGTTACAGTTGGACTTGTAGCTATATTGTGTATAGATAAGATATGGAGTCGTGTCCTAATAGGACACTTTTATCCTAGGCCTCTCATATATAGCGGGACTAGACACACGATGTAATCTATGCCAACATAATAGCACAGGCACGCAAGGGGGAGCCGGCGGCGTGTGCCGGCGCCTGGGTGACCGGTGTGCGGTATTGTGACGGTGTCACGGGGAGGAGCGCCCGCAGTCAGGCACCGGGAATGTAGCCATATCGGTGAACCTCGTTAACAAATCTCGGTGTCGTGCTCGTGTAATTGCTTTGTCCTCCGATGTTCGACGGTATGCCTTGGATTTATTCTAACAAGTGGTATCATGAGTTAGGTTGTTCGGAGGTCATGGATTGCCGATCTGGAGGAAGTGCAACAAAGAGATCGTAGTTGTGGAGTTGGACAACGCGGAGATCGTAGTTGTGGAGCTGTGAGACGGACAGCGCGGAGGAAGAAGAAAGGAGAGAGCAAATGGATTCGGTAGGGAGAGGGGTGGGTTTGGTGCAATTGAAGGTGGCGTAGGGCTGTTGGGTCCGACGTGACAGATGCATCCAGGCACCCCCATATCCGGCGCATGTTTGAACTGGATATGAGGGGTACAGGTCAGCCCAGGCGTTTGAGACCCGTTTAAGGAGTCCGTCTGGGTCACATTTTTATGATCGGTCAGTGACCGGGCGTTCGAGGTGGGTTTGAGTCGCCCGGCTATAGATGCTCTAAGGCAACCGGTGAGAACAAATCTCCATGATTATGCACACCAACTTTGAAACAACACATACAGATTATACTAACTACATTTCTCGAGGATCATGCCATCTTTGGTTGATGATATCTGATCCCTGGCAGGTTTAGATCCCTGATTACTCCAAATAGCAGCCCAATCAATGGCTGATTGGCAATCATACAAATGATTAGTTAGCAGCTATGCACAGTTGGTCGGACAGTTTGCACACACTTGTTTTTTAATCTTATATTTTAAGGAGAAAAACACAGGTTCCAAATGAGATGTTTTCTGCTCCAAATTGCAAGCATTGGTTCTCCATTTGAAGGCACCAGCAATCCAACATAGCATCTAGCTGGGAATGCAAACAGAGCCTTGGCTCAGTGGTTGGGCATGCGGTTGTGCAGCCTAACGACCCGAGTTCAATTCCTAGAATTAACAGGTGATGCACAAGGGTTTTCCCCTATTTATTGAGGATCAAGTTTGATGTGTGGTGGAATCACTCATCAAAAAATATCTTGATACTTATTTAAAAAATTCTGAGGACCATGTTTATCTTGGTACTCATACTAAAAATGGCCGTATGCATCCCTAGTTGGTGCAGAGGCCGGGGAAGTGAAATTCTCCCCCTTTTTAAAGCAAACAGTGGTTGGGCATGCGGTTGTGCAGCCTAACGACCCGAGTTCAATTCCTAGAATTGACAGGTGATGCACAAGGGTTTTCCCCTATTTATTGAGGATCAAGTTTGATGTGTGGTGGAATCACTCATCAAAAAATATCTTGATACTCATTTAAAAAATTCTGAGGACCATGTTTATCTTGGTACTCATACTAAAAATGGCCGTATGCATCCCTAGTTGGTGCAGAGGCCGGGGAAGTGAAATTCTCCCCCTTTTTAAAGCAAACAGAGCCTTGGCTCAGTGGTTGGGCATGCGGTTGTGCAGCCTAACGACCCGAGTTCAATTCCTAGAATTGACAGGTGATGCACAAGGGTTTTCCCCTATTTATTGAGGATCAAGTTTGACGTGTGGTGGAATCACTCATCAAAAAATATCTTGATACTCATTTAAAAAATTCTGAGGACCATGTTTATCTTGGTACTCATACTAAAAATGGCCGTATGCATCCCTAGTTGGTGCAGAGGCCGGGGAAGTGAAATTCACCCCTTTTTTAAAAGCAAACAGAGCCTTGGCTCAGTGGTTGGGCATGCGGTTGTGTAGCCTAACGACCCGAGTTCAATTCCTAGAATTGATAGGTGATGCACAAGGGTTTTCCCCTATTTATTGAGGATCAAGTTTAATGTGTGGTGGAGTCACTCATCAAAAAATATCTTGATACTTATTTAAAAAATTCTGAGGACCATGTTTATCTTGGTACTCATACTAAAAATGGCCGTATGCATCCCTATTTGGTGCAGAGGCCGGGGAAGTGAAATTCTCCCCCTTTTTAAAAGATCAGTAACTCAAATAACGAACAACAGATCTTTCGTCGACGATGACCCTCTGATGGGTACCCGGGGTGAAGGAAATATGCCCTAGAGGCAATAATAAAGTTATTATTTATTTCCTTATATATCATGATAAATGTTTATTATTCATGCTAGAATTGTATTAACCGGAAACATAATACATGTGTGGATACATAGACAAACAGAGTGTCACTAGTATGCCTCTACTTGACTAGCTTGTTAATCAAAGATGGTTAAGTTTCCTAACCATAGACAAAGAAGTTGTCATTTGATTAACAATGTCACATCATTAGTTGAATGATCTGATTGACATGACCCATTCCATTAGCTTAGCACCCGATCGTTTAGTATGTTGCTATTGCTTTCTTCATGACTTATACACGTTCCTTTGACTATGAGATTATGCAACTCCCGTTTACCGTAGGAACACTTTGTGTGCTACCAAATGTCACAACGTAACTGGGTGATTATAAAGGAGCTCTACAGGTGTCTCCAAAAGTATTTGTTGGGTTGGCGTATTTCGAGATTAGGATTTGTCACTCCGAATGTCGGAGAGGTATCTCAGGGCCTTCTCGGTAATGCACATCACATAAGCCTTGCAAGCATTGCAACCAATAAGATAGTTGCTAGATGATGTATTACGGAACGAGTAAAGAGACTTGCCGGTAACGAGATTGAACTAGGTATTGGATACCGACGATCGAATCTCGGGCAAGTAACATACCGATGACAAAGGGAACAACGTATGTTGTTATGCGGTCTGACCGATAAAGATCTTCGTAGAATGTGTAGGAGCCAATATGGGCATCCAGGTCCCGCTATTGGTTATTGACCAGAGATTTGTTTCAGTCATGTCTACACTGTTCTCGAACCGTAGGGTCCGCACGCTTAAGGTTACGATGACAGTTATTATGAGTTTATGCATTTTGATGTACCGAAGTTAGTTCGGAGTCCCGGATGAGATCACGGACATGACGAGGAGTCTCGAAATGGTCGAGACATAAAGATTGATATATTGGACGGCTATATTCGTACATCGGAATGGTTCCGAGTGGTTTCGGAGAAAACTGGAGTGCCGGAGGGGTTACCGGAACCCCCCGGGAGAAGTATTGGGCCACATGGGCCTTAGTGGAGAGAGAGAGAGAGGGGCGGCCAGGGTGGGCCGCGCGCCCCCTCCCCCTCTGGTCCGAATTGGACTAGGAGAGGGGGGGCGGCGCCCCCCTTTCCCTCTCCCTCTCCCCCTTCCTTTCCCCCTCCTAGTAGGAGTAGGAAAGAGGGGAGTCCTACTCCTACTAGGAGGAGGACTCCTCCTCCTGGCGCGCGCCATAGGGCCGGCCGGACTCCCCCCCTTGCTCCTTTATATACGGGGGCAGAGGGGCACCCTAGAACACACAAGTTGATCTTCGTGATCGTTCCTTAGCCGTGTGCGGTGCCCCCCTCCACCATATTCCACCTCGGTCATATTGTCGCAGTGCTTAGGCGAAGCCCTGTGTCGGTAGTTCATCAAGATTGTCACCACGCCGTCGTGCTGACGAAACTCTTCCCCGAGAGCTTTGCTGGATCGGAGCCCGGAGAACGTCATCGAGCTGTACGTGTGTCAAGAACTCGGAGGCGCCGGAGTAACGGCGCTTGGATCGGTCGGATCGGGAGGAGGACGTGCGACTACTTCCTCTACGGTGTGTCAACGCTTCCGCTTCGGTCTACGTGGGTACGTAGACAACACTCTCCCCTCTCGCTGCTATGCATCACCATGATCTTGCGTGTGCGTAGGAATTTTTTTTGAAATTACTACGTTCCCCAACAGTGGCATCAAAGCCTGGTTTTTATGGTTTGATGTTTTGCACGAGTAGAACACAAGTGAGTTGTGGACGATACAAGTCATACTGCCTACCAGCATGTCATACTTTGGTTCGGCGGTATTGTTGGATGAAGCGGCCCGGACCGACATTACGCGTACGCTTACGCGAGACTGGTTCTACGGCCGTGCTTTGCATACAGCTGGCGGGTGTCAGTTTCTCCAACTTTAGTTGAACCGAGTATGGCTACGCCCGGTCCTTGAGAAGGTTAAAACGGAGTCTATTTGACAAACTATCGTTGTGGTTTTGATGCGTAGGTGAGATTGGTTCTTGCTTAAGCCCGTAGCAGCCACGTAAAACTTGTAACAAACAAAGTAGAGGACGTCTAACTTGTTTTTGCTGGGCATGTTGTGATGTGATATGGTCAAGACATGATGCTAAATTTTATTGTATGAGATGATCATGTTTTGTAACCGAGTTATCGGCAACCGGCAGGAGCCGTATGGTTGCCGCTTTATTGTATGCAATGCAATCGCCCTGTAATGCTTTACTTTATCACTAAGCGGTAGCGATAGTCGTAGAAGCATAAGATTGGCGAGACGACAACGATGCTACGATGCAGATCAAGGTGTCGCGCCGGTGACGATGGTGATCATGACGGTGCTTCGGAGATGGAGATCACAAGCACAAGATGATGATGGCCATATCATATCACTTATATTGATTGCATGTGATGTTTATCTTTTTATGCATCTTATCTTGCTTTGATTGACGGTAGCATTATAAGATGATCTCTCACTAAAATTATCAAGAAGTGTTCTCCCCGAGTATGCACCGTTGCCAAAGTTCGTCGTGCCCAGACACCACGTGATGATCGGGTGTGATAAGCTCTACGTCCATCTACAACGGGTGCAAGCCAGTCTTGCACACGCAAAATACTCGGGTTATACTTGACGAGCCTAGCATATGCAGATATGGCCTCGGAACACGGAGACCGAAAGGTCGAGCGTGAATCATATAGTAGATATGATCAACATAATGATGTTCACCATTGAAGACTAATTCATTTCACGTGATGATCGGTTATGGTTTAGTTTGATTTGGATCACGTGATCACTTAGAAGATTAGAGGGATGTCTATCTAAGTGGGAGTTCTTAAGTAATATGATTAAATTGAACTTAAATTTATCATGAACTTAGTCCCTGATAGTATCTTGCTTGTTTATGTTGATTGTAGATAGATGGCTCGTGCTGTTGTTCCGTTGAATTTTAATGCGTTCCTTGAGAAAGCAAAGTTGAAAGATGATGGTAGCAATTACACGGACTGGGTCCGTAACTTGAGGATTATCCTCATTGCTGCACAGAAAAGCTACGTCCTGGAAGCACCGCTGGGTGCCAGGCCTGCTGCTGGAGCAACGCCAGATGATGTGAACGTCTGGCAGAGTAAAGCTGATGACTACTCGATAGTTCAGTGTGCCATGCTTTACGGCTTAGAACCGGGACTTCAACGGCGTTTTGAACATCATGGAGCATATGAGATGTTCCAAGAGTTGAAGTTAATATTCCAACAGAATGCCCGGATTGAGAGATATGAAGTCTCCAATAAGTTCTATAGCTGCAAGATGGAGGAGAATAGTTCTGTCAGTGAGCATATATGTCGGGGTATTATAATCACTTGATTTCACTGGGGGTTAATCTTCCGGATGATTGCGTCATTGACAGAATTCTCCAATCACTTCCACCAAGCTACAAAGGCTTCGTGATGAACTATAATATGCAAGGGATGGATAAGACAATTCCCGAGCTCTTCGCAATGCTAAAGGCTGTGGAGGTAGAAATCAAGAAGGAGCATCAAGTGTTGATGGTTAACAAAACCACTAGTTTCAAGAAAAAGGGCAAAGGGAAGAAGAAGGGGAACTTCAAGAAAAACAGCAAACAAGTTGCTGCTCAAGAGAAGAAACCCAAGTCTGGACCTAAGCCTGAAACTGAGTGCTTCTACTGCAAGCAGACTGGTCACTGGAAGGGGAACTGCCCCAAGTATTTGGCGGACAAGAAGGATGGCAAGGTGAACAAAGGTATATGCGATATACATGTTATTGATGTGTACCTTACTAGAGCTCGCAGTAGTACCTGGGTATTTGATACTGGTTCTGTTGCTAATATTTGCAACTCAAAACAGGGACTACGGATTAAGCGAACACTGGCAAAGGACGAGGTGACGATGCGCGTGGAAAACGGTTCCAAAGTCGATGTGATCGCAGTCGGCACGCTACCTCTACATCTACCTTCAGGATTAGTATTAGACCTAAATAATTGTTATTTGGTGCCAGCGTTGAGCATGAACATTATATCTGGATCTTGTTTGATGCGAGATGGTTATTCATTTAAATCAAAGAATAATGGTTGTTCTATTTATATGAGTAATATCTTTTATGGTCATGCACCCTTGAAGAGTGGTCTATTTTTGATGAATCTCGATAGTAGTGATACACATATTCATAATGTTGAAGCCAAAAGATGCAGAGTTGATAATGATAGTGCAACTTATTTGTGGCACTGCCGTTTAGGTCATATCGGTATAAAGCGCATGAAGAAACTCCATACTGATGGACTTTTGGAACCACTTGATTATGAATCACTTGGTACTTGTGAACCGTGCCTCATGGGCAAGATGACTAAAACACCGTTCTCCGGTACTATGGAGAGAGCAACAGATTTGTTGGAAACCATACATACAGATGTATGTGGTCCGATGAATGTTGAGGCTCATGGCGGATATCGCTATTTTCTCACCTTCACAGATGATTTAAGCATATATGGGTATATCTACTTAATGAAACACAAGTCTGAAACATTTGAAAAGTTCAAAGAATTTCAGAGTGAAGTTGAAAATCATCGTAACAGGAAAATAAAGTTTCTACGATCTGATCGTGGAGGAGAATATTTGAGTTACGAGTTTGGTCTACATTTGAAACAATGCGGAATAGTTTCGCAACTCACGCCACCCGGAACACCACAACGCAATGGTGTGTCCGAACGTCGTAATCGCACTTTACTTGATATGGTGCGATCTATGATGTCTCTTACAGATTTACCGCTATCGTTTTGGGGTTATGCTCTAGAGACGGCCACATTCACACTAAATAGGACGCCATCGAAATCCGTTGAGACGACGCCTTATGAACTATGGTTTAGCAAGAAACCAAAGTTGTCGTTTCTTAAAGTTTGGGGCTGCGATGCTTATGTGAAAAAGCTTCAACCTGATAAGCTTGAACCCAAATCGGAGAAACGTGTCTTCATAGGATACCCAAAGGAAACTGTTGGGTACACCTTCTATCACAGATCCGAAGGCAAGACATTTGTTGCTAAAAATGGATCCTTTCTAGAGAAGGAGTTTCTCTCGAAAGAAGTGAGTGGGAGAAAAGTAAAACTTGATGAGGTAACTGTACCTGCTCCCTTATTGGAAAGTAGTACATCATAGAAAACTGTTTCTGTAGCACCTACACCAATTAGTGAGGAAGTTAATGATGATGATCATGCAACTTCAGATCAAGTTACTACAGAACCTCGTAGATCAACCAGAGTAAGATCCGCGCCAGAGTGGTACGGCAATCCTGTTCTGGAAATCATGCTACTAGATCATGGTGAACCTACGAACTATGAAGAAGCAATGGTGAGCCCAGATTCCGCAAAATGGCTTGAAGCCATGAAATCTGAGATGGGATCCATGTATGAGAACAAAGTATGGACTTTGGTTGACTTGCCCGATGGTCGGCAAGCAATAGAGAATAAATGGATCTTCAAGAAGAAGACTGACGCTGATGGTAATGTTACTGTCTACAAAGCTCGACTTGTCGCAAAAGGTTTTCGACAAGTTCAAGGGATTGACTACGATGAGACCTTCTCACCCGTAGCGATACTTAAGTCTGTCCGAATCATGTTAGCAATTGCCGCATTTTATGATTATGAAATTTGGCAAATGGATGTAAAGACTGCATTCCTGAATGAATTTCTGGAAGAAGAGTTGTATATGATGCAACCGGAAGGTTTTATCGATCCAAAGGGAGCTAACAAAGTGTGCAAGCTCCAGCGATCCATTTATGGACTGGTGCAAGCCTCTCGGAGTTGGAATAAACTCTTTGATAGTGTGATCAAAGCATTTGGGTTTGTACAGACTTTTGTAGAAGCCTGTATTTACAAGAAAGTGAGTGGGAGCTCTGTAGCATTTCTAATATTATATGTAGATGACATATTACTGATTAGAAATGATATAGAATTTCTGGATAGCATAAAAGGATACTTGAATAAAAGTTTTCAATGAAAGACCTCGGTGAAGCTGCTTACATATTGGGCATTAAGATCTATAGAGATAGATCAAGACGCCTAATTGGACTTCTACAAAACACATACCTTGACAAAGTTTTGAAGAAGTTCAAAATGGATCAAGCAAAGAAAGGGTTCTTGCCTGTGTTACAAGGTGTGAAGTTGAGTAAGACTCAATGCCCGACCACTGCAGAAGATAGAGAGAAAATGAAAGATGTTCCCTATGCTTCAGCCATAGGCTCTATCATGTATGCAATGCTGTGTACCAGACCCGATGTGTGCCTTGCTATAAGTTTGGCAGGGAGGTACCAAAGTAATCCAGGAGTGGATCACTGGACAACGGTCAAGAATATCCTGAAGTACCTGAAAAGGACTAAGGAGATGTTTCTCGTGTATGGAGGTGACAAAGAGCTCGTCGTAAACGGTTACGTTGATGCAAGCTTTGACACTGATCCGGACGATTCTAAATCGCAAACCGGATACGTATTTACATTAAACGGTGGAGCTGTAAGTTGGTGCAGTTCTAAACAAAGCGTCGTGGCGGGATCTACATGTGAAGCGGAGTACATAGCTGCTTCGGAAGCAGCGAATGAAGGAGTCTAGATGAAGGAGTTCATATCCGATCTAGGTGTCATACCTAGTGCATCGGGTCCAATGAAAATCTTTTGTGACAATACTGGTGCAATTGCCTTAGCAAAGGAATCCAGATTTCACAAGAGAACCAAGCACATCAAGAGACGCTTCAATTCCATCCGGGATTTGGTCCAGGTGGGAGACATAGAGATTTGCAAGATACATACTGATCTGAATGTAGCAGACCCGTTGACTAAGCCTCTTCCACGAGCAAAACATGATCAGCACCAAGACTCCATGGGTGTTAGAATCATTACTGTGTAATCTAGATTATTGACTCTAGTGCAAGTGGGAGACTGAAGGAAATATGCCCTAGAGGCAATAATAAAGTTATTATTTATTTCCTTATATATCATGATAAATGTTTATTATTCATGCTAGAATTGTATTAACCGGAAACATAATACATGTGTAGATACAGAGACAAACAGAGTGTCACTAGTATGCCTCTACTTGACTAGCTTGTTAATCAAAGATGGTTAAGTTTCCTAACCATAGACAAAGAAGTTGTCATTTGATTAACAAGGTCACATCATTAGTTGAATGATCTGATTGACATGACCCATTCCATTAGCTTAGCACCCGATCGTTTAGTATGTTGCTATTGCTTTCTTCATGACTTATACATGTTCCTTTGACTATGAGATTATGCAACTCCCGTTTACCGTAGGAACACTTTGTGTGCTACCAAACGTCACAACGTAACTGGGTGATTATAAAGGAGCTCTACAGGTGTCTCCGAAAGTATTTGTTGGGTTGGCGTATTTCGAGATTAGGATTTGTCACTCCGAATGTCGGAGAGGTATCTCAGGGCCTTCTTGGTAATGCACATCACATAAGCCTTGCAAGCATTGCAATCAATAAGATAGTTGCTAGGTATTACGGAACGAGTAAAGAGACTTGCCGGTAACGAGATTGAACTAGGTATTGGATACCGACGATCGAATATCGGGCAAGTAACATACCGATGACAAAGGGAACAACGTATGTTGTTATGCGGTCTGACCGATAAAGATCTTCGTAGAATGTGTAGGAGCCAATATGGGCATCCAGGTCCCGCTATTGGTTATTGACCAGAGATTTGTCTCAGTCATGTCTACACTGTTCTCGAACATAGGGTCCGCACGCTTAAGGTTACGATGACAGTTATTATGAGTTTATGCATTTTGATGTACCGAAGTTAGTTCGGAGTCCCGGATGAGATCACGGACATGACGAGGAGTCTCGAAATGGTCGAGACATAAAGATTGATATACTGGACGGCTATACTCGGACATCGGAATGGTTCCGAGTGGTTTCGGACAAAACTGGAGTGCCGGAGGGGTTACCGGAACCCCCCGGGAGAAGTATTGGGCCACATGGGCCTTAGTGGAGAGAGAGAGGGGCGGCCAGGGTGGGCCGCGCGCCCCCTCCCCCTCTGGTCCGAATTGGACTAGGAGACGGGGGGTGGCGCCCCCCTTTCCCTCTCCCTCTCCCCCTTCATTTCCCCCTCCTAGTAGGAGTAGGAAAGAGGGGAGTCCTACTCCTACTAGGAGGAGGACTCCTCCTCCTGGCGCGCGCCATAGGGCCGGCCGGACTCCCCCCTTGCTCCTTTATATACGGGGGCAGAGGGGCACCCTAGAACACACAAGTTGATCTTCGTGATCGTTCCTTAGCCGTGTGCGGTGCCCCCTCCACCATATTCCACCTCGGTCATATTGTCGCAGTGCTTAGGCGAAGCCCTGCGTCGGTAGTTCATCAAGATCGTCACCACGCCGTCGTGCTGACGAAACTCTTCCCCGAGAGCTTTGCTGGATCGGAGCCCGGAGAACGTCATCGAGCTGTACGTGTGTCAAGAACTCGGAGGCGCCGGAGTAACGACGCTTGGATCGGACGTATCGGGAGGAGGACATACGACTACTTCCTCTACGTTGTATCAACGCTTCCGCTTCGGTCTACGTGGGTACGTAGACAACACTCTCCCCTCTCGTTGCTATGCATCACCATGATCTTGCGTGTGCGTAGGAATTTTTTTGAAATTAGTACGTTCCCCAACACGGGGCAGGCGGCTGACCCTTGCGCCACCGCTGGCCTCTGCCGGGCCGGCGACGTCGCCGGCGTCGGGAAGCTCGTCTGGCTCAAGATTCTCATGCCTGAGATCGGACGTTGGCTCCTCCGACGAGGAGGATGCGCCGGTTGTTGGCGTGCAGCTGGCCCTTGAGGTGCTTGGGGAGGACGTTGGTGGCGGGGAGTGGAACACGGTGTCTCGCCAGAAGAAGAAAACTGAGGCGGAGCTGGTCCAGGAGTTCTGGGACGATGCGGGATTCCCGACGCCGGCATCTCGTTTCTGGGAACACCGGTCGCCGTCGTCGCCAGGGTCGGGTGTGCCATCTTGCAGGGAGCAGGAGAGGATCGCCGATGCGGAGGGCTCGGAGCTGGTTGGTTCGGCGTCGCTGTCGAGATCGGCGGCCCGGGTGCTCTCCGGCCGGAAACCTGTGTCCCCACCTTCCGGGCTGAGAGTCGCCCGGCCGCTACGTTTGGGGCCTTGGCGTGGACCCCTTCCGCCGCGCCGGGTGACGCCCACGCCGGTGCTGGGACGGTTCATTGATGCGGCCAGGCAGAGCCCCTCTGCGGCAAGCCGACAATGCCCGCCGGCGTCGGATGCTTCGCCGAGATCTGACGTCGTTCGGGCGCCGGGTCCGGTGGCGAGATCGCAGGGAATTCAAAATCAACTGTCCTCGGGCTTTGGGCCCATGCATGCACAAAAGGACGCGGGCCAAGATGTATTTTCTTGGGCCTTTCTGAGGACGCGCATGAAGGCAATCTGGGCAGGTTTTGGTAACCATCAGGCCGCGATCGCAGCAGTTCCTTTCATCGCTTAGTCCTCGTCCTGGTATCCTGACGCAGATCCTTCAATCGCCGCCAAGCCTCTGCACACCTCACGGACGCCGTCTCCAACTCCGGCATCACCTCCCTGCGCTGGGGTCGCCTGCTCCTACGCGGCGATCGCCGCGACGTTTCAGCGCCCCATGGCGGGCGTTCCTCCGACAACACCTGGTGCCGCTGCCACGGGAGGGCCAAACCCTCGCCCACCAACAGCCATTGGGCCGACTCCCGCTCCTTCACGTCCTTCGGCGCAGGCGCCGGGCTACTCCGATCCACCACATCAGCAGCATGGACTGGCACCGGTCTACAACTATGCTCCATCAATGCAGCAGCCCCCTGTGTACGTCCAGGGAGGGCAGTATGTCTCGTCGTATGGTACGATCGTTGCAGGAGGGCAACATCCCATGTACGGGGTTCCGTCGACCGGGGTGTCCGCCCCTCCGCAATTCCATCCAGGCGGGGTGATGCCTCAGCCGGTTCAAAAACGCAAAAAGAAGAAGAAGCCGCAGCAGCAGCAGTTTGCGGGTGGAGCTTTGCAACCCGGTATTCAACACACTCCGAAACACATGCCGGTTCAGCAACAATTTCAGCAGCAGCACATGCAGTCATATCAGCATGGGCAATACCAGCATCCTCAGATGTCAAACGGTCCTGCTATTGTTGATACCCCACCATTGGCGGCTCCAGTGTCTGATGTGCAGGTCGATACGGCGCCCAAGTCCAAGGCTAAGAAAGGGGTTCGTTGCTGGAAATGTGCGGTTAATACGCACGCAGTGAAGGATTGCACTTTGCAACATTACTGTTATATTTGTGACAAAATCGCTCATCCAACGTTGCAGTGTCCTATTCTCAAACTCCCTAGGCCCAGTGCTTTTGTTTCGGGAGTTGGTGCTGAGGAGACGTACTTTGTCCAGTTGCCTGATTGCGTGGTGAAAGATCATTTAGCACCGACACAGTCTCCGATAGCCCGAGTTCAGGTTACTGCTTTGATGGTACCGGCTAGTGTTGTCGAGAGCCAGATTGCTAGGAGATGTCCGGTACATGATCAATGGAAGTGGGAGGCTATTCAACACGGGTCTGATGGTTACCTTGTTAGCTTTCCGTCTTTCGAGGACTTGGACAGGTGGATGGTATTCAGATGAACGTTTCATCTGTTAATGCTCAGATGACCGTTACCACATGGAGGTCTCAGGAGGTCCCACATAAGCTCGAGCTTCAGCAGATTTGGCTCCATGTCGAGGGGGTTCCCCATACGGTTCGTCATTTTTGAGGCTTATGGGTTGTTGGTACTTTGATGGGCAAGACATTGGATGTCGATCTTCTTAGCCTGTGTCGTCGTGGTGTTGTACGTATTCTCGTGGCTATGACCAACTCTCAGATATTGTCAAAGGAGAACGACGATGCTGGTCCTTTTGCTGCAACAGATGTGGTGGTTAAGCTCAAGGGCTACACTTTCTCGTTCAGAAGGGAGCCGGCGGGTTACATTCCGGACCCTGATTTTGCCCCGTTCGTTTGGAGACGCAAGGGTGATGATGCTGATGATGATAGTGCCGCCAAGGAAAAGGACAATGAGATGGACACATCGGAATACACCGGGAACCCATCCAACCATTTGTCGTCTAGTTCTGCTCCGGCGAATAACACTAATGTGACTCAAGTTCAACAACGGGAGCTGCAGACTGTTGGCTCTGGTGATGCGACGGGAGGTGGTCCTGTGTTGTTGGGAGTCACTTCGTTTAACTCTGCGCCGCAGACGCCGAGAGGCATGGAGCTTGCCGCGGATCTTAGAGTCAATTCCACGTTACCTGGATGTCTCGAAAGATCCCCTCGGGTTCACCGACAGGAGTTGTCCTCGCCTTCTACACTGCAGGCTGTGGTTGCATCGCAGCCGTCGTCGCATTCCCGGCCTGCATCGTCCCAGTCCGCTGCCCTCCTGTCGGAGCAAGTCACCGGCGGCTCGGCGGGGCGCCCGGACTCTTCTGCAGTACACCAACAACCAGCTGCTAAGGTGGCGTCGCAGCCGCCGTCGTCGACGCGGACGGCAGCGTCTAAGCCGGCTGTTCCCCAACCGGTGCAGGCTGCCGATGATACAGCGCATGCGGGGTGCCGGCATCCTGTGGCTACGGTTGAGGCCAATTGGCATGCAGCTCATGTGGAGCTACCCATGCATGCACGTACCGGGGAAGTGGAGCTACCCATGCATGCATGTAGTGAAGCTGGACGTGAAGGGCTACCCCCAAGTGTGCAGCCGTGCATAGCTGCATCCGCGGCTGCCCTTCGGTCTCTGTCCACGCCGGACGAGTCTGCGGCCGCTCCTCAGTCTCAGGCGGAGCCGGACGTGTCTGCCTCATCCATGCACGCTCCTCCAGTCAGGCCATCTTCGGAAGTGCCGTCGTGTGTTACGGCGGCCGAGACTGCCGGGGAGGTGGTTGCTACTACACCCACATCCCCCCTCCAGCGGCAGTGCTTGCGCGACACCCTTCACCAAGAATGACACCTACACGCCGAAGTGGCCGTCATGCAGTGGCCGACGATGGAAGGATGGGCACTGACGAGGACTCTTTGGTCAAGGCTATGCGGCGTAAAGCGGCGCAGAACCTCGCCAACCAAGATACTTCGTTATCACTCAAATCATTTTTATCTTTTTCTAATACATCCATCGTTTCCAAGTTGAATAATGTGGGTGTTAGTCTAGGAAATAATGAGAATGATATTTCTGTTTCGACAAATGCTTTGAAACATTTGGAATATGACCGATTGAAGGCTACTCCACGAGTTTCTAGCAAATTTTTTATCTCATATCTAGATGAGGAGGAGCTGCATGCCACATCAAATGGTCAGCTACTCGCTCATGTAGTAGGGGAGATTTCGGACGTGGGCTTGGAGGAACCCGGGCTTAGCTCATTGCTTGAGCTTACAGCTTCCGGTCGTAAATCCAAGTCGGACCGTTCGAAAAAATGTCGTAAATCCTCTAAGAGGGCGAAATTTTCTAAATCTCCTATTGTTTCCTCATGAATGGCATGTTCTTTAATAGCAGAGGTCTTGGTGACTTGGCTAAACATCTATTCATTGCGGAATGTAATAGGGAACACAATTTAGACTTTTTGGCTTTATCTGAAATGGGGAGACGTGATTTCTCAGTAAGTCTTCTTAACCGTCTTTCTGGCGGGATAGACTATACTTGGATTTCTCGGCCACCTCGAGGTCGTTCTGGGGGCATTTTACTTGGCGTAAACACGGGGACTATGGATGTGTTGGCTAGTTCGGATGGTGAGTTCCACATTAAACTCCATATCCGGAACAAAGCCGACAACTTCACATGGACCCTCGTCGCTGTGTATGGAGCAGCCCAGGATGAGTTCAAGGCTGATTTTCTCCGTGAATTGGTTAATCTGGCGAAGGAGAATCCCTACCCCATTCTTATTGGTGGGGATTTTAATTTGCTGCGATTTTCAAATGAGAAAAGCCAAGGTAGGTTTGATAATCATTGGCCTTTCCTTTTCAACGCTGTCATAGATAGTCTAGATTTGCGAGAGGTTTCCATGATTGGATGACAGTTCACTTGGCGAACAATCTTCCGGAACCGACATATGAGAAACTAGATCGCGTATAAATGGATACCGACTGGGAATCCAGATTCCCTATGGTTTCTGTACACGCTCTACCTCGTATAGAGGCTATCTCAGACCACACACCCATCCTTTTAACTACTGGATTGCCACGCCCGCAGCACAGACGCAAGTTCAAGTTTGAACTGGGTTGGTTGCATCGGGATGGATTCCATGATATGGTCAAGAAGGTGTGGGATAAACCGGTTGCTGGGCTTACCCCAATACACAAATGGAACAACAAAATTCGTGCATTACGTAAGTTCCTTAGTGGTTGGTCTAGGCACACTGCGGGTATCCTCAAAAAGGAGAAGCTTCGTCTTTCGTCAATCATTGATGAATTAGAAGCCTTGGCAGAGGTTAGACCTCTATCTGAGCATGAAATCGAGATTAAGAGTCATTCGAATGCACAGATAGCTAGCATGCTGCATGAGGAGGAACTCAAATGGTACCAACATAGTAACTCTCAATTTATCCTGAAAGGTGATTCGAATACTAGATTTTTCCATGGAGTTGCCAATGGCAGACACCGGAAGAAAATTATTCATTCCCTACAACAGGATGAGGGCATGATTGAGGGACATGAGCAACTTAAATCTTATATCACTAATTATTATAAAAATTTGTTCGGAGCCCCAGAGGAAGGTAACTTCTCAATGGATGAGTCCCGAACGGATGACATCCCCCAGGTCTCTGATGAGGAAAACGACCTTCTAACAGCCCCATACTCCGAGGAGGAAGTTAGAAAGGCGGTTTTCCTAATGGAGCACAACAAAGCCCCGGGTCCAGATGGTTTTCCCGCTGAGTTCTACCAGAACTTCTGGGAAGTCATCAAGTCGGATCTCCTACTTTTGTTTAGCGACCTACATGCTGGCCATCTGGAATTGTTTCGCTTAAACTTCGGTGAGATTATTTTATTACCTAAGGTTAATGAGGCTGAAAGGATACAACAATATAGACCTATTTGCCTCCTTAATGTTAGTTTTAAAATATTCACGAAGGTTGCGACTATTAGGCTAAACTCGGTTGCTGAACATGTGATTCGTCCTTCACAGACTGCTTTTATGCAAGGAAGAAACATCCTAGATGGAGTCGTTATCCTTCATGAAACAGTCCATGAATTACATCGGAAAAAGTTGAATGGGGTGGTACTCAAAATAGACTTTGAAAAAGCGTATGACAAAGTCAAATGGCCATTTCTTCAACAGACTCTCAGAATGAAAGGATTTTCTACAGAGTGGTGCGCTATGGTCCATAGCTTCGTTTCTGGAGGTAGTGTTGCCATTAAGGTCAATGATGACGTTGGACACTATTTCCAAACAAAGAAGGGATTGCAACAAGGTGACTCGATATCGCCCATGCTATTCAATATAGTGGCGGATATGCTAGCGGTCATGATTGAGCGTGCCAAGGTTGATGGCCAAATTGATGGAGTAGTAAGTCATCTAGTTGATGGTGGTCTCTCTATACTTCAATATGCCGACGATACGATTCTCTTCATGGATCATGACCTCGAGAAAGCGAGAAATCTGAAATTAATTTTATCAGCATTCGAGCAACTCTCAGGTCTGAAGATCAACTTTCATAAAAGTGAATTGTTTTGTTTTGGCGAGGCTCAAGACGAGGCCCACCTGTACGCTGAACTGTTCGGATGTGGGTTGGGCCAGTTTCCGATCACATATTTGGGGATACCGATACATTATCGGAGACTCACAAATGCTGAATGGAAACATGTCGAGGAGAGGCTGCAAAAAAGACTTAGCAGTTGGAAAGGTAAATTGTTGTCTCTAGGTGGAAGATTGGTCCTCATAAACTCAGTACTAAGTAATATGGTACTATATATGATTTCCTTCTTCCAGTTGCCAAAAGGAGTTTTACATAGATTGGATTATTTCCGATCAAGATTCTTTTGGCAAGGAGATAGCGAGCGAAAGAAATATCGACTGGCTAAATGGAGTGTGGTTTGTCGTCCCAAAGACCAAGGCGGGTTGGGCATTCATGACCTTGAGGCTAAGAATAGGGCCCTCCTCGGCAAATGGTTGTTTAAATTACTGACCGAAAATGGTGTATGGCAAACCCTCCTGAGGAGGAAATATGTGGCCTCCAAGGCGGTATCCCAAGTATACTGGAAGCCTGGGGATTCTCACTTTTGGGCGGGTCTAATGGCTACGAAGAAATATTTCTTCTCCTATGGATCCTTCTCGATTAAGGACGGCTCGGAAATTAGATTCTGGAAGGACAAGTGGCTAGGAAATGCCACACTCCGGGAACAATATCCGGCTCTATACAACATTGTGCGTCACAAGGGTGATACTATTGCCACTGTAATGGAATCATTTCCGCCAAATGTGACGTTCAGAAGAGATCTAATTGGACCTAGACTCCAATCGTGGTACATCCTGCTTCAACGGTTGTCCACGGTGCAATTGTCACATGGGTCTGATGTATTTCGATGGAACCTACATGAGAATGGAAAATTCTCAGTGGAGTCTATGTATAGAGCGTTAATCCAGTCTGATGTGCCAGTTGATAATAATAAGAAGATCTGGAAGATGAAGATACCTCTTAAGAATAAAATATTTGCATGGTATCTTCGTTGCGGAGTCATTCTTACTAAAGATAACCTTATCAAGAGGAATTGGCATGGGAGTCCGCGATGTGTTTTTTGTCATCATGATGAGACAATAAAACATTTATTCTTCCAATGCAAATTGGCTCGGTCTATATGGTCAGTCATCCAGATAGCTTCTGGCTTGTATCCTCCTTGTAGTGTTGCCAATGTATTTGGCAACTGGTTACATGGGATTGATCACAGGTTTAGAACTCTTCTTAGGGTGGGAGCGCTAGCCGTTATTTGGTCGCTTTGGCTATGTAGAAATGATAAGGTTTTTAACGATAAAAGTACTTCTCTAATGCAGGTTATCTACAGATGTACCGGGACTCTTCGTTTATGATCCTTTCTACAACGCTTGGAGAATCGAGACCTATTTACGGAGGTGTGTACACGATTGGAGGATACGGCGAGGGATACTTTTATCCAACATGGGTGGCAACATGATCATAGGATTGGCCCACCTCCGCTTTAGGCCTTATACATACTCTATCTTTGTATTACGCCTATCTATTTGTAGTTCTTGCAGAGGACTTTGTGTGGCTGTGTACATCTTAGTTATGCAGAGGCTGGGTGTAATGCTTAAACCTTTTAAGTAATAAAGCGCCCCTTTTCGAAAAAATCTAGCTGGGAATTAATCCAGTTCCATTCCCAGATCAATAGCTTAATTGGGTGTGGTTCAGTACTATTTATCACGACAGATTTGATTCCTCTGATAAGAAAAAGAAAACGGGCACATTGGGTGAACAATGCAGCACACAAGAGACACACAACATGGCAACATTTATACACATATCACAACAACACAATAGAGAGAACATAGCATGTCAGTCAAACCCTCTCATCCATTTCATCTACTGAACAAGACGAAACTCGGCGGCCCGTAACACCACAATAGAGAGATTCCCAAAATTCGAGGCCTGGGGCGAGGATCAGTCTCGCGGACAGGAAGTACCAGAGCGTCTGGATCGTACACCTCGTAATTTCCTTCTTCAAAAGCGTGGGTCAATATATATATATATATATATATATATATATATATATATATATATATATATATATATATATATTTATCTAAGTTGCCCCCAAAAGGTCTGTTTAACTCGCCCTGTCGTTCGTCTAGCCCCTGCCGAAGTCCGCCTTGTAGTTTGCGCTGGACTCGAGCTTCTTCAACTCCGTCAGCTTCCTCACCCCCTGGTAACAGCCGTTGCAGAAAATTGAGATATTATGATGCATGCCACACGCTATATGTCATTAAATCAGAAAGCGCTGCCAAAACACAGCAAGTACCTTCATGAAGTCTTCGTTGATGGCGTAGTCACGCTCCGCTCGGATCGCCGCCATGCCGGCCTCTGTGCAGATGTTGCGCATGTCAGCAGCGTTGAATCCCTGAAACGCAACGACGGAGTTTACAAGTGAAGCTTTGAATGGAATGGGAGCTTTGCGTAAGTTAAGCGAGGGTCTCACCTCTGCTAGCTTGGCGACAGCTTCGTAGTTGATTTCGCCATGCTTGGCCATCCCAGCTGCATGGATCTTGAGGATTTCCAGCCTCGCTTGCTCGTTAGGAAGAGGGATTTCAATCTTGCGATCCAGACGCCCAGGGCGTAGGAGAGCAGGGTCCAGAACATCCGGACGGTTGGTCGCCATGATTATCTTCACCTGAAGGTAACCAGGAATGAAAATAGGTTTAGACCAAAAATCAATCGTCCGGAGGAAACTCACAACAAGAAAATGCATGCCTCGGAATATGTACAAAGAGGGTAAGTTTATGCAAGCAACGAGTACAACAGCAATTACTTTCCTGAGAAGTTCAGCATATTTTGAGCTACGAAGATAACTGACCACAGGCACAAAGGTTTAGATTTCAATCATGTTGAATAACTAAACATACATCCATAAACCAATATAATCAATGGGAACATTCTGAAAATAACTCACTACTGACAGAATGGTTCAGATTCAAGCATGTTAAATAACTAAACATACATCCAGAAACCAATATAATCAACGGGAACATTCTAACATGACAGTCGCACATCTATACAGGTCTGGATGCAACATCAATAATACTCATCCTGGGCACAAAGTGATCACGAGGTCCAGCAAAAGAGATATATACCTTTCCAAGTTCATCAAACCCATCTAACTGGTTTAGCAGTTCCATGAGCGTCCTCTGGATCTCACGATCAGCACTTGTGCCCTCACTGAATCTTCTTCCTCCAAGTGCGTCAATTTCATCCATGAAGATGATGCACGGCTGGACAGAAAAATGGAACAGCAGCAGAGTTGACTGATTAGTAACTAAGTTGGGATTACTCTACTGGAAACAATATGTATGGCATTCTTTATTTACACTACATTTCAGTGGTAATGTGGGTATCATTGTTAATATATGTTTTGGAGATAAGTGCAACTCTAATCCAGTATCTAGTTATGTGCCAAGTAAAACTCATAACCAATTAGTTTACAGATGGAGTATATGTGTTTATAGTCGATAAAACAAAACTAGAAAAAATCAAGAAAAAAGATCAAGACAGAAGCTAGCTTTTGATAATGCTCTGGGGTTCTGAACAGGTAGGTTATTGAAACATAGAAGGTTTTCAGATAAAAATGAGAAGATGTTGAGCGGGGCTTACCTCGTGATTACGTGCATATGTAAACATTTCCCTTATTATCCGAGCACTTTCACCAATATACTTACCAATGACTGCACTTGAGACAACCTATTGCACACAGTACAGATTAGTAATAAGAACATAAAGATATATGTACAGAGAGAGAAAAACAGTTGCAGGTCAATATATGTATGCGACACCTTAATAAAGTTCACATCTATGTTACTTGCAAGAGCCCTAGCCAGCAGTGTCTTCCCAGTTCCAGGTGGGCCGTAGAGGAGCACTCCCTGAAGCCAAGTGATTGCTAAGCTATATTTAACTCTATTTTAATAGCATGCGCCGTTGCGCCAATTGGAACAAACGAATGCAAGTGTATGCATTGATGAATTTACCTTGGGTGGCTTAATACCAACTCGGAGAAACAGTTCAGGGTTCATGAGCGGAAGTTCGATGGTCTCCCTAATTTCCCTGATCTGATCAGATAACCCTCCAATAGCAGAGAAGCTGACATTCCCTGGATCCTCATGAACCATGTTGAACACTAAAGGGTCCACCTGAAAGGAAGAATTTCCAATCACGTCCTCACATAACATCCATTTGATTCTGGATTGCAACCAAACTAGAGGAAGACAGAAGGTAATAAATGGGACAGGCAAAGTAACAGATGTTTCGAAACACAAATGATACCGAAACACAAATGATACCGAAACACAATTATACCTCACGCGGAAGCATGCGCATGATTGTAAGTGTGCTCGGGTCAAGACACACGCGTGTGCCCGTTTTCAAGTTCTCCTTGTTCAACTTACTGCGACAGTTGACAAGGTACCGAGGACCACTCCTAGCCTTGACGATAACTGCAAGTGAAGGAACATGACTTGTCAGCAAGGAGAAAAAATTCGTCAGACACAAAACAGAGATATCTCGATGGCAGAAAAAGAGGAGGCGGGTCTGAAAGCTGCGGTCCACACTCACAGCGCTCGCCGCCAAGCGGGCGCAGCACCTCCCCCACTATCTGCCCAATGCTCTGAAACGCCTTGACATGCTCATCAGTTATCTCACGCTCCTTCTTAGCCTTCTTCAGGTTCTCTTCCCCTGCAATCGGAGAGCGCATCAAACACGGTAAACACAACAGAAGACGCCTATGGATCTACAGCAAGCAAATTGCACAACAGTAACGAAATGCTCAAGAGAGGAAAATCAGAGATCAAATTAAAAGGAGCCCGAACGAACAGTCCTTGCTCGGGATCATCCTTTTCTGCGCGAACCGGCGAGAATTGGCCAATACTTGCATCAAGTACAGAGCATTGCATCGAACAATATAAAGGTGAAGTACTCTTGTTAATCCCAACCACAAATCATCTTTTTCGAGCAAATGGGCGTAAAAAGGGTGCTACCTGCATCATGTACCAGCATCACAGCACTGAACAATGTGAAAGTAAAGTTCTCTAATTCCAATCACCAGAACAGCTAGCACAATCGTATCCGTAGTAACCCTAGATTGAAGCAAATCCGCGACTTTCCAAGAGCCAACCATGCCCATATTCTGAATCGACCAACTGCCCGGATATTCTGCTGTTAATTTTCTCAGTAAAAAAAAGTTATTGGGTGGTAACCACGCGATCAGCGCCAAGGAGGCGAGGGTTTAGGGGCGCAAAACCCCGAAAGCGACGCGCCATCGCGGCGGACGGGAGCGAGCCGGCAGCCGGAGCGAAGGCGGGGCGCCGACTGCTCGCTCCGGTGGGCGACTCGAGCGAGGCCGTACGGGCGGCTCGGTCGCTAGGTCTGCGCGGCGGGGGCGGGCGGGCGGGCATTGCGGCGGCGGGGGAGGGCGGGGAGGTACCTGTGCTGAGGAGGGACCGGCGCTCCCGGTAGGCGAGGAGGCTGGCGCGGTACTTGGCGACGACGACGGCGCGGCCGGCGGCGACGGCGGTCGCGGCCATGGTCCGTCCGGCGCGGCGGGCGGAGTGCGAGCGAGGGAGTGGGGGTGGAGTGGACTCGTTTGGACCCGACCAGCTGGTCTCGCCCACCTGCTTTTCCGGGGTCGAGCCCGTCCGTTGTGTGCACCTACTGGGCCTGGGCCAGGTGGCCTCCTACTATGTGGATCCTGAGCCCGTGCAGAGCTCCTCCTTTAACTGGGAAACATATCCTCCAACACGGACAAGTGGTAAGCCACTGTGTCAACTTGGAATGAATTGCCAAGAGAATTGTTCCTGGATGTCGTGCCGACTCCCCTTGTGTGGTCCCTTAGGAAACTGAGTAGGTATTCGACGTGATCTGGCTCCAAACGGGCAACCTTGTTCTTCCGAACTCATACGAGGGTTCCATTTTCTGCCCTCATGCATGACATATTTTTTAACACTTTGAGATGGTGGATTTCTTAAGCTTGCAAGAGAACATTGGATTCTTTCTATTTATTTCACACTTGCCACACATGTCTACAAGGAATTTACTTAACTTTTCAGGTCCCTAGAAGGCCACAACTTCATATAATGAGTAAAGGCCTTACATATGGACTTTGGAGGAACGTTCAAGAGAGGAAATCTATTCTCAATTGGAAAATTATGGATATATCCTCTTTTTCACGCAGTTGCACACATGTGCTTAGAATCCACAAATTCTGGATCAATGTCATACAAGAATCTGGAGAGAAAAATCCCATACACCTTTTCGAGCTAGTGCCACATAAGAAAGGTGACCCAATAGCTTGTTGAGAAAGAGGGCTTCCTCAACAAGCTATTTGGCCACCTTTCTTCCACAATGAAAATGTGGCAAACAATTTCCAGATTCTTGTATGACATTGAACCAGAATTTGTGGATTCCAAGAACTTGTGGGCAGCTGCTAGAAAAATAGGATATATCCACAATTTCCTAGTTGAGAACATATATTTTTTGTCTTGCCTCTCCATGGAAATACCATAGTTGAGGACTTTACTCATTATACAAAGTGGTGGCCTTCTTGGCACTCAAGAAGTTAAATCAATTCCTTGTAGACATGTATGGAAAGTGCGAAATAAATAGAATGAATATATTGTACTCTTGCAAGCTTAAGAAACCCACCATCTCAAAGTGTTCAAAATATGTCATGGATAAATGCAGAAAATTGAACCTTGTATGGGTTGGAAAAAATAAGGTTACCCCTTTGGAGCCAGATGAGGTGGAATACCTACCCGGTTTCCCATGGGACCACACAAGGGGAGTCAACATGACATCCATGAACAAATCTCTTGGCAACTCATTCCAAATTGACACAGTTGTGTATCACTTGTCGATGTGGAAGGATATGCCTCCCAGGTGTGTTAATGTGTAATGAATAGCACCATAGGGTAGACCAAGCTACAGAATCACATGGGAAAATATTTCATACATGAGAAGTAGCTTGAACAATGCATTTGCTCATTGTGGCCTAAAAGAAAAATGCCTTGGTTGAAATAAGAAGTGCAAACACACATATAATAAATGAAATGAAATTGTCTGGTTCTAGTATTACCATTCTCTTTAATACCTTCCTAACAATATCTTTTGGCAAACCCATTAATACATATCTTTTAACCAACGAAGTGGATGTTGCTTCTCCAACGGCCCACTCATCAGAATCCTTCTAACAATCGCATGGACAAATATCAGATAATGATCATAATAATAATAAGGTAATAACAAACCATGGCTGGCTTCTATGCCTAAATAATAAATTTTATCTCAATTACGACATGTTGTGCCAGCTTGGATGAGCCATCATAATCCAAGTTCCTTATGGCCAGAGCCAACGAGGGTTCAACCGCACCATGACTTTCCCAATGAAGCTTATCAATGTCATTATTGTCGCTAATCCAATCCTGTGATACGAGTTAAGCACGGAAGAAGGTAAATAAAAAAATCAAGCTACTAGCAAAGAAAATATAGAGAGGAAAATTACGCAGTGGGAGAATTTTTGTTGTCCCACAAGCCCCAAATGACAACAAGTTATCATAATTGGAATCTCTTGAGAAGTCCGCACAATCCGAATCAACTCTAGAGTCTATAACACATAAAAAGGAAGAAGAAAATGCCCTTTTTTCATTGAACAAAAATGCGGACAAGGGCTACTAAACTGATCTCATAGTACAACAAATGGACCAATGATCAAACCAACCAATGCCACATGAAATCTGGTGATTGCTACATGGTCAAATTAGCACATGCTAAGGCCAGATCTAATTCTACAGTTTGGGGCACATTGAGGAAAGGGGAAACATAATTTTTTTATTGAAAAAACCACCATAAATAACCCCTTATGGAAAGCAAACCATCGATGGAGAGATATATCAACGATGAAAAACATGAGAGGGTGCCAACATGGAAATGGTGATTTTGTTCGATATGATTGTGTTGTTGAAAACACAAAGGATCTTTCTGAGTGTTTTGAGGCAATGGAAATTTTACATAGTACAAAGAACTCTTAGGGAAAATTTCAATGAAAGGCATTCTTGGCATAAAAATTATCAAGCATTCTAGTTCTCCATGCAAAATCTTTTGAATCAAGTGCCCAAAGCTTTCCCCAACAAAAGAAGGAGAGAAAACCTTCCACCATTATTGATCTATGAATATGCCCCCCCCCCCCCCGCCGACCCTTTGGATATGTCACTCCCTACTGAAGAGGAATAGGAGGACGACGTGAGCAGAAGGAAGGGATGAGGCGGGTCTACAAAAGAGAGTGTGATGACAGGGACAACAACAATAATGGATGTGGAGTCAAGCATGAGGCAGAGTGGAAGTCTCACTGGTGAGGCGATGAAGGAGGAGGAGGCGAGCATTGGAAAGAGTGGAGGCGGAGGAGGACAACATGATGGCTCTCTGTTGCCCTTATATGCTTTAGACCTAGGAGCGTATTATGGCAGGTAATTAAACTACATGAATTGGAAAGATATCCTCGAGAGAATAATCGCTTATTATGGCAGAAAGATCACAATCTGGGAAGGTTTTCCTGTTGTATCTTTGCAAATGGTCCAAATCGTAGAATATCTTCGCAAATGCCGGTAGGCTTTAGAACATCTCCCTAAATCATGGGCTTTAACTACATGCCACATTTTTTCTTGAGTAAATTACATCTACGGTACTTTTAATTGTTGGTGTGTTATAAAACCGTCCTCAAACTTATAAAGGGCTCCAGTATAATCCTTATATACATGAAAATATGTAGGACATATCGTCATAAATACAACTACGTGGAAAATACAACTACGTGTATGTACGGTGCTCACAAGGCCCTGTATTAGTCAGAAAATTTTGCAAGTTAGTCCTCCTTTTCTCCTCCATATCATTTCATCAAACTGTTGGCAGGTGCAATCCTCCATGATTGGTGCCTTCATTTCTATCCCCTCGTGTCCTTCCAATTCTCCTCAAACGACAATGTAACACTCTCTCATTCCAAAGGTGTTGATTGAGTTGGTAGCCGGTGATATGGTGCTAGCAACTTCAGGGTGCTCTGTGGAGTTTCGAAAGACGGGGTGGCCATCGCTCTAGTCGACCATGATAGCATGATGATGAGGACGGGGATTTAGTCCATGGGCTTTGTAGCGGAACATGCTACGCTACAAACTTATGATACAAGATCACACCAAGGAACACTACGAAGATGACAAGTAATGATGATGTCATCAACAAGTAGAGGAGCGGAAGTAGTGTACGTTGTCAGTGAAACATGGCGATTCCCGCGGCATGGTGCTCCGGGACAACTTAGGCGGCATCATATTCAATTCCTGTCTTCATTTATTCACATGTGATAATGCTCTTGCCTCGGAACTTGAAGCTTTGGAGTGGAGCGCACTTCGGTTTATCCTAGAGACGGACAATACTGAAGTTTCTATGATGATTTCAAACCCATCGGGGAACAGATCATGACATGCTGCCATCATCTAGGAGATCACCGCTATGATGAGAGGAGATAGAGAGGTAGTGGTAAAAGCTCTTAAGAGAGGGTGTAATCATGTGAGCCACCATTTGGCTCAGATGCATAGATGTGAGGTAAAGACGGCCATACAGTTACGGTCGGACACTGACAGGTTTTAAACTTTTGTGAACTGGATTACCGTGATATAGGTTAATTAATATAGTACAACTTTTTTCTCCGCAAAAAAAGGAGGTGAAGTTTTCGTTTAAAGCAGGACATTTGGGGTGATTGTTTCAATTTGAAACTCCCTGCCTCCTTTCTTCAGTACTGTGTTGTGCGTCCGTCGCATCTTCTGTTCATATGTATGTGTGTACGTGCACGGGTGCATGTGTGTGTGTTTACGTGAATGTATTTTCTTGAGAAACACCTGTAACTTTATTCATACTCATAGCAATTACAGGTTGATTTTGACCTAAGATCCAAGAAAAATACAAAGTAATTCCTATGACTAAGAATTACAATGAAATTTCTTGAAAACACCTTCTTTTCGGTATCAATCTCTACTTGAAGAAATACTCTAAAGACTTCGGTAAAGAGGCTGTAATTGGACTGGAGCAATAATGTTGTAACTCTTTCACCCGCACGAATATTACCATTATCCAATAATGGTTTTTGAAAGCACCATGAGTCATCAATCCAGAAAGATGAAGCCTTGTTCGACGAACATACTTGGGCCGCGGATGATCCCCTGGAAGTGCAGGCCGTCGAATCACTATATCTTCACCATGGTGCCGATGAAAGATTTCACCTCCACAAAGAATCAGACCAACAAAAAGAAAATCTTGACACATCAAATCCGAATAATCGGATGTGCGAGGACAGAAAACTCTCTAATCTCATGGCACCGCCAAAAGAACAAGAGGAAATTTATTCTCACAAAACTACGATGATCAGTAGACGTTGACGAAGAACATAGAGGCCTTGAAGATCCGAGGTCCCCCCCACCTCTAAGCGCCAAGATGGCAGCCGGAGGCGAGGGGACCTAAATTTCTCAGACGGCGACAGCGGCACGAGAAACCATCCTATATGAAGATACCAATTCCATATTATTTTCCGGGAGTGGCGTGCGGGTTGTTTACTATTTTTGTTGGTTCTCTTAAGATTTTTTCTTTGGTCTATGCCTTCACCACACTTTTCTTTTAGGGACAATTCCTACAAGGACTAGCCACTTTTGTTCTCAAAATGGAAACACAAGATGCAGGTGCAAGTTTGCTACATAAGTTTGGACGAACCATTTATCGCTCATTGTTTTATTTTTTCCCAAATGGGTGCACTGTTAACATTTTTTTTGTGAGTAAAACCACGATTTTTTTGTCAAGGTAGGTGAACATTTTCCATGGATGATGAACATTGTTGATATTGGAACAATGATTGTGATTTGCCATAACTTATTGTTTTTTGAGGAATATCTGACATGACCGTGTGGTAAAATCTAAAACTTTGCACTATATATAACCACCTATACTATATGACAAGAGAAAAAAGAAGAGATGTTAAGACTGACTTGAACAGGGTCATCGAACTAGAGCAATCACAAAGCTTGATGTGCCTCCGGGTATCAAGCAAAGTATCACCAGGATAAAATGGGCATTTCTATGGATGAGGGCGGATTAGATCATGGGCGACAAATGCAAAATCAATTGGAACACTGTGTCGCCCTACAAATTTTTGTGGCCTGGGCATGCTTGACCTCGACAAGTTCTCCCGGGCGCTTAGAGTTAGATGACTATGGTTTGTTTGGGTGGCCCATCAGAGGGCCTGGGTTGGCCTCAAAACCCCATGTGATGACTAGGACAAGAACCTTTTCTATGCGGCCATGACAATCACCATCTGCGACGGCCTTTCGGTGAGCTTCTGGCACTCTCCATGGCTAAATGGGCAAAAACCAAAAGACATCACACCGGACTTCTTTGCCCTTTCAAAATGCACCAACAGTTGTGTTGGGGATATAACTATGGAGTTAACCCGCCCAGGAGGTGCCGGGTTAAGCCCATGGCGGTTTATCAAGACAAAGACATGGAGATGCTAAAGATGGCGGTTCACTACGCAGACTCGTTGAGGGCCCGAAGCCCAAGGGCGACTAAAGGCCCAACAAGTGTAAACCGCCATATAAGTATAACTTGTATTATAAGGCATGTATAGTTAGTCACCGAGCCGGACACGCTATTTATGAGCCGGCCGGGACTCCGTGAGCCATCGGGCGTCAACCTGTGTATATAAAGGGACGACCCGGCAGCGACTTAGCACAGGAGAGAAGAGATTGAAAGCTAGGTCAAGCGTATTCATTCCTTGGTAACCGAAACACAAGTAATACCACCTCAAACTGGATTAGGCTTTTACCTTCACCGCAAGGGGCCGAACCAGTATAAACTCCCTGTGTCCTTTGCCCCGTTTAACCCCTTTAAGCTAACCTCGTTGCGATGGCTCCACGACTAAGTCCTCACACTAGGACATCTGCCGTGATAATTCCACGACAAGTTGCGTCGCCAAGGAGATGGCCAACAATGTTTTGGTCACACACATTAACATGCAAGATGGCCTCTCGGTTGTTCTGATCCAACAATTCTATGACCTTTGGTGCCTAGCTTAGAGGTGCAACTGACCCCAAGTACTAAGGGTGGCATCCATTGGAAGTTCACTGCAGATGGATGCTACTCTGCCGCCACTGCGTACATGATGTAGTTTACTTGTTTGATCAAGTCTGCGATGCCTCAGATGGTTTGGAAGATCTGGGCACCTCCGAAGATTAAATTCTTCTCATGGCATGTCCTATAAGACAGAATCTAGACGGGCGATAGGCTCTAGCGCAGAGGTTGGCCAAATTGTGGTCTTTGTCAGCTATGCAAAAGGGAACCAGAATCAGCGGCGTATGTCATGTTCAAGTGCCGCTGCACTATTAGGGTGTGGAACTTGATTTTCGGTTGGCTGGGTCGGCAATCGGTGACCCCATCCTGGAGTGAGCTTCAGAAGGTGAACCAATGGTGGATTTCGAGCAAGGGCCAGAGAGGTTACTCTCGGAAGGTGATCAACCCTTTGCAAATGCTCATCTACTAGGAGATTTGGAACGAAAGGAATGCCTGGGTATTTCGCAACAAGGAATCCCTGCCCTCACAGGTGGCGGCGACGATTAGAGACGAGTCATCGACTTGGGTGGTAGTAGGGGCTAGATTTTTGGGAAATATTTTACCGGGAATGACCGGTACTATGTTCTTTCTCCTTATTTATTGATATGAGGCAAAGCTTTTGCCTCCCTTGCAAAAAAATGTGACAAGAGCAATGCTATTCCTGTATTAAAATCTTGCGCACTACTCCCTCCGTCCCTAAATATAAGTCTTTTTAGATAGTTTTTTTTTGTGAAAAGTCTTTCAAGATATTTCAATATGAACCATATATGGACATATATAGATGTAGCTTACAATGTATAATCACTTAGTTTGCTCCATATGTAGTCCACATTGGAATGTCTAAAAAGACTTATATTTAGGAACGGAGGGCGTAGTTTAATTCATTGACAGTTATTCCCCTCTTTTTCTCTAAGCGGTTGTTGCTTCCCTCACAGTACGTAGCTTTTACATAAAATCTGGGGGATGCTTGATACGTCTTCAACGTATCTATAATTTATGAAGCATCATGCCATGTTTACAACAATTTTATATGGTTTTGGTATGATTTGCATGGAACTAACACGGACTGACGCTATTTTCAGCAAAACTATCGTGGTGTTGGTTTTTGTGCAGAAATGAAAGTTCTCCAAATGAGCTAAAACTTTTTGATGATTTTTTTTGGAACAAAAGAGACCCCCGAAGCTTCGTGGAAGGACCAAAAGGAGAAGGAGTATGGCACAATATTCCGGGGCGCGCCTGGGCCCTTGCCCGTGCCCCAGTGGGTTGTGCTCACCTTGAGGCCCATCTTAGCGTAAAACCAACGCCAAAAATTCCTATAAATAGAGAAACCATCGGGGGTAGCCCTAGATCAGAAGTTCTGCCGCCGCAAGGCCTCTGTATCCACTAGATCCAATCTAGACCCTATTCCGGCACCCTGTCGGAGGGGGAGGTCATCACCGGTGGCCATCTTCATCATCTCGGCTGCCACCACGATGAGGAGGGAGTAGTCCACCCTCGGGGCTGAGGGTTTGTACCAGTAGCTATGTGTTTAGTCTCTCTCTCTCTCTCTCTCTCTCTCTCTCTCTCTCTCTCTCTTGTGTTCTTGAGATGTCACGATCTTGATGTATCGCGGGCTTTGTTAATATAGTCAGATGATATGGTGTTTTCCCCTCTCTATCTTGTTGTGATGAATTGAGTTTTTCCCTTTGAGATTTCGTTGTTATCGGATTGAATACTTTTATGGATTTGAGAGCACTTGATATATGTCTTGAAATTCAATACTCGTGGTGACAATGGGGTATCGTATTGTTTCACTTGATATATGTTTTGGCACTCAACTCACGGATTCCCGAGGTGACATTGGGGTAATCTATGCATAGGGGATGATGCACGTTCTTGTCTTTGTTTCTCCAGTAGAAATCTTGGAGCACTCTTTGAAGTTCTTTGTGTTGGGTTGAGTATTATGAATCTGAATTTTGTTTGGTGTTATTTTAGTACGAACTCTTGGTTAGATCGATCGGAAAGAATTGCTTCGTGTTATTTTAGTACGAACTCTAGGATAGATTGATCGGAAAGAATAGCTTTGAGGTGGTTTTGTACCCTAGAAACAATTCCGTCTTACGTTCTCTGCTAGATAGGAACTTTGGAGTGATTCTTCATTGCACTTTGAGGGATGGTTATATGATCCAATTATATTAGCATTGTTGAGAGATTGCACTAGTGAAAGTATGAACCCTAGGCCTTGTTTCTAAGCATTGCAATACCGTTTTTGTGCGCGTTTACTATTTGCTACCTTGATGTTTTTATTTATTTAGATTATAAAAATATATTTCTACCATCAATATTACACTTTTATCACCATCTCTTCGCCAAACAAGTGCACCTGTACAATTTGCCATTGTATTGGGTGTGTTGGGGACACAAGAGATTTCTTGTATTTGGTTGCAGGGTTGTTCGAGAGAGACCATCTTCATCCTACACCTCCCACCGATTGATAAACCTTAGGTCATCCACTTGAGGGAAAATTCCTACTGTCCTACAAAACTCTGCGCTTGGAGGCCCAACACGAGTCTACAAGAATAAAGTTGCGTAGTAGACATCAAGCTCTTTTCTGACGCCGTTGCCGGGGAGGTTAGGTAAGCGACACTCACACCCCGTCAACGAAGCTCTTTTCTCGCACCGTTGCCGGGGAGGTGAGTGCATGAAGGTTTATCTTTAGATCTTGCAATTAAATCTTTTAGTTTCTTGTTTTATCACTAGTTTGCTTTATAAAAGAAAACTACATAAAAATGGAATTGAGGTTGCATCATATTATTGATCATCTTTATAATGTTTTTCGTGAAAATGATGGAATGGAAAATTGTGCTCAATTCTTAGAAGAAGAATGCTATAAAATGTTTGGCATAAAATCCATGAATGATGAGCATGATTGCAATATTGCTAGTATGAATTGCTTGAATATCCATGATGCTAATGATATGCAAAACCATAAGCTTGGGGATGTTATGTTTGATGAAGATGATATTTTTAGTCCCCCAAGATTTGATGTGAAAATTTGTTATAATTAATGAGTGCATGCCTCATATTTATGATGAATATAATTATGAAAGTGGATTTGGAGAGGTCATGACTTTATTTAGTGATGAATCCACCATTTTGGATGAGGCTTCAATTGACTATGGTAACAAACTTGCTATCTATGATGATTATGGTGATGACATGTATGCTATAAAGAATAATGATAACCATGAAACTTGTTATCATGATTTTAATTTTCAATCCCATGATAGTTATTTTGTTGAGTTTGCTCCCACTACTATTCATCCGAATAATTTTGCTTGTGTGGAGACTAACAAAATTTCTATACTTATGTGTCATGAAAAGAATGCTTTATGTGATAGTTATATTGTTGAATTCATTCATGATGCTACTGAAAATCATTATGAGGGAGGAACATATGCTTGTAGGTATTGCAATAATATCAAGTTTCCTCTCTATGTGTTGAAAATCTTGAAGTTATGCTTGTTTTGCCTTCCTACGATAGTTGATTCTTGTTCCCATAAATTGTTTGCTCACAAAATACCTATGCATAGGAAGTGGATTAGGCTTAAATGTGCTTGCCATGTGTTCCATGATGCTCTTGTTATGTTTCAACTCTTATCTTTTATACGAGCATCATTGAAATCGTCATGCCTAGCTAAAAGGCATTAAAGAAAAGCGCTTTTTGGGAGACAACCCAACACTTTTACCTACTGTTTTTGTGTGTTCACAAGATTATGGTACTGTAGTAATCATGTTCTATTGCTTTTGTTTTAGTAAAGTGCCAAGTAAAGCCTTTAGGATGGTGTGGATGATAGTTGACTTGAATATGTGCAAAAACAGAAACTTTTGCGCTTAGTATAGGAAATTTAAAGATTCACCGGAACGTGTTTTTGATCTGAAATTTTACAGGTGATAGATATACAAATTCCCTACGTTGTCCTATTTTTTCAGAATTTTTAGAGTAGCAGAAGTATGGTTGGAGTACAGATTACTACAGACTGTTCTGTTTTTGACAGATTCTGTTTTCAATGCATAGTTTGCTTGTTTCCTAGTTTCTATGGCTTATATTGCTCAATATAAATTGTGGAAATGATATGCTACAGTAGGCATTGTGTGGAAACAATTATGAATCTTGTCTTTGACAGTACCAAAGTGAAATGGTTTGCTCTTTATCATACTAACCTATCTCACGAAGTTCGGTTAAGTTTTGTGTGATTGAAGTTTTCAAGTTTTGGGTGAGATATCGATATGAGGAGAATAAGGAGTGATAAGACCCTAAGCTTGGGGATCTCCAAGGAACCCCAAGTTAATATTCAAGGAAGATCCAAGCAACTAAGCTTGGGGATGCCCCGGAAGGCATCCCCTCTTTCGTCTCCAACATTTTTGGTAACCTCATTTGGAGATATGTTTTCATTCGTCACATGATATGTGTTTTACTTGGAGCGCCAATTTATTTTGTTTTGTTTTGATTTTTTATTTAGAATAATGTTTTGCATCTTTTATTTCAATAAAACTGTCAAGGATAGCCTTTGTCATACTTATTTTGCAAGTCTACATGTTGCTGTTTGAAAACAGAAAGTTTATCAGTGTTGCAAAAATTCCCTAGAAAAGTCAGAATCTCATAAAATGTTTAAACTTTTTACACAATAAGCTCTGATAAATTTTCTACAGTGTGGTAAATTTTTATATTTTTTTCAGTTGAATAAGTATGGATACTCTTGCATTCTTTGCAGACTGTACTGTTTTGGCAGATTGTTGTTATGTTTGGATTGTTTGCATGTGTTTGCTTGTTTAATAATTCTATTTTAGGATAGGAGTATTAAATATGCAGAGGGATTTAGTATGCAATGTTAAATTATAATTTTAGTGATTTGCTACAGTAGAGAATGATAAGTTTTTTGCATTGGTTTATACTAACTTATCTCACGAGTTCTTGTTGAGTTTTGTGTGGATGAAGTTTTTAAGATTTAGGAAAACCGTGATATGAAAGGTATTAAGCTGACACAAAAGCTCAAGCTTGGGGATTCCCAAGGCATCCCAAGTTAATATTTCAAGAAGTCTCAAGCATCTAAGCTTGGGGATGCCCCGGTAGGCATCCCACCTTTCTTCTTCAACAATTATCGATCTGAAAGTTTTTAAGTAAAATAGAGCCCTCAAATAGTTGCCAGGGAGGCTAGGTAAGCGGCATTCACATCCCGTCAATGAAGCTCTTTTCTATGGAATTGCTCTAGTGCTTCACTTATATCCTTTTTTGAGCATGGTGTGCTTTAGTATTTTTGAAGAAATTCTCTCTTGCTTCACTTAAATTAATTGGAGAGAAAGATATATTATGCTCATGATCTTCACTTATATTTGTTTGAGCATATCAGAAGCAACATATGAAAATTAGTTCCAAAGTGATAGATATCCAACAAGGATATAATAAAAACTTTGATGAATATCATTGGACAAAATAAACTTGATTCTTTGTAGTAGTTTTGAGATATGTGAATGAAATATGCCCTAGATGCAATAATAAAGTTATTATTTATTTCCTTATATCATGATAAATGTTTATTATTCATGCTAGAATTGTATTAACCGGAAACATAATACATGTGTGAATACATAGACAAACAGAGTGTCACTAGTATGCCTCTACTTGACTAGCTCGTTAATCAAAGATGGTTATGTTTCCTAACCATAGACATGAGTTGTCATTTGATTATTGGGATCACATCATTAGGAGAATGATGTGATTGACATGACCCATTCTGTTAGCATTAGCACACGATCGTTTAGTATGTTGCTATTGCTTTTTCATGACTTATACATGTTCCTATGACTATGAGATTATGCAACTCCCGTTTATCGGAGGAACACTTTGTGTGCTACCAAACGTCACAACGTAACTGGGTGATTATAAAGGTGGTCTACAGGTGTCTCCGAAGGTACATGTTGGGTTGGCGTATTTCGAGATTAGGATTTGTCACTTCGATTTGTCACTCCGATTGCCTCTATTTACAAGAAAGTGAGTGGGAGCTCTGTAGCATTTGGTTCGGTACTTGATCGGTCGGATCGTGAAGACGTACGACTACATCAACCGCGTTGTGCCAACGCTTCCGCTTTCGGTCTACGAGGGTACGTGTACAACACTCTCCCCTCTCATTGCTATGCATCACCATGATCTTGTGTGTGTGTAGGATTTTTTTTGAAATTCCTACGTTGCCCAACAATATGATGATGTGATGTGTAAGTCATGTTGATGAGTAATTGTGCTTTAGTAAGAATATTGGTGTTAAGGTTTGGGATTCCCTATGCAAGCACGAAAGTCAATAGTCATGCAATGAAATTACATCCTACTTGTTGGGGATATTACTACTGGGCGTAAACCGGCCTATCTGGGCCGGGTTAACTTCATCAGTAGTTCAAAGGTGTTAGAGCCCAAGGAGGCAGATAAGGGCCTAAGGCCCGTAGTCAGTTTAAGATTTGTGGCTGTAAACCGGTGTTTGTATATAAACTTGTACTATAAGTTAGGAATAAGTAGAGACCAACCCGGATACGAATATGAACCGGTGTTCGGACTCTGTGAACCGACAGGCGTCACCCGTGTATATAAAGGGACGACCCGGCGACGGTTCAAGGACAACAGACAACAACTCGAGACTTAGGCGAATCTTGTTTGCTCCCTAGTCATCGAAACCCCATCAATTCCATCACAACTAGACGTAGGCTTTTACCTTCATCGAAGGGGCCGAACTAGTATAAACTCTCTTGCGTCCCTGTGTCCACTTTAACCCCTTCAAGCTAACTTGTTGCAATGGATCCACGACTAAGTCCTTTCCTGAGGACATCTACCATGACAAAACCACAACAGTTGGCGCCCACCGTGGGGCTATCGCACGATGGTTTCAAGTTCTTGGAGGGCCGCTTCGAAGGACTCAAGGGCTACGCTGTGGGCCGGATGACTAAGAGTCGTCGCGGCAAGCTCTACATCGACGATGCAGGCTGGGGCCCCGAGGCCGGCTCGATTGAGTACGGGTACCGGGTCCCCTTTGGTGGCATACACGTCTTCATTGGCAAAATCGGTGAACCGGGCCCTGAGCCGAACATCTGCACCGACCTCGTCGAAATGGCTCAGCATGCGCGATCTGCCCAGGTTAAACCGGTCGTGAAGCGTGCCTTCGTGGGGGTCATCCATGGAGGAAGTTATGAGGATGGATCGGAATCTGGTGGCGAGACCGTCGTTTACTCCGGAGACGAGTCATCGACCGGAGAAACTGAATCTCTGTATCAGCTACAAGATGGCCGGATTGGGGGCTGTTCTGATGGTGACAGTATTTCGGACCCCTCTGATCTGCCCAACTGGTTTGGAATATTCATGGCTGGTACACAAGCAGTGCTTCACTCTTCGACCGTCGCGTCAATGATCTCCGGTTCAGTAGCGGCGACGGCTGCCGGGGCAGGAGGCTCTGTGCGCCCGCCGGCTCAAGTTTTATCGGATCTGTTTGATGCGTTGGCTGCGCTTATGGCAGAGGCTAATCCAGCAGATCAGGACGCCCACAACGCGGAAATTGCAAGGGTGAGGGAACAGATCACTCAGGCCAAGGCGGACCTAGCGGCTGAGAATACCAGGATGACTGCAGAGCGGGCCGCTTTAGATGCGCAAGCCTACAGGCTCATGTTGGACCAGAACGCGTCGCATGAAGTCATGAAGAGGAAGTACCGATCCCGTTTGCCTTCGGTTTTCGAAGCCAGAGACCTCTTCAACACCCCAGGAGCGGGAACCAGTAATCCGCCGGTGGTAAACCGGGCGGAAGCTCCTGGGACGGGCGCGCCGGTTCAGCCCCGTTTGACGGATCTGCCTCGTCATAACGCTGTTGTACCTCAGGCTGTTCCAACACCTCTGGGTCACTACTCCAACCCGATGGACAACCTTGGTGCAGCTGCTGCACGGCTGGAGGCCATTCCAATTGAAGGTGATTCGCCACAGGCAGTAGAGACGCGCCGGGTCAAGGATCTTCTTAGGACAGCTTTGGTCCAACAGGAAGCATACTCGTATAGCCGCGACCGGATCCACTCCACCCCTCGTCCAAGCCTGAGCTATAGCAGGCATATGGATGAACCGGCCGTATCAAGTACTGCACGACGTGGAGCACCCCGCGGTAACAACCCGGTGGGTGGTGCTGATAATGCTCTGGAAGTGGTGGACCGGGCCCGAGCGCGCAGGGAGGCCGAGTTAGCAGCACAGTATCAGGCTCGTCAGCTTACGCCGGTTTGTCCAACTACCTCGGTCGAGCCTGGAGTTACCTCTAGTTCTTTGGGGGTGCCTTGCCTTGTCCCCGCTTTACGCAATGTGCGCCTGCCCAAGGATTTCAAGGGCCCGTGCAAGGTACCAAATTACACGGCGGATCAACCTCTAGATACATGGGTGGAGAGCTGTGAGATGGCCATGGAGATGCTTGATGTGGATGATGCATCATGTGCGAAGTACTTCACCATGATGCTCGAAGGAACGGCCCGTACTTGGTTAAAAAGCTTACCGGCCAATTCTATCAGTTCGTGGGCCCAATTACGAGCCCGGTTTATCAGTAATTTCAAGGATACATGTAAGCAGCCTATGTCAATAGTGGACTTAGCAGCCTGTGTCTAGGAGGAAAGAGAATCGACAACCCATTGGGTGCGTCGGGTCTCGCAAGTTCTACATTCATCAGAGCACATCAACGCTGACACCGCGGTTATAACCCTAGAAGGCAACTGCCGGTTTGGGCCTCTAAAGTTGAAATTAGGACGGATGAAGCGCCATTGCACTGATATGGGGACCCTCATGGCTGCATTAGTGAAGTATGCTGATTCAGATAGTACCAAGGATTCCGAGTCTGATGATGACAAGACAGGGAAGGGAAAGAAGAACAACAACTCCAAGGGACAGCAGCATCACTCGGCAGGTAACAGTAGCGGAGGCAAGCGTAAAGCGGATGGCAACATGGACTTCGTGGCTAATACCAACGGGCAGGACAAGGGCCAACGACGCAAGGGTAAACCGCCGAATCACAGTGGAGCGCCTAACCCTAACCCGGACCGCTTAAGTTATCTGTTAAACCAGCCCTCTCCAAAACATGGGACGAAGGAGGTGCCAGCCAACCACCTTTGGAAGGATTGCTACGTTATGCAGGAGTTCAAGAATTCTAATGCTTTCCGGTATGATCACGGCTCCGGTGGTGGCTCAGGATCCGGGCCGGGTTACGGTGGAGGAAATTCCGGTTCAGGATTTAATGGTAATCCGGGCGGACATAACAATCAAAATAATCAGAATAACCAGGGGGTTACAACCAGCAGCAGCAATAGTCGGGTTACCAGAGCAACCCAAAGCAGTTGAATAGTGGGTAGTACCATGTCTTCACCACTAGCTTGGACAAGCGAGACCGGAAGGTTCAGAAGCGGGCAGTAAACTCTGTTGAACCGGACGTGCCCCTTTATCTACGCTGGTCTGAGCAGCCAATTGTATGGAGCAGAGAGGATCACCCTCCCCGGGTTGATAACCCGGGTCAGCTAGCATTAGTGGTGGCACCTCAGGTGGGAGGTTATAAGTTCACCAAGGTACTCATGGTTGGAGGGAGCAGCATTAATATCTTATACTATGAGACCTTCCGTCGTATGGGGCTAACAGATAAAAATCTCAAACCGTCCAATACGGTGTTCCATGGGGTGGTACCTGGTAAGTCAGCATATCCTGTCGGCAAGATAGCTCTGGAGGTGGCCTTTGGAATTGACCATGATTCCAAGTCGGAGACATTGACGTTTGAGGTGGTAAAAATCCAAAGTCCATATCACGCCCTGTTTGGGCGACCGGCCTACGCCATGTTTATGGCACGGCCTTGTTATGTGTATTTGCAGCTCAAGATGTCGGGTCACAAGGGGACGATAACGGTTCATGGAAGCCATAAAGTCGCTTTGGAGTGCGAGGAAGGAGATGCGGGCTACGCAGAGTCGGTTTGTGCCACAGAAGAGCTGAAATATTATAAAGACAATGTTGATCCGGCGGACATGACTCCATTGAAGAAGCCAACTACGGAGCATGATCCGGCCTTGAAGTTCAAATCGGCAGCTGAGACTAAGCTTGTTGACTTCGTGCCTGGCGATTTGTCCAAGCAGTTCAGCATCAGTGCCAATTTGGACCCGAAATAGGAAAGCGCGCTCATCGAGTTCATCCGTGAGAATCGGGACATTTTTGCATGGAAGCCCTCTGACATGCCAGGTGTACCGAGGTAACTCGCTGAGCACACTCTTAATGTGGATCCTAAGTACAAACCGGTGAAACAGTTCCTCCGCCGGTTTAACGAAGAAAGACGCAAAGCTATTGGAGAAGAGGTCGCCAGGCTCGTGGCAGCTGGCTTTATTGTTGAAGTTTTCCACCCTGAGTGGTTGGCTAATCCGGTGCTGGTCCTTAAGAAAAACGTAACCTGGCGCATGTGTGTGGATTACACAGATCTTAATAAGGCCTGTCCAGCAGATCCTTTTGCCCTCCCCCGTATTGATCAAATTATTGATGCTACGACGGGTTGTGAGCGTTTGAGTTTTCTAGATGCATATTCTGGTTGTCATTAGATCAAGATGGCAGTTAAGGACCAGGAGAAGACAACGTTCATAACTCCCTTTGGAGCCTTCTGCTATTTGTCTATGCCCTTTGGGCTCAAGAGTGCCCAGGCAACTTATCAACGGTGTGTACAGAATTTCCTTCATAAACAGATTGGCCATAATGTACATGCTTATGTGGATGATATCGTGGTTAAGTCAAGGGAGAAGGAGACTCTGGTTGATGATTTGAAGGAAACCTTTGATAACCTGAGGACGTACAAGATGATGCTCAATCCGGCCAAGTGTGTCTTTGGTGTACCGACAGGCAAGTTATTAGGTTTTCTAGTGTCCAACAGAGCAATCGAGGCTAATCCGGAGAAGATCACAACAATCACCTCCCATGATGTTCAACGTTTGGCTGGCCGGATTGCCGCATTGAGCCGGTTTATCAGCCGCCTTGGAGAGAAGGCAATCCCTTTGTATCAGATGTTGAAGAAGACGGATCAATTCGTCTGGAGTTCTGCTGCTGATAAGGCATTTGAGGACTTAAAGCGGCAATTGGCCAATCCGCTTGTGCTCGCCGTTCCAATTGACAAGGAGCCGTTGCTGCTATATGTTGCCGCTAATGCTCGTGCAGTCAGTGTGGCTATTGTGGTGGAGCGAAAGGAGGCAGGCAAGGAGCATCCGGTTCAACATCCGGTCTATTATATCAGTGAGGTACTTATTGAGTCCAAGCAAAGGTATCCGCATTGACAGAAGCTGGTATATGGAGTATTTACGGCAAGCCGGAAGCTTAAGCAGTTCTTCCAAGGGCACCCCATTACGGTGGTCAGTTCTGCTCCCCTAGGAGATATCATCCAGAACCGGGAAGCGACTGGCCGGATTGCCAAGTGGGCTATATAACTTGGGCCGCACGGGTTGAAGTACGTGCCTCGGACGGCGGTGAAGTCTCAAGCACTTGTTGATTTCATCAATGATTGGACGGAGCTGCAAGCACCTGAAGAGAAGCTGGATAACACATATTGGACCATCCATTTTGACGGATCAAGGTAATTGGAGGGCTCGGGGGCTGGAGTCGTATTAACTTCCCCACGAGGTGATAAGTTTTGTTACGTTCTCCGCTTAATGTTCCCTTGTACTAACAATGCAGCTGAGTATGAAGCGTTGCTCCATGGTCTCCGGATGGCTAAGGAGATGAATCTAAGCCGAGTTAAGTGCTTTGGTGACTCGGACCTGGTGGCTCAACAGGTGTCTGGCACTTGGGATTCCAAGGACCCACTCATGGTTGCATATCGTCGTGAGGTGGATATTGTTGCAGGTCACTTCAAGGGCTATCAGGTGGACCACGTGGACCGCCGGAAGAATGAAGCGACGAACGCTTTAAGCCGGCTGGTCTCTCAACGTAAACCGGTCCCGCCTAACGTTTTTCTTGATGTGCTGCACAACCATCGGTCAAGCTCCCTCGTGAAGCGGATTTGGCTATTCCTGATCCGGAGGCTCAATTGGTGGCAGCTCTTCATGTCATTCCGGATTGGACGCTTCCTTATCTCGCGTACATGAACCGAGGCGAGTTACCAGAGGATGAGACTCTGGCCCAACAGATAATCTGGCGATCCAAGTCCATGACTATTGTCAATGGCGAGTTGCATCATTGCAGTGTGTGAGGGGCGTTTCAATGCTGTGTGTCTCCTGAAGAAGGCTGTGAAATTTTACATGAGATCCACGAAGGAGACTGTGGTCATCACACATGTTCAAAATCTTTGGTAGCTATAGCGTTCCGCCATGGCTTTTATTGGTTGACTGCTCATGCTGATGCGGAAGATCTCGTCAAGCGATGTGACGGTTGCCAAAAGTTCTCAAGACGTGCTCATGTGCCGGCTCAAGAATTGAGAATGATTCCAATCACTTGGCCGTTTGCAACTTGGGGGCTGGATATGGTTGGACCTCTCAATAGGTCCAAGGATAAGAAGACCCACCTCCTGGTAGCGGTTGACAAGTTTACAAAGTGGGTGGAGGCAGAACCCGTTAGCAAGTGTGATGTGGCCACGACGGTTCAGTTCATCAAAAAAGTGATTTTCTGGTTTGGCTTTCCACGCAGTTGTTGGAAATATGCCCTAGAGGCAATAATAAAAGCATTATTATTATATTTCCTTATTCATGATAGTTGTCTTTATTCGTGCTATAATTGTGTTATCCGGAAATCGTAATACATGTGTGAATAACAGACAACAACATGTCCCTAGTGAGCCTCTAGTTGACTAGCTCGTTGATCAACAGATAGTCATGGTTTCCTGACTATGGACATTGGATGTCATTTGATAACGGGATCACATCATTAGGAGAATGATGTAATGGACAAGACCCAATCCTAAACATAGCATAAGATCGCATAGTTCGTTTGCTAGAGTTTTCCAATGTCAAGTATCCTTTCCTTAGACCATGAGATCGTTTAACTCCCGGATACCGTAGGAGTGCTTTGGGTGTGCCAAACATCACAACGTAACTGGGTGACTATAAAGGGGTGCTACGGGTATCTCTGAAAGTGTCTGTTGGGTTGACATGGATCGAGACTGGGATTTGTCACTCCGCTTGACGGAGAGGTATCACCGGGCCCTCTCGGTAATGCATCATCATAATGAGCTCAATGTGATCAAAGTGTTTGATCACGGGATCATGCATTACGGAACGAGAAAAGTGACTTGCCAGTAACGAGATTGAACGAGGTATTGGGATACCGACGATCGAATCTCGGGCAAGTAAAATACCGATTGACAAAGGGAATCGTATACGGGATTAATTGAATCCTCGACATCGTGGTTCATCCGATGAGATCATCGTGGAGCATGTGGGAGCCAACATGGGTATCCAGGTCCCGCTGTTGGTTATTGCCCGAGAGCCGTCTCGGTCATGTCTGCATGTCTCCCGAACCCGTAGGGTCTACACACTTAAGGTTCGGTGACGCTAGGGTTGTGAAGATATGTATATGCAGTAACCCGAATGTTGTTCGGAATCCCGGATGAGATCCCGGACGTCACAAGGAGTTTCAGAATGGTCCGGAGGTAAAGATTTATATATGGAAAGTCGTCATACGGACATCGGGACAAGTTTCGGGGTTATCGGTATTGTACCGGGACCACCGGAGGGTCCCGGGGGGTCCACCGGGTGGGGCCACCTATCCCGGAGGGCCCCATGGGCTGTATGAGGGAGGGAACCAGCCCATAGTGGGCTGGTGCGCCTCCCCCCCAAAGGCCCATGCGCCTAGAGTTGGGGGGGGGACCCTAAAGGGGGCGCCCCCCTTGCTTGGGGGGCAAGCCCCCCTCCCTGGCCGCCGCCCCCCCTAGGAGATTCCATCTCCTAGGGCCGGCGCCCCCCCAAGGGGTTATATAAAGGGGGGAGGGGAGAGGGGGCTGGACACCCTTTGCCCGGGCGCCTCCCTCTCCCTCTCCAACACCTCCTCCTCCTCCGTAAGAGCTCGGCGAAGCCCTGTCGGAGTACTGCGGCTCCACCATCACCACACCGTCGTGCTGCTGCTGGAGTCTTCTTCCCCAACCTCTCCTTTGCCTTGCTGGATCAAGAAGAAGGAGACGTTACGCTGACCGTACGTGTGTTGAACGCGGAGGTGCCGTGCTTTCGGTGCTAAGATCTCCGGTGATTTGGATCACGGTGTGTACGACTACTTCATCCCCGTTCGTTGAACGCTTCAGCTCACGATCTACAAAGTGGTATGTAGATGCAATCTCTCTCTCCTATGACTCGTTGCTAGATGAACTCATAGATGGATCTTGGTGAAACCGTAGAAAAATTTTTGATTTTCTGCAACGTTCCCCAACAGTGGCATCATGAGCTAGGTCTATGCGTAGTTCTCTATTGCACGAGTAGAACACAATTTGTTGTGGGCGTAGATGTTGTCAACTCTTCTTGCCGCTACTAGTCTTATCTTGCTTCAGCGGTATTGTGGGATGAAGCGGCCTGGACCAACCTTACACGTACGCTTACGTGAGACCGGTTCCACCGACTAACATGCACTAGTTGCATAAGGTGGCTGGCGGGTGTCTGTCTCTCCCACTTTAGTTGGAGCGGATTCGATGAAAAGGGTCCTTAAGAAGGGTAAATAGAAGTTGACAAATCACGTTGTGGCTTTTACGTAGGTAAGAAAACGTTCTTGCTAGAACCCTAATTCAGCCACGTAAAACTTGCAACAACAATTAGAGGACGTCTAACTTGTTTTTGCAGCAAGTGCTTTGTGATATGATATGGCCAAAGTTGTGATGTATGATGAATGATCTATATGTGATGTATGAGATGTTCACGCTATTGTAATAGGAATCACGACTTGCATGTCGATGAGTATGACAACCGGCAGGAGCCATAGGAGTTGTCTTTATTTTTGTATGACCTGCGTGTCATTGAGAAACGCCATGTAAATTACTTTACTTTATTGCTAAACGCGTTAGCCATAGTAGTAGAAGTAATAGTTGGCGAGCAACTTCATGGAGACACGATGATGAAGATCATGATGATGAAGATCATGGTGTCAAGCTGGTGACAAGATGATCATGGAGCCCCAAGATGGAGATCGAAGGAGCTATGTGATATTGGCCATATCATGTCACGTTTATTATTTGATTGCATGTGATGTTTATCATGTTTTGCATCTTGTTTACTTAGAACGACGGTAGTAAATAAGATGATCCCTCATAATAATTTCAAGAAAGTGTTCTCCCTAACTGTGCACCGTTGCAACAGTTCGTTGTTTCGAAGCACCACGTGATGATCGGGTGTGATAGATTCTAACGTTCACATACAACGGGTGTAAGACAGATTTACACACGCGAAACACTTAGGTTGACTTGACGAGCCTAGCATGTACAGACATGGCCTCGGAACACAGAAGACCGAAAGGTCGAGCATGAGTCGTATAGAAGATACGATCAACATGAAGATGTTCACCGATGTTGACTAGTCCGTCTCACGTGATGATCGGACACGGCCTAGTTGACTCGGATCATGTAATACTTAGATGACTAGAAGAGAGATGTCTATCTAAGTGGGAGTTCATTAAATAATTTGATTAAATGAACGTTATTATCATGAACTTAGTCTAAATTTTTTACAATATGTCTTGTAGATCAAATGGCCAACGTAGTCCTCAACTTCAACGCGTTCCTAGAGAAAACCAAGCTGAAAGACGATGGTAGCAACTATACGGACTGGGTCCGGAACCTGAGGATCATCCTCATAGCTGCCAAGAAAGATTATGTCCTACGAGCACCGCTGGGTGACGCACCTATTCTCCCTGCAGAACAAGATGTTATGAACGCTTGGCAGTCACGCTGCGACGATTACTCCCTCGTTCAGTGCGGCATGCTTTATAGCTTAGAGCCGGGGCTCCAAAAGCGTTTTGAGAGACATGGAGCATATGAGATGTTCGAAGAGCTGAAAATGGTTTTCCAAGCTCATGCCTGGGTCGAGAGATATGAAGTCTCCGATAAATTCTTTAGCTGTAAGATGGAGGAAAATGGCTCTGTCAGTGAACACATACTCAAAATGTCTGGGTTGCACAACCGCTTGACTCAACTGGAAGTTAATCTCCCGGATGAAGCGGTCATTGACAGAATCCTCCAGTCGCTTCCACCTAGCTACAAGAGCTTTGTGATGAACTACAATATGCAGGGGATGGTAAAGACCATTCCTGAGGTATATGCTATGCTGAAATCAGCAGAGGTAGAAATCAAGAAGGAGCATCAAGTGTTGATGGTGAATAAAACCACTAAGTTCAAGAAGGGCAAGGGTAAAAAGAACTTCAAGAAGGACGGCAAGGAAGTTGCCGCGCCCGGTAAGCAAGTTGCCGGGAAGAAGCCAAAGAATGGACCCAAGCCCGAGACTGAGTGTTTTTATTGCAAGGGAAGTGGTCACTGGAAGCGGAACTGCCCCAAATACTTAGCGGACAAGAAGGCCGGCAAAACCAAAGGTATATGCGATATACATGTAATTGATGTGTACCTTACCAGTACTCGTAGTAGCTCTTGGGTATTTGATACCGGTGCAGTTGCTCACATTTGTAACTCAAAGCAGGAGCTGCGGAATAAACGGACACTGGCGAAGGACGAGGTGACGATGCGCTTCGGGAATGGTTCCAAGGTCGATGTGATCTCCGTCGGCACGCTACCTCTACATTTACCTACGGGATTAGTTTTAAACCTCAATAATTGTTATTTAGTGCCCAGTTTGAGCATGAACATTGTGTCTGGATCTCGTTTAATATGAGATGGCTACTCATTTAAATCCGTGAATAATGGTTGTTCTATTTATATGAGAGATATGTTTTATGGTCATGCTCCGATGGTTAATGGTTTATTCTTAATGAATCTCGTACGTGATGATACACATATTCATAGTGTGAATACCAAAAGAGTTAAATTTGATAACAATAGTCCCACATATTTGTGGCACTGCCGCCTTGGTCACATAGGTGTCAAACGCATGAAGAAGCTCCATGCAGATGGACTTTTAGAGTCTCTTGATTATGAATCATTTGACACGTGCGAACCATGCCTCATGGATAAAATGACCAAGACTCCGTTCTCAGGAACAATGGAGCGAGCAACCAACTTATTGGAAATCATACATACCGATGTGTGCGGTCCAATGAGTGTTGAGGCTCGCGGTGGCTATCGTTATGTTCTCACCCTCACTGATGACTTGAGTAGATATGGGTATGTCTACTTAATGAAACACAAGTCTGAGACCTTTGAAAAGTTCAAGGAATTTTAGAGTGAGGTTGTAAATCAACGTGAAAGAAAGATCAAGTTTCTACGATCAGATCGTGGAGGAGAATACTTGAGTCATGAATTTGACACACACTTAAGAAAATGTGGAATAGTTTCACAACTCACGCCGCCTGGAACACCTCAGCGTAATGGTGTGTCCGAACGTCGTAATCGCACTCTATTAGATATGGTGCGATCTATGATGTCTCTTACCGACTTACCGCTATCTTTTTGGGGCTATGCTTTAGAGACTGCCGCATTCACTTTAAATAGGGCTCCGTCGAAATCCGTTGAGACGACACCGTATGAATTATGGTTTGGGAAGAAACCTAAGCTGTCGTTTCTAAAAGTTTGGGGATGCGATGCTTATGTTAAGAAACTTCAACCTGAAAAGTTCGAACCCAAGTCGGAAAAATGCGTCTTCATAGGATACCCTAAAGAAACTGTTGGGTATACCTTCTACCTCAGATCCGAAGGCAAGATCTTTGTTGCCAAGAATGGATCCTTTCTAGAGAAAGAGTTTCTCTCGAAAGAAGTAAGTGGGAGGAAAGTAGAACTTGATGAAGTGTTACCTCTTGAACCGGAAAATGGCGAAACTCAAGAAAACGTTCCTGAGGTGCCTGCACCGACTAGAGAGGAAATTAATGATAATGATAAAGATACTTCCAATCAAGCTCCTACTGAAATTCGAAGGTCCACAAGGACACGTTCCGCACCAGAGTGGTACGGCAACCCTGTCTTGGAAATCATGTTGTTAGACAACGGTGAACCTTCGAACTATGAGGAAGCAATGGCGGGCCCGGATTCCGACAAATGGCTGGAAGCCATGAAATCCGAGATAGGATCCATGTATGAAAACGAAGTATGGACTTTGACTGACTTGCCCGTTGAGCGGCGAGCCATAGAAAATAAATGGATCTTTAAGAAGAAGACAGACGCGGATGGTAATGTGACCATCTATAAAGCTCGGCTTGTCGCTAAGGGTTATCGACAAGTTCAAGGAATTGACTACGATGAGACTTTCTCACCGGTAGCGAAGCTGAAGTCCGTCCGAATCATGTTAGCAATTGCCGCATACTATGATTATGAGATATGGCAAATGGACGTCAAAACGGCATTCCTTAATGGTTTCCTTAAGGAAGAATTGTATATGATGCAGCCGGAAGGTTTTGTCGATCCTAAGAATGCTGACAAGGTGTGCAAGCTCCAACGCTCGATTTATGGGCTGGTGCAAGCATCTCGGAGTTGGAACATTCGCTTTGATGAGATGATCAAAGCGTTTGGGTTTACACAGACTTATGGAGAAGCCTGTGTTTACAAGAAAGTGAGTGGGAGCTCTGTAGCATTTCTCATATTATATGTAGACGACATACTTTTGATGGGAAATGATATAGAACTCTTGGACAACATTAAGGCCTACTTGAATAAAAGTTTTTCAATGAAGGACCTTGGAGAAGCTGCTTATATATTAGGCATCAAGATCTATAGAGATAGATCGAGACGCCTCATAGGTCTTTCACAAAGCACATACCTTGATAAGATATTGAAGAAGTTCAATATGGATCAATCTAAGAAGGGGTTCTTACCTGTGTTACAAGGTGTGAAATTGAGCTCAGCTCAATGTCCGACCACGGCAGAAGATATAGAAGAGATGAGCGTCATCCCCTATGCCTCAGCCATAGGTTCTATTATGTATGCCATGCTGTGTACCTGACCTGATGTAAACCTCGCCGTAAGTTTGGTAGGAAGGTACCAAAGTAATCCCGACAAGGAACACTGGACAGCGGTCAAGAATATCCTGAAGTACCTGAAAAGGACCAAGGAAATGTTTCTCGTTTATGGAGGTGACGAAGAGCTCGTCGTAAAGGGTTACGTCGACGCTAGCTTCGACACAGATCTGGATGACTCTAAGTCACAAACCGGATACGTGTATATTTTGAATGGTGGGGCAGTAAGCTGGTGCAGTTGCAAGCAAAGCGTCGTGGCGGGATCTACATGTGAAGCGGAGTACATGGCAGCCTCGGAGGCAGCACATGAAGCAATTTGGGTGAAGGAGTTCATCACCGACCTCGGAGTCATACCCAATGCGTCGGGGCCAATCAAGCTCTTCTGTGACAACACTGGAGCTATTGCACTTGCAAAGGAGCCCAGGTTTCACAAGAAGACCAGGCACATCAAGCGTCGCTTCAACTCCATTCGTGAAAATGTTCAAGACGGAGACATAGAAATTTGTAAAGTGCACACGGATCTGAATGTCGCAGATCCGTTGACTAAACCTCTCCCTAAGGCAAAACATGATCAGCACCAGAACTCTATGGGTGTTCGATTCATCACAGTGTAACTAGATTATTGACTCTAGTGCAAGTGGGAGACTGTTGGAAATATGCCCTAGAGGCAATAATAAAAGCATTATTATTATATTTCCTTATTCATGATAATTGTCTTTATTCGTGCTATAATTGTGTTATCCGGAAATCGTAATACATGTGTGAATAACAGACAACAACATGTCCCTAGTGAGCCTCTAGTTGACTAGCTCGTTGATCAACAGATAGTCATGGTTTCCTGACTATGGACATTGGATGTCATTTGATAACAGGATCACATCATTAGGAGAATGATGTAATGGACAAGACCCAATCCTAAACATAGCATAAGATCGCATAGTTCGTTTGCTAGAGTTTTCCAATGTCAAGTATCCTTTCCTTAGACCATGAGATCGTGTAACTCCCGGATATCGTAGGAGTGCTTTGGGTGTGCCAAACGTCACAACGTAACTGGGTGACTATAAAGGTATGCTACGGGTATCTCTGAAAGTGTCTGTTGGGTTGACATGGATCGAGACTGGGATTTGTCACTCCGCTTCACGGAGAGGTATCACCGGGCCCCCTCGGTAATGCATCATCATAATGAGATCAATGTGATCAAAGTGTTTGATCACGGGATCATGCATTACGGAACGAGAAAAGTGACTTGCCAGTAACGAGATTGAACGAGGTATTAGGATACCGACGATCGAATCTCGGGCAAGTAAAATACCGATTGACAAAGGGAATCGTATACGGGATTAATTGAATCCTCGACATCGTGGTTCATCCGATGAGATCATCGTGGAGCATGTGGGAGCCAACATGGGTATCCAGGTCCCGCTGTTGGTTATTGCCCGAGAGCCGTCTCGGTCATGTCTGCATGTCTCCCGAACCCGTAGGGTCTACACACTTAAGGTTCGGTGACGCTAGGGTTGTGAAGATATGTATATGCAGTAACCCGAATGTTGTTCGGAATCCCGGATGAGATCCCGGACGTCACGAGGAGTTTCGGAATGGTCCGGAGGTAAAGATTTATATATGGAAAGTCGTCATACGGACATCGGGACAAGTTTCGGGGTTATCGGTATTGTACCGGGACCACCGGAGGGTCTTGGGGGGTCCACCGGGTGGGGCCACCTATCCCGGAGGGCCCCATGGGCTGTATGAGGGAGGGAACCAGCCCATAGTGGGCTGGTGCGCCTCCCCCCAAAGGCCCATGCGCCTAGGGTTGGGGGGGGGGAACCCTAAAGGGGGCGCCCCCCTTGCTTGGGGGGCAAGCCCCCCTCCCTGGCCGCCGCCCCCCTAGGAGATTCCATCTCCTAGGGCCAGCGCCCCCCCAAGGGGTTATATAAAGGGGGGAGGGGAGAGGGGGCTGGACACCCTTTGCCCTGGCGCCTCCCTCTCCCTCTCCAACACCTCCTCCTCCTCCGTAAGAGCTCGGCGAAGCCCTGTCGGAGTACTGCAGCTCCACCATCACCACGCCGTCGTGCTGCTGCTGGAGTCTTCTTCCCCAACCTCTCCTTTGCCTTGCTGGATCAAGAAGGAGGAGACGTTACGCTGACCGTACGTGTGTTGAACGCGGAGGTGCCGTGCTTTCGGTGCTAAGATCTCCGGTGATTTGGATCACGGTGTGTACGACTACTTCATCCCCGTTCGTTGAACGCTTCCGCTCGCGATCTACAAAGTGGTATGTAGATGCAATCTCTCTCTCCTATGACTCGTTGCTAGATGAACTCATAGATGGATCTTGGTGAAACCGTAGAAAAAATTTTGATTTTCTGCAACGTTCCCCAACAATCATCACAGATAATGGTACCAATTTGTCCAAGGGTGCCATGAAGGAGTTCTACGAACGTGAGCACATCCGGCTTGACATTTCATCAGTAGCCCACCCACAGTCCAATGGTCAAGCAGAAAGGGCTAATCAGGAGATCTTGAGAGGCATCAAACCCCGGCTTATGGTTCCTTTGTAGAGAACACCGGGTTGTTGGGTAGAAGAGTTACCATCTGTGTTATGGAGCATCAATACTACACCCAACAGATCAACAGGATACACACCGTTCTTCATGGTCTACGGAGCGGAGGCGGTTCTCCCCAGTGATTTCCGTCATGACTCACCTCGTGTGGCGGCTTATGTTGAAGCGGACAATGAGACGACACGGCAAGATGCTTTGGACCTGTTGGATGAAGAACGTGACATAGCAGTTGCCCGCTCGGCGATTTACCAACAGGATCTTCGTCGTTATCATAGTCGCCGAGTCAGAACCAGAACCTTTCAAGAGGGAGATTTGGTGCTTCGGCTCATCCAAGATCAGACTGATATGCATAAGTTACCCCCACCTTGGGAGGGACCTTTCGTGGTCAGCAAGAATCTGCACAACGGGTCATACTATCTGATCGATATTCGAGAGCATAAAGACTCACGTACATCAGAGGAGGAGACCAACAGGCCGTGGAACATAGCTCATCTTCGGCCTTACTATACCTGAGCCATCGGGTCTACCAATGTACATATTATGACAGTGTATATATTATGATCGATACAACAAACCGGAGCCTTAGCTAAAGCGGGGTCTCTGTTCTTTTACATCATGTGTGGTGACACAGAGTTGTTCTGTCTTATAGTGGCCTCCGGTTTACCCCTTGAATTTGCTTTTCAAAAAGCTTTATGATGTCACTTGGGGGCTTGGTCGTGTCCGAACCAATGCAACACCTTTTGATAGGCGAAAGCCACCAGATCACTTGGGGACATGGTCAAGTCTGAACCAGTCACGCCTCTTGATCGGCCTAAGGCCACAGAATCACTTGGGGGCTTGGTCGAACCCGAACCATTGCCACGCCTCTTGATCAGCATAATGCCACTGTTTCTTTTGGGGACCTGGCTGACTTGAACCATAGCTACGCCTATCAGGGGCTTGGTCGTGTCCGACCATGGTAACACCATCTGATCGGCTCAGTAAGCCTCTTTTTGCAAACAGTTTTATCATTGCCTTTGCTTGAAAATTTTCTTTGATAGATATTTCTTTATTTTTGTTGCGTTTTTTTAAACCGACAAAGTTTTTAAAACTGGTTTAAACTGTCAATTGACGGAACACGGTCCATTTTTAATCTAGAGACTGTTTGCCCGGTTTGATTTTCTATTCACATCTCATTATGGAGTAACACGGTGTTTATCACAACCCGACACGGTTTACATGGTAAACCGACATTGTATACACAGAGCTGCTTTTTCCTTTGACGGTATAGGTTTATAAACCTCCGTTTCAAGATTGGCCAAGCCAACTTCATGCCCAACGATGGCAGGTATTTTGTATCACAAGATTTGGTCATATACCTCAAGTTCATTATATATATATGCAGCGATCATAATCCGTCTGGCGGTACAACCGCTCTGGCGCTTTAAGATTTTTTGATTGCAGAATAAATAGCTTGGGCATTTAAATCATCCAGAAGAAGTACAGGTTGCAGTACTTATGCACGAAGGCATATCACAATCAAGAGTATTGGCTAGCCTATTACAAGGCAACATGCGGCCCAAATAAATTCATTGTTTTTTCTGTCAAGCATAAGAGAACAACAATTTTAACCGGCCTCCGGTTCAAGCTTGGTCGCCGGCCTGGCCTGATGGTTGCGGGTCATCTTGCGCCGCTTCAGCTTCGGCTTCCCTACCCAGTGGCTGGAAATCAACAGTTGTCCAGTCGATTACTATTAAGGCTTGAAAGACAACTTCATCATTGATCAACAACGACGGTTCAATATCAGGAGCGTAAGTATGCTTACGGATTGGAGGGATCAGATTATCCGCTTCAGGAATTGGTGCAGCCACTCGTTTGTTCTGGTTATCATATTGGGCTTGATAATGAGACAAGTCTGCCTCTTCCACCAATTGACAAGCTAGAGGGCCCACCTCCCGGTTTATCACTCTCAGATCCTCCTCACTGAAATTTGAGCCATCTTCCTTCAAGTGGGGATAGCCTTGAACCGCTTCAACAGGATCAAAATCCGGCACCCACGCTTTTGCCCGGATTAAGGCATTGATAGCACCGGTTCGAGCAGCAGATTTTTTCAGCTCTTCAAGCCGGGCAGGAAGCATAGACAATTTTTTCAGGGTGTCTTGGATCAAGGTGGGCGCCGGGTTGTTGTGGGATGCAGTTGAGATGATCCGCTGTGCGCCAGTATACAATTGCTCTATCAGTGTATAGGCAATTTTCAACTTCTTCCGCACATCTGATCCCAAGTGACCAATGCGTGTCCCTGCAACATTACAAAGGATTCACAAACCGGATAAATCATAAGAAGGCTGAATTACTACAGAAATCAAGAAAGCTTACCAAAGATGGCGACAGTCATGGCGTGCACTTGCCGCTTTACGCTGGTCAGTTCATCTACCACCGGTTTAAGTGCGGCTTCGGAGTTTTCAACTCGCTTAGTCAAAGCGGCCTTCTCAGTGGCCCAGTCCGACCGCTCTTTCTTGAAGCCCTCCTTAAGCTGTTCCATGACGCTTAAAGCGCTGGTCAACTCCTCTTTTGCTTTTGAGGTTTCAGCTTGTTGGGACTTCAGATTTTCTTGGAGATCGGCGAGTTGGCTTTCTTTTGTCTTCAGCTCCGCCTGCATACAGCCAGTCATATGATTCAGAAATCAGTACAAGAATTGAAGTACCAACCACATAACAAGTTATGCACTTGGCACTTGGGGGCTAATGCATATTTGATCTTCATCTTTCAATTGATTATAAAGTCCCAGGCTTAATACAAGAATTCAACTTGGCACTTGGGGGCTAATGGCTATTTGCTCGAATAAATTCTGATGCTGCGATCTCAATTACTTAAAGTCCCAGTTTAACTACACTAAGTTGAACCGGCCCTTGGGGGCTACATCAGCAAGTTCTGAAGCATTGAGATTTATATTAACAAGTCCCGATTTGAATGAAGATTCTAAACCGGCCCTTGGAGGCTAGGAGAATTGACAAGATTGAAATATCCAAGCAGGAAAAAGCACATGGAAGTTACCTCAAATTTTTCTTTCAACATATTCACCAGACCGGCTTCATAGTCACGGCTGGTATATAGCCGGTTCAGGTAGCCGGAATGAAGATCTTGGGCATTCAGAGCAGCATAAGTCACCAGATCAACGTTCCACGTACCTTTGCCAATGGCAGCAAATTCTTCTTTGGCAGTTGAGGGAGTCCTGGATTAGGGGGTGTTCGGATAGCCGGACTATACCTTCAGCCGGACTCCAGGACTATGAAGATACAAGATTGAAGACTTCGTCCCGTGTCCGAAAGGATCTTTTCTTGGCGTGGAAGGCAAGCTAGGCGTGCGGTTATTCAAGATCTCCTACCATTGTAACCGACTCTGTGTAACCCTAACCCTATCCGGTGTCTATAAACCGGAGGGTTGTAGTCCGTAGGACAACCATCATCATACACAATCATACCATAGGCTAGCTTCTAGGGTTTAGCCTCCTTGATCTCGTGGTAGATCCACTCTTGTACTACCCATATCATCAATATTAATCTAGCAGGAGTAGGGTTTTACCTCCACCGAGAGGGCCTGAACCTGGGTAAAATAAAGTGTCCCTTGTCTCCTGTTACCATCCGACCTTGACGCACAGTTCGGGACCCCCTACCCGAGATCCGCCGGTTTTGACACCGACATTGGTGCTTTCATTGAGAGTTCCTCTGTGTCGTCGCTTTTAGGCCCGATGGCTCCTTTGATCATCAACAACGATGAGGTCCAGGGTGAGACTTTCCTCCCCGGACAAATCTTCGTCTTCGGCGGCTTCGCTCTGCGGGCCAATTCGCTTGGTCATCTGGAGCAGATCGAAAGCTACGCCCCTGGCCATCAAGTCAGGTTTGGAAGCTTAAACTACACGGCGGATATCCGCGGAGACTTGATCTTCGATGGGTTCGAGCCACAGCCAAGCGCGCCACACTATTTCGAGGGGCATGATATAGCTCTTCCTCCGAAAAGTACCCTGGAGGCCGCACACGCTCCGGCCCCGATCCTTGACTCGGAGCCCGCTGCGTTCTCCGAGGATGAACGGTTGGACGTCACCTCGGGGGCTGCGATCTCAAAGGCGATCGAGCCGAACGCCAGCCCCGTACTCCGCACGGCCCATGATTCCAAGGAGTCGGATTTTTCTCCGAACTCCGGGCCTTCCGCGCCCCCGCTGATTGAATCTGATTGGGAGCCTGTAATGGAGCTCACCGCCGCGGACATCTTTCAGTGCTCACCATTCGGTGATATCCTGAATTCTCTCAAGTCTCTCTCTTTATCAGGAGAGCCCAGGCCGGACTATGGTCTGCGAGGTTGGGATTCGGACAACGAAGAAATTCAAAGCCCACCCACCACCCACTTAATAGCCACTGTCGACGACTTAACCGACATGCTTGACTTTGGCTCCGAAGACTTCGACGGTATGGACGACGAAGGAGGAGACAAACAAGATCCAGCACCTGTAGGGCGCTGGACCGCCACCTCGTCATATGACATATATATGGTGGATGCTCCAAAGGATGCAGATGGCGATGGAACAACGGAAAACGACAACTCGAAAAAACCGCCAAAACGCCGGCGCCAACGGCGCCGCTCTAAATCCCGCCACAGTAGAAACGGTGATTCCGGCACGGGAGATAATACTACCCCGCACAACGCCGAAGAACACCAGAACCAGCAAGATTCACGCAGGAAGATGGAAAAGCCAGCCCTCATGAGAGAGCGGCAGAGCGAGAGGTTGAGGATGATAACTACATGCCTCCCTCCGAAGACGAGGCAAGCCTCGACGACGACGAATTCGTCGTACCATCAGACCCCGCCTAACAAGAGCGTTTTCAACGCAGGCTTCTAGCCACGGCGAACAGCCTAAAGAAAAAGCAGCACCAGCTTAGAGCTGATCAAGATTTGCTAGCTGATAGATGGACTGAAGTCCTTGCGGCCGAAGAGCATGAACTCAGGCGCCCCTCCAAAAATTATCCTAAGCGCAGGCCGCTACCCCAATCAGAGGGGGAAACATATGACATGGCAGACCGGCCACCCCGCGGCCGCGACAGAGAGGCCTGTCGAACCCTTAAACAAGCCATGCCCTGGTGCCGTTCAACTAAGGCACGGGAAAACGAGCCAGACCTGCGAGACGTACTGGAGGATAAAGCAAAGCAAACAAGATCGATCTATGGATCGCGCGGACGCCCGACGACACGTGATGATCTTCACTCCGGACACAATAAATCCGGCCGGGACGAACACAGCAGGCACAGCTCTTCCGAGCTGCGTCGCGACATAGCCCAGTATAGGGGCGCCGCACACCCACTATGCTTCACAGACGAAGTAATGGATCATAAAATCCCAGAGGGTTTCAAACCCGTCAACATCGAGTCGTACGATGGTAAGACAGATCCGGCAGTATGGATTGAGGATTATCTCCTTCACATCCACATGGCACGCGGCGATGATCTACACGCCATCAAATACCTACCCCTTAAGCTTAAAGGACCAGCCCGGCAATGGCTTAACAGCCTACCAGCGGACTCAATCGGTTCTTGGGAGGACCTGGAAGCCGCATTCCTCGTCAACTTCCAGGGGACCTATGTGCGGCCACCGGACGCCGACGACCTAAGCCACATAATTCAACAGCCATAAGAATCGGCCAGGCAATTCTGGACACGGTTCCTAACAAAGAAAAATCAGATAGTCGATTGTCCGGACGCAGAGGCCCTAGCAGCCTTCAAACATAACATCCGCGATGAGTGGCTTGCCCGGCACCTGGAACAGGAAAAGACGAAAACCATGGCAGCCCTCACGACACTCATGACCCGCTTTTGCGCGGGCGAAGATAGCTGGCTAGATCGCAGCAACAACTTATTGAAGAAGCCTGGTAATTCGGATACCAAGGACAAAAGTGGCAGGTCACGTCCAAATAATCAAAAGCGCCGCGTTAGCAGTGACAACAATGAGGATACAGCAGTTAATGCCGGATTCAGAGGCTATAAATCCGGTCAGCGGAAAAAGCCATTTAAAAAGAATACCCAGGGCCAATCCAGTTTGGACCGGATACTCGACCGCTCATGCCAGATTCATGGCACCCCCGAAAGGCCAGCCAATCACACCAACAGGGATTGTTGGGTGTTCAAGCAGGCAGGCAAGTTAAGAGCCGAACACAAGGACAAGGGGCTGAACAACGACGACGAGGAGGAGCCCAGGCCGCCGAACAACAGTGGACAGAAGGGGTTTCCCCCACAAGTGCGGACGGTGAACATGGTATACGCGACCGACATTCCCAAGCTGGAGAGGAAGCGTGCGCTACGGGACGTATACGCGATGCAGCCAGTCGCCCCAAAGTTCAACCCATGGTCCTCCTGCCCGATCACTTTCGATCAAAGGGACCACCCACTAGCATCCGTCACGGCGGTTTTGCCGCACTGGTCCTCGACCCAATCGTGGACAGATTTCATCTCACAAGAGTCCTCATGGACGGCGGCAGTAGCCTGAACCTGCTTTATCAGGATACAATGCGGAAAATGGGCATAGATCCATCAAGGATCAAGCCCACAAGGACGACCTTTAAAGGCGTCATACCAGGTGTAGAGGCCAATTGCATAGGCTCGATAACACTGGATGTGGTCTTCGGATCTCCGGATAACTTCCGAAGTGAAGAGTTAATCTTCGATATAGTCCCGTTCCGTAGTGGCTATCACGCCCTGCTCGGACGAACCGCATTCGCTAAATTCAATGCGGTGCCGCACTACGCATATCTCAAGCTCAAGATGCCAGGCCCTCGAGGAGTAATTACGGTCAGCGGAAACACAGAATGCTCCATTCGTACGGAGGAGCACACGGCGGCCCTCGCAGCGGAAGTACAAAGCAGCCTTTCAAGGCAACTCTCCAGTTCGGCCGTTAAAAAGCCGGACAATGCAAAGCGCGCCCGGAGTAACCTGCAACAAGACCACCTGGCACGATCAGAGCAAGCATAGCAATACGGCCCCGACCCCAGCCATCGCAACATAGCAGAGCAAGTACCTCGAGTACACAATTACGCCCTTAAAATTCCATGGGCACAGGGGGAGGGGCACATTAAGGGCATGCCTACAATACGGCGTCAAACATACTAGGGGCTGCCGGATTTTTCTTTTTTACCTTCAGGACTCCATACTCTGGATAACCTGTTCGGCCTTGCTGCCGCACAGACGATGCAAGATCCAGGAAAGCAGACAAAGCTATGCCGCATTCCGGAACTCTCAGGTGGTCTCTATTTCAAGCGATATATCTGTTTTTTAAATTCCGCGGCCTGCACCTGGTCAGGACATGTTAAATAGTCTAATATCTTTTTTGCTCATCGCACTACTTGTACCGTTCGGCTTTGATATATAGCCTCTTTATAAACAATGCATAGCTTTTTGTCTATTTTTTGCATTATCCTCTTTCAATATATATATTTATTACATAACATGATCACACCCGTACACCATGGTACGGCAAACCACGCCAGGGGCTTCATTACCCTTTTATCTGGCGTGAGAAGTTCGTACACTTTCACAAGTGCGGCACCCCGAACTTATAGCACAATATGCATCGGCTCCGAGTCATGATTTCGGTCACATGTTAGGTTTGCCCAGCTCCTATGTTTTGGTGCCTTACGTTCCCCTTTATCGGCTAAGGTAGCACTAGGAGAACCACTGCGATTGTGCCCCAGATCAGGTGGGTTGAGCACCTCAGTGGAGAAAGCTAAAACAGACTGTCATGATAAGGCGTGAGACCGGTCGCTGTTCGAGAGGTTTTTCGAGTCCTTAAAGGCTTATGCCGCTTCGAGCGAGGAGCTGGCTATGTCCGGCCAAAGGCGTGGATAGCGCCCCGAATTCGGCCTTCCGAACTAGGGGCTTCGCCGAAATTTAAAATTATAACGTTCTATGGCTAAGTGAGAGTGTTCAAGCATTATAGTCCGATTGCCTGGTTCGTTGTGCTGAGCGCCTCCCTCGAAGGACCCAACTATGGGAACAAGAGCCCTCAGGTTTATCCCGAACACCCCAGCACTAGTGGCATGGGGGCAGAAGCCGACGACTGGCCATCTCTCAATTTTTGATAAACGGCCGCACAGAAAATAATATTTTAAATTCAATAAGCATTGCTTCGCGCATATGAACAAGTTTTCAGCGCACAGGATACAAACGAGCGAGTTCATTAAAAAATTACATCTTTAGTACATTCATCCGCGACAAGGCGGGCTCCGGTAGGAACTTCCTTGTAGTAGTTCTCGGGCTTGCGATGCTCCTTCCCCTGCGGCGGCCCGTCCTTCACCAGCTTCTCTCCGTCCAGCTTACCCCAGTGTACCCTTACACGGGCAAGGGCCCTCCGGGCACCTTCAATGCAGACGGAGCGCTTGATGACCTCAAGCTGTGGACAGGCCTCCATCAGCCGCCGCACTAGCCCGAAATAGCTCCCGGGCAGGGTCTCTCCAGGCCACAGCCGAACTAGTAAGCCCTTCATGGCCTGTTCGGCCTCCTTGTGGAGCTCGACCAGCTGTTTCAGCTGATCGCTTAAAGGCACAGGGTGTCCGGCCTCAGAATACTGAGACCAGAACACACTCTCCGTCGAGCTGCCCTCTTCATCTCGGTAGAACACGGCGGCGTCGGATACGCTGCGGGGAAGATCGGCGAACGCCCCTGGAGAACTCCGGATTCGGGTAAGTAATAGGTAGTTTACTTTTATATTCCTACTTTGCATTGAAAACGCCTTACCTGTTGCTACCTTTTTCACCTCCTCCAACTCTTGGAGGGCCTTTTGGGCTTCGGCCTTGGCACCCTTGGCGGTCTCGATGGCCGACGCGAGCTCGGATGCTTGCGTTTTTGACTCAAGCACCAAACCCTCATGTTTTGTCATGAGAGCTTGCAGCTCTTGCTGCACCTCGCCGACCTGAACCCCAAGCCTTTCTCGCTCGGCGCGCTCCTCGGCCATTTTCTTTTCGGCCTTTGCCAGCGCCTGCTTCAGGGTTGCCACCTCGGTTGCGGCCCCTACAATAAGCAGTACAATCCTGTTATTTCTTTCTGCAATCAAGCCTCTCTATAGGCACCTTTTTTCTTTTTTTAGGTATTTCTTACCTTCCTTCTCCTCGAGCTACCGTTTGGCAAGGCCGAGCTCTTGCTCGGTCCGCCCGAGGTCCTTTTTAAGGACATCCACCTGCGCAGTCAGTGCGGTGGTGGACAGTAGCGAAGCCTGCATACGCATATTTGACTTTTTTTGTTAGACTCCTGCAAAAATTACTAGATCCTCTATTCGGCTTTTCTTTCCGAACACCGAACAGAGCATCAGAAGCTACTGTCTATGCGGTAAATAATTTGACATATTTCTGTTTACCTCGAAGCCTGTTAGAAGGCTAGCGCAAGCTTCAGTCAGTCCTCTCTTGGCGGACTGAACCCTTTGGATCACCGTACTCATAACAGTACGGTGCTCCTCATCGATGGCGGCGCCCTTAAGCACCTCCAGCAGATTTTCCGGCGCCTCCGGTTGGACGGAGGCCGCCGGCTCAGACGGCTTACTCCTCTTGGAAGGAGTTCGCCCACCGCGGACCAGGACTGTCGAGTCCGGTGCGGTGTCCAGCACAAAGCCGGACTTGGAGCCCTGGGGGGTTTCATCCCCTTTACTCCTGGGGTCCGGAGGATTGCCTTGTGGCTCCTCCAGGACCATCTCCTCCTGCCCCGAAGCTTGGCGGGGCGCCACTTCGGCGTCGTCCGCCCCGCAGGGGGAGACCGCGGGCGGAATAGAGTTCACTTCCGACGAATCCAGGGAGCCGCTCGACGAATCGTCGAGACCGGCCCGGGGCGGGCTGCATAAATTACGTTCGCCATTAGGGAAAGCCACGCATTGGAAAATATCATGAGTCACTCTGGTATGTAAATACTTACAATGTCGCCGGACGCTTGGTTCTGTCCAGCCACTCCTCTCCGCCCTCTTCAGCGTCGTGGGAGTAGTCCGGCGGAGGGGTTTTCCTTTTCCTCGACCCCTCGGCCTCCCCTGTTGGGGCGGCCTTCTTCCTCTTTGCTCCCCTCGCTGGGGGGGGGGGAGCTTTCTTGTTCCTCCTCCTCGTTTTCACGAGAGGAGAGCGACGCGGACTCATTAGATGACGAGTCCGATAACGCCATGTTGCGGGAACTTTTTCGAGTCCCGGTGGTTTTCTTCTTCTTGGCCTTCCTCTCCGGCACCACGTAAGGCGCCGGAGCCATCAGCTTCACCAAGAGAGCTGGGGCTGGGTCTTCGGGCAGGGGGGCCGGACAGTTGATTGGTCCGGATACCGCCAGCCAAGCCTGTCAAAGGTAAGGGAGTTTAGATCCCGCATAGAGTTAACCTATGAATAAGAGCTTAACGAACCTGTCAAAGGTATAGATAGCTTACCTCGCTAGCATTGCGCTGCGAGCTGTATCCGCGATCCTCGGAGGCGGATGTGGGGGACTCGGCGCCTTTGGTCAGCACCTTCCAGACGTCTTCATACGTCGTGTCGAAGAGCCTGCTAAGGGTTTGGTGCTGCGCCGGGTCGAATTCCCACAAAGTAAAATCCCGTTGTTGGCATGGGAGGATCAGGCGAACGAGCATAACCTGGACTATATTGACAAGCCGGATTGGCTTGTTCACCAGGGACTGGATGCACGTTTGCAACCCAGTCACTTCTTCCTCGTTGCCCCACGACAGGCCCGTATCTTTCCAGGACATGAGCCGCGTTGGGGGTCCGGATCTGAACTCAGGGGCCGCGACCCATTTCGGATCGCGGGGGCTCGGTGATGTAAAACCACCCGGCCTGCCACCCCTTTAGGGACTCCACAAAGGAGCCATCAAAGAAGAGGACGTTGGCTATCTTGCCAACCATAGAGCCTCCGGACTCCGCCTGGGTGCCGGACACCACCATGGGCTTGACGTTGAAGGTCTTGAGCCAGAGGCCGAAGTGGGGGCGGACGCGGAGAAAGGCCTCACACACGACGATAAACGCCGAGATGTTGAGAACAAAGTTCGGGGCCAGATCGTGGAAATCTAGGCCGTAGTAGAACATGAGCCCCCGGACAGATGGGTGAAGTGGAAAGCCCAGTCCGCGGAGGAAGTGGGGAAGAAAAACTACCCTCTCATGGGGCCTTGGGGTAGGAAGAAGCTGCCCCTTCTCAGGAAGCCGATGCGGAATGTCCTTGGACAAGTATCTGGCTTTCCTTAACTTTTTTACTTGAGCCTCCGTAACGGAGGAGACCATCGACTTGCCTCCCGCTCCGGACATTGTTGGAGAAGGTTGAGGAAGGAAGAGCGGACTTGGGCGCTAGAGCTTGAGTGCGCGAGAGATGGATTGGCAAAGGAGGAAGAAGGTGTAGGTTAAAAAGGGGAATCCTTATCCCTTTATATAAGCGGGTGCGGTTAGGCGTCCCCACCTACCTAATAAAACTCACTTGCCTCCCAAACGCCGTGGTAAATGGCGTGGTTGGGTTACCCACGTCCGTATTGATGAGAATCCCGTTAAGGGGGGCACATGATCTCTGCTTTGACAAGACGTGCCAAGGAAACTGCCTCGCTAAACACGCTAAGGTGGAACAATGAAAGCAATTTATATAGAAGGCTTGGTCGTAGTGTTATGACGCACTGCGGAATACGTTAGCAGATTTGATTTGTGTTAATGTTATTCTCTATATGGCAATATGTGGAAACTTATTTTGCAGAGCCGGACACTATTTTTTGGTGTTTGTAATCTTCTTGAAGAACTTGGAGGAGGAACCCGCCTTGCAATGCCGAAGACAATCTGCGCGCCGGACTTGTCGTCATTGAAGCCTGGTTCAGGGGCTACTGAGGGAGTCCTGGATTAGGGGGTGTTCGGATAGCCGGACTATACCTTCAGCCGGACTGCAGGACTATGAAGATACAAGATTGAAGACTTCCTCCCGTGTCCGGAAGGATCTTTTATTGGCGTGGAAGGCAAGCTAGGCGTGCGGATATTCAAGATCTCCTACCATTGTAACCGACTCTGTGTAACCCTAACCCTATCCGGTGTCTATATAAACCGGAGGGTTGTAGTCCGTAGGACAACCATCATCATACACAATCTTACCATAGGCTAGTTTCTAGGGTTTAGCCTCCTTGATCTCGTGGTAGATCCACTCTTGTACTACCCATATCATGAATATTAATCTAGCAGGAGTAGGGTTTTACCTCCACCGAGAGGGCCCGAACCTGGGTAAAATAAAGTGTCCCTTGTCTCCTGTTACCATCCGACCTTGACGCACAGTTCGGGACCCCCTACCCGAGATCCGCCGGTTTTGACACCGACAGCAGTATGCTTGGATAAGGCGACAGGATTGCTTGGCTCTGTACGGCCAATGCCAGTAATCACAACATCATCATCCTTGGCATCACCTGTTTGCACTGGGCAGCCGGTTTATCAGCATGCCTGGATGGACTGGTGGATCTCTCAATCCGGATGGGGCTTGTGGGCTGATCAACAGGGCCTGAGGTATCAATAGGCATTTCTTCAGCAATAAAGCCATCATCTTGCAGTGGTGGGTCGTTTGGCGCATCTTCACGAATAGCCGCTTCAAGATCGGGTGTTCTGTCCGGTTCAGGAATGGTGTTCTCTTCGGACGCTTTATCCAGGCGGGCCTTCTTGCTCGGCCTAGGCTTGGCCCTGAAAGGAGTAACAAAAGTCAAATACAGTATATGTTACAAAGTAATACAACAGAAGCATTATGATAAGTATAGCTTACCCAAGCACCGTTTTGAGCGGTGGCAGCTGAGTAGCCGATGACTCGCCAGATGATGAATGCGAAGTGACCTGATAATCGGAGTCAGATGGATTAAGAGGTTGATGAAAACAGCCCGCTTTAGGACAAGCACTGACAAGCAAATTAGAGACCTCTGAACGGCGTTTCCGAACTGGACTGTTCGGTAAACTGGTGAGGTAACTACCTGGCCGCTATGCCGGGTTGTGCGGCGAGCTTCGTGCTGTTGGGTCTTCAGAAGAAAGTTGGGATCCAAGTAAGCAAGAGGATGAGAAAATTTAACCTTCCGGTTTGCCTGACGGATTCTTAGCGAAGGCAAAGGGTTTGAATCAGAAGAGAGAGTAATTACCTCTGCAACATCATCCTGGCAAATGTCATCATCAATAAGGCGTGTGAAAAATAAGCCAAGTGAATCAAGCTCTACCTCAAGGTCCGGATTACCTACATCATCATCAGCCGCCGGATCAGAAGATGCAGTGGTTTTCTTCTTGTGGGCAGACCTCTTCATGACTTTAGTCTTTGGCCGGATTGGTCTTTCCGGTTTGTCTGGTTTTTTTGGTTTCTCTTGTGGAAGCTTCTTGCTCCAAAACGGATCATCACCCTGTTTAGAGAGTTGTTGAGGTTAAGTAATTGGCAGATATAGCAAGGACAGGCTCAGTAAAAGGTAAAGTTTAAATCTTACAGCTGGCGGTTTGTTGGTGGCACGGAAGGGAAGCACGCCGGTTCGAGCACATATGTGTTCCGGTTCGTTCAACATTTTCTTCACAGCTTCTGTGACTTCATCATCGGTGAGCTAGATGTTAACATGCCGCAGTGGGTCATTGACACTGCCAGTATATTCGCACATCAAACCGGAGCGCTGACTGAGGGGCAGTATGCTCCGCGATATCAAACAGCGAGTAAGATCAACTCCTGTTAAACCGTTATCCATGAAGGCCCTGAGTTTGGATAGTTGAGGAGCATATTTACTTCTCTCCTTGGCTGTCAACCTTTGTGGAAAAGGATGGGTATTGCTTAGTCGCTCCGGACGAAAGCCAGGCAAAGGATTTTCATCAGCAGGGGAGGTGTCTTTGCAATAGAACCATGATCAATTGCACTCTTTGGGATGGCTGTGCAGTTTAGCGTGAGGGTAAGTGACCTCTTTTCTTTTCTGAATCGCCACACCACCTAATTCCGTATTGGAACCATTAGTAAAGTCTGTGCGGCGGTTTAGATGGAAGCAGTCTCTGAACAACTCAACTGTGGGTTCCTCTTGAAAGAATACCTCACAGAGCACTTGGAAGTGACATATGTTGGTAACAGAGTTGGGGCCAGTGTCTTGCGGGCGGAGTTGAAAATTGGCTAAGACATCCCGGTAGAATTTTGAACCGGGCGGATTAAAGCCCCGGGCTAAGTGATCTGCGAAAACGACGACCTCCCTCTCTTGAGGTGTGGGAGGATATTCTGTACCGGGGACCCTCCAATGGATAGTGTCTTTGCTGCTTAAAGCGCCGGTTAAGACTAAATTGTTCAGCTCAGTTTCTGTGACGCGAGAAGGAACCCAGTTGCACTCATATACTTGTTTGGCCATGGTGAAATCTACAAAGTAAGTGATTCCGGTTCAAGAATGTGTTGGTTAAGTATACACTAGTATGTACAATGTTAAACCAGAGACAATTATTTCTAAACCGGAGTTCCAGGAAGCGGCAACGTCTGGCTAAAGAGTTCTGGTGGTTCAACAAGGGGACTAATGGTATATACCGGTTTTTTAATCTTTTCTACAACAAGTTAAACCGCCTGATCTAAACATTGAAACAACTGAGATTGTGGATGGATAAGTATGCAGAAACAGATTTCACAAGGTTTTCCTACAGCGTTGGATCTGAAGCAAGTTCAGAAAATAAGAAAAATAGTCAAAGGCTCAAAGCAGAACAGTATTGAATCAATGGGCAGAAATATATGTGAGATCTATGGTCTTGAGCATGAAACTAAAGGCGGATACTAAAAGCTACCGCTACACAAGGCAGAGGTTCACAGATGCATCCAGGAGTCAGTATATGAACATGAACAGGTGATGAACACTGCAAGAACACGAAACCCTAGAACAGATCTATGTTGAGAAGAGCATAAGGCTTACCAGGGTTGAGGAAGACGCGAAAAGTCACCGCGGTACTCTGGTGCGTTCAGGTTGATGCAGCGGCCAAGGGCGGTGCAGAAGTCGACGGCGGCGGCGGAGCTCTGAGGCTGGCGACGCGAGGAAGACGAAGAAGAAGGGCACGAAGGGGAGAAAAGAAATGACCCTTCGGTCCTATTTATAAGGCAAAGGGACATGTGTGAGGCGCGTGAATCAAGGGACCCCGAATTTTTCAAGCGGAGCTGTCGCCTCGATTATTGTGGATCTATTAAACAAGGAGATATCATGGATACTTCCTTTATGACAGATGACGTCACTCCGGTTTACAGCAACCAGAGAAGGTGACATCACGGTGGTTCAACAACTACAAGAAGATGTTGAAGACGAAGATTTTTGCTAAGGATTGACATGAACCCGTTCAAATCAATCTGGGGCCTAATGTTGGGGATATTACTACTGGGCGCAAACCGGCCTATCTGGGCCGGGTTAACTTCATCAGTAGTTCAAAGGTGTTAGAGCCCAAGGAGGCAGATAAGGGCCTAAGGCCCGTAGTCGGTTTAAGATTTGTGGCTCTAAACCGGTGTTTGTATATAAACTTGTACTATAAGTTAGGAATAAGGAGAGACCAACCCGGATACAAATATGAACCGGTGTTGGGACTCTGTGAACCGACAGGCGTCACCCTGTATATAAGGGGACGGCCCGGCGGCGGTTCAAGGACAACAGACAACAACTCGAGACTTAGGCGAAGCTTGTTTGCTCCCTAGTCATCGAAACCCCATCAATTCCATCACAACTAGACGTAGGCTTTTACCTTCATCGAAGGGGCCGAACTAGTATAAACTCTCTTGCGTCCCTGTGTCCACTTTAACCCCTTCAAGCTAACCCATTGCGATGGCTCCACGACTAAGTCCTTTCCTGAGGATATCTGCCATGACAAAACCACGACACTACTTGTGGTGCATTATTCGGTGTTAATTATGCCTAATGCTTGCTTACGAGATTATTAGTTTCTTGGTTGGTCGCTTCCCAGTCTTTTGCTATCCTTCATTTTGCACTAAGTATGATCTCTACTTGTGCATCCAAATCCTTTAAACCAGTTTTTGCCACATGAGTCCCCTATACCTACCTATATGCGCTTTTTCTGTGCCGTTCTAAACAAATTTTTATGTGCCATATCTAATTTCAAAATAAATTTCTCTTTTGTGTGCTCGTACCGCTCGCGAGGCGGTGAGGGGTGGCCAATGTTGTCCATGCTAGATGTGTTATTCTCACGATGAGTGTTCATTCACTTGTCATTGCATGAGAGTAAGGCAAAGGTATTAGGGATGCCCAGTCCCGAAATGAAAAATCAATTTACTTTATGTTGTCAAATAATAAATTCCTTGGAAAGTGTTGGTATGGAGGGCAACCGTGGATTCGGCTAGCCATGGAAAGTGAAAGTATGGTGGAAAAAGGAATAAACTTTATTTTTTGTTTGGGAACCGCCTATGATATATCTAGCATGGAAAGTGTTGGGATCTCTAAGTCGTTTTCATTGGTGGGAAAAGTATGCATTCAAAATGATTTCATCCCTATATTTTTCACTTTGAGCTCTGGCCCCTACCTCCCTCTACGAAGGGCCTTTCTTTTACTTTATGCAATTTTTGTTTTTAACTCGAGTCTCCATCTTCTCTTATAAAGTACCATCTAGGAGGCACTATGATCGTACTTGAGCATTGGGTGTAGCTAATATGCGAGTGTGTTTCATGAATGGATCAATAATTGAGCATGATGGGCCAGGGATAACTTATTTTAGCGTCCATATTTTGAAAGACATGGTTGCTTGTTGGTATGTTTGAGTATTAAAGTCCTCATGTCAAAACTAGACTATTGCTTTGAACCATATAAATGTCCAAATGTCCATGCTACAAAATAAAGGGTATATGATGAATATCATAGGTAGCATTCGACAAAAAAAATTCTTTTTTCAATTGCTACTTTATCATAATAAGTATTATGAGAAAGAGTTGCTATTATGATGCTAGGAAAAGTGATTGAAATTATCACTGATCAAACTTATGCACTTTGCTAGCATTCACACTTCATAAATTATTTCTTTTATCATTTACCTACTCGAGGATGAGTAGGAATTAAGCTTGGGATGCTAATACGTCTCCAACGTATCTATAATTTATGAAGTATTCATGCCATGTTTACAACAATTTTATATGGTTTCGTTATGATTTGCATGGAACTAACTCGGACCGACGCAATTTTCAGCAGAACTACCGTGGTGTTGTTTTTTTGTGCAGAAATGAAAGTTGTCCAAATGAGCTGAAACTTTTTGATGATTTTTTTTGGAACAAAAGAGACCCCCAAAGCTTCGTGGAAGGACTAGAAGGTGAAGGAGTAGGGCACAAGCCACCGGAGCGTGCCTGGGCCCTTGCCTGTGCCCCGGTGGGTTGTGCTCACCGAGATCAGAAGTTTCGCCGCCGCAAGGCCTTTGTATCCACGAGATCCAATCTAGACCCCGTTCCGGCACCCTGTCGGAGGGGGAGATCATCACCGGTGGCCATCTTCATCATCCCGGCAGCCACCATGATGAGGAGGGAGTAGTCCACCCTCGAGGCTGAGGGTTTGTACCAGTAGCTATGTCTTTAATCTCTCTCTATCTCTCTCTCTCTCTCTCTCTCTCTCTCTCTCTCGTGTTCTTGAGATGTCACGATCTTGATGTATCGCGGGCTTTGTTAATACAGTCGGATGATATGGTGTTTTCCCCTCTCTATCTTGTTGTGATGAATTGAGTTTGTCCCTTTGATATTTCGTTGTTATCGGATTGCATACTTTTATAGATTTGAGAGCACTTGATATATGTCTTGCAATTGAATACTCGTGGTGACAATGGGGTATCATATTGATTCACTTGATATATGTTTTGGCACTCAACTCGCGGATTCCCAAGGAGACATTGGGGTAATCTATGCATAGGGGTTGATGCACTTTTCTTGTCTTTGTTTCTCCGGTAGAAATCTTGGGGCACTCTTTGAAGTTCTTTGTGTTGGATTGAGTATTATGAATCTGAATTTTCTTTGGTGTTACTTTAGTACGAACTTTTGGTTAGATCGATCGGAAAGAATAGCTTCGTGTTATTTTAGTACGAACTCTAGGATAGATTGATTGGAAAGAATAGCTTTGAGGTGGTTTCATACCCTACAAACAATTCCGTCGTATGTCCTTTGCTAGATAGGAACTTTGGTGTGATTCTTCGTTGCACTTTGAGGGATGGTTATATGATCCAATTATATTAGCATTGTTGAGAGATTGCAGTAGTGAAAGTACGAACCCTAGGCCTTGTTCCTAAGCATTGCAATACCGTTTTTGTGCGCGTTTACTATTTGCTACCTTGCTGTTTTTATTTATTCAGATTATAAAAATATATTTCTACCATCAATATTGCACTTTTATCACCATCTCTTCGCCGAACTGGTGCACCTATACAATTTGCCATTGTATTGGGTGTGTTGGGGACACAAGAGATTTCTTGTATTTGGTTGTAGGGTTGTTTGAGAGAGACCATCTTCATCCTACACCTCCCATGGATTGATAAACTTTAGGTCATCCACCTGAGGGAAAATTGCTACTGTCCTAAAAAATCTGCGCTTGGAGGCCCAATATGAGTCTACAAGAATAAATATGCGTAGTAGACATCAATGCTACAAATCATCCGCTTGATTAGAAGGAAACTTAAGCTGCCCCCGCGGCCGTTTGATGCGTCCATCACAACCGTCGCTTAGTCTTGCTCGCCCGCACACTGCAGCACACGCCTCCCCTTCTCAAAGCATTGCTCCCCTGTGATAACCCACAAGTATAGGGGATCGCAACAGTTTTCGAGGGTAGAGTATTCAACGCAAATTTATAGATTCGACACAAGGGGAGCCAAAGAATATTTGTAAGTATTAGCAGCTGATATGTCAATTCAACCACACCTGGAGATTAATTATCTGTAGCAAAGTGATCAGTAGCAAGGTAGTATGATAGTTTTGATAATTGTAGTAGTAGCAATAGTAACGGTAACGGTGATAGCAGTGATTTTGTAGTAAGTGTAACAGTAATGATAGCAGTAGTAACTTAGCAGAAACAATATAAGATAAAATCATAGGCATTGGATCGGTAATTTTTTTGGATGAAATTCATCATGTGACAGTCATAACCTAGGGCCATACGGCACTATCTCCAGTTCATAAATATAATGTAGGCATGTATTCCGTAAATAGTCATACGTGCTTATGGAAAGAACTTGCATGCCATCTTTTCTCCTACCCTCCCGTGGCAGCGGGGTACTATTGGAAACTAAGGGATATTAAGGCCTCCATTTAGTAGAGAACCGACACAAAGTATTAACAAATGGTGTATACATAAACTCCTTAAACTACGATCATCACCGGGAGTGGTCCCGACTATTGTCACTCCGGGGTTGCCGGATCATAACACGTATAGTAGGTGACTATAACTTGCAAGATCGGATCTAGAACATGGATATAATGGTGATAACATAAATGGTTCAGATCTGAAATCATGGCACCCGGGCCCAAAGTGACAAGCATTAAGCATGGCAAAGTCATAGAAACATCAATCTCAAAACATAGTGGATACTAGAGATCAAGCCCTAACAAAACTAACTCGATTACATGATGAATCTCATCCAACTCCTCACCGACCAGCGAGCCTACGAAGGAATTACTCACTCCCGATGGGGAGCATCATGGAATTGGTGATGGAGAAGGGTTGGTGATGACGATGAACGAAGATCCCCCTCTCCGGAGCCCCAAATGGACTCCAGATCTGGCCTCCCGATGAAGAACAGGAGGTGATGACTCCATATCCTCCTGGGCAGACCTGTGCCATCAGTTTGTCGGCGCCTTTACAGGCGGCCACAAACCTCATGGCCAGGAAACTGATCTTCATCTGCTCGCCCAGTAGGAAGGAGAGTCCCTGCGCAAGTACATCCAGAGATTCAGCCATGTTCAACGCAACATCCCAGATGTCCACCCTGCCGCGGTCATCAGCGCGTTCCATCAGAACGTGCATAACCGCAGGATGCGGGAGGAGATGGCGATGTGCAAGATCAGAGACGTCAGTGAGCTGTATGCCCTGGCCGACAAGTGTGCACGTGCTGAGGAAGGGAGGAGACTCCCCGGAGAGAATACAGGAGCAGAAGGATCTGACAGCGAAGATGCTGCCCCAGCAAAGAAGAGCCGGCGGCGGAACAACAGGAAGAAGAAAGGCAAAGATGTGCTAGTTGTTGAGCAGTCCGGCAACGAAGGTGGCACCAAGACAGCCAAGGCTGGTAGCTCCGGCAAGGAGGTTGCTGCATGCACCAACTGCCAGGCTGTGGCGGCCGCCGACAAGCAGGACGGCACCAACAAGCAGTACTGCAAGATCCACCGCACCAAGGGCCATGACCTCCAGAGCTGCAAGAAGGTTGAGCGGCTTGTCGAGCTGCAAAAGGCCGAATACGAGCGACGCGACAAGGAGAAAGCCCAAGGAGGTGCTGGAGGATCCGGTACGAAGCGCCCCGCCCGGGGAGGACGCCGCGGCAAGGCCAAGTAGCGGCAAGGAGACAGACCTCCCCACGGACGCGACAAGGATGAAGATGACGACGACGACGAAGACATGGATGATGACGAGACCAGTGAGCAGGAGTTTCAGAAAGCCACAGAGGTCTTGTGCGTTGACGGCGGTGCTTCTCTGCATACTTCACACCGGCAACTCAAGCAGTGGGTGCGGGAAGTCAATGCGGCAGAACCACCCGTCGAGTCACGCAAGCTTCTGAAATGGTCCAGCACACCTATCGTCTTTGATATTGAGGACCACCCTGATCGCACAACTGCGGTCGGGTGCTTGCCGATGTTGGTTTCACCAACTATCCGCAACCTCAAGGTCACCAAGATGCTAGTTGACGGCGGGGCCGGCTTGAACCTGATCTCCTCCGCTGTGCTTCGGAAACTCCAGGTCCCTGACAGCGAGCTCGAAGAGACCGGCACATTCCAAGGAATCAACCCGGAAAGGAGCAAGCCGAAGGGGAAGATCACGCTGCCGGTGACATTTGGCAGCGAGTTGAACTTCAGGACTGAGAGGATCACTTTTGACGTTGCCGATTTTCCATTGCCTTACAATGGGATTCTCGGCCGTCCAGCGCTCGCCAAGTTCATGGCGGCCTCTCACTACGCGTACAACATGCTGAAGATGCCAGGCCTGATAAGTGTCATCTCTGTCCCTGGCGACAAGAAAGATGCTCTTATCTGTGCTGACAAGATCTACCGGGAAGCAGCAGCCGCAACGGATCGCGAGACACTTGCCGCTGAAGCTCCTGGGGGGAAGAAGAAGACCAAGTCCGGCAAGAGTTCTGATGCCCACTCCGGCAAGCGCACCTCTTCGGAGTGCTGCGCTACCGTCGAGGACGCACCATCGAGCTCCACCGGCAAGTGTAAGAAGACGATGGCAGCTCCGCCAGCGACCAAGAAGGTGTCCGCCAAGGAGGACGGCACTGGTGGTACCTTCACCATCAGTGCCACTCTCGACCCTAAATAGGAAAGCGCGCTCATTGCTTTCCTGCGGGCGAACGTTGATGTGTTTGCATGGCAACCGTCTGACATCCCCGGTGTTCCCAGGAAAGTAATTGAGCACCAGCTTGCCGTCTGTCCTCATGCGCGGCCCGTCAAGCAGAAAGTCAGGAAGCAAGCAATGGAGCGCCAAGAATTCATCGCAGAAGAAATCAAGAAGTTGGAAGCAGCAGACCTTGTCAGAGGAGTGCTCCATCCTACGTGGTTGGCCAATCTTGTAGTCGTACGCAAGGCAAACGGGGAATGGAGGCTTTGTATCGACTTTACCGATGTTAATAAAGCTTGTCCCAAAGATCCATTTCCCTTGCCGCGCATTGACCAGATTGTTGACTCCACGGCCGGATGTGACTTGCTTTCATTTCTTGACGCATACTCAGGATACCATCAGATCTTCATGGCAGAAGAGGATGAGGAGAAAACCGCATTCATTACTCCATGTGGCACGTACTGTTTCATACGGATGCCTTTTAGTTTAAAGAATGCTGGTTCAACATTTGCAAGGGTAGTCCATACCGCTTTTGAGCCACAAATACACAGAAATGTGGAAGCTTACATGGATGACATAGTAGTCAAGAGCAAGGACAAGTCAACTCTGATTCAGGATTTAGAAGAGACTTTTGCAAATCTGCGCAAGATCAGCCTCAAGCTCAACCCCGAGAAGTGCGTGTTTGGAGTCCCTTCCGGCAAGCTTCTTGGGTTCTTCGTGTCTCAACGGGGAATTGAAGCCAATCCCGACAAGATCAAGGCCATCGAGCAGATCGAAGCACCGAAGCGCGTCAAGGATGTACGAAGACTTCCCGGTTGCGTGGCAGCTCTAAGCAGGTTTATCTCTAAGTCTGCTGAGCGCACCCTGCCATTTTTCAAAATATTGAAAAAGGCAGGTCCAATGAAATGGACTCCAGAAGCGGAGGCTGCGTTGCAGGACTTGAAGAGATACCTATCCTCCACTCCAATACTTGTCGCACCTAAGCCACAAGAGAAGTTGCTGCTGTATCTGGCGGCAACCAATCAAGTGGTTAGTGCTGCGTTAGTAGCGGAAAGGGAGGCAGATGATGAGCCAGCGACCACGGCAAGCGCATCCAGCGACAAGCAGGGGGCTTCCCCGACAAGCTCTGGTCCCGACAAAGATGGATCTGCGTAGGTGTGCGAGGAGATACAGCAGAAGAGAATGGTGCAGCGCCCAGTTTACTTTGTCAGCTCCCTTCTGCAGGGGGCTAGGTCAAGGTACTCTGGTGTGCAGAAATTGCTTTTCGGCCTTCTGATGGCCTCGAGAAAGCTGCGCCATTACTTCCAAGCACATGAGATCACATTTGTCACTCGCTTTCCATTGAAGAGGATACTGCAGAATCTAGAGGCAACAAGTAGGATTGTTGAGTGGGCACTGGAACTGTCAAGCTTTGGCCTCAAGTTTGAGAGCACTTCAACTATCCAAAGGAGAGCATTGGCAGAATTCATAGCAGAGTGGACGCCAACACCAGATGAAGAAATTCCAGAAACGAGCATCCCCGTCAAGGAAGCAAGCAAAGAGTGGCTGATGTACTTCGATGGTGCCTTGTCGCTGCAAGGCGCCGGTGCTAGCGTGCTGCTTGTCGCACCCACCAGAGAGCACCTCAAGATTGCGGCAGACCTTGGGATCAAGAAGCTCATTATCAGGGGTGACTCGCAGCTTGTCGTCCGCCAAGTTAACAAGAGTTATCAGAGTCCGTTGATGGAAGCCTACGTTGATGAAGTGAGAAAGCTACAAGAGCACTTTGTCGGCCTACAGATGGAGCACGTTCCAAGAGCTCATAACGACGTTGCCGATGGCCTGTCAAAGTGCGCAGCACTTAAGTTACCTGTGGAACCAGGGATCTTTGTGCTCAAGCTGACTCAACCGTCTGTTACGCCATCAACTGGACAGAGCAAGAAGAGGAAGTTGATTTATGGTGACTATTTTCCGGCAGAGCTTCCCGAAGCCGCCGCCAAGAAGGTCCCCAAGATCAACGCCAAGAGTGCTGAGGAGCAGTCTGCTCCGGCAAACCCCAGGGTTTGTTCCGTTGAAGCAGACGCTCCCGACAAGTTTTGTTCCGGCAAGCTTGCCGGGGAACGTCAAGCTCCGGCTGAGCCGCAGGTTCTCGCCGTAGAAGCGGATGTTCCCGTAGCAGCAGATGTGCCTTTAGTCCTTGTCGTCGAGCCACAAGCTCCAGCATGGGCACAACAGATTGTCCGTTTCCTTCAGACAGGAGAACTTCCCGAAGAGTAAGAAGAAGCGGAAAGAGTAGCCCGGCAGTCAAGTGTGTACCAGTTTGTCGACTACACACTATACAGAAGAAAACTCAACGGTGTGAAATTGAAGTGTATTCACCGGGAAGACGGACAAAAGCTGTTGGCAGAGATACATGGAGGCATATGTGGTCACCACATTGGCGCAAGAGCACTTGCCGGCAAAGCATTCCGGCAAGGTTTCTTCTGGCCGACAGCCCTCCAGGATGCAACTGCACAAGTAACCAAGTGTGAAGCGTGTCAGTTCCATTCCAAGCAGATACACCAGCCAGCTCAAGCTCTCCAGACGATCCCTTTATCCTGGCCATTTTCGGTCTGGGGGCTCGACATCCTCGGCCCCTTCCCCCGAGCAGTCGGGGGCTTTGAGTACTTGTACGTTGCAATCGACAAGTTCACAAAGTGGCCGGAAGTGGAAGCAGCGAGGAAGGTGACAGCACAGTCAGCAGTCAAGTTCTTCAGGTCAATTGTTTGCTGCTTCGGGATCCCTAACAGGATCATCACCGACAACAACATGCAATTCACGAGCCGCACCTTCATGCAGTACGTCCAAGATCTTGGCGCCAAGGTCTGCTTCGCTTCTGTTGCTCACCCCAGAAGCAACGGTCAAGCGGAGAGGGCAAATGCTGAAGTGCTGCGTGGGCTCAAGACTAGGACTTTCGACAGGCTGTACAAGTGCGGAAGAAACTGGATTGAGGAGCTGCCGGTGGTTCTTTGGTCGATCAGAACGACGCCAAATTGAGCCACTGGCCAGACACCTTTCGCTCTAGTCTATGGAGCAGAGGCAGTTCTCCCCACGGAACTCGTATACGGGTCACCTCGAGTGCTCGCTTATGATGAGCTTGAGCAAGAGCAGCTGCGAGAAGATGACGCGCTGCTCCTTGAGGAGGACCGTCTTCAGCCTGCTGTGCGAGCTGGTCGCTACCAGCAAGCTTTACGCCGCTACCATAGCCGCAAAGTTAATGCCAGAAGTCTCGAGGAAGGCGACCTTGTTCTTCGGCGTGTTCAGTCCGCCAAGAATTCCAACAAGTTGACACCAAAGTGGGAAGGCCCTTACCGGGTGAAACGAGTCACTAGGCCTGGCGCTGTCCGCCTTGAGACCGAAGATGGCATTCCGGTGAGCAACTCCTGGAACATTGAGCATCTTCGTAAGTTTTACCCGTAAGGCTCGGTTGCCGGACCCTGTTCCGGCAACCACCTTTTGTACAAGTCTTGCCGCTGTTGCATGTAATCCTTTGTACAAAGCCAGGCGCAGACCCTGTGCATAAATAAACTCATGTGCTCCGCACATCTTGTCAATTTCATGCTTTTTATTTTTTGCATGAGTTATCTGACACTTTGTGCAGCGCCAACCCCCGGTAAGCAATAACGAGCCATAAGGCTCCATATCTTTATTTTCTCTTCTTTCTTTTATCAAGGAAAGGAAGGTTCCCCTCACCCACAAGTTTACCGAGGGGAAGGAGAAGATAATGGTGTGGACCAGGCGTCGTTCAAGAAAGTTACGCCTTGCTGGAGAGCAAACAATAGAAAAGCTAAGTTGCCAAAGTTTGAGCAATCAGATTTTTTAAATTTTGAAGTTATCTTCCTTGAACGACCATGCTTTGTATGGAAAACCTGTGCACGGAGGAACCAGATTGTGGCTAGTTGCGCCCTTACATTGTTTCAAGTTTGCTCAACAACTTAAGTGTGCTGCAACTAGAGTTGCGCCCTTACTTTGTTTTGAGTCCGCTCAACAACTTAAGTGAGCTGCGACTAGTTGCGACAAGGTTTCTTGTCGGTAACGGCACCGCCGGCAGGCTGCTGACGTCCCGCACTCAGCGCTCGCGGCAAGGGTGCCTGCGCCGGCAAGTTCCCTAAAAGCGTAGGGCAAAAACATACAAAGGAAGGAATCAAGTAAAGGAAATAACATTGCAATCATGACCCAAAATAAAGTTATATATATTACAAGATAGCTTGTCGCGGCTCTAATAGACTGTTTTCATAACATGACCAGCAGCGACAAGAAAAGAAGAAAATAGGCGGCCTAGTCCACGCGGTCGCCCTCAACCCTCTTGATCCCGCTCACCTTGTCCACAATGGGTGCGACAAGGGCCTTGAGCGCCTCCAGATCAGCATCCGACGACAGGGACTTGAGGACGTTGGTGAGGATGAGGCCCGGGTTGCGGTAGGCCACCTTCACCAACACGTTCTGAAGAGCTCCCGCGCAGATCTTGCGCGACTCGTCGGCCAGCTGCATTGGGATCCTCTCCCGGAGTCAATGGAGGGCCGTCGCCATGCCTTTGAAGAACAGAGTAAGCTTGGCGCTGGATGGGAGGCTCTCATCGGAGGGATACCCGAGATCCTCCATCCCCAGCTGCGCCAGCTCCCTGTCAATATCTGCGGCAGCATTCACAAGACCCTCCGTCCACTGCTCCACATTCTCCCTGAAGGTGTTCTGGGTGGCAGCAATGCTCTCCAGCAGCGCCTTGTCGGCCTTGATCTCCTTATTCAAGGCCGCCTCCTGCTCCCTGGCGCCGTCCAGCGTCTTGGTCAAAGCAGTCAGCTTCAACTCAAGACCGGCGTTGGAGTCCTTGGCGGCGCTAAGCTCCTTGACCTTCTCGGCGAGACGACCCTGCAGCTCACCAAAGGTGTAGGCGTTCTTCTCGCGCTCATGCTTGAGCGCGGCAAGCTCTTCACCGCTCGCCTTGAGATCAGTCTCCAGCTGCGCCACCTTCGTTTCCAGCTCCTTCTTGGCGGCCTCGGCAGCTGCGGCAGCATCCTCTGCTTGCTTGAGAGCTCCGCCGAGTGTTTGCTCGCGTGCAGCAAGCTCCTCCTCGTGGCTGTCCAGGTTGACCTTTCGCTGCGCCAACTCGCCCTCCCGCGCAGATAGCTCCTCGGCGGCAAGCCGCTGTTGCTCTGCAACTTCTGCCTTCTCGAGGATGAAGGCCTTCTGCGCCTTAGCGAGCTGCTCCCACTCCTCCGCCAGGGACCGGAGAGCTTCCTGGTTAAGACCCCGGAGCTCCTCCGCGCGCTTTTCAATATCTGCTCCCGCCTTCGCGACAAGCGCTTCTCGGCATTCCACCTTGGCTTGTCGAGCACGGTAGAGCGACATCAGCTTCCGGAGCAGCCGCTCCTCCTCAGACTCGCCGCTGCTGCTGCTCGGCGCATCAACCAACGTCAGCCCAGCGGAGGCGAGCACCTCTCCATCCAAGATTTCTCCTTTGACCGGCGCCCTGGAGCTTGACTCCCAGGGGAGCTTGATGAAGACACCATCGCCGGCCTTCAAGTAGACACCTGGCTGGGGCTCTTCGGAGCCTGACGCTGCGGCAGCGGCGGGAGGGTCGGCGGTCGGCGTAGCGCCTGTCGCTCCTGCGGCCTCAGGGTCGTCAGTGCGATCGCCAGACCCCTCGTCAGCTGCTGTGGCGGCAGCCTTGGCGGCCTCTTCGCTGGCGGGATCATCAGCGCCGGCCATTTCTTCGGTCTCCATCGGATCCGCAGCAGATGGATCTAACGGCCGGAAAAGGAAGAAAAGTCAAGCAAATATCCAAAAAGAAGATCAAAAGAAGAAGAACCCAAGGGAAGTTTCGAAGCAAGGGCTTACCTGTACCGGGCTCTGCAGTTGTGGTCTCTGCCGCCAAAGGGCCGCTGGTGTTGTCCCTTGCCGGAGACTTCTCCCTTGCTGGAGACTTCTCCCTTGCCGGAGACTTCTCCCTTGCCGGAGACTTCCCTCTTGCCGGAGAGCTCTCCCTTGTCGGAGGATCCTCCCTTGCCGGAGGACTCTCCCTTGGCGGTGTAGTTGAAGCAGATGGCCTGACAGGGGTGGCCTCAGGACGCTCCTGGTGGGACTGCTCTGCTCCTGCACAAACTAACAATCAGATATCAGCAAACAAAGAGTACCCAGCGCGCCTAATAGCGGGAAGCGAACCATATACTTACGCTGGGGGCTGCGTTGGGGGCTGCTCTGAAGAACGGTTGCCGGGTCCGGCAAGTTTGTCTCGGGCGCACCCTCTGCTGTCGCGGTGGGTTCGTCCTCGATGATGATCAGCGGGGCCTTGACACTCTTTGCCGCTCTCTGGGCCAGAGTCCTAAAAAGGAATAAGTTAAGAGTGAAGCAAATGAGATACAAGACAAAACAGCAAGAATTGAAGAAATACAGGAATAACAAGGATCTTACTCTTCTTCTTCCTTGTCGGAGCTGAAAGCGGAGAAGTCAAAGCCTGGCCCGCCTCCGGCGCGATGAGGCGGAGGAGTAGGTTCCCTTGGTCGCTTGACGGGAGATGCGGCGGTCCGAGAAGACCCTGCTCCAGTTGCCGCAGCAGCGTGAGGTGCTCCCGTGGCACCAGAACTTGCCGCGGTGGAGCGCGTCGCGCGGCGCGGCGGCTGTTGACCCGTCTGCCCCTCCGCTACGTCTCCAACCTTGCGGAGATGCCTTCTTGGTGGAGCCGGGAGCTCTGCTTGCGGCAAGCTGCTCGAAGGTGCGGAGGAAGAGGAGTTGATCCCCAACGAGCCGCCCGTGCCTTCGGCGGGCTCGCCCAACTCAACGTCACGCCTGACAGGCTCCTCCTCGCCAACAAGCCCCTCTTGCTCGGCAAGGCTTGCCGCCTCTGCCGCCTCTGCCTCCTCCACCGTGAACCCAAATTCGCCCGTGGCTGCGGCTGCCGCCGCCTCTTCCAGCCTAGTGGCGATGTGCTTCAGCTCCTCGTCGGCGGTGTCGCGAATGAGGCCCTACAGATCGTCGGAGCGGATCGGCACTTCTACCAAGCTATCGAAGAACGCCTGCACGACGTCGTCTGCAGGCTCTTGCCAAGTTGGATCAATTCCGCGCGAGTCGCACAACGGCATCATTGCACGGATGCGGCTGAGCAAGGAATTGTTGCACAGCGGAACGACGCCCTGCGGCAACCTGAACACTTCGGGATGATCATGGTCGTACTTGAACAGCTCCTGGAGCATCGCGTTATGCTCCAGAACAGTGAAGTTGTAGTTGAGACCCGGACGCAGCCTCATGATATCCGCCGTGTTCTTGAACTCCCAAGCGGGTCTCCCCCTCTCCTGCAGGGGGGCGATGCGGCGGTGAAGGAAGTCTGCGCCAACGGCGCCTACAGTGAGCCCGGCAAGCCTGAGGCGTTGGATCCGAGCGGTGGGAATCTTCAGCCTGTCGTCGTCCGGGGCCACGTTGCTCCAATCGCTGCCGCGCACCACTGCAGTTTGGCGCAGGGCAGTAAACGGCTGCGGGTTCTCCTCGACAACCCAGCACCAGTCTGCCCTCCATTCCTCCCACTTGCTGCGGAACTCTCCCTCCAGATAAGATTCTTTCTTGCCACCCTTTGAGATCCAAGCGATTCCGCCGGATAAGGGCTCTCCTCTCTCAACTCGCGGCATGAAGAAATGGCAAAAAGGGATATCCATAGGTGGAACCCATAGGTGTTAATAATGTCACAGAAAAATTCAGAGAAAGGCGGGCAGAGCCCGATGTAGAAGAACAACGCGAAGAAGGGATATCCATTTGGAGCCAGTCTCGAAGCAACGGCTGGGAGTACCTTCGTGCACGGGTGCGCCCGTGTCTCCGTCAACCAGAAGAGGTAGTAGTACTCTTTCAGCTCCTTCGCGGCAAGCTTAGGGGGGAAGATTGCCCGCTCCTTTCGCAGCGCCGCGAGCCGCTGCGCCTCGGCCGACTTCACCTTCTCGGCTTTCGGAGCCATGGCGGGAGTGGTGAGGGAGGACGACGACGTTGGTGGTGCTGGTGGCGATGGGGGCGGGGCGCTGCTCTCCTTCGGCTTTGGGAAGAAGGGGAGTGGCGGAGATTCTCGAGGAAGGAATAGCAACGGGCAGATTGGCGAACTGCCCCTATTTCCCCTGCTTATAAGGAGGAAGGGGGCAGACGTTCCGCTTTTCCGAATAAAGAAACCACCCACGATCTCTCCCACGATGCCGCAATCGACGCGTGCCGTTCGGGGAGGGCGCGGTGGATACGGAGTAAGATACGGCGTGATCCAGGCCGCGCGTGCCCGTGCCCTGTTTTGGGCCTGGCCCAATAGCGCTCGGCACCGTGTATGGCCCAGGCCCGGGGGCTCCTGTCGGTGTACTAGAGTAGGGGTACCCTAGTATCCCGAACTTGTGCACGGGCAGTCGCAGCGTCCCGCGGCAAGGCTTGCCGGGTGACCGCCAAGGTCCTCCGTGGTTCCTTTGGAGCCATTCAAGAACAAAGTACCCAAGCCAAGGAGACAAGGCCCCGGCAAGAGGAGCTTGCCGGGAAGGCCACTCAAGGCACAAGCCCCCGGCAAGAGGAGCTTGGCGGGAAGGCCAACCAAGGCATCTCAAGGAACTTGCCGCGACATGCCACGCATCCCGGCAAGGCCCGGTGAGCGACAAGCTTCCAGACGCGACAAGACAACGACCGCGGAAAGGCGCTTGCCGCGGCAAGCAACCACTCTGTACCCGCGCTCCAGCACATCCACCAACGTGTCGCTCTGGGACCCTTCCAGGCGAACGTGGCGGGAGGCTGTGCAGCCAGGGGTGCACTGTGGCAAGCGGCGCTGACAAGATCGCCATCGTGGCGAGCGGTGGCGTCCCTGACGGTCCCTTTTCTGCACTGTTTGGGCGACGTAGATAGGCATTTAATGCCCTTGTCCCCTGCCGTCAGGGTTAGGTATGATATACTGTACAGGTAGCTGTACCAACCGCAACACCTTTTCCATTTTTGCCCTTGCCTATGTTGCCACCTGTCGGTGACCCCTTGAGCATATAAAAGGAGGCCCATGCGCAACGTAGAAAAGGGAGGACGAACAGAAGAACGCTCGGTCTCGTTAGCTGCTTGTGTGTACTATAGCACTCAGCGCTCCCGAGCAAGAACTCAATACAAACCACAGATGCAGCAGTAGGGTTTTACGCATCCGTGCGGCCCGAAGCTGGGTAAACTGCTCGTGTGCCTCGCCTAGATCCGCTCTTCGTGCGACCTCCGCCCCCCACCGAACCGAAAGGGGCTCCGTCCCCATAGGTGCTCGTGGATCAGTTTCCCCGACAGGTGGTTTAGGAAGAGTCAAATCATCATAATTTTTCAGTATGTTATTCAAATTCTTTAGCTTGCTCAATAGCTCATTCCTTGAAAACACAACCAGCACAACTATCTAGGAAGTCCCTAGAAGCATCAGTTAGTCCATTATAGAAGATATCAAGTACTTCATTTTTCTTAAGAGGATGATCAGGCAAAGCATTAAGCAATTGGAGAAGCCTCCCCCAAGCTTGTGGGAGACTCTCTTCTTCAATTTGCACAAAGTTAAATATTTCCTGCAAGGCAGCTTGTTTCTTTTGAGCAGGAAAATATTTTTCAGAGAAGTAATAAATCATATCTTGGGGACTACGCACACAACCAGGAGCAAGAGTATTGTACCAAGCTTTAGCGTCACCCTTTAATGAGAACGGAAATAATTTGAGAATATAGTAATAGCGAGTTTTCTCATCAATGAGTAAAAAGGGTGGCTATGTCATTCAACTTAGTAAGATGTGCCATAACATTTTTAGTTTCATAACCTTGGAAAGGATCAGATTCAACCAAAGTAATTAACTCTGGGTCGACAGAGAATTCATAATCCTTATCATCAATGAAGATAGGTGAGGTAGCAAAATTAGGATCATATTGCATTCTAGCATTCAGAGATTTTTCTTTATACTTGCATAACAATTTCTCTAGATCATCTCTTTCCTTACAAGCAGAAATCTCTAGTTGTCTCCTCATTCATAACATAACTTCAGGTACCTTAGGCATTTCATATCTAGGAAGGCTAGTTCTAGTAGGTGTTTCAAGCTCATCATCCGGTTCAACAATATCATATTGTCTTACTCCAGCAATTTGTTCATCAAGAAATTCACCTAGTGGCACATCATCATCATGCAAGGTCTTGGCATCATCATAAGCATCATTCATAGCAGAATAGCATCATCAATAAATTGCGACATATCAGGATTAATAACATGTGGTGGTGTTGCAAGTTTACTTATAACAGAATGTGAATCTAAAGCAGAGCTAAGTGGCAGTTCCTTACCTCCCCCCCGTCTTAGAGGAAAAATCGTAGTCTTAGCATCCTTCAGATTCTTCATAATGATAAATTGATAATAATCTGTAGTGAGTCAACAAATATAGCTATGGTCCCCGGCAACGGCGCCAGAAAAAGAACTTGATAACCCACAAGTATAGGGGATCACAACAGTTTTTGAGGGTTGAGTATTCAACCCAAATTTACAGATTCGACACAACGGGAGCCAAAGAACATTTGTAAGTATCAGCAGCTGAGTTTTCAATTCAACCACACCTGGATATTAATTATCTGTAGCAAAGTGATCAGTAGCAAAGTACTATGATAGTTTTGACAATAATAGGAGTAGCAATAGTAACGGTAACGGTGATAGCAATGATTTTGTAGTAAGTGCAACAGTAAGGATAGCAGTAGTAACTTAGCAGAAACAATGTAAGATAAATTCGTAGGCATTGGATTGGTAATTTGTTGGAGGATATTCATCATGTGACAGTCATAACCTAAAGAGATACGACACTAGCTCTAGTTCATAAATATAATGTAGGCATGTATTCCGTAAATAGTCATACGTGCTTATGGAAAGAACTTGCATGACATCTTTTGTCCTACCCTCCCGTGGTAGCGGGGTCCTATTGGAAACTAAGGGACATTAAGGCCTCCTTTTAATGGAGAACCAGAACAAAGCATTAACATAGGGTGAATACATGAACTCCTCAAACTACGATCATCACTGGGAGTGGTCCCGACTATTGTCACTCCGGGGTTGCCGGATCATAACACGTAGTAGGTGACTATAACTTGCAAGGTCGGATCTAGAACATGGATATAATGGTGATAACATAAACAGGACATATCTAAAATCATGGCACCCGGGCCCAAAGTGACAAGCATTAAGCATGGCAAAGTCATAGCAACATCAATCTCAGAACATAGTGGATACTAGGGATCAAGCCCTAACAAAACTAACTCGATTACATGATGAATTTCATCCAACTCCTCACCGACCAGCGAGCCTGCGAAGGAATTACTCACTCCCGGTGGGGAGCATCATGGAATTGGCGATGGAGAAGGGTTGGTGATGACGAAGAACGAAGATCCCCCTCTTCGGAGCCACAAACGGACTCCAGATCTGGCCTCCCGATGAAGAACATGAGGTGACGGTGGCTTCATCTTCTGGAACATGATAATTCTTTCTCCTTGATTTTTTCTGGAAAAATATGATTTTATACTGTAGGTTTCAGGGTCTGCGGGGCCACCAGGTGGGGACAACCCACCTGGGCGCACCTGGGGGGCAGGCGCGCCCTGGTGGGTTGTGCCCACCCAGGTGCCCCCCTCAGGTGGCTCTTGGCTCCAGAAATTCTCTTTTATTGTATAAAAAATCCTCGCAAAGTTTCGTTCCATTCCGAGAACATTTATTTCTGCACAAAAATAACACCATGGTAGTTTTGCTGAAAACAGCATCAGGCCGGGGTTAGTTTCATTCAAATCATGCAAATTAGAGTCCAAAACAAGAGGAAAAGCGTTAGGAAAAGTAGATACATTGGAGATGTATCACCCTGCTGGCCTCGGACCGCATCCTCCAGTGGTCGTTGCTTGTTGCTAATGCTGCAAAGCAATACCCATCCCATCTTCTTGTGCGCTACAACGGGCCGCCGCCGGTAAAGTGCTTCATTGCAACACCGGGAAACCCATCGGAGAATAAATACGAGGCTATAATAATTATGCATATAAGAGATCAAAGAAGACTCAATTAATATTCATGGATAGATCTGATCATAAACTCACAATTCATCGGATCCCAACAAACACACCGCGAAAAGTCATTACCTCAAATAGATCTCCAAGAACATCGAGGAGAACATTGTATTGAGAATCAAAAAGAGAGAAGAAGCAATCTAGCTACTGCCTACGGACCCCTAGGTCTATGGTGAACTACTCACGCATCATTGGAGGAGCACCAATGGGGATGTTGAACCCCTCCTTGATCGTGTTCCCCTCGGGCAAGGTGCTGGAATATGGCTCTAGATTGGATCATGTGGTTCTGGAACTTGCAGCTGCTGGAAATGTGTTTCGACGACTCCCATAGGGTTTCTGGAATATTTGGGTATTTATAGAGCTGAGAGGCGGTGGAGAGGACCTCCATAGGCCCCACCACCCATAAGCGCGCTCAGGGGCCTCTGGCACGCCCAGATGGGTGGTGGGCACCATGAGTCTTCCCTCTGGTGCTTCCTTTGCTCCCAAGTTGTCTTCTAGGCAGAAAAAAATCTCCAAAAAATTTCATGGCATTTGGACTTCGTTTGGTACTGATATTTTGTGAAGTAAAAAACAAGCAAAAAACAGAAACTTGCACTAGGCACTATGTCAATAGGTTAGCCCCAAAAAATATAAAGTTGCTATAAATGAAGGTAAAACATAAAAGAATGATCATATAACAATATGGAACAATAAAAAATTAGAGATACGTTGGAGACGTATCACGCTCCATTGTAGGCCCAGGATTCGCCGGGAGCGCTCCATTGCAACGCCCGGAGCCGCCCGCGAGCGATGCATCCTCGGTGGTCACCCACTTGCAGCATGTGTGTCGCCTCTAGCGACTGTCGTTGCCACCGTTCAACAGCTATGACGCATTTTGGCCGTCCTTTTGCTTTGCAACAGCGGGAAGGAGCAGCGGCTATAGTATGAATGGGCAAATGATAGAGCAAAAAATTGAGGGAGGAGGACGAAGGATAGGGGGAGGAGATGAAAACGGGTGGCTGTGCCATTCACTGCATGGGGTAACCTAGATGGATAGCGGCGCATGGGCCCAATCCATGGGACGCGTGTCGATCGCTTGAGCCGGCTTACACATCGCATGGATCAGCCGGATGATACATAACGTTTTCCTAAAAGCGCACAGCTAGGCGCCGGCGTGTGATGACCCACATGTATAGGGGATAGATCGTAGTTCTTTCGATAAGTAAGAGTGTCGACTCCAACGAGGAGCTGAGGAAATGACAAGTGGTTTTCAACAAGGTAATTTCTTCAAGCACTGAAGTTGTCGGTAATAGGTAGTGTCGGGGATATACCCCACGATATGACCCAGCCGGAAGTATGACCCGGCCGGGCTTGGCGTTTTCATTGGTAACCCGCTGGAGTGGCGACTCACGAGCCTGGCGACTCACGGATGGCCCTAACGGTGGGTCATATAGAAGACTAGGCCCAAGGCCTAGAAGGCCGGCTCATGTTATGGTGGGCCAGTTTACGAGGAAAGGCATAAGGAGTTTTCCCTTAAGGGGGCAGACTAGGATTCCACTTGTAATAGACTAGTCCTAATCCTAATGGGCCAATAGCTCCTGTGCGACACATTTGAGGTGAATTGGCAAGAGTGCGACGTTGTTTGAGGGAATGGCTGTGGTGCGACAGTTTTGAGCAGGTAAATAGCCCACGCATGACATGGCTGTTAAATGGCGTTAAATTGGTCGTCAACCAAGCCCGCCCGTTTATGTTGGGACATGTGGGTCCAACTTAATTGTTCGTCAAAACAGCTGACCGTGCCGGGCCCGCCACTCTGCCCCCCTTCTTCTCCGGTGGTGGCGGATCTTGCGTTCTCGGTGGCGACGGCGGAGCCATCGTTCTCAACGGTGGCGGAGCCTTCGTCCTCAGAAAATGGTGAGTGAATTCAAACCCTAGTCGCCCTCCCGTTCCTCTCTCGGACTCGTAGATCTCAGCTCGTTTACTCTGTTTTTGCTTGCGGAATCGATAGGTTGTGAGGGGAGCCCGTGGGCATACTGAGATGGAGCCGCCAGATTCAACTTCGAATAGGTAATGCGCCTCTCCCTGATCCAATTTTGCATGAAATTAGGGGGTGGCCTCATCTGCTTTTTCTCACGGGCTCACACTGTCCGCCACTGACAGAGGGGATGCTGCCGCTCGGACCTTTGAATTGACAGTTAATTTCTTTCCATCAAAGGCAAAACTAGTTGATGGTAGCATACAGAACATTGAGAGAGACACAATTGTTAAATGGGAGGTTGAGTTTACAGAGATTGATCCACAAGTTCTACAGAACATGGGAGAGACGACAGTGAAGAAATGGGTGGAAAAAATTAGGGAGAATGTTGTTTGGGGTCCAGAGCAAGAAGTATCACTGTTGAGGTTTGATGATTGGAAAGGATAGTATCTGAATAGAAGATGGTGAACAGATTGTTGAAGAAATCGATCGGCAAAACGACTGGACAAGCAAACGGGCTAATTTTTGTGCTGAGCTCATTGATCTGAACATTTTTTTGAAGGTTGGATATGTGCCATCACAATTGGCTGTGCAGATGGTAGATGATGATTGGGCTACACAGAGGCCATTGATTCCCATGTGTACTGAACTTACAGTAATAGCCGAAGAGGGACATGTGACTAGAACTGAAACTGAAACTGCAGCAACTGTTGATTGGAATGTAGTTGAATTAGATGAGCCTACTGATTTGGTCATTGCACCAATGCCTGACATTGAGATGGCCAAACTTTTTGGCATTCCAGTCGATGACAGAGATAAGAAGGAGAGGGGTGAATCTAGTTTGCCTGCTAATGCTGATGAAGAAGCAGATGGACAGTTGATGGAACAAGCTGCAGATGAAGTAGATGATGTGCATGATGATGAGCTGGTGCATGTGTATGACAAAGAAAACCCTGTCATTGAAGTAGGCAAGTTGTTCCCAAGCATGAAGGAGTTTAGGATGTGTTTCAAGACTTATGCAGTGAAACATTAGTTTGATGCCAAGACTGTTTGGACTGATAGAAAGAAGTTTTATGCGAGGTGCAGAGGATTTGATGGTAGTGTGAAGCCTTGCAAGTGGTACATATCTGCTAGACTGCAACCTGATGGAAGTACTATCAGGGTTAACCAAATCCCCAATCAACATACTTGTATTACAAGTTCACAGAGAGTATCAACCATGACATCACAACTTTGGGTTGCAGAAAAGATCACCTCAATTTTAGCCAAAACACCAAACACTACTGCGAAGAAACTCAAAGTAGACTTGGAAAAGATGTACCCCATTAAACTGAAATATACCACAGTGTGGAAGGCAAAACAAAGGGCAATGAAAAATTTATATGGTGATTGGGCAAATACATTTAGGATGCTTTACAACTTCAAAGCAGAGGTGGAAAAGAGGTCACCGGGCAGTGTTGTGGAGATAGATACAGAGGTATCAGCCAAAGGTGAAGTCAAGTTCTCCAAGGTTTTTATGGCTTTGAAGCCTTGCATTGATGGGTTCAAAGCAGGGTGCCGTCCATATTTGAGCATAGACTCATCATTTTTGACAGGCAAGTGGAATGGTCAGTTGGCAGCATGCAATGCTCTAGATGGACACAACTGGATGTTTCCTATTGCTATTGGCTTGTTTCAGTCAGAAACACAGGCTTCATGGACATGGTTCATGATCCAGTTGAAAAGATGCCTAGGGCTAGTGTCACCTTTGGCTATACACACAGATACATGTAAGGGGCTTGAAAATTCAGTGAAAAGTGTTTTCCCACATGCTGAGCAGAGGGAGTGCTTCGGTCATTTGTGGATGAATTTGATCAAAAAATTTAGAGGAGAAGAATTTGGGCGCATGTGGCCAGCAGAAAGATCTTACACTAGACAAACACACAAATATCATCTTGATAAGATAATGGCAGCATGTGATGAGTTTGGTCCATGGCTGAACACCTACCATTCTTTGTTATGGTACAGGTCAGCATTCAACACTGCCATCAAGTGTGACCACATCAACAACAATTTGGCAGAGAGTTTCAACAACAAGGTGAAGGAGTTAAAAGATTTGCCTGTGCATGACATGGTTGACCAAATCAGGATCATGCTCATGCGGTTGTGGGAATTGAGAAGAAGGATAGGTGATTGTCTGCAAGGTGATAAGCTTCCAGCATTGGTACAACAGGTGGTCAATACGAGCAGACGTCTTTCACATTTGTTTGTTGAAAAATCTTCACCTTGGGGTGCTGAAGTTAGAGATAATAAAACTAGAAGGAGACATGTTGTTAACACTGAATTGCATGATTGCAGTTGCCTCGAGTGGCAACACACTGGTAAACCATGTGAGCATGCCATTCTCTTCTTAGCATCCCAACCGAAGATAAACATGCACCCATATTTGCATGAATATTATTCGGTAGCAAGATTCAAAGTTGCATATGCTACTCCAATTCCAGCACTTACAGATCAGTCTCAGTGGCCTGAAGTGGACGTTGAATTTTCCATGTGTCCTCCCTTGACGAAAAGAAAGGCTGGCAGGCCTAAACAGAGTAGATTCAAGGCATGGTTTGAGAAAGGTGGGAGTAGTAAGAAGGGAAATAAAGATGGAAAGCCAAAAAGGGCCCAAAAAGGTAACAACATCAGATGCAAGTTGTGCCAGGAACTTGGGCACAGAGTGGGATCTGTCAAATGCCGTTACACTCCTGATAAGCCAAAGTATGTTCTTGTTTATTAGTCTGTGTTTTGATTTGGTGCTTTTTTCCAATTACTATATCTATAACATTTTCCCAATGGCCAGGAGGAAGCGAGCAAGTCAGCCCCTTGTTGTTGAACAGTGTTGGACAACAAAAAAAGCAAGAGTCAATGGCGGTAGAAAGAAGAGAAGTGTGCCTCAGCCTGAGCAGAGTGAAGAAAATCCTGCTGCAGTCAACATTCAGACTGAAGAAACTACTCTCGAGGTTGAAACTGAACCTGAGCGTGTCGAGGTTCAGACTGAAGAAACTGCTCTCGAGGTTGAAAATGAACCTGAGCATGTCGAGGTTCAAACTGAAGAAACTGCTCTCGAGGTTGAAACTGAACCTGAGCGTGTCGAGGTTCAGACTGAAGAAACCCATGTTGAGGTACACACCGAAGAAACTAAAACTGCTGTCAACATTGAGACTGAAGACACTGATCACGAGGGTGTTGGCGAGGTGTTGAAAAGACCAGTAAAAAAACCAAGATGATCAGTGAACTTGTGTGTGTAGTTGAACCAAAAACAAGAAGTGCTAAGGCGAAGAAGGGCACGCGACGTGGTAGGAAGAGGTAGAACAGAGAACAGTTTGGAAATTTGGGGCATGTAATAATATTTGTAACTTGGTGCGTACTGGTAGTCACTATGTATCCCGTATTTCTATTCGAACTTGTTTGTTGGTACCTTGTCTAAACCAGCCAAATAAAATTCAAATTTGGGCTCAAATTTGAATTAGGGATGGGGTATTGATGTTTTAATGCTATCTAAAGTACCTCAACTGAAATATGTTTGTTTGCTGATCATTCCCGGCCCTTTTGGTAAGTTGAACTCATAGTCATGAAAAGTGTGTCTCAAATGACCTCCAAAGGTAGGGTAAACGGCCTCATATTTAAGCAAGTTTTTTTTGCACCTTGTCTAAACCAGACAAATAATTTTTCTACACATCTATTCTACCTATATAGTGTAAATCTAAAGTCTCACTATTTATTGAATTAATTTTCTTTTATTTTCTTTTTTTGGAAAAACAAGGTTTAATAGAAAATTATATATAAAACAAGTTTAAAACATGAAAATGAGAAAAGTAAGTTAAGATCTTTCTTAGTCAATCCAAAATGATGTTTTGGTGAGGTTTTCACACTTTTCATTTTCAAAACCCCACCTATACTCTCGGGTGCCCACTACTCTCTCCCTTGAACTCCATACTACATTGTTCGAGGAATGACAATTTTGTGAAGGATTTTTCGTAAAAATGTATGTAAATCATATTTATATTTTTTTCTCGTTACTATACGACATAGTAAGACTATGTGCGCAAGTTATATATTTTTTTGATTTTTTTTGAATTAGTTATGCTCAACCCTAATCAGCCAAAACCTCTCAAAACCCCTCAAAACCCCTCTCAAAACCCCTCAAAACCCATCAAAACCCCGCACACTACTGGGTTGTCGATCGTTGTGCATGGACAGTTGAGATCAGGCGCTAGGGTTAGCTACAGTGTATATCGATCCACATGAGACACGCTGATTGGTTGAATCGGTGGGGTTTGGATCAGCCTCTCTCGTTGGAGCATCAGGACCGTTCATTTGAATCCAACAACAAGAGTTGACGCGGTGCATGGACCAAGCCCACGCAGTGCCCTTTCCATCGTTGCATGCGTGCCCGTGCCCACCCGCAGCATGCATGCTCACCCGTAGAACTGCGCCCGTGCTTGCATGCATGGCCTCGACGTAGCCCTGCTCCGCCACCCCTATGGACGCAGTAAGCTGTCGCATGCCTACCATTACAACCGATGCATCGTCGCATCAAAGCATGCACCCGGCCACAATGCAGCAGCCCGATGAAGACAACCAAAAAGCCAACGCTGCATGGCGTGCTGTACATGGCATGCTCCTCTTTCAGGACGCAAAACTGGCATGGGGTATCGATGTGGGTATCGATGCAGTTCAAATGGCGTGCTGCCCGTTACAAGATGGGCAAATGAAGGCGTCCATTATTGTCACGTCTCCTATCGACCGAACGTTGCCCTCTAGCCAGGCACTAGCAAGATGTGCAAATTAATGGGCTACGGCATGAATGCACGGGCGGCACACACAGAGAACCCGGGGCAGGCGTGTCCCCTTGACCCACGACGGCACAGATGCGTGCGTGAACCCGTCCCCCTTGACCCGCGACCGGTGGCACAGAAGGATCGCAGCCCGTTTCCCACGCTCGTGTACACACTTTCATGGGGCGCCACCAAAGGCCGCCCGCCCATTAATTCTAGGGCGCCACCAAACGCCGCCCGCCCATCTTCACCGGTGAAACCACGTCGCACCTGGGCTATTTAAGCTGGGCACTATCGTCTTCCTCTCCCTCCTCATCCACACCCCATCCTCTGCCTCCTCTGCCCTCCTTCTTCCTTCTTCTCCATCAAACCCGATCGAGCCCTCGAGCCACCCCGCCACCATGCAGTACAATGGCCCCACCTACCGCTTCCCCCCAACCACGCCGGAAAGGCTCTACCCGGCCGGAGTGTATGTAGAGAGAACCCTTAGGGTTTGGGCGATCTCGAGGTGGAGGGGCAGAAGGGAGTAAACTGAGTTCTTCCTTGTGGCCGGCTTCCGCCACCTCCCCCGCGGCTCTCCTCGGATGTACCATCTTGAGGAGGTCACCACAACGGCGTTGTGGTTGGGCTCCTAACCACGTTCACTAACCCTTTCGATGCTTTCCATCTCCTCGAGCAAGTGTATTGGGTTGGTTGTGAGTTCATAGCTTTCACAACCTACAATATCTTCACCGACTTCAACGGCATCTTCCCCAACAACGGCGTCATGCACACGCTCCCGTACCCCATCAACAATAGGGGGGGAGGAGTGAAGGGCGGCGCCCGGAGGAGCGAGGGCGCCCGAGGAACGAGGTGGCCCCGGAGGAGGAGGAGAAGAAGAACCCGAAGAACCCGCGTTTGGTGCCCCCTATCTATCTAGCCTAGATCTATCGTATTAGTTTTTTTAAAGTTGTAATAGTTATGCTACTATTATTAAGTTTTATTAGTACTTTAAGTTGTAAGGCTATCATGACCCATGGAACTATGGGTATGCTACTATATAATCGTTGGGTATGCTTCTATATAATCGTTATGCTTCTATATAATCATTGGGTATGCTACTATATATATTGTGTGTTTTGTGCTATTATTTCTGGATTGCTATGGGTTGTTTTTGCTTATTATTCGTGTATTGCTATGGGTTGCTACGGGCCCGGGTTTCTACACCCCAATCACCACACACAACATCTTCAAAATATTGGCCAAACCATGGACATGCAACTAGGAGCCTGTCAGGACCCCGATCCTAAGTCACACCGATCTAGCATGTAACACATCATATCACTTTGCAGCCTCACGCATGGCATTCCCACGGGTGCCACCTTACCTGGCCCGGGACCATTTGCGCCTTTTGGCTCACGTATATGATAGTGTCGCTAGCATCCATATGACAAAGAACCCGGGCCGACATGGCTAGTCGTGAACACAAAGCGGCACTAACCCATGGGGACAGGCATACATGAATCAACTTCGAGCATGTTGGTCAACAGCGTGTGAATCCGGGCTGTAGCACTGGGCTAACAGGACTCCGGTAACCCGGGCTGTAGCAGGCTAGGCAGGACTCCGGATGTCACCGCATGACATTTCCTCGAAGGGACAGACACAGGAACGAAGTGAAACACATGCCGGCCAGTCAAGTGTCCTAAGCAGTAGTGCTGGGCTAGCAGGACTCCGGTGAACCAGGCTGTAGCGGACTACTATGGCTCAAGGAAGCACTAGACTACATTTACCCATAAGAGAGGCTGCCAAGGATAGACAACTAGATTGTCGGACCCCACACATACCAAGCATTTCAATCATACACACAATATGCTCGATATGTGTAAATACAACATGGCATCACAACAAGACTCTACAACTCAAGTATTTATTCATTAGGCTCCGAGGAGCGAGATATTACAAACATGGGTCTCATGACCCAACATTCAGAGCATACAAGTCAAGCACATGCGGAAGCTTAACATGTCTGAGTACAGACATCTACAAATGAAAAAGGCTGAGAAGCCTGACTATCTACCAGATCCTGCCGAGGGCACAAGATCGTAGCTGAGGTAACAAGCTAAACGTTGAAGTCCACGCGTAACTACTAGCGAGACTGAAGTCTCTCTGCAAAACATAAAATAAGCAAACGTGAGTACAAATCTACCCAGCAAGACTTACATCAGAACTATCTACATATGCATCGGTATCAACAAAGGGGGTGGTGGAGTTTAACTGCAGCAAGCCAGCTTTGACTCGGTGGCTATCCTGAACTACGACTGCAAGTAACTCTTTTGAGGTGCCGCACACGAGTCCACATATTCACCATACCAATACACCACTATGGATCCGCTCCCGTCTCCCAACGAGAACGTCATCCATAGCACTCACGCTTATCTTGCGCATTTTAGAGTATCCACTTTCACTTGTCTATGAACTATGCAAGGGGTCCAAGTTTCCATATCCGAGGAATCCGGCTATTCGAATAGATAATGATAACCCTGCAGGGGTGTACTTCTTCACACACGCACTCGCCACTTACCACCATGTACACGTCATGTACCTCGGCAACCTTCAAGCGGAAGCCTGGCGAGGGAGTCGGCCACGACCTGACTAACCACACAAGTCTCTAGTCCAGGTTTATCGCCTATTCGGGTTCCATCCGCAAGGAGATCCGGCCGGGGTGTCACTCATGACCCCAAACGATGTGTGCAGGGTTCCCATGCCCACCTCGACGGGTGGATCTACGCTTGGTACACCGTGCCATGGTGCCTAGTCTGTCCCAAGCCCACCTGTACCGGGTACCACTTGATAGACTACTAACACTACCTACAAACACCAGAAACTAGTTGCAACTCCTGGACAGAGATCAGGTTGATTAATAAGTCGAGAGATCTTGGAGCGCCCGGAGCCCAATGTGTGGTAGTAACTGTTCATGGATCACAAACACAGAACTCAGTTCCTGATGACGGCTGCAATGAGACAACCCACCAGGTACTCCTACATGGCCTCTCACCGCTACCTTTACCAAATCGTGTTCACACACTTAGCTCTCAACAGTAGGACATGTTCACCACATTCCAATTCATTCCCGATGGATTAGAGCCGACTCAACTCTAAGCAATAGCAGGCATGACAAACAAGCATGAATGAGTAGGCACATCAGGGCTCAAACAACTCCTACTCATGCTAGTGGGTTTCATCTATTTACTGTGGCAATGACAGGTCATGCAGAGGAAAAGGGGTTCAACTACCGCAGCATGTAACAGTTGATTCGTTGTTGTCCTAATATAGTTAAAGAGAGCAGGAGCAAGAGAGTGGAACTGTATCGGAATGAACAAGGAGGTTTTGCTTGCCTGGCACTTCTGAAGATATTATAGTTCTTCATCGGTGTCATCGAACACGTCGTCGGAACCACGTCTATCGAGAGGGGACAAATACCGGCAACAGAGAAAGAAACACAATCAATGCAATGCACAATATGATGCATGATCATGACATGGTAAAATGGGTGTGTTGGGCTAATGCAACTACAATCAGAAGGTTTTGAGCTTATTTGAATCAAGGATTCAAATACAAGCCTAAACTATGAACTCATATAAGTGCATTATCATGTTTCATCTATGCATCAAGGTTAGGTTGCTTTGACATGCATGAAACTAATACAGATGGATAGATCGGATTTTTATGATCATTTTTCATATATAAATCTTTGAATTTGGAGTTACGGTTGAATTTCTATGAATTTTTGAAGTTCAAATCATTTTCTGGATTTTCTGGTTATTTAGAATTAAACAAAATCCAGTAAATGATTTACTGCGTCAGCATGACATCACGCTGACGTCAGCAATCAACCGAGCCGGCCCCGGTCAAAACTGACAGTGGGGCCCAGGTCAACGCTGAAGTGGCGGGTCAAAGTGTTAGTTAAATTAAGCAGGGAAGAACCCTGTGGTTAATTGCGGGGTGGGGCCCGACTGTCTGTGACTCTAGGGTTTAGATTAGGAGGTGTTTAAAACCTAAATAACCTCGCCACGTCAGCACGGCCGGGGTTAGACCAGCATTTAGCCGCCGGCGGCAGCAGACGCGGCGGGCACTCGGGCAATGACTGTGGTGCCCCGTTCGCAGCGTGGCTGGGCTCGTTCGAGAGCCCAGACCAACGCGCGTCGGGCGGTGGCACCAGTCGGGCCTGGGGTGGCCGGAGGCGACAGCGAGGGGCTCGTCCACGGCGGCCGGAGCTCGGGTGAGGCGTGAGCGGCGCTGCGGTGCACGGGAGGGCGGGTTAGAGTGTGCGTTAGGCTCCTGGTGGCTTACTGAGCGCGGTTACGGGATCAGACACGGGTGGCGGCAGCGGTGGCCGCGGCTGCGCCATGGACGGCGGGAGGAAGCTCACGGCTCTGGCGAATTTGACGGCTACGTGATGCAAACGAGGTAGGGGAGAGAGGGATTCAACGCAGGAGCTCACAGCGAGGTCGTCGGTGATCTCAGCGCGCTCGGGGACGGCTTGGAGACGACGGAACATCGGTGGCGATCTCTGGCGGCAGAGGAGGAAGATGACGAGGTAGCCGGCGATGCGGGGCGCCTGGCATCACGTGGCTCTTCGTAGATGATGAGGACGATGCTGCGGTTCTACTAGGCGGGTCGGCAAGGCGAGGGAGGGCCGGTGGCCGTGGTGGCCGTGGACGGCGGCGACGAGCTGCGCCCGGTGGCTGCGTGCGAGAAACAGAGGAGGGGAGAGAGGGCGGGAGTGAGCGGGTTATGCACGGGACGTGCGTGGCATCGTCCAGAGAAGGCCAGGGCATCGAGGGCTAGCGGCAAGCAGGAGGTGGCCGGGCGTGCGCCGGCCACACGCTCGTCCTCCTGGCAAGGAGGAAGACGACAGGGGAGGGGCCAGGTGGGCTGGGCCGGCCACTTGGGCCGCCAGGTGGCTGCACAGGTGAGTTGGCCCAGGTAAGTTAGGTAAGTTTCGGTCTCTGTTTCATTTGCTTCTGTTTTGTTTTTCTTTTACTTTGCCACTGTTTTGAAATTTAAACAAATTCAGAACAGTGCCAAATATCCTCTGAATAATTTATGTTGCTAGATGGACTTTTCCAAAGGCACATAAATAATTTCAGGGCCTTTTGAAATATATTCTGTATAAAATGAATATAATCCAAAAGTCAAATACTTATCCTATATACTTAAGAAGTTCACCCCCAATACATGATTTATCTCAACATGCAAGCTGTTCACGTCACCATGGTGCCACATCACCCTTCAGTTTCCAAACAACACTCGGTTGATCTCTTTTCTGTGACCAACCACTCTCGGTCTTTCACCTAGCGCGCCCTGAAGCGAGCGGCCACCGTTTCCTCTTCCAATCACAAGCAGCCTAACCGAAGTCTAGATGCATCATATCTCACTTCCGTCGGCGTCTCATCTTCATCTCCTCCTTCCCCTAAAAGGGCGTTTTACCTCCTCTTTATTTTCCCTTTCCCTTCATCTCCCCTGTACAGTTTTACTCACGCAAACGAATCATCTCTCTGTCCTATTATTGCATCCAATTCAACAGCAGTATATAGCCAGCCATCGGATCAGCTGTTGCACAACTACCAGATCGAAAAATTCCTCACCTTCAGTAGCGAACTAGCGATGGTGATGTTGAACTGCTGATGGTGCCATTGCCACCACACACCTGCACGCAGCTGCAGCCCCGTGCTCCTATGATCACCGGTTAAACTGAGCCCCGTTGCCCATCAATAGAGCGTGTGGGTTCCGGTGGCCCGAGCCCCATGCCAAGTGCTCACCGTGATCCACACCACACAAGCCATCGTCGGCGCCATCCTCGAACATCACCTGCAGGAAAGGTGGGGGCTCTCCTTCCTCTATCTTTTCAGATCTGAGCAATTTTTCTTTTCTTTTTCGTTGCATGGATTTGAGCAATTTTTGTGATTTAGCTTTAGATTGATTCTCTGATTTGGGTGTGGTAGGAAGCCTCTTTTTTAGCAGCTCCGCTTGGTCTCCAAAAGCACCTTCTCTCCGGCAGAAAGTCCAGCCAATTTCTCTCACGTACAAACCTCTCTGATTGAAGAACAATTGGGTAAGCGTGTAAAGAGATAAGATAGATTGTGCTCATCTCTATGACCTGGTAAGTTTTGATTGGAGTTACTAGATGGTGAAAATTTCTTTTCGTTAGTTTTTTATTTTTCTTGAAGGAATAGACATATGAAACTTAGTACGTGTTATTTTACTACATGCAGCTACAGTCATCTCTCTCTCTCTCTTGCATAAACACATGTTATTTTAGTATGAATTCTCTCTTGCATAAACAAATGTTATTTTAGTATGAATTTTATTTGTATTTTTATTGCTTCCCTTGGATTGTCTGTAGAAGAAACATATGACATAGTGTTATTCATTTTCAGGTTTGTTGTTGTCTAGCAGTATTATTCCACTGTGAATAACATGAGATCGGTCTAATATCCGAGTGATACCATTGTGTGACTGGCATTGTCGTTCATCTACTCCAAGGTTCAAAATTCAAGGTTTTTTTTTCGGTTGCTAGGCATTCTGGAGGTTCCATGTTTTTTCTTCCCATAATTTGGCCTGACCACACCTTCAGGTTTACATTCATGTTTTATTTTAGTGAAGAATATAGTACACTTCCTTGGGAAGGATGTACAAGTTTGATGACAAATAAGGGCCAATAAGGGAGCTATTGTGTTTCCTGGTTTGGAGATAGTAATTTTCGTAAAAATGTAGTAAATTACAAACTTGGATGATAAAAAAATATTTTTAGAATTATTATATTTAATAAACCATTTTACTAGATTTTGTACATAGCATTACTAGCAGGTGTAGAATAAGCTATTCTACACTCACACTTAGAATAGCGTTAAGTTTTCATGCACGCATGTGTAACTAAAATGAAACAATCTTCTCTATGGCTAAGCACTTGGATATTATCTCTTCAAACCTATGCCTTAACTTGACAAATTTAATAATAAAATATAATTTTCCACGGTTGGAATATCACTAGATGATTGCTCTGGTGTTGATGACAATTCTAGCCTAAAAAGTCTAGCCTTGCTGAGAGTCAACTATGACCCCATCTGATTATCCTTTGGTTTAATTGTTAAATGTAACCTAGCACCCCTATTAATTAAGATCTAACAAAATGGAGTATATATATATTTTTCTACTCAGGAACCATGCCATTTTTACACCTTTGGATGATAAATCTCAACAAACTATACATCCATTCCTTTTCGTCTCAGCGATGCATTCTGAAGTTCTAATTAAGAAAATAGGGAGATGCTCTAAACAATGTTTCCTCACTTTTCATATTGTTCCATCCAAGGATCAAAAAAAGTTATGTGATTATTATTTCTTAGGCTAAATCCTTCTTCTATGCAGTACGACAAATTCCTGCAGCAACGCGCGGGGTATTATCTAGTTGATTTAATTACAAAGGCCCAAAATAAATATCCCTGAGACTCCAAAAATATTGGTTTGAATTTTACTTCTTGCCAATATTTTATAGCTTAACATGAACATTTTCTTGGGTTTGTTTGAAGTAATTTTTAATGTTGATCATTTTTAGAAATGATCTCTGAGGCTTTCCACTTTCCCCAATTCCCATTTAAATGGAATTTAAACATGATGCATGGATGCCACTCACTGATGCAACTAATTACAAAGCAGAATTCTAAGGTTGTGACAACTCACCCCCACTAAACAAAAATCTCGTCCCGAGATTCAAGACGTGAGGTAAGAAGACAGAGGGGCACAAGACCAACACAATCTTCATGATCCAATTGCCCTTCTCGAGGATGTTGATTCGTTCCATCATATTGATCTTGATGTCTTGCTTTGAGAACTTCATCCAACATGGCGACAAGAGAGCAAGACAAACTCACAAGAATGGATCATCGATCTTAATGAACACAAGATCAACTCACGGAATGAGACGTGGAAACATCCCTTGAGCTGAGAGGCAAGACATGCATCAGGAGCGACAGAAGAAACAATTTGACGTGGGTTTCAAATTAGCGAGGGATTTTCCCATGATTACGAAACGGGGCACCTCAGGGAAGGTGACTCGAAGAACTATTCCCCTAAGTGGCAAAAAGAATTACTTTTGATACAAGATCATTGAAATTCTTTGTACCAGCCTAAGGAATCACAAACGATCGTGTGAACGAATTCGAAGGGATGGCATACCCATACCAGAATGGATGATGTGGACTACCTTGTTGAAGACAACGCAATGGATGACTCTTGCTTATCACCGGAAATGGATGGGACCATGACAGGACCACGTTTGAAAATGATCCTAAACAGTAATTGCTGAGGTGCAAGCTAGGAACAAAATGCAAATGCTGGGAATGATTCTGGTAACTGGGAATAACTCAACGAGGGTGATTCCACCGTTTGAATGGTTATAGCTTAACCGAAGAAACTAAGAGCACAAGAATACCTAGGAAGCAACTTCTAGAATAAGTCGCACGAGATCCTCATGGAGAAAATGGTCAAATAGTTCAATCAAGATACTACAATGATAGATCTTCCGGCTAGGTGTGTCGGCCAGACATCAACCTTGTCGGGACCTACATAATAGATCTTGGAAAAGTTCCAACCATCATATCCGCCTGAGATTCAGATCTGGTTGGTAACGGAATATTTCAGACAGCCTGACTGGAAAAGAAAGTTTGCAACACAAATCGACGAGATGACGTTGCGAGATTCTCAGGAAATGAACTACGATAGCAAGCTCCAAAACATGAGCTGGTTCTGCTACAAACATGTGAACATGCTGCCCAAGACAAGCATGACCACGTAGTAGTCTTATAATAAAACACTACCGAGTTCAGGTGGGGAACCATCATCGAGGATAACGGAATCTTGTACAAATCCGTCTGGTACCTTCAGGACTAGCACTTAGAAATTATTATCCTCGAACAAATCAGCCAGTGGCTTGGTGTGCTAGGAACACATATGGAGTGGAGGCAGCCAACCTATCAAACCATAGAGTACTTCACACATATGCATGACTAACTTGGGATGATTCCAGAGGAAGCAAAAACAAGATTTCTCGAATCCACGGCGGCAACTCGCACCAAATGCACATGAATTCGAGGAAGTCACTTCTTTCATCCAAACATATACCTCATGAGCGGGACATGAAGGCATTGTTTACAAAGTTTTCAACACTAGCTTAATGTTCATCATGAATCATGGATAAGACAAAATGCTGCTGATGGGCTCAACAACAACTCATCGGAACTTCCATATCACTGGACTTCCACCATCATGTGAACACGGTGATAGCATTGGTCAGACCAGAAGAGGTAATGGTGTATGCTCGAGGGATCAACCACAAGTAAAACAACATTACGAACATCGCTGGTTCTGATTTGACTTGACGATAGCCCACACTCAAGTCAAAGTTTTGACAAGGCAATAGATCCAACAACTGATCACGAGGACCAATTGGTGAAGATATCATCTTTCTTCAACACACACACACACACAAGGATATCCCTTAGTGATGAACTAAGTGGATTAAGCTTTTATCTTCCAACTCTCCAAATTGTTGTTTAGCTCAACCAACTCGCTCAGGGTATCCAACACAGATTCTTGGAGAAAGGGTGGTTCACAAGAAACCAACTTGATCATGAGCTCAACATAACAGTCAAGGGACAACCTGGTAATACTTCCGAGAAGATATTCGGAAAATCACGAACCACCGATATGTCTCTAGGCTCGAGATCAATCTTGCCTTTCAGAGCAAGACGATATGATCAAATAAGCAAGGGATTGAATAATCCTCACTCCTCGATGGAAGAGTGCACCAGAAATAAGGACTAGGTAGCACGTTCAATCTTAGGATGATGATTTAATAACCAACACGCTAAGAATGAGAATATTGTCCATTAACTACCAAGCAACACGGTTGCTAGGAGTATTGATTTCACACATCATGGTTCACTTGTCGGCATTCCGGTTGTGACAACACGGGACCGAGGAATGAAAAATGATGGCAAGAAGTATCACTGCGTCAAGAGTGCATAAGAGATGGTGCAATTCTCATGACAATCCTGACATAAAGGGGGTAATACTACAGGATAGAACAGAGCAAAAGCTGGATTGTCATTTTGATCTGCGGAATACAACTACTTTGACCCAATCCTAGAAATGGACGAGGTACTGGATTTTGTTTCTCCTAGACTCCTAGTCATTCCGGAATAGAATGGCTTGACAGACCACAAGAATAAGAGGTATCGATGAGCATGAATGCAAGACATGCTCTTAACTATCAAATGATAGACGGAGATCATGATACAACTATAGAGAGGGACAACTCAGAGGAACATATAAATTTCTGAGTTGTGGATGCATAGATTAGTATGTCGAACCAAGTTCAACATATTTCTTCCGGATAACCCATGCAAAGAAGGTAGAACTGGCAGAATCACAATTATGGATGGAGAACTCCTCAAGAGTACTCTGATTGTGATATTTTGGTACAAAGAACTTCTGCCACAAGCGGTTCGTAGTATCTGGAAGAAGTAACTACCACGTACCTCGAGGACTAATGCAATGGTTACTAATATCCTAAAGGAGCTAGCAGCACACTACTAGGAAAAAGGCTATAGATAGGATGGACACTAATGGCTCACTGTACATGTGGTGCGCCATTAGTCAATACTAATGGCGCACCATGTGTCGGTGCGCCATTAGTGTGCAAATACTAATGGCGCACCACATCCCACGGTGCGCCATTAGTAAAAAAAAAATTTTTTTTCAAAACTACTAATGGCGCATGAGGGAGTCCTGGATTAGGGGGTGTTCGGATGGCCGAACTATACCTTCAGCCGGACGCCAGGACTATGAAGATACCAAGTTGAAGACTTCGTCCCGTGTCCGGAAGGATCTTTTCTTGGCGTGGAAGGCAAGCTAGGTGTGCGGATATTCAAGATCTCCTACCAATGTAACCGACTCTGTGTAACCCTAACCCTATCCGGTGTCTATATAAACCGGAGGGTTGTAGTCCGTAGAACAACCATCATCATACACAATCATACCATAGGCTAGCTTCTAGGGTTTAGCCTCCTTGATCTCGTGGTAGATCTACTCTTGTACTACCCATATCATCAATATTAATCTAGCAGGAGTAGGGTTTTACCTCGATCGAGAGGGCCCGAACCTGGGTAAAATAAAGTGTCCCTTGTCTCCTGTTACCATCCGACCTTGACGCACAATTCGGGACCCCCTACCCGAGATCCGCCGGTTTAGACACCGACATTAGTGCTTTCATTGAGAGTTCCTCTGTGTCGTCGCTTTTTAGGCCCGATGGCTCCTTTGATCATCAACAACGATGAGGTCCAGGGCGAGACTTTCCTCCCCAGACAGATCTTCGTCTTCGGCGGCTTCGCTCTGTGGGCCAATTCGCTTGGTCACCTGGAGCAGATCGAAAGCTACGCCCCTGGCCATCAAGTCAGGTTTGGAAGCTTAAACTACACGGCGGATATCCATGGAGACTTGATCTTTGACGGATTCGAGCCACAGCCAAGCGCGCCGCACTATCTCGAGGGGCATGATATAGCTCTGCCTCCGAACAGTGCCCTGGAGGCCGCACACGCTCCGGCCCCGATCCTCAACTCGGGGCCTGTTGCGTACTCTGAGGATGAACGGTTGGACGTCACCTCGGGGGCTGCGATCTCAAAGGCGATCGAGCCGAACGCTAGCCCCGCAATCCGCATGGCCCAGGACTCCGAGGAGCCAGACTCTTTTCCGAACTCCGAGCCTTCCGCGCCCCTGCCGATCGAATCTGATTGGGCGCCTGTAATGGAGTTCACCGCCACGGACATCTTTCAGTGCTCACCTTTTGGTGATATTCTGAATTCTCTCAAGTCTCTCTCTTTATCAGGAGAGCCTAGGTCGGACTATGGCCTGCGAGGTTGGGATTCGGACGACGAAGAAATTCAAAGCCCACCCACCACCCACTTAATAGCCACTATCGATGACTTAACCGACATGCTTGACTTCGGCTCCGAAGACTTCGATGGTATGGACGACGAAGGAGGAGACGAACAAGAACCAGCACCTGTAGGGCGCTGGACCGCCACCTCGTCATACGATATATACATGGTGGATGCTCCAAAGGATGGAGATGGCGAGGGAACTGCGGAGGACGGCACCTCGAAAAAGCCGCCAAAACGCCGGCGCCAACGGCGCCGCTCTAAATCCCACCACAGCAGAAACGGTGATTCCGGCACGGGAGATAATACTACCCCGGACAGCGCCGACGAACACCAAAACCAGCAAGATTCGGCGCAGGAAGATGAAAAAGCCAGCCCTCACGAGAGAGCGGCAGAGCAGGAGGTCGAGGATGATAATTACATGCCTCCCTTCGAAGACGAGGCAAGCCTCGGCGACGATGAATTCGTCGTACCGTCAGACCCAGCTGAACAAGAGCGCTTTCAACGCAGGCTTCTAGCCACGGCGAACAGCCTAAAGAAAAAGCAGCAACAGCTTAGAGCTGATCAAGATTTGCTAGCTGACAGAGGGACTGAAGTCCTTGCGGCCGAAGAGCATGAACTCAAGCGCCCCTCCAAAAATTATCCTAAGCGCAGGCCACTACCCCAGTCAGAGGAGGAAGCTCATGACATGGCAGACCGGCCACCTCGCGGCCGCGACAAAGAGGCCTGTCGAACCTCTAAACAAGCCACGCCCGGAGCCGTTCAAATAAGGCACGGGAAAACGAGCCAGACCTGCGAGACGTACTGGAGGATAAAGCAAGGCAAACAAGATCGATCTACGGATCGCGCGGACGCCCGACGACACGTGTTGACCTTCACTCCGGACACAGTAAATCCGGCCGGGCCGAACACAACAGGCACAGATCTTCCGAACTGCGTCGTGACATAGCCCAGTATAGAGGCGCCGCACACCCACTATGCTTCACAGATGAAGTAATGGAACATAGAATCCCAGAGGGTTTCAAACCCGTCAATATCGAGTCGTATGATGGTACGACAGATCCAGCAGTATGGATTGAGGACTATCTCCTTCACATCCACATGGCACGTGGCGATGACTTGCACGCCATCAAATATTTGCCCCTTAAGCTCAAGGGACCAGCCCGGCACTGGCTCAATAGCCTCCCAGCAGACTCAATCGGTTCTTGGGAGGACCTGGAGGCCGCATTCCTCGAAAACTTCCAGGGGACCTATGTGCGGCCACCGGACGCCGACGACCTAAGCCACATAATCCAGCAGCCAAAAGAATCGGCCAGGCAATTCTGGACACGGGTCCTAACAAAGAAAAATCAGATAGTCGATTGTCCGGATGCAGAAGCCCTAGCAGCTTTCAAATATAACATCCGCGATGAATGGCTTGCCCGGCACCTGGGACAGGAAAAGCCGAAATCCATGGCAGCCCTCATGACACTCATGACCCGCTTTTGTGCGGGCGAAGATAGCTGGCTGGCTCGCAGCAACAACTTATCGAAGAAGCACGGTAATTCGGATACCAAGGATAAAAGTGGCAGCTCACGCCGGAATAAGCAAAAGCGCCACATCAGCAGCGACAGCAATGAGGATACGGCAGTAAATGCCGGATTCAGAGGCTATAAATCCGGTCAGCGGAAAAAGCCATTTAAAAAGAATACCCAGGGCCCGTCCAGTTTGGACCGAATACTCGATCGCTCGTGCCAGATTCACGGCACCCCCGAAAGGCCAGCCAATCATACCAACAGGGACTGTTGGGTGTTCAAGCAGGCAGGCAAGTTAAGAGCCGAACACAAAGACAAGGGGCTGAATAGCGATGACGAGGAGGAGCCTAGGCCGCCGAACAACAATGGACAGAAAGGGTTTCCCCCACAAATGCGGACGGTGAACATGATATACGCAACACACATTCCCAAGCGGGAGAGGAAGCGTGCGCTACGGGACGTATACGTGATGGAGCCAGCCGCCCCAAAGTTCAACCCATGGTCCTCTTGCCCGATCACCTTCGATCGGAGGGACCGCCCCACTAGCATCCGTCACGGCGGTTTCGCCGCATTGGTTCTTGACCCAATCGTGGACAGATTTCACCTCACAGGAGTCCTCATGGACGGCAGCAGTAGCCTGAACCTGCTTTATCAGGATACAGTGCGGAAAATGGGCATAGATCCTTCAAGGATCAAGCCTACAAGGACGACCTTTAAAGGCGTCATCCCAGGTGTAGAGGCCAATTGCACAGGCTCGATAACACTTGATGTGGTCTTCGGATCTCCGGATAACTTCCGAAGCGAAGAGTTAATATTCGATATAGTCCCGTTCCGCAGTGGCTATCATGCCCTGCTTGGACGAACAGCATTCGCTAAATTCAATGCGGTGCCGCACTACGCATATCTCAAGCTCAAGATGCCAGGCCCTCGAGGAGTAATCACGGTCAGCGGAAACACCGAACGCTCCATCCGTACAGAGGAGCACACGGCGGCTCTCGCGGCGGAAGTACAAAACAGCCTCTCAAGGCAACACTCCAGTCCGGCCGTTAAAAAACCGGACAATGCAAAGCGCGACCGGAGTAACCTGCAACAAGACCGTTTGGCACGTTCGGAGCAAGCGTAGCAATTCGGCCCCAACCCCAGCCGTCGCACCATAACGGAGCCAGTACCTAGAGCACACAATAATGCCCTTAAAATTCCATGGGCACAGGGGGAGGGGCACATTAAACGGCATGCCTAAAATACGGCGTCAAATGTACTAGGGGCTGCCGCACTTCTTTTACTTTCAGGACTCCATACTCTGAATACCTGTCCGGCAGTGTTGCCGCACAGACGATGCAAGACCCAGGAAAGCAGACAAAGCTACGCCGCACTCCGAAATTCTCAGGTGGTCTCTATTTCGAGCGATATATCTGTTTCTAAACTTCGCGGCCTGCGCCTGGTCAGGACATGTTAAATAGTCTAATATCTTTTTTTATCGCACTACTTGTATCGTCCGGCTTTGATAAATAGCCTCCTTATAAATAATGCATAGCTTTTTGTCTACCTTTTGCATTATCCTTATATATATATATATATATATATATATATATATATATATATATATATATATGTTTATTAAATAACATGATCGCACCCGTACACCATGGTACGTCAAACCACGCCAGGGGCTTCATTACCCTTCTATCTGGTTGTGAGAAGTCCGTACACTTTCACAAGTGTGGCACCCCGAACTTATAGCACTATATGCATCGGCTCCGAGTCATGATTTTGGTCACATGTTGGGTTTGCCCGACTCCTATGTTTTGGTGCCTTACGTTCCGCTATATCGGCTAAGGTAGCACTAGGAGAACCACTGCGATTGTGCCCCAGTTCAGGTGGGTTGAGCACCTCAGTGGAGAAAGCTAAAACAGACTGTCATGATAAGGCGTGAGACCGGTCGCTGTTCGAGAAGTTTTCAAGTCCTTAAAGGCTTATGCCGCTTTGAGAGAGGAGCTGGTTATGTTCGGCCAAAGGCGTGGATAGCGCCCCGAATTCGGCCTTCCGAACTAGGGGCTTCGCCGAAATTTAAAATTATAACGTTCTATGGCTAAGTGAGAGTGTTCAAGCATTATAGTCGTTGCCTGGTTCGCTGTGTTGAGCGCCTCCCTCGAAGGACCCAACTATGGGAACAAGAGCCCTCAGGTTTATCCCGAACACCCCAGCACTAGTGGCATGGGGGCAGAAGCCAACGACTGGCCATCTCTCAATTTTTTGATAAACGGACGCACAGAAAATAATATTTTAAACTCAATAAGCATTGCTTAGCGCATATAAACAAGTTTTTAGCGCACAGGATACAAACGAGCAAGTTCATTCAAATATTACATCTTTAGTACATTCATCCACGACAAGGCGGGATCCGGCAAGAACTTCCTTGTAGTAGTTCTCGGGCTTGCGATGCTCCTTCCCCTGCGGCGGCCCGTCCTTCACCAGCTTTTCTCCGTCCAGCTTCCCCCAGTGTACCCTTACTCGGGCAAGGGCCCTCCGGGCACCTTCAATGCAGACAGAGCGCTTGATGACATCAAGCCGTGGACAGGCCTCCATCAGCCGCCGCACAAGCCCGAAATAGCTCCCAGGCAGGGCCTCTCCAGGCCACAGCCGAACTAGTAAGCCCTTCATGGCCTGTTCGGCCGCCTTGTGGAGCTCGGCCAGCTGTTTCAGCTGATCGCTCAAGGGCACAGGGTGTCTGGCCTCAGAATACTGACACCAGAACACACTCTCCGTCGAGCTGCCCTCTTCAGCTCGGTAGAACGCGGCGGCGTCGGATGCGCTGCGGGGAAGATCGAAGAACGCCCCTGGAGAACTCCGGATTCGGGTAAGTAATAGGTACTTTACTTTTATATTCCTACTTTGCATTGAGAATGCCTTACCCGCTGCTATCTTTTTCACATCCTCCAACTCTTGGAGGGCCTTCTGGGCTTCGGCCCTGGCACTCTTGGCGGTCTCAATGGCCGAGGCGAGCTCGGATGCTTGCGTTTTCGCCTCAAGCTCCAAACCCTCATGTTTTTTCATGAGAGCTTGCAGCTCTTGCTGCACCTCGCCAGCTTGGACCCCAAGTCTTTCTCGCTCGGCGCGCCCCTCGTCCGTTTTCTTCTCGGCCTCAGCCAGCGCCTGCTTCAGGGTTGTCACCTCGGCTGTGGCCCCTACAATAAGCAGCACAATCCTGTTATCTCTTTTTGCAATCAAGCCTCTCTATAGGCACCTTTTCTTTCCCTTTTAGGGTATTTCTTACCTTCTTTCTCCTCGAGCTGCCGTTTGGCAAGGCCGAGCTCTTGCTCGGACCGCCCGATGTCCTTTTTAAGGACTTCCACCTGCGCAGTCAGTGCGGCGGTGGAAAGCAGCGAAGCCTGCATACGCATATTTGACTTTTTTATTAGACTCCTGCGAAAATTATTAGATCCTCTATTCGGCTTTTCTTTCCGAACACCGAACAGAGCATCAGGGGCTACTGTCTATGCGGTAAATACTTTGACATATTTTTACTTACCTCAAAGCCTGTTAGAAGGCTAGCGCAAGCTTCATTCAATCCGCTCTTGGCGGACTGAACCCTTCGGAGTACCGTACTCATAACAGTACGGTGCTCCTCATCAATGGCGGCGCCCTTAAGCACCTCCACCAGATTGTCCGGCACCTTCGGTTGGACGGAGGCCGCCGGCTCAGATGCCTTACTCCTCTTGGAAGGGGTTCGCCCACAGCGGACCGAGACTATCGAGTCCGGCGCGGTGTCCGGCACAAAGCCGGACTTGGAGCCCTGAGGGGTTTCGTCCCCTTCACTCCTGGGGTCCGGAGGATTGCCTTGTGGCTCCTCCAGGACCACCTCCTCCTGCCTCGGAGCTTGTTGCGACGCCACTTCGGCGTCATCTGCAGTGCGGGGGGAGACAGCGGGCGGAATTGAGTTCATGTCCGACGAATCCAGGGAGCCGCTCGACGAATTGACGAGATCGGCCCGGGGCGGGCTGCATAAAGCACAGGCGATATTAGGAAAAGCCGCACATTAAAAGAATATCATGAGTCACTCTGGTATGCAAACACTTACGATTTCGCCGGACGCTTGGTTCTGTATGGCAGCTGCACTCCGCCCTCTTCGGCGTCGAGGGAGTAGTCCGGCGGAGGGGTCTTCCTTTTCCTCGACCCCTCGGCCTCCCCCGTTGGGGCGGCCTTCTTCTTCTTTGCTCCCCTCGCTGGAGGGGGAGAGCTTCCTTGTTCCTCCTCGTTTTCACGAGAGGAGGGCGTTGCGGACTCATCAGATGACGAGTCCGACACCACCATGTTGCGGGAACTCTTTCGAGTCCCGGTGGTTTTCTTCTTCTTGACCTTCCTCTCCGGCACCACGTAAGGTGCCGGAGCTAGCAGCTTCTCCAAGAGAGCTGGGGCTTGGTCTTCGGGCAGAGGAGCCGGACAGTTGATTGGTCCGGCTATCTCCAGCCAAGCCTGTCAAAGGTAAAAGGGGGGTTTAGATCCCGCATAGAGATAATCTATGAAGAAGAGCTTAACAAACCTGTCAAAGGTATAGATAGCTCACCTCGCCGGCGATACGCTGCGAGCTGTATCCGCGGTCCTCGGAGGCGGATGTGGGGGACTCGGCGCCTTTGGTTAGCACCTTCCAGACGTCTTCATACGTCGTGTCGAAGAGCGTACTGAGGGTCTGGTGCTGCGCTGGGTCGAATTCCCATAATGTAAAATCCCGTTCTTGGCACGGGAGGATCAGGCGAACGAGCATGACATGGACTACATTGGCAATCCGGATTGGCTTGTCCACCAGGGACTGGATGCATGTTTGCAACCCAGTCACTTCTTCCTCGTTGCCCCACGACAGGCCTGTCTCTTTCCAGGACATGAGCCGTGTGGGGGGTCCGGATCTGAACTCAGGGGCCGCGATCCATTTCGGATCGCGGGGCTCGGTGATGTAAAACCACCCTGCCTGCCACCCCTTCAGGGACTCCACGAGGGAGCCAGCGAACCAGAGGACGTTGGCTATTTTGCCAACCATAGCGCCTCCGCACTCCGCCAGGGTGCCGGACACCACCTTGGGCTTGACGTTGAAGGTCATGAGCCAGAGGCCGAAGTGGGGGCGGACGCGGAGGAAGGCCTCACACACGACGATAAACGCCAAGATGTTGAGGACAAAGTTCGGGGCCAGATCATGAAAATCTAGGCCGTAGTAGAACATGAGCCCCCGGACAAATTGGTGAAGTGGAAAGCCCAGTCCGTGGAGGAAATGGGGGAGGAAAACCACCCTCTCATGGGGCCTTGGGGTAGGAAGAAGCTGCCCCTTATCAGGAAGCCGATGCGGGATATCCTTGGATAAGTATCTGGCTTTCCTTAGCTTTTTGACTTGAGCCTCCGTTACGGAGGAGACCATCCACTTGCCCCCGCTCCGGACATTGCTGGAGAAGGTTGAGGGAGGGAGAGCGGACTTGGGCGCTAGAGCTTGAGTGCGCAAGAGATGGATGGGCAAAGGAGGAAGAAGGCGTAGGTAAGAAAAGCGGATTCTTATCCCCTTATATAGGCGGATGCGGTTATGCGTCCCCACCTACCTAATAAAACTCACTTGCCCTTCAAGCGTCGTGGTAAATGGCGCGGTTGGGTTACCCACGTCCGTATTAATGAGAATACCGCTAAAGGGGGGCACATGATCTCTGCTTCGACAAGACGTGCCAAGGAAACCGCCTCGCTAAACGAGCTGAGGAAAACAATTTATGTAGGAGGCTTGGCCGCAGTGTTATGACGCACTGCGGGATACGTCAACAGATTTGATTTGTGTTAATATTATTCTCTGTATGGCAGTATGTGGAAACTTGTTTTGCAGAGCCGGACACTATACTTGGTGTTTACAATCTTTTTGAAGAACTTGGAGGAGGAACCCGCCTTGCAATGCCGAAGACAATCTGTGCGCCGGACTCGTCGTCATTGAAGCCTGGTTCAGGGGCTACTGAGGGAGTCCTGGATTACGGGGTGTTCGGATGGCCGAACTATACCTTCAGCCGGACTCCAGGACTATGAAGATACCAAGTTGAAGACTTCGTCCCGTGTTCGGAAGGATCTTTTCTTGGCGTGGAAGGAAAGCTAGGTGTGCGGATATTCAAGATTTCCTACCAATATAACCGACTCTGTGTATTCCTAACCCTATCCGGTGTCTATATAAACCGGAGGGTTGTAGTCCGTAGAACAACCATCATCATACACAATCATACCGTAGGCTAGCTTCTAGGGTTTAGCCTCCTTGATCTCGTGGTAGATCTACTCTTGTACTAGCCATATCATCAATATTAATCTAGCAGGAGTAGGGTTTTGACACCAACAACGCACCGTGAGAGTGGTGCGCCATTACTAACTTGACATAGTAATGGCGCACCACACCCACCATGCGCCATTAGTAGTTTTGAAAAAAAAATAAAAAAACAAAAAAAAATTGTTAGTAATGGCGCACCGTGAGAGTGGTGCGCCATTACTAACAAAACATAGTAATGGCGCACCACACCCACACGTGCGCCATTGCTAAGTTTTTTTTCTTTTTTTCTTTTCAAAACTAGTAATGGCGCACCGTGGGTGTGGTGCGCCATTACTAGTTTAACTAGTAATGGAGCACCACCCCACGGTTCGCCATTACTAAATTGGCCCAAAAGTTCCCGAATGCACCCCCCCCCCCCCCGCGGTGGAGCGCCTTTTCAGTTTTAAAAAAATAAAAGAAAATGATAAAATGTCAAAAAAATAAAAGAAAATAAGTTTCCCATGTGAAATGTGGTCTAGTTGTTGGGAAAATTTACAAATATGAATTTCGACTTTATTTGCAAAATCTCTCTGAAAATTTGTAAAATGGCCATAACTTTTGCATACGAAATCGGATTAAAAAGTTTTTTATATGAAAAATCATCTTCTCGAGAATTTACATCCAAATTTGGAGAAAGGGTGGTTCACAAGAAAACAACTTGATCATAACCTCAACATAACAGTCAGGGGACAACCTGGTAATACTTCCGAGAAGATATTCGGAAAATCACGAACCACCGATATGTCTCTAGGCTCGAGATCAATCTTGCCTTTCAGAGCAAGACGATATGATCAAATAAGCAAGGGATTGAATAATCCTCACTCCTCGATCGAAGAGTGCACCAGAAATAAGGACTAGGTAGCACGTTCAATTTAGGATGATGATTTAATAACCAACACGCTAAGAATGAGAATATTGTCCATTAACTACCAAGCTACACGGTTGCTAGGAGTATTGATTTCACACATCATGGTTCACTTGTCGGCATTCCGGTTGTGACAACACGGGACTGAGGAATGAAAAATGATGGCAAGAAGTATAACTGTGTCAAGACTGCATAAGAGATGGTGCAATTCTCATGACAATCCTGACATAAAGGGGGTAATACTCCAGGATAGAACAGAGCAAAAGCTGGATTGTCATTTTGATCTGCGGAATACAACTACTTTGACCCAATCCTAGGAATGGACGAGGTACTGTATTTTGTTTCTCCTAGACTCCTAGTCATTCCGGAATAGAATGGCTTGACAGACCACAAGAATAAGAGGTATCGATGAGCATGAATGCAAGACATGCTCTTAACTATCAAATGATAGACGGAGATCATGATACAACTATAGAGAGGGACAACTCAAAGGAACATATAACTTTCTGAGTTGTGGATGCATAGATTAGTATGTCGAACCAAGTTCAACATATTTCTTCCGGATAACCCATGCAAAGAAGGTAGAACTGGCAGAATCACAATTATGGATGGAGAACTCCTCAAGAGTACTCTGATTGTGATATTTTGGCACAAAGAACTTCTGCCACAAGCGGTTCGTATTATCTGGAAGAAGTAACTACAACGGACCTCGAGGACTAATGCAAAGGTTACTAATACCCTAAAGGAGCTAGCAGCACACTACTAGGAAAAGGGCTATAGATAGGATGGACACTAATGACGCACTGTACATGTGGTGCGCCATTGGTAAATACTAATGGCGCACCATGTGTCGGTGCGCCATTAGTGTGCAAATACTAATGGTGCACCACATCCCACGGTGCGCCATTAGTAATTTTTTTTTAATTTTTTCAAAACTACTAATGGCGCACCGTGAGAGTGGTGCGCCATTACTAAGTTGACATAGTAATGGTGCACCACACCCACAGGTGCGCCATTACTAATTTTTTTTTCTTTTCAAAACTAGTAATGGCGCACCGTGAGTGTGGTGCGCCATTTCTAGTTTAACTAGTAATGGCGCACCACCCCACGGTGCGCCATTACTAACATGGCCCAAAAGTTCCCGAATGCACCCCCCTGGTGGACCGCCTTTTCAGTTTTAAAAAAAATAAATGAAAATGATAAAAATGTCAATAAAATAAAATAAAATAAGTTTCCCATGTGAAATGTGGTCTAGTTGTTGGGAAAATATACAAATATGAATTTCGACTTTATTTGCAAAATCTCAGTGAAAATTTGTAAAATGGCCATAACTTTTGCATACGAACTCGGATTAAAAAGTTTTTTATATGAAAAGTCATCTAGTCGAGAAGTTACATCCAAATTTGGAGAAAGGGTGGTTCACAAGAAACAAACTTGATCATGATCTCAACATAACAGTCAGGGGACAACCTGGTAATACTTCCGAGAAGATATTCTGAAAATCACGAACCACCGATATGTCTCTAGGCTCGAGATCAATCTTGCCTTTCAGAGCAAGACGATATGATCAAATAAGCAAGGGATTGAATAATCCTCACTCCTCGATCGAAGAGTGCACCAGAAATAAGGACTAGTTAGCATGTTCAATCTTAGGATGATGATTTAATAACCAACACGCTAAGAATGAGAATATTGTCCATTAGCTACCAAGCAACACGGTTGCTAGGAGTATTGATTTCACACATCATGGTTCACTTGTCGGCATTCCGGTTGTGACAACACGGGACCGAGGAATGAAAAATGATGGCAAGAAGTATCACTGCGTCAAGAGTGCATAAGAGATGGTGCAATTCTCATGACATTCCTGACATAAAGGAGGTAATACTCCAGGATAGAACAGAGCAAAAGCTGGATTGTCATTTTGATCTGTGGAATACAACTACTTTGACCCAATCCTAGAAATGGATGAGGTACTGGATTTTGTTTCTCCTAGACTCCTAGTCACTCCGGAATAGAATGGCTTGAGAGACCACAAGAATAAGAGGTATCGATGAGCATGAATGCAAGACATGCTCTTAACTATCAAATGATAGACGGAGATCATGATACAACTATAGAGAGGGACAACTCAAAGGAACATATAACTTTCTGAGTTGTGGATGCATAGATTAGTATGTCGAACCAAGTTCAACATAGTTCTTCCGGATAACCCATGCAAAGAAGGTAGAACTGGCAGAATCACAATTATGGATGGAGAACTCCTCAAGAGTACTCTGATTGTGATATGTTGGTACAAAGAACTTATGCCACAAGCGGTTCGTAGTATCTGGAAGAAGTAACTACCACGGACCTCGAGGACTAATGCAAAGGTTACTAATATCCTAAAGGAGCTAGCAGCACACTACTAGGAAAAGGGCTATAGATAGGATGGACACTAATTTCGCACTGTACACGTGGTGCGCTATTAGTAAATACTAATGGCGCACCATGTGTCGGTGCGCCATTAGTGTGCAAATACTAATGGCGCACCACATCCCACGGTGCGCCATTAGTAAATTTTTTTTTCAAAACTACTAATGGCGCACCGTGAGAGTGGTGCACCATTACTAACTTGACATAGTAATGGCGCACCGTGAGAGTGGTGCGCCATTACTAGTTTAACTAGTAATGGCGCACCACCCCACGGTCCGCCATTACTAACTTGGCCCAAAAGTTCCCGAATGCACCCCCCCTGTGGACCGCCTTTTCAGTTTTAAAAAAATAAAAGAAAATGATAAAAATGTCAAAAAAAATAAAATAAAATAAGTTTCCCATGTGAAATGTGGTCTAGTTGTTGGGAAAATTTACAAATATGAATTTCGACTTTATTTGCAAAATCTCTCTGAAAATTTGTAAAATGGCCATAACTTTTGCATACGAACACGGATTAAAAAGTTTTTTATATGAAAAATCATCTACTCGAGAAGTTACATCCAAATTTGGACAAAGGGTGGTTCACAAGAAATCAACTTGATCATGAGCTCAACATAACAGTCAGGGGACAACCTGGTAATACTTCCGAGAAGATATTCGGAAAATCACGAACCACCGATATGTCTCTAGGCTCGAGATTAATCTTGCCTTTCAGAGCAAGACGTTATGATCAAATAAGCAAGGGATTGAATAATCCTCACTCCTCGATCGTAGAGTGCACCAGAAATAAGGACTAGGTAGCACGTTCAATTTAGGATGATGATTTAATAACCAACACGCTAAGAATGAGAATATTGTCCATTAACTACCAAGCTACACGGTTGCTAGGAGTATTGATTTCACACATCATGGTTCACTTGTCGGCATTCCGGTTGTGACAACACGGGACTGAGGAATGAAAAATGATGGCAAGAAGTATCACTGCGTCAAGACTGCATAAGAGATGGTGCAATTCTCATGACAATCCTGACATAAAGGGGGTAATACTCCAGGATAGAACAGAGCAAAAGCTGGATTGCCATTTTGATCTGCGGAATACAACTAATTTGACCCAATCCTAGGAATGGACGAGGTACTGTATTTTGTTTCTCCTAGACTCCTAGTCATTCCGGAATAGAATGGCTTGACAGACCACAAGAATAAGAGGTATCGATGAGCATGAATGCAAGACATGCTCTTAACTATCAAATGATAGACGGAGATCATGATACAACTATAGAGAGGGACAACTCAAAGGAACATATAACTTTCTGAGTTGTGGATGCATAGATTAGTATGTCGAACCAAGTTCAACATATTTCTTCCGGATAACCCATGCAAAGAAGGTAGAACTGGCAGAATCACAATTATGGATGGAGAACTCCTCAAGAGTACTCTGATTGTGATATTTTGGCACAAAGAACTTCTGCCACAAGCGGTTCGTATTATCTGGAAGAAGTAACTACAACGGACCTCGAGGACTAATGCAAAGGTTACTAATACCCTAAAGGAGCTAGCAGCACACTACTAGGAAAAGGGCTATAGATAGGATGGACACTAATGACGCACTGTACATGTGGTGCGCCATTGGTAAATACTAATGGCGCACCATGTGTCGGTGCGCCATTAGTGTGCAAATACTAATGGTGCACCACATCCCACGGTGCGCCATTAGTAAATTTTTTTTAATTTTTTCAAAACTACTAATGGCGCACCGTGAGAGTGGTGCGCCATTACTAAGTTGACATAGTAATGGCGCACCACACCCACAGGTGCGCCATTACTAATTTTTTTTTCTTTTCAAAACTAGTAATGGCGCACCGTGAGTGTGGTGCGCCATTTCTAGTTTAACTAGTAATGGCGCACCACCCCACGGTGCGCCATTACTAACATGGCCCAAAAGTTCCCGAATGCACCCCCCTGGTGGACCGCCTTTTCAGTTTTAAAAAAAATAAATGAAAATGATAAAAATGTCAAAAAAATAAAATAAAATAAGTTTCCCATGTGAAATGTGGTCTAGTTGTTGGGAAAATATACAAATATGAATTTCGACTTTATTTGCAAAATCTCAGTGAAAATTTGTAAAATGGCCATAACTTTTGCATACGAACTCGGATTAAAAAGTTTTTTATATGAAAAGTCATCTAGTCGAGAAGTTACATCCAAATTTGGAGAAAGGGTGGTTCACAAGAAACAAACTTGATCATGATCTCAACATAACAGTCAGGGGACAACCTGGTAATACTTCCGAGAAGATATTCTGAAAATCACGAACCACCGATATGTCTCTAGGCTCGAGATCAATCTTGCCTTTCAGAGCAAGACGATATGATCAAATAAGCAAGGGATTGAATAATCCTCACTCCTCGATCGAAGAGTGCACCAGAAATAAGGACTAGTTAGCACGTTCAATCTTAGGATGATGATTTAATAACCAACACGCTAAGAATGAGAATATTGTCCATTAGCTACCAAGCAACACGGTTGCTAGGAGTATTGATTTCACACATCATGGTTCACTTGTCGGCATTCCGGTTGTGACAACACGGGACCGAGGAATGAAAAATGATGGCAAGAAGTATCACTGCGTCAAGAGTGCATAAGAGATGGTGCAATTCTCATGACATTCCTGACATAAAGGAGGTAATACTCCAGGATAGAACAGAGCAAAAGCTGGATTGTCATTTTGATCTGTGGAATACAACTACTTTGACCCAATCCTAGAAATGGATGAGGTACTGGATTTTGTTTCTCCTAGACTCCTAGTCACTCCGGAATAGAATGGCTTGAGAGACCACAAGAATAAGAGGTATCGATGAGCATGAATGCAAGACATGCTCTTAACTATCAAATGATAGACGGAGATCATGATACAACTATAGAGAGGGACAACTCAAAGGAACATATAACTTTCTGAGTTGTGGATGCATAGATTAGTATGTCGAACCAAGTTCAACATAGTTCTTCCGGATAACCCATGCAAAGAAGGTAGAACTGGCAGAATCACAATTATGGATGGAGAACTCCTCAAGAGTACTCTGATTGTGATATGTTGGTACAAAGAACTTATGCCACAAGCGGTTCGTAGTATCTGGAAGAAGTAACTACCACGGACCTCGAGGACTAATGCAAAGGTTACTAATATCCTAAAGGAGCTAGCAGCACACTACTAGGAAAAGGGCTATAGATAGGATGGACACTAATTTCGCACTGTACACGTGGTGCGCTATTAGTAAATACTAATGGCGCACCATGTGTCGGTGCGCCATTAGTGTGCAAATACTAATGGCGCACCACATCCCACGGTGCGCCATTAGTAAATTTTTTTTTCAAAACTACTAATGGCGCACCGTGAGAGTGGTGCACCATTACTAACTTGACATAGTAATGGCGCACCGTGCGTAATGGCGCACCGTGAGAGTGGTGCGCCATTACTAGTTTAACTAGTAATGGCGCACCACCCCACGGTCCGCCATTACTAACTTGGCCCAAAAGTTCCCGAATGCACCCCCCGTGTGGACCGCCTTTTCAGTTTTAAAAAAATAAAAGAAAATGATAAAAATGTCAAAAAAAATAAAATAAAATAAGTTTCCCATGTGAAATGTGGTCTAGTTGTTGGGAAAATTTACAAATATGAATTTCGACTTTATTTGCAAAATCTCTCTGAAAATTTGTAAAATGGCCATAACTTTTGCATACGAACACGGATTAAAAAGTTTTTTATATGAAAAATCATCTACTCGAGAAGTTACATCCAAATTTGGACAAAGGGTGGTTCACAAGAAATCAACTTGATCATGAGCTCAACATAACAGTCAGGGGACAACCTGGTAATACTTCCGAGAAGATATTCGGAAAATCACGAACCACCGATATGTCTCTAGGCTCGAGATTAATCTTGCCTTTCAGAGCAAGACGTTATGATCAAATAAGCAAGGGATTGAATAATCCTCACTCCTCGATCGTAGAGTGCACCAGAAATAAGGACTAGGTAGCACGTTCAATTTAGGATGATGATTTAATAACCAACACGCTAAGAATGAGAATATTGTCCATTAACTACCAAGCTACACGGTTGCTAGGAGTATTGATTTCACACATCATGGTTCACTTGTCGGCATTCCGGTTGTGACAACACGGGACTGAGGAATGAAAAATGATGGCAAGAAGTATCACTGCGTCAAGACTGCATAAGAGATGGTGCAATTCTCATGACAATCCTGACATAAAGGGGGTAATACTCCAGGATAGAACAGAGCAAAAGCTGGATTGCCATTTTGATCTGCGGAATACAACTACTTTGACCCAATCCTAGAAATGGATGAGGTACTGGATTTTGTTTCTCCTAGACTCCTAGTCATTCGGAATAGAATGGCTTGATAGACCACAAGAATAAGAGGTATCGATGAGCATGAATGCAAGACATGCTCTTAACTATCAAATGATAGACGGAGATCATGATACAACTATAGAGAGGGACAACTCAAAGGAACATATAACTTTCTGAGTTGTGGATGCATATATTAGTATGTCGAACCAAGTTCAACATATTTCTTCCGGATAACCCATGCAAAGAAGGTAGAACTGGCAGAATCACAATTATGGATGGAGAACTCCTCAAGAGTACTCTGATTGTGATATTTTGGCACAAAGAACTTCTGCCACAAGCGGTTCGTATTATCTGGAAGAAGTAACTACAACGGACCTCGAGGACTAATGCAAAGGTTACTAATACCCTAAAGGAGCTAGCAGCACACTACTAGGAAAAGGGCTATAGATAGGATGGACACTAATGACGCACTGTACATGTGGTGCGCCATTGGTAAATACTAATGGCGCACCATGTGTCGGTGCGCCATTAGTGTGCAAATACTAATGGTGCACCACATCCCACGGTGCGCCATTAGTAAATTTTTTTTAATTTTTTCAAAACTACTAATGGCGCACCGCGAGAGTGGTGCGCCATTACTAACTTGACATAGTAATGGCGCACCACACCCACAGGTGCGCCATTACTAATTTTTTTTTCTTTTCAAAACTAGTAATGGCGCACCGTGAGTGTGGTGCGCCATTTCTAGTTTAACTAGTAATGGCGCACCACCCCACGGTGCGCCATTACTAACATGGCCCAAAAGTTCCCGAATGCACCCCCCTGGTGGACCGCCTTTTCAGTTTTAAAAAAAATAAATGAAAATGATAAAAATGTCAAAAAAATAAAATAAAATAAGTTTCCCATGTGAAATGTGGTCTAGTTGTTGGGAAAATATACAAATATGAATTTCGACTTTATTTGCAAAATCTCAGTGAAAATTTGTAAAATGGCCATAACTTTTGCATACGAACTCGGATTAAAAAGTTTTTTATATGAAAAGTCATCTAGTCGAGAAGTTACATCCAAATTTGGAGAAAGGGTGGTTCACAAGAAACAAACTTGATCATGATCTCAACATAACAGTCAGGGGACAACCTGGTAATACTTCCGAGAAGATATTCTGAAAATCACGAACCACCGATATGTCTCTAGGCTCGAGATCAATCTTGCCTTTCAGAGCAAGACGATATGATCAAATAAGCAAGGGATTGAATAATCCTCACTCCTCGATCGAAGAGTGCACCAGAAATAAGGACTAGTTAGCACGTTCAATCTTAGGATGATGATTTAATAACCAACACGCTAAGAATGAGAATATTGTCCATTAGCTACCAAGCAACACGGTTGCTAGGAGTATTGATTTCACACATCATGGTTCACTTGTCGGCATTCCGGTTGTGACAACACGGGACCGAGGAATGAAAAATGATGGCAAGAAGTATCACTGCGTCAAGAGTGCATAAGAGATGGTGCAATTCTCATGACATTCCTGACATAAAGGAGGTAATACTCCAGGATAGAACAGAGCAAAAGCTGGATTGTCATTTTGATCTGTGGAATACAACTACTTTGACCCAATCCTAGAAATGGATGAGGTACTGGATTTTGTTTCTCCTAGACTCCTAGTCACTCCGGAATAGAATGGCTTGAGAGACCACAAGAATAAGAGGTATCGATGAGCATGAATGCAAGACATGCTCTTAACTATCAAATGATAGACGGAGATCATGATACAACTATAGAGAGGGACAACTCAAAGGAACATATAACTTTCTGAGTTGTGGATGCATAGATTAGTATGTCGAACCAAGTTCAACATATTTCTTCCGGATAACCCATGCAAAGAAGGTAGAACTGGCAGAATCACAATTATGGATGGAGAACTCCTCAAGAGTACTCTGATTGTGATATGTTGGTACAAAGAACTTATGCCACAAGCGGTTCGTAGTATCTGGAAGAAGTAACTACCACGGACCTCGAGGACTAATGCAAAGGTTACTAATATCCTAAAGGAGCTAGCAGCACACTACTAGGAAAAGGGCTATAGATAGGATGGACACTAATTTCGCACTGTACACGTGGTGCGCTATTAGTAAATACTAATGGCGCACCATGTGTCGGTGCGCCATTAGTGTGCAAATACTAATGGCGCACCACATCCCACGGTGCGCCATTAGTAATTTTTTTTTTCAAAACTACTAATGGCGCACCGTGAGAGTGGTGCACCATTACTAACTTGACATAGTAATGGCGCACCGTGCGTAATGGCGCACCGTGAGAGTGGTGCGCCATTACTAGTTTAACTAGTAATGGCGCACCACCCCACGGTCCGCCATTACTAACTTGGCCCAAAAGTTCCCGAATGCACCCCCCCTGTGGACCGCCTTTTCAGTTTTAAAAAAATAAAAGAAAATGATAAAAATGTCAAAAAAAATAAAATAAAATAAGTTTCCCATGTGAAATGTGGTCTAGTTGTTGGGAAAATTTACAAATATGAATTTCGACTTTATTTGCAAAATCTCTCTGAAAATTTGTAAAATGGCCATAACTTTTGCATACGAACACGGATTAAAAAGTTTTTTATATGAAAAATCATCTACTCGAGAAGTTACATCCAAATTTGGACAAAGGGTGGTTCACAAGAAATCAACTTGATCATGAGCTCAACATAACAGTCAGGGGACAACCTGGTAATACTTCCGAGAAGATATTCGGAAAATCACGAACCACCGATATGTCTCTAGGCTCGAGATTAATCTTGCCTTTCAAAGCAAGACGTTATGATCAAATAAGCAAGGGATTGAATAATCCTCACTCCTCGATCGTAGAGTGCACCAGAAATAAGGACTAGGTAGCACGTTCAATTTAGGATGATGATTTAATAACCAACACGCTAAGAATGAGAATATTGTCCATTAACTACCAAGCTACACGGTTGCTAGGAGTATTGATTTCACACATCATGGTTCACTTGTCGGCATTCCGGTTGTGACAACACGGGACTGAGGAATGAAAAATGATGGCAAGAAGTATCACTGCGTCAAGACTGCATAAGAGATGGTGCAATTCTCATGACAATCCTGACATAAAGGGGGTAATACTCCAGGATAGAACAGAGCAAAAGCTGGATTGCCATTTTGATCTGCGGAATACAACTACTTTGACCCAATCCTAGAAATGGATGAGGTACTGGATTTTGTTTCTCCTAGACTCCTAGTCATTCGGAATAGAATGGCTTGATAGACCACAAGAATAAGAGGTATCGATGAGCATGAATGCAAGACATGCTCTTAACTATCAAATGATAGACGGAGATCATGATACAACTATAGAGAGGGACAACTCAAAGGAACATATAACTTTCTGAGTTGTGGATGCATATATTAGTATGTCGAACCAAGTTCAACATATTTCTTCCGGATAACCCATGCAAAGAAGGTAGAACTGGCAGAATCACAATTATGGATGGAGAACTCCTCAAGAGTACTCTGATTGTGATATTTTGGCACAAAGAACTTCTGCCACAAGCGGTTCGTATTATCTGGAAGAAGTAACTACCACGGACCTCGAGGACTAATGCAAAGGTTACTAATACCCTAAAGGAGCTAGCAGCACACTACTAGGAAAAGGGCTATAGATAGGATGGACACTAATGACGCACTGTACATGTGGTGTGCCATTGGTAAATACTAATGGCGCACCATGTGTCGGTGCGCCATTAGTGTGCAAATACTAATGGCGCACGACATCCCACGGTGCGCCATTAGTAAATTTTTTTAATTTTTTCAAAACTACTAATGGCGCACCGCGAGAGTGGTGCGCCATTACTAACTTGACATAGTAATGGCGCACCACACCCACAGGTGCGCCATTACTAAGTTTTTTTCTTTTCAAAACTAGTAATGGCGCACCGTGAGTGTGGTGCGCCATTTCTAGTTTAACTAGTAATGGCGCACCACCCCACGGTGCGCCATTACTAACATGGCCCAAAAGTTCCCGAATGCACCCCCCTGGTGGACCACCTTTTCAATTTAAAAAAAATAAATGAAAATGATAAAAATGTAAAAAAAATAAAATAAAATAAGTTTCCCATGTGAAATGTGGTCTAGTTGTTGGGAAAATATACAAATATGAATTTCGACTTTATTTGCAAAATCTCACTGAAAATTTGTAAAATGGCCATAACTTTTGCATACGAACTCGAATTAAAAAGTTTTTTATATGAAAAGTCATCTACTCGAGAAGTTACATCCAAATTTGGAGAAAGGGTGGTTCACAAGAAACCAACTTGATCATGATCTCAACATAACAGTCAGGGGACAACCTGGTAATACTTCCGAGAAGATATTCGGAAAATCATGAACCACCGATATGTCTCTAGGCTCGAGATCAATCTTGCCTTTCAGAGCAAGACGATATGATCAAATAAGCATGGGATTGAATAATCCTCACTCCTTGATCGAAGAGTGCACCAGAAATAAGGACTAGTTAGCACGTTCAATCTTAGGATGGTGATTTAATAACCAACACGCTAAGAATGAGAATATTGTCCATTAGCTACCAAGCAACACGGTTGCTAGGAGTATTGATTTCACACATCATGGTTCACTTGTCGGCATTCCGGTTGTGACAACACGGGACCGAGGAATGAAAAATGATGGCAAGAAGTATCACTGCGTCAAGAGTGCATAAGAGATGGTGCAATTCTCATGACAATCCTGACATAAAGGAGGTAATACTCCAGGATAGAACAGAGCAAAAGCTGGATTGTCATTTTGATCTGCGGAATACAACTACTTTGACCCAATCCTAGAAATGGACGAGGTACTGGATTTTGTTTCTCCTAGACTCCTAGTCATTCCGGAATAGAATGGCTTGATAGACCACAAGAATAAGAGGTATCGATGAGCATGAATGCAAGACATGCTCTTAACTATCAAATGATAGACGGAGATCATGATACAATTATAGAGAGGGACAACTCAAAGGAACATATAACTTTCTGAGTTGTGGATGCATAGATTAGTATGTCGAACCAAGTTCAACATATTTCTTCCGGATAACCCATGCAAAGAAGGTAGAACTGGCAGAATCACAATTATGGATGGAGAACTCCTAAAGAGTACTCTGATTGTGATATGTTGGTACAAAGAACTTATGACACAAGCGGTTCGTAGTATCTGGAAGAAGTAACTACCACGGACCTCGAGGACTAATGCAAAGGTTACTAATATCCTAAAGGAGCTAGCAGCACACTACTAGGAAAAGGGCTATAGATAGGATGGACACTAATGGCGCACTGTACATGTGGTGCGCCATTAGTAAATACTAATGGCGCACCATGTGTCGGTGCGCCATTAGTGTGCAAATACCAATGGCGCACCACATCCCACGGTGGGCCATTAGTAAAAAAAAATTTAAATTTTTTCAAAACTACTAATGGCGCACCGTGAGAGTGGTGCGCCATGACTAACTTGACATAGTAATGGTGCACCACACCCACCGTGCGCCATTAGTAGTTTCGAAAAAAAAAATTGTTAGTAATGGCGCACCATGAGAGTGGTGCGCCATTACTAACTTGACATGGTAATGGCGCACCACACCCACAGGTGCGCCATTACTAAGTTTTTTTTCTTTTCAAAACTAGTAATGGCGCACCGTGGGTTAACTAGTAATGGCGCACCACCCCACGGTGCTCCATTACTAACTTGGCCCAAAAGTTCCCGAATGCACCCCCCCCCCCCCCGCGTGGACCGCCTTTTCAATTTTAAAAAAAATAAAAGAAAATGATGAAAATGTCAAAAAAATAACAGAAAATAAGTTTCCCAAGTAAAATGTGGCGTAGTTGTTGGGAAAATTTACAAATATGAATTTCGACTTTATTTGCAAAATCTCTCTGAAAATTTGTAAAATGGCCATAACTTTTGCATACGAACTCGGATTAAAAAGTTTTTTATATGAAAAATCATCTACTCGAGAAGTTACATCCAAATTTGGAGAAAGGGTGGTTCACAAGAAACCAACTTGATCATGATCTCAACATAACAGTCAGGGGACAACCTGGTAATACTTCCGAGAAGATATTCGGAAAATCACGAACCACCGATATGTCTCTAGGCTCAAGATTAATCTTGCCTTTCAGAGCAAGACAATTTGATCAAATAAGCAAGGGATTGAATAATCCTCACTGCTCGATCGAAGAGTGCACCAGAAATAAGGACTAGGTAGCACGTTCAATTTGGGATGATGATTTAATAACAACACGCTAAGAATAAGAATATTGTCCATCAACTACCAAGCAACATGGTTGCTAGGAGTATTGATTTCACACATCATGGTTCACTTGTCGGCATTCCGGTTGTGACAACACGGGACCGAGGAATGAAAAATGATGGCAAGAAGTATCACTGCGTCAAGAGTGCATAAGAGATGGTGCAATTCTCATCACAATCCTGACATAAAGGGGGTAATACTCCAGGATAGAACAGAGCAAAAGCTGGATTGTCATTTTGATCTGTGGAATACAACTACTTTGACCCAATCCTAGAAATGGACGAGGTACTGGATTTTGTTTCTCCTAGACTCCTAGTCATTCCAGAATAGAATGGCTTGACAGACCACAAGAATAAGAGGTATCGATTAGCATGAATGCAAGACATGCTCTTAACTATCAAATGATAGACGGAGATCATGATACAACTATAGAGAGGGACAACTCAAAGGAACATATAACTTTCTGAGTTGTGGATGCATGGATTAGTATGTCGAACCAAGTTCAACATATTTCTTCCGGATAACCCATGCAAAGAAGGTAGAACTGGCAGAATCACAATTATGGATGGAGAACTCCTCAAGAGTACTCTGATTGTGATATTTTGGTACAAAGAACTTCTGGCACAAGAGGTTCATAGTATCTGGAAGAAGTAACTACCACGGACCTCGAGGACTAATGCAAAGGTTACTAATATCCTAAAGGAGCTAGCAGCACACTACTAGGAAAAGGGCTATAGATAAGATGGACACTAATGGCGCACCATGTGTCGGTGCGCCATTAGTGTGCAAATACTAATGGCGCAACACATCCCACGGTGCGCCATTAGTAAATTTTTTTTATTTTTTCAAAACTACTAATGGCGCACTGTGAGAGTGGTGCGCCATGACTAACTTGACATAGTAATGGCGCACCACACCCACCGTGCGCCATTAGTAGTTTCGAAAAAAAATAAAAAAAATAAAAAAAAATTGTTAGTAATGGCGCACCGTGAGAGTGGTGCGCCATTACTAACTTGACATGGTAATGGCGCACCACACCCACATGTGCGCCATTACTAAGTTTTTTTTCTTTTCAAAACTAGTAATGGCGCACCGTGGGTGTGGTGCGCCATTACTAGTTTAACTAGTAATGGCGCACCACCCCACGGTGCGCCATTACTAACTTGGCCCAAAAGTTCCCGAATGCACCCCCCCCCGGTGGACCGCCTTTTCAGTTTTAAAAAAAAAGAAAATGATAAAAATGTCAAAAAAATAAAAGATAATAAGTTTCCCATGTGAAATGTGGTGTAGTTGTTGGGAAAATTTACAAATATGAATTTCGACTTTATTTGCAAAATCTCTCTGAAAATTTGTAAAATGGCCATAACTTTTGCATACGAACTCGGATTAAAAAGTTTTTTATATGAAAAATCATCTACTCGAGAAGTTACATCCAAATTTGGAGAAAGGGTGGTTCACAAGAAACCAACTTCATCATGATCTCAACATAACAGTCAGGGGACAACCTGGTAATACTTCCGAGAAGATATTCGGAAAATCACGAACCACCGATATGTCTCTAGGCTCGAGATTAATCTTGCCTTTCAGAGCAAGACGATATGATCAAATAATCAAGGGATTGAATAATCCTCACTCCTCGATCGAAGAGTGCACCAGAAATAAGGACTAGGTAGCACGTTCAATCTTAGGATGATGATTTAATAACCAACACGCTAAGAATGAGAATATTGTCCATCAACTACCAAGCAACACGGTTGCTAGGAGTATTGATTTCACACATCATGGTTCACTTGTCGGCATTCCGGTTGTGACAACACGGGACCGAGGAATGAAAAACGATGGCAAGAAGTATCACTGCGTCAAGAGTGCATAAGAGATGGTGCAATTCTCATCACAATCCTGACATAAAGGGGGTAATACTCCAGGATAGAACAGAGCAAAAGCTGGATTGTCATTTTGATCTGCGGAATACAACTACTTTGACCCAATCCTAGAAATGGACGAGGTACTGGATTTTGTTTCTCCTAGACTCCTAGTCATTCCGGAATAGAATGGCTTGACAGACCACAAGAATAAGAGGTATCGATTAGCATGAATGCAAGACATGCTCTTAACTATCAAATGATAGACGGAGATCATGATACAACTATAGAGAGGGACAACTCAAAGGAACATATAACTTTCTGAGTTGTGGATGCATGGATTAGTATGTCGAACCAAGTTCAACATATTTCTTCCGGATAACCCATGCAAAGAAGGTAGAACTGGCAGAATCACAATTATGGATGGAGAACTCCTCAAGAGTACTCTGATTGTGATATTTTGGTACAAAGAACTTCTGCCACAAGAGGTTCATAGTATCTGGAAGAAGTAACTACCACGGACCTCGAGGACTAATGCAAAGGTTACTAATATCCTAAAGGAGCTAGCAGCACACTACTAGGAAAAGGGCTATAGATAAGATGGACACTAATGGCGCACCATGTGTCGGTGCGCCATTAGTGTGCAAATACTAATAGCGCAACACATCCCACGGTGCGCCATTAGTAAATTTTTATTATTTTTTCAAAACTACTAATGGCGCACTGTGAGAGTGGTGCGCCATGACTAACTTGACATAGTAATGGCGCACCACACCCACCGTGCGCCATTAGTAGTTTCGAAAAAAAATAAAAAAAATAAAAAAAATTGTTAGTAATGGCGCACCGTGAGAGTGGTGCGCCATTACTAACTTGACATGGTAATGGCGCACCACACCCACATGTGCGCCATTACTAAGTTTTTTTTCTTTTCAAAACTAGTAATGGCGCACCGTGGGTGTGGTGCGCCATTACTAGTTTAACTAGTAATGGCGCACCACCCCACGGTGCGCCATTACTAACTTGGCCCAAAAGTTCCCGAATGCACCCCCCCCCCCGGTGGACCGCCTTTTCAGTTTTTTAAAAAAAGAAAATGATAAAACTGTCAAAAAAATAAAAGATAATAAGTTTCCCATGTGAAATGTGGTGTAGTTGTTGGGAAAATTTACAAATATGAATTTCGACTTTATTTGCAAAATCTCTCTGAAAATTTGTAAAATGGCCATAACTTTTGCATACGAACTCGGATTAAAAAGTTTTTTATATGAAAAATCATCTACTCGAGAAGTTACATCCAAATTTGGAGAAAGGGTGGTTCACAAGAAACCAACTTCATCATGATCTCAACATAACAGTCAGGGGACAACCTGGTAATACTTCCGAGAAGATATTCGGAAAATCACGAACCACCGATATGTCTCTAGGCTCGAGATTAATCTTGCCTTTCAGAGCAAGACGATATGATCAAATAATCAAGGGATTGAATAATCCTCACTCCTCGATCGAAGAGTGCACCAGAAATAAGGACTAGGTAGCACGTTCAATCTTAGGATGATGATTTAATAACCAACACGCTAAGAATGAGAATATTGTCCATCAACTACCAAGCAACACGGTTGCTAGGAGTATTGATTTCACACATCATGGTTCACTTGTCGGCATTCCGGTTGTGACAACACGGGACCGAGGAATGAAAAACGATGGCAAGAAGTATCACTGCGTCAAGAGTGCATAAGAGATGGTGCAATTCTCATCACAATCCTGACATAAAGGGGGTAATACTCCAGGATAGAACAGAGCAAAAGCTGGATTGTCATTTTGATCTGCGGAATACAACTACTTTGACCCAATCCTAGAAATGGACGAGGTACTGGATTTTGTTTCTCCTAGACTCCTAGTCATTCCGTAATAGAATGGCTTGACAGACCACAAGAATAAGAGGTATCGATTAGCATGAATGCAAGACATGCTCTTAACTATCAAATGATAGACGGAGATCATGATACAACTATAGAGAGGGACAACTCAAAGGAACATATAACTTTCTGAGTTGTGGATGCATAGATTAGTATGTCGAACCAAGTTCAACATATTTCTTCCGGATAACCCATGCAAAGAAGGTAGAACTGGCAGAATCACAATTATGGATGGAGAACTCCTCAAGAGTACTCTGATTGTGATATTTTGGTACAAAGAACTTCTGCCACAAGCGGTTCGTAGTATATGGAAGAAGTAACTACCACGGACCTCGAGGACTAATGCAAAGGTTACTAATATCCTAAAGGAGCTAGCAGCACACTACTAGGAAAAGGGCTATAGATAGGATGGACAATAATTTCGCACTATACACGTGGTGCGCTATTAGTAAATACTAATGGCGCACCATGTGTCGGTGCGCCATTAGTGTGCAAATACTAATGGCACAACACATCCCACGGTGCGCCATTAGTAAAAAAAAATTTAAATTTTTTCAAAACTACTAATGGCGCACCGTGAGAGTGGTGCGCCATGACTAACTTGACATAGTAATGGCGCACCACACCCACCGTGCGCCATTAGTAGTTTCGAAAAAAAAATTGTTAGTAATGGCGCACCGTGAGAGTGGTGCGCCATTACTAACTTGACATGGTAATGGCGCACCACACCCACAGGTGTGCCATTACTAAGTTTTTTTTCTTTTCAAAACTAGTAATGGCGCACCATGGGTTAACTAGTAATGGCGCACCACCCCACGGTGCTCCATTACTAACTTGGCCCAAAAGTTCCCGAAAGCACCCCCCCCCCCCCCCCGCGTGGACCGCCTTTTCAATTTTAAAAAAAATAAAAGAAAATGATGAAAATGTCCAAAAAATAACAGAAAATAAGTTTCCCATGTAAAATGTGGCGTAGTTGTTGGGAAAATTTACAAATATGAATTTCGACTTTATTTGCAAAATCTCTCTGAAAATTTGTAAAATGGCCATAACTTTTGCATACGAACTCGGATTAAAAAGTTTTTTATATGAAAAATCATCTACTCGAGAAGTTACATCCAAATTTGGAGAAAGGGTGGTTCACAAGAAACCAACTTGATCATGATCTCAACATAACAGTCAAGGGACAACCTGTTAATACTTCCGAGAAGATATTCGGAAAATCACGAACCACCGATATGTCTCTAGGCTCGAGATTAATCTTGCCTTTCAGAGCAAGACGATATGATCAAATAATCAAGGGATTGAATAATCCTCACTCCTCGATCGAAGAGTGCACCAGAAATAAGGACTAGGTAGCACGTTCAATCTTAGGATGATGATTTAATAACCAACACGCTAAGAATGAGAATATTGTCCATCAACTACCAAGCAACACGGTTGCTAGGAGTATTGATTTCACACATCATGGTTCACTTGTCGGCATTCCGGTTGTGACAACACGGGACCGAGGAATGAAAAACGATGGCAAGAAGTATCACTGCGTCAAGAGTGCATAAGAGATGGTGCAATTCTCATCACAATCCTGACATAAAGGGGGTAATACTCCAGGATAGAACAGAGCAAAAGCTGGATTGTCATTTTGATCTGCGGAATACAACTACTTTGACCCAATCCTAGAAATGGACGAGGTACTGGATTTTGTTTCTCCAAGACTCCTAGTCATTCCGTAATAGAATGGCTTGACAGACCACAAGAATAAGAGGTATCGATTAGCATGAATGCAAGACATGCTCTTAACTATCAAATGATAGACGGAGATCATGATACAACTATAGAGAGGGACAACTCAAAGGAACATATAACTTTCTGAGTTGTGGATGCATAGATTAGTATGTCGAACCAAGTTCAACATATTTCTTCCGGATAACCCATGCAAAGAAGGTAGAACTGGCAGAATCACAATTATGGATGGAGAACTCCTCAAGAGTACTCTGATTGTGATATTTTGGTACAAAGAACTTCTGCCACAAGAGGTTCGTAGTATATGGAAGAAGTAACTACCACGGACCTCGAGGACTAATGCAAAGGTTACTAATATCCTAAAGGAGCTAGCAGCACACTACTAGGAAAAGGGCTATAGATAAGATGGACACTAATGGCGCACCATGTGTCGGTGCGCCATTAGTGTGCAAATACTAATGGCGCAACACATCCCACGGTGCGCCATTAGTGTGCTTGGGCTGGAGTAGTGTGAGGATGGGTGACCTTTTGGGAAGTTTGACCACGAAGTGCGATTTGACCTAAGATTAAGCATAATGACACCAGATTAAGCCATAGTGACCTGAGATTAAGAAAATCACGAATTTTTTTTAAAAAAATTGAAAACAAAATGTTATTAATGGCGCACTTCTATGTGGTGCGCCATTAGTATACCAGATACTAATGGCGCACTTCTATGTGGTGCGCCATTAGTATACCAGATACTAATGGCGCACTTCTATGTGGTGCACCATTAGTATACCAGATACTAATGGCGCACCGTGGGCTATACTAATGGCGCACTGCGTGGTGCGCCATTAGTATACCAGATACTAATGGCGCGCCAGTGGTGCGCCATTAGAAAAAAATACTAGTGGCGTGCTACTAATGACGCACCGGTAGTGCGCCATTAGTAGGCAAAACCGGTGCACCATTAGTAGGCCTTTTTCTAGTAGTGGCACTATCAACATGAGGTAAGTAGGGTGAATCTCGGGTTCGAAACCCAGGAGTAGAATACCTACTACTAAGTAGCATCACGGGATGCTTTCGAGAATGATGGCCAGAATCATCACACTTGGGATACAAAGCATTGCTAGATTACTGGGTGGTTCTCTAGGACACCTAGGGTCATAATAATAGCTCCAACATATATGGCAAGGAGTACCTCAACAGACGATTAGTGTGCTTATTCTGACCAAAAGAACATCGGGAACAGGAAGGAAGAATTTGCGAATGCATCAGATAGATTAGAAACCTGGGATGACTGGGATAGCATAACGATTGTAAATGCTCAAAATGATTTGAGACATCCTGCAAAATGGTGGCATAACCACTCAACATCACAATATCAAGGTTCTGAGGCCAGCTATGAACATATGGAAGTAGTAGGAACTGAACTGAGGCTTGAACTCAACAATCCTAGGAAACTACGGTTTAGTAACACGTCATCCTGAGAGATAGAAGAGAAGCCTAGTTCTTAATCCCCATAGAAAGGAAGAGGATGACTCAGATCAGAAGGCCATGAGGTATAAGGAGTAAAAAGAGCCTTACGTTCCCTTCCACAATCAATTCCCTTATATAACTAAAGCATTTCTAGACTCAACTTCGACCAGTTTGGCTTGGTAATCCTACAGGCAGTCAGGCTCTTATACCAATGCTGTCAGGACCCCGATCCTAAGTCACACCGATCTAGCATGTAACACATCATATCACTTTGCGGCCTCACGCACAGTATTCCCACGGGTGCCACCTTACCTGGCCCGGGACCGTTTGCGCCTTTTGGCTCACGTATATGATAGTGTCGCTAGCATCCATATGACAAAGAACCCGGGACGACATGGTTAGTCGTGAACCCAAAGCGGCACTAACTCATGGGGACAGGCATACATGAATCAACTTCGAGCATGTCGGTCAATAGCGTGTGAATCCGGGCTGTAGCACTGGGCTAACAGGACTCCGGTAACCCGGGCTGTAGCAGGCTAGGCAGGTCTCCGGATGTCACCGCGTGACATTTCCCCGAAGGGACAGACACAACAACGAAGTGAAACACATGCCGGCTAGTCAAGTGTCCTGAGCAGTAGTGCTGGGCTAGCAGGAGTCCGGTGAACCGGCTGTAGCGGACTACTATGGCTCAAGGGCTAGCAGGAGTCCTGACTTGTTGGGGAACGTTGCAGAAAATTATAATTTTTCCTACGGTTTCACCAAGATCCATCTAGGAGTTCATCTAGCAACGAGTATTCAGATTAGATAGCATCTACATACCACTTTGTAGATCGCAACGGAAGCGTTCGAGTGAACGTGGATGAGGTAGTCGTACTTGCCGTGATCCAATTCACCGATGATCTAGTACCGAACGGACGGCACCTCCGCGTTCAACACACGTACGGGACGGGAGACGTCTCCTCCTTCTTGATCCAGCAAGGGGGAAGGAGAGGTTGAGGAAGATCCAGCACGACGGTGTGGTGGTGGATGCAGTAGAACTCCGGCAGGGCGTCGCTAAGCAACTACGGGAGGAGGAGGAGGTGTTGCAGGGAGGAGGGAGGAGCCAGGGCATAGGGTGCGGCCACACCTCCCTCCCCTCCCTTTATATAGGCGCATGAGAGGGGGGGAGGGCGCAGCCTTGCCCCTTCCTCCAAGGAAGGGGTGCGGCCAAAGGGGGGGAGGAGTCCATCCTCCCCAAGGCACCTCGGAGGTGCCTTCCCCTCTTTGGACTCTCCCCTCTCCAAGTCTCCTTGGCGCATGGGCCCTTGGGGCTGGTGCCCTTGGCCCATGTAGGCCAGGGCGCACCCCCTATAGCCCATGTGGCCCCCCAGGGCAGGTGGACCCCCCCGGTGGACCCCCGGGACCCCTCCGGTGGTCCCGGTACAATACCGATAACACCGAAACTTGTCCCGATGGCCAAAGTAGCACTTCCTATATATAATTCTTTACCTACGGACCATTCCGGAACTCCTCGTGACGTCCGGGATCTCATCCGGGACTCCGAACAACATTCGGGTTACTGCCCATACATATCTTCACAACCCTAGCGTCACCGAACCTTAAGTGTGTAGACCCTACGGGTTCGGGAGACATGCAGACATGACCGAGACGGCTCTCGGGCAATAACCAACAGCGGGATCTGGATACCCATGTTGGCTCCCACATGATCCACGATGATCTCATCGGATAAACCACGATGTCGAGGATTCAATTAATCCCGTATACGATTCCCTTTGTCAATCGGTATTTTACTTGCCCGAGATTCGATCGTCGGTATCCCAATACCTCGTTCAATCTCGTTATCGGCAAGTCACTTTTCTCATTACCGTAATGCATGATCCCGTGATCAAACACTTTGATCACCTTGAGCTCATATGATGATGCATTACCGAGAGGGCCCGGTGATACCTCTCCGTCAAGCGGAGTGACAAATCCCAGTCTCGATCCATGTAACCCAACAGACACTTTCAGAGATACCCGTAGTATACCTTTATAGTCACCCAGTTACGTTGTGACGTTTGGCACACCCAAAGCACTCCTACGGTATCCGGGAGTTACACGATCTCATGGTCTAAGGAAAGGATACTTGACATTGGAAAACTCTAGCAAACGAACTATGCGATCTTAAGCTATGTTTAGGATTGGGTCTTGTCCATCACATCATTCTCCTAATGATGTGATCCCGTTATCGATGACATCCAATGTCCATAGTCAGGAAACCATGACTATCTGTCGATCAACGAGCTAGTCAACTAGAGGCTCACTAGGGACATGTTGTTGTCTGTTATTCACACATGTATTACGATTTCCGGATAACACAATTATAGCACGAATAAAGACAATTATCATGAATAAGGAAATATAATAATAATGCTTTTATTATTGCCTCTAGGGCATATTTCCAACAGTCTCCCACTTGCACTAGAGTCAATACTCTAGTTACATTGTGATGAATCGAACACCCATAGAGTTCTGGTGCTGATCATGTTTTGCCTTAGGGAGAGGTTTAGTCAACGGATCTGCGACATTCAGATCCGTGTGCACTTTACAAATTTCTATGTCTCCATCTTGAACATTTTCACGAATGGAGTTGAAGCGACGCTTGATGTGCCTGGTCTTCTTGTGAAACCTGGGCTCCTTTGCAAGTGCAATAGCTCCAGTGTTGTCACAGAAGAGTTTGATTGGCCCCGACGCATTGGGTATGACTCCGAGGTCGGTGATGAACTCCTTCACCCAAATTGCTTCATGTGCTGCCTCCGAGGCTGCCATGTACTCCGCTTCACATGTAGATCCCGCCATGACGCTTTGCTTGCAACTGCACCAGCTTACTGCCCCACCATTCAAAATATACACGTATCCGGTTTGTGACTTAGAGTCATCCAGATCTGTGTCGAAGCTAGCGTCGATGTAACCTTTTACGACGAGCTCTTCGTCACCTCCATAAACGAGAAACATTTCCTTAGTCCTTTTCAGGTACTTCAGGATATTCTTGACCGCTGTCCAGTGTTCCTTGCCGGGATTACTTTGGTACCTTCCTACCAAACTTACGGCAAGGTTTACATCAGGTCTGGTACACAGCATGGCATACATAATAGAACCTATGGCTGAGGCATAGGGGATGACGCTCATCTCTTCTATATCTTCTGCCGTGGTCGGACATTGAGCTGAGCTCAATTTCACACCTTGTAATACAGGTAAGAACCCTTTCTTAGATTGATCCATATTGAACTTCTTCAATATTTTATCAAGGTATGTGCTTTGTGAAAGACCTATGAGGCGTCTCGATCTATCTCTATAGATCTTGATGCCTAATATATAAGCAGCTTCTCCAAGGTCCTTCATTGAAAAACTCTTATTCAAGTAGGCCTTAATGTTGTCCAAGAGTTCTATATCATTTCCCATCAAAAGTATGTCATCTACATATAATATGAGAAATGCTACAGAGCTCCCACTCACTTTCTTGTAAACACAGGCTTCTCCATAAGTCTGTGTAAACCCAAACGCTTTGATCATCTCATCAAAGCGAATGTTCCAACTCCGAGATGCTTGCACCAGCCCATAAATCGAGCGTTGGAGCTTGCACACCTTGTCAGCATTCTTAGGATCGACAAAACCTTCCGGCTGCATCATATACAATTCTTCCTTAAGGTAACCATTAAGGAATGCCGTTTTGACGTCCATTTGCCATATCTCATAATCATAGTATGCGGCAATTGCTAACATGATTCGGACGGACTTCAGCTTCGCTACCGGTGAGAATTTCTCATCTTAGTCAACCCCTTGAACTTGTCGATAACCCTTAGCGACAAGCCGAGCTTTATAGATGGTCACATTACCATCCGCGTCTGTCTTCTTCTTAAAGATCCATTTATTTTCTATGGCTCGCCGTTCAACGGGCAAGTCAGTCAAAGTCCATACTTCGTTTTCATACATGGATCCTATCTCGGATTTCATGGCTTCCAGCCATTTGTCGGAATCCGGGCCCGCCATTGCTTCCTCATAGTTCGAAGGTTCACCGTTGTCTAACAACATGATTTCCAAGACAGGGTTGCCGTACCACTCTGGTGCGGAACATGTCCTTGTGGACCTTCGGATTTCAGTAGGAACTTGATTAGAAGCATCTTGATCATCATCATTAATTTCCTCCCTAGTCGGTGCAGGCACCTCAGAAACGTTTTCTTGAGTTTCGCCGTTTTCCGGTTCAAGAGGTAACACTTCATCAAGTTCTACTTTCCTCCCACTTACTTCTTTCGTGAGAAACTCTTTCTCCAGAAAGGATCCATTCTTGGCAACAAAGATCTTGCCTTCGGATCTGAGGTAGAAGGTATACCCAACAGTTTCTTTAGGGTATCCTATGAAGACGCATTTTTCTGACTTGGGTTCGAGCTTTTCAGGTTGAAGTTTCTTGACATAAGCATCGCATCCCCAAACTTTTAGAAACGACAGCTTAGGTTTGTTCCCAAACCATAATTCATACGGTGTCGTCTCAACGGATTTCGACGGAGCCCCATTTAAAGTGAATGCGGCAGTCTCTAAAGCATAGCCCCAAAAAGATAGCGGTAAGTCGGTAAGAGACATCATAGATCGCACAATATCTAATAGAGTGCGATTACGACGTTCGGACACACCATTACGCTGAGTGTTCCAGGCGGCATGAGTTGTGAAACTATTCCACATTTTCTTAAGTGTGTGCCAAATTGGTGACTCAAGTATTCTCCTCCACGATCTGATCGTAGAAACTTGATCTTTCTATCACGTTGATTTTCAACCTCACTCTGAAATTCCTTGAACTTTTCAAAGGTCTCAGACTTGTGTTTCATTAAGTAGATATACCCATATCTACTCAAGTCATCAGTGAGGGTGAGAACATAACGATAGCCACCGCGAGCCTCAACACGCATTGGACCGCACACATCGGTATGTATGATTTCCAATAAGTTGGTTGCTCGCTCCATTGTTCCTGAGAACGGAGTCTTGGTCATTTTACCCATGAGGCATGGTTCGCATGTGTCAAATGATTCATAATCAAGAGACTCTAAAAGTCCATCCGCGTGGAGCTTCTTCATGCGTTTGACACCTATGTGACCAAGGCGGCAGTGCCACAAGTATGTGGGACTATTGTTCTAAACTTTAACTCTTTTGGTATTCACACTATGAATATGTGTATCATCACGTACGAGATTCAATAAGAATAAACCATCAACCATCGGAGCATGACCATGAAACATATCTCTCATATAAATAGAACAACCATTATTCTTGGATTTAAATGAGTAGCCATCTCGAATTAAACGAGATCCAGATACAATGTTCATGCTCAAACTTGGCACTAAATAACAATTATTAAGGTTTGAAACTAATCCCGTAGGTAAATGTAGAGGCAGCGTGCCGACGGCGATCACATCGACCTTGGAACCATTCCCGACGCGCACCATCACCTCGTCCTTCGCCAGTCTCCGTTTATTCCGCAGCTCCTGCTTTGAGTTACAAATGTGAGCAACTGCACCGGTATCAAATACCCAAGAGCTACTACGAGTACTGGTAAGGTACACATCAATTACATGTATATCACATATACCTTTGGTTTTGCCGGCCTTCTTGTCCGCTAAGTATTTGGGGCAGTTCCGCTTCCAGTGACCACTTCCCTTGCAATAAAAGCACTCAGTTTCGGGCTTGGGTCCATTCTTTGGCTTCTTCCCGGCAACTTGCTTACCGGGCGCGGCAACTTCCTTGCCGTCCTTCTTTAAGTTCTTTTTACCCTTGCCCTTCTTGAACTTAGTGGTTTTATTCACCATCAACACTTGATGCTCCTTCTTGATTTCTACCTCTGCTGATTTCAGCATAGCATATACCTCAGGAATGGTCTTTACCATCCCCTGCATATTGTAGTTCATCACAAAGCTCTTGTAGCTAGGTGGAAGCGACTGGAGGATTCTGTCAATGACCGCTTCATCCGGGAGATTAACTTCCAGTTGAGTCAAGCGGTTGTGCAACCCAGACATTTTGAGTATGTGCTCACTGACAGAGCCATTTTCCTCCATCTTACAGCTAAAGAATTTATCGGAGACTTCATATCTCTCGACCCGGGCATGAGCTTGGAAAACCATTTTCAGCTCTTCGAACATCTCATATGCTCCATGTCTCTCAAAACGCTTTTGGAGCCCCTGCTCTAAGCTGTAAAGCATGCCGCACTGAACGAGGGAGTAATCATCGCAGCGTGACTGCCAAGCGTTCATAACGTCTTGTTCTGCAGGGAGAATAGGTGCGTCACCCAGCGGTGCTCTTAGGACATAATCTTTCTTGGCAGCTATGAGGATGATCCTCAGGTTCCGGACCCAGTCCGTATAGTTGCTACCATCGTCTTTCAGCTTGGTTTTCTATAGGAACGCGTTGAAGTTGAGGACTACGTTGGCCATTTGATCTACAAGACATATTGTAAATATTTAGACTAAGTTCATGATAATAAAGTTCATTTAATCAAATTAATTAATGAACTCCCACTTAGATAAACATCCCTATTCTAGTCATCTAAGTATTAAATGATCCGAGTAAACTAGGCCGTGTCCGATCATCACGTGAGACGGACTAGTCAACATCGGTGAACATCTTCATGTTGATCGTATCTTCTATACGACTCATGCTCGACCTTTCGGTCTTCTGTGTTCCGAGGCCATGTCTGTACATGCTAGGCTCGTCAAGTCAACCTAAGTGTTTTCCGTGTGTAAATCTGGCTTACACCCGTTGTATTCGAACGTAAGGACCTATCACACCCGATCATCACGTGGTGCTTCGGAACGACGAACCTTAGCAATGGTGCACAATTAGGGTGAACACTTTCTTGAAATTATTATGAGGGATCATCTTATTTACTACCGTCGTCCTAAGTAAACAAGATGCAAAACATGATAAACATCACATGCAATCAAATAATAAACGTGACATGATATGGCCAATATCACATAGCTCCTTCGATCTCCATCTTGGGGCTCCATGATCATCTTGTCACCGGCTTCACACCATGATCTTCATCATCATGATCTTCATCATCGTGTCTCCATGAAGTTGCTCGCCAACTATTACTTCTACTACTATGGCTAACGCGTTTAGCAATAAAGTAAAGTAATTTACATGGCGTTTCTCAATGACACGCAGGTCATACAAAAAATAAAGACAACTCCTATGGCTCCTGCCGGTTGTCATACTCATCGACATGCAAGTCGTGATTCCTATTACAATAGCATGAACATCTCATACATCACATATAGATCATTCATCATTCATCACAACTTTGGCCATATCATATCACAAAGCACTTGCTGCAAAAACAAGTTAGACGTCCTCTAATTGTTGTTGCAAGTTTTACGTGGCTGTTATAGGTTGCTAGCAAGAACGTTTTCTTACCTACGTAATAACCACAACGTGAATTGTCAATCTCTATTTACCCTTCATAAGGACCCTTTTCATCGAATCCTCTCCAACTAAAGTAGGAGAGACAGACACCCGCCAGCCACCTTATCCAACTAGTGCATGTTAGTCGGTGGAACCGGTCTCACGTAAGCGTACGTGTAAGGTTGGTCCGGGCCGCTTCATCCCACAATACCGCTGAAGCAAGATAAGACTAGTAGCGGCAAGAAGAGTTGACAACATCAACGCCCACAACAAATTGTGTTCTACTCGCGCAAGAAGAACTACGCATAGACCTAGCTCATGATGCCACTGTTGGGGAACGTTGCAGAAAATTAAAATTTTTCCTACGGTTTCACCAAGATCCATCTAGGAGTTCATCTAGCAACGAGTATTCAGATTAGATAGCATCTACATACCACTTTGTAGATCGCAACGGAAGCGTTCGAGTGAACGTGGATGAGGTAGTCGTACTTGCCGTGATCCAATTCACCGATGATCTAGTACCGAACGGACGACACCTCCGCGTTCAACACACGTACGGGACGGGAGACGTCTCCTCCTTCTTGATCCAGCAAGGGGGAAGGAGAGGTTGAGGAAGATACAGCACGACGGTGTGGTGGTGGATGCCGTAGAACTCCGGCAGGGCTTCGCTAAGCAACTACGGGAGGAGGAGGGGGTGTTGCAGGGAGGAGGGAGGAGCCAGGGCATAGGGTGCGGCCACCCCTCCCTCCCCTCCCTTTATATAGGCGCATGAGAGGGGGGAGGGCGCAGCCTTGCCCCTTCCTCCAAGGAAGGGGTGCGGCCAAAGGGGGGGAGGAGTCCATCCTCCCCAAGGCACCTCGGAGCTGCCTTCCCCTCTTTGGACTCTCCCCTCTCCAAGTCTCCTTGGCGCATGGGCCCTTGGGGCTGGTGCCCTTGGCCCATGTAGGCCAGGGCGCACCCCCTATAGCCCATGTGGCCCCCCAGGGCAGGTGGACCCCCCCGGTGGACCCCCGGGACCCCTCCGGTGGTCCCGGTACAATACCGATAACACCGAAACTTGTCCCGATGGCCAAAATAGCACTTCCTATATATAATTCTTTACCTCCGGACCATTCCGGAACTCCTCGTGACGTCCGGGATCTCATCCGGGACTCCGAACAACATTCGGGTTACTGCACATACATATCTTCACAACCCTAGCGTCACCGAACCTTAAGTGTGTAGACCCTACGGGTTCGGGAGACATGCAGACATGACCGAGACGGCTCCCACATGTTGGCTCCCACGTGCTCCACGATGATCTCATCGGATAAACCACGATGTCGAGGATTCAATTAATCCCGTATACGATTCCCTTTGTCAATCGGTATTTTACTTGCCCGAGATTCGATCGTCGGTATCCCAATACCTCGTTCAATCTCGTTATCGTCAAGTCACTTTTCTCGTTACCGTAATGCATGATCCCGTGATCAAACACTTTGATCACCTTGAGCTCATATGATGATGCATTACCGAGAGGGCCCGGTGATACCTCTCCGTCAAGCGGAGTGACAAATCCCAGTCTCGATCCATGTAACCCAACAGACACTTTCAGAGATACCCGTAGTATACCTTTATAGTCACCCAGTTACGTTGTGACGTTTGGCACACCCAAAGCACTCCTACGGTATCCGGGAGTTACACGATCTCATGGTCTAAGGAAAGGATACTTGACATTGGAAAACTCTAGCAAACGAACTATGCGATCTTATGCTATGTTTAGGATTGGGTCTTGTCCATCACATCATTCTCCTAATGATGTGATCCCGTTATCGATGACATCCAATGTCCATAGTCAGGAAACCATGACTATTTGTCGATCAACGAGCTAGTCAACTAGAGGCTCACTAGGGACATGTTGTTGTCTGTTATTCACACATGTATTACGATTTCCGGATAACACAATTATAGCACGAATAAAGACAATTATCATGAATAAGGAAATATAATAATAATGCTTTTATTATTGCCTCTAGGGCATATTTCCAACATGACTATCTACCAGATCCTGCCGAGGGCACAAGATCGTAGCTGAGGTAACAAGCTAAACATCGAAGTCCACGCGGAACTACTAGCGAGACTGAAGTCTCTCTGCAAAACATAAAATAAGCAAACGTGAGTACAAATGTACCCAGCAAGACTTACATCAGAACTATCTACATATGCATCGGTATCAACAAAGGGGGTGGTGGAGTTTAACTGCAGCAAGCCAGCTTTGACTCGGTGGCTATCCTGAACTACGACTGCAAGTAACTCTTTTGAGGTGGCGCACACGAGTCCACATATTCACCATACCAATACACCACTATGGATCCGCTCCCGTCTCCCTACGAGAACGCCATCCATAGCACTCACGCTTATCTTGCGCATTTTAGAGTATCCACTTTCACTTGTCTATGAACTATGCAAGGGGTCCAAGTTTCCATATCCGAGGAATCCGGCTATTCGAATAGATAATGATAACCCTGCAGGGGTGTACTTCTTCACACACGCTCTCGCCACTTACCACCATGTACACGTCATGTACCTCGGCAACCTTCAAGCAGAAGCCTGGCGAGGGAGTCGGCCACGACCTGACTAACCACACAAGTCTCTAGTCCAGGTTTATCGCCTATTCAGGTTCCATCCGCAAGGAGATCCGGCCGGGGTGTCGCTCACGGCCCCAAACGATGTGTGCAGGGTTCCCAAGCCCACCTCGACGGGCGGATCTACGCTTGGTACACCGTGCCATGGTGCCTAGTCTGTCCTAAGCCCACCTGTACCGGGTACCACTTAGTAGACTACTAACACTACCTACAAACACCAGAAACTAGTTGCAACTCCTGGACAGAGATCAGGTTGATTAATAAGTCGAGAGAGCTTGGAGCGCCCGGAGCCCAATGTGTGGTAGTAACTGTTCATGGATCACAAACAAAGAACTCAGTTCCTGAGGACGGCTGCAATTAGACAACCCACCATGTACTCCTACATGGCCTCTCACCGCTACCTTTACCAAATCGTGTTCACACACTTAGCTCTCAACAGTAGGACATGTTCACCACATTCCAATTCATTCCCGATGGATCAGACCCGACTCAACTCTAAGCAATAGCAGGCATGACAAACAAGCATGAATGAGTAGGCACATCAGGGCTCAAACAACTCCTACTCATGCTAGTGGGTTTCATCTATTTACTGTGGCAATTACAGGTCATGCAGAGGAAAAGGGGTTCAACTACCGCAGCATGTAACAGTTGATTCGTTGTTGTCCTAATACAGTAAGCAGGAGCGAGAGAGTGGGACTGTATCGGAATGAACACGGAGGTTTTGCTTGCCTGGCACTTCTGAAGATATTATAGTTCTTCATCGGTGTCATCGAACACGTCGTCGGAACCACGTCTATCGAGAGGGGACAAATACCGGCAACAGAGAAAGAAACACAATCAATGCAATGCACAATATGATGCATGATCATGACATGGTAAAATGGGTGTGTTGGGCTAATGCAACTACAATCAGAAGGTTGTGAGCTTATTTGAATCAAGGATTCAAATACAAGCCTAAACTATGAACTCATATAAGTGCATTATCATGTTTCATCTATACAGCAAGGTTAGGTTGCTTTAACATGCATGAAACTAGTACAGATGGATAGATTGGATTTTTATGATCATTTTTCATATATAAATCTTCGAATTTGGAGTTACGGTTGAATTTCTATGAATTTTTGAAGTTCAAATCATTTTCTGGATTTTCTGGTTATTTAGAATTAAACAAAATCCAGTAAATGATTTACTGCATCAGCATGACATCACGCTGATGTCAGCGGTCAACGCTGAGGTGGCGGGTCAAAGTGTTAGTTAAATTAAGCAGGGAAGAACCCTGTGGTTAATTGCGGGGTGGGGCCCGGATGTGTGTGACTCTAGGGTTTAGATTAGGAGGTGGTTAAAACCTAAATAACCTCGCCACGTTAGCACGGCCGGGGTTAGACCGGCGTTTAGCCACCGGAGGCAGCAGACGTGGCGGGGCACTCGGGCACTGGCTGTGGTGCCCCGTTCGCAGCGTGGCTGGGCTCATTCGAGAGCCCAGACCTGCGCGTGTCGGGCGGTGTCACCAGTCGGCCCTGGGGTGGCCGGAGGCGACAGCGAGGGGCTCGGCCGCGGCGGCCGGAGCTCGGGTGAAGCGCGAGCGGCGCTGCGGTGCATGGGAGGGCGAGTTAGAGTGTGCGTTAGGCTCCTGGTGGCTTACTGAGCGCGGTTACGGGACCAGACACGGGTGGCGGCAGCGGTGGCCGCGGCGGCGCCATGGACGGCGGGAGGAAGCTCACGGCTCTGGCGAATTTGACGGCTAAGCGATGCAAACGAGGAAGGGGAGAGAGGGATTCAACGCAGGAGCTCACAGCGAGGTCGTCGGTGATCTCAGCGCGCTCGGGGACGGCTTGGAGACGACGGAACGTCGGTGGCGATCTCCGGCGGCAGAGGAGGAAGATGACGAGGTAGCCGGCGATGCGGGGCACCTGGCGTCACGTGGCTCTTCGTAGATGATGAGGACGATGTTGCGGTTCTTCGGAGCGGGTCGGCAAGGCGAGGGAGGGCCGGTGGCCGTGGTGGCAGTGGACGGCGGTGACGAGCTGCGCCCGGTGGCTGCGTGCGAGAAACAGAGGAGGGGAGAGAGGGCGGGAGTGAGCGGGTTGTGCACGGGACGTGCGTGGCGTCGTCCAGAGAAGGCCAGGGCATCGAGGGCTAGCGGCAAGCAGGAGGTGGCCTGGCGTGCGCCGACCACACGCTCATCCTCCTGGCAAGGAGGAAGACGATAGGGGAGGGGCCAGGTGGGCTGGGCCGGCCACTTGGGCCGCCAGGTGGCTGCACAGGTGAGTTGGACCAGGTAAGTTAGGTAAGTTTTGGTCTCTGTTTTATTTTCTTCTGTTTTGTTTTTCTTTTACTTTGCCACTGTTTTGAAATTTAAACAAATTCAGAACAGTGCCAAATATCCTCTTAATAATTTATGTTGCTAGATGGACTTTTCCAAAGGCACATAAATAATTTCAGGGCCTTTTGAAATATATTCTATATAAAATGAATATAATCCAAAAGTCAAATACTTATTGATTTAATTTCAAAGGCCCAAAATAAATATCCCTGAGACTCCAAAAATATTGGTTTGAATTTTACTTCTTGCCAATATTTTATAGCTTAGCATGAACATTTTCTTGGGTTTGCTTGAAGTAATTTTTAATGTTGATCATTTTTAGAAATGATCTCTGAGGCTTTCCACTTTCCCCAATTCACATTTAAATGGAATTTAAACATGACGCATGGATGCCACTCACTGATGCAACTAATTACAAAGCAGAATTCTAGGGCTGTGACAGAGCCCCATGCAAACCCACTATGGACATGGGTGCAACTAGAAAATGCAAACTAATTTACTTCGGGCACTTCATGCAAGCATGCAATTCATTTAGTTCATGGAACCGTAGACATGCATAAAAACAATTAACATTTAGCTTTAGTGCATCAAAAAATGATCCATCACAAAATTTAGTGCAAGAAAAAGGAAAAATAAAAGGACAAGTAACATTTTATTGGGCCCCATTTTATTTGCCGAAGTTAGAGGTGGGCTGGTGCCCCTACGCGACTAGGCTGGTCTTGGGCATGGTTATTTTCTCAGGGTCCATTTTCTCACGGCCCAACATCTATTCGGCAGCCCAGTTTTGTTTTTTTACTAGAAACTGAATTTGGGTGTGTACTCTGTTAACTGAAGAACAAAAACAGAGGAAACAGAGCATGAACACTGAATAGGGCCCCTGAGAATATCATTACAATAATTCAAGCAAGTTTTGCTTCACACTAATTCAAGTTCATCTAACAAATGGTCCCTGGCTAGCTCAAACTACTGGGCACCCATGAAACTAGTTGACACACTAACTGAAACTCTAACAAATTCTAGCGATTAATGAACATCAAGTAAAATAAACCCATAGCAATGACACAACCATAAAATGCTCCAGCCATCATATTTGCTTGCAGCTTCAAATCGATCAGATGCTTTAGTTGCTTGCCAATTTTCTTCAATTCACACTTCAGTTCTGCACTGTGCATCATCGGATCGGCTCAGTCCGCCAAATTGGGGGCTTGTTCCACGGCAAGCCGCCCCCCAAAATTGAGCTCTTGGGTTCCGGTTGATCCCTCCAATTTCAACCTTTCAACATAGTCATCGAGCCACTCAAAATGCCCACATTTTTTCAGAACTTGAAAAATAGTGCGCCGGAGGCGCATGAATCCTAGATCCACCACCCAGATCCACCGCCCTCATTCGAGGAAAAAAGAAAGAAATTGGGAGAAATGAGACCATAGGATTGGTCAAGAACATAGATCTAACCTGCCCCGGCTGTGGCTTGCTCAAGCATTTCGCAAACTCGCGCCCACGGTTGCCATTTTCTTCCCTCACACAAGTCAAACGCTTCAGAGGCTCCATGCGCGGGCAATCGGGGCATCTTGTCAACGGCAGTGGACCATACTGCGTCCATGATTGGCGGGAGACCGAAGTCGAGCTAGACATCACTCGCTAGCGGTGCGCTTCGTTGCCGGAGCAGAGGAAGAAGAAGGTGGGAAAGCAACCAATGGAGGGCGGGGGGTGGGGGTGGGGTGGGCTGGCTCGGGCTCATGGCTGGCTCGGGTCGGGGCACGCTGATGAGCGCGGGCATGCTTGCGTGGATAAGTTGTGGGTCCCACCCGCATGCGAGTAACTTCTAGGTCCCGCGTGTCATAACTCGAATCGCTAACCCCTCGTGTTTTTCTTTTCATGGTTAAACAGAGCCATGTCGCATTGGAGCTATTGTTTGCTTCTAAAACGTCGCATCGCAGCCATTCATTCCAACAACGTCGCGCTCCTTCCAATTCGCATAAAAAACGTCGCACAGGAGCTATTGGCCCAATCCTAATAGGACTCCACATGTAATCCGCCCCTTCAACTTATATAAGGAGGGGCAGGGCTCCCGAAAGAGAGGGAGGCAACAAGAAACAATCTCTAGGGCTAGACACAACTAGAGGAGAGCCGGATTTACGGCGTCTCCATCATGAGCATAATGAGACCTAGCCACAAACAGCATGTAGGGTTGTTACCGGATGATGTTTCCCGGAGCCCGAAGCTGTCTAAATCCTCGTCTTGTGTGATGATCCGCCTTGCGTCTCTCGATTGCGACCAACCCCTTCAAAATACCGCATAAATGCGTTGGCCTCGCGACTAAGTCCTGACACGAAGGACATCTGCTGTGACAATTCCACAACAGTTGGCGCCCACCGTGGGGCTCGCGCACGGTGGTGTTGAGTTCTTGGAGGGATCTTTCACAGGGATCGAAAGTGGATTTCGGGTCGCTTGAAGCCGAAGGATTCTGAAACTCCGAGGGAGCTAGTGTTCTTACTATAAGTCAAGCTGTTGTTTTGACTCGGAGCCCAGGCGGCTTGACCAAAAAACCATAGCAACCAATCCGGGTCCATTGATCGGAGAAGCAAGATCGAGAGGATCAGGGTTGCATTAATTGTCGGTTGAGCCGCGGCAAGCCGTCGACACCCATTGGGTTTTTCGCTGCAGCCGTTACGGCAAGCTGTACAAGATTAGCAAAGTTTCTATCTCTGCGGCGCGGTTTTAATCGAAGCAAGTCTAAAGACTGCTCATATTCTGACAAAACTAGGAATGAATCCAATCCTGGAAGCGTGCTGGACCCAATTCGTTTGTAATACTACTTGCGAGTATCACCGCTTCTCGTGAAGTTGCAGATCGGTAAAGAAATCAATTGGACGTACAGTTACGTCGGGTCTACTTTTATTGTTATGATGATTAGTGCCTGAAGTAGTATGTGCATACGTACACATATCAGCTGCAGCGCTGCACGTGAAGTCAGCCATGTTCTCCGTGCTTGTAGAAAAATTATAGTTGATGGTCCAACAAGAGATAAGTCCAATCAATCCAAGGCAAGAGTACTACACGGTGGCCGTGTATAGCAAGGAAAGATACTAGGATCAAGACGGACTGCGCTAATAGTTCAAAAAAAAGGGAAAGAAAAGAAGATGGGGAAAGAAGGCTACAGAGAAGGAATAGGATATGGGTCAACCAACTGACCACGACCCGGATACCACTGTCCACGCACGAGTCACCCAGCTTCCACCGGATCGCCGTCTCTCCTCCGCCGTGGCCGCCGAGCAGCCTGAGCGTCGAAACCCGTTTTGACTTTGCTAGGTCGCCGAGCCCAATGCCGGCTCGCCACGCCCCGCTCCGGAGCAGATCCCAAGCCGCGCTCAGCTCTCCTCCACCGCGTGTGCGTTACCTCAAGCTATCGCCTTCGGCCTTGAATCGCAACGCCCTGCTCGGCCGGCCATCACCGGGCCGTTTCTGCTTCAGCGACCCTGCTAGCTCCGGCCATGCGCCGGTTCTCTGTGTCCTGCCGGATCATTCCACAACCGGCCTTGTTTTCCTCCCATGCCGCAAGCCGCCGCGGCCTCGGGCCCGTCCTCGTGTTGGCTGCCGCCGCCTCAGCCATGTTTGCTTCAGCCGCCTTCCACCTCTGAACGGGCTCACTGCAGTTCTGTGCTACTGTGGGTGAGAAGAGGGCGAGGGAAAAAGGATACATCCTAACAAGCGCCTGCATGTTACCTTACGTCTTTGAGGCCGCGGTGGAAAAAGTGGATTACTAACCACATGATGACCAGAGTCAACAAAAGGAAAAGACAAAAGTATGGGAGATCACGCAGTAGATGAATTAATTGGTGTTAGTAGTCTGCATGCAAATCATCTATCGTCAAAGCACATCAGGTGATATCTTTCTTCTGTATTTTATCAGTATGTTAATTCGTCTGAGAACAATTACTTGGCGTGTAATATTGTTTCGCAGACAATTGTTCATTACAAGTGAGGCATCATACTGCGGGTACGGAGCGCACACTGGCAAGCGTTCTGGCCCAGTGTTTCGTTCGTGCCACACTACCCGATGAACGGACGTGCGTAAGTCGCCGCTCCTGTGGCCTGGTCTACATCAACTCGCCAGTCCGCACGGCTTACCACGCGTGGGATTGACTCGCCGTCCGCGCAGCTGACCATGCCTGCGATTGACTCGCCGTCCGTCGTCCAAACAAATCAGGTGATATCCATCCAAGTTTGTTTTATTAGCACATGTTGTTTTTGTCAAAGAATAAGTTTATCTTTGCCTTGGTCTGCATATTGTTTATGCAAGGCAATTATTTCTGACAAAAAGTGATATTATACCGAGGAGATGGAGGCACACCAACATCTTTTGGCACAGGTGGTCTTCGTTACTCAACGGACTCCCGCACCGGCTTACAACGTCGTGGCCGTCTCTCACGACCACGCCGTCTTACAGCGACGTGGCCGTCTCTCGCGACCACGCCGGCTTACAACAAGGAGGACAACTTGCCCGTCCGCACCGGCTTACAACGCCATGGCCGGTTCATCTGTCTGTGCCGCCTCATATGTTGCGGTCGTCTTCACCGTCCGTCTCTCACCGCCTGGTCTACATCAACACACCGGGCCGCACCTATCTGCATGAGCTGTTTATTGAGTATGAGCAAGTCACTGCTTGGGAAGCCCGGTTCTCTTTCAACAAAATGGAGGCAAATTATCACATACTATCAACCGCCGTCTGCACTGGGTGGCTCAATGGGCAGGCGCACAAGTCGCCGCCACTACAATTTAGTTAACTTCAAACCGCCAGTTGGAAGGATTCATTGGCCGAGTTGCTAACACGGTTCATACGGGATCATTTATAACCCGCTGCAGTCGGCTCAACCTTCTGTGGATTCACATCATACTAACAACACCAATGATATACAACTTATGCCGGTTTATATCACGGTCAAATATGGAGAATCTCAAGCCAACTCCTCGAGTCGCCATGAGACTCGGGGGCTACAATGATATGACTAAGCAAAATGTTGTCGGGTTTCAGTGAAGTCAACAACCGCAGGACGTTGGAGGGGAAGATAACCCGGTCCCGGAGGATACTACCATTATATTAGTGAAAAATTTAAAGGCCACCAGAAAATTTCCGGCTTAAAAACAAGGATTCCGGTTTAAAATCCTATTCAAGAGACATCTCCCTCCCACAAAGCACTGAAGCTCTTAATATCCGGTTTAAAACCGGTTCAAGGGAAATTTATTTACCACAAAGCTTTGAAACTCTCAAATCCGGTTCAAATCCGTCTCAAGGTAAATTTATCTCTCACAAAGTTTTGAAGCTTTCTAATCCGGTTTAAACTTCCGGTTCAAAAAGAATTAATCTCTCGCAAGTTGGAGTTCTCATAAAGATTAAAGGGTGCCAAAAAGAGCTTGCTGCCATGATCCGCGGTTCAAATATGGGTATCCCGCCTTACGGCTTATCTTATTATGGTCACTTGGGGCCTTCCTGTTCAAACATAGGTCGTATTCGAACCAAAGAGAACATAGCTATCGGTACCCTCTTGATCGGCAACGCCAAAGCCACTGGGGGCTACATGATCGTATTCGAATCATAGCTCAACCCCTTTTGGGTCCGACGTGGATCATATTCGAATCAGTGTCGTTAAACAACTCTCAAGGTCATTTCGGGGCTTCCTATTCAAACATAGGTCGTATTCGAACGAAAGAGAACATAGCTGTCGGTACCCTATTGATCGGCAACGCCAAAGCCACTGGGGGCTACATGATCGAATTCAAATCCCAGCTTAACCCCTTTGGAATGGTTTACTGATCGTATTCGAATCATAAGCCTTAATTTTCTTTTTGTCTGGATTATGTTTTTTGAACACAATCTTTTGGGTTTTGAGACTTTTTGCTCATATCTGAAGCATATATATGTGGTTTCTATTAACCCGCCCTGGCTTTCAACGAACAAGTCGCCAGCATATGACAATATTAATACTTGGAAGATTTGTCTCTTGTGCTTAGACTCCCCGGCAACGGCGCCAGAAATCCTTCTTGCTACCTCTTGAGCACAGCGTTGGTTTCCCCTTGAAGAGGAAAGGGTGATGCAACAAAGTAGCGTAAGTATTTCCCTCAGTTATTGAGAACCAAGGTATCAGTCCAGTAGGAGGCCACGCTCAAGTCCCTCGTACCTACACAAACAAATAAGAACCTTGCAACCAACGCGATAAAGGGATTGTCAATCCCTTCACGGCCACTCGCAAAAGTGAGATCTGATAGAGATGATAAGATAATATTTTTGGTATTTTTATGATAGAGACTAAAAGTAAAGAAAGCAAAATAAAGTAGATCGGAAATTTATATGATGGAAAATAGACCCGGGGGCCATAGGTTTCACTAGTGGCTTCTCTCAAGATAGCATAAGTATTACGGTGGGTGAACAAACTACTGTCGAGCAATTGATAGAATTGAGCATAGTTATGACAATATCTAGGTATGATCATGTATATAGGCATCACATCCGTGACAAGTAGACCAACTCCTGCCTGCATCTACGACTATTACTCCACACATCGACCGCTATGCAGCATGCATCTAGAGTATTAAGTTCATAAGAACAGAGTAACGCATTAGGTAAGATGACATGATGTAGAGGGATAAACTCAAGCAATATGATATAAACCCCATATTTTTATCCTTGATGGCAACAATACAATACGTGTCGTTTCCCCTACTGTCACTGGGATCGAGCACCGCAAGATTGAACCCAAAGCTAAGCACTTCTCCCATTGCAAGAAATATCAATCTAGTAGGCCAAACCAAACTGATAATTCGAAGAGACTTGCAAAGATAACCAATCATACATAAAAGAATTCAGAGGAGATTCAAATATTGTTCATAGATAATCTTGATCATAAACCCACAATTCATCGGATCTCGATAAACACACCGCAAAAGAAGATTACATCGAATAGATCTCCAAGAAGATCGAGGAGAACTTTGTATTGAGATCCAAAGAGAGAGAAGAAGCCATCTAGCTAATAACTATGGACCCGAAGGTCTGAGGTAAACTACTCACACATCATCGGAGAGGCTATGGTGTTGATGTAGAAGCCCTCTGTGATCAATGCCCCCTCCGGCGGAGTGCCGGAAAAGGCCCGAGATGGGATCTCACGGGTACAGAAGGTTGCGGCGGTGGAAATAGGGTTTCGTGGTGCTCCTGGATGTTTTCGGGGTCCGTAGGTATATATAGGAGGAAGAAGTAGGTCGGTGGAGCCACAAGGGGGCCACGAGGGTATAGGGCGCGCCTAGAGGGGTAGGTGCGTCCCTTGCCTCGTGGCCTCCTCGTTGATGCTTTGACATCCACTGCAAGTCCTCTGGATCACGTTTGTTCCGAAAATCACATTCCCGACGGTTTCATTCCATTTGGACTCCGTTTTATATTCTTTTTCTGCGAAAAACTGAAATAGGCAAAAAAAAATAGCAATCTGGGCTGAGCCTCCGGTTAATAGGTTAGTCCCAAAAATAATATAAAAGTGTATGATAAGGCCCATTAAACATCCAAAACAGATAATATAATAGCATGGAGCAATCAAAAATTATAGATACGTTGGAGACGTATTAGCACTGTCTAGTGTTTTGCTAGCATAATGAATAACATTTAATTTCTTATCAACTCTTTGTCCTAGAACAACACCAATAACATAATCACTAGCATCACACATTTTTTCAAATGGCAAGTTCCAATCATGTGGTTGAACAATAGGTGCAGAAGTTAAGGCTTTCTTAAGTGTTTCAAAGGCTTCCACACAATCATCATAAAAAACAAATGGGAGATCATTTTGTAAAAGATTAGTAAGAGGCCTAGAAATTTTAGAGAAGTCTTTAATAAAGCTCTTATATTAACCTGCATGACCAAGGAAACTACGAATACCTTTAATATCTTTAGGACATGACATTTTCTCAATCGCATCAACTTTAGCTTTATCCACCTCAATACCTCATTCGGATAAAGTGGCACTTCTCCCAATTCAAGACAAGATTTGTTTGCTCACATCTCTGCAAAACGCGATCAAGGTGGCTTAAGCAATCATCAAAAGAAGTTCCGTAAACGAAAAAATCATCCATGAAAATCTTAACAATCTTTTGACAAAAATCAGAGAATATAGCAGTCATACATCTTTAAAAGGTAGCAGGTGTATTGCATAAACAAAAAGGCATACGTCTATAAGCATAAGTTCCAAAAGGGCAAGTAAAGGTGGTTTTCACTTGATCAGGCTGTGAGACAGGTATTTGAGAAAAACTAGAATATCCATCAAGAAAAGAAAAGTGTGTATGCTTACATAATATTTCTAGCATTTAATCAATAAAAGGCAGAGGGTAATGATCTTTTCTAGTTGCTTTATTTAATTTCATAAAATCAATTACCATTCTATAACCAGTAACAATTCTTTGTGGAATAAGTTCATTTTTATCATTAGGAATAACAGTAATACCTCCCTTCTTAGGGACACAATGAACATGCACTACTAGGGAAAAACCTAGCAACAGCGAGGGTTTTGGGCCTCTCAGTAGCGCGGGTACCGGCGCTACTAATAAGGCGCTATAGCTATTGCTTAGTAGTAACGCGTGCCCGCACGCGCTACTGCTAGGACAAGTAGCTGCAGCGTTTGTTCAATCCCACGCTACTGCTAATGTAACTACTGGCAACGCATTTTCTGTCCATCGCTCCTAGAATTCTTTTTTTTATTTTTTATTTTTAGTGTATTTATGCGCCGTCGTACAAATATTGGTACAATACCAGTTATGAGGTTTACATTATTATGTCCATAACAGTGTGTCAAATGAAGGTGGATTAGTTTCAAGTGGAGGCAATATGTGGTGCATGTCAAAAGTATACTACAAATCCAAACTTGATCTAGTTTGGACTAGTAGTACTTTCGATGTGCACCACATGTTGCCTCCACTTGAATCTAATCCGCCAACACAAGCTATTTAATCATCATCATAGTCATTACCACCAACATTAGCTATTTAATCATCATAGTCATAGTGTAGCACACATCATCATCTTCAAACTCTCATCTAGCTAGCTAATCACCACCAAGACTAGCTAATAATAATCATCATAGTCATTACCACCAACACTAGCTATTTTAGCATCATAGTAATAGTGTAGCACATCATCATCCTCAAACTCATTTCTAGCTAGCTAATCACTCCTGCTGCTCTCTCTTAGGTAAAATAACATAAAACATATGTAGCTCTCCTCCTTGATCAAGTTGGAGCATGCAGATGAACCTGTCTCCTAATTTTGGGTAGCACATCTGTTTGCTGCCCCCTAGTACTTCTCTGGGCTCCCCCATCACATATTTGGTCCAGTCTTGCACTATTAAGAATTCATCGCTGATCTTGAATGCACTAAAGTAACATGTAGGATATCTTGGCCGTAAGCTAATAATACTCATGGTACCTTTAGTCTCGATCCCATAAGGCACAACATTCATCGGGAGTCCCTGTTGAAGAAATCGTATGGTAACATACTTAGCAATGAAGTTTAGCTTCACAAATAATGTATGGAAAAGATGCACTGAGGACAAATAGTAAAAATCTTACCATCTTTCCTAAATAGATGTGACCGTAGTTCATTACGAACGCTATTGGTCGCACGTTTTCAGTACTAACATTTCTAAGTCCAGGAAGAAAATTTGTCTTGACAGTATCAAGATCCTCAAGCCATGAAACATAATGACTTAGCTCCTCGCAGTTTAGTTTAGCCCCAGGACAGTAGTAGGTCCTGTCTACCAAGCGCTGGACATGTTTGCTTGCACCGAAATAAGCTGACAATACAAATTAGTTGTCAACTATTTTTGAATAAACAATATCAAAGACATAAATATGGTTGAGAAACTTACATAATGGTGTAACTGGAGGCGTCTGCACATCGATTCAGATGTCGGCATTACCTTCAATATCATCTTCCGGACGAATATCAAAGGTGATAACCATATCAGGCTCAAATGCATAAGTCTTGCATAGTGCTCGCCATGTTTTGCATCCAAAATAGGTGTAGTCGTCTGAATTGTAAAGTTTTGTGTGGAAAATATAACCCTGCTCGGTCTTCAAGTAAACTTTCTTTACCTCCATAGTATGACTGAAACCTATCTTATCCAATACAAAAACTCTTGCATGGTAGGGGATACGCTAGTAGAATAGTAAAAAAAAATATAAGTTGAAGCAAATGAAGCAGATGTCATGCTTAATTACGAAAAAAGACTTGTCGTTGTGACTTACTGTATTCACTTTGAAGTTCTCGTCCAGCTTCATGCTGAAGCGCCTATCATCATCTAGGAAGATTCCGTCGCACAGGCCGCGCTCGTCTTCGCAGTATTTGCAAATACTGAAATCCTTTTGTCATCAGACATTTCCTATGTTCATAGTTAAAACATTAATTGAAAATCGATAGAAGACAACTACCAGGATACTCAACACACAAATCCGGGGCACTCGACACTTCCTACATATTCTGACAAAAGTCATGCCAAAATTCACGGAAAATCCAGCATGACCTTTGCTAAAATAAGACATGTCGAGCGTCTGAAATTTGCCGGAACGGAAATGAATCAACACTCTGGCAAAACATAGGCCACTCGGAGGTGTAACCTGCAAACATGACCGGCCACTTGGATATTGAGCAACAAAAGATATACATTTCAAAATATCTTATAGGACTCAAATTAGCATGCATTCAATAAGCAAAAGTAAATCATCTCATGCGTCCGTACATCGTCGAATATTATCACTAATACATCCCGAATAGTGTCATACATATAACATCACTAGTACAACTAAAACCCTAGCACACGACGGGTATTGGCGCGGGCGGTGGACACCCACAGAGAAGGAACCATCACGGGATCATAGCTCCAGTGAGATCCCTAGAGAACCTGCCAGGTATTAGAGAACCTGTGCTCCAACGCAAACAAGTAGCGACGGACGTGCGCGTCCTCCTCACTGACACGGTGACGCACCACCTTCGTGGAGTCCTCGAGCCTCTGGACCGTCACTGGCCCACGCGACCGCCACCAAAGAAGGTTCGGGTCAACGACAGGCTGGCTCCTCACCAACCTGCGCCCGCCGGTAGGTAGCGCCTCCCAGTACCACCCTGGCGGAGCCCAGTCCCGGACATGGCCCATCTGGTCAAGCAGGTGTCGTCCTCCACCGACGAGGATGCAGGATAGGCATCGTCCACGTCGATGCGAGAAAAATTGCTTTAACTAAAAAATAGCAACAAGTTCTTACTAACGAGTTCTATTAATTCAATTAGTTCTTACTAAAAATAAACTTACTATAAATAATACTCATGGTATCTAATACCTAATTAGTACCTAGTTCTTACTAACTAATTAGTACCTAGGAACTACTGTCCTAATTACCATATAAGTAATTAACTAACTAGCACTAAAAATAGCCTAGGGTTCATACTAACTAGCACTAAATAGCTAGGGTTCATACTAAGCAGAGAAGAGGGATCGGAAGGGGAGAGTGCTTACAGAGGGCGGGGAGAGAGATGGGGTCGGGGGAGATGGCGGCACCGAGGCGTGGCAAGGTGGGGTCGGGGGAGACGGCGGCGAGGCGGGTCGAGGGAGACAGCGGCGAGGCGAGGTCGGGGGAGACGGCGGCGAGGAGGGGTCGGGGGAGACGGCGGCGAGGCGGAGGCGAGGCGGGGTCGGGGGAGACGGCGGCAGGCGGGGTCGGGGGAGACGGCGGCGAGGCGGAGGCGACGAGGAATAATAGAGGAGAATTGGGGGAGGAAGCAGAGGAGAGGGAAGTCAGGCCGCGCGGGGGGTTAGGTGAAAATAGCTTTAACAGTAGCGTGGGGAGGCAAAACGCACTGCTGCTAAAATCCGTAGTAGTAGCGCCGTTTGTAGAAGGGCGCTACTATACCTAGCACGTCGGGAACGGTGTGGTAATTATAGTAGTAGCGCGTTCTGTCCCTGCCGCGCTACTGCTAAGCGGGTAACAGTAGCGCCGTTCTGGCAGACGTGCTACTGCTAAGTAGCAGTAGCGCCTCTTTTTAACAATCGCTACTGGTAACATTCTGTGTATAAGGTTTTCCCTAGTAGTGATGACTCACCCATCTACTATCAGCTATGGGATAAATTATACCTACTTCCATACGCTTTAGTATTTCAGTTCTTACCACTTCTTTAATCTGATGATTCAATCGTCGGTGATGATCAACAACGGGTTTAGCGTCAGGTTCCATATTAATCTTATGCTGACAGAGAGTGGGACTAATGCCCTTAAGATCATCAAGAGTATATCCAATAGCAGCATGGTGCTTCCTCAGAGTTTTTAGTAACCTTTCTTCTTCATGTTCTGAAAGGTTAGCACTAATAATAACAGGATATATCTTTTTCTCATCAGGATCGCCTTTAGGTGGACGAGGACCTCCTAGAGTTTCAATAGGCAAATTGTGTTTGAGCAGAGGTCATTCTTCAAAAGAAAATTTTATGTATTTCATTTCTTTCATGGATAAGCATACCATTTTCATGGTTTAGCAAATATTGTTCAAGTTCATCAGTAGGAGGCACAACAATAGAAGCAAGACCAATTATCTCATCCTTACTAGGTAATTCTTTCTTACGAGGTTGTCTAATAACTTGGAGAAACTAAACTCAGAAGACTCATCACGAAAGCTAACACCGACAGTTTGTTTCTCACAATCTATTTTAGCATTGACGGTGTCCAAGAAAGGTCCACCAAAGATAATGGGACAAAATTCATCTTGTGGGGAACCAAGAATTAGAAAATCAGTAGGGTATTTTATTTTCCCACACAAGACTTCAACATATCTAGCAATCCCAAGTGGTGTGATGGTGTCTCGATTAGCAAGTTTAATAGTAACATCTATGTCTTCTATCTCAGCGGGTGCTATATCATTCATAATTTCTTGGTAAAGAGTAAAAGGAATAACACTCACACTAGAACCCAAGTCACATAAACCATGATAGCAAGGATCTCCAATTTTAATTGAGACAACATGCATGCCAACTACGGGTCTATGTTTATCATTATCATTAGATTTGGCAATTCTAGCGGCTTCATCACAGAAGTAAATAACATGCCCATCAATATTTTCTACCAGGAGATCTTTAACCATAGCAACACTAGGTTCTACTTTAATTTACTCAGAAGGTTTAGGTTCTTTAATATTACTTTTGTGAACCAAAGTTGAAACCTTAGCATATTCTTTTATCCTAACAGAGAAATGTGGCATTTTAATATAAGCAGTAGGCACAACTGGATCAACATTGTAAATAATAGTTTCATCTTTAACTATAACCGGTTCTCTAATTTCTTCTTTAATAGGTGGGTGCTATTTAAACCACTTCTCCTTAGGGAGATCAAAATGAGTAGCAAATGATTCATAGAAAGAGGTTACTATCTCAGAGTTAAGTCCATATTTAGTGCTAAACTTTTGAAAAGCATCGGTATTCATAAAATATTTAACACAATCAACTTAAGCTTAATACCTGACTCTTTACCTTCATCAAGTTCCCAATCTTCGGAGTTGCGTTTAATTCTTTCCAAAAGATCCTACCTGAATTCAATAGTCTTCTTCATAAAAGAACCAGTACAAGAAGTATCAAGCATGGATTCAATAGTCTCCACTTCCAATCGATTCCAGTTCCAAGATCCAATATCATCGCATAGCCTATACCATGTCAATGCTTTTCCCTTCAAAGATAAAGGGAAGAACTTCTTCTTAGCTTCATCTCCGGGCAAACCTGCAAGCTTAAATAATCCACAAATTTCATCCACATAGATCACGTGCACATCAGGATGTTCGGTTCCATCTCTTGCATAAGGATTAGCTAGCAGTTGTTCTATCATACCCGAAGGAATTTCATAACCAATATTTTCCATAGGTGCAGTAGGTTGAGGGGCAACTAATTGTGCTTCCGGTCGAGGTGAAGATACCCCGAACAAACCCCTCAAAGGATTGTTTCCCATAGTAACAAGTGACAATAAATTTCAGCGCGTAATATAAATGTTTCCTTACCGATTTCCACTCGCAAGCATCCGCAACTACGAGAAAAGTATTAAGATAAAATCTAACCATAGCATTAAACTTTTGGATCCAAATCGGTCCCTTACAAAGTAGCGTATAAACTAGGGTTTAAGCTTCTGTCACTCTAGCAACCCATCATCTAATAACTACTCCACAATGCATTCCCTTAGGCCCAAATATGGTGAAGCGCCATGTAGTCGACGTTCACATGACACCACTAAGAGAATCACAACATACATATCATCAAAATATCGAACACATATCAAGTTCACATGATTACTTGCAACATGACTTCTCCCGTGACCTCAAGAACAAAAGTAACTACTCACATCATGCTCAAGATCAGAGGGGTATTAAATAGCATAGTGGATCTGAATATAATCTTCCACCAAATAAATCATATGGTAATCAACTACAAGATGTAATCAACACTACTAGTCACCCACAGGTACCAATCTGAGGTTCCGGTACAAAGATTGAACACAAGAGATGAACTAGGGTTTGAGAGGAGATGGTGCTGTTGAAGATGTTGATGTAGATTGCCCTCCCAAAGATGATAGGGTTGTTGCTGATGACGATGGCTTTGTTTTCCCCCTCCGGGAGGGAAGTTCCCCCGGCGGAATCGCTCTGCCGGAGGGCAAAAGTGCTCTTGCCCAAGTTCCGCCTCGAGACGGCGGCGCTTCGTCTCGAAAGTCCTCTCCTAATTTTTTCTAGGTCAAAATGACCTATATACCAGAAGATGGGCACCGGAGGTGGGCTGGGCTGAGCACAACCCACCAGGGCGCGCCTGGGGGGCCTGGCGCGCCCTGGTGTTTTGTGCTCACTAGGTGGCCCCCCTCTGGTAGTTATTTGCTCTAGTATTTTTTATATATTCCAAAATAATTCTCCGTAAATTTTCAGCTCATTTGGATATGTGCAGAATAGGTAACTCTGATGTAGCTTTTTTAGGTCTAGAATCAGCTGCCGGTATTCTCCCTTTTTGTGTAAACCTTGCATATTATGAGAGAAAATGCATCAGAATTACTAAAAAAGCATTATTATGCATAAAAACATTATAAATAACAGTAGGAAAACTTGATGCAAAATGGACGTACCAGTGCGCCTGCCCAAATTTTGTTCGTTCGTCCTGCAGCCGTTCGATCAAGCGTGCGGGAACCGTTCGATCCCCCTCCCCTATGTCATCATCGTCTTCCTCCCCTTCAAATATGTTGCGCGGTGCCCCTGCCCCAGCCACCATGTGAGTGTGCTCCGGCGAGACGTGAAAGCACCCGCGTCCTCTCCCCCACCGTCGCCGCTCATCGCAGCACCCCACGCCCTCTCCCCTCGTCGCCGCCGCTCGTACGTGCACATACAGTTTTCTCCGGTTGAAGCTTTCTTAACCTCCGGTTGAAACTTATCCTCGCCGGTTGAACCATTTTTCCCCGCCGACGTTTGCCCTTCGCCGGTGCTGCCCCATCCCCTGACCCCTCTCCTCTCTCCCTCACCTCCCCTCCAGAATCAATGGCGATGCCCTCGTGGTTCGCGCTAAAAAAACGGTGATAACAAAAAAATGCACTGCTTCCAGCAAACTAGAAAAATGCTGGTAGCAAAAACATAAAAAAAAAAAAGAATGGACGTTGTTCCAGCAAAAATAAAAAATGCTAGTTGTAGCAAAAGATGAAGCTCGTTCCAGCAAACCAAAAGGCCGGTGGTAGCAAAACTTTCAAAATTTTAGCGTTGTTCCAACAAAACCAAAAAAAATCAATGGTAGCAAAAAATATTATGGTGGTAGCAAAAATGAAAATTTGGCGTGGTTCCAACAAAACCACAAAGATCGTTGGTAGCAAAAACTGTTGATGGTTCCAGCAAAACAAATTACGGTGGTAGCAAAATTGGGCGCTGGTCCGAGCATCTGGTCGCCGTTGTTGTAGCACTGCTTCGGTCGTGGTTACCCACCCCGTTGCCTGCCAGCGGCCGTGGTCACCCACCTATCGCAGCTCCTCCGTCCACCGGTTGCAGCTCCCGGCCAGGCCGGTTTCAGCTCTTCCTGTCCACCGGGTGTAGCTCCACGGCGTGCTTCCTCCTTCGTCCACTGCCGACCCATGGTCCATCACACGAGGGCGTCGGACAGCATGAATGGGAGGCCCGACGAGCTCTAAAGATAAAAGGAGAAAAACATTGTCGGAGATAGGTGAAGAGAGGAGCAGGGGATGCCTCGCCGGAGAAAACCGCGGCACTGGCCAGAGCCAGGCACATGGAGAGAGGCAGTGGGGGATGGATATGCGCGCAAGAATGGAGAGAGGCGAGCAGGGGTGGAAGGATAAGAAGGGAGTGGCCAGGAACGGGTCGCTGGCGGAAAAGTTCGGCCGGCGCACCGAAACGTTTCCCTTCCTAAACTCTGTGTGTAGGAATAACCAGTTTGACGTCACAATGCGTTTGCCCTTCCTCCAAGAAAAAAAAATTGGCAACAACTTCCCTAACAATCCTAATCCATTCCTATTAGTACGGTTGTTAATCCTATCCATGAGCGTGAGCAGCCTTCCATCCTCCTGGTTCCTGGGCTATAAATAGGCGGCGCCTGATCCCATCCCACATCGCCTCATCACACCCTCCTCTCCTGCTCCGGGCACTTCCAGAACCTCGCTCGATCGTAGCTCACGTTCCCTCTCTTTTTCGCATCCATGGCGGTGGATCTGACCCCGAGGCAGCCGGCAAAGGCGTACGGCGGCGAGGGTGGCGCCTACTACGAGTGGAGCCCGGCCGAGCTGCCCATGCTGGGCGTCGCCTCCATCGGCGCAGCCAAGCTCTCGGTCGCCGCCGGCGGCATGTCCCTCCCCAGCTACTCTGACTCCGCGAAGGTCGCCTACGTCCTTCAAGGTATGAGTCCCAAACTCCCAATCTTCTCCCGTACGATCGATCTTGGTAGCCGACCCCCAATCTTGTCCCGTACGAGTCCGATCGATCGACTCTGGTCTGCTGGACGTGGATTAATTTTGGACTGTAGATGCTAGCGTATTATTCGGATCTGCTTAGATCATATGCTAACGGAGATTGAGATTGAGCAGAGTCGCAGCTGTCGAATACACCTTGTGATTAGTTGTGTAACCGTACGTGGCAGTTTTGTTTAGTTTCGTCGGGTTAACAAAAACAAATATTTGTATTGTTGTTCTTTGCTGAATTGTAAGTGGCCGCGGATGAATCTGTTGGGTTTCTGTATGCAATTTAGGTCGAATATTGCCAGAGATCGGGATTGATCCGAGTGGTCTTTCTCCTGAATTATCTGCTGAATACACGGTCTGATCAGTTCTGAAATCGTGCTAGTTTTGTTTAGGAGTAGTGTCGTTAGGTTAAGTGTCTGTTGCATCAGATGCCACGACAATAACAGAACACATATTATTGGGTTTCTATACAGAGCTTTTCTCGTTATCGTCTTGATTAAATATCTTTGTTTAAGAGGTGGGGATATTTCATCTCTTTCGTGGCCTGTTGTTTCAATCAAATCTTTGTGAATTTCGTGCGTGTCACAACTTGGTCATGCTTGTCGGCTTTCCTATGAGCTTAACCTTTTCTGTTGTTTTAGGAATTTCGTGCAGTAATATTAATCAATTGTTTAGATTTGTTTTTGGAGAATTCTTGTACCAATACTGCTGCTTATTTCGATCCATGATTGTCTGATAGGCAAGGGAACCTGCGGCATCGTCCTGCCTGAGGCCACTAAGGAGAAGGTGGTGGCCGTCAAGGAGGGCGACGCTCTGGCGCTCCCCTTCGGCGTGGTCACCTGGTGGCACAACACCCCGGGGTCCGCCACCGAGCTCGTGGTCCTCTTTCTGGGCGACACCTCCAAGGGCCACAGGCCTGGCCAGTTCACCAACTTCCAGCTCACGGGCGCCAGCGGCATCTTCACCGGCTTCTCCACGGAGTTTGTGGGCCGCGCTTGGGACCTCAAACAGGACGACGCTGCCAAGCTCGTCTCCACCCAGCCGGCCTCTGGCATCGTCAAGCTCTCGGCTGGGCAGAAGCTCCCGGAGCCGGTCGCTGAGGACCGCAAGGACATGGCGCTCAACTGCCTGGAGGCCAAGCTCGACGTGGACATCCCCAAGGGCGGTCGCGTGGTGGTGCTCAACACAGCCAACCTGCCGCTGGTCAAGGAGGTCGGGCTCGGCGCCGACCTTGTCAGGATCGACGCCCACTCTATGTGCTCCCCTGGATTCTCGTGCGACTCGGCGTACCAGGTCACATACATTGTCCGTGGCAGCGGGCGTGTGCAGGTTGTGGGCCCCGACGGCAAGCGCGTGCTGGAGACCCGCATTGAGGGGGGCAGCCTCTTCATTGTGCCTCGCTTCCACGTTGTTTCCAAGATCGCCGATGCCTCTGGCATGGAGTGGTTCTCCATCATCACCACCCCCAAGTAAGGAGTTACTGAAACCAATAGGCCATTGTACTGTGCTTCTCCAAATACTAATTTTAATGATACGGTTTGTGTGTGTTATTGCAGCCCGATCTTCAGCCACCTGGCGGGGAAGACATCGGTGTGGAAGGCGATCTCGCCAGAGGTGCTCGAGGCATCGTTCAACACGACTCCGGAAATGGAGAAGCTCTTCCGGTCCAAGAGGCTTGACTCCGAGATCTTCTTCGCCCCCAACTAGGGCCATTCATTGTGCATCGGCCTGTCGCCTTAGGCAGAAATCAATAAATTTACTTAAGGCTTTGAGCGTGAGTCTATCAGTTAGATGGTAGTTGGTTTTAAGCGATCACCTCTGCAAAATCTATCTTAGTTGCCCCTGGCAGAACAGAATGTTACTGTCACGCCGTCATTAGTTAAATCGAGTGTGAGTGTTTGTTGCTCTCCGAGCAGGTCTCAGAACTGATGAATGCAATCAATCGCTAAATTCGGGTGAAATTGTTTGCCTCCTGTGTTTTATGCTTTCTTAATTACTGCACCTGCTAGTGCGTCTCTTACTTTTCACTTAAAAGTAAATTCTTTTTGAACCTTCTTCTTATTCTTACTTCATAAAACTATTCTTTTCAATTCGAAACTAGTTGTTCATATGTTCTTTTGTTGGAAAAGAGGCCCTTCTACGTTTCCAGAAACCTTCACAACCTTTCAGCTAAAAAATTTAATAGTCTCTTTGCCACCTAACTTTTTTTTGTTTCTGAAATCTTCATAGCCTTTCAGTCTACGCGTAGCCCTCCCAACCGTCAGATCAACCAGGATCAAGAAAAACAGTAAACTTCTACGGGTGATCACACAACAGCCTTCCTACGGGTGATCAGTTCCACAAACGGTCAATTTCAGTGAGGTATGGCTGCATGTATTGTAACAAGATTGAGAAGGTGGAACATTGTTTTCTTCTGTGCCAGAGCTAAAAAGATCATCTGAATTATCTTTAAAACAGAAAAATTTTGTCGATATGCAACAATGGCTACTGGACTGGATTTATAGCGCTTCAGATTTCCATTCGACGATAGTTGCTGTTGGAATTTGGCACATTTGGAAGAACCGGAACAGTATAAGAAATGGTGAAGAAACGACCCATCCTTTCACATGTGGTTGGCAGGATCAAAGCTTATTTTGAATTTATCTTATTGTACTACTTCAGGTCGAGTGTCTCCATTCGACGTGAGCACTGGGCGTCAATCCCCAAGTGGTCTTACCCTAAAAAAAAAATCCCCAAGTAGTCTCGGCCGCCGCTGAGCTGTCATGGTCACTGTTGATGCTGCAATCTTTGCCAGACAAAATGCGGCGGGCATTCGTGTTGTCATCCGCAACAACTGGGTCTGGTGCTAGCTGCAAGCATATGGTTTGTTGATCATGTTGATAACCCAGAGCTAGGCGAAGCTATTGCAATGCGCCGTGCTTTGATTTTTGCTGAAGTAATCGGGTTCCATAAAATAATTCTGGAATCTGATTGTGCTAGTTTGATAAGCAAAGTTAAGAGCAAAGTGAAGGACAAACCTCTTACAGGTGCTGTAGTTTTTTAAGAGCAGGGCACCAAAGTTCATATGATGTTGTTTTATGCATGTTAGTCAATTTTGTAATGAGGCAGCACACGTTCTAGCAAAGTCTGTTGAACATGATGCATGATCTTCTCGTGATATTGTCAGGACTATAGTTTGTCTGAACAAATATCAAATGAACGAAGAATGTTGCTCATCTCTCAAATAATGAGAGACTAATACAATGTCACATCAGTGCCAGGCGTACGCGAAGTAATATTCAGGATTGCATGCGTTACATATTTTCATGTATAATTATGGTGCCGGAGAATAAGTTTGAGAACCTTTTTTGAACGCGCCAACAAAATTTACTATTTTTTCTCTCGCCCTACTCGATTGCATGACCCGCAGTCAGTTTTGAGCTGAGCACGAGTTGGCACCCCCACACGGCAGCTCGGGGTGTGCCAACTCGTCCATGATGCACGCATTCCGTCATATGTAGCATCTTCTTTTTTTTACGATGTGATATGTAGCATCTTCTTTTTTTTGCGAAAATACTTCCAATCTATTCATCTTCAATCATGGCAGTACAACGAACACTAGAAATAAAAATTACATCCAGATCCGTAGACCACCTAGCGACGACTACAAGCACTAAAGCGAGCCGAAAGCGCGCCGCCGTCATCACCCCTCCATCGCCGGAGTCGGGCACAACTTGTTGTAGTAGACAGTCGGGAAGTCGTCGTTATAACTTCTTATAGGTCTTCTGATTTGAAATGGTGCTGCCTAGAAGCATTTGTAGTGCTAGACCACTGTCACGTCCTTGGGCAACAAGTAAAAAATTAGGTAAACACCGAAAAGGGAGAAATTGTGCAATCTAACCCTAAGCACTTCTTCAACAAATAATTGTGAGCCAAAGCAGAATAATACCAGTACAATAACAAACGTACATCTAGAATCACCTTTAATTTTTGACAAGCCGTGTTTTAAGAGAACACAAGCTATAGCCTAGAACAATAGTTTTTCGAACATAGTATAGACGCAAGCGTTCATACATACGCACATACACCCACCCCTAAGAACGCACACATGCACACCTTGCCCCTATGAGCATTTCCGAAAAAATGAGCCGGCATATCATTTTAAGATTTTACAAAGTCGCCTTAGGCGCCTCTTAATCGACGGGAACATCTTCTCCCACTGAACGCGCATGACCGGAAATTCTGAAAAAAAAATCAGGATAAATGACAGCAGCAGGATTTGAACCTTGATGAGCTGAGAAAAACACTGTCCATCTACTAACTATCAAACCACATGTTGGTTAGCTCTTCTATCTCCCCATATTCATTCACAAAAATCCCCACCTCACCAAATTCACGGGATACGATGCAAAAATAATCATCACATCTACAAGCGTACCAGAGCTCCCCATATGGTCAAGTTCGATATCAGATTCAGTAATATTTCTGCCTCGATGACTGCACCTTCTTACCATACTCTGCTCGAAGTGTCAGGCAGCGTAGGATTTCCCATGCTTTTTGCACGCCAACAAAATCATATTGGTAGATGTTGGAAGGCAGGAATGATTGGACAGTCGCATGTGCTTTGTCGGGATACGTATTTAAAGCAGCAGACTAGTATGCTGTACGGATATTGTCATATCTAGCATCTTCACTCACTGACAGAACTTCTTACAAAGTCTTTGTTGAATATATTAGCACATTTTTTATTAATCCAATTCACGAGTAAATCATAAAAATGATAATCATAGGATGCAACTCATACCAATAGTTAAACATGTGAGCACGTACAGAGCATACAACCGAGACATCTATGAACAGAACACATACGGCTAGCACATGAATGAGTATATAAGGGATGGACAAATCATACCCATTAGTAGGCCAAGCTAGGGCCACAACAGTGGCAGCAGCTTCGGTTTTCTCCGTGCCCTTCTTCCTGGAGGCGGTATCGTCAGCTATGTAGTCGATGCAGGAGAAATAGTGGAAGCAGAGGACAAGGACGAACACGAACCGGGAGCAGTCGCGCCAAGACGCTTCCCAAAAACTTTATCACCCTTCTCTTGGTGAAGGATCTCAAGGGACGTTATGATGATTTTTAACAATTGTTTTAGTGAGTAGAAAGTTTCTGATATTTTCAGCAAGATCAAATAACTATCATCCAAGAAGATCCTATAGGTTTTACTTGGCACAAACACTAATTAAAATATAAAACCACATCTAACCAGAGGCTAGATCAAATATTTATTACTAAACAGAACCAAAAAGTAAGAAACAAAAATAAAATTGGGTTGCCTCCCAACAAGCGCTATCGTTTAACGCTCCTAGCGAGGCATAAAGGCAAGGATAGATCTAGGTATTATCATCTTTGGTATGCAATCCATAAGTGGCCCTCATGATAGATTCATAAGGTATTTTCATTTTCTTTCGAGGAAAGTATTCCATGCCTTTCCTTAACAGAAATTGGAATATAATATTTCCTTCTTTCATATCAATAATTGCACCAATCGCTCTAAGAAAAGGTCTACCAAGAATAATAGGACATGAAGGATTGCAATCTATATCAAGGACAATGAAATCTGCGGGCACATAATTCCTATTTGCAACAATAAGAACATCATTAATCCTTCCCATAGTTTTCTTAATGGTGGAATCCGTAAGGTGCAAGTTTTAAAAACAATCATCAAATTCACGGAAACCTAACACATCACACAAAGTTTTTGGAATCGTGGAAACACTAGCACCCAAATCACACAAAGCATAACATTCATGATCTTTGATTTTAATTTTAATAGTAGGTTCCCACTCATCGTAAAGTTTTCTAGGGATAGAAACTTCCAATTCAAGCTTTTATTCATAAGATTGCATTAAAGCATCAACGATAAAGCATAGCATTCATGATCTTTTTATCTATAAGCATGCGGAGAATTTAGCACGGATTGCAATAAGGAAATACGATCTATTAAAGAACAATTATCATAATTAAATTTCTTAAAATCCAAGATAGTGGATTCATGGCTATGTAAAGTTTTGACCTCTTCACTCCCAGTTTTACTAATTTTTGCATCAACATCTAAAAACTCTGAATCATTGGGACGCCTTTTAACTAAAGTTGACTCATCTCCAGTCCCATCATTATCAAGATTCATATTGAAAAACAAAGATTTAATAGGAGACACATCATTAACTTTTAGATCTTCATCCTTATTATCATAAAAACTAGAAGAACACGCTTTTATAAAGCAATCTTTCATACCACGCATCCTAGCGGTTCTTTCTTTGCACACGTCAATGTAAATTCTCATAGCTTTGAGAGACTCATTAATATCATGCTTAGGAGGAATAGATCTAAGTTTCAAAGAATCAACATAAAGGGAAATTCTATTCACGTTCCTAGCCAACTCATCAATCTTATGCTATTTTTCTTCAAGCAAAGCATTGAAATTCTTTTGAGAAATCATAAATTCTTTAAAACTAGTCTCAAAATCAGAGGGCATCTTACTAAAATATCCATAAGATTTGTTGTAGGAATTACAATAATTATTAGAGGAATTACTAGGATACGACCTAGGATTAAAGTTTCCTCTATAAGCGTTGTTACCAAAATTGTTCCTACCAACAAAATTCACATCCATAGATTCATTATTACTCTCAATCAAAGTAAAGAAAGGAATATCATTGGGATCAGAAGAAACACTCTTATTAGCAAACAATTTCATAAGTTCATCCATCTTTCCACTCAAAACATTAATCTCTTCAATTGCATGCACCTTTTTACTAGTAGCTCTTTCAGTGTGCCATTGAGAATAATTAACCATAATATTATCTAGGAGTTTAGTAGCTTCTCCTAAAGTGATTTCCATAAAAGTGCCTCCCGCGGCCGAATCTAAAAGATTTCTAGAAGCAAATTTCAATCCGGCATAAAAAGTTTGTATAATCATCCATAAATTCAAACCATGTGTAGGACAATTATGTATCATTAATTTCATCCTCTCCCAAGCTTGTGCAACATGTTCATGATCAAGTTGCTTAAAATTCATAATATCGTTTCTAAGAGAGATGATCTTAGCGGGAGGAAAATACTTAGAGATAAAAGCATCTTTGCACTTATTCCAAGAATAAATATTATTTTTAGGGAAAGACGAAAAGCAAGTTTTAGCACGATCTCTAAGCGAAAAAGAAAATATCTTCGATTTAAAAATATCATTATCCACATCTTTCTTCTTTTGCATATCACACAAATCAACAAAGTTATTTATATGGGTAGCGGCATCTTCAATAGGAAGGCCGGCGAATTGATCTTTCATGACAAGATTCAACAAGGCAGCATTAATTTCACAAGATTCAGCATCGATAAGAGGAGCAATCGGAGTGCTAAGAAAATTATTGTTATTGGTATTGGAAAAGTCACACAATTTAGTATTATCTTGAGCCATCGTGACAAGCAAGCAATCCAACACACAAACAAGGAAGCAAGCGAAAAAGAGGCGAACGGAAAGAGAGGGCGAATAAAACGGCAAGGGTGAAGTGGGGGAGAGGAAAACGAGAGGCAAATGACAAATAATGTAATGCGAGGCATATGAGTTTGTGATGGGTACTTGGTATGTCTTGACTTGTGCGTAGACTCCCCGGCAACGGCGCCAGAAATCCTTCTTGGTACCTCTTGAGCATGCGTTGGTTTTCCCTTGAAGAGGAAAGAGTGATGCAGCAAAGTAGCGTAAGTATTTCCCTCAGTTTTTAAAAACCAAGGTATCAATCCATTAGGAGGCCACACGCAAGTCCCTCGTACCTACACAAACAAATAAGACCTTGCAACCAACATGATAAAGGGGTTGTCAATCCCTTCATGGCCACTTGCAAAAGTGAGATCTGATAGAGATGATAAGATAATATGTTTGGTATTTTTATGATAAAGATTGAAAGTAAAGATTGCAAAATAAACAGCGCCAGAAATCGCTAGTTGTTGGAAGATTAATATGATGGAAGATAGATCCGGAGGCCATAGGTTACACTAGTGGCTTCTCTCAAGATAACGTAAGTATTACGGTGGGTGAACAAATTACTGTCGAGCAATTGATAGAATAGTGCATAGTTATGAGAATATCTAGGCATGATCATGTATATAGGCATCACGTCCACGACAAGTAGACCGACTCCTGCCTGCATCTACTACTATTACTCCACACATCGACCGCTATCCAACATACATTTAGAGTATTAAGTTCATAAGAACAGAGTAACGCATTGGGCAAGATGACATGATGTAGAGGGATAAATTCAAGCAATATGATATAAACCCCATCTTTTTATCCTCGATGGCAACAATACAACACGTGTCATTTCCCTTTCTATCACTGGGATCGAGCACCACATGATTGAACCCAAAGCTAAGCACTTCTCCCATTGCAAGAAAGATCAATCTAGTAGGCCAAATCAAACTGATAATTCAAAGAGACTTGCAAAGATAACCAATCATACATAAAAGAATTCAGAGGAGATTCAAATATTGTTCATAGATAATCTTGATCATAAACCCACAATTCATCAGATCTCGATAAACACACCACAAAAAGAGTTACATCGAATAGATCTCCAAGAGGATCAAGGAGAACTTTGTATTGAGATCCAAAGAGAGAGAGAAGAAGCCATCTAGCTAATATATGGACCCGAAGGTCTGAGGTAAACTACTCACACATCATCAGAGAGGCTATGGTGTTGATGTAGAAGTCCTCCGCGATCGATTACCCCTCCGGCGGAGCGCCGGAAAAAGCCCCAAGATGGGATATCACGGGTACAGAAGGTTGCGGCGGTGGAAATAGGGTTTCGTGGTGCTACTGGATGTTTTCGGGGTATATGGGTATATATAGGAGGAAGAAGTAGGTCGGTGGAGCTACGAGGGTCCCACGAGGGTGGGGGTGCGTCCAGGGGGCAGGCGCGCCTCTGTGCCTCGTGGCCTCCTTGTTCGTTTCTTGAAGTCCACTCCAAGTCCTCTGGATCACGTTTTTTTCAAAAATAACTCTCCCGAAGGTTTCATTCCGTTTGCATTCCGTTTGATATTCCTTTTTTGCGAAACACTGAAATAGGCAAAAAAATCAGCAATATGCACTGGGCCATGGGTTAGTAGGTTAGTCTCAAAAATAATATAAAAAGTGCATAATAGAGCCCATTAAACATCCAAAACAGATAATATAATAGCATGGAACAATCAAAACTTATAGATACGTTGGAGACGTATCATCCACCTCGCCCCACCACTTTCCCACGTCGCACGAACCGCCCGCCGTGCCGTCTGTCCTGCAGGTCCCGCTCACCCTCCGACCCCGTCCTATGCCCACGCTCCTGCCTGGCCCCGGCACGGGTGTCGGGAGCTCGTCGGCGTCGCGCCCGCTCACAACGGGTTCCCCCATACCTTGCTCAGCTTCACCAACAAACGAGGTGTGTCGTGCCAGTTCACGGTCCGCCGTGTGCTCCTCTGCTCACGACTCGACTTCATTCTCGTCGTGCGCACCTGCGCCCCTCCCAACTAGGTAGCCGCGCTCCGCCTCCGGCAGCCACGTCTCCATCGACAGCTCTTCCGTGGGCTCCTCTCCGAGCCCACTCCCGGCGGCCCCGTGAGCGCCTGTCGTCGCGCCGCCGTCACCCATGGTCGCACGTGCTCGGCTCGACATTTTCCGCCCCAACCCGGGCTACTACGACGCAGCCACCGCCTCTACGTCGTCCTCGGTGTCGCCGGTACCACGTTTTGTTCGTGGTGCCGTCCGCGACCCGCATTGGCTCGGCGCCATGCGTGCTGAGTACGAGGCTCTCGTGCACAATCACACGTGGGAGCTGGTGCCACGTCTCGCCGGTGCAAACCTGGTCACAGGGAAGTGAATCTTCAAGCACAAGACGGACGCGGATGGTGCCCTAGCTCGCTACAAAGCGTGCTGGGTCGTGCGCGGCTTCCACTAGCGCGCTAGCGTCGACTACGGCGAGACCTTCTCCCCCGACGTCAAGCCGGGGACGATCCGCACGGTTCTCACCCTGGCCGCGTCGCGTGGCTGGCCGGTGCATCTACTCGACGTCTCCAATGCCTTCCTCCATGGCAACTTGGAGGCGGAGGTCTACTGCCGCCAGCCCGCCGGCTTCGTCGACTCCGACAGACCAGACCATGTCTGCCGCCTCAACAAGTCTCTATACGGACTGAAACAGGCGTCCCGCGCGTGGTTCCTCCGTTTTGCCGCCTTCGTTCGCTCCATTGGCTTCGTCGCCACACGCTCGGACTCTTCGCTATTCACCTTCCAGCACGGCAGCGACATGACGTTGCTCCTCCTCTACGTCAACTATATCGTGCTCAGCGCGTCGTCGCTAGGGATGGCAATGGGGACAATCCCCTATGGGGATACCTAGAACATCCCCATCCCCATCTATTTCCTATCATTCCATCCCCATCCCCGTTTACATAACTGGGGATGAAATTTCCCCATACCCATGCCCCACTGGGGAACGGGGCCCCATTAGGGTCCCCATCCCCATAAACAAATACTCATATACATAATATGACACCCTATAATCAACATAAATAAATGATGTTGTCCTTGTCCTGCTAATGCCTATCTAGGTCGTACTTACTTCTTGGTCATGGTGGCAGCTGAGGTGAGGACGTGAGATAGGTTTAATGTTTTTTCAGAGCTTTTTTTGTTTTCGCAAGTTTGTTTGTAAATATTTTAAGGTTGACCGTTGTGTCATGGTTACTAACCGGGTCCCCGATGGGTATTGGGTCTGGGGAATAGGATATCGTCCCCATCCCCGTTGTACCCTATGGGGAATAAATTAGTTTTGTAAATATCCCCATGGGATGTTTTTCGCCCATCCCCACCCCCTAATAGATGAAATCCCCATGGGTTTGGCGGGTATGGAGCCCCATTGCCATCCCTAGTCATTGCAGGGCGTGCTCCTGCATGTCATCCGCCGCCTCGCAAGTGAGTTCGCCATGAAGGACCTTGGCCCCCTTGTGTTCTGCCTCGGCATCCGCATCACGCGCACCCCTGCTGGGTTCTTCCTGTCGCAGCAGCAATACGCCGAAGACCTCCTGGATCGCGCTGGTATGGACACCTGCCACCCGTCCCCTACGCCAATTGACACGAAGAGCAAGCTCCCCTCCGCTGACGGGCCCTGTGTCGATGATCCCTCAGCGTACCGGAGCATCACCGGGGTGCTACAGTACCTCATCATCACGTGGCCAGAGCTCTCCTACGCCGTTCAACAAATATGTCTCCACATGCACGATCTGCACGCATGCCACCTCGCCCTCGTCAAGTGCGTGCTTCGGTATGTACAGGGCACCTGCGCTCTCAGCCTTCATGTACGCGCCTCGACCACGCTGGACATCAATGCGTTCACCGACGCGGACTAGGCCGGCTGCCCGGACACCCGCCGCTCCACGTCAGACTTCTGCGTCTTCCTCGGCGACTACCTTGTCTCCTGGTCCTCCAAGCGCTATGCGACTGTCTCGCGCTACAGCGCCGAAGCCGAATACCGCGGCGTCGCCAACGCGGTCGTTGAGTGCTTCTGGCTTCGCCAGCTCCTCACCGAGCTCTTCGCTTCGGTGACCAAGGCGACCCTGGTGTACTGTGACAATCTGTCTGCAGTCTACATATCGGCCAATCCAGTGCATCATCGCCGGACCAAGCACGTGGAGTTGGACATACACTTCATGCGCGAGCGCGTCGCTCTCGGCCACTTCCGTGTTCTTCACATGCCCACGCGCCAGCAACTCGCCGACATCATGACCAAGGGCCTGCTGTCGGACGTTTTCTCCGAGTACCGCTCCAGTCTTTGCGTCGCCACCGACGATGTCACGACTGTGTGTGTGTGTGTGGGGGGGGGGGGGTGGTGGTTAGACTATACTATACAGCTATACCGTAGTTGTGTATACATCAGGTGTAGCGTGTGTGTATGTGATCGTGGCACATGCATGTAGTGATCGTGGCGCACGATCCCAGGGAGTGGATCACCCATGATCTCCCTGGCCGGCTAAGCTGCAACCTGTATATAACACCAGTCGAGAGACTAATAAAGTGTGTTGAATCACCCCCCCCCCCCCCCCCAAAATCTTCCTTGCTTACAATATCTTTGGGACCGAACCAGAACTACTTCTAGTCTCGGGGAGTGTCACAACATGTGTGAGATTTTGAATATATACTAGTCATCAACCCATGCATCTTCACGGGCTAAGAGCATCTCCAATGAAAGATGTAAATGCAAAAATAACTAACTTTTGCATCTCTGAGGCCCCAAAACACCTTTTCTTCAACATATGATGTAGATGAAGAAAAATTACATATATCCACTTTTCAGAGATGTTAAATACAACACCTCATGATGCACATATCCACCTTCCATCTACTTCCGCGCGACTGTCACCCGCCCACCCAACTCCGGCGCTGGCCGAGTTCGCCCAAAATCGGCGGCACCGCCGCCTGCACGCCCACCAGCGACCCCGCAGCCACTCCTCCTGCCTATCCCTCGTCGCCTGCCACGACGGAGTAGTGACGGTTGTCCTCCACACCCGCCGATATGATTTCAGCCTCCGTTTTGAATCGAATCTTGCCCGGAGGTTCGATTGCCCTAATGGCTTCCACATCGTGGTCATGCATGGGCTGGGCTTGTTCCTATTTTCGACCCACCGCCGAACGTAGGGGAGGCACGCCACGCCACCAGCTGACAGTTGCCCGCCTCCGCCGTCCATCCCGCAGCGCGACGCCGCAATGTTCTCTGCTGGGACGGGGCCATCCGTGGGTGCTCTACAGCTGTTCCTCTTTCTCTCTGTGCCTAAAATCACCAGTGGTCCGCCGCTGCTCCGCCGCCCAGATTCGCCGCTCTTCCGCCCCTCCGCTGCTCATCCGTCACCGCTCCGCCACTCCTCATCCTCTCCCCGCCTCGAATCGCGTCGCACCGCTGCCATCCCCACGACCGTTCAACTAGTTTTACATCTCCATATGCTTCATCTGTTGGAGTCGCACTTTTACATCATCAATTTACATCATTTGTCGGAGTTGCCTCTTTTTGTGAAGATGTAAAAAGCACTTTTTGAAGATGTAAATTTCTACATTTCTAAATATGCATATTCTATTGGAGATGCTCTAAGGATATTATTTTCTCTTTCCATTACTGTGTAATATATGGTATAATTACAAATCATGCATATGTACTTTGCAATGCTTATATACATTTAGATATATGTGAAGGAGGATTCCTTAATTAAAACATTTACGTTTTTAAATTGGTACATACATTTTTAAAAAATAATTAGAGAAAGGTGTGATAGCTCCCGGGTGCCCCAACACCCTCATGAACAATAAATGCACAAGAATGAAAAAAGAAGAAAAAAAATCCTGAAACTTTGGGGATCAAAGATGATCAATTTTTTTATGTTCTTGCAATTTTTCAGACACAGATAATAGTCGAGGAGCCCTCACAAAATAAGTTACTGCTCAAAAGTGCACATAAACTTTGAATACTGACTTTGGTTCTTTAGGTCAAGGCTCCTCTAATGTTATTTGAGGCTGAAACTTTGCAAGAATATCGAATGCTTGATCATGTTTGATGTTCCGAAGTTTCAGATTTTTTTATTTTGTTTCAATTTTTTCTGGATTTAATTTTCATACATGGTGTAGGGGCACCCGAGTGGTTAAAGTCTTGTCTCAAATAATTTTTGAGCATTGAGTCCGGAAATCAATAATGTTTGCACGTACAATTGATTTCTCTGTTTAATAATCAGATAATTACCAACAAAATATATTAAACTGGAGTACGGATATACATAAGTAATCAATAATGTGCTTACCTTGTCTTTGTTGTACCACTACGATTTTGGATGTTTAAATTGAATGAACCAATGATCATTCGACCAGCAAACAAAATCCGACCGAACAAAAACTTGCCCTGCTAGCTCTTCTTTAAGCAGATGCTCATATATTAATTTTACTCGACTCTTTAATTTTTAGAACAAAGTATCACGACATCATTATCAGTGGAGCAACACTGGTGAAGCTTGCAGAGGATGACACCTTAAATAATATCAGATGCAAGTTGGCTTATTAACCTTTAATTTGCTCAGGAAGTAAAAGATGAGAATGAATCTTTTAAATATATTGGTCATTGCAGCCTTCACAAATGCTCCAACTTTTATAATAAAAAATATAGGAGTAATAATTTTTGTATTTGATTATATGAATTCATAAAGAGGGAGGACAAAAATCACTCTTCCTCAAAGAGAAAATGAAAGTAGGTGAAGCAGGAGTTTCAATTCAAAACATAAAGGTTAGAAGTTTGTTTTTTATGTTAACATGAATTGGTGTTACAATGGTGCCAACATAAGTTTGGCACTATGTTGTTTCACAATATTTTTTATGTTAGATACACTTTGACTTGTTTCGCTATCCTTTGTTATTAGTTAAAAAAAGGAAACAACTATCCTATGTTAATCCTAATCCACCCCTATTAATACGGCCGTTAACCTTATCCATGACGCTGAGCAGCCTTCCATCCTGCTGGTTCCTGGGCTATAAATAGCCGGCGCCCGATCCCATCCCACATCGCCTCATCGCACTCTCCTCTCCTGCCCCCGGCACTTCCAGAACCTCGATCGATCGTAGGTCGTGTTCCCTCTCCTTTTCGCGGCGATGGCGGTGGATCTGACCCCGAGGCAGCCGGCGAAGGCGTACGGCGGCGAGGGCGGCGCCTACTACGAATGGAGCCCAGCCGAGCTGCCCATGCTCGGTGTCGCCTCCATCGGCGCAGCCAAGCTCTCGCTCGCCGCCGGCGGCATGTCCCTCCCCAGCTACTCCGACTCCGCAAAGGTCGCCTACGTCCTCCAAGGTATGTGCATGCAACCGATCGATCTAGATCGCCGACCCCCAAACTCCCAATCTTCTCCCTTACCGAGACCGATCGATCTGACTCAATTAATTTTGGTTAGTAGATGCCAGTGTATTAATCGAATGGTAACGTTCATTTTGGATCGCAGCTCTCCTGAATTGTCTCTCTGTCGAATACACGTTGTTTACTTGTGGTCACTTATGAAATCGTGCTAGTTTTGATTAGTTTCGTCAGGTTAGCAAAAACAAATACTGTAGTATTATTGTTGTTGTTTGCTGAATTGTTTAGTTTCGTCAGGTTAATTTTGGTTCGTAGATGCTAGCGTATTTATCGGATCAGTTTAGATCGAATGCTAACCTAGATTGGGATTGAGGGGAGACATATTTCTCCTGAATTATCTGTCGAATGCACATGTTGTGATCAGTTCGGAAATCGTGCTAGTTTTTTTTTTGGGGTTCAGTTTCATCAGGATAAGTGTCTCCATCAGATCCCACTTATTTCGAATCAATAATAACAGAAGAACAATTATTGCGTGTCTTTACACAGCTATTCTCTTATCGTTTTGAATAAATCTCTTTGCTTAAGAGGTCCTGAATGTTTCATCTATTTGGTTTTGCCCTGTTGTTTTAATCAAATCTTTCTGTAACGTCACAACTTGGTCATGCGTGTTGGTTTTCCTCCGACCTTAATCAACTGTTTAGACTTGTTTTTCCAAGAATTTTGTAGTACTAATACTGCTCATTTTGATCTATGATTGACAGGCAAGGGAACCTGTGGCATCGTCCTGCCTGAGGCCACCAAGGAGAAGGTGGTGGCCGTCAAGGAGGGCGACGCTCTGGCGCTCCCCTTCGGCGTGGTCACCTGGTGGCACAACACCCCGGGGTCCGCCACCGAGCTCGTCGTCCTCTTTTTGGGCGACACCTCCAAGGGCCACAGGCCCGGCCAGTTCACCAACTTCCAGCTCACGGGCGCCAGCGGCATCTTCACCGGCTTCTCCACAGAGTTCGTCGGCCGCGCCTGGGACCTCAAGCAGGACGACGCCGCCAAGCTCGTCTCCAGCCAGCCAGCCTCTGGCATCGTCAAGCTCTCGGCCGGGCAAAAGCTCCCCGAGCCAGTCGCAGAGGACCGCAAGGACATGGCGCTCAACTGCCTGGAGGCCAAGCTCGATGTGGACATCCCCAAGGGCGGCCGTGTGGTGGTGCTCAACACGGCCAACCTGCCGCTTGTTAAGGAGGTTGGGCTCGGGGCCGACCTGGTCAGGATCGACGCCCACTCCATGTGCTCACCTGGATTCTCGTGCGACTCGGCATACCAGGTCACGTACATCGTCCGTGGCAGCGGGCGCGTGCAGGTCGTCGGCCCCGACGGCAAGCGCGTCCTGGAGACCCGCATTGAGGGCGGCAGCCTCTTCATCGTGCCCCGCTTCCACGTTGTGTCCAAGATCGCCGATGCCTCCGGCATGGAGTGGTTCTCCATCATCACCACCCCCAAGTAAGGAATTCATTAATGAAACAAACTCTACTTGCCATTGTGTTGTGCTTTCTCCGAAAATTAATCCATGGTGGTGATGGTCTAATGATACGTTTTGTATGTCTTATTGCAGCCCGATATTCAGCCACCTGGCGGGGAAGACGTCGGTGTGGAAGGCTATCTCGCCAGAGGTGCTGGAGGCGTCCTTCAACACGACGCCGGAGATGGAGAAGCTCTTCCGCTCCAAGAGGCTCGACTCGGAGATCTTCTTCGCCCCCAACTAGGCCCATTCATTGCGCATCAGCCGGTCGCCTTAGGCAGAAATCAATAAATTTAGCTAGGCTTTGACCTCGAGTCTGTCAGTTGAGTTTCTGGTGGTTTTAATCGATCACCTCTGCGACATCTATCTTAGTTACCCCTGGCAAAACAGAATGTTAGTGCCACGTCGTCATTAGTTAAATGGACATCTATCTTAGTTGCCCCTGGCAGAACAGAATGTTAGTGTCACGTCGTCATTAGTTAAATGAGTGTGAGTGTTTGTTGCTGGTCTCAGAGCCGATGATGCAATCGATCCTTAAATTCGGGTGAAATGGTTTGTCCCTGTGTTACTTTCTTAGTTACTAGACCTGCTAGCGTTTCTGCTACTTTTTTGCTTGAAAGAATATTCTTTTTGATTACTATTTTTTTACATGCTTCTTGTTCTTGCTTGGTAGGATCTACTGTTTTGAATTTGGAACTATTTCTTCCTAAGTTCTTTTATAGGAAAAAGGCCCTTTCGTTCCCACAAACCTTCACAGCGTTTCAGCTAAAAATTGTATAAGGCTCTTCGCCACCTAAACATTTTTTTGTTTCCAAAAAACTTCAGTCTTTTAGCCGAAACAAAAAAAGGCGCCGTGCTACGTGTCGCAACTGCCTTCCTACGCGTCAGGTATGACTACATGTATTGTAAAAAGATTGAGACATCGGAACATTGTTTCCTTTTTTTGCCATTATGTTAAAGAAATCTGTGAAGAGCTAAAAAGATGTCTGATTTATCTTTAAAACTGAAAAGCTTGGCCCATATGCAACAATGGCCACTAGACTGGATTTATAGTGCTTCAGATTTTCATTTTGGCACATTTGGAGGAACATGTGTGGCGGGCAAGTTCAAAGTTTATGTTGATTTTGTCTTATTTTATAACTTCAGGTCGACTGTCTCCATTAGGCATGAGCAACAGGCGTCAATCCCCAAGTGGTCTCGGCTGCCGGCTGAGCCGGGCATTTTCATAATGTTGATGCTGTGATGTTTGCATAGAAAAAACCCATGGGCATTGGTGTTGTCCTCCGCAACGACCTGGGTCTGGTGCTAGCTGCAACCATATGGTTTATTGATCATGTTGATAACCCAGAGCTGGATAAAGCTATTGCAGTGTGCCATGCTTTGATTTTTTCTGAAGAACGTCGGTTCCAAAATATTATTGTGGATTCTGATTTTTGCTAATGTTCTAGCCAAGTCTGCTGAAACTGATGCTGGATCCCGCTTGTTTAATATTATTGTGAAGAATGCTGCCATTATCTAACAAAAAAGACTAATACAGTGCCAGTGCCAGACGTACACGTAGCAACATTCAAGGATTGTATGTTTTTTCTCGCCTGACTTGATTACATGCCCCGCAGCCAGCTTAAGCAATGCTCAGTGACATCTGCCTTTCAAAGCTCAAGACACCATACATCCAAAGGTACAATGAATCAACGTTTATTTACGAGAAATCGTGTTTTAAGAGAACATGAGCCACAACCTAGAACAACAGACGTCGATAAAGAATCAGGCGCATGCAGTTCTATCTGCCCATCTTCCGCCAGCAAAATCCCCATCTCAACAAGTTCACGGGAGGTGATCGAAAATTAATCACCACATCTACAAGCGTACAAGAGCTACACACTGTTGGGACAACTTTCAACAGCCATATTTGCAATCTAAAATACGTATGTGAATTTACCATATATACGTCTGTGAACTTACCATACATACGTTTGTGAACTTACCATATATTCATGGTTCAGAGCAAAATGAGTGAATCTATAATATGTCTGTAACATCTGTATGTAGTCCATTGAGATCTTTAAAAGGCCTTATATTTGGAAATGGAGGGAGTACATACTTACCATATAGCACATATTTTTTATATATAAAAAGACTTCAGCCACTGCAAAAACGTGGTAATATCACCAGCTTAAGCAATGTTTAGAAACATCTTTGTATAAAGAACAAGCTTCAGGTTGAAAATCTGAGCCACCTTTCCAAGCTTCAAACTAGAAATAATAATTTTCACTTGCTAAATCCATATACTTTCGCAAATATTAATTAGTTATCAAAGTTACTTTGCCTATACACAAACTTATGTGCCTTCTAATTATGGAATGAAAGAACTAGATTTCTAACGAAAAAACAAGTCGACACCAAAGAATGGTATATTTGTAGTATGAGGTAAGACAAACACATCAGATGTCATGTAGATTTTTTTATTTTCTGTGGGTGAGATGTATGTAGTCCCTCCGTCCCATAATATAAGACGTTTTTTTGACACTTATGGGACGGAGGAAGTAGATTGCAAGCAACAAAAAATTACAATGGTTGTACACGTGCTTCACACTCGTCAGTATATTGATCTTTTCACAACAAAAGACAAGGGTAACCGTCTAAAAACTAAATTAGAATCTAATGGGGAAGTGGTGAACTTATTGCTTACCTCAGACGGAAGACTTGTAACGGATCACCGTAGAGGCGTCTAGTGAAAATTTCTTCGGATGCTTGCATGAAACTTGGCTGACGCTCGGCTGCCTATGTTGAGGAAGATTTTACTTCTTCGCCTTGTTCTGATTCTTGTGTAGCACTTGTCAACCCAAGGTAGATTCAAGGGCATCATTGTTGTCGGAGTACTACACACCGCCATCGGATGGTTGAAGAGGTGGTGATGATGTTGAAATATATTGTCCATCTCTCTTCATCAGTTAATTTTTTTGGTGCAACTAGCTGGAGCATGAATTGAGTATGGTATCAGAGGCAAGGTGTTTTGAGTTCAAGATCCTAATAATGCAATATTTCAGAAAAGATACCGCGGCCTACATAAATCCCACATCTAAGGACTAAATAAGCTTAGATGTGAGGGGGAGTGTTGAAATATATTGACTGACTCTCTTCATCAGGTCGGACTTTTAGAGCAACTGAATGGAACACGAATTCAATAGTTGATTTTTTATATTGATTTTGTATATTTTTCTTTCTATTCTTCTATTGGCATCACCGTTAGCACGAGCCTTTCCTCCCCGACACCTTCCGCTGCCCCCATCTCATCCTCCCGTCATGACCTCGCCCTCCTTCCGTGAGCTAGCCGCCCAGTACCATCCTCTACCCCAGCCATCGGGGACTTCCGAATCAGGCCAAAATACCAGGGTGTCTACAGGCTTGTGTTCTTGGGGGCGACGATATACATACACCTCATTTTCCAGATGAACTAGCTATGGGGGGGCTATGGCGCCGATGCTTGATTGATTTGCAATGCACCATGTTGCGTGTGGTGATGCTTGTTGATGTGTGCGTTCGTCTGCAGCAAGAAATCGAGGGCATTCGATTTAATGTGTTAATTAATATCGGGTACAAACCGACACTAGACCCGACATGTATTACTTTCAGAATTTTCAAATCAGGCATGTCGAGTTGATCGAGTTCTCTTGTCTTCCTCGTGTTTCGATCCATTGGAAGGCCAGAATAGTTTTGTTCTGGTTGCCTCTCTTCGTTGGATCGGTTCTGGTTGTCTCTCTTCGTTGGGTCAGCTTGGAAGAAACCAATATAAATAAGTAACGTGCACATCGCCAAGACATGACGACATTGGACTCAAAAAGGAAAAACCCTAGACATGATGACATTGGCCCACACATCCTCCACAGCCCCAACGCACCATAGAGGTTTATTTCCTAGTAGATTAGAGTTTTATAGGTAAGCTCGGAAGAAACCAATATAAATAAGTAACGTGCATATCACCTAGACATGACGACATTGGACTAAAAAAAGAAAAAGCCTAGACATTGGCCCACACATTCTCCACAACCCAACGCACCATAGAACTTTATTTCCTAGGAGCTTAGTGTTTCACTAGAGGCTAATGCGCGCTTCGCCGCGCCGTTTTTCACTCATGGGATTAATTCTTTTATATCTACTAGCAAAAGAGCCCGTGCGTTGCAACGGGAGAGAAAACATAACACAGGCTCTTAACTCAACAATCATCCCTCAAGACCACAATAGGTTCATCTCCTTTATTTTTGCGAGGCATCATATTTGTGTTGCCGCTTATCCTCCTTCTCACCCTCGCCGGCGATGGCCTCAGTGTTCATACAAAACAACAAAAAATGTGTGTTAAATATGATTAATCCTAAGGCGTCTCTCTCTCCCTCTCTCTCTCTCTCTCTCTCTCTCTCTCTCTCTCTCTCTCTCTCTCTCTCTCTCTCTCTCTCTCTCGCTCGCTCGCTCGCTCGCTTTCTCTCACACTCGCGATGAGAAATCTGTTGTTTTCTCCTGCGACATTTGTCAGAGGTATGCATGTGTAGTTATTGATGTTTTCTTTTTCGTATATGGTTATAGTGGGGTGTTTATTTGCAATCCGGATCGCCGCTGGTATGAAAAAAAATGAATTATAAGTTTGCTTCCATAACAATATTTTAAAAATATTTAACAGGTAAAACTAACATCATATTTAGATTCCACACATTTTTCTAATAAAATTTCATATATAATATGTTAAAATCAAAGTTACGGTTTAAAAGATACAGATAATTTAGAAAATCATTTGGTTTGACTCAAATATATTTCAAAATAATATTTAAAAATATTTAATAGGTAAAAATAATCTCATATTCATATTCTACATATTTTTCTAATCAAATTTCATATATAACATGTTCGAATCGGAGTTACGGTTTAAAAGAAAAGGATGATTTTAAAAAGCATTTGTTTGACTTAAATATGATCCGCGGATGAATTACCTAAAATATTAGGGGGTGTTTTAGAAAATGTAAAATAACGGTTTGGGTGTGACTTAAATCAGGATGGTGGGTTGATTTCAGGAAAAGACATAATTTTTTCTGAAAAATGCCATGACGGACGAAAGAAACCCAATTTGCTTTATTATTAGGTAAAGATAATCCACTTTGAAAGCATGTTACCTGGTCCATTCTGAACTACATGCCTTTCAGCTGACCTTTATACGTCTCCTCCTCTTTTCAAATTGTATACGAATTTCATGTTTCAGGTCAACTCATGTAAGCTTTTTCTTAAGGAAAACTCACGCAAGGTGGGTGTCCCGTATGGCCGTGAACTCCAAAGCAAAGAGAGGCGCTCAGGCGCATGCTCATGGGCCAAGCCAGAATCGGCCCATCTTCCGGTCCTGCTCAGATCGCTCCTCCACTCACGTACGCTCGGTAACGCTCGAAATAAAACCGGCTCTACGAGAATTAGTACCACCTCGTCTATTTTTAAAACACGTAAAGTAGGATAGATGCGGGATGAAACTAAGAATATCACCTTGCTTTATTAGTAGATAATAGATTAGAGTATTGCGGCTAATTGTTTTGTTTGGATCTTATCAGTGTTGACTTTTGTCTTAGTTTTGTTATGAAGGTGTTTTTTTGTTTGCATATCATGTCGGGTTCTTGTTGCAGACAATATTCCCTAAAGGAGAATGGAGTTTTTATGGTGCGTGGTTGTGGTGTCTATTCACGTGCCGGTCTCGGTGCCAGCTGGTGGTGGTAATTTGAGCCTCTTGAGAGGTCATATTCCACGCTAAAATGGCGGAAGTGCTGCTATAACACTCACATGTGGTCAGCCCAGCAGCTCTAGCTCACTCAGTTTGATTCCATATTCCTCTCACTCGGTTAGCTTTTTTTCGCTCACGCCACAACTGGCTTAGAAAAATGGACCGTCTTTCTTAATAAAAAGGTTAGTTTAATTAAAAATATCTCCAGGGATTTGTAAAACATTATGAATGTACAAAAACATGAATTTAAAAGAACGTTCATGAATGTAAAATATATTCATGGATCCAAAAATGTTTGCAAATTAAACAAGTTTCAAAATTTTAAAATATTCACAAACTGGAAAAATGACAGTGAGCTTTAAAAATATTAATGAATGTAATAAATATTAATGAAGCTAAAAATACAAATTATTAATAAAATATTTTTTCTTTTAAATGTTGACAATTTTTTATAAGCGCCCATGAATTAAAACATGTTAAAAAGTAAGAGAGAAGGAGAAACAAAACTCAGCAACAAACAACCTTACATGCGGGTCCCCGAGTGACCCCACAACCCCAAAGCACAAGAACACTTCAAATCATGGGAGCTTAATATCTCCATAGATGGGTCAGCTCGGAAGAAATCAATATAAACAAGTAACGTGCACATCACCTAGACATGACGATATTAGACTCAAAAAGAAAAAGCCTAGATATGACGACATTGGTTCACACATTCTCCACAGCCCCAACGCACCATAGAGCTTTATGTCCTAGGAGCTTAGAGTTTTACTAGAAGCATACGCGCGCCTTGCTGCGCCGTTCTACTTTTCTACCGTCTATTTGTTTGGTTGTAATTCACGAATAGATTCATTGCCGCTTTATTTAAGGGTTGGGTGTTGTTGTTCATTTCAAGAGCCTTCTATGTTTTGGTTTTAATGTAACCCGATGAAAATTAACCAAATTATTATCTCCATAGAAAAACCTAGTTATCATCTTCTCTTATTGTTTTAGTGCCAATTAAGTTCAGTTGGGGACCGTGCTCCTCAGGCATGGAACTATATGCTAATTAGTACTTAGCATATAGTACATACTTTGTTTTGAAAAGTCAAGCGTATCAATGTTTGACTAAGTTTTAAAAATCAAAATCCACATGTACTTTTATAGTTTATTTATTTAGTACTTAGGATATTGATAGTTACTCTAGACACTTCGTCAACATGGACATCTTTGACTTTTGAAAAAACTAATATGCACTTCATTGTGGAATAGAGGCAGCATAAAGCATGCCATGTATGAACTGCCTGAGGTTGTTAATCCACAAGCACGGACATGGTACTCAAGCAGTGATGCATGAGTCTTTCATACTGAAACCTTACACGGTGAGAAAAAAATCCAGGTATAATGTACTACTTGTGTAGCCCCGAAGTGAGCAAGATTGAATTTGAATCACGGTACCAAAGAAAGGGTGGCAGAGGGAGAGTAAGGAGCTATTGGGAGTTGTACT